>CM053813.1:20367500-25367500 GCA_028671895.1 Oenanthe sinensis | reverse complement strand
ATAATATCGGGTCTACTTGCAGTTAAATAGAGGAGTGAGCCAATCATACCTCGATAGCTTGTGATGTCAACTGGTTTACCTGATTTGTCTTCATCAAGCTTCGTGGCTGTTGCCATGGGAGTCTTAGCTGTTGATGCATCTTCTAGATTATACTTCTTGAGTAAATCTTTGATGTACTTGGACTGACAGATAAAGATTCCATCTTTTTTTTGACTGATCTGTAATCCAAGGAAGAAGGACAGCTCTCCCATCATGCTCATCTCATACTTATCCTGCATTAACTTGGCAAATTTCTCGCACAAGCGCTCATTAGATGACCCAAAAATAATATCGTCCACATAGACTTGAACAAGTATTAAATCACTTTTTACATTTTTATAGAACAATGTTTTATCAATTACTCCCCTAGTAAAACCACTTGCAATTAAGAACCAGGATAGGGTTTCATACCATCGTCTTGGGGATTGTTTGAGGCCATAGACAGCTTTGAAGAGAAGGTACACAAAATCTACAAGTTCTGGATCAACAAAGCCAGGTGGCTGTTCCAGATATACTTCTTCTTCTAGCTCTCCATTCAGGAAGGCACTTTTCACATCCATCTGAAAAACCTTGAAGTTCTTGTGTGTTGCAAAGGCCAAGAACATCCTGACTGCCTCAAGTCTTGCAACTGGAGCGTAGGTCTCATCATAATCAATACCTTCTTTTTTAGAATAACCCTTCGCTACCAAACGAGCCTTGTTTCGTGTTACAAGTCCGTCTTCATCCAGTTTATTTCTGAATACCCACTTAGTTCCAATTACTGATCTGTTCTTCGGTCGGGGTACCAGCTTCCAAACTTTCTGCCTTTCAAACTGATTAAGCTCTTCTTGCATTGCAATTACCCAATCAGCATCACCAAGAGCTTCTTCTATTTCTTTAGGTTCAAGCTTGGATAAGAACCCAGAATATAAGCAAATATTAGCCATGTAAGCTCTTGCAGTTCTTCTCGTAGTCACACCAGCATCTGGATCACCAATTATTAATTCAAACGGATGGTCTCTACTCCATACTCGTTCTCTTGGAAATTATCTTGATGATTCAGCTTGACTTTCTGAGTTGTTGTGTTGACTACTTGTGGTATTTCCACTAACTCCCCCTGAGTTAGTGCCAGCTCCTACAGAACTAGTGTCATCTCGTCTTGAGCCTTGAACACTTGTCCTTGAGCTGCTATTTACTCCCCCTGAGTTGTTGCCGGATCGTGCGGAAGAAGTTTCTTCTGATCTTGTAGGATTCGATTGTTCATTAAGCTCAGATGTTTCTTCACGAACACTTGGAATATTTGAAATGACAACCAACTCAGGTTCATCTAAGTCCAGATTCTGAAATTTAAGGGACTCTGGTTCACTAGAATCTTTAGATATTGATGGGAGTTTGGTATCGTCGAATCTGACGTTGTAGCTTTCAGTCACTTTTCGATCATTCACTAAGAATACCCGATAAGCTGCCACCACATCTGTAGAATAACCAACAAAGATTCCTTCACGAGCTTTTGCTGCAAATTTGCCTAGATTTTCATTATCTATAAGCACATAGCATTTAGCTCCAAAGACATGAAAGTATTTGATTGTAGGTCTTCTGTTATTCATTAGTTCACATGGTGTCTTTTCTTTATCTTTTATGATCAGGGTTCTATTCTGAGTGTAACACACTGTACTCACTGCTTCGGCCCAAAAGTAAAGAGGAAGTTTTGAATCATACAACAATGTTCTTGCTGCTTCAACCAAAGTTCTGTTCTTCCTTTCAACTACTCCATTTTGCTGTGGAGTTCTCGGGGCTGAGTACTGACGACGTATTCTCTTAGATACACAGAAGTCATTCAGCACTGCATTCTTAAATTCAGTACCGTTGTCTGTTCTAATCGTCTTTACAGTAAGTGTTGAAACATTCTCAATTTGAGTGATGTGATCAATGATTAGGAAAGGTACTTCGTCTTTCGTCATTGCGAACAATACCCATGTATACTTGGAGAAGTCATCCACGATTACCAAAGCATATCTTTTCCTAGATAAGGATAGGACATTCACTGGGCCAAACAAATCCATATGAAGAAGTTGTAAAGGCTCAGTGATACTAGAAATTTCTTTACTTTTATGTGATGCTCGCTTTGACTTTCCCATTTCACAAGCTTCACAGGGTCCTTTAGGAGCAAACTCCATCTGTGGTAGATCTCTCACTAATTCTCGCCTCGCGAGAGCATTCATCGTTTTGAAGTTTAAGTGAGATAGCTTTTTGTGCCATAACCAGCTTTCATCATCTGAAGCTTTGCTGTAGAAATAGGTAACTTCATTCTGATTTGCCGAATCCATGTCTGCAACAAAAAGATCTGCCTTTCGAACTCCTTTCAAAGCTAACGAACCTTCCTTGATGTGAGTTATTGATACACCTTTCTTATTGAAGACAATTTCATAACCTTTGTCACAGAATTGACTTATGCTCAACAGATTGTGCTTCAATCCCTCAACATAGGAAATATCTTCAATGATGACATTGCTAGTCTTCAGTTTGCCATATCCCTTTGTCACTCCTTTGCTATCATCTCCAAAGGTAACATAAGGGCCAGCTTTCATAACCAACTCTGTAAGCAGGGACTTGTTTCCTGTCATATGCCTTGATGCTCCACTATCTAGCACCCATAAGACTTTATTTCTTTTCTGCTTAATGCCCTCTGGTTCATCTGACGTTTCAGCCATGAGGGCAAAGTTTGCTGTATGAGTAACTTCTTCCTCATCTGAATCATCCCACGCTCTGCCTTCTGTGACAACTAAAGCTCTTTTTCCATGTCTTTCCTTCACCAGGGCCTCATACTTGCTTTTGAGGGCTTCATAAGTTTCTTTTGGATATGTCTGTTTAGGCTTCTTGCAATCTGTAGCAAAGTGTCCAGCTTCACCACAGTTATAACATTTGAACTTCATTTTGAAATCCAAAGGAGATTTGTAGCTGGTACTCTTGCCTTTTCCTTTGTAGCCTTGTGAACTACCACCACCCCTAGTAACCCGATAATAAGATGAAGATTTACTTTGCGGTCGGTTACTCTTTCTGAATCTGATATTGCTGAACTTCCTTGCCATGTATGCCACGATACTGTCATCCATGTTGTCCAGCTCTTCTTGGGTGAAGTAGTCGTCATCACTATTTGATGTGCACTCATCATCATTTTCAACTTGAGGTGATGCAGGTGATGACCTAGGCTTTTCTGCAACCATTTCCTTTTTAGACTCTACCTCATCAGCAACTAACCCTGATGCAGCTTCTTTTCCTCTTGAATCATTATCCCATGCTTGATCTTGAAGTGTTTCCAGCTCATAGGTCTTTAGAATTCCATAGTATTCTTCCAGAGTAGTTGTGTGTAAATCTCTGGTTTCTCTAACAGCGTAGACTCTATGTTCAATGCTTTTTGGCTGGTTCCTCAGATATCTCGTGTTGATTTCAACCACGGGGAGAGTTACACCTCTCAGATTCAAATCCAAAACCAACTGACTGAATCTTAGATAGACATCGGTTATACTTTCACCTTTTCTTATCCTGAAAGTGTCATACTCCATCTTGAGTATAAGTGTTTTATTACTTCTGACCTCAGAGGTACCTTCCATGACGACCTCTAGCTTATCCCAAATCTTCTTTGCTGTAATTAGTCCTTTAACTACGTTAAACATCTCATGATCTAGGGATTCCATCAGTGTTTGTCGAACGGATGTGTCGAAAGATATCTGCTCCTTATCAGCATCTGAAAAGTCTACTGCCTTCTTAGGCTCAGACCGTTGTGGTACTACCACATCTCCTTCCATATGCTCAGGAACAACAACCATTGGTACAAATTTACCTTTATCGAGGACTTCCAGATATTCAGGATTGACGGACTCAAGGTAAAGTTTCATTCTCAACACCCATTCTTCATAATGATCTCGGTCGAACATTGGAATCTTGAAATTGTTTTTAGGTGCCATCTTAATGCTGATTTAAAGTAAAGATAATAAATTTTTCTTATTACTTGAGTAGTAATTAAAAGAAAATTAAATTATCTTAAAATAAATCAAGGTTCAAATTCTGGACACCAAAAAAAATTCTAAGTACCCAAGACTAGGCTAAGTAGAATAACTATGTAGAACTGCCCAAGTCGAATTTCTCTAAGTAGAACTTCTGTCCAAGTAGAATATTCCAAGTAGAATATTCAATTAGAATATTCAAGTAGAATATTCAAGTAGAATATTCCAAGTAGAACTTTTGTCCTTGGAAGAAATTTTCTGCAGGTCACTTTTAATATTGAATAAATGATATTACTTTTCACACTTTTTGACTTTTGTAGCTTTTCTCACCTAACACACCTAACCCACGTGCTAGGTACTGAATATCTTCTGTAACATTTTTGTTGTGAGATTTATGTCAAATCAAAAGCCAATAACACCTTTTTAACTTTATGTCTCTTGAAAAAGTAATCAAAAGTTGCTGGGTTTATCTTCTTTATCAAGAACAGTAATGTCTCCTTGAAGAACACCAAAAATCAAAGTACCCAGAATAATTCACAAAAATTATCTAAAGTCCTCCCAAGCTAAATAATTACTTCTGGAGGATTTAAATAATTTTTAGAGTGAGTTTTCTCTGCCAAACAAATTTGAGCACACTTTTCGAGAAGAACTTGAAAAGTAGATCTATAGATGAAGACTCACTAATCTTCTACCAAACACAAGGATCTATGTTTTGTATATTAAACATGAAGCTCTGATACCAATTGTTAGGTCCAAATGTGTTGTAGAGGGGGGTGAATACAACTTTTTGAATTAATGAAGCAATAAATACTATGTAATAAATGAACACAATGATTCAAGGAATATATGTCTTATATATAACTTGAAAGGGTTGCTACAACATTCATTACATAGTACACTAGAAGTAAAGAGGGTAGTAAATGATACTAAGCTCTGTGAATACTCTCTCTCTCTTTTACCAGTGTTTATCTAGAAAAATATTGCTCTCTTGAAAATAATACACAAGTACTTCTATTTATACTACTTGTAATCTATGTCTTGTAGTCTTCAAAGATTAAAATATACGTGGCCCAATGATATCCACATAAATCTTATCTTATCTTGAAAGCTTGGAAATCTGCCAATTAGATGATGCCATGTGTCATGTTGAAACTGCCCTCCATGTAGAACATCTATTTGAGAATTTCTACTTGGCCATCTCGAATATTCTATCTAGAATATTCTACATAGGAATGTTCTACTTGGCCATCTCGAATATTCTATCTCGAATATTCTACATATGAATGTTCTACTTGGCCATCTCGAATATTCTATCTCGAATATTTTGTACTTAGAAAAATTCTGGGCTTTAACTTGAAACTTCAACGCAGCATCTTGAACTTGTGATTTCTTTATGTCTTCCAAATTCTTCAACAAGCTCTTGAACTTGGATCTCTATTACTGACATAAACATACTATCAATGTCCTGACACTTGATGCAATGGTCTGATTCATAAGTGACTAGTCTTGATAGTGTCTCTACTTTTTGAATAGATTACCATTTTCAATTAGTAATGTGGCTTTCCAATCATTGCTTTTCTTCTTGTTCACTTGAAATCAATTAGCCTTGTTGATACTGATAGTTATGATCTTGAATCTTTAAGTTACAAATCACTGAGGTATGAACAACTTTGTCTTGAACTTCTTTCAATGATTTCTTCTTTGTTTGATCATAGTTAACAAATTGAATTGTATCAATTACCTTATCTTCATGGTTAACATTGATTTCTTTGTGACTTCATGTTCTTGATTGTCTTCTGGTTAAGTATCTTTTCTTTTAGTTGAGTTACATAAGTTATAGTGTTACAAGTTTAGACACTCTGCCTTTCAGTTTTTAAACTCAATACCATTATCACTTCTTAAAATTTGCACTTTGTATTTGGGATTCTTGTCAAGAACCCTTACCAAATCAATGATTTCTCGTGCAGCTTCATCCTTGGATGCTAGAAACCTCACCCAAGTGTATCTTGAAAAATCATCAACCATTACTAAAGCATATCTTTTTCTTGCCAATGATTGCACATTCACAGGACCAAATAAGTCCACGTGAATCAGTTGAAATGCTTCATTGATTGAGCCACTAAGAGTGCTTTTGTGTGAAGCTCTCCTTAGCTTCCCTTTTTAGTAATCCTCAAACAATCCTTCTTGACAGAATTCAAGTTGAGGAAGCCCTTTCACCAATTCTTTCTTCATTAGATAATTCATTGCTTTGAAGTTCAAATGAGAAAGTTTCTTGTGCCATAGCCAACTATCAGATGATGAAGCTTTACGTAGAAACAGTAGACTTTGTATTTTCTCACAGAATCCAAGTTAGCTATATAGAGGCTTCCTTATCTAACACCTTGAAGAACTTCTTCTCTTGTCTTCTTGCTGACAATGGAGCATTTGTCTTGATCAAAGCTCACTAGAAATCCTCTTTCACAAAATTGAGTTACACTCAATAGATTGTGCTTCAATCCATTCACTAGAGCAATTTTCTCTATTCTCAAATTACCAACTTCTAGAATGTCATATCCCATTTTGAAACCAATGTTGTTGTCATCAAAAGTTACACAAGGGCCAATCATCTCATTGAACTGTGATAGCAGGGCTTTATCACCAGTCATGTGTTCTGAGCATCCACTATCAATGATCTACATGATTATTTTATTTTTCCTGTTGCCCGGCAAAACAAATTTTTCAAGTTGCTTTTGGTACCCAATTTTCATTGGGTCCATTTTGCTTAGCTAAATCACAATTTAAAAGTTGATTCAGTTGTGATTCCTTCTCTTGCTTTTAGCAAGACTCCTGCAGCTACCCATTCAGATTTAATTACTGGTTTGATAGCTTTTCTCTTAGGTGGCTTGTCCATCCTAACTTTAGGTGGACTTGAAGTCTTTGCCTTTTCAGTTTTATCACTCTTATGCAGGCATTCTTGATTATTAGCAAAAGGCATGTTAAAGCATATACTCATCAAGTTCATTTTATATGAAATAAAATCAAAATCACCACAGTGAGTAACTTGTTTATTCTTTAAAGGCATGCTGTATAAATTTCCATTAACAGAGGTAGCATTCTTAACATTTGACTTGTTCTTATTGCAAACATGATTTAGATAATTAGAAGACCTTTTAATTGTTGCACAACTTTCTAGGAACATTAAGAATATAATCATAATTATTTTTCTTATTAATTCATAGTTTTCCATTTCTTTGCTACTTGGTCTTCATGACAGTATGTTTAGAAGTTACTGTCATGCTAATGTTGATAGTAGGTTTGGATGGAGTTATCTTGACAGTAAGTTTGGATCTCACAGTCTTGAAAATATCTTTTAAATGCAGGTTACTGTCAAGGTCAAAACTAACTGTCTTGGAAATTTTGACAGTATCTTTTTCCTTAAGTGACTTAATGACAGCTTCATTGTTCTCATCATCTGTCTCTTATTTAATCACTAATGCTTCCTTATCAAATTCAAATTCTGTCTTTTTGAACATGGGATACTTAACTTCCTTTAGAATAGATGGTTTGACAGTATGTTTGATGTCTTCCTCTACAGCATGTTTCTTTCCACTTTTCTTCTCATAGTTAAAACATATACCTACTTTTTGATTTTCAGTATTGTCATCATGATATGATTTTAACAGGGAAGAAGAATTCTTAGGCCTTGATTTTTAGTTCATTATCATAAATCTATTTTCTAAGAAATTTCTCAATCTGGGAAGCACAAACTACCTTATTTTTAAGAATCTCATTTTCTTTTTGTAAGGACTCAAAAGCATTATGTTTAAGTTCTAGTTCATGATTTTTAATCTTCAATAACTCATTAGCACTAGACAATTTAACTATTTCCTCATTGGTTGCTAACATGCTTATATGAATATTGAAAATTTCAGAACTTAAACTTTCAACAGTTTTCTTATACTGAGATGTAGTCATATCAATAGTAGTAAGAAAGGGTACCTGACTTGATGAAGTGGATGGACCTTCTCCAGGGTTTGCCATGAGAGCAAGATTTTCATATTCTTCTTCCTCTTCATCATCAGAGTCTTCCCAACACTTTCCTTCAGCCACAAAGGCTCTTCCTTATTGCTTTTTCAGCAAGGCTTCATACTTTGCTTTGAGTTCCTTATAATCATTTTCATTTCTCCCCACTTGTTTTGGCTTCTTGCATTCTGTTGCAAAATGCCCCATTTCACTGCAGTTGTAACACCTTATCTATGATATATCCACCATACCTGTTTTGTATCCACCTTTGCCACTTCTTCCAGGTTTTGAGATATTTGGCTTGTTGAACCTGGAGCTTTGTCCTCTGAGTTTGAAAGCTTTGTTCTTCTTGAATCTCAAGTTGGAGAACTTTCTTGCCATGTAGGCCATTGTTTTATTTTCCATATTGTCCAGTTCCTCCAAACTCATCTTCTTCACCATCCTTGAGTTTCAGAGTCACACTTTCATCTTCATATGTGATTTCTTCAATCTTGATTTAATGTTGATGTTGAGATTCCTTGAGCTACATCATTTGTGGATCCTGAGCTACTAGTGCATTTGAAGTGTTAGCCATTTTTCCTTTTTGACCAGCTTGAATGGCTCTCTTTTGTAGTAACTCTAGCTCATAGGTTTTAAGTGTGCCATATAAAGTTTCAAGAGAAACTTTTGATAAATCCATTCCTTCTCTTATGGCAGACACCTTGTGCTCTAGATGGTCAGGAAGTGTCAACATGAATTTCATGTTTACCTCCTTTTTGTCATAAAACTTTCCATGCAGCTGCAAGTCATTTATCAACCTGTTAAACCTCTCAAACATCTCAGTCAAACCTTCACTCGGTTTGGCCATGAAGGCTTCATACTGAGACACCAGAATCTGTCTTTGATTTTCTTTTATTTCTTTTATTCCTTCACAGAGTATCTCAATGGTTTCCCATATTTGCTTTGCACTGGTGCAGTTGACAATGTTGTTGTACATGACATTGTCAAGTGCCTCAATGATGATAAATTGTAAGAAATCATCTAGAGATACTTTTTATCTTTCAGTGTCAGTGTACTCTGAAACCTTTTTAGGAACCCAGTAGGCTAGTATTGTTTCACCATATACTGTGGTTTCATGTACATATGTTTGAGATATGAAAGGACCATTTTACAGGCTTCCAGGGTAAAGTGGGTTAACTGTTTTTATGAACAACATCATCTTTTTTTCCAAAGGTTGTAGTGTTCTTTTTCAAGGTGGGTATTTTTATGCTGCTTACCTTTTGTACAATCATTTTTAGATCTTTTCAGGTATGTATATCTAACCTGGCTCTGATACCAGTTATTAGGCGTTAAGAGTGTTGCAGAAGGGGGGTTGAATGCAACTTGATAATTTATCACTTATCTTACTAACAACAAATAATAAGTAATAATATCAAGCTAAAAATATAAACAATAGTAAGCAATTAAAAGAAGAAAAGAGTTTTACTTCAAAAATTAATTTTATTAATTTTTGTTTATGCTACAACTGACTGGAAGAAATTTCCAACTTCAATAGAAATAATAACAAGAGAATGTTGGTGTTTCTATGCTTGAGAAAAGTTAAGCTCAATTGTATGAGAGAAAGTGTTTATGAGATATGTGTATTTATGCTAAAACACATATCTCACTTACAAGTGCGTATTCCCTTATTCTTAGGACAATGCTTGAAATAGAAACTTCACTTTTCCTATTCAAATTTGTCTTCATTCCATTTGTAGATAAAGTTCCTCTGAGAAGATTTGACATTCTTGACTCCTTGAACACGCTTTATCTTTTTGCTTGCTTTTTCTCAAGTTGCAGTAGTAGACTTGACAGACTAGGTAGAATTGTCAAGATCAATCTGTGAATTAACATTACCTAGTCTGTTACTTGAAACAGACTATCAGTTTCACCAAAAGGTTACTGTCAACCTTTAGCTTCTCTTTGGTGACAGTATCTTTGACTCCGCATACTTTACTGTCAAGTTTGCTAGTCTTCTAAAACATGCTGTCGTCCAAAGATACTGTTAATTATCCCGCCAAATATGTTGTCAACTATCCTCGTCAAAGTTACTGTCGGAAAACTTGATGTCTTCGATTCTTCAATTTCTGTCAAGTTTACTGTCGAAGGAATAGTTGCTGTCAATAAAACTTGTTGTCTAGAATCTTCATTTTCCGTCAAGTTTACTGTCGAAGGAATAGTTGTCGTCAGTTGTTTCAAAAGGTGCTGTCACTTGAATCTGCTGTCGTAGTCTTCAACTTGCAGAATGTTACTGTCAATGATTTGATCCATGTTGTGCATGAACACTTTGTGAATTTTTACTTCATAGATCATTTATTACATTTTTACAAGACATTAACTATGATACTTACTGTCACCTACTTGGCTTTATGTACATACTATTATAAGTGACATTTTAAACATATTGTCAATATGTATATGACATTATATTTTACTTAGTTAATTTCTAATTAATCTAAGTAAAATATTAATCTAAGTAAAATATTAGTCGGTTACATTGTTAACACCACAATTCCTAATATATATTATTGATTCTAAAATATAAAGAAAATATATTATTATATTCTATTTTATTTTAATTAAAAATTATAATTTATTATTTATAGTAAAATTTTATTAAATTTAAAACAATTATAATAAAATCTAAAATAAAATTATAAAATATTCAAAACAAACTTGTGCATCGCACGGGTTATAAACTTATATTATTAACTAAACTGCAACATTAAAAATTTTGATCAATCCGAAAGTCTGTACGGGGCCCCTCGAGGCATAAACTATATATACGTTTATATGTTTTACTATATATAAAAACACTTATAAATTTTAATATTGAGTTCTTTTATTTTAATATATATAATTATAATTATAAAATTTAATATAATTTTAATAAACAATGTATTAAACTTCTTTTATTTTATACTAACTCTTATAAAGAAATTATTTATTTTGTTTTTTTCTTTCTAGTTAAAAATTAATATCATTAAATTTTGTATAAACTATCTATCTAATTCTTGTTTTCTATTAACCGAGAAAAAAATCATCTTTTATTTAAAAATGATATAGATGATATGTCGTACATCTATTTATTTTCATTATTAATTATATAATTAGTAACTATACATTTATTTATAATAAAAATATAAAAATTTGTTAATTACGTATTTTAAAATCTATAATAAATCTTATCATAAATTATAAAATATGAAATATGAAAAATAATCATAATTATTTACTAAATACATTTTTATATATTATATCATATAAAATAGAATAAAATTTGTATATTTATATATATTATAATATAAAATGCAAAGGCACATAAATTTTAACAAAAAATATTCTTAAATAAATTAGTATTGTGAAGGAAAAAAAAACTCGTACATATAAACAATTTTCATATTTAATATTTTACAAATTTTAATAAAATTTATTGTAGATTTTTAAAATACGCAATTAATGAATCTTTATATTTTTATTACAATTAAATGTATAATAACCACTTATATAAATAATAATGAAAATAAAAAAATAGATGTATTATATATCACTAAATAACATATAAACAGTTCTGAATATGTAAAATATCTATTGATCATCCTTCACTTGTATAATATACATGTTTTCAAATATTTACAATTAACAGTTTGTCATATACATTCTTTGATGACCAATATCCATTGCTCCAAATCATCAATCCACTCTAGGGCAATTTATCCCCTGATTAAATAACATCTCAATGGATAAGATTTAGATAACATTGTTCCTATAATCCATATTATCGGTCGATTAACAAATGAGTATTAATTGATAATTGGTTCCCTAATTAATGGATATTTATAGAACACATATTCATTGATTAACTACATTTTGACTTACATATTTATTATTCTAAGTGTTAAGTTATCATAAAAAACTACATAATTTCTAACAATCCCCCTGTTTATGTATGTGAGAGTAATATGAATAAATTCAGGTTGATGATAATAAAACACCATACAAATTAAACAAGCTAGTCAAGTAGAAACATGAATCTTGAAAATTTAATAAGTATAATTTAGAAGTAACATTTGGAGAAATTTTCTGAAAGTGTAAACTCTGTCTTCAAGTCTTCAAATCTACTACTACTTTTTCTTGCGCTCCCCCCTTCATTTTTTCATCATTTATCTTCATTAGATTAATAAAGGGATGTTTGAGAATTCTTTCATCTTCATTAGCTTCTGATAACTAGCTTGCAAAATAATTTAACTTCAAGTTTGGTAGTACATCCAAATAGTTCACTATATCCAAGTATCTGAAAACACCCTCTCTATCTTTGTATATCATCATATAAAAAGGCTTTAGTAACACTTTATATATATACATACATATACATATACATATATATATATATATATATATATATATATATATATATATATATATATATATATATATATATATATATATGGTATCATTCCAGGGAGAATCCTTTATATAGAGTTCAAGAAAGAACCATCATATATACACACAAGATACATATATTTTTGAATTTATTCATATATATATATATATATATATATATATATATATATATATATATATATATATATATATAGCTGTAAACGAACCAAACTCGGACGAACTCTTCACGAACTTGAACAAAATCTTAACGAACCAAATAATATTCGGTAATTTTATTGGAAAAAATTTCTTGTCTGAACTCGAGTTCGGTAATAACCGAACCGAACACGAACTCTTCGCGAAAATAGCGAACCGAACACGAACTGTTCGTGAACATTATATACATATTCATTTAAAAAATTATTTTTAATTTTATTTAGTGTAAAAAATTAGAGATAATTATTAAATAAATATTTCTCAGCATTATAATATTAATTTTAAATAATTATAAAAAATAATTAAAATATAAATTATGAATAATAAATATATTATATATACATATAATACTATAAATATATTATATGTACATATAATACTATAAATATCCTATTTGTATTGAACCGAACACGAACGAGACGAACTCGAACCGAACACGAACTGAACTCGAGTCGAACACCTTAAAAGTTCGGTTCGTTAAGATTATAGACCAAAAAATGTTGTTCGAACTCGTGTTCGTTAAACTTATCGAACGAGCTTATCGAACTAAAACTCAAACGAACACGAATGAATTTAACGAACAGTTCGGTTCGTTTACAGCAAACTGATTGTTGGGAGATGGAGAAAAATGTGGTGAAATTAGATTTGAAAAAAAGATCACTAACGAACGGGAAAAATCAAATTAAAAATGGAGGGATTGTGTGTCTGATGATGTATTTAATTTGTGTGTGGGTGACCCTCATTGCCATTAGATTAGATTGAATATGTGGTTTAGATCTTATTTTCTATTCTAAATTATTTTCTATTTAATCACTTTCCTATATATATATATATATATATATATATATATATATATATATATATATATATATATATCAAAAACAAAGTTACACAACTTTTCACTACCTAAATCTTAAAAATACATATTTTTCTTTTTTCTGTTTTTGATTTATTTATATATGTATTTGATGAATAAATTCAATCTCACTTGAACTCTATATAAAAGTTTATCCCTAAAATGTTATTATATATATATATATGTCATTATTCTAAAGAGTGCCTTCTTATATAGAGTTGTGGAGAGAACCTCTTGATTTTTCTTTAAGCAGATTCGTTGCCCCATGCTCTATTCTAGCTTCTGCCTTCTAGTGGACAAACTGCTACTTAACCTAGAATATTGCTAACTGGATCCTGTCTCTACAGGCGATTTCGTGTAAGAATGGCCTACTCTGTTAGGGCATTTATGCAGTCAAATAAAATAGCCTAACTCATTAAGTTAGGTATTAGTAGCATAGCTCTTGAAGGCCTAATACACAGAAAGGTGGCAGGATTTGAACCTATTGTCAACCTACCCCTGACCTAACTTTCTCGGTCTTCTAAGGGTAAGAAGCACACGTGTGAATGGGCAAGAGATTCATAGTCCCCAATGCATAATCTCATAAATAATTTTAAAACTAACTTTATTTATACTTCATAAGATTAGAAATTTTGATTTTAATATAAAATACTAATCATATATATAATATTTACAAAAAAATAATTAAAATCTAATCGAAAATTCTGATTTTGAATTTAATTCTATTATAGAATCGTTCTGTACGATTTGATTCTTCTATAAAATTATTCTGGATTATTTTTTCATTATTATGAGTGATTGTCAATAATTTTTTAAAAAAAAGTTATGTAACTTTGTTTTTGATTTATTTATATATGTATTCAATGAATAAATTCAAAAATATATGTATTTGTGTATGTATGGTATTACAGTGGCTCTCTCTTTACCTCTATATAAAAAGTTCTCCCTACAATGCTACTTTTTATAGATTTATATATGTGAGATATCATGAGCAGTTGCTACTCTCATTTGTATTTAAATTGATTGATATATAAGGCTATTTTGATATCGACTCCCATATCTAGGGTTCTAAGCGTCACTTCTTCACTTTCCAGACATTCATCCCTTTTCACCGATTAAGCTCCTTCGCTCTCTCATCCTCTCTTCTATTTACAAATTTTTTCAATAAAATCGAGAACTAATCCTTTTTGGATGAGATCTTGACATCTTGTTGAGTACCTTGTTATCAAAGTAATTAGTCGTGCCCATCTTTTTGGGATGTTAGTGTGTTATGTTTTGATGTTTTTGTGTGTCTTGTTACGGGTTTTGGTAGTTTTTCTGAGAAAGATTTATATAGTATTTTGGGAGATCTGTAAGACTAGCATAGAATCTGGGACGGAAGACTCGCATGGAATTTGGGACGGTGGTGGATATCGCAAGAGCTCACCTTTCACAAAAAAAAAGTTATTCATATTTTGAGAGTATTTATTCCTCCAATATTAGTTGATGTAATTGATAGTTCTGAACATTGGGTTACAGATGACACTTATGTGAAGTTCAATTATGATGCTACTAGTTTCACAACTGGTATAGGTTAGATTGTTCGATGTGTCTTTGTAATTCACAACACCCGTAGCCCTCATGACACAATTTTTTTAGTACTAAATAAAATCCACAAAATGAAAGCTCCAATTTGCCTTGATGAAATTCACACAATGATATCCCCAATTTGAAACCCTAATCACCTGAAAAATTAAAAAAAACAGTAATTAGTGATGTAGAAATACAAAATCAAAAGTAGTAACACACATAATTAAAGAAAAATTAAACTAATAATGGAGATAAGTTTCTTCTAGGCCAAATATAAACCCTCGTTTTGCTGAGCTCCTTCAATTTCACCTTCTTCATTTTGTGTAGAGCATGATACTTACTAAATTAAACCCAAACCCTAATTTTGTACTTAACTAATTGAACTTCTTCGATAAAAAGTTATGAGAGAGAGAGAGGAGAATGAAGCGAGAGAGGGGGTGAGCGGGCGTGAGAGTGTACTTGGATGTGTTTTGGTTTCGGGGGAAGATTGCCGCTCATTTTTTCGTCTAATAAACAATATAATTTATAATTTTATTATTTTTTTGACTATTTGGCTTATAGCCTTACAAATGAGTATCTGTTCTAAATGAATTCTCGGGATGAGCCAGGGTCAAACCCAGATTTTTTACCTCGTTAGATTATTAGATTTTAACATCATAACGTCGATTTTTTTAATACAAAAAATGAAATGCTAATTAAAGAATTAAAAATAGTAATTTAATTTCTTTATTTGTTGAAAAAATATATCAAAAAATTCTAAGATTTTTTAAATATATTTTAACTTCATTAAAATCATTATATATTAATATACATACAGTTGGATGATCGAAAATTAATTTTAAAAAAATATAATGCTAATTATATTCGAGACTAATTTTAAGTAGTACTTTTTTGACCGTAAAACACACACGAAAAAAGTCTAAAACAATTTATATATTTTTTTGCCTCACTAAAATCATTATATATATCCATATGGCTGGATCATTGAAAAGAATTTTAAAAAAATAGAATCATTATTCTGAACAAGAGTAGTTAATGGAAATATGTACTTTGACCACTTTGACTATTATAAAAACACTCCGAATAAATTCATAATTTTTTAAAACAATTCTCACATTACTCAAATCATTAAATTTTAACATTCATATGGTTGGATCGTCGAAAAATAATTTCAAAAAATCAGAATTTAATTGTTGTCAAAACTGATTTTAAGAATTACTAGTTTGGACCGTAAAAAGAACACGCCAAAAAAGTATAATATTTTTTTGACTCACTAAAATCATAAGATATTAACATCCGTACGGTTGGATCATAGAGAAATAATTTAAAAAAAATAGAACGTTAATTAAAGTAAAGACTAGTTTTAAGAAATACCGGTTTGACTTGCTTGACCGTAAAAGAAACACATCAAAAAGTCTAATATTTTTTAACTCACTAAAATCATAAGATAATAACATCAGTATGGTTGGATCGTCGAAAAATAATGTTAAAAAAAATAGAACGTTAATTAAAGTAAAGACTAATTTTAAGAAGTATACTTTGACCGTTTTGACTTATATAAAATCATACCAAATAAATCTATAAATTTTTTTAAAAATTTTCACATTACTAAAATAGTTATATATTAACATCCATACGGTTGGATCATCGAAAAATAATTTCAATAAAATGGAACGTTAATTAAAATAAAGACTAGTTTTAAAAAGTACTTGGCCGTAAAAGATACACACACAAAAAAACCTAATATTTTTTAAATATTTTTTTGACTCAATAAAATCACAAGATACTAACATCTGTATGGTGAGATCGTTAAAAAATATTGTTTTAAAAATATAACGTTAATTAAAGTAAATACTAGTTTTAAGAAGTACTGGTTTAACCGTAAAAGACACACACCAAAAAAGTTTAATGTTTTCTAAATATTTTTTTGACTCAATAAAATCATAACATACTAACATCTGTACGGTTGGATCATACAAATATAATTTTAAAAAAATAGAACATTAATTAAAGTAAAGATTAGTTTTAAGAAGTACTAGTTTCACTGTAAAAGACACCCCCCAAAAAAGTCTAATATTTTCTAAATATTTTTTTGACTCAATAAAATCATAATATACTAACATCCGTACGGTTGGATCATACAAAAATAATTTAAAAAAAGAGAATAGTAATTAAAGTAAAAACTAGTTTTAAGAAATACTAGTTTAACCGTAAAAGACACACACCAAAAAAACCTAATATTTTCTAAATATTTTTTTGACTCAATAAAATTATAAGATACTAACATCTGTATGGTTGGATCATACAAAAATAATTTTTAAAAAATAGAACGTTAACTAAAGTAAAGACTAGTTTTAAGAAGTATACTTTAGCCGTTTTGACTTCTATAAAATCATATAAAATAAATCTATAATTTTTTTTAAAAATTTCTCTATCACTAAAATAGTTATATATTAACATCTGTATGGTTGGATCGTCAAAAAATAATTTTTAAAAAATAGAATCATCATTAGACAAGTCTAGCTATTATAGTAACATTAAAAAATACCACTGCAACATTACAACACCTATTGCAACACTTTTCCACTGCCACGTCACAAGGGGTTCCACTGCCATGTCACACCACCACGTCAGTGTGGGCCCCACTGCCACGTCAGCATGGCCCCACTACCACGTCAGCAGTGGTGGACCCCGCATATGGGCCCTACTGCCACTTCACCACTTGCAACTTTTTATGAATAGCAAATGTAACACCACGTTAATTAGTATGCAAGTTGTGCAACACCGTGAGCAACAAGCAACACAAGGTTACAGTTAATGTAACATTTACTTCTCCGTGTTATAATAGGTCCCGAATTCCACAGTTACTGTTGCGTTACATGTGTAATGTTTTCTAAAAGCATTGCGTAAACCCACTTATGGCGTAGTGGCCTATTTGTTTAGCTCGTTTTTTATTTAACAATCAGATTATAGTTGACAGTTCGGAAATTTATCGCGGCCGGATTCCAATATTTTAATGAATTTCGCTTTACGTAAAAAATAAAAATATATATATATATATGTGTGTGTATGTGTGAGATATCCGGAAACATTCAATAACTCACTTTAATTAGTAAATCACAGCCACCATTATCTCGTATCCATCTCATATTTCTCTCACTTTCTTTTAAGTTCTTATATGTGAAGCTCTCATCCTTAGTCCATAAACACATTTCTTCTTGCTTCCATTTCTTATCATCACCTCTGCACCTTATTTGTTCTATTAATCCCATATTCTTTTATATCTCTTCCATGAAGTTGAACTACGTACTTTCACCACCTTATCATTATTTACTTTATTATTACCGGAAATTCTGCGATCTACTGCATTTCTATCCCTCAGTCATTCTCAATCGCTAGAAACATTTTCTTTATATATCATCATGAATATTGACGGTCTGGGATGAAAAACTATTATAATTACCATATTTTAGTAAGTAAAATCAACTTTTCTACTAATAAAATCATCTGCTCTGCAGAATAATTGTTTTAAATATTTTAGTAATGGTAGGAGTTTGAGATTACTATATTGGTGTTATATCGAAAGTAAAGTAATTATAACTGGCTAACTGAAATTATCGATTCAATTCATAACACGCACATAACCTGGAAAAACTTGTTGAAATATAAACACGTGTATGCATATGCATATGCGTACATGTTCTACAAATGAAGAGAAGTATCAACATCAGACTCGTTGTCATGATCGTCGACATCGAACAATATTGGAGTCGTATTAGAAAGCCATGACTTATTATTGTTCAAGCAATGACTCTTCTTGATCACATTGTCTGTTACATGAGTACTAGTATGATCTGGCCAGAGAGAAAGACATGTTTTAATTTGGGACGATGTCGCGATTGCTTGAGCTGCCACGTTTAGTGAACAAGGGAGGAGTGGCTCAGACTGAAAAAACAGATTGGATGGTTTCTGCTGCGGAGTGTTGTACTTGATGCTTGGAGGACTAGGACTAGTACAGCGATCTGAATCCGAAAAATATTTAAACATCTCTTTTTCTTCTCTCATTTCTTTCACTTTTTGCAATTGTCGAAACCTTTCTTGCAACAAAGCTATGGATGACGAATGACTCGATGCTTGATTACTACTTTCCCTCCCCATTTTTAATATTTTCTCTATGTGTTTAATTAAGTGTATTGCAAGGGAGAAGATCGAAGATGTGTGTGATTGTCAAAGGAAAGCAGCTGGTAGTGTCTTGGGAATTTAGGCTGCATGGCCACTATATATATAGGTATAGGTATATAAACCATATTGTCGCGGCACGCGGGGGATTTTTATAACCAAAACAAATGGCAATTAAACTTTATTTTGTAAAGTAAGCAACTCATTACTTTAGGTAATGTGTATCACATCGAAATGAACATAAATTAATAATCTCTTCGTCCCAGATTATTTGTTCATTTTGATGTATTAATTGAATGCATAGTTATAAACAAATATTTAATTATTTTATATGAATCAAGATTTGTTGATTTGTGTAATTAAAATTAATGAGTTATTCGAATGTAAATTACTAGTGATTTGAGTACATATTATTGGTTCCAACTCGAGAATACACAGAGAATAATTATTTGCGCATACTGATTTTAGTACTAACATTGTTGAAATAGAATTGATGAAGAGAATATTTTAAAATGGTAAATTATGTTCGTTTCTTGGAATTCTATCTCATCCTAACCCATTTACACAAATAATTATATATTTTCCCACGAATAGTGAGACGTGTGTTACATTTTTTTATAGAGAAAACAAAAAGGACAGGATTTCGTTCTTATTTACACAACAAACTTCTCTATTGTATGTGCATGTTGTTGATTACCTGAAACAGTGTTTTAAGATATGATTAGGATTCATAAATATTAAAGATTGGAAGGTTTGTAGGGGGGAGATAAGGAGAATCAGCACGAAAGGCTGAAAGTGCCAAGAAGAAGAAGGCAAGTGAAGCCAATCTAAAGACTCTAAGCTGCTCAGCGCGAGGGGTAAACTAATTAAAGGAGAAAATGTCGAGAGAGTAAATCCAAAAGAATGTTAAATTTACCACATGGAATTGTGTGTTATAGAGAATAATAAATACTAGGGCTGATTGCCTGTCAGCTTGTCCACAAACGCCCCCTCTTTAGCTTTGGAGCACCATATCAACATCATACCATTTTATATATATACATTTGTTTTGCTATAAATAATTCGATCGGTTTCACGATTAACCTCTTTTATAAAAATACATTTATTTTAAATGTAAGCGGGATGTCCCGAATTTATGATCTTGTCACGATAGAAGAATCGAAGAGAAAAAGAAATATATATCTTGATAACTAGACCATCTCGAATTCATAGAAAAAGATTCACTTGTTATATGTTACAATGTTACATGTCTTGCAAAGAGTCCTTGCTTTAAGCTTCAAGTGTGATTGGAAAAGTATTGTAAAAGAAAATGCTTGTCTTCAATTTTTTAATGCTAAAAGCTCCTTTTTTTAGTGGGTGGATAAACCATTTTCGTTGTGTTCCAAAATTCCCTTGTATTTAACTTGTTGTGTTTGTTTGGATATTCTGGTAGAGCGAGAGAAAGAGGCGGAGGCGAAATAAGAGGGAAAAGACGACAAGTAGATGGAAGAATAATATAATCTAGGTGCTCATCATGCTTCGTTTGAACCATAACAAATTAAATCGTACTATGATCATATCTTTAATATTACTTTTTCATCTATAATTTCAGATTTTTCTTAGTTACCCTAAGTCATTTATTTTGGTTTTATATAATTATTTACAAATCAAGCACACACAAAAATTTGAAAGCTAGTCATCTCATATTCTGCACAAAATTTACAAACTAAACTAAACTAACTTTATTTTAGCATGGTTGGATAGACCAAGTGGTTGAGGGCTTATCTGTTGTCTCAGGTTTTGGGTTCGACCATGACTCACCCCGAGAATTTCATTAAAACAGATACTCATTTGTAAGGCTATAAGCCAAATTAATCAAAAAAAAAAACTAAACTAACTTCTTCTTTTTTTAAATGCAGAAGAATTAGTAAAAAAAATGTATGAGTGTACCATATACAAATAGAAAGAGTTGGAAAATAAAAGAAGATACTAAGTGCAAACATTCTCTCTATAACTCTGCAGAGTTCACATATATAGAAAAACAAACACCAACATTCTCACTTTTACTAATCTTCAATTTTATTTTGTTGTTCTTGTCTTGGAGTACGTGGTTGGATGGTAATGGCATGCTGGAGTGAAAGCTGCATATGCTAGTATTAAAGGGAAAGGGATAGGTTACTTTATAATATTATGCTCAACAATTGCCCCCACCCACTCTATTATTTCTTTTGTTCCTTTAATTTACCATTGGAATTTCCAACTTTGATCAATCTCAACCATGCGTCTATAGATATATGATATACTTAAGTTATATATGTATATTACATGCATGCAAATTATATTATTTATGTGTAATTTAATTTATATACCCTGTAATGTTTTATGCAATAATAATATTTATGTATAATGCGAAAAAATTTCATTACAGGTTATTTTTTGTTACTGTCGATGGTAAAATTAGTTTGTGTTGCTGAGAAATTTAAAAGAGATAATTAAACTTTTTGATGTGTAAAGATAGAGCAGTTAGAAGTTAAAGCAGTGTTTACTAACTAACCAAATACTAAAAGCCAATAATTAGGCAAGGCATTTCCTTTGTATTATGTATTTTGTGCGGCTTACTTGACTTGGCATAATTATGGTTAAGTTTATACTCAATTACCAGTTCCTGAGGAATGTTTATATAATGATTATCTTCTTTTCTTTTGGTTGTTTCTTTTGGTTGTCTGGAACTGGGGTTGTGAATGAGTGGAGACACCAAGGTTTGGTATTCGGTTCGGTAAGAATCTGTTTTCCCAGTCGTACAAGTAGAAGGGGGGGTTGAATACTTGTATGTCTTTTCTGCCCGATTTAAAATCAAATTAAGAACAAACTCAAACACAAAAATATGAATAAGTACTGTTTTGTATTATTGATTTGTGAATACAAAACTCTCCTAGGGTGTACACAAACCCTAGCAGCTTCTCTCTGTTTATCACAGCAACTCTCTCTATTTCTATGCTCTCACAAAATTTCACTCAGATGATTTTGTTTCGACTTCCTCACTTTTACAATTAGGTTACATAGAGTTTATATAGAGAGCTGCCTATCAACTAATAACAGAAAGATAAATTACAATAGGAATAGAATTCCTAATTATTAGTTGACAGTTTCCTTCTAGAATTCTCTTTCTTTCCCACAGCATATCTGCAATATATTTATCCTGATCTTCGAAGACTTTCCATTCCTGTGATCTTCTTCCAAATTTATCATCAACTGTATAGACTCTGAAATCTTCAGACTCTGATGATCTTCAGACTCTGATCACATGTAGACTCTGATAGATCACAGACTCTGATAGTCTATAGACTCTGATCACCTTCCAGACTCTGATCTTCATGCAGACTCTGGTTTCACTTTCTACAGAAATTCTTCTAAGTACAAGTAACATGAATGTTGACCATCTAGACTCTGATTATTCATTTCAGAGACTAGAAAGACTTATTACAGATAAACTAATCTAGACCCTGTTCTAGTATTTTGTACATCATCAAATGAATATATCCCTAACAATCTCCCCCTATTTATGCTTTATAAAATGTAAGCATAAATCAAGGTTTGATGATGTCAAAACTAAAGAATAAAACTAATAATCTAGAACAGTATAAAAGAATTAAAAAAAGAAAAAGAATTACTTCTCATTTAATCTTCTCAAAGGCTGGATTGTTCTTCAAAAATGAGTTTAGCATATTTTCTTCCACAATTGCAAGAGCTTCACCAACAAACTTTTTTAATTTCTTCATTTCTTCATTTGAACATTTAATTTGACAGTAAGCTGCTCTCAGATCATTTGCACTGCTTTCTTGATCTTTTAAGTCCTTCAACATCAGAACACTAACTTTCCCACTCATAGGCTGAAACCCAAAGTAATGACCCACACCTTCTTGAAATTTAATCTGTTTTTCCTCCAATGGCATGACTTGATCATTTCCCTCAGTATCAACATATTTTAAAGAAAATTTGCCCATTTGTCGATTTGCCTGTCTGTGCAAAATCAGCTTCCTATCAATCTCCTTGAACCATTTGTGTGTGACAGCTTCTTTGCTCTTGTTAACTTCATAAGCAATTTGAAGTAGGAATCTAATATACTGTAGTTCCTCAGCCTGTTTGAAAAAGATAAAATTTGACTGACTAATCCATCTTACACTTCCACCTTCTAAGAAGTAAACCAGCATCTCATTCTTCACCTTTTCTGTACCTCCCTGACCTCCTTGTATCTTCTTTTCAAAAACATTATACACAATTTGAGCAGACACCACTTTATTTAAGTGCTTCTGAGTGATCTTCTCAAATTGCCTATCTGTCAAGGATTGAGGATCCCTGGTTAGAGTAGATGTTCTGTCAATGTCAGATTCTTCAAATCCTCCAAGACCTATCTTCTTTTTAGCTCTAAGTTGCAGATTTGATTGACTGCACTTCCAGTATGAAGGTTCTTGAGTTTGATCAGAGTCTGACTTCTTTCTTTGCTTATCAGAGTCTGACTTAGACTCTGATTTCCCATGTCTAGTCCCTGACTGATGTGTTTGAGTTTTCGATACTCCAGATTGCTTTTGTTGCACACCATCAGGACCCTTAGAACCATGAGAACTATCTCCATCATCACCATCTCTCCTCCTTTTAACTCCCCTTGATTGATTCTTGCATCCCTCATCCTTATGTCTCCTGGAGGACTCACCTTGCTTCACCTTCTCCCCCTTTTTGACATCATCATTACTAGTGACAGCCAAAAGAATCTGTTCAAGAACAGTGGAGATATTTGCCTGGGCTGCAATAACTGAATCAACCTTAGTGGTCAAATCAGAAACTGTAGTTTGAAGAGAGGCTTGAGTGGAAGTGATAGCAGCTAGAGCATCTTTAAAAGCGACCTCTTTGGATAATTGAAGAGAGTGAATTCTGTCAAATCTTGTACTGAGCAGAGAAGTTGTATTATCAACACCAGTGAGCTTTGTTTGAATATGAGAAATGTCCTGAACCACACTGGATAACTGAGCAGCAACATCAGGCAGCCTAGCTTTAACAGCTCCATCCAAGACTTGATCTTCTTCACCAGGATAGTAACCATGTTCCTGTTGAAAAGATTTTTTCTGAAAAGCCTTAAGTCTCTCAGAAAGATGAATATCCAAAATACACTCAAAAGAATCTTTATCATTGATGCCTCTTTGCTGTGCAGACTCCCAAGACTGAGAAAACACCTGATCAAAATAGATAAAAGAAGGAGTAACAAGATCATCATCTGTAGAATGGCATTCCTCAGCAACAGGCTCTGGCTTTGTGAATGGAGGTGTAGACTCTGGTGGTGGTGTAGACTCCGAAACTGCAAACGGGACTACAGACCCTGACTCCTCCTGAGAGTGATCAGAGACTGTAGACTCTGGAAGTCTAGCCCTTATAGGCATTATTAAAAGAGGTTCTTCTGACTTCAATGTTGCAGCCTCAGTGAAAATGACAGGGTTATCCACCAAAGCCTCCATGACTCTATCTGCTCTTCTTGCTAGAGAATCCACCAGGTGAAGTTGGGGTCTCTGTGTAAATGATTTCTGAGCAGCAAGAGCCTCCTCCTGTTTGCCAATCTGCACAATCAAACATAGTGAATTGTCATCCATCCCCTGCTCCAACTCATTGGACCAACTCTTTGGAAAATCTTGATCCCAATAAGTAAAGCTAGGTTCAGGATACCCTATTCTCTCATGCTCACAGTGGGGTTGGACACCCACTTTCTCAATCTCACTCAGGCTCTCTACAGCCTTTTCTATCTCTCCTTTTGCCTGGTCCAGTGCCAGCCTCTCAGAAATTTTTTCACTCAATATGGAGGGTGCACTCAATAAACCTACAGAAGAAGGGTTGAGAGATAAAAATGGTGCTTCAATACCTGAACCACCTTGATGGAGGGGAACCCCTTCAAATGTCTAAAGGCTAGGGGTTTCCACCAAGGGGTGAGCATCAACAGATTCTGAACCCTTACTAGCATCTTCTCTCTTTTCAGAGTCTGTTGGCTCCAGTATTCCAGTCTCAGGGTCTACTCTAGACTCTGACTGCTTCAGCATGACTTCATTAGAAGCCAGAGTCTGAGTGTCACCATCTTTGACTGTTAGTGCATGAGACTCCCCCTCAAGGTGGATAGACTCTGATAGAATAAATTGGGAAATTTCTTCATGAGCATCCATCAGAGGCTGTCCTCCCATATCACTGGGGTTCTCATCAGCTCTTTGGTGAGTTGTCAAGGAGGGCTCAACAGCATACTCCCCTGCCCCACTATCACCCAACCTCTGACTAGGTGGTTCTTGTGTGGGTGAGGCAGACTGAGCATCTCTATCACTAGTCACCACTGGTGCACTAGTCCCATCCTCCAACTGCCTTGCACCACCTGCTACCTCCTGTTGTTCTTCAAGAATAAATGCATCCAACTTGTGATGAAAAGCCCTGAGATGGATTGCATTGATTGCCTGGGCATCTGTGAGATTGAAGAGATCCTGCAGTTCCCTTCTTACTCTTTGAAAATATGTGCCCTTAAATTGATCCAGTCTACTTTGGTAGGTTGGATAGATGTATTTGTTGGCAATTGTACCTATATTATGGACAAGATAGTCAGCCACCTGTCTTGACAGAGGTTAAATTTGAGAGATCCATTGAATGGCTGTCCTGTAGGTAACTCCATTTTCCCAAATTGCTTCATAGTTAAAAACTGGTTGCTCACTCTCAGTTTCCAACTCAACAACAGACTCTGAGGCTCTCCTTTTGTGGACCTTAAGCTTTTTAGGCTTCTTTGGAATTTGCTGTTCAGAGTCTGGCACACCTAGTGCTTTGAGAACTGCATTTGTTCTGCCTTCTATGAGCCCAGCTGCTTGTTCTTGGAATGAAGAGTTGAATAGGTAGCTATAAAGATTTTTGACCACATCCTGTGCAGACATTTGTAGCTCCTGTTCCATTCTCTTCCTTAGGGCTTCATAGGTTGAAAGAAAATCCAAGACTTGAGATTTAGTCTGATATTGCTCTGGATCTTCAACTGATTCCACCAAAGGATATAAGAATATCAGTGCCTCATCACTTGGAGTAATGATCTCATCAATTAGGCACGAGGCTGCATCCAATGGCATTCCTTCCCAAAATGTGTCATGATCAGAGTCTAAAGGCAGTCTAGACTCTGACTCAACATTAGACTCTGGTTCAGGTGTTTTCTTGATTTCAGAGTCTGGCTCTGCAGGAGCCTTGGGAGCATCTGTTTCCTGCAAAACAGGGTTAGTACTAATAACAGGCTTGTGTGTGTGTGCAGAATAAGCCTTCCTTAACCTTCTGTACTTCTTAGCAAAAGATTTCTCAGGAGACTCAATATGAGAATCCTGAGGTGCTCCCCTATGTTTTTCAGAGTCTGTAGCCTTTTGAGAGTCTACAGACTTGGCTTGAAGGTTAGAATCAAGTGTATCATGACCTTCCTTTAGCAAAGAAAGTCCTTCAACAACTTGCTTCTCTAGTGGATTGAGCTCCTCATCACTGTGCTCATCTATAAGCCTAGATTGAATCAATTTTCTTCTCTTTACAACTGGTGCCTGTTGAGAGACACCAGAGGTTGGTTTCTTTTTGGATTTTGGTTTGGAAGATTGTATAATTGAAGGGGATTGGGTGACTTGGGTAGGTGCAGGGGGACTCTCCATTACTTGTTCCTGCACCATTTCACCACCAAAAAATGAGGCATTATAGATAGAAGGTTTGTAGGATGAGAGTTTTACCTGCATTACCTGTGGATATGTCATTGCAGGTAGACTCTTCTTTTTGTCATCAATTCTCTTAATGTCAGAGAATATTCTCCTTTGCTGTTTGTATGCCTGCACACAGCAATCATCTGCCAACTTGGTTGACATGTCAGGAATGAAGTGATTGAGGAGAATCATAAGAAATCTATGATAGTAGACTTTCTTTCTCCCCTCATGCACATTATTTAATTTTGCTCCCATTTGAGTGAGCAACATATCACCAATGTTGATTATTCTATCAAATAGGAGACTATGACCAATTTGATAAGTAATAGCAGTAATAGCATCAAATCCACTACACTTACCAGTAAAACACTTAGCAATTTGATCGAAGAAAAATGACCATTCTTTCCTTAAGTAAGGCCTAGTTATCTTGCTCATGTTATCTAAGCTAGCAGAATAACCTATTGCCTTAAACATGTTTTTAATGTCATCATCAGATACAATTTCATCAAAAGTAGACTTAACAGGCAGTTTAAATACAGAATTAAGCACATCTGAAGTGACATCAAATGTTGTCGAACCAAAGGTAAACATTATTTTACCTGGTTGATCCTGAGAAGGATCAACTACCTTTGCAGTGCTCCATGCTTGTGATACAGCATCCATGTGAATGACTGGTGATGCCTTGAGAATGTAGTGTAGCTCGGATTGCTCCAAGAAATCCATCACAGGGTAGTAGTCAGCGTCTACCCCTTTCCTATTTCCAAGAGCAGCAACATGATTTGTGGTCATGAACTCGAAATCCCCAAATGTGAACGCAATCGCCTTGGGTCCTCTCATGACAGTAGAAACGGCAACCATTAAAGTTGTTAAGTTGAAAGTGATGGAGAAGCTTGAAGAATTTAGCTAGGGTTCGTAAAAAGCTCTGTGAATATTTTTGCCTTAGAAATCAATTGCAATAAACAAGTGAGTAAATTGTATGAAAAATTCTATTTTGTTCAAGTTGCATACAATACACACGAGTCTACAGCCTATATCCGGTCAAAAAAATAACTGTTACCGCCTATTTCAAGTCATTTGAACATTTTAAATGCAATCAGAGTCTGCAGGCGCGAATTTTAACCGTTTCAGAGTCTAGGCGATAATTTTCTCAGAGTCTACTGACTTTCAGAGTCTACAGACTCGTCAGAGTCTAGACTCTGTCAAGGTAAAATACCAAACAAAATGTTGCACTAACAATTAATCACAGTGTGTTAAGACAGGGACTATAATTAAGGTACATACCTTGCTTCTTTAATTTTGATCACTTACATATTTAACATACCTAATTCACCTACCAGTTTGAGAAAGGTAGATTCATCAAGTGGTTTTGTCAAAATGTCTGCAATCTGTGTGTCAGTTGGAACATAGTGAAGTGTCACAGTACCATTTTCAACATGTTCTCTAATAAAGTGATACCTGACATCAATGTGCTTTGTTCTGGAGTGTTGGACTGGATTCTCTGCAATTTTAATAGCACTAGTATTATCACAATACATAGGAATATTTGAGAATGTTAGTCCATAATCAAGTAATTGATTTCTCATCCACAGGATTTGAGCACAGCAACTTCCAGCTGCAATGTATTCAGCCTCAGCTGTTGAGGTTGATACAGTCTGTTGTTTCTTGCTAAACCAAGAAATTAATCTGTTGCCAAAAAACTGGCATTGTCCTGTTGTGCTTTTCCTGTCTACTTTGCATCCTGCATAGTCAGAATCTGAATAACCAATTAGTGAAAAATCTGACTCTCTAGGATACCAAAGTCCAAGAGTTTGTGCCCCCTTGAGATATCTAAAAATTCTTTTCACAGCTATTAAATGTGATTCTCTAGGGTCAGCTTGAAATCTAGCACATAGACAAGTTGCAAATATTATGTCTGGTCTACTAGCAGTTAAATATAACAATGAGCCAATCATACCTCTGTAGCTAGTGTTGTTAACTTTCTTACCCTTTGGGTCAGAGTCTAGCTTTGTGGCAGTTGACATGGGAGTTTTGGCAGTTGCAGAGTCTTGCATATCAAACTTCTTCAACAGTTCTCTTACATACTTTGTTTGATTGATGAAAATTCCATCATCATTCTGTTTGACTTGAAGCCCCAAAAAGAAGTTTAATTCTCCCATCATACTCATTTCATAATTTGACTGCATTAGTTGACTAAACTTTTCACAGAGTTTATCATTAGTAGATCCAAATATAATATCATCAACATAAATTTGGACAAGCAAAATATCACCTTTACATTTTCTAATAAAGAGAGTTTTATCAATGGTACCTCTTGTGAAATCATTTTCCAGAAGAAATTTTGAAAGAGTTTCATACCATGCTCTAGGTGCTTGCTTCAATCCATATAGTGCCTTGTCTAACCTGTAAACATGATCAGGAAACTTTGGATCAACAAATCCTGGTGGTTGCTCCACATAGACTTCTTCTTCCAATTTTCCATTTAAGAAGGCACTTTTCACATCCATCTGATACACCTTGAATTTTGAATGAGCTGCAAAGGCAAGAAACATTCTGATAGCTTCCAATCTTGCTACTGGTGCAAAAGTTTCATCATAGTCAATTCCTTCCTCCTGTGAGTATCCTTTTGCAACTAGCCTTGCTTTATTTCTTACTACAGTTCCATTCTCATCAAGTTTATTTCTATACACCCATTTTGCACCAACCACTGATCTATTTCTAGGTCTTGGTACAAGTTTCCACACTTTATTTCTCTCAAATTCATTCAATTCTTCTTGCATTGCAATAATCCAATCAGGGTCTTGCAAGGCTTCCTCAATTTTCTTGGGTTCATTCTTTGAGAGAAAACAGCTATAAAGACATTCATTTTGAGTGGTTGTTCTTGTTTGTACACCACTCTCAGGGTCACCAATTATTAAGTCAGGAGTGTGATCCCTTGTCCATTTTCTAGCTGGTGGAAGATTGGTTCTTGAACTTGAAGCTCCCCCTAAGTCATTTGCATCTTCTGTATTTGAGTGAAATTCAAATGAAGAGGCTCCCCCTAAATTGCTTGACTCTGACAAGGCTTCAGAGTTGCTTGACCCAGACCCTGATGAGTTAGACTCTGTCTGTCTAGACTCTGTCTGGGTAGACCCTGACCTGTTAGACTCTGAATTATTTAGAGTTGAATTTTCTGACTCCCCCTCAGAGTGTGCAGATTCCTGTGTTGGTTCAGGAGTTGTTTGAGGGTCTTCATCCTCTTCTTCTTCATTTATCTCAGAACTTTTTAGATTTTTAAATTCCAGTGTAGTAGACTCTGACTCATCCTGCAATCCTGTAAACTTTTTATCATCAAATGCAACATGAATAGATTCCATAACAATTTTGGTTCTGAGATTAAACACTCTGAATGCTTTTGTGTTTGATGCATATCCAAGAAAGATTGATTCATCTGCCTTGGCTTCGAATTTGCTTAGATTTTCAGGATGTACTTTCAGTACATAACACTTGCATCCAAATATGTGAAAGTGTTTTACACTTGGCTTCTTGTCCTTTATCATTTCATAAGGAGTCTTTCCATGCATGTTTATTAGCGTGCAGTTTTGAGTGAAACATGCTGTATTGACTGCCTCAGCCCAAAAATATACTGGCAGCTTAGACTCTGCCAACATTGTTCTGGCAGCTTCTATGAGTGTCCTATTCTTTCTTTCCACAACTCCATTTTGTTGAGGAGTTCCTGGCGCAGAAAATTGTTGAGTAATTCCCTTTGATGCACAGTGGTTCTCCATGATTGAATTCTTGAATTCAGTACCATTGTCACTCCTCAGAATTCTCACTATTTTCTTTGATTTTCTTTCCAGAAAAGTGATATGATCTATTATGTGTTGAGAAGCTTCATCCTTTGAATGTAGAAAGAAAACCCATGTGAATCTTGTAAAATCATCTACAATAACAAGAGTATATTTATTTTTGTTAATTGACATAACATTTACTGGACCAAATAAATCAAGATGTAGTAAATAAAAGGGTTCAGAAATGGTATTTATTGTCTTGCTCTTGAAGGATGATTTCCTTTGTTTTCCAAGTTGACAAGCTTCACAAAGTCCATCTTGTACAAAATCAACATGCGGTAATCCTCTTACAAGATTCTGTTTAACCAACTTGTTGAGTGTTTTGAAGTTGATGTGTGACAGTTTCTTGTGCCATTTCCAGCTTTCTTCAGTTGAGGCCTTGCTGTATAGACATGTGACTTCATTGTTTATGCAATCCTCCAAGTTGGCTTCATAAATGTTACCATGTCTGTATCCTTTGAAAACCACAATGCCTGTTTCTTTGTTAGTCACAAGACACTCTTTGTTGTCAAAGCCAGTATGGTAACCTTTGTCTCCAAGTTGACTTATGCTTATTAAATTATGCCTTAAGCCATCAACTAGAGCTACTTGTTCAATGATGACATTCCCAAGTACAATCTTGCCATATCCCAGTGTTTGTCCTTTGTTGCCATCTCCAAATGATACTTCTGGGCCAGCCATTTCCTCAAAGTCTGTAAGCAGGGATTTCTTTCCAGTCATATGTCCTGAGCATCCACTGTCCAGGATTAGGGTTACTTTCTTTACCCTAGCTCCCTGCATACATAAAGCAACTAGTTAGATGTTTTGAGGACCCAAACAGTTTTGGATCCTTTTCTACTATTTTTAGGAGAAACAGGCTTAATAATTTTCACATTTGGCTTACCTGTCTCTTTTGTTGCTCTAGACTGTGGTGGAGTCTTATCAGTGTCATACCAACTCTTATCAATAGAAGATTTTAGCTCATAAAAATTGTAATACAAATCATGATAGTCCCTACACATATATATAGAATGAAATATGCTACCACAGTGATAACAAGGTTTCTGTGGTATGTAGTGACTTTTCAGAGTCTGAGAAGGACTAGACTCTGATTTCTTCTCAATCTTTGCTTTACAATCTATAGCCAAATGGTTGTGGTTGCCACATCTATAACACTTCTTTCTAGGAGCATTAGGATCCTTTTGGTAATTGTTTGCCTTATTAATTCCTTCCTTACCATTCCTATTTCTCCTAGTTTTGGTAGACTCTGATAAGTTCTCTAGCCTTTCTTTTAATTTTGACTTAGACAAGTACCCTGTATTAATAATTTTCTTAGAGTTATTTGCTCCTGTTTCATCTGTCTTTTTGTTATCAACAGGGGGACTAATGACAGATGAGTTTGTGGTTTCAGATTTTTCTTTAGGTGTCACAAACTTAACAGGAACAATTGTACTTTTGTCTTTAGTCTTATTAACTTGGCTAGCTTCCTCACTGTTATCATTCTCAACAATAGGTCTTTTGTCTTGACTCTTGTCATAGCCTAGACCAGCAGTTTGACACACATTTTGATTATTGAGAATTTCTTGAACTTTTCTACCAGAGTCTGTCCAGACTCTAAACTTGAGTCTCTCTTCTTCTAGTTATTTCTTAACATAGTCATAGGCCTTCAAGATTTCAGTGTAGTTATGACTATGTTTCTCAGAATCCTTTTTGTATTGTTCCATTAATATTAACTCAGACTCTAAATGATCATTCCTTTTAGTCAAGGTCAAATTTTCCTCTCTCAACCTTTCACTTTCACTAGTGAGAGACCTACATGTTATCATTATTTTATTGACCTCACTTTGCACAGTTTCTATACCATCAGAGTCTAAATTAATTAAGGATTCAGGAGTAAAGATTGATACCTGAGTTTTAGGATATGAGGGTTCTTTGGGAGATTGTGATTTTCTTGAGGAGGATGCCATTAGTGCTAGATTTTCATAATCAATTTCATCCTCTGAGCTTGAATCTGCCCAATCCTTTCCAGTTGATAGAAGTGCTTTTCCTTTTCCTTGACTTTTTGACTTTCTGCATTCACTAGCAAAGTGGCCCAATATTCCACAGTTGAAACATTTGACCTTTGCTTTGTCAAGTTTGATTATTGTACTCTTGCTCTTCTCAACCTTCTCATCTTCCTTCTTGAATGATGGCCTCTTGCTAAATTTTCCAGTTCTTTTGTTAAATTTCATTCTTTTGAATTTTTTTGCAAACATAGCCATCATTTGACTTAGGTCAATCTCTTCATCAGAATCAGAGTCTGTGTCAGTAGACTCTGACTCCACAACAGCTTTACCCTTCTTCCTTGAATCCTTGATTCTAGCTTCTGTGGGTTGTTCCTGTTGTTCTTTCTCAGACTCCAGTAAGAGTGCCACAGATTTTGTCTTCACAGACTTCTTATTCTTCCTCTGTTGCATCTCCAAATCATATGTCTTGAGTCTGCCATACAATTCTTCTAGAGTTAGTTCATCCAAATCTCTAGCTTCTCTTATGGCTGTAGTCTTATTGTCCCACTCTTCAGGAAGTGCTCTCAGAAACTTGGTATTCGTATCTTCAGAATCATAAACCTTACCAAGCATAGCCATCTCATTCAGGAGTTTTGTAAACCTATCATACATCTCAGTGATAGATTCTCCAGATTTTGCTTCAAAGTACTCATACTCTTGAATGAGCAAAGACCTAGCATTCTTCTTGACATCTTTAGTCCCTTGACAGTGCACCTCAAGTTTTGTCCACATCTCCTTAGCAGTCTTGCATGATATGACACAGTTAGTTAGAACAGAATCTAAACTGTTAAAGAGAATGTTCTTTACTTTTGCCTCCTTAAGGACATTTTCTTTGTCCTCTTTTGTCCATTCAGCCTTTGGTTTCTCAACGAGGTGTTCTTCAGTTATTTTGCCTTCCTCATTGATTTGAGGCACAATTTTTAAGGGCACAAAGGGTCCTTCATTAATCCTGTCAAGATAGTCAGGGTCTGTTGCTTCCAGATGGTGCAGCATCTTAACCTTCCAGTGGGTGAACTCGTTTCTCTTAAGCATAGGAATCTTAGAATTGCCATCTTTGTTTCCAGACATCTTTGATCGATTTTAAACGTTAGGCTCTGATACCAATTATTTTCCCAGTCGTACAAGTAGAAGGGGGGGTTGAATACTTGTATGTCTTTTCTGCCCGATTTAAAATCAAATTAAGAACAAACTCAAACACAAAAATATGAATAAGTACTGTTTTGTATTATTGATTTGTGAATACAAAACTCTCCTAGGGTGTACACAAACCCTAGCAGCTTCTCTCTGTTTATCACAGCAACTCTCTCTATTTCTATGCTCTCACAAAATTTCACTCAGATGATTTTGTTTCGACTTCCTCACTTTTACAATTAGGTTACATAGAGTTTATATAGATAGCTGCCTATCAACTAATAACAGAAAGATAAATTACAATAGGAATAGAATTCCTAATTATTAGTTGACAGTTTCCTTCTAGAATTCTCTTTCTTTCCCACAGCATATCTGCAATATATTTATCCTGATCTTCGAAGACTTTCCATTCCTGTGATCTTCTTCCAAATTTATCCTCAACTGTATAGACTCTGAAATCTTCAGACTCTGATGATCTTCAGACTCTGATCACATGTAGACTCTGATAGATCACAGACTCTGATAGTCTATAGACTCTGATCATCTTCCAGACTCTGATCTTCATGCAGACTCTGGTTTCACTTTCTACAGAAATTCTTCTAAGTACAAGTAACATGAATGTTGACCATCTAGACTCTGATTATTCATTTCAGAGACTAGAAAGACTTATTACAAATAAACTAATCTAGACCCTGTTCTAGTATTTTGTACATCATCAAATGAATATATCCCTAACAGAATCAGTTCAAATTCGAATCCATCTTTAATTAAATGAGTTAAACTTGAAAATTATTTTAAGGTTTGTATTATAAACAAGTTAATTTTGATCATGAAAGAGTTTAGCTCCATCATTCGTGAACATACTCAGATAAATATGTTTGTGAACAAGTTCTATAAACTTGAACATAATTTTAAGGTTTGTTTTATAATTAAACAAGTTAATTTTGATCATGAAAGAGTTAAGCTCCATTTCGTGAACACACTCAGATAAATATGTTTGTGAACAAGTTCTATGAGAAGGTAAGTGAGAACATAATTCATAAATTCAACTCAATTCCCACTGATCTCAATCTTTATATTTTTCCAATCCTCAACTCAATTAAATAGCATATTTTAACTAATTAAAGTTATTATCAAATTCACTACTTATATATCCTTTATTATATCTTACTATATTATTAAAACTCAACATACAAATATTTGGTTGGTCGTCTGGTCATAATATTTGTCTCCTATTCAATTTCAAACATAATTTCTAATTAAATTTTAATTAAAATATACTCTTATACAAACTCTTTTATTTAATTAAAATTAAATAAAAAAATTAAATAAACTCTTATACAAACTCTTTTAATTAATTAAAATAAAATAAAATAAACTCTTATACAAACTCCTTTAATTAGAATACATCCTTATAAAAACTCTTTTAATCAATTAAAATTGAATATAACAAATAAAATATAAAGTATAATATATTATTATAATATTTAAAACAGATATATCTTATCTATATCTATACTATATTATTATAACCAAACAAAACTTTTTTTTCATATTACCTCAAGGTTAACCATAAAAAATCTTAACCGTCCAGTTTTAAGTGAACCATAGAAAAGATCATAATCATTCAATTTTGATAAAATCTAATTTTAGAAAAGATATATTATATATACAAGTATACAACTCTATCACGGATAGTTATCCTTTTATACAACTACTCATAAATAATATTAAAATATAAAATAAAATTTTGAAATTTGTATGTGTAATTATTATTTTTAAGTCGAGGGATATGCCTATACCCCCACCTCACCCTCGTATCAGTCTGCCACTGTCTACAACCTCGATACCCAATTTCTAAATTGTCAATTAATAATTCATGTAACATCTCTCAACTTCACATTAGTATAATATCATTTATTATGAGTTGTGACAATAATGTCGCGAATGTCTTTGCGATTGCCTATCAAAAATTGGGTTAAATACTATTTTGATCACTCAATTAATTACTAACTTTTAATTAGGTCATTTAATTGAAAAAAATTTCGGTCAACTCATTATACTGTTTAAAACTTTCAATCAAGTCACTGACCATTACATCTATTAAACATTAGACGGAAAATTGATTCAACAAACTGACATGGCTGATTTTAACTGATGTGGCATGTTCAGGTAAGACCAATAAAACCCATAACTCATGTACTACTCATTCATTAAACAACAAAAATACATATATAAACAAACTATCAATCTATGACACCGTTTGTCTTGACTTAAAAGCAGTTTATAAGCTGAAATAGTTGGTATATATGTACTTTTTCTGAAAATAAGTAACTTATTTTCAAATTTAGAAATAAGATTTGGTCTTAAATTTCTAAAATAAATATTAATTTTCAAAAAAAAAATAAAAATACTTTTTTTAAAAAAAGTAACTATTCTACAACCTACTTCCATCTCCAATTTCTATTTCAACAAAACAGTTAAAAGCATCAAATATTCAAACACCCAACAACTATAAAAATGGTGAATTGTAATTTTATATAATTTGTTCCAACAGCTTTACCTCCTCAAAATCTTTCCACGTGAAATTGGTGTTTGAAGATGGTATTCAATAGTCCAATACTGGTATCAGTTGACAAAGTATCGCCGGAGATGATGTTTGACAATCCAATACTAGTATTTCAAAGAAGAAGAGATGTAAAATTATAATTGGATGTTTTGTTTTATTGGGTTATAATTGGATCAGGTTTTATAATAGGGTGATTTAATAATGGGGCAAGTTATTTTGTGTGACGTAACCGCTGATTTGACAATATGTTAACGGATTTCGTCTAAAATCAACTATATTTAACGGTCGTGAAAATTTTAATTTGTTTAGTGATCCGAATGAAATCTTTTAACTAATATGTGTACTGATTGAAAAAAAAATTAGTTGAATGACCCAATTAAAAGTTAGTAGCAAGTTGAGTGATCAAAATGTCATTTAACCCATCAAAAGTTCTTGTTCTAAAAAAAATTAATGAAATATCACATTTAAGACAATTCATCTATGTATTCTTGACACGGAAGTTAAATCGGTAATCTTTCATAAAGACAATAATAAAAAACATAAGAGGAAAAAAGGCTAATTTATATCAATATAAATAACTAGGAAGATGAACTCTTTATTGAATGGGTGGTGAAATGATGATGGAGCGATGATTTATAGTACCATAATCCGATAAATTATTAAGATACGCTAGCTTATAATCTGTATAAAGTACGGATATTATTAATAAATTATATATTAATTATTTTATATAATTTAAATATTTTATTTATTATGATAATTTTTTATTATTAATTTTTTTTACATTTTTTTATACAATGATGTTTATATATTAATATTCATAAAATTTAATAATAAGTCATAATTTTAAATAAATAAAAGAGTTTGGATAGTGATGAAATTGAGTTGAATGTGAGTAAACTATATTTAATAAAAATTATAGGATAAGTATATAAAATTTAATGAAAAATCATAATTTTAAATAAATAAAAGAGTTTTAATGGTGATGAAATTTAGTTAAATGTGAGTAACTATATTAAATAAAAATTATAGGATAATTAGGATTCTTAAAATAGAAAATATAGAATATAATTTAAATATAATATAATATTATCCACGAGTAGTTTTATAAAAGGAGGACTATCGGAGATAGAGTTGCATGTATAATATATTTTATTAAAATTGGATGGTTAGGGTCGTTTCTATGGTTCATCTAAAATTGGACGGTTATGATGTTTTCTACAGTTCATCTAAGTGTTTCAAAAAAAAGTTCTCTAATTTGATTATTATAATAGGTTTAAAGATCTTAAAGTTACCTTTAGATAACTCTCTAAAGTTAACATTAATTACAATATAATATCAATGTTATTTTTATAAATATAAGGGGCAGATTCTATTATTACAAAAATGTCATCCATTTTTTATATTTAAAATACTGGTGACTTTAGTTAATTTACATAAAATTAAATTTAGATTCCTTTTACCCTGTTATAATAGAGTATAAATTATAAATACAAAATTTAATGATATATTAAATAAAAATTATAGGATAAGTAGGATTCTTAAAATAGAAAATATATAATATAATTTAAATATAATATAGGGGGTGTTTGGAGTTCCTTAAACTTAAAATAAGTAGCTTATTTTTTTTATACATATTTTCATATTTTTTTTAAAGATAAATATTTGTTTTAGAATTTTAAAACCAAATATGAACTTAATTATTTCCGGAAATAAGAACTTATTTCTGGAAAGTACATACATCCCTACTTTTTTCTGGAAATAAGCCCTTATTTCCATAAGGTCTGTTTTGCCAAACAGGCCCATAATATTATTCGTGATGAGTTGTATAAAAAGAGGACTATCGGGGATAGAGTTGTATGTATGATATATATTTTTTCTAAAATTAGATTTTAATAAAATTGGATGGTTATGATCATTTCTATTGTTAACCTAAAATTGGACGATTAAGATTTTTTCTATGGTTCAATGAAAAAAAGTTCTTTTGTTTGGTTATAATAATATAACAATTAAGTTTATAACCCGTGCTTAAGTAAATTAATTTTTTTATTATATCTTTTCTGATATTTAATATAAAATTTTATAATATTAAGAATTTATGTTAAAATTATATATATATATATATATATATATATATATATTCTCTTAATTTATTTAAATTTATTATATTTAATATAAATCTATTATAATTTGGCCCTGTGTTATGATAAATATATAATTGAGTTTAAAAAGTAAAATTTTATTTAATATACATACGCATGGGTTGCACTCCATAAAAACACCCTTATATAAAAAATGCGGAAAAACACCATCAAAACACTTATTTTTTAATGAGAAATGGTTTGTTAAGATTAGAGTCACAAAATTGAACTACAAGGAATATCGAATATAACATTGAAACTCATCTAAATTTTAAAAATCAAATGTTAAAGAATCTAACATGGAATCCAGTATAGGATCTTATATATATTTTGTAAAAATGAAATTTACATATGATCATGTTATGATTTTTTTGTTAATCTCATGTTAGATTTTATTTTTATTCATAAAAAAATATAATCGATATTAAACTTTAGAATTTAAATGAATTTTTATGTAAGATTCTAAAGTGTTTTTTCTTGTTCTTTATACGGGTGTTATTTATAGAGCAATAACCTACATATGTATATAATTAGAACCCGTATTATAATAAGTAAAATTATATTTAATACATGTATATTTTTTAGGCCCGTGCCCAGTACCGACCGACCGAGCAAAACTTTTAATATTTTGGCTACAATAATATAATATAAATTTTAATATTCATAAATTTTAATGATATATTAAATACAAATTATAGGATAAGTAAGATTCTTAAAAATAATATAATATTATCCGTGAGGACTATCAGAGGTTAGAGTTGTATGTATGATATATATTTTTTCTAAAATTAGATTTTATTAATTGAATGATTAAGATTATTTCTATGATTCACCTAAAATTGGACGGTTATGATCTTTTCTATGATTCACCTTATCCGGTCTAGTACCGTACCGAACGGCCGACCAAAACTTTTAATCATTCGGCTATAATAATATAGTATAGATATAAATAAAAAATTTAATGATATATTAAATAAAAATTATAGGATAAGTAAGATTCTTAAAATAAAAAATATTGAATATAATATAAATATAATATAATATTATTTGTGATGAGTTGTATAAAATGAGAACTATCGGGGATAGAGTTTCTATGATTCAATTAAAATTGGACGGTTATGGATTTTTTTCTTTTCATCTGAGTGTTTTAAGAAATTTTTTATCTTAACTTAGATGATAATAATATAGTATAGATGGATAAGCAATGATGTGTATATAAAAATTTTGTCGAGATGAATTTTGTGATATTCTGTTGTAATTCTACAACAGCGTTCTGTTTTTTCGAAGACGAAACACTGAATTGAATTTGATTATAATCGAATTTTTCAGAGATATGTGTGGTCATATTTTTTCAAAATTTTATGTTTTCAATCTTTTTAACACAATTGTCGATCAATCAAATTTTCTTTCAAATACAATAATCACAAATTTAACCAAATTTTAGAACCGGTAAAATTTATTAATTAATTGAGATTAAAAATATAAGATAATAATCAGGTAAAAACTTTTTAGCGTGAGAACAGTGAAAAATAAATTTTCTATTATAGTTTTGCAAATAAAATTATGACAGTGAACTATTTTATTTTCATTTTCTATTATGGTTCTACGGAATTTAATAAAAAAATTGACGGTTCTGACATTAAAAAGTTTGTCGCGAGTGTTACCCATGATACCTCCCATGTATTATTAATTTATCGAGTTTCTCCTATGTATTATATTTTTTTTCATTTTATTAAAAAACATTGAAAATATAGGGTAGCACACGGCATAAAAGAGCCGCGAAAGGTAGTTTATATAAGTTACATTTAAACATGAGACTTCCCTTCAAAACCATCAAACACAATGTAATGTCTCTTATACAACACTCAACTAACCAACCTCATCTTCTTCAAATCCACGCTTTAATCCTCAAAAACTCTTTAGATATCAACGTTGTTGTCCTAACCAAACTATTAGATAAGATTATTTCCCAGTCGAAACCGATGGATAAGGATTTGTCGTATGCCCGTAAACTGTTTGACACAATTCCTCAACCAGATACTTTCATGCTTAATACCATGATTAGAGGTTACTTGAAATCAAACAACCCTGAAGAGTGTTTGTTGCTTTTTACGAGAATGCGTTCCTGGAAGGGGATGTGTGCTGATTCTTTTAGCTTATCGGTTGTTTGTTGGCGATTTGGGAGCAAGCATCAACCTCATGCCATACTCTATATTCTTACAACTTGGTCTTCCTGAGCCGAAGCCAACTAACATGTCACTGCAGTTGGCGGATCGTTCAATCACTTATCCGCGAGGAATTGTCGAAGATGTGTTGGTAAAAGTCGACAAACTAATCTTTCCAGCAGATTTTGTCATCCTTGATTTTGAAGAAGACAAGAAAATCCCTATCATTCTTGGGAGACCATTCTTGGCAACGGGAAAGACATTGATTGACGTACAGAAGGGAGAACTCACCATGAGAGTGCACGATCAGAATGTCACATTCAATGTGTTCAAAGCAATGCAATTTCCAACAGAAGAAGAGCAATGCTTTAAAGTAGATGTAGTGGAATCTGCTGTGCAAGTAAAAATTGAACACATGCTTATGGATGATACACTGGAAAAGGCTCTACGTGGGGATTTTACAATTGAAGAGGAAGAGGTTGAAGAACAGGTACAGTATCTGAATGCTTCTCCTTGGCAACAAAAATTTGAAAAACCAGAATCGTTGGGTTTATCTGAATTGAGAGAATCACATCAGCGGTTAAAACCATCTATCGAGGAAGCACCAAAGCTAGAGCTCAAACCATTGCCTAATCACTTAAGGTATGCTTCTCTTGGGGAATCATCTACTTTACCTGTGATTATTGCTGCTAACCTTACAGGTCCTGAAGAAGAAAAGCTGTTAAGGGTTCTCAGGGAATTCAAATCAGCCATTGGGTGGACTATTGCAGACATTAAAGGAATCAGCCCTGCCTATTGCCAGCATAAGATCCCGCTGGAAGAAGGTAGTAAGCCAATAGTGGAACATCAGAGAAGGCTCAATCCACTCATGAAGGAAGTAGTGAAGAAGGAAATTATTAAGTGGTTGGATGCAGGGATTATCTATCCTATTTCTGACAGTGCTTGGGTGAGTCCAGTTCAATGTGTGCCAAAGAAAGGAGGCATGACGGTGGTAACTAACGAAAAGAACGAGCTCATTCCTACGCGGACAGTAACTGGCTGGAGAATCTGCATGGATTACAGGAAGCTGAACAAAGCTACTAGGAAGGATCACTTCCCTCTTCCTTTCATTGATCAAATGCTAGACCGACTGGCCGGCCATGAATACTTTTGCCTTCTGGATGGATATTCGGGTTACAATCAGATCTGCATTGCTCCAGAGGATCAGGAGAAGACAACATTTACATGTCCGTTTGGTACCTTCGCTTTTCGAAGGGTTTCATTCGGGTTATGTGGTGCACCTGGCACTTTTCAGAGGTGCATGATGGCAATTTTTTCAGACATGATTGGTAAGACAGTGGAAGTCTTCATGGATGATTTTTCAGTATTTGGGGCTTCTTTTGACGAATGTCTACACAATCTTAGCATGGTTCTGAAAAGATGCGTGGAGACTAATCTGGTTCTCAACTGGGAGAAATGCCATTTCATGGTACAAGAAGGAACTATTCTTGGACACAAGGTGTCACGTCGAGGACTGGAAGTGGATAAAGCAAAAATAGAGACAATTGAAAATCTTCCACCGCCTACTTCAGTGAGAGGAATTCGTAGTTTCCTCGGTCATGCAGGTTTCTACAGAAGATTCATCAAGGACTTCTCCAAAATTTCCAAACCTTTGTGCAAGCTGTTGGAGAAGGATGTTCCCTTCAAATTCGATGATGATTGTATGACAGCCTTTGAGACATTGAAGAAGAAGTTGATTTCAGCACCTGTGATCATCGCCCCAGATTGGAATGAACCTTTTGCTATGATGTGTGATGCTAGCGATTTTGCAGTAGGGGCTGTTCTTGGTCAAAAGAAAGACAAGATTTTTCATGTTATCTACTATGCAAGCAAGACACTCAATGATGCGCAATTGAATTACACAACCACAGAGAAGGAGCTGCTAGCCATTGTATATGGCTTTGAAAAATTCAGATCATACTTGCTTGGTACGAAAGTGACGGTGTATACTGACCACGCAGCTATTAGGTATCTGCTCTCCAAGAAGGATTCTAAACCCCGCCTGATTCGATGGATTCTCCTACTTCAAGAATTCGACGTGGAGATCAAAGATAGAAAAGGGACCGAAAATCAGGTAGCTGATCACCTCTCACGATTGGAAGATCCTGGTAAATCACGAGACAGTACTCTCATCAATGACTCATTTCCGGATGAACAACTGTTTGGAGTACAAGAAGAAGAACCATGGTATGCGGATATTGTGAATTATCTTGTGAGTCATATTGTTCCACCCGAATTGTCGTCAGCCCAAAAGAAGAAATTCATGCATGATGTAAAGTGGTTTCGTTGGGATGAGCCATATCTGTTTAAACAAGGGGCTGATCAGATTATCAGAAGGTGTGTACCATATAGTGAGACTGAAGCTATTCTGAGGGATTATCATGCCACGGCTTATGGGGGCCATTATGGAGGTGAAAAGACAGCTACTCGTATTCTGCAGGCAGGATTTTATTGGCCATCACTATTCAAGGATGCTCATCAGTTTGTAACCAGATGTGATTGTTGCCAGCGAGTAGGCAACATTTCAAAACGGGATGAGATGCCCCTTCATGTAATGCTAGAAGTGGAGATTTTTGATGTATGGGGAATCGACTTCATGGGCCCATTCATTTCATCTTGCAATAACCAATACATCTTGCTAGCTGTGGATTACGTCTCCAAATGGGTGGAGGTCAAGGCACTTCCAACTAATGATGCCAATGTAGTGCTCAACTTCCTTCACAAGAACATTTTCACCAGATTTGGGACTCCAAGGGTCATTATCAGCGATGAGGGTTCTCACTTTTGCAATCGAAAGTTCACTAACCTGATGGCAAGATTCCACATCAACCATCGGGTGGCGACAGCATACCACCCTCAAACAAATGGCCAAGCTGAAGTATCAAACCGTGAGATCAAACGCATTCTGGAAAAAGTGGTAAGTCCTTCGCGGAAGGATTGGTCTTTAAAACTGGATGAAGCTGTGTGGGCCTACCGAACTGCGTTCAAAACACCCTTGGGGATGTCACCATATCAACTAGTCTATGGAAAAGCTTGTCATCTACCGGCAGAACTGGAACACAAGGCTTATTGGACATTGCAGAAACTGAATTTTGATTATCAAGCCGCAGGGGAAAAGCGGATGGTACAAATCAATGAAATGGATGAGTTTCGTCTACAAGCTTATGAGAATAACAAGCTCTATAAGGAAAAAGTGAAAAGATGGCATGATCGTCGGTTGACAACAAAGGTATTGGTTCCTGGTCAATTAGTTTTATTATTTAACTCTCGTCTGCGATTGTTTCCAGGAAAACTTAAGTCAAGGTGGTCAGGACCCTTTGTTGTGAAAACTGTGTATCCACACGGAGCTGTGGAGATTTATGAAAAGACCCCAGATCAAGCGTTTAAAGTCAATGGTCAGAGATTGAAGCCGTATTTGGGAGAACAACTACATCGCGAAGCTGAAGTCGCGATTCTGTCAACCTCGGATTGAGGACCTGAAGTAACGTCCGGCTAAATGACGTTAACGACAGCGCTCGTGGGAGGCAACCTACGGCTTGAATGGTAATTTTTATTCTTATACAAATATATTTAAATTAAAAAAAAAAAAAAAAAAAAAAGCTAAAACACAAAAAAATTGAAAAATTGCAGTAGCCTCAGGCGCGGGAGCGCTCCGGGAGGCGCGGGCGCCCTGAGTGCGGCTGTTAAAAAACCGAAAAAAAATAAAAATTATAAAAACAAAAGAAATCAGCACTTTTATGTTTTCAATCAGTTTTTAGCCCAAGCCCAGTCACTCTAACTTGTTATAAGCCTTCACACACCCTAACCCTAACCTAATTTTTACTTTTCATCTCTCATTCACACATATACATACAAATATACACGCACTGCATCTCATCTCTTCACACTTCTACAACTCAATCAATGGCACCCAAGAGATCTAGGCGCTCAGGGACATCAAGTTCTTCTTCGAGTGGGGGAGTTGTGCCCCAATTCAATTCACCGGAGGCCCAAGTTGAGTTTGCACGATTGATGACCAAGTCTGTGGTCAAGGAAAGGGGATTTATTCCGGGTGTTCTTGATGGGTCTCTAATCGCGATGGTTAGTGAGCGCGGTTGGGAGACCGTGTGTGAGGCTGCGGAGGCGATACCATTGAGTATCGTGAGGGAGTTCTATGCCAATGCCAAGCAGGAGAAGAATGGGTATTCTGCAGTTCGAGGGTATGTTGTGGATTATACTCCTGCCGCCATCACTAGGGTTTTGAATTTGCCAGCACCGCAGGAGGGAGTGGAAGATTTCGGGTTGAAGACCCGTGGGGAGGTTGACCTTGAGGCCATCCTGCGGGATATGACAGTTCCCGGCACTACTTGGAAGCGCAGGGCAGGCTCTACTGAGCCGGTTACCTTCTCCGCCATGGCTTTGAACCCGTATGCTAAGGCCTGGAACCTGTTTCTGTGTGCTAACATTGTGCCATCGTCACACACTCATGAGGTGACAGTGGATCGGGCTATTTTGTTGTGGGGTATTCTCAGTGGGCGATACATCGACCTAGGTTCCCTTATCCACAGGCACATGATCCGATTCTTGCAGGGCAGTACCACTGGCGCGATTCCGTATGGCTCAGTGGTTGTTCGTCTGTGTGTTGATGTGGGTATTCACTGGCCGGCGGAGGAGCAGTTGCAACTTCCTGCGAGTGCCATTGACACGGCGGCGATAGCTCGACTCCCTGAATGGGACGGTGGTGTACCGCATCCCCGTGGCTTGGGGTATATTGTGGGTGGTGAAGTGCCACCAAGACAGCAGAGGGAGGCTAGGGCTGGCTCTTCTAGGGCACCGCCAGCTGTGGCTAGTGCTGGTATGGGTGAGGCTCATTTTAGGAGGTTAGCACGGCGGATGGACGCAGTTGATGATCGGCAGAGCCGGTTTGCGGCTGAACTGACTCAGGCTCTTGGTGCAGCTTTTCTGGCTACAGGTGTACAGGTCGATTGGCCTATTTATGGAGCTGGTACCGTGTATCCACCACCGGATTCACCCGAGGAGGGTGACTCTGCTGAGGATTGAGGTATTTCTGCACACTTTCTTCGTTTCTTGCCTTCAATGGGGACATTGAATATTTTATAGTTTGGGGGTAGGAAATGGAGATTGTAGTTAGATGCATATAGGACATGTAGTTGTAGTGTTTGTCATGCATTTTGTTTTTGTTTTAAGTGTCCATATAGAGCATTTAGTTTGAAATTTTTTGTTCATATGATTCCATGTTAGTTGCATTTCATAGCAGGCATATTTCATGATCTCTTCGGACGAACTAATTCTGTTTGATAAGTTGATGTCAATTGGAGTGTGGTATTGATGAGCAGAGGGATGATTTACAGTCCTTATGAAATTGATTTGCATGTTTCAGAAGCACATTATTTACACAGTCTCGTCGGTTGCTTTTGGGCTAGGTTGAGTCATGCCTATTTAGTTGTTGTAGATTTAATCGCATGTTTATATCTAGAATGTTTGTTATTCCCTTGATAATGTACGAATACCAAAGTATAAGTTTGGGGGAAAACAAAGATTCATGCTGATTGTTAATTTTGTCAAGTATGGCTAGGCGTCAAATGGCTAGTAGCCGGCTCATATTTTTATGAGTAGTCTAGGGTTGGAATTGAGAATTCTCATTCCAGATGCTGTTTAAAAAAAAAAAAAAAAAAAAAAAGAAGAAAAAAAAGAAGAAAAAAAAGAAGGAAAAAAAAAAAAAAAAAAAGAGTCATGTGAATAATTCGAGGCAAAATTAACCAGGGTGAGCTCTTTAATACTCGGGCAATTAAGTTCGAGGGGACTTTGTGCCTAGTGACCTAAGGCTTTTTGTAGTCTGGGATCCACTAACCTAACGCTCGCTGCATGGGTATTATTGTATAAGCCTTTAGGGGTCTCATCCATTGCACGGTTAAATAAGCCTATGTATGTTATGTGTCGTAGTGGTGGTTTAGCAATAAAGTGTGATTCCCTGTCTAACTCAAATGAATGACGGCGGTGTTTGTATGTTATGGAGTGCGTACCACTCATTCTGTTTATAAGCAGGTGATTGTCTTGGCGAAAAATAGGTATGATTTTGATCTAGTGTCAGAGTATATTTGATGAGCATCGCACACACACACGTTTCTGTTCATGTAGTATCGGTATAAGGGGACTTGGTCGAGCTCTGTTCGGATGTATCACATCTCTTTGAGACTTTGGATTGTCGATTGGTTTTGGTGAGTTCGAGGGGGTCCTTACATTTTCATAGTAGTTGCATTCATGCATTGCATTGCCTTAGATTGTTTCGAGTCTGTTTATGCTTGGGGACAAGCATCGGTTTAAGTTTGGGGGTGTGTTAGTGGACTTTTTTGTCCACTATATACGTTCCAATTTGGCTTAAATTGATCGCTAGTGCCCAAGTATTTAGTGTCTTTTGATGTGTTTTATGTTTTTGGTGTGCAGATTCCCAGGCGAAGCAGATTTGATGAATAATGGCATAAATTGGTGGTACATGAGCTAGGAATTCAAGAGAGAAGAGTCAAGGCTTGAGTTGAGACCAAGAGAGGGCAGGATAAGTCGTTAAAAGAGCAAATGGCAAGAAAATCAGTTAATGCACAGAAGCTTCAGGCGCGCCCACGCTCCACCAAGCGCGCCCGCGCTTCATCAGAATTCAACAGGCGCGCCCGCGCCGGTTCAAGAGCGCCCGCTCCTCCAGCCGAGTCCAGTTACTGATTTTTCTGCAGTTGGTCCGTTTCGAAGCCCAGGAAGCAGCAAGCCCATGGATCATTATTTTATGTAACCTAGTATAAAAACATAAGGATTATTATTATTATCTATCGAGAAAATTAAGTAAGCACGTAGGGTTTTTATTATCAGTCAAGAGGCAAAGTACTTTGTGAGCCGTCAAGCTATTTTCCGTTTGTAATTTTCTACACGTGGATTATCGGTTGTTTCTTTTACTCTTGCAATTAATATCAGTCTTTTATGTTTAATTGTGTATCTACTATGTTTTCATATGCACCCATGATGTCGGCTAGTCCAATTATGGGCTAATCGTTGTCATGGGGTTTTAATGGATTTTTCTATCGATTCTAGATATTGATTGTTTTTATGCCTAAGTGTGTGAATGTTATGGATATCCTAGTATGGTTAAGCTTATTCGTTGTAAATGCGTCGCGAACATTTATGATTGTTTGTTAAATCCTCGTGAATGCGAAAGTGGATCTAGGGTTTAGAACATGCCATGCTAGCATAGGTTTTTGCATGTTAAGAGCATGTATTAATTTGTGGTGTAATTCTAACCGTCTTGCACTGACTATGTGATTTTAAGGATCATTGTGCTTAAGCCATTATGTTTTCAATCTCTATAGACATATAGGGACTAAGTATAGTGGATGACTATTTGACTTCTATCTTTTGTGGATGTTCATTAGGATGGTATGCGTGCAACGAAAGTTGGCGTTTATCAGTTTAGAGGGTCTGATCAGTTATCAGCACTTTCACATGCTAGGTTGAAAAGGCATAAGATTCTAGATGAGATAGTTAATGAAGTTAAAATCCCATGTTTATTTAATATAAGTAATTCTTTAAGTTTTAATCATTAGTTTAATCAACTTCAGTTGTTATTTTCTTAGCAGTGGTAGTTAATCATACTCTGGTGTATAAGTGAACTAAACGTAAGCAAGTTGAGTCTCTGTGGGAACGAATCCTACTTATTACTGTATTACTTGTGACCACGTTCTCTTGCGTGAATAAAGTGCGAACACTTCTCATATTCCACTTTCTTCTCATACTCCTACTGTTCCTTGGTTGAGATGATTCTCTAGAGTTTGGAAATGAATCCTTGTTCTTCAGGATAAGGAAGTTGTTGAAGTTGTTCCATCAGTTTCATCAAGATTTCAGTATTTTTGTCCTGCAAGGAATCTATACTCCAGAATTCCTTGACTCCATCTTCATTTTCGAACATAACTCCATCTGAATATACTACTGTCTCAGGTTCTTCAGCTTCGGTGAAATCCAAAGGATGTGTTTTGAAAGTTTCCATTAGCTCTAAGAATTTCTTGATCAACACTCATCTCAAGACTTGTGTTCTAATATCAAGACCTTTTGTGATTTGAAGCATCCTTTTCACCATAAATTAGTTTGCTTCCTTCATTTCATGTCCCAAAGCTTCAACCTTACCAGTAGCATAAAAGACATTTATCCTGATCAATGAATTAAACTCAGACCACTCAGTAACAACTTTAATGATTAATTCAGCCTTTGACTCATCTATGTTGTTGATGGTGGGTCTCCTGACATCAAGACATTCTTCATGCAGATTCTCATTTGACAGCTTCCAACTCCTACTCCTTGGCTTCCTGCTAGAATGAGTTTTTGATCTTCATGCCCTTGCCTTCATGTACCTTTTAGGTATAAATATTTTTCTTGATAGTAACTCTTCCATAATTTCTTTTGACAGCATGTTTTGAAAAGTTATTGTCGATTGAGGCTTGATAGTAGGTTTCATGACAGTAGGTTCTATGACAGTAGTTTCACCCTTATCACTCCTGACATCATCTTTCTTGTCTTCTTTAAAACCAAGAACTACAGTCTTCAGAACCCTTCCTTCAATACCATCCTTATATTTCTTCTCATCCTTCTCATTATCTTCATCCACCTTATTTCCAGTTCCAGATGATCATTCACCATTATTGTTGTGTTGGCTGAAACTACCTGCACCTCCATCAGGCTTTTCATTATCATTATCTACATCTCTTCTCTCTTGAGATTTCTTCACATTCTTTCTTATCTTCAATTCTTCCAGCCTTTTCAATTCTTCTTCCAACACCCTTAATACATTAGTTCTTTCTTCATTTACAGGAATTTTCTTGAAGTAGTCAAAAGCTTCTTTTACAGACCTTGGTCTGCACATAGTAACCCTTTCCAAATTCATAGACCTGTATTTGCCATCTGTAGAGCTGCTGAATTTTATGCCCAAAGGATTATGAGTTATTTCTGGTAATTTTTCAACTATCAGCTTCTGCAGTGTCCTCTTTAGATTTTTATTTAGCCATGACTTGTCTGTCTTAATTTTAAGTTTGATGGCTTCTATGACTGAGATTTCTTGTCTGCTCAAATATCACATGCTCGCACACCAGCTAAAACCTCCTTTAGTTCTGATAGAGATTACCCACTTGTTTCTCTTTGACACCATCACAACTTCTCCTACTGTTGACTGTCTCATTGAATCAGAAAATTTCTTGGGATCCCTGTTGGATATGGCTCTTAGATCATTTATCCTTTTATTGAATTTAGCATCTTCAAACACTCTGTTATTTTCATTTTCATCCACCATAAGAATGAAAGCCTGTTCATCATCAAAATCTTCTCTCTCTTCTATGATTAAATCATCATTTGTATCTTTAAAGAGTTTCTCCTTTTCTTTCCCAGCTACATGAACAGGGGCCTTCACAACACCCTCCTTGAGCACAATGCCTTTCTCCTTAGGCCTCTCAACATGCTTGTGTTTCTCCTCCTTATTATCACCAAGTTGTGTAGCAATATCAGCATCCACACTAGACATCAATGCTAGTTGACTCTCCCCTGAGATGCAGCTTGTGTTTTCTCCTTATCACTCTCATCTACAAACACTTCAGCTTGATCTGTACTTTTCTCCCCCTTAGTTGAGGTAGCAACTGCAGGGTTTGAAAATTTTGAATTGAACACTTGAAGCTTGTCAAAGATGGTCTTGAATCCTTCATTCATGGTTTGCTCCAGACTAGCCATCATGTTGACCAACTTCACTTGATTTCTGCCAACAGTTTCCAAATTCTTTGATAGCTTTGAACCTTATGTGAAAGGGATTTCAACCTTTCATCAGCTTGTTTGTAGGATTTGGAGGCTTTGGTGATTCTTACACTCTCTTGTTTTTTCTAAGTGATTTCATCACTTCTCACCAACTCACTCTCAAGGCCTAGTGCCTTGGATATTTTGGCTCCCACATTTTGTTTTTTCATTTGGCCTTGCTCAGGGCCCTCTCCTTTTGCTTGGGATTTTCCCAGACCCTCATTTTTTGACTCACTTCTCTTTTCTTTTATCTATCTTTTTCTTTTCACACCCTCACTCATCCTAGGTGCAAGAGACTGAGCAGGTACATCTTGCACAAGAGATTTAGATTTTACCTTGAGGATTATGGAAATGAGAGCAGAGTCCTCATCTTCAGTTTGTTGAGAAGTGGTGGCCATTGGAGAGTAGCTATCTGGATTTAGAATGATGACAGCATCTTTGACAACATTTGTTGAGAAGTTACTGTCATGAGGATTGACATCAACTTTATCATTAATAGCTTCAGAGGCTGTGACAACAATCTCTTCCACCCTGTGAGTGGAAGGTTCTTGTGGATTGCTGTGATCAGTCTCATTTAATTGTTGGAATAGTGCATCAACAGTTTGATCTTCAAAATTTACAAAATGTGATGCACCATAATTAAATGAGTTGTGTTCCACATTTTCTAGCCCTATTGTGTGAGTATCTTCAAGTGTGGGCTCAGGTTGAGTGTTTAACCTGTTGTGCAGACTCTGTACAAGGTGCCATGGGAGACTTGCCAATTTCAATAAATGCCTCCTTTTGAGAGGAAATACCTAGAGATGTGTTTTGTTCCCTATTAAGATCTGTTCCCTTTTGAGAGGACACAGTCTAGCTTACAGAGGTTGATACCATTGCTTTCTTTCCTCTAGGCTCACTAGGGCACTCTGTGGGTTCTGTGTCTAAACTACCAGCCTTATTTAATGCATCTTATGCAGTTACACTACCTACCTATGGAAAGGTTTCTAACCTAGGTTGATTGATTCTCCTCCTTTTAGGAGCCTGGTCCTTTTGAGAGGAACCAGACCCTTGGCTAATATTTTGGTGACTCGAGAATGCCGGATTCCTTCATAAAGTTTGGAGTGTGGGTTAGGAATGGTGAGGTCAACACCATTCTCATCACTCAAGGTAAATACATTGTAGTCCCCAACAAATTTTAAGTTTAAATCATTTACAGTTGACAACATGAATTCAGTTATAAACAAACCCAATTCAGTGTTAAGTGGTTTACAGATTAACAAAGAATGGGTGTTCTTTTTTCAGTGTTGGGGACTCCATGCATTGAACACTATCTAAATTTATTATGCCTAAGACAGAATTAATTATAAGCATAAAAAAATCTAGGATAGTAGATTACCAGTTTTCAAGCTTCTTTCTTTCCAAGCACTAGTTTGTATAAGGGCATCCGGAGCTTTCCAATATTGATTTTGTAGTTGTGCACTATGGAATGCACAATTCTCCTGATGTAGGCTAGGACCTCATTCCAGCCACTGGTCTTGCTCGACATGGACCTTGATACAACATCCAATATCATACTCCATTCTTTGTTCAGATATTTTATGTCCATGCCGCTAGATGGATACCATTCATCGCTGTTTGAGCTTAACTTGGGTCCAGTATACCAAACCATTTTAAAGAACTTTGCAAGCTAAATGTCACTTGTAGGCTCCTGAAATAGCGAGCCTTCAAATTCTTCCACATGAAGAGCTTTATTAATGTGAGAGTAATCAATGGTGTAAGAGGTACCATTGATTTGGAAGGAGATAGTGCTAGCATCTTGCTCCCCCTCACATATGGCAGAGGTCCAGAACTGAGATAGTCTAGGTATTTCAAGATGGGGGCTTTCTGTGAGGGCATAGGTGAGGTAAGAATTGTTCATGAAGCCAACAAGAGGTTTGAAGGCTTCTTCAACTTCACCCACTGAGGCCATGATGGTGAAGTTGGTTTGGGCAAGAGAGCAGATAAGTTTAAGTCCAGACATGGTTGAGAGTTTGAAGTTTAGAAATGAAGAAGAGTTTAGAGTTTGAAGAATGGTTTAGAGAAAGAGAGGTTACAGAGAAAATAGAGAGTTTTTAGGATGTAAGAGAAGAAAATTGGAGTTTAAAAGAGAAATAAAGAATGTGAGAGATTTAAGCTGTTTGTATGTATATGATGTGAAAAAGGTCCTGTCAAGAAGGAATTGTAAACGATTTTAAGTAACAGTTGTCTTCTGGTTCCATTCCTCGACAATAACTCCTGCGCTAGAATTCACACACATTCTCGACAGTAACATTAGTGGTTAAGAAAAATATATAAAATAAATGAATAACCCTAATGTTAACTATTGTCAGTATGTTATGCGGGAATTTTAGAAAACTATACTATCAAAGGATACTAACAGTAAGTGTAACGCCCCCAAATTCGGGGTCAGGAATTTGGTCGTCACGTGAAAATCCTCAATATAAAATCACCTTTTTAATAATATTTTAAACTCCATGTAGTCATTCAATATTTGAATTCTACAATCACGACCCCAATTACCAAGATCTTTTAGGTTATAGTTCTAGAAACAAGAATCCAAAACCCAAACATCGATTATTATAAACCTTAAATAATCAAATCAAATCTCGCTTGTGACCCCATCCATAAAATTCCACAATTGATTTCAACAATCTCTTTAAACCAATCTTATATTACCAGTATAACTTCGATAAAAAGTATACTAGCAGTCGACACTATTGTATACTAAACCATATATATAACATGATAATATATAAATAAAACTTACTCTAGATACAGACTTTCTTGATCAAAACTTCTTCGTAAAGACATCTTACTTTCTTCTTCCGAGCTACGCGGATAAATCTCGTCGATCTACTTTTTCTGAAAGGCTAATATTTTCTCATCCTATCTGGAAAAGTGTATGATGAAAAGCAAGAGTGAGTCAAAGAAATGCTCAGCAAGTATATGAACAATTGAAATTAAATCAAGATATGAGATCTGTATAGAGAACGGAATATAACACAATTTATTATGAAAACTGAATAGTAAATAAATCACAGTTTATCTCAAACTGAAACAATGCAGTATGTCATCAAAATGAATCAACTGCTCAAAATCAATGTATAATAGCCACATAAGCAATATGGATTGGATACCAACACAAATAAGCACTATTGCCCCCTGATCAGGTTCAAAAGCAATATGACCCCTTTATAGCTCATCGGTACATTTCTATACCCATAGATATAACAAGGATTTCAATAAATAGGTACCAAAATTGGCAAGTAATGTTAGCCTATAGGAAGATGGATTGGTTACCATATCCTCCTAAAATGCTGGACCCCTATCTTAGGATCTCTTATGCTAAAATTTCCAATCCAATAGAGCAACCCAAGTAAAATAAAGGTATGCTTAGTTTTAAATACAGGTCATATCCCCATTATTTACTACGATAACACCAGATATGACGTGTTTATTATAATCAACTTCCAATATTCAGAGTACGAATAACAAGTAACTCTGATGCACAGAATAAAACAGGAATCATAAATAGCTCTGAACAATAACTATTTATCATGATATGAATAATCGAAACAGTAAAACAAAAGTGTTTAGGATGATCAAGGAGAAAATACTTGCCTGGTGTAGATGCAGTCCTAAGCTGGAATGGGTCGACTACACTGTCCGTCTCACTGTATCACCATTTAATAATTCTTTAATCTGACACCCATACGGTTGCTACGAGTCTGAACTATGGAGATCGAGTCCGCACGTCTACATCTATAGTCAAATATAATACGGTACTTTAGTCCTTGAAGTACCTCGATGTATTCTACGAGCGTTTATAACTTAACTATACTTATATACTTATCACATACATATTCCTATTAACAAGAAAACTAACATCAAATCTAACAAACCAATAAATAAAATATAAACTCAATTATTAACTAATTCTCAAACAACTAGTTAACCCTCGAGACTCGATTATAAAACAACAATTAATCCTCGAGACACGAATATAAATAAACAATTAATCCTCGAGACTCGAATACAAGTAAACAATTAATCTTCGAGACATGAATATAAATAAACAATTAATCCTCGAGACTCGAATATAATTAAACAATTAATCATCGAGACTCGAATATAAATAAACAATCCTTGATACTCGAATATACTAAACAATTAATCCTCGAGACTCACATATAAATAAATAATTAATTCTCGAGACTCACATATAAATAAACATTTAATCCTCGAACAAAAAGAAATAAAAACTAACATTTCTAATTCATACATTAAAACTTATAACGTATACTCTCGATGACGTTTTCAACTTAAACAATTAAACATAATATTAAACATTTCTAAAATATTTCTAGACTCGAAATGTATCACTAAAAGGTCTCGTAAAATATTTATTCCGGGTTTGTAAAGAAATTTAAAATTTTAAACTATTTCTATAACCTCCGGATTATTTTTCTGATCATAGAAATATTTATTTCGTTTAAAACAGATAAACAGATCAATTAATATTTAATTAATAAGAATAAACCAATTAATAATTAAATCTATTGATTATTCAAATTAATTAATTATTAATTATTTTTAAATAAACTATTTTTCAAAATAATTAACTATTTAATATTTTTAATCAAATAATAATTGAAATCTAAAATAAATACTATATTACAAGAAAAAATTTCGAAATATAGTCTTTGTAAAATGAACTTTTCCCGGGATCACAGTCCCTCAAAATCAATCTCAAACAATACAATCCAACTATACTAAAATAACTTAAACAAATTTAATCCACAAAATAAATTTTATCTATACATATAAAATTACTGTAAACGAGAAACACAGTCACCTAAATCCAAAATCTGGTCAACAGGGAACTTTACGGAGTATAAAAATAATCCCGAAAAATTATAAAATTAATATATATAAACTAACATGCCCGAATATTTACAAGCGTCAAGTCAGGGTCTTAAAAGTCTTACCAAAAGATCAATTACGGACACCCCACAAGTCTTTTCAGATGGCCGAAGAATATGTCCAGAAAAATCCAAGATTAATACACATGCATATACACGTGTTGTACTGCCTCTTGGTTTGATCACCATATTCAAATCACCTTTCTATACTTCTAAATAAATTAAAAAAAGAATCTACCCAGAAAATAATTTTCTCAAAACTCATCCAAAATTATAACTGTGTGTAGGCCTTCAAGCGCTGGTCATTTATATATATAGATATCGAAATTTGGACGGTCGATTTATAAGATATGATTTTCAGAAGTTTAGAAATTTAAAGGAGAGAGAGACAGAAGACGAGAGAAGACAGAAGGGGACAGAGGTGGCTGCGTGAATAGGGGGTGGGGGTTGATTTCGTTATATATAAAAAAACGATGTACATATCACATGTACATGTTTTATATATAAAAAAAAAACAGGCCGCCTATATATTTATATATATATATATATATATATATATATTTTCTTTTTTTCTAAACTTTATTAAAATCTAAATTATATTTAAAAAAAAATCATTTTAATATCACGTTTAATCTCTAAATAATTTTAAATAATCTCAAAAATCCTATAAAAATATTTTAGGGAAAAATATAAATTTTATTAATTTTAAAACTAATTAAAAATAATACTTTTCACAATATTTAAATATTTCAAATATTCAAAAATATAAAAATATTAAATTTTTGAATATTCAAATAAAATTTTCAACCGAAGAAAAATACCAACTCGAGATACTAACCCGATCAGTAAAATAATATAAAAAATTTTAAACTGAACTCAGCCCCACTGAACTGAAAATAATTACTAAAATAATAATAATAAAAATATGGAAATACATCCAACTGGAATAAAATATAAAAATTTTATTCCTCCTCTTTTGGTAAAAACCAATAAAATATTTAAATAATAAAAATAACTTTTGAAAAATATACGGGTTGTCACAGTAAGTTTCAGAATTTGACAGTAAGTTTCATCCTGCATAATATGCTGTCAAGATTTCTCAATCTTTTGATAGTAAGTTTCACATAATTTGATAGTAAGTTTTCGTCCCGCGAACTATACTGTCAAGACTTCTCAACCATGTGACAGTAAGTTTTCGTCCCGCGAACTATACTGTCAAGACTTCTCAACCATGTGACAGTAAGTTTTCGTCCCGCGAACTATACTGTCAAGATTTCTCAACCATGTGACAGTAACTTATCATTATGCGACAGTATAAATAAAATATACAGTCAAGAAACTTGACATTATCTTTTATTAGTCACATAAGAATTAAGTTACTTAAAAATAAATTAGTTAACCTCTCAGTTAAATATCATCATGTTTTTTCACTGTGATAAAAATCAAAACACCTCAAGAGGCCATTAATTCACAGTGAAATTTAGTTAACTAAATTTAATTTCTTTTAATCAATCAAACATAATTACATTAACAGGACAGATTTAACATACTCAATTCACTCACTAGCTTGTTGAATGTCTTTTCATCCAATGGTTTGGTGAAAATATCTGCAAGTTGCTTCTCTATGGGCACATAGATAAGCTTGATTGTGTTTTCCTCCCCATGTTCTCTAATGAAGTGATGTCTGATGTCAATGTGCTTAGTTTTGGAATGTTGAACAGGATTCTCAGAAATTGTTATGGCACTGATGTTGTCACAAAAGATAGGAATTCCTTTCAGAGTCAACCCATAGTCCAATAGCTGGTTCATCATCCAAAGTAACTGAGCACAACAACTATCAACTGCAATGTATTCAGCTTCTGTAGTTGAATTTGATACTGAATGTTGTTTCTTACTAAACCATGAAACCAACCTTTCTCCCAGAAATTGACAGCTATCTGTTGTGCTCTTTCTGTCTATCCTGCACCCTGCATAGTCTGAGTCTGAATATCCAACTAAGTCAAATCTAGAATCTTTAGGATACCAAAGACCTAAGTTTTGAGTGCCTTTTATGTATCTAAAAATTCTTTTTACAACCATTAAGTGAGACTCCTTTGGATCAGACTGGAACCTTGCACACAACCCTGTTGCAAACATGATGTCAGGCCTGCTAGCTTTTAGATAAAGGAGAGATCCAATCATTCCTCTATACATTTTGTTATCCACCTGCTTTCCTTTTGGATCCTTGTCAAGTTGAGTTGCTGTTGAAATTGGAGTTTTTGCAGGAGATGAGTCTTCAATATCAAATCTTTTTAAGAGATCTTTAACATACTTAGTCTGGCAAATGAATATTCCATCTTCTTTTTGATAGACTTGAAGTCCAAGAAAGAATACCAATTCACCCATCATACTCATATCATATTTGTTCCGCATCAACTTAAAGAATTTCTTGCATAGTTCTTAATTTGTTGAACCAAAGATAATGTCATCAACATACACTTGGACTAGAATGATATCATTTCCATGTTTTTTTTAGAAAAGAGTTTTATGCACAATCCCTCTTGTAAAGTTGTTGTCAAGAAGGAACTTGGAAAGAGTATCATACCAAGCCCTTGGTGCTTGCTTTAAGCCATACAATACCTTGAGTAGTCTGTACACAAAGTTCTTCATCTTTGGATCTTCAAAGCCAGGGGACTGTTCAACATATACTTTTTCTTCTAATTCTCCATTAAGGAAAACACTTTTCACTTCCATTTGGAAAACTTTGAAGTTGTTGAATATAGCAAAAGCCAAGAAGATTCTTATTATCTCAAGTCTGGCAATAGGAGCAAATGTTTCTTCATAATCAATCCCTTCCTGTTGACAGTAACCTTTTGCCACCAGCCTTGCTTTGTTTCTTGTGACAGTACCACAATCATCCATTTTGTTCCTATAAACCCATTTGGTGCCTATTATGGATTTGTTCTTTGGTCTAGGCATCAATTCCCAAACACAGCTTCTTTCAAATTGATTAAGCTCTTCTTGCATGGCATTAATCTAATCTGGATCATCCAGGGATTCTTCTAGAGTTTTGGGCTCAGTTTGGGAAATGAAACAAGAGTGCATGCATTCATTGGCAACATTTCTTCTTGTTTTGACTTCAGTTCCTGGATCACCAATAATTAAATCATTTCTGTGATCGCTATTCCATTTTATTTCTCTTAGAGAATCACTGGAATCTTCAGCACCCTGTTGATTGACAACATCTTTTGCTCTTGCACTGTTAACAACATCAATTTCTTCAAGACCGCTATTCATGGGACCATTCTCAGACAAATCATTTGTTTGAGCAATTCCTTCATTATCTCCAGACTAGATAGGATCATTTAATGGACCAGAAATTGTGTGATTAACTCTTGTTGAATCTTCATCAATCTATTCTAAATCACAGTTTGAAGTTGATTCAGTTGTGATTCCTTCTCTTGCTTTTAGCAAGACTCCTGTAGCTACCCATTCAGATTTGATTACTGGTTTGATAACTTTTCTCTTGGGTGGCTTGTCCATCCTAACTTTAGGTGGACTTGGAGTCTTTGCCTTTTCAGTTTTATCACTATTATGCATACATTCTTGATTATTAGTAAAAGGCATGTTAAAACATATACTCATCAAGTTCATTTTACATAAAATACAATCAAAATCACCACAGTGACTACTTGTTTATTCTTTAAAGGCATGCTGTGTAAATTTCCATTAATAGAAGTAGCATTCTTGACATTTGACTTGTTCTTATTGCAAACATGAGTTAGATGACTAGAAGACCCACAATTATTACACAACTTTCTAGGAGCATTAGAAATATAATCATAATTATTTTTCTTGTTAATTCCTAGTTTTCCATTTCTGTTCTTCTTGGTCTTCATGACAGTATGTTTAGAAGTTATGTCATGCTAGTGTTGACAGTAGGTTTAGATGGAGTTGTCTCGACAGTAAGTTTGGATCTCACAGTCTTGACAACATCTTTTGAACTTACTGCTTTTCCAGTGTTGACAACACCTTTTAAATGCAGGATACTGTCAAGGTCAAAACTAACTGTCTTGGGGACTTAATGACAGCTTCATTGTCATCATCATCTATCTCTTATTTAATCACTAATGTTTCCTCATAAAATTCAAATTCTGCCTTTTTGAACATGGGATTCTTAACTTTCTTTAAAATTGAAGGTTTGACAATATGTTTGATGTCTTCCTCTACATCATGTTTCTTTCCACTTTTCTTCTTATAGTTAAAACATATACCTACTTTTTGATTTTTAGTATTATCATCATGGTATGATTTTAACAGGGAAGAAGAATTCTTGTAGGCCTTGATTTTTAGTTCATTCTCAGAAATCTGTTTTCTAAGAAATTCCTCAATCTGTGAAGCACAAACTACCTTGTTTTTAAGAATCTCATTTTCTTGTTGTAAGGACTCAAAAACAGTCTGTTTAAGTTCTAGTTCATGATTTTTAATCTTCAATAACTCATTAGCACTAGACAATTTAACTATTTCCTCATTGGCAGCTTGCTTGTATGAATATTGAAAATTTGAGAACTTAAACTTTCAACAGTTTTCTTATACTGAGATGTAGTCATATCAACAGTAGTAAGAAAGGGTACCTGACTTGATGAAGTGGATGAACCTTCTCCATAGTTTTCCATGAGAGCAAGATTTCCATATTCTTCTTCCTCTTCATTATCAGAGTCTTCCCAACACTTTCCTTCAGCCACAAAAGCCCTTCCTTGTTGCTTTTTGAGCAAGGCTTCATATTTTTCTTTGAGTTTCTCATAATCATTGTCATTTCTTCTCATTTGTTTTGGCTTCTTGCATTCTGTTATAAAATGCCCCATTTCACTACAGTTGTAATACCTTGTCTTGGATCTATCCACCATACATGTTTTGTATCCACCTTTGTCACTTCCTCCAGGTTTTGATATATTTGGATTATTAAACCCGGAGCTTTGTCCTCTGGGTTTGAAAGCTTTGTTCTTCTTGAATCTCAAGTTGGAGAACTTCCTTGCCATGTAGGCCATTGTTTTGTTTTCCATGTTGTCCAGTTCTTCCAAAGTGTAGAACTCATCTTCTTCACCATCCTTGAGTTCCAGAGTCACATTTTCATCTTCATCTGTGATTTCTTCAATCTTGATTTGTTGTTGATGTTAAGATTCCTTGAGCATCATCATCTGTGGATCCTTAGCTACTAGAGCATTTGAAGTGTTAGCCATCTTTCCTCTTTGACCAGCTTGAATGGCTCTATTTTGTAGTAGCTCTAGCTCATAGGTTTTAAGTATGCCATATAAAGTTTCAAGAGAAACTTTTGATAAATCCATTCCTTCTCTTATGGCAGAAACCTTGTGCTCTAGATGGTCAGGAAGTGTCAACATGAATTTCATGTTTACCTCCTTTTTGTCATAAGATAGAATATATTTTTATATATATTCTATCTTATTTTGCACTCATATTTAATAGTATTTTACATTAATTGGATATTTATTTAATAGATTTTAATGTTTTATTGCAGACAAGAGGAAAATCCTAAACTTGAAAGAATTTGGGCTTAAAGAGCTATTTTGAAGACAAAATAGAAGGAAATTCGTATTTATTGGGCTGCTTGCATTACAGACGCTCTTTGGACCATATCTTGAGTTTCAGAAGTCAGAATTGGACGATTTTACAGTCCATGCGAAGCTTATGGAATTCTCTTTAATTCAGGAGAAATAGAATTTTACTGGATCAGCCCAGAAACTGGACAGAAAAGTCAACTACGAATTTTACATTGAAAATTCTACTCGGTTTAGGAAACCCTTTTGTAATTATTTTAAAGCATTAAAATACTTTTTATAGAGAGACATATCAGATATCATATTATGTATGTATTATGATATATTATTATTATTATATAAGAGTAGTTTAGTATTAGGGTTAGATAGAGATGGATGTAGGACATGACTTTTTCATGTGACAAGGATAATTCAAGGTTTTCTTATCCAATCTTTTCTTAATTCTTATTAATTTAATTATGTTTCTTTTTGTTCTTAGTTATTTTACTTGTTTAATTATTAGCGAGTAGTTGTTTCTAGGGCTTAAGGGGAAGCCATGTTTGCAATATAATATTGGCATGATTTTTACAGTAGTTTGATGGGTTATGTAATTCAAATTGATATGTTTTAATTATTGATTTATGTAATCGTCCGATATCATGAATTGATTCTATGCAAATAGGGGTATGGATCGAGAGATTTACTTACTAGAGGCACACATACGATTAACAGAATTGAATTTGAGTGCAAGAGCATCATTGGATTTCTGAGAGCGTTGATGCTCGAGAGAGATTAACACTGCTCTAATTACTTGACTAATTGAATTACTAAAAATTGTTAATTGTGTAAACATGTTTCGAGAGTGTTAATGCTTGAGAGAGATTAACAAACTCTAGTTGCATGACCACTTTTAATATTTTAGCTTATAAGCCAGTTATAGTGTAAGCATGGTGGACCTGATTGCCCTAGGTTTTTAATTTATTAATTTAGTATATTTAATTAGTTTTAGTTTTAATTAGTAGTTAATTAATATCTTCAAATATTCGTTTGCTCTTGAAACAATCTGTGATAATTAACTTGAAATTGATAAAACCTGTCTCCTTATGGATTCGACCCATACTTGCCAGTCTCTGCTAATAACAAACACCGTGCACTTGCGGTATTATATTTTAAAACGCATCAAGTTTTTGGCGCCGCTGCCGGGGAGACGGTATAGTTTTTATTGATATTGATTTGGTTATTTAGATTGTTTCCATTGTCTCATTGGAACTTTAGTTCCAATTGAGGCAGATTTTACTATTTTCTTGGCTTTGTTAAGTTTCACAGGTTTACAATGGATGAAGCTAATACTTTTACCTTCTTATCTTCCCATCAAGAGGCAGTGCCTACTATGCGTCCAATGAGTATCAATGAGATGTCACAAGTTGCCCCTAAAACATACACTTTATGTCGAATTTGTGGTGTTCAAGGGGGTTTCGAGTGTTCCTACAATGTTTATAATTCTCATGATACCCAGCTTGGACAACTGAATGCTTTTCAAGAAGAAGGATATAAGTATACCCAGTATTCTAACACTTGTGATCAACAATGGATGGCTCAACCAAGTTTTTCGTACACGGGCAATGATATTCAGAATTTTCAGTATCATGATCAACACCAATTTCAAGAACAATATTATCAATATCAATATGAGCAGCCACCACTACAAGAATGTCAATATCCTCTACTACAAGAAGAGCTACATGTTTCTCAAACCAATGTAGTTGTGCCACCACCTAATCAGACGAGTGAGGTATTGAATATGATGATGAAATTGCAAAAGAGTTTTGAAGAGACTACAAAAGTGATTTAAGATTTCAGAACTCAAAAATTGATGATGGAGGCTGAAGTTGAACAATTGGCTACTTCTTCCACTATAAGTCAACTCGACTTTTTATCATTACAACCTATCCAACTAGAAGAGGACGAGAGTGTCATCACTCTTGTTAACAATCTCGATTTTGATAATTTATCGATGCTAGCTGATAATGTAACAATTGAAGAGGAGGAGCACGCTATTGATGATACGGTTGGTGATGTTATTGTTGAAGAAGTTATGAGTGAAACAGAGGTAACGAAAGAAAGCAATACTGAGATGGTTGTTTCTTCTCAACCATGTGTGCCTAAAATATCACTCCCAACTCAATTGTTTCAAGTTGACGTAATGAAAAATATTGTCCAAGATGATCATTCGCAAAATTGGTTTGATAATACATTCAAAGTATCTCTTATGTCTCAAGCTCAAGAAGATGGAGAAGTTGAAAGTATCTATTTAATCAATTATGTGATAAGCCAAGATGTTTTAATGGCTCCTGAGAAAGTGAGGAGTGCCGATAAACCACCACCTGAGCCTCCACCTCATGTGAATGTCAAAGGAGTTCCACCTTTTCTAGGCTGTGAATTTTATCGTTGTTTTATCACAAAATTTTCTAAAACTGCACAAGCACTTGCTCAATTGTTGATTATTGACGGAACATTTAAATTTCTTAATGCTTGTTTGGAAATATTTTGCAGGGTAAAAACAATTATGGATGCTCTTGAAATTATTCTTGGTGGTGAGATTATGACCGAGGAAGTGGATGCTTCACTTTCTATCCTTTATCAGAGGAAATTTTGTAATAAGTCAAGCTAATGACTCTAAAATAGCGCTGCTTGGGAGACAACCCCAGACTATTTTATTAGTTAGATTTTATTTTTGTTTTCGTATTCCCACAAAGTGCATTGATGAATTTTGTGTGAAGTGTTTAAGGGAATAATGAGTTTTAACAAGTTGATGGAAATGGTGCAAAATTGAAAAAATCGCAACAATTTTTCTGGTTGAGTTAGTTATCTTGTTTTTGCGTTTTCCGGAGTTCCAACGGTCGGATCGTCCTGAATTTTGGACAGTATCTTTATTACTCCATTATCTAAATTTTGAATGGTGGAGATTGGATTTGGAGATCCGTAAAGTTATTTAATGATGTCCGGGCAGAGATGTTTGACACCATGGGGACGAATTACCTCCCCATGGGGACGGTTGAGCTCCCGTGGTGCATCGACTTGGAACCGACACACTTCACTTATTTTTCAAGTGGAACTTCATACTTATATATTTGGGGAGTATTTCTAACCTTTCTTTATTTTCTTTATTTTCTTTATTTTTAGGACTCTTTTTGTTTCCTTTTTTTTACATAATTATTCATTGAGGACAATGAACCGTTTAAGTGTGGGGAGGTGTTCTTAATGTTATAAAATCCAAAAAAAATTAAAAAGTTAAAAAATCTTTTGTATATTGCCTCGTCTCAAAGTGTGTTAACAAGGATAAGTACACATACTTGTAGATTTATTTTGCATGATTAGTTTATATGCCATCTCTTATATTCATTTGATATATGATGATCCCTTGTATGTGCTTGTGAAAATTCTAAGACTTGAAATACGTCTTTGTTAATTTTAATAAGTACTGAAGCATGCTTTCACCTTGTGAGATCTTGAGCCTAATTTGTGATTGATACATTTTTATATCAATCAATTTTTTTTCTCTTGTGTGATGTTCATCATATAGCATGTTGCTCTAGAACTTATTTTAAACCTTTTTGAGATTATATGATATTTGTATGCATGAAAATGATAAAGGCACTAGGATTAACCACGTTTATCCAAACAGTACCCATGAGTTATATCCTTAGTGAGCCCCTTTGAGCTTATATCCGTTTTATTCAAATATCACCACTCTAAAATTCTTGAGCCTACTTATTTATTCTTGTTTTGATTTACTAGTAGAGCATTTTGATTTGTTTGAGGGTTGGTGAATATCTAGTGTGGGGATTTCTTTGTTAAAGTATGATTATTTGGTGGGAGTTTATATGAGAAAAAAAAAGACAAAAATCTTCTCAAAGAAAAAAAGTCAAGAAAAAAAATAGTGCTCCTTTGAGATCAATGGGTGGCAAGTGCAATGTCATATGAAAGGGACGACCCATGTACATGTGCTGGTATTAAGTGCAATTGTACTAGAAATTAAGAATGAGATTATCTCTTATTCTTTTATTTCTTGGTGACTTTTCACTGCCCTTGATTACTGGAGAAACACTTGATATTGAAAAAAATGAGAAGAAGATGATTCGAAGAGATTTTTTGTTCATTGTTATTACAATATGGAAGTGGGAAAGTACATTAGTACTTTGGGGTTTAATGCTTGTGAAAGCCTGATCAACTTTTACATGATCTAATTTTCATGTTGAGTGCTTTAATTAAGAATGAACAATATGCTCTATTAGTTTGTCAAGTTAGCCACTTGTTAGCCTTTTTTATTGATTTCCTACCTTATACCTTAGCCTTGTTACAACCTTTAACAAAGACCTTTTGATTAGTGAATACATATATACAAAGTAATGGAGATTTGGTGGAAAACCAAGCCTATGGTAGCACATAACTATATTTATTGAACTTGAGTGATACACTTATATCTAAACACTTGTGTGATTTGAGAGATATGTGAGCTTTCTATCTATAGCATGTTGCTTATTAAATGCGACATTGATGTTTATTTCATGATTCTTTTGTCTATCTAGACAATGTGTGCATGCTTGGATAGTTATGTACAAATGGATGCTCTAAGTGGAAAGACTTATTTTTCTAAATTATGTAATTGAGGTTTACATGTGTAGAGTACTATGATATGTTGCATACTTGAGACTTGGCAGAAAAAAATGGACTTTGTGGGTAGATTCACTATAAACCCTCACGAGACAAAACTCGTCCTACTAGGGCTGCCTAGGGGTTTAACGGCTTGTTGCATATGCTCAATGCAATCGTGCCATCTACGAAAGTGGTGTTAGTTAGTTAGGATTTAGTTTTTTGTTCTTTTATTTGCCGAGGACGTGCAAATACTCAGTGTGGGGATGTTTGATAGAATATATTTTTATATATATTCTATCTTATTTTGCACTCATATTTAATAGTATTTTACATTAATTGGATATTTATTTAATAGATTTTAATGTTTTGTTGCAGACAAGAGGAAAATCCTAAACTTGAAAGAATTTGGGCTTAAAGAACTATTTTGGAGTCAAAATAGAAGGAAATTCGTATTTATTGGGCTGCTTGCATTACAGACGCTCTTTGGGCTAGGAGTGAACACGGGTCGGGTTGGGCGAGTTTTAACCAAAAAACGACCCAACCCAATTAGTTCGGGTTGATAAAAACTGAACCCATTAATAAAAAAATTTGTATGTAACCCAACCCTACCCAACCCAATTAATTCGGGTTGGGTTAGGTTAAACCCTCTTCTTCAAGCAAAAAAACTATAAACAAGTCTGAACATAACTTTGATATAGTCTGCCTCTGCCAAATGTCAATTTTTCATAACAAATAAATAGTCTAAATGTCTGAAATAAAATATAAATAGTCACCAAATATTCAAATACAATTCAAAAGCTAACTCAAAATATTAAATAGTCCAATAACAATTGGCTAGCTTAAAATAAATAAAACATCATTTTTTGTGACGAATCAATCATCAATAACATTGATAGCATTGACCTTGAGTTTCTCCTTCGATGCACCAATGTCAATATTTTTTTTGTCACCTACAAAATTAAAACAAAAAATGAAAACATTTATGAGTCTAGATTAAATAATAAAGAACATCCCCTTATAATTAAATAAGTTTGGTTTACCTTTATCAAGAAACTCATAAGAATGAATATCATCCACATATTCATTGAATTTTTTTCCATCATGACGCTCCTTTAACCAACTCTGAGTGCACACTAGTACCTTCAACATTCTTGGACTCAAAGAACTTCGAAATGGGTCTAATATACGGCCACTAGTACTAAATGCAGATTCAGAGGCAACTGTAGATACCGGAATAGCAAGAACATCTTTAGCAATCAATGATAAAGTCTTGTACCTGATAGAATTATCCTTCCACCAAAATAGTATATCGAATGAAGTTGTCATTGGATTGAGAGGTTCTTCAGCCAAGTAGTTATCAAGGTCAGTTTTGTTCCCGATTGTCTCTGTTTGCTGACTTTGCATATAATTGTCCAACAATCTACTTCTGCCAGCAACACTTTTTGGTGGAGGATCGTCTCTAACATCCTGCGGAAAAGACAGAATAATATAAACACATGAACTCTACTTTTCATTCAAATTATGCACCTAGTTTTGCAAGTTCTTGAAATTTATTCCTTAACTTATTTTATAATTATCTCCTGAGACTGAATACTAAGAGTAACCTAGATATAAGTCTGGAAAACTTGTGCTGCTAAAGATTTAATGCAAATAGAATATTTAATATCAAAATCCGTTAAAAGAAATAAGTAGTGAAAAGTAAACAGAAGCACGTCGGAAAAGAATATGAAACAAACCTTATTGCCAACACCATTCGATCCAGCAGCATAGCATGTGTACAGAGATTGCAAAAACGACTCCACCTTGACAAGAAGCCTAGCAACAATCGCTGAATCATACACATATTCAAAGCAAAACTTTAAATACTTCATTTTGTATCTGGGATCTAGCACAACAGCAAGAAACAATAAGGGGTTTATATTATCTGCATTGCCCCAGTATTTATCGTACTTGTCCCTCATACTAGAAGCCATGATAGATAGTAAGGGATCATTTGCATCCGCTAAATCGTTCACTTGAGCCTGAATCTCACAGATTTCGTGATAAAAATTATTTGACGTGACGTGCAAAGTGCCGCTAAATTTTAAGGTGACTTCATAGAAAGTAGATAGGAATTTCACAAAAACAGAAGCGCATTCCCAATCAGCAGAGGTAGGAGGTCCAACCTTCGTCTTACCACTTTCTTTTTCTATAAAGTAATTGAGAAATTTGTCATCTTCCTCTTCATATCTTGTAAATGCCATCCCAAATTTGAGAGCCACATCTAGCATCATGTAGGTTGAGTTCCACCTTGTAGCCACGTCTAAAATCAGTCCCCCCTTATAATCAATTCTTTCCTTCTCCACGCAAGCTTTGAACTTCAATAACCTAGCTTGAGATGAACGAATATACCTCACAGAATTGCGGATGGCAGCTATTGAATCATGCAGTTTATGTAACCCATCATTCACCATTAAATTTATAATGTGAGCACCGCATCTGACATGGAGATGCTCACCACCAAGAACTGATCCTTTCCAAGCATTGACACTCCTTTTTACAAAACTAGCAGCCACATCATTGGCTGATGCATTATCCATTGTCATAGTAAAAACTCTTTCTATCCCCCATTCAAGCAAACACGACTCAATCAATTTATCAATTGTATCGCCTTTATGGTTTGAAATTTGACAAAAGCTTATAATCCTTTTTTGCAAATTCCAGTTGGCATCAATATAATGCGCAGTGATGCACATATAAGAAATCTGAGTTCGGGCTGTCCAGCAATCGGTTGTTAAGCAAACTCTTTGACCAGCAGCGGTCAATTCTTCCTTCAATTTTGCTCTCTCTTCAGAAAATAGGTGGTAAATGTCCCTAGCAACAGTAATTCTACTAGGGATATTAAACTTAGGCTGCAACTCATTAATAAACTCCTTAAAACCTACACCCTCGACAACTCTAAAGGCTTGTTCATCTCTTACCACAAATTTTGCCAAAGCACTCCGACATCTCACTGCGTTAAAAGTAGACGCCAATAAATTCATCCCATGAAAACTAAGCACCTTTGGCTTTTTATCGACTAACCTTTGTGGATTCTTCTTACATTTGTCCAAATGAATCCATAAACTGCTAGTGCCAACTCTTTGACTATGACAAGAATAATTTGCACCACAGTAGTTACACGTGCACCTAGGGTTTTCGGGATCTCCATCTTTCACCTTAGTAAAGTGATCCCATACATCTGAGGTTCGAGTAGGCTTTTTCTTTGAATTGGGTGGTTTATCATTGACTTCTTTTTTTGGCGACTTAAGTTGAATAGTAGCATTATCATCTTGTGTAATCATTGGATCAGTTGTGGCAGTTGTGGTATCAAGGGCAGCAGGATCAGTAGGGGTGGTGTTAGGGGTAGTAGTGATGAATGCCATTGGAGTTTGATTTGGGAAGTTCTTTTCCATAACTTTGTTCCTGCAAATATAAACATAAATCATATAATGAGCAGTTGCGGCAATTCAGCCATGTCAACAAGAAAGCACTGGATCAATATCACACAATAGCCATGAAGAAACCAAATAGACCCCATGAATCCATGATTCCAAAAACTAACAGACACGTTCTTATAAACCAGTAAGATGCTCTTTCAAATCAGGATCTTATCTATATACAAAAAAAAATCATAAAAACAGAGGCTTGACTCTTGAGAGTTTGAACAAGCATACATATGATATGAACATATAAACAAACATAAATATACATACAAATATATGTGTAAACAGGTAAGAGTGAGATGCAGAATTATAGATATAGAAATTACAAATAAAATTAAGGAAACTTACTCAGTAGAACTAGAGATTGGAGACGGGTGATTACTGATTAGGGTTATACGTGACTACTGTGTTGGCTATTCACAACACTAAATGGGCCTAATGGGCTGCCTATATATGTAAACGGGTTGGTCGGGTTAGGTTAGGATCAAAATATGTTAAACCCTAACCCAACCCAATTTATTCGGGTTTTTGAAAAATTAAACCGTTCAACCCTTGGTTTTGGACGGTTTATTTGTTCGGCCGAAACAGGGGTGGGGTTGGGTTGGGTTGGGCGGGTTGGCCAGATTATGTTCACCCCTACTTTGGGCAATATCTTGAGTTTCAAAAGTCAGAATTGGACGATTTTACAGTCCATGCGAAGCTTATGGAATTCTCTTTAATTAAGGAGAAATAGAATTTTACTGGATCAACCCAGAAACTGGACAGAAAAGTCAACTACGAATTTTACATTGAAAATTCTACTCGGTTTAGGAAACCCTTTTGTAATTATTTTAAAGTATTAAAATACTTTTTATAGAGAGACATATCAGATATCATATTATGTATGTATTATGAGATATTATTATTATTAGATAAGAGTAGTTTAGTATTAGGGTTAGAAAGAGATGGATGGAGGACATGACTTTTTCATGTGACAAGGATAATTCAAGGTTTTAATTTCCAATCTTTTCTTAATTCCTATTAGTTTAATTATGTTTCTTTTTGTTCTTAGTTATTTTACTTGTTTAATTATTAGCGAGTAGTTATTTCTAGGGCTTAAGGGGAAGCCATGTTTGCACTATAATATTGACATGATTTTTACAGTGGTTTGATGGGTTATGTAATTCTAATTGATATGTTTTAATTATTGATTTATGTAATCGGCCGATATCATGAATTGATTCTATACAAATAGGGGTATGGATCGAGAGATTTACTTACTAGAGGCACACATTCGAGTATGCAGAATTGAATTTGAGTGCGAGAGCATCATTGGATTTCTGAGAGCGTTGATGTTCGAGAGAGATTAACACTGCTCTAATTACTTGACTAATTGAATTACTAAAAATTGTTAATTGTGTAAACATGTTTCGAGAGTGTTAATGCTTGAGAGAGATTAACAAACTCTAGTTGCATGACCACTTTTAATATTTTAGCTTATAAGCCAGTTATAGTGTAATAAAGGTTACTGTCAACCTTTAGCTTCTCTTTGGTGACAGCATCTTCAACTCCGCATACTTTACTGTCAAGCTTGCCAGTCTTCTAAACAATGTTGTCGTCCAAAGATACTGTTAACTATCACGCCAAACATGTTGTCAACTATCCCCGCCAAAATTATTGTCAGAAAAACTTGTTGTCAATCTCTGCCAAGTTTACTGTTGAAGGAATAGTTGCTGTCAGTAAAACTTGTTTTCTTAGAATCTTCATTCTCCGCCAAGTTTACTGTCGAATGAATAGTTGCTGTCAGTTGCTTCAAAAGCTGCTGTCACTTGAATATGCTGTCATAGGCTTCAGTTTGTAGAATGTTACTGTCAATGATTTGATCCATGCTGTGCATGAACACTTTGTGAACTTCTACTTCATAGATCATTTATTACATTTTTACAAGATAACAACTATTGATACTTACTATCACCTACTTGACTTTTTGTACATACTATTACAAGTGACATTTTAAACATACTGTCAACATGTATATGACAGTATATTTTACTTAGTTAATTTCTAATTAATCTAAGTAAGATATTAGTTGATTACAATGTTAACACCACAATCCCTAACAATCTCCCCCAATTTTTTTTATCTTGGATTAAAAAAATATTTAATTGAATCTTAATATATTTCAATATTTTATATTAAGAGGGGGTGTAATATCATTATTTTAATTTATATTATTAGTTAATTCTTAAATATTCTAATAATAAAAAAGATATTAGAAATAAAAATTTATTATAATAAAATATTATTAAAAAATTGTAATAATAACAGTAGTAGTAGTCCTTTAAAAAAGTAGTAGTAATAATAAAAATAATCAAAAAAGAATAATAAAATTAAAATTAATAAATAATGTTTCATACAATATATATTTTTATAAGGGGTAATTACCAGATATGACATTGTTGGTTGTGCGGTTAAGTAGTAGACATTAAAGTGTTGTAGCATGTTGATATCTGGAGTTAATAGACATTAAAGTGTTGTAGCATGTTGATATCTTGAGTTCGATTCCGGCCTATACCAATCAACTATGTTTTTAATATTACAATGTTAAATATTAGATAACACTTAAAAATATATTAGAGAACACTTTAATTTTTTTTTATTAATATTACAATATTAAATATTAAAGAACACTATTAGAGAACACTTTAAAAAACTTTATTAATATTAAAATATTAAATATTAAAGAACACTTTAGAATATATTAGAGAATACTTTAAAAATTTTAGCATTTTAATATTATGTAATATTATAATATTAATTTCGTAATACTATATTATTATGGTATTAGTGTTCCTTAAGGTGTTAGTGAACACCTTAATATTCTTTAAGATTATAATATTAATATCGTAATACTATAATATTATAATATTAGTGTTCCTTAAGGTGTTGATGAACACCTTAATATTCTTTAATATTATAATATTTTCTTGAAATAATAATATTATAATATTAAATATTAGTAAACACCTTAAAGAGTACTTTATAGAGTTTTGTTTAGTTCCCTTAATTAATCAATAGAGTTTTGTACAGAGCTTTGTATATATTGTGATATTTTATATGTGAATGTATTCATTAAGATTCTTTAAAGTGTTGTGAAAATTATATTCTTTAAATTAATATTATAATTACTTAAATGATTCTTTAGTTGAATCTTAATATATTTAAATATTTTATATTAAGAGAGGGTTGTAATATCATTATTTTGTTTATTATTATTATTTAATTATTAAATATTCTAATAATAAAATTATATTAGAAATAAAAAATTATTGTAATAAAATATTATTAAAAAATTATAATAATAAGAGCCGTAGTAGTCGTTTAAAAAAAGTAATAGTAATAATAATAATAATCAGAAAAGAATAATAAAATTAAAACTAATAAATAATATTTCAAAAAATATCAATTTTTATAAGGGATGCTTATCAGATGTGGCATTGCGGGTGAGTAGTTAAGTAGTAGACATTAAAGTGTTGTAACATATTCAGATCTTGAGTTTGATTCTAGCATACACCAATCACCTATCTTTTTAATGTTACAATATTAAATATTAGAGAACACTTTAAAATACATTAGATAACACTTTAATTTTTTTTATTAATAATACAATTTTAAATATTAAAGAACACTTTAAAATATATTAGTGAACACTTTAAAAAATATATATATTAAGAGGGGGTGTAACATATATCATTATATTATATTATATTATTATTTTATTTCTCAAATATTTTAATAATAAAATATATTAGAAATTAAAAATTATAATCATAAAATATTTTTATAAAATAGTAAAAATACTATTAATAACAACGGTATTTGTAGTAGTAATAGTAGTAGTAGTAGTAGTAGTAATAATAATTAAATACTAGTGAGATCCGTTAATTTATTTCTTATAATATTCACATTTTTTAGGTAAAAATAAAAAATATTTCTCTAAATTATATTTTTATATTTTTTTAATTTGAGATTTTTTGAAGTGTTTTTAACATTATAATTTTATATTATAAATTATAATTATTATTTTTAAATGAAAATATCTTTTTTATAAATCAAATGTCAATTGAAAGAAAAATATGTGTTTGACAAAATTATCGAATATGAATTGAAAAAATAATATCGATTTAATAAATGTAATTGATGATATATTTACTTTTACATTTATATGAATATTATAATAAATTTAAAATTATAATTTCATTTTGTATTTTTTGAATTTAATAGTATTAAATAAAGTTGATTGCATTAATTTTGTGTTATAAAAATATGGAAATAAAAATTCAAGGGATACCGAATCAAATAAATAGATATTATATTGAAATTTTAAAATACATGAACATGTATATAGATTCAAATATCTATGAAAATAATTGAAATATAGAATGATTTACTAGAATAATTAATTGTTATAATTGTGGAAGGTGATATTAATTGAATATATACAATCTTTTTAAATAAGGTAACAATCTCATAATTATGTACACATATATTGTATTTTCAAATTACCAATACTACCCTTATACTGTTAAATAGGTATAAATATTAATAAATATGTACAGAATCCAAACCATAGTATTAAAACTGAATGAATGGTAGAGATGATGATCTCTCGTGTCTTTCTTTAACATCTGGTCTCTTTTGAACCTCCCATATATATATATATATATATATATATATATATATATATATATATATATATATATATATATATATATATATATATATATATATATATACACGTACGTACGTACGTACGTATGTATGTATGTATGTATCTATAAAAGATTTGTGATGATAATAATGGTATAAATTAATGTGATATCGGTAGTAGTGGTGGTAGTTAAATCATTTGAATGTGAAGACTGTTAGATAATGAATGCCATAAATCTCTTTGAAGAAGATGAAGGAAACTCACCAAGAAAAATGAATAAATCTCATTGAAGAAGATGAAACATTTTGAATATTTTAACTTCATTCCTTGTGACATCATCTTTTTTTGTCAAATTTGTTGTGAGACTTCAATTGTGTTGTCATAGTAGTTTACTAAATTTGTTGTCATCCGGTTAATCAAACTTAATATGTTGCTCCACAAACTTTGTTATCATGTCTCGAATACCGATTCTATTCAAGTCTCTATCAAACTTTCTTTTGCGACCATCTAATGCTACCATCAGTAAACTTACTATCATATTCATTCCTAACGCATAATTTGTTGTAAGTTTAAAAATTCATTGTTATATATTTCTTATATTTTGTTGTTACTAATCATATTGCCTCTTGTAAATTTGAGAATTTTTCATTAAAACTTGTTGTCAAGACTTACTTTTACTTATGATGAACATATTTATGATTTTTTTTATAAATATCATTTATTTTAGTTTTAAACAATAAGTTATATGAAACTTACTATTATTATTTATACATTAAAAAGTTACAATATAGTGTAGTTACAGTTTTCATAGGAAACAAATTATTTGGTCTAAACAATATATTTCACTTAATTTTTATAAATTAAATTATTACAGAGTTGTCATTACATCTTTTTAATAAAGTTAGGGAAAACACTATTTTTGAAATATTTATTTTGCGTGATGTATTTATAAATCATAATTTTTTAGCCCTAATTCAATACCTACATGGCTACATATATAAATAAGAGAAGAAGTATATATACATCATTTTCTTGTTATAATTTTACTATATATCATAAGGTAAACATAGAATAAATCATTGTATATTTTGATATAATGTAGTTGATGAATAATTTTATTAGTATGTATTTGGTAAAGAATTTTATGTGAGATAAATGTCTGATTTGATCATTTATCTTCTTTTTTTTTATGTTATTTGAGATTTTTATGTTAGAATTTAGTTTTAATAATATAAAACTGTATCCTTCTTTTAGCATGTTTAGTTTTTACTTTTAAATATGTGATAAATATATTTAAAGGTGTGGACGATAATTCTTAAAATTTGTTATGTTAAATGTTTAAATTACTTTATAATACAAAGATCTTTTAAGAATTGATTTGTTTTTTTAGTAGGAATTAATTCAATAACGAAAAGTCATATAACATTTACAAAAATAGTCGCGTCGAACAAATATAAAATAGAAAAAATAGCTGATTAATCCATTTTTTTTGGAGATACAATCACGTCATTTATTGAAGATGATATATTTACATGTACTCGCTTCACTATATCGAGTTGAAGCTAATCCAGTTTGAATTATCGATCATAATTGCAATCTCCTAAAAATTTTTATCACTAAATCAAAAACCATACTCTCATAAATAAATGAGAGAAATACTAAAACTCTCACCAAGGAGAGGCTATAACCAAACTGAAATTGCAAATTTAAACTAAAATTACAAAATAAAAGTAAGCCTCAGATCTAGAAAATGAAACCACAAAATAGGAGAAACCAGATCCTTCAAAACTGAAGAACCACCCGCTTGATCGGAAAAGACAGAAAATCTGGGATGTTCCGATATTTTTTATCTAAGATTTTTTTTTTGAAAAAAGATGATAGAAATCAAGCCTTGATAGTAAGATTAGCAAGAAAAATGAAAGTAAACTAAGAGAGTGGAGATTTCAACCATAGAAAACCGGTGGATGCCCCAACGAGTATGTTTGAGAAAGAAGAAAGGGATGCGGCTAAGCAGAGAGAATATAGAAAGATAGGGTTAAATCAAGAAATGATTTGTTAAAAAATATGATATAATAAATTTGAGATTATAATTATATGATGAGTAAGATATTTAATTTTAATAAATTTAAAATTAAATTCAAATAAAAGTGTAAAATATGGAAGATCAATAAATAATGAAAAATAAATTTCAAATTTATAAATAGATGAATTATATACCAAATTTTGCCTTAAATATGTATATGCATATATATATATATATATATATATATATATATATATATATATATATATATATATATATATATATATATATATATATATATATATATGTTAGGTATGAGTTACACAGAAACTATACAGGGGGGGTGAATGTATGGTTTAATTCTTCTTCATTTTTAAGCTTTTGCTTTGATGAACTGATTTTGCTAAAGCTTGTAGTTTATGTTATCTTACAGTGTTTACAAGAGAATTGCAGATAATAAATACAGAAGTTTAACTTTCAAACTAATATTGTATTAGATTGAATTGCTACATATATGAGATTCTTGATTTGAATCCCAGCTTCTTGTTCTTGAAAGATACAAGGAGTGAATATAATTGTAATATTCAGCTTGTTACTAACTTGTGAAAATGTGCATTGGCTATATAAACAACATGTCTCATTGGAACATGATTTCATAAGTCAGTTAGCTAAAACTAGAAATAGACAAAAGATGCTTTATATTTGAATACTATATATTTCTAGCTAATACTTTCTTTTGACAATACATCATATTTGTATTCTATTCTTCTGTCTCTATCTTGTTCTTCTTTCAAGTTTCTTGTAGAGTTGTCTCTATCTTCACAAGTTTGGCTGATCATGATCATGTCAGAGCTTCAAATTACTTATCTTATTCTTCTGCAAATCTCCTTGAATTTAGTTTCTTGAATCAATCGAGTACTCAACTATTCTTGCTTTGAGAAGTCATGACACAGACTTCTCGATCGAATACTTCTGAGACTTCTCGATTAGCCTATTGACTTGTTACTTCTCGAGTGCTTAGACTTCTCGATTGGATATAACTTAGATGACTTCTCGATTAGGCTAGAGTTCTCAAATGATTTACTATCATATACTTCTCGATTGATCTCTTTTCTTAGACTTCTCCATTGCTTCCTTTGCTAACTTCTCGATTCGTTCTACTGGACTTCTTGAATGTATATTACCTTTGACACTTCTCGAATTGCTTCGATTTCTTGACTTCTCGAATGAATACTTGACTTAGAAGATTTTCCATACTGCAATTCTTATTTTGGTAAAGTTTTCTCAGGCTTGATGCATGATCCAGAATTGAATCTTCTATCAATCTTTATTCTTGACTTACAATTATACATTTGAATTTGTAATAGAAACATGCTTCTATATGCAAGTATACATTAAAAGCACCAAGTCACCAAGCTAATACAAGACTTCTACCTGTGTTATAACAAGACAAATAATTAATTATGGTAGACTTGATTTGATATATATATATATATATATATATATATTTGAAAAATAACCATTCCCAAGCCTTAATTCACAAAATATAAAATCGTGTTTATAAAATTAAAAGAGAAAAATGTTATCGACTCTAGATAATTGACCTAATACTAAAAGTATTTTCAAAATAAAAATTGAATGATATTTATATAATAATAAAATGCACCCCTTCTATTTACAAAAATAGGCCAAATTAAAATCCTTTTCAAATTATTTTAATTTTTACATAAAAACGAAAAACAGATGTATATTTCTAATTTCAATGGGCCAAATCAAGAAACCAACCCAACCCAACAAATGTATACACTCCATGAAGCCCACTTAAACACAATTAAAACCTAGTAAACCCTAATTCATCCTACATCGTACACATACACTCTGTGTTCTTCTCAGCCGCCCGCCCTGTTCTCTTAGTTTCACCTCGTATCCAAAATGGTTGCCGGAAAGAAGACAGTACGTTTCTTATATCTATATATCTATACACACATGTTTATATACACGGGTTTGTTTTGATTTAGCTCTTTATCATATACATGTTTTATAATTAATGTATGTTTGTTTTTACAGAAGAAGACTCATGAGAGTATAAACAGCAGGCTTGCTCTTGTGATGAAGAGTGGTAAATACACTCTTGGTTACAAAACTGTGCTTGAGTCTCTCAGAAGCTCTAAAGGTTACATCTTATACAATCTTGTTAATTTATTTAGTTAATTTTTGATGTGATGAAATGGGGTTGTTAATTTATTCATGGAATGAAATGGGTTGCATTTTGTTATCGGAGCTTGTGTGTGTGTGTGTGTGATCTGGTTGATTTGTTGATAGAGTGGTTGTACTTGTTTCGAGCTTGTATGGTTATGTTTTTATTGAATGTTTGTGGTTTGGGATGTGTTGTATTGTAGGCAAGTTGATTATAATATCGAACAATTGCCCGCCGTTGAGGAAATCTGAGATTGAGTACTATGCTATGCTTGCAAAGGTTGGGGTGCACCATTACAATGGAAGTAAGTATATATTACTCTCTTTTATAGTGAATATTGCTTGCATTGTTTTAGTTGTTTATTGTTGCTTGATGTATTGGTTGTGTTGTTTAAGTTGATTGTTGATGCATTGTTTAACTTATTAATTGTTGCATGATCGATCTTTATCTTGCTACTAGGTGGGAAGTAGTAGAATATATAGAGATGGTTTATTATAATAATTGTTGTAGCAGTTAGTGGTAATGTTTTTGTGGGCTTGTTAATTTTTTGTACGCAACTTATTGTTGGGTTGTTTTCTATATGGTGTTTTGGAAGGGGTTTTAGTTGGTGTATTATTTATTTTGATGTGTATGCGATTGGTGGGATTGATGGTTAGACAATAGTAATTCCTTGCATGATAAGTTGAATTACAGTATTATCTATTTCAAGTTCTTGATGGTGTGAATATCTGTTAAAGAAAGGTAGACACAAATCTATTTCTTGTGCTAAAGTTTATTGCAACTGATATATTGTATCAGAATAGAGATTGCTTTGTGAAATATGTGCAACTTGCAAATTATCAAATTTTGTATTCTTATGTGAGTATGTGACCTTGGGTGAAGCAGTCAGTTAATTGTTATTGACGTGCAAGCTCTATTATTACTACTAGTAGTTTTGCATGAAGATATTATATTATTAAAAGTTTATTGCATCATCCAAAAAGATTTCAGTTTTAACCCATGTTATCATGCTCTAAAAGATTTCAAAATTTCGGAGGTGTCTAGAAACCAAGTTGGCTGTATTGTAGTTCTTAATACCAATCTTTTCAGGGTTTTAAGGTCTCAATTTTTGTTCTGTTCTAACATTTCTACTGTGATTCTTTTGTACGATTGTTCTTTTCGGAAATTGGTATCTGATGCATGAATGTCTAACCCTGTAACATAATCTTTTGGATTTGTGCATACAATGCTACTTTCTAAATATTGTTTGGTTTGCTTGTCAATCGTTTAGACAACGTGGACTTGGGTACAGCATGTGGAAAGTATTTCCGTGTCTCATGCCTTAGCATTGTGGATCCAGGTAAAATTAAAAATCTACATTTACACATACAACTCTTACAACATAAATGCACGTGCATCTGTTTACTTATCCTTGTTATATGTTTCAGGTGATTCTGATATCATTAAGTCCTTGCCCGGGGATCACTAAAAGACCCTTCAGCTAGTCGAAATATTTTTCATTTGTTAGAACTTTCAATTTTTCCGTACTTGGTTTGTAAGGATTGAAGACTAACCAGACATATATCCTGTTAGTCCGAAATTCATTTTAATACTAGAATTTTGAGTCCCAGCGGGTGCAAACTTTCTTATAATCTTTGTTGTGTGTTCCAATATCTTTTAAGTTCCTTTCAACTGTTTTAAAGTTTAATGAGATGAGATGAGATGATTAAGCAATGTCGACTTTTTAGAATAAATTTCAGCAGCTGAAAAAGCCTTTTCATAACAAATTTTTGAAAAAATGGGCATTAAACATGAAGGTTAGTAGGTTACAAATATTATTGCCAACTCGATCGCTTTATGTTAATACGAAATAGCATCGTACCTGAAAAACTTAAATAAAAAATACGAAATAGCATAGTACTTGAAAAACTTAAATTAAAAGTACGTAATAGCTTAGTAACCTGAAATACTGATAATGTATAAAAATACATTGGAGTTTTTGATATCCATGGATTAATCATTAAAACTTGTTTAGATATAAACATTGATGTCATAGCCATGCTATTAGTTAGGATTGTCTCCCGGGTTGAAAATGATTGATTACGATTCGATGTATGCCCGTAATGTGTTTGACACAATTCCTCAACCAGGTAGTTAGATGTTACTTGTTATCGAACAACCCAGTAGGATGTTTGTCACTTTTTACGACAATGTGTCGTTGAGATGGGATTTGTGTTGATAGTTTTACATGCACATTGTTTGAAACTTGGCTTTGGGTCTGATTTGTTTGTTCAGATGGCGATGATTGAAATGTATGTGAAATTTGGTGTGGTGGATGTTTCGAGGAAATGGTTTGATGAAAATAAGGTCTGGATTGCGTTTTGTGTAATGTTATGTTGGTGGAATATGTTAGAGGTAGGGAGGTGGGCTTGGCTAGAGAATTTTTTAATTGAATTATTTATAGAGGCTTAGTTTCGTGGAATACTATGATTCGTGGGTATGCCCAAGATCTGTTCGAATCAAGTACTAGAAAGGATGTTGTTTCTTGAATTTTAATGATTGCAGCCTGTGTGAAGTCAAGGTGCTTTACTAATGCTTCGAAACTCCTTCATGAAATTCAATTTTCAAATGTAGCGCTTGATCAGGTCACCGTGGTTAGTGTGTTGTGTGCGTGTGGAGGTATAGGTGCTTTAGGTATGGGAAGGATGATCTACAAATACATTGAAAGAAGTAAAATTTAATTAGATATAAGGCTCAGTACCTCTCTTGTTGACATGTATGCAAAGTGTGGGGATATAGACAGTGCAGTGAGTTGTTTTAAGCAGATGAGTAAGAAGGATGTATTTGCATGGAATGTGATGATAATGGGGCTTGCTAACCATGGATCTGGTGAAGCTGCACTTGATCTTTTCTCCAAAATGATATCTGAAGGAACTAAACCCAATGATATTACCTAAATGGGTGTGCTTGGTTTGACAAGGGGTGGACATATTTCAATGCTATGCGTGAAGTCTATGGTTCCCTCAAGAAATTGAACACTATGGAAACATGATTAACATTTTGGGCAGAGAAGAGAGACTTCAGGAGGCTAGAGAACGTGTTAGAAGAAGCATGCCTTTCGAACCAGATGCAGAAATTTGGAGAGCCATTCCTGGAGCTTGTAAATTTTATAGGAATGTAGAACTAGCAGAAGAAGCTATGATAAAACTTGCAGCAGCGGAACCAAATATTGACGGGAATTTAGTCCTCTTATCCAATGTATATTCCCAAGCCAAAGAGTGGGACAAGGTTGTCGATGTGAGAAGGATTATAACAAAATCATAGGATCCCAGGGAGCAGTTCAATGAAGTTGGCAAAAGTTCTTGAATTTGTTGCTGGTGATGAATCACACTTGCAATCTGATGAAGTCTTCAAATGTTATCTGAGAACATGCATAGTCTGAAAGAAGCAGGCTATGAATCTTTAACAACCGAAAGAACAAGAGACACTACTAGCTCATCATAGCAAGAAGCTTGGTATTCCTAATACAGCTCCAGAAGTCCCTATTCGGATTGTTAAGAATCTCCATGTTGAAAACTGCCATCAGCCATTAAAATGATCTCCATAATTTATAATTGGAGATCATCGTTAGAGAGCGGAATCGGTTGTATCATTTTGTGGGCAAATTGTTCAGCAATGACAAATGCAGTTATTGGTCTTGTTGATATGGCAGAGGAGAGATTATCGCCAATTTCGTCTTGTATGCAATGCAATACAGCCCAATTGTTATCTTGTTGAGAATTGAATGATTTTCTGGACACTTGATTGAAAGCCACAGATGTTTAAGTTCACTGAAATAGCAAAGTATTCAACAAAACTTATGCAAGTAATAAATAAATGTGTAAGATTTACATATTCACCTATTTAATTACAATGTGAACATAATTTCTAGCTTCTGTCAGAAAAGTGAACTCTTTGTATCATTGTCCGTAATCTTTTGAGTTCTTGATTTAGAATATATTTACTTTTTCAGTGGGTTTATATAAGTTCACCGTGTGAAATAGTGCAGAATCTCTGTTGCAAATTAAGTCACCTCAGACACCAGCATTTTGTGTCCTACATTCTTGAATGACACTGTTTGTTGGTCCTGCAGTGGAACATGACGGCCAACTTGGAGCTGCTCAAGTAAACTTGGCAGGAAAACTTTGATTAGTTATGCTCAACTTTGTTTCTGTGAGGTAAAAAGTTGGTCATCTGTAGTATTTACTGAGAATTTTTTGTCTTTGGTGCAACATATTACTAAGATCAGTGGCACCTGTTTTAATACTATTTCAGTCCCAAATCTTTTTAATTGATGAAGCTGTCTATAATCGATCTTGCCCAGCCAAGACCTGTTAAAGTTTTTTTAAACGATATCATTAGTATGTGTAAAATACCTGGAAAGAGCAATGAGAAGCATATTAGATGGCCATTTGCAGATAATTATAGTAACTAGCATATATGCCTGTGAAAGGCATGGGCTTCTCTATTGACTCGCATAGTCGCATATACATACATCATTTGTTTAATTCAGCCTCTATATGAACTCTATATACATATATCATAGGTTTATTTATAATTAATAAACTATTACTACATGCTAAAATCTGTTTTTATTTGAATTTAGGAACTTTTTTTTAAAATAACTTACAACACCATCATGGACATTCCAAGTCTGCTAAATAACAGATAAACTAATCATTTTAACAGTAAATATAAAAAATTTAGCTATTGTTAGGCAGGTATTTAAAATTCTGTTCTGTTATAAAATCTATTTGTGTCCTTTTACAAACTGGAATTCCTAAAATAAAGTAACCAAGTCGAAAAGTTAAGGCCTAATAAAACAAACCTATGATAGTTATTCATCATTTGTAATAAAATTGTAAAGAGAATACCTAAATAAAAGTAATTAAGTCGGAAAAGTTAAGGCCTGAAAAAAAAACCTATGATAGTTATTAATCATGCATAATGAACTTGTAAAGCATATACTCAGCAATTTACTATCATAAATGTTTTGGATTCTCATGCTGGAAGTCCGATTCCTTAAAGTTTCTGCCATTTCTTGTAGAGTAAATCAAGAAAACTAATGTCAGATACAGCTACAAACCTGAATTAAAGAACAGTTGATAAACTTTTTTGAAACTTCAGGTGAACTTTTAGAATTACTGGGTCTGATTTCCTGAATGACCTGATCTATATGTCCATGCACTTCTCTTATTTCTTATTAGTTGGGCAGAAGATCAAAATTGGTCTCTCCTTGCAAAATGTGTAAAACAGCTGACATATTAATGTTGCTCTGGATTTTCTAATAAATTGCAGTTGGTTGGGCAGAAAATGATGGGAATAAAATAGAAGGTCATATGGTAAGCATCTGTGCATAATATCTATTCTTCAGTCATTTTCATTTCACAAATATAAGCTAAACTTATTCTTAGTCGAATCACAAAGCCATGCTTATTCTGTATTCTCAATTATTTAATTTATTTTGCCTGAAATTTTTAATATGTTTTGTGTTGCCCAACAATTAGACAAAGCTAAAATAGATATATATTGACAGAATATTAAACATACCTTTCCTCAAGATTGTAACCAGGATTCTTGTTCCATTTGAGTTGAAGCAGAGACTGGCAGCAAGGATATATTAGATATATATTGCCAGAATCACAAAGCCATGCTTATTCTGTATTCTCAATTATTTAATTTATTTTGCCTGAAATTTTTAATATGTTTTGTGTTGCCCAACAATTAGACAAAGTTAAAATAGATATATATTGACAGAATATTAAACATACCTTTCCTCAAGATTGTAACCAGGATTCTTGTTCCATTTGAGTTGAAGCAGAGACTGGCAGCAAGGAGACATGAATTATTAAACAATTTCCTGATTAAACCGTTATCTACTCTGGGAAATGCACTGATAGATATACTTGTCAATATATATATATATATATTTGAGATGAAATAGTATAAAATTGAGATATATGTATGTGTATCAGTTAAAATAGGTAACTATGTTAGATTGAATGTTGATACATTCCTTGTTCTAAGTCTGAAACCAGAATCCCAATTTCAGTTTAGCTGTAGTTGATGGTGCCAGTGGCAGTAGCAATGGGCTAGGCAAGTAGGCATACATGAACCGATAAACATTCCCTTAAATAAACCATTACTTATATGTGATCAGAACTGTAGAAATATTAGAATAGATGGAAGAATATTTGCAATAATTGTAAATATCTTTAGATTGATTTGTGTATATTCTAATAGCTAATTATTAGGATGGTGAATTATGTAATGACTGATTGTGAAGAATTTGATTGTTCCTCTTACCTAGAATAGCCAGGGTGGAGTATGTATAAATAGTGGGGAAATTGTGTAGAAATCATAACTTTTTGTGAAGGAGATTTACTTATACAAGACCTTCATAATATTAGAGCTTTGGTAGTATTTCTTAAACAATTTCAGCCCTTTCTCCAGAAAAATTCTGGGCTTCATTTTACACTTTCGAGCTCAACTTTTCTTCAATCTCACTCCAAAATCACATAGTTTTGGTTGCTTCAACCAAATATTTTCATATAAAGGGCCCTTCAATCAGCCAAACTTATTTATCAATCAAAGTCTGTTGTCACCAACTATTCTTGCGACAAAAGCAGCCACATCTCAAATGATAGAATCAATACAACTCCAACATCTCTTGGGCAGTTTACGCAGCAGGAAGTGGAATCAAATCAAATCTCAAACAAGGGAAATGTCGTGTCATCCAAAATCTATGCCTCACACATATATTGCAACCTCCAACAAAAGGTACTTGGATAGTTGACTTGGGCACTTCTGATCATATGCCAAGTGATTTTCAAGTCTTCAACACCTTCAAACCATGTGCAGATTCCCACACAGTCAGAATTGCTAATGGATCATGGATCTCTCTCAAAAGTGATAGGAACGGGATCTGTAACATTATCAAACAATCTTCTCCTCAAATATGTTTTATTTGTTCCCAAATTAAATAGCAATCTTCTTTCAATAAGCAAACTTACTCGAAATCTGAATTGTATATCCAATTTCTATATAAAAAAAACATTGTGAATTTCAGGTTGAGGGCTCAGAGAAAGTGATTGGTAGTGCTGAAATGCACGATGGACTCTATATTCTCAAGGATTCTCATACATCTAAACAAGCAAAATCAAGTTGTGGTAAGCATTCTACTTTAGATATTCAATTCGGTGTCTTTTTTCAAATGAAATTATTTCCTAACTTATTTGTCATAAGAAATCAAAATTATTCCTTTGTGAAGTCTGTCAACTTACTAAACAAACTCAGAACTAGATGGTTTATATATTGATGATCACACTAGGACAACATGGATATGAAAGAAAAAGCTTAAACTACATCTATTTTTAAAAGTTTTCATTCGACGATTTAAAATAAATTCAAACAAAATATCCAAATTCTGAAAACTGATAATGGAAGACAATATTTTAAGTTTTTAACTCCATTCGCAAAACGCGGATGGTCGTGGATTCAATTTTTTATAACCGCTCATTTGCGGTTCGGTTGTGATTTTAAATTTTGAAAAATTGCAAAAACCAAACCGCAAACTGCAAGCCGGAAAACACACACACACACACACATATATATATTTAAATCTAAAATTAAAAATATAGTAATTATACTTATATATATCTATAAATGAATAAATTATATATATTTACATATATTTTAATTATTCAAAATATAAAATATAATCCGAAATAGTGTAATTTGTTAACACAATTCAGTGTATAGAATCGTGATTGATATATCGCTTTAATTTTGTATCTAACTTTTTTAGTATATATACTATATTTTTATCGACAAGAGCACTTAATAACATAACTTGAAAGATCTATTACTTTTCTTTATTAGTTACAACGCTCGTTAACTTAACTTTTTTTATTGTAATACAATATATAATAATACTGCTTGAATTTATAATAGCTATACTAATTTATTATATAATTTGTATTAGGCGGTTGAACCGCAAACCAAACCGCACCAACCGCAAATTTGTGGATGAAAATGTTGCGGTTAACCGCAATCGCATTGCGGTTGTGGTTGAAGATTTTATAAAACCGCTACGCCAAACAAACCGCGTACACCCCTACATCAACCTATCTCATAAATCGTATGCCTGGTAGAGTATTACAATTCAGAACCGCAAGGATTCTGTTACAAGACACATTCCCTTGTATTTCAGCTTTCTCCTCAAATCTTCTATATAATTTTTTTTGGATGTACATCATTTGTCCATGTTTTTGATCATAAAAGAACAAAATTTGATCAAAAGTCTCACAAGTATGTCTTCATTGGGTATTTTAACTCTCACAAAGGATGTCACCTTTTTTGAAAACTAATCTTTCTTTCCCAAACCTATTATTCAAGGGGGAATATTCACACGAATATCACTTTCGGGAAACAATCGATCATCATACTTCATTTCCTGCAACCTAGTTTTGGGATACATGTCATGAACATCAAACCAAATCTTTGCCTTCTTCTATCCAGCTAAATCCCTCAAATTCAGCTGACTCATCTCTACCTTCTATGCCAATAAAAACCAATTTCAATCCAGATTACATACCCAATCTGGCCACATCCTATAATCAGTCCCAACTCACCTTCCACTTAAGAAAATCCAAACATTTCTTTAAATATGAAACGACTTCAAACCCGAGGACAATGTGAGAAAGGTAACAATGAATTACGTGTTTATAGTAGGAGAAAAGCTGAGAATATAGAGGTTGACATGTCAGACAAGAACTGCCTAGGCACTCATCAAAGCCCTCCTGACCTTGAAAACTATGAAGGTAAAGATTCTATGACTCATGAGTTAATTTCTCCGGCTATTAATGATCTTGATTACGTGTTGCTCATCAGAAAGGTGTTAGAACTTGTACTAATCACCCTACTGAATTAAGGTGTGACTCTTTAAAGCCCTTTAAAGTGTACACTGATAGTACAACTGCAATAGACATTGCTAAAGACCCGGTACAACGTGATAGAACTAAACATATTGAAATAGACCAACACTTCATTTAGAGGTTGAATTCAAAGATAATTGAGCTCAACTACATTCTTACAAAGAAACAGATTGCTGAAATCCTTAAAAAGGCCTTACCCAAATTTGGGGTTTTGAAAAATTCATTTCCAAGCTGAGTTTCTATAACATTTACAACTCAGCTTGAGAGGACGTGTAGAAATATTAGAATTAAATGAAAGATTTGCAATTATTGTAAATATTTTAGCTTGATTTGTGTATATTCTAATAGCTAATAATTAGGATGGTGAATCATGTAATAACTGATTGTGAGAAATTTGATTATTCCTCTTACCTACAATAGCCATGGCGGAGTATGTATAAATAGTGGCGGACTTCTGTAGTTATCATAACTTTTTATGAAAGAGATTTACTTATACAAAACCTTCAAGAACCTTGCAAACATGTAAATATTTTAGATAAATAATGTAATATGTAAAAATATTTGTTACTTGGGCTCGGCTGGAAGTGTTTAATATGAATGTGTGTCGAAGTGTCAGACTCGGCAATATTTTAAAAAAATGACATGTTTTTGGCCTAAAAATTACAGAGGTAAAAATAGAATATGATTTAATGAAGGCCTCCTCCTGAATAGGGTAAGGTTTTAGTAGAGTTGTTTACTTAACACGGGAGAGTTCTCATGTTAAACCCTCTCGCCCCTAGTATTTAATTTATATGTATGATTTTTTTAATTTATAGAGTTGGGTTAGGGTATTTTTACATCAAAATGGTATACAAGTACATCTATAGAGTTAAGTTGGAGATCGTCTTATAACCATTTTCTTAATTCTTATTTCCTATATCAATTTTCATCAACTATACAATTGCCTCTCAAAATACCAACAACTTGTTAAGTAAAACTTTTTATAATTTTTTTTCAAGAAAAAACCAAAACTCCTCCCAAGATTTCTTAGACGTAGTGCTAATCATAAAAGTGTATGTTCAACCTATGTTTTCGAGAGTGGTTTCAAAAGCTTTTGTAATGACATGCTACATAGTGTTGATACACCCGTATATTTAAATTATGAATACAAAATATACATTTATAAATAATAATCATAGATTATTAAAATGTATCTTTTAAATATTGTTTTAATAATGTGTTAGGAATAAGGAGTCCCAGAAGTTTACAGAGGGGGGGGGTGAATGTATACTTCAAATCTTTCTTAATCTCTTCTTCTAAATTAAAGAAAATTTGATGAACTATTTGAATGATTCTTAAACTGTTGAAACAATACAAGTGTTTACGATATAGCATAAAACAGTAAGTAAAGTAAACACAAGATGTAACTTTCAATCTAATTTTATTAGAATGAATCTTTGCTACAATCTGAAATTCAATTTGAATTTCAGCTTCTTGTTCTAGGAAGATTACAATGTAAAAATCAAAGACACTGTCAAATGTGGCTGTGCATAAAATATATAGACAACATGTCCTTTGCACATGCTCACATAAGACAGTTTAGCTAAAACTAGAAATAGACAAGACATACTTTACATTTGACTAATATCTATTTTTAGCTAACACTGTTGTGATAGCCTGCTACATTCAGCCTTATACCTTCTGTCATTTGTCTTGACTATCTTCCCAGCTTCATTGTAGACTTGTCTCTATCTTCACAGACTTGACTTGTCCTGCAAAGACAGAGCTGCAAATTATCTGTCTTGTTCTTCTGCAATTATCCTTGAAAATTGCTCCTTGGAACAGTCGATTACTCTGTTGAAATTGATTCGAGAAGTCATAGTGATTGACTTCTCGATTGAGTACTAGCTGTGACTTCTCGATTAGTCCTTGAATGATTGACTTCTCGAATGTTTAGACTTCTCGATCGCATACTATGTTTGATGACTTTTCGATTAGACTAGACTTCTCGAATGTAAACTTGAAATTGTGACTTCTCGATTGACTCAGCTTTACCACTTCTCGAATGCTCCTTTTGCTAACTTCTCGAATTGATTTTCTGGACTTCTCGAATGAATAACATTTCACACTACTCGATTGTCTTCAATATCTTGACTTCTCGAATGGTTGACTTCTCGATCGAATACTGAGCTAATGATTGTGTTTTGAGACTTCTCGACCAGTTGCATAATTCTGACTTCTCGAATGAGTGACTTCTCGAATGAGCAATTGCCTTAGTAGAATTCTCAGATTGTATTCCTTATTTCTCCAATAAGTCTTCTTTGTCTTGTTGCATGATTCAGTTTGAATCTTCTAACAGACTTTATTCTTGACTTTAATTACAACTTGAAATATAATCTGATCAAACTTCTATCTAGGGCTGGCAAAAAAATCCGAAAAATCCGATATTCATCCGAAATATCTGTATTCGTATTCGGAAAAAAACGGATATTATCCGTATCCGAATCCGAAGATTCCGGATACGGATATGGATATAGGCATAAATTATTATATTATTATATTAAGTTTTATCATAAATTAGCTTATAATTTGTGTGATGCACGAGTTAGTTAATGAATATATATTTCTTATATTATTCTTTATTGGTATTTGATTTGATATGAATATTTTTGTATTAATATGCATGAGCTATTTTTTTGTGTTATATAATTTGTTAGAAATTTGGTGAATAATGTAATAATTAGAAGACTTAAATTGATAATAATTAAAAGTTAGATATAATAAGTGAAATTCTATTTAACATAAATACAGATATGTATATAGTTCGGGTCTATGTGATATATTGAGTAGAATTCAATTATATTTAGATATGTATATAATTTGGTCTTGTGAGATATAATAAATAATATTCTATTAAATATGTATATGTATATAATTCGGGCCTATATATGATAAGTGAAATTTTATTATATATATAGCGGGGCAGGGGGGGGGGAGTTCAGGCTTGAATTCAATTAAATGTAAATATGTATATCGTTTGGTCATGTGAGATATAATAAGTAGAATTTTATTAAATATTGGGAAACACTTGTTGCATGTTAAGCTCTGCAACATGTCATAACAGTTCAAGCCACATGTGGATCCCGCAACAACCCACCATAAGTTATTCAAAAGGGATAACAACCTTGGTACATATTAGTTGTAAGTTTGTACTTATAAAGGCACTCATTCAAACTTACTTAAGACGATGATGCAAACACTTTTTATGTATCCCCCAAGTCTCGATTGTTCAACAATCCACCACATGTCAATCCAAAAGAGTTGACAAGTTTTGTTACTCATTAGTTGTAAGGTTCCGACTAATATGTTACAAATTGTGACCACAACAAATTGGAAATTTGTAAAAGAGTCAAATGAAAATATATATTTTGCATAGAAATTTTTATTTATAAACTATACTATATAAATATGTAATCTATACTATATTATTAAAGTGAAAGATTAGAAGTTTGGTAGTCGGTGATCCTTGGTCGGTATTTGGGCCTAATTTTTAAACACTAATCTCCTAACTAAAATAGATCTCAATCTCCGAAATAAAATGCATCTCTGAACAAAACACACAAACATTATTCTATTTAAATACAAATAAGAGTATATGAAAAATTATATAAAATATATACATATAACATTTAATAAAATTTAAATTATTATTATAAAAATAAAAATATATTTAAATTATATAAAAAAAGTACTAAAACAGTTCGATCCGTGCATTGCACGGGATATAAGCTAGTAATAGTAAATTAGCATGCTAAACTAAACATGTGTTTTCGAGATTTAACAAAATGAAGTGCAAATGACGAATAGAAATATATAAAAAATGAATAAATAAATAGAAAGCTTCATTTCAAGTATAAAATATATTTGTAAAAAAATTATTACATTATTTTTACTTTATATATGGAGTTCAACATTTGAGTAAAAATGATGAGATGCCCATTCACAATTTTTTTATAAGAACTCAAAACTAAATATAGTAATAAAAATTTATGTATTTATCTCTATTTATTTCCGGTAAAATTTAAATTCAATGACAAAGCATGGTGGTAAGTAAACGTGAGCCCAAAATTATTGGTAGGAATTTTTTAAGCCCAAACCACATTTTTTCTTTATATAAGTACAAGTCTCGAAGAACTTTGCATGCTTCATATACCCAACACAAATAAACTCACATACCACCGGCAAGCTACAACTCACCTCTCTGTATGTATTATACATTTATACAAATATATATCTTTCATCTCTGCATGTCTTTTTATTATTATTAATTGTATCTATTAGTATAACAAAGTTATTTTTAAGATTCCGTCTATTAAAGCTTGCTAGCTTTTTCTTGGTTTCCAATTCAATTGTAGATTGTATACACTGAGTGTTGCGATAAAAGGAAACAAGAAAATGGAAATGGAGGGAAGTAATGTTGGTAGCGAGGCTTCGATTCACTTGGCTTTTGTCAATTGGTGGGCTGAATTTTCACAGAGGATCGCTGGTATAAAAATTGTTCAATTCTTATGGATAAGTTGTTGCCATTTACTGGTTTTGAATAATAATCAATTTTTCTTTTTGATTACCTTATGGTTTGCTTCGTGTTTATTTTGGCCAACTAGTTTGATTTTTTCCGGTTCATCTATATTTAATTATATTTTAATTCGGGACTAGATTTATCTTTTAATTTACTAAAAATGCATTTATACGGAGAATGAATAAATCCCCAATATGTTGTTTTGGAGCCTTATTTGACCTAAAATTTCAATTTGTCGCTTTATAAAGATATAAACACTTAAGTTTAGTTTTTAAAGTGGTATATCGTATTTGAATTGTAGTATATGAGATTAGAGTCATGAGATTTGCAAAGATTTAGGAAAGGTCGATGAGATTGCTATGTAGATACTTCAATTTCTTTGTTTATACACCGTAAGTAGGGAAAGAAAGCAGTTCAGATATCAACATTGGGGCATACATAGAAGGAAATATGAGGTCAATCCAAACTATATCAAGTATGATCATCTTATGATAATATGATATTCAGTACTCGTATTTGCACTTGTAAAACTAAATTTTTTAAATGAAATTATGGTTTGTCAATGGCACAGAAGAATCTACTGCTCCTATTTTACAGGCACTTGGTCACAAAAATAGGAGATATATAATTTTTTTAGTCATCAATTAAATTATACTCCTATTTTTCAGGCAATTAGTCACAAAAATAGGAGATATATATTATTTTTTGATGTGACTTTCTACAATCTGGCTGTGAATAAATTGAATATCCTAGTTTTATGGCTAAAACCCTGAAAAAGGAGTAAAAGATTCTTCTTAAATCGTGCCTTAATGGCACATGTTAAACAAACCGATGAAAATATGTAGAGAAACCCATGCGTCATAGAAAAATATTAGCACCGGATAATATTGTTGGTTATATTCGCTGTTACTTATTTTATGAGATAAGATGCATTTATTAATCACTAGCGAAAATTCTGGACTAGCTTTCTTCCCTGAGTAGCATGGGAATTTTTTAAGTAAGTCAACATTTAAAATACTTCTATTTCCGGTTTCCGCAAGGTCAAACTAATAGTTCACTTTGTGTCTTCAATCTGCTTCCTGTTATTTTAAGATTTGGGACAGGGAGCCTGTAACTGCCTATGAATACTCAAAATATCTATTCATAAGTAGTTCAGATTGATCCAAATTTGATAGGAATGTTAAGTTACAAATTGGATGGGAATGTAAGTTACCGGTTCTCCTAAAACCCTAAGTTGTTAGGAGGAGGATATATTATATTCTAACAGGAAAGTTGTAGAATTCCTTGCAAATTGGAACTTATTGAATGTGATATATGCATTATAGTTGATCACAAGCAGTTTGCTGATTTGCATCTTTGACATTTTAATAAAGGACTGCTTCAATTTGTTTTTACATTTTTACTGTTAAGCATATGTATGTATATCGAAATATGCATGTTTTGGTCCTTGCTATAGGTCGGGCAGTTTGTTTATCACAAGCAAGTCTTATGGCATTAGTGTTTTCCATGAGCCATGCAAGTTCATGGGAGTATCTTGATGAACTCTTAAATGACAATGTGAATATTAACTACTAATCAAAGCTGAGAATGTGATATGGAAGTCACTGGTGTGTTATTTTTGTTAAACTGTAGCCAATCTTAAACACATTTTTTATACCAGATATGTTATCATGTCAACAAAACAAATCTGTAGATTGTTCAAATCTTATTAGTTCAACTAAATGAGCTATAATTGTTGTGTATGTATATACTTTTAAGTTGGGAATTCTGACATATAATTGTTGTGTATGTATATACCTTTAAGTTGGGAATTCTGACAAGGCACAACCATCTAGTAAACAAATATTTGTAAATGTATGGTTCCCTTGCTTTTGTAACTTTTGTTCTGGGAATGGAATATAAAGACATGGGTAAATGAAATATGGTTCTGAAGTTCCCTGTTTTACTGTCAAATTGGTAAAAGCAGTATAAACTTTACAACATATAATTGTAGTATGTCATTGTTGTTGCACAAGTTAACATATTTCATATATACTTATATATGATTGTTGAAATATGACATGCACTTCAGATATGCTCTATTCTATGTCATCTGTGGAGTGAATGTCCTAGAAAATTGTTATGCATACTTCTGTCTCAAGGATGATCCACATAATTTTGCAGTTTCCTCATCTCATCTACTTGCTGAAAAATTACACCTTTTTCTGATAATGCATTATCTTCTCCTGTCTGCAGGACTTTTCTCTCCAACAAAGGACTTGGACAGATTTGAATTATATTTCGAGATGTCCAGAAAGACTTTTAAATATGTATGCTCTCTTGTGATGGAGCCTATGTCCAAGTCACAAAAGTACACATTTCAGAATGGAGATCTGATGTCCTTGCATGATAAAGTAGCCATAGCTATAAGAAGGCTAAAATTTGGTAAGTCGCTAGTATCAATTGGTGATGAGATTGGGGCACATCGGATTACTGTCAGTCAGGTTACATGGTCCTTTGTGGAGGCTTTGGAAGAAAATTGCCTTTGCCACCTCCAGTGGCCTGGCAGTGAAGAAGAAATGTCAAAAGTAAAGGCAAAGTTTGAGAGTTTACAAGGGCTCCCTAATTGTTGCGGTGCTATTGATATAACTCACATCCAGATGAAGGCATGCTTGTCCCCTCTCGAAAATGCTGTGTGGCTTGACAAGATGAATAATCAAAGCATGGTGTTACAAGCCATTGTTGACCCGGACATGAGGTTCCAAGATATTGTTAGTGGATATCCAGGAAAAATGACAGAATCCTCTGTGCTTGGCAGCTCAACATTCTTTGGGCTCTGTAATAAAGGTGATAGATTAAATGGGAACAGGATAAAACTGTCAGATGGTACAGAGCTAGGTGAATATATAGTTGGAGATTCAGGGTTTCCCTCACTCCAATGGCTTGTCACGCCTTATCCAGGAGAAATAATCTCTGAAAGTAAAGTCGGCTTCAACAAAAGACACTTTGATACTTGGAACGTTGCTCCTAGGGCACTGGCTAGGCTAAAGGAAGAATGGAAGGTTCTTCAAAAGGTAATGTGGAAACCCGACTTGCACAAGTTTCCAAGAGTGATCTTGGCCTGCTGCGTCTTACATAATATTGTCATTGACGTGAATGATGAGATGCATCGCGAGCTATCTTCGTTGCACGAACATGATCGGGGCTACCCGGAAGAGATAGCTGAATCTGGCGATAAAACTTCCACAGATACAAGGGAAAAGCTGTCCCTCTACTTGTCTGGTAAACTGGAACCACAAGTCGAACATGCTTCTGAATATCAAACTGTGTAAAATGCATTAGGGCCAAGGTCTTGACTCACAAATTTCAGAGTTTGGTTTTATGACTGCTTGAAAGCTTTGAATCATTCTTGTTAAATATTTATTTGGGTTTCTGCATATTTATGGGTATGATGTCTAATGATTATCCGAGTCAATTTTCTCTAATGGGTGATTTTGAGTTCAAAAGTTTTTTCAAATTTCTATTTTAATCTTGGTATCTTTTCCCAGTGAATGGTTATGAAGAGTATCTAGATTGTTGCATGTGTTATGTGCCCCCATCCATTTTTTAGGACATGAAAGATCCATTTATAAGATGTTACTTGTATCATGTGTCCATGAAGTTTGGAGTGGATGTCCAACACTCCAACCTTATCGTCGACTCTGATAACCTTGAATGCCAACGAGAGGAACACCCCACCGTTCCCAATCTATGCAAGGACAGCGGAGGATAGAAGGGAGACAAAACCCTACCTAGGAGTGCAGTCAGCAGATTATAAATGGGAACTGGGAAATAAATGGAAACCCTCAATTATTATAAATGGAAATCCTACCTTTGTCATGGCAAGAGCTGTCTTGCCACTATGCTAAACTCTCAATTATATAATTTTACTTTTAGCTATAAAAAAATGCTTTTCTGACACAAACTAAAAAGGAAAAATTACAGACACGCTTCTTGTTTAGAGCTACTATACTGTTATTGACCACCCTCAGTTACATGCATACAGCATTAGCGAGACTCGGTTCTTTCAAATGCATATAGCAAAGTAATTACCAAGTGTGTGTCCCTGGGCAATTTTGTTTATGTTATATGTATTCGTATATATACATAGATTCTAGACTAGACAAATTCAGTGGCAAGTACATTACCAATTTACCATGTTGTCTGGCATAATCTAGACTAGAGAAATTCAGTGGCAAGTACATCACCAATTTATAAGCTCTCATGTTTAACCTTGATACCATAGCTGACAGCATCTGCAGTCATTGGTTGTCACATTCAAAGTAATGTTTAACTAGAGAACCGCCCTTGACAAAAAAAAAATGGTTTATAGACTCTCGGTTATAAGGATATGATCACATCACAATTACACTGCTTACTGGTATCAAAATATTTTTTGCTGAAGAAAATATATAAACAACAGTGGCCTACACATGAATAACCGAAGATCACAAGGTTGAGACCTGCATGGGCCAATAATTTGTTGATTCCTCATACTTTTTGCTTCTGTTATCTGCTTATAATGTTTTCTTAACACTCCTTTTTCTATTAATAACTAGTACTCCCTCTGTTCCAACAGATTCTTATAAAGTATAGATGCATAAATTATTTTAAATTATTTTTTCTTCTAAATAAATATTTGATGTTTAAATTTTTATTTAAAAAAAAAATAAAAATAAGTTATGGAACTATACTTTATATGCACCTTAAAATGCGTGTCGGACACTCTCTCAGAAATGTCAAGAATCAAATGAAACCGAAGGAGTACATGACAAAAGAGAATAGTATCCGACAGAAATCTAACAATTAGCATAAAGATTCCAATAAAGATTAAGAAGGAAGGTTGAATAAATAGGAATATGCTAAAGATTCCAATAAAGATTAAGAAGGAAGGTTGAATAAATAGGAATAAAAAAGCCATTTACACTATGAATTTAAAAATAAAAAGACTTAAACTTTTTCACCTTGAGTTACCATTGATGGACGACTCACTCTTCAACAGGCACGTAGCAAGAGCCCCAGGCTCCGTCTACTGCTTGGGAGGGTTGAGAAGATGCTATGCAGTATTTCAAAGGACTTGACATAAAAGTTTATTTACTCAAAACTTTAATTGACATAGTCCAATTCAACTTATCTGTTGATTACTCTATTATGATACAGTAGGTAAATAGGCCAATGAATCATACATCACAAATGTTTCACATTAATAAAGATATTATGAAATAACCCACCATGGATACAAACTGAATATTGTTATGCAAACAGCTCTTTCGAAGAAAATAAACAATTTCTAGTTTTGAATGCGCGCGTGTGTGTGTGTGTCTTGGAGTTGTTAGCATGTACATTACAGATTTCTTTACTGTCAGATATATACCAACTCTGTCACTAAAGAAATCTTGAGAACTTACTAGTGAAGTTATCTAGCTTATAAGAAAATGGGCAGAGTGCTCTCCTTTTTTTGTGAGGTCCTCCTCGCCTGATGTTATGTTTTATTTATTTTGTCTGATATCTTTATAAATCATGATTTCTTAGGCCCTCCCCATATATTTCTTTCAATACTTGTGTAAGCAATGCAAGATTTATATATCCATCATTTTTGCCTTGTTTTACAGAAAAGGACAGGTGAAACAATACAATGATCAAACTGCATCTGGGCTCTGTTGGTTAGAGAACCTGTTTAGTGGGAGGCTCGAATTTAACCCTCAATCAAAGCATTCAAGAATATCTTTTTCTATTATTCTGTTTGCTTGCTAAATTTTGTCTATTTGTTGAACATAGATGACAATAGAATAGTATGGCTAGAGTCAACACTCAACTAGAATCAGTTTCCTATATCTTTTTCCCTTCAAGTGGCCTGAGAATATAGGGCCAAAAGTATGAAATAATTTTACATGCCAAGAAATAAAGCAACGTCACGAACCCTAATTTTCACAAACCTTACCAAATTTGATGATATGAGGCCATACTACTGCCAAAGTTTCTCCAGTGTTGGTTAACTTACCTAACTTAACTTGTGCTTGACAAAAAGTTGGCCATTGAGGTGGTGCTTCGCTGTATAGAGAAGGTAAGATACCATATTGATCTATCTTGCTTAAGAACTAAATGCTTAGATACAGGTGGTATGTCCATCTTCTTGTACTATTTTTTTACAGTACAACTGTACACGAATACAAATCAGGTCAGCGTTGTAACTATTTTGCATCATAGGTATGCATCACATGGATTTCAGTTTGATTAGTCTGTTGAACTATTTCAGCAGGCAGAACTCATGGGTGTCTCAATACAGTTGATGGTCATAAGTATGTGTTCAGATCCCCAATCTTCGCCAAGTGAGCTCTAAATGATGAAATTTCGAGATCTCCTCATACTTTTTCAAGACAGAATATCTAATCAAAAAATACCATGTGTCGTCGGTAGGTACGAATCCATTGCTCACGCCTCTGCATAAAAGTGCATATGCATCATCAAGCATGTCTGTTTTACAAAATGAACAGATCAAAGTGCTGTAAGTGATAGCATCTGGACGAATTCCTTCAAGCTGTATCTTCTCAAAGAGGTTCAGAGCTTCTTGCATATGCCCCATTTTGCACAAACCATTTATAAGGCTATTATAAGTGACTACATCAGGTTTCAGTCCCCGCTGTAAAATGTCTTTCAGAAACTCAAATGCATTTTCAATTTTTCCAATTCTACACAAGCCATTGATCAAAATGTTGCATGATATGATTTTGGGATTTAGTCCCTTCCTGATCATTTCCTCAAATAACCCCAATGCTTTCTCAACAGACCCCTCAATGCAAAGTGCCTTTATCATGGAGTTGTATGTAATTTCATCAAGGGCACAGCCTCTAAATAACATATCATTTATAAGCTTAAGTGCTTCCTGCAGTTCACCTCTCCTCAAAAAAGAATTAATTAAGGTATTGTAAGTTACAGTGTTTGCAATGACACCTTCCAATAACATATCTCGAACTAATGCCAATGCATCTTCTATCCGATCAACCCTGCAGAGCCCATATATCAGAGAATTGAAAGTGAATGCATCAGGTTTGCATCCTCTGTTTATCATATCAGAGTATAGTTGCAGAGCCTCCTCGACCTTCTCATCTTTAGCTAAAGCATGTATGAGGCAGTTGTATCCAACAGTGTTTAAGCTAAACCCCAATGCTGACATTTCATGAATAATGTCTTCTGCTTCCTTTAATCTGCCAACCTTGCAGAACCCATCAATCAAACTCGTGTATGTTATTATGTTGGGCTTGCAACCCATAATTTCCATCTCTTTCATCAAATTGCGCGCTAAAGAAAAACATTTCTTCGAGCACAGACCACGGATTATTATGTTATATGTATAGATGTCAGGATTGCAACCAACAGCCGTCATCCTCTGTCTTAAAAGAGCATTGGCATCATCAAACTGTCCATTGGCCACATAACCATTAATCAAAGTATTGAACATAACAACATTAGGTTCAGGCATTTTTTCTAGCAAAGCTCTGGCTTTATCAACTTGACCAGTTCGACATAATCCATCCATTAAAATTCCATAAGTAAACTTGCTAGGAGTGAAGCCTCGGAGTAGCATTCTATCGACCAAATTAGCACCTTCATGAATCCTCTTAGCACGGCAAAGACCATGAATAACATCATTAAAAGTATCAACATCTGGTGTGCAACCCATCACAAACATTTCCTCCAGATATTTTATTACATCATTTATTCTGTTCACCTTACAAAGTGCATATATAAGTGTCTGGTATATAACTGAATTCGGGACACACCCATGTTTTGTCATATCTCTCAAAAGTGAACATGCAGAATCCACCTCATTAACCATACATAGCGCTTTCATTACCACACCGAAAGTAAAAACAGTTGGAGAAATACCCTTGCGCAACATTTCATAAAAAATATTCGGTGCAACAACCGGACAATCTCCAGCCACCAATATATCCAACACAACATTATAAGACCTAAAACTAGGTTCGCAACTAAAAACATTCCTCATATCAAAAAGTAACCGAGTTGATTGACCAGGTAAACCAGCCCTACCATAATACCTCATTATAGAAATAAAAAGCGACTCCCTAAAAACTATCCCTTCTTCCTTCATCCGCAACAACAATCCATCAATCAACTTAAACTCCTCGGCCGCTCCAAGTTTATTAATCAAAGTACAATACACATCAAATGTATGACTATACCCCATTTGAGTACCTGCCTTCTGGAACAAATCCATAGAAGTAGGGACATCAAGAGGGAGTGCAAGCAACTTATTAAGCTGATACGGGGTAAGTCGATTAAGTGACTTTCGAAGCTGTTCAATGTCAAATGGTTCAAGTAAACTCTCCCAATCTGTTTCAGGGTGGTGTGACCCAATTTTACCATTAGAAGCACCAACTATATTTCCATCATCCCCACTTGAACTACAAAATGTTAAGCAATGTTTTTTGTGCAAAGATTGTACCTTTTTGACAAAATGAGACCCAAGATTCAATCTTTTTAGCATAACTCTTATTGGGTAATTAGAAAAATGCAAAAGCTAAGCAAAGAATAGACAATCATTACACAATACATAATCTGAGTTATTTGTGGTTATACATGTGTGTATATGTGTATACAATCAAAAAAATATGAACGGGAAAGAGAGGAAGGATCAAGAGCTCTAACCTGGGAAGAAAATAAGAAATGCTTGTATTTGCTGCAAAAATATTCTTCAGTATTTCAATATTTGAGCTCCGGCTAGTACTCTGCTAATCGGGTCGGGTCGGGTACAACTCTAAATTTTGAATCTTTGAGTTATCTGCAATATTTGTTTTATTTTATAAAATTTAGCATAAAATGTATTTTGCCTTTTATTTAAAACATTATTTAAAATGAGAATGAGAAACCTAAAATTGATCTTACATAACTTTATGTCGGAATAAAACAATTGTATTTTAATAATTATGATACTTTTATATGCACAATCAAATTTTTTTTATAAAGATTGTACATATCAAAATACATACAGTTATTTTATTCATTATCCGAGAGAAAGTTATCTAAGATTAATTTTAGATTCCTTATCTCGTTTAATACTCCATACCAATTTAAAATCAACTACTTTATAATATTATATATTAATTTTTATTATATTTCCTAACATTCCGTTTATTTACATTAACTTCATAAAGATAAATTTGTTCAATCATTATTTTATCGAGTATGTTTGGTATATATCAGTATAAATTCAACTGTATCTTCTTTTCCTTTACATGTTAATCTATATATTAGTTGTAAATTTTAGTAAAAGAACTTAATAAAATTTAACAAAAGGACATAAAAATCTCAAAAAACTTTACCTAAATTAATGATCAGCTTTGATAAAGATTAAATATATTAGTTAAATTAATGATTAAAAATATTTACCTTTTCAAATATAACACAAATAAATGGAATGTCATAAAATATAATAAAATTAATATATAATATTATTAGTGGTTGATTTTAAATTAGAATATTTGAAGTGGTATTTTGAGTAAAGTGCAAATACACAAAATACACTTTACTCTAAAATTTAAATTATTTATGAGATTATTTTAATTTAATATTTGAAGTTGAATTATTAAAAAATTAATGTTATATTATTTCTTTTATCATAATGTGAATATGAAGAATAATTTTGAAAGTTTAACTTATGGAGTGTTATAATTTCTAACAAAAATAAAAGGCTTTATATCAAAGTGATCATCGATTGTATTCAATTATCTCGCTTAAACCACTTGTTTCATCGGGGTCTCGTCTAAAATACTAAAATGATATAATATATCATGTCATTATCTCTCAATAAAAAATTAACGGAAATATTAACATTTTTGACTAGTGGTCAAGTAACGACTATTTTATACTAACATGGATTAACCGTTAGACTAACCCGTGTTTAACATATATATATATATATATATATATATATATATAACAAATTGTATGTAATAATAAAATTAGGGCTTCTATTATTTGCCTGTTATTTCTGCACATTTCCTTGAAACCAGCTAAGTGTTAGTGTCGAGAATTCTCTTATTTTCTTCACTTCTCGACAAGTCACACTTTCGATTTCATGACATGATCCTTTTCATACTTCACGTCATCAACTGTGTGGACTTCACAACATAAACTATTTGAGACTTCTCGATATGTGCTTTGATGAGTTCACGACATACAACTTAACTGACTTCTCGATATATTTCTTCCAGCTTCTTGACACATTGTATAGTATACTTCACAACATCCATTTCTTTGCACTTCATGATATAAGGGTTTGAGTGACATCAAGACATATTCATTCAGACTTTGATATACAACTTGTAGAGATTTCTCGATAAGCTCATTTACAGACTTCACGACATGTTGCATTTCTGGGTTTCTAATAGAGTATATATTATTCCTCATATTTATTATATTTTACATTAATTGGATAGTTATTAATTAGATTTTAATGTTTTATTGTAGAAAATAAGGAAATCCTAAACTTGAAACAATTGGAGAATAAAGAGTCCAATTTGGAGATAAATTAGAAGTAGATTCGGAATTGATGGGCTGCGCACACATGTTTTACTGTTTGGGCCATAACTTGAGTTCTAGAAGTCAGAATTGGGCGATTTTATAGCCAACATGAAGATAATAGAAATTAAAATCTATAATTCAGAGGTAGTCCAACACACATATCTCAACTGGAGCAGTCTAGAAACAAGCCTGGACAACTGACTACGAATTTTGTATTACAATTCTATCTTGTTTAGGAAAGTGGACCTTGTTTTCTTGGAAACCATTAAAAACACTTTTATATTAGGTTTTGTATAATCATTAGTAGCGGCCGTGTATTACCTTGAGCGAGAAAAAAAGAGAAAACTTGGAGAGAGAACTTGAGCAAGAATTGAAGGAATTTACTCCAAGTTTAAGAGATTTTGCCAAGTTGTATCTTACTCTTGTAACCATGGTTTTCGTTATTAATATATGTTTGTTTTCGTTCTTCATTATAAGTAACTATTTCTCTAATCTGGGAATTAGGTAGTATTCATTAGTTTAAGATGTTTGTTTAATATTGTATTGTGATTTATCTGTTTTGCTAATCTGTCATTCAGCGCTTAACACAATTATAGGAATAACTAACCTTTAATTGTATCCCTAGAAAATTATAATGAATCGGGAGAGGAGTTATGATTCTAGTTCATGATATGAAACACATAAGTCAAATATTTTATTGGGATATTAATATGAGATTTATGAGACTAAAAATCCTTGGGTCTTGATAGCTTATAGATGTATTTTAATTGGCTATGGGAGTGACGGTTACGGTACAATTGTAGGTATTATAGTGTATATTGGGAGAGAACATTATAAACTTTATAATGATTGTTTTTAGTAGAATAAAAGACTTGTATGTCACAATTGATAGATATTCATCAATGCCAATGAAGAACTCTATTTTCTGGATTGTTTTTCATCATCGTTAAATCACAGTTTTATTTGCTTATTAGTTTAACTTAGTTAATAACAAAAACACAAATCAATTCTTCTCACATCTAGATATTAAGAAATAATATACTTAGCTTATATTAATATCAGTCTTTCCCTGCGAACAATACTCTACTCAATTACTCGACAACAGTTTTATGACACATGTCTTGGACAAATTCTTTATTTCTGCATTCCTTATTTCTTTTGGCCTTGTTACTCACGATGCATGATCAATTGACTTGAACTTCTATCATAATTTTATTTGAGAACCATCACTTACATTTCGAATTACATCAAGTTGAACTCTTCTAAACTGTAGGTTACAATAAGACACTTAAGTCCAAAATTCCTATACAAGTTAATCTATAAATGTTTTTATATCAACTGAACAAATAACTTAATATGAAAATAGGATAGGTTTGTATAGATCCACACTCATAATAATAAAGCTAATGGATGATGGCACGCGTGAATGATTATTTAGAGTCAAGGAATATGATACAGTTATTGCCCATGAAGGGTTTTTTGTACATGATTGAGATAGATTCATAATAATTGGGAAGTGATGAACCGCTGATTGTTAGTTTCAAGTAATATTTTAAAGACAAGAGATTTTACATTTTTAATACTTTATAAATAAATGTGCACTTTCCATGTGCAAGCATATTGTCATGTATCTATTTAGTTTTTCATATATGGTTATCATACCCCCGCACAATGTTTTTTTTTATTTTTTCTTATTGTAATATTTTCAACCTTACTATAAACTTTTATTAAATATATCATTTTAGATAATTTTTGTTTTTTAATATATTGATGTGGGTTATGATAATGTATTTTATAAATCTATAAAATGTTCTTTAAAAAAAATCTAAAAACATTAAAGTTGTTCTTATTATGGAATATTAAGTTTGAGTGTAAATATTAGATGTGTAAGAATAATCAATTCAAATATATGATATCTAATATTAAGATATTAAAAAATCTTGATGGAATATTCAACAAATATTTGGATTTTGATCCCGGAAGCGAAGTGATTATAAAAGGATTGCGAAGTTCATATATGACATTATTGTCATTCTTTCATTTTCTCTGTAATGGCCAGCAAAATCACATGTTCATTGGCTATTATTTGCCTCGTATATTTCACTCATTTACAATGTAAGGATATACTTACACACACACAATTTTTTTACACTAATTTTGTATGCATTTTTTTGACCTTGATAGTAATAAATAAATTTATATATATGTATGTATTAATTTTATGGAATGAATAACAGGCATGCAGGTAAAAGGAGATGGGCCTCCATATCCACCAAGATGCAATCCAGAAACAATTTGCGATAATGGAAAAGGAGTGAAGGTTTTGTGTTATTGTTGTTATGGTTACCAGTCTAAAATATGTTGGATACAGTATGATTTATGTAATCAACAGTGCCAACAGCCTCCCATTATTAGTTCACATTCATAATTTTATTGAGTATAGATATATAATAGTTCATTTGTAATACTCACTTTTTCATATAATAAATTCTCACAGTTTAATAACCATTTTGTTTAGAAATATATTAGATATATTTTTAGTATAAAAATGTTTTGATGTACAACTAGCGATAAAAAAAATTTCTTTTTGTTAAATTTTTATATTTAGATATACTTTATTTATTTCAATTTAATAGACATTTAACTTTTGAATGATCAAACCAACTAAATTGTTATAGAAAATAAAAATTCATTTTCTCATAACTTTGAAATTAAAATTAAAAAATACATTTTAAAGTGAATTAAATATATTTTTTAATAATATATTTTTTAAAGAGATTAATATTCCTGAAATTATCTTACATAACTTTCCTCAGATTAATAAAAATTCTCATATAAATACACGAGGGTGTTATTGTAGTTACATATAATTATATACAATTACAAAAACCACCACACCAAAAACACTTCCATCTTAGGTAATTTTCCTGAGTTAATCTCATGAACTTTATTCTTTTTTTTAAAATATTATTAATTATATAATAGATTTGATAGCACTTTGATGGACTGAATGATGATATTTATTGGCCAAACTATTTGTTTTTTAACAGTTATTTGCATTCCGTCAATTTTTTTTTAATGGATGTTAATGAATTAAGATTTAATTGCACTACAGTGGCCTGAATTTATAATTTTTTTGTAGAAAAATAAATCAATTATAAAATTTACCAATTTTTCAGGCAAACTATTTATTTTTTAAAATAGTTGATTTCATTCAATAGTGTGTGCTACTTTTTCTTGTGATTATGAAAACAAAAATCTATATTAAAAAATATATAGTTTGGTCAGAAAATTAATAAGTTTTATAATTAAAACCCTTTTCTGCAAAACGTTATTATTTAGGCCATCGAATTACAATTAAATCTTAATTCATTAACGATCGTTAATAAATTTGACGAAATGCAATGAATTATTAAAAAATAGATAATTTAGCTTTCAAATTAACTATTTTTATAATTCAATCATTTTTCTACAAATATATTAAAACTCAGACCATCAAAATGCAACTAAGTTATTTTTTTTAAAAAATCCATTAAAAAAAAGTTACCTTTAAAAAAACATTTATACCACAATTTTAATCAATTATAACTAAAATTACATTTCTGGAAACTGCGGTCATTTTTATCCCCTTCTCACGCAGCTTTAAAATGCATATCACATCGGATCCGGCCCATTACATATCACCAATATAATTTCATTTTTTTTCAAATTTCTAATACATACACTAAATTAAACACAGAGTATACACACGGAGCATATCGACAAGCAGATCAGATCACTGGTGATAGACTGATTTCTTAACAAAAATGTAATATAAGTAATCAGTAATGCTACGTACACCAAAGTAATTCTAATTTTTTTTTCCAAATAAAGTAGATAATCTACCTCCGGCCCACCCAATTGTTAACGTTTCGGAGAGAATGTCCGGCACGCATTTTAAGGTGCATATAAAGTATAGTTCCACAATTTATTTTTTTTAAAAAAATTTCTGAATAAAAATTTAAATTAAATTTTAAAAATTTTAAAAAAAGTTATAGAACTATACTTTATATGTACTTTAAAATGTGTGTCGGACCTTCTCTTTAAAATGTTAACAATTGGGTGGGACTGAGGGAGTATATTTTTATAGGTGGTGATATATGCACACCTTAAATTTATTCATGCACACCCTTTATTTGTTCGGGACTAAAATACCCTTCTCTTATTTCCTTATCTTATTTTCTATCAATTTTTTTGATTGTGTAACCTATTGTGTTAAACGTGATAATCAGATTATTTATACCTCAATTTATAATATAAATTTAATATTCTTATAAAAAAATTTCTAGTTTTATACTGAGACAACACAAAATTATGTTCACTACATTTAATATTTCTTGCTAATATATATATTTCTTAAAATTATATTAGCACACTAACTCTTTAAAAACACTTTATGATAACGACCGAGTTTGATTGATTATTGTTATTACTTATTAATTAATTTTATATTTTATGTGTTTTATTATTTATTTTTAAAATGCTCACTAGTTTATTATAGAATTAAAATTTTATCCTGCTAATTTATTGTCTTATAAAATTATATTACAAAAATTTCGAAAAAATTAGAAACTAATCTTTAAATATTATTCCTACATTATTCTCTAAAGATATTTAATATTTTTTCCGGGAAGAGAAATTATAGTTATGAAGAAAAAAGAAATAATAATTCAAATCATTTAACTAAATATGTATCTTATCGATTATTTATATTAACAATTTTTATATTAAAATATTAGCCCATGAGTATGAAAATCATAAGCGGGTATGAAAATCATAAGCAGAGCAAGCAGACAGAGAAATAGAAATTCGGTGAATGTGAAAGGAGTAATAGAAAAATGGTTGAAAAGAGAGGGTAATTTAGACTAAAATAAGATGAGGGTGTGCATAAATAATTTTAGGGTGTGCATATATCACCACCCATTTATATTTATGGGTGTATATGTATGCATATAAGGTTTCATATTATTTTTAGAAAAGTTACTAATTACATATTGACAACTTAACATTGGAAGCAAATTTTGAGATATATAACATTTCTTATAAATAAATAAATAATACCCAAACTCTAAATGTAAATTTAAGTCGATATGTATACTGACAGACAAATGCGTATTCTACCATGCTATAATGTGTACCATCCCAACTATAAATAAAGAAAAACAAAATTTATGACGCATTTTTTAAATAGGTAACATCGATATAAATGACCACTCTTTCATGTATTTCTATTATCTAACCGTTAAAAAAATATTTTTGTCCTTCTAAAATATCAGACCTTTCAAAAAAAATATTCAATACACATAACTTCTTGTTGATTTTTAGCTCACAAATGAAATGGAAAGAATAATCTAAATATACTATATATCATTTAACAATAATATTTAAAATTATTATTATTATTATTTTGTAAGCAGATACGAGAACGTATGATGAATTATTCTCTTCTCGTCATCGTCATGGTCATGTATAACTATGGTTCAAGCTTGAAATATACTGAAACAGATATACAGATGTTAACATGTTCCTCAAAGAAAAATATTCAAATTCCATTTTTTTCCGAGGCATGAATATCAGGAAAAATCACACTACATTAAAGGGGAGCAGTGTACCTATGAAATTTGTTCCGAACTAAAAAATAAATCATTCGTGATTCAGTTTGGAATCTATCAATAGGAGGTAAATATATATCCTTGCCTACTTAGAAAAGTCAACATTTAAAACAAGACACGAAGTAGAGACCCTTGAAGATAACATGGTCCAAATTATGATACTTCTGTTTCTATTTCAAGGTGCATACTTGTCTAAGGCATCAAGGTGAAGCAAGGCGAAAACAAACTGCCTGAACACCTAGGCCGTCAGGCGTTCACTTATATATAGGCATATGTTTTTACGGTTTTGCTCCCTGACATGCAATGGTTGAACAACCATCTTTCGTGCTTTAATTTTAAACCACGGAAAGGAAAAAATCCTAACTAGCCCTGCAGAAGCGCGGATAGATGACGTGACCCCCTGGATTCACAAAAATTTCATATGTTAATGCTTTTCGCGGTTTAAAAGCGCAGAAAGATGGTTCCAACAATCGCATGTCAGGGACCAAGACCCACGACCCATGTAGATATATACATATTATTCTTTCAACAGTTGACGAAAAATAACTTTCGCTAGAAATATACACATATTAACCTTGTTTGCTATCAATTGACTCTTCTATCTCAGTGAAATTTCACAGACAAGGTGAACAAAAAACAAAGATGGCTCACCTAAATGGTGCAGATTAACAGGGGAGCTTTCCATCAGTCACTTGGAAGGTCAACAATAAAAGGAAGCAATGAGCAATTCTTGCATATGACATTCATAAGCAGGCACTCTTGCACCGATTGGAAATAAACAATGCCAAGGAAATCTCCTGCATATGCTAAGAAAATATTACAGCCTGAATAAATCAAAAAATCTGAGACAATAATGGCATCATGATCTTGCTTGCTATGCATGTATTCCAAGAACCATTCGAATGACCGAGTCAGGTTACTAGTGGATCCTTTGCGCCCCATACTAATATTATTTACTTTGCACAAAATCTTTACCTTCAGACTTTTGAGGACATATATCTCGCAAATAGTGTCTCCTTGGAAACTTATATAGTCCAGCCCTTGTTCTAACTTCGATTAGTCCCTGATTACTGCATCCATCACCCCACCAGGCTCTACCTATATCAAAATCAAAGTACACATAAGTTCCTCATCTCTCGAGTAGATCTGCCAAGTCGGAAGTAACTTACAAGGTACAGCCCTTGTCTTCCACTTTAGCAAGTCAATGCTTACTGCATTAATCTTCTTGCCAGACTCTGCTTATATCAGGAACAAAGCCATCATCCTTTAGGATGCGAGTCAATACTTTAATAACCTCGTATATTCGTTCAATATGTGTGTGAGCATTATGACCCATGAAAAAGTAGTGCGCCTCATTTTGGTCCTCAATCATGCTATAACTTGGCTCTTTCTTTAATCCCATTTCCTTCATTTCGCTCCTTATTTCGGAGACATGGTCCCATAAACCAACAGCTGCATAAGCATTAGACAAGACAACATACTTCCCTGCATTATCAGGTTCCAACTCAAAATATTTCCTTGCAGCCAACTTCATCATGTCCATGTTACCATGCATCTTGCAGGCCTCCAGAAGAGAACCCCATATCACCGATCGCTCTTTACAAGGCGAGTCTCTTACAAAAGCGTAGGCTTCTTCTAGCCTGCCAGCTCTTGCTAAGATATCAACAACTGCTGCATAATGTTTTCCTTTAGGTCGAATACCAAAATCCCTTGTCATCAACAGAAAATATTCCCAACCTTTGTTGACCAAACCTCCATGGCTACAAGCACAAAGGACTGCAAGAAAAGTCACATAGTTTGGCTTAAAATTTTCAGATATCATCTTATTGAAGGATGCCAAAACCTCTACTACTCTACCCTGCTGACCATATCCAGATATCAAAGAAGTCCATGTAATAACATTCCTCACAGGAGTCGTGTCAAATACTAACTGACCATCATAGGGGCAGCTGCACTTGAAATACATATCAATAAGGGCACTATTAACTACAACATTCTCAGTAATCTGACACTTTATCAAGAGACAATGGGCTCGCTTCCCTTGTTCGAGTAGTGCCAAAGCGGCACAGGCTCTTAAGACTGACGAGAATGTGAACTGATCAGGTAGAAAACCACAGTGTCTCATCCTATGATAAAGATTCAATCCCAGAACTTTAAGACTGTTCTGAACATAACCTCCTATCATTGCATTCCATGAAATCAAGGTTTTCTCGATTAACTGATCAAAAAGTATATGAGCAGTATCTAGATTCCCAGATTTTGCATACAGTATAAGTAACTTGACCTTGAGATATTCATCGGGAATAAATCCAACAATAACCATTTGTGCATGAATTCTTCTTCCTTTACCATAGTCTTCCTTAAATATACATTCTTGCAAAAGAAGACTATATGTTTGAGATTCCACTGCCACCTCCGAGCGACACAACAATTCGATTGCTCGGACCAGCCTTCCCGAGTAGGTTAGACCTTTCAATGTCTCATCCAAATGCATGAAGTTTCTGATGGCCTCATCCTGGGAACATCTTAACATTGATAATTACAATCAAGCAGTGGATGACAAAAATCAGGTAATTTACATACTCATGATGATAAAACAGTTCAGGAATCAGACAATAAGACAGAGCAAAAATTTCTTAAACAGTTGGTAAGGACTAAAGACTAATAAAATAGGTGAAGAAATAATATACCGGCATCAGTGCAATTACAAACTCGATAAAAATACTTGTCTGTCAACAAAATCATCACTAACGTACTCGAATAAATAAACTTCACACACTTTGGCAATATCTCACGGACCCAGAATCCAATTCAATATTATGGAAACAAAACCTAAAAAAAAGGCAGTTGGTCCCTGACAAACGATTGTTGCTAATCATCTATCCGCTATAATTTTCCGCGGATAGGAAAAACCCCTAGAACAGCTGCAAGAAGCGCGGATAGACGAGAAATTTATAGCGGATAGATAGTCCACACAAGCGATTGTCAAGGACCATGACCCAAAAACAAAATGACACAACTCATTAAACTTAAACATGACCCTAAATGTCTCATGTATTAATATATTACTCCTTGGAGCCTGCACATTCATTTTCATCAAATATCAGTGAGTTTCGAAACGACACAATTACCACCCATACCCATATCATATAACTAATGGTCCTGTGCTTCTTCATCTCCAAGCCAACCCTTAAAATCTACACATTTTATAATATTGAACATAAAAACCACAACTTTATTATACTAATACACAGTCATACACACATATAAACACACATGTACCAGTACATACATACATATAGTGGTAAAGTAAGAAACTTTTTGGTACCTGGTATGAGGGAGAGGTCTTGGGTTAATAGTGGTGGTGGTTTTTCCGGCGAACATGGGGCCCACAATTTCTCCGGGACAAGAAGAAGGGTGAATACGAAATTGAACATCCCTTTTGAAAAGGGTTGATTTGACATATAAATTCAAAGGATTTATGGGAAGTTTTAAGGTGAAAAAATTAAAATATGATTTGGGTTTTGGGATGTTCATTATTCTTGATTTCACTGCTAAAAATCAAGACTTTATCATGTGTATTTGTCAGCTGTGGGATTTGAACCCACGCCCTTTCGGACCAGAACCTGGATCTGGCGCCTTAAACCACTCGGCCAAACTGACAGGTATGAAAAACTTACATATTATCTTTAGTAATTGTTACTTTAAAGGAATTGCGGTTAAAACGCCGTGCGACTCGTAGGACATAAGACTTCTTGGTCAAGCCAAAAAAGATTTGCCGACTGGATGGCTCTCTCTAAGGAGACCTTTTTTTTTTCAACCGTATATATTTATTCGTAGATAAATTTTATGAAAATATAATATCCATGGAAGAAGTTTTTTTCTTTCAAAAAACTTATTATCTAACCAAAAAACATGAAAATATCCCTGAAAATTTAGACAATAAGATCTTAGTGTCTGAGAAAAGAATCGTACTCCAATCAACAAATATGTCTATCAAGTGTCTTCCGATCCAAATCCACAAAACGCTACAAAAACACCTGAAAATACAAAAAGAATAAAATAATAAGTCACTAAAATATGTCTATTATAAAATTATAATATATATATATCCCAATATACGAAGAAAAAAAATCATTTAATATGACACAAAATCGTCATTCAACGACATATAAAAACCATCATATATGGTCCAAACGCAATAAAAATTGACACTGCCTCATATAGGATCGCATATGATACTAAAATTGTTTAAAAAATCATATTTAGAAAAATTTGAAAACATATCTGAATGATATAAAAAATATCTAAAATATATAAAAACAGATCTGAAAATTTTAAAGTTAAAACTTTTAAAAATATAGATCAGAAAGATTAAAATATAAGAATATTTTTCTCATATGATAGAATGAAATTTTTTGAAATTAGGGTTGAGGGAGAGGGAGAAGATTAAAACTTTTTTAAGATGTATCTTTAAATTTATAGTATCAAAATAATATGAAAATACATAGATAAATTCATTTATTAGCAAGTTTGGTATAAAATATATATTAAACAAAGTGTTAGGGGTTATTTAAAAAAAAGGTGTTTGGGTTTTAAAATAGATTAATCATAATTCATTTTGTGATAAATTTTAGAGGTTTTTTCAAAAATAAGATTTTTTTTTTGATTTTTTGCTAAAATATGTTTATTTTATGGTAAAAATATGAGATTTTGAATTTTTTTTCCAAAAATACAACTTTGCAACCAACTGTAATGAAATGTAATTGAAATTAACCCCAAACGTAATTGGGAGAAAGTTGCATTCAGTTACAAATAGTATATAAAAAAGTTGCATTTGATTATTTGGTTATAAATCACACTTTTACAAATATTTTTTTAAAAAAATAAAATCACTAAAAAAGTTAAAGAAAAAGTAATAATTTCTCCAAATTTTAATTGATTGTAATTTTATAATATTTTTCTTATGTTATATTTTTATTTCTAATAGTTTGGTAAATTTCAATCCAGATTGAATACTCGGATTTTAATGAATAATTTTAAAATCTAAATTGAATAGTTCAGATTTTTAAAATTAAAAAATAAATTACATACACCCTCTTAGTATTGTTAAAATTTCCGGTTTTTAAAAAAGTCAATACCCATATTTCTATGAAAAAGAAATTTTAAAAATATTATTTATAAATACTATTTTTTTAAAAAAATATTAATAAAGATATAAAAGTGATAAAAATTATAGAAAGAGAATCATCAGCTTTTATTTGTTTAGACGGTGTGGAAAGTGCACATAATTTGTTCAATAAAAAGGGTGCACAAAACATTGAGTCATTGACTAAGAAAACTTATATGTAAAGCTCATGATTACTTTATATTGCAGTTGAAGTTAGATAAGTTGAGATGTTATGGTATAGTTGTTGAAACCTGAGCAAGATATTAACAAGTGCCAAATCACAACTAAGCAACAAGGCTTGTCTGTATCATAAGATAGAATCTTCCGCACCAAATATTCAAACCACCACCACCACACTATTAGTCTCTAGGCTCTATAATTACACCACCTTTTATTCCTCTTATGTTCTCACAAGTTTCTCCAATAGTAAACAAGAATATATCATTACTCCTTGATCACATATCTGCAAGTTACAACTAGTCTATATTTGCTAGCAACCGAATTTTTTTACTTGATAAATCAGACCAAGCTACTGATTGAGTTTCACCTTCATAAATTTTTCACAGTACTAAGTCCAAATGGGCACCATCCGAAAAGGGGTTCTATTTTTTTGTATGATTGTATCTCTGTTTGCATCATCTTCTGCTCAAAAATGTGCCAAGTATAGTTTTGCAAGCAATAAACTATTTAAAACCTGCGATGATCTCCCATTCTTGAATGCCTTTCTTCACTGGACCTATGACCCTTCTTCAGGATATTTACAGATTGCTTACAGACAGACGAAGATAACCTCTTCGAGTTGGGCTGCATGGGGAATCAATCCAGATGCTTCAGGCATGGTTGGAGCACAAACTCTTGTTGCTTATCAGAAATCCGATGGAAGCATGAAGGTTTACACGTCTCCTGTGACGGACTACAAGACAACTTTGCAGGAGGGGGATCTGAAATTTCCAGTCTTGGACTTATCAGCTACCTTTGCGAATAATGAGATCGTCATTTTTGCTACTTTGAAGATCCAAAATACTAGCACTTTGAACCACGTTTGGCAAAATGGTCCTGTTGCAGGTGATAATCCTGGGAAGCATGCCATTTCAGGAGCAAACATTCAATCTTTAGGGAGTCTAAAGTTACTTTCTAGTAAGCCTGGAGCTACGAGAGGAGGGAATTCTCAGACCAAGCAGCGGAATGTAAGTCATTAATTATTATCTTTCTTAAGTTTCGGAATCTCACCTAGCACATGCTAATTTTATACAGATTTCGATTTCAGTGATGTCAACTTTTTATTGTATACTTAAGTAATGTGCCCTCTAATTCTTACATGATTTTAGTGCATCATTATAAAATTAATCCCATAGTCATTCTAGACTACATTTCATCATTCTCGGATCTTAATCGAGGCCAATGATAATGCTAATATGTAGAACACTAGAAACATATACACCATCTGGCATAACAACTTGGAAAATTTTAACCATTTTACAATAAAGGACATCGTTTCCATTCATATGGTACTCTTTTATAATGACCTTTTGAACTTTTTTTTTTGGAATTTTAGATTCATGGGGTGCTAAATACTATCAGTTGGGGTATTATGATGCCCATTGGTGCTCTAATAGCAAGATATGTAAAAGTATTCGAAGTAGCAGACCCTGCATGGTTTCACCTTCATGTTTCTTGCCAAACCATGGCCTACATAATTGGTCTGGTTGGTTGGGGAACTGGCCTCAAACTTGGTGGGGAGTCCCCTGGAATTCAGTACTCCTCTCATAGAAACATTGGCATTACTCTCTTCGTTTTTGGGACACTCCAGATGCTGCATAAGATCTTTGTACTTGTCTGAATTTGATTTGCTATGGAAGTAAAATATGTAGTTCTTGGTTCAAATTTCAGGTATTAGCTTTGCTTGCAAGGCCACAGAAAGATCACAAATACAGGTTGTACTGGAATATCTATCACCACACAACAGGGTACATGGTCATTCTCTTGAGCATCATCAACATATTCAAAGGATTCGATATCCTGAACCCAGACAAAAAATGGCAAAGAGGATACGTTGCAATCGTTGTCATATTGTCAGTCAGTGCTGCAATTTTGGAGGGCTTCACCTGGTGTATAGTATTGAAAAGGAAAAAAGCAGTCATCGTGGATAAGATCCCAAATGGCATGACTCGGTACAATGTATATGGTGGAAGGCCAAACAATAGGGTGTAGTTCAGAAATAGTGAAATTATTAGGTTGTGGCTATTCTATTTGTTTGTCACAACTCACAATATTATGTTTGATTGCACCTTCCTGTATTACTGAGCTTTGGTGGTGAGTTCAGGGTTGTAGTACACTTATATTTAATTTTATTTTTTTCTTATTCACATTCCGAGGGTCATGTTCATTATTCAAATCTGGTAAATCTCACTATAGACAGATACTGAGATATGTATCGTTTTCTAGCATATATATGATGTGTGCATTTATTATTTTGTACTTGGGTGTTTCTCATGCTATATATTTTCTAGGTGGTTTCTAGTAACTGCAAAAAAAAACCAATAACCAAAAGTCCAGAACCATGCAGAGATATTCATATTAGATTCAGTAGCCATGGCAAAATTATATGTAAACTGGCCCTTGAGGTGAATCTTTACAAAGATATTATAGTTCATCTCTGTCAAGATTAAACTTGATGCCTAATTCCGTAACTTCAGTTTCGGAAAAATAATAGAGACAAACTTGAGCAAAATTCACAAGCTATCAGCAATACTCCTTGCATAGTATTCAGAATAAGATATCATTAAAAATGGGAGATTCTATTCATAAAATCCAAGTATATTTTCTAATAATTGAATAGTGTTTTGAATCAATTCATCACAATTGAAAAGTTTACAAGAAGCTACCTGGTATAAAATTTAGTTATACATGATTTTGCGCTAACCAATCTGTAGTACCAACTACATCGGCTTTTTTCTTTATTTGAATATCACATATTATTTTGAACTGCTGAAGTTTGCAGGCTAATTGGAGGAATCATTGTAATAAATTTTAAATGTTACCTTGAAGTACTTATAAAGACCCTGAGCTGAAAATGATAGAGCCTTAGCTTAATACATTGCGGAAGTAGAGAAATTAATTGATAGGTTGAAACTTCTGCTAGCTGTAGAGATACTCTATTCTTATTCCTGCAATGCATTCATAAAATCATCCTTCACATGAGGGTTGGAAGCTGCTACTCGCTCAAAATTACCTGTTGGTTTTATGAATGGAAAAACACTGGTAAATTGAGTCTAAAAGTTTGTATATGTACGGAGATGGTGCAAAATAGGAGTAGTAATTTATTCATCAGCTAACAACATTATATATCTGCTAGGAATCAACAGAAAAACAACTAAACAATTCAAATGCTATAACAAGATAACATACTAACTATTTCCTAGATAATAGGAACTACTTATTGACTTGGTATACTAGCTGTTGTAGACTAAGTATACTAACAGAAATAATAAAAATAAAAAACATATGCAGTCCTGGAACAAATAATTAACACTCCTCCTTGCTGTAGGAACTGCAAACCCCAATTTTTTGCCTTAAGAGTTGAAATATGCCAACTGGAAGTGGTTTAGTGAACAAGTCAGCCAAGTTATCCGCAGACCTGCAGTGAACCAAAAATATATCTCCATTTTGCTGCACCTCCCTCAAGAAATAGAACTTGATGCTGAAATGTTTAGTCTTATTATGAAAGACAGGATTGTGTGAAATATCTATTGCAGCTTGGTTGTCCACAAACACTTCAGTACTCTCTGTTTGTTCCAAATGCACATCAACAAATATTTTTCTGAGCCACAACACTTGATTCGCAGCTGCAGTAGCTGTCACATACTCCGCTTCTGCAGTTGATTGAGTCACAATATCCTGTTTCTTTGAGCACCATGAGAAAATGCCTAAACCAAGACCGAAACAATAACCTGAAGTACTCTTCCTATCATCAACTGATCCACCCCAATCACTGTCTGAAAATCCAAATAACTTGAATTCTTGACACTTTTCAAACTTGACTCCATAATTAATAGTGCCTTTAATATACCTCAGTACTCTTTTCGCTGCTTGTAAATGTATCTCATTAGCACAATGCATAAATCTAGATAAAAGACTTACAGTAAAAAGGATGTCAGGTCTTGTTGTAGTAAGAAACATTAGGCAACCAATCATGCTTCTATAATAACCTTCATCGACTTTTTCTGCAATACTTTCTTCACTCAGCTTCTCCTTTTGATTCATTGGCGTGCTCACTTCCTTGCAGTTCTCCATATGAAACTTCTTTAGTATTTCTCTTGCATACTTCTTTTGACAAATAAACACCTCATTTTTGCTTTGTTTCACCTCCATTACAAGAAAATAAGTCATCAAACCAAGATCTGTCATATCAAAAATCTGCATAAGGTCCTGCTTGAACTCTTCAACCAGCCTCGAATTATTTCCCGTCACAAGAATGTCATCAACGTAGATGGACACAATAAGTATATCTGTTCCATTATGTTTAACATAAAGAGTGGAATCAGATAAGCTTTTTTCAAAGCCTAAATTCAGCAAATAATCATTAATTTTGCCATACCAAACTCTTGGCGATTGTTTTAAACCGTAAAGAGCCTTTAATAACAAATAGACTTTATCTTCTTCACCCTCTACGATAAAACCCTCCGGTTGCTCCACGTATATTTCTTCTTGCAACTCACCATTTAAAAAAAGCAGATTTGACATCTAAGTGAAACACTTTCCAGCCATTTTGTGCCGAAACAGCAAGCAACAATCTTATTGTTTCTAGCCTCGCAACAGGAGCGAATGTTTCTGAATAATCAACACCAAAAATCTGTTCATACCCTTTAACAACAAGTCTGGCCTTATATTTGCTTATTGAGTTGTCTGGATTCAGCTTCGTCTTAAACACCCATTTCAATCCAATAATTTTCCTGTCTTTTGGCTTGTCAACCAAAACCCAAGTTCTGTTTTTCTGGATCATTCTTATTTCTTCCTCCATTGCTTCCTTCCATTTCGGATTGTTGAATGCTTCTTCACAACTAGCAGGTTCACATATCGCCACATTGCATCTATTATAGATGTCTGAAAGTGTTCTTGTGCCTCTAATTGGAGGATCATCTATCATCTCATTCTCCACTTGATTTGTTTGCTCAAAGAAGTTGTTGAATTGACTTTGTTCCTGTAAGTTCTCCCAGTTCCATTGTTTGTCCTCATAAAAGCGAACATTCCTACTGATTGACATACTTTTAGTTTGTGGATGAAAGATTTTGTAAACTTTCGAAAGACTGTAACCAACAAAGGTTCCTGGAATTACCTTCTTGTCTAGTTTATCACGCTTAACCTGTGTAACGTGAACAAAACAAACACAACCAAACACTTTAAGAGAGTCCATTTGAGGTTTATATCTGAACCATGCCTCAAATGGAGTTTTATTTTCCAAGGCCTTTGTCGGAAGTCGATTTTGTAGATAAACCGCGGTATTCGTTGCTTCTGCCCAGAACTTTTTAGGTAGCCCCTTGTCATGTATCATACATCTAGTCATCTCCAGTATTGACCTATTCCTTCTCTCACTAACCCCGTTCTGTTCTAGAGTGTAAGGCGCAGTGAACTGGTGTTCTATGCCAGCTTCATCACAAATGGAACCGAATTCTGCTGAAGTATACTCTTTTCCGTTATCGGATCTCAGAATTTGAATATGGCAGCCACATTGATTTTCAACCAATTTCTTGAACTTATTAAAAACTCTAGCAACTTCAGACTTGAATTTCATGAAATAAATCCAACACATTCTTGTAAAATCATCAATAAAGATAATGAAGTACAAATTACCTTTAATAGAAGGTGTTCTCTGAGGACCTGCTACATCAGTATGAATAAGTTGTAGCTTTTGAGAAGCTCTCCATGTTGATGTTGAAAATGACAACCTATTCTGTTTACCAAATTGACAGGCATCGCAATTTGGCAAGTGGTCAGAAAAAACTGGTAAGCTGCCTCCAATCATGTCCATATTCTTCAATTTCAACATTCTCTTAAGATGACAATGACCAAGTCGTTTGTGCCAAATTTCTGTGGTGTTCACCTCATTGTAATAAACCATTTGCTCTCCATCGGTTGGATCAAATGAGAAGCTTTTACCTCTCATTTTAACTTTTAAAATCTCTTGACCAGTAGCATCAAAAACAAGGCAGTATCCATTTTCAAATGAAACTTTGAGTCCTTTTTCAATAAGTTGTCCCACACTAAGTAAATTTTGATCAATATCAGGTACGTAAAGGACATCGGAGATTGTTTTGGTACCTGAAAACGTTGTGATCGCGATAGTTCCTTTTCCTTTTGCAGATATGTAAACACCATTCCCGATTCTAACCTTTGAGACATTTGTAGGCACAAAATCCTTGAAAAGACTCCGATCATATGTCATGTGGTTTGTACAACCGCTATCAATCAACCAACTTTCTGAGGAACTCTTTGTTAAAAAACAAGTTGCTACAAACATCTGGTCTGACTCATCTTCATTAGCAACTTTGGCATCTTCTTCGTGCTTGTGAAATTTGCTTTTACAAATTACAGCTTCATGTCCGTGCTGATTGCAGATGTTACACTTCGCATCTGGTCTTTTCCAACACTTGAATGGTGGATGACCTAATTTGCCACAGTGCCGACAAGGTGGATACTTCTTCCTTGGGTCCCCACCTTTGTTTTGGACATGATTACTCGCATAATTACCACTATTTTGTGGCTGGAATTTCTTGAAATTCTTCTTGAAATTCTTTCGAGCATCATAATGTTTGGCTGGCAATGCTCCTTCCACTGTACTATCTTGCCTCATGAGTCTTCTCTGCTCCTGGGCTTGTAGTGCATTTAATAGCTCCGCCAAGGTCATGCTTGTTAGGTCCTTAGTGTTTTCTAAGGTGGTTATAGATGCTTCATATCTCTCTGGCACCGTTACAAGAATCTTTTCTACAATTCTCTTATCAACAAACTCGGTACCTAGTAACCTTACCTTGTTAGCAATCCCAAGCAATTTGTCCGAATACTCCTTAATTGTTTCAGAATCTTTCATTCTTTGCAACTCGAATTCTCGGATGTAATTCAGCACCTGCATACCTTTTACTCTTTCATTTCCTGCATATTCTCCCTTTAAATAGTCCCAAATTTCCTTCGCTGAATTCAGAGACATGATTCTCGTGAAAATTGTTGTTGAAACAGCAGCAAATAGACATGCTTTCGCCTTTGATTTCCTGGTTTTCTTCTCCTTTTGATGCTTGATCTGAGCAAGTGTTGGATTGTTTGGTAATTGAGGTATTTCATAGTCCTCTTCTACCGCTTCCCACAAATCTAAAGCCTCCAAATAAGTCTTCATCTTCACTTCCCACAACTGATAGCTTTCTCCATCAAAGATTGGAGGAGCAATTGATGAAAAATTAACTTGAGGATCCATGACACAGGTCCCTTAAGAATAATAGCTTTGATACCAACTTGTTGGTTTTATGAATGGAAAAACACAGGTAAATTGAGTCTGAAAGTTTGTATATGTATGGAGATGGTGCAAAATAGGAGTAGTAATTTATTCATCAGCTAACAGCATTATATATCTGCTAGGAATCAACAGAAAAACAACTAAACAATTCAAATGCTATCAACAAGATAACATACTAACTATTTCCTAGATAATAGGAACTACTTATTGACTTGGTATACTAGCTGTTGTAGACTAAGTATACTAACAGAAATAATAAAAATAAAAAACATATGCAGTCCTGGAGCAAATAATTAACATTACCAGACCTGCAAAAGAACCATTCCATTTTATACTAGTTTTTGTCAAAGCAGCCTCCTCTAAAAGTAGTAACAAATATACTAGTATAATTAGCAAAAACCAAGTAGCAAGTAAGTTCTAATATAGATGACTATGAAGTCCTTTATTAGTTTGGAGAAGGAACAACACAAAGTTTCATACACAAACAGAGAAACAAGTCTGAATTTCTTGGCAAACAATGTGGGGACATCAGACACTTCAGAATAAAAACTCACGGTGTTAAGGCAAATTCTTACGGATCAGATACAACTCCTCCTGCTTCTTCGACTATCACAGCACCCCCCCCCCCCCCCCCCAACATCCCTCTATAAGTTATAACTGTGAATATTATGTAGCACATATATTAAACTTGAAATAAGAATAGAAAACAAGATCATACCATGGTTCACCAAATCCAAGTTCACAGAAGAGATCAAACCTTCCAAATGCAATCCCACATAGATTCAGTGCACAAGAACCACACATCCGAATAGATCGATCTCACCTAATTATATATAGAATGTCATTTAGTAATGGGCTGCCATTGCTGATATGTTGCCTTTATAAACTAAAACTTCATCTTTTAAGCAGATCTTTAATTTCACCTAGGCCAGCAAGCTATTAATTTTATTTGTTGTAGCATCCAAGGTATATTCTTGTCTCGTTTGTTCCAGCCCCCAACCAAGTAACCATAACTATCTCATTTTAGTAAACTTGTTGATATTCAGGATAACATAAACATTCATATATATATAAATGACCCGGCCAACAAGAACTCCATAGGAAAGCACAAAGAGAAGTATAGGATCAGCACAGTCTTCTAAGAAAGAACAAGTATTCAGATACAGATGAAGCACAAGTAGATATCTTTGATAGGGTCTCCATCAAGAAAAGCACCTTTTCACAAATGGCAGTAAATAGCCACATATCAAACCATATAAACAATTTTTACTATTGTCAGCACATTTTAATTTTTAACAAACAAAAATAACCAACAAATGACTATTTGCTATTGTCAGTATTAGTAAAGGGATTGATCCATAACAAATGTATGCCGGATACTATTTCTGCACTGTTGGATTTAAACAAGGACGGCTGTGATTAAAAAAAAATAACACGAGCCTTGCTAAATTACCGAGACTCGTACATGAACCTGGTAAATTACCGAGGTTCGTCCCTTTTTTTTTAATCACAACCATTCCTGCTAAGATCCAACGGTGCCTAATAGTATGCTGGAAATTGCTCTAGATGAGGCCCCATTAGTAAATAACCAACCGTCGGTACCTTTCCAATTGTAAGACCACTCAAAAAACGTTAGAAGTTAGATTTGAGTTTAAGTTCGGAACAGACCCCCAAATTTTAAACACTTTGCATATGTGGGTAAAACAAGTTCAATTTCGTCTATTTCCCCAGGACATGATGTCTAATTCCACCAACACATAACTATTTTACTCCTCCAATCAATATAGTGGATTGGTTAAACATCTTTTAATTCAAATATTAATTTCTTGTTTTTGGAGTTTTTGTTTTTACGCCATTTCAAAGGATGCACACTTTTTGACTTGCAAAAACAAAACATAGATCCAAAATTTAAATGAAACTGCCCATTCAGCTCGAGCTTTTTAAATTTATTCAACAAAATTAAGTTGCGAACAAATATACTACATTACGTTACATGCATATAACGATGCTATAGCTTCTACAGGCGCTCAAAAGAAGTAAGATTTCTGGTATGAGTCCAGGGCTGGTCGAAAACAACGGCCTGATAATTGTTGGAAGCACCATGGTCTTGAGCAGCAATAGTCAGTCGATAATTTGTGCCCGCAACAACCTGAGTTTCACCCTTAATGACTTGTTGGTACACCAAGTCTTTTTTGTTGTCATTATCGTATGTTGTAACTGCAAATTGTCCAATCCCTTGAATTATCGGGTCTTTGGGGTTCTTGATTGGTTTCCACCCGCCTACGAGATCTTTTCGACCAACAGAGACATCCGAAAAATGGGCAGGAATGCAAGAAAGGAAAAGAAAGAGGAGAAGAATGTGAAATTTGAGAGCCATTAGAGGTTGGTGAGCGGTTGTTGTTAGTTTTGGACTTGTGGATTGAGGATATATAGGTGTTTTGGAAGGTGGTGGTCTAGCTGTTATTCATTTTGTTTGGTCGTATATTCTACGTCTCAATATTTTATGATATCTCGTCACACAAGAGAATTTAATATTCAAGTGTGAGTATTTTATGATATCTTTTAGCATTTTCATTTTTTTATATCAAAAAATTTAAATGATTAATGTCATTTATTTCTTATTTTTGTAAATAATATAAATGTTAATTGTCTAGTTATCAATTTTCAAGTTTAGTGACACCCCCACCACCATGTTATGGAGAATGACTGATCCGCGTTAAATACTAAATTTAGTGGGTTTATTTTAAAATATATTAAATAATTAAATGTCTTAGATGTTACTCCCTCCGTCCATGTCCAGTTTTTTGTGCATCAAACAAACTCATATTTGACCGTAATTTAATAATAATATATAATTTCAAAATTTTAAAATTTTATATTGTTAAAAAGTATATATGATCTATTTTAAAATGATTTTTTTTAGTTTTCTAAAATTATAAATAAATAATTTTTAAATTTCAATAAAAAATTAGTTAATTTAATTTCAAAAAAAACAAAATAAACATGTAAATAGAGACAGATGGAGTGTTAAATTTCTAAAATTTGCAAATATTCTTGTATCCTACAGCTAACTCATTCTATGGTGGTTGGTTGGTGGTACTTTCACATTTATGAATTCAAAATCAGGAATAACTGTTAAAAGTATAACAAATTCACTAAATGTTAATTTTATTTGGAAAAATAGTATCTTTCTTCATGGACCTAATCCTGATCAAAAGAAAATTGATAAAAATATACGTAAATCATAATAAAATAAATCTTATATAAAGAACCCATAAAAAAAATTCAAAATCCACGACTACAAGAATCTTAAATGTATGTTTTCTTAAAATAAAATGTAAATATGCGACACCGTTGCATGTTTATATATGTTTACTAGAGCAAACGTCTAAAATAAATAATCTTTATTGTACGAGTCACGGGCTGATTAAAAACCATAATAACATAATTCCTCAGCACGCCATCTTTATTAACAACAATAGTAAGTCGATAATTTATGCCAGCAACAACCACCTGAATTTCGCCCTTGATTACGCATTTATACTCCAAACTTTTCATATATTTCCTTGTAATAAGTTTTCCTATGTCTTGAATTTTCGAGTTATTCAAATCTTTGAGGGGCTTCCACCAGTTGGAAAGTGTTTTTGGGTGCACAATGATATCAGAAGATTGGCCAGAATGGATGATAAGAGCAAGAATGATGAGTGTGGTAACTGGAGGGTCAAGTTTTAAAACCATTGTTGTAGACATAAAAACTTACATTTTTGGCTACTTGTATGAGAAATTTTAGATTATGTTTAGAATAAAATCTTTGTAAATCTTTATTGCAATAAAAATTTATGTACGACAAAAAACTTCCACGATTTAATATTTTTGAAATCCAAAACATGATTGATTAACAAATTTTGAAAATAAATAGCTATATATAGGATTTAAAAATAAAATTTCTTTATTCTTTTATTATTACATTTATTTTATAATAATTAAGAATTTATTACATTATTAATATTTATGTGTTGTTTAACATATTCGGATCATATGAATGAAAATGTATTAAATTTATAAATGGAATAAGTAACCTAAAATTGATATTAGGTACTTTTCTTAGATAGTGAATAAAACAATAATTATGATATTTTGATATGCACAATTTCTGTAAATATTATTTTGATTGTGCATATCAAAATATCATAATTATTGAAATACAGTGTTTTATTCATCATCCGAAGTAAAGTTAGCTAAAATTAATCTTAGGTTTCTTATTTCTATTTATAAATAGTAACTAGCTTATATCCCGTACATGGCACCGATTGAATTTTTTTTAATATTTTTATATGATTTTATTTTAATTTTATAATAATAATAATAATTTTATTTAATGTTATACATATGTATTTTATATAAATTTTCATATATTTTATTTGTATTTGTATTTTAATAAGATAATATTTATGTGTTTTGTTTAGAAATTTGTTTTAGTTAGATGATTAATGTGAGATGTGTATGTTAGTTAAGAATATTTGTATTTGAATAATGTGAAATACATTTTGTGTATTTTGTTTAGTGGTGTGTTTTAGAAAACAAATTAATGTGAAATGTATTTTATTTAAGAGATTAATATTAAAAAAGTTAGGCCCGATCATAATTATCGGACCGACCGACTACCAACTACCAATTTTTAATGTTTCAGCTTTAATAATACTAGATTATAACCGTGCAAAACACGGATGTTATTAATAAATTATATATTTATTAATTTATATAATTTAAATATTTCATTTAATATAATAATTTGTTTCAGTATTAATTTTTTTTATATTTTTCTATACAATGATATTTATATATTAATATTCATAAAATTTAATGATAAGTCATAATTTTAAATAAATAAAAGAGTTTGAATGTTGATAAAATTGATTTGAATGTAAGTAAACTATATTAAAAAAAATATAGAATAAGTAAGATTTTTAAATTAGAAAATATAGAATATAATTTAAATATGATATATGATAGAGTTGTAGATATGATATATTGATATTTATTTTCTAAAATTAGATTTCATTAAAATTTGATGTTAAGATTTTTTTTTATAGTTCATCTAGATAAGATGAAAAAAAGTTCTCTTGTTTGACTATAATAATATAGTATAGATATATTAATATTCAAAAAAATTAATGGTATATTAAATAAAAATTATAGAATAAGTAAGATTTTTTAAATAGAAAATATAGAATATAATTTAAATATAATATAATATTATCACGTTGTATAAAAAGAGGACTACAGGGAATAGAGTTATATGTTTCTAAAATTAGATTTTATTAAAATTGAATGATTAAAATCGTTTTTATGGTTCACGAATAATATCTTTTCCATGGTTATCTCAGTGTTTAAAGAAAAGTTCTATAGCTTACTTATTATAATATAGTATAGATATGTATTTTAATAAATATATTAAATACATATAAGGGAATAAAGAACATAATATATCTCTCAGATATTTGTTTTGAGATATTAAATAAAATGACTTCTTATTATAAAATATTGTGCATATAAATATAATATTTCAAAAGATTGTGCATATCAAAATAATATATCCATCAAAATATAATTATTTTATTGAAATATCTAGAAAAGTTAATGTATCTCAAATTTCTTTTTTTATATGTATAATTTTTTAATTAAATAATCATTTAATTTATCATAAGTATATTATTTTTAAAAAACCTTGTCTTAACTTTTTTACTGTTTGAACCAAAATGACCCCTAAAACCCACAACCCAGTTTGCTGCCAAGAATTGAAGCTCACTTCTTTCTTCAATCAAGGTAATATATACATACATGTGTGTGTGTATAGGCATGTATACAATTGATTCACTTAAGCTTTGGTTGAGTTGAAGATACAGGTTTTGGTTTTATTTGATGTTATGTAAATAGAAAATTGACAGTTTTTGGTTTAATTTGTCAAGTCGATAGCTTTTTGATTTGGGTGTCACTTAATTACTTTGAAGGATATATATATTATGCAAATGTTAGGGTTTGATATTCATTTGATAGTTTATTAGTACATTCTTGATCGTATTCCATAAAATGTAGCTGCATTTGTCTAGCTTTCTTGAATTTAGAATATATAATTACGATAATGAATGAATGACTTGCATTTGTATAAATTAATGAAATTTATCGTAGTTCAAACAGTTCCCTAACAGTTGGAGGCTAGAGACATTGTATAGGATTTTCGGGATCCAATTGGGGAATTTGGGAGCAATTTGCATTCATGCTGTACTGTAAAATGCCTTAACAAGAACATTTGTTAGTTTTCGTAATGGGATCAAACATATTTGTTGATCTCATTTTGCAGTTAGATTGACTTTTTTTTCCTTTTCGTTTTTTTCCTGTATAGAATGTTTCTGAGAAGAAATCGAAGTGTGTGGTGCTTGCCCCAGGTTCTACTTGGAAAGCAAGAGGCAAATATCAATAATCTGAGAGCGCTCTTCTCCACTGGGTCAACATTAACAGAGTTGCCAAGGAGGTTCAAAAGGTCTGAGAGGAAGCCTATGGTGATGAGTATGAACGAGCTTAAGCGCAAAGCTAGACGGGAAAAAAATGAGAGACTTTTGGTCCGTGAGGCGACCCTAAGTGCTCCTGACAATGGGTTATTGGTAAAACCACTTGTGCCTGTAGCCCGTGAAGTGTTAGCTGCTAGAGATATACTACTTGATTGTGCTGCAATGGTTGTTATGCACACCCCTATTTACTTTTGCAGGTACTTACTGTAGAATCTATTAGAAAGAAGAAAAAAAATGACATTTCTACCTTTCTTATAAATAGTTTGATTAGGTGCCCTAAGAATCTGAAACACTGTGTATTGCAGATTTACGTTGAATACTAGCATTTTTTTAATAATCCTCTCTCTTGTGTAATGATCTTACTCTGCGTAGTTTATGTGGAGAAGTTCATGTTGGTGATCCGCCACATAAGATTAAAACATGCAATGTTGGCGGTAGCCAAAAGAACAAGGAGCATGTTTGGGAGAAAGGTGGCTTGAAAAATGTTTTGCCACTTGTGGAATCCTATCATCTGTATGATAGGATAGGAAGTGCGGTATCACACAATGAGCGACTCCAGGTTGATAGAATCCCAGCTATAGTAGAATTGTGTGTTCAAGCTGGTGTGGACTTCCTTGAGTACCCTACAAGGAGAAGAAAATTCCCTGTCTACCGTGTTGCTGGTCGGATGCTAGATTTTGAGAAGAGGTTTCCCAATGATCTTGCATCTGTAAAAGACATAAATGAATTTGGATTTTGGGAGAACAGGAAGAATTTGATTCGAGATGAGAAATATAAGGCATCAACCCATGACGATTTACAAGGTCTGTTTTCTTCAATATTGGCTTGCACAATGTGAAAGAAATACAATACTTTTTAATACTACCAGTTTGATTGCCATTTATTAACATCAACCTGAATTATGTCTTGATTTTGTTATATGCAATTTATATCAGATCTTGCATGTCTTTTAGTGCTATCAGTGATTTTTTTTTGAATTGTGTTGTTAGTTCTTAGTGTTATGAAATATATAAAGTGCAGTTTTGTGTTAACTTGTTTCCAATTCATTGTAGCTTTGTTTTTTTTTTGAAAAAACTTCTTCACAAGTACTTGCTATCTAAAGCATTGTGCAAGACAAAATACATATGCATTAATATAATTTTTTATTTTTCTCAGTTAATTTTTTTAATGGCCGGTAACAGGTATTGCTGTGCGTGGCATGGAGGCATGGGAAAAAATGCAGCTAGGAGCCGCTAAACTCATGCAGAAATACCCGGCCCAGACGTGTGGCTACTGCTCAGAGGTCCAGGTTGGGCCTAAGGGTCACAGAGTAAGACAATGCAAAGCATTTAAGCATCAGATGAGGGATGGCCAGCATGCTTGGCAGGAGGCAACACTTGATGATCTGATTCCAATTGTGTATGTCTGGCATGTGAAAAATCCACACAGTAATGAGTTGCTTGTAGATAGCTTGAAAAGGTATTATGGAAAATTGCCCGCAGTAGTAGAAATGTTTGCACAAGCGGGGGCATGCGTAGGAGAAACTTATTGTAATTTGATGAGAGAAGATATAACAGTTCCTGGAGTGGATGAAGAAAAACTAGTTGTGTGAACTCTGAATTGATCAAGTACGTAGGTATAGGGGTATAAAATATATTGGGTTCTCAGATATTTCTTGGGAAGAAAGACTAGAATCGAGTTAGAAGCCCTCTTGGAAGGATTATATAGATTTTTGTACTTTACAGCCATCAAATGTAACATTTGTTGCTCCATGAGTATATCCTCGAAGGTACTGCATAAGATCTTTGTATTTGTCTTAATTTGATTTTCTATGGAAGTAAAATATGTAGTTCTTGGTTCAAATTTCAGGTATTAGCTTTGCTTGTAAGGCGACAAAAAGATCACAAATACAGTGTACTAGAATATCTACCACCACACAACGGGGTACATGGTCATTCTCTTGGGCATCATCAACATATTCAAAGGATTCGAAAACTTCCTGAACCCAAACAAAAAATGGCAGAGGATATGTTGCAATCATGGACATATTGTGAAAATCAGTGCTGCAAATTTGGAGGATTTCCCTTTGTATATAGTAATAAAAGCAGCCGGTGTCGATAAGATGCCAAATGGCATGACTCAGTACAATGGATATGGTGGAAGGCCTAACCGTAGGGTGATGTTCAAATATAGTTGTGGTGGTTCTATTTGTTTGTCACAATATTATGTTTCAGGGCACCTTCCTGTATTCCTGAGCTTTAGGTGATATCTTGGTGGTGAGTTTAGGGTTGTAGTATACTTAAATTTTCTTTTTCTGTATACAAATTCCTCGGGTCATGTTCATTTTTAAAATCGGGTAAAAATTTGTCACTACAGACAAATATTGAGATATGTATGATTTTGTATCGTACATATGATGCATGTATTTATCTTCTTATTTTGTACTCGCGTGTTTTGCATGCTATATATTTTCTTGGTGGTTTCAACTGCAAAAGAACTAATAACCAGAACCATGCATAAGTATCCATATTAGATTCAGTAGCCATGGCAAAATTATATGTAAACTGACCCTTGATGTAATTCTCTTTACAAACATAGTATAGTTCATCCCTGTCTGGATTAAGCTTGATGCCTACTTCCCTAACTTCAGTTTAAGGAAAAATAATAAAAAAAACTCAACCAAAATTCACAAGTTATCAGCAATACTAGGCTACTAGCATAGTGTTCAGAATTAAAGATATAATTAGAAAGGCAGTTTCTATTCATAAACTCTTAGCATATTTTCTAACAATTGAATAGTGATTGAAATCAATTCATCACAATTGAAAAATACATGGGCTTTTTTCTTTATTTGAATATCACATACAATTTTGTACTGCTGAAGGTTGCAGGCTAATTGGAGGAATCATTTAATAAATTTTAAATGTTACTCTTAGCTACTTATAAAGACCCTGAGCTGAATATAATAGAGCCTTAGCTTGATACATTGTGGAAGTAGAGAAATTAATTGATAGGTTGAAGCTTCTGCTAGCTGTAGAGATGCTCTGTACTTATTCCTGCAATGCCTTGATAAAAGCATCCTTCACATGAGGGTTTGAAGCTGCTACTCTCTGAGATGTGATATCAAAACCTTTACCAGACCTGCAAAAGAACCATTCCATTTTGTAGAAATTAGTTTGGTTGAAGCATGCCTCCTCTAAAACTAATAACAAATATACTAATATTATTAGCATAATTCAATTAGTAACTAGGTTCCGATATAGACGACTATGAAGACCTATATTCAGACGACTATGAAGACCTATATTCAGACGACTATGAAGACCTATATTGAGTTTGGAGAAGGAACAAAACAAAGTTTCCCACACAAACACAGACACAAGTCCTGATTTTTCAGCAGAAAATTTCAGTGGACAACAGAATTAAAATTCATGGTGTTCAGTAAGGCAATTCTTACGGATCAAATACAACTCCTCCCGCTTCTTCGACTATCACAGCACCTCCTGCCACATCCCTGAATAACTTTAATTGTGATTATTATGTAAGCACATCAAACTAAATAAGAGTAGAGAATAAGATCATACCATGGTCCCCCAAATCCTAGTTCATAGAAGAGATCAAGCCTTCCACAGGCAATCCCACATAGATTCAGTGCACAAGAACCACTCATCCGAATAGATCTCACCTAATTGCATATAAAATGTCATTTAGTAACAGGCTGAAATTGCTAATGGTCCATTAACTAAAACTTTAGCTTTCGAGCAGATATTTAATTTCACCTTGGCCAGTAAGCTATTAATTTTATTTGTTGTGGCATCCAAGGTACTCTTGTCTCGTTTTATTCCAGCCTGCAAGCAAGTAATCATAACTATCTCATTTCTAGTACACTTGTTGATATTCAGGAAAATTTAAAACACAAGATCTACCAGGTGTTGCAAAAATTAAGTAGGCAAATACTATAAGCTATGGTTAAAGTATTCAATGAGAGTGATTTCATATTAAATTGACTTGGCCAACAGGAACTCCATAGGAAAGAAAATAATAGAAGTATTAGGGGTCAAACCAAGTTATATACAGCTACATATTCGAGCAAAATCTTCTAAGAAAGACCACAAGTGCTTACCTCTGTAGCAAGAAGGCACTTCACAAGCTCAGATTGAGCAGATACTGCAAATCCCAAGACAGAGAGAGACAATATAAACCTTTAAGCGTGATTAAGTATTTAGATACATATTAAGCTCAAGAAGATACCTTTTATAGGGTCTCCATTAAGAAAAGCACCTTTCCCACGAATGGCAGTAAACAGCTACATATCAAACCATATAACATCTTTTACTTCAATAACAAATAAATGACTTGTCTACAAACAGTTTAACGGTTATAGTCAGCAGTAGTGCATATAGAAGATTAACTTCTAACTAATCAATATGATCAAACATGATGGAAAGAGCACGAGTGACCTAGAACCAATGATAAAATTTTCAATTCATTATATCAACTTGAAGAAAAGTAAATATTGATCATACTATATCCTAAAATAAAGTACACTAATATACGTTCACACGGTACACGTGTTCTCACCTCATTAATGATTGGATTGTAAACCACACCAACTGTTGGGACCTTACCGATAGTAAGACCAATTGAGACACACACAAAAGGAAACCTACAAGTAATTATATTGGACACGTTATCAAGGAAAAAAATCATTAATATAATCAAGATAATTCACTATTAGATACAAAAGTTCTGACGAACATCAGGCAATTACCCATGCACAAAGTTAGTTGTGCCGTCAAGAGGATCAACTATCCATGTGGGTTCATCAGTCAACTCTGTTACACCATTAGCAGCAGTTGTTTCTTCACCAATGAACTGACAAGAACAAAAACAAACAACTGAGACTACTAGGACAAGAATATCAAACCTGTTCGACTAAGCAACAACTATTATGCCTCAAATAACAAACCATTTTTTTAAAGATGGTAATTCACCTTATGATCTGGGAGTTTCTGCTTAAGATGATTAAAAATGAGATCTTCACATGCTTTATCCGTCTCTGTTACCAAATCTACCTGCATCAGAAAAAATTAATCAGCTAATGTTGTTTGACCTTCCATATTTTCTCATACAGTAGATGTATAGCCATTGTACATCTGCTATACCATTTAATTCTAAAAAGTCATTATAAGTATCAGAATTTCAGCCACAAACATATAAACATAGCCTTGTATGAAACCAACAAGTGTCGTCTTACATATAATTCAGCTCTTCATAAAATTTATGTTAAAATATTTAATTACAATCATATATTTCTAAAAATTCATTGTAAGTAACAGATTTTCAGCTACAAACATATAAACATAGGCTTATATGTAACCAACAAGTGATCATCTTAAAAGTCACATCTAATTTCAGTTCTTCACAAACTTTATGTTGAAATGTTAAATTAGAGTCATTTTCTCTTATATGTAGTCACTTGTAATTCATTTTCCCACAGCCCAAACAACAGTGCCTTAATATGTGTCTGCCTGATCACGACTTAAAACTACTCGAAAATAGCTGAAATTACGTCTTTCAAACTAGTACCTAATACCCACCAGAAAAAATCACTAACCACCCCAGAATCCACATTTCCATTAAGATCTAGTTTAGCCACAACATATAGCACATTAAACATAAAAATCTCTCTTCAAATAATACTACTTCAAGAAACACAAATTATTCAATATTTCAAATATATGATTATAAAAAAACAAGAAACATTATACCTGGCCTTTATGTTCCACATTCTTGGTCTGATAAAATCCCTTGCGAATGATCTACAATTCACACACACAAAAACACACACATGTGCACACATATTATCATATAATCCAAGAAAACATAGAGATATACCAAATTGATGCATATAATCAAAAGGGTCAAGAAAAGATTGAATTTTGATAAACCTCTCCAGCTTTCTTGGCTGCATCAACTGCAATGGCAAGGTACTCTGCGTGTAAATCTGAACGAAACCATAATCAAGAAAATAATATTAAAAATTGAATTACTATCTACTAGTGCAAAATGTAAATCGATACATAGAGAGAGAGATGAGAAGAGTTGTAAAGAACCATTTCGAGCCATGTCGTATTGGAGGAGAGAGTGATGGGGAGAGAGATACTTGAAGAGTTTTATAGAGTGTGATTTTTTACTGGTTTATGGGGTAAAATGGTAAATAGATATTTTATACATAGCAGTAACCACATGTTCATACAACATAAAATTTATTTTGATATATTTTAAAAAAAAAAAATATTTAGAGTATAAATTTTATTTTATAAAATAAAATATTTATTTTTTAAAATAAGCAACCCCAAATGGGCACTTGGTTTGTTTTTTTAAAATTCAACTCTTTAGGAGTTTAAAAATATATTTTTCAAATTGTTTGACATCATTTTTAATATTTTTCTTTATTTATTTGGTTTTAAAAAAATAACATTTACATGAATTTAATAATTTAATAAGTATAAAAATTAAAAATCAATAATTTTATGTGAAAAAATAAAATTTAGTAATTATAAAATAATTTTAATGACACATAAATATTTATCAAAAAGTAGTTTGAATCCGTGGAGTCTCTGATAAGACTATAATTCAAATCGAATAATTGAAACTCGACGGTTGGAACTCGATTAGAACACTTTTTCGAGTTCGAATTTGATCAAATATTTAAATTTGTAAATTTTTTATTTTTGAATATGTAACTTTATTCGTCATTCAGGTCATTGTTTAAAATCTTAACTTAAAAATTCTTCAAATAATATTATTTAATTTATTTTTTTAAAATAATAGAGAGAGAGATGAGAAGAGTATAAATATTTATACATACAACATGTTCATACAACATAAAATTTATTTTGATATATTTTTAAAAAAATAAATATTTAGAGTATAAATTTTATACTCTAAATATGTAACTTTATTCGTCATTCAGGTCATTGTTTAAAATCTTAACTTAAAAATTCTTCAAATAATATTATTTAATTTATTTTTTTAAAATTATTAGTAAATTGAATTTAAAATTATCTTTTTAAATTCAATTTAGATTACAACCATCAATTGGTTAATTTTAAAATAGAGCCACTTTTTTAAATTTTAATAAAAAATTTAACCATCAACTTGTAAATAAATTTTAAAAAAAATAAAGTTTATGAGATCATCTCAGGAAAATTATTTAGGATGCAAGTATTTTTTAATATAAAATATTAATGATATTTTTATAATTATATATAATCTCTTGTAATTATAACAACACCCTTATTTATATGAGAATTCTTTTTAATTTCAAGAAAAGTACGTGAGTTCTCACTTTTAAAATACAGTTACCAAATTAAAATTTTGATATAAAATTTGGCAACTAGAATATAATCTACTTTATTTTATTTCACATTTTAACATCGTGGTCGGGGGCAATATTGTAAAATTATTAAGATGCCGCGAATATATCATGTTTTAAGTTCTTTATTCTTTTGTGATGTCCCCATCCCTCTCCTCTTCTGTCAACTTGAAGTTGTAGAGAATTATTTAATTTTCTATTCTAAATTCAACAGCAAACACATACCGGACACCTTTAAGCTCATGCAGATTAATCTGTCATAAGCATAGCCAATTTTCTAATGTTAATTTTATTTCAAAAAGTGCTATACCTTTCTCCACCGAACTTGTTATTTGGTCAAAAGAAAGTTGATAAAAATATATGCAAATTGCAAAGTATAACGTGTTTAAATTTTAAAGTAGAGAATTTAATTAAATAGAACTCCAAAATACAATAAAATGTAAATATATGATTGGTCAAATTTTGGTGGCATTTGGATTTTAAACTATCTGTGCATGTCTTTCCGTATGAATATGATTAAACTTTGTTATCTGCATCATTTTAATTAAAGGACTGAGAACATGGGAACTGATGGATGAGACTCTACCAAATACACAGTTTTAACACTTGTGGAGGCCTATAGTACTGATGAAGGGATGGATAATGTTAACACCACACATATGCTTTGCACGAATTCTTCTATATACATATAGACCAATGTATGTGCACAAATATATGATTTTTAATTTTAAAGAAAAACTAGGATAATGGATTTGATTAGTGAAGAAGCTAGGATAATGGATTTGATTAGTGAAGAAGCTAGAGAGTTATTCAAAGCTCAAGCTATTAGACTTCATCAACTCGATGTCCCTGTATTGCGCGATTCAGCTAGATATTTCGTATGTTATTAACAGGAACGGTCCATGTTATTAACAGGACGGTGCTGAGAATTCACAAGCTCAGTGCGAAATTTGTTTTGGACCTTTAGATTATTTTCTGATAATATAGATAGAATAATTAGTACTACAAGATTTAAAACTTGTTTGATTGTAGTGTTAGTAGATTTGTTCTTACTTTCATGATAAATTATTAATATGATCAAAGTAAAAAATAACATGTCAACTATAAAATACTAGTTTTTGATAAATATATTTTAAATTAGTTTAGTGATAAATATGTTGACTAAAGTCTTCAAATCAAATTTTGGACCAATTTCTTAAAACTAAAATTAACAACTTCAATGAAGATATAAATAAGGGAAAATGAATTTTTTTTATCACTTACTATTTGATCTTTTAGAAATTTACCAAGTAACTATATAGATGAGATCCAACTAAATGATATTTTAGTCAAATCCATTATCTTCATTTTTTTGTGTACAGATATTCATCTAATCATAATAGATATATGCAATTATTATGGATTTTTCTTATGAAATAGATATTTGGATATTTTTTTATATATTAATATGTATCCATGTATCTATATATATAATATTATATATGTCTAATAAATTTTAATATGATATTCATGAACATCACGTAATATAATTTATTTTCAAAAAATAGTCTTCTATAACCGCCAGAAATTGAAACATGTTTGGGTGATTTTTATTTTATTTTGAAATTAAAAAATCAAGGTTAAATTTAGTAAATATTTTTAAAAAGAGATTTAAATTGTATATAGTTAAAAACTTAGGGTTAAATTTACTAAATATTTTTAAAAAATGTTTTAGTTGTATATAGTTAAAAACGTATGGTTAAATTTACTAAATATATTAAAAGAGAGCCTTAGTTATATATTCTTAATAATGCAGGATTTAATTTGTATTTAAGCCTTAATAAAATAACATAAAAAAGTTCATCGATATTAAATTAAATATAACTATAATATATTACAAATTATTATTTAAATTTTTTAAAACACTCAAAGAAATTAAATTAACATAATATTTTAATATATTTACTGTTTTGGTAAAAATATATATTTTTAAAATATATTTATTCAGAAATTTATAAAATATTATTAAAAATTATATATATATATATATATATTTTTAAAATTTATAATTATATATGTTATATGTTTATAAATATTGATGTACAAAACGTTTGGTAGGCACTCCAACTAATAAAACGAAAGTAAAAAAAATGTAAGACAATATTAATATATAATAAAAAAATTAGTAAAACATACATACGTGCATACACACATACCACAAATTCAACCGCCATTTAATGGAGTTCCTTGTCATTCATAGAATCTTGAATGAAAATCTCCTATTTCTTGATATTGAAAATCACAAAAATAAAGTGATCACCACATATTGGAAAGATCAGATACTTTCTATTCCTAAATTTGTCAGCCTGGTGAGAAACTTTACTCAACAAAAAAATTACAGCTAATCAGAAATGGTTGGGTGTTCATGTTTAAGTTCTTTCTCAAATCCCAGCTTGCACCATTAGTTTTGTTGGGTGATGTCAACCCAAGTCCCACATCGAGAAGATAAGAGATAATTCTCTTGTATATAAATAACAATTTAACTCCATTAGTATGAGATTTTTTGGGGTATGCACAAATACAAATCCGTGCAGGCTCGACCCAAAGCAGACAATATTATATTATTATGAAGTTAAGGCTTACTTACGGCCCAACAAGTGGTATTAGATCTAAAGGTTTGGATCAGGACCTTGGGGGTAATGGGCCGCGGTTGTCCGATGTGGGAGGCCTTCGGTGTGAACTCGCTGGATATCCATGAAGCTGCATTAAAGTGGTTAGGAGATTTGTTGTTCTTAGTTTGAGGGGAGAATTATCGAGGTGTCAACCCAAGTCCCACATCGAGTAAGAAAGTGATAATTCTCTTGTATATAAACAGTTAGTTAACTCCATTAGTATGAGGTATTTTGGGAGATGCCCAATACAAATCCGTGCGGGTTCAGCCCAAAACGGACAATATCATATTATTGTGGAGTTAAGGATTGCTTGCGGCCCAAAATGTCTTCCAAGGAAGGCATTGTTAGACACTGAACAGTCAGGAAAACATCACAGCAGAATGGGGTTGCGGAAAGGCTGAATCGTACATTAAGAGAAAAATCAATGTGTATGCGATCATATGCTGGTTTGTGGAGAGAATGGTGGGCATAATCAATTGCTACGGCTCACTATATATTGTTAATCGATCCCCTCATGGATCTTTATATGGAGATGTACCCTATAAGATACGGTCAGGAAAACATGTGAATTATGGAAGACTTAGAATTTTTGGGTGCATAGCCTATTATCATGTTGACGAAGGAAAACTTGATGCGAAGTCTAAGAAAGCTATTTTCTTGGGATATGCAATAGGTGTGAAAGGTTATCGTCTTTGGTCTATTGATGATTTTAAGTTCATAATCAGTAGAGATGTAATGTTTGATGATGACTCTATGATAGATTCACTAAAAGCTAAAGTGGTTGATGGTAATAACATTGAGACTTCAAAGTCTCGGGTGGTTGAGATAGAATCTAAAGATCATCCAGGTTCTAGCCGTGTTCAACAGGAAGATCATTGAGACATTTATGATGATGAGGATGATGAGTTTGACTATGAAACCATTGAACAAGAAAATGTATAGGCACACGAACAACAACGGTTCAAGGATAGTTTGGCTTCCACTAGGCCAAAACGAGCATACAAAGGGTTCAAAATCTTAGGCAGATAAGACTTTGAAGCACTATGAGCAGGTTAATGCAATAGAGTATGCACTCTCGGTAGAGGATGATGAGTCTATTTCCTTCAAAGAACCTATTCAGAATAATAATAGTGATAGTTGAATGGCAGCGATAGAAGAAGAGATGGAGTCTCTGGAAAAGAACCAAACTTGGGACTAATTAGTCCATTTGCCTGTAGGTAAAAAACCTATTAGTTGCAAGAAAGTGTTAATCAAAGAAATGTTAGAGAGTAAGTTCGAACATTGTTTGGACTTTCTCAATATCATCCGTTGTTAAATTCCCTTCGGGGCCGTGTTGGGGTGAGATGAAGATTTCACCCCATGATGAGAACTAAGGTGACTTTATCCATGTTAAAGGTACCGTAGGCAGTTATGGTAGAATGCTACATCTAGTTGGGGTTTACATATCAAGGTGTACACAGTTTTCTTGGTGTTCGTACATAATTTGAGGCCTATCAAATGATATACGAGGTGGATAATTGTGAAGGTAGAATGGTTGGGCTAGTTTTTGGTGTTGAAATGAAAAATTCGTAGGACTTTTTCTAATTGACTCGGCTGCCTTGTTTTTGTAATTCCTGGAGTTTCAACGGTCGGATCATCCTGAATTTTGGACAGCATGTTCCTTATCTGATATCTAAATTCTGAATGATGAAGATCAGATTTGGAGGTCCAGAAGGCCAGTTTATTAGTGGGATAGACAGCGGTTTGTCACCCTTGTAATGGGTTATGTTTACCGTGGTGATTTATTTTATCCTTCGGTCAACAGTTGACTTGGAACGGGTATCTTTGGCCCAAATGTATTTTTGGGTTAATTTCTAGACTAGGCCCGTGATTTTTAAGATATGTAAATGGAAGTGAGTTAGCTAGGTTTTTACCTAAGGTGTAATATATTGTATACACACAAAATATACATGTATCAATATATACAAGAAAAAGGCTCTTTCATTTGGCCAACAAAAATAGTTCTTTGTGTTTCTCGTTTTACTTATTACTTTATTTATTGTTTGTCTTGAAACCTATCACTTGTGGTGGTAGAACTCGGTGGGAGTTCTAGACATAAAAGTTTCTCTTCAGGTTTTATTCCGCCGCGTCACAGTTTTCCCTCGATTGAGACTCAACAATCCTTGTTGAGCCGCAAGGCTTAACTCCATAATAGTATGATATTGTCCACTTTGGACCGAGCCCGCACGGATTTATATTTGAGCATCTCCCAAAAGACATCATACTAATGTAGTTAACTAGCTGTTTATATATAAGAAAATTATCTCTTACTTACTCGATGTGGGACTTGGGTTGACAACACCCAATAATTCTCCCCTTAGACTAAGAATCACAAATCTCGTGACCACTTTAACACGGCACCATAGATATCCATGGGTTCACACCGAGGACCTCCCACATCGGACAACTGCAGCCTATTACCTCCAAGGTCCTGATTCAAACCTTTAGCTCTGATACCACTTGTTGGGCCGCAAGCAATCATTAACTCTATAATATTATGATATTGTCCGTTTTGGGCCGAGCCCGTACAGATTTATATTTGGGCATACCCCAAAAGTCCCCATACTAATAAAGTTAAATGATTGCTTATATACAAGAGAATTGTCTCTTGCCTCCTCGATGTGAGACTTGGGTTGACACCACCCAACAAAACTAAATGTGTTGTGCACATTTTACTTTTTAAAACATATATAAGACATTTTGTGTACTATAAAGCGATGTCAAAATAACTAAAGACATCAGTTTTATAACTATCAATGTTATTACCTCATTTGACATTAATGGAAACAATGACCGATGTTAAATGTGTGATATCCATTCCAGTATTTCTTTAGTGGTCACTTACTTCAGTTACGCAAACGAAGATTTCACACCATATTAAAATATATATTCAATCCTTTTCTGATAAAGTATCACAACACAGACATCTCAAATGTTGTACTTTTCCATGATTCTAATGTTGATCAGATTTGTGTTTGACTGTTTTGACTCTCTAAAAGATATTTTCTAGAAAATCTTAAAATACAAAAGTTGTAGAGAAATGATTTCTTTTTCAAAAAGTCCAGAATTACCGAATTCTGACTTATAATGAATTTATTACAAATTTTACAGGATATTTTATTTATGTATGAAAAATCTTACGAATTTCAATAAGAAAGATGAAGAAAAAAGAATAAGAATTTGTATCGAGAGAGATTTATAATTTTTTAGTCTCGGTGGCTCGAAAATAATATAAAAGAATGAGGAGATCTTAATCCATATATAGTATTTTAAAACCCTAAATTCTAAACCTACTAGAATTCGTTATTCAAAGCTGACCCATATTTGAAAACTTATTATTCTAATCCAATTCTAATTTCTAATCTCTATTAAATTTTGATCATTTTATTATTATTAATCTAAGAAAAATACGGGATATTACAACTAATTTCAATATTAACATCATCACCAACTGTCCATCACCTTCCCCAACATTTTCAGTACCAGTTTTACCACTAACAACACTAATCTCACTACCAACATCATCACCAGCTGCCCCATCACCTTTCCCATTTCCTTCCTCATTCCTTAACATCTTTATTACCAGCTTCACCACCAACAAGACCAATCTCACTACTAACATCATCACCATATGCCCAGTCATCCTCCTCAACATCTTCATTACCAGCTTCAACACCAGCAATACCATCATCCGCATTATCACCATACTTACCGAAATTCATCCTTCTCAGCATATGCTTCCATTTCATAATGCACCAACGTACCCCCGATATTAGCATCAAGATGAGCCTCGCAAACATCCTTAAAAGTACCTGTATAAACTCTCAAGTTAGGTGCAAGTATGAGAAGAAAAGAAGGTGAAAAGAGTCATGTGGGAAACAGATAAGACAAGTGGTAACTTCATAACCTTCATACATGGGTAGCTCAAGCCTTTCATTTCTTACTCTATTTTATCGGTCACTGTCTATCAATTTCTTATTCTTATACATGGATGATTGTTGATTCATCAAACTAATTTTTGTCATTCCAAGGAATCATTAAAAACCAGTTTAGCTCCTTTATAATAAATAACGTTGGAACAACTTGTATCCGAATAAGAGTGGGACTGCTAGCATATTCTGAACAAGCTGAGTGCCTAAATTACTTTAAACTTGTATATGTGTTTGATCTTATGTAATTTGATCAAAGTAAACATTCGTGCCAGAGCAGGAGCTTGTGTATCGGATCATATATATTGGTGTTGGCATTACCGAGGTACGTGAAGGAATGTCAAATAATTTCACAATAGCACAATTCAGGTTTCTGGAGAGACTTTCTGTAGATCATGGTCATTGGTCTACAAAAGAATTTTACAGTAATATGTTATTTCTTCTTCGAGAACGTAGCTTTTGGCCTTACAATCTTCTAGTATGAAGACTGGACAGCTTTCTCTGCTAGCTCAATGTATGATAATTGGTGCATGATCCTATACAATAATGTTGTCATATCTTTGAAAGTGATTTCACTTGGAGTCTAAGAGTGTTTGGGCAAGATGGTTATTCCAAAATCTGCCAACAATTTCCAGCATTGTACCGGCAAGGCCCTCAAAACTTATTTTTCCAATGGCACAGAAACATTGTATGCATTTGTAATGGATTTAACACATCATTAGGTTTATCAATTAAGAGAATCACTTGTTTTATGAGAATGTTGAACTTTGTAAGTTTACTATTACTTCAACATTAGACCTCGTAATTACACACGCATAAATCGAATGCTTTTTAGAGAAGAAAACATAATAGAAGGAAATTTTTTAGAATTTAATTTATAATCTATATCGAAGACCTATATTATTTTCTTTATATATATGGGTCTCCTTTCTTGTATTTTAAAATTTTAGACTTCAATAACTAGGAGTAGAACTAGATTTTTATTATTTGTTTTCATACAAATAGTTTATTAATTATAATATTATTTTCAGCGATTTAATTTTTGCTCATTTTTTATATAATATATTTTCAAGCTTTCCTGCTTATTTTTAATATTTTTTTATTCCTATTAATTAATTCTCATAATTTTCTTGATACTTATTTGTTTAATTAATAAAGTAATTTTGATATATTATCGTTACCGAATTTATTTTTCATAACATATGCTTACTCCTTAAAGTTTTGATGAGTTATTTTTTAGATAATAAAATTCATAGTATATGCTTGTCTAGTTAATTAATATTTATTTTTGAAGAAAGTGAATTAATTTTAGAGTAAGTTAGATATTGATTTTAATTAATTGATAAATTTGGATTATTAAGTTTTCCATATTATTTGACCTTATTTGTTTTTTAGTTTAATTAAACAAATCTCTCTCAAAATTATTTGTCTAATCTACCTGATTTATTTGTTAGGGTTTGGAAATTTCATAGTCTCTATGGATTGACTTGCGATTTCTACAATTAGTCATTGTGCGCTTGCAGTTATTTTTATACATCAAGTTTTTGGTGCCGCTACATTGAGTATTGGTAATTTTCAATCTTTAATACTTAATTCTTCATATTAGTTTTTTTTATTTTTCTTTGATATTCCGTATCACTTCTCTAATTTTTTATTTTCTCTCTCACATATATTGAAAATCCAAAAAAAAAAAATTAAGAAAAAAATAGTTATTTGTTTTGTTAAAAACCAATTTATCGCATCGTTCACATTCACATAGGAAGACATCCTCTAAATTTTCTTTTTTTATATATTTTTTTTCATCTTATATAATTATGGTGATTGTTGGAGGAAAGACATATGTACTATTTAGATTAATACACGTAGTGTAGTGTAGTGCATCATAATTTTTTATTTTCTCATTTTTTGTGTGTTGTATTCATCTAACCAATCTTAAGGGTGCCACCTAATTATAAGATAAGGTAAGAGATTTCATCACCCTTTTATTGGCCCACAAATCACTAATATGTTCATCTTGTATTCTTCTTGCCTTAATAAAATTAAGTAGAAGAATCACTAATATGTTCATCTTGCATTCCCTTTGCCTTAATAAAATTAAGTAGAAGTTAGTCCTTAGGATTTCACGCTCATTTTGGAAGAGAACCTAAGACGAAATAAATCTTTATGTATTCATACCTTTGGTATCTAGGAAAGCTGACGCTTACTTTGCCAATTTAGGTTGGTGTCTAGAAAACGGGTTATTTAATTGTGTGTTTTGTTTTTAAAAGATTGCAAAGAAGGCCCCATTGCTGCCTGGCCAATCAGTTTGAATACTTCTAGATTTACGACTCTTAGTATTATCGTAAAGTTAGGAGCATGTCTAGATTTTTTCTAAGTTAACATAGATATATGATTTTTCTTTTTAATTTTCACTTTTTTTGTGTTCACTTCTATCTCTTATCAGCCACGTGCTTACTTATTTCTCGTGTGTATGAAAAGTATTTGGGTTCGTGATACTACTTCTAGACTAGTGAGACAAACAAACATTTCATCACCTAAAATAATAAGACAACTGGATTTCTCTTAACCTGGTAAAATCGAGTTATAATAAGTAGAAACCCCAATAATAGTCATGTCTATTCCACTTAGAGACCGTTGGTATCCCACTCGTTCCGCCAAACCCTCATGCATAGTCTTACCTGCAATCACTAAACCATATATGACCTGTAGTCACGAAATTTTTCAGTGTGACTAGCTAAAGTGTTACGATAGGTGGCTTAAAATTGATATATGTTATGTATAAGCTACACAGTATTTTAGTGTTACCGTTGGTATCACTTGTTGTAACTATAAAAGTGATTGGGTATATATGATAATACTAAAATTATTGTTACCATTGGTCTTAAAAAATTATAACCATATAGAGCTCAAATATTTAAGCAGCATATTAAATAATTAAAAAACAAAGAGGAATATTATCAAAAACAGAGCGGGTTTCCAAATATTTCACAAAACATATCTATCAGCTCTCTCACAAAACATATCTCTCAGATCTCTCTCTCTCTCTCACTCTCACATCTCTCCCGTAGCACTCTCTCTTTCTCTCTCTCTCTCACTCACTATCACCTCTCTCACAACTCTCTCACATTTCTTACACTCATCGCTCTTCACTCTCTCTCACAAGCTACGAGTTATCTCACTGCAGTCTATGGGTCGGATCATCTCACTTAGGATTTTCAATCATCAATTAGGGTTTGGGGTCTCAGTTGGGTCTTCACTCTCAGTTGGGTCTTAATTGGGTCTTCATCATCACTTAATCCAGTGGGATAACAAGCAATTAGAGTTTCGGGGGTCCTCAACTAGGGTGGCTGAATTGGGGATTTAGCATTCGGGTTTCTCAAATAGGGTTTCTGAGCAAGTGATTGTTTTCTAGCAAGTGTTTCTCCTACAGATTTTCTCAGATTTTTGTGTATTATATGCTTATTTATTCATGTTTTTCATTTATTTTAAAAAAATTTAGTTATCTGAGTTATAGGGTGGGTTAAGAATTACATGTTTTATGTTTTTTGGGTATATGAATTAGCACTCTACTTATTCTTTTACTACAAATTCTCATACCTGTTGTACACTAGCAGGGTCTCGGTTCTACCAGCTTGCCCTTGGTTAAATTTTTGTGTATTTTATGCTTTAAAAAATATACAATAAGAAATGCTAATTTGTACTCTAATTATATGCAGCATCTGACAAAGTAAAACATAGTACTAATTAGTACTACCTCCGTCCCACCCAATTGTTAACGTTTCGGAGAGAGGGTCTGACACACATTTTAAGGTGCATATAAAGTATAGTTCCATAACTTATTTTTAACTTTTTTTCTGAATAAAAATTTAATGTTTAAATTTGTATTCAAAAAAAAATTAAAAATAAGTTATAAAACTATACTTTATATGCACCTTAAAATATGTGCCGGACCTTCTCCCCGAAATGTTAACAATTGGGTGAGACTGGGGGAGTATAAATTTTTTGTATTGATAAAGAGAATGTTGGCATTAATTATATTAAGATAGTCGAATTAAGCATCTGGACTTGTATTCGCTACTCGAGTACAGTCAATAGCATTTTTTTAAGATTATGTTACTGACACACATATAAATTGATGTTGCTTAAATGTTTGAAGATTGATTATATATGCATATGTATGATTGAATTATTATGCCTGCATTTGAATAGATATTTAATATGTTTATTATGCCTTCATGTGTATGATTGAATCATTCTAGTAATTAATTAATTAATTACTTTTCCCTTCTATGAATAATTAAAATAAGTATGTAAGCTTTGTGCCTTGTATAGGGATAATTCTAATAAAATAAATCCCTAAGACTAATTGTTAAACACATAAAACAAACACAGAGATTATATCAACTATATCAGTAGCTAATTCTAAAAGTTTATGTTTTCAGTAGTAGCTTGTTATGACTGGGAAATGTAATACTTGGTTGAATCTTCCCAAGTATACCAAAGATTACACTGATGGAGTCAAATTATTTGTGAAAAAGGCGATGACCAATTATGCCACTAGAGACGAAATTAAGTGTCCTTGTCGTAATTGTGAAAACCGTTTGTGGTGGCGTCCTAACAATGTCGAGAGTCACCTCATCTGCAATGGACCTTTTCCATTGTTTGTTAAGTGGATTTATGATGTTACCTTAGTAGTAGACAATACCGATTTCGAACAAAACTCTGGATTTGGAGATAATCTTGGCGAGATGCTAGGTGTTACATACGGCAATGTAGGACCAAATGCAGATGCACGAAAATTTTATCAACTCGTTGACGATGGAAAACTGCCCCCTCTACCCTGGTTGCAAGAAATTCTCACGACTAAGTTTTTTAGTTAGGCTTTACCATTGGAAGTGCTTAAATGGAGTAACTGAGTCTGCATTTGGTGAGATATTACAGTTGTTAAAAGAGGATGTTCCCGATATTACGGCTAAAGAACAGCTAATAAAATTAAAATATAGTCATGGTTCTATGGTTGCTTATAATCAAATATTGAAAGAATCTCAGAAAAAATGGCACCAACTCCGGGGTCACATCCTGCAGAGGTACTAGTCACTGTGAAGTTAAAAAATATGATCCTGGTTCATTATATGATTGCTTATAATGCATGATTTTATTTTGAAGGAAAATGAAACACATGTGCTTACTGCAAAAGAAAGGTTACAGAAATTGAAAAATGGTCCTGGTTCTATGGTTGCTTATAATAATTTAAGGGCACGTGAGAAACTACAAAATCAGATAGAGATCCCGGAGGAAGAGTCTGGAACTCAATAAATCGTCGGAATCTGGTAATTTATTTAGTTGCATCATTTCCATTATTTCCATTTTCTATCATGCATCTAAATTATTTCTAATTATATTTGATAATTGATGTGATTAATTAGGAGATACACCTATTGCTGAAACTTCAGAAAGAAAGAGAGGCTCGACCAAAATGAGAAAAATTCATGATAGCACACTGATAAAAGCTCTAAACGATAAATTTCAACCTATATCATGTGGAGGGAAGAAGTCAATAGCTGAATTTAACAATATTTTGGGATCAACTCTTAGGCAGTTCGTCCCTCTTACTTGTGCTAGTTGGCATGCAGTTCCCGAAAAAGATTAGTTATGGGATTATGTCAAGGTGAATTAGATTTATCATGGTTTTATTATTTATGTTGCTCCTTTGTATGTTCTTGTTTATGCAGTTTTTATAATTTTTTGTAGGAATTTTACATTGTTCCGGAAGAAGGTAAAACTTGGGTTTTAACAACCCTCAGTGATCAGTTTCGGAGCAACAAAAGTCGAATTAAAAGAGATTATTACAAAAAATATGCCACAAATGAGGAGAGGTTAAAGAATAGGCTGATGGAAGTTTCTCTTGAAGACTGGAAGATTCTTTTGGCGATTGGGGTGACGAAAAGGTTCATGTATATTCTCAAAAACTTAATATTCTCAAAATTTTAAGAAGGTTGCTAAAGTTAAATATTGTCTCAAAGATGTGTTCTATTTTGCAATATTAGAAAATGAGTTTTAGTATGTACCTACTCTTATGTACTGTTAACGTATATTAGAAATCTGATAGCATGAAATTTAGTTATACACTTATACTTGAGACTTGGAGCAAGTCCTAAAAATTTAGTATTCTTTTTATAGTAATGGGGTCTTTTTATAAAAATTAATCATTCTCTTATTATGCATTTTAAAGGTGCATGTTTATAATTATTAACGATTTAGCCTTCATTTTTGCATCCTTAATTTATTTTGCATAATTTTAAAAATTCAACGATTGATGCTTGTCGCCGTTATTTTTCTAATTATATTCATTCCTTTTAATTTGGACTTGAAAAGTAAGAAAAACAGGAAAAATAAAAAAATTGAAGTTTGTAACTAATAATGACAGATGCTCATTCAAGTTATGAAGCTACCAATTGTTAAATTTGTATGGTTTATGGATTTACGTAAATTTAATATGTCTATAGAATTAATGGTATAATCACGAGGCATTTCACATTGTGTAATGAGTCATGTATATGTACAATAATAATGCATATGTCATTGAATTCTCATACAAAAGAAACATTAATTCCTCTATAAAATATGTTAATATTTTCTCATATATATGTTAATATTTTTTCATGTTTATTTCCAACAGGCGATATTAGAAAGGAATTCTGAAACCCATAAAAAGTAATAGAGCTACATACAACTGGGCCCACGACCTTCGCCCAAATTGCTAACAACCTGGTAAAATTAATTTCACTCACTTGTTTTAATTTTAATCATCCTAATTAGTACCTACGCTAAATATTACTTTAAATTTATGGAATTCAGCCACTTGACAAACTTGAAAAATTTCCCGATGATATTGATGATAAAGAAGCAGAAGAGTTGTAAACATTTTTATGCTGATTTATATGTTGAGACACGTAAATGAGATGATAAGCGGGAGTACAAGATACCAAATGAGATGGGTGAAGCAGTTAAGGAAAAAATTGTAAGTGCATTTTATAGAATTCAAGTCTAGTGTCGATAATGCATTTTATCATCACAAATACGACATATCAGTTTTGTTTTTTATTTCACATATTTGTGTATTGTATGACTTCGACTTTCGTTCTTTTTATAGGCCAAAGTTCAGAAAGCTCTACAAAGTGAAGGTGTTGAGGCTGCTAATAAGTTGGTTCATGTTGACAAGGAACACACCCCAACTTACATGATTGGAAGGCTTGTTCGCAAAAATAACCAAATCAAAAAACTGTGGGAACATCGCGCACATTATCAGTTCCAGATCATAACCAGTATGCTAAAATCCGGGCTGAACTTCAAAAAGAGATTGATGAGAAACTTGAACAAAAGTTTCAAGCGATGGTGAAAAAATTGGCAGACAAGAATCCAAGTTTGAACATCAACCTCGATGAGTCGGATAAATCGACAGAAGTTTCCTATGATCAGTCTGTGTAGTTCACTTGTGATTTTATGCATTACTAGTTAACTTAACTTTTGGATATTACGTAAGTTAACTATTTAGTAGTTAACTTATTGTTTTGGATTGTGAATGCTTATTGTTAAGATAGCTTGGACCTGTTTTGGATGGATGTATAATATGGATTGGGATGTTGGATGTTGTTTTTGTGAATGTTTGGCAGGTTTGTTATGGGAAATGATATATATTCAGGTGTTATATTGTCTTTTTATATATATAAAGTGTAGGAAAATAGTCCTGTAAAGTGTAGCCACTGATTTAGATTATTGATATTCATCTGTTGGTAAAGATCTTAAAAAGTGTTGGTAAAAGTAAAAAGTGTTTATAAAATTAGTATTGCCATAATTAACAGGATGTTGCCATTGAAAACAAAGTGTTTCCAAAATTAGTGTAAAGTGTAGGCAAATAGTCCTGTAAAGTGTAGCCACTGATTTAGATTATTGATATTCATCTATTGGTAAAGATCTTAAAAAGTGTTGGCAAAAGTAAAAAGTGTTTATAAAATTAGTATTGCCATAATTAACAGGGTGTTGCCATTGAAAACAAAGTGTTTCCAAAATTAGTGTTAGAGTAGCTGTAAGTGGTGTTATCATAAGGTTTATGGCAACAAAAGTATTGATGTTACAACAACAAATAAAACTGCGACCATAGATCTATGATCACAAGCTTCACAGTGTTACCAAAAAGAGAAAAGTGTGAGCATAGACCGTCTATCGTTACACTTTTGTCATTGTAACCCAAAACTAGAAAAGTGTTACCCTAGACCCCTATGGTAGCGCCGATATTGGTGACAGAGCCATTTTTGAAAATGTATTACCATAGCCGTTTTGTTGCCCTATAGTTACACTTTTTTCGGTTTTTTCACACTTTTTTGGCGTGACTAAAGGCCATATATGGTGTAGTGAATAATGGTAATAATTATGAAATCAAATCTCACAACATTAGCATGTTACCTAGGTTAATTTACTGGGGTAGAAGGAGATGATCCATATTTTTTCATCCGGGAGTTTGAGGAAATTTGTGCCCTTTAGAAAATTCAACAATTGACTAATGCTCTATTAGGCTGAGAGTTACTAACTTTGCTCTTAAAAAAATGCTAAAAAATGGGTATATAGTCTAGCTATTAATTCTATTTCAACTTGGGAGGGATTTGTAGGCATATTTCTTTAAAAAAAATTACAAACCATAAGGCTAACAAACTTAGGAATGAAATCAACCAAATTCAAGAAAAGAAAAATGAGTCTTTTTGGAAATATTTTGATAGATTTACAAGTTTGTTATCCCAATATTCTCAGCATGGTATAGATCAATTGAGACTTTATAAAAAAATTATGAAGCCTTAGATAATCCAACCACTTCTTTGTTAGAGTCAATGTGTCAAGGTAAGTTTATGGATAAAAATGAGGAAGAAGCTTGACAGTTTTTTGATAGTTAGGTGAGAAACAATGTTGTAGGAGTCAATCAGGGAACCGAGTCGTAAAACTGAAAAACCCAACTCATTTAAGGGCTTACATTAGGGGTTTATTAGTCGCAGGTAAAAGTTCAAACTTTTAATTTTAAAAAAGAAAAATTCTTATTTTATTTGTTTTAACCATGAAAAAGCAAATAATAAAAGCAAGAAAAATATATCGTAACAATCATTTGTTAGACAACAGGAATACGGGTTTGGCCTCTTTATCACAATTTTTTTTATTAAATACCCTAAAAATCATATTTTGAAAAAATGGCCCTCAATGTCAGAAGAAAGCACAAGCAGAAGTTGTGTTGCCTAAAAATGCCACTTGAACTCATGCACGTACTTTTATTATAATGCATTTGTAAGAAACACGAGCCTTTAACTTGCGTTATTAATCACAAAATGATATCTGAAGTTGCATTTTCTGGATAAACGCAAAACTAAGTTGCGTTTTTGCATGTTTTTCAAAATTTAACGCAACGGGCTTGTAAATAAGTGTGAGATTGCAGCAGGTCCAATGCTTGTTGGCTAAGCTGCTTCAGCTGGGGTTTTATTTTCTCCTTGATATAATTATTGTGGCTGCTTTGCTTATGTGTATATCTGTATGTATAGGCTTAGAACCATGAGTATTATTTTGCAGAGAGTGTATGAGCGATGTATGGGTTGTAAGAGCTCTGAGAGTGTTAGCTAGTCGGGTCGTTGAATCTGTCGGTTCAGATATTAGTTTAATTTATAAATACAATTTAAAGTCCCGTTATTTTGTGATGGTAAGGCCTTATTTTATAATTATAATATTTGGGGCCATTTAATCTTAAAATGTAATATTTTGACCCATTTTTCCTGAAATATATACATGTTAAGCTTTTAATTGTTTTCTGTAAAATATTTTGTGTGCTGACAATGAAATATTAGTTCTGGATAACAAACAAACAGTATGGAGTTGCGTAAAGAACCTTTTGACACTTGTAAATGTAGAACCTTTCGCACTTTTATGTAACACTTTTTGCCACTTGTGTAGGCTTTGGAAGTTGAGGCAAATGCTAACAATAATTCTCTACCAATGAAACTGTTTTACTCTCTATTAACTTACTTGGATTCAACTTTTGTAGTAATGTATAGCCACTAATATATTGAATGATACAAAATGAAACAAGAGGAGAGTTGGATTGCTTCCTTTTGGTAACCAAGAACTCACGGGACTCTCTTGAAATGCTTTGTACAATTTTCATATTTTCTTTTTAATGGTCACCATGGAAATCCCACAAACTTGCTTTCTTTTTTATAAAGTTTTCTGTATTTTGATCATTTTATACTTTATTTCAAGTCCATGTCTTGTCACTATAAATTGTAAGCAATTTGTATTGCTTTGTTTTCTACATTTATTTATCTTATTTTGAGTGTTGTTGCTCGATCCATTTTCTTTTACTCTGAAATTTTTCCTTAGAATTATGCTGAACTTGTCAAAATGAAATTTTGTTTTGGTGGTTTGATTTGGATGTTTCATTTCTTTGATCAGTTTATGGAAACCCATTTGGTCTTTATGCTTCTCTTCAGATTATCCCATCTTTTTGAACCAACTTATGCACTTGTTGAAATTTACTCACACGTTCAGGGGAACCACTATGTGTTTTAGTAATGATACTGTACTTTCTTGATCACTTGTCTGATATAATGGCAAGCTCATGTTTCAATTCATTTCGACTCGCTAAATCGAAAAAGAAATCATCACCATTCCCATCTTCATCGAAATCATACTTTAATACTGATATGGTAAACATGGAAAGAAAGAGATTTGATAGTTCGGATTCATGGTCGATGATATTGGAATCTGAAAATATTGAGACTTGGGAAGTATCAAAGGAAGATCAAGAAGATTGGACTGCTGATCTTTCTCAGTTGTTTATTGGTAATAAATTTGCTTCTGGTGCTCACAGTCGAATTTATCGAGGAATTTACAAGCAGAGGGCTGTGGCTGTTAAAATGGTGAGAATTCCGACTCATAACCAGGAGACAAGAGCTTTGCTTGAACAGCAATTCAGATCAGAAGTTGCTTTGCTTTCGCGTCTTTATCATCCAAATATAGTTCAGGTTTGCTCTCCATTTATAAGATATTGTTTCATTCGATATTCTAAATCTGATTGTGTTTTTTTTGTTTCTGATGGGGATTTTTCGAAGGGTATTGGGGATTTAAAATCCCCCTGCTCTACGAGTAGGATATGCCAACTATGTTTAGTTTTGTTCAATAAGCATTAGAGAAATACGAAAATTCTGTGCAAATATATGCCCAAATATCTAATCACAACCAATACTAAATCGAACACAACAGACAAAAAATGCATAATCTATTTAGGATATATGTCATGGATATTAAGACTTCATGTCACTTCATAATTTAATAATATAAATATATACCTAGTTTTGGGACAAAAATGGAAGAATATGTACCTCTCATTTTGAAATGCATGAACTTTCTATATATTCAGCAACATAACTGTGTTTGTAAATCGAAATTTATAATATGGCAGCACGAATTTACGTAACTCTTTCTTTTACAGAATGATGAATTTCATATGAGAGTCATTTATCCAAGTTAGTGATATGCTTTGTTTCTCGCAGTTTATTGCAGCATGTAAAAAGCCTCCAGTGTACTGTATTATTACAGAATATATGTCCCAAGGAACTCTAAGAATGTACCTCAACAAGAAAGAGCCATATTCTCTTTCAACTGAAACTATTTTGAGGTTGGCCCTAGACATCTCGCGAGGAATGGAGTATCTTCATTCACAAGGGGTTATCCATAGAGACCTCAAGTCAAACAACTTGCTATTAAATGATGAGATGCGCGTTAAAGTTGCAGATTTTGGAACTTCGTGTTTGGAAACACAAACCCAAGAATCCAAAGGTAACATGGGAACTTATCGTTGGATGGCACCTGAGATGATCAAGGAGAAGCCTTATACACGAAAAGTTGATGTGTATAGCTTTGGGATTGTGCTATGGGAGCTCACAACAGCTTTGCTTCCTTTCCAGGGAATGACTCCTGTACAAGCTGCATTTGCTGTCTCAGAGAAGGTTAGCTTCATTTGAATTAAACATCCTTTCTCTGAATTATAGATTACGTATATATATATACATACATATTATTGCCAGTGAAGTCTACTCAGTTCTCCAAAAATATGAAAGTCTTGAATCTTGAATCTTGAAACTTGATGCTTACCCTTCTACGTTTCACTTATTTGACAGAATGAGCGACCCCCAATGCCACCAAGCTGTCTACCTGCACTTGCGCATCTAATAAAGCACTGCTGGGCTGCAAACCCTGCCAAACGCCCAGATTTCAGCGCCATTGTATCAGCTCTAGAGAAATATGACGAATGTGTCAAGGAAGGACTCCCATTGACTCTTCACTCGGGGCTTGTCAGTGGAAAAGCCATACTTGAGCGCTTGAAAGGTTGCATATCCACAAAGTCATCCTCGTCTCTACCTGTAAATGTCTGACCCTTAGGACAAATGTAGTCTTACTTACAGAAATTTCATTAATTGTCAGTCCACCATGGCCATAGATCAATCCATTATACCTTGTATACATCAATGTTTTTGTTTATTGTCACAAATGTATTTTTAGAAAATGTTCATCTTCAATCAGAGAAAAGGATGAATTGTGGCAGTGGGGATTACCTCTAGTTTGAGTGATGTCTTGTAAATTTTATTGTAGCTAATTTAATTTCCTCATTGTAAATTAAATTCATAATGCATGAGAATGACTACCAGTTTTTGTGTTTCCTGTGAGTAGTCTGTACATTTTTGTTTTGATAAAGTTCAAGCTCTAAATAGCACTCATTATATTGAGGTAGCAAAGCCACAGACTACCGTTGTACTGATAGATTTATTTAGTTGCCGATTCCATCTAGTACATTACCAGAATATATAAAAAGGTAAGAAGATAGTCACAGACAACCTTTGTACTGTTATCTATATCCTACTTAAAGATTTACACAAATTTTACCCTGCTCGTAATGAGCAATAGAGCAGTTGCTTTGTTAAGTTATCAGTTCTCGTAAAACCTTAAGGCCTTAGCGAATGGGCTTAATTGGATCATATTATTCAAACATGCTTCCTTAAAAACCCTGATTCTCAAACCAGGAAAAGAAAAAAGAAGCTTGATTATTATCTGTAGAAACTCATCAATATATTGTTATCATTAACTAGTACAGACCATTATAAATCAAAGATTAGAGTTAAATGCAGAGTACACCTACAAGTTCAACTGAATAACAAGGTAAGAGAATATTCATACCCAATAGCTTTGACAGTATTAGTTGAATGCATGAAAAACTGAAGCATGGCTAAATTGCTTAGATAACTAATCTTTTTTTTGTGTGTGATTGCTTAGATAACTTCAAGTGAACCTAGTTGGGAAAAAAATAATAAAATCATTTGAATATATGCATAATTTTATCGCTAGAGATTAAAACTAATCAACATGGTACATTCTAGTATAAGAATCTAGGAAATCCCAAGATTAGTTTATAATTCCCAATGATTTTTTGATGTGCCATGGATAATCAACATGGTACATTACTCAGGAAGATGCATACGAGGCTTTATCCATGATTCCAAGTATCGGAGCTCCTCATTGTTTATTGAATGACCGAAATCTGGGTATGCCTGTAACCAGTGACAAATACATATTATTAAAAATAGACTCCCTCCAGGCTCCAGTCCATATGCAAGGCTTTAGCCCATTTGCACAAAACGAAAAAATAAATAAATTGCAAGTTAAAAAAAAGAATAAATAGCTAAATAAATTATGAAGATTAAGAATACGAGTATACCAAGTCACGAAGACTCTTTCATCAAATGTTAGCATTCTCTTGAATAAAAAACAAACAAAAACTTGCAGTAAGTTAAGAGATCAATTTTTTCTCCAAAAAGAAAATATTTTTATGAAAGAGCAAATAGCTTGGGCAACGGATGAGAATGAGAAGGCAATTTTTTCAATTTCATTGATCTGAAAAATGATCTCGTGTGCCTTGTACTGTGGAATGTCAAAAATTTGAATGTGGCCTAAAGGGAGATATAAATATATTACCTTGAACTCACAGCTCATTCCAGCCTGCTCAAGCAATGAGGAACCTGCCTGTCCAGCTTCAAACAATACTGTATTATCTATGGTACCGTGAGACCACAAAATAGGTGTCTACAAATATGCTTAATATTAGATACTTATCATGAGTACACATATACCTATATATATGTTTTCCATAAACTGAAGTAATATGATAGTATAAAAAAGTTGAAAAACTGCATGCCATTATTAATTTTGGTATCCACTAGGTATCATATCCTAAACTTTAAAGTTGTTCTGCTTAGTAAATAAAAAAAATGGTCTCATAGAAGAGAAAAGGCAATACACTTGAAACTTGCAAGACACAGTGAATAATAATAAACAAGAGCTTGGATAAAACCAAGGGCAAAAAAAAAAAGAAACAGAGACCTCCTTGACTTTCTCCACATATAAACACATTATTAGGATTTGTCCCAGCTGCGACTTCCTTGTCTATCATAGCATGCACATTTTGAACTGCTTTGAGAACCGAATTTTCGTCTTTTGGAGAGTCCTGATATGTTTTAGTGCAAAGATTGTAAAAAAATTGATATTAAAATGTGATGATTTAAATGCATGTTGGTGGAATTTGTTTAAAATAGTAGCATACGAAATTCAGAAAATATACAACATTTTCAGTTCATGGTAGAAGCCGAGCTTTTCTTCTATCATAAGCTATTACACAGGTGAAAAAGGAATTGTGATATAGAAGCTTTAGGAATCATAGAAAATCACAAGTCAACAACAACAGCAAAAAAAAATACAACGGATGTCAATTATTTGAAGACATAATATAGTCATTATGTACCCTATCATGCAAACTATTATGTATAAATAGAACATAACATAAAGCCACGGGTACCATTTAGCTGTTTCACAAATTCTTTCCACACGTGAGTGTGAAAGCCACTTACTATTCACATCAAAGAGAACTTGTCAAATAATAAAGGGTTCATGGAAATGACAAAAATGTTAATTGTCATCTCACCATACTAAATGGCGTGTGATAGGAAACAGGATCCTTCATAGAATTTTTCCTATTTAAAAGTCATGATTCTTTCAGCTTTTTGGTAATCTCTCTGTATTATGACTTGTGTGCTATTACTCTTCTCTGACTATCCTTCTTTTAAGTCTTTAAGATTTTGTAAGAATAAATCATGATACATCTGTTGTTCATAGGATGTTCCATGTTTTTGGGGATGGTAAACTTTCATAATCCTAGACAGATGAATAATTTGATATAGGTTTTAAGGCTTTATGCTCATTTTCAAGTTTGCTCAACTCTATGAGTAGATAGGTTCTCTGTATCCTTCTTCTGTCTATTGTCTGGCATCACACTGTCATCAAATCCACTGCTGACATAAACAATGCACAACGTAAATTCAATATTCAGTGGAGTTTTTTTAATTTATGGTAACTATGGTGTCTATGGATACTTTTATATACGCCTAAAAAAACTACTCTTGATATGTGAAAAGTAATATCTGAGCAATCATAAATAAAGTATCTATTTGAAATCATATAAAGTATCTAGTAGACAAAGAACAAACGAATGTCAGTGAGAACAGATCATGGAAGGGCTCATATGATAAATAGAGAATTTAGAAAAAACTTACTGATGTTATAGGTATCTCGTGAATGTCAAACCATGAAGGAGTCACTCGACCATCTATAAAGAAAAGAAGTTAATATGTAGCATAAGGACAAACGTGGAAGTCGGGTTATAGTGAAATACGAAAGTATCGATAATGCAATGCTACGTGTTTTAAAGTAACAAGTGGAAGAGAATGCATCCAGCCACTAAACTTTCTTATGTAATCTAATGCAAACACCAGCATTAATCTGATAAGTCATTTAAATATAAAAGCAACCCTCTTGATATTTTCTACAAATTCAACCACAGTGAACTCCATCCAAACACGGCAACACCATATGTTGTTAAAATTTTAGTAACTCACTAGTAGAGGATATTTATACTAAAGTAATTGCAATGTAAAAGTATCGATCATAATTTGATTTATGTAATAAAGTAACAAGGGGAGAACTGCTTAAGCTACTATACCTTTCTAAATTACGTGATGCACCCTTGTCTCGTTCGTTTCTACAAATTCAACCGTATAATGTTCTCACTAGTCTGGTGTAATTACTTGCAACTAAATGGAGGGGTAGCCTTGGCTATAGGCGGCGAATAAGACCCGCGCCTAGGGTCCCCCAACACATAAAAAACCAATTTTGACTGAGGCCCGTAAATCTCAGGGCCGCCCTGACTAGATGCAATAATATATACACGGATAAAAAACATACCAAAATTATTCATATTCATCAAAAACATGACCAGTAACTCCAAAAGCTTAATCATCACAACCCCCGTTTCCAATCTTACAACAAAAACCCATTTTACTCGATTCAATATTACGATCAAATAAAGCAATGACATAATTATAAAAAAACAAAAATCCAGAAATAAATAATCAAAGTACATGTAGAGACAGATAGATAGATACAGTTACAGGTGACAGGAATGGAAGGAGCAGAAGGGAAAGACCAAAGAACATTGTTAAAGTCAGGGGAAGTGAAGTGGTTCTTGATGTGTTGATTAGCAGGACCTGTATCATCTAAACCGTGAAGCCACAACATCAGGCTCCGACCAGTCATTGTATTAATTTTATAATAAAGAATTTGTTTTTAATAAATTAAGGTTTAAAAAATTTCTTACGACTTGCCCTTTTTTTTGTAAGTCATTGACCTGGAAAGAGTTGGCTATAATAAATTAAAGAGTTGCCCTTTAATAATTTGTTTTTTTATAAAGGATTAATTAACACAAATTAATACTCACAGCAAAATTATTGCTTACTTTGTTATAGACAAGAGTTTACTTTGTTATCACAGTGGTCTCAGTATGATGAGTTATCTCCACTTGTTGGCCTTGTAGTGTTTTTCATGACAAAGTTGAGTATTAATAAGTGCATTGGAACTGTGAGAAATGCGCTTCTCGACATCAAACGAGGCCTTGTAGTCATGCATGGTTGTCTTTCTTCATGGGGCACCAGCCAAGAAAACAAAAACTGTTCAAATGGATTGGCCAACACACTGGTCATGTTACTCACCTTCATCTTTCAGACAACCAACTTGAAGGTGTGATTCCAGACTCAGATACAAAATCTATCTTCTTTGCGGTTTGTGGATTTCAGCAATAACAGTCTCACAGGGGAACTTCAAGTCTTGTATAAGTTGACGAGGCTACTTTACACAAGTTGTGGATATCTGAAAACCAGCTAATAACTAGTTTCTGTGATGTTCTTCCTGATTTCACAGGATGTTCAGCATTGCAGCACTTGCTACTTGGTGGAAATCAATTTACTCATTGGGAAACTCAATCAATCGGAAAACTCACTACTCTTTATCAGCTGGATCTTTCTATGAATTCCATCAACTGTATAATCGATGAGCATCATTTGTCCAGACTACACAGTTTGACAGTGATAGATGCATCATTTAACTCTTTGACATTCAACATGAGTTCTGAGCGGCTGCCCCCTGTCAATCTTTATCAACTTTCTTTCATGCAACTTGGGGCCAAGATTCCCTACTTGGATCCAAAATCAAACAGAAATTGTTAATCTCGATTTATCAAATACCCAGATTTCAGATACTATTCCTAAGTGATTCTGGAACATCTTTACCAGAATGCAGAAATTAAATTTCTCTTCCAACAATATTAGGGGCACTTTTTCCTCCATACCATAATCTATTGAAGGACAACTACCACTCATTCACCTGCGATGATTCTATCTCATAATAAGTTTTCAGGGAAACTCTTTTTTAAGTCTGAAGTCGTGACTTGGATAATTTTGGATCTTTCACGTAACTTATTGTTTGGCGAGGTTCCTGATAACTAGATATATTTTCAAGCTCCGGTGTTTCTTGACTTGGGATATTACAATTTTCGGGTAGAATTCCTCTTTCTATATAGGGTACCTTTATTCCTTCCAGGTATTGAATCTGCACAACTGCTGCTTGTATGGAAACTTGCCCGAGTCTTTAAAGAACTGCACCAACCTTGGGTTTGTGAATTTTGGAATGAATAGCCTATCTGGAACTGTGTTATTATGGATTGGGCAAAACCTACTACAGTTGTATGCTCTGATACTAAGATCCAATAAATTTATGGTAGCATGCCTTATATGATCTGTGTCATCATTCAAATCTTCGTTTTCTAGACCTGTCCTTGAACAGAAATTCGGGAAATGTTTTTCAATGCTTCGGTAATCTGATTGCTATGAGTAAATATGAACTGGAGCCAAAGGTCACTCACAAAAAGATGGCAGATGAAACAAGGTCGAAATTCAGTCGCCATCTAATAGAAAATGAAATTGATGAAGAAAATATTATATATGATATGATAAATGGCTATATCTAGGTGCAGCGTTTGGTTTCAGCATGACCTTTTGCAGAGTCATTGTTACTCTACTTCTCAATAAGCAATGGAGACATATGAATTTCCTGTTCTTAATGAACTTGAAGGATCAGCTTTATGTTTTCATGGCTGTGAGCATTGCCAGATTGAAGGCGAGGATCCAGGTTTGAATTTAATGTAATATAAATACTTAATTTCTCTAATTATTGATCTATCATTATTTGGCAATACTGTTGTTTGTGTTTACCACATTTTCAGATATCCAATGACGATATTAAACACTCATCAAAGTTTTGGTTTAACAAGGAATGGCAAGAAGGAATATGCTGCCTGATACATCAATGAGCCACCCATATTCACACATCTCAAAACAGAATTAAAAAGCAATTGGGAATAGTGCTCAGATAATTCGATACAATCAAAGATTAAAATGTGAAAATTAGTTCCAGCATTAGAGTCACCAAGACAATTCCCAAGAATCAGGAAATCAGTTTCAACAAAACATCTATCGAAAATGAAAACATAAACAAGGACAATGAAAACGATACAGTGAATATGTAGTGTATTGTGACTTTCCTACAGAAATGTATTGTGACTTTCCTACAGATGAATGTGATCAATTTTAACAATTCGAATCAGCTTTACAAAATGCGAGAACAATGAACAGCCAGAATCAGCAATTTGTAGAGTAGGTTTATACTGCATCATGATATTCATCAATTGTTTGTTTCATACCATCCAACTGTGCCGCGACATATTCTAATTTTTTGCAGCAGATCTCATTAGAAACTCTAGCTATGTAGTCACACTTCTCGAATGGACGGTAATCACATGCACTCTTAATTTCTTCCCGCAGTGTCATTTGGATGTCCTGTATAAGTATAAAAACTATCATTTCATCTTCAACTTTCGAGATAAATAATTTAGGTAGTAGATCTGAGACAGATTAGCCACATTTGGTGAATCACAAATAGCCAAACCCACAAGAAAAAACAGTAAAAAAAAACTTTGTATAATGGATGCACAAAAATGAATGCAATTTTCCAATTTAGTATTTTCTATAATATGCAATTACAACAAATAAAAACTAGAAACTTTTTCCCTTCCAATTATTACCAAAGCAAGTACGCTGAGTAAATAAGAATTTGATTTACATGACAGACACAATGAAGCATGGGTTCAGAGAGAAACCTAGGAGAGCAAACCAATTTTGATTATATTCATCTTATTCTGCTAATATTTTGATTTTGCTAACTTTATTCTGCTAATATTCATGATTGCTTTTAGACTTTCTGCAGAAGTAAAGACCTTTGATCACATTTATAATTTGTGTGATTGTAAGATATTGTTTTTCGTCAACGGTCATGTTGTAGTTTCTTCAACTCAATAGTAAACATGTGCATATTTAAGCAGTAAGCCTCTAGCAGCTCCCAACTTCTGGTTGACACCACAGAAGAATACAAATTAAAATTTCAGCACGAACCAGTGTAGTTCATCTGGGTAGATAGGCTGATAAGATATTCATAGAGTAAAGTTTATCAGGGACCTCCGGGTAATTTACCTTTTCTTCTGTTCCATTAACTTGTCAGTCTTTTGTTATTTTAATTTTCAATGACAATATGTAAAGCCCGCCTACATATTTCCTGGCTCCGCTGCCACTAGGATGGAGAGGAAAGGTACAGTTCCCTACATGTCTAGGAATAAAAACAATATGGTCTTAATCCACCTAAAGGGAAGGGCCATTTGAATTTCACAACTTGAACCCTGTGGTCTACAAATTGTTGATCATACGAAAATATTTGAATTTAAGTTGATATTGGGGGTGTTTGGCTGCCCCTTTTTTTCTGGAAATAAGCCCTTATTTCCAGAAAAACTAGGTATGTATGTACTTTTTCTGAAAATAAGTAACTTATTTTTTATTTTGAAAATAATATTTGGTTTTAAAATTCTAAAACAAATATTTATCTTTAAAAAAATATGAAAATATGTATAAAAAAAAATATGAAATAAGTAACTTATTTTAAGTCTAAGGAACCCCAAACGGCCACATTATCTTTTATATGCACTTGAATTTTTATGTACTTTAGTAGGTACAGTAAGTAACTTAATAAAACTGAATTATAGAAATATGATATGGTGTATACTGCACATAAATAAAATTCATGGCTCCCTGCTGTGCAGAGGCCATGCTCACTAGGCATAGTCGACTAGCTGCATATCACATGCATACATACCAGCTCAGACGGCCAGATTAGCATCCCACATTTGATACTGCAGTTATGTGCCAGCCCTTGCATTCAGGACAGAGCTAGATACATTTTGGAGGGGGTCTGCATTCAAGCATAATTACAATGTTGGCTCACTTTGTTTTAGTTATTCTAACCCTTATACCAGCTCTTTTTTTATCGGCCATTCAAATTCTTCATTTTGTTCATCTAATCTCACTTCCATTGTATTATGTTAGTTGTCCTAAATAACATAAAATTTTCAAGGTTTTAATAAAAAAAATAATGTTAAATGAATATTTTATCCAGATTAAACAAAATATAAAATTAAACACTCATTTTAATGTTAAAATAAACATAGAATGTTTTAGTAATATTATTTTTTACACTTTTCCTTAACCCCCTCCTTAGTTTTATACTTTTATATGCTAAACCAATTATAAAGTGAATAAATAATACTCAAAAGTCAACTTTCATAGAGTGAAAGTAAAATTTTGAGGGACTTTTAACCTGTTATTTATACTCGCCTGTTAGTAATATATACAAAAGAACCATTACTAGTCACATAACTTATATATTATCTTTAACATCTCTTTTCTTCACATGCCGGAATGTCAAAACTCAAAACTATGGAGATTTAGTTGACAGCCAATTAGTTGTACTGTTACTTTACAGCCAGGATATATATGTATATATAAGAGGTTAGGTCCCTGTATATGCATGTATACAAGTTAGCTATTCCGCTGGGAAGAGAAGAGTATGTCTATCGTGGCTGTCGCCGGAGGGGGCTTCCCTGCTTGAATGCCAGGCAGCATACAACAATAAGCGCACTGCCGGTACCTCAACTGATTAATGACTTTAGAATCATTTGTCAATTTATTGCGAAAGGAGGTCAACCTCTATCAGTATTAAAGCATGTCTAAATTAAGTGACTAGTTAGCACGAAGTTATCTTCAGTCTATTCACAATGATATCTTAGTGGTTTAAATATAAATTCATCATCATTTCTGCAGTTGATTCAGTTGCATCATGTTGAAGTGTGTTTGCACTAATAGAACGGCTATTTGGTCCAAGATTTGGTTTTTATTCAGTATAAATTGTCAAAAAGAAGTTACATAAGTAGTTCACTATCTTCCCCCGACGAGTACAATAAGCCCCTCAACACTTCTGATTAATAACACCTACCCCAAAACAACACAACTTAATTCCACATACTACCCATCAACGACAAAGTAATAATTTTTCGGCACTCAAAAAACAATAACATTCAATCAAAACCCAACCAATTAAGAAAAAACAACAACAATAAGAAAATCAAGAAAAACAAGAAGCAACACAAAGAAGCAGACCTTAATAAGTTTCATGAATTCGGCAGAATGGGCACTGACTAAATCCTTCCTGGAACCACTGGGGTTGGCTAATTCATCCATTACTCCTCCTGCTAGCTCCAATACCCTCACTATTCTCTGTTATTTTTAATTTCTTTGTATTCATCAATTTTATCTCTACATACCCATATCAATAAACAAATATATACATACAAATATAGAAACAGAGAGATGGGGGTGAGTATTTTTACCTTTTCAACATTTTGGAGTCGTTGGATAGAAGTGTTCTGCCCCGGCGAGTCCATCTTTGCTTTTGCCACAAAATTGCAAATCCTCTTGCTCAGTTTAGTGACAAGCTGTTTGACTAATTAAATGAATTTTTTTATTCGAATTACAAAATATTTTGATTTAAATAATTGTGATATTTAATAAATATGTACATAAAATCACCCCTATTTTAAAATCTTTTTATTAATATATACCATTTATATTATTATGCAATAAAATAATTATGGATTTATTTATAATTTTAGATTTAATTAAATGAATGATATGTTTGAGTAATTAAAAAATTTTGAATTTAGATTTTATTTAAATATTAAAATAAATTTAATAATTTAAAATGACAATTTAAATTCTATTATTTAAAATTTATTATTTAATTATAATTATATGTAACAACTAGGGCCACACATGGATTATCGAACCTACTCCTAATTGGACCGAATAAATCAACTCATCTGGTTTAATTATGTTGTTTTTTTGATTGGATCGATTATATTGAATTGGGTCAAAATTTAACTACTTAAAGCCTTGATCCAACCCAACCTGGTCTAATTTATTTAGGCTCAGTCCAGTTCGTGTTGTCCTGATTTTGATAGTTTGTTCTCTCGTATTTGGTATTGATCTCCAGAGATGGTTTTTAAGGGATTTAAGTTTAGAAATAAATCAGTAAATGGTTCTACTCATTGTTAGGGATGGGAATTTTTTGGTTCGGGACCGGGACCGGGGGGAAATTTTATAAAAATTTTGGGGATCGGGGTCAGGTCGGGAAAAATATTTAATAAATACAAATATAATAATAAATATTTAGTATATATTTATATGTATCAAATAAATTATTAATAATATATATATATATATATTATTTTAATTTTTAATTCCATATTATTATTATAAAATTTTCATATTATAATATAATTTTAATAATATAATTTTAATCTTTTATATATATTGTAAATAAATGTTTATTTTAATTATGAATTAAAACATAATATTAAACTAAAAAATGCATATACAATATTATAATTTATCATGTTATTATTTATTTTGAAAATATTTTTTATATTTTATTAAAAAAAATTCTAATTTCTCCCGAGAATTCGCATTCCCAGTTCAAACCGGGGATCGGAAAACAAAACAATCCTGTTTCGAAGTGAGATGGCACTGGCCGACCCTAGAGGTGAGCCATGCCCATCCTACTCATATTCTTACCATTTATAGTTTAGGTTGCAAAACTAACTAGTATTAAGTGGGGTGGGGTACTTCCCTTGATGTGAATCGGACAATTTGTGTAAATTTGTCAATCTCTCAGTAAAATGTTTGTTTTGTAATAAATTGTCTTGATTTAAAAAAAAGGCATTATCAAATTCTTTCGTTAATAATATCAATTTTATTTTAATTAATAAAATTAAAAATAATAGTATAACATGCACTATATTATATAAAAATTAAAATATTATTAAACTAATAAATATAAATATAAATTAGAAAAATATAATTTTAAAATGCAAATAATAATATATTAAAAATAATCTATTTTATTGAAAATATAATAAAATAACCATGATATCAAATACGATTATATTTTAAAAATGATAAATTAAATAGAAACAAAAGAAACATGTATATTATTATAAAATATTAAGAAATCAAACTTGTTTTTCTACTATGATATATAACACATTCTTTCGGTATTAAAATATTTATTATTTTAATTTTTTTACATGTATATTCTACAAGTTTGTTAAAAGAAAATTATAAAAATTAAATATTTAACGTTAACTTTTTGTTTTTAAAAGTAATTTATTAAAATAGTTTTTATATATTTTAAAATTATATCATATATATAATAAGAATAAGAGGGATCTTATACAAATACTACTAAAGGTCAAAAATCGATTTTTTTATATTATATACTAATTATTTATAAGTTATAATTATTATTTAAATTCTTAACAACTATAATTTTTTTACCTCGCTTCATATTATAACTCAAATTCTATTAGATATCTTACTAATATATAAATTTGAATTTAAAAAGTTATTTTAGAGTTAAATTAAAAAGAAAATTCGTAATTATTGTCTTCATTATACGGTAGACATTGTTTGGACCATATTTTGAATTTCAGAAATTAGAATTGAATAATTTTACGGCCCACGCAAAACTTACAAAATTATGTTTAATTCTAAGGTGATCCAATATCCAAAATCCAATTAGAATGGTCTGCAATATAGATAAAAAAGACGGTTACAAATTTTTATTAAAGAATTTTATTCCATTTAGGAAACCTTTTTATAATTGATTTAAAATATTAAAACGCGTTTTATATTAGATTTATATAGAGACATAACATATACCAGACATTATTATGTATTATTATTATATTAGAGTAGATATATTATTATGGTTTTACATACATAGAGATTGAGAGGGGTCGTGAATTTTTTTGTGAGAGGGATGATTAAAGTTTTTCTTATCCAAACTTTTTCTATAAAAATATTTAATATATTATATAAGATGTTATGATAATTTTATATGGAGAACCAGTTACACAGGAGAAATTATCATATTGAGAACTCAGAAACCTTATTAATTCATTGGTTTGTATCGATGTGAAAAAATTAGTTTTTATTAAAAAAAATATTTGAGTTTCCCGGCTAAGAGTTCAACTTTAATCTAATTTTATTTTGTTACTACACATACTTTGAATCATGCTATTTGATAAATAAATTAAAATTATATAAATTAATAAATTAATAAATATTAATATACTTTTAAATTTAATCAATTTATATATGAGAAAATTATAGTGAATTAATTTTTAATAACCGAGGATTACTATTAATTATTTTTATAATTAAAAGTTATTTATATTTCTAAAAGAATGTTATTATACAGGTTGTTGAATTGTCATGACACACATTAAGTATTAATAATATGGAGTAATATGTTTCGTTCAATAAAGAACCTGTCATATATTAGTATTAAAAAGTGGGATGGAAAAATTATTATGACGATAATTATTATGTATCGTTTTATTTTATAATATTAAGTTAAAGTTTAAATCTCATTAGTAATACAGTAATATTTATTAGTTATTGATGCAAGGTTTAAGTTATATATATTATCTAATTGTTTGTAAATTGCAATTAATACTATATTACTAAAAATCTAATAACATGAAAAAACGTATTCAAATGAATAATTATATTATCATATTATTAATATATACATGTATATTATATCTCATATAACACAATATCTATTAAATTTTATATAAAATAAAGATAATAGAGATCTTATCAAAAATATATTTAAATCTAATATTTATAATCTTAAATATATTAAAAAATCATGTTCATAATATTTCAAATCACAAAATTTTACATATTTATATATTAATAATATAAATTTATATTTTTTGCGATGTGCATATTTATTTTCAATATTTTATAAAAAATTTTGTTATATTTAATTCAGTTGATATAAAAATATAAATTTTAAATAAGTTAAAAAACTAATATAATTATAATATATTAAGACTTTTTAAGATTATAAAAATATTAGTAATTTGAAAATAAATAATTTAATTAATAAAAAAAATATCCTATCGCGCGGTTAAAGTCTAGTATATTTATAAAGTTAAAATCACGTGGGTACGAGATTCAAGAATATTAGAATATACAGAAGCGGACATGTACTTTGAATTTAGCCCATTCTTTTTATACTCGTAGTCCCATATTCCCATCTAGATAAGGATTTTTTTATTAGTCCCCGGAACAAAACCTTAAATTAATATGAGCTCGTTTGGTTCTTGATTCTTAGGATATGAGTTTTGTACATTTCAAACTCATATGTAATGTTTGGCTGATTTTATTTTTAAACTCACAACTCATATCCATAAGTATGTGTTTTTAAAATCTTGCGGGTGGATATGAGATTGATGTATTAGAAAGTGAATCAAAAAATTATTATTTTTATTTATAAAATTGCATGTTATTTTTAAAATAAAAAATATAATGATGTTGTTTAATATTTAATAAATAATAGTGATTTATTTTCATATTAACTGCACATATTTTTTTTTATTAAAAAATATATTAAATTAATAAATTCATTACATCATTGAACCAAACACACGATATCAGGAGAAATGATACTTCATCCACGCACCACCTTAACCAATTCTTGATTCCAACTCGATACCAAATCAAACGACTCCTGAGTATTAGTGAGAGCAAATCTCAATATGTCTTAGCTGATCCGTATAAATATTATAAAATGATAAATTTTAATAATTTAAACAATTTATTTTATATGTTTCCAACAATTTTGGAAGTTATTGAACTTGGTCTAGTATAATACTCTAATATAGTAATTCAATCTTTACGACTTTACCCAATGATGATCGCTTCTTTGTCCTTTGAAATGGTTTGGTACAAATTTTGTGTTAAAGACAAAGCAAAATGGTCTAAAAAAGCACGCCCACACCCTTGTATGTTGACATTTTGAAGGAGAGAGTTGGATTCATAAAATTTAATGGCCACTTCGAAGCTCCAGGCTCTATGGAATCATCCTGCTGGCCCTAAAACCAGTTATTTATCTCGTCTCTTTCTTTTGCATTTCGATAAATCATGCTAGCTAGCTTTGTTGCTAGTTGTTGTAATATTAGTATATGACAGTATGTGATCATACTTAGTTTTTGCTGTAGAGTATATGATTCTGAAATCTGAATCGACAATATGGTCCTGTCGAGCTCCAGTCATACTTTTTATCTTTGTGGCCTGAACTTCATTAAAGTTGACTTTTATCCATACAAATTCATTGAAACCAATTGTATCAAACACTTATTCTTGTTTGCCTCCCCTATGATGTTCAAGTTTTTACTCGATGCTTTGCTATATTGCGTCTTTTAACTGAACTAAATTAATCTGCAATATTAGTGATGTACGAGTGCCTAGGAAGTTGCATTATTGCTTAAAACTTGTAAATTAACAAGTAACTATTAGTCGAAGAATAGATAAAAGGGATTGGAAGTTTGTGTAGGATCACGTAATTTAGTGCAATTACTGTAATTTTATATGGGATTTGTTATATCTTATTGTAGTTCACTTCTGGGCACCAACTTTCAAATGGGGGATCAGCATAGCTAATGTTGCTGATTTTGCTATACCACCCGAGAAGCTTTCATATCCCCAACAAACAGGTATTTGGCACCTTATATCTTTCTATATGCACCTATTTACACACTTTTCAATGTGCACCTATTTATGCGAACTTCATTTGCTTATTTGTGTTTCGCTCCACTTTCTATTGTACACTCATCGCTTGCACACTAACAATTGTTTCTTGGCACAGGATAGTATTACAACTACAAGGAAAAGAAACTAGATCTAAATAAATTTTTGGGTTTATTGTTGATACGAGAAGGAAACAAAATGCATAATGAAAGTTTGTTCTCTAGCATAACTGAATAAAAAGAAGTTGGCAGTATATATACAGACCCAATACTCCACTGAAACACTGCTAGTGGGTCCTAACATAACGGTATTCAACCTAATACGATGTCGCTACATCCATAACTAATTCCACTATTACAATACTAAACGACAGCTTATTACAAATAATGTTTCCCACCCACTCAACTTAATTTGTAACAACTGCCCCTTCCTTAAATTCATCCTTGTCCTCAAGGATGGAAGTTGGGAAATTTCCTGTTGAACTGATCCCACCTCTCCCATGTAGCTTCATCCCGAGTCCCATTTTCCCACTGAACTTGTACCATGATGACCGGTAGATTCCCCCTTTTGATTAAGTTTCTGTTGAGAATGGCCATAGGCCTTGAGTTCACCAGAATTATCCATGCCAGGTAAATGTGTTTGCACCATTTTGCCAGTACCCAATCTTTTCTTCAGTTGCGATACATGAAACACATTATGGAGTTTACTTCCACTGGGCAGCTCTAGCTTGTATGCCACCCTCCCTATTTTTTCAATAACTGTATAGGGGCCATAGAACTTTGCTGAGAGCTTGTGGTTTCTCCTGGTGACCAATGAATGCTGCCTATATGATTGCAATTTCAAGAATACTTCATCTCCCACAGTGAATTCCCTATCCGTACGCTTCTTGTATGCATACCATCTCATTCTTTCTTGTGCTTTGGTTAAATTATCCTTAATTAACTGTTGTGTTTCTCTCCTTCTCTGCAATAACTCGTTGACTGAAGCATCCTTAGTTCTAGTATACTGGTAAGTGGTAACTGATGGAGGGTGGTGGCGTAGCATATAATGCTCGGTAAGGAGACATTCCAAGAGCACTGTGATGGTTGGTGTTGTACCACCATTCAGCTAATGGTAGCCAATTCACCCAGTCACTAGGTCTCTGCCCCGTCATGCATCTCAGGTACATCTCTATATACTGATCACTATATAGTGAAATCAGCCTTCATAGTTGGCCAGTAGAATGATCTTTTTGCCCTCTTGAGTGTAGTTGCCACTCCAGAGTGACCCTCCTCAGCATTACAATGAATTGAAGCACATAGCTTTGCTCGTAAATCTGTACCGGCTCCCACATAGCATTTCCCATTCTTCTTGAGAACCCCATTTGACAGAATGAAGCCCTCATCATTTACTGGGTTCACCAACAATTTAGCTAGCCATTCTTGAGCCGTACCATCATTATCTAAACTCTCCTGCAAAACTCTTTCTTCCAATCCGGTGTGATCTGTTGCACTATTACACTTAACTCAGATTCTTCAAATACTCTAGAAAGAGCATATGCTACATGATTCTTCTTACCCTTCTTGTAAAGTATAGTGTAATCATACCCAATAAGTTTATATAGCCATTTCTGTTGGAGGCTGGTAGAAATCTATTTTTCCATCATGTGTTTTAGAGCTTCCTGATCAGTTTTTACAATGAAGGGATGCCCAAGAAGATAAGATCTCCACTTCTGAGTTGCCATGATTATTGCTAAAAGTTCCTTCTCGTAAGTTGACAATCCCATGTGTTTAGTGCTTAGAGCTTTACTAAAATAAGCTATTGGCCTCCCATCTTGCATCATGACAGCTCCAACACCATTTTTGCATGCATCAGTTTCGATGATAAGAGGTTTTGTGAAATCTGGAAGTGCTAAAACAGGAGACTGGTCATGATTTCCTTGAGTTTGTTGAATGCTTCTTCTGCCTCTATTGTCCATTTGAAAGCGCCCATCTTGAGTAACTGAGTTAGTGGCTTACTCACCACTCCATAGTGTTGTACAAACCTCCGATAGTAGCCTGTTAAGCCAAGAAACCCTCGTAGCCCTGTAACAGTTCTTGGTCGCGGCCAATGGAGCATAGCTGCAATCTTATCCCCATCTGCTGCAACCCCATTGAAAGATATAAGATGCCCAAGGTATTCAATTTGTCGCTGGGCAATAGCACATTTACTCTTCTTCACATATAATTTATGGCTTCTTAGTACGTCAAAGACCAACTTCAAGTGATTAATGTGATCCCGTTCATTAGCACTATAGACAAGGATATCATCGAAAAACACAAGAACAAACTTTCATTATGCATTTTATACTGAATTGTATGTTTCTTAACTTAGAAGCTAATTCATCAGAGTCCAGGGTTGCTATATGCTTTTTTTTCTTATAAATTGTTTTCAAGGGGTTGCTATATGCTTATTTTTTTTCTTATAAATTGTTTTCAAGCTTACATTACCCTTTATTTCTGGGAAGTTGATTTTTTCCCCTTCTGTCATATTGTATAACAGTGGTCGCAATTAGTGGAATTATCTGGTCACGATATGGTGTTGTTATCAGACCGGTGAGTTTGATGAGATGCTTATACAGTTATACTACATTCAAATAGTTAAACAAACTTGAAAAGGCTGGATATGGTTGAGAACAGGGTTTTACATCTTAGAGGGTGACATCCAACCAGCATATTAAGCACGACAGGGTGTGCCATTATTATTTGTTATCTTCTGTCATATCTTCTTCCATCTTGTTGTATTCTTTCCTGTTGCTATGTTTTGTCTTGAGTTTTCTATTAATGAAATTCTGGAGAGGATCAAACGCATAAAATATCGACTTCTAGCCATTATGACTAAATAAATTGTGTGTGTGTTTGTGGGGGGGGGGGGGGGGGTTCAAACTGAAAGTACAAAGGCATACTAGAATGAGCCACGGGCTATGGACCTAGCCAGTGCTGTGTTCAGGTCTGTTGACAATGAATGAAGAAATACAACTCTAAAATGTATAGCATGATGACTACTTCACTGTTACAAGAAACCTTTGAATTCCTGAAATTATTTCAATACACATACAAACTTGGAGCAGAAAACCTGTTCCTGTAGTATTTTCTTACAAAACCAGTTAAAATTTATTACTCAGTTTCAGGCTTTCAGCCATCTAAAATGCACAGGCCTGGCATAGATGGCCGTATTTGTATTTGGTCTCATTGAATGTAGTAACCTGATGAGTAGTTTTCATAGACTTCATTTTTGTCTAATTGTTTGTTTCTTTATTCCCTTTTATTTTATTTGGTTCTCCTTCCGCTCTAAATTTTTACTCGATCTTTGTTTTTTTTAATTAAAGTTCCAATTGTCTGAGGCTTTTTTCCTGAACATGATTGCTTGTGGATTGCAGAAGAACTGGAACCTTACAAGTGTAAATTTTGCAATGGCTGGAACAGGCATTTATCAACTTTCACGAAAAATACGGTAAGTTTGCGTGTCTCAGTGCAAAAGATGTTTCATTTTGCAGATGATTTTAGAAAAACTGAAATATAAGAATCATGATGAAAATCTTGTACTGATTTGGGTTATGTTGATAGGTTAGTTAACTGCGAGATTTATCTTTTTCTGGATCTATGGACTTTGCCTGTTTTATTAGGAATTTCATTGTTTCGATGTATGACCATATAAATTGTTTCACATTCTTCACATTTCAACTTTTCCTTCGCTCTATTCATCATATTAATGTAATCGTGCTCTGTACAATTTCAGGCAAGATTACTTTAACGAGAAAGAAGTTGCTGCAACAAAGGAATGATGATAAACTTCTTTCTGTTTGTAAACTACAGGGGTGGATTCAGTTTGGCTTCCTACTACAAAAAATATGTTGCATTGATGTTAGTCTCTGTTTTACTTCTGTTTAGGTTAGCATCCAGGGAGGGGATACAAAATGATGTATGGTTGCTTCCTTTGACTGCTCTTGACTATTAGACATGATCCTTGATGGCATATATATTAATATATATAGGCTCAGACTTGTCATTTAAGATTTTGAGTTTGATGACTACTCTCTTTGTAGGTTTGTTATACGTAAATAGCCCATGCATCAATGTTGATGCTACTAGATAGAATGCAATGGAAAAGTAAAGGCAAAAAATAGGCAAAGAACCAGGTAGTTGGAAGAAGTCATGGAGCAATGTGTGCCTTTGCTGAAGGAAAATAAATATAAAAAGGCTATCTTAAAAATGGTGGCTAGAGTTTACTTGCTATAGTATTTTGATAGCTGAATTTTGAAATTTATAATTTAAAAGTGGCCAACAAAACACTATCCTCAAAAATAAAAATGAAATCTAGCTACGATTGTTTGACGATTACCCACCTTTTTGAAATATAAAAGTAATTTATAATCACCAAATTACAATTCTGAAAATTCAGCCATTTAAAATGTTAAATTAGGTCAAATTCAGCCACCACTTTGCAATTTACTCAAATAAAAATTAGCCATGTTTAGAAATTTTGTATGTTGGGTAGACAACCTCAATTTTATGTTAGGTTTTTGGATAATGTATACGTTATCTACAGAATGTACAGAAATCATTTTGTGGCTATATAATAATTTCACTTTAAAGTTTGTGCAACTCGAAGAAATATGATCTCACAGCAGACATCAGCATCTTTTATTAGGAAGACATCAAATACGGAAGCACTTGGACTGTTTTTATCAAATTCTGAAGATAGATACAATACAAGATTGTTTTAATCAATCACGGAATCCAATAGTATGTTTAATGCATTTAAAATAAGGCTATCGTTCTTATCTATCACTACAACAATTTTTCAGAACTTACAATCACCTCAGCAACAGCGCATCAGATGAAGACTCCAGTGCAGACTTTCAGTATAAGATTTGCTTACAGTAGAAGAACTCGATGGCCGAGGCAGAACATGAAACCACAAGAGAAAGCTGCTATAGCTTTGGCACACATTGATGCCACATAAAATGTGTGTCCTTCTATAGTTAAAAATCTTACAAAGTTATGTACTTGTGTCCCAACATTACTAGCACTATTCAATTCCCACTCCTCATCTTTAGTCTGATCTGGCTCTATGATTAGATTATTAACCCAAACTCAAATCCAATGTGCTTTCATTCAAATCTTGCCGTTCGTGGGGACTGTCTTCAATATCCTGTAGTAAGAATAAAGATTGCAGTTTAACATATCTATCGGTGTATTAGTCTACTCTAGTATGCTTATTCAATCTATGTTGCATTCTATCCTCAGTTTTCCTTGTAGTGAATTAGAAATCAGAAGTAAGAATCAGAGATAGGTCAAATCAAATACAATATAACAGAAGAAACAGTGAAGGATAACAATCACCTTATTCTCTTCCATTGGCACATCATTTATATCTGGTTTCTTTTTAAAACCATCACTTTTGGAATTAAGCTCTGCTGCCTCTGGTTTAGTCTCACTAGAGTTCGATTCATCCTCAGCATCAACCTCCTCTGCAGATTCAGTTTTTTGATCTTCCAGTACAGCAGTCTGATGTCAACCATCCAAACCATAAAATCATTTATAAATAAAACAAATATAACCATTTCCTAACAGTTGAACAACTTATAAAAAAATGACACTGAAAAAATTAGAGCGAAGGGGCTTAGCATAGCATCTCATAGCCAATGAGTGTATCTCAAAAATTAATAACAAAAATATAGTGAATAATGTTTGGTGTCTCTTTCCTGCATCATTTTACCCAATAAAATTCCTGAAACATGTACGAAACAAATCGGGTAGACATACTCAGAACACAAAAAGAACAGAAGCACCCACAAACAAAAGAGCCCTATATTATTTCAATCATGGAAAAGGCTGAGCACCAGTATGAGTTAACATAAAAAAACATCTATAGAGTTGAGGCACCAAAAAAACAAGACAAAAAAATTACTCTGACGTGTTCAGAATAAGAATTCATGTCCCCTATCTCGCAAGTCTCCACCATGACCATCAATAAAAATATAAAATATAACTTTAGAATTATAGATCATAACCGACGGGAAAAAGGAAAGAGAACAATGACACTCGAGAGAGACTTTCGAATTCAGACAGTAAACTCGTATTTCTACCTACTTTAATTGAGTTCATATGGGCATGATGCTCCATGCGAGATTCACATCTTTTGAAGCAGTGATGCAATTACAGGCCCAACGGTTAGAACATGGTGCCAATTGTACTATGTAATACCCGTCATAACTCTGCATTCTCTTTGACAAATACCATCCCGATTATTTTGAAAAGGTCAGTATGTGTTACTTTCACAGGCTCTGTAACAAATTCTACTGTCCGATAGTCAACCTTGATAAGCCCTGGTCAATGGTCTTACAACAGGTCAAGGAGAAATCAGAGAGTGGTGATATGGCTCCGCTGCTTGATGCAACTCAGTTATGGTATTTTAAAGTTTTGGGGAAAGGTACCATACTGAAAGCAGTTTTTGTGAAGGTGGAACGCATTTCAAAGAATGCTGAGAAGAAGATTGAGGCTGGTGGTGCTGTTGTGCTTACAGCGTAGTAGTATGACCTTTATAAAGACTTGAGATAAGAAATTTTTTGTTGGATTGTTATTAATTATTACTGCTTTCTAATTGTGTTTTGCATTATGGATTCATTGTTAAAAGTTTTTTATGGATATGTTTTATGGTTTATGTTTTATTTGCGTATACTAGTTTAGTGATGCTTGTGGAAATTATTAGATGTTTATTTGTCTAGGTTGTTTGTTTGTGAGGATATTAATTCCCGTATATATGCTCTATTTATAATCTGCATTAATATTTTGAACTATTTATGATCACTCTAAAACTCACTAGTAGGAGTGTTTAATTCCAATATCTCCCAGAGTATATCAGTCCCATAGAAATTAACTATGTAGTACTTGAATTCTAGTCAGTGGGATGATTTAAGAATGAAGTAGTGGTAAATATGAACTAATAGGCTAGTAGTCTGGGATTAGTCATCCCATGGAGGAGGGACATAGCCAATTAAGTCTAATAACATCAAAGTATGTATTCATATAATCTGGTAATATCATTGATTTTCATTAACAGCATAAATATATGCTGAAAGGAAGTTGGGTCTAGATGTTTGAATTAATTCAAAGGTTTGTTTTGTTTGTTTACTTGAGCAATGCTTTGATCAACTCGGCATATTACTTGTATCTTATTTGAGTGTTTATGAATGGAAAGTGGTTAGCACCAACAGACAGCAGTTCGGTTTATAATTTTGAGGATTTGTAAGTTGAATTATAGATGGGTCCAGAGTACATCAGCATGCTGCACACACCTTCGAATTTTATTTGCACGGGGTCAGTAACATTTATTTAGTCTATTTTGTTTTTGCAGTGTTCATTACCAGTTTTTTATATGTTGAGAAAGATGGGTGCAAGAGAGGGGCAGTTATTATTACTTGTTTGTTTGTTTTAGCGGAGGGGGATGGTTTTATGTGTGCCATCAATTAGCGATCTGAACTTCGTATAAGGATCCAAGGACACAGATTACATACTCAGTGTTATATAGATATCTATAGAATAATGCAGAAAGCTATGATCTGATGAAAGTCTTACATGTATGTACATATAGTATTACAGGAAAGTTGTAATCGAAAGTCATACTTTTATGTGTGTGTCATAGATTTAGCAATCTGCGACCTTAAAAAGAATCTAGAGTCATTGTTTCCTTGGGACTCCTTAGTTGATGTCATAGATACATATACAATTCTGAATAAAATCATATATGATTAAAATCATATGTATGCATTGCATCATATCTTCCGATTCTACAATATAATGTGGATAGGGATTCCCAGGCACGTATTTGGAGAAGATTATGGACGAGCAAATTAAAGTTATGGTTAGCAAGCATGTGTAACATAGGTGTACAAACCGCTATTCATAAGTTTTAGTTTAAACTTGTACCTAACCTGATGGAGTTCACATGCCAATGATGCTCCATGAGAGATTCACATCTTCTGAAGCAGCATTGCAAGTAAACGCCCAACGGTTAGAACATGATGCAATTTATATTATGTAAGACCTGTCATAACTCAAAACACACACCTCTAGAATAAAGAAAGCAAACTAAAACTATGAACCCACCTTGTATGCTAACATTATCAATAGGCCCCATTATAACCCCGATATGAACACTTCAAATCGTAAATATAATTAAGCAGTTTTATAACCCTGGCGGATCTTGCAATCTTATAACCCCGGCAGATCCTCCTCTCCTCCCGGTGATAAAAGTGCATCAGTATTAAAATTTATGACCATAACCAAAAAACAAAAATAATAATTCAAACGAAACCTAAACATACCTAAAAATTTGATTAAACCCAAATTCAAATTCACCAAAATAACATAGATTTGACAACCAAACTCAATCAATTACCCAAAAATAAAATCATATGCTTGAATCTACACACACAACATAATAATTACTATAAAGGAAAAAAATAGACGGGCTTACCGGAATATACTTGAATCTACGCCTAGGCTTAGTTGTCTTAGAATCATTAAGATTAGTTAAATCATAGGGAGTCCACTTATATAACAAGAGACAAGAAGTAGTTCCATTAGTAGTCTGAGAATGTTTGTTACTGGAACTAACTGGGCTCCACTTCTTCTTCCATTTTCTAACCGGACCGGTGAATACAGTGGCCGGTCCTCCATAACGGGTCGATGACCGCCCGAATCGGGAACCTACTCCTTCCATTTGTTGAAGAAGCAGATTGGAAGTAAAAACAAGTTTGGTCCAACAACCTCAAAGTTGTTGGGTTTTGAGTTTTTGTGGACCATATCTATGTAATCTCAATTGTTTTATTAATTACTGTATTATTACAAGCTCACTATTATATTTTTATTAATATTTATATTAATTTTTTTATAAGATTAAGAGTTGGTACATGATATACATTTTTTTTATTTTGTATAAATTTATTAAAGAGGGGACAGGGAAGGGATATATTGAGTAGAAATTAATTTTTTTAAACATGTAAAAGTTAATTATAATAAGTAGAAATTATTATTTTTTTATCGAAGAAATAAAATTTCATTAAAAAATCAAAACGTTCATCAATACATAAGTGAATTCCGGATAAATATTGCTTACCCTCCAAATACGATCAAGTAGACTTCGTTAAACAGTGAGCCACTTTGTTCGCAGACTGTTTAACAAATTTGAGAGACACCTCCTGATCTTTTAATGCCGACAACAGCGCCCTCTACTCTTCAGTGAACTCTGATAAAGTATATATTTATATATATATTATAAGATTTTATTTTAATATTTCTAGTATTTTGTACATAAATGGATATTTATTAATTAGAATTTAATGTTTTATGACAGGAAATAAATAATTCATAAAGTTGGAAGAATTGGAGAATAAAGACTCTAGTTTGGAGATAAACTAGAAAAAAATTCAGATTTAATGGACATCTCACACATACATTAATGTTTGAGCCATAACTTGAGTTCTAGAAGTCAGAATTAGACGATTTTACAACTCACACGAAGATAATAGAAAAATTTATAATTCAGAGGTGGTCCAACAAACATATTTCAACTGGAGCATTCCAGAAACATACCTCAAAAGCAGTTACAAATTTCAACATTAGAATCCAACTCATTATAGGAAATTGTTTGTGTTTCCTTATGAAGTATTAAAACTCTTTTATATATTAAGGTTTTATTATATTATTAGAGATATATATCATATATCATTGCATCATATTATATTATCAGTTAGCCGTACTTTTGAGAGAAAAATGAGATAAACACTCTGAGATGGAGATTGAAGGAAGGAGTGAAGGGATCCATCCGGACATCAAACGAGTTCTTTAAGTTGTATTTTTTGTACTTCAATTCTATAACTCATGGTTTGTACTAATAATTTATATATGTTTTTATTCATCATGAGTAGCTAATTCCTTAATTCGGAAATTTGTTAGTATTCGTGGTTTATCATGTTTGTTTGATTATATTGTGATTGCTTACGTTTCAGAACACATCGATACCTTTTCAAGATTTGGTTTCTCTTAATAAGGGATGTAAACTGACCCCCATAGAACCATCGAATTATAGAAGTGTGTCACTGTTATAGTGTTACCGTGATTTAAAACTATGAGAATAAGAATATGAATATTTTGTTAAGATTTAATTATTGAATAAGATTTTTTTTTATGTGACTTATAGAATGCATTGTTGTGATTTAAATGATTATGTGAGAATCTTTAAAATAATTGTATCGAGTATATTATGTGCAACTATGTGATTAACATTATATGATACTTGTTTAAGTGATGTTTTTGAAAAGATAAAATATTATTTTGAGTCGTTAGACGGAAGTTGCTTGCTGGGTTTCGCAGCTCATTCTTTTAATATTTCAGGCTTGTATAAGAGGAAGATAAAGTGCATTGGATTTCGAACATCTTAGATTCAGAATAGATTAGTTATGGACTTGTCATTATTGGTTGCGCCTTTGTAATAGTTATATTTTTAAATATAGTTTTGTATTTTAGATTTTATAAGATTAATAGCCCGAAAATGGCGGATAGACTTAACACGGTTAAAGGAGTAGCTAACCTTTAATTGTATCCATAGGGGTTATTAACGAATCGGGAGAAGAGTTGTATTTCCGGTACATGATATGATAGACATGATTTAAGTATTAGATCGGGAGATTGATATGCGAACTATGAGATTTATAATTCTTGATGCTTAATAGTCTATGAATGTACTTTGTTTGATCATGGGAGTGACGTTTGTGGTATAATTGTATGCATTATAACTTACCTTGGGAGAGAACAATATAAAATTTAAAAGAATTGTTTTTAGCAGAGTAAGAGACTTGTATGTCATAATTGATAGACATTCATCAATGTCAATGAAGAACCCTATTTTCTGGATTGCTTTTTATCATTGTTAAATCACAATTTTATTTGCTTATTAGTTTAATTTAGTTGATAAACAAAAATTTAAATCAATTCTTGTTATATTAAGAAATAATATACTTAAACTTGTATTAATATTAGTCATTCCGTGCGAACGATACCCTGTTCAAATACCCTGCAACAAACTCCAGAACTTCTGATTGCTTGTACTACTACAAGACAACCTGTCTCCAACACCACTGGAGTATGGATTCGTTCTTTAATCCAACTGAATGCTTCACCACCATTGGAGTAGAAATTAATTTTGTTGAATCACAAGTCATTAAAAAAATTTAACCACTAATCACTCAAATTTGAACCGCTACTCACTCGAATTTGAACCCAAAGCGCCAATTTTTTTCCATTCATTTTGTCTATATATAAATTGTTATGTCAAATGTGAAAGTCTACTGGTGATAAAAAAAACATTATTGTGATGATAAAAGAATAGCTTTTCATAGAATGTTGTTAAGATGGTAGAGGTAGAATTTTTATCAAATCTAAATCATACCCGTTAAAAGAGGGGTGTTGGCCCTATATGTCACAATTTGGAGAGAAAATGTCTTAAATGGCACATCTCAAAAAAATGACCCTAAATAACATTGCAAAACGCTACATCATGTAACGTTTTGAAAAAAAAAATCTCCCCAAAACGCTACTTTAAATTGCGTTTTATAAATATGAACCATATTTTCATATTCGAAAATAACCTCATCAGATACGTCATGTTCGAAAATAATTTATGAACCATATTTTCTTTAACGAATTGAATTCAAAAAAAAAAAATTTAATCCAAACTCAAAAGTTTAATACTTTTTTATCGAATTAAATCTAAATATTTTATCATTTACTTGACTCGTCTCGTTTTTTCTCAAATTATTTACAAACTTAATGTTTTCTTTTTAAGAAAACAAACTTGATGTTTAAAAATTGGACTTAACCCTCCTCATTAACATTCCTAAATATGAACTACATTTTTTATTTTATTATTATATACTAAATATGAACTATATTTTTTATTAAAATATAATAAAAAAATATTATTTACCAGTATATTTAAAATACCAAGCGATGGGTTCTTGAGTTTCCCTTTCGAGTGGGAAAAAAGATTGGATCAGATTTGATTGATTGAATTGGAAATGGGTTTCTCTGTAACAACCCTCATCTTTGCTCTGGTGGGCCTGATTGCTAGTCTTTCTACCAGAATCTGCTTCAACAAAGGCCCTTCTGCCAATCTGTATGCTCTCTTTTATCTTCATAAACTTGATATTTTCTTGATTTGTTCAGGAAAAATTTTTATCTGATTTTTTGACAAATTGATGGAATTTAATTATTTGGGTTATATTTTATTTGAATTGGGTCTCATTTTATTGGATAAAGTTTTGATCTTGTCTTGTATGTTGCATACTTAAGCATACCATGCATTTTCATATGCTGATTGTTATATGTATATTTGTATGTATATGATATAATTAGATTGATTATTCTACTTCTTGTGTGAAATCTCAAGAAAACTTTGGTTTGGATGATTCAAAGAGATAATGATATAGCACTAAATAAACTAGTAATGATTAATTGATGAACTGGCGCTGATGGTCATCGTGATGCTGGTTAGTGTTGAACTACCTGATGAGTATGAGGCGTAATAGATTCGAAATGTATAATTATACTGACTTGATGCATCCTATTCTTAAAATTTGGATACTTTTGGCATCCCATTTTTAGTACAAGATATCTTGATTATAGACCATTAATTTTGTATGGCTCGAGTTCATCTTGAAGCTGTTTACTTGGAAACACAGCAAACAACTGCAGATGCTAAGAGAAAGCGGTTAACCTATAGATAGACTAAATTTCTAAAGGTGAATGTGCCATCAATTGACTTGAAAGTCGCAAGTAAAGATGTTTTCTGGAAGGTGGACTGTTGGAGGCTATAGCAACTGAAAAACTTACTTGGACATGTAGCTTATAGATATCAGTTAGTTGTACTTAAACTATTGTCCTGAACCTTAATATCATTCTTAAGAGTTAAGAAAATGCGGATACACTTGGTTTACAATAAAATTTAAGTTATAAATTTTCTTGTTAAAACACATCTGAAACGATGCCGTGGGCTTCTATTTTCCGGTCTACTACCTAAGCCAACATTGTGAGATACATTGTCTATATAGTATATAGTGGATATTACATGTACGAATTTACAAACTAATTAATTAAATGATTGCGCTTCTAATACATGTGTGATCTTCTCAAAGGCAAGTTTCTACCTAATCATAAAGGTATAAGCATCATGCTGAAATGCTTTAAAGAAACATGGTATGAAACAACTGTTTTAGCATAATGAAACCCTGTCTTGATATAGTTTCTTACTCTCGTAACGGTATGCTCATGTGTTGCCTTCCTATGTTCCACTTATATTCACTGTGCTAATCAGTTAGACATTTGCAGGCTCCACTTGACGTTGGTGATGACTGCAACAGTTTGTTGCTGGATGATGTAAGTAGTACTAAATACTGATCCTCTATGTGGAGATAGGCGATTATCCCCTTGTTTTACCCTTTTCCCACCCTTGTCTTGCATCAACGTGTGAGTTAGTTTTTGTTGTCCACATTGCACTCCTGTATCCCCTGTAGTTTGCGCTGAAGTGAGCTGACCGATGTTACTAAGCTATATAATTTTCTTAAAATTGGTTTTAATATTGGTTAAGTGAAGGCAATATGTTTTCACAGGATTCATGCATTACTAAGTAGCTTATATTACAGTTCGCTATCACCAAAGTCATTGGTTTCACTTGTTATTGCAACAATTACTTATGCAACAAGTCAAGAAAATCAGTGTTGCCAATTTAGTAGAATCCTGTCATTTATAATTCTAATTGAATAATGCTGAGCAGCTGTTTGGTCTTCTAGGTGGGCTATTGTCTATCTTGCACAGATGAATCCACTAATTGTCCCGATACTGAGCGAAGGGGAATGAGGTGACTGCCTCTTTATGAATTAGCATATTTTTTCAATGGATATGTTGCTTCTCAATGTTTGTGCCACATTTTTTCGTTTTCAGTTGCATATATTTTGTAAGATTATATGGACAAGGATGAAATAATAAGATCAAAAGCTGTTTGCTTGTTGTACTCTCAATTGATCTGTTACTTAGAGAGTTATTTGGTTAAGTTGTTACAGTCTGTCACTTCTGTATTTGAATTCAGAGTAATATATAACTTCTTTGCAATGTGCTCAGAAATATATAAAATACTCGTGATAGTGTGCTCAGAATTCGGATATATATTCTTCTTGCATTACGACACAGTTGGAAAAACTTGGTTCATAACAAGGTAACATTAGTGTATCCAATCTATCAAATTTCAAGTGGAGATTCTTGCATTACTACGCTGTAAGGTAGAAAAGCTTGTTTCACGAAAAGGTAAAATTAGTGTATTCAATCTATCATCAGTTTTCAATGCCTATTAGTCATTTCTAGTGGAGATCTTGTTAGACCTTGTGAGCCGCCTTAGCTACAGATGCAAATGTCAAAATCTAGAAGATGAGATGTTCAGCATACCAATGCACAGCCAACTCTCCAGAAGATAAAACAGACATCCAATAATTATCAATGAGGCATTTTACGAAGATGAAGCCCATAACCATCATTTATAGATATGGTATGTTTTCCAACTACTATAATTAATATCATAAGCTTCCTAGTGCCCATATATAACCAGGCAGACATAAGAAGCAGTATTATGCGATAAGAATGGAGACACTAAAGAACCTGATGATGGTGTTTGTTACATTTCTCATACTGTCAGTGATGATAAGCTTGCCAGCTCTGGCTTGTCCAGCCGATGGCAGTGAGTGCAAGGACTGCATTGCCAATCGTATGAAGTCGGATTGCCCGGCATGTGCACTAATCATGCGATGCATGGCACAGTGTTTATGGGACAAGGGTATTTCCCAGAAGCAGTGTGTCAAGAAATGCAATTGTGATGGTGGGTACCCCAGGGTCTCTGATTGCAAGAAATGTCTGTTACAGTGTAAATGTAGCTGCTCTATGTAAAATGGGCAGGCACATTTCATATATTCTTGCTCAACATACTACTGAAAGCTGGACTTGACATGTTTATGATTGCTTCCTTATGGATGGAATCATCTTGAAATTGAAAAAGTTGAATTAATGTGTTGCTTAGGCGTGTGACAATCAATGTTAGCTACAGGTATTAACTAAAACAACACTAGAAATATAAATCTCATTGCAAATGTGCAGAATTTGATGAATGGGGATTGACTGAATCATCAAGCTCAAATTGTCCAGGTTGATAGAATTATTTTAGATTTTTTTGGAAAATAAATTGAGACGAGCTTACTTTAAAGAAGTCTCAAAATTGTCCAACAAACTTATAAAATTAATGATAAATAGAAATAATAGGCGCAAGTAAAATTTAGTTAATGAAATAAGATAAGGCTAAGTTGAAAGGTCAATAACAAATATAAGTAGTATATTTAAACAACATTTATTTAATTATTATCAACTTCAATTTGTATACAAAATCTTTACCCAAGAGTGTATATATCTTTAGGGGAACTGAATAATCGCTTAATGGCATTTTCTTAATCAATTTGCTAGCTGAAATGTCAAATAAATGCTCCGTCAAAGTGTTGAGAAACACCACCTTTAATATAAAACATAAAACTGAAATCAAATTTTATTCACACTTTCTCAACAACTAAAACCTATAATATAAAATTCACTTCTATTTTTGTGACTTGAATGATTTAAATATTTTAAATTTTATAATATTTGTAAAAATATTATTTTTTATTAAACATGTAACTTGTATTCAAAATCAATTAATACATGTACACATGTCTACAACCCATTGTAAACTTATATGCAAGAAAATTAATTGCTTTTCTTGTCTAGATGCATTATAATGGATACCTTTGCATTCGGTCACTCAATCCATTCAATTTTCTTCCATTATTACAATTTTCTAAATAATATATTATAAATAATTTTAACCTAAATTATATTTTATTATATTTATAATTTAATTTATTTTAATATTATATAAGATAGTTTTATCATTATAATTTATTTATAAATTTCAATTTTGTCATCACTCAAACTCAACCAATCATTTAAAATTGTAATTTATTAAAGATATTAAATCTCATTAAGATTATATTAATATTATTTTAACTATATTAAATTTTCTTAAAAATTAATATTAAAAATTTATTGAAATTTGAATATTACTACAGATTTAATAATAATTTCATAATAATTTTTTTAGTTATGAAATTAGCATCTTATTGGTACGGATTTTAGATGTACTTCTGATGTATAATATGTACTTGTAGTATATAATATTTTGTTTTTTAACTTACATCCTGGAGGGTTCTAGTTTAAACATTTTAACAATAATAAAATATATAATATACAATATATTGTGTATATATATATTGTACATATGAATTTCATATTTATAATATGTAAATTAAAAGCTATGTGTAATAATTTTTATTTTCTTAAAATGTAAATCTCTCATACTAATACACTTTTTTTTTTTGAAAAGCTAATACTAATACACTTGATATGCATTTTATATTTACTAACAAAATAAATAGTATTTAATTAAAAATAAATCTTCCCTTGCTCCTTTAAACATTAAGAACTCACCGCTTGTAATTTAGAAACATATAATTGTAACTTTTTGTTATTTTTTCATTTTGACTAATTGTTCTATATATTTAACATTTAGTTTAGTTTAAATAACATAATATGTTCAGGTATATTTTTAAAAAATTAATAATATAAGTAAAATAAATAAATTAAAATATTTTACTTGAATAAATTGTAAACTGGATTATATTAGAGTGAAAAGTTTTGTCTATATTAAAAAAGGTAAAATATTATTAAAAAGTAAAATAATAAGATAAAACATTACTTTGATGCAAAGTTGTTTTGTTTTATTTTAAAATTTTGATGTAAACAATTTTTTATTTTTTATAAATATGCATATTTTTGTAATTAATTATTAAATAAAGCACTAATAATAAATTCATATAAAAATATAATATAAGTAAAATATTAGTATCTACCATCTGAAATGGGTGAAACGGAAAATAATACAGTTTTTAAACGAAACTTCTCTTAGAAAAATTAAATACTTAGTTTTATCCAAACATTATAAAACAAATATATTTTTTTCATTGCAATAATATTATGAGAAATAACTTAAACACAGAAAATGATATTATATAAATTATAAACTTTTCAAAAATGTTAAATATTAATATAATAATAAAAAAAATCTCCAATAAAAGTATAAATAAATAAGTTTGTTAACTTCATCTATAATTTAGAAATTAAAATTGGTAGTGGTTAGATTTGCTCATGTAATTCAATATAGCACAAAACCATATTACAGAGCAAGTATTTAGTGCTTACAATTGTCCAAATACACTATGTATCTATACACTCAATGTAATAATTGTACAACATAACTCTCGGCCTTGGTTCTCAGCATACCCCGTCCTATGCTAAAGTGTGTTAGTCTCTTTTTGACACGTGCTCAACTACTACCAATTGGTAGTGGTTCTCAGCATATCTTTTTTAAAATTCTAACCAGTAGTTTTAAAACTCAAAAGTTTGCGAGATTATAAGAAAAAGATATTTTATAAGTGATCTCATAAAATTATTTAAGTTATAAAATTTGGGGTAAAAAAAATAGAACTTTATATAATAAAAAAATAGTTATATTTGATAATTATTACCTCAAACAAAAAATATATATATATACATATATTAAAAATGAAAAAAAAAATCCCTAAGCTATTCCAGAGATTAGATTAGAGAGTTTAAGATATATTTTAGATAAATTATTCTATATACATACGATTGCAAACATGAGATGGTTATTTTCCTAAAATTAAGATTCATTTAAAATTTTATTAATATATTATAATATTATTTTATATTAAAATTTTAAAAAATTACCTTAAATATATCTTAGGTTCTTTTTTTACTGGTTATCCTGTTATGAAAAAATTATATACTCAGCATATACTAAAAATGAAGGAGCATATCCACCGAATTATCCAAACAAATTAAAATGTTACACAAATAATAATTGCCTCGGAAACTGGCCCCATAAATTTACCACCTAATTATTAAAAGTGTCGTCATATTTTGACAGAAACTCCATTGATAGTTATAAATATATGGTGCATGTGAACACTCTATCTCCATCATCACAACATACAAAACACTTGAAAGCTCTTCCACATTAGTACATTTGAGTAACAATGGCAAAAGCAGGGATTAGATTTAACAGAGTCGCCGAAGCTTTTGACATAGCGGTTAGGGAGCGCTCTCCCGTGCCTGAGAGTATCACTGATTTATCGGATCTTGTTGATTCTTTTATTGATGGAGAAGAAATAATTGATTATACAGAGTGTGCATTAGATGAGACTAGTGATGAAAACGAGAGTGCGGAATATTGGGAAAATAGTTTGGAGTTGTTACGTGAATATTTGGTAGAAAATGATCATGAGGATGATCATGTCAAGCTTAAAATTCTAGAACAAGTTGAATCAGCTTGCCGTGTTATCAAAGTTGATAGATCTTCGCCTGAGTTTAAACGCCGGTTGATGATTAGTTTACGTGAAACAGGTTTCGACGCTGGTAAGTGTTCATTTTGTGTATCTTCATTTCTTTTATCTAATACACTAATTTTTATATCATTATTATCTTATCTTAGTTTTTTACGAAATTTAGTATTTCTTTTCTTTACTTTTCTTAATCTTATTGGCCCCAATGTAAAACAATGTACGTTAGTACTGTCTAGTTATGATATATATTTGCAGATGATTAAATATTTCAATATATGATAAAGTTTTAAACGTATATTAGAAAATTCAATGCTTTTAAACATTATTATAGATATAAGTGAGGTTTCGGGTGCAATGCCAAAAGAATTCAAATTCAAATTCAAACAATATATTCAATTAAGTTATTATAACAATGCTGCAAATCACCATAAATTGTTTATCTATATGCAGGCCTGTGCAAATCAAAGTGGGTAAAAACAGCACAATTACAAGCTGGAGATTACGAATACGTTGATGTTAATGTAGCTGGGGATCGTTACATTGTGGAGGTTTCTATAGCCAGTGAATTCGAATTGGCACGATCAACAAACCGATACATCTCATTACTAGAAATTCTTCCTCCATTTTTTGTTGGAAAAGTTGAAATGCTCAAGCAAATTGTGAGGCTGATGTGCAGAGGAATCAAAAAATCGATGAAAAAATGTGAAATGCATGTGCCACCATGGAGACGTTACGCTTACATGCAAGCGAAATGGTTCACGCCCAACTGCAGGAGAAGTATAAATGAAATTTCCGAAAACAAGGGGTCTGATTCTGATGAGAATTCAAAGAAGAAGAGGACGGTGGGATTCAAGCCTTTACAGGTTATGAATCCTTCTTATTTTTGCAGAGAAGCTTGTGTTAGTAAAGTTGGATCAAGAGTCGGGAACTTGGCTATGGCAATGAATGGTGGGAATGGATTAATGCTACAATAGTAGGCTTTTGTATTGGTTTTGTTTGTCTAGATAGAAATTTTAATTGCAGGAATTGGTTCTCTGGTCAGTGTGAATAATATATTTTTTTGTTAAAATAATCCAATCATATTGATCTAATTCTGTATTTTACATTCCCTAGTTCACTAAACTTTTATCATCTAGTTACTTGCTAAAACTAGTGCACTACAATTTTTTAGTTTAGACGGATATACTAGCCTATTAGTTCCAATTTACCACTAAATCATCCCATTGACTATAATTCAAGTAATACATAGTTAATCTTATACTGCAAGTCTGCACTGGAGTCTTCATCTGATGCGCTGTTGCTGAGGTGATTATAAGTTCTGAAAATTTGTTCGTAGTGATAGATAAAGAACGATAGCTTTATTTTAAATGCATTAAACTTACTATAGGATTCTGTGATTGATTAAAACAATCTTGTATCATATTCGTCTTCAGAATTTGATAAAAACAATTCAAGTGCTTCCATATTTGATGTCTTCTTAATAAAAGAGGCTGGTGTCTGCTGCTAATCAGATTTCTTCAAGTTGTACAAACTTTAAAGTGAAATTATATAGCCGCAAAATGATTGCTGTTCATTATCTAGATAATTTATACATTATCCGCAAATGTAACTTAAAATTGAGGTTGTCTCCCTAACATACAAAATTTCTAAACATGGCTAAGTTTTTTTTCCTCAAGCAAAGGCGCACATTGATCCATGACTTCTTCTAACTAGCTGGTTCTATGCTTTTATTTACTAATCAAGAACAATAAGATTGATGTTAATTTTTTGCCTTTTCTTTTCCATTGTCTGCATTCTATCCAGTAGCATCAACATATTAGCATCAAACTCAAAATCTGAAATGACAAGTCGGAGCCTATCTATACTATATACTACGCCATCCGAAAAAATTACAAGTACTTATAAAATAAGTTAAACATATATAATTTATTTCATTAAACTTAATTTTTAAACATTAATCTCCTAATTATAATACATCTCTAAACAAAACTCATATATTTTATCCTCTTTAAATACAATTAATATTAATCTCCTAACTAAAATACATCTCTAAATAAAACCCACAAACATTATTTCTATTAAAAAAAATATTTAACACACATAATATTTTGAATAATTGTTATAAAGAAAAATAAATTCAAAACCATATAATAAATAAAATACTAAAATATAAAAAAAATGCAATCCGTGCATCGATATAAGCTAGTATTTTATCTTTATTTACAACCGTTGATTAATGTTATTCACATTATCAACTTCCATCATAATATCCTTCCTACCTCAACCACCATCTCCGGCCACTTATCTTTTCCGATGATCATCTCCGATCAAGAGTTTTAGCCAATTACAGATCACCAACATCTTAATAAAACAACTTTTTCACAGCCACCATAATCATCACCATAATTATCAACTTCCATCATCATCACCATCCCCGCACCCCTCTCAACACATCACTGCTATTTACCAAATCACCAATTACAAGCCAAAATAATCTAAAAATCATCACAAATCAACAAAAATTGAGGAAAATTACCATATTAGCATCAAACTCAAAATCATCTTAATATTATGCCATCAAGGATCATGTCTAGTAGTCATGAGCAGTCAAAGGAAGCAACCATACATCATTTTGTATCCACTCCGTGGATGCTAACCTAAACACAAGTAAAACAGACACTAACACCAATCTATGCAACGTATTTTTTCTAGTAGGAACCCAAACTGAATCCACCCCTGTAGTTTACAAACAGAAACAAGTTTATCATCATTCCTTTGTTGCAGCAACTTCTTTCTCGTTAAAGTAATCTTGCCTGAAATTGTACAGAGCACGATTACATTAATATGATGAATAGAGCGATGGAAAAGTTGAAATGTGAAGAATGTGAAACAATTTGTATGGTCATACATCGAAACAATTAAATTCCTAATAAAACAGGCAAAGTCCATAGATCCAGAAAAAGTTAAACCAAGCAGTTAACTAACCTATAAACATAACCCAAATCAGTACAAGATTTTTATCATGACTCCTATATTTCAGTTTTTCTAAAATCATCTGCAGAATGAAACATCTTTTGCACTGTGACACGAAAACTTACCGTATTTTTCGTGAAAGTTGATAAATGCCTGTTCCAGCCATTGCAAAACTTACACTTGTAAGGTTCCAGTTCCTCTGCAATCCACAAGCAATCATGTTCAGGAAAAAAGCCTCAGACAATTGGAACTCTAATTAAAAAAACAAAGATCAAGTAAAAATTTAGAGTGGAAGGAAAACCAAACCAAATAAAAAGGGAATAAACAAACCAACAATTAGACAAAAATGAAGTCTATGGAAACTACTCATCAGGTTACTACATTCAATGAGACCAAATACACATACGGCCATCTATGCCAGCCCTGTGCATTTTAGACGGCTGAAAGCCTGAAAGTCTGAAACTGAGTAATAAATTTTAACTGGTTTTGTAAGAAAATACCACAGGAAAAGGTTTTCTTCTCCAAGTTTGTATGTGTATTGAAATAATTTCACGAATTCAAAAGTTTCTTGTAACAGTGAAGTAGTCATCATGCTATACATTTTAGAGGCTTCATTCATTGTCAACAGACCTCATCACAGCACTGGTTAGGTCCATAGCCCGTGGCTCATTCTAGTATGCCTTTGTACCTTCAGTTGAATCCCCACCCCACATAATTTATTTAGTCATAATGGCTAGAAGTCGATATTTTATGTGTTTGATCCTCTCCAGAATTTCATTCATAGAAAACTCAAGACAAAACAAAACATAGCAACAGGAAAGAATACAACAAAATGGAAGAAGATATGACAGAAGATAACAAATAATAATGGCTGGTTGGATGTCACCCTCTAAGATGTAAAACCCTGTTTTCAACCATATCCAGCCTTCTCAAGTTGTTTAACTATTTAAATGTAGTATAACTGTATAGGCATCTCATCAAACTCACCGGTCTGATAACAACACCATATCGTGATTCGTGACCAGATAAGTCCAGTAATTGCAACCGCTGTTATACAATATGACAGAAGGGGGAAAAAATCAACTTATTAGCAATAAAGGGTAATGTAAGCTTGAAAACAATTTATAAGAAAAAAAATAAGCATACAGCAACACTGGACTCTGATGAATTAGCTTCTAAGTTAAGAAACATACAATTCAGTATAAACTATCCTGTGCCAAGAAACATTGTTAGTGTGCAAGCGATGAGTGTACAATAGAAAGTGGAGCGAAACACAAATAAGCAAATGAAGTTCGTATAAATAGGTGCATATTGAAAAGTGTGTAAATAGGTGCATATAGAAAGATATAAGGTGCCAAATACCTGTTTGTTGGGGATATGAATGCTTCTCGGGTGGTTTAGCAAAATCAACAACATTAGCTATGCTGATCCCCCATTTGAAAGTTGGTGCCCAAAAGTGAACTACAATAAGATATAACAAATCCCATATAAAATTACAGTAATTGCACCAAATTAATCAAATACACAGATATAGCAGCCTTACAACTACAACTACTAGGTGATCCTACACAAACTTCCAATCCCTTTCATCTTCGACTAATAGTTACTTGGTAATTTACAAGTTTTAAGCAATAATGCAACTTCCTAGGTACTCGTACATACTTTTTTTTCTTTTTTTTCTTTGAAAAGGGGAATCAATTCAATAATGAAAAGTCATACGCCATCTACAAATACAATCAAAATTGAACAAATGTTTAAACATATCGTTGTTGAATCCTTCTTTCTTGGAGAAACAACCAAACGATTTTTTGAATATATTATGAATATATGTACTTGTTGTGACCCAACTGTTTTGAACAATCAACCGTATATGCGATCCCATAAAATCTAAAATCCTTAATCACAGAATCAAAACCATGAAAATCATGCAGATCTATAATCCCAGACATGAACAACACCAAAACAAACCAAACTCTCACAAGGAGAGACTAAACAAAACCCAAAAAAATTGGGATCTTATTGAAGGAAAACAAGAGCTTAATCAAGAAAAACGAAAAAGAAAAAATGATTGAAATTTTCAGCCGGTTTTCACCGACGGAAGCCCTCAGAAAATATTAAAGGTGACTCCTCAAGAGAGAGATGTAGGGTTTCGTACATTACTAATATTACAGATTAATTTAGTTCAGTTAAAAGACGCAATGTAGCAAAGCATTGATTAAAACTTGAACATCATTAGGAAGGCAAACAAGATAAAGTGATTGATACTAGGGATGGGCATCGGGTCACTTCGGGTCGGGAGTGCTATCCCCCGATCCCAGAACCCAAACCCTATCCCCGAACCCGCACGATCACTGAACGGGGATTATTTTGCTTCCTTCCAATCCCCGCCAATGGGGATCCCCGCGGGGAACCAGGAAATTTTCATTGTTTTTAATTTTTTTATAAAATATAAAATATATTTTTAAAACAAATATTAACATGTTAAATTATAATATTTTATATGCATTTTTTAATTGAATACTATATTTTAATCCTGAATTAAAATTAACATTTCTTTACAATATATATTAAAGATTAAAATTATATTATATTATAGTATGAAGATTTTAAAATAGTAATGTTAAATTAAAAATTATAATTATAATAATATATATAAATTATATATATTATTAATAATTTATTTAATATATATAAATATATATTAAATTTATTAAATATAGGAAACGGGGATCGGAGCGGGAGACCCTGATCTCCGACCCCGTAACGATCCCCGAAATATTTATAAATTTTTCCCCATTTTCCGTCCTCAACGCGAAATATTCCCGATTCCCCCGCCCGAAAGGGGCGGGGATCGGATCGGGATCGGGCGGGGCGGAATGAATGCCCGTCCCTAATTGATACAATTGGTTTCAATGAATTTGTATGGATAAAAGTCAACTTCAATAAAGGTCAGGCCACAAAAGATAAAATGTATGACTCGAGCTAGACAGGACCATATTGTCGATTCAGATTTCAGAATGGCTTGGTTGAATCATATACTCTACAGCGAAAACTAAGTATGATCACATACTGTCATATACTAATATTACAACAACTAGCCACTAGGAATTTATCAAGTGAGATCAAAAGCTAGAAAAAGCTAGCATGATTTATCGAAATGCAAAAGAAAGAGACAAGATAAATAACTGGTTTTAGGGCCAGCAGGATGATTCCATAGAGCCTGGAGCTTCGAAGTGGCCATTAAATTTTATGAATCCAACTCTCCTTCAAAATGTCAACATACAAGGGCGTGCTTTTTTAAACCATTTTGCCTTGTCTTTTAGACAAATTTGTAGCCAACCATTTTAAAGTATTATATTAGAGCAAGTCTAATACCCCTTCGGTCTCATTGTTTATATTTTGGAGAGGGTGTCCGACACGTATTTTAAGGTACATAAAAAGTACCGTTCCATAACCTTTTTTTTCTGAATAAAAATTTAATATTTAAATTTTTGTTCAGAGAAAAAAAAATTAAAAAATAAATTATGAAACTATATTTTATATATATCTTAAAATGTGTGCCGACACCATCTTTCAAATATAAATAAATAGATGGGACTGAAAGAGTAACTTCCAAGATTTTTGTAAACATATAAAATATATTATCTACATAATTGGTACTCATTAATATTTATATGTAATCTGTCTTGTTATATTTGCTAGTATACTTTTATGAGTCTCTTTCTAGGTAACGTTCTGGTCCTACATGATGGGGAGTGGGTAGCGGGGCAATTTCAAAAAACAGTCGTTTTAATCATAATTTGAGAAACAAATCCTCAAAATATTACTAAGGAGAAAAATGGCCCCTTTATATCATACAATGACGTAACATCAAGTTACGTTTATAATGTTTGTTACTCCCTCCGTCTCAGAATGTTTTTCCTGTTTTGACTTTTTATACTGTTTATTATAAGCGATTGACTACTAATTTACACATAATTTATAAGATAAAATATAGTCATGAGTGATTTTGTTTGATTCATATTTGTGAGTACTTTAATACAGTAAATTTTTTATATTTAATACTAATACGAAATTAAAGATATTAACGATCAAAAAGTGTGTGTTGGGAAACGCGCACATGATTAACAGGAAAAGTAATAAGAGACGGAGGGAGTAATAATCTTTATTAAAACTATATGCTTCTGATTTGACAATGAGTTTGTCAAGTATATTACATTGTTATTGGGCGGGATGTATTGGGTTTTGGATGAAAAGTGCAGATTTAACAGTAACGCATGTCTAAAATGTGTGTTTGATTTTTTTTTTAATATATAAACGCAAATTCAACTTGCGTTTTAAAGAAAATTCTTAAAATCCAATAAAAATGCATTTTAAAGTTGCATTTTAAAAAACCCAAGATGAAGTTACGTTTTTGAGTGATAAAAAAGGTCAATTTTCTGAATTGTGATATTTAGGACCATTTTCTTTTAAATTATGATATAAAAGACCATCACTCGATAATTTCGGGCAGGGCGGCCAGATGTTAGTATCTCAGTAGAAATTTTGAAATGAGGCTCTTTTTCATATAAAGTTGTGAAATTTTTTTTATATAAATATTCGAATAATAATATTCATGCCAATTATAGACCTCAATAAAACTGAAAAAATGACATTTTATATAAATGATCCTAGAGACCCCTAATCTCCACAATTCATTATAAATTGTATTTAAATAATTATTAATACAGTATATAATGGTATTTATGTAAATAAATCAAATCATGAGGGGTATACAGGCTACGATTAAAATACATATATCATCCCAGTAAATCAAAAACGTTGATTTAGCATCAAGGATATTTATTAAGAATATTTTATATATGGTAAGAATAAAATATAATTTTATGGTAGGTTATATACGATACATACAGTCATTATTATAGTTTTACACTTAAGAGAATCTTAATATTAATATTAATACAAATAAATTGCATGGAATTTCACTAGTAAGAGATCTTAATATTAATATTTAATACAAATAAATTACATGAAATTTTATTAAGAGAATACTTACTAAATTTCAAAATTATTAAATTTTCTTAAGTATTCTACTAATTATTTTAGAATAAATTTTAATAATACTTTGTAGAACACTTAAGAAAATCTTAATATTAATATTTAATAAAAATAAATTGCATGGGATTTTATTTTCATATAATTAATTAAATATATTAAAAATCATTCAGTAGAACATTTAAGAGAATCTTAATCTTAATATTTAATAAAAATAGATAATACTTTGAATACTACTAAAGAGAATCTTAATATTAATATTTAATAAAATAAATTGCATGAAATTTTCTTTTCATATAATTAGTGAGATATATTGAAATGATTAATTAATTACCTAGTAGAACACTTATGTTTCCCAGAATAATCAATCTATTACAGAAGGGGGGTTGAATGTAATAGTGCCTGTAAATCGATTATGAACACAAGTATGTTGAATGGAATACTATTTTGTATTAATAATGAACTTGAATACAAAACTCTCTCAAGATATAAAGTTCTTAAGAGCTGCTAGGTTACAAGATATTGCTTTTATATAAATTCTTAATTCGATATTGAATTATAACCTATCTCTGTGTTTATATAGACACAGCTACAAATACAATTACAAAACAGATTATGATAAGAATAGATTTAATAAGGTAATTAGACTTGCACTTGAATTCCTTCTTACTATCCAAATCAGACTCTGATTTGTCTGTTTCCTTTTCTGATAAACTCTGTCGGTTGATAATCTCTGATAGAGCATTCTCTGTTAGAGTAAACTCTGATCGAGTATTCTCTGATAGAGCATTCTCTGTTAGAGTAAACTCTGATCGAGTATTCTCTGATAGAGTATTCTCTGTTAGAGTAAACTCTGATCGAGTATTCTCTGATAGAGTAAACTCTGACCGACAGCTTCCTTAATTTTCCCTTTCCTTCCCATAGCATATCTGCAATAAATTTGTTTTGATCTTCGAAGACTTTCCTTTAAACTAGCTGTTTGAATCAACCGAATACTCATCTCCTTTAAGCTTCGAGAAGTCAGGCTGTGAGCTAATCAATCGAGTACTTGTGAGACTTCTCGATTGGTAAATATCCGTTGATGACTTCTCGATCAATAAATATCCGTTGATGACTATATATCCGTTGATGAGTTCTCGATCAGGAAATATATGTTGTCGAGTTCTCGATTGATAAATATCAGTTGATGACTTGAGTTCTCGATTGATAAATATCAGTTGATGACTTGAGTTCTCGATCGATGACTTCTCGATTGGCTTTATCAGTCGATGGCTTATTATCAGTTGATGACTTATCGATCGATATTTATCAGTCGATTGCTTCTTGCAGATAGATATCCGTTGATTGATTCTTGCAGATAGACTGTGCTAAATCCTGTTCTAGTATTTTGTACATCATCAAATTAATATATTCCTAACAATCTCCCCCTATTTATGCTTTATAAACAATGAAGCATAAATCAAGATTTGATGATGTCAAAACTAAAAAATGAAATAATTAATCTAGAACAGTATAAAATAATCATTTCTTATTTGTTTCTCCTGGAGGAATCACCTTTCTTGAATCACTTTTCTTCTCCCCCTTTTTGACATCATCACCACCTGTGACAACCAAAAGAATCTGTGCTAAGACTGTGGAGAAAGTGAACTGTGCTGCAACTACTGAATCAACCTTTGTGGTTAAGTCAGAGACTGTTGTTTGGAGAGAAGCTTGAGTGGTAGTAATATCAGCAATAGCATCCTTGAAAGCTACTTCTGTGAATAAGTGAAGGGAGTGAATTCTGTCAAACAACAAAAATGAATTTTCATCCATCACCTGCTTCAACTCATTGGACCAACTCTGTGGAAAATCTTGATCCCAATAAGTAAAGCTAGGTTCAGGATACCCTAATCTCTCATCCTCACAGTGGGGTTGGGCACCCACTCTCTCATTCTCACTCAGGCTTCTCTACAGCCGTATCTACCTCTCCTTTTGCCTGGACCAGTGCCAGCCTCTCAATTATTATTATTATTTTTTTTTTCACTCAATTTGGAAGGTGCACTCAAAAATCCTACAGAAGAGGGGTTGAGAGAAGAATTATGTGCTACAATACCTGAACCTCCTTGATGGAGGGGAAACCCTTCAAATGTCTGAAGGCTAGGGGTTTCCACCAAGGGGTGAGCAGCAACAGAGTCTGAACCCTTACAATCATCTTCTTTCTTTTCAGAGTCTGTTGGCTCCAGTATTCCAGTCTCAGGGTCTACTCTAGACTTTGACTGCTTCAGTATGACTTCATTAGAAACCAGAGTCTGAGTGTCACCATCTTTGACTGTTGGTGCATGAGACTCCCCCTCAAGGTGGATAGACTCTGATAGAATAGATTTGGAAATTTCTTCATGAGCATCAATCAGAGTTTGTCCTCCCATATCATTGGGGTTCTCATCAGCTTTTTGGTGAGTTGTCAAGGAGGGCCTAACAGCATACTCCCCTGCCCCACTATCACCCAACCTCTGACTAGGTGGTTCTTGTGTGGGTGAGGCAGACTGAGCATCTTTATCACTAGTCACCACTGGTGCACTAGTCCCATCCTCCAACTACCTTGCACTACCTGCTACCTCCTGTGGTTCTTCCATAGTCAATGCATCCAAGTGTTTATTTAGAAAAGTCCTTGCATGGATGACATTAATGGCCTGGGAAAGAGTCATGTTAAAGGAGTCCTGCAGTTCCCTTGCAATCTTCTAATAATATGAGCCCTTGAGTTGATCCAATCTACCTTCATAGGTTGTATAGATGTATTCGTTGGCCACCTTTCCTACAATGTGGACTAGAAAGTCAACCACCTGTCTTGACAGAGGTTGAACATGAGAAATCCATTAAATGGTTGTCCTGTAGGTAATTTCATTATCCCAAATTGCTTCATAGTCAAAAACTGGTTGCTCAATCTCAGTTTCCAACTCGGCAACATACTTTGATTCCCTCCTTATGTGGACCTTAAGCCTTTTAGGCTTCTTTGAAATTTGCTGTTCAGAGTCTGGCACACCTAGTGCTTTGAGAACTTCATTTGTCTTGCCTTCTATGAGCCCAGCTGCTTGTACTTGTAATGAAGAGTTGAATAGGTAGCTGTATAGATTTTTGACCACATCCTGTGCAGACATTTGTAGCTCCTGTTCCATTCTCTTCCTTAGGGCTTCATAGGTTGTAAGAAAATCCAAGACTTGAGATTTAGTCTGATATTGCCCTGGATCTTCAACTGATTCCACCAAAGGATATAGGAATAGCAGTACCTCATCACTTGGAATAATGATCTCATCAATTAGACTTGAGGCTGCATCCAATGGCATTCCTTCCCGAAATGTGTCATGATCAGAGTCTAAAGGCAGTCTAGACTCTGACTCAACATTAGACTCTGGTTCAGGTGTTTTCTTGATTTCAGAGTCTGGCTCTGCAGGAGCTTTGGGAGCATCTGTTTTCTGCAAAACAGGGTTAGTAATAATAACAGGCTTGTGTGTGTGTGCAGAATAAGCCTTCCTTAACCTTCTGTACTTCTTAGCAAAAGATTTCTCAGGAGACTCAATATGAGAATCCTGAGGTGCTTCCCTAAGTTTTTCAGAGTCTGTAGCCTTTTGAGAGTCTACAGACTTGGCTTGAAAGTTAGATTCAGGTGCATCATTACTTTCCTTTAACAAAGAAAGTCCTTCAATAACCTGTCTCTCTAGAGGGTTGAGCTTCTCATCACTTTGCTCATCTATAAGCCTAGTTTGTACCAATCTCCTTCTTTTTGCAACTGGTGCCTTTTGAGAGACACCAGAGGTTGGTTTTCTAGATAGTGATTTCTTAGATTGTTTAGTGGAAGGTGATTTGGCTACTTGGGTAGGTGCAGGGGGATTCTCCAAAACTTGTTCCTGCACCATTTCACCAAAAAAAAATGAAGCATTGTAGATAGAAGGTTTGTAGGTGGAGAGTTTTACCTGAATTACCTGTTGATATGTCATGGCAGGTAGACTCTTCTTCTTGTCATCAATTCTCTTAATGTCAGAGAATATCCTTCTTTGCTGTTTGTATTCCCCATACTCTGACATATACTCTGAGTGTCTGAAACTTGCTAAGTTGAGCCACTTGTCACCATCCCTAATTCAGAAACCAGTCTGTTAAATGTTGCTTCAGGCAAAGGCTTGGTGAATATATCTGCTAATTGTTGATCTGTAGGAACAAAATGTAATTCAATTGTGCCTTCCTCCACATGTTCCCTTATGAAGTGATATCTGATACTGATGTGCTTTGTTAGAGAATGTTGAACTGGATTTCCTGTCATTGCAATAGCACTTTGGTTATCACAATAAATAAGAATATTTAAAAATTTCAAACCATAGTCTAGCAATTGATTTCTCATCCATAAGATCTGTGCACAGCAGCTTCCAGCAGCAATATATTCAGCCTCTGCTGTTGATGTTGAAATCGATTTCTGTTTCTTGCTTTGCCATGACACAAGTCTTCCACCTAAAAATTGACAACTGCCACTTGTGCTTTTCCTGTCAATCTTGCATCCTGCAAAGTCAGCATCTGAATAGCCTATTAATTTGAAATCAGATTCTCTAGGATACCATAAGCCAAGATTAGCAGTGCTCTTGAGATATCTGAAAATCCTTTTCACAGCAATCAAATGAGGTGCTCTTGGATTTGCTTGAAATCTAGCACATAGACATGTGGCAAACATGATGTCTGGTCTACTTGCAGTCAAATAAAGTAGAGAACCAATCATTCCTCTGTATGCAGTAATATTAACAGGTTCTCCAGTGTCTTGATCAAGTTTTGTTGCAGTAGCCATGGGAGTTGTAGCAGATGCAGAATCTTGCATTTGAAATTTAGTGAGTAGATTCTTTGTATATTTGGACTGATTAATGAAAATGCCTTCCTCAGTCTGTTTCACTTGTAAACCTAGAAAATAACTCAATTCTCCCATCATGCTCATTTGATACCTGGACTGCATTAACTTTGAAAATATTTCACAGAGTTTCTCATTATTGGAACCAAATATAATATCATCAACATATATTTGAACCAATAATAAATCCTTACCTTGAGTTCTGTAAAACAAGGTTTTATCAATTGTTCCTCTAGTGAAACCATTTTCAAGTAAGAATAGAGCCAGAGTTTCATACCAGGCCCTTGGTGCTTGCTTTAGTCCATATAGAGCTTTATCCAGTCTGTAGACATGACTTGGATATTTTGTATTGACAAAGCCAGGTGGTTGTTCAACATAGACTTCTTCTTCAAGTTCACCATTTAAAAATGCACTTTTAACATCCATCTGGTAGACCTTGAATTTCTTATGAGCAGCATAAGCAAGAAAAATTCTGATTGCCTCAAGTCTAGCTACAGGTGCATAGGTTTCATCATAATCAATCCCCTCCTGTTGAGAATAACCTTTGGCTACCAGTCTTGCCTTGTTTCTTGTAATTATTCCATCAGAGTCTGTCTTGTTCCTGAATACCCATTTTGTGCCAACAATAGATCTGTTCTTTGGCCTTGGGACTAGGGTCCAAACTTCATTCCTTTCAAACTCATTCAATTCTTCCTGCATTGCAGTAATCCAATCTGCATCTTTCAAAGCATCTTCAACCTTCTTTGGTTCTGTTTGTGAAAGAAAACTATGAAATAGACATTCATTTTGAGTAGCTTTTCTTGTTTTTATTCCACTTTCCAAATCACCTATAATTAAATCAGGTGTGTGATCTTTGGTCCATTTCCTTGGATGTGGAAAGTTCCTTGAACTAGATGCTCCCCCATGATCTGTGCCTTCATAGAATGATCCTTCTGTAAATGATGATCCTCCCCCTGAAGATGTGTTTCCATCAGTATTTGATGTCTCAGAGTTTATGTACTCAGAGTTTGAATTATCAGAGATTGAGGTATCAGTGTTTGTGGTCTCAGAGTTTGAATGATCAGAGTTTAGGGTTTCAGAGTTTGTGTTGTTCAGAGTTTGGTCAGACTCTGATATTTCAATAGTTGAATCTCCAATGTCAGTATTTGATTGATGTTGCTCCCCCTCAACATGTGCAGTTTCTTCAATTTCTATTTCAATCATTTTTGAATCAGAGTTTGCTTCTCCAGGATTTGGTTGATCAGTGTTTATCTCGTTAGAGTTTATTTTCTGCAGTTCATTCTCAAATCTCAGAGTTTCCTGTGCATCTTTATCATGTAACCCATCTATCTTCCCTTCATCAAAGGAGACATTAATTGATTCCATGACTGTCCTTGTCCTTAAGTTGAATACTTTGAATGCCCTTGAAGAGGTTTTAGAAGTTGTTGCATATCCAATAAAAATTCCTTCATCTGCTTTAAGTTCAAACTTCTTCAATTGTTCAGGATGTGTTTTGAGAATAAAACACTTGCATCCAAAGATGTGAAAGTACTTGACATTTGGCTTTCTTCCTTTCAAAGATTCATATGGAGTCATTCCATGTTTGTTTATTAAAGAACAATTCTGAGTGATGCATGCAGTGTTCACAGCTTCTGCCCAAAAATAAGTAGGTAGTTTTGCTCCTTCTAGCATTGTTCTGGCAGCTTCTATTAAAGTTCTGTTCTTTCTTTCAACTACACCATTTTGTTGAGGTGTGCCAGGTGCTGAGAATTGTTGAGTAATACCTTTTGTTGAGCAGAATTCCTCCATTGTTGAGTTCTTAAACTCTGTTCCATTGTCACTCCTTAAATTCTTTACTTTGTGAGTTGATCCATTTTCAATCATTGCAATATGATCAATGATTGTTTCTGCAGTTTCATCCTTCTTGTGCAAAAAGTACACCCAAGTAAATCTAGTGAAATCATCAACTATTACCAGAGTGTATTTCTTCTTTCCAAAGGACATGATGTTAACTGGACCAAATAAGTCAAGATACAATAGATGAAAAGGTTGATCAATAGAGTTTTCAGTTTTGCTCTTGAAAGATGTCTTCCTTTGTTTGGCCTTTTGACATGAATCACAGAGTCCATCAGGATGAAATTGAACTTTTGGAAGACCTCTAACTAGGTCCTTCTTCACTAACTCATTAATGTTTCCAAAGTTCAAGTGACACAACTTTTTGTGCCAATTCCAGCTTTCCATTGGTGATGCCTTTCCAAGTAGACAGGTTAAGGGACCATTAGAATTAACATCCAAGCTAGCTTCAAATAGGTTATTATGTATGTGGCCAATAAGAACTACTTTTCCATTCTTCTTGCTTTTCACTTCACAATGAGTTCCATGAAATTCCACAGAGAAACCTCTGTCTGTCATTTGACTCACACTGAGCAGATTATGTTTGAGTCCTTCAACCAGAGCTACTTTTTCAATGATGACATTTCCAATCACAATGTTGCCATATCCCAGTGTTCGTCCTATGTTGCCATCTCCATAAGATACTGCTGGGCCAGCCTTCTCCTCAAACTCTGAAAGCAGGGATTTATTTCCAGTCATATGTGCAGAACATCCACTATCAATCACTAGAATGTTCTTTCTGTTTCCCTGCAATCAGTAAATGCAATTTAATTAGTAGTTATGGGGACCCAAACTAGTTTGGGTCCTTTCTTTGAAAACTTGTTAACTTTTGCAGCAGAAGTTCTTTTGTCAGAGTTTGTGTTAACAGAGTTTACATGATCAGAGTTTGCATTCACAGATTTTGTACTGTCAGAGTTTACACTCCTTTTATCAGACTTTATCACATATATTTGCTTGACAGTATGTTTTGGAGAATTACTTATTCGAGGCTGTGGTTTGTAAGAATTGTAATACAAATTATGATAATCTTTGCATGTATAAATGGTATGCCATAAACTACCACAATGAAAACAGGGATTGTTTCTTGTTTGTTTTCTAGCCTAAAACCTAGGTCTTTCAGGTTCTTTCTTTTTCTTGTGTTTGCAATCAATAGCAAGGTGATTAGAATTACCACAAGTAAAACAGGTTTTCCTAGGAGCATCAGGGATATTCATGTAATTATTCTCCTTAGTAATTCCTACTTTACCATTCCTATTTCTTTTCACCTTTTTAGATTTCTTAGTGACTGCCTTCAACTTTTTTTTAAGTTGCTTCTGAGAAAGTAACCCTACATTCACCTTTTTAGAGTCTAGCACACTATTGTTTTTAGAGCATTCAGGGAGAGTTTTCTTATTATCACTAGCTCTAACAAACTTCACAAGTTCACTCAATGTTCCTTTTGTGTGTGAATTAGTGTGAATTTCTTTATCAGATTCATAACCTAGGGCAGATGTCCAATTCTTTTCAGAAAACATTTGTTGGACCTTCTTACCAGAGTTTGTCCAAACTCTGAAGGTCTCTTTTTCCTTAGCTATCTCAGATTTCAAATATGTGACTTGTATTTCCAACTGAGTTTGCATGTGTATAGCATTCTCACAGTCTTTCTTAAAGCTAAGCATGTGTACAAGTTCAGTTTCAAGAAAGTCATTCCTAGCATTCAGAGTTTGTATTTCAGATTTTAATCTTTCATTCTCAAGAGACTGTGACTTAAAGCTAACATGCAAATTTCTAAGAAAAGACTTTAATTCATGAATATCTTCAGTATCAAAATTGAAAACAGAGTTTGGTACCTTGTCAGAGTTTAAGATGGGAGAATCAGAGTTTGCCATGAGAGCATAATTAGTTTCTTCTTCAGAGTCTGAGGAGTCCATCCAATCTTTCTTTGATGTGATGAGAGCTTTCCCAGATTCCTTGCTTCTGCACTCAGTAGCAAAATGTCCCATCTTGTTGCACTTGTAACACTTGACTTTTGATTTATCAAGAGTTTTTGATTTTCCATCTCTATCTTCTCTTCTTCTGAATCTGTCTTTCTTGTCTGACTCACTATGCTTCTTCTGATAGTTTCCTTGCTTCCTAAATTTTCTGTATTTCTTGAAGCTTTTGACAAACATAGCAAACATCTCCATCATGTCAGAGTCTGAAGAATTATCAGAGTTTACATCAGAGTTTGCCTCAAACTCTGATTCACTGCTATCTTGGAGTACTACTTCTTTCCCTTTCCTTGTTGAAGCCTTAAGCACCTTTTCCTTTGGTTCTTCAATTTTTACTTCAACATTCAAAGCAATAGGTCTTGCCTTGTTACTCTTTCTGTTTCTTCTTTGCTGTAACTCCAGATCATGAGTTTTCAATTTGCCATAAACTTCATCTAAGGACATCTCATCCAAATCAGCCCTGTCTCTAATCAAGGATGTCTGCAGATCCCATTCTTCTGGAAGAGCCCTCAGAAATTTGGTGTTTGAATCTTCATTGTCATATACTTTATCCACCAAAGCCAAGTTGTTCAACAGAGTTAGAAATCTGTCATAGATATCTGTGAGGGACTCATTCTGCTTAGCCTCAAAGTATTCATACTCTTGGATTAGAACAGATCTTCTATTTTTCTTTATCTCCTTGGTTCCTTGACATTGAACCTCCAGTGCATCCCAGATTTCTTTGGCAGTTTTGCAAGCTATTACCCTGTTAGACATTACAGAGTCAAGACTGTTATGCAGAATATTTCTTACCTTTGCATCTTTCAAGACTTCCTGTTTTTCTTCATTAGTCCATTCTTTCTTGTCCTTCAGGGTGTAATACTCAGGGATTTGTCTTCCTTCCACAATTGTAGAAGGCACCAGTTTGGTTGGTAGGTACTGACCTGTATGGATTCTATCTAAGTAATCAGGATCAGTTGCTTCTAAGAACATCATCATCTTCACCCTCCATGTAGGGTATTCAGCCTTCTTCAATATTGGAATTCTGATGCTCTCATACTTGCTTCCAGACATGATTATTTGATCTTTTGAGTTGAAATTTACTGTCTGCTCTGATACCAATTGTTTCCCAGAATAATCAATCTATTACAGAAGGGGGGTTGAATGTAATAGTGCCTGTAAATCGATTATGAACACAAGTATGTTGAATGGAATACTGTTTTGTATTAATAATGAACTTGAATACAAAACTCTCTCAAGATATAAAGTTCTTAAGAGCTGCTAGGTTACAAGATATTGCTTTTATATAAATTCTTAATTCGATATTGAATTATAACCTATCTCTGTGTTTATATAGACACGGCTACAAATACAATTACAAAACAGATTATGATAAGAATAGATTTAATAAGGTAATTAGACTTGTACTTGAATTCCTTCTTACTATCCAAATCAGACTCTGATTTGTCTGTTTCCTTTTCTGATAAACTCTGTCGGTTGATAATCTCTGATAGAGCATTCTCTGTTAGAGTAAACTCTGATCGAGTATTCTCTGATAGAGCATTCTCTGTTAGAGTAAACTCTGATCGAGTATTCTCTGATAGAGTATTCTCTGTTACAGTAAACTCTGATCGAGTATTCTCTGATAGAGTAAACTCTGACCGACAGCTTCCTTAATTTTCCCTTTCCTTCCCATAGCATATCTGCAATAAATTTGTTTTGATCTTCGAAGACTTTCCTTTAAACTAGCTGTTTGAATCAACCGAATACTCATCTCCTTTAAGCTTCGAGAAGTCAGGCTGTGAGCTAATCAATCGAGTACTTGTGAGACTTCTCGATTGGTAAATATCCGTTGATGACTTCTCGATCAATAAATATCCGTTGATGACTATATATCCGTTGATGAGTTCTCGATCAGGAAATATATGTTGTCGAGTTCTCGATTGATAAATACCAGTTGATGACTTGAGTTCTCGATTGATAAATATCAGTTGATGACTTGAGTTCTCGATCGATGACTTCTCGATTGGCTTTATCAGTCGATGGCTTATTATCAGTTGATGACTTATCGATCGATATTTATCAGTCGATGATGTTTCCTAAAGATGAGGAAGATGATCACTTTGTTCTTTAGCCGTGCCTTGTTCCTTGTAACTGTACCAAATTCATCATTTTGATGGCTTTTGTGCATCTCCAACTTGTTCCTTGTTCACAGTGATGATCATTTTGATCAACTGATTATCAGTGATCATCAGTGATGATCTGGAGTACCAAATTTGTAACAGTGATGATTATCAGTTGATGATCATTTTGATGGCTTATTATCAACTGATGATCACTGTTAGCAAGGTAACAACTGTTTTGATGGCTTATTATCAAAACTGTTTTGATGGCTTATACATCACTGTTACAAGGAACAACTGTTTGCAAGCTTTTGATCAAAAGATAAGGAACAAGCTTTTGATCAACTGATGATCACTGTTAGCAAGGAACAATAGTTGCACGGCCTTGTTCCTTGTTCCTTGGTACAGTTGATCATCACTGTTTGCTGGAGCAAGCCTATTTCTCGAGTACCCTCATCATTTTGGATTTTGATGATCACTGTTAGCAAGCTGAAAGCTTGTATTTGATATAAAATAGCAAGCTGTTATATGTGGACTAACATGTTTTTTTCAGGTATCAGCTTGCTGATATCACTTGTCAGTATAACATGTTGTAATACATTGACAGCAAGCTGAAAGTAGGAAAACAGGGCGTTTCAGCGAGCTGACAGCAGGAAATATTCTATCTCAGCAAGCTGACACTGGAACGCAGAAACTGTTGGATTTGCAAGGAAGTCCGATTTTCTTGGAGAAAATATATGATCTTACTTGTACAAGTCTATCTAATATATATATGGTTATATATTATATTAGAGCTCAGTTTTAAATTAATTTATTATTCAAATTAATTTTCCTATTTAATAGGAGTTGGATTTGACTAAACCTTATCTTATCTAACCAACTCTTATCTATACGTTCAAACTTATATTGAGGAAAATTTCAAACGTATGTTTTATCTTCTTATCCTTAATATATGTAATTTCAAATCTATGTATATCCTAACAAATTTGAATGTTGAATTCTAACGTTCACTATCTTTGTTAAATCGAATATATATATAAATTCAAGTGTGTATAGCTTTTCTCTTCAACCAAGTGAAGATATACTGATTTGAAAAAAAAAATACATACATACTTCTTCTCAAACTCAAAAAGATCTTAGCAAATATCTTGAGCTCTATTATTCTATATAGTTATATATATACGTGAGAGCTTATAGTTTGAGTTGTAAATTTCATTCACTTGTATTCGTTTGATTGTAATCAAGTTGTGGCTGGATTGCTAGGCTTGTGAAACAGGGTTCAAGGGAACTAGAAGCTAGAGAAGGCTATGCTAGGGTAGTATAGTGCTTAGAGGGCAGAATAGTTCAGTGGAACAGGTGTTTCAGCAAGCTAGGATCAGTTGCAAGGGATAAAGAGTGGAATATTATTGTAATCTGTAATCGTGGTTGATTTGGTTAATAATATTCTCTCTTACCAGTTGGTAGGGGACCAGGACGTAGACCATAGGAGATTAGGGGTCGAACCTGGCTAAAAGACTTGGAGTTATTTATTTTTTCTGTACTGCATTGCATATAGCAGCTAGCTGACAGTGTCTGTTAATCAATCTTAGCTAGCTGACAGGTTTAATAACTTGGTAAAATTAAAATTGGTCTTTGTTAGCCTTAACACCTATTCACCCCCCCCCCCCCTCTAGGTGTGCATTTTCATATTCAATGTAATTTTAGTTTCCTTAACCAATGAGACCAAATTACCAAACTTATCATGCATGAGATTAGCATAAAATTCTTGTAGATAATCAACATAGCAATCTTTAGGCATATCGACCAAGAAAGACTCAAACCCTAGGTTTGCAAAATACTGAACCGCACCACAAGTAAAGAAAGCCTTACCAGACAAAGATCTACCCAGAAGAACCTTACGATTTGTTAAATCAAGTGACTGGTACCTTGCTTCCAAATCCTCAGACGCAAACTTCAAACACCGTTTGACCTTCTTTGACTCCAAGCCCTCACGATCAGATCGAGTAAACTCATAAACATCATCACCACTGTCGATATTCAAGGGTTCCAAGAACTCATCTTCTTCATCGAGTTTTCGCTTTAGCATGTTCTCCTTAACCTGACTTGCAGATGCTTTCATTTTCCTTGTTTGCCTCATGATCTTAACTAACACAACTAATATAGCAAGAGTAATTGAATATCGATTGAGTAGAAACCCTAATGCTCGCACGCGGAGATTTGAGAGATAGTATAGGGAGCCGAAGAGTTTGGAATGAAAAATCTCGACTATTCCTATTTTTATTATTTTTAAAGGAGTATTTTTAGGAGAAATACTAGATATTATCCCACCCTTTAAAACACTGAACATTTTATTTTAAAATAGATACCACACACTTATCAATTAAACAGATAATTAACATGTTAACCAAATAAGCATTATATATAATGAAACAGCAATTAGTTTTAAAAAAAATTGAAATTTGCACTAATTACTAGCCTAGAAAACCGAATAGACATACACGGATAACAAGATAATGGAATCTGCCAAACTTAGCATAGAACACATATCACATAAATAGATTAAATCAAATAAGTTCAATCTAACTCAATAAAATTATATATGCACTTATTCAATCAGTAAGCTGAGATTTAGAAAAACCTGGTGTCAGCTTGCTGACTAGATGTTACACATGCCAAGTTCCCTTCTAATAATAGAAAATCTTTCTTCTGCCAGTGGCTTTGTAAAGATATCAGCTAGCTGATACTCTGTAGGCACAAAAATCAGCTTAATCTTCCCTTTTGCCACATTGTCTCTCAAGAAATGATGTCTCACATCGATATGCTTTGTTCTTGAGTGATTGACAAGATTTTCTGAAATGTTGATAGCACTTGTATTGTCACAATATATTAGAATTCTTCCACATTTGATTCCACAATCTCTAAGTGTTTGTATCATCCACAGCATTTGAGAGCAACAGCTGCCAGCTGCCAAGTACTCCCCCTCAGCTGTTGATAAAGCAACAGAGTTCTGTTTCTTGCATTGCCAAGTCACCAAACTCTGGCCTAAAAATGCACAAACACCACTTGTACTCTTTCGATCAGTGTGACAACCTGCATAATCTGCATCACTATACCCAACAAGATCAAATGCATTTGTGATAGGATAAAATAAAGCCAAATTAATAGTACCACTTAAATACTTAAAGATTCTCTTAACAGCATTATAATGAGACTCTTTAGGCTTGCATTGAAATCTAGCACATATACAAACTGCATACATTATATCAGGTCTAGAAGCAGTAAGATACAGTAAACTACCAATCATACCTCTATACTTACGAATATCAACATCTACACCTTTTTCATCTGTTGTCAGCTTGCTAGCTTGACTCATTGGTGTTGATTTCGCCTTGACATTTTCAAATCCAAATCTCTTGAGTAGATTCTTGATGTATTTGGATTGATGCACAAAGATTCCATCTTTTGTTTGTTTGACTTGAAGCCCCAAAAAGTAATTGAGTTCACCCATCATGCTCATGTCAAACTCACTGTGCATACACTTGGAAAACCACTTACACATGGCAGCATTAGTAGATCCAAATATGATATCATCCACATAAATTTGAACAACAATTATATCATTACCATCAAATTTAAGGAATAAAGTTGGATCAATTTTACCTCGAATAAAGCCATTTTTAAGTAGAAATTCACTTAACCGTTCATACCAAGACCTAGGTGCTTGCCTTAGTCCATACAATGCCTTCTTTAGTTTGTAGACATGATTTGGATACTTTTCATGCTCGAAGCCCGGAGGTTGCTTGACATAAACTTCCTCTTTGAGATAACCATTAAGAAATGCACTTTTGACATCCATTTGATGAAGCTTGAATTTCTTATAACAAGCAAATGAAAGTAGCATTCTTATAGATTCCAGCCTTGCAACAGGTGCATAAGTCTGATCAAAATCAATCCCTTCTTGTTGATTGTAGCCTTATGCAACTAGCCTTGCCTTGTTCCTTGTAACTGTACCAAATTCATCAACTTTGTTCTTGAAGACCCATTTAGTACCAATGATTGAGACATCTTTAGGCTTTTCCACAAGTTCCCATACATCACATCTTTTGAATTGATTCAGCTCCTCTTGCATAGCCATGATCCAATTTTCATCTTCTAAAGCATCTTGAACATTTTTGGGTTCCTCTTGAGCTAGGAAAGCTGCAAAAGCACATAAGTTTTCTTTCCCTCTTCTAGTTTTAACACCCTCAGAAGCTTCACCAATGATTTGTGTTGGTGGATGATTCTTCACAGTTCTTGTAGCTTTGGGAAGAGAATGTTGGAATATTTCTTCATGAACAGTTCTAGCAGAAGTTGTTGTCCTTGCTATAGGAGTTTGTGACCCTTCTAGATTGAGTTTAGACAGTTGTTCAATAGTATCATCTACTGAGATAGCAGTGTCAGCTGGCTGATTTGATGTTTCATCTTGATGACTGTCTGTCTGTTGAGCAGTAGATGTTGTAGCAGCTTGCTCATGTGTCTTGTCAGCTTGCTGACTACCTGATGTTGCAGTAGCTTTAGTACTTCCAGCAGTAGCTTTATTGCTTCCATATTTACCACCTGCATCATCTTCCTCATCTCTTGGCAGATCATTGTTAGGTTCATGAAATATAACATCAATAGACTCATCAACAATGCGTTTCTTTAAATTAAAGACTCTATAAGCTCTACTAGTTAAAGAATAACCAAGAAAAATTGCCTCATAAGATTTAGCATCGAATTTACCATCCATGTCGATTTTCTTGAGGACAAAACACTTTGAGCCAAACACCTTGAAGTAACTGATGTTAGGCTTTTTGTTCCTCAACAGCTCGTATGGAGTTTTCTCAAGAATAGGCCTGATCACCACTCTGTTAAGAACATAGCAGGCTGTGTTCACTGCTTCTGCCCAAAAGCTTCTTGGCAGCTTGCTTTCCTGCAATAAAGTTCTAGCAGTTTCCTCCAAAGACCTGTTCTTTCTTTCCACTACTCCATTCTGTTATGGAGTTCTAGGTGTAGAGAATTCATGAATGATTCCCCTTGCTTCACAGTAAGTGACAAAATCTTTCTTAAATTCACCACCTCGATCACTTCTTATACCTACAAGCCTTGTGTCCAGTTTGTTCTCAAGTACCTTGATTAGTTTCTCAAATTCCTCAAAAGCAGAATCTTTAGTACGAAGGAATAAAACCCAAGTAAAACGTGTATAATCATCAACAATAACAAAACCATATTGTTTACCTCCAATACTCTTATAAGATTCTGGACCAAACAAATCTAGATGCAATAATTCTAAGGGTTTTGTAGTAGATACCACCTTTTTGGCCTTATGAGAACTTTGAATCTGTTTGCCCAATTGACATGCATCACACACTTGGGTCTTGACATACTTCAATTTTGGCAAACCTCTCACTGACTTCTTGCTGGATAATCTATTGAGCAAGTCCATGTGAGCATGACCCAATCTTCTATGCCAGATTGTTAGATCATTGTCAACAGCAGCTAAGCAGCAAGCTCTTTCCTGCAATTCAAAGTCTAAAACATACACATTTTGCAACTAGAGGAATTTGGTTAGTAGCAACAGTAATAACACATTTATCTTTGTCAAAAACAACTGAATGACCATCATCATGCAACTGACTTACACTAAGCAAATTATATTTTAAGCCTTTAACATAACGAACATTATCAATAAAAGTTGTGTCATTACCTACTTTACATTTACCCAGAATATGAAGAGTCTTACTATCACCAATTGTGACACCTCCACCTTTCTTGAATTTGAGATTAATAAATTGAGTTTGTCTCCACACATATGTCTTGTACATCCACTATCAATAATCCATGATTTCTATTTGATCTTAGCAGCAAGACATATCTACAAAACAAACAAAAACAACACTTAACCTTTTGGTACCCATATTGGTTTGGGTCCTGATTGGTTAGTAGCAAGTATATAAAAAACATTTAATTCAGATTTCTTGATCCACATTTGAACCACTTTGGGAGAAGAATTCTGTGTTCTTTGCTTTCTGCCAGAACCATTTCGGCTAGCTGTCTGTTTGTTCCAGTAAGCTGGCTTCCTGTCAGCTTCTTTCTGATAAATTCTGGTAGCTCGCTGAGATCTGCAGTTTTGAGCTAGATGACCTTTACCACTACATTTTTTGCAACTTGTCCAGGGCATAGCATATTTGTATGGCTTTCCTTGTCGGCCTTCATATTTTAGTGCAGTAGCCCTCTTGTTGAAGTTCAAACCAACTCCTTCCTTGTCCAAAGGTACCTTGATGCTTTTCATCATTGATTTGAGACCTTCTTCTCCTTGAACAAAAGTACCCATTCCTTCTCTGAGCTTAATGACTTCATTTTCCAAGGAAATAATTCTTTCTGCTTGCTTTGAAGAAGTGGCAGCAGGCTGAGATGTACTGTCAGCACGCTGAGATGATGTTTCAGCAGGCTGAGATGTAGTTTCAGCAGGCTGAGATGTTTCTTTCTTGGAAGATTATCTGAATTTGAATGTTTCAAGACATGCATCTCTTGCCTCTATATCAGCCTTTAGATCAGAGATCTCATCAGCTAGAGCATTGTTCCTTTTTAACATAATCTTATTGAAATCTTCTAGATCTTCAATTTTTGATTCAAGCTCTTTGATTTTAACTTCATTTGTAGCTTGAACAGGTTCCTGAGTTTCAATTAATGATTCCACCTTTGCCATTAAATCTTGAACCATCTGTCTCAGGTAAGCATTTTTTTCTGACATCTTGTTGTTTTCTGTCCTTACTGAGTTATATTCCTCTACAAGAATACTATCTTGATCCTGCATGGTTAGTTCATCTAGAATAATATTATCAGAAGAAATATCAAATCTAAATGAGTTTACCTCACTTTTATCATCATCAGAATCACTTTCAGCAATGATCTCCTCAGTTAAGCCTCGAACAATATCATCCTACATTCCAACTAGTGCAAGGTTGACCATATCATCATTGTTGTCACTGTCACTTGGTGATATATCTTCTTCATCATCACTCCAGGTTAGCAAAGCTTTAGATTTCTTCTTGTCTTTGTATCCAGCTTGCTGTTTCCCTTTCAGCTTGTAACAGTCCTTCTTGAAATGGCCCGATTTGCCACATTCAAAACATGTTGAATCTCCTTTGGAATCTTTGGAGAACTTCTTGTTTTTAGAGAAGCCTGAACTCCTCATTTCTCTCTTCATCTTGTTTTTCTGTTCGATCATCTTTCTAATTTTTTCTGGACATGAGAGCTATTTCCTCATCTGATTCATCATCAGATTCTAGCTTGCTGTCATCAGTATGAAGTGCCAAATTCTTCATCTTTGATGTGAGATCAGAAGTAGAATTTGCATGGCTAGCATTTATCTTGCCTTCAAACTGCTCCAATTCAGCAAAAACACTTAGAGTGTCCATTGTATCGATTGTTGGAGAAGATTATAAGGCTGTGACCTTTGGTTCATAGATCCATGGAACAGCACTAATGATTTTCATGTTGATCTCTTCTTGTGGAATTTTCTTGCCAAGTAAAGTGAGACCATTCATAGTGACTTGGAACCTAGCTTGAGCATCTTTAATAGATTCACCTTCATTGATCTTGAAATTACCATACTCGTTCATCAGCTTGCTGAGTTTAACCTTCTTTAAGGCTTTCGAACCTTCATGACACAATTCAAGAGTGTCCCACATCTCCTTTGCAGAAGTACATGAAGAAACTTTGTCACTCTCTTCAGGACATAAACCAGTCATGATAGTGTTGATAGCTCGGTTGTTGTAAGCAAGCTTGATTAGCTCATCAGCAGTGAGTTCATCTATATCTTTTTCTTTACCATCTGTAGTGAGAAACTTGAAAGGACCTTTTTTGTAACTCTCCACTCCATGGGTTCTCTGGCCAGGTGCTGCTTCATTCTACCTTTCCACCAGTTGTAATGTGACGCCCTCCAAACCCGGGGTCTAGATTTGGGGGTCACCAACCAATCAACAGTAAAATAATATAAATCAGAGGCGCAATAAAATAATATAAATCAGGTGCGCACTGGCCAAATAATATATCAAAGGCGCACTGACTCCGCCAACAACTAAGGATCGCTAACAGGTTATAGTATGAAATTAAGCAGTTGAAACTAAAAGTAAATCCAAATCACTTTATTACACACCAGAAACTAAATCCAAAACTCAAATCCATAAGTTTAGATAAGTTTTAAGTCTAAATTCATTTTATTACACATTCTATCTACAGCAAAACTGTAAACAACTAAATACCTGGGAAGCCCGAGAAGCGAGCCACCCTAACACTTGAGGCTCTCTATGCCCGCTAGAGCTACCGCTGTGACTCATACTGGATATCTGACAGAATTTAATAAAAATCAAGAGTGTGCCAAAGATATGCTCAGCAAGTATATGAATAATAGAAATAAAATCAGAATAAAAATCTGTATCGCGAACGGAATATAAAACAGTTCATTATAAAAACTGAACAGTAAAATAAATCACAGTTTATCTCAAACTGAAATAAAGCAGTATGTCATCAAAACGAATCAACTGCTCAAAATCAATATATAATAGCCATGCTGGCAATATGGATTGGATACACCACACACCACTATTGCCCCCTGATCAGGTTCAAAAGCAATAGGACTAGTTATGCCACACCACATAATCTAGATTTCAGTTAGGTACCATAGGCAAGTAATGTTAGCCTATAAGATGATGGAATGGTTACCATATCCCCTTAAATATGCTGGACTAGTTCCACTACTAGTCTCTTATGCCAATTATATCACACTGCTGGACCAGGGTCTGTTACTGGCCTCTTACGCTAAAGTCCAATCCAATAGAGCAACCCCAAATAAATAAAGGTATGCTTAATTTTAAATACAGGCCATATCCCCATTATTTACTACAATAACACCAGATATGACGTGTTTATTATAATCAACTTTCAATATTCAGAGTACGAATAACAAGTAACTCTGATGCACAGAATAAAACAAGAATTATAAATAGTTCTGAACAATAACTATTTATCATAATACGAATAACTGAAAACAGTAAAACAAAAGTGTTTAAGAGGATCAAAGAAGAAATACTTGCCTGATATCGAAGCTGCCCTAAAGCTGGAATGGGACGACTACACTGTTCGTCTATCTACTACCTCGCTCGTATCTACAGATACAATATTCTAATTTAGATTCTAGTGTCTACCCAGGCGTTCTATCAATAACGAACACTAAATAATAATTAATGAACAAGTAGCATCAATTAACAGGCGAATAGGCACATAAATCACATAACATGTAAGACTCACAAATTAAAAAGCAGTCAAATAATTAAAAGTAGACTCTAAAATATTATTTGAGTCAAAGTGGATCATTGTTATCCATTCCGGATAATTATTAGATCCCTAAATATTTAATAAAATATTAATCCGGATTGGTAAATAAATAAGGAAATTGAAACTATTTTTATCATTTCTGGATTATTTTTATGGTCTCAAACAAATTTTTTTCATTTGAAACGAGTAAATGGATTATTAAATAATTAAATAATAAATAAATTATTTATTTTTATTTCTCAAAATAATTAAATCCAATTATTTTTAATTATATTCAAATAATATATAATTAAATAAATTAATTGATTAAAATAAATTAACCAATTAATTATAATTAATTAAACTATTATCTATATAAATTAAAATAATTAAATCAAATTGATTTCGAAATAAAACAATTTATTTCTTACATATACAACCCGACATTCATAATTCAAAAGGATTATCAGATGGTCAATGTAAAACAGGGGAATACACAACAAAAACCATACATACATATGTATATATATTAATAGGACCGAGAATATTACCAACAAATTATATACAATTTGACATGGAAGATTAGTTCTCAATACACAGGGGTTTGGATTAGCCAGCACCAGTTCTTATTTTACAAAAATAGGAACCACTAAGGTTCAACAAATATTAATTAAAAACAGACTCTTTACTTAAGCAGGATGATTAAAATGTAAAACTATGATCCTCAGTTTTCTTGTATCAGGACTTATAGGCATGCATTGAATAAAAATTCTAAGCATTAGATTCTTTTTGCTCGTTTGTTATGTTCCCGTCAATCTTCGGATCTGGTACAAGTCGTTGAGTATGATTTCTGACTATGAAAAATAGTGCTAAAATAGCCATACTATCTGATAGCTGGCAAACAATTCTCTTACATTCCTCTAAACTGGAATTTTCATTGTTGATATGTTTAGACTTTTGGTATTAGCAGATTCTTGTCACATATTTCTTTAGAAAAAGTGCAAGCAGCAAGGACATTAATCATTATCACCTGAACAAATCTCTGATCATGAGCTCTTCACCCAGTTTACAAGCACATCAAAACAAGTCAAACATTTAAGCCTAACGTGATTTCAATGAGATCCTTAAATTTATCCAATTACAAATTTTTAAAGATTTAGATGCTTCAATCCACATTGCATGTTATACATTAAGATCTAACTTGGCCTATAAAACCTTATTCAAAATATAAATATTAAACTCTATTGCAATGGTGTACAACTTCAAAACTTAATTTCCAATCATTTACATATGAAGGCCATACGTTACAAAAAATAAAAAATTCTTTCTACAACGCTCAAGACTATCACAATGAATCAGAGTAATAGTTTTATGGTGTAGTGCTGAGTGAAACTTAATGGACATGCCAAAACCACCCTTTTGATGTGCATAGAGATGAACTACAACACTTCCCAAGTGTTTACCAACCCCTTCACTACCTCTCTAGATTATTTCCTCTTCCATATTATTCCACAAATTAATCAAGGTTACCAATAATATATAATACGATAATACATAAGTATTAATTACACGAATGAGCATATGAGTTGCATACACAATTAAAGGCTACAACTAGCAGGAGTATAACCATATAATATATATACACAAAACATCGACTGCTTGGCTGAGAACAAATGGAAGAAAAAAAAAAGACCGGAAAAATACTCTGGTGACTCGTTTAGTAGCCCAGACTCAAAACTCATTATCTCAACAATTTCATAATCAACTGAGTAACATAACCATGTACATAAACTCAGTCGCAAACGAAGATTCCGGCCAAAACTCCGGTTGCCTAGAATCCGGTAAGCAAAATCATAAACAAGGTTTTGAAATATCTATATCAAATGGAAGAGAACAACATATAGAGTCTAGCCATACAAGTAATTGTTAAGAAATAGTATAAAATCTATTTTCCTACGAGCAACCAAACGGACTCAGAAAGACCTATAGACTACAACCTACTCAACCTCAACATCAAAGTCAAGTACAATCAACCAATATCAATGCATAAATTAAGCACAAAGGCAGTCAAGAACTTGATTTTAAAACTTAAACTATTGACTAAAAGTAACAATACCAACATGTAGTACTAGTTATAAGCTTCACAACGATTACTCAAGCTCAAGAAACGGAGCTGTGTATCACCTTCAAACAATCAGATTACTCCAAAGAACACAAACCCTAATTAAGACTGCCCCTCAATTATCAAGTATGGATAATTGTCTTTTTAATAAAATTTTATTAAAGAAAAATATTTATATTTTTTAAAAATCAAGGGCTTAAATTTGATTAAAAGTAATTTCACTCCATAATTAAAATAAAAATCCCCAAAAAAAAATTATGGGATAAAATATAAAAATAAATATTTTTGAATAAGTACAATATATATGTCAAAATTCTCCAAAAATTATGAATAGTCCAAAAATAATAAAATAAATTTATTTTGAGAATTTTATCATTTCCATAAAAATAAAGGAATAAAAAAAAGGTCTTTAGTCTTTTACAGGGGCTGGGCCCGATAATAATAAATTGAAATAATTTGATTTTAATGATACAAAAATCACACTAACATAGAATTAAATATTTTAGGCTACACATAAGTCACATAACACATATCAGATAATTTTCATATTTAATAAAAATCCTAACACAAATAATTGCATTAAATATAATCTGACACACCAAAAATTATATTAAAAGCATATTTAAATATTATAACATAAACGGAATTTTCCCGATCGTTACATGTAGTTTTCTATACCAAGTAGAAGAGGTGCCCTCGAGCCTGAACTTCTCATTGGGTATTTGTCAGCCATCTGTTCTATACTTTCCTGTTACATAAGATATTAGTATAGCCTGCTCTGATACCAAATGAAAATGCACACCTAGAGGGAGGGTGAATAGGTGTTATGGCTAACAATGACCGATTTTAATTTTACCGAGTTATTAAACCTGTCAGCTAGCTAAGATTGATTTACAGACACTGTCAGCTAGCTGCTACATGCAATGCAGTACAGAAAAAGTAAATAAAATCAAATCTTTTAGCCAGGTTCGACCCCTAATCCCCTATGGTCTACGTACTGGTCCCCTACCAACTGGTAAGAGAGAATATTATTATTAATCAAATCAAACCACGATTACATATTACAATAATATTCCACCCTTTATCCCTTGCAACTGATTCTAGATTGCTGAAACCCTTGTTCCACTGAACTATTCTGCTCTCTAAGCACTGTACTACCCTAGCATAGCCTTCTCTGACCTCTAGTTTCCTTGAACCCTGTTTCACAAGCCTAGCAATCCAGCCACAACTTGATTACAACCAAACAAATACAAGTAAAAGAAATTACAACTCAAACTATAAGTTTCTTACGTATATATAGAATATATAGAATACTAGAGCTCAAAGATATTTGCTAATAACGTTTTGAGTTTCAGAAGAAGTGTGTATATGTTTTGCAAATGAGTATATCTTCACTTGGTTCTACTCCAATAAGCAATACACATACACACACACATATACATATATATATTCGATTTATTAAAGCCAAAACTAACGTTGAAATTACAACGTTCGAATTAGTTGAAATAAGTCAAATATAGATGTTTAAAGACTACGTATATTGAGGATAAGAAGATAACAAAAACGTTTGAAATCAGCCTCAAATAAGTTTAAATATATATATAAGAGTTGGTTAGGTAAAAGATAAAGTTTAGTCAAAACCCAACTCCTATTTAATAGGAAAATTAATTTGAATAATAAAATATGTTTGAATTAAATAAAACTGAGCTCTAATATAATATATAATCATATATATATTAGATAAACTCGTACAAGTAAGATCCTATAAAATCTCAATGAAATTCGGACTTTCTTGCTTATCCAAACAGTTTCTGCGTTCCCAGTGCCAGCTTGCTGATACAACCTGCTAACATGCTGTCAGCTTGCTGAAACACTCTGTTTTCCTACTTTCAGCTTGCTGTCAATGTACTTAAACAAAATATACTGATAAAACATATCAGTAAGCTAATACCTGCAAAACCATGTCAGTACATGTATACAGCTTGCTATTTTATATCAATATCAATCTTTCAGCTCGTTAACAGTGATCATCAAAATCCAAAAGGGTTTCAAAGATTATGTTAAGTGTTTTTTAATATAAGATATTGTGAAGTGTTCTCTATTATTAAATTCAAGATTCTCTTAAAATGTTTATCAATTTAAAATTTTCTTCAGTATTTTGTACTAGATTCTTTAAGTTATACTAGATTTTTTAAATAATCCTTCAAATTACATTCTCATAATCTTAATATTTAGGTTCTTTTAAGTGTTGACATGTTTTAAATGAGATTTTAAGGTGTTTTATTTAAATTATATTTCTCCAATCATGAATTAATATTATTTTATTTATTTTTCTTAATTTTAAATCTTCTCAAAAGTGTGTACATTATATAATTTTAAACAACCTTAAAAAATATTTAAGATTCTATAAAGTGATTGTTAATAAAGGTATAATAACTTTTTTAATAGATGACATGAATGTTCTGGACTGTCTTATAAAACAATTATTTGTTTCACATCCCCAATATGTTTTTTTAATTTATAGTAATTATTATTAATTTATAAAAAGGAAATATTATATGCGAGTCTAATGTGTTTTTTAATTTTTGAGACAAAGATTCTTTAATGTGATGTTTGGTTAATTTATCAATTGTTTTTATAACAAAATCAAGATACATTATATTCATTCTTTTTATTCGAATTATTATTTAAACTTAGTCCTAATTAATTTTAGTTTTTTCAAAAAAGTTAAAGAATTATAAATTCTTTTATCTATATAAAAATATATATTAATATTTAAAAAAGAAAATATCTTCCTGGATTCTTTAAAATTATTAGTGATTGTTTACTCTTTTTTTATTAAGATTCTTCAAAAAGAACTCAGAAAACTCTCTCACTAAAAATCAAAAATATAAAATATAGGGGGACTTTACAATAAAAAATATTAAGTACTCATAAAAAAATCTTTTATATAATCTAACATGATATGTTTTTTTCAAATAAAACATATTTCAAATTAGTCATAAAAAAATACTACATTATTAAAAGAATTTTATTAATATTAATATTAATAAGATATCTATTTTTATATTATTAAAAAAATACTACATTAAACGAACACATAAAAGAATCTTATTAATATTAATATTAATAAGATATCTATTTTTATAAGAGATACTTACCAGATGTATATAGCATGTTGATGAATTGAGTTCGATTCTAGCCTACACCAATCACCCATCTTTTTAATATTATAATATTATAGAACACTTTAAACTTTTCAATATTACTTTATTAATATTATAATATTAAATATTAAAGAACACTTTACCGTAAAATATATTAGAGAACAATTTAAAAAAATTTAGCATCTTAATATTCTTTAATATTATAATATTAATATCATAATATTATAATATTAGTTTTACTTAATGTTATTAGAAAAAAAATACTACATTAAACGAACACATAAAAGAATCTTATTAATATTAATATTATTAATATTAATAAAAGAATCTTATTAATAATATTAAAAAATACTATATTAAACGAACACATAAAAAATAACTAGTAGAATCTTATTAATATTATTAAAAAAATATTACATTAAACGAACACATAAAAAAATCTTATTAATATTAATATTAATAAGATATCTTATTAATATTATTAATATTAAGTAGTAGACATCAAAGTGTTATAGCATGTTAAGGATTTGAGTTCGATTCTAACATACACCAATCATCTATCTTTTTAATATTAAATATTAGAAAACACTTTAAACTTTTCGATATTATTTTATTAATATTACAATATTAAATATTAAAGAATACTTTATAGTAAAATATATTAGAGAACACGTAATATCGTAATATTATAATATTAGTGTTACTTAATGTTATTAGAGAAAATACTACATTAAACGAACACATATTTTTTTTAAATATTAATAAGATAACTAGTAGAACACATAAAAGAATCTTATTAATATTATTAAAAAATACTACATTAAACGAATACATAAAAAATAACTAGTAGAACATCCAGTAGAATCTTGTTAATATTATTAAAAAAAATACTACATTAAACGAATATATAAAAAATAACTATTATAATATTTTAAGTACTGATAAAATATATGTGGATATTACAATAAACAATTTGAAGTACTTATAAAAAAACTTTTATAAAATCTTGCATGATCTTTTTTTGTGAATAAAAAAATATTTCAAAGTAGTCATGAAAAAATTGAAAATATCTCAAATAAACAATAATAATATTATATTTTAGATAAAAAACTAATTTTCATTATAAAAGGTGATATAAATTTAAATTTTAACGTAAAAAAGATAATAGAAAAATTGATTCACATGAATATTGAAAGATGTAATAATTATAAAATTAACATATAAAAATATGTTAAGTGTATAAACCGTACCTCAATTAGTTCTCATGAAATATATGAAATAAATTATATAGAAGAAATATATGGATTAAATTAAATAGAAGATTTCACAAATTAAATAGAAGATATCAACGCATATATGACAACTTAAATTTAAAAAATATAAGCAATCTTTACATACATGATAATATTATGTATACTATGTGTCTTTAATGTACACATATACTGTATTTTCATAATTCATATACTATCCTTTATAGTATAAAAATTATTATAAATTAAAGATATGCATCAAATCTTAATTATTGGATTAAAAATAAATTAATGGTAGATGAGAGGTGTCTCTCGATCTCTCAATAAGTAGGGGTCTCCCTCGATCCTGCTCCTATATAAATATATTATATAATACCCATATATAAATTTTTTTGTTGTCTTGTTACGTCAAATTTTTTTCTAAAGATATTTAATTTTTTTAGTTACTTATCAATAAAACTGTAAAATATGATTATTCAAAATTTATAAATTATTCATCCAATATTTTTAAATAATCAAATTTATTTTATAAATGACTCTAAAATTTCACTTTTAAATTATTATACGAGCACAATTTAAAAATATAAATAATAATAATTCTATATTTAGATTTGTAAGATTCTATATATATTATTTTTAATTAAAATTGAGTAATTATAAAATCTCTTATCAATTTATACTCATAGCGGAAAACCGTTGTCTTTTATAACAAGTTAATTAGAAGCAGGCCTCTGCCAAAAAAAAATAGAAGCCGGCCGAAAAAAGTTTATTTATATTACATTTAACTCGAGTTGAAGAATACGTATACTCTAGAACTTCAAACTAAACAGCATGTAAAAAGTTTGAGGTGGTGGTCCAGGTAAAAACTTTAAATTAATTATCATTAAATATTTAGCTATAAAAATGTTATGTTTGGAGAAGGTGGTGGAGTTAATTCAATATAACTATATTAAATATTAATTTATAAAAGGGATATTTTTGGAGCCAAAATAAAACGGTGAGTTATGAGTTATATGAAATAATGTCTATTTAATTTGCATTAATGTGGAAATTGTTATATATACTAGACTATTAGGAGTCCAAAAACTCACAATATCTCCTCTATCTCTTTTGTTGGAGTATTCTTATATAAAAGATTTGAAGGATGATAAAGATAGTTGAGATTTAAAAATAAGGAACTATCGGATGTGAGAATCAACTAATCTAAAAAAGACAATGGACTAATCAGTATCAATATGATCTTTATCGATGAGCTTGTATGTGCATAATATTTTTTTTATGTCAATATTATTTATTTTTGGTATGTGCTTGATATGAAAAAACTTTGATCCACTATTTTACAGGGAACCTCATTCACGCTGTACAACCGCATTCATTTTTGGTTATCCATAGTACAAAGCTTCATTCTTTTCTACTTTTTTTACTTGTGGGTTTGGCTATTTGTGATTCACCAAATGTGGTTAGTCTGTCTCAGATCTACTACCTAAATTGGATTATATTTATTTTGAAAGTGAAGATGAGTTGATAGTTTTCATATTCATACAGGACATCCAAATGACACTGCGGGAAGAAATTAAGAGTGCATGTGATTACCGTCCATTCGAAAAGTGTTACTACATAGCCAGAGTTTCTAATGAGATCTGCTGCAAAAAAAACTAGAATATGTTGCTGCACAGTAGGATGGTATGAAACAAACAATCAATGAATATCATGATGCAGTATAAATTTACCAACGCTACAAATTGCTGATTCTGGCAGTTCACTGTTCTTTCACGTTGTAAATCTGAATATCTGATTAGAATTGTTAAAACCGATCACGTTCATCTGTTCAAGCTCTGCTGAAGTCTATCTGTAGGAAAGTCACGATACATTATTTTATTATTCAGTTTTTGTTTACAAGGTTTTCCACATTATAAAGGAAATATTCAACAAATTTAGTTCTGTAGACACAATTAAGGACTGGCTGAGCAGGAGGTGGTATTACAATGGCATGGGGTCTTCCATGATCACAGGATTAAGTGCCCGTTTGACTTAACTTATTTTCTGGAAATACGTGCTTATTTCGAGAAAAAATAAGTATGTATGTACTTTTTCTGAAAATAAGTAACTTATTTTTAATTTTGAAAATCATATTTGGTTTTAAAATTCTTAAATAAATATTTATCTAAAAAAAATTGAAAATATGTAATTTTTTTAAAATAAGCTATTTATTTTAAATTTAAGTTACCCAAACGGGGCCTAAATTGGTTCATGTGCCGAGAGAAGATTTATCGGGGGCCCATAATTTAGCTAGAGATGGATTGTCAAGGGCCTCAATCTTGAAGGGTTGGTGTTAATGGGCCTTCTAATAAGCCCAATAAATGGGCAATTGAATTATGTTAACAAAGATATATAAATAAGTTAATAAATATAAGATCAAAAAATTTATGGAAAATATAATTGAATTATGTTAACAAAAGATGAGATTTTAAATAAGATAATAAGTAATATATAATTGGACAAGGTATAATAATTAATATGTACAATTAAATAAAGGGGTTTATAAAATTATATTCAAAAATAAGATATTTGATTGTATATACAAATTTAGTAAATTTGTGCAAGAAATTAAAATATTTATAAAATAAATTTTTTTACAGTTTATATATTATATTGTTATAAAAAATATAGAATTTTGTCTAAAAATTAAATTAAAAGCATATATTAATTAGAAATAAAGTAAAAAAATTATATCGATTAATCAAATTTTAAATTAATTAATATTTTGATTAAAATATAAAAGTGAGTTAAAAATAATTATTAATTAATTAATTTAAATAAAATAAAATAACGATTTTAATAAATTTGTGCAAGACATGAGCCTAAAGTTGTATATATCTATCTATCTATTATCTCTAAAATATAGTTTAACAATAAATATAAATAAAGTGATAAGTATAAATTAAAAGGATTTGGCACTAGATGGATTTTTGATTATATTTGATTTTAACGATTAGCAAGTATATTACACATAAGTTGTATGTTCTAGTCCCGATCGACTTTATATCAAATTTTCAAAATTTTATAACAACTTTATCGGATTTTACGTAAGATTAAAAATTAAATGCATAAAATTTATATATTATTATTATTAATTCATTAGAAATATTTATAATATAAATTGAGTATAACCATCTTACAAGTTACAAGTCGTCTTTTAAATTAACCTATTAAAGTCCAACTCCACTTTACTATAGTAATATCAATTTTCGAAGATTATTATAAAATTGTTTCACTCAAAATGGAAGTTTGAGGGTGAGCCAAGCATTCAATTTCTTGCACACTACACATAAACCCCCGTTTGGTTGCACTTATTTTCCGGAAATAAATTTTTATTTTCCGAAAAAGTAGGTATATATGTAATTTTTTTTTAAAATAAGTAATTTATTTTAAAGATAATATTTGATTTTAAAATTTTAAAATAAATATTTATCTTTAAAAAAATATAAAAATATATAAAATAAATAAAATAAATAACTTATTTTAAATTTAAAAAATCTCAAACGGTGACAGAGCACTGCATCATGCATAAATTATTGTATATGATTGCCTATCGAACCTTAAAAGTTAAAAGTAATCAATTAAATTAAATTATATATCACATAAAGTCAGTGGAACTATATAAATATCTGAGTAGCTTTATATAGTACGAAGTATCCTTTTAAATAGACATGACAACTTTGAAGAGCTTTATCAATCGATATTAAAGCGTTTCTTACCCTTGCTTGATTACAAGATTATAAAAATGACCTTTGCTTACACATAAAATTATTAGAAACACAACATATCTCTAGCTTTATTGAGGTCTCTTCATTTTATTAACAATTAATTTATAAGTTGAAAAAATATATAATTTATTTATTTTATTTTTAAAAACAAATATTTATTTTAAAAGATAATATATCAATGTTTATTTTTTTTCTAGAATTAAAATTTTAATTCTGTAAAATAGAAAAAACAAACAATCTTTTTTTATGTCAGAAAAAACAAACAATCTTTATATATGTTTCAAGTTTCAACTTATAAATCAAGTATCGTTAGAAAGAAACGGGGTCATATTGTATATTTTGGACAGTCCAAAGTGGGCTGTATTTAAATTTGTACAAATTTGTTTTTGAATACTTTTTAAAAGACCTGGAAATTTTCTTCAAAAAAAAAAAGACCCGGAAATTATTTGACTGTTTATATTTAATATAATTTTTTTTTTATCAATTCGTGAGATTTGAGCGGAGCACCCTCCACAAAACTATATAAAAGTTGCTATATAAATAAGAATAATAACGAGTACATAAAGATTTAAACTAAAAATTAACTTCATCTTTTAGCTTTTGTTTTATTTTATCTTTTTTTACCTTTACATATATTTCTTTTATTAATAATGATATTTGATGAGTATAGATAGGCTGTAAATGAGCCGATACGCTCACGAACAGTTCAGTGTTCGGCTCGAAAAAAATTCGGTTCATGTTTGGTTCGATTTGTAAACGAATCGAACATGAACACAATTTTTAGGTTTGGTTCATAAATGAGCTGAATTTGAGCACAACATAATTCGGCTCAAAAGTTCACGAACAAGTTCGATTATAATGTTCATGAACTAGTTCGTGAACAAGTTCAATTATTATGTTCGTGAACTATATTTACGAACTATGAACATAGTTTGTGAATATGATTCAAAAGAAAATCTCAACACATATTTGTAGACATTTACGTATTACGATAAATAGTTTATATATATATAGGTAACACTCCGCTGTAAACTTTTTAACGCGAGAACCGTAAATTTTTTTATTAAATTCTGTAAAATCATAATAAAAACTGAAAAAAATAGTGCATAATCATAATTTTATTTACAAAACTATAATAAAAAGTTTATCTACACATTTTTTTTATATTTTTTATTATGGTTCTGCAAAATTTAATGAAAGTTTTCACGGTTCTCACACTAAAAAGTTTCAAACTTTTTAGCGTAAGAACCATGAATTTTTTTACTAAATTCTGTATAACCGTAATAAAAAATGTAAATAATAGTGCAAAACCATAATTTTATTTATAAAATTATAATAAAATGTTTATATAGACATTTTTTTACATTTTTTATTATGGTTTTGTAAAATTTAATGAAAGTTTTCACGGTTCTCACGCTAAAAAGTTTTCACGTGATTGTTACCACAATATATATATATATATATATATATATATATATATATACATATATATATATATATATATATATATATATATATACATATATATATATATATATAAAGTATTTGTGTGTATATTAGTTTGCAAATTAATTTACTATTTTTTGTATTCATTTATTTCTTAGATTTAAATTTTCTAATTTTTGTTAAATTATCAATTGTCAAGTTTGTACTTTTTTTGAACTTGGGTTTTGGACTGAAAATGTGAGAATTTTTTTTTGTTAACTCATTATATTGTTATTAGAATTTACATTTATTTATTTTACTTGATATTTGTATGTTCATGAACACATGTTCGTGAGTCATATTCATGAGTTGTTCATGAATAGTATTCGAACTCGATAAGAGTTCGAGTTCGAAAAATTTTAAACGAACTGAACATGAATAGCCTAAAGTCTGGCTCACCTCATTGGGCCTTTCGATGCAATCAAATAGAATGTCCCAAGGGTGCCACCCATTTACCCCGCAAGTACATACCACATAAGTTGTTTCCAAAATGGATTTTGTAGCCGCCAGTATGAATCCGTTGAATAATATAATCCTGATAAACCCGCTTCCTAAAACCTTGAGGTTTTAGAAGAACTGGTAACTTAGAATGGTATCAGAACTCTGATTGTAGGAGGTCTCGAGTTCGAGTCCCTTGAAATATTGTACTATAATGGATTCAAAAAAAGACGAGATCCCTATCTAGTAATTGAAAAATTGGATCGGATTAGGCCCAAAAAGTGACGAACCACATAGTGATCTACTCTTCGACCCATAATGGGCTTTCGAGTGAAGGGGATATTGAATAATGTGATCTAGTAAACTGCTTCCTAACAACTCGAGAATTTAGAAAAACCGTTAACTTAACATAATCAAACCACCGACACAGCTTCTGCTATTTACAAAGATGTCCTTGCCATGCAAAACTTCTTAACATTTAAAACATAAATATAGAGTATAAAAAAACATAAATATAGGGTTAGTGCAATTGTGTTCAAATTCCAGAACTGTAGTATAGTAAAATTATATTTTGAAAAATATAAGATTCTGAAATTTTCTGTTTGACCTGAGTCAGGACGACAAAGAATAAATCTCCCAGTTATGCTATCCAATCGTATATATTTTTCTAATTCTTGTAATTCAAGTCGAGTCAAATTTTTACTTATCAAATTTGAATTTAAGTTTTAATCGAGTCAAGCTTAAAAATTATTGAACCCAATAATTATATTTGAGTTCGACTCGAATCGTAAACGAGTTCAAGTTTGTAACAACTTTTTGAGTTTTTCAAATTTTTAAGTTTATTGAGTTTATCAAGTTTTGATTGAATTTTCAAAAAAAAAAATTTACTTTATTCAAATTAACTTAAGTCATTTCTTTAAAAGTTACAACAAACCTTTTAAAAAAATCAAAATAATATGGTTATGCTATTCGTTTTAATATAATACATACACCGCTTAATGAATTTTTTAGATAATTAACATATTTTTCCTTTTTAAAATAATTAGATTTTTAGCTTATAAATGAATATATGTTTTAAGAAATTATGGGGCATATTAAACCAATATGATGCAATGTAATAACATATTATGTTGTTGATGTAGTTATTTAAATTCGTAATCAAAATCTCTAATAGAAAGATTAGTAAATGTATTGTACATAATTAAATAATAGAAATATGTAAATAAGAGCAAGTAATGATGAATAATAATAATAATAATGATCTATTTAATTTTGTACATGAAAAGTAATTATATAAATTTATGGTAAGAATATATCATTCAATATATGTTCATCTCATAATAGAATTAATTTAGTTATTAATTTAATAAATATAAATATTAATAACTAATAATAATATAGAAAAGAATAACTGATTAATAATTTAAAATATAATTTTAATAACATATAAATATATATATATAAATATTTATAGAAATAAAAAATTATAAATATAAAGTTTGAGTTGAGCTTAAAAAAACTCAACTTGACTAATTCTTTTTATCAGAGTTTAAAATTCCGTTCGAGCTCGAACCTGAAAACGAGTTTGACTCGAATTCAAGCGTGCTTAACAAATAGAGTTAGAGTTTTATGAAATAATATTTTTGGAAAAAAAAAGAAATATATATATATAACAAATTTATTTATTTAATGATACTTTTTATGTTTTTATTTAATTATCCATTTTTTGATAAATTGCCTCTAAATAATTGACCTTCTCTAGTTACGATATATGTTTTTATAATTTTTTTCAAAACTATCGTTACACTTATTGTAACATCCCACATCGAATATATAATGAGTATTTGGGCCCTTTATAAGAACAAATCAATAACTAATATATATCTAAAATTGTTAGCTTTTTATGGGCTGACATGTGGTGGATTGTTGGGCCTGGTATGCATTCAGTTATGGGCTTGGGTTGTTATAGTTGGTATCAGAGCCTTTCCCGACCGGAAGTGTTAAGGCACTGCTCGGGTTCTGTAAGTTTGTAAGTTTGTCCATGAGCTCGACGAGGACGTCGACCCAATAAGGTGGGGTGTTTGTAACATCCCACATCAAATATATAATGAGTATTTGAGCCCTTTATAAAAACAAGTCAATAACTAATATATACCTAAAATTGCTAGTTTTTTATGGGCTGACATGTGGTGGGTTGTTGGGCCTGGTATGCATTCAGTTATAGGCTTGGGTTGTTATACTTATATTTCCAATGTTTCATCATTTAAGCAATAATTAAGAATAATATACGAAAACAAATTATATAACTAAATATTTTTTAAAATACATAATTTTTTTAAAAGACAACTAAATAAAAATGAAAGAAATATATTATCTTATCATTGAATTTATTAATTTATCAAAAACGAGTTTAATTTAATTGACTCTATGTAAACACTAATTATTCCCTCCCCAAGACTTTCAACGGATCGGATTCGGATCGGATCACCTTAAATTCATATCCAAATTTATTTATTTTTTCGGATCGGATCAAGTATCAAATATTTTGAAGGTCAATCCATATGCACTTCATTCGGATCACAGGTAATCAGATCGGATATCCAATCCAAATTAAATTTTTAACTAATTTTTTATAATTAAATTATTTGTCCATGCTACACGTACAATATATTATAATTTATATATTAATAAATAGACTAGTGATCTACTAGAAAGTAAGCTTAGAATATAAACTAGAAAGTAGTTTTAAAATTTTATATTATTTTTATTCTAATTTTAAATCTTACATTATACTCCCTAATTTACATATTTTACATTTTAATCTCTGCTACGTCATTATGGAACCCACTGCCACGTGATAATGGGACTCACTGTCACGTGGCAGTGGGCCTACTGCCACATCATCACTTGCTGACGTGGCAGCGTCACGTCATCATGATCCTAAAATTAGTATTCACTCCATTCCTATTTACATGTTCATTTTAATATTTTTGGAGTCAAATTGACTAATTTTTACCGAAATTTAAAAATGATTCATTTATAACTTCAAAAAACTAAAAAATATATATTTAAAATAGATCATATATACTTTTTAATAATATAAAATGTTAAAATTTGCAATTATATATTATTATTAAATTACGATAAAAAATGAGTTAATTTGACTGCACAAAAAGCAAAGTGAATATCTAAACAGGGACGTAAGGAGTATATAATTCAGTGATTTCTGTAATATTAAATAGTGATTTCTGTAATATTAATTGTGATATATAAACATATGTTGTTATCAGATCGAAATTCAATCACTAATTTATATTAAATAAATCACTAATTTGTAATATATAAATCACTAATTTGTATTATAAGAATAATCAAAATCACCAGTTTTGTTAAATAAATACATAACGATATCACCGGAAAAATGGAAGTCGTCGGAATATAACATGTACGGTATGGGAACTGATCACGAGGAGATTGAGAAAAATATAGTGAAGTTAGATTTGAAAAAAAGTTCAATAATTAGCGGAAAAAATTAAATTAAAAATGGGAGGAATTAAGCGGGATTATGTGTGTGAGGTTGTATTTGATTAGTATGGGGTTGTATTGGGCTGATACTTATTTCACATGCTTCTTAATTTCTATTCTAATTTACTTTCAACTAGAACATGACTCATAATAAATATTGGTATTATAATATAATATAATAAATATAAAAATATTTATTTTTACCTATTTTATGTTTAAAAATTTCATATAATAAGTTTAAATTATTTCCTAAATTTATTTTGAATATCTTAATTTCTCCTTTATTATTATTTATATTGTTTTATATGTATTAATTTTTATTTAATATTTTATGTGTTTTAATTAATATTTAATTTTTGTTTTTAATTCTTTGTATCTTAAATTTTATTCAAAAATATTTTTTTAAACTACTTATAATATCTTGTATATGTTATTTTTTAATAATGTACTCATATTTTAATATTTCTATATGCTATTTATTATTTAATTATGTGGTATGTCAATTTTTATACAAAACTTAATATATTATATCAATATTTGATACGGTTACTGGATACCAAATTAAGATTATAGATTTTATCCAAACCTATATATGTTATGATAAAATAAAATAAATAGATGTAATTTATTTAAATTTACAAATTCTAAAATAAATAGATTAGGGTAGTAAAATCTGATATGATTCGAAATTTAATACAAATTCGATAAAATTTTCATATGAAATAATATGAATTTTGAGTTGGGAGTTTTTGAATTTCGGGTTCGAATTTAATAAAAATTCATCCAAAATATTTGAATTTGACCCAAATTTTATAATATATAACAATACATTATATAGTACATACATTTACTCGCACAATTATATATAGTGTGTGCGATGTACTGATATATTATTTAAATAATTTCATGTATGATTGAATAAGGTTATTTTTATATATTATATATAAAAATATTATTTTATATAATTAAAATACTTACTTTTAAAAAAATCGATTAAAACATGTAATTTTCGGGTACATAGGCATATAACAGATTGGATTAGGATCCGAAATTTTAATATATTTTCAATTCAAATAAAAAAACAAATTAAAAATTAGGACTGAATATAATAAATCCGGACATAAACTCGACTCATTATTTTGATATCATCACTCCCTGAATGCATACTATATTTCGGTGATGAATTTTTAGAATCTGATAAAGATTAGTATAAAGAATGCAAATCGTATATAGTGTAATCGAATTTTATCTTACTATTTTTAAGCTGTGGCTTTTTCTGTATAATTAAGTAAATTTAATAAATCGATTTCTTTTATTCATTGTCAGAACAAAATTTATTGAGATGGAATTTTGAAAACAAAATCATTTTATATCTTAGAATAATAATTAAAATAATTATTTTTAATTCAATTCAAATTTATCCCTTATATAGGGTGGTGTAACACGTTGTTAACGTTTAGGTTAAAATAAAATAAACACACATTGATACAACAGTCATGTCATAAACACAGACATAAGTGTACATATAAACCCCAGGGCACATACTCATATTAATTACTAATAAAATAATCATACTACTCCTTCTCTCCCTCGTTTCTTTGCGTTTCGGGTGGGGTGTCTGTCATACATTTTAAAATGTATATAAAATATAATTTCATAATTGTTTTTAATTTTTCTTTTATGCATTCAATTTTTATTCTAATTTTTTTTAAAAAATAAATTATAAATATTATATTTTATATGCGACTTAAAATAAATCACCATATATACAGACACATACGTGTACTAGTTCCACAAGGGCAAAAAATGTCATTTTCACTAAAACCCATCCCCCATTTACTAATTTTCACACATATATAATATATACACACACATAGACACATACACACAGCACACTCACTCACTCTCTCTCTACAATACTTACATATAATCATTATCATTCCTTTCATTCTCTCTCTAGATTGTTACTCCATTAATGGCCACTCGATTCCCATCTCACCAGCTTAGCAGTGGGCTCTATGTTTCGGGTCGACCCGAACAACCCAACAAAGAACTCCGGCCCACTATGTCTTCTCGTGCAGTTCCTTACACCGGCGGTGATGTTAAAAAGTCCGGCGAGCTTGGGAAAATGTTTGATATCCCTGTTGTTGCTTCTGGATCCGGGTCTAATTCCGGGTCGGGTCAGGTTCCGGGTCACCCACCTGTTTTGAAACCGACAAGGTTGTCTTCTTCTTCGCAGCAGACTAGTGGATCGGTTAGATCCGGCCCGAATTCCGGACCCATGAAGAAAACTTCCGGGTCGGGTCCAATGGTGGGGTTGCAACCCACGGGTTTGATAACTTCTGGGCCACTCGGGTCGAGTGCGGGTCGGAGGTCGGGTCAACCCGACCCGAATGCTCAGTCGGGTAAGGTGGTGTATGGGCCGGCGGTGACTAGCTTGACTGAAGAAGGGAAGTTTGGGTTTAAGGTGTCGAAATTGGCAATGTGGGTATTTTTGGTGGTAGTGTTGATGGGGTTAGTGGTGGGTGCTTTCTTGTTGGTTGCAGTCAAGAAGGCTTTGGTTTTGGTGATGGTGGTTGCGGTTTTCGTGCCCGTGGTGATTGGTTTCTTGTGGAATTTGGCTTGGAGGAAAAGAGGGTTGCTCGGGTTTTTGAACAAGTATCCTGATTCTGGCCTTAGAGAGGCTATTGATGGACAGTATGTCAAGGTTACTGGGGTATACACTTCTATCTCTACTATATGTGTGCGTGTACTAATGTTATTTTCAAGCATATGATGATAATGTGAAATAGTATGTACTGGTTTGCTTATATTGCTGTTTTCTTGATGTGATTAGTGTGTGTGAAACTATGATTTATAACTTTTTTGAGCATTTTGGAGATATTTGTTGCTTTCGAATTTAGTAGGATTGCTGCTAATTGATGCATAGGATGTAAGCATGTTTGGATCCGAGATGTAAAATAAGGGAGAGATATTCTGGGATTGCATCATATAGTATTCCGTAAGCTAATGTGAATGTAGTTTATCAGTGCGGGAAGTTGGGGATGATATATTATTAAGACAAATGAGATCGAGACAAAGAGGTAGTTAGAAGTTTTCTATCATGTATAGGGTTTGTATAATATGGTGAATGTAACATTGTTGTATATAGTTATATAGGATAACTTGTAGGTTACGTCTTGGATATGTTGCCCAAACTAGCTTGAGGATTCTAAAGTAATACTCCTATTATAAGTGGCATATAATTTATTCTTTATTGTAAAGTGTGTTATACTTTCTACTATATTTTCATGTATATTAATCGTATATTAAAGATTTCCTCCCTAAAGCTTGATTTAGTTCATGACTTTTTAGATGAAACCTAGTGAATTGGGCTAAACCTATCCTAGGTGTTTCTTGATTATGTTTGTGCCATGCTTACATGATTAGGTGCTACAGGACAATAACTTCGTTGTTGGCTAATGTGTATGATTGCTCATCCGTGTGATGATTTGTATATGAGTATAGCGACCACATGGGCAAAATGTTAACAATAGCATGTTTAACGTATGCTTAGGTATGGGTATATGATTTTCTTCCTTTCACGATTGATATTCAGTTTTTTAGGTTTTCATGACATAAGCAAGAATAAGTGAATATAATATATTCTTGTAATTTACTTATAAAGAGTACAGTCATTATAACGTCATAAGCTAGATTCCTTTGTCATATACGTGTAACGGCTTAGATTTGTTAGGTTATTGTGACTTTAAGTTGCATTATGTACGATGTCAAATTTTATTTACCCACTTGCTATTTCATGATCTTTCTACCCAAGCAGCTGGATCATTGAAATAATTCTGAAATTTTAATTTTTAAGTGCCAGGGTAGAGGCTGTAGAGCAATTATCTACCTTGACAAGTCAAAACTCTATACCCATATTTATACCTGATACATCTTATCATTATATCATTAAACAGTTTCATTCACTTAAAACCACTTCTTTCTCTTGGAGTCACATACTTGCATGAACCACATTTTATGCTGCATAATACCTTTCAATGTTCTGCATTATTTGATCATTTTATGTGTTGTATCTACATCTTAAAATTCTCATATAGTTATAGTGCATTATTATAAATCTGGATGATTCAGGTTGTCACCTGCGGCAGTATTCCTCTTGAATCACCATTCCAAAAAGTACCAAGATGCGTGTATGTTTCTACAGAATTATTTGAGTACAAAGGATTGGGAGGAAAATCAGCAAATCCTAAACATCACTTCTTCTCGTGGGGGTGTAGAAATTCTGAGGTTAATTTCTTCAACTAGTTATGTAACTTTTTCTGATATTCTTTCTTGCTTGAGCATCTAAGCCTTGAGATTCTAGAGAGGGCTGTACATAAAATCAGCAGGACTTATTGTTCTTGTTGACGGCAAACTTAATATCTTAACTTGATGTAGGTTATGTCTCTGGTGATGCTGCCAGCCAACGAACCAAAGTTTGTTCCTCAGAATCACTTGATTTTTTTGTCTGATTGAATGAAATAGAGTCATAGTCATATTTAGAATTACGTTTATACATCATATTATTAGTGGCATGTCCATTGAACAGGAGTTTTGTCATTCCAGAACAAATGGTTATTAACAACGATGATTAAAGTCCTTTTCTTTTGCTTGATTATTTTGCAAATATACTAGGGTAACTAAACCTTCAACCTTCACCTCTTAAACAGAAATATGTGGCTGATTTCTATATATCGGACTTTCATTCTGGGTTAAGAGCTCTTGTGAAAGCAGGCTATGGAGCTAAGGTTGCACCGTTCGTCAAATCGACAACAGTGGTCGATGTAACAAAGAACAATAAGGATTTGTCACCAAATTTTCTCAGTTGGCTCTCTGACCGCAGCCTCTCAAGCGATGATCGCATAATGCGGCTAAAAGAAGGGTAAGTGAATTTTACACATGGTTAATTCAGAAACTATATATATATATATATATATAATGTTCACTTTTCATTTTTATATAAAGGCGTGTCTTGATTTTATATTCTTTATTCGACTTCTTGCCATATCATAGATAGATTATGTTCTAAACTGATCAAATTCTTGGGGGTTATATTATATGTATTCATTTAAGACTTTAAGAATTGATCTAATATCAGATCTCTCCTTGTAATAGCTATATCAAAGAAGGGAGTACTGTCAGTGTGATGGGTGTTGTGCGCCGCAATGATAACGTTCTTATGATTGTTTCGCCACCTGAGCCCACATCAACAGGCTGCCGATGGGCCAGTTGCCTCCTTCCAACATATGTTGAAGGTCTTATTTTGACATGTGATGAAAATCAGGATGCCGATGTCATCCCTGTGTAGATATAAGATCCTATGTAGATATATGCAGATAATCTGTTTCGAGATAGTGTTTTTGACCCATACAGGCAAGTTTTTTATATTATGTAAATTGGCTCGTAAAGAAGTGCCTAAAGAGTAATGGTCTCACCACAAATAGAGCTGCTCTTGTTTGTGGATATGTAATGTTTAAAGGAGAGCTAGATGGTATAAAAGCATGCTTTTCTGTATTTGGATATAATTTTGTACCACCATTTTGGTCATTTGTAGGTTAGATGATGTATATAGTTAATTGCTGGTGCCTTCTTGTATGCATATATGTTAATGCTAGATTTCTTCAAATATAGCAAGTAGTAGTTCTAGAGTAAAATCAGTTTTCTATTAGTCATGCATTCCTTACCTGATATCGTGTTATGTGTGATGTGAGTCTTTTTCTTTGACAAATCTTGTAATTTGCTTTGAATGAAAAGTTGCCATTTGTTGTAATTACCTCTGCACTTCGTAACCATCTGTATTATCTGAGAATCTGAAATCATTTCTAAGAATTGTGGTAGAGCGTCAGAAAGTTGAATAAGATACTTTCCAAAGCACGAATTTTACATAAATTTGGTTGCATAAATTGGAATGTTCATTTTTAAGAATATATTACAGTTTCTACTAAATACTAATATACATCCGCTTAATGCTGTAATTAATCTTGTGGATGAATCAAAGTATCCTATTTATCAAGGCAGAAATTATAATGTGAAAAACTTTAATATGATAAACAAAGTAGCAAGGTTAACGAAGAAGAATATCAGCATAATAGAGAGCAACCAATGTGTTTAGAGCGCGCATAGATGCTTGAGGCATATTTGATACAAATACTTACATGAACGTTAACATTACTCATAAGAATCATATGCTCCATTACCTTTGCAAGTCCAACGAGGGTTGCTTTTGTAACTGTACTCAGGAACCGAGTTACATACTTTAACTACTAGAGCATCAGAGGAAAGAGTATCGAACATTCATAAAGACAAATGCCAATGCCATAAAGACAACAGATGCGCCTTTTTAAGCGAGACGCACTGTGAGTCTGTGATACCAATGCCGTGAGCTGAAGTCGCCACAATAGCCACTTCCCCTTCAAGTCTATCCTTATTTTGTTTTTAGTGTTGAACTTTCTTGCACTCTAACACGGTGTCATAGTATATTTCGGAGAAAGAGAGACATCGAGCCTCTGCATTTTCTCTTTGGAACTATGCCTATAATTGTCAGGAATTCGCTATGCTATCTACCTGACATGGTCTGCTAAGTGCTGACGGAGAAACAACATTTTTGCCTCATGCCATTAATGTTAGACAAATTTCTAGTGATATGTATGTTCTTAACGAGTGCCAGTTTTTAAGGGTGTTAACAATTGCTGAACATAAACTGGATTCTAAATTTATATCGATGAATTTTCTATGATATTGTAAAGCATCAATAATGCAGAAACTAATCTTCGACTTTTTACTCAAGAAAACAAATTCTTTGAAAGGATTGTAGTTCTATGTACTTGATCAGTCTCCGACCAGCAACCTAGCAATAAGAGTTGTGCATACAATTGCATAGGAAAGATCAATGCAATATGAAATTCAAATATGGCCCTGCTAAACTACTCTACCAGTATGTAAATTTTGCAATAAATCTCAACACAATTCTATATCACTGGTATAATTCAAACAAGAATTCCACATTATTTGATAACTTTAAATCTGTGTTTTGATAGGGAATTAGAAGACAATCTACAAGGAACACTGAGGGTCTACAAATAGTTTTTTAGAGCATAGAAGAATGATTGCTACAGTCTGGAAGGCATTCCACCAGCAACCACCAATGTTTCTCCAGTAATATAGGAAGCATCGTCAGAAGCCAGAAAAGCAGTGGCAGCGGCCATGTCTTCTGTAGTTCCAAGCCGGTTAAGCAATGTTTTTTCCTCGATGGTTTTCCTCTAAAAACAAGCCCGAGGCAGGATCAGATTAGAAGATTTCAGAATGTTCATTTAACTTGAAAAGATAAACTATTTTGAATTACGACACTTACAATATTCTCATTCTTTGTAATAAAATCAGCAAAGTATGTGGGTACAAATCCAGGTGCAACACAATTAACTCGAGTATTAGGGGCCATCTCTGTTGCAAGTGCCTACAACAGAATCAAGATTCAGGAAAAAAAGTAAGATGTACAACACATAGATATCAGTTTCCTATATGCAGCAATACATCAGAATCATGTACTACCTTGGTAAGTCCTAGGAGGGCTGTTTTTGTCACCCCATACATGGGCATTGAAGATGCCGGATTGTAGCCACCAATAGAGGAAATAAAAATAACAGATGAACCTCTTGTTAGATGTGGAGATGCTTCCTTTGTAGAAAGAATAAATAGGACCAAGAAAAGAGTAAGAAGAAAATTAATTACATTACAATGAGAGCACCAATAGATGAGATATATGAAATTTTAATCTAGATGGGTACAGATAAGTTGCAACTAAAAATCAGGTATAGGTTAACCAGTTTAGAAGTTAAGAATTAACTGGTGAAATTCTATTAAGTTGCACTTTTGATTTTGCTAGTAGGTTATACATTTTTAAGACATACCTGTAGAAGAAGTATAGCAGTTTTCACATTAACTTCCCATAGCTTGTCAAGGACCGATTCTTTACTTTCCAAAATGGTGGCAGTAGATGGATTTGCGGCAGCGTTGGACACGACCACGTCAATTTTTCCATATTTCTACGGTAAGATTAATATATGTAAGAATAATTTAAGAACTTACATAAACAAATGGGTACAAAAGATGGTAATCATCCAACCAAATCACAGCAGCAAGACATAAGGGGTAGGACAACATACTCTTCCAACTATTTTTTTGGAAATTAAAAAAAAATGTTTTATGAATTGCAATTAAGCTCAATAGAAACCCCCCACAAAATCTAACAACCTCAACGAAAAACACAAAGAGGGGAAATGCTACTGCATCATGCATCAAACTACACAAGCAGCTAACACATAGTTGATAGTACACATACACACCAAAAACCACACCAAATACAAAGGAAAAAAAACAATTAGATGATAAACATTCATCTTATGATCTTTAGAGGCTCTGATAGCAACCTTGAATAGGATATCTGTGAAAAACTGAAAATTGTAGCCAGAGACCTAATTTCTGTTTGAAAACCATAGAGTTCCTCTCAAGTCAAATGTGATCCACACTTTCTGCAAACATCAGATACAACTTCTTACTTCCACATTTCACTGCTTTGCTTCTTACTTTCCTTTCTCACATTTTACAGCTCATTCTAACTCCGAAGTAAAACATGCAACTGGCCTCTGAAACTGCATATTATCTAGGACTTTGCACCAAATTTCATTGGCATATGACCGAATAAAAAAATAGGTAATCTAAATTTTCAGGAGCTGCATTAGACAACTATTAGTTTAAATCATCTTCCAAGAAAATAACCTACCCCAAGTTGAAAACTTATAACCTATTCCACACAGCAAGCCATGAAATGTATAAAGCTTAGGGACTGGCTTTATTATTACATATAAGTTTTCTTCAGGGAACCTTTGATGGCACACCTCTAAGCTGATTATACAACTTTTTGATTGAAAACTTTCCAACTTGAATTAGAGAATTCCATACACCAGGTATAACAAAAAGCTCATTATCATCTATAATTACCCTCTTAACTGTTTCTCACAGGAATCTCTAGCCTCTTTATAATTCATTACCATAGTTACAAAAAATTTACTATACTGGCAAAGTCCGGTAACTACTAGAAATATTATAATTATATTGAAAAAATCCCATCACTCAGGCGAAGTACCAATTCAGGAGGAAAAAACAATTATAGTGTGTCCAGTTAAGTCAAAGAAATTCACAAATTCACACAAGAATAAGGCTGTCAGGACTAAAAGAAAAAAGTAGACTAACAGTATAATTCTGCAGTGGAAGATCAGAAGCCCTTTGAGATCTATGTCGAAACACTTGAGGCGTGATATTAATATACTATCACATAATTTATGTCAAGAACGTACTACTAAAAAAAAAATCTTCATACAGCAAATTACTGAGTTTAATTGAATTCAGGATGGTGCTTGTGATAAGGAGGGGACATGTCAAAACATTGTTAAAACTTTTAAAACTAGAAAGTATTAAAGCTACTTCATTTCAGATTATGGAACTGGGGGAAAGCTTTCACTTTACTACTACTTCTTTAGAAGTTGTTAAAATCCAGGAGTTGAACAAGAAGCTTGCTGGGACACAAATATGGGCCTGTCAAATATACATTGATGATAGATCTTTCACTTTCCAGAATGGTTTCGAAGCTCAGATGCAATTAAATACATAGCCAGAGGTATGCGGAAACAGCCTCTGGAGTTAGATGATACGAGTGGAATAGACCAAGTATGGTAGGTTTGATTTAATTTACATAACACATGAACTCCACCAGTACTTGGCTATATGATATCTTATAACTAGTGGCAGTATTATACTTCTATTAGTCACTCTTTCATCGCCACAATAAATGAACAAACAATGCTTATGAAATTGCATAAACCTTAGAAAAGTGCCAATGCTATAACATGTCTACGGTTTAAGTTCTCTCACAAATTAAACAGTAGCTTTTATTATACAGAATCCTTATCCGTTCAACAAATTAAAGAACTCAAAGTTAGTCAACTCAGTAACAAAGATGAAAAGTAAACATGGTTTATCACCTGAACTGTTTTGTGAATAAGATTCTTTCTTTGTTGAGCATCTGCCACATGACAAACCATCCCTAACACTTCAATTCCTCGGGCCTTGAGCTTTTCCACAGCCTCGTCTACATTTTTCTGTAAAACCATTACAAGGCCAAGAAACAATCGCACTCCCTTAAACCCATAATTCCAATTCTAAATTCTCCGCAAAAACATGATAAAGGTTCAAACTTTAGAAAATCTTCAACTCAATATAGATCATATGAAACATGAAGAATCAACAATTGTGTAAATCTCAACAAACCCAGATGAAAAAACATCGATTTGAGAAATCATCGAAACCAGACTAATAAACCTCCAAACCCCAGCACTAAATTTATATAAATTAAATCCAAGAATTTAATCCTATAAAAAATTTCATGATATATATGAGTCAAAACCAGCTGATCATATATATAGTCAAAGTGTCAAACAAATATACAAGAACATTACTTGAAGAAACAAGTGTTCACGCCAAGCTGATCAATGATCATATCAATATACACACATATATACATACAAGAAAATGATGGAAAGGAGGATAAAAAAAGAAGACCTGTTTGCGAGAAGAGATGACAACAGAGGCACCTTCTAAGCCAAGGCGCTGAGCAATGGCAAAGCCTATGCCTTGAGTTGAAGCTGTCACTATCACCACCTTCCCTTGGAATCTCTTACCCGTTTTCTCCATTACCAATAATAATAATCAAAGGACTTTGTGTCTGATTGTTTGTTTTCCTCGGGATAAACAGATACTGCTGTTGGAGCAAAGGACTCGAACGATGTGACATAATATTGAAATTTAATATATTTTTATTTAAAATAATATAGTATTATTAAATTAGTTATTAATATTGTTTGATAATCGAACTTTAATTATTTTATTTATAAATTATTTTAAAATAATATTAAATTAATTTTTATACAAAAGAAATTGAACTTTAATCTATTAATTAAATTAAATTAATTTTTATACAAAAGAAATTGAACTTTAATCTATTAATTAAATGATTATACCATATTACTTTTTTTATTCGAATCAATGTATAGAACATAATAATTATTATGACCGGATGATCAAACAAAATTTGTGCAAAGTATCTAGCCGATTTTGACAATTTTGTGGGTCAAAATTCAAAAGTCCAAAACAGACATTTAATTTATCACTATTAAATAAATAAAATATCTAAATATATGTTTAAAATATTTATGTTGAAATAAAATATATAATTTTAATAAAAATATATGTATATAATTTAGATATAATGTGATTAATCCATGTTAAAATAAAATATATAACTTTTGTAAACATATATTTTATTTATAATCGAGTCCCTTGTATATAATTTAGGAAATTAGATATACATGTAATATCATAAATTGTTTTATTATATGACTATGCTATTACACACATATATTTGTGAAATTTTAATTCAGTAACTGATCCAAACTATTGACATTGAATTATGCTAGTCAAATCAAAACCTATAATTTTTGAAAGAATTATGCAATTTAATTCGATAAGTAATAACCTAATTAGTTATCTACATGTATAATATATTACTTTCTTTATTTTAAATTATTTAATTTAATTTTTTATATTATTTTAAAATATATATTTTATAATTATTTTTTTAAAATTTTAAATCTATTAATATTAATTTTTTATTAAAAATAATATATATATATATATATTAATATAAATATATTTTTAATATTTTAAAATGCATGCAAATCAAATTTGACAAGTAATTTAAATGTCACCACAAGAATTCTCCACATAAGTCTAGCATTAACTCAGTGGGAGGTTCTCAAGGATCTGCAACAAATGACAATCACTTCAATCAGGAGGAAACATGCTCAAATGATAAAATCATTGGAAATCCTGATGAAGGAGTGAGAACAAAAAGAGCAACTATGAATGAATATCTATTTGTTTGCTTTCTGTCTCAAAATGAGCCAAAAAGAATTAAAAAAGCCATGTTAGATCCAGACTGGATAATTGCCATGCAAGAGGAGTTGAATCAATTTGTGAGAAACAATGTTTGGGAACTAGTGTCACCTCCAAATGACAGATCAGTAATTGACACTAAGTGGGTCTACAGGAACAAAATGGATGAACATGGAATTGTGATAAGAAACAAGGCAAGGTTGGTTGCTAAATGCTATTCACAAGAAGAAGGCATTGACTATGATGAGACTTTTGCTCTTGTTGCAAGATTGAAAGCAATTACAATTTTCCTACCCTTTGCAGCACACTCAAACTTTAAGGTCTATCAGATGGATGTCAAAAGTGCTTTTCTCAATGGTGAATTGGAAGAGGAAGTATATGTGCAACAACCACCTGGCTTTGAAGATCCAAATTTTCCAGAGGAACCAAATTTTTAGAGCATGGTATGACACTCTGTAAAAATTTCTTCTGGAAAATCAATTCACTAGAGGAACCATTGACAAGACTCTCTTCTACAAGAAGCATGGTGATGATATCATACTTGTTCAAATCTATGTGGATGATATCATTTTTGGATCATCAAATGAGAAACTATGTCAAAGATTCTCTAAGCTTATGCAAAGTGAATATGAAATGAACATGATGGGAGAGCTCAATTACTTTCTAGGTCTTCAAATAAGCCAAAGGGCTGATGGCATTTTCATAAGTCAAACAAAATACATCAATGACTTACTCAAAAGGTTTGATATGCAAGATTGCTTAACTGCCAAAACTCTAATGTCTACAGCTACAAAACTGGATGAAAATAAGAAAGAAAAAAGTGTAGATATGAAGACCTACAGAGGAATGATTGGATCTCTTCTCTATCTCACAGAAAGTAGACCTGACATAATGTTCTCCACATGCCTATGTGCAATGTTTCAAGCAAATCCAAAAGAATCCCATCTCATTGTTGTCAAGAGAATTTTGAGATATCTCAAAGGAACATCCTTTATGGGATTATGGTACCCTAAAGAAACAGGTTTCCAACCTAGTTGGATATTCAGATGCTGATTTTGCTGGTTGCAGAGTGGATAGAAAAAACACCTCAGGAAGCTGTCAATTTTTTGGACAGAGATTGGTATCTTGGTTCAGCAAAAAGCAACAATCTGTGTCAACTTCCACAGCTGAGGCTGAATATATTGCTGCTGGAAGTTGCTGTGCTCAAGTGCTGTGGATTAGGAATCAATTAAGGGACTATGGACTGGTGTTGGAAGGAATTCCTATCATGTGTGACACACTAGTGCCATATCAATTGTTGCAAATCCAGTCAATCATTCCAAGACAAAGCATATTGATGTAAGGTACCATTTCATAAGGGAACATGCTGAAAATGGAGTGATTAAATTGTTCTATATTCCAACACAGAAACAGTTGACTGATATATTTACTAAGCCATTTGATGAAGCTACCTTTAACAGGTTGGTTAGTGAGATTGGAATGTTAAATTCTTCAGGGTAAGTGGCTCACTAAATATATCTCTCCAACTGCTACAACAATTGTTTCACAGACATGAACCTAAATGATTTATCTAAGTGAAACAAAACTGGTGTATATTTATAAATATGTTAGTTATATTGTTGTACATATGGTTAAACAAATGTTTTTAAACTAACTCAGAATTATTTATTTGTTCTGAGAAAACATGAATAGAATTATCATACTTGTGCATTATTAAATAACAAGTGTGATAATCAAAATTTCAGGAATATTAATCAATCACACTTCTTATATCAAGGAGAATAAATAAATTTTATTTATCTAAGAAATGATGGTTGCAAAGTTTTTATTTTATTTTCCAAGTGAGGATAAAATAATTCTTTAAGAAAACTGGAGTTTGTAGTTATGTTGCACATCTGTCTAACTTCTCGACTAAGTTTATTTTAAGAGTTCTCGATTCCCTTGAGTTCTCGAATCATTCAATTTTAAGAGTTCTCGACCGTCTTGAGTTCTCGATTCAGTCTTCTCTAGAGTTCTCAATCAAGCATTATTAAGAGTTCTTGAATCTCCAGAGTTCTCGAATATAGCTTGAGTGACTTTTCGATTGTTGAGAGTTCTCGATCAAAGTCTGACAGTTATCTACCCAAACAGCTTTACTCTTTTCTGAGTTCTTGACCACTGAAATTGATTACTATTCTAGTCGAGTTGTCTGTGTCATATAAATAGCAAAGTAGATCTAACACTTCAGTTCTACGCTTAACTACAAACTCAAAGAAACCCTTGCACTCCAACTCTCTCTCTCTCTAAAACTTTCGTTTCTTCTTTTTACTATTTCTATACACCAACTCCATGGCGTCCTCAAGCTCTATTTCAACTGAAGTATTTGTCATTCCCGAAACCAACTTCTTAGCCATTTCCAGAGATGCTGATGCAAAACCACAGTACAAATGTTTCACCAAATTTCTCATAGATTCATACCTAAAAGAAACCTTATTAGCAAACCCAACCCTTTATCTGGGCATTCTTGAGCAATTTTAGGCCACTACGGACTGGGAGAACATAACACTGGAGGATGGTAGTTCAAAAACAGTGGTAACCTGCAAATTTTAAGGAATAGATATCAATTTTGATGAAGAAGATGTCAATAAGAGCTTAAAGATTCCAACTGAAGAGTTTCATGATGAGCCAACTGAAGATGACCTGCTAGACTTTCTAGAAATCATTAAGTACTCTGATACTGTGGACAAAGAAGGGGAGAAGTTCAAGCTAGGAAAGATCAACAAGAAGTTTATGAGAAAGGAGTGGTCATTCCTGTTCGACACTATCTTGAGAGTATTCATCTGCAGGAAGACAGGATTTGACTAGGTTAGCCTCATTGCCATGAAGCTGGCCTACTCATTGGCCTACTCATTGGCCTACAACCAAAGGCTTAATGTTGGAAAGCTAGTTCTTAGGGATCTCATAACCAGGATTCCCAGGAAAGGTAATGAGATTTTCTTCCCTCGCTTCATTCAATTAATTCTCAATTATAAGAATGCTAGTTTAATTGAATTGCCTGGGATGAACAAACAAAGAATTGACTATTCTAAATCCATGTCAAAATTTATTTTTGCCACATTGGATAGGAGAAACACAATGAATGTACCCCTTCAAGTCACACATCACATGTTGAGTGTATTTAGGGGGTACCCACTTGTGCAGCCTAAATATGGTTATCTTGATGCAGTAGGGGGTCCTAAGGTTGCAGAAGAACCAAATGCACCTAACCCAAGGACCTCTAGCCCAACTGCTAGCCCTTCCTTGAATTCCCTAGATGTTAGTAAACCAACCTCTACATCCTCTCAACAGGGTGTAGTTGTAAAGAAGAAAAAGGAGAAAGCTGCTAAGAAAAGAACAATAGAAACTATTATAGAAAGTGAAGATGTCTTAGATGAGTCACATGTGGAGCCTTTAACCAGGAGGAAGAAAACTAAAAAGGCCACAACAGACCACTCTACATCCTCTAAAAAGGATGTAGAGGTTAACAAGGGACTAAACCTGCTACTAGGTGCACTTTCTCAACAAGGTGCATCTATTGAAATTGGGAGCAAGCTCACTCCATCCTGTACAGAGTCTGCACCATTGCAGGAATTCACTCCTGTCAATGAAGGTGTTATAGTTGAAAAGGAGACACACTGTGCACAGATAGGTTCCTCTCTTGAAACTTCCCCATTTTCTAAGGGGAAGTTGCCAAAACTCAGTACTGTTCACACTTTCTCTTCCACCTCTCAAATTTCTTCTCAACCTACCGTGTCTATCTAAACACATGATGTTGTTGATCACCAGGATTCTTACTTCCTTGGTGAGCCCCACTCAAGTGACTTGGTGCATGACATCTTGTTCACCACTCAGGCCACTCATTCAGATGGTGAGGAAATGCATGCTGAGACATATCCTGATGACACCATCAAAACCACAGAGGTTTCAGGAGTCTTTACTTCAAACTCTGTGGGGGCTCAGGCATTTCACAACCAAGTGTCTTCACAGATATTGGGTAATCTGGGGGACCTCCACACCATGCAAATGGCATCCCCTGGACACTTCCCAGTCATTCAAAGACTGTCTCCTCAGGATAAATCATTTGTCCATCCAGTGTCTAATGAATCATCTGAGAAATTGGATGAAGAAATAGATACTGAGGGGACCACTGTAACTAATGGCCCTAGCACTCACTCTCTGTCACAATGGCTGGAACCTGTGCAACATGACAGGGAACCAGGACCTTCAACTCTTGGTGGGTCACTATCTGATGAAAAGGTACAAGAACTGTATGGAGATCAGTTGGAAGGTTTTTACCACATTGCACAGCAGTTGTTGACTTATCTCTTGCCAAATAAGGATTATGCTGCAATAATGCTGGAATATGCAAAGGATCGGGAAGAGTTGAAAGAGAAAAATGCAAATGTGGCTGAAGATGAAGAGGCCAATGTAGATGCATGGTTAGATGAAAAATCTGCAGTTAGTATGGAGGAAGCTTTGGAGTGGACCAGACAAAAGTATCTCACTTCTTTTGGATTATGTGAGAAGATCTTTACCCCAAGTGATATATATGATGCAATTCATGAAGATGCCAAGGTTCATCTACAGTCCAACCACTACCTTGCCAAGGGAATTCAATCTAAAATTCATGATCACAGAGCCAAGGTAGAGGGTACATTGAAGGCCATTGAAGACAAGCTAAGGCCTAGAGGTTTTTATGGAGGCATTCCCATGAGAGATTCTGCAAAGTCTTCACTTCTCAGTTCCAAGATGGATTCACTGGAGAAAGTGTTTAATGACATGATTCATAGTCATCAAGCCAACCTGGACAATCAAAGGAAGATCAACAATATGGTTGAAGTCCTATTCAAAAACAAGCATGCAGACAGGCTGCCTGAGGATGTTCCCATTCACACCTTATCACCATTTCAAGTGGATCTGTACTATCAGTCCAAGGCCAAAGATGAAGCTGCAAGGGCATCTACAATTGACACCTTAAATGCCAGAGTGGATTCTCTTACATCCACAGTCTCCAAAGTTGTGTCAGATGTCCAAAGCCTCATGAATGAGTTTGTCAATTCCTATGTCAATCAAGGCACCTCACTTGCCAGCATTTTTGCACAACTCACTTCTCTACAATCACTAATCTCCAACTTGGGCAACACTAGTCAGGCTCCTCTAAAAACACTTCCAACTCAAATCAAGCCAAGTCACTCTTCCTTTCTCCAAAGACAAGATATCAACCCTAAGAGGGAGAAGGAAAGGAGAGAAGAAATAGAAGCTGAGAGGCAAAAGGCAATTATGAGAAAGCTCGTGAGTGAAATTTTAAAGCCTAATTCTGACAAGAATTTCCTAGACCTTCTACATCACATCAAAAAGCAAGTCAAGGGCAATCATTGGAGTTATAAGAAGATGCTTGACAATGCTATTGTTGCAGTGATGGGAGTTAAATTTGAGCAGAATGGTCAAATGTTCAAAGAGCCTTTAATTCAAATGGAGTCTAGCTATTTCAAAGTCTCAGTTGCACTTTTTCAAAGATTATCTTATACTGAGCTGGAATGTCTGTATAAGGCAGTGGAGTTGGTAACCTAGGAGGATGAAGAATTGAAGAATCAAATATTGGGACCTCTCCTACCTCATGCTCTTCCTGAATCCTACTGTAACCCAGATGGTGTGATGTATATGGCTAGAGGAGAGAAGCTTTCTCATTTCAAAATTCCTCAACATCTCAACTCAAAAAACAGAAGTCAAATCATAAACCTGATTGAGTTGATTGAAAAGAAGAAAGTGAAACAGGTTGAAGACAATGTGATTGTGGAAAAGATGATGAAGTTTATAAGTGGTCAATTATCTGATTTTACAAGTGAGGAATTGAATAATCAAAATAAGGATGATGAGGACAAGGATCAGGACAAGAATGACAAAAAGCCTGAGTCCATGAGTGATAAAGATGGAAAGAAGGAAAACAAGAAAAAGGAAAATGCAGACAAGAAGAAAAGAGAAGATTCTGAGAAAGAGAAACAGTATCAAAGGAGAAATCCTTCCAAGCAGCAAGCTGTTGGTACTCACTCTAGCACACCTACCAAATCTCAGGGTACTAGTGTGATATCAACAGTTTCTGAATTTGTTATTGCCCCCAAATCCAATTCTCCAAGAAGACTTTTCATGAAAGTAACTGTACATGGAGTGATAAGGAGGGAAATTAAAACGAATCAATCAAAGAAATTGAAGCCAAGTCAACAAATCAGGGTCAACACTACCACAATAACTAAATTCAAGAATTCTACTAGCTCATTGCTAGTTAGTTGTCCTAAGTGGAGGAAGCAACTTATTGTTCCTGATAAGGGTCTACAAGTTAAGCCTATCCAAAAAGTTGCAGAAATTAACAAAAAGATGATCAAACAATGGAAGGCCAACAGGATTGCCAAAGTTGAGATCAGGGACAAAAGAATGTTTATCACAACTGTTGATGGAGAAGAAAGAGGCTTCCATCATGACAACAATAATGCTACCACTCATGACATTAGGAGAGTGATCAGCCTATTTGATAAAAGAAACATGGTTGATAAACTAAAAATGATGGAAATGGCTCAGTACTTGGCAAAGAAATATTGGAAAAAGATTGATAAAGTCAAGTACATGGAGGAGATGGTTGAAAAGAAAATAAAGGAGGATGAAAGAATAGAAAAGCTATCTGAAGAATTAAGAAGGCAGGGAAAATGCAGGGTGTTCAAGGATCCTGATAGGATGGAATTTAAACTGAGAAGTGGAGCTACAGTTAAAATCAGAATGAAGTTTATTCAAGACTATCCTATGCAAACCCTCAAGATTGCTGCTGACATGTTGGAAGATGCTATTTTAATAGAAGAAGTCATGGTCAGGCAACAGTTTTTGGAAGTTATTGAAGAAAACAAGGCATTGAAGAAAACAAGGCAAGGGAGGAAAGAGAAAGAAAAGAAAAATATGATCAGGCAGTTCATCAACATCAACAAAATAGGTAGGCTTGATATCTTGTATAAATTTGTAAAAAATTTCATTTTTCAAATTGGGGAAGATTGTTGGACCTAAATCAAGACTAACCTATGTAATTATTTATTCTGCTGTAACATAGTTTGTACTTCTGCAATAGTTTAGTGACTTAGAGATCTTTGTGTAATATTGTAGGTAGAAGTCTACTCAGGTTGTTTTCTAATTGTAAATGAAGTAAAAAATAAAGTCTGTTAGAAGATTCAAGTTGAATCATGCAATAAGACAAAGAAGACTTGTGGAGAAATAAGGAAAGAAATATGAGAATTCTACTAAGGCAATTACTCAGTCGAGAAGTCTACTATTCGAGAAGTCAAATCTATGAAAGTGTTTTGAGAAGTCTCAAAACACACTCAATAGCTCAGTACTCGATCGAGAAGTCAGTAATTCGACAAGTCAAAGTATTGAAGCCATTTGAGTAGTGTTAAATATGAATCATTCGAGAAATGAGAAAAGAAAAACAATTCGAGAAGTTAGCAAAAGTAGCATTCGAGAAGTAGTAAAGCTGAGTCATTCGAGAAGTCACAGCTTCAAGTTTCCATTCGAGAAGTATAGCCTAATCGAGAAGTCATCAAATGGAGTATACGATCGAGAAGTCTAGTCATTCGAGAAGTCAATTATTGAAAGATCAATCGAGAAGTCACAACTAGTACTCAATCGAGAAGTCAATCTCTATGACTTCTCGAAATAATTTAAACAGAGTACTCGACTACATCAAGGAGCTATTTTCAAGGAGAATTGCAGAACATGACAGATAATTCTGTAGCTCTGTTTTTACAGGATAAGTCAAGTCTGCAAAGATAGAGACAAGTCTACAATGAAGCTGGGAAGTCAGTCAAGACAAATGACAGACGGTATAAGGCTAGATGTAGCAGACTGTCATAACAGTGTTAGCTAGAAATAGATATCAGTAAAATGTAAAGCATGTCTTGTCTATTTCTAGTTTTAGCTAATCTATCTTATGTGAGCATGTGCACAGGACATGTTGTCTATATATTTTATGCACAGCCACATTTGATAGATGTCTTTGATTTTTACAATTGTAATCTTCTTAGAACAAGTAGCTGAAGTTCAATTTGAATTTTAGATTGTAGCAAAAGTTCATTCTAATAAAATTAGATTGAAAGTTACATCTAGTGTTCATTATATTCACTTCTTTGAATGATGTTCTAACACACTTAATCTGATTCACTAGTACAAACATATAATTCATTTGACAGTTTAACAAGTCCTTAAAAATCAAAAGAGTGGCAAAGATTTGAAGTATACATTAACCCCACTCTATAGACTTCTAGAACTCTTAATTCTTAATATACTTATTGTTGTATCTGGTTAATATGTATGTACTCCTGCTAGTTGTAGCTTCTTGTCGCCATAAAATTCGTGTTGTTTGGATGTTGTTTGTGGGTCGCCGAATTGTTGGCCGGAGTAGTAATCGACTTGATCGGAGTTATAGTCTGGCCATATTTACATCATTGCTATGCCTGTTGTTGACTTTGGTATGTGTTTAACAACTTGTGATTATGATTCTTGCATGTGATTGTTGTGGTTTTTGCGTCACCAGACTATCACCGGTTTCCATGGCCGCCGTTTCTCCGGCCTGGTCAAGGGTTACTTACTTGCCTGTTAGTTATATATATAAATGTTTGTAGAGGCTAGTAGCAACATGGGTGTATGTGACAGTAATGTGTTTCTAGGATGCCATAAGGTGTGTTGAGATAAGAAACAAAGGGTTGAATTAGGTTGCAATGCTTCTGGTGAGTTATCCTTTTTTATTTCCATTAATAATTATTCCTTGCAAACTGCCATGTTGTGTTCTTTTATTCTATATCTGCTAGCAACAGTTCCGGAACTATAATTATAATGGAATTTTTCTAATTGGTTTCTAGGTTGTGCACGCGCTGACCTTGTGTCATTTGTGTTTACGAGTGATAAGTTATGATTTTTTTAGTAAAAGCTGTGCATCACAGACTTTCTGGTGCTCCGCCGCGAGTTTATTCAATATGTTTTATACATTAATAGATTGTTTTTGACTTAATATTTTTATGGTTGATTTAACAGATCTTCAGCAGTACCTTAGAGAAAAATTGGTATGAAAAAGATTATTTTTCAATTTAACAAAAATGTTCGAGTAAAGTGTGCGCAGTAGTGTTTTGATTTCAAGATTGTCTGCCCTGTTTTGGGAAATTGTTTTGAGAGGGTATAAGGCCTTATTTTATGTTAGTCAAAGGATACAACTTGTATGGTTACATGTTAAGAATATTTCTGCAAAATATCTTGTACCCCAGATTTATATATCTCTTCTTATAGGTGAATTACTATAGGTATCTCATGCTGTTTCTGAAAATGCTGTAGTGCCAAATTTAAAATTCTGCTGTAAATTGAAAAATACATATTATACAGTGAATTTTGAATATGTCATAGTTGTGAATGTCTAGTTAACTCGGGAGAAAGAATTGAATGAATTGAATAATTACAACAGAAGTTACAGGCTCTGGAATAGGCTGATTTCATTGGTTGTGTTGCAGAAAACAGAGTTGATTTCAAATAAATTCTAGGAATGGTATAGGACTGATTTTGCAATGAATTTTGGATATGTTGTAGTCCTATGTGTCTAAAAAACTAAAAAAAAATTCAATTGATTTGATTATACTAATTGGGAGTTATAGGTCTTTTGGTGAGGTAGTAGCAGATTGCCGGAAATATAACTGATTCATCAAGACTTATATGAATTATAGGTGTATAAATTGCTGAGCTTGTGTTTTATTTTTGTTCACGAATATGTGTTTGTATGCTGGTGTGTATAGCTAGTTTCCTGGTAGTAGCTTCATGGTTGGTTATAGTAGTTTTGTTAAGCTTGATTGTTGTTTGATTCACCGAAAAGTTTTACTGACCATTGGATTAATTTGGAAACCTTGCTGCTGTTTTCGTTTGAAAGTACTGATACTTGACTTGTCTGATTAAATGGTTTAGTCGTGTGTGTTGGCTTATTCTTCAACCTTCCGATGACCTTTCGGTTAAAATGAGACTTTAATCTTTAAAATCCCTGACTTATACCTTTTAAAGTGTTTTTAGAGTAAAAATGAATTTCATATTCTAAAATTAGTTTTATTTCAAAATTGATTTAATTCAATTATTTTAATTTATTTAGATAATAATTTAATTAATCTAAATTGATTGGTTAACTTATTTTAATTAATTAATTTAATTGATTAAATATTATTTAAATATAATTAAAAATAATTGGATTTAATTATTTTGAGAAATAAAATGATTTATTTATTTTGATTTATTTAATAATTTCTTTACCTGTTTTAAATGAAACCAATTGGTTTGGGACCCTAAAAATAATCCGAAAATTCTAAAAATAGTTTCAATTTCCTAATTTATTTATTTACACCGATTATTATTTTATTAAATATTTAGTTATCCAATAGTTATTCGGAGTGGATAACAATGATCCACTTTGACTCAAATAATATTTTAGAGTCTACTTTTATTTATTTGACTGCACTTTAATTTGTGAGTCTTATCTGCTATATGATTTATGTGCTTACTCGTCTGCTAATTAATGTTACTTGCTTATCAACTATTATTTGGAGTTCGTTATTAATAGAACGCATGGGTAGACACTAGAATCTAAATTAGAATATTTTATTTATAAATACAAGCGAGGTAGTAGATAGACGAGCAGTGTAGTCGTCCCATTCCAGCTTTAGGACAGCTTCGATATCAGGCAAATATTTTCTCCTTAATCATCCTAAACACTTTTATTTACTGTTTCAATTATTCACATCATGACAAATAGCTATTGTTCAGAGTTATTTGTGAATCTTAAATTTATTTTATTGTGAAACAAAATTGTTTAATATCAGTACTTTCGATATTTGAAAGTTGATTTAAATAAACATATCATATCATGTTTTTATTGAAAAATGATATTATTATGAAAAGTAAAGGATTATGATATTTGTTTAAGCAAGTCGAATATTCCAGATTGTTTGGTCGGATTGGACGATTGCGCAGTGACCGGTAGCGAATGGAGCTTGGTCCTACGTGTTATATATTAGGCCAAGTGTGCCTAGGGTACCCAATATGATTTGTTGGACTTATATGGATGGTTATAGGTCTGTACTATATTCCTTTTTGATCAGGGGGATATGAGTATGAATGTCCAAATCCAGTTCGCCAATTTGACTATTTTGACGTATCAATAAACTTTTATGAGATATGGCTTTTGATGTGGATTTTACGAAATGTTGTTGTTAATTATTTATCATTACTCACTCTTCCTACTGTTATTAAAAGTTTATTATATACTTGCTGGCCATATTTTTTGCTCACTCTTACTTTATATCTATTCCTACCTAACTTTTAATTTAAATTTAATATTTGTAAAACCCTATTAAGAAAATGATTAACCCTAAAATATTAAAAATAATTAAATTAGTTATGTTTGAGTTTGAGATTATGTTATTATTATTATTACTCTATTATTTTATTAGGAGTAAAACAAAAAAAAGGTTGAATCATAAACGCTACACGATATAGCGTGTAAGGCTAAAAAATTCTAAACGCTACACGATATAACGTATAGAGCTAAAAAACCCTAGCCACTACAAGATGTTAAGCGTGTCCGGGTACCATTTTAAGTCATCTTCTTAGATAGTGTCATTTTGGGCATTGGAGTTAAAAATAGTGTTATATTAGGCCTTTTTTCCAAACATTGACTGACTCAAATTGTCTTTATATAACTTGAATCACAATAATATATATATATGCTACAAGCAAGGCAATAAGGATTTGTGCACTCAAAAGATAAAAGATTCATTGGAATGGATTTTTGAAATTAGTGAGGAGGTCTGGGATGTCATGGCCAAGCATGTCATCGATAACTTGAATCATTTTTGGCTTCACTTTGTCGAATTTGTCAATGCTATAAGTGCTCAAAACCTTCCGAAAGTGCTCGACATCTGGAAAATCACCTGCTGGTAAGTGAAATTCTGTTTGAACCTGGTCCAAGAGAATATGACATAAATTAGCAAAATATTTAAGATTTCACAAGCATATGCTAATAGACAGATAGCTAACCTTTGCAAATACATCTTCAAGATTTTCCATGAGTCGTTGCTGAGTCTTAGCTTTACCCATCATTGTGGGCATCTCCTTTTTCAGCTGTCTAATAATGTAGGCATGAATCTTTGCAGCTCTAGCTCGTTTAACAAACTCATTAATCTGTAAGTTTATACTATTAGATTCATTTAAGAAGGAAATGAAGGGAAAAAGTTCTCCAATCACATCTAAGTAATATCAAGACTTGACAAATGTGTAAAGATATGCACACATGAATTTTGCCAAATTGTAAGTTATAAACATACACGACGATCACATGCTTTCTTTGGGATGTCCATCAAGTCTACAAGAAGGTCAGATTGTTCTTTCTCAAAGAGCTCTTTTCCTATAGGACCAATGGCTGCTTCATCTACAGGCTTGTCATTGAATGAGCTGCATAAGCCATGAAAAACACAGCTTAACATATACTCCGTATTTGATAATTACCAATACTATGGAATACTAATCAATAAGTTTCTACTGAACATATTTCACAAATTTCATGCTTAAAAATAGGTTTTATTTTATGATAATTTACTCGTAAGAGTATATTTATATTTTAACTCATGTATATAAATGTCTCGATCATTATATGTACAGAATTTTACAGGCATGCATTCTTTTAGTAGATAAAAGTCGATATTCTGCATTGACCGATTGTTAATCACTGCATAAAGATCAAAATATGGAACTACTTTATAAATACTTGTTCATGTAGGTGTCAGTTTGCTAGGTTTTTTACTAACATAAATGGAGTACATTATAGGAAACCATGTCAATTTTAGGAGAAGGTCAATCTCATCTACACCTAAACAGTATCATATGAATTTGTGAAACAAACATATATAGAATGTCAGGGATAAAAATTACCCAACATAAACGCGCACAACTTCAGGTGTGTTTAGAACTTTTCCAAGCGACCACATTAAAGCTCCGTACACTCTCATCAGCTATAATCAGAAGCTGTTAGCATATACAACCAATGCAATACTTTATTGAATTATAAGGATAACAATCTTACTTGTTGTGTATCAACTTGGTCAGCTTTGTTGAGGACTACGCGTATCTTGTCATCATGGCCTCGTAGAGATGAAATCACACGCTTGAATTCGTCACTTATGTCAAGTTTATGTGGGTCAAAGAGAAGAAGGATAAGATCACACTTTGCGGCAAACCATGATATAGCACCTGTAAAATCATAACTTCTTTCTGTTCTTTGTTTTTCTCCTGACAGAACCCCGGGGGAATCCACAAATGAAATGTGTTCTAGCAACTGTAAATTTGAGAGAGAGATTACTAGTTTAAAGGATTTATATATATCAACAGTCACTAATGGGAAAATTAATACATGAGCTGTAACATACCTCATGTGGCATCTGAGAACACTCAAATTTTGACAAAAATGCTCCTCCCAAAGTTGTCAAACCACTAAATGGCATATCAGCATGAACAGCTACTGTGTTCCCAGGTATGCTCCTCTCATCAGGCCCAGACTGTATAAAATGTAATAAATGCATTAAACACCAAAGTGCATCCTTTATAATATTATCCAACAATAAGATGGATAATAAGTTATTATACGTGATAGGCGCACCAATAACTAGCAAGTCTATATTGCAACTGTATGATTCTGGCATGGATAAAAACACGAATTTTAATTTTACGTTTAAAAATATACTCCAAACCAAAAATTGTTACCATAACAACAACAAATCGGTCAGTTGTTGGCTCAGGTCCAATGTGAGCTCCTGCACAAATAAAACAGAAATAAAGTACACAATTTAAGCTAGCAGACTCATTGATTAGTGTACATTAGTATCATTTTCAACGGAATATGCCTCAAAACAAACATAGATGTACCTGGATAATTGCATTTGAGCAAATGTTTGATAAATGTAGTTTTACCGGTTGAATATTGACCCAAGAGCATAACCATGGGTTTGGCATCAAAATCACTGTTTGTCTGCACATTAACACGTCAGACATTAAGTTGATAAAGATTCAGTAACTTTTATGCATAACAAAGGTTCATCATGCACATATTAATATAAATCTATTTCTTATACACTCTTCTCACCAGTAAGGGCAATCCAAATTCATTGAAACGGTAAGCAACTTCCAAAGGCTTTAACTTTTCAGTGTACAATCTTTTCAAGCCATCACTTATTGAAGTTACTGCATGTAGAGATGTCTGGGGCTTCTAGACAAAAATAAAGATGGGAAAAAAAAGTTGGATAATATAATAAAAAGATTTTGAGACATACAAATGACATTTAGAATAGAAAAGTAAAATCAGGATCTGGCATAAAACTATTTAGCTTCACAAGTCCAGGAAAGTGATTGCAACGCATATACTATAATTATAAAAAAATTCATATCATTGGCAAATTAAATTCAAATGACACGTAAACAGAGAAGGTCAAGTAAAAATGTGCCAAACGATTAATCTCTTATAATAGAAGGATTTAATCTTACCTTATTACTGAATTTTGAAGTAAGCAGATTAAATGATGGCAACTGTTGCAGATTCTTCGTTCCTACAATGTTTTAAACCTGTCAACATACTTTCGTTGAGGTGCTGAACATGTCATACTTGACATTATATATATATATATATATATATATATATTGATAGAGAGAGCACAAACTATTCAATTCTGCTTCTCCGGTGGTTGTGGAAACCTTCTTTTTCTACAAGTATGTTATGAGAAATAATGAAACCAATTCATTTGGAGATCGATGGTAAAAAGACAGAAGTTATGACTACTTACAACTAATAAAGAACTCAAACCTTCCATGATTGGGGGTTGCAGATTATCAAAATCAACTACAAGAAAGAAAAAGATGCTGCAAGTTAGTGCTATTATATAAAAATCCAAATCTTATGAAATAAGACCCATTACAACTAACTTCATCGACTGTAAATGAGTGCCTGCTTTCAAAAAGCTTCACACAGCGTCTTATTGCCAGTGCCAGTTTCAGCAATAAACCTCAAAAGTAAATAAGCTCTTAATAATTAAGATTTTTAATTTCAAAATTCAGAACCATTTGAACCCAAAAAATTAAAGACACTTTCCCCCCAACTCATAATTAGTACACAATGCTTAAAAAAAATAAGAAAATTGTGAAACAGCCAAAATTATAAGATATGATATGTTTTGGTTCACTATCTTTTAGCATCGATACAATGAAGATAACTCGGTATATGTAATTAACTCTATGCCTTATAAGTTAAAGACGTTTAGAGCACAATGTTATGTGTTGAGAGCATGGTAATATAGTAATATGCAAATAAAAATCCTTGCCTTTAGTTTTGAGAAAATTCTGTCTTAGTTCGTGCCCTGCTTGTGCCAAAGATATCAACTGTTGCAAAGTTGTCATTAGAATACATAACAAATTGCACTTGCAAACATGAAAGTTGAAGACCGCATATCAATTAGCAAAACAGAAAAGACTACATTTCTAACCTGCATAGCAGTGATGAACTCATTCAAACCTAGAAAGCCTTGTCGTTTTGAATCTGCAATTGCCCAAACCTTTTGAAAAAACTCGATCAATCATCTAAAATTAGAAATAATAGTACCAATAACTTTTACATTTTACTAAGCAATTAATTACCAGAAACAAGGTTAACACTCACAGAAATAAACACAATCCCCATCAGAAGAGCCGGACATTGTACTAGCACTAGCATATAACTGTCGTTTAATGTCTTATCCACCAAAAGAACATTAAAACGAAGATGCTTCCATAACAACTAAACGTTATAACGAAATATTATCTCACAAACTTAACAGCCATAAGAAATCAACCATATATGCCACCACAATAAAGATTATGCCAACAATGCCACATCTGTCCAGGTTTACAATTTAGAACAACTGAATGAATTGTTATAATAAATTCACTTTGCACATACTAGTCATCCACAAATCCTACACTTAAAACCTTCAAGCAATCAAACTAAATTTCACTAAAAGTACAACGTAAAATTAAAATACACTCAAAATTTTTTATCACATGAATCAATCTTGTGTACACTTATATCCGAGACAATCACAAGTACAATACACATCAAACCAAAGCACTACAAGTATTCAGATTAAAATTCAATATAATAACCACATCTAATCATATTCCATGAGACAAAAGGAAAATCAAATCAACTAATTATTCAGATGTATCGACTTTGTTTACACCAATATCCGAAACAAAAATAATATTACAATTTAAAATACAATACATTTCACAAAACCAAAACATTTCAAGTATTTAGATGAAACATTAATACCTAAAATATGTTATCAGTACATTCAAGCGCTATGTAGTAACTTCTAATTCGAACTCATCGAATCACAGAGAGAGAGAGAGAGAGGAGAGAGAAAGGAGCAAGAGGTAGAGAGAGAGAGAGAGAGAGAGAGAGAGAGAGAAAGGAGCAAGAGGGAGAGAGAGGGAGAGAGGAGAGAGAAAGGAGCAAGAGGGAGAGAGAGAGAGAGAGAGAGAGAGCGAGAGAGAGAGGGGGGAATAAACGCTAGCATACCTGTTTAAGTTGTGGACGGGATAAATTGGACATGGAGAAGAACTTTGTAGTGTCGATGTCGTTTCCGGATAATCGACCGTCGCCATCTGGATATAAAAGAACATTATATATATATGTATGCATGTGTGTGTATAGAGCAAAGTGAGGGAAGAGAGAAGTACCTGAATCAGCGAAAGAGAACCAGTGTTGATAGATTTTGTGATTTTCTTTAGAACAAGGAACGATCATAGTAGATACATTTTCCATCTTGTGTGTGTGTGTGGGTGTGTGAATAATTGGGGATACTAGTATATATAGATATATAGAATATAGATTTATACTAACACTATTGGATTCGGGGGGTTTCAAATTTTGAATATCTTGATAAGGGGGAACTTGGTGTTTGGCATTTTCAAATCTTTTTTTTATTCTAATTTATCATTCAAATTTATTTGGCTACGTGGATATTTTTATTCGTTTTTTCAAATTGGGTTTTAGTGAGAGAGATCTTTTTTTATATAATTAAAACATTAATTTCGATAGAGACATGAATTTTTGAATCATGTTTTTTAAATCTTGTGTTCTCAAGTCCAAATATAGAAATAAGAGGAAAAAATAGAAGATAATTTTTTTATATTATGCTCTCAAATTTTTTTAGGAGAAAAGAGAAGTGATTGATAGAAAATTTTATTTTATCTCGAAAGTGGAATACTAGGGAAAAAGCTTTCACATAATAGTTTTTAAATAGCAGTTTTTAAGGGTTTTTGGTCGAGAACGATCGATTGTTCATAATCATCCCTCTGCATATTTTTTGCTAACCCTCCAAATACGCTTATAGGATGACGTAACTATATATTCACATCAAAAACTTACTTAGAATGACGTAACCATATATTCACATCAAAAACTTACTTAGGATGACGTAACCATATATTCACATCAAAAACTTACTTACAGTTAATCTTATTACCGCTAATCTTATCCGCAAAAAAACTCATAGTTGTATACTTGCATCAATCATTTGTCATGATCAAAATCCATTTTTTAAAATATTCTCCCCGTATCATTTTTTTTCAAAAAAATTCTATCATGTTATATGAGAAACGCGAGAACATGTTAGATAAATTTTTTTAAAACATTTTTCACTTTTCTTCCATTTTATACTCTATAATGTAAATATAAGTAATTAGTTTTATAAAATTTACAAAAATTACTTATTCTCTCAAACTTATTTATAAAAATCAAATTTGTCTCCATTTCTTACCAGCAAATTGTTAGGAAATTTTTAAACAATTTTTTCTTTGCTAAAAACTGGAGCCTGCAGCTACAACAAGTATAACAAGGTCTCTCTGTCATGACGTTATACTAGGCTGGCATAAAATTTAAATGCAGAATTTATATTAAAATTGAAGGGTCAGCCCAGCAAAACGGGCTAAAATATTACTCCCTCTGTCCCTCTCATTTCTTTATAAATGGTTAGGCACAGAGGTTAAGAAAAATGAGTAAAATAATGAGACCAATTAATATTTCAGGTATACAGTGAGTATGGCGGAGGAAAGTAGTAGTGTAGTTAATTTTTATATTATAAACTTTACTATTTTTGAAAACATAATGAATTGAGAGGAACATTCAAAAAAGAAAACCATAAAGAAATGGATGAGATAGTGAGAGTAGTAAACATAATAGGTCTCTGTTCGACTGTTCCGTTTTACATGTTACTTGTTAGATACTTCCCTCCAAATGAAAGGCTCCTGAATAATTTTAATTCAGTTAGTTGACAGTTGACAACAATAGTATCTCATGGAGAAGCTCAAAGCAGAATCTCCGACCACAAAATAACTTGCCACATCTGCCATACAAATCATCTGCATCCTCTTTTTCTCCATCATCCTTTAATCACGACGGAGAAGGACCTGAACACAATTTACATCCCTTACCAACTCCAGAACAAGAGTTGCACCCTACAAAAATGAGAAGTGTTGATCAGGAGGTGAAGAAGGTGAATTTATGGTTTTAGGTTTTCAGGTTTTATTTAATTTCATTTTCCATAATGGCTGCTGATCGTAATAAAGGCCGGACTCTTGAGTCTATAACTTCACTCTTTAAGATGTTTCATGAGGTTTTCTGTGAAACAAATGATATCAGATAATTAAACTACTGGAGTGATATATATAATATGAAGAACGATGATCCAAAAGATGCACGTACTTTGTTGAGTCAAGATAAGTGTTGTGCCTAAAATCTCACATGGGCTGGATTTGGGCCCATAGGTTTGTTGAGGTCCAATCCGCTAAGTTAGAAGTTCTCTAAAGAGGTTCCAAGACAGAATGAGAGGTGATAACTAGGTTCCATTATGCTAAAGTCGATCTTGGAAGCTACCAAGAATACTTAGAAGCTAGATGACAGTCCAAGGATGAGGAATCACTAGATAAAAGAAGCCTGATAAGGCATGAGCATAATTGTCTAAGAAGCTTCCACTATACTGAAGCTGAAACCTATTTTAGGGAGGTTTCGGGAGGCCAATGGAGGTAAGAGTTTACCTGGGAAGTCCTATAATGCATAGTCCTCAGATACTAGGTTCTTTTGAACAGGTTCCAAGATATAGCGGGGAGGGCGGTCTGTTACCTCCTGGAAGGATAGTTCTACCTAGACTGTTTCACCTAATTTTTAGGAGAGGATATATCCACGATTATGGAGGATAATTATCATATTATTCTCATCTGATTAAGTATAATTACAAGGGAAATACGTAAAGACCTATATTCAGTTGATTATTCATCAGGAAACAGCTTCCAAAGAGTCTTGACCAACTTGGACTCTCATTGTAGCTCTACTACTTCGAGATATATATTCAAATAAAGGATAAATCTTATCAAATCTCAGTTGATAACTCATCAAAGGAGTCACAAATGCCAAGAACTACATATGGACTTGATCCCTATAAATAGGGTATGTAGGTACTAGTAAAGGGGTTTGGTTCGGAAATACTTGGAGGGGAGAGAGCACTAGAAAATTCAAGTATTCATTGATATTCTGAGGTACTTGACTTGTATAATCTCAGGGTTATACGTTGGTGCCTTGGACCTTTGCTAGCTCAGTCCCTTCATTATCGAAACTATCATTCACCCTCTATGGAAGCTCGATCAGGAAGATGTTTCTTGGTCAATTTGCATAACTTTTCATCCACTATTCTAGTAAAGGACCTCCATAGTGTTGTACCAAATTCCTCTCACAAAATTTTGGCGCTATAAGGAGGGCCTTTTTAGTCCATCTTTAGGGAGGAAAGATGTCTAACAACTCAGACATCGAGAAAATGCCATCGAATGGCAAGGAGGTTCCCTAGGGAGAACCTTAACCTGAAGTCACTCTGTATGATGTCCTAGACTTCATGAAACAGTTGGGAGAAAGGGTGGAAACACTTGAGAAGAAGCTTCTCAAGAAGGGAAAAAAGAGGTTTAAGTCGGCCTCTTCTGGGAAGAATTTGAAGCAAAAAAGTGTGACCCCCAAATAATTGGTGTTTGACTCTGAAAGTGGGGAAAGAGAGAAAGAATTAGAGGATGTGGCTGTTAAAGGGAGGTTCCAGACAGAGAAATCAGCTGAAAAAGAAAGGAAGGAATTTACACATTCCTCTAGTCCCACTATAAGTGTGTTTGATAAGTTGGGAAATAAGTTAAGTGACCAGGACCTCCGACACAAAATTAAGGCCAATAAAAAGGACCTTCGTCATCAGTTGTCTTGTAAAAAGGCAACTGCGAAGGGCCAACAAGAAGGTTCCAAGGCTGAAGGCCCCAAAAGTTAGAAGGGAGATGAAACTTGTTCCAAAACTCGAGACACCAACAAGAAAGCTCAGTCAAATAGAAAGCCCAATGTAGAGGAACTTGGACAAGGTGATAGCTCCCAACATGTCCCAGAACCTGAGGAGGAGGTACCACCCACTGATGAGGTACCTGGTAGACTTAAAATTGAGGAATTGAGGGAGGTTCTGGACAGGATCCAAGCTGAAAAGAAGTCCTAATCTGATTTGGCCATAGCTTCCCCTTTTATAAAAAGGGTGAAACAGTCCCCTTTGCCCAGATTCTATAGGATGAATGGGGACCTCAAATTGGGGAAGCTCTGATCCTGTGGAGTATCTAAGTCGCTTCACTACTGAAATGGAGGTATATCAGGCGGAACATCTCACGAGGTGCAGGTTGCTAGCTACCACTCTCACATGAAATGCTCACCAATGGTTCAAGAGATTGCCAGGTGACTCTATAAAGTCCTGGGAGCAGATGAGGGACCTGTTTATAGCTCAACTTATATGGCCTATGCTCCACCTGTCAACACCTTGGAAAATATCAAACAGATGGACAATGAGACTCTAAGGGACTACTTTAAGAGGTTCAATGAAGAAGTTCCCAGGGCAAGAAAGACTTCTGATGAAACCCTAAAAAACTTATTGAAGGTGTGAGGCCGAAAACTGACTTTTGGAAGGAGCTCCAAGGAAGGGAACCTGAAACCCTTTTTGATTTTTATGCAAAGGCAGAACCTCATAAGATTGTGGAGGAGTCACTGGCCAAACTGTCAAAGAATGCCAACAAACGAGGTACCGGGGGGTAAAACAGGAATAAAAGAAACCGCTCCTACAATCCCAAGGACAGGAACACTGAGAAAAGAAATTCTAATAAGGGAACCAGAACCTACAGTCGGGATTATAAAACATCTCACATCTCTGTGAATGCTAACAGAAACAGATCCCATGAGGGGATGATGTTTCCCCCTCCGGATATGTTCATAAGGTTTGAAAAATACACCCCACTCAATACCTCTATCAGCTACATATATGAGGTTATAGAGAAGACATGGATGTTCGAAAAGCCTTACAGAGTCGGTACCCCTGGAAAGAAAGATTTGTGAAAGTACTGTACTTTTCATGATAGCAATGGTCATGAAACGCAAAATGTAGACACTTAAAAGATCAAATTAAAGAATTGATAAGAGGATGAAACCTCTCAGAATATTTTACTAGAGAAGTTAAGAGGTACCGAGATAAAAAGGCAGCTAAGGAAGCTGGGCAGTCAGAAACAACTAGAGCTACCAGGGCCGGTAGCATCAGGACTATCATTGGAGGTCCCCATATTGTAGGTTCCAGCAGGAATGCCTTTGATAGGTATGCCCGGGAAGCTAAAGAAAAACCATTAACAAATGAGTTTAATCTAGCATAAAGGCCCCCAAAGCTGTTCAAATGCGAAACTGCTCAAATTTCCTTTGATGAAGAGGACGCTAGGTGGGTTCACTATCCCCACAATGATGCCTTGGTGGTAATTGTCATGATTGGAGGTCTAAATATGCACAGAATCCTTGTTGATAATGGGAGCTCTGTGAATATTCTGGCTTACACCACCTACAAAAAATGGGGATGCTAGACAAAGAAATGGGTACCACCAGGAATGAATTGTATGGTTTCATTAGAAAATCAGCAAGGATCATTGGTAAGATAAATTTCCTAGTTACCGTGGGAGAGGAACCTAATGTGGCTACATAGATGGTTGAATTCATGATGGTGAATGTGGATATTTCCTATAATACAATTCTGGGGAGATCGGTACTGAAATATATGAGGATAGTAACCTTCATTTACCACATAACCATGAAGTTCCCCATACCTAATAGAGTGGGATGTGTTAGAGGCTGCCAATATGAATCCAGAGAGGCTACAACAAGGTGATATAGGTTGCTGAAAAGCCAAAAAAGAGCTTTCAGGCAATAAAAAAAGTTGGTGATGATGTACTGGTATTGGAACCTGTAGAAAAATGGAAAAGTTCTTATAATGACATCAAAATTATGGAGTTGGCTTGTGAGGAATCTCTTTCAGAGGTTCCAGTTTTTTTGAGGGTAGCACCATCAAGATTGCTAATGTTGGAAGCTGCATCAATAGAAACTTTCACTATTGAGGAGGTTCTAGATGTTAAAGTAGAGATAGATTTGGACCCAAGGATGCCTGAAACCACTGAGAAGACAGGATCAGCTGGTGATATAGTTGCTATAGTGATGGATGACAATGATGCCACAAATGTACTTACCATTGTGAAGTGTTCGGAACCTAGTATAAAGGAGATGTTGATCAGGTTCCTAAAGAAGAACTGGATGTGTTTGCCTGGTGGCATTCTGACATGATTGGAGTTGACCTCAAAGTGATGTGCCACCGTCTAAATATTGACCCTGAAAAGAAAGGGGCAAGACAGAAAAGAAGAGCTTTAAGTAGAGAAAGAGTTTTCGCTTTAAAGGAGGTGGTGGACCGGCTTTCTACCATGTGTGGTTGGCTAACCCAGTATTGGTTAAAAAACCTAATGGGAAATGAAGGACTTATGTGGATTTCACAGACCTAAACAAAGCATGTCCTAAGGACAACTTCCCTCTTCCACGAATTGACCAGCTAGTAGATGCCACAGCTGGACATGCCTTGCTCAGATTTATGGATGCTTATTCAGGTTATAATCAGATTCCCATGTACGAACCTGACCAGGAGCATACCTCTTTCATCAGAGATAGATGCCTATATTGCTATATGAGGATGCCATTTGGGTTGATCAATGCAGGAGCTACCTACCAGAGCTTAGTAAATATGATGTTTCATGAGCAGATTGGTAAAATAATGGAGCTTTATGTGGATGATATGCCGGTCAAGTCTAAGGAAGCTACTGATCATGTAAAACACCTTAAAGAAATGATTGACATATTGGGGAGGTACTAGATGAAGCTCAATCCTAACAAATGTGTGTTTGAGGTGGTGTCTAGAAAATTTCTAGGGTTCATTGTCAATCACAGAGGAATTGAAGGTCCCCAAAAAATGAGGTCCCTAAAAATGTTAAGGAGGTACAATGTTTGACAGGGAGAGTAGCTTTGGTGGAAATGAGGTACCAAAAAAATGTTAAGGAGGTACAATGTTTGATAAGAAGAGTGGCTGCTCTCAATAGGTTTATCTCCAGAAGCTCAGATAAGTGCAAGGAGTTTTTTAAAGCTATCAAGAAAGGAAAAGAGTTCCAATGGACACAAGAGTGTGAAGCTGCTTTCCAGCAGATCAAAGAATAATTGGGTAGCCCTCCATTGTTGTCTAAACAATTGGAGGGGGAGGTTTTGATACTGTACCTAGCTGTTTCTGAATATTCTGTTAGTGTTGTCCTGATAAGGGAAGAGGAACATGTACAATACCCAGTATATTATGTAAGTAAAAGGCTTTTGGATGTAGAAACCAGGTACCCAAATATGGAGAAATTGGTGTATACGTTAATCTTGGCATTCAGGAAGCTCATGCCATATTTTCAAGCTCATAAGGTAGAGGTAAGCTCTCCATATCCACTAAGACATGTCCTACATAAGCCGGAAGCTTCTGGGAGACTCATGAAATGGGCAATAAAATTGGGGCAATTTGATATTGATTACAAGCCAAGGACAACAATTAAAGGTCAGGTCCTAGCTGATTTTATACTAGAGTTCCCACCAGAAACAGAGGTGGAAGTCATGCATCTAACATCGGAACCTGGTAACTCAGTGGTACTTGAGGAGAATTATGCACCTTGGTGGAATCTATATATGGATGGGGCGGTAAACAATAGTGGAGCATGAGCTGGAATTGAACTCATTAACCCTAAAGGGCATCTCCTCTAAATCTTCATTCACTTCTTATTCAGAGCTACCAATAATGATGCAGAATATGAAACCCTTATTGCAGGATTGAAACAGGCTCTTGAAATGAAGGTGGAAAAACTTAATGTCTACAGTGACTCAATGTTGGTAGTGTGGCATATCAGGGGTGATTATTAGGCTAGGGGATCAAGAACAGATCTCTATATGAGATATGCCCAAGACCTGATGAGGAGGTTCCGAGAATTGAAACTTGAATAGATTCCAAGGACAGAAAATGCCAATGCAGATGCCTTAGTGAAATTGGGATCTCAGAGGTCTGCCACCTTGTTGGGAGTGATTTCCCTTGAGATACAGTCTCAACCAAGCATCCCACAAGAGGAGGTAATGGAAATTGAGGTTCTAGTGGAGAAGTTGTGGATAGATCCCATCAGAGCCTATATCACTAAAGGGGAGCTTCCTGGTGATAAATATGAAGCTATGAGAATCAGGTACCAGTCAGCCAGGTATGTCATCTATGATGGGTACCTCTATAAAATAGATTTCCATCAGCCCTTACTTAAGTATGTAGTAGGGAACATCTGTGAATACATCATGAGAGAAGTTCATGAGTGTATCTGTGGAAATCACTCGGGGGGTACCTCCTTTGTTCATAAAATATTAAGGCAGGGATATTATTGGCCTACTTTAAAGTTAGATGCCCACAGATTTTCCAAGTCGTGTGATAACTGCCAAAGATATGTGAACCTCAACAGCAGGCCTGTGGTCCATCTCAAACCTCTTGTCAGCCCTTGGCCCTTTGTAGTATGGGGGATTGACTTAATTGGGAACTACCAAAGGGGAAAGGAAGTGTAAAATATATTGTGGTAGCTGTGGATTATTTCACAAAATGGGTAGAAGCTGAGCCTTTGGTCACTATCACTGCCGGAAAGCTAAGGGAGTTTGTCTACAGAGCAATTATTTGCAGGTACGGGTTTCCATACAAATTAATTTCTGACAATGGAAAAAAGTTTGACAAAAAGAAAATGAGGAACATGTGTGATGATTTGGGAATAAAAAAGATTTTTTTAGTTGTTTGTCATCCTCAAAGCAATGGCCAAACAGAAGCCATGAATAAAATAATTAAGCATACTTTGAAGGCAAAGTTGGAGGAAAGTAAGGAAAGCTGGCTAGAAGAGCTTCCAATGGTGTTGTGGTCCTACAATACAACACCCGATTCAACTATATGGGAATCTCCCTTTTCCCTTATTTATGGTTGTGAGGTCATGGTACCTGTTGAAATTGGGGTAGGTTCATTCAAGAGGGATAATTATCAGCCTGAAAATAATGAAGTCAATCATTGTTTGTACCTAGACTCGGTGGAGGAAATGAGGGCAACCTCATAATTGAAGTTGGTCCCCTACCAATAGAGAACCATGAGGTACTACAACAACAAGGTAGAACCCCAACCACTCAAAATTGGAGATTTGGTACTGAGAAAAATGATGCCTAATATGAAGGTTCCAGGCCATAAAGCATTTGAAACCAATTAGGAAGGTTCATATAGGATACAATTTGTGTTATGAGAAGGAACCTACAATCTCGAGAACCTTGAAGGGAAGCTCCTCCAAAGAGCCTGGAATACTGAGCACTTCAAGAAATACTACCAGTAATTCTTTTTCTTTCAATCAAGTAGGAATATTAGGCCTCTTTTAGGCATATGCCCGAGAGGTAATGAGCATCATAGAAGAACCTCCTAAGAGAGCAATGACTGAGGTCTCTTTATCATTTGATGATTCTGGCTTAGAAGGTGTATGATTCCCCCACGATGATCCCTTGGTAATCACCCTTGTCATAGGAAACTCTCTTGTGAAAAGAGTCTTAGTAGATAGTGGATCGTCCGTAGACATCTTATTTTATGACGCTTTTGTGAAACTGAGATATAACGATTCGCAACTGACCCCCTCTAACATGCCTATCTATGGTTTCAATGGAGTGGAATCTCGGATAGAGGGAATTATACAATTGCCCATGACTATGGGCGAAGAACCTCGACAGTCCACTCAAATATTGAATTTCCTAGTTATCAAGGCAAGTGCCACCTACAATGCGATCCTTGGGAGGACTGAGCTTCATGCTTTCAAGGCGATAGCCTCTACGTACCATCTGAAGCTCAAATTCCCGCCTAGGAATGGAGTGGGAGAAGAGAGAGGAGATCAAAAAATGGCCAGGAGTTGTTATGTGGCCGCCTTAAAGCCTAGTGGCACTAGGGGCAGGTTCTCCCTATTGAAGACATGGATGTTAGGGATTGAGAAGAAAGAAGGGGCAAGCCCACAGAGGACTTAGAGCCTGCTCCTCTGGATCCTCTAGATCACGAGAAGGTGACGTATGTGAAGACTTCACTCCCCAAGGACATGAAATAATAGCTAGTCCAATTCTTGCAAGATAACAGATATGTCTTTGCTTGGATAACAGCCTACATGTCTGGGATAGACCCCAAGCTTATAACGCATCAATTGAATATGAATCCTAAAAGGACAACAGTCAAATAGAAGAAAAGAAGTTTTGCTCCTAAAAGGCAAGATGCCATTAAGCAAGAAGTAGAGAAGTTGTTGGAAGCCAGATTTATTGAAGAAATTCAATTTCTTGAGTGGCAATGGAAAATGGAGAATGTGCGTGGACTTCACAGATTTGAATGATGCCTGTCCTAAAGACTGTTTTCCATTACCAAGGATAGACACGTTGATAGATGCCACAGCTGGGCACGAGATGCTTAGCTTCATAGATGGATTTAGTGGCTATAACCAGATCAAAATGCACCCCGATGACATCTCTAAGGTATCGTTCATCACTGACTTTGGTGTTTTCTGTTATCTGGTTATGTTTTTTGGGCTTAAGAATGCACGAGTCACATATCAAAGGCTTGTGAATAAAATTTTCAAGCACCTCATTGGTAAGACCGTGGAAGTCTACGTTGACGACATGGTAGTCAAAAGCCTAGACAAGGCCGATCATCTTGAACACATGAAGGAGGCATTTAAAGTTTTGATAACCCACAAGATGATGTTAAACCCAACCAAATGTGCCTTTGGTGTAGGATTTGGAAAATTTCCAGGCCTGATGGTCTCCAAAAGAGGCATTGAGGCCAATCCCGATAAGATTCAAGCAATCTTGGACATGGAACCCCTCTAGATAGTAAAAGATGTACAAAAGCTCACAGGAAGGATATCATCCCTTCCTATCCAAGTCTGGAGAAAAGTGTCTATCATTCTTCAAGGCCCTCAAGAAGGTCAAGAACTTTGAATGGAATGACGAGAGTTAAGCAGCTTTTGAAGAGCTGAAGAAATATATGGCTGGGCCACCCTTGTTTACCAAACTAAAACCTGAAGAAGTGTTATACTTGTACCTTGATGTCTCTAGCTCGGCCTTAAGTGTTGTTCTTGTGAAAGATGAAGTGAAGGTTCAGAAACCCATTTATTATGTTAGCAAGATTCTGCATGGACCAGAGCTGAACTACTCAAAGATTGAGAAGTTTGCCTTAGCTTTGATAATGGCTTCAAGAAAGCTACGCCCGTACTTCTAGGCGCATGTTATTGAAGTCTTGACAGACCAGCCCCTAAGAAACATACTGCACAACCCCAAAGCCAGTGAGAGGCTAATCAAATGGGCTATTGAGCTTGGAGAGTTCAAAATCAAATACAAGCCAAGAACGGCCATCAAAGCTCAAGCTCTAGCTGACTTCATGGTTGAATGTACCATCCCCAACCAAGAAGTCGGGGGGAAAGAAGAGAATAAAGAAACTGGAGAGAAGGAAAAAGAAAAAGAACTCAGAGAATACTGAGTACTCTTTTTTGACGGAGCTTCAAAAATGAACACTAGCGGAGCTGGCTTGGTTTTGCAAAGCACGGATGGGTTTGTTGTCGAGTATGCAATCAAGATGGATTTCTTACTACAAACAATGAGGCAGAATACAAAGCTTTGATAGCTGGGCTTAGCCTGGCCAAAACCTTGAGGGTGAAGAACTTGAAGATATGTGGTGATTCAAGGCAGGTAATCTCTCAAGTAAATGGGGAGTGAAGAGACTATGACAAAATATTTGAGAATTGTTAAAGCTCAAGCCACACATTTTGAAGAATGCCACTTTGAATATATCCCGAGAGAGGAGAATGTGAAGGCTGATGCCTTGTCTAAATTTGCATCGTCAGAGATTGAGAGTTATTCTGGCAGTGTTTATTTTCAGGTCTTGAAGACCCCAAGCATTGATGCTAAATTAGTAACCCTGATTGGGCTGGGAGCATGTTGGATGGATCCCATCAAGCACTACTTGGAAATAGGAAAGACACCAACTGAACCCATGGAAGCACGCAAGCTATCAATGAGGGCCTTGAAGTATGCCCTCATAGAAGAAATACTTTATAAGAAATCATACTTAATACCTTACTTAAAGTGTATGATACCCCATGAGGTTGAAGCTGCCCTGAAGGAAGTTTATGAATGTATATGTGGCCAGCACCTTGGAAGCACAGCTCTTGCTCATAAAGTCGTAAGACTGGGGTTTTATTGGCCTGAGATGATTAAAGATGCTAAAGCTTATATTAAGAAATGTGATCGCTGCCAAAGGTTTGCACCCATCGTTAGGCAGCCCCCTTGTGATGCTGACATCCATCAACTCTCCACTCCCTTTTGCCATGTGAAGAATGGATATCTTAGGCCCATTTCCTATGGCCAGCGCACAGAGGAAGTTTCTCGTTGTCGCCATCGACTACTTCACTAAGTGGATAGAAGCTGAAGTTAAACGGGCAAGCTGAAGTTGCCAACAGAATTATCATGGATGGACTTAAAAAGAGGATTGAGCGATCTCAGGAAACTTGGGTTGACGAGCTACTCCCAATCTTATGGTCATACCGAACTACTTGTAATGTTTTAACATTGGCAACACCTTTTCAACTAGCCTACGGGGCTGAGGCAGTGGAGCTCGCCGAAATTACTCAGACATCACCAAGAGTGCAAAGGTTTCAGATCGACACCAATTAGGAGGGCATGAAGTTAGCTCTAGACCTGATAGACGAGCTACGTGATGAAGCCAATGCCAGAATCGTAGAAAACCAAAAGAAAGCTTCATTCTATTATAACCTTAGAGTCAAGGAAAGGTTATTCCGCGAAGGAGTCTTGGTCCTGCGAAAGATCGAGGCATCTGGAGCTGGTCTCAAGGGCAAACTAGCTCTAAATTAGGAAGGCTCATACCAAGTGAAGGAATTTACAGGGCAAGGCGCATACAAGCTCCAAACCCTTGAAGGGGTTGAAATCCCAAGAATCTAGAATACAGCCAACTTAAGAATTTATTATGTTTAGATTTTTAATTTTGATTTTCAAAAACATTCAAGTGTCAGTTTATTAGCCTCGAAGGCAAGACATGTTTTTAATACTAAGTTTCATTTGAAAACTTGATAGTTTCTAAAGAATGTTTTCTGTTCTCCTTATATAGCATTAGTTATTTTCACTAAGTCTTTTACAAGCCTCGCGAGTATTTGTTGTTTATGTTCAAGTTAAACATGAAAAACAAATAAAACAAAGGCAGAAAGTAAAAGACAAAAATGTGAAAAAACACTAGTACATAGACGATTCCTCCTCTTCTGAAGACTCCTCCCTACTAGACGAAGACGAATCTTCTCCATCTTCACTTGAATCTTCTTCTTCAGAAGAACTTTCCTCCACTGGTTTATGAGGAGTTACCTCAGGAACAGTCTTTTCTAGCACGGTTTGTCGAGGGGAAGGAGTAAGGCTAGGCTCTCGAGCCCTCTTCTGCCTAATATCAAGACTGTTGACCCCCTCAGTTTCTTCTTCTTGAGTCTCGATCAACTGCTTCAAAGCCTCGGCTGACTAAGGACTTTGGAAGTCCACCTTAGGGTTAAACAGAACCGAATGCTTCTCCAGCACCGCCTCGTTCCACCCAATTGTGTAATTGACAGGGAAGAGGAGGTCGTCATGCTGTTGGATTAAGTTTTGGTATTCCTCCGAGGCCATATACTTGTCGATAATAGCATTTTTATCGGCCTGGAGTTCAACTATCTCAACTTGGGCCTGCTTCAGGATTTCCTCCTTCTCGACCAGCTTCTCCTCCAAGTGCTTGATTTTGGCATTCACCACAGAAAGTTCATTCTTATGCTTCCCTGCTTGAGCCTTACACGACTTTATATGATGTAGGGAAGCCTGAAAGTAGGCATTGGCCTGAAAAGCCAACAAACCAAGGTGAATCATGATAGAAAGCCAAATCATAAAAATGGATCAATAGAAAAAATGTTGAGTACTAAAAGCTAAACGATGAAAGTGTGTGCTAGGGACGTAAAATGTGAATTAGTCAATTAAGGAAATTTACCGATGCCAATGCCTGTGCACCCAAAGCCTTGGTGCTCTCTTTATCATGGCCCAACACAATATCCTTGTAGTCGCAAGGAGTGAGGGAGTGAAGGGACCAATCCCACGCGTGATCTGTACATCCGACCACTGTATCTGACTTCCTAAATCCCCAGCTTGGTTTGAAAGCCAGGGATTTGGGTGCTTTGACAGTTTCACTGTCCTCAACATTAGTTGGCCCGGTATGGGGCAACAAAAAGGCCGGAGGCTCCTTCCCCTGCCTGGGGTCATTCATCAACCTTAGCCGCTTTATACAGCCTGTTTCTTCCACGGGTGGAATGGTCCACTCGTTAATTTGTGTGGCAGTTGAAAAAGAAACATTAATTCATTAGTAAAACAATAGAACGATTAAAGTAAAAAGAAGACAACTCTAAGTAAAGTGATATACCTTTACTTGAGGCCCTCGATAGGCCCACAACTTTCAACCTACTACTCATCTAGAAGAGCCCAAGAAACTTCATTGGCCTCCACCTGAGTGAGCGCGACATAAGCTGCCTACTCCTCCTTTGAGAGCTTAATGGAGTCGACGCTCCCATCAGTTACTTTCCCGAAGGTAGACCTAAAGAGAGTTCCCCAATCTCCCCCTCCCATTTGATTTGAACAAAGTTCTCTTTCCAATGGAGATTGCTATCAAGAATGGAAGAATTGTAAAAAATGTGGGGTTTATTGGGTCTATGAGCTATGTGAACCCAAACCAAGGAAAGGTTGGAAGAATTTTTGAATTGAAAAATCGTACGAAAGAGGGGGACAGTCAGTTTGATTTTCTTTTCCAAATACAAAACCATGAAATAATGGATGAGCCTCCATCCATTTGGTGCGATTTGACAAGGGCTAAGCTGGACATCGGCTAGAAGAGTGGGCATAAATTCATGCACACTAAACCTAAGCCCCGCTAAGAGGGCGTCTACGTAAACAAATAAATAATTGGGTTTCTAGTGACAGGTCCTGTCACCAGGCTCTACCAGAGAAATAGTGAAGCGGGGGGGGGGGGGGGGGAGTTAAATAAACGATTGTATTCTTCTACTAAGTCAGTATCAAAAAATTTGTTGCTACGACTATACGAATCTAAATGGGATTGACTAGAATACTCATCCCCCTTTGATTTATCACATCTAACAAAGATATGTAAGTGGAAAAAATGGGGATTCGACGGAGGGGTTTACCTCTTTTTGCAGACCCCGCATTCATAGCTTCCAGTCGGGAAGTCTTCTTGTCGGCCATTGATCCTTCGACTTTGTGAATACCTTTGAGAGAATTGGAAGTTGGATTTGTTTAAAGGCTTAAGAGCTCAAGTGTATAAGAAATTTGAGGAGTGAGAAATGAGAAGTGTGGGAGATGAAGCCCCTCACACCACTCATATATAACCCTCTGGCCGGTCACTTGACCGTTTAAATTCCCCTTTTAACAGGTGTCCCTAGGTCACACAAACGTTGGAAGGTAAATCAACCGGTACGATTGGTGAAGGGGCTCATGCAACGAGGCCCATGAACGAAGGCCCAAAGGTAAAAAAGGGGTTTTCTAGAACTCAGAAGAAGGATCTAGAAGTTGGGCCTGTGAAGTCCATGACCTATAAGCCATGAAGGCCCATTACCCAATGACACAAGCCTCGAAGGCCTAGAATCTAGAAAATCCAAGGCCCAGAAGGCCCAATAAAGATAGTCACTGAAGGCCCATGATCCAAAAACCATGAAGGTCCACGATCCAAAAACCTTGAAGGCCCATTATTTTAAAAAACCTGTTAGACTCTTCAATAGAAGGCTTAATTAAAGCCCACATTGTTAAGGGTCCAAAAGGCCCAAAGCCCTTAAGGCTCAACCAACTTGAATCTCTAACAGAGAGGTATTTTCGACATAGGTGTGCATTTGAGCTCCATATCGACCTCAATCTAGGTCGAACACAACAAAAGGTTTTGGAACCCAACAATATCGACATGGGAGGAAAAATAAGGTTTTAATCGACCTCAAACCAAGTCGAAAGTCACCCAAGTATTGGAAAATAGGAGAAATCGACTTGGATATACATTTGAAGTATATAATGACCTCAATCAAGGTCGAAATGAAGATAAAGCCAAGAAGGCCTACTCGACCTCGATATTGTATTCGGCTCCAAGTAAGGTCGAAAATCGACCTCGATTACAATCGACCTCAATGTGAATTTGAGGCATAATTCGACCTCAATTGAGGTCAAATCAAAGCCAAAGCCAAGAGGCCAATAAACCTCGATTGCTAATCGACCTGGATGTACATCTCAAGTAAAATTCGACCTCAATCAAGGTCGAAATAAAGATAAAGCCTAGAAGGCCTGTTCAACTTTTGACATTGTATTTGACTTCAAATGAGGTCAAAACTCGACTTTGATTATCATTCGACCTCAATGCAAGTTTGAAGCATAACTCGACATCAATCGAGGTCGAAATAAAGGCAAAACCAGGAAGGCCTACTCAACTTTAAAAACATATTCGACCTAATATGAGGTCGATAATTGACCTCAATCTCCAATCGATCTCAGCGTAAATTTGAGGAATAATTCGACCTCGATCGAGGTCGAATTAAATCCATAGCCAATAGGCCAATCGACTTCATTCCTAAATCGAGATAGGAGGAGAAGTGAAGAATATATCGACCTCGTTTCAAGTCGATAATCGACCTTGAATCCAAAATCGACCTAGGGGTATATTTAAAGTTATAATCGACCTCGATCCAGGTCGATAGAATGACAAGCCAAGAAGGCATGTTCGACCTTAAAGTCTTTTTTCGACGTCAATTGAAGTCGATAGTCGACCTCGGTTATTATTCGACCTCGAGGTATTTTGAGGCACAATTCGACCTCAATCGAGGTCGAATTCGACCTCAGTCCCCCAATTCGACCTCAATCGAGGTCGAAATCGACCTCCCCCAAATGGACCTGGGGTGGAAATGAGCCCCTGTTCGACCTCAATCCAGGTCGATTTAGAGCAGGCCTACAAAAAACTCATCATTGACAAGTTTGCTAGAAATAAAGTCCTTTGGAGACCAGTTTATATAATATTAATTCTTTGAAATGATTAATAATGAAAAGGCCTGAGCCTAGAAGACGGGATAAAATTGATCGACGACCAAAACTTTTAATCTTTCAGTTATAATAATATAGTATAGAGTATAAATTATATTATAAATGAAATAAAGTGCGATGCACAGATGAAATTTTTTAATATTTGTATTTTAATATTTTTGATATGATTTGAATTTATTTTTATTTGTATAATAATAATTTAAACTTTATTTAATATTATATGTATATATTTTTATATAATTTATTTGTATTTATATTTTAATAGGACAATGTTTGTGTGTTTTGTATAGAAATGTATTTTGCCTTGGAGATTAATATGTGTTTGTGTTAAATCTAAACTACTATGTTATTATATTATAAATAAAATAAATTATACATGTTTAATTTAATTTTTTTAGAAAGTACTTGTATTTTTTTGGAAGGCGTGAAACTAACTAAAGTATCAAACAAACCTATACCCATGTTTATATCCGTGCAATGCATGGATTGCATTTTTTTATATTTTTATATTTTATTTATATTGTTTTGAATTTATTTTTCATTTATAACACTAATTTAAAATATTATGTGTTAAATATTTTTTTAATAGGAATAATGTTTGTGAATTTTATTTAGTGATGTATTTTAGTTGAGAGATTAATATTAGTTATATTTAAAGAGGATAAAATGTATGGATTTTGTTTAGAGTTGTATTCTAACTAGGAGATTAATGTTTAAAAATTAAATTTAATAAAATAATTTATATATATTTAACTTTTTTAGAAAGAACTTGCAATTTTTTTGAAAGACGCTGAAACAATCAAATTAAACTCATGTTCGCTTACAATAATAAAGTATAGATATTAATATAAACAATCATTTTAAATATTATTTTATTATACATACTTTTTATAATATAAAATCATATTATTCAGTATTCGAAAAAGATTACCTAATATACATCACAATTTACTCTCTAGTCTCTATATAATATACTCGTATAATTTTATTTATTTTCCATTTCATAAATATTATAGCCCAAAATTGGCGACAACGGATGCACATCTATCTAGGGTTTGGAAAGTTTGTTAACTCTGTGTTTTCCCAAACCCCATCCCATTCTCCCTCTCCAAACTATATAATACATACTTACATTTTTAATCATCTTCTGGGTCTTCTCATTTAGATCAAACGGCATCTTTATCCACCTTTGATTTTCTGGCATTTGTGTAAGTCTTTCTGTATCTATATTTCTCTTTATTTTCCATTTTCTTGAAATAAAGTTTCAATCTTTAAGGTTTGTGTGTGAGGTTAATTAATTATATGGGAAAGTCTGGAGGTAAAAAGAAAAAGGGTGGTGTTAATAATCAAAATAAGAACCAAAATTCATCTAAAGATAATATTGCTGTGCCAGTTTCGAATAATGGGGTTGTTTGGGATTCTACCATTTTCTTGAAAAGAGCAAATGAACTTAAAGATGAAGGTAACATTAGGTTTCAAGGTAAAGATTTTGTGGGTGCTCTTGAACTTTATAATGATGCACTTAAGCTTATTCCCAAAGTGCACCCTGAACGCGCTGTTTTTCATAGTAATCGAGCTGCTTGTTTGATGCAAATGAAGCCTATTGATTATGATGCTGTGGTTGCGGAGTGTTCTATGGCTTTATTGGTTCAGCCTCACTTTGTTCGGGCTTTACTTAGGAGAGCCCGAGCGTATGAGGCGATGGGGAAGTATGAATTGGGAATGCAGGATGTGCAATTGTTGTTGGGTGTTGATCAGAGTAATAAGGATGCCTTGGATATTTGTCAGCGGTTAAAGACTGTGATTGGGGCTCGTCAAGAGGCTCAGCAGGATGTTCAAAGTCGGCCATCACCGGCTGCTCTGGGTGCTTCTGCGGTCCGAGGAGCGCCGATTTCGGGTCTTGGGCCGTGTTTGCCAGCTCGTGCAATGCCGAAAAAGGCTGCATCTTCTCTTTCGGGGTCTGCTTCGTCTACGAGTGATAAGACGGATAAGACGCCTGTAGTTGTACCTCCTGAAAATGGAGTTCGGGGTGGTCCTGAAGTGAAGTCTCAAATGCCAAAACAGGTTTTGAAGACTTCTAATGGTCCTACAAAACCCAATGGCAATCAGGTGAAGGATAACCAAAAGGATCAGAAGTCTTCGTCATCTGTGTCACAACAATCCCAGGGGAAATCTTCTGGAGTTTCAATACAGTGGAGACCGTTGAAACTAGTGTATGACCATGACATAAGGCTTGCTAAGATGCCAGTAGGTTGCAGTTTCAAAGTATTGAGGGAGATTGTGGGAGAACGCTTTCCGCCATGGGACTCGGTTGTGATCAAGTACAAGGATCATGACGGAGACTTAGTGACTATAACATGCACAAGTGAACTCAGATTGGCAGAGTCCTATGTTGAAAGTCTGTTACAGAAAGAACCCCAAACAGATAAAATTAACTTCACTGGGATGTTGAGATTGCATATTGTTGAGGTTCCCCCAGAGCAGGAGCCACCTATACTGGAAGAAGAAGAGGAGACGCCTCTGGAAAGTGAAGGGACCAAAGTGGATGATATTGGGTCACATTCTTCACTGGGTGATGCTGTGGCTGAATCTGTTGAAACTGAAGTTGATAATAAGACTGAAAAGGCATCTCTGGAGGAGACACAAGCAGCATCAGAAGATCCCGAGCTCAAGGAAGTTGAGATGGATGACTGGTTGTTTGAGTTTGCTCAGTTGTTCCGGACCCATGTTGGCATTGATCCAGATGTTCATATTGATCTTCATGAGCTTGGCATGGAGCTGTGCTCTGAGGCCCTCGAGGAGACGGTGACTAGTGAAGCGGCTCAGAGCCTATTTGACAAGGCCGCTATAAAGTTTCAAGAGGTGGCAGCTTTAGCTTTCTTCAACTGGGGGAATGTCCATATGTGTGCAGCAAGGAAGCGAATTCCGGTAGATGACTCTGCTGCAAAGGATTTGGTGGCATCCCAACTTCAAACAGCTTATGACTGGGTAAAGGAAAAGTACTCTCTAGCCAAAGAGAAGTATGAGGAAGCACTTGTGATCAAAACAGACTTTTATGAAGGATTGTTGGCCCTAGGGCAGCAGCAGTTTGAAATGGCAAAACTCCACTGGTCATATGTTCTCGCTAAAAAAGAAGATCTCTCTAAATGGGACCCTACAGAAACAATCAAACTGTTTGACAGTGCTGAGGATAAAATGAAAGCTGCTACAGAGATGTGGGAGAAGATGGAGGAACAGAGAGCCAAGGAGATGAAGGATCCTAGTTCAAGCAAGAGAGAAGAGTTGTTGAAAAGAAAGAAAAAACAGACAAGTTCTAGTGGTGAGCCCAGTCAAGTGGAGTTATCATCTGAAGAAGCAGCAGAACAAGCTGCAGTGATGCGATCACAAATTCATCTTTTTTGGGGCAACATGCTTTTTGAGCGGTCTCAGGTTGAGTGCAAGTTGGGGTTGACAGGTTGGGAGAAGAAACTCGAAACTGCCATTGAGCGATTTAAGCTTGCTGGTGCTTCTGAGGCTGATATCTCAACAGTTTTGAAGAATCACTGTTCTAACGAGGGGGCTGCTGAAGGTAATGAAGGGAAAGTTAAAATAACTGCTAATGCTGCTAGTGAAATGGAAAATGATAAACCAAACAATCATATTTCAGGGGAGTAAATTATTTTTTCAGCTGGCAAGTAAGCTCTAATCATTTCTTATTACATTAAAAGCATCTTTTTACTTATTAAAAGAGTGAGTTTCCCCCCAGATTGCGGTTTTCTTATAGGAGTGGTATTATGGTAGGTTATTTACGTTTTAGTGTCATGGCCTGTTAATGTTGTTCAGTCACTTCAGTCTTTCAGTTTGACACATAAATGTACAAGGCATGCTAAAGTTTTCTGGACATTGATGAGTTATCTGAATTATCTTTTGCACTTCCTTTTCATCAGTATTATGCAATTACATGCAAAATGTTCAGGATTTCTTATTTTATGATATGAAGTTTCTCGTGAATTTCCTATTAAATATTTGTAGTGTATCTTGCTTATAGATGTATGGAAACCAATTTATCTGGTGAAGTTAATTTGATGTGGTAGCTATTAACATAGAATGTAAGAATGTCACTTGCAGCTATTTTTATTACAAATTTTAAAGAAACTTTGAAATTTAAACATAGAATTCACATTGTCTTAGTGGCTTAGTCTATTCCATTGATTTACGTTATTTTTCTTGCTAAACATGTGATCATATGTCTCTAAAGTCCATGTATTTAATGGTATGTATTATGAGCCTCAGTTAGATGAAATTTCATATTGTCTGTAATTTACATGTATTATGTGGTTTTAAAGAAGGGAGAAACAGAATGTTCCTTCCTGCTCTCCTGCGGTAACTGTGACTTAAAACAAATTTTCAAACATGCGAGATTAGCAAATATAAGAATCTATCTACGGGATAAGAAAAGGACTATGAGGAGCCTTGGATACTAGATTTCACATAATCCTATTAGCAAGTGCAACTAGTGATGCAGAATGAGTAACTTTACTAAGCAATGATCCTTTTAATTGATTTCTTAGATCTCCTCTGCCTACTTAGTTCTTTCCTGCAACTGGTTTCACAGTTTTCCGAAAAGCAGTCATAAATAATGAGCAGTTTATCCAGATTGTAGGATTTAATAGCTTGAATTTTAAACAAGGTGTTCCGTATTATCTTTAGTCAACTACACCCTTCATGCCTGGTTTACCCACTTCCTACCTGACTGATTTTTCACATCAACCAGCTATGTTTAATAAATTAAAATCTTTATTTTTTTTATATAATATCATGCAGATATTCTTGTGTGTAGTAATATATATACCTTTTAGTGTTAGTCATGTCCTGGCACAGAGGCCACCAATATTGGGTTGCAGTGTTGCACAACAGACCATCTGTGGCCAAGTTGAAGCAATCAACAGTTCTGATGGGGAACGAGAATAAAGAATTAATATATATGCTATTAATTAGATTATGTTTGTTTAGTATAGAGATAAATAATATATTTATCTATATGTTTTATATGTGGAGCTTTCAGTTTATTAAATAAGTAGTTTATTTATAATAAGCTCAATTGTTAACGGGCTATAGTCCATTAGATTATTTGATTATGGTTTCTATTCTCGATATAAGTATTGTAATTCCTACATATTATTAATATTACTGAGACTTGATTATTGAGAATATATCTTTGCATATTGAATTGGGTCTCTTTTATAGATTGCGATCCATAGTTTTTCTCCCTTCTGCGGTTGTGAAACCCTTGGGGTAGTGGGTGTTCAGCGGTTCATTCACCTAAGTTATATCTATTAACGTATCGTATCTATATTTTACGCGTTGTCCTGCATCAAAATGGTATCAAGAGCTTAGGTTTCTTCATCAATTTCTTAATTGTTGGGAGATCTTGGATTTTATAAAGAAAAAACAAATACTGTTCATCGGGTTACTATTCACTTATGGAAAAGTATTGTTCACCGGTGGGTTACTGTTCACATCGGAGTTATGGTTCATCAGAGGTAGATCTAGGCAGAAGAAAAAAGGGTTTGCTACTTTTCCAAAGGCTGCTGTGCTGTGAAAAAAATCTGGTAACCCTAATTTTTATCTTTATGTTTTGTGCAGAACTGCAGTTTAGTACCCTGTAGTTTTCAGAGATTCCAGATTTGGTCCTTATCTTTCCAGAATTTGTCAAATCAGTCCCTCAAGTTTCCCAAAATTACAAACCGCTCCCTCGACTTTGCAGAAATTACAAATCATTCCTAAAGTTTCAAAATCAGCCATTCCTTCTTCGATTTCAGTTATGCCATGTTCTAAATCATGTCCAGGCACATAAAATCTGAAATTGATAGAGTGGAAGATTATATTTATATTCTCGAGGATGAATGTGATAGAACACTATAAAATTTATGATTGTTATTGCCCAAACAAGTTATTTGTATGTGAGCTTACGTTGAATGAGTTACGTAATACTATGAGCTTGAAAGGTTGAAAAAGAAGTATAAACTTGAGTTGAGGAAAGAAAGGGATGCACGTGAAATTGAGGAACTAAAGAGTGCAATTAAGGAGTAAAAAGGGATCTTGCGACTCTTACATCTCAGGTTCAACGTCTTGTGGATTTGGAGAATGGAAAAAATGCCAAAGAACAAGAAATTGCAATGGAAACTGAGCATCTTGAAGACACCAATACGGAAGATTCAATTGAGGAGGTGAAACAAGTTGAAGTTAAAGAGATTGTGAGTGAGGATCAGGTAGAAACAACCAAGCCACAACCTGATTGTTTTCATTTTGTTGAGGAATATTGTGGAAAGTGCTCAAATTGTACAAGGAAATATGGCTTATGGTGATATTATTGAGCTTGAGCACATCAATTTCATCATTCCAGAATACATGATTAAGCCTCCTTCACTTGCAAGCCAGTTTTCAAGGTTCTTTGTGCCTGCGCCTGAGTTGATGCTTTTGAAGAAGTGCAAATAGATTTTCTTTGTCCAGTTCAGTTATGCATGGTTCTTGATTTCTACAAAACTCGTGGTCGAGTTTTTTCTAACAAGGGGAGAATGATGGGGAACGAGAATAAAGAATTAATATATATGGTAGATTATGTTTGTTTAGTATAGAGATAAATAATATATTTATCTATATGTTTTATATGTGTGGCTTTTAGTTTATTAAATAAGTAGTTTATTTATAATAAGCTCAATTGTTAACGGGTCATAGTTCATTAGGGTATTTGATTAGGGTTTTTATTCTTTATATAAGTATTGTAATCCCTACATATTATTGAGACTTGATTATTGAGAATATATATTTGAATGTTGAATTGGGTCTCTTTTATGAGTTGCGATCCATAGTTTTTTTCCCTTTTACGTTTGGGAAACCGTTGGGGTAGTGAGTATTCTGCGGTTCATTCGGTTATATCTATTAACGTATTGTATCTATATTTTACGCGTTGTCATGCATCAAGTTCACTCAAGGTAGTTTGCTATGGTCTAATTTTGAGTTCTCTGAGCTATTTTATTAGAGCAATGATATTTTTTTATAATTAATACGAACATCTGAATGTCTTTCTAGTTCAGGATATTTCTCAAAGTATTTTTTTTTGAATTGTTTTTCTACTTTGAGTTTCCTTGGTATTTAACCTTCTTATATGTGTGGATGAATACAGTAGAATGAAGTTTGTACTTCAAATGTGCATATATATACATTCTTTCCGCTCATACATTCCAAGCAATGTTTAAGTGGAGCTCTTTACGCACCAATTTGAAAAGAAACGCTCCATTCTCCTACCTGCTCAATTATCTTGCAAACATTTGAAAATTTGTTCACTCTTCCTTGGAATTTGGTTCATCCTTCACCATTTTTTCTCTCCAACTAAATGGAGCCACAGTGATTAGTGATTTTCCCTTGGGGTTGATGTTCAGCATTTAATTGGAATTTGGATAATATTTTTTCATTTTAAATGATGTTTTTTTTTTTGACTAATTTGGCTTGTAGCCTTACAAATGAGTATCCGTTCTAAAGAAATTTTTGAGGTGAGCCAGGATCGAACCCAGGACCTGGGAGATGATAAGCCCTCAACCACTTGAGCTATCCAACCGTGCTCTTTTAAATGATGTTTCTGATGTGCAAGTGAAGGTGAAATTTCATTTGGTACTTTAGGGGTGATCATCTTTCACTATCCAGTTTCTGAGTACTGTTATTCCTTTGTTTCGTTAGAAAAAAGTATCCATATGACAGCATGATACGAATTTTCAAGATTTAATCTGCACATATTTATTAGCTCTATAGATAATTAGATATCTGCCGTGAATTTTAAATATATTTTTGGCAACTTTGGTATTTATTTATGGTTTTAATTCTATAAAATCATTTTAGAGATCGTTTAGTATATGTTTATTGATTTAGGAAGTGAAAATTACTCTAGATATTTATATACTCACAGTCACATGATGTGGAAGTAACTTATCGGGCACTCTTTGGTTATTCAATATTCTCACATTAATTACTCACAAAATCAAAGAAGGATTATATATTTAATAAAAACTAATATTTTTAGAAAATCATATGGAAAATAAAAATTTATACCAAACAACATATGAGAAGATGTTCATGGAATTTCATGTTAAGTAAACAGATAATTATACTATTTTCTAGAAATTTTATATTAATGAAAGATATTATTTATTATAGAGAATCTTTACGTAATCGTTAACAATTTTAAAAAATCCCTTGATAAACATCAGTTCTTTATGTTAATCACCACATGTCAGTGGCCCGTCTAGTTCGTCAACTTCTGCTGCACATCTATCTTATCTGTGTTTGTATGTTTTTTCCAACTATATACTCGTACATGATACAAACAAGTGCATACAACACAAAAATAAGCATTTCGTCATCATTTAGCCAGGGACGTATCGAATATTTTGAGGGCCCGATGTAAAATTTTAAAATTGGAGCCTTCATATATACTTAGATATCCATTAAAATTATTAAAATATATTTTTTAAATAAAATAAACTATCAAAAGATATCGTAAACAAAAAATAAAGTCTAATAGATGTATTTAAAATGTACTTAAAAAGAGATACTCTTATGTGGTTGCATGTATTTTTAATAAAATTATCTATAAAACTTTCGATGTTAATTTCATCTAAAAATTCATTTTCAATTGTCACAAAAGCAATTTCATGTAAGGTGATATAAATTGAGGTCCTAAATGTTTTAGGGTCTTAACACAACGTTTTAACTTGCATATCGATATTTACAAAATTAATTATACATTTCGAAAGTCGATAATATTAAATTTTTTCTTTTCGTCACGATACAAGATGCATTAAAAATGTGAAAAATCAAATTCACGTATACAAACCTTTACCAATCGCTAAGGCAAATATCAAGGCAAAAAGCTTAGAAGATATCAAGGATTTCAACGATCTGACGGTTACAAAGAGGACACGTCCCTCGATTAAGCCACAACTCCCTCGAACACACCCTACAAAAAGTATGTCCACATGGTATAAACGCTGATCCTTTCTTCCTTCCCATGCACACGCAGCACACTGAATCCCCGTTTCCGGTGGGCCCCACTACTGATTTCTCCTCCGTTTCCTCCCCATCTCCGACGTCGGTTTCTTCCAACAATCTCATCAACGACACCCTCAACGGCATCTCATGTCCATCCTCCGGCCGGGTCGGATCTAAACCGGACCCGTCTTCTCCATCATCACCCGCCCGAAACTGCCTTTCTGCTGCCAATGCATCCGCTAAATTCATCCCGGAAACAACCGGAGCCTCGTTTTCACAACCAGGATCCGTAATCGGGTCAACCCGACCCGATTCGACAACCTCAGCTTGCTGCGCTGATCGAGTATGTATCAATGGCGGGTCCGAATCAAAATCATAGGAATGCTCCTCGGCGTCCATGATGCTCATGTCGGAATCTCGTACACCCCAGTTGGCCCCACAACACCCTATTCCTTTAAATCCCAGCCGTTGAGCTAGTGACTTCCTTCTCTCCATTCGATCACCACCGTCCATCCTCTCTCTTAAAAATTCAAGAATTGTTTTCGCTTCTTCCCTCTCCTGCAATCCAAAACTCAAACCCAACAAATCACCAAACTGACTCATATTTTTACACACAAATCACAACCACAACTACCCGCCCACAATATACGTATGTGCTTGTGTTACATAAATACAAACGTTACATGCAACTCGAACCAAACATAACCAGTATATCCCGCTCTCGTAAAATATACACAAGTTAAATGTAACTGACAAAAATGGAGTTAAAAAGAGACTTACAAAGAAACGTATGGAGGGATTAAAAGGGGTTATAGAAGCATTGAATTCATGTGAAATTGATTAAGAAAGGCACCGCTAATAGACATTAAAGTTTCATCACATAAAAAAAGTGTGTGTATGTGTGTGTGAATAAGGGGGAGTTGGAGAAATGAATAAAAAGGGTTCGAGATTGTGAGCTCATTGACAGCTCCGCCAGAACAAGATGGACAGGAAGATGTTAAAGTCCTCAAGTTTGACAAATATTGGAACTGGTAGACACAAGAAGAAGAATGTGTGATTATATGTTTTAGATCATGATCTTCCTTCTTCTAATGCTCTCTTATCTAAAATTTAAAAAATATTTGGGAAGATGAGCTCCAACAGTGTTACTAGTTTATTAAAAAAATTAGCATCCACGTCTCATTACTTAATTTTAGAGCAACTTCAACGACATAATAATGGGTTCCCTAAAAATAATATTATTAAATAAATTATAGTGATTTAAGACATTATATTGTAGAATAATTCCAGCAATAATCCTTATTTGTATTCCCAATTATTATTATAATAATAAATTAGGGAAAATAATGAGCAAAAAGGAGGGAGAGAAAAAAAAGAGGGAAAAGAAGTGAGAAAAAAGAAAGGGAAGTGAATATTTAATAAATAAAAATAAGACTATGAATGGTTGTACGACTCTTAAAAATAAGGAATGAAAAATGTTTTTTAACTTTTTAGATAAGTACTAACACACTGTTGGAACACTATTTTTTTTTAATTTTCTTAAATTGTAGCTAAGAACCTGTTTAAGCAAATTGTTGGAGTTGCTCTTAAGGTTAGTCATTCCTTATCTTATTTTATCAATTAAAAATTTATTTCTCTCTTAACTTTTCCTTTTATTTTCCTTTCCTTTACAAAATATAAGTGAAATTTGAATTTATTATTATAATAATAATAGAGAACAACAAATAGGGAATATTGTTATGGTTCTCCCATAGTATAATGTATTAAATTACCAAAATTTAATTTAATAATATTATTTTTAAACAAACAACTAAGATGATGTTGGAATTGCTGTAGAAGCCAACAAATGGATATCATTAGTGACTTCAATTATTTATTCACGTTTGTTTTGATTGGGTGCCGTCCAGTTCATTTTAAGAAACGCGTATTTTTCACAACAAGATTATCACAAATTTGAAGCCTATATTAAGTTTAAAAAATAGAAATCGTAATTTGAATTATGATTAGAGTCGAGTCGAATCGAGTCCAACGTTATTCTCGAATGTTGATAAGATTTTAGTAGTTAAGTTTGATTTAAACTCAATTATATATATTAATTAAATTTTAATTTTGCTCACAATTAAGAAACAGAAGGCAAGTACGCGAAATTACTGGTGCCGGCTATAAACAAAGTGAAATTGGTAACGGAGATGCAAGAACCGAGGTCTAGCCATGTGAAAATAGCGTTAATTTATGGTTTGCTTATAATTAGAAGTGTCCCAAACGAGGCAAAGGTCAAATCTTTTTCTTTATTGATTCTCCCCCAACCGATACTCTCATTATTACAACTCCTATTTTACTTTAAAGAATGATTTTTAATTTTAATTATTTTATCTTTGAGTAATTAAATAGTTCAATTATCATGAGTTGGGATACTATCATATTTTTCGATTTAGTAGTTGACAAAATGTTCGAAGTAGTATTAAAGAAATTGGGTTCCACCCAAGTTGATCTTAATTTGATCTCTATTTTAGTAAAGTTAATTTACCAAAAAAGAAGAAATTGGAGCAAGGTTTCATCAAAATCTATGTCTGAGTAGCCATTTGCCACCAATCTAGCTTTATTCCTTGTCACTATACCAGATTCATCCATTTTATTCCTGAATACCCATTTTGTACCAATAACAAATTTGTTCTTTGGTTTGGGCACCAGCATCTATACCTTGTTTCTTTCAAACTGGTTCAACTCTTCTTGTATAGCTATCACCCAATCAGGATCATTCAAGGCTTTTTCAATCCTTTTTGGTTCTTCTTGTGACAGAAAGCTACTATACAAGCATTCATTTTGAGTTGTACTTCTAGTTTTGACACCATCATTTTGCATTTCCAATAATCAACTCAAAGGGATGACTTTTAGTCCATTTCATTTGTGGTAGTACATTTGTCATTGAAGAAGATGCTTCATGATCATTAACATTGTTCTGATCATTGTGATGTGATTGAGTGGTTGAGAACTCTCCCCCTGAGATGAACACTCTACTTGAGGATTTTTGAGCAGAATTATTATCCATCGATGGATTATCAATTGATGTACTATTAGTCGATTGATGATCATCAACTGATAAGTTATTTGTTGGTGAATTGACATCAATTGATGGGTACTTAATTTCTTGAAATTTCCACATCATCATCACTTTCTTCACCATTACCAGTTGATTCATTCTCAAAATGCAAAGAGTCATGGTATCTTTCATTAAACAACCCTTGAATTTTTTTGTCATCAAAGACTACATGCATAGATTCCATAACAATGTGTAATCTAAGATCGTAGACTCTGTAAGCCTTGATTATATTCCATATCCAACAAATATTGCCTCATCATCCTTGACTTCAAATTTTCCTAAATTTTCTCCCTGATTTCTTAGGACAAAACATTTGCAGCCAAAGACATGAAGAAAATTAACTGTTGGCTTCTTGTCGTTCTTCATTAATTGATATGGAGTTTTGCCTTGTGATTGGTTGACCATGGAAATATTCTGAATGTAACAAGCAGTATTGATTGATTCTGCCCAGAAATATGTAGGAAGTTTTGCTTCTTCTAACATAGTTCTAGCAGCTTCAATTAAGGTTCTTTTTTTCCTTTCAACAACTCCATTTTGTTGGGGAGTTCTAGGAGCAGAAAAGTGATGAATGATACCTTTTTCTTCACAGAATTATGTCATTGTTGCATTCTTAAATTCAGTACCATTATCACTTCTTATTTTCTTAACCTTCCATTCAGTATTGTTCTCAACATTCTTCACATGATTGATAATTAATTTACTTGCTTCGTCCTTAGAATGTAAGAAATGCACCCATGTGTATCTTGTGAAGTCATCCACAATTACTAAGACATATTTATTTTTGGAAATTGACATGATGTTGACAGGACCAAATAAATCCACGTGCAATAGCTCCAAAGACTTGTCAATTGATGATTCAGATTTTGACTTGAATGATGCCTTCCTTTGTTTTTCTTTTTGACAAGCATCACACAAACCATCATTAGTGAATTCCATCTATGGAATGCCTCTAACCAAATTCTTTCTAACCAATTGATTCATGTCTTTGAAATTTAGATGGGCTAGCTTCTTGTGCCAAATCCAGCTTTCATTTGTGTTGGCTTTGCTTAATAGACAAGTCATTGAATTTGCCTTTACAGAATTGAAATCAGCCACATAGACATTTCCTTTTCTTCCTCCAATTAAAAGAATTTCACCAGATTTTTTGTTGGCTATGATGAATGATCCAGTTGAAAACCAAATACCATTTCCATTATCACACAGTTGACTAATACTCAGCAAATTATGCTTCAATCCATCAACCAGTGCTACAGGTTCAATGATAACATTTTCACCTGCAATAGAGCCATATCCTAGAGTAAAACCTTTGTTGTTATCTCCAAAAGTAACTACTGGACCATCCTTTTCCACAAACTTTATTAGTAGGGACATATCTCATGTCATGTGCTTAGAACATCCACTATCTAGATACCAGAGATTTTTTCTCCTATTTCCCTGTACACAATTAAAAACAATCAAGTTGTTTTTGGTACCCAAGATGCCTTGAGTCCTCTTTTATTAGTTGCAGCCTCAGCCTTGGTTGCCAACTTTAGTTTCTTTTATTTTGGTGGGTTTAAATCCACTTTAACTTTGGGAGTTGGCTTTTGGGGCTCAGACACCTTGGAACTCATGACAGAATTTCCATGCATTTCATTATTTACATTAGGCATTCCATGACATTCCAGGCATGTTCATATTTGCATATGCAAAGAATGGATTATACATGTATAGAAATTGTGCATATGACATGTGAGCATGTGGTGCAATTAAATTAGGGGACATGACATTCATGAGCATATGATTGACATGCATGGTATTTGTGAACATGGTATGTGTATTCAAATCATTTACTGGTATGAGTCTATTTTATTTCTTGCAATGCATAGATAAATGATTTACACTACCACATTTAGCACAAACCTTTTTAGGTGCATACATATTAGGAGTGTAATTACTGTGCTTATTTATACCAACCTTTCAATTCCTATTCTTTTTTTCAGACTTAGGGTGATTAGTTTCAACAGGTGCTATCTTTTCTAATTTGACTTTTAATTGCTTCTTAGATAAGCTACCAATATTGATCTTTCCAACCTTAGTCTCAACTTGATTTATGGGATCCTTTTCCTTAACAAGTTAGTAGCTAGTACCTAATTTGATGATGAACTAGCCTCTTCATCATCATGATTGGCCATTAGTGTTAGATTGATGAATTCTTCAGAATCATTATCCTCAGCAGCCCAGTTTTTCTCTTTAGTTACAAAATCCTTTACCTTTTGTTTGAGAAGGTCAAAATACTTCTTTTTATAGTCAATGCCATTATATGATTTTGCCTTCTTCTCTTGTTTTGGCTTTCTGTAATCATTGGAGAAGTGACCAGCCAATCCACAGTTAAAACATTTGAACTTTGATCTATCAACCAAATTCTTATTTTGGTTATTATTTCTAAACTAGAAACCAGGCCTTTGAGCATTTGGATTCCTCTTGAATTTTAGCCTTGAGAATTTCCTTGACAGAAATGCAAGGTGCTTATCAATCTCATCTAAATCATCCTGAGTGCATGCTTCACTTTCTTCACATTTGCCCTTTCCCTTTCCTTTGGATGATTCTTCAATAGCATCATCAGCCATCATGATAGATCCATATACACAACCACTTTCCTTCTTCTCTTCATTTCCCTTGACCATCAAATCCACAATCTTTTCTTTTCTTTGATTCTTTTCAATCTCCTCATCATGTTGGATTTCCAACTTATATGTCTTAAGAATAACATAAAGTTTCTCAAGAGTGTAATCCTTGAAGTCTTGAGATTTTTTAAAGGAGACAATCATTGGTTTCTATTCTTTTAGAAGAGATCTAAGAAATTTTAAATTTGTATCTTCAATTTCATAAACCCTACAATATAGTTTTAATCCATTCAAACGCTTTTGAAACCTACTATAGGTGATATTGATGGATTCTCCACTCTTGAAATGAAAAGATTTATATTTCTGAATCAAGAGTTGCATCTTATTTTTTCTTACTTGTTCAGTCCCTTCACATAGAGTTTGAAGAGTATCCCATACCTCCTTTGATGAAGTGTAGTTTATCTCATTGTCAAACTTATCTTTATCTAGACCATTGAACAGAATATTCATGACCTTTTTTCCTTAAGCACTTCCTTTTCATCCTCTTCTGTGAACTTAGTGATGAGTTTTGGAACATGTTTGTCAAATGTAGGAGTTCCATCAGGATTTACACCTGTGACCAGCTTCATGGGAACATGAGGACCTTTCTCTGTGCAATTAACATAGGAAGGGTCAAGAGAAAGTAGATGCATGTGCATTTTAACTTTCCATGCAAAGTACTCATCTTTTTTCAACACTAAAATCTTTACACCTGAATCCTTTTGGCCCATATTGACTTGTTCTAGATCTTTAAAAGTTTCTGTATGTTGAAAACATGCTCTGATACCAATTGTTATTCCCAGGAACAATATCAATATTTGTAGAAGAGGGGAGTTGAATACAAATATTTCCCCATCTAAAAGTTTTAACAGTTTTCTTTGATAACAGTTAAAGTAAGAACAATTAAGGCTATGATAAGTATTTGAACAAACAAAAGATGTTTAAAATTACTAATGGATTGATTTATCCATCAGTGTGTATTTTTGCTCAAATGATCTAGCTGCGATACAAGGTTAGAAAATAAAATCAACTATTCTTACAAGTTCTTTAAGGCTGAACATTTGTTTTTAAGATTTTGTCTAACTTCTATATATTCTAACAATACTACCACACTTGTTTATATAACACAAGTATGTTTACAATTCCTAGAAAGAATATAAAAATATTTAATCTATTCTTGGATTGACTTTTATATATCTTTCCTTTTTGTCTTTTTCTATTTTGAGAAAGTTTTGCGGCTTTGGAAAAGACAACTTCTTTTTGAGTCTTCACAGTCGGTATAGACTGTCTTCCATATGTATGCTTTATGTCTTGTCATGCAGTCCCTCTCAATTGATAATTTGCTGTTAAGCATATCAATTGATTCTTCCTTGTATCCATCAATTGATATTATTCTTCGATTGATCTTGAAATACATCGATTGATAATAATTGTTCACTCATCGATTGATAGATGTTATCAATCAATGGTTCTTCATATCATTTGATGGTCTTCAATATTTGACTCAACTTTTTATCAATTGATCTTCTATCCATTGATGCCTCCATATCAATTGATTATCCTTCACTTGTACAATTTTCCTGTCTTCAAATAATTATAATTTGACAGTCTAAGTTATACATCAATTGATAATCAATATCAATCGACTCTAGTATCAATCGACAAGAGTTTATCAATCGACTAAAACCATATCAATTGAAGTAGACTAAGTACACATATGCTACTCTCCATATTATTAGTTGATTAACATAAAAATGTCAACTGATAAATGGTTTCCTAATCAATCGATATTTATAGTTTTCATATCAATTGATCAGTCACAATAAAAGTATAATTTCATGATTCTAAGATTTAATGTTATCATCAAAGTTGCATAGATTCCTAACACCTACTTTCTAGGAATTTTAAGTTACTGCGTAATTCAAAAAACCTGATAACCGAACGAGGCCTAATTAAGGACGGAAGGAGTATATCTTTAATAATTTATAGTATATAATTTGTTCGTAGAGTAAATAATTTTGTGAAATGTGTCATATCCTATTTAAAAATTGTTCGTTATATAACTCTTGAGTAAGTTGGTTCATAATATAGATAAATCTGTTTATTCTTATTCAGAGTGGATATTGAATGAGAATAATATTTCTATTGAGTTTATATTTATTGTTAGATAATTTATCTTATTAATAAAAGTTAAACCTTATCTTTTAAAAAAATTATATACAAATTCGAACATATTGTTGACACCTGATTTTTAGCTGATAACACATGTGTTGACATCAAAACAAGGACGAGAATGTAATTGACATGAAGGTAGTTAACGACAACGGGTAGACGTGACAAGAAAGGAATGCTTCAAGACTCAGTCAAATGGTTACTCAACTAATCCTAGAAAGTAGGAGATAATGGGATATGATATGCAAACATAATAGGATCATGGAGAGAATTATGGGATCAAGGATAGCAATATACGTGCAAAATATATATATATATATAAATATAGATATATATTTAAGAGTAACACATCATCCACACTACAAACAAATACACCAACAAACACAAGTTATCAAGCTCGGATGCTAGCTAGCTGTAGTATATTCAAATTTATTTTTGTAACCAATTTATGATCATGTACTCAATAAATGTGTCATTATAGTGGAGTTTTTGGTTGAAACTGTACCCACCCGCGATTTTTTTCTCTCACAAAGAGATTTTCCAAGTCACCAAATTATTCTTGTTCAATTTACTTTAATTTTCATTTTGTTCACTTTTACATTTTATATTAGCTTGTTACCCCTAAAAAATCTGGTACAAACAGTTGGCGATGTCTGTGTGAAAACAAGATAATAATCTATACACTACGCTACAATGGAAGGTGTTAGGAATCATGTTATATGATGATAATAAATTACCTAGAATTTTAATCTTGATAGTAATTTTGTAATTGATCAATGGATATGCGATCTATAAATATCCATTGACTAGAAAACTATTTATCAGTTGAAATTGTTGTTAATCAACTGATAAAATGGATTGTAATAGTGATTTAGAATTTCTTTTGTTATCAATTGATTGTAATATGTCGATGAATGTGATCATTTAATCAACTGATGTTTATTGGCTTCAATTGATAGCTCATCAATGGGTGTGAAGAATGGCTGACAAAATGTAAATATTCTAAGTCAGAATTCTCTCAAATGAAGTGATCAACGGATAAAGGTGTCAATGAATATGGATGATTAATCAATGGATAAAAGGTCAATAAAAGTCAAATCAATGGATCTCCATCAAAGTATAAAAACATCAAGGTAATCAACAGATAAAAGACAATCAATGGATAAGGGAATCGATGGATGCTCAAATACCCATTGATACATCAATTGATCAATGAATAACTTATCCATCGATGGATATGCAAAGAAGACTCAATTATTAAGCTTCACAACATTTATCAGTTGATCAAAGTTTCCCAAAATAGTTAAAGAGAAATGAAAGGGATCTTTGCAGAAGTCTAAATCAACGGAAGACAGTTCTGTCAGAACTGTGAAGACTTTCAAAGGAACACAGTCTTCAAAAAGAAGATCAAGACAAAGACTTGTCCAAAATAAGGCAAAGGCCTGTGAAGATTGTGAAAGAAGCTAAATTCTATTTTAATGTAAACATTGTAAAATGTATTTTATGCACTTTTATGAGTCGATAGAAAATATAAGTAGAAATGAGCTGTTATATATAGTTTAGCAGTTCATTGTAGCAATATAAGGAAAAAGAAGAACAACACATAAGAGATAGAGAATTATTTGTAGTACTTTTCGCAGTTCTATTTTTCAAATATTTTAAGCAGATTGGTTCTAAGACCATGATTTATTGAAAGCAAAAACATTCACTACTGGAAAAACCAATCCACTAGTAATTTTAAAAAAATTGTTTTCAAGTTTGGTTTTAATTTTTCCAGTTCTTTCTTTTTGTTTAATCTTTCAAACACTCAAACTTTTTCATTATTGAACAAACTTATATCCGCAAGAATTTGAAATAATTCTTAAGTTTGTATTCATCCCCCACCCTTCTACAAATTACGTGTACTTAAGGGAAATAACAATTGGTATCAGAGCAAGCTTTCAACACATAAAAAGTAAAGATCCAAGTACATCAAGTATGAGCCAAAAGGATTCAGGTGTAAATATTCTATTGTTGAAAAAAGATGAGTACTTTGCATGGAAAGTTAAAATGCACTTGCATCTACTTTCTCTTGACCCTTCCTATGTTAATTGCATAGAAAAAGGTCCTCATGTTCCTATGAAGTTTGTCAGAAGTGTAAATTCTGATGGAACTCCTGCATTTGACAAACATGTTCCAAAATTCATCACTGAGTTCACAGAAGAGGATGAAAAAGAAGTGCTTAAGGACAAAAATGCCATGAATATTTTGTTCAATGGTCTAGATAAAGATATGTTTGACAATGTAATAAATTGTACTTCATCAAAAGAGGTATGAGATACTCTTCAGACTCTTTGTGAAGGAATTAAGCAGGTCAGGAAGAACAAGATGCAACTCCTAAGTCAAAAATATGAATATTTTCATTTCAAGAGTGATGAAACCATCAATGACCCTGTAGCAGATTTGAGAAGTTATTAAATGGATTAAAGCTATATGGTATGGTATATGCAACTGAAGATACAAATATGAAATTTCTTAGATCTCTTTCAAAAGAATGGAAACCTATGAATGTTTCTATTCGACAATCTCATGACTTCAAGGACTACAATCTTTAGAATCTTTATGGTATTCTCAAGACATATGAGTTAGAAATTCAACAAGATGAAGAGATTGAGAAGAGTCAAAGAAAAGAAAAGATTGTGGATTTGATGGTTAAGGAAAACGAAGACAAGAAGGGAAACCGTGAAAGTGGCTGTATAGATGGATCTATCATGATGGCTGATGATGCTGTTGAAGAATCATCAAAAGGAAAGAGCAAATGTGAAGAAAGTGAAGCATGCTCTTATGATGATTTAGATGAGATTGGTGAGCACCTTGCATTCCTGTCAAGGAAATTCTCAAAGCTAAAATTTAATAGGAATCAAAATATTCAAAGGCATGAATCCCTGTTCAGAAATGACAACTAAAATAAGAATTTGGTTGACATATCAAAGTTCAAATGTTTTAACTATGAATTGGTTGGTCACTTCTCCAATGAGTACATAAATCCAAAACAAGAGAAGAAGTTAAAATCATACGATGGTATTAACTATAAAAAGAAGTATTTTGACCTTCTCAAATAAAAGGTAAAGGCTTTTGTAATTGAAGAGAAAGACTGGGTTACTGAGGATAGTGATTCTGAAGAATTCATCAATCTAGCACTAATGGCTAATCATGATGATGAAGAGGCTAGTTCATCATCAAATCAGGTATTAGCTATTAACTTTTCTGAATATCAAAAGATGAATGCAATAGTATTATAAATGAGATGTCTAATGAACTGTACAATTTACATGTCACCTTAAAATCTCTAAACAAAGAAAATCTCAAGTTAAAGAATACCATTGATGCCTTAATTGAAAGAAACACTTTTCTTGAAAATGAACTTATTTGTTTAGATAGATACAAGCATGAGAGTAAGGATGCTGGGGATGAACTAGTAAAAAGTTTGAGAATAGAAGAATTATTGAAAAATTAATTGGATGGAGAAATTGAAACTATTAACAAATGAAATAGGTCTGCTAAAAATGCCAAACAAATTATTGATGTTCAGGGTTTAGATACTTTAGGAGAATTCCCTAAATCAATAGGCAAGCCATTGGTTAACACCTCAATGTATAAGGATTAATTAACTGTTAATCCTCTATCGATCGACAAGGATTATCAATCGATTGATATTGAATCAACTAATAATTATCCATCGATAGGTAAACTATCAATGGCTAACAAGAAGAACAAATTTAGCACCCTTATAAAATTTGTTAAGGAAAAAGATCCCATAAATCAAGTTGAGACTAAGGTTGGAAAGATCAATATTGATAGCTTATCTAAGAAACAATTAAAAGTCAAATTGGAAAAAATATCACTTATTGAAACTAATCACCCTAAGTCTGAGAAAAAAAAGAATAGGAATAGAAAGGTAGGCATAAATAAGCACAATAAATACACTCCTGAGATGTATGCACCTAGAAAGGTCTGAGCTAAACGTGGTAGTGTAAATCATTTATATGGGCATTGCAAGAAAGAAAAGAATTTTATACCTGAAAATGATTTGAATGCACTTACCATATTTACAAATGCCATGCTTGCCAATCCTATGCTCATGAATGCCATGTCTTCTAATTTGGTTGCACCACATGCTCACATGCCAGATGCATAATTTACATACATGCACAATCCATTCTTTGCATATGCAAATATGAACATGCCTGAAATTCCATGGAACATGCCTAAAGTAGATAATGAAATGCATGAAAATTATGTCATGAGTTCCAAGGTGCTGAGCCCCAAAAGTCATCTCCCAAAGTCAAAGTGGATTCAAACCCACCAAAACAAAATGAGCCAAAATTGACAATCAAGGCTCAGGATGCAACTAATAAAAGAGGACCCAAGGCAATTTGGGTAACAAAAACAACTTGATTATTTTTTTAATTGTGCAGGGAAATAGGAGGAAAAATCTCTGGTATCTAGACAGTGGATGTTCTAGGCACATGACAGAAGATATGTCCCTGCTCACAAAGTTTATGGAAAAGGCTGGCCCAGGAGTTACTTTTAGAGATAACAACAGAGGTTTTACTCTGGGATATGGCTCTATTGCAAGTGAAAATATTATCATTGAACCTACATCACTAGTTGATGGATTGAAGCACAATTTATTGAGCATTAGTCAACTGTGTGATAATGAAAATGATGTGTGGTTTTCAACTAGATCATGCATCATAACCAACAAAGAATCTGATAAAATTCTCTTAACTAGAGGCAGAAAATGAAATATCTATGTGGCTGATTCAATTCTGTGAAGGCAAATTTAAGGACATGTCTACTGAGCAAAGCCAACACAGATGAAAGTTGGATTTAATACAAGAAGCTAGCCCATCTAAATTTCAAAGCCATGAATCAATTGGTTAGAAATATTTTGGTTAGAGGCATTCCATAGATGGTGTTCACCAAGGAGGGTTTGTGTGATGCCTGTCAAAAAGGAAAACAAAGGAATGTATCATTCAAGTCAAAATCAGAAGCATCAATTAACAGGCCTTTTGAGCTATTGCACATGAATTTATTTGGTCCTGTCAACATCATGTCTATTGCCAAAAAGAAATATTCCTTGGTAATTGTAGATGATTTTACAAGATACACATGAGTACATTTCTTACATTGCAAGGATAAGGCAAGCAAAGTTTTTATCAATCATATGAAGAATGTTGATAATGGTACTGAATGGAAGGTTAAGAAGATAAGGAGTAATAATAGTACTGAATTTCAGAATGCAACAATGACAGAATTCTATGAAGAAAAATGTATCACTCATCACTTCTCTGCTCCAAGAACTCCAAAAAAAATGGAGTTGTTAAAAGGAAAAATAGAACCTTAATTGAAGCTACTAGAACTATGTTAGAAGAGGTAAAACTTTCTACACACTTCTGGGAAAAAGCAATCAATGCTGCTTGTTACATTCAGAATATCTCTATGGTTAATCAATCACAAAGCAAAACTCTATATCAATTGATGAACAAAGACAAGAAGCCTACAGTAAATTTTCTTCATGTCTTTGGATGCAAATGTTTTATCCTAAGGAATCAAGGAGAAAATTTGGGAAAATTTGAAGCCAATACTGATGAGGTAATATTTGTTGGATATGGAATAACAATCAAGGCTTACAGAGTCTACAATCTTAGATTACACATTGTTATGGAATCTATGCATGTAGTTTTTGATGACAAGAAAATTCAAGGGTTGTTTGATGAATAATACCATGACTCTTTGCATTTTGAGAATGAATCAACTGGTAATGGTAAAGAAAGTGATGATGATATGGAAATTTCAAGAAATTCCCCATCAATTGATGTCAATACACCAACAGATAACTTATCTGTTGATGATCATCAATCGACTAATAATACATCAATTGATAATCCATCGATGGATAATAATTCTACTAAAAAATCCTCAAGTAGAGTGTCCATCTCAGGGGGAGGGTTCTCAACCACTCAATCATACCACATTGATCATAACAATGCTAATGATCATGAAGCATCTTCCTCAAGGACAAATTTACCACCTCAAAGGAAATGGACCAAAAGTCATCCCTTTGAATTGATCATTAGAAATGCTGAAGATGGTGCCAAGACAAGGAGTGTTACTCAAAATGAATGTCTGTATAGCAGCTTCCTATCTCAAGAAGAACCCAAAATGTTGAAGATGCTCTCAAGGATCCTGATTGGGTATTGGATATGCAAGAAGAACTCAATCAATTTGAAAGAAATAAAGTATGGAAGCTGGTGTCTAAACCAAAAGACAGATCATTAATTGGTCAAAATGGGTATTCAAAGACAAGATGGATGAAACTGGTACTGTGACTAGAAACAAGGCAAGGCTTGTTGTAAAGGGTTACTCACAAGAGGAATGAATTGATTTTGTTGAGACTTTTGCACAAGTTAAAAGATTGGAAGAAATCAGGATCTTTCTAGCCTATGCAGTACATGCAAATTTCAAAGTCTACAAGATGGATGTGAAGAGTGCATTTTTGAATGGATAATTAGAAGGAAAAGTCTATGTGGAACAACCTCCTAGTTTTGAAGATCCAAATTTCCCTAACTTTGTCTACTATTTACTCAAAACATTCTATGGTTTGAAACAAGCACCAAGGGCCTGGTATGACACTTTATCTCAGTTTCTCATTGAGAGTCACTTCACAAGATGTACTATAGATAAAACTTTATTTCATAGAAAGGTTAATGGGTCAATTATTCGTGTTCAAATTTATGTGGATGATATCATATTTGGCTCAACTGATGAAGGACTGCAAAATATTTGATAAATTAATGCAAAATAAGTATGAAATGTACATGATGGGAGAACTTACCTACTTTCTTGGTTTACAAGTCAAATAAATTAAGAATGATATTTTTATAAATCAAACTAAGTACATTCATGATTGTTGAAAAAAATTGACTTAAGTGAATGTTCTTCTGCAAAAACTCCCATGGTCACTGCCACTAAACTTGAATTGAATACTAAGGAAGTCAAGGTGGACATTTCAAGTTATAGAGGTATGATAGGCTCACTTTTGTACTTAACTACTAGTAGGCTAGATATAATGTTTTCTACATGCTTATGTGCTAGATTTCAGGCTGATCATATAGAAACTCACCTAGTGGCTATTAACAGAATTTTTAGATATCTCAAGGGTACACTAAATTTAGGTATTTGATATCTTAGAGACTCTAGTTTTGATCTAATAGGCTACTCAGATGCAGGGTTGCAAAATAGACATGAAAAGTACAACATGCACTTGTCAATTTCTAGGAAATAAACTTGTATCATGGTTTAGCAAGAAATAAAACTCAATATCAACTTCAACTGCAGAAGCTGAGTACATTGCTGCTAGAAGTTGCTGTGTATAAATTTTAAGGATGAGGAATCAGTTATTTGACTATGGGTTCAACATGAACAAGATTTCTATTTTCTGTGACAATACAAGTTCCATTGCGACAACAGAGAATCATGTGCAACATTCCAGAACTAAACAAATTGATATAAAGTATCATTTCATAAGGGAACATGTAATGAATGGTATAGTTGAATTACATTTTGTCCCTATTGAACAACAACTTGCTGATATTTTTACCAAACCACTTGATGAAACTACCTTTAATAGATTGGTCTGTGAATTAGGTATTCTCAATTTCACTTAAACTTTGAAAAATGATCAGCAAGTTTTAATTATTTTCTTGAATGCAGCCATTGTTTCCTTATATATATTGAATCCAGGTGATCAATTGACAAATGGATTAACTATCAATGGATATTTCTTAGTCTTCGATGGATATATTCCATCAACTGATAAAATATATACCTATCGATGGATGTTTATTTGTGGATAGATAATTACTCTGGTAATTGTTTATCGATCGATAAGTCAGTTATTGTGTATCAATGGATGTAATTATCAATCGATGATAATAGAATTTTATTCGTTTCTAAACACCATTGACTACTATATAAATTAGCCGTTGATGCTCTATTTTATCCATCAACAAATATATAGAGTCCTGTATGTATAAAGTCGATTGCTATTTAGAGCATATATATTTATCTTATTTTTAAACGGCCTTTTCTTTTCACTAAAATAGCAAAATTAATATATGTGTCTTATTTAAAGTCAGTTCATTCTTGAAAAATATAAATATCAGGTTCATTTTCTATTTTCATTTTACATGTTATTTTTGCTTAAAAAATATATTTATTTTTTTTCTTTAAGAACCCTAAGGCGATTTTAACTCTTCTTCTCCAAGTTTCTTTCCTTAATTTCTTTAAGAACAATAATGGCATCACAAACGAAAATCCAATCATCAACATACTTCATCTATGAGCAAAAAAACTTCATTGCCTTCTTGACAGTGAAGGATGTCCCTGTAGATTTTCATCCATTAATGAAGTTTCTAAGCCTATGTAGACTCTCCAAAGCACTAAGTGAAGCACCAACAATCGTGTGTGAACTGGTGGAAGAGTTTTGGAAGTCTGCAGAAGTGTCAAGAGACGGGAAGGTAATTTCTTACACTTGCAAAGGTAAACCTTATACTCTTACTAGTGTTATTATCTCTGAATGCTTAGAAATTCTCATTAATAATTGTGATGCCATGCCTAAAGATGAAGACATTAGGAATATTCTAGTCTCTGTTAATTATGCTGAGAATGAATGTCATTTATGAGAGGTAGTTAGAAAGAACTTAAGAAAAGAATGAAACTATTTTTTTGATGTCATTATCAAAGTATTTTCTGGAAAGATAATCAATTTTGATGCTATTACAACTAGTATGCAATAAATTGCTTATAGTATCCTATTTAATAAATATTTTGATCTTAGCACATTACTCCTAAATGAGTTAATTGCTAAGTTAGGTGATATATAGTCTAGGAAAAACAACATCTATTTTGCTAGATTCATTATGTTGTACATTAACCACTCTGTTGAAGAATATGAGATCATAGAGGCCATGGAGACAATGGAGGCATGGACTAAAAATAAAAGAGTCTTCAAGGACCTGGTGAGAATCAACTTACATTCCAAGTTGTACCTCAAATATCCCCCTTTTGTACATGTATTCCTCAAATCTCAAAATCTTTCTTTCCTTGAGGTAGAAATGCCTAGTTTACAGGTAATGATAAGGTTGTGGAGATGGAAAAGAGAGTTACTACTATGGAACTCGACATGAATCAGATCCTAGCCAATTAGGTTACACATGTCAAGCTTCTAAACAGATTTTTTGACACACCTTCATCATCCCAACCTTTGTCACAAGTTACTGATAACAAAAAGGAGGAGAAAGAAAATGATGAATTAAGGAGGGAGATGGAGAATCAAATTCAAACATCTGAGGCTGTTATATCCAAGCAGGACCCACTGGCTAAGAAAAGAGAGATGGCTAAGCAAATTGTTCAGAAATTTGAAGCACTGAAAAGAAGGACCAAGGCCATAAATGAAGAAAAGCCAATTGAGATCACAACAATTACTTCATTGCCAACAAGGTCAATTTCTGAAATTGTAATTTTTGAATCTCATGAGGATGGAAGAATAAGATGGATGAAGGAAGCTCACAGCCTAGAGATAGGAAAGAAAAAAAAGGCTATCTCAGGAGGTGGTGAGAAATTATTGCACAATGCAATAGTGGTTGGAGTTAAGGACATGATAAAGCAGGAGCAGGTAGGGGAGGAACCGGCCATGATTCTTCAAAAGTAATTTGATGAAGAGAATGAAAAGATTCTTGAAGATAGAAGAAAGTAGGCTAAGAAGAAATCAAGGACAAAGAAAAGAGCAAAAAGATCCTCAAAGCCTGAAGGAGTGAAAAAGAAGTTGAATTTTGATGAAGGTGAAGTGGCCGAGGAGAAACAACTAAAAGAGACTAAAATTCAAAGGACTGACATTGGTCAACTAAGAGAAGTAGAACTATTCTAGTCAAAGGAAACCAATTACATCCCAATTAGATCACAAAGATTAATTGTTATAAGAGGGTAAAGGAAGAGGGGTGTGGATATTCTTCACCTTGAATATGAAGATGGTTCACATCTCACCTTTAATTTTTCACAGGTGTTGGAATATGACTATGCAACTCTGAGGAAAATTTATACTCTTGTCAACAGAAATTACAACTTAATTCAAGGACCAGCCAATGATATCTTACAGAGAATGACCATCATGAGAGATGCTCCAATTCAGGAAGAGAAAGAGTAAGTGATAAAGATCTGGAATCTTGAAGGAATAAAAGTTCTTCATGAACCTTTCTACATAATGCTTTACACAGACAGTGATGATAGAGAAAGATGCCTTGATATTTGCAAGGAAATCAGGAAATTGCCAAACTTGGAGTTGAATTACTTGGCAAGTCAATTGAACTATAATATTGAAGATGAGAAGATATTAAATGGATCATTTTTCAGACAAATGGAAGATAATGAGAAAAGGGAGTTGGTTGAGTCTAGCAGGAGGAAGAGAAGAAACTAGACAAGTCAAGATCATCAGAATTCTTCTCAGAAATCACATGATACTGGTACCTCTAGTCTCATGTTTCTTTATTTTTTTGTCAAGTTATGATTCTCAATGTATTGATAAATGATTAGGGTTTTCGTTATCATCAACCTAGAGTTATGATTATTATTAATATTCATAAATAAAGGGAGATTGTTAGGAATCATGATGTATGATGATAACAAATTACCTAGAATTGTAATCTTGATAGTAATTTTGTAACTGATTAATAGATATGTGATCTATAAATATCCATTGACTAGGAAACTATTTATCAGTTGAAATTGTTGTTAATCAACTGATAAAATGGATTGTAACAGTGATTTAGAATTTCTTTTATTATCAATTGATTGTAATATGTCGATGGATGTGATCATTTAATCAACTGATGTTTATTGGCTTCAATTGATAGCTCATCAACATATGTGAAGAATGACTAGCAAAATGTAAATATTCTAAGTCAGAATTATCTCAAATGAAGTGATCAACGAATAAATGAGTCAATGAATATGGATGATTAATCGATGGATAAAAGGTCAGTAAAAGTCAAATCAATGGATAAAAGCATCAAGGCAATCAACGGATAAAAGACAATTAATGGATAAAGGGAATCGATGGATTCTCAAATATCCATTGACACATCAATTGATCAATGGATAACTTATCCATCGATGGATAAACAAAGAAGACTCAACTGATAAGTTTCACAGCATTTATCAGTTGATCAAAGTTTCCCAAAATAGTTAAAGGCAAATGAAAGAGATCGTTGCAGAAGTCTAAATCAATGGAAGACAGTTCTGTCAGAACTGTGGAGACATTCAAAGGAACACAGTCTTCCAGGAAAAGATCAAGACTTGTCCAGAATAAGGCAAAGGCCTATGAAGACTGTGAAATAAGCTACATTCTATTTTAATGTAAATATTGTAAAATGTATTTTATGCACTTTTATCAGTCGATAGAAAATATAAGTAGAAATGAGCTGTTATATATAGTTTAGCAGTTCATTGTAGCAATATAAGGAAAAAGAAGAACAACACATAAGAGATAGAGAATTATTTGTAGTACTTTTCGCAGTTCTATTTTTCAAATATTTTAAGCAGCTTGGTTCTAAGACCAAGATTTATTGAAAGTAAAAACATTCACTACTGGAAAAACCAATCCACTAGTAATTTTAAAAGATTTGTTTTCAAGTTTGGTTTTAATTTTTCCAGTTCTTTCTTTTTGTTTAATCTTTCAAACACTTAAACATTTTCATTATTGAACAAACTTATATCCGCAAGAATTTGAAATAATTCTTAAGTTTGTATTCAACCCCCCTTCTATAAACTTCGTGTACTTAAGGGAAATAACAGAAGGAAATCCTCCACACGGAGCGACGTCAAGCCAATGAGATGAACCAACAGAAACGAAGGCATAATCTCAGCAATAAAGAAATATAATCTGACATGGATGCATTATGTTCATAAAACGAGGATCTAAGGAGAGAATTGACCGCTGCGAAATCAAATAGCAAAAGTGTTTCACGACAAACAATATCAAGTGTGGTATGAAGTCTTAATTGGGATGAGGAAGAAGGAGATGATCGACAGAAGGAGACAGAGGAACCGACAGCAAATGCAGAAACAAACAAAGACACCACAATGGATAAGATGAACAATGAATGCAAAAATGATAGGGAGAAGTCTAGCAGAAAATCAAGACATAAAAGCTCAAAGTCACATAGTGTCACGTTAGAATCTGTCAAACAAGAGCTACAAGAGATGAGGGCACTAATCCAACGAATTCCTGGTGTCTCAAAGCCATTAGAAAAGGCTACTCCTACTAGTTATACTGATTCGCCGTTTGCTGACAGCATAGCCCTTGTGGACATCCCAAAGCGGTTCTTAGTACCAAACATGAAGATGTACGATGGCTCGACAGATCCACAAGAACACATTGCACAGTACAAATAACGAATGTTCACGATCCCCATACCGAGAAAATTACGAGAGCCATGTATGTGCAAGGGTTTTGGCTCTACGTTGACAGGTCCAGCCCTTCAATGGTTTGTGGGACTGTCCAAGACAACATAGGTTCGTTTGTTGATTTAGTGGATGCCTTCAATTTACAATTTGTAAGTAGTAGGCAATTTGAGAAGACAACAAGTGATTTATACCGAATTGTCCAAAGGTATAGAGAACTATTACTAGATTATTTGACAAGGTTTAATAAGGAGAAGGTGTCCATCACAAACTGTGACGTCCCGACAGTAATAGAAGCTTTTCGCAAGGGGTTGATAAGGGATTCACCTTTATATGACAAGTTAACAAAGTATCCATGTAAGACGATGTGCAATCAAAGGCCATGGCACAAGTAAGATTAGAAGAGGATATGAGGGAGGATGGAGACAGTTACTATAACCCAAATAGAAATGTGACTATATAAAAAGCAAGAGACTACAAACCATACGCCAGGAGTGGACGCGATGTACAACGTGACAACTCTTTATAGGGTCGGACGGGTTGGAGAAAGGATCCCAACTTACCACCAACGTTCGACAACTACAAGTTCAACGTTAGCCCATCTACTTTGGTACATGAATTCAACAAGTTGGGTGATGTTATCAATTGGCCTGTGAAGTCAAACAAACCCAAGGTCAATTCAGATTCCAGACTATGCTGTGATTTTCATGCTGACTATAGACATAAAGCTTACGATTGTGTTGCCTTGAGAAGAGAAATACAAGCACTAGTCAGGACTTTGGTCTTCTTGATACTTCTTTGACATTAATTTGATTCTCCATTAGATAAGTTAGGGCATTAGCAATACTGAGATTGAACTTCTTCTCACTTATGCATCCTTGATTAACCAAATTAGTTACTTGTAGTTACCAAGTATCATTACCATTTCTTCAGTTGATTGATTCCATGTGCTTCTTCAGTTTCTCTTGTTTTGCTGTTGTTTTATCTTTTCTCTAATTGAGTTATGTATATCAACATCTGGATAATGTAAAGGTTAATCAACAAATGAGAACTGACATTCAGAAGCAAAAACCCCTACAAGACTAGTCACTTATGAACCAGACCATTGCATCAAGTGTCAGGACATTGGAGGCAAGTTCATGTCAGTAATAGAAGATCTCATTTGAATTGAGTGAGGAAAAGAAATTGAAGAAGCTAGGGAAACTTGCTCATAAAGGTTAATCCTCAATTAGTCACTAAAGAAGGTCAACATTGGATGAGTGCATATTTGCTAAGGCAAATGTCGATCCACAGCAGATCGAGATGCGGGTCGAGATTTATAATTGAAGTAAAACATTGCAAAGGCAAATCTCTATCCACGGCAGATCGAGATCGAGATCGAGATTCTCATAGATCGAGATCGAGATTCTCATAGATCGAGATCGAGATTCTCATAGATCGAGATCGAGATTCTCATAGATCGAGATCGAGATTCTCACAGATCGAGATCGAGATTTTCACAGATCGAGATCGAGATGGGTCCAGGCCGAGATCGAGATGCGGGTCGATATGTAGCATTTAATGTTCAAGGGACAAGTGGCTTATTGTGAACGGTTGATCTAGAGTGGTTGGAAAGTACTTTTTGTTGACAAGTCTTGATTGGGCCACATACACAAAAAGGACAAGATCAAGTCTACACGACATTATAAAAGCAGCACTTTATTTTATTTGTAAAAAGACTTTTAGCAATCTCTGTATTTTTCTACAGTATTTTTAAAGAGAGCATTTACTGTAAAAAGAAAGTGAGAGAGAATCAGTTGAATCAAGCTTTAATTGCTGTATTTATTGTTCAACTGATTATGATGCTCTTATGAATGTTGTAGCAAATCCTTCAATGAATATAAAGATGTATTCTTGAAATTCTGTGTCATCATTTATTACCTGCATTTATTTTCATTTTCTCTCATTATTCGAAACAATTGTATTCACCCCCCATCTACAACACTTTGGACCTAACAAAGTCACATGTCTATATAGCAAGGCCTCAACTGAAGAAAGCTGGAAATGGCACAAGAAACTGTCACACATCAACTTCAAAACACTCAACAAGTTGGTTAAACAGAATATTGTAAGAGGATTACCACAGGTTGATTTTGTGCAAGATGGACTTTGTGAAGTATGTCAACTTGGAAAATAAAGGAAATCATCCTTCAAGAGCAAGACAATAAACACCATTTCTGAACCCTTTTATTTATTGCATCTTGATTTATTTGGTCCAGTAAATGTTATGTCAATTAACAAAAAGAAATATACTCTTGTTATTGTAGATGATTTTACAAGATTCACATGGGTTTTCTTTCTACATTCAAAGGATGAAGCCTCACAACACATAATAGACCATATCACTTTTCTGGAAAGAAAATCAAAGAAAACAGTTAGAGTTCTAAGGAGTGACAATGGTACTGAATTCAAGAATTCAATCATGGAGGACTACTGTGCATCAAAGGGAATTACTCAACAATTTTCTGCGCCAGGAACTCCTCAACAAAATGGGGTTGTGGAAAGAAAGAATAGGACACTCATAGAAGCTGCCAGAACAATGTTGACAGAGTCTAAGCTGCCAGTATATTTTTGGGCTGAGGCAGTCAATACAGCATGTTTCACTCAAAATTGTACTCTAATAACAATGCATGGAAAGACTCCCTATGAAATGATAAAGGACAAGAAGCCAAGTGTGAAACACTTTCACATATTTGGATGTAAGTGTTATGTACTGAAAGTACATCCTGAAAATCTAAGCAAATTTGAAGCGGGATACTTGACTGAGTTCATGGACGGACAGAGGGGACTTGGAAAAAAGGAGCTGACACATCCTAAACAGCCACCACTACCACCCCATCACAGAGTGATTAATTACATTGCAGGAGGTTCTGAAGTGTGGTGCCACTTATTCATAGGCAAAAAGAATGGTCAGAGAGACAGGAGTACGAGTTGCAGGGCTGACATCATTGACTGTAACATGTCTATCATACAATTTGACGAGGGAACATGTGTCAAATCCACGATACGACAGTTTGGTGACCTCATTACCAATAGGAAATTGACTCATCAAAAGAATTCTAATTGACAATGGGAGTGTTGTGAACATAACGATGATGTGAACCTTGCAACAAATGTGATTGACGGAAGCTGACATGGTAAAAAAGTCCACTACACTGGTTGGATTTAGTAGCGAGACTAAAAGGATAGTTGGGGAAATATTCCTACCAACATATGCACAAGGGGTTAATCCAGAAGTTTTTGGTCATTGACTGCCACTCTACGTACAATATAATCATGGGAAGACCCTGGATACATGATTTGAAGGTCATCCCATCAACATACCATCAAGTGATAAAGTTCCAACACCATGTCGTACAACAAATTCGAATTCATCAAATTACAGCTAGGGAATGCTATAAGACTTGCCTCAAGCCGACAATACAATACAAAGGAAAGAAGCGTCAACAAACCCATAAAAATTGACAGAGATTGATTAGACGAACCCAGATTGATTGTAATTTGTGAAGTTCCAAAAGTACCCATCTTTGAGCAACAAAATTACTCTCCGAGTCCCGGACACTGAGGTACCCATCAATGGCGCCTCCTGTGGTGGTATCCAACGGCGCCGCCGGCATCACCACCGGTCGGATATCAACGGTGTACAGCGAAGTACAAAACAGTCGTATAAATCCAGGTCATCTTATATCTCTATTATTTGTTTATTTTTATATGTCATTTATCATGTATGTATGTGTGTGTGTTTGTGTATATAAGTTTGAATCACTTCTCCAATGAGTTGAATTAGCTTGTTGCATTTCGTTATTTATCTGCCTATGTGTATATTTATTTAAGTTCGAATTACTTTTCGATTCAGTTGCATTGTGTGGATCAGTAATATGGAATTATTTTGTTGTATTGCGTTATTTATCTGAGTAAATCAAATGTGTATATTTGTTTTAAGTTCGAATTACTTTTAAATTGAGTTGCATTGTGTGGATTGATAATATGGAATTAGCTTGTTGAATTGTGTTATTTATCTGCGTAAACCAAATGTGTATATTTATATAAGTTCGAATTACTTTTAGATTGAGTTGTGTTGTGTGGATCAATCGAATGTGTATATTTATATGTATATAGGTTCGAATCACTTCACTTCTCGTTATCCTTGCAAACGAAAAAATTGAGTTGATTTGTTACATTGTGTTTTTTTGCGTGAATCAAATGGACATGTGCATCACTGTATATGCATATAAGTTTGAATGACTTTTTGCTCTCCTTGCACTTCGTGGATTGGATAAATCGAAATAATTTGATGAATTTTTTATGTGTCTATTTCAATTGAATGTATATATAGTTGGCTCGGAGTTAAGGTGTATGTATATGTGTACGTGTGGGTTTATATAATATATGTATAGTTGGATCGGTGTGGTTCTATCTGGAGGCCAAACTCCTGGAGGGTATAATGTCATCTCAGGAATTTATGGTAGCATCTATAACTTTTGGATGCATCTCAACTGAAAATTTTAAATTGTTTAAATGCTTTGGGGGCATTTCTGAAAGTATATGTCAATGGGCAGTGATTGGTACTATAAATAAGAGATCAAATAATCCCTGAAATCGAGGTTACCATAGGCTAACATTCACTTAAAGTACATCTGGCAAATAAGCTCCCCTTATTTTCTTACTTGTAAGCTAGCAATCGTTGACAAAAGTACTTTCTAGCTACCTGTCAGTATGTCACTTATAAGTCAAAAGAAAAGTTAGCCAAAGGGGCACTAATATAAAGTATAATATGTTAATTTTGATGAAGTTGCTTCAAGTAATTCTGCAATTGACACATGCTACTGACTTGGCCAGTATCCGGTATTTTGTTATTGCAAACCATCTTGAAAGAACCTCCTAGTCTTTTTCAAATTAGGTTGAAGATGCTAGGCTTGTCATTTGTTTGGTGCTTTTGTTATATATTATGCAATATTTCTTTTTCCATCTGGAAAATAAAATCTTACTGTTATACCTTGAATATAGACTACTTGCAGGATCGCTGCAAAGGGAGCACGCTTTATGGATTCAAGGGTGGTCCAGCTGGGATCATGAAGTGTAAATATGTGACATTGACCTCAGAATATATTTACCCTTACAGAAATCAGGTGAGTTATTCACTTGTGTGTGCTTATCCTGAAAATTATTAAAGCAAGTTCTGGGCTTTTGGTACTTATATTTTTTAATTTGGTGCTAATTGAGTTTAGATTTGTTGTTCAAAAGCACATTATTATGTGTATATACACCAATATCTGGAGGGTGGAGGGGGGAAGGGGGGGGGGATTATATCCAACTCAAGTGTATAAATTAAATGAGGCGAGCATCTTGCCTTTGTTCGTCGAAACTGAGGCTGCATGTGATTCTTGCGCATAGCTGTGCCTTTCACCTTAAACAATACTATCAATAAAGCACTGTATTTTACAGATTACCTATTGCTATAAGTTTTAATGTAATTTTAATCAGATAGAATGAAGTTGATCGAACGTAGTTTGATTGTATCAGGGTGGATTTGATATGATTTGCAGTGGAAGGGACAAGATTGAGACCCCTGAACAGGTTTGTTTTATTTTTGGCTCTTAAATTTTGTTCTTTGTGTAAGCCAATTCCAATATTAATGGATTTGATTTCAGTTCAAGAAAGCGCAAGAAACAGCATTAAGGCTTGATCTTGATGGCCTTGTTGTAATTGGTAGAGATGACTCAAACACTAATGTATGCCTCCTTGCTGAAAACTTTAGGTGAACTGTTTTTAACAAGTTAATGCATGATAGGTGAAAACTTTAGGTGAACTGTTTTTAACAAGTTAATGCATGACTGTGATTTGAAATGCAAAGAGGTTCCTACAATTTTCGATTTGACACTGCATGCAAGGTAATTCAAAATGACTTTAGTGTTTTCTCTTATAACTTCTTTTATGTACCAATGCATCATGGTATTATGAGTTCTGAGCTAAAACATGAGCTATGATATGTTTCTCAAGTATGGAAGTGGTTTTGTTAAAATGTATTCTCTCTAAGAAACAATCATATAAATGCCAATTGTATTTAGGGGTAGCAATTTTGGACCCGACCCGGCCCGACTACCCGACCCGAAAAATACGAATTCGGGTTGGAGTTTTTCGGGTTTGAGTCAATTTCGGGTTGACCCTAAAGTGACCCGAAAAAATCAGGTTGATCGAAACTCACCCGAAATTATATATACAATATAAATTAAATATATTAAATATTATTTATATATTAATTTATTATTTAAATATTATATATTTTATTTAAATATTATTACAAATAATTTTTATAATAAAAAATTATTTTTTATTAATTAATTTTTTATTAATTATATTTATTAACAAATTATAATTATTTCGGGTCGGATTCGGGTTACTCATGGGTAATTCGGGTCGGATTCGGGTTACTCATTCTGACCCATTAAAATTTCAGGTTGGGTTCGGGTTGGGTTAAAATTCTGACCTGAGTCTGTCAACCCGACCGGAAACTCGAAACCCGAAATTGCCATCCCTAATTGTATTACAAAAAGTTTAATTAAAAATCTTAGTATTGATTAAATAATGAAATAAAGGTCCTTTATCAAGTCCAGAATGGTATAAGATCATAACACTTTGACATAAGATGAATTTAATACAAAATTTCGAAGTTCAAGTGTTGTTATAAGACCTTTACAACGACCAAAATATTCAAAGGCCATCTTTTAAAATGCAACCAAACTAGTTTCACTTTGATTATAGCTAGACAATCAAGAGGACTTTCTAAGCTTGAGAATGGGTGTAGATCATAATTTGTGGACAAGTATCGAATAAGATATGAAATTTCAAAGTTCAACAAACCCGCTGATTTTTAGGATGATAAAAAATTACAGAAGCTATTTCATACCACGACAACAGTCATATATGAAGATGGTTTTTGATGAGACAGTTATAGAAGTTTTACAGGCTTTCCAGATTGACCAATATCACAAAGAAAAAAAAAGCATGACAAATAAGATTTAGAAAACAATTAGAGGCAACGGATGTGGAATTTTGCCTTCAGCTTTATGCACAATAACTTATGTGCATGATAAATAAATTTCAATATTTTGAAATGAGTTTGATATGATTGAATGCATAGTATATTTGATGTATTAAATTTGAGAATTGAAGACTATGCGAATAGGAAAAAGAGTAATGGCAGTAAAACAAAATCACTCACCTGAAATCAATTCCTACACAATGATACCAAGCAGTCTGGAACAAGGACACCCAAACAAAATTTCCAAAGTTTTAACAGGAATGAACTAATGGAGTTAGGTTCCTCCCAAATTAATGCACTTGACAATCAATATAGAGAAATGATTAACTTATTCTCGTTTGTTTTTGGTTTTTGCACTTTTTATGATTTTTCTTGCAGTAATATAGTGAACTTTAGTTGGAGTGAAAGATGGAGAAGTATGTTTATGAACACCACAATCAAAAGTAGGATACAAAGTATTGTAAGGAGGTACATGAAATTTCAATATATTTAAGTATTTTACCTCTCAAAATCTAAATCCTACTATCAAACTTATTCAAATTCAAATAAATCTTTATCATCTTATCATCCATAACAAATTTAAGGAATAATGAAATTCTACACTTACCACGTAGCAGAATGACTCGTGCTCCATGTAAAACTTATAGATGGCTGTATGTAGCACTAATACTACAATTTCTTTCTGGTTCTATTTTTTCTCATTCAGCAGTATAATCCGAATTTGTTGTGACTTGCTGTTATTCATGCAGATATATGCTGAAATGATAGGGAATGTCATGACAGATGCTCGCTCCACAGGAAAATATTATTATTGTAAGCACGTCGTTACTCGTTACTCTATAGGACCCTGTGTTGTTATGTTACTTACATTTAGCCATCTTTTCTAACCAACTCAACACAACAATTTTATTGAAGCAAAACATTCTTAATGCCAATATTTGAAGATTTTTACAAAAAAGTTCATTACACTGGAGTATGTACTTATCTATGATGCCCTATTTTGCAGTTGTACGACTTATGGGACGTGCTGCCTCACGCATTACACTGGAGTGTGCCTTACAAACTCATCCAAATATCACTCTTATTGGAGAAGAGGTGTGCTTTAATGACAACTAATATAGCTAATCAGTTGCTTGGAAACCATTAAGTTGGCGACAGTGTCATGCATCTGGCATTAAAACTGAGTACTAACTTTAGTTTCAGACATTGGAAAAGTTGTGGGATTATCATATACAAGATAAAATCTTTCTGCAGATTGCCTGCAAGAAAGAAAACCTGAAAAATGTTACAGATTATATTGCTGATGTGATTTGTAAGCGTGGAGAACTTGGGTATAACTATGGTGTGATACTTGTACCCGAAGGACTTATTGATTTTATTCCGGAGGTATGTTCTGGTTTCAGTTCATATTAAATGTTGTTTAGTGGGTAAATGAGCTAATTCATCATGAAATTATGTACCAACTTTTAATTGGGCCACCAACTGAAAAGAACTTATAATTGCATCAGGGAACTATCGTTAGCTTACATTTGTAATAAACAATGGTTTGAAGTTCATTATTGCAATCGTGATAATAAACTTCAAAATACTTTGTCAACATTCCATTAGGGTTTTTGACGGGACTAACGGTGTATACCAACAAGAAAATTATAAATTGTTTAACTAGTTGACTGTAAGTTTTTTTCAGTTAATAATCCAAATTGAGAGTTGGTACATAGTTTAGTGATAAATTAGCTCATTTACCCATTGTTTACTCGTGTTTCTCTTATGGCACATTATTTGTGCTGCTGTTAAACTATGTACACTATTTGACATGCATTCATTGTTTTGCTGTCATCATTGTAGGTCCAACACCTCATTGCAGAACTGAATGAAATTTTAGCCAATGTCATTGTAGATAAAGGTGGTCTTTGGAAAAAGAAACTTGCAGCCCAATCACTGGAGCTATTTGATTTACTACCTCCCGCAATTCAAGATCAATTAATGCTTGAAAGAGATCCACATGGAAATTTCTAGGTATGTACGGTACGGATTATGTCTTTGCCATAAGGATTCCTAGTTCTGAGCTCTGTTGATCAACGATTATGTCATTTACCTCCAGGTCGCCAAAATAGAAACAGAGAAAATGCTTATCCAAATGCTTGAGACTGAATTGGAGCAGAGGAAGCAGGCGGGTTTATACAAGGGTGAATTTAAAAGACAATCTCATTTGGGTACTAACTTTTCAGATGATTATATTTACGTGCTATCTTAAATGCAATTGTTGATGAGCTCAGACAGCGTGAGTTCATCTCCGAGAAGATGTATGTTGTTTCCTTATCTTCTGCTTTGTGAATTTTACATCTCAGATATGAAGGACGGTGCGGTTTGCCATCAAATTTTGATGCTACATACTGTTATGCATTGGGTTATGGTGCTGGAGCACTACTTCATAGCGGAAAGACTGGATTGATCTCATCGGTGTGTACTTCCTCTATATTCCTCTTTTTTGATATGTTATACCTACAGAACTTCTCAGTTTGGTGTCCTTTTGGTGAAGAGAAATTTTTTAAAGCTAAATATTAAAGTAAATTCAGTCACCCCGAGTGATGCATCTGTAGTTTGGAAATTTGGCTGCTCGGGTTGAAGAATGGACTGTCAGTGGTACTGCATTGACTTCTTTGATGAATGTTGAGAGGAGACGTGGCATATCACCGTTAGCTATTGCCTATTGCATGATATATAATTGCAAAATTATTAATTATGTGATATATATAGTGGTGAGTTGTCAGTCTAATTTGTTTGATTTTGAGGAAGCATTTAATCTCAGTTGAACATGAAAGGAGATAGTTTCATAACATGAAGTCTAGTTTTATATGAATTAAACTGAAATGCGGAAGCGTCCCTGAATCTATGGTGAAGAAATTTATGAAGGTATCGTATGAGGAATCCAATCTATTTACTAGAACCCTATAAATTTTCTAGACGAGAGGTTTCAAGAAAAAGAACCCATGATAGATTAGGGACAATAATCCCTATATATATAACACTAAAATGTCAGTTTCAATGTAATAATATAATTATTATTTACAACAATCTCATGATTAATATATACAAGTTAAAGTCAGTTTAAATTAGGTCACTAATTGTAGGCTTTATTTAAATAATAGCATACACATTTTATTAATTTATGTGTCAGCCAATTATAGATTAATTATATATATTAATCTAAAAAAACATGGTACCAAGGATTGTCCTTTCCTAATACATCAACAGTTGTGTTGCTGTTTCTCTGTAACATTCAAAGAAGACATACGAAGTGTGCATGCTTTATGAATGAGTTGAGTATTAACTATTTCCGGGGAATTGATTATTTCTTGCATGAAAATTTTAGTCACATTCAACCGTCTGAAATTATTTACTTTGCAGGTAAATTCAAGCCAGTGATTAAGAAGGCAATGGGGTAGAGATTGATTGTAGGGATTTTTCACCTCGTATTTCGAAGTGATATTGATTGTTAATATTAAGAAATACACCATGCTCTCATGCTCATCTCTATCTGACTCTGTTACTGTCAAATCAATCTTTACTTTATTTCTATGCATATGTTTTTTCAGCTTCACCACTCAAGAAATTTGCTTTCGTGCGTGAAGAATGGGGCTGAACAAATTGTTACATCAGTCCAGGTATGTTCACTTCTAGGTTACAATAATTTTGAAACACTAAGAACTGTATGGCTTATACAATATGAATTTTATAAAACTATATGCGTATGTGACTAACAATCTACCTATTAGCCTTGTATTCCAAGTGCTTAACTCTTATATTGTTGAGTTACAGTAATTTTTCAAATACTAGGATCTGTCTTGGCTTGTACAATATAAATTTTCATAAAACTATCTGCCGATGTGACTAACATACCACTTATCGGGCTTGGTATGCTAAAATATTAACTCTTTCCCTGTTGTTTATTTTTATTATTCTCCTGATTACAGGCCCTATTCAGTTTGTTGGACCAGCATCCGATAAAGTTAATCACACCTTATTGTTGGAGCTTGGAGTTGAAGTATAATTTTTCACTCCTTTTCCTGATGTCCAACTTTTTGTAAGCACTAAAGATTTTAATTTGAATTAAATTTCAAGTTTGGAATAGCATATGTGAGTTTAATTACCTCCTTCCTACTAAAATTTCATCTAGTTTTCCAGTATCCCATCACCATACTTCTAAATGAATATTTTCCCTTCTCAGTGCCATGTATCATTTGCCTGTCACAATGTTCATTAATGTTGTGAGGGGTTGTTACTGACCAATATAACTCAAAATCCATGTGGAATAAAAAAAAAACCTACCTTGATTTTCAGACACTTTTTTTTGTTTGGTATGGTGCTATGGGTTTGTGCAATTGTGCCAGTGGAGGAGTTAAAAAAATTTAGGTGTGGGAGCTAAACCAGAGCAAATGTTTACGAGCCAATATATCTCTATAATATTCTTGTTTTAGCGGGGTCTAAAAATTTTCATTATAAAGAACTTATATGAATTTTTTTACTGTCGCAGTGGAGGCTATAAATCCCACTAGCCCATGTGTATAGCTCCGCCTACCTGGGATTTGTGTTTTGCACTCCCCTCTTCCACTGTTCAGTTCAGTAGTTATCCCGTTGGTTTGGTAGCGGCACTTTCATTTTCGAAAACTTAGTTGGCTCCCTACCTTGCAAGTTTTATATTACAATGTTAATTATATACTTCAAAATTAGAGTACTGATTTATTTTGAATACTTCCACGTCGGTAACTATAGGATTCGTAAGACTTGGTGAGTTAGTCCTTTATCTTGTCCTTGCAATAATCACCATTGTGCAAACGTTTTACCCTTGAGAAGCCAATTGTTTCTTTCTAAAATAGATAGTAGTAACTAGTTTGTCTCATGTAGCAGGTGTACTATGTGTACGCTTCAAGAAGTCTTCCCGTTTGATGCATTATTATAACTGTTGTATCGGCTTTACTGCAAACTTTTGTTTTAAAATCTAAGCAATGAAAAAGGGATCTTACTTTTTCTTTAAGGCATTGCTGCACAATGGAAAAAAGCTTTTACCAAATCTCAGATTCAGATAAACACATGGTCTAGATTTGCTTTTTCGGTGCAAACGATTGTCTTGCAGAATTATAATTTGCAAGTATACCGGCGCTTCATTTCTATTTAAATGTCCACAAATATACTCAACTTTGATCATAATTTACAATTATATATTAATATTTTGACATTTTTTAAAAGTTAAAATGATAAGAGCACCTCCGGGGGTTGTCAAGGAGTTTGCCAAGTTTATGTGTCATAACACCCTTGATTGCCTACCTATTGGAGTTGCGAGTTTGCCAAGAGATTGCCAACCAAGGTTATCAAAAATTGGCAACCTCTTGGCAACTTTCTACACTAGCAAAAAGTCATACAAAACTTGTAAAGTGTATATTACTCTATCCACTTTTATATTGAACAATGTAGAGGGACCACATAAATAACCTTTAAAGTTGTTTAACTATTGAAGCAAAACTTTAATAAATGTTGCCAAGAGTGACATGAATGCAAGAGAAAATTAAAAAAATAATATATTTGATGATATGTCATGGGTTGACAACTTTCTCAACAACTTCATGATCTAATGTGAAAAATTAAATTTCATACCTATATAGTTTTATTACTTGAAAAGTTGAAATATAGTCGGATTTTAGGATCAGAATTTGGTTAATTTAACTGAATATTTGTCTAAGATATACAATTGTCTGCAGCTGAACACTAGACTAGATTTTATATATTTTTAAATTTCGTTTAATGTTAATTTTGCTAATTTTGATGGATAAAGTTAAGAGAAGAGGGTAAATTGAAACAAAATTATTATTAAAGAAAGTAAAATATTTTTATATAAAATTTCGATACTAAATACTTTTAAGACATAATTTTAGGATAGTAAAATACAATTAATTATAGGGTGAGTAGACTTGGTATATTGGTCGACATGTTTTGTCCGTTGATAATTTTAGTGGACTTGACACCATTTAAAACGAGTGTTCCCATCTGTACTAATATTATTAAAGTTGGAGGCCCAAATATTTGGTCAGTCATCCGGTCTACGGTCTGATCATTTTATCTCCCACTCAATTTCAAATCCATTTTTCTATTCAATTTCAAACACTCTTTTAATTTTTGACTCTTACTTAACTTCAAATACACGTCTCTTACTCAATTTCAAACACATTTTTTTAAATTAAAATATACAGTTATATTTACAATCTACTAACATGTTTCAATTTCTTCATAACTCAACCTTTTTAATTTATTTAAAATCATAACTTATTCATTAAATTTTATGAATTTTAAAATAATAATATTATTTTATTTATATTAATTATATTTTATTACTAGACTATATATATATACACACACACACACACACACTTTTATAGTGGCAAATGTTTGGTCCGTCTACTATAGTCTGTTTGTGTCCAACTCAACTTCAAATATCCTATTTTAATTAAATTTTAATTAAATTATAGGGTTGTACTCATAATCTATCTATATATATAATAAAGGAGAATCACCATGCACCCTAAAATCGCTCGAAATTATTTTTCCAATTTTTCTAGAATATATGTAATAAAAATTTATATAAATTGTTATTTGCCTTCTAATAAGAGTCTAATTACTACTTGCATTCTAATTATGAGTCTTATAAGGAAATATTAACTTACTCTAATTAAAAGCCTAATGAAATTAATATTTACAATCTAATTAGGATTTCAATTAATACTTAATTTTTAATTAGGAGTTTAATTAGTAAATATTCAAATATTTAAATTGTAAGTCTTATAAAAATAAGTGTATGGAAAATCTATAGAAGAAGTGATAGAGCTATTTATCGGCAAAAAATGTATTTCACGAGAGAGTGACTCATTAAGGAAAAGTCTGTTAAATGTATTTCACGAGAGAGCGACTCATCAAGGAGAATCATGTTAATCGTTAAAATTGCAGAGTCGGGTACTTTCAAAGCTCTCGAAATTATTTTTCTAAATTTCTAGAATTTATGTATTTAAAATTTATGTAAACTTCTATTTGTTTTTAAATAAAAGTCAAAGTACTATTTGTGTGCCTTATAAGAAAATATTAACTTATCTTCTTATCATGATTTAAAGAAGAAACGATAAAATCTCGAAATTATTTTTCTAATTTTATAGAATTTATTTATTAAAAAAATATATAAATTACTATTTGTGTTCTAATAAAAATCTAATTAATACTTACCTTTTAATTAGGGTTTACATTTTAATTAGAAGTCTAATCAGCAAATATTAACATATTCTAATTGTAATTATTATAAAGTAATTTAGCAAAAAACAATTCTTATAAAATTAGAATATATTAAATATAAGTTGACTTATTCTGTAACAAAAATAATTTGAATAAAATTATAAAAAAAATTGATGGCCAAATTAGTAACATGTTAATAATTAGAATTTAATACTCATATTAAGGTTTTTATTTATAAATGTTAAGAAGTAAACACTGATGGCTGTCAGAGATACAAATCAGAGTTTACACTGCTGACGTCATCAGAGTTTAAGGAGCTGTCAGACAGAATTTACTCTATCAGAGAATACTCAATCAGAGTTTACTCTAAAAGAAAATGCTTTATCAGAGAATAACAACCAATCGAGTTTATTATCAGAGTTTGTCAAGAAGCAATTCGAATCAGAGTCTGAATAAGATAGTAAGAAGGAATCATAATGTAAGTCTATTTCCTTATGGAAAGTTGTTCTATTTATAATCTGATTTGTAATTGAATTATATTTGTGTCTATATAAACATAGACATAGGTTAATGTCAAAGTAATCTTCGCAAATCATTTTATTCATAACCTAGCAGCTCTTGAGAACAAAGAACTTCTTGAGAGAGTTTTGCAACCAATTCATTATTGTTAATACAGAACAGTATTCACCTTTTACATACTTGTGTTCTTAATCGATTTACTGGTGCTATTACATTCAACCCCCTTCTGTAATAACTTATTCATCTGGGAAATAATTGGTATCAAAGCAGGCAGTTTAAAATCAACTGTTAGATCATAAATCATGTCTGGAAACAAGTATGAGAACATAAGAATTCCTATCTTGAAGAAAGCTGAATACCCCACATGGAGGGTGAAGATGTTGATGTTTCTAGAAGCAACATACCCTGATTATTTTGACAGGATCAATGAAGGCCAGTATCTACCAACAAAACTGGTACATGCAACTATTGTGGAAGGAAGACAAATTCCTGAATACTATACTCTTAAAGACAAGAAGGAGTGGACTAATGAGGAAAAACAAGAAGTCCTCAAAGATGCTAAAGTAAGAAACATATTACACAATAGTCTTGATTCTGTAATGTGCAACAGGGTAATAGCATGCAAAACTGCAAAGGAGATCTGGGATGCTCTGGAAGTTCAATGTCAAGGAACCAAAGAAATCAAGAAAAATAGGAGATCTGTGCTCATACAAGAATATGAATATTTTGAAGCTAAGTAGAATGAATCTCTCACAGATATTTATGAAAGATTTTTACCCTTTTTGAACAAATTAGCCTTGGTAGACAAAGTATATGATAATGAAGATTCTAACACTAAATTTCTAAGGGATCTTCCAAAAGAATGGGATCTGCAGACATCTTTAATTAGAGACAGAGCTGATTTAGATGAAATGTCTTTAGATGAAGTCTATGGCAAATTGAAAACTCATGATCTGGAGTTACAGCAAAGAAGAAACAGAAAGAGTAGCAAGGCAAGATCTATTGCTTTGAATGTTGAAGACAAAATTGAAGAACCAAAAGAAAAGGTGCTTAAGGATTCAACAAGGAAAGAGAAAGAAGTAATAATCCAAGAAGGCAGTGAATCATAGTTTGAAACAAACTCAGAAGCAAACTCTGATGACTCCACAGATTTTGATATGATGGAGATGGTTGCTATGATAGTTAAGGGTTTTAAAAAGATGAAATACAGAAAGTATAAGAAGTAAACAAATTTTCAGAAGAAGCATGTTGAGTCAGAAAAGAAAGACAGGTTCAAGAAAAGAGAAGATAGAGATGAGAGATCAAGGACTATTGATAAGTCAAAGATTAAGTGTTATAAGTGTAACAAGATGGGACACTTTGCTACTGAATGCAGAATTAAGGAATCAAGAAAAGCTTTAATCACTTCAAAGAAAGACTGTATGGATTCCTCAGATTCTGAACAAGAAACAAATTATGCATTCATGGCAAACACTGACTCTCCAAACTCTGATAAGGTACCAGACTCTGTCTTTAATTTTCAAACTGATAATATCTGTGAATTAAAGTTTTTTCTTAGATATTTGCATGTCAGTTTTAAGTCACAGACTTTGGAAAATGAAAGATTAAAATCTGAAATGCAAACTATGACTGCTAGGAATAACATGCTTGAATCTGAAAACTCTAATATGTTAAAAATTAAGAAAGACTTTGATAATGCTATTCAAATGCAAACACAATTAGAAATTCATGTTGAATACATAAAATCTGAAATAGCAAAAGAAAAAGAAACTTTTAGAGTTTGGACAGACTCTGGAAATAGAGTCCAACAAATGCTGACTAATAAGAATTAGACTTCTACTTTAGGCTATGAATCTGAAACACACACTAAATCACACATAAAAGGAATATTAAATAAACCTGTGAAATTTATTAGAGCTAGTGATAACAAGGAAACTTCTACTGAATGCTCTAAAAATAATAGTGTGTCAGAACCTAAAAAGATAAATATAGGGTTACTTTCACAGAAGCTACTTGAGAAAAAGTTTAAGGAAGTCACTAATAAAGCTAAACCCAAAAGAAATAGGAATGGCAAAGTAGGAATTACTAAGGAGAATAACTACATGAATATCCCTGATACTCCTAGGAAAACATGCTTCACTTGTGGTAATTCAAATCACCTTGCAATAGACTGCAAACAAAAGAAAATGAAAGAACCTAAAAAATGCAGTTTTGAGGCTAGAAAACAATCAAGATATAATCCCTGTTTTCATTGTGGTAGTATGAGTCATTCAATTTATACTTGCAAAGAATATCATAATTTGTATTACAGTTTTTATAAAACACAACCTCAAATAAAAATATCTCCAAAACATACTGTCAAGCAAATTTATGTGATAAAAACTGATAAAAGAAATGTAAACTCTGACAGTACAAACTCTATGAATGCAAACTCTGTTTCTATAAACTCTGTTAACACTAATTCTGATAAAAGTACTTCTGCTGCAAAGTTAACAAGTTTTCAAAGAAAGGACCTAAACTAGTTTGGGTCCCCAAACCTACTAGTGATTGATAGTGGATGTTCTGCTCATATGACTGGAAATAAATCCCTGTTTTTAGAGTTTGAGGAGAAGGCTGACCCAGCAGTATCTTATGGAGATGACAACATAGGAAGAACACTGGGATATGACAATATTGTGATTGGAAATGTCATCATTGAAAATGTAGCTCTGGTTGAAGGACTCAAACATAATCTTCTAGGTGTGAGTCAAATGACAGACAAAGTTTATTATGTGGAATTTCATAAAACTCACAATGAAGTAAAATACAAAAAGAATGGGAAAATAGTTCTTATTGGACACAGACATAACAATATATTTAAAGCTAGGCTGGATATTAATTCAGATGGTCCTTTAACTTGTCTACTTGGAAAGGCATCATCCTTGGAAAGCTGGAATTGGCACAAAAAGCTGTGTCACTTAAATTTTGGAAACATTAATGAATTAGTGAAAAAGGATCTAGTTAGAGGTCTTCCAAAAGTTCAATTTTATTCTGATGGACTCTGTGATTCATGTCAAAAGGCCAAACAAAAGAAGACACTCTATTGATTCAAGAGCAAAACTGAAAATTCAATTAATCAACCTTTTCATCTACTGCATCTTGATTTATTTGGTCATGTCAACATTATGTCCATTGGAAAGAAGAAATAAACTCTTGTGATAGTTGATGATTTCCCTATATTTACTTGGGTATACTTTTTACATAAAAAGGATGAAACTGGAGAAATAATTTTTGAACATATTACAATGATTGAGAATGGATCAACTAACAAGGTGAAGAATCTAAGAAGTGACAATGGAACTGTTAGGTTCAAAGTGTTGTAGAGGGGGGGGGGTGAATACAACTTTTTAGAATAATGAGAGAATGTATAAATATGCAGGTAATAAATGATGACACAGAATTTCAAGAATATATCTTTATATTCATTGAAGGATTTGCTACAACATTCATAAAGGCATCATGATCAGTTGAACAATAAATACAGCAATTAAAGCTAGATTCAACTGATCCTCTCTCTCACTATTGTTTTACAGTAAATGCTCTCTCTTTTTAATATATCGTTGAAATACAGAGATTGCTTGAAAAAGTCTTTTTACAAATAAAATAAAGTGCTGCTTTTATAATGTCGTGTAGTCTTGATCTTGTCCTTTTTGTGTACGTGGCCCAATCAGGACTCTTTAACAAAAAGCACTTTCTCAACCACTCTGGATCAACCGTTCACAATAAGCCACTTGTCCCTTGAACATTAAATGCTACATATCTACCCGCATCTCGATCTTCGCCTGGACCCATCTCGATCTCGATCTGTGAAAATCTCGATCTCGATCTAGGAGAATCTCGATCTCGATCTATGAAGATCTCGATCTCGATCTAGGAGAATCTCGATCTCGATCTATGAAGATCTCGATCTCGATCTCGATCTGCCGTGGATCGAGATTTGCCTTTGCAATGTTTTACTTCAATTATAAATCTCGACCCGCATCTCGATCTGCTGCGGATCGACATTTTCCTTAGCAAATATGCACTCATCCAATGTTGACCCTCTTTAGTGACTAATTGAGGATTAACCTTTATGAGCAAGTTTCCCTAGCTTCTTCAATTTCTTTTCCTCACTCAATTCAAATGAGATCTTCTATTACTGACATGAACTTGCCTCCAATGTCCTGACACTTGATGCAATGGTCTGGTTCATAAGTGACTAGTCTTGTAGGGGTTCTTGCTTCTGAATGTCAGTTCTCATTTGTTGATTAACCTTTACATTATCCAGATGTTGATATACATTACATGAAATCACTTTGGTCTTCTTGATACTTCTTTGACATTAATTTGATTCTCCATTAGATAAGTTAGGGCATGAGCAATACTGAGATTGAACTTCTTCTCACTTATGCATCCTTGATTAACCAAATTAGTTACTTGTAGTTACCAAGTATCATTACCATTTCTTCAATTGATTGATCCCATGTGCTTCTTCAGTTTCTCTTGTTTTGCTATTGTTTTATCTTTTCTCTAGTTGAGTTACATAGTAATTAAGTGTTACAAGTTAGTACACCTATGCCTTTCAATCTCCCCCTATTTGATTGTCTAACAATGACAACCAAATTCACAATGAGGATAACTCAACTAAACAGGGACTGAAAAAGATAAAATAACATTCATAAAAGATCATGTCAACTTGCATAATGCTTGGCTTGATTAATTAACTTCATGTCTATTACTGATACTTCAAGTGCCAAAATTGGACACCTGTTGGCTCGATTAAATGGCTTCATGCTCTTCTAGAGATTTTCTCTAAGTACTTTAAGAGCACGGTCCACTCAATCTTCAATTATCCTTCTGAAGTCCTTTTAGCAGTATTACCACCGCCGAACTTCGCGAAATAATTGACGCCTAATATAAACCAGTTTCAAGACACTTAGCTAACTAACTTCTACCTTACACTACACAAGAAAACAGATAATATATATTTACAATGCAGGAAAACAAGAAAACAAATTACAACGCAAAGAAACATTACAAGCATAATACATTAAAACTTTGATTTCTTGCGCTCCTCTTCCTCACGAGCTTTCTTCTTGGTTGCTTTTTCTTTCTTCATGAACTCAGGGTTGCAGACTTCCTCCATTCTTTTCTTGAGAAGATTAAGTCCTTCTGCTTCCACATGATTTCTGATCTAATAATCTCGAAACAACCTCAACTACCTTTCAACCATGCTGCGAGTGGTAAGCTTCGTGGGAATGTCTTCAAATCTCAGCTTAGTGACTTTGTCAGGATACCCCTTTTCCCCTTTCTTCCTTATGACCAGTTGCTTAGGGTATCCAATGACAATAGCGGTGGTGCATTGTTGTAGCCTCTGAATATCAAGCTGTTGTCTTCTTTTATAGAAGTTATCAAACGTGACCCTTAGATAATCCTGATCAAACTCGTCAACATCATCCATCTCATCAATCAATTCCCTTATGATACACAGTGTTTCATGATTGTGTTCTGCAAAGATGTCGTACTTGATTTCAATGATGGTTTCCACCTAATGCTTGTCTGTATAGATCAGCAGATCATTCTCATTCTCAGTTTTGCTCTTGACAAACTTGACATTTGCATTAACCACTGCACTAGCTTCCTCCCTTATTTCCCCTTCTTCTGGAATGTCTATTCTTGGATCTCCGTATCTCTGCACATGCTCCCTTATTGCCTCATCTTGCTGCTCGAATGCATAGTCTTCAGGTTCCTTCTTAAACAGCACTCCAGTCTTGACAGAGGTGTCTACCTTGTGAGCGAATTCTACCAGTTCACTTGCACCCCTTTCATGGAAGAAAGCTTCATCGACCATACACGGCCCGATTTTTGTTATGGGTGTCCAAGTGATCATCAGATTCCATGCCTTCTCCTTGAATATGACTTGTACGGAGGTGCATCCCTGTCTTATACAATTTAGATAATTCAGCAGCCCAGGGTTTAGATTTTCTAGCTTATGAAGAAGAAAGCTCAATCTTTCTGAGTCATGAGCATAGGCTCTTGGTCCAGCTAAGGCTTCTCTAGCCTTGTCCCACTCGGGACCTTCCCTCCTTATGTCAGCCTGGACCTTAGGATCTTTGATCCTTTTCATTTCAAACTCATGCTGAGTTTTCTGAGCCGCTCTCTTCTCCTTTGCCATTAGTTCTTTTTCAACTATCCCTTGTAGCACTTCTTCATTTACTCTTTCTCTGGCTTCCCTGAAAATCTCTCCTTGCATCTCCGCTTCATCAACTTCTTTTTCTGGCACATGCTCGTCAACAACCGAGTGGTCTCCTGCATCACCTGCAATTCCTGCGCCGGATCCGCCAGGATTTAGACCTCTTTCTTGTTCCCACTCTTTTGCCCGTTACTCGAGTCTCGACCTCCTTGCCACTAAGGCTTCTACATCCATCTCGTCATCATCAGAATCTTCAATAAAGTTTCCCATAAATACATCGACAAGCGGTGTTTCCTTCTCAGCTTCTTCTTCAACTACCATCTTCTGCTTGCCTTTGTCCTTAAGAGCCGGTTGAGCCTCCTCCACCTTTTCACCAGATTTGTTTGAGGACTCGGTCACCGGACCCTTACTAGTCAGCTTTGACTTTTGCTGGGTTTCCATGGTGGAGATACTCTTTAGAGTCATATCAAAACATGCCATCCTTTCAGAGCCTTGAAATACTCTTCTGTGTTCCTCTGAAAGGACGTCATCCAGAACCATCTGAAGAAATCTTGGCATCCAGCATTTGACTGGACCATCTTCCGGATTTCTAGATGCATTCCTCTCCAATGCCCACCTCTCAAGCAACTGAATCAACAGATGTTTGCCCACATTCACTCTCCTGTTGTTTGCCACTATATATAGTATTACCCGGCAGCTATTGTTCATTGGCCTGTAGTCTTTGTCCTTTGGGAACATGCAGCGCTGAATGGCCTGAACTACATAATCCCACTCAGCTGGTAGCATACCGGTGTTAACCTTTGTTACCTTGATAGGACCCGTGGGAGGGCGACAACCTATCTCCGTGAATAATTGCAACATATCCTCCATAGTGGGTTCCGGAGCATAATCTTCTGTAGGAAGCCCAAGAATCTCATTGAACTTTTGCAGACTGACTTCATATTTGGCACCACCAATAGTAAAGGATAGGCCTGTTGGATTTGCTTTACCACCCTGAATCTCTAATGTTGAGTAAGCAGCTTGAAGGGCTTCGACATTCAGGATGGGAGAGGCGGTTAAAGCATGACTTATGATTGATGTGTTGTTGAGGGATTCAATCCAGAACTGGTAGTGAATAAATCTATCAGTTGCTCGATCAGCAGAGAGATTAACAAAGTTGGTCTTGGGAATTGTCAAATTTGGGTTTGCCATTTTAAATTTGTGTTTGAGAAAAGAAATGTTCTGAAATGGTTTTGCAATGGAAATTTTAGAGAACAAGTTCTAAATTTAAACAAAAGAAACGTACACGAACCCCACTAATTACCCCACGTAATTAGTGACACAAATTAAAATAAATTAACTGCCCACTAATGACCACTTAACTCCCCACTAATGATTGACGGTTGAGTTTTCGAAAGTTAAAGTGAACAGCCGTTTATGTTATAAAAAAAAACTTATTTTTCGGAAAAACACAAAACGTGGCGGTTCAGTTACACTTTAAGGATTAAACAATAGTACCCACAACTATTTCGCTCAAGAACACAAAAGAACTGAAGAACAAGAAAGCACGAGACTAAAAAGATAAACTCACTCGAATGAAAAGAAACTAAAGAACTAGTTTGCAAGAACACAAATGACGTTAAAAACAATGCAAGAAGTTCAACAGTTTTAGACAAAATTTTAGCAGAGTTTCGTTTTAGTGATTAATGCTTTCACGTAACAGTTAGTGATTTTTGTTTAAGAAAATCACAAGAAAACTTGATGCAATGGCAGGGAAGGGAACTCTGTGAATGTATGTATACGCGTGTGTATATGAAGATCTTAAGCTTTTTGATAGAGAGAGAAAGGTAATGGAAATAATGAACAGTCTTTTTAATGCTATAATATATATATATATATATATATATATATATATATATATATATATATATATGCACGCTTGAAAAGAAACTGAAAAGACAAGTCACATCTCGATCTCGAGATTCGCATCTAGATGTCGATCTTGATGTCGATCTCGATCCGCATCTCGATTTACATCTCGATGTCGATCTCGATCCGCATCTCGATCTACATCTCGATGTCGATCTCGATGTCGATCTCGATCCGCATCTCGATTTACATCTCGATGTCGATCTCGATGTGGATAGATCGAGATGTACCTTGACAGTTTTTAAACGATTTTCGCAAGTCGTTCTCGATCTCGATCCAGAAACAGATCGAGATTTACCTTAGAAAATTTTAATGAAATTATGTGACTTAAACATTTATATGTAAAATTCACAAGATTTCACCACAAATGTTCACACCATTTTAGAAACTAACAATTTTGAAACGACAGGGAATTTAGCAAATAAATCATGCATTACAAAATTAAGTCTAGCATTAAATCCTATCACATTATTAGACATTAACCATTTAGATACACAGGTCAGCACAAGATTAATTTCATGAAACTTTCTAACTTCCCCTTATGACATGCAATACATACATTTTTGAAGTTAAGTACACACTATTAATTATGAATATTCATGAACAACAATAATATGTACCCAAACTGAATTATAACAGATAGGTAGAAAAACTAACAGGTGTTAAGCATCCCCAATTCACCAACCAATCTAGAAAATGTTGATTCGTCTAGAGGTTTAGTGAATATATCTGCTATTTGACGTTCAATAGACACAAAATGCAACGCTACAGTTCCATTTTCTACATGCTCTCTAATAAAATGATACCTTATATCAATATGCTTAGTCCTTGAGTGATCCACAGGATTGTTGGTCATTGCAATAGCACTTGTGTTGTCACACATGATAGGAATCTTAGATACTTCCACACCGTAGTCCTTGAGTTGGTTCTTCATCCACAGTATCTGGGCCACACAGCTTCCAGCAGCAATATATTCTGCTTCAGCTGTCGAGGTAGATACTGTGTGTTGTTTCTTGCTTTGCCAAGACACCAACCTTCTTCCAAGAAACTGACAGCTTCCTGAAGTGCTCTTCCTATCTATTCTACAACCTGCGTAATCTGAATCCGAATAGCCAACAAGATTAAACCCTGTATCTCTTGGGTACCAAATCCCAAGATTTGATGTTCCCTTGAGATACCTAAAAATACGCTTTACGGCTATGAGATGTGACTCTCTAGGATCCGCTTGGAACCTTGCACATAAGCATGTAGAGAACATAATATCAGGTCTGCTAGCAGTTAAATACAAAAGAGAGCCGATCATACCTCGATAGCTTGAGATGTCTACAGGTTTTCCCGCTTTATTCTCGTCAAGCTTCGTGGTTGTTGCCATAGGAGTCTTAGCTTGTGATACATCTTCGAGATCATACTTCTTTAATAGATCATGAATGTACTTGGTCTGGCAGATAAATATCCCGTCCTTCTTCTGACTACCTTGAATACCGAGAAAGAACGTCAGCTCTCCCATCATGCTCATCTCATACCTTGATTGCATTAACTTTGCGAATTTAGCACACAGCTTCTCATTTGCAGACCCAAAGATAATGTCATCCACATATACTTGTACCATTATTAGATCATCTTTGCATTTCTTGTAGAAAAGCGTCTTGTCGATTACTCCTCTGGTGAAACCACTTTCTAGTAAGAGTCTGACAGAGTTTCATACCACTTCCGCGGAGACTGCTTAAGGCCGTATACTGATTTGAAGAGGCGATAAACATAATCACAGTATTTGCTGTCGACAAACCCAGGAGGTTGATCAACATACACTTCTTCATCCAGTTCACCGTTTAAGAATGCACTCTTGACATCCATCTGATAGACTTTAAAACCATGATGTGCTGCGAATGCTAAGAACATCCTTACGGCCTCTAGCCTCGCTACTGGTGCGTAGGTTTCATCATAATCAATTCCTTCTCTTTGAGTATAACCCTTAGCAACCAGGCGAGCTTTATTTCGTGTTACTAGTCCGTTTTCATCCAGCTTGTTTCTGAATACCCATTTTGTTCCAACAACAGATCTATTCTTTGGTCTGGGTACCAGCTTCCACACCTTCTGCCTTTCAAACTGATTGAGTTCTTCTTGCATAGCAATCACCCAATCAGCGTCATCTAGGGCTTCTTCCACCACTTTAGGTTCCAATTGAGAAAGGAACACTGAGTATAGACATTCATTCTCAGTGGCAATTTCAGCTCTAGCTTTTCCTCTAGTAGTCACTCCGGCATCTGGATCACCAATAATTAGCTCAAACGGATGGTCCTTGCTCCAAGTGCGATCCCTAGCAAATGTTCTTGATGATTCAGCTTGATCTTGTAAGTGAAGGTGACTTAGTCTAGAAGCACTTTCACTAGCTTCTCCTGAGTGAGCTGCTCCTCCTGAGTGCATACTTACTCCCCCTGAGTTAGCACCAGGTCTAATAGAAAGTGATCCCTCAGCCCTAGTGTTTTGAATTTGCGAAACACTAGACTCTTGATTAATTTCATTATTTATCGTTGGATCACTACCCTGCACTACAGACTCAGGAACTGTATCCACTTCATCAATATCCATATTTTCAAATCTTAGGGAAGTAGGCTCACTGTCTTCTTTTAGTATAGACGGGAACTTTGAGTCGTCGAATGTGACATTAAGGCTTTCAACCACCTTGCGATCATTAAGCACAAACACCCTGTACGCTGCTACTACTTCAAGAGAATATCCAATGAAAACCCCTTCATCTGCTTTGGCATCAAACTTTCCAAGTTGTGCATTGTCTCTTAACACAAAGCATTTGGCACCAAATACATGAAAGTACTTGATATATGGTTTTCGTTTATTCATCATGTAATACGGCGTCTCATTATGGTCCTTTATAATCAGGGTTCTGTTCTGTGTATAACAAGCCGTGCTAACTGCTTCAGCCCAAAAATATAAAGGAAGTTTTGACTCATACAACATTGTCCTAGCTGCTTCAACCAGTGTCCTGTTCTTCCTTTCTACCACCCCATTCTGCTGCGGTGTTCTCGGTGCTGAATACTGTCGTCTGATCCCTTTAGATATGCAAAAATCCATTAACACTGAGTTCTTGAATTATGTCCCGTTGTCGGATCGGATAGTCTTCACAGTCAGACTTGCAACGTTTTCAATTACCAGTACATGTCTAATGATCTCATGTGGCACTTCATCTTTCGATGTCACAAACTTCACCCATGTGTATTTGGAAAAGTCGTCGACAATTACCAGCGCATATCTTTTCCTTGACATTGACATAACATTAACAGGTCCAAACAAATCCATGTGAAGAAGTTGTAGGGGCTCGGTAATGCTATTCACTTGTTTATCCTTATGCGAGGCTCTTTTTGATTTTCCCATCTCACATGCTTCGCAGAGTCCATCTGGTGTGAACTCCATCTGCGGCAGCCCTCTCACCAATTCTCTCCTTACGGGATTATTCATTGCTTTAAAGTTCAGGTGAGATAATCTTTTATGCCATAGCCAACTTTCATCAGCAGAAGCCTTGCTGTAGAAACACGTGACTTCAGACTGATCAGCAGAATTCATGTCAGCTATGAACAAGTTTGACTTCCTTACTCCTTTGAGAGCAAGGCTTCCGTCCTTTTTTCTTCGAATCGAACATACATGCTTCCCAAAGTTGATGTCAAAACCCTTGTCGGTGAACTGACTAACACTGAGGAGATTTTGTCGCAATCCTTCCACAAAAGATACGTCCTCAATGATAACATTTCCACAAACAATCTTGCCATATCCCCGGGTGTAACCTTTGCTGTTATCTCCAAAAGTAACCACGGAGCCGGCTCTCAACACCAAATCTGTTAGCAGGGACTTATTGCCGGTCATATGCCTCGATGCTCCACTGTCCAGCACCCATATGACTTTATTCTTTTCCTGTTCACTGCCCTGCAAATCCAGAAAGGTTAGGTGTTCTTCGGAACCCAATGATGTTTGGGCCCGGCATCAATAATTTCCTTTTTCTTTTCAGATACAGAAGGCTTTGCCTTGTTGCCATCAGGGGCATTCATCTTGACTTTGTCTTTTCCCTTCTCAACCTTGACTGGTTTGTCAGGTTTGGGAGTAGACTGGTCACTCCTAACTTTAGGAGGACTTGAAGTCTTAGCCTTTGACCCCGCATGCCTTTTCTTACTACTACTAGATGAATGTTCAACAGATGCACTAATAGTATTCATTAAATTCAAATAAGCATGCATGATGTTTACAGCACATGGCATACAATTAGGATTATTGCATTTGGCATGATTTGCATACATGTTAGGCAAAGCAGTAGTTGCAGGCATGGTATTACAACCAACAGATTTTTCTTCCTCTACATAGAACGGGCAATAGTAAGACAAATGATCAGTTTGATTACAAATATAGCATGCCTTCCTAGCTCGTGTAGATGTAGATGCAGATACAGGTTCAGTTTTAACTACCTCTACAGGTGTTTTCATTTGGTCTGACCCTGCTACCCATTGTTTATATGACATCGTCTTAGCCTCCTTGGTTCCTACACCTCTCTTAGCATAAGCAATCTTACTCGCTCTCTTAGAAGTTGTAGGTTCTACTACTTTTTCTTCTGAATCTCTTTCAATTTTAATCTCTTGTTCAATTTTAGTAGCAACAGGATCTATGGTCCTGGGCTCAAACTGCTTAAAGATAGGTTTTCTAACATCCATTAAAACCTCAGGCACATTTTCTTTGACTAACACTGGCTCTAACAACTCAGCAGCCCTATTTTTCTTTTTCTGTGTGTAGTCAAGTCCTATGTTTACTTTTTCATTTTTACTCTTGCCTGCCAGTTTCATGTACATGTCCCTTTCTACGAAAACTTTATTAGCGGCTTCTTTAAAAGATTGACATGTTATTTTAAGCTCAGCTAATTCATTTTTAAGTTCTTCGTTAAGGTCTTCCCTAATCTTAAGCTTGTGTTCTAAAACGTCTACCTGATTCATTAACTGCCTTTCTTTACTTTCTCCTGATTCTAATTCCTCTACCCTGGCCTCGAGAAGTCTATTCTTAAGGGAGAGTTTAGCATTTTCCTCATTAACAGCAATTAGATTTAGGTGGAGATTGTACATGTCTTTAGTCATGGCAGCTAATTCATTTTGGTACTCAGGAATAGACATTTCATTTACGGTTAGAATTGGTACCTCTGATTGTTCTGAAGATTTTGCCATTAAAGCGAAGTTGCATAGCTCCTGATCTTCATCTTCATCAGACTCGTCCCAACCCTTCCCTTCAGTCACAACATAAGCCCGGCTTCCCTTCTGTTGCTTGCTAACCAAGGCATCATATTTCTTTTTCAGATCAGCATAGGATTCCTTGGGATGAACGTACTTGGGCTTCTTGCACTCTGTTGCAAAGTGCCCCAATTCATTGCAGTTGTAGCATCTGAACTTGTTCTTGTCTACCAGGTTAGGGGTGTAGCCACTACCAGAGGTGCTACCTCGACCGCTGTAACTTTCCCGACCACTTACACTACTGCCTCTACTGCTACTGCTGCCTCTTCGGCTGAAAGAACTACCAAATCGTCCTTTACCTCTTCTTTGCTTCCTGAAGCTGATATGAGCAAATTCTCGAGCAATACAAGCATACGACTTGTCTTCTAATTTGTCCAGCTCTTCAAGGGTATAGTATTCATCCTCACTTTTTTCGGATGGATCTTCAATGTCTAATACCACCCTTTCAGGATTAGCAGTTTTCAATGAGACAGCTGCAAGTGCCTTTACAGCAGACTCTTCAGCTATAAGTCCAGACTCACTTACCGCTTTGTGTTCTCCACTATTGTAGGATCTTCTTCTGTCATTTTGTTCCAGCTCCAGCTCGTAGGTCTTCAAAACACCATACAGCTTTTCGAGAGAAGTATTTTTCAAGTCTCTTGACTCTCGAATGGCAGTGATCCTGTGTTCCAGATGTTTAGGCAAATTCAAGAGAAACTTGATATTTGAATCTGCTAGTGGATAGACTTTATCTCTTATACTCAGCTCGATAAGCAATTTACTGTAATGTTTATAAACATCTGCTACGCTTTCTCCTCGTTCGCATCTGAACGATTCATATTCAGATATCAGAATGCGTTTGTGATTATCTCTAACTTCCTCGGTCCCCTCCATCACCACAGCCAGTTTATCCCACATGGCTTTAGCTGTTTTTAATCCCTTTATCTGAACATAGTACTCTGAGTTTAGGGATTCAATTATGACGTTGCGTAACGACGCATCCATACCAACCAATTCTTTATCTGCGTCTGAAAACTCCATTTCCTCTTTAGGAACAGACCGGGATGGTATTAGTATCCCTCCTTCCATTCGCTCTGGCTCAATTTTCATGGGTATGTATGGACCGTTCTCCAATATTCTCAAGTATGCCTTGTTTATTGATTCAAGGTAGGCTTTCATCCTTCCTGTCCATTCGTTATAATGTTGTGCATCAAACGGAGGTATCTTAAATCTGTGTGCGGCGGCCATTTTAATAAAGTTTAAAATTAAGATAATATATTTTTCAAATTACAATAAATTGTATTTACTTGAAAAATTAATTATCTCATTTTAAAAAATCAACACTTAATATCCAACGGATTTTGCACTTAAGATTCAAGCAAGTTAGTTCTAATCACAGGAACAGTAGCAGGGTCCACCACTTTCTCAAGTCTAAACAAAAAGTTATCCACTTCCTAGTTGACAGAAGTTCGAAAATGTCCTTTTTGTTTAGTCAATCAGTTGATTCCAGTTTTGACCACAGGAAAATCCACAAAGCTCTAAAGTACAATGTTTTGGAATTTTGTACAAATATTCCTTACACCATGACTCAGAACTTTTTAGATCTACAACTTTTTCAAGAAGAAACAAATAAAAACTTTCGGCACAAACTTTAAGAAAAAAATGGATCTGGGATTTTCAAGAACCAACTCAAACAACACAATAGGATCTCTGTTAGATGTGTTTAACAGGAGCTCTGATACCAATTGTTAGGTCCAAAGTGTTGTAGAGGGGGGGGGTGAATACAACTTTTTAGAATAATGAGAGAATGTATAAATATGCAGGTAATAAATGATGACACAGAATTTCAAGAATATATCTTTATATTCATTGAAGGATTTGCTACAACATTCATAAAGGCATCATGATCAGTTGAACAATAAATACAGCAATTAAAGCTAGATTCAACTGATCCTCTCTCTCACTATTGTTTTACAGTAAATGCTCTCTCTTTTTAATATATCGTTGAAATACAGAGATTGCTTGAAAAAGTCTTTTTACAAATAAAATAAAGTGCTGCTTTTATAATGTCGTGTAGTCTTGATCTTGTCCTTTTTGTGTACGTGGCCCAATCAGGACTCTTTAACAAAAAGCACTTTCTCAACCACTCTAGATCAACCGTTCACAATAAGCCACTTGTCCCTTGAATGTCGTGTAGTCTTGATCATATCTACCCGCATCTCGATCTTCGCCTGGACCCATCTCGATCTGTGAAAATCTCGATCTCGATATAGGAGAATCTCGATCTCGATCTATGAAGATCTCGATCTCGATCTGGGAGAATCTCGATCTCGATCTATGAAGATCTCGATCTCGATCTCGATCTGCCGTGGATCGAGATTTGCCTTTGCAATGTTTTACTTCAATTATAAATCTCGACCCGCATCTCGATCTGCTGCGGATCGACATTTTCCTTAGCAAATATGCACTCATCCAATGTTGACCCTCTTTAGTGACTAATTGAGGATTAACCTTTATGAGCAAGTTTCCCTAGCTTCTTCAATTTCTTTTCCTCACTCAATTCAAATGAGATCTTCTATTACTGGCATGAACTTGCCTCCAATGTCCTGACACTTGATGCAATGGTCTGGTTCATAAGTGACTAGTCTTGTAGGGGTTCTTGCTTCTAAATGTCAGTTCTCATTTGTTGATTAACCTTTACATTATCCAGATGTTGATATACATTACATGAAATCACTTTGGTCTTCTTGATACTTCTTTGACATTAATTTGATTCTCCATTAGATAAGTTAGGGCATGAGCAATACTGAGATTGAACTTCTTCTCACTTATGCATCCTTGATTAACCAAATTAGTTACTTGTAGTTACCAAGTATCATTACCATTTCTTCAGTTGATTGATCCCATGTGCTTCTTCAGTTTCTCTTGTTTTGCTGTTGGTTTATCTTTTCTCTAGTTGAGTTACATAGTAATTAAGTGTTACAAGTTAGTACACCTATGCCTTTCAGGAACGGAGTTTAAAAATTCTGTAATGGAAGAATTCTGCTCAATAAAAGGTATTATTCAACAATTCTCAGCACCTGGTACACCTCAACAAAATTGTGTAGTTGAGAGAAAGAACAGAACACTTATAGAAGCTGTCAGAACAATGCTAGAAAGAGCAAAGCTACCTACTTACTTTTGGGCATAAGTTGTAAATACTGCATGCATTACACAAAATTGTTCCTTAATCAACAAACATGGAATGACTCCATATGAATCTTTGAAGGGAAGAAAGCCAAATGTTAAGTACTTTCATATCTTTAGAAGCAAGTGTTTTATTCTCAAAACACATCCTGAGCAATTGAAGAAATTTGAACTTAAAGCAGATGAATGAATTTTTGTTGGATATGCAACAACTTCTAAAACCTCTTCAAGGGCATTCAAAGTATTCAATCTAAGGACAAGGACAATCATAGAACCAATCAATGTCTCTTTTGATGAAGGGAAAATAGCTGGATTACATGATAATGATGCACATGAAACTCTTAGATTTGAAAATGAACTGCAGAACATAAACTCTAGTGAACCAAACTCTGATGAGTCAAACTCTGGTAAACCAGGCTCTGATGAAATAAACTATGTTCTACCAATATCTGGTGATGTAATCTCTGATTCAGAAATGATTGAAATAGAAATTGAAGATTCTGCACATGTTGAGGGGGAGCAACATCAATCAGATACTGACATTGGAGATCAAAACACTGTAATTGAAATATCAGAGTCTGACCAAACTCTGACAAACCCAAATTCTGAACCCCTAGACTCTGATCCATCAAACTCTGAGACTACAAACACTAATACCTCAATCTCTGATAATTCAAACTCTGAGTACATAAACTCTGAAACATCAAACACTAATGGAAGCACACATTCAGGGGGATGATCAGTATTTACAGAAGAATCTTTCTATGAAGAAATAAATCATGGGGGAGCATCCAGTTCAAGAAATCCTCCACATCTAAGAAAGCGGACAAAAGATCACACACCTGAATTAATTATTGGTGATCTAGAAAGTGGTGTAAAGACAAGAAAAGCTACACAAAATGAATGCCTATTTCATAGTTTTCTGTCATAAACAGAACCAAAGAAAGTTGAAGATGCTTTGAAGGATGCAGATTGGGTTACTGCAATGGAGGAAGAATTGAATGAGTTTGAAAGGAATGAAGTATGAACCCTAGTACCTAGGCCAAAGAACAGATCTATTGTTGGTACGAAATGGGTATTCAGGAATAAGACAGATTCTGATGGAATCATTACAAGAAATAAAGCAAGACTAGTAGCCAAAGGCTATTCCCAACAGGAAGGCATAGATTATGATGAAACCTATGCACCAGTAGCCAGGCTTGATGCAATCAAAATTTTTCTTGCTTCTGCTACACATAAGAAATTCAAGGTCTACCAGATGGATGTTAAAAGTGCATTTTTAAATGGTGAACTTGAAGAAGAAGTTTATGTTGAACAACCATCTGGCTTTGTCAATCCAAAATATCCAAATCATGTCTACAGACTGGATAAAGCTTTATATGGACTAAAGCAAGCACCAAGGACATGGTATGAAACTTTAGCTCTATTTTTACTTGAAAGTGGTTTCACTAGAGGTACAATTAATAAAACCTTGTTTTATAGAACTCAAGATAAGTATCTATTATTGGTACATATATATGTTGATGATATAATATTTGGTTCCACTAATGAGAAACTCTGTGAAAGATTTTCAAAGTTAATGCAGTCCAGATATCAAATGAGCATGATGGGAGAATTAAGTTATTTTCTAAGTTTACAAGTAAAACAGACTGAGGAAGGTATTTTCATTAATCAGTCTAAATATACAAAGAATCTACTCATAAAATTTCAAATGCAAGACTCTGCATCTGCTACAACACCAATGGCTACTGCAACAAAGCTTGATCAAGACACTGGAGAATCTGTTGACATTACAGCATATAGAGGAATGATTGGTTCTCTACTTTATTTAACTGCAAGTAGACCAGACATAATATTTGCAACATGTCTGTGTGCTAGATTTTAAGCAGATCCAAGAGCACCTCATTTGATAGTTGTGAAGATGATTTTCAGATATCTCAAGGGCACTATTAATCTTGGCTTATGGTATCCTAGAGAGTATGATTTTAAATTAATTGGCTATTCAAATGCTGACTTTGCAGGATGTAAAATTGACAGAAAAAGTATAAGTGGCAGTTGACAATTTCTGGGTGGAAGACTAGTGTCATGGTTTAGCAAGAAGCATAAATCTATCTCAACATCTACAGCAGAGGCTGAATATATAGCTGTAGGAAGCTGTTGTGCACATATTTTATAGATGCAAAATCAACTACTTGATTATGGTTTGAACTTCTCTAAAATTCCTATTTATTGTGATAATTAAAGTGCTATTGCAATGACAGGAAATCCAGTCCAACATTCTCTGACAAAGCACATCAGTATCAGATATCATTTCATAAGGGAACATGTTATGGAAGGCAAAATTAAATTACATTTTGTTCCCACAGATCAACAAATAGCAGATATATTCACCAAATCTTTACCTGAAGAAACATTTAACAAACTGGTTTCTGAATTAGAGATGGTAACAAGTGGCTCAACTTGACTTAGCAAGTTTTAGATAATCAGAATATATGTCAGGGTATGAGATAAACTCTAATGGAAAATGAAGTAAACTCTGATCATTGCAATATCTAATCTCTGATCACAAGTTATCAGTGTTTATGGTAAACTCTTTCAGAGTCTGTGGTAAACTCTGACTCTGAAACATATAAACTCTGATTTGTTAAACTCTATTTAAGTGGTAAAATCTGAAATAATATTTATGACATCATATTTCATATTTGTGACATCATAATTATCATTCTCTGATTGGATTTGATACAAGGCGCGTGTATCTCACGAATGACGGTTCATATACTTACACAGATATACAAACACTTGCCGTATTTTGAGACTTGTATTAATAATTGCTCTTCAAATCAATTTTCGCCATGTGTCCCACTACATGTGTTATGCAAATGAATAGGCACAGATTAATTCTAATTATCATTTTGGGTTATTAATCTGTATCTATTACTCTTCATTTGTTCTCTCTAGTTTCTCATAAACCCTAACTATTTCAACCTGCACATTTTCATTGTTTCAATGGCATCCAAAGGACAAACCTTCCAAACCTACACTTTTGCCGCCACCAACTATATTGCTCTGTTAAACAAATCTAATGCACCTGAAGATTTTCATGTTATTCAAGATTTCTTAAGACAAAGTTACATTGGCTATGCGTTACAGGAACCTTTAAACTTTTCTGCTCAATCCTTGATAAGAATATGGTTGTCTGCCAAGTTTAACAATGCAGGTGATGATGAAGAACCAATCATTACATTCAACTGCAATGGCAAGCACATGATTACACCGACTGTTGTTCGACAAGCCCTTCATCTCCCAGAAATGGCTGAGTATGATGATATTGTGGAAGATGATCAAATCAAAGACTTTTTCAGGTCTATAGGCTATGGAGGAAGCCTATCAAAGTTGGGGAGCCTGACAAGACCCAATCTTTGAAGAGAATGAAGTTTCTTCTTCGATTGCATAACAAGGGCCTTCATAGGTAAGTGCACGAATTTTGATGCAATCCCTCAGCTAGCACAACAGATTAGGTATTCTCTGACCCATAATCTCAACTTTAATTTTCCTTGTTTAATTATTAGGCAGCTAGCTAGCAAAATAAATGATGATGTTCACACTGTATATTTTGCTAGATTTCTTCAATTAATTTTTAATTATTTGTTGCGTGATGTAAATTTTGAGGATGATCAGAGTTTAGCTAGTTTTTGTATGAATAAAAGAATTTTTGCTGACCTAGCTAGGAATGATGCTAAGAAAGGTAATCTCTCTCATATCTTTTATCCCACATGGGTTAGGCTTCTCTTAAATAAGATAATGCCTACCATGTATGAAAGGGACTTTCTCTCTATGGCTATGAATCAGAGTTTAACACCCTCTGATTCAAACCCAGGCCACCTCCAAACACTGACACCCAAACACTTTTGCCAACCTCTACAGTCTTCCAAAAAGCTGTAGTTGTAAAACAAACCTCTCAACAGGGCACCAGCAAAAGGAAGGGGAAGGCAGTGAAATGATCTTCTCCTAAAAAGAGAAAATTAATTGATGAAGACTCTGATTCTGATGAAGGGTTGGTTTTTGCCAAGAGAAAGACTGTTGAACAGGCTTCTGAGATACCTCATACACCTTTTATGAAGCCATTCACAGTAAATTCAATGCCTGAGGTGAAGAAGAAAATGAGAAGATTAGTCAAGGCTGTAAACTCTGAGGCTGCAAACACTGAAGGACTAAACTTTGATGCAGCAATAAACTCTGATATTCTAATCTCTGATCAGCCAAAATCTCAAGGGTTAAACTCTGAAGACATTTTAAACTCTGAGCCAAACTTTGATGTCTTGACAAATTCTGTTGAAGTATGGCGTTGCTGGAAGGCAAATATTTCTTGGAAGGAACCTGGATTACCAATTCCAATTGAGAACATGATTCTTCGGTATGTCATGTCAAAAGCAGATTGGTGGATAAATGTTACCCATTATAACCATGAATGTATTAGACGGGGGGCTACTGTTGACAAGACAGTCTGCAAAAAATATTTGGGGAATCTAAATGATCTTTGGCTCAAGGCTGAACAGGAGCGACAACACAATTATTTGAAAGATGAGCCATATGTCACTCTAGAGGAAGCTATTTCTGTAGCAATCTCTGATTCTCCTACAAACTCACCTAAGCAAATTATAAAGGATATTTCTTATGAAAGAGTTAGGGAGTTGACAGAACAAGTAAGGAAAGAGATGGAAGCTAAAAAGTCCACATCATCTTCTTCTCCCAGTTCAAAACATTTTTCTAGAAGGAAGAGGAAGTCTGTCACCTTTGGCCAGGATCCACAAGAACCTATCTCTCAAAGTGAGATAGCAATATCTATATGGCTAGGCACACAAGAACCTGTTGATCAAAGTTCAATAGCAGCTACAGTTCCAGCAAATGAAGCCATCTTGGATCAGGGGTACAACCCACAAGAACCTTCAGCTCAAAATGTTGAAGAAGTTGTGAAGGCCCCATCCATACAAGAACCATCCAATCAAAGTTTGGATGCATGCATTTTACATATTCTAGAAGACCTTGTTGTTGCTGATGCTGAAGGCCAATCTCTGGCAGAGTCAAGTCCACAAGAACCTTCACCTCAAAGTGGTGAAGCAGCTGAAGATATGACTCATGTCCCACAAAAACCAATCATCCATTTTATGATTGCAGACCAAGATTGAAATGTTGGGCAGACAAACTCTGATGCAACTCCATTGGCAATCACTGATGCTCTTATGGTGCTACCAATCTCTGCCCAACCAACGGAGACAACATCCACATCCACAACTCAAGGTATAAACTATGACTTTTCTTCAGAATATGCATTCTCTGATAGTTTAAGTTCAGATTTTACCTTTCCTATTTTAACTACTAGAATGATCATGAATAGTCCTGAAAATGGTAACCTTAATCATGTAACTACAGTCAACCTTTCTCAGTCACCTCTTATTTCTGTAGGACATTGTGTGTTGAGCTTTTCTAGTGAGTCTGAGGTAAAATGTGTGAAAAATAGAATTAATGAGAGGCAGACACTGGATCTGGCAAAAGGTGAGGTAGAATTGAGAAAGAAGTTAGCTACTTCTAGTGAGATAAATCTAACTCTGAAAAGTTATGATATGTGTGATGTGAGAAGTAATGAGATTACTTTAAAAAATAAGGGTGACTTAGGATGTTACATATCTTTTGTAGGTACTCAGAGTTTATCTGTTGCAAACTCTGATCCTTTGCTAAACTCTGAGACAGCTGCAAACTCTGATGGGGAGGACACAGACTCTGATGAGCCTATTTTTGCTGATGAAGAAGTCACAGATCTGTCAATCCCTTATACACAAAGGTACAATACAAAGAAGTGGCCAATCAATTCTCATAATGCACATGAACGACTGAATATGGATTATACTGATTATATGGTGGTAGTGGAACTCAAGGGGGAAATTGAAGTTGCTCTCAGTGCTGAAGGTGTAAAGAGATATTTCACTTCTCAGGCAGAAACTCCTCAGGATGTTTTGATAGATTCTCTCAAACAAAAAGTTTGGGATAGTTCTTGGAAATACTTAAATGAAGTCATCTTTTGGCCACATGTTCATGAGATGATTGATAAGGCTAATAAGGAAATAAATTCTGTTGAAATGAAGTCAATTTTTAAAGCAACTATTGTGTTGTCCAAGGGACTTCACAATGACATTGGTGACCTCAAAGATTCAATCTCCAAAACCTCTGCTTCTGTTCATTCTTCACAAACCTCAATGGAGCTGAAAATCAAAACTGTTTCAGCAAAATAGGATGCTTTGGAGGCTAAAGTGGACAATCTTTCTAAATCTGTTACTTCTATGCAGGGGATGCTACATATAATAGTTGAACTTCTTACTGTCAAGCCAGGGAATGATGTAAGAAAGGGGGAGAAGGTTTCAAACAAATGTAAGGAGGATGCTGCACAATAACCTGACAAACTTGATGATGAAGATCAAGGGAGTCATAAGGAGGGAAAACAAACTCTGAAGCAGCAAACTCTGACTGGTCAATCTCTGTCAACTACTCAAACTCTGATGGAAATAAACTCTGACAAACAGTTAATCTCTGACAAATAGCACACTCTGATAGAAGCTGATTTGGCTTTAGCAAAAAGGCTTGTAGAAGAGGAGAAGCCTGAGAAAATTGAGGAATAAAATGTAAAAGATGCAGAACTGGCAAGGAAGATATTCGAATAGGAAAATCCTGGCTTAGATCCAGTTGCTGTGGAAGCTGAATTGAAGAAGTCTGGTACTGACAATGCTCAAGTCCAGAAAAAGAGAAGATATGTAAGAAAATGTCCAATTCAGAAGAAGGTACCTGCTCAATAGAAGAATCCAGAATCTAAGCCCATTCAAATCAAAACTGTTAAAACTCTCAAGCCAGTTGCTCAATCAAAACCAGTTTCAGAAATTCAAACAAGATCATCTGCAAGAATTCAACAAAAAGTTCCAGTTAATCCAAAGAATCCTCTCACTATGTCTGGAACAACTTTTCTTCCAGGTGGTTCAAGCTTTGAAGATGAGGAAGAAGAACAACAACAATCTCTGATAAGAAAGAAAAGATTTGATCTTCTGTGGACCAAGACTCAAACTCTAACTCTCAATGCCATACTCGGAAAAGACAAAGGTGGTATTGGTGATTCACATGCCAAGGTCTATAGGGGTTAATCAAATATCTTCAGAGATCCCTTTTCATTAAAAGATAAACCTGAAGAAGAGTTGTCTCAAGAACATTTGGACAAACTAATCTCTGTTAACATTGTGAAAGATATCTTTGATGGTGCTCAAGCTAAGGAGAAACTCATTTATTTCTTGGAGGATTGGAGAGTTTTGAAGATTGCTCAAGAAGATTTAATTCAAAAAGCATCTAAAGAACTTGAACATGTTCTATATCTTCTAAATGATGAAAATGAAGTTACTTCAAGATGGGTGAAGATTATTGAAGGAGTAATAGTTGAGAAGAAGAAGAATGAAAGGCTAATGATGATAAACTCTGAAGAGTATGAGCCTGGATATGTACTTGAAGATGGAACAAGAAGAGCTATGAGAAAAGGTGATGCAAGGGTCAAAATGGTGTTAGGGATTCCTACACTAATCTTAAATCCTGATGGTATGAAGGCCTGTTGCATTGCCATGAATGAAAGAAAGAACATATCATCTATCTATGCTCTAAGGGCTGCTATATGTCAGATTGATGATTCTTCTGAACAGATGAGGGAATTGAAGGAGAAGCTGGTTGGTTTGTTGAAAACTGCTGAAGAAAAACTTCTGAATCAATTTTTGAAAGATGATTTCTCTTACAGAAGAATCTGAATTAAAAAGGGTAAACAAACTCTGATGCATTTGTCTTGGATTTCTGACATCATACGTGAAATTTATGTTTTAATTCTTAAAGCATAAATTGGAGGAGATTGTTAGGAGGCAAACACTGATGGCTGTCAGAGAATACAAATCAGAGTTTACACTGCTAACGTCATCAGAGTTTAAGGAGCTGTCGGGCAGAGTTTACTCTATCAGAGAATACTCGATCAGAGTTTACTCTAACAGAGAATGCTCTATCAGAGAATAACAACCGACAGAGTTTATTATCAGAGTTTGTCAAGAAGCAATTCGAATCAGAGTCTGAATAGGATAGTAAGAAGGAATCCTAATGCAAGTCTATTTCCTTATGGAAAGTTGTTCTATTTATAATCTGATTTGTAATTGAATTATAACTGTGTCTATATAAACACAGACATAGGTTAATGTCAAAGTAATCTTCGCAAATCATATTATTCATAACCTAGCAGCTATTGAGAACAAAAAACTTCTTGAGAGAGTTTTGTAACCAATTCATTATTGTTAATACAGAACAATATTCACATTTTACATACTTGTGTTCTTAATCGATTTACTGGTACTATTACTTTCAACCCCCCTTCTGTAATAACTTATTCATCTAGGAAACAATAAATGATAAAATTTATTTAACATGTTGTCGATATAAAATCTATTTGAGATTTAAATAAATAACGATAAAACGTCTCATTATCCTGAAAAAATGTTTAAGAACAACACGTGTCAATAGGAAAAACCGTGTTAAATGTTAGAATTTAACGACCATGTTGATTTTTAAAAATTAAGCTCATATTTGAATTTTGTGAAAATTTGCCAATGATTAATACATAATAGCATTTAAAATAATTAAGTCCATTTTTTATTTTGTATTTGAGTGCACAACGAAGTTAAAAACGACTATAAAAAATTTAAGATAAAATTTTAAGTTAGGTTATAAATGATATTGAAAAGTTAAGTTATAAATGATGTTACTTATGTTATTACAGTGATAATAGAAGAATATTTAATTTTATCTCACTTTACTTCGATAATATTAATATATTTCTCACACACTCATATATAAAATACTAAATTATTTAATTATTAATCAATTTATAAAATATTATTTTAATTAATTAATATAGTATTGTAATTCTTAATTAAATAATTTTTTTTTAATTATAAAATTAATTCCTTATAATTTTTAACGAGTTTATAAAAGTATTATAAAGCCGCCGTGAATCGCGGCTTAGTCGACTAGTATATAATTAAGGAGAATTTTGAGGTGCTCTCAAATCGCTCGAGACTATTTTTCTAGAATTTATGTATTAAAAATTTATATAAATTCTTATTTTCCTTCTAATAAGAGTCTAATTACTACTTGTCTTCGAATTGAAAGACTTTTGAGGAAATATTAATTTACTCTAATAAAAAGTCTAATGAAATTAATAACTACAATCTAATTAGGATTCCAACTACTACATATATTCTAATTAAAAAGATAATTAGTAAATATTAAAATATTCTAATCATAAGTCTTATAAAAATAATTGTATGAGGTATCTAAAAAAGAAATAATAGAGCGACATATTAACAAAAAATGTGTTTTAAAAAAATGATAAAGCGACTTATTGGCGAAAAATGTGTTTTACGAGAGAGCGACTTATCAAGGGAAAACCAGTCAATCTTTAAAATTGGAGAATTCTCGGGTGCTTTCAAAGCGCTCGAAATTATTTTTCTAATTTATGTATTTAAAATTTATATAAATTTTTATTTGTCTTTTATGAGAGTCTAATTACTATGTGTATTCTAATTTGCGTCTTTTAAAAAAATATTAACTTATCTTCTATTTACGATTTAAAGAAGAAACGATAAAGTTTCGAAATTATTTCTCTAATTTTTTAGAATTTATTTATTAAAAAAATTATATAAATGACTATTTGTGTTCTAATAAGAATCTAATTAGTACTTATGTTTTAGCTAGGATTTAAATTATTATTTACATTTTAATCATGATTCTAATTAGGAAATATTAACATATTCTAACTATAATTCTTATAAAAATAATTTAGCAAAAAAAAATTCATATAAAAGTAAAATATATTAAATATAAGTTGACTTATTTTGTAACAAAAATAATTTTAATAATATTAAAAAATAAATAAATGACCAAACGAGAGAGCGGCTTAATAAGGAGTAACATATTAATAATCAGAATTTAAGCGACTTATTAACAAAAAAATGTGTTTCATGAGCAGCCCAATAAGGTGAAAACTGTTATTTGTTAAAATTGGAAAATTCTTGGATGCTTTCAAAGCGCTCGGAATTATTTTTCTAATTTTTTAAAATTTATGTATTTAAAATTTATATAAATTTCTATTTGTCTTTTAATAAGAGATTGATTACTATTTGTCTTCTAATTATGTGTGTTTTAAGAAAATATTAATTTATCTTCTAATTATGATTTAAAGAAGAAACGATAAAGTCTCGAAACTTTTTTTCCAATTTTTTAGAAATTGTTTATTAAATTTTTTATATAAATTAATATTTGTATTCTAATAAGAATCTAATTAGTACTTATCTTTTAATTATGATTTAAATTATTATTTACATTTTAATAAGAACTCTAATCAGTAAATATTAACATATTCTAACTATAATTCTTATAAAAGTAATTTAGCAAAAAACAATTCTTATAAAAGTAAAATATATTAAATATAAGTTGACTTATTTCGTAATAAAAATAATTTTGATAAAATTAAAAAAAAAAGAAGAAGAAATTAACGATCGAGAGCGGCTTAATAAGGAGTAACTGGTTAATAATTAAAATTTAATACCCATATTATGATTTTTATTTATAAATTATAAAATTTATGTTAGATATGAAGAAATGATGTTGTCAGAGAATGCTAATCAGAGTCTACAGAAGCAAATCAAAGTCTAAGTGTCCTAAGTGACGTCATTAGAGTTTAGTCAACAGTAGAGTTTACACTTGTCAAAGTTTGACATATAGTATTCGATGGTATTTGAAGCTATTTATTACGAAGATAATAATGGAAATCATATTTCTATATTAATTAGTCATTATTTTTGCATTATTTAAATAGATATCTGTGTATTATATAAACACAAGATTAGGTTTACATTGATGTATCGTTAAATAAATATTATTCTCATAACCTAACAGTTCTTAAGAACATTGATTTTCTTGAGAGAGTTTTATATTAAGTTTGACAAAGTTAATACAAACAGTGTTTCGTTTATATACTTGTGTTCTAGTTTCGATTGTTTGATACTATTATATTCAACTCCCCTTCTATAATAGTCTAATTATTGGGTAACAATTTATTTAATATGTTATCGATATAAATTCTATTTGAGATTTAAATAAATAACAATAAAATGACAATGTTTAAGAGCAAAACGAGTCAAGAGGAAATAACGTGTTAAATGTTAGAATTTAACTATCATGTTATGATTTTTAAAAAATAAGCTCACATTTGAATTTTGAGAAATACTAATAATGATTAATATATAATAGCATTTAAGATAATTGTTAGGATCTAAGCGCTTACCACTACGCCAAAAACAACTACTTTTGGAGAAGACGCAAATTATAATCTTTATATTGTAGCAGCCAGCGCCACATTTCGATTTAAGAAGATGCTGACACTCCAACAATCCCCCAACATCTTCCAGTACTAACAAGTTCATGTTAAGAGACAATGGTTGCGCAGCATGCTTTTGGCATAATATGCGCCTTTGGCATAATTATGTGCTCCATGGGATTCGAACCCGTGACCTGCTTTGATACCAATTGTTAGGATCTAAGCGCTTACCACTACGCCAAAAATAACCTAAATCGAAACGTGGCGCTGTCTGCTACAATATAAAGATTATAAGTTACGATTTCTCCGAAAGTAGCTGATTTTGGCGTAGTGATAAGCGCTTAGATCCTAAAAATTGGTATCAGAGCTACACTTTCAATGATGACATTTCCAATAACAATATTGTCATATCTCAGTGTTCTTCCTATGTTGTCATCTCCATAAGATACTGTAGGGTCAGCCTTCTCCTCAAACTTTGAAAGCAGGGATTTGTTTCCAATCATATGTGCAGAACATCCACTATCAATCACTAGGATGTTTTTCATGTTTTCCTGAAATCAATTAATGCAAATTAATTAGTAGATTAGGGACCCAAACAGTTGGGTCCTTTCTTTTGAAACTTGTTAACTCTTGCATCATAAGTATTTTTATCAGAGTTTATGTTAACAGAGTTTGCATTATCAGAGTTTGCATTTTCAGAGTTTATTCTGTCAGAGTTTACTTTTCATACTTGTTTCCAGACATGTTTATATGATCTTTTAGTAGTGATTAACTGTCTGCTTTGATACCAATTATTAGGATCTAAGCGCTTACCACTACGCCAAAAACAACTATTTTTGGAGAAGGGGCAACTTATAATCTTTATATTGTAGCAGCCAGCGCCACGTTTCGATTTAAAAAGATGTTGACACTCCAACAATAATTTCTTATAATGATTATAAAGACTATTTATAAAATGATATTGAAAAGTTAAGTTAGAAATGATGTTATTTATTTTATCAAAGTGACAATAGAAAAATATTTAATTTTTATCTCATTTTACCTCGATAATATATTAATATTAATATATTTTTCACACACATATATAAAATTCTAAATTATTTATTTATTAATCAATTTATAAAATATTATTTTAACTAATTTATATAATATTTTAATTCTTTATTTAATAATTTTTAAAAAAAAATATTATAAAATTAATTACTTATAATAGTAATTTTAACGAATTTATAAAAATATTATAGCGAGTTTATAAAAATATTATAAATCGCTGCGAAGCGCGGCCTAGTTGACTAGTCTACTAATTAAAATATAAACAAAAAATTTTATGATTTTATCGTTCCTAAAAAGATTTTAATAATACTATATTATTAAAGTAAGACCAAATGTTTGGTCCGTCATCCAGCTCAGGTCATTTTGTCTTCAACTCAACTTTAAATTCATGTCTGCTGCTCAATTCCAAACACTCCAAACACTCTTTTAATTTTTGACTCCCACTCAACTTCAAATACATGTCTCCGGTTCAATTTCAAACACACTTTTTAAATTAAAATATACAGTTATACTTACAATCTACTAATATTTTTCAATTTCCTCATTACTCAATCTTTTTAGTTTATTTAAAATTATAACTTTTTAATTAAATTTTATAAATTTTAAAATAATAATATTATTTTATTTATATTAATTATATTTTATTACTATGTTATATCTATATTATCTATACTTTTATAACGGCAAATAATTGGTCAGTCGGTCGTTCGTATGCTATAGTCTGTTTATGTTACACTCAACTTTAAATACACTATTTTAATTAATTTTTAATTAAAATATAGAGTTGTACTCATAATCTACTAATTAATATGTTTCAATTACATCATCGTTCAAATACTTTAATTTATTTAAAATTATAATTTTATAATTAAAACAATATGTATACTATAATTGTCATACTCAAATTCAAACACATTTTTTTAATTAAATTTTAAGTAGAATATATTTTACCAAACATATATATTATACATACAACTCTATTTAGAACAGATATACATACACAAAACTTTATCATCAGTGGGGTTCTATTTTTTAATATTAAAATGAAATAAATTATCATATTAAATTACATATTTAAATCATTAAAATAAATATTTTATACTATATGTATTATACATAGCACTCTCTCACCGGTGTAGCGTTCTTTCTATAAAATTGCTCGCGTATAATATTATATTATATTTAAATTATAGCATCTATTTTATTTATTAAGAATAATGTTACAATCCTCCTTGTTAATAATAAAATAAATAAATTATCACATTAACTTAAATATTTAACTTATGTAAAATAATTTACGTATACTATATATATTATAAATACGATTCTATCAACGGTGTAATCCTCTTTTATATAACCGTTCACGGGTAATATTATTTTATATTTAAATTATATAATATAGTTTCTATTTTAGGAATAATATTAGAATATAATTTTATCTAATATGATTGTATTAACATTTAACTCAATTTCATCACCGCTTATTAATTTATTTATAATTACAACCTATTAATCATATCTCATAAATATTAAAATAAATAAATTAATATATCATAATAATATATAGATAGCATATAAAAAATTAATAATAAAATAAATTAAATAATCTTATAAAATAATTAATATATAATTTATTAATACACCTTGTATTTTACACAGGTTATAAGCTAATATATATATATTTAATTAATCAATCATAGAAACCAAAAAGTGTGGTTCCTAGCTCGACTTGGCTCAACTCGGGGACAATGGATCCGCTTAACTTATTTTATAAACTAAAAATTGTACGGATAACTCATAAATTTCTTATCACAATTATGAATACCGCTAATATAAATTGTTTAAAATTTAAACTATGTCTGCCTCCAACGATTACATATCTACAAATCTAAAGTCTTCGAATCGCTTCTCAACGGGGCGGGTTCGGGGTTGGGATCTTATTTTTCATGCTCGTCCCGTATAAATTTCATTTATCTTATACTTGTCGGAATTTTTCGTGGAAAATTATCTTAGTTCTCATCCCCACTCCACAAATACCACATCCCTGTCGGGTTCCCGCAGAAAATCATTTTAGTCTACATGTCCACCCCACAAGAATATTTTATTTTTCTGACTCGTGTCATCCCGCCCCATTTTATAATATATGTTTTTAGTAACTTTAGAAATATATAAATTCAATAATTAACAAGTATCATACAAAATATGTATGCAAAATATACTATTATTTAATTATTATTATTTTTTCATAAATAGCATTAATTAAACATAAATATATTACATTTAAATTTCATAATAACTTCAAATTTTAAACACTCAAAACTTTTCATATATATATATATATATATATATATATATATATATATATATATATATATATATATATATATTATTTGGGGCGGGGCAGGAATCTCCACAAGATTATATAAATATCATACTTGCCTCATATATTAACGAGTCAAATAATTAATCTCTGTCTACCCCCATTTCCCATATAATCAAGGCGGGGTTATCCCATTCGAAACAGGTTAGGGACGGGTTACCCATTTTCCCGTACCAGTGAGAAGCCGCCTTCGAAGACAACAAAATGTTGAATATAAATGACTAATAATTGAGTGTTTGAAATCAGTAAATGCCCATTACACAATTGTCGCCACTAACATAAACCAAAGCCAGTTGTTTGATAATGCCATTTATGTTAGCAGACAGCAGATGCAAATTAGTTTAAACATGTAAAAACAAACTATGAAATGAGGTGAGAAATAGTTAAACACACGCATCAAATTACGCAAAAGAATATATAAATGAAGAATATGCATTGAAGGGAAGTATGATATTGGTTGCCTGGTAGGTATGCATCAAATCATCATGACAAGGCCATGTATATAACTGCACAGCCTGGACAATCTTAATCAACATACCCTACATCACGCAATTATTACAATTTTATATATTATCCGCAGAAAAAATGTTAGAATTCTTAAAATATAAAATAAAATTTAAATAACTTAATTTTTAAGACTACGCACTTATTTGTAAACAGATACACATTGTTTTTACGAACAAATAGCGATTTTCATTAAATAGAACAGAACACAACCGAGACAAATCCCCAACTACTGATACAACCACGTTGGAAAACAAATAACATATTAAAAACAATCAGCTAATGTTATGAATCTACATGTAATTTGATGATAACTTTAAACTTAAAATCATAGAAATTTTAATTGATGTAACTGATTAATTGATATGAAAATTATAAATATCAATTGATCAGGAAACCGGTTATCAGTTGAAGTGCTTATGTGAATTAACTGATAATTTGGATTGTAGCATAGGTGTATTTAGTCTATTTCAATCGATAAGGTGTAACTCAATTGATATTATTCTGATCAATTGATGTTAGAGTCGATTGACATAGGTCATCAACTGATGTATAACTCAAATTGTAATTATTTGAAGACATGAAACTATGCAAGTGAATGATGATCAGTTGATATTGAAGCATCAATGGATAGAAGATCAATTGAAGAAACCAAGTCAAGCATTGAAGATCATCAACTGATGTGAAGACCCATCGACTGATATATCGATTGATAAAATCTATCAATCGATGAGTCATCTTTTATCAATCGATGGATACAAAGATCAATCGAAGAAGAATATCAGTTGATGCATAAAGGGAAGGATCAATTGATATGCTTGACAGCAAATTATCAATTGAGTGAGACAACACAAGTTGATAAGTTGAAAGACAAAAGCACACATATGGAAGACAGTCTATGATGACTGTGAAGACTCAAGTTGAAGCTGTCTTTCCAAGTCTGAGGACTTTTCCCAAAATGGAAAAAAGGCAAGATGAAGGATATATAAAAAACATCCTAGTTTAGATTAATAATTTTATACTCTTTCTAGGTATTGTAAACACACTTGTGGTATATAAACAAGTGTGGTAGCATTGTTAGAAATATAACAAGTTAGACAATATTTCTTAAAACTAACTGTTCAGCCTTAGAGCACTTTGTAAGAACAGTTAGTTTATTTTCTAATCTTGTAAAAACGAAGCTAGGTTTTATTAACCTAGAAACATTGAGAAAAAATATACACTGATGGAAAACTCAATCCATCAGTAATTTTAAATATCTTTGTTCATTGTATTTTCAGTTTCATTCTTGTTTATACATATTCTCTAAAACACTCAAACATCAAGAATAAATATTAAAATAATAATTTTTTTTGAATATTTATATTCAAAACCCCCCTTTACAAATATCGACACTATCTGGGAAATAACAATTGGTATCAGAGCGTAGGCTTTCAACATACAGAAAGTTTAAAGATCAAGAACAATCAGTATGGGCCAAAAGGATTCAGGTGTGAAAATTTCAGTGCTAGAAAAAGATGAATATTTTACATGGAAAGTGAAAATGCATCTGCATCTACTTTCTCTTGACCCTTCCTATGTTCACTGCATAGAGAAAGATCCCCGTGTTCCCATGAAGCTAGTCACATGTGTAAATCCTGATGGAACTCCTGCATTTGACAAACATGTTCCAAAACTCATCACTGAGAACACAGAAGAGGATGAAAATGAAGTTCTTAAACTGCACTTCATCAAAAGAAGTATGTGATACTCTTCAAACTTTGTGTGAAGGAACTGAGCAAGTAAGAAAAAACAAGATGCAACTCTTGATACAAAAATATGAATCATTTCATTTCAGGAGTGGAGAGTCCATCAATGACACCTATTGCAGATTCCAGAAGTTGTTAAATGGATTGAAGCTATATAGTAGGGTTTATGCAACTGAGGATAAAAATCTAAAATTTCTCAGATCTCTCCCAAAGGAATGGAAACCAATGATTGTCTCCATTAGACAATCTCAAGACTTCAAGGATTACACTCTTGATAAACTTTATGGTATTATCAAGATATATGAGTTGGAAATCCAACAAGATGAGGAGATTGAGAAGAATCAAAGAAAAGAGAAAATTGTGGCCTTGATGGTCAAGGGAAATGAAGAGAAGAAAGAAAGAGGCTATGTAGAAGGTTCTGTCATGATGGCTAGTGAGACTGATGAAGAGTCATCCAAAGTAAAAGGAAAGGGCAAGTGTGAAGAAAATGAAACATGCTTTCAGGATGATTTGGATGAGATTGATGAACACCTTGCATTTCTATCAAGGAAATTCTCAAAGCTAAAATTTAAGAGGAATCCAAATTCTCAAAGGCCTAGATCCCAGTTTAGAAGTAACAATCAAAACAAAAATTTGGTTGATAGATCAAAATTCAAATATTTTAATTGTGGATTGGCTGGTCATTTTTCAAATGAGTGCAGAAAACCAAAACAAGAGAAGGCAAAGTCATATGATGGTATTGACTACAAAAGAAATACTTTGACCTTCTTAAACAAAAAGAAAAGGCTTTTTTTACTGAAGAAAAAGACTGGACTGCTGAGGAAAATGATTCTGAAGAACTCATCAATCTAGCTTTAATGGTCAACCATGAAGATGAAGAAACTAGTTCATCATCAAATCAGGTACTAGCTACTAAATTTTCTGAGCATACAACTGATGAATGCAATTGTACATTAATGAAATGTCTAATGAATTGTACGATTTACATGTCACTCTAAAATCTCTAAACAAAGAAAACCTCAAATTAAAGAACACCATTGATGCCTTAGCTGAGAGGAATATTTTTCTTGAAAATGAACTTGTTTGTTTAGATAGATTCAAGTAGGAAAGTAAAGATCCTAGAGATGAACTAATAAACAGTTTGAGAAGAGAAGAATTGTTAAAAGAACAATTGGCTGGAGAAATTGAAACCATTAACAAATGGAATAGTTCTGCTAAAACTGCTAAACAAATTATTGATGTTCAGGGTTTAGATACTCTAGGAGAATCCCCTAAATCAGTAGGCAAGCCACTGTTGATACTTTAATGGATAAAGATCAATCGACTGCTAATCCTTTATCGACTGATAAGGATTATCAATCGATTGATGATGAATCAATTGATAAGCATCCATCGACAAGTAAAGTATCAATGGCTAATAAGAAGAACAACTTTAACACCCCTATCAAGTTTGTTAAGGAAACCAAGAATCAAGTTGAGACTAAGGTTGAAAAGATCAAAATTGGTAGCAAATCTAAGAAACAATTGAAAGAGAAATTACAAGGGATAACACCTGTTGAAATCATTCACCCTAAGTCTGAGAAAAAGAAGAAAAATAGGAATGGGAAAATAGGCATAAACAAGCACAATAATTATACTCCTGATATGTATGCACCTAGGAAGGTGTGTGCTAAATATTGTAGTGTAAATCATTTGTCTATGCAATGCAAGAAAGAAAAGAATTCCATATCTTCAAATGATTTGAATGTACATGCCATGTCTACTAATGCCATGCTTACCAATCCTATGCTCATGAGTGCCATGTCTTCTAATTTGGTTGCACCCAATGTTCATATGTCTTATGCACAATTTCCATACATGTATAATCCATTCTTTGCATATGCAAATATGAACAGCCTGGAATGTCATGGAACATGCCTAATGTAGATAATGAAATGCATAAAAAATCTGCCATGAGTTCCAAGGTGTTTGAGCCACAAAATCCAACTCCCAAAGTTAAAATGGATTTAAACCCACCAAAACAAAAGGAATCAAAGTTGGAAACCAAGGCCCAGGCTGCAACTAATAAAAGAGGACCCAAGACAACTTGGGTACCAAAATCAACTTGATTGTTTTATGTGTGTGCAGGGAAATAGGAAGAAAAATCTCTGGTATTTGGATAGTGAATGTTCTAGGCACATGACTAGAGATTTGTCCCTACTCACAAAGTTTGTGGAAAAGACTGGTCCAGGAGTTACTTTTGGAGATAACAACAAAGGTTTTACTCTGGGATATGGCTCAATTGCAAGAAAAAATGTTATCATTGAACCTGTAGCACTAGTTGATGGATTGAGGCACAATTTACTCAGTATTAGTCAGCTGTGTGATAATGGAAATGGTGTGTGGTTCTCAATTGGATCATGCATCATAGCCAACAAAGAATCTGGTGAAATTCTCTTAACTGGTGAAAGAAAGGAAAATGTCTATGTGGCTGATTTTAACTCTGTAAAGGCAAATTCAATGACATGTTTACTTAGCAAAGCCAATATAGAAGAACGTTGTATTTGGCACAAGAAACTAGCCAATTTGAATTTCAAAGCCATGAATCAATCGGTTAGAAAGAATATGGTTAGAGGCATTCCACAAATGGAATTCACAAAGGATGTACTATGTGATGCCTGTCAAAAGAGTAAAAAAATGAAATCATCATTCAAGTCAAAGTCTGAATTATCAATTGATAAACCTTTGAAATTATTGCACTTGGACTTATTTGGTCCTGTCAATATCATGTCAATTGCCAAAAAGAAATATGCCTTAGTAATAGTGGATGACTTCACTAGATATATATGGATATATTTCTTACATTCTAAGGATGATGCAAGCAAATTCATTATCAACCATGTGAGAAATGTTGACAATGGCACTGAATGCAAGGTTAATAAAATAAGAAGTGATAATGGTATTGAATTCAAGAATGCAACAATGAAAGAATTCTGTAAAGAAAAAGTTATAACTCATCATTTCTCTGTACAAGGACTCCACAGCAAAATGGAGTTGTTGAAAGGAAAAATAGGACCTTGATTGAAGCTGTTAGGAATTATGAGTTTTGATGATAACAAATTACTTAGAATTTCAATAGGGACTTAAAATTAATATATAACTGGTCGATGGATATGACTTATAAATATCCATTGACTAGGAAACCAGTTATCAGTTGAAGCTTGTTTATCAACTGATAAACTGGATTGTAGCATTGATGTATGTTTCACTATCAATTGATTGTATTGTCTCGATGGATGCTATAGAGTAGTCGACTGATGTTATTGACTTCAATTTTTAGCTTCTCAACAGATGTGAAAAATGACTGATCAATTGTAAATATTCCAAGTCAGAATTCTCACAAGTGAAGTGATCAACTAATGTTGAAGTTGATGGATGAAGACACTACTCAACGGATGAAAGTCATCAACGGATAAAGACAGTCAACGGATAAGGAACCATCAATGGATAGGGAATCGATGGATAACTCAATTATCCATCGACACATCAACTGATCAACAGATATCCTATCCATCGATGGATAAACAAAGGAGAATCAACTGGTAAGCTTAACAACATTTATCAGTTGATTAAGGTTTCCCAATTTAGTTAAAGACAAGAAGTATGTGAACTGTGCAGAAACTGAATCAATGGAAGACAGTCCTGTCAGGATTATGAAGACTTTCAAGGCAACATAGTATTCAAGGAATGTATCAAGACAAAGATACTTCCAGGGCTAGTCAGATCAAAAAGAAGACTATGCTAGTAGCTAGTTTCTATTTTCATGTAAACAATATAAGTTGTAATTTTATATTGCTATCTGTCGATAGAAATTAGGAGTGAAGAAAACTTCTATATAGTTGTTAGAAGTACACAGTAGCAAAGTGTGAAGAAAATATCAAGAACTCAAAAAGCACAGTAAAAATTAGGCAGTATCTTGTAGTGCTTTTCTGAGTTCAAAACTCACTTTGTAAGCAGCTTGGTATTCGTACTAAGATCAATTAGAAGCAAAAACATACTAGTGGAAAACCAATCCACTAGTAATTTTTAACATTGTTGTTTTGTGTTTTCAATATTTTTCTTGTCAAGTTCTTAGTTACATCAGTTCTTTCTATACTAAAAAATACTGTCCTTGAAACAAACTTCATTCCGCAAGAAATATACTTAATTCTTAAGTTTGTATTCAACCCCCCCTTCTCCAAACTTAGTGTACTTAAGGGCAGATAACAATTGGTATCAGAGCAGGCTTTCAACATACAGAAAGTTAAGATCTAAAAGTACATTAATTATGGGTCAAAAAGACACAGGAGTTAAGATTCCAGTTCTAGAGAAAGATGAGTATTTTCCCTGGAAAGTGAAAATGCACTTGCATTTGTTATCCATTGATCCTTCCTATGTTCACTGCATAGAGAAAGGTCCACATGTGTCTATGAAGATAGTTACAAGTGTAAATGCAGATGGTACTCAGGCACCAGACAAACTCATTCCTAAACCAGTGAGTGAGTATACAGATGAAGATGAGAAGGAAGTACACAAGGATAAAAAGGCTATGAACATTTTGTTTAATGGTCTTGACAAGGATATGTTTGACAATGTTATCAACTGTACAACTGTTGGTGTAGGTGCCCTAGAGGCAATACAATGTTTCTTTTGATAAACCTTTATGTCATTTGATTATTCAATAAACGTATTTATTATTACTTTAATGACTGCGATATATTTGTTAGCATAATAAATGTCCTTAGAATCATGATACACATTGTATAGTTTAGTAAATGACTTGAACTTGAGATTATATAATATATCATATTCTTAAATGTCCCTAGTCGAGTATTATTATTATAGGACAATAATAATACATAAATAGACTAGTATGTTGTTTGACAGATAACCACATCTCATTGGTTATAAGTATGGGGATACTAAAGTCAACACATAGGTACATGCAGGAGTACATGGTACTGGACAGACCCACAGTGAGATTCTTCATGTTTAATAAAGTCATAAGAAAGACTCACAGTGATAATGGTGTAATGATCCTCTGACTTGAGATCATTATATTTCTATACGAGGATTAATATACTTTGACTACATTAAAAGTTACCTTTGACCGGGTAATGATAAAAGTGGACATCGGGTATATCATGAGTCGTATGAGAAATATGAATGATAGATAAAGGATTTAACCCTCCAATAATTAGGAGAGATATTATTGGCCTCTTGATTGAGTGAGACTATAAAATGCATGGCCGTGCTCAAATAATGATTTGTTTTCATAGTCTACTCATGGATCAAGTAAACCCGGATTAAATGTTGAAGATGATGACTAAATACATGCCTCGAGTTTAATCTATAATATATATGGTTAAAGGGATTATATTACACGGAAAAATTAATCACGAAAGGTTTTATCGAATCACGATTTAATTATTATTTAATTGGGTAGCAATGATGTATTACTAGATACCGCTCATTGTTTATAATTTTATTGGAGAATAAAATTATTGCTAATTAAATAATAGTCTATAGGGTCACACACATAGAGTACTTTAAATAATTAATTTAAATTATAGATTTAAATTAATTGATGATTATTTGAATTTTATTATATTAATTAAGTGAGACTTAATTAATTGAAATAATATAAATTCGAATTTGAATTCTGTCATTAATAATTAAGTGTGACTTAGTTATTAATTAAATAATAAAATTCGGTTTTATTATTTAATTCTAAACCTACATGGGTTAGGCTTTGCTGTTATAGGTTGCTATTATGGGCCTATTAACCAACCATTATAAATAGATAATGTAGGGTTAATAAGGGTTAACGTTTTTGATAAGAAAAACCCTATAGAGGCAGTAGCAGCAGCAAACACATCAAAGGTAGTTTCGAAATCATCTAGAGGAGGCTAGTACATCCGTTCCATAATCGAGATCGTGAGACGTTCTTGAAGGTGCTCGTGTGGATACCATAGAGGTGTTTTCAAGAGGAAGACACAAGTCGTGAAAGCTAGGATCTCCGTTGAGTTCGTAGTAGTCAAGACCAAACAAAGGTATGATTCCGTTTCACAATAATCAGTCCATGATTATACATGATCCTGCGTTAGGGTTCCGAAATTTTTCGTTATATTTACGTTTAATCCGCTGCGTTTTATGCCTCGGAACCCAACAATGGCATCAGAGCTACGTGTATAAGGGACTGATTTGGTTACGTGTTTTATGTATTTGATGCATACATGCCTGCTTTGGTGACTGCCATGCCATGCTACTGCTTTGTCATAACTGCCATGCCACTGCTTATGCTACTGCCATGCCTGTTTGATGATTGTCATGATACTGCCATGCTTCTGCTATGATACTGCCATGCTACTTCCATGTATATTCGAATTGTTATTCATATGATGAGTATATAGATTCTGATACTAGCATGTTAATGATTTGTCATGACTGATTTATATGCCTTATTGCGATTTGTATATTATGCATGAGGGTCAGTTTGTATATGATACAAACTGGTGGACAGATTATGTTGGACATGATCTGTTAACTGGGATATGATAAGTATGTATATGATACTTGCTTCTGAAACTGTATAAGTTGCAGTGGGGAAAAAGGCCAACAGATATGATCTGTACTTCAGAAATTGATGATTTCTGAATAGGACTGGTCTTCGACCCCGCCCGGGGGCTGCCGCCCCGGACCCCGCCCAGGGGCTGCCGCCCCCGGACCCCGCAATATTTTATTTTGTGTACTTGAGCATGGTGCTGGTTATGGCCCTTAGACCCCTAGATTAATGGTTTTGGTTTTATAAATACGACTTGCATGTCGTTTTCTTCATTCTTGTAATTGTTTAACCTCGAATGTAACTCGAGTTTTCTTATGTAAGTACATTAGTATAGGTTGTATTCAATTATTCCATGTAATGTACTTGAAGATTGAAGGATGATCCAAGAAGAGGAGCAAGCACTCATGGATACAAGAACATTGAAGACATGTAATTGTATTTATATTTTACCACCATAGACTGACTTTGATCCTTTCATTAGCTCGAAAGGATCACATAGAAAAGGGGCCATAACCAAGCACGTTTACATACTGCACTTTACATAATGATGTATGAATGTATGTGTAGAGTAGAAGATGCATGCTTTAATTAGATTAATGATGTATGCATGTATTAGATACGTCACCCATGCCATGCTTGCCATGCTAAACAAGATAAAATCTTTAACGATTTAAGATTTTAAAATTAACAAACGAACGATCATGAGATTCTTGTGTTTATGAAATATGGATTTTAAAACACGGAATTAAATATGAATTTTTGATATCTAAAACTGGGATTTTCTGTCAAAAGCGGATATGCGTATTCGTAAGGCTGATGGGTTTTAAGTGTGACCACTAGTATCCTCCGTCTACCTGGGAAATGAACAATTTAAGATGTCAATTTGAAATATTTGGTTCAAGGAAAAATTGAGGATCTCTTCATGATGTGATCATGATCGTTGTAAATTTTCTAAACCCCTTAACAAAATATTAAGTTTTAATCGGATGCTTTCCAATGAATGAACACTCATCGAATCCTAGATCGATTAGGGGAAAGACTGTCAGTGGCAGGGGACTCCTATCTATCGTGGTGAGATGCGACGAATATAAACGGTTATATTCGGCCGTTGTATCATTGGGTCAAACTTAACTGAGTCGTCATAATAAGGTGAAAGTAAACGGTTATATTCAACAATTATGAACTTAGAAGCATGGAGTTTGGTTAAAAATCTATTAGATAGATAAGATCAATCGTTGCTCACCAAACTATCCAAGAATTATATATGATATAATTGACAAATGTTGTCTACCTAAATAATCATTCTTAAGGACTTCCAGTGGTTGACTTAAGACATGACGAAATATGGATCTTGGCTCACTAGAAAGAATTATGGGATATACTTTCCAAATTAATAGTAAGGGCTATTAATTTGATAAAAATAGTGGGAGATATATTATGAATGTATCATAATCATTTGAACATAATAAATAACTCAGACAATCTAATGTTTATTTTGTGCTATTATCATTGTAGATACCAAGTAATGACAAACAACACAAACACACTATCCGTACGATCTGTCCTTGAGAAGGATAAGCTGACATGAGGAAACAACTTCCTAGACTGACAGAGGAATTTGAGGATTGTCCTCAGGCAGGAGCGCAAGCTTCATGTCATTAATATTTCTCCGGCAGGTCCCCTTCCTGAGGGTGCTACTGTTGAGGAACGAGCGGCCCACACAAAGGATGAGAATGATGCAACTGATGTTGCATGTCTTATGTTGGCAACTATGAGTGCTGAGCTTCAAAGACAGCATGTGCATATGGATGCATATACTATTAATGAGCACTTGCAAAGCATGTTTGCAAGCCAAACTCGTCAAGAAAGGTTCAACACGAGCAAGTCACTCTTTAATTGCAAACAAGGGGCAAGTGAACCAGTTGGCCCACATGTTCTGAAGATGATTGGTTACATTGAGTATCTTGATACTTTGGGTTTCCCGATTGGTCCGGAAACTGGTATTGACCTAATCTTGAATTCTTTGAACAACAAATTCACTCAATTTGTTATGAACTACAATATGAATGAATTTGACAAAACACCTACTGAATTGTTGGCTATGTTGAGAACATATGAGACCAACATGAAGATGGTTGAACTTGCTCCCATACTGATGGTGGGCAATAAAGGTAAGGCCAAAGGGAAAGGCAAGTGGAAGGGTAAGAAGAAGACAGGTTCTGATTCTACACCCAAGCCAAAGTCAGGTCCTAAACAGGCTTTAAAGCCTAAAGGTGGGGTCGCTAAGGGTGAATGTCACTACTGTAAGAAAACTGGTCACTGGAAGAGAAACTGTTCAGTTTACTTGGAGGATCTGAAGAAGAAGAGGGCTGAGCAAGCTTCTAATTCAGGTATATATGTTATAGAAGTCAATCTGTCTATTTCTACATCTTGGGTATTGGATACCGGATGTGCTTCTCACATTTGTATAAATGTGCAGGAAATGCAGAGAAGTAGGACATTGGCTAAAGGAGAAATGGACCTACGAGTTGGCAACGGAGCAAGAGTTGTTGCTTTAGCTGTAGGAACCTATTATTTATCTTTGCCCTCTGGGCTAGTTTTAGAACTGGATAATTGTTATTACGTGCCTGCGATTCGCAGAAACATTATTTCTGTTTCTTGTTTGGACAAGAAAGGTTTTTCGTTTACAATAAAGGACAACAGTTGCTCTTTTGCTTTGAATGATTTAACCTATGGTGTTGTGCGTTTGTTTAATGGTTTATATGTTCTTGACTTAGATAATCCTGTCTGTAATATAGAAAATAAACGACTTAAAGTTAATGACTCAAATCAAACATACCTCTGGCATTGTCGTCTAGGCCATATAAATGAGAAACGCATATCCAAATTACATAAGGATGGATACTTGGATAAGTTTGATTTTGAATCATACCAAGAATGCAAATCTTGTTTGCTTGGTAAAATGACTAAAGCCCCTTTCACTGGTAAGGGTCAAAGGGCCACTGAACGTCTGGAGCTAATATATAGTGATATATGTGGCCCAATGCGTGTGATGGCTAGAGGAGGCTACTACTACTTCATAACATTTACTGATGATTTCAGTAGATATGGGTATGTATATCTTATGAAGAATAAATCCGATTCTTTTGAAAAGTTCAAAGAATACAAGGCTGAAGTAGAAAAGCAAATTGGCGGAGGTGCAAGTATTAAAATCTTATGATCTTATCGTGGAGGAGAATACTTGAGCACTGAATTTAAAGATTATTTAAAGGAGTGTGGTATTGTATCACAACTCACTCCGCCAGGTACACCTCAATGGAATGGAGTTTCAGAGAGGAGAAATCGCACCTTGTTGGACATGGTACGATCGATGATGAGTCATGTAGATCTTCCAATTAGTTTCTGGGGTTATGCTCTAGAAACAGCGACTTTCACACTTAACCGTGTTCTTACTAAGAAGGTTCAAAAGACTCCATATGAGATATGGGAGAAGAAACGGTCAGGCATGAGCTTTATGAAAGTTTGGGGATGCAAGGCGTTTGTGAAGCGTCAAGTATCTGACAAGCTTGGACCTAAATCTGAAGAGTGCAATTTTGTGGGATACCCTAAGGAAACAAAGGCGTACTATTTCTATAGTCCTACTGAGCAGAAAGTGTTCATTGCTCGAGATGCTGTTTTCATGGAAAGAGATTTTGTTTCCAAAAGAAACAATGGGAGAACTATAGACCTCGATGAAGATCGAGAACCAAAAAAATAGTATTGAACCTGAAGTGGAACAAGAGCAGGATAATGATAATGCTCAACAAACACAGGTTGTTCGTAGAACTGGTAGAATTCGCCATGAGCCAGAGAGATATGGATTTCTCTTGACTCAATGTGGTGATTTGATGCTCATAGACGAAGATGAGCCTCTCACATACCAAGATGCTATGAGCAGTCCAGACTCTAAGAGATGGCTAGAAGCCATGAAATCCGAGATGGATTCCATGTACGAAAACCGAGTATGGACCTTGGTTGATCCACCTGAAGGGGTAAAACCCATAGGGTGCAAATGGGTTTTCAAGAAGAAAACTGACATGGATGGAAATGTTCAGACCTATAAAGCAAGGCTGGTTGCAAAAGGTTTCAAACAAATTCATGGTATTGAGTATGATGAGACTTTCTCACCAGTGGCTATGGTCAAGTCCATAAGGATTTTGCTTGCTATTGCAGCATTCCATGATTATGAAATCTGGCAAATGGATGTCAAAACAGCCTTCCTTAACGGAATCCTTGAAGAGGATGTGGATGTGTACATGACACAACCTGAAGGTTTTGTCGATCCAAGGAATGTTAGCAAGGTATGTAAATTACGTCGATCCATTTATGGATTGAAGCAAGCCTCTAGGAGATGGAATATCCGTTTTGATGAAACAGTCAAAGAGTATGGCTTTGTTCAAAACGAAGATGAACCTTGTGTTTACAAGAAGGTTAGTGGGAGCCATGTGGCATTCATAGTACTATATGTTGATGACATACTACTAATGGGGAATGACATACCTTCTCTCAAGGCTGTTAAGATTTGGTTAGGGAGCAACTTCTCTATGAAAGACTTAGGTGAAGCATCCTACATTCTAGGAATGAGGATCTATATGGATAGATCTAGAAGGATGATCGGTCTAAGTCAGAGTACATACATCGATAAGGTTTTGCATCGTTTTGGAATGCAAAATGCAAAAAGGGGATATGTCCCCGTATCTCAAGGGATAACGATCTCTAAAGATCAGTGTCCGAAATCATTGGATGACAAGGACCGCGTGAGTAAGGTTCCATATGCCTCAGCAATTGGATCCATCATGTATGCGATGGTACGTACTCGCCCAGATGTTTCATATGCTTTAAGCATGACGAGCAGATACCAATCTAATCCAGGTGAAGGTCACTGGACGGCTGTCAAGAATATTCTAAAGTACTTGAAAAGGACTAAAGATTCATTCTTGGTGTATGGAGGAAAGGAAAAACTGGTTGTAAAAGGTTACACCGATGCAAGTTTCCAAAAAGACAGGGATGATACTGTATCACAGTCTGGTTTTGTGTTTTGTCTAAACGGAGGTGCTGTAAGTTGGAAGAGTTCAAAGCAAGAAACAGTAACTGATTCTACAATGGAGGCTGAGTACATTGCAGCTTGTGAAGCGGCTAAGGAAGCTGTTTGGATTCGAAAATTCATTACTGATTTGGGAGTGGTTCCATCGATCGCAGATCCCATTGATCTATACTGCGATAATAATGGAGCCATTGCACATGCTAAAGAACCTAGAGCTCACTCCCGAACCAAACATATATTCAGGAGATATCACCTCATTCGAGAGATTAATGAAAGGGGTGACATACACATATGTAAAGTGCACACAAATGATAACATTGCAGACCCACTGACCAAAGGCTTATCGCAGACGAAGCACGACGGTCACACTAGTTCCATGGGTATTAGATACATGGGTGATTAGCTCTAGTGCAAGTGGGAGATTGTTGGTGTAGGTGCCCTAGAGGCAATACAATGTTTCTTTTGATAAACCTTTATGTCATTTGATTATTCAATAAACGTATTTATTATGACTTTAATGACTGCGATATATTTGTTAGCATAATAAATGTCCTTAGAATCATGATACACATTGTATAGTTTAGTAAATGACTTGAACTTGAGATTATATAATATATCATATTCTTAAATGTCCCTAGTCGAGTATTATTATTATAGGACAATAATAATACATAAATAGACTAGTATGTTGTTTGACAGATAACCACATCTCATTGGTTATAAGTATGGGGATACTAAAGTCAACACATAGGTACATGCAGGAGTACATGGTACTGGACAGACCCACAGTGAGATTCTTCATGTTTAATAAAGTCATAAGAAAGACTCACAGTGATAATGGTGTAATGATCCTCTGACTTGAGATCATTATATTTCTATACGAGGATTAATATACTTTGACTACATTAAAAGTTACCTTTGACCGGGTAATGATAAAAGTGGACATCGGGTATATCATGAGTCGTATGAGAAATATGAATGATAGATAAAGGATTTAACCCTCCTATATTTAGGAGAGATATTATTGGCCTCTTGATTGAGTGAGACTATAAAATGCATGGTCGTGCTCAAATAATGATTTGTTTTCATAGTCTACTCATGGATCAAGTAAACCCGGATTAAATGTTGAAGATGATGACTAAATACATGCCTCGAGTTTAATCTATAATATATATGGTTAAAGGGATTATATTACACGGAAACATTAATCACGAAAGGTTTTATCGAATCACGATTTAATTATTATTTAATTGGGTAGCAATGATGTATTACTAGATACCGCTCATTGTTTATAATTTTATTGGAGAATAAAATTATTGCTAATTAAATAATAGCCTATAGGGTCACACACATAGAGTACTTTAAGGAATAATTAATTTAAATTATAGATTTAAATTAATTGATGATTATTTGAATTTTATTATATTAATTAAGTGAGACTTAATTAATTGAAATAATATAAATTCGAATTTGAATTCTGCCATTAATAATTAAGTGTGACTTAGTTATTAATTAAATAATAAAATTCGGTTTTATTATTTAATCCTAAACCTACATGGGTTAGGCTTTGCTGTTATGGGTTGCTATTATGGGCCTATTAACCAACCATTATAAATAGATAATGTAGGGTTAATAAGGGTTAACGTTTTTGATAAAAAAAAACCCTATAGAGGCAGTAGCAGCAGCAGGCACATCAAAGGCAGTTTCGAAATCATCTAGAGGAGGCTAGTACATCCGTTCCATAATCGAGATCGTGAGACGTTCTTGAAGGTGCTCGTGTGGATACCATAGAGGTGTTTTCAAGAGGAAGACACAAGTCGTAAAAGCTAGGATCTCCGTTGAGTTCGTAGTAGTCAAGACCAAACAAAGGTATGATTCCGTTTCACAATAATCAGTCCATGATTATACATGATCCTGCGTTAGGGTTCCGAAATTTTTCGTTATATTTACGTTTAATCCGCTGCGTTTTATGCCTCGGAACCCAACAACAACCTCTAAAGAAGTCTGGGATACACTTCAAACCCTCTGTGAAGGCACTGAACAAGTAAGAAAGAACAAGATGCAACTCTTGATTCAAAAATAAGAGGCCTTTCACTTCAAGAGCTTAAATGATACATATAGTAGGTTTCAAAAGCTGCTGAATGAGCTTAAACTATATGGAAGAGTATATGCTGTTGAAGACACCAACCTCAAATTCTTGAGGTCTTACCCAAGGAATGAAAACCAATGATTGTTTCTATAAGACAATCTACTGACTTTAAAGAATATACTCTTGATAAGTTGTTTGGCATCTTGAAAACCTATGAGTTGGAGCTACAACAAGATGAGGAAATTGAGAAAAGTCAGAAGAGAGAGAAGTCCATTGCTTTGGTTGCCAATGATAAGCAAGTTGCAGAATTAGGTGAAGTTGCTCCTGTCAAAGAAGGAAAGAAAGAAGGTCATGGCAATGGTGCAAATAATGTTAGATATGATGAATCTTCTATTGGGAAAGGAAAAGAAATTTGTGAGGATGATGAGTCATTCACTAAAGATGAAATGGATGAAATAGATGAGCATTTAGCTTTTCTATCAAGAAGATTTTCAAAACTCAAGTTCAAAAAGAATCCTATGCAAAGGCCTGGATCACAGTTGAGGAGAGACACTCAACAAAGCAAAAATCTTGTTGACAGGACCCAATTCAGATGCTTCAACTGTGGATCGGCTGGTCATTTTTTAAGTGAATGCAGAAAGCCTAAAATAGAAAAGAAGTCAAAGTTTAGTGATGGTATTGACTATAAGAAGAAGTACTTTGACTTGCTTAAACAAAGAGAGAAGGCTTTTGTAACAGAAGAAAAGGACCGGGCTGCTGAAGAGGATTCTGAAGAAGAAGAAGAACACATCAACCTTGCACTAATGGCCAATCAAGATGATCAGGAAGCTAGTTCATCTAGCAATCAGGTAATTTCTACAAACCTATCTGAGTTATCCAAAGATGAATGCAATATTACTATTAATGAAATGTCAAATGAGTTGTATAATTTGCATGTCACTCTTAAGTCCTTGAACAAAGAGAACACTAAGCTCAAATTAACCTTAGAAACTCTCACTGAAAGAAATAATTTCCTAGAGAGTGAGCTAGTACAGATGGACAGAATCAAGGTAGAAAACAAAGATGCTATAAATGAGCTAGTTGAGAGCAAAAAGGAAATAGAGAATTTGAAAGAAAAATTGGAAGAAGAACTGAGAACCATTGACAAGTGGAACAAGTCAAGTAAAGCTAGTAAGAAAATGAATGACATTCATGGAACAAATTCTTTCACCATGTTGTCTGAAACTCTTGAGAAATTAGCCATTGATGAATATCAATCTTTGGAAAAGAAGCAATCGATTGCTAATTCTGAATCAACTGATAAGAATTATCCATCGATTGATAATGTCAATTCAGCGGATAATCATCCATCGATTGATAATGTCATTTCAACGGATAATTATCCATCGATTGAGGAATCATCAACTGCTAAGAAGTGTGTTGTTAAAACCAAGCTTTACAGACCTGTTAAATTTGTCAAAGAAAGTAGCTCCTCTAAATCTCAAGTCAAATTGAACAGGCCAATATAGGGTTCTTATCTAAAGATCAGTTGAAAGAAAAATTAGAAAAGATAGAGCCTAATATTCAGCCAAATGAAAAGAAGAAGAAAAATAGAAATGGTAAAGTAGGCATAAATAAACACAATAACTACACACCTGACAAATATGCTCCTAGGAAGATATGTGCTAAGTGTGGTAGTAAAAATCATTTATCTGTGCAATGCAAACTCAACATGCCTACAACAACCAAGGTGTCTGTTATGCCTAACATGCATTCTAATTCTGTTTTTCCTCATTTAGTTGATTCTCATGTTATTCATGCTCAGTATGCATCAATGCCTTATATGTTTAATCCATATCTTGCATTTTCTAACATGAATATGCCTGCTATGCCATGGAATGTGCTTAATAATCTTCATGCATTAAATTTTTCCAATTCTGCAAGCATGAGCATTCCAAATATTAGCACTGAGAATTCTGAGGTAAGGAAACCAACACATAAGGTTTATGTGGAAGTAAAACCACCTAAACCAAAGGTACAAAAATTGGAAACCAAGCCGAAGATAGCAACTAATAAGAAAGGACCCAAGGCAACTTGGGCACCAAAATCAACTTGATTTGTTTTGACTGTATGCAGGGAAAAAGAAGAAATCTTTGGTACTTGGACAGTGGGTGTTCAAGACACATGACTGGAGATAAATCCCTGCTCACAAAGTTTGAGGAGAAAGCTGGCCCAGGAGTAACTTTTGGAGATAACAACAAAGGGTACACCATGGGATATGGCTTGATTTCAAAAGAGAATGTCATCATGGAACCTGTTGTATTAGTTGATGGCTTAAGACATAACTTGTTAAGCATAAGTCAACTATGTGACAATGGAAATAAAGTTTGTTTCACAACAGAAGCATGCACAATTTCCAACAAAGTAGATGGAAGCCTAGTTATGACTGGGAATAGAAAAGGAAATGTGTATATAGCTGACTTCAACTCAACAAGTGCAGATTCAATGACTTGTTTTCTCTCTAAGGCAAGTACAAATGAAAGTTGGTTGTGGCATAAGAAATTAGCTCACTTGAATTTCAAAGCCATGAATTTGTTGGTCAAGAAAAATCAAGTGAGAGGCTTACCACAAATGGAATTTGTCAAGGATGGATTTTGTGATGCTTGTCAGAAAGGAAAACAAATGAAGGCATCATTCAAGTCAAAATTAGAATCATCAATTGAAAAGCCACTTGAGTTATTACATATGAATTTGTTTGGTCCTGTAAATATCATATCTATTGCAAAGAAGAAGTATGCTCTAGTCATTGTGGATGATTTTTCAAGATTCTCATGGACTTATTTTCTGCATTCAAAGGATGAAGCTAGCCATCTCATCATCAAGCACATAAGAGAAGTTGAGAAAAACCTTGAATTGGATGTAAAGAAGATAAGGAGTGACAATGGGACAGAGTTCAAAAATTCCACAATGAAAGAGTTATGTGAATCAAAAGGAATCATACACACATTCTCTGCACCAAGAACACCTCAACAAAATGAGGTAGTTGAAAGGAAAAATAGGACACTGATTGAAGCAGCTAGAACCATGTTGGAAGATGCCAAACTACCAACATATTTATGGGCTGAGGCCATAAACACTGCATGTTACATTCAAAACATCTCCTTAGTAAATCAAGCTCAAGGGAAGACCCATTATCAATTGATTAAGAAAGACAAAAAGCCAAAAGTGTGGTTTCTTCATGTTTTTGGCTGCAAATGCTATGTGCTAAGAAATCAAGGTGAAAGCCTAGGAAAATTTGAAGCCAAGGATGATGAAGCCATATTTGTTGGGTATGCACTATCAGGCATAGCCTATAGAGTCTACAATCTCAGACTACACATTTTTATGGAATCTGTACATGTAGTATTTGATGATAAAAAGATTCAAGGCTTGTTTGATGAAGGAAATCATGACATACTGCACTTTGAGAATGAATCAAATAATGTGAATGATGATGAAGAGGCAGAAATTATAAAATCTCAAGTTTTCAGAAACCCAATATCAGTTGATGTTACTACATCAATGGATAATTTATCAGTTGACAGAAATCCATCAACTAATAATGCATCAACTGATAACTCCTCAACGGATAATCAACAATCTACATCAAGGGCATCCACTTCAGGGGGAGGGTTTCAGAATCAATCTACAAATTCAGATCACTTTGAGTTCAATACAAATGATCATGAGGCCTCATCATCAAGGCAAAATATGCCTCCTCAAAGAAAATGGACAAGAAGCCATCCATTTGAACTAATCATTGGAAATGCAGAAGATGGTGTCAAGACTAGAAGTGCTACTCAAAATGAGTGTTTGTATAGCAGTTTTCTATCTCAAGGAGAACCCAAAAGAATTGAAGAGGCTCTCATGGATCCTGATTGGGTTTTGGCTATGCAAGAAGAACTGAATCAATTTGAAAGAAATAAAGTATGGAAGCTGGTGCCCAGCTCTTCATTAGATAATTCATTGCTTTAAATTCAAATGAGAACGCTTCTTGTGCCACAAACAACTTTCAGATGGAGAAGCCTTACTGTAGAAATAGTAGACTTTGTTTTTTCTTACTGAATCCAAGTCAACTATTAAGAGGCTTCCTTTTCTAACTCCTTGAAGAGCTTCTTTTCATGTCTTCTTGTTGACAATAGAGCTTCTATCTTGATTAAAACTAACTTGGAATCCCCTTTCACAAAATTGAGTTACACTCAATAGATTGTGCTTCAAACCATTTACTAGAGCAATTTTCTCTATCTTCAAGTTTCCAACTTCCAGTATGCCATATCTCATTGTGAAACCAATGTTGTTGTCACCAAATGTTACATAAGGGTCAACCATTTCTTTGAACTGTGATAGCAGGGCTTTATCACTTATCATATGTCCTGGGCATCCACTGTCAATGATCCACATGATTCTTTTATTTTTCATGTTGCCCTGCAAAGTAAATATCTCAAGTTGCTTTTGGTACCCAACTTTCATTGGGTCCATTTAGCTTAGCTAGTTCACAATTTGAATTTGGATAAGTTGTAATTCTTTCTTTTACTTTGAACAAGACTCATGTAGCTACCCATTCAGTTTTGATTACTGGTTTGATGGCTTTATTCTTGGGTGGCTTGTCCATCCTAACTTTAGGAGGACTTTGAGTCTTTGTCTTTTCAGTTTTAACATTCTTATGCAGACATTCTTTATTATTAACAAAAGGCATGTTAAAGCAAATACTTATCAAGTTCATTTTACATGAAATGCAATCGAAATCACCACAGTGAGTTACTTGTTTGTTCTTTAAAGGCATGTTGTATAAATTACTATTAACAGAGGTAGCATTCTTGACACTAGACTTGTTTTTGTTGCAGACATGAGTTAGATGACTAGAAGATCCACAATTGTTACATAACTTTTTAGGAACATTATGAATATAGCCATAATTATTTTTCTTATTTATTCCTAGTTTTCCATTTCTGTTCTTCTTGGTCTTCATGACAATATGTTTAGAAGTTATTGTCGTACTGGTGTTGAAAGTAGGTTTAGATGGAGTTGTCATGACATTAAGTTTTGATCTTACAATCTTGATAGCAGCTTCTGAACTTACTGTCTTGCCAGCGTTGACAGCATCATTTAAACACTTGATACTGTCAAGGTTAAAACTAATTGTCTTGGGGATTTTGACAGTGTCTTTTGCCTTAAAGGACTTAGTGACAACTTCATTGTCCTCATCATCTATCTCTTATTTAATCACTAATACTTCCTCATCTTCAAATTCTGCCTTTTTGAATAAGGGATTCTTAACCTTCTTTAAAATGGAAGGTTTGACAGTATGTTTGATGTATTCCTCAACAGTATGTTTCTTTCCATTTTTCTTCTCATAGTTAAACCCTATACCTACCTTTTGATTTTCAATATTATCATCATGGTATGATTTTAACAGGGAAGAAGAATTCTTGTAAGTCTTGATTTTAAGTTCATTATCAGAAATCTGTTTTCTAAGAAATTCCTAAATCTGGGAAGCACAAACTACCTTGTTTTTAATAATCTCATTTTCTTGTTACAAGGACTCAAAAGCATTTTGTTTAAGTTCTAGTTCATGATTCTTAATTCTCCATAACTCATTAATACTAGACAGTTTGACAATCTCCTCATTAGCAACTAGCATGCTTGAATGAATATTGAAAATTTCAGAACTTAGACTTTCAACAGTTTTCTTATACTGAGATGTAGTCATATCAACAGTAGTAAGAATGGGTACCTGATTTGATGAAGTGGATGGACCCTTTCCAGAATTTGTCATGAGAGTAAGATTTCCATGTTCTTCATCCTCTTCATCATCAGAATCTTCCCAACACTTGCCTTCAGCCACAAAAGCCCTTCCTTGTTGTTTTTTGAGCAAGAAATCATACTTTGCTTTGAGTTCCTCATAATCATTGTCATTTCTTCTCACTTGTTTTGACTTTTTGCATTCTGTTGTAAAATGCCCCATTTCACTGCAGCTGTAACACCTTATCTTGGATCTATCCACCATACCTATTTTGTATCCACATTTGCCACTTCCTCCAGGTTTTGAAATATTTGACTTGTTAAACCTGGAGCTTTGTCCTCTGGGTTTGAAAGCTTTGTTCTTCTTGAATCTTAGATTGGAGAAATTTCTTGCCATGTAGGCCATTGTTTTATTTTCCATGTTTTCCAGTTCCTCCAAAGTGTAGAACCCATCTTCTTCACCATCATTGAGTCCAAGAGTTACACTTTCATCTTCATCTGTGACCTCTTCAATCTTGATGTGTTGTTGATGTTGAAACTCCTGGAGCTGCAGCATCTTTGGATCTTGAACTACTAGAGCATTTGAAGTGTTGGCCATATTTCCTCTTTGACCAGACTGAATAGCTCTCTTTTATAGCAGCTCTAGCTCACAGGTTTTAAGTATGCCATATAAAGTTTCAAGAGAAACTTTTGATAAATCCATTCCTTCTCTTATGGCACTAACCTTGTGCTCTAGATGGTCAGGAAGTGTCAACATGAATTTCATGTTTACCTCCTTTTTGTCATAAAACTTTCCATGCAGCTGCAGGTCATTTATCAACCTGTTGAATCTCTCAAACATCTCAGTCAAACCTTCACTTGGTTTGGTCATGAAAGCTTCATACTGAGACACCAATATTTGTCTCTGATTGTCCTTTACTTCTTCTGTTCCTTCACAGAGTATCTCAATAGTTTCCCATATTTGCTTGGCACTAGTGCAGTTGACAATGTTGTTGTACATGACATTGTCAAATGCTTCAATGATGATAATTGTAAGCAATCATCCAGAGATACTTTTTTCTCTTTCAGTGTCATTATACTCTGAAACCTTTTTAGGAACCCAGTAGGCTGGTATTGTTTCACCATCGATTGTAGTTTCAGATACAGATGTTTGAGGAATGGAAGGACCATTTTCAAGAATTCTAGGGTAAAGTGGATTGGCTGTTTTTATGAACAACATCATTTTTCTTTTCCAAAGGTTGTAGTGTTCTTTGTCAATGGTGGGTATTTTTATGCTGCTTACTTTATGTGCACTCATGTTATATCTTTTCAGGTTATGTATATTGAACATGCTGCTCTAATACCAGTTGTTAAACAGTATAAGTGTTGCAGAATGGGGGGTTGAATGCAACTTGATAATTTATCACTTATCTTGCTAACAACAAACAAGAAGTAATAATATGAAGTAAGAAATACAAACAACAATAAGTAAGCAAGCAAATGAAGAAAGGTGTTTAACTTCAAAAAATTAATTTTATTAATTTTTGTTTGCTACAAATGACTGAAAAATGTTTACAACTTCAATAGATACAAAAACAAAGATCTTGATAGTGTTTCTATGCTTGAAAAAAGTTAAGCTCAGTTGCATAAGAGAAAGTGTTTGTGAGATATGTGTATTTATGTTGAAACACATATCCCACTTACAAGTGTGTTTTCCCTTGTTCCTAGAACAAAGTTTGAAATAGAAACTTCACTTTTTCTATTCAAATTTGTCTTCATTCCATTTGTAGATAAAACTGTTCTGAAATGTACTAACATCCTTGACTCCTTGAGCATGCTTTATCTTTTTATTTTTCTTCTCTCAAGTTGCAGTAGTAGGCTTGACAGACTAGATAGTAATGTCAAAATCAATCCTTGAATTTTACTACCTAGTCTGCTACCTGAAATAGACTGTCAGCTTCAGCAAAAGATTACTGTCAACCTTTAGCTTCTCTTTAGTGACAATATCTTTGACTCCGCATACTTTACTGTCAAACCTGATAGTCTTCTAAAACATGTTGTCTTCCAAAGCTACTGTCAACTATCCCCGCCAATGTTGCTGTAAACTGTTTCCTCCAAAGTTGCTGTCAGTACAACTTTTTGTCTTCGAATCTTCATTCTCCGTCAAGTTTACTGTTAAAGGAATAGTTGTTGTCAGTAAAACTTGTTGTCTTCGAATTTTCATTCTCCGTCAAGTTTACTGTCACGGGAATAGTTGCTGTCAATAAAACTTGTTATCTTCGAATCTTCATTCTCCGTCAAGTTTACTCTCAAAGGAATAGTTGTTGTCGTCTGTTCCAAATGTTTTGTCACTTTAATATACTATTTGTTAGGTCCAAAGTGTTGTAGAGGGGGGGTGAATACAACTGTTTAAAATTAATGAGAGAATAAATAATATGCAGGTAATAAATGATGACACAGAATTTCAAGAATATATCTTTATATTCATTGAAGGATTTGCTACAACATTCATAAAAGCATCATGATCAGTTGAACAATAAATACAGCAATTAAAGCTAGATTCAACTGATCCTCTCTCTCACTATTTGTTTTACAGTAAATGCTCTTTCTTTAAATATATCGTTGAATAATAGAGATGATGAAAGTCTATCTACTAATAAAAACAAAGTGCTGCTTTTATAATGTCATGTAATCTTGATCTTGTCCTTTTTGTGTACGTGGCCCAATCAGGACTTCGACAACAAAAAGTACTTTCCCAACCACTCTGGATCAACCGTTCACAATAAGCCACTTGTCCCTTGAACATTAAATGTTACATATCGACCCGCATCTCGATCTCGGCCTGGACCCATCTCGATCTCGATCTGTGAGAATCTCGATCTCTATCTGTTAAAATCTCGATCTCGATCTCGATCTGTGAAAATCTCGATCTCGATCTGCCGTGGATCGAGATTTGCCTTGCAATGTTTGTCTTCAATTATCAATCTCGATCCGCATCTCGATCTTCTGTGGATCGACATTTGCCTTGGCAAATATGCACTCATCCAATGTTGACTTTCATTAGAGACTAATTGTGGATTAACCTTTTTGAGCAAGTTTCCCTAGCTTCTTCAATTTCTTTTCCTCACTCAATTCAAATGAGATCTTCTATTACTGACATGAACTTGCCTCCAATGTCCTGACACTTGATGCAATGGTCTGGTTCATAAGTGACTAGTCTTGTAGGGGTTCTTGCTTCTGAATGTCAGTTCTCATTTGTTGATTAACCTTCACATTATCCAGTTGTTGAGATACATTACATGAAATCACTTTGGTCTTCTTGATACTTCTTTGACACTAATTTGATTCTCCATTTGATAAGTTAGGGCATGAGCAATACTGAGATTGAACTTCTTCTCACTTAAGCATTCTTGATTAACCAAATTAGTTATTTGTAGTTACCAAGTATCATTACCATTTCTTCAGTTGATTGATTCCATGTGCTTCTTCCGTTTCCCTTGTTTTGCTGTGGTTTTTATCTTTTTTCTAGTTGAGTTACATAGTAATTAAGTGTTACATGTTAGTACACCTATGCCTTTCAATCTCCCCCTATTTGATTGTCTAACAATGACAACCAAATTCACAATGAGGATAACTCAACTAACCAGGGACTGAAAAAGATAAAATAACATTCATAAAAGATCATGTCAACTAGCATAATGCTTGGCTTGATTAACTAGCTTCATGTCTATTACTGATACTTCAAGTGCCAAAATTGGACACATGTTGGCTTGATCAAATGGCTTCATGCTCTTCTAGAGATTTTCTCCAAGTACTTAAGAGCACGGTCCACTCAATCTTCAATTATCCTTCTGAAGTCCTTTTAGCAGTATTACCACCGCCGAACTTCGCGAAATAATTGACGCCTAATATAAACCAGTTTCAAGACACTTAGCTAACTAACTTCTACCTTACACTACACAAGAAGACAGATAATATACTTACAATGCAGGAAAACAAGAAAACAAATTACAACGCAAAGAAACATTACAAGCATAATACATTAAAACTTCGATTTCTTGCGCTCCTCTTCCCCACGAGCTTTCTTCTTGGCTGCTTTTTCTTTCCTCATGAACTCAGGGTTGCAGACTTCATCCATCCTTTTCTTGAGAAGATTAAGTCCTTCTGCTTCCACATGATTTCTGATTTTGTAGTCTCGAAACAACCTCAACCACCTTTCAACCATACTACGAGTGGTAAGCTTCGTGGGAATGTCTTCAAACATCAGCTTAGTGACTTTATCAGGATACCCCTTTTCCCCTTTCTTCCTTATGACCAGCTGCTTAGGGTATCCAATGACACTAGCGGTGGTGCATTGCTGTAGCCTCTGAATATCAAGTTGTTGTCTTCTCTTACAGAAGTTATCAAACGTGACCCTTAGATAATCCTGATCAAACTCGTCAACATCATCCATCTCATCAATCAATTCCCTTATGATACACAGTGTTTCATGACTGTGTTCTGCAAAGATGTCGTACTTGATTTCAATGACGGTTTCCACCTGATGCTTGTCTGTATAGATCAGCAGATCATTCTCATTCTCAGCTTTGCTTTTGACAAACTTGACATTTGCACCAGCCACTGCACCAACTTCCTCCCTTATCTCTCCTTCTTCAGGGATGTCTAATCTTGGATCTCCGTACATCTGCACATGCTCCTTTATTGCTTCTTCTTGCTGCTCAAATGCATAGTCTTCAGGCTCCTTCTTAACCACTGGTAGTTTGGCTTCAGGCAACTTGTATCTAACATCCTGCCTTCTTATCAACTTTTCCAAGTCCTTAGCCACCAGTTTCTTTTCCTTTGTTAGAAAACCCTTTGAGAGAACTAGCTTTGCAACTGCCTTCAGCACATTTCCGCTCGGGGTCAGTTTTGAGTCATGCAGATTTACGACCTTCAAGACCTTGTCATGGACGTATCTGATCTGGTAGGGATTTAGAATAATGTCAACCCCTCTGTTTTCGGCCATCTTTAACAGTTTCTCCTTAAACAGCACTCCAGTCTTGACAGAGGTGTCTACCTTGTGAGCGAATTCTACCAGTTCACTTGCACCCCTTGCATGGAAAACAGTTTCATCGACCATACACGGCTCGATTTTTGTTATGGGTGTCCAAGTAATCATCAGATTCCATGCCTTCTCCTGAAATATGACTTGTACGGAGGTGCATCCCTGTCTTATACAGTTTAGATAATTCAGCAGCCCAGGGTTTAGATTTTCTAGCTTGTGGAGAAGGAAACTCAATCTTTCTGAGTCAGGAGCATAGGCTCTTGGTCCAGCTAAGGCTTCTCTAGCCTTGTCCCACTCGGGACCTTCCCTCCTTATGTCAGCCTGGACCTTAGGATCTGTGATCTTTTTCATTTCATACTCATGCTGAGTTTTCTGAGCCGCTCTCTTCTCCTTTGCCATTAGTTCCTTTTCCACTATTCCTTGAAGCACTTCTTCATTCACTCTTTCTCTGGCTTCCCTGAAAATCTCTTCTTGCATCTCCGCTTCTTTCACTGCTTCATCAACTCCTTCTTCTGGCACATGCTCGTCAGCAACCGAGTGGTCTCCTGCATCTCCTTCGCCGGATCCGCCAGGATATAGACCTCTTTCTTGTTCCCACTCTTTTGCCCGTTGCTCAAGTCTCGACCTCCTTGCCACTAAGGCTTCTACATCCATCTCGTCATCATCAGAATCTTCAATAAAGTTTCCCATAAGTACATCGACGAGTGGTGTTTCTTTCTCAGCTTCTTCTTCAACTACCATCTTCTGCTTGCCTTTGTCTTTAAGAGCCGGTTGAGCCTCCTCCACCTTTTCACCATATTTGTTTGAGGACTCGATCACCGGACCCTTACTAGTCAGCTTTTTCAGACCCTGATCCTCCTTCTCCCCCTTAGGTGGGTTATCCTCATCAGGAGCATCATCATCATCTTTATCGTCACCACCACCACCGGTTGAAGGACCAGGTCCAGCCCTGTTACGTCCAAAGACAGCATCAAGTAGTTCATTCAGCTTCGTCCAGACCTGAGACATGCCATGAGTGACATCATCGACTGACCGCCCAACCTCCACTTGTACCAATCCAAGATTGTTTATCTTGTCAATCATTTGATTTTGGACGGCAATTAGGTTCTCCATGAACTGTGCTCCAACCTCCAATCTTCCAGAGTGAGAAGAGACAGCAATAGTAACACTAGCAACTCCAGCCTCCAAAGCCTCCACCTTTTTCACTAGATCTTGCAATTTAGGGGACGGTGTTTGGCTTGGTTTAAACTGTTTACTCTCGCCGGGTTCTGTTTCACTCAAGATCCCTAAAAAGAAAGGATCTACTCTCCCTGTCTCTCCCTCGTGTTTAGAGCCTAACAGTACTAGAGCCTCATCTACTAGTCGCTGGGGACTAGCAGTGAGTTGGTCGGCGATATCGGTCAGTGAGACTGAACCTTTAAGCGCTGTGTCTACGTTAGGAGATGGTGTTATGACCATGTCATCCCCTTCTTCACCAAGAACCTTTTCTGGTTCGCTGGGCTGTTCTGGAGGCGTAGACCCACCAGTCACCAGATGTCGTTGCTCTGCGAGCAACTTGTTTTCTGATTTAGATGAGGAAGAGTCATCCGTACTGGATTCGACAGACTCTTCCGCATTAAAACTTCCTGAGATCCTAGCATCAGAAGTGCTAGTCTCAGTTTGCCATTCCCCTTCCGAGAAATTGCTCAAAGAGCCCTGAGCGGACAACTCAGGGGAGGTAGGGCCAGCTCCTATTGGCTGTTGAGCTGGACCCCCTCCTTGACTCTCACCAATATGCCTAGGCGAGTGCGAATGTGTTGGAATGTTTTGGAGAGGTGAGCCACCAGCGTGAGGTGTGGTGGCTGTGAGAGTTGAACTATCTTTAACAGGTTGTGCAGTTGCCACTGGGATAGAATCCATCTTTTGCTTCTTTGAGAGTGGCAGAGCTGCTGATTTTACTACTCTCTCAACTCCTACACTCCCTCCACTCGACTTAGATGGGCTTGCCTTCCTTTTATCACCAATTTTAAGGCTGGTTGAAAGTTTGTGAACAGAAAGGCTTGCAGCCTGGGATAGAACCTGGGGGTTTTCAGGCCCACGGCTGTAGAAACAGGTTGAATTGATGATTGATCAAGATCAGCAAGAATAGGTACCTGACTCAGAAGATCGTCATCCTTGTCGGCTCCAGCTTCTGCAACATTTGCCTCGGCCATGTCAACATCCATACCTGCTTCTTCCAAATTTCCAGACACTTGAGCTCCACCTTCAGCTTCGTTACCGCTACTCTCAGCTTCTACTGCAGTAAACTGAGAAGCATGCATCCTAGCATACTCATCTTGCAGATCCTGGAAGTACGGAGTCAGGCGCACCTCAAAAAGTCTTGACTTTTGCTGGGTTTCCATGGTGGAGATACTCTTTATGGTCATATCAAAACATGCCATCCTTTCAGAGCCTTGAAATATTCTTCTGTGCTCCTCTGAAAGAACGTCATCCAGAACCATCTGAAGGAATCTTGGCATCCAGCATTTGACTGGTCCATCTTCCGGATTCCTAGATGCATTCTTTTCCAATGCCCATCTCTCAAGCAACTGAACCAACAGATGTTTGCCCACATTCACCTTCCTGTTGTTGGCCACTCCATATAGTATATTACCCGGCAGCTGTTGTTCATTGGCCTGTAGTCTTTGTCCTTTGGGAACATACAACGTTGAATGGCTTGCACTACATAATCCCACTCAGCTGGTAGCATACCGGTGTTAACCTTTGTTACCTTGATAGGACCCGTGGGAGGGCGACAACCTATCTCCGTGAATAATTGTAACATATCCTCCATAGTGGGTTCCGGAACAAAGTTTTATGAAGGAAGCCCGAGTATCTCATTGAACTTCTGCAGACTAACCTCATATTTTGCACCACTGATAGTGAAGGATAACCCTGTTGGATTTGCTTTACCACCCTGAATCTCTAATGTTGAGTAAGCAGCTTGAAGGGCTTCGACATTCAGGATGGGAGAGTTGGTTAAAGCATGACTTATTATGGATGTGTTGTTGAGGGACTCAATCCAGAACTGGTAGTGAATGAATCGACCAGTTGCTCGATCAGCAGAGAGATTAACAAAGTTGGTTTTGGGAATTGTGAAATTTGGGTTTGCCATTTTAAATTTGTGTTTGAGAAAAGAAATGTTCTGAAATGGTTTTTCAATGTAAATTTAGAGAACAAGTCCTGAATTTAAACAAATAAAAAAAACGTACACTATCCCCACTAATTACCCCACGTAATTAGTGACACAAATTAAAACAAAGTAACTTCCCCACTAATGACCACTTAACTCCCCACTAATGATTGACGGTTGAGTTTTCGAAAATTAAAGTGAACAGCCGTTAAAAAAAATTATTTTTCCGGAAAAACACAAACACGGCGGTTAAGTTGCACTTTATGGATTACACAGTAGTACTCATAACTATTCCACTCAAGAACACAAAATAAATCGAGAACAAGAAAGCGCGAACAAAAAAAACAAACTCACTCGAATAAAAAATAAAATTTTGGCAGAGTTTCGTTTTAGTGATCAATGCTTTCAAGTAACAGTTAGTGATTTTTTGTTTAAGAAAATCACAAGAAAACTTGGTGTTATGGCAGGGAAGAGGATGCTGTGAATGTATGTATATGCGTGTGTATTTGCTTCAGCTTTTTGAACTAGTGAGAGAGAGAAGGTTAAGAGAAATAATGAACAGTCTATATAATGCTATTATTATATACTTGCACGCCAAAAAAAATAACTGAAGAGACAAGTCACATCTCGATCTCGAGATCCGCATCTCGATCTACATCTCAAAGTCGATCTTGATGTTGATCTTGATGTCGATCTCGATCCGCATCTCGATCTACATCTTGATGTCGATCTTGATGTCGATCTCGATCCGCATCTCGATGTGGATAGATCGAGATGTTCCTTAACAGTTTTTAAGCAATTTTCGCAAGTCAATCTCGATCTCGATCCAGAACCAGATCGAGATTTGCCTTAGAAACTTACAATTTTGAAATGACAGGGAATTTAGCAAATAAATCATGCATTACAAAATTAAGTCTAGCATTAAATCTTATCACATTATTAGACAATAATCATATGGATACACAGATCATCATAAGATTAATGTCATGAAACTTTCTAACTTCCCCTTACGACATGCAATACATACATTTTTTTAAAGTTAAGTACACATTATTAATTATGAATATTCATGAACAACAATAATATGTACACAAACTGAATTATAACAGATAGGTAGCAAAACTAACAGGTGTTAAGCATCCCCAATTCACCAACCAATCTAGAAAATGTTGATTCGTCTAGAGGTTTAGTGAATATATCTGCTATTTGACGTTCAGTAGACACAAAATGCAACGCTACAGTTCCATTTTCTACATGCTCTATAATAAAATGATACCTTATATCAATATGCTTAGTCCTTGAGTGATCCACAGGATTGTTGGTCATTGCAATAGCACTTGTGTTGTCACACATGATAGGAATCTTAGATACTTCCACACCGTAGTCCTTGAGTTGGTTCTTCATCCACAGTATCTGGGCCACACAGCTTCCAGCAGCAATATATTCTGCTTCAGCTGTCGAGGTAGATACTGTGTGTTGTTTCTTGCTTTGCCAAGACACCAACCTTCTTCCAAGAAACTGACAGCTTCCTGAAGTGCTCTTCCTATCTATTCTACAACCTGCATAATCTGAATCCGAATAGCCAACAAGATTAAACCCTGTATCTCTTGGGTACCAAATCCCGAGATTTGATGTTCCCTTGAGATACCTAAAAATACGCTTTACGGCTATGAGATGTGACTCTCTAGGATCCGCTTGGAACCTTGCACATTAGCATGTAGAGAACATAATATCAGGTCTGCTAGCAGTTAAATACAAAAGTGAGCCGATCATACCTCGATAGCTTGAAATGTCTACAGGTTTACCCGCTTTATCTTCGTCAAGCTTCGTGGCTGTTGCCATAGGAGTCTTAGCTTGTGATACATCTTGGAGACCATACTTCTTCAATAAATCATGAATTTACTTGGTCTGGCAGATAAATATCCCGTCCTCCTTCTGACTAACTTGAATACCCAGAAAGAACGTCAGCTCTCCCATCATGCTCATCTCATACCTCGATTGCATTAACTTTGCAAATTTAGCACACAGCTTCTCATTTGCAGACCCAAAGATAATGTCATCCACATATACTTGCACCATTATTAGATCATCTTTGCATTTCTTGTAGAAAAGCGTCTTGTCGATTACTCCTCTAGTGAAACCACTTTCTAGTAAGAAGTCTGACAGAGTTTCATACCACTTCCGCGGAGATTGCTTAAGGCCATATACTGATTTGAAGAAGCGATAAACATAATCACAGTATTTGCTGTCGAAAACCCAGGAGGTTGATCAACATACACTTCTTCATCCAGTTCACCGTTTAAGAATGCACTCTTGACATCCATCTAATAGACTTTAAAACCATGATGTGCTGCGAATGCTAAGAACATCCTTACGGCCTCTAGCCTTGCTACTGGTGCGTAGGTTTCATCATAATCAATTCCTTCTCTTTGAGTATAACCCTTAGCAACCAGGCAAGCTTTATTTCGTGTTACAAGTCCGTTTTCATCCAGCTTGTTTCTGAATACCCATTTTGTTCCAACAACAGATCTATTCTTTGGTCTAGGTACCAGCTTCCACACCTTCTGCCTTTCAAACTGATTGAGTTCTTCTTGCATAGCAATCACCCAATCAGCGTCATCTAGGGCTTCTTCCACCACTTTAGGTTCCAATTGAGAAAGGAACACTGAGTATAGACATTCATTCTCAGTGGCAATTTTAGCTCTAGCTTTTCCTCTAGTGGTCACTCCGGCATCTGGATCACCAATAATTAGCTCAAACGGATGGTCCTTGCTCCAAGTACGATCCCTAACAAATGTTCTTGATGACTCAGCTTGATCTTGTAAGTGAAGGTGACTTAGTCTAGAAGCACTTCCACTAGCTCCTCCTGAGCCAGTACTAGCTCCCCCTGAGTGAGCTGCTCCCCCTGAGTGAGCTGCTCCCCCTGAGTGAGCTGCTCCCCCTGAGTGCATACTTATTCCCCCTGAGTTAGTACCAGGTCTAACGGAAGGTGATCCCTCAGCCCTAATGTTTTGTATTGGCGAGACACTAGACTCTTGATTAATTACATTATTTATCATTGGATCACTACCTTGCACTACAGACTCAGGAATTGTATCCACTTCATCAATATCCATATTTTCAAATCTTAGGGAAGTGGGCTCACTGTCTTCTTTTTGTATAGAAGGGAGCTTTGAGTCGTCGAATGTGACATTAAGGCTTTCAACCACCTTGCGATCATTAAGCACAAACACCCTATACGCTGCTACTACTTCCAAAGAATATCCAATGAAAACCCCTTCATCTGCTTTGGCATCAAACTTTCCAAGTTGTGCATTGTCTCTTAACACAAAGCATTTGGCACCAAACACGTGAAAGTACTTGATAGATGGTTTTCGTTTATTCATCAGATAGTAAGGCGTCTCATTATAGTCTTTTGTAATCAGGGTTCTGTTCTGTGTATAACACGCCGCGCTAACTGCTTCAGCCCAAAAATACAAAGGAAGTCTTGACTCATACAGCATTGTCTTAGCTGCTTCAACCAGTGTCCTATTCTTCCTTTCTACCACCCCATTCTGCTGCGGTGTTCTCGGTGCTGAATACTGTCGTCTGATCCCTTTAGATATGCAGAAATCCATTAACACTGAGTTCTTGAATTCTGTCCCGTTGTCGGATCAGATAGTCTTCACAGTCAGACTTGCTACGTTTTCAATTACCAGTACATGCATAATGATTTCATGTGGCACTTCATCTTTCGATGTCACAAACTTTACCCATGTGTATTTGGAAAAGTCATCGACTATCACCAGCGCGTATCTTTCCCTTAACATTGACATAACATTAACGGTCCAAACAAATCCATGTGAAGAAGTTGTAGGGGCTCGGTAATGCTATTCACTTGTTTGTCCTTATGCGAGGCTCTTTTTGATTTTCCCATCTCACATGCTTCGCAGAGTCCATCTGGAGTAAACTCCATCTGCGGCAGCCCTCTCACCAATTCTCTCCTTACGAGATTATTCATTGCTTTAAAGTTCAGGTGAGATAATCTTTTATGCCATAGCCAACTTTCATCAGCAGAAGCCTTGCTGTAGAAACACGTGACTTCAGACTGATCAGCAGAATTCATGTCGGCTATGAACAAATTTGACTTCCTTACTCCTTTTAGAGCAAGGCTTCCATCCTTTTTGCTTCGAATCGAACAACCATGCTTCCCAAAGTTGATGTCAAAACCCTTGTCGGTGAACTGACTAACGCTGAGAAGATTATGTCGCAATCCTTCAACAAAAGACACGTCCTCAATGATAACATTTCCACAGACAATCTTGCCATATCCCCGGTTGTAACCTTTGCTGTTATCTCCAAAAATAACCACGGAGCCGGCTCTCAACACCAAATATGTTAGTAGGGACTTATTGCCGGTCATATGCCTCGATGCTCCACTGTCCAGCACCCATATGACTTTACTTTTTTCCTTTTCACTGCCCTGCAAATCCAGAAAGGTTAGGTGTTCTTCGGAACCCAATGATGTTTGGGCCCGACATCAATAATTTTCTTTTTCTTTTCAGATACAGAAGTCTTTGCCTTGTTGCCATCAGGGGCATACATCTTGACTTTGTCTTTTCCCTTGTCAACCTTGACTGGTTTGTCAGGTTTGGGAGTAGACTGGTCACTCCTAACTTTAGGAGGACTTGAAGTCTTAGCCTTTGACCCCGCAAGCTTTTTCTTACCACTACTAGATGTATGTTCACCAGATATACTAGCAGTATTCATCAAATTAAAATAAGCATGCATGATGTTTACAGCACATGGCATACAATTAGGATTATTGCATTTGGCATGATTTGCATACATGTTAAGCAAAGCAGTAGTTGCAGGCATGGTATTACAACCAACAGGTTTTTCTTCCTCTATATAGAACGGGCAATAGTAAGACAAATGATCAGTTTGATTACAAATATAGCATGCCTTCCTAGCTCGTGTAGATGTAGATACAGATACAGGTTCAGTTTTAACTACATCTACAGGTGTTTTCATTTGGTCTGACCCTGCTACCCATTGTTTATATGACACTGTCTTAGCCTCCTTGGTTCCTACACCTCTCTTAGCATAAGCACTCTTACTCGCTCTCTTAGAAGTTGTAGGTTTTACTACTTGTTCTTTCGACTCTTTTTCCATTTTAATCTCATGTTCAATTTTAACAGCAACAGGATCTATTGTCCTAGGCTCAAACTGCTTAAAGATAGGTTTTCTAACATCCCCTAAAACCTCAGGCACATTTTCTTTGACTAACACTGGCTCTAACAACTCAGCAGCCCTATTTTTCTTTTTCTGTGTGTAGTCAAGTCCTATGTTTACTTTTTCATTTTTACTCTTGCCTGCCAGTTTCATGTACATGTCCCTTTCTACAAAAACTTTATTAGCGGCTTCTTTAAAAGATTGACATGTTATTTTAAGCTCAGCTAATTCATTCTTAAGTTCTTCGTTAAGGTCTTCCCTAATCTTAAGCTTGTGTTCTAAAACGTCTACCTGATTCATTAACTGCCTTTCTTTACTTTCTCCTGATTCTAATTCCTCTACCTTGGCCTCGAAAAGTCTATTCTTAAGGGAGAGTTTAGCATTTTCCTCATTAACAGCGATTAGATTCAGTTGGAGATTGTACATGTCTTTAGTCATGGCAGCTAATTCATTTTGGTACTCAGAAATAGACATTTCATTTACGGTTAGAATTGGTACCTCTGATTGTTCTGAAGATTTTGCCATTAAAGCGAGGTTGCATAGCTCCTGATCTTCATCTTCATCAGACTCGTCCCAACCCTTCCCTTCAGTCACAACATATGCCCGGCTTCCCTTCTGTTGCTTGCTAACCAAGGCGTCATATTTCTTTTTCAGATCAGCATAGGATTCCTTGGGATGAACGTATTTGGGCTTCTTGCACTCTGTTGCAAAGTGTCCCAATTCATTGCAGTTAAAGCATCTGAACTTGTTCTTGTCTACCAGGTTAGGTCTGTAGCCACTACTAGATGTGCTACCTCGACCGCTGTAATTTCCCCGGCCACTTACACTACTACCTCTGCTGCTGCTGCTGCTTCTTCGGCTGAAAGAACTACCAAATCGTCCTTTACCTTTTCTTGGCTTCCTGAAGCTGATATGAGCAAATTCTCGAGCAATACAAGCATATGACTTGTCTTCTAATTTGTCCAGCTCTTCAAGGGTATAATATTCATCCTCACTTTCTTCGGATGGATCTTCAATATCTAATATCACCCTTTCAGGATTAGCAGTTTTTAATGAGACAGCTGCAAGTGCCTTTACAGTAGACTCTTCAGCTACAAGTCCAGATTCACTTACCACTTTGTATTCTCCACTATTGTAGGATCTTCTTTTGTCATTTTGTTCTTGCTCCAGCTCGTAGGTCTTTAAAACACCATACAGCTTTTCGAGAGAAGTATTTTTCAAGTCTCTTGACTCTCGAATGGCAGTGATCCTGTGTTCCAGATATTTAGGCAAATTCAAGAGAAACTTGATATTTGAATCTGCCAGTGGATAGACTTTATCTCTTATACTCAGCTTGATAAGCAATTTACTGTAACGTTTGTAAACATCCGCTACACTTTCTCCTCGTTCGCATCTGAACGATTCATATTCAGAAATCAGAATGCGCTTGTGATTATCTCTAACTTCCTCGGTCCCCTCCATCACTACAGCCAGTTTATCCCACATGGCTTTAGCTGTTTTTAATCCCTTTATTTGAACATAGTACTCTGAGTTTAGGGATTCAATTATGACGTTGCGTAACGACGCATCCATACCAACCAATTCTTTATCTGCGTCCGAAAACTCCATTTCCTCTTTAGGAACAGACCGGGATGGTATTAGTATCCCTCCTTCCATTCGCTCTGGCTCAATTCTCATGGGTATGTATGGACCGTTCTCCAATATTCTCAAGTATACCTTGTTTATTGATTCAAGGTAGGCTTTCATCCTTCCTGTCCATTCGTCATAATGTTGTGTATAAAACGGAGGTATCTTAAATCTGTGTGCGGCGGCCATTTTAATAAAGTTTAAAATTAAGATAATACACTTTTCAAATTACAATAAATTGTATTTACTTGAAAAATTAATTATCTCACTTTAAATATCCAACACTTAATATCCAATGGGTTTTGCACTTAAGATTCAAGCAAGTTAGTTCTAATCTCAGGAACAGTAGCAGGGTCCACAATTTTTCAAGTCCAAACAAAAAGTTGTCCACTTTCTAGTTGACAGAAGTTCGAATATGACCTTTTTGTTTAGTCAAACAGTTGATTCCAGTTTTCTAGTCAATCAATCAAATATTCCTTTATAACCAGATTTTTGACCACAAGAAAATCCACAAAGCTCTAATCGTACAACGGTTTGGAATGATGTACAAATATTCCTTACACCATGACTCAGAACCTTTTTAGATCTATGAACTTTTCAAGAAGAAACAAACAAAAACTTTTCGGCACAAACTTCAAGAAAAATTGGATCTGGGATTTTCAAGAACCAACTCAAACAACACAATAAGATCTCTGTTATATGTGTTTAACAGGGGCTCTGATACCAATTGTTAGGTCCAAAGTGTTGTAGAGGGGGGGGGGTGAATACAACTGTTTAAAATTAATGAGAGAATAAATAATATGCAGGTAATAAATGATGACACGGAATTTCAAGAATATATCTTTATATTCATTGAAGGATTTGCTACAACATTCATAAAAGCATCATGATCAGTTGAACAATAAATACAGCAATTAAAGCTAGATTCAACTGATCCTCTCTCTCACTATTTGTTTTACAGTAAATGCTCTCTCTTTAAATATATCGTTGAATAATAGAGATGATGAAAGTCTATCTACTAATAAAAACAAAGTGCTGCTTTTATAATGTCATGTAGTCTTGATCTTGTCCTTTTTGTGTACGTGGCCCAATCAGGACTTCGACAACAAAAAGTACTTTCCCAACCACTCTGGATCAACCGTTCACAATAAGCCACTTGTCCCTTGAACATTAAATGTTACATATCGACCCGCATCTCGATCTCGGCCTGGACCCATCTCGATCTCGATCTGTGAGAATCTCGATCTCTATCTGTGAAAATCTCGATCTCGATCTCGATCTCGATCTGTGAAAATCTCGATCTCGATCTGCCGTGGATCGAGATTTGCCTTGCAATGTTTGTCTTCAATTATCAATCTCGATCCGCATCTCGATCTTCTGTGGATCGACATTTGCCTTGGCAAATATGCACTCATCCAATGTTGACTTTCTTTAGAGACTAATTGTGGATTAACCTTTTTGAGCAAGTTTCCCTAGCTTCTTCAATTTCTTTTCCTCACTCAATTCAAATGAGATCTTCTATTACTGACATGAACTTGCCTCCAATGTCCTGACACTTGATGCAATGGTCTGGTTCATAAGTGACTAGTCTTGCAGGGGTTCTTGCTTCTGAATGTCAGTTCTCATTTGTTAATTAACCTTCACATTATCCAGTTGTTGAGATACATTACATGAAATCACTTTGGTCTTCTTGATACTTCTTTGACACTAATTTGATTCTCCATTTGATAAGTTAGGGCATGAGCAATACTGAGATTGAACTTCTTCTCACTTAAGCATTCTTGATTAACCAAATTAGTTATTTGTAGTTACCAAGTATCATTACCATTTAATATTTAAATTTAGAAAATATTAAATATAGATTTAATGGTTTAATCTCATCAATAACATGTTAAAATATAATATTTATATTATTTATTTTAAAAACAATAACAAAAGATTTAAATCATATTAATAATATATAAAAGTTTCTATTCATATTATTAATTTAAAAATACTAATAAAGATAATTAATTTAAATTTAAATAATTAAATAATCATAAAAACTTAATAAACTTATATTGATATTAAATTAATAAATGAATACGTATAAATATAAGAACCATGTTTCACACGAGTTTAAATCTAGTAATAATAATAAGCTAAGAGCATCTCCAATGGGAGAGATCCCTTAACAATAATATCATATATCACAATATTTATCAATTAGTGCACTACAATGACATTATGTAAAAGATAGCCCTTAATAAAAAATTTAGATAGGGGTTATCTGCTAAAATTTACGGTCTATATATGACAAATGTCCGATGACAAAAAATATATAGAAAATGTTATAATTAAGAATAAAAAAATTATTTTTGCAAAAAAATAAACTGAAAATGTGATATTTTTCAAAAAAACTCAATTATTTATTAATTAAATTAAATATAATATTTTAATAATTGAAATTTCATTCCGCGGCATAACAGTAAAAATTGTACTTAAATAATGTTTTATCCATAGTAACCTTTTAAACACAATCCAAGATCCCCAATATTCTACTCTACAAGTACTATAGTATACATATTACATACATACATACATACATGTATGCATACATGTTTCTTCCGCGTATGATGCTACCAATTCTTGACATGTCACATTCTACCAATTTTTTACACTATTCATATTCATATGGCTCTAACAATGTCACTTTATCCACGTCTCCATCTTATATATTGTTTTATCTTGTTCTTCTAAACTAGTTACATCCTTTATTTATTACATACTTGTAGCTCTGTCTTCAACTGCCTCTCTTTACTCCCTCCAAAATATACCTACAACGTATACTTGTAACAATATATGTGTGCAAACTTTATTTCATTTTGTACATACAAATGACAGGTTCTTCAAATCTTGATTATCCAATTGGTAGTTTTTCAGCCTCACCCGAATTTGAGTTTTGGGTGACCCGAAACCCGGTTCCTCAACCCGACATTGTACCCGCTGATGAGTTGTTTCTTGATGGGGTTTTACAACCCCTTCACTTTATTAAACTTGACCCGGTGAAACCCATTTCGGATCCGGATGTACAACCCGGTTTGGGACATGGGTTAGCAGGATCCGACCCGAAAACGTTGCCTAAACGGTGGAAAGACATTTTTAAAAAGTCGGGCGACCGGAAAATCAAGAACGAGGATAAAGAGAGGAAGAGAGAGAAAAAGGGGAATGGGGCTAATGGGTTGTCTACGGCGGAGCTTAATATTAATATTTGGCCGTTTTCACGGAGTAGATCGGCCGGAACCGGCGGGAATCGACCGGCGCCGGTAAGCCGGAAAATCAGTAGCGCGCCTTGTTCGAGGTCAAATTCGGCTGGGGAGTCAAAATCAAGAAAGTGGCAGAGTAGTCCTAGCCGTGGTGGGGTCCACCTTGGACGGAATAGCCCCGTTTGGCAAGCCCGGCGAATATCCGGCGCCAGCGCTGGTCGAGGTGGGTCTGACGTTTTTACACGAAATGGCGAAAAGGGTATCCAAAAAGATGTAAATAACACTCGCCGGAAAAAAACGATGTCTGGCGACCTTGCCGGCGACGGTGGGGTGAAAGTGAAGGTGTTGAATGTGAATGTTCCGGCGTGTATTGGATATACGAGTCATTTGGGTTGTAGAAGTGACGAGATTGAAAGAAATGCGTTGGTTGGTGGCGGCAGCGGTGGTGCTAAGAGTAGCTCCGCCGTGCACGGTGGCGGAAATGGCAATAGTAATTTGTTTAATCTTCGAGGTTTGTTTACTAAAAAAGTGTATTAACTAAATGACTTTATAAGCTCATGATTAGGAGAAAGTTACTACAGAGTAGTTAAGCTTAATTTGTAATTGAAGCTATGATCCCTTTGTTTATTATCAAAAGTATGTAATTGGTTATTATAATTCTGTTTTTCCAAGAGCAGACTCATGTAACTTCTTAACTTTTGTAATTATAATGTTTATATTATTGTAGTTACTTTTTGTATTCATGTATTATTGCTGTAATCGATGCGTTCAAGCTCCTAATTGCGATTTGCAAATGATTTCAGCTTTAAGCCATTGTTTGAAACTTGCTGGCATAAGTTTAGTTAAATTTTATTGCATAATAATTTCAAGTTAGAAATAGAAAAAATTTAAAGATCGTGACATCTAGAGCAAAAGTTAGTTATCGAACTTATTGTCAGATGTACCTATTTTTAACCAGGGTATACTGCAATATATTTTGAATAAATCTTGGCGTATATATATATATTCGCCATCGTCAAAATTATATTCTCAAACATCGTCACGGAAATATAAATCTTCGTCGTCACATAAATCACATTCTCAAACATCGTCATAAATCTTCATCATCACATAATTCATATTCTCAGCTAACTTCAAGTAAGATTTCTTATCTATACATAAACATGTAAGTTGATTTTGTATACATGTGTATATCATTTGAACTGTGTGTGTATGTATGTACGTACGTATATATGTATGTATGTATTCAATTAATCAATCTGTAATGTTGTGATCGTTATTTTTAAAATAATTAAAAATAATAATTTTAATTTAATATTTTTACATTTAATTGCATTAGCCGTAAATTTATTTTATTAAAGACAAAATTTTGGAAGACTTGTTTATAATTTTGTTCAAAAATAATTATATTTATATAAAATTTTAAAATCTCTCTTTTTGGGTTCTTTTTACGCAACTTAAAATTTTAATAAAATAAGATTTACTTAATATATTTAATTTTTTTAGTTAAAATCATTTTTAAAAATCTTTTATTAAAAAAAAATATTTAAAGTTATTGAATAAAGCTCCTTCTTACCTAAATTTGGTGTCACACTTATAAAAAGGACGGACGACAATATTTTATAAAATATATTTTTTTATATATGGGGATTAAAATATTTTATTTAAAATATTTATCAACAAGGTACTATAAAATCTTGTTGGAATAATAGCTCATAATGCTTTATATTTACTATTAGTATCTTATTATCACATGCTTAACACATGCCTTTAATATCTATATATTTACAGTCGTCAAAATCATATTTTCACACATCGTCATTTCTCTTCGTCGTCACATAAATCACATTCTCAAACATCGTCATAAATCTTCATAATCGCATAATTAACATTCTCAGATAACGTCACCTAAAATTTCTTTTATATATATATATATATATACACACGTATAAATTGATTATATAAATATGTATGTATGTGTATATCATTCGAATCGTGTGTATATACGTACGCACGTGTGTGTATATATATATATATGTATTCAATTAATTAATCTGTAATGTTGTGATCGTTCACTTTACAATAATTAACAATATTATTTTAATTTAATATTTTTACATTTAATTATATTAGCCGTAAATTTATTTTATTAAAAATAAATTTTCAAAGACTTGTTTCTAATTTTATTAAAAAATAATTATATTTATATAAAATTTTAAAATCTTTCATTTTGGATTCCTTTTATACAACTTAAAATTTTAATAAAATAAGATTTACTTAATATATTTAATTTTTTCAATTAAAACTATTTATAAAAATCTTTTAGTTAAAAAAATATTTAAAATTATTGAATAAAACTATTTCTTACCTGAATTTGGTGCAACGCCTATAAAAAGATAGGGGAGAATACTTTTTACTATGAATATCCATGTTTAGTGTAGAAATATAAATAATATACATTTTCTTGACAAAAAAAGAAGAAATAATATACATTTATTACAGAAAATAAATTTACACGAGGGCGGCAAAACGCGGGGAATTTTCGATAAATTAATATTTTTTCTCATATTATTTTTCAAGTATATATATGTCACTAATTCGAATTTTTTAGGGTCTTAGATGGCTGAAAAAGTTTCAAATTTGGTTCCTTCTGCTACATGGATTCCCCAAGATGATCTCCTGTTAAAACATTCGATGGAGGTAATTAAATTTCAATTCTTTCTTAATTATAATTGTTATTATTGTTCTCTTAGTTATAATTATATTTGTTGTGCTTATTTGTGATTACGTATAATTGATTAATTTACTTTTAATTAAACATCATCTGTCTAGTTTTTAGCTGTATGTACATGCAATCAAAAGCATAATGATAATTGAAAAATCATTAATTATTAATGAATTGTTGGTTGTGGTGAATTGCACTATTGTTACAACTTACAAGTGATTTGTACTGTAAGGTTAGTGAATTGCTGTGAAGTAATAACTGATGATTTGTTTTAGTGCAATGTGATTGCGTAATTGATGATTTGTATCGTAATTGTTTTTATGGTTTAAGTAAAGTTAATTGTTATTCTTAGTGGTTTTTATTGCAGGCTGGTGCTTCTTTCGAAGCACTTGCTAAGGGAGCTGTGAAATTTTCTCGTAAGTTTACTGTTCATGAACTGCGAGAACGGTGGCATTCACTTCTTTATGATCCTGTTGTTTCAGCTCAAGCTTCTGTCTGGATGATGGAGCTTGAACTCTCTGGGTTTAATTCATTGTCAATGTTCGGTAGGGTAGACAATGCTAAGAGTGCAGGAGTTACTGCGAAGAGGAAGATTGAGAGCGTTCGTAGACAATATAATGCCATGCGGAAGAGACTTAATACTGAGCTTTTTGACTATAATGATGTAGGCCTTGTAGAACCTAATCTACATGATTGCAACGGGCATGAAGGTGGTGTGCATGATAGTGGGAGTGCAAATTGTAGGCTTCGTGATTGTATCGCAGACCATTTTGGGCTTCAGGATTCAGGCTTTGATGTTCTCCATCCAGTTTTTCCTCAACAAGCAGGGGATATTGGTTCTGCCAGCGGTGTTGATCATAGTGTGAATGTTTATCAAACACAATGTCAGATCCTAACTGATAATAATTATTCAGTTACAAATGTGAGGGATGATAACTTATATGACAACCCTGAGAACATTACCCCTATGGTAGTAGATGATGCAAGAGGTTCACTTGAGTCGAAAACTGGTGACATAGTTGCTTCAAACATGATGCTTCCACCATATTCCAACATCCCAGACCCTCTGCAAGAGCTTGCGAATAATAATCAATTTGAAGCTGATTCAGATGGTAGTGCTTTATTACATGCAATGGGATTTTCATCTCAAATGCCAAGGCTTCCTCTATGGAAAACAATGGTAGACATGTCAGTACCTGCTATGCCAGCGGATATGAATGAGGGAGATATAACTCATGGTGTTAAAGAGGCTTCACAACTTCCTGATAACTACCAGAAAAGGAGGAAAAATCTATCAGGGTTTGATTTCAACTCGGATTCCCTGATGAAAGACAAACAATATGGTAAATGTTACAATTTAGAAGCTGTCTGCAACACTGTCTCTGAGGATGAGTTTCCAGAGCTTTCATATTCACTTTTAAACTTTACGAATGAAGATGAGTTGCTTTTAATGAATGTTGATGGGAAAGGCACAGTGGAGAGCACTTACCATGAGAATGTTAATTCACTAGTTATAAGTTCTTCTAGTCCTGCTCAGGAAGGCGGATTATGCAATATTGAGCCTAAGAAGTTGCACAATATTGAGCCTTGTACAACATTAGTTTCAAATGCTTGCCCTGAAATTCCTTGTAGCCCACGTGGTACCAAATCAAGAAACAGTGTTTCCTCTCTGCATGGTGATGTTCAGCATAGTACTCTACCTTCACAAACAAATGTAGCTTCAACATCAATGTTGCATTCTAATTCTTCTCAATTCAATGAAGAAAACGTCTGTTGCACGTTAAATACCGAGGACATAGAAATTCCTTGCAATGATGACATTTTTTTGCTCATTCATCCAACATCTTTTTCTCCTGTGTGGAAACCATTCACCATAACTCCTATTGTCCCTTCTTCATCTGCCGACGAGAAGGACAATGTACGAGGAGTGAATTTGATGGAGCAAGTGAAAGATACAGCACTATCATATGAGTTCTCTCTGACAACTAGACATTTGAGTCAAAGTAGATCCATTGTTGCAACTAGTGCCATTGTTGTAGATGGAGTGGCTGAGGAAGGTGTTAAAGTTGAATCAATGGTACTAAAGACTTTCTCTGTATTTATGTTTTTTGACATGTTGAAGTTTTTCTCTAGAGTTTTATTCTCCTCACTCTTTCCGATACCCTTCGTTTTGATGTGAACAGGTATTAGACAGCCCATCTGCATCTATGGAAATGGCTCTACCTGCAGAAGCAGGCTCTGTCAAAATGACTTTCTCTGAAATAGTTGATAATCCTTCTGCCTCGGATCAGGATGAACCTGAGAGTGAGAAGGACGTGCCTTATTTTTCTGATATCGAAGCTATGGTAAAATTATGGGGTTCTGTTGGTAGATTTGATCACATTATTCATTTTGTTTCTCTACTGAAGTATTATGTTTTCTTACAGATACTTGAAATGGACTTGGCTCCACATGACCAGGATTCAAATTTTATTAGGCATGGTAATTTAAATGGACATGATTCTGCTGCTAACTGTTTATAATGAAAGCAACCTTTCCTTCCCTATATATTTCCGTGCTAGTTTCACAAAATAAAAAACAAGCTTGCCTTACGTTCACAATATTAGGGCATATACTGTTTTTATGAGATTTCCAGTTACTCAAATTTATATATACAGTGATCTTGTTCCAAATGATATCATGTAGTACTGCCACTGATTAATAACATCTAGCACTATTAATCTATTATGTAATATAGGTATAAAAAAAACTATCTTTGAGCTCTAAATAAAAGGGGTATTGTGTCAAAGAGTGCTTTACTGATGGAACCGCGCCAATGAGTTGTAATAAAATGATATCAACTGTGAATGAATAGAATGTATTATTCTGTATTACCCCGTCCTGGTTGTATTATCATTGTTTGTCTTTTGATTAATATTCAGGCTCGAAATATGAAGGTGAGGACGCTAGAAACAAAATCATTAGACTCGAACAGTGTGCCCAATCATCATTGCAAAGAAAAATGACATCTCACAGTGCACTTGCATTCTTGTATGGACGCCGTTTGAAGCATTTTATGAAGAAAACGGAGGTAAACTCAGAGATTGTTGCCTTACAGTTGTAGTTTGTTTCGAACACAATTTCAGCGAGGACATCATTTAACTATTGTTCAACCTACATCATTAATTTGTTTTTGGCTGCATGAGTTTCTTTGTGGGTTTGGGGGTACATAGAAGTTTGGACCTTTGTTCTGTAAGTCATTTGCTAATCTAGTTGCATATCTGCTCATTTTAGTACCATAACAAAATAGCTGTCCTCCTAAGATGTAGAAATAGTGGTTTTCTTGGCAGATTAAAACGGAACAGTATTCTATACATGGTCTGGAATAATGGTGATATAGTGAAGGTTATAAAGATTCGAACCAAAACGTCTTTATACTACTACTCAGATTTATCACATTTTGCTAATAAATTCTCTGTAGTTGGCTGTAATGTTTTCCCAAATTATAAGGCTGCTTTAAGTGAGTCAAGTAATTCCTACTTCTCAATTCTGCGCTGATTTTATCACTTACGAACAATGGTTACGGGTCTATGATCAACTTCTATGTAGATCCGAAGAGTATTATAATTGTAATAAGGCAATCTAGGCTATTCAGTCGTTTTCCTGAAAACAATTAAGTATTTTGCCATTTTGTATCAGAGACTGTTAAGTATATTATTGTCATGTATTAGCTGAAGAAACATTAATACCTGAACGGACTTCAGCTTTTCTAGTAGTTATTAGCTTAAGTTTTTGTACAAATCTGGAAGGTCCAAACCTACCATGTGATTACGATTATAGACGATCTGAAGTGTGTGCGAATATTATGGAGCTCGTATATATTCTCTAAGTTCTATGTTGGTTCATAGCAAACTAACCTCAAGCACAAAAATCAACATTGAAGTGGGTCAACTTTTTTATCTAAAGTTTTAGCTCGAGGTTGTCTATTATTAATTGGGATGGTTTCATTACAGTCATACATGAGTTAGAACTAGGCTTGGATTGCCTGAGCAGATGCCATAAATGGTCTGAATTTATTGTTTAGTAAATGTTGCTCAGTTTGATATCCCATTACTTTTTCTTAGTCTATCCTCAATGGATGTCTTTTGTAGGTACTGCTTGGAAGATCGACAGATGATGTTGATGTTGATATTGATTTGAGAAAAGAAGGCCGATGCAACAAAATATCTAGACGGCAGGTGGGATATTGGATTCAATTTTTGTTGTCTTTAGCTAGCTAAAACTTATAATTTACGTGTTGACTCAAGGTGCATGATCTATATTATAGATATTCCATAATCCTCCTGGAAGTTGGCACTAAAAGCCCAAGTAGTACAGCACGATACCTGAATTCAAAATGACCTTAATCAATCCCTTTCCACTAACTTCAACCACATTTCTAAATTATGCTTGTGTTTCTCGATGTCAGTGCAAGCACCAACACTTGCCACTTGTTCATAGAGAAAAACAGTGATGAAGTATTTCCTGCAGTAATTCTAAATGGAAATGACATATATATAGTTTAGGAAGAAGTATTATAAGTGAGACGGTTTGTACTTGAAGCCGAAACCAAATGAGATACTTGCCTATTGAAAGTATTAAAATCACTACAGATACATGAACTCTTATATGGATTAAAAAATAGGTTTACATGTGTTTCCATGACTTGCTTATGAAATTTGGAACATTATTGTCACTGTTATCTATGATTAAGTTCTTTTACTCAACTATCATACTGACAGATAACTTTAGATAAGTGGCTTACCAACTGTTGATGGGACACCGGTTAATCATTCATTAGTTTATGTAATAATTCAATCGTTTTTCAAGAAGGCAAGAACACATTGGCAATGCGAGTCACTATCAATAAAATTAGCCAATGTCAATTCTTGTGCACCATATGCTGCCTTCTGAATTCATGATTGCTAACATTATTATGATAATAACATAACAATCCTCTATGGTATTGCACAGGCAACCATCAAGATGAAGACTGATGGATCCTTCGTTTTAAAAAATCTTGGTAAAAGTTCAATTTCAGTGAATGAAAAATCAGTTGCTTGTGAACAGGCAATGTATCTAAGTTCAAGCTCTTTGATAGAGGTACTTTCTGTTTGTATCTATTCGAATCCCAATGATATCTTCATGCACCAATATTGATTCTGAGTAGGCCTCTTAGATAGTGCTATTTTGTCAATGCATCACTTTTTTGATAATTACTACATGCCTTCATGGTATGAAATTCGTAGCTGGATAATAATCACTATAAAAGGTTGTTAGCCCTCCCTTCTCTTCTTAAAAAATATGAAAGACTTTTCTGGTCCATATTATTGCACAAACAGATATTGTTATGGCACCTGTGTTCTGTGTCTCAAGCAACACCAGAAGTAGAAAAGGTCAGTACAAGATTCCCTTATCAGTAGGGTCTTGAGGAAGGTCCCGATGTACAGTCTCTCTTTATTTTTCATAAAAAGATTTTTTTTTTTGGGAACTACTGAAGTCTTTGTTTCTCTTTCTAGTCAAATTTTAATTCTTGTTTAATGAAAAGAACCCTTAGGCTATGTTTGTTTCAAGGACTGGCAAACAGACTATATGCTCTCATTTTATTTTAAGAAGATTTAATTCCTAAGTTTTTTTATGGACTAAATTCTATTATCATTTAGTTCATATCCATGGGACTAGTAATACCTTGGGTGATAGTTGAACTAAATAGTCCCTCTTAGATGTAGTAAAAAGGGATGAAAAATAAATCAAGAATTTTGAAGTATGAGGTATGTCGAGTACAAATTGAGAACAATCCCAGGTTTATAGTCGTAGAACACAGCCTTAGTGTCTAAAGGTGTTTGTGTGTGCGTGTTTGGGGGGGGGGGGGGGGGGGTAGGGAGGTTGACGATTAGAAGTTCATGGTGTAAAACTTTATATAACTACACTATCCTCTAGCTATTAACAGTTTAACACCCATCTTTCTTTTCATCATCTGTACGAAGGATAATCGGATAAAGATGGTAGGAGTCTAGGAGAAAATATTCAATACATAACATCAAGATTTTTATCCGCATTCATGCCATAAGTTCGTAATTTCTTGAGTTAGTTCATATGATTCATATCTATTACCTACATTTAAGTTTCTACCCTCAGTGTTGCTTGCTTCTTAGTGTATGCATTTACATCTCTATTGTTAAAAACTCAGCACCTACTTAGCAAAAAAAAAAAAAAAAAAAACTCAGCACCTGCAACTAATATATGGTAAATTGGTGTATTATTTGTAGATAAAAGGAATGAGTTTCATGTTTGAGATCAATCACAAATATGTAAGGCGGTACTTGGACACCTTTATTAAAAAAGACTGCGTAAGAAGTGCAAATTCGAATGGCAGCCTGGATAGGAAAATGACCGAAGTGGGTGAAAGGTGCGTTCTTTTTCTAGTTTTAAGTAAATAAATAACCTGCTGTGTGAGTCTGTATTCTTAAAGGCGTCTAATCTCACCGGAGCAGACAGAGAGCCAGATACTTGGATTAATCATGTTATATGTAGACAAGTGTTATAATTTGAAGCTAGGTTGCATCATAGCTTTCACTTTTGACCCAATTCTTGTTTTTTTTTAAAAAACAAGTCTACTTTTATGTATAATTCATTTCCAGTTGATGAATCTACTTAAAGTGAGGATTGGCTAAACCCAAGGGCAGATCTGTCTAGAGTTATCTATGGCAATTGCTTTTGGTACAGAGCCAGGAGCTTTTAAATATTTGAAAAATGTTATAAATTTCACGTTTTCTGTTTCAGGTGTGATTTCATTAATATTTTTTTAAACTATGAATATTGTTGTGAAATGCAGTTCTTTTACTCTTTAGATTCTAGTTTGACTTTTGAAAGTAAACTTTTGCCATTTGAGTGCCATTATATGGCCATGCATTGTCTTTTATCTCCGATCCTCCCATTTCCAGCGAAGTGTAAGCTTAAGGACATATTGAGGGTCTGAGTGTCTGACTCAAATGAAAACCTCTTAGATAAGAATCTGGTTATTTCAGTACTTTTATACTAACATATTGCTGTTTTCAATGAGTAGTCGAGTAAAACTGCTGGGAACACCGGAAGTAGGCTGTCAAGCGTCGGTTAGCCGGAAAGCAAGGTAAGCGCCTTGTTCGAGGAGTAACTAGTTTGAGGGTCAACTTGAGAAAGTGCTGGGACCAGAAGTAAACTTGTAATCCCCTGGGAGTCATCGATCAAGTTGAATCTGAGGTTGTAAAAATAATGCTGAAAGGGTGTTAGAAAAATTAAAATAAACGAGACTTGCTGGTTTGTCACCAGTGGTAAAGGGGTGTTGAACATTAATGTTCCAACTTGTTTTATGCGAGTCATTAAAGTTGGAGGAATAATAAGATTATTAGAAGTTTATAAGCTCCGGATTTTGGAGTTTGGAGTTATTTGATGCGGAAAGTGTGGTGGTTTGTGCTAGTAGTATGACAGTCTATAGTGGGAACAAGGTCAATTTTATTGATTTTCCGGTTCAACATAAACAATAGAGTAAAATGTATTTTGTGTAGCTGCACTTACCTCAAGACACTATTGAAAATATTCTATTTTAAAATCAATCAATTGCAATATTATATATTGATTTTTGTTACACTTTGTGACATTCCGTCTTATTTGTATTAACTGTGTAAAAGTAAATCTGTCCAATTATTAATTTAAAGGATATATTTGGTTCATATAAGTGTACATGTATCTTCTTACCCTTTATATATACCCTATATATATTAACCTAAATATCAGTTGTTGTGAACTTTAAAAAAGAGTTTAACAAAGTTTCAAATACGTAACTAAATTAATGATTTGCATTGATATTGACTAAGGTCCCGTTTGGTATTGCTGTTGTAAACAGTTACAACAGTTTTTTGCTGAAAAACTGTCCAAAAGATGTTTTGTAAATTTTAAAAACTGCCGTATAAAAAACGCTTTTAGTCTAAAATCTGCTGTTAGCAAAAGCATGTCCCCATGTTTTTGAAAAAAGATGATTTTAGCTTTTGTAGGAAGTAACTATTAGTTTCATCATTAAATCTTCCCAAAAATATTATTTTTATATATTATATCTCAAAATATGCATAAAAAAAATTACCAAATAGTCATCTGATTTTTCTGACAATATTTTTTCTACCCGCATTTTTTCTCATAGTACAGCGATTTTCAACAGCACTCCAAATGGAGCCTAAATATATCCGTTAAATTAATGATTGGACAAATTTACTCTTACAGTTAACACAAATAGACGAAATGTCACAAAATATAACAAAAACCAATATTTAATATTGCAAGTAGTTGATTTTAAATTGAAGTATTTTAAGTGGTGTTTTGAGTAATGTTCAATACACAAAATGCATTTTACCGTAAATAATATCACAAGTTGTTAGTCAAATATAACAAAATAAATCACATTCTATTAATAGGTATCAATAATACGTATTTCAAAGTTGGATTCTTATATATTCTTGAATATATATTATATTCACGCTCTGACAACTGCACATCCACTATCGATGTGAAACAGAAAGAAGAAGTGAAATAGTTCGATGAACAAAAAGAAGAAAAACGGATCGTTGGTCAAAAGTGACGATGACAATGTGTTAAGCGCAACCAAGTTTATAGTGAAGTAAAGGAGGGGATTATACACATTTGTGATTGGGGTAATGGAAAAGATAAAATTGACCTCCATTTTCAAAATTGGTAATTAGGGTATCAGTTCATCTAAAATCCGTTATTTCTATTACTATTTCTTTGTGGTGATGGCATATTTGGCAATAGTTATTGTTTGATCTCCAGGGTCAATAGTTATTTCTGTTACTATTTTCATTACAAAACCTCGATGGTGCATTAATTAATACAGTAACATTTTTAGTTATTGTTAGAGTATGATGTTATAAAATCTTGGTAAGTCTTCCTCCTAGCGCCTTACGGTTTTAGAAGAACCGATAACTTAAGTATCAGAGCTCCAGTCAGCATGGGTCTTAGTTTTGATTTCGTGCCACCAATAATATTCTCGCAATTTATTATTGATACGAAAAACATGTTGCTATGTCATGTGTTTGGTCATTGTCTTTCTGTTTTTCCAAGATCAGAATGCTGTAATTTTTTATATGTTGTGCAAATGTTAACATAAGAATTGTTTTATTTAGTCGCTGTAATTGAGCTAAATAATTGATAATGATGTTAACATCTTGCTCATTGATATATATTAGATCCATGTATTTTATATCTAGTTAAAAATTTCAGAACGAAGATGCGAGGTTGTAAATAGAAGACATTTGGAGTTCATGACCACACTTTTGCAAGAGTGGTTATTGGTTGCTAAATAATTAATGCTTCCAGTTTCTGCCAGAAGATTTGGACCCCTTTTTCTTCCCACATGTACTGTATACACCAAAAACTTCCTTTTCTGCATCTTTATTCTGCTTGTCTTATTTTTTATCTGTTCTGCTTCCATCACTTTCAGTGATTTATATCTACTCAAGTAACTGGCGGAAAGTAATAGTTAAAATCTATCTACCTCTTTCTATGAAATTTTCACATATTCTGGTGATTATATTTACTTATACTTTGATCATAGCCTGTCTTTCTCGCAGAAATTCTAATTATCCGGAGTTGAGAATGCACTACATAGGATTCCACCGAAGACAATGGATATTTAGTCGCACAGAATTACAGAAGACACAACTTCTGTGTCTTCGGGGCCTTTTGACTACGGATGTGTGTTTCGGTTTGCTTCTTATTTCAGATGCCAGATACATTGTTGTCGCATGTTCTATAATTTGCTGGACTCATTTCAAACTTTATCTTCATCATATTAATCAGTTTCTACCATTTGGTGTTTCATTTAGAGTCTGTAATAGTAGGGTCATGTATCTGTAAACTTGGCCCAAAACACGTCGACTAGATCATATACCTCTAAACTTAAAATTTACTAGTAGTGTACTGTGTACCCAATTAAAGCTGTCCGTTATTGTATCTTTTCATTTCATTGAATTGCATTGAAACAAAAGCAATTTTACATAACAATAATGCAGTACTATGAGCATCTCCAAGGGAATTGGCTATATTCGTTGGCTACATTGGTTAGCTATAATGATTGTTTAAAAGATAGATAACCAAAAAGCTTTATAACTCCAATGGTATTGACTATAACATTGTTTATATATTTTTTGCCACCAGGTTTTAAACATTGACTATATATAGTCATCCACAGGAGGTTTTCTAATTTTTTTGCTAAGGGTTTTCTTTTACATAATGTCATTGGAGTGCATCAATTACTAAAAATTGTGCCACCTAGGATATTATTGTTAAGGGGTCTCCCCCATTGGAGATGCTCTCAACCCCACCAGAAGTCCAACATTTGCTAATTCCTCTGTATTTTCTTTTTTGCGCTAAGTTCTTACCTACTAACATAGCTTAAAACCACCGAGGGACTCAGCCTGATGTGAGTCGGATCACTTAGCAATGTTTCATAATTAGAAAAACTGAGCATTATGAAAAAAAAATTGATCGAACTTTCTGTTAGGCGCTTCTTTTTTGGTATGCGGATGATGTGCAACAAGTGTTTTCGCTAATCATTTTGGTGGTGTAATTTGCAAAAAGTTTTGGTTGTTACTATACAGAACATGAAGGAAAGGTCATTTAAGTATTATGTACTATTTACCTCAAGATTACTAACATTCTCTACGTACATAAGTAATGTTCAGAAACTAAAGGATTCCTTTATTATACATGTAATGTATACTGTATTTTGACATACCTTGATATTACAGGATTTAAAGAGTAATCTGTATATATGAACTAGTAATAGAGGAGTTACTAAATATACAGTTTATAAAGTGCATATGGTATAACCAGAGATGAGAGAGCTAGAAGCCAAGGACACAAATGCCATAAAAGAAACTGCCACCGATGCATTAGCCATACTCGGAAACCTGTCTTTACCCCAGTTAGATTTCCAGTCTTCAACTCTGTCGCTGCTGACGACGAAGACGACATTAAAAGATAAGCCAAAATCTGCATTCATTTTTCAGACGACATCGTCAATTTTTGAAATATAGTACAAAACTTACGCTTGACTGCAAATGTTCTGTTCAGGCTTTAAAGGAAGATATATTTTATGCTACCCTGAAATTTAAACAAAAACTGAATTCTGCACCTAAATATTATTCTTGCAAGGTGATCTGATATGCTAGTTACAAATTTAAATAATATATCAGATGAAATTTACTCGATAAATCAAAACCATCTGATTAAGAAGCTCATAATCTCATCCAACTATTTCTTCGTACTAAGGGTACAGTAAATCAGTTCTCCAATGCAAACACACGAAGAACATCTATAACAGAGACACATTTATGATATAAATCACGCAACCAAATGGCAATACAGAGGAGTAGAGGACACTAAATTGTATGTTAAATTCTGTAGGCAATGCAAAGCGTTCAGACTTTTAACGGACCTCTCTAGTTTTTTCACCTGGTGTGTCCTTAGTTTATGGCTAGGCATCATTAGGCAGTATAAGGTTCACTAACCTTGCTATGATAGATCAATCTAAATAAACATTGCTTTGAAATTGTCTGATAGAACTGCAACTATTTTTATAAATTGATCATATCCATGACATTGGGAAAGGTTGTAGCATCCATTTGGCCTGCTAGCTAGCTAACAAGTATACATTCATCTTTTACACAAGACTCAAATTTCGAACAAAAATTATGATCCAAGTAGAACAAGGCAGAATGACGATAGAAAGGAGAAGAAAAAAGGAAGAAAAAAGGCACCTGATCGGAGGCAAAATCAACAATATAGCGGAGATGAGATGCAAAAACAATAATTTTACCATCAGATGAGAATAACAGTTGAGCAAGACCAAAGCCTTGTAAAGCCGAGTATATAAACCCGATCACATTCACCGTCAAACAATACCTGCAGGCAGCAACTCCGTATATATATGGGTGAGTTTTAATATTTTTTTTAGAGTACTGCAAATTTTGTTCTGCAGAACCAAAGGTTTCGCAGATTTTTTGTTTCTTTTGAACCAAATTCATATATTAGTAAAAATCGAACATATACACAAATTTTCCCAACACGAATCAACCTATAAAATTAACAAGTAAGTCTTGAACATACCTAAATTCAAGCCTTTGTTACGATCAGCAGCCATTATGGAAAATGAAATTAAACAAAATAAAAACCCGAAAACCCGAAACCATAAATTCACCTTCTTCACCACCTGATCAGCTCTTATTGTTTTTGTAGGGTGCAGCTCTTGTTGTGGAGTTGGTGAGGGATGTAAACTGTGTTGAGGTCCTTCTCCGTCGTGACTAAAGGATGATGGAGAAAAAGAGGATACGGATGATTTGTATGGCAGAGGTGGCAAGTTATTCTGTGGTCGGAGATTCTGCTGTTGCTTCTCCATGAGATACTATTGTTGTCAACTGTCAACTAACTGAATTAAATTATTCAGGAGCCTTTCATTCGGAGGGAAGTAACAAGCAAATGATTCGGACTTTTTTTATTCCGGCTATGAAAATTAAGTTATTAAATATTTGGACTTTTATTTTTTGAATAATTAGGATTACAGGTGTTCGGGATAAAATATTGAGTGGATTATCATATGAGAAATTCAAAACAAACTAATCAGAATGAAAAATAATAAGAATAGGGAGAGAATCAAAGAACATGTGAAGAATTAAGATAACTCATCTGAATAAATATCATGACGTGAACTTAATCACTGCGCCAAAGTTGAATTTGTCATGTTACGTACACACGGACTCATGATAATCAACCTCCGGCGTTACACGACATCTGTCTCACTTGTGTAGTACAGAGAAACAGATTGAAAACCACTCTTGATCATTGGTGATTATCTATGTGTGAGAGTAATTTTTGGTTGTCTTTCCAAAACCATGTTATAGACCTCTTTTTGTATTGATCAAAAACATGAACTCAAGGAGAACCCTCCTTTTCACATCGATCAAACTTTTAAAAAACCCATGAGACTAGAGAGTCATAAGTCACAATATAACTGAATCAGTTAAAGAAACAAAAGATCTCAGATTTAAAAGTTTTTTTAAAAAGTCTCACACACATAAATTTAAAAAATATATTAATAGATAATTTTATTTTTCTTTTGAAACAAACTGAAATTTGGAATAATATTTATATAAATTCCAACAATCCCCCACATAATTTAAAAGAAAAAAAATTCTACGGGCAATGTATAATCAGTTTATTAAGCATCAATCTCTTGTGGACTTGAATTGATATCTAGTGCATACAAGTATGTTCCAAAACCAGGGTAGGTGAAACAAATTCTTGAACCTTTCATGGTAGTTAGTGAAAACATATATGCGCACTAAAACCTTTCTCAAATCAAAAGTGTTCTAATAGGACATTAGCCTTGATAATGTCAATCACAATTTTATTATAAGATGCCCCACATTGTAGCTGAATATTCATAAATGCTCTAGAGTCCATAGCCTACAGGATCTCATAGGGGATTGGGCATAACCCCCACATTCACACATGTAAATTTATCAAGTTTGTATTGTCGCAAACCACCTCATATAAGGCTATGAACTTATTAAAAATATTAGTTCATCCTAACACATATGACAATAACAAAAATACTACATCACTTTATTAATAGGAATGGTAGTAATATTACATAAACATGAGTTCTTTTGTGATTTCGTTTGACCCATTGAACTTAGACATTCCTAAGATAGGTATTCATCACAATTCACTCCACAATAGGCTTCAAATTCATTCCATTTGTGCTAACTCTAGCACCATGTAAAGGTCATAAACTTGAGTTCTTTTGTGACTTATCACAATTCACTCCAAGATAGGTATCAAACCTATTTTGTGCCAACTCGAGCAACAAAATTTTACTATGACATTTGCTGAGAGGATCTGCAGTATTCATCTCATACTTTACATAATTGAGTGATATCACATTATTACTGATCAGATTTACACATTAGCATGCCTTAGGAGTCTATGTCTTCTCTTTCTTATAAATTTAAAATTTTACCAATCTTTGCAAATCACACAATGTCAATCACTTTTCTTGAATTACAAGCTCAATACTTGTCATCCAAATAGATATTATTTTCTTAAACATAAATAAAATTTGCATGTGACACAAACAACATAACATCCACTAACATAAGTGATTATAAGGTACACATAATTGATCAAATTTGGAATAAACATAAGCATTAGAATTATTTACCTAGAAGCCATTAGAGGTGATGATTTGTGAAATTTTTCATACCGGACTTTGGGTGCTTGCTTAAAACCATATAATGATCTCATAGCCTCATCATAAGTTTTGAGATCTTCCTAAAAAATGAAAGCATTTATCTCCTCTCACCTAAAAATTATTTCTCAATAAAAAATTAGTAACATAACCAGGTCTAAAACTTATCTCAATCCTAACCCTCTTACTTCTAGGCTCAAGAGTGTTAGAAGATATAGACAATAGGTTCAAGAGTGTCACAAGATATAGACAAAGAAGATGCAGAAGACAAACATGACAGTCACTTTCATATGAAATATATGCTCAAAAAATTCAACATCTCTTAATTCTTTATATGAACCAAAATCAGACGCATCTTTAAGAATGAGTTTATATGAAACACCATTAAAGCCAACAAAAATACCATCTACAGTCTTGGGTCTGATCGTACTCTTTTGAAAAACTAGGAGTCCTATTTTTCCCGAACACCCAATAAAAGGAAGATATATATGATGAGTTTCAACGGTATCCATTACTCATTCAGAAATGCATACGAAAAATTACCCAAATACCACACAAATATATTAAGGACGGTTCTCAAATGATATCATATCTCATTCAGGCATATTATCAACATGTTTCAAACGCATCTTCACAAATAAAAAAATAATAATCATTATAGCTCAATCTCCGTACACAGATATATATATACACACACATATATGTCTAACACAACAAATTTCAACTTTAGAATGTTGGGGATATGTATGTAGTCACAACGAGTAGATAAAATATTGAGCAGATTATCACAAATTCGTATCATACGAGAAATTCAAAACAAATTAATCAGACATTATATATCAGTAATTATATAAAAACTTTAATCAAATGTTCTAAATTCAATCCATTCCAAACATGTCTCACATGAAGAATAATAAGAATAGGGAGAGAATCAAAGAACATGTGAAGAATTAAGATAACTCATTTGAATAAACGTTGTGACGTGAACTTAATCACTGCGCTAAAATTGAATTTGTCCCGCTACGTACACACAGACTCATGACAATCAACCTCCAGCGTTACACAACATCTGTCTCACTGGTGTAGTAGGGAAATAGATTGAAAACCACTCTTAATCATTGCCCATAAACTTGATTATCTATGTGTTAGAGTAATTTTTTGTTGTCTTTCCAAAACTATGGTATAGACCTCTTTTTGTATTAATAAAAAACATGAACTCGAGGAGAACCCTCATTTTCACATCTATCAAACTTTTAAAAATCCATGAAACTAGAGAGTCATAGGTCACAATATACTGAAGCAGTTAAAGAAACAAAAGGTCTCATATTTAAAAGTCTTTTCAAAAAGTCTCACACAAATAAATTTAAAAATATATTATTAAATAATATTATTTTTCTTTTGAAACAAAATGAAATTTAGAATAATATTTATATAAATTCCAATAATCAGCTATAGTATGAGTATCTGTTCTAATAAATTCTTAGATGTGCTAGAGTCGAATCCAGAAATTGGGGCAACAGAGATAAACCCTATTCACTTGGGCTTTTATTAAAAATACAACTAATATATATATATATATATATATATATATATATATATATAATATTCAAATATATGATTTTTTTTAAAAACTTTTTACAAAGATACTCATACCTTGCTTAATATTTTCATATATAAGTTTGATCCTTCGTATCTTCCGAAATATGGTCGCAAGTTTGCTTTTAATTTCTGTTTTACGATAATGTAGAGTTTAGGATTTTAATTTTTATCAATTTTCATCAAAAAATTTAATTGGTTCTCTCAAACTCGTGTATTTTTATCGAACTTTTCAATAAATGCAAAAAAAAAGCAAATATTTCCTTAGGTATGTACTTTCTTTTGTATCATGTAAGAGTAATGGTAGATAACTAAAAAATATTTACAAAAAGTTTCCAAAATGTCATATGTCTCGTTCTGATTGATTGTGAAATTAATTAATGAGATGGATCCCTCTATATTTAAATCAATGACATCAATTAAAACTGCTCATCTTACTATATGCATCATGCCACATCATTTTGGGAAAGTTTTTCGGGAGATTTGTTTGGTTGCATAGCATTACACATAATGTAAATCATTTATATTTTAGTTATTTTGAGTTACAATTAAGGTTTATTCAACTACAAATTTATTTGGATTGTAAGTTTGTGATTTGTGAAATTGTAAACGTGTTATACACATTATTTTTATTTTTTAAGTTGTGATTTTTTTGCATAATTTAAATTATTTTGATTTGCAATTGAGGTTTATGCATTATAATATCTTATATTGTTTGTTTGAGATTTGTAAAAAAATGAGTATATTAAGCAAATTATTTTTGTATATAACTGATGCAGTTCTTTTGCATAAATATAGTTGTTTTGAATCACGATTGAATTTTATTCAAAAAGAATTGCCTTAGATTGGTATCTGAGATTTGTAAATTAATGACCATGTTAAAAAGATTGCTTTTGTACTTGAAATGTTGTAATTGTTTTGAGTTACACTCGAGATTTGTTTTGCTTAAATTATTTTAAGTTATTGGTATGTGACTTATGTAATATACTATGCATAATATTGTTATTGATATTATTTTCTGAAGGATAAATAAAAATATTACAATTATTTCAATATAGTGGTCAGTAGAATAAAAACTGAAATTATGTCGCGGATTGATGATTTTAAACAATTGCATATAATAATTTGGTGGGACATTATTCTAATAAAATTATGGACAATGTACCTTCGAGGAGGACGAATTAAAGTAGGCTTATTAAATAAATCTTAAAAAAAAAAGATATAAAGGCACTTGGGAGAAAAATGCAAAACCAAATCAACAAATAAATTAAATATGGGAAATGCAATTGACATGGACATAATGAAATAACTTATATCAACCTTCCATAGTGGTACATATGACTTAATTAATTAGGAATATTTGACATCAAATCATTCATTATTTATTCCACACAATTTTGATGTTTTATTTATTTTTGTGTATATTGATAATTGTGTTGATTTCATATTGATATGTTTTGTCTTGAATGTAAATGTACATTAACATATTTAGGTTTGGTATCTCATTTATAGGGGGTTGAATACAATTATGAAATATGTTAGATGGGTGGAGTGATATTATTGACCTCTTTTTTGAGTGACAATATGAAATGCATGATCTTGCTCAAATATTGATTTATTTAAATAGTCTACCCATCGATAAAGAAAACGATGATTAAATTATAAAGAGGATGACAAAAACCATGACTTGAGTTTAATTTATAATATTAAGGTTAAAATGATTAAATTACTTGAAACATTGGCCACGAAAGGTTTAATAAAATCACCGATTTATTATTATTATTACTTAGATAACAATGATGTATTACTAGGTGACATTCATTGTTTATAATTTTATTAATGGATATTAAAATGATTGTCAACGTAATTATAACCTACAAGGTCACATAGAATACTGAAAAGGAGAATAAATTCAAATTTAATAATAATTCGAGGATATTAATTAAGTGGGACTTAATTAAGTAGCCTATCACAATTGTATTTCCATGAATGTTAGTAAAATTTTGTTACATTAGTAATGTTGATCTTTTCCTACTATAAAATTATCTATTTATATTTTATAAATCAATTTCAAATTATTTCTTTAATTAATTAAGTCTCACTTAATATACTAAATAAATTTGAAATAATATATAATTAATTTAAATTAATTCTCATTTTAAACGTTTTATGTATGTGACCCTATATGTTATTATTACGTTGGTAATAATTTTATTAAAATTATAAATAATTAGTGGTATCTAGTAAGATATGATTTCTACCCAAGTAATAATAATAAATCATTGATTTGATAAAATCTTTTGTGACCAATGTTCAATGTAATTTAATTCTTTTAACCTTGGTATTATAAATTAAACTCGAGACATGAATGTTGTCATCCTCTTCATAATTTAATTAATATTTGATTAAATTATTATTTGAGCACGACTATGTATTTCATAGTCTCATTATGTGAGATACAGTCTTATGTATTAAGTTTTGATTATTTTGTCTTAACGATAAGTGTAAATTAAATTAGAATTAGGAAGCTACTAATTAATATAGTAATCATTTCTTAGATTATTCGAAGTGATAGACAACGAGAAGAAAGTCAAATTGGGTCAAACAGGGTCAAACAGGGTCAAACAACTTTTATAAACAAAACCAAATGAATTTCTCTCTAAATATAATTAGTTGGGATTTATCAAAATAATGATATAATCAAATTTAATTTATATATGTTATATTTTGAGGCAAAGACTGAAGATGAACAAATATAGTATTTTTAAAACTACTTTTACTAGACAGAAAATGTGTTATCCATTCAAAAGAGTGTTTGTTTTAAAGGTTTTCAAGGAAATATATTTTTAATATATTTTCTAAATATATTTGATCAATTTAACTTCAACATAGTCCTGCCTAGATATAAAATACATATTTTATCCCGGAAGCCCTAAATTGTCCTATTTATCTAGATAATTTGTATTTTAATTCAAATTAAATATTCCTTGGACTTCATAGTCATTATTATTTTAGGAATATTATATTTTAATATATTTTAAGACAAAAATTTAGTCCAAACATCGACAAGTTCCGACAAATGGCTATCGATTATTGTTTCGGGCTATAGGGACAGCGAAACGATCATTTTCTCAATGTAATAGCTACACATGTCCAAATGACTTAAAATTTGAAGAATATCATTATAATATTGAAAAAGAATTTTAGGATATTTTTCATAATTATTGGGTAACTTTTATTTTTGGTCTGTATTCTCGATTACGTTATTGGTTGTTCGGTCAATTAAAAATCAATAAAGGTCAACTCCAAATTAAGTAGGATTTTGACCATGAACTATTGAGATTATTCCCAGATAGCGTCCAAATTTTTATAATTTTTGGAACATATTTTAAAAAATGTCATTTTTATTAACTAATCTTTCGATTATGGGATTATTAGCTTAATTAATTCTTTGAACAAGGTTAGCACGTTTTTTCAAGCATCTATGTGGCCTCTTTAAGCCGATACAACTTTAATTTGAATTTTTGTGGCTCTCCTTGCTCCTAGATCTCAAGGGTTATAAATTGGTTCTATTATTAAATATATTTATATATATTCGGCAGCCTATATAATATATATATATATATATATATATATATATATATATATATATATATATATATATATATATATATATATATATATATATACATACATACTTGGTTGTTTTGATTTTTAGATATATTATATAGTTAGCCTTGTTTACGATTTATATATACACGAGCTTTAATTGTTTGTTCTCTTTTAGTATATATGTATTGTGTTGGTATTTGGGGAAGATTTTTAGGAATCATGTTGTATGATAATAACAAATTACCTAGAATTATAATTTTGACCTTAATTTTGTAACTGATCAATAAATATGTGATATATAAATATCTATTGACTAAGGAACCATTTATTAGTTGAAGTTATTAATCAACTGATAAAATGGTTTTTAACAGTGATTTAGAATTCTTTGTATTATCAATTGATTGTAATATGTTGATGAATGTGATCATCTAATCAACTAATGTTTATTGTATTCGATTGATAGCTCATCAACGGATGTGAGAATGGCTGACAAAGTATAAATATTCTAAGTCAGAATTCTCTCAAATGAAGTGATCAACGGATAAAGGAGTCAATGGATATGGATGATTAACCGATGGATAAAAGGTCAACAAAAGTCAAATTAATGGATCTCCATCAACGGATAAAATCATCAAGGTAATCAATAGATAAAAGGCAATCAATGGATAAGGGAATCGAGGGTTGCTCAAATATCATTAATACATCAATTGAACAATGGATAACTTATCCATCGATAGATAATCAAAGAAGGATCGATTGATAAGCTTCACAATAATTATCAATTGATCAAGGTTTCCCAAAATAGTTAAAGACAAATAGAATGGAATCTTTGCAGGAGTCTGAATCAATGGAAGACAGTTTGTCAGGACTGTAAAGACTTTCAAAGGAATACAGACTTCAAGGAGAAGATCAAGACAAAGTCTTTTCCAGACAAGGAAAAATCCAATGAACACTGTGAAAGTAGTTACATTCTATTTTAATGTAAACATTGTAAAATGTATTTTATACATTTATCAGTCGATAGAAAATAGAAGTAGAAATGAGCTGCTATATATAGTTTAGCAACTCATTGTAGCAAAGATAAGGAAGTCGAACAAGAATAGCACAATAGAGAGATAAAAGATATTTTTAGTGCTTTTCTTAGTTCCATTCATATGTTATAAGCAGCTTGGTTCTAAGACCAAGGTTTATTTAAAGAAAAAATATTCACTAGTGGAAAAACCATTCCACTAGTAATTTTAAAAAATTTGTTTTCAAGTTTCTTTTTAATTCTTCTAGTTCTTTCTTTTTATTTAATCTTTCCAAACACTCAAACATTATTATTGAACAAACTTAAATCCGCAAGAATTTGAAATAATTCTTAAGTTTGTATTCAACCCCACCCCCTTCTACAAACTTCTTGTACTTAAGAGAAATAACAATTGGTATCAGAGCCTAGCTTTCAATACATAGAAAGTTAAGATCTAAGTACATCAAGTATGGGTCAGAAAGACACAGGGGTAAAAAATTCCAGTTCTTGAAAAAGATGAGTACTTTCCTTGGAAGGTTAAAATGCACTTGCATCTGTCATCCATTGATCCTTCATATGTTAATTATATAGAGAAGAGTCCACATGTACCTATGAAAATAGTTATAATTGTCAATGCAGATGGTACTCAAGCACCAGACAAACTCATTCCAAATCTTGTGACTGAATACACAGATGAAGATGAGAAGGAAGGGCACAAGGATAAGTAGGCCTTGAACATTCTATTTAATGGTCTTGACAAGGATATGTTTGACAATGTTATCAACTGCATAACCTCCAAAAAGAAATAACAGATCCTTATTTTTATCTCTTACTCTCCCAAATTAGTTGTTCATATCCTTGGCTTACATATCCGGGATTAATAACGACTCTAACTTACGTAAGTTTCGAATAGAGACCGATTTGTATAAATCTCATATAGAGGTATAAACAAAAGGACTCTTTGTTGAATTTGGTAATTAAACTAGCTTTTATTTCGAGAAGGGACCAATTTTATAAGTCTTATATAGAACATAAACAAAAGGACTCCTTGTTGAATATTTGCAAGTTAGCCCATTTTATTTCCGAGTTGATAATATTCGTATAAGTCTATATTATAAGACACAAATGAACATCTCCTTGTTTGAAATAAAAAGAGACATAAATTAACTTATATTCTGAGATTAGAATATTTGTATAAATCTCATATATTATTTAGAGATATAAACGAAGCACTCTCGTAGAATATTTGTAAGTTTAAACTCATTTTAATTCTGAGTCGAGACCAATTTGTATAAGTCGAGGTATGACATAAATAAAAGGACTCATTGTTGAATTATTGGTGAAAGAAACTAACTTATATTCGAGTTGTATTTTTTTGTATAAATCTCATTTAGAGATATAAACAAAGTAAACTCGTAGAATATTTATAAGTTTAGTTAACTTCGAACATCGAGTTAAGTGATATTCATATAAATCTCATATTATTACTTAAAGATATAAACGAGCCTTATTTGTTGAGTTCTTGAGGTTAATCTACATTATTCCGAGTTTAATAATATTTTGTATAAGTCAAGATATGACATAAACGAAAATTACTCGTTGAATTTAAGTGGTATATTTTGTATTTGTTTAAAGGCCATAGTTTAGATGTCTTTAATTTTTAAGGCATGTTAAATAAAATAGTTAGAAAACGTACTTGATCTCATTCAAGTTAAATATATTTGGTCTATATCTTGACCTTATATATTCATGTATATATTATATATATTTACTTTAAGTGCTTGCATTGCATTCATATACTTTACATATCGCAATTTACTTTAGCATATTTACTTTAAAGTACTTGCATTTATATATTTTAGATAAGGTAATGTACTTTAGCATACACACTTAAATTACTGCATACACGTTCACACACAACGTGTGGTTCATCCTTCTCACGAAGCGACTTACCCTGACTCACATTTATATATTTTGTTGCTTCGGCTATATTATATATATTTGTTTGTCTTCGGTCTAGTACTGTAATATACTAGTCCACCAACTTTCTTTTCTGAAACAGGGTTATTAAGTCATAGTACTGGTTGTCTAGAAGTTGTTAGTGAGGTGATCCTTGTTCTAAGACCGAAGTCCTAGGCACGCCGACGGGAAGTTGGGTATCTTTGCACTGTGAGGAAGAGAAAAGACCCAAGACCTAAGACCTAAGATCCAAGTCCTACAGAGGATTAGAGGAACATAGTCTACGCAGGGTTGTATTTTTCTTACTTGTATTTGAGGAGGTAATGGGGAGTTACGCTCCAAGATAAACTTGTAAGGGTTCTATTTAGATTGTGAGGAGGTAGCGGGGAGTTACGCCCCAAAATAAATATAGTAGGTTTGCTATTATATTTTGAGGGGTTAACGGGGAGTGGTCCAAGATAAATACATAGTGGTTGTAAAGGTTTCTCCACCTTTATAAGGAGTGCATCTTTTTATAGTGAGAAAATCTCGAGTTTAGGGAGCAACTCAGGGACTGAACTAAGGGTGAGCGGATCCGTTTGGGGATTGCGTCATCGTAAACCAGGATAAAAATCTTGTGTATTGTGCTCTATTTCTTTACTCTATTTTAATTTTTGCCCTTGATTTACTAGTTAACTATTAACATTTTTAAAAGAGAAGAGAAAATTTTAAAACGCCTGGTTCTAATTTTTAAAAGGGTATTAAGATATTCAACTCCCCCTTCTAGCTGATACCCATCCTTATGGACCTAAAACATTCAAACAAGAGGAATAATATCACTCCTAATATCAGAGGGTTAAATTCTATCTAGATCATTCATATTTTTCACCAAATCAAAGGTGATTTTAGAGGTAATCAAAGTATATAAATCCACATGTAACAATTTCAGGTCTGATGACCATTACACCATTGTAACTGTGAAAATTACTTATAACACAATTATAATATTTTATGTAGAATTCTCAATGTGGATATATACAATATACTCTACTCTTACATATACCTATGCATCGACTTTAATATCTATATGTATGGCCAATGAGATGTGGACATCTGACAATCAATATATTAGTCTCGAAGTATTATTATTGTCCTAATAATAGTAATAATAATACTCAATTAAGGACCTTTGAGAATATGATACACTTAAATTATATTATCTTATATTCAAGTCACATACTTGAAACTATATATAATTGTATCAAAATTTTAAGAACATTTATTACATTAACATTCATATTGTAGTAAATAAAGACATAATTAATTATATTTGTATAATCAAATAAAACATAACATTATAACACTTGCACTAACAGTTTGTGCCATACATTCATTCTACTCTTGTTATACAATTGGATTCTACATGTCCATTGTATATGCTTATGCGGATTTGTTGTCGATGTGACATGAGGTTAAAATTGGACTTGAGCTCTGTTTATCTCTCTCTTGGGTCTTTATCACGTTTTTTCCTCTTATTAATGAGACATATATAATTACTTTGAATATATAGATATAATTTATTTATTTTGTTACCTTCATCCGTACTAGGCATTTGGCTCACCCCCGTTTTCTTTTTTCACGGCAGGTTTTCTAGGGGATCGTGATAATGTATGATGAGAGAAGACTTATCCTTACTATACGATAATGCTATGAACTCATATTATCGTAGTAGTTTTATTTTAAAAGTAATGAATTGGATTATAACTCATGTCAATGTAGTTTTATTAGAAGTTGTTTAAATTAAGAATCTATTGGGTTTGAAATTTATTTTAAATTAGAAATTTTTTCTGAATAGATTCAGGTGTCATGATATATATTATGATTTTTAATATTTTCAGCATTTTTTTAGATAGGGGTGTTAAGATCATAACGAAAGTGAATGAAAAGTGTGAGAAACAATCAAAATTAGAATAAAATTAATGTGAATTAGATTGTGGCTTGGGTTTTATCGTAGATGGTGGCACGAGTAGTGACAAACTTATTAATGAGAAGTGTGTACACTACCGCTATATCATTCAAAATTGATTAATGTGAAATTTGATGATGTGGTTGAGGCAGCGAATGTAGCAAAAAAAAATATTAATACAACATTATTAAATTTTTAGGCAATAAGGTTTCATGGAAGCAAAAAAAAAGTCTCAAGAAGGACAATATATTCAAGTATCGGGTCATGGTAGAATTTCTCGAAGTAGTTCGATGCCTCAATAGGGTAAAACAAAAGTGCATAGAATCAATTTGATCAAAATTATTAGTATCAGATTTATTGTATGACCTTTAAGTCAAGGAAATATAGTACCCGAACATCACCGATTATTTTAATACCATAAAATATCTTGACAAACTTAAACCCACAAGTCTGTAACAATTATCTATATCTATATATCTATATAAAGGGGGATCTCAAAGTGCTGACATGGCATGCTTGAAATCTCTCCAAATTATTTTTCTCGGTGTTTGATTTTTTGAAATTTTCTTCCTTTAAATTGCTCACTATCTTACATATTAAATTGGTTGAATTTAATCCATATATTAATGATAATATTATTGAGGTATTTATATTCCAGCCTTTTCATGTTACTTAAGGTTCAATGATCATTGAATGCATAGAGTCTTCACGTTTTAAAAGATTGTCCTAGGTTCATTGGTATTTATAAAGCTTACTCTCAATTCTAGAATGTAATTTGAAAAATACATAATCTCTGTAGTTTCTATACCTCTTGAATCATTGAAAGCTGCTTATGAAAAATATTTATCTCCGAGAGTTGGGCTATTTGCTAATGAAAGTCTTCAAAAATGTTTATATAGTTTCTACATATATAGTTACCCTTACTCGCTTTTTTCTTCCAATTAGTTTTCTGCATATTTTATTGTCAGCTTCTGAAAGTGCGCCAGAATTTTTAGCTCATGGCAACACGCGTCCAGGGAACACTGACAAGAAGAAAGAGGTCGTACATGCCAATGAAGATGACAACACAAACCAGTGATATGCGTCTCAAAGAAGATCTTTTGCTGCATAATATTATCTTATATATACCAAAAACTTGATGTTTATTGAGTTTTAATTTCTAGATTATATCGTTGATTTTCATACTATATCGTTATATGCCCTTTACTATTAACTCTAAAGTCGTTAACATCAATCAAACTATGACTTGGGTTGCTTATATATTTCTACTAAATAATGCACTCGTGAATTGAGATTAAACCTAAATTTAGGTCTTATGCCAGTGAATTTGAGAACCAAGATATCACTTGCGCATACGGGACATGTTTACCATCACCATGGGATAAGAGCAGGTTATGAAAAAATTGAAATTTGCATGTTACAAAAATGTTGACCTTACAAGCACCAGGCCATCACAACAACTCATGGGGGACAAACTATGGAATTTTTCTTGGAGTTACCGATGGATTTATTAGCCTTTCAAATAATACAAGTATAATTATAGTGTTAATTGCCGATTTGTAAATCATGTTCCTCTCAGCATGCACAGATGACAGTCTAAAATGATAATGAAACTTTAGTCTTTTATGTTTGTATACTATTAGACTGGGAACATAGAAATAACACCACCAAGAATGTGTCAGGAACAATGTAACACCCCTATACCACATCGAGTAGATGTGGATAATTTGTTCAGTATATAAGTAAAAAGTATTACTACTAAGTGCACCAACAAATCATTGATCTTTTGGAAGCATGTGGTGGGCTTGTGGATTACCCAAGTTGTTGCATTTGGGCCAGTTCACTTGGCGCTTATTTCGGATTCGGAAGTCGGGACTTGACCCGATTTTCGAAAAAGACTCGTGATTTGACCCGGGTTGTCACATATGGTATCAGAGCCAACTCTCGAAAGCTTGATTCGTCAAGTTGCCGGAGGTGGGGACACGAAGGCTGGTGGTATTATCCCACAATGGACAGAGGTCCGGAGGTGGGGACACGAAACTAGCCGGTATTATCCCACAATGGCTAGAGAGGTACGATCTGGGCCTATGGGCTATCTGTTCGGCTTGACGAGGACGTCAAGAATTTAAGTGGGGGAGTTTGTAACACCTCAGTCCCACATCGAGTAGATTGGGATAATTTGTTCAGTATATAAGCAAGAGTACTACTACTAAGTGCACCAACAAATCATTGATCTTTTGGGGGCCTGTGGTGGGCTTGTGGATTACCCAAGTTGTTTCATTTGGGCCAGTTTACTTTGGCTTATTTCAGATTTGGAAGTCGGAACTTGACCCGATTTTCGAAAAAGACTCGGGATTTGACTCGGGTTGTCACATATGGTATCAGAGCCAACTCTCGAAAGCTTGATTCGTCAAGTTGCCGGAGGTGGGGACACGAAGGCTGGTGGTATTATCCCACAATGGACAGAGGTCCGGAGGTGGGGACACGAAGCCAGCCGGTATTATCCCACAATGGCTAGAGAGGTTCGATCTGGGCCTATGGGCTATCTGTTCGGCTTGACGAGGACGTCAAGAATTTAAGTGGGGGAGTTTGTAACACCCCTATACCACATCGAGTAGATGTGGATAATTTGTTCAGTATATAAGTAAAAAGTATTACTACTAAGTGCACCAACAAATCATTGATCTTTTGGGGGCCTGTGGTGGGCTTGTGGATTACCCAAGTTGTTGCATTTGGGCCAGTTTACTTTGGCTTATTTCAGATTTGGAAGTCGGAACTTGACCCGATTTTCGAAAAAGACTCGGGATTTGACTCGGGTTGTCACAAACAAGATCTGCACACCTTTGAATAAAACTACTTTAAATCAGTGAAAAAATTAAGAATTTAAAAGACCCCAAGCGAAAAATAATTTTTTCAATTTTTGAAGGCCGGACTGAGACTAGGACATAGATCATGTATCTTGAAATAATGCTTTCAAATAATACGGTAAATCAATTGTGTTGCTCAGTTTGATTTGTATATATAGAACTTTCACCAAAAATCTTTGGAGTGTTTAAAAACTCTTAAATTAAAGAACTCGTAGATGGCCGAAATTTAAGGTTAGACTGCACACATGCAAGTGCCTCTGATTAAACCAAGATAATTTCAATTTCTTGCTATGTCTTCTAGCATGCAGGAGGCATTTGTCTGAAATATCTTTTATCTTTCTATTTTGAGTGGATTTTAGAGATATAAATGTTGGGAGGAGGTCTCCGGAATGCCTTCCCATCATGATTTCTACTACAACCACTCCGAATTTATATACATCACATTTTTCAGATACAACCATGGTGTGTGCAAGTTCTGCATGATCAGAAAAAGAACTTACAGATTGTTCTGCCTAATATAGTTGAAAAGTATGCAAATAAAAGTCAAAAGACTTGGGGGTAATTTGAGAACCTGGAACAATATAACCAGAAGTGCATACAACCACAATATGACTCGATTAATCAGGGTTTAGCAATCTTGATATACCAAAGTCAGCGACAGATGCCTCTATATTAAAATTCAATAATGTGTTATTACTTGTTATTTCTTGGTGAACTATTGGTGGATTGCAGTCATGGTTCATGTAAAATAAAACATGTGTTATACCTTTCACAATGTTCACCAACTACATGTTGTGGGCTTCATCTCTAAAAGCACAAAATAAACTTCCATTCACCATATACTCATAGACCAGAAACATGAATCTTTTGTGTAAGAAAAACTATATAGCTTCATAATATTCGTATGTATTAAATTTGATAACACTTAAACCTCATTCCTAATACTTTTATCAAAAGTTGGTTTCTCAGCTTCAAAGTGATGGAGTTTTTTGAGTGCCACAGTTTTACCAGTTGGCAATTACTTGACTTTATATATAATGCCATAGCCATTAGTTCCAATACAGAGTTTGATGTCAAAATTATATGTTGTTCTTATGTAGGTGTTATATAGTTGGTACTATAAAACTTATAAACTTATATAAAAACCATGTAAATGAGAAAAAAATGGAAAGAATAAGTTGTTAACATGGTTGTCAGACTGAGAATCTAGAGTGCTAAGTATAGAATTATTTCATCAAAAAAATATTCCTTTACATGCTAAGAATTTTTGCCCCTACATTGTAAGCCTTAGATCTCCATTCTACAATATTTTTATATAACATCTATTCTCCTCCTCACGATATACACAAAATGGTTTAGTTAAAACGTCTTCGTGCCAATCTTAATATGCATCAAAAGTAAATCGATACAAATTTGGAACAGTTATTGGAGAAAAAAACTCCATCTTCTATTTGTCCTTGGTTATAGGTGCTTATGTGTAATAAACCTTCCTAAAAAATTTAGCTCACATATTTAAACTTATTAAAAAATTCAGCTCATATATTTAAACTTGTAGGCTAATTTTTTTTAACATGCTCTAAATGAAATGTTGATGCTCATTTTATATTATACTGCATGCAGATTCAAACAGAAACGAATCAATCATGATGAATGAAATAGGAAGCGACTGGTTTCATTGGGAATTTCCCTCTAATTCTATCATGTTTTAATAGCCATTACTGTTGTGGTTTTAAGCCAAAAAGCATATTTCCTCACTTTTCACTCTTTTGTCCCACATTGATACCACAGCCCCAAACTCACTTCCCTTTCCATACAAATAAGCACATTTCCCCTTTTTTATTAAATACACATTTCTTTTCTCTCATGTCTTTAAAGCTGCTAGATAGTCCGTTTAGTAGGAAAGCTTTCCTTATGAATATTTAGATATGTCTGCAGTCATCTGAGGTGGTTCCTCTGTTGGGGGTTTTCTATCCGATTGTGTGGCAAGGTTGGAGAGGGAGATTAGGGAAAGGCTGTTGGAAAATAGTAATAGGAGAGGTTTAGAGAGAAGCACTTAAGTTAGTAAGGGATATACATATTAGTTATGTTAGACTGAATTTATATATAAAATTCAGAGTCGTATATCCGGATATTATAATCTCTCTGTTCTAGTGAAGTTATTATTCTTATGGGATGTAGGCTTGTCGAAACACGTAAAATCTCTTAGCTCTTTTACTATATATTATTGGTTTGGTGTTTTCACTATTATCATATATATGTTTGTTGGTCCAAGCACACGGATATATATATATATATGTATATATATATATATATATGTATATATATATATATTCAAATTCCCACCAATTACCACTATCTGCAGGTGAGACCTGAGAAACATAAATCATCACTTTGTTTTGGGATAATTCATGTTGTTGTAACTTGTAATAGAAAAAGTTTTATTATTATGTATGTGATAATGCTTTCGGTCCTCGAGTAGTCAGAACCGTCTCTTGCCATCTCTTGCCATGGTGATTTTATCAGCTGAATGTGGTGAGCTGCTGGTGTGGGTCCTGCAAAACAATACCTGACCGAGAGTGGGAAGCCCAATTGCTTAATTCTGATGATTTATGGGTTATGTATTCATTGGCCCATACTTATGTGGTTGAGCCGTTCATTTTTTTTTCTTCACTGCCTGGCCGGTATATCAGTCCAAACTTTAATGGTTCAGGTGTGTTTCACCCTCATAATATTCATGTAACATTACTGAAACAAAGATAAGAAAATATATCAATCAGCACTGCACAACAGTTATTCTTTACGACCAGTAATATTCGAATCCAATAAGAGACATTTGAGCCATTCCACAAACTATCTGGCTTTATTAATTCTTTTCTTTTCGCAGAATATTTATTTGCAGAATAATCAGGGATTAGATGTGATGCGACGGACTAGACTGATATTGACACAAACAATAATTTTCTTTTCAGAAATGATGGAGTTGCTTGGTGCATTTTATATTGGATCGAGCTACACCAATAATATTACTATAATTTTATAAACATATTTACGAGTGATATAATAAGATTTAATTTGACTCAACTGCTACATCTAGGGCGTCAGGTCTGGTTTTTAATACTGAAAATTTCAACCTAATTCGATAATCTCGAAAAAGAATAGTGCTGGAGAACTAATTTCTTTTAAAAAAAATTATATATGTCTCGTTGTGATTGATTGTAAAATTAATTAATGAAATGGGTCTCTCTACAATCAAATCAATTAAAATTACTAATTTATGTATCATGATACATCATTATGAGAATTTTTTTTGAAATATTTGTTTGATTCCCTAATTACTCCCCGAAAATTATAATAATTTGTAGTATTTTGTAGTTTTCACTTATGCAAAAGGTCATATCGACAGAAATAACTTAATATTTAATTTATAACAGAAATCATTTGTATTTGTAGTGTTTGTATGTTGACCTAATGTATACGTAATTTATATTTATGTAAAACCAAAAAAAATGTCCTACAAATCCTAACCCCATTTCTAAGAATCGTTGATCAAAGACTACTAGTACAAGTGAATGATAATAAACCTACTCTGCTCTCTGCATGTATAGTTCAGTTTTGTGCATAGATGTATTCATGAAAAGATTAACTTAATTAACTGTATTATCCGTAGAAAAAAATAATTTAAAAACTTAACTGTAATAAAAAAAACTTCGACAAATATAAATTACTTAACAATGATTAAATAATTTAAAATAAATTTATTACTTTAATATGATAGATATACAATAACTATATTCCTACTTGGAAATAACTTGGAAGTTTTAACGGTATGGATATTTGTCAACGAAGGGGTCACTTGTTAAATCTGAATTATTATTTTAGAATCAATAATATCCTGAATAAATAAGAATATGAATATCTAATGAATAAAGAGTGCAAATTTGTTATGATAAGAAATGGGAAGGAAATATGTATTAAAAGAAAGGTAGCATTCCTTATCAAATCGGAAGTTTGAGTTGTAAGTTATGTTATTATTTTTTAAATTTTGTTTTTGTGAATAAAAGTTTTAATTTAATATTTTTATTCAAAAAAAATATTTAAAAATAATAAATTTAATTATATAGTCAAAACTCAAATAAAACCAAACGGTATCCTGTATAGCCGCTTGTGTAGGAGATCACATCGACATACGGTATTCTGCTGAGCGTTATTATACAAAACAGGCCATCTGTACCAGTCTCTTAGGTTTGGGAAACACTCCGTCCGGCCAGTACGATTTCGAATCGAGATTCGTGAATCGTGAACTCTTTTATTATTTCGTATTCTTTAGGTACTAAATATTTGTTATGGGTGAATTAACTAAATTTTAACTAAAAATTATGGTATATTATATTATACAAAAAAATTATAATATTTACATTTAAAAAAAATACATTTCATATATTTTAAATTTTATTTTCAAACTTAACCCTAAAAAATCAAAATAAAGAATTTGTTACGAAGGAAATATTAAAAAAAAATCTCAAATTACATGGTGGTAAGTCCAAATTTTCTACAACCACTTTCCCCACCCCGCTCAAAGCTAGCCTCAAATTACTTTAAGACTTCACATCCCGAATTTCGAAGTCCAGAGTCCCACATATACAAGCAACAAGGAAAGACTAGTAAAAAAAATCACTACAAGAAAAAAGGCTAAAAGTGACCGCAATAATCCGGTCACTTTTACTCTACTAATGACCGGCAACGATCGTTTATATGTTAAAAATGACCGGAAGGCTTCGGTCATTTTTAAGACCGTCGAAAATAATATGTCGGTCGAAAGGAAACCTATATATGACCGCATATAGTCGAATATAGAAACTTATAAGTGACGAAAAATAGTCATATCTTAATTCCCAAAAATTTGAATTTTCACCAAAAAATTTCAAACTTTTTGTTTACCACCTAAGGTGCATAAACTCGACCAAAAACGGTCGTATTTGTATCGACCAAAAACGGTCATATTTGTATCGATAAAAAACGGTCGTATTTAGATCGACCAAATTCAGTCGAAAGATTGAAATCAAAAGTGACCAACTCTGGTCACAATGATCGACCAACAGGAGTGGAAAAGTGACTGGTTTCAGTCACATTGGTTGCTTAAATGTGACCATATATGGTTGTAATTTATCACCAACCATTTGTAATTTATCATGTCCAATTCCTATCAATTCGTACCACAAGCCAAAAATCCAAATTTGACAATTCAATACCACCAAACTCAGTCGCACTACATAATTATCGATTATCATGTATAATTCCTACTAATTCATACTACAATGTCAAAAACTCATGAGAGATTAGTTTTATAATAAACCAGAAGATTCTTCCAATTCAAAAGGCCCCATAAAAACACAATACTAGATAGAGTTTACAAAATCCAGATAAATATATATCCATTAGTAGAATATCCGCAAAAGTATAAACTTTTTGTTCCAAAGTAGCTAAACCGGGTAAGTTGAGTGTTGTTACGGGCTTAGTTGAGTGTTGTTGTAGCTTCCATCTTCATCGCTATTATGTCCATTCCCATATTCTTCTTCATCGGCATTCTATATATGAACCAAGAGTTCATCTTTATTAGTGCTAACAATTAAACTACCAATATCTAGTCCATATATATGTATATATCATGTAATTAAGGTGAAAAAACACTAGGAGGGACTAGAAATAATAAACACTTAAATTATCATCTAATCATATTACCTCAATAATAATCTTTTTTTATCTTTCAAATAGAGCAGCTGCTAAATTCGTCGCAATCTTGATATACTGATGCCATAACACCCGTTCCATGGGGTCATCCTTATTTGGATAGGCATCATCAGCCAACTTCTGCAACTCCTCGTCGAGACGGGCTCGTGGCACCTCATCTACCCCATCCAAAGCCTGGACCATATCAGTCACTTCATTTAATGCCCTCCGCATCATCTCATATGCATGGTCTGAAATGCGGGCTGGAGCAGATAAACTAGTCCATGCGGCTGCCTCCTCGGGTTTCATCAGTTCTTGAATTGTATGTCGTGGATGCATGAATACCTTTCCCTTCTTCGGCTTCCGAGCTTGCAATGTGATTAAGATATTCCTTTTCCTATGGCTCTTTGGAGACAAAAGAGGTTCATCTGTACCATGCTGGGAAGCCATCTCTTGTGTAACACGCTCCATTGCCTCCTACATGTTAAAACATATTAAAAAAAATTGCAGACCAGGGATATTGAGGGGTAAACATATTACATCATGACATCTTCACTAATGATATGTTGCACAGTGAAATGTATGTAAAACAGGAACACATAAAAATCTAAGCATTAAGACATAGCCTCGTGCAGGGGCGGACTTAGAATGTAATTACACAAATAATGCCAATGTGTCAAAATAACACAAGTTAGAATTAACAAATAATGCCAATGTGCAACCAATATGATACAATCAGCATTCAGAGCCTATCTGGTAAGTAATGTGCCCATTCATACAATCTCCACAATTTAGTCATTTTAAAAATATTAGAATTAGATGACTGGTATTTGTAGGTTAGGAGAGAGCTCTGCGGGAACTTAAAGGACTTGTAAAGCTACAGACTCTAGTAAGAGGGCAAAATAGTATATATTACTAGTATATAGTCTTTATTTATTTGTTGCTTTCATGCTTAGTTTTCATGTTTTCATGTCTAGAGAACATTGTGATTACTAAAACACAGTCTAGAGAAGGAACTAGCATCACAGATGAGTGGGGTTGTCATCAGCATACGCTAGAGGAAATCAAAGCTATGTTGCAAAAAACTAGGGAAGCAACTTTTGAGCGCAACTTCTGAGTTTAAAAGGATGTATAAACTTTTTTAAGGCTCTGACCCTTTTTACCAAACCTCAATTATATTACTATAATGTAAAATATATTACTCAACTAAACTGACAAGAAAGCTATCAAAGTGATAAAGATAAATCCATTAAATTTCTCATAATTTTAGCTGAACATGTAATTAACTATAGTGTTTGTGTTTTCTTAAAATATTGAGACAGTTAAAATGAGGCATGAATGAACCATATTCACAAGGATCCATTTTAAAACAGAGGCAATGTCTGCATTGGGAATTTCAAGTAAAACATCTGCTGCTTACACATTTTAGCTAACTAGAGAAAGCAAAAATAAAGCAAAAGCTAGAAGATTTATAATTTTGGTTATCAAACCTGTATTTTCATCAATTCTTCGTATTTCTTTGTGTACACAACTTGAAATAAATCCAAATCGGACATAAGCTCTCCTGTTTTTTCTAGCTGGGTCTACAAAATAAAATTGGAAATGTAGTACATATATTACACAAAACACTAATATAGAAAAAAGATTACACGACATAGTGATTTAATAGACAATGTATACTACTTAAGTGTGAAATATATTTATGATTTTTGCATAACTTACAATGCGCCGTTCTTCAAATGGCTTTGCCCCACTAGCGTGCTGGAATGTCAACTGCTTTCGATTCTCTTTGTTAGTCTCTGACATTTTCTTAAATTGTGGATTTTCCCAGTAATCACAACAACCCCTCCATGCATCATCATTAAGAAAACTGGGCTTGGACATATGTCGGGTTGTATCTGTTTCCCCTCTTTTAAGAGCTTCTTCAACCTCTTTATTAGCATTGCCCTTCATTGTAAACATATTATGCTTCATATTTCTTCTTAAATGTTCTTTAACCACAGAATTTCCCGCTAGCTTTGTGTAGCCTTTTGGATAGTGATAGAATCTCTAATAAACAAAGAGAATCAAGTATAATAAATAACACAAGGTAAGGTAACAAGTACTGAAATAGAAATATATTATCCATACCCTAAACGTCTTGACACATTTGTTTAGAAATGCCTCTCTCCGTCGCCCTTTTTCAAAGGTTGTCTCATATTTTCATTGTGCTCTCAGTATACCTTTGAGGGTCCTTTTATATCGAGGCTCTTTGATACTGCAAATATTACCAATCAAAATCATTCTCTGCTTATTTATTTTATAAGCCAATAATATCAGAACATGCCCAGACACAGGGACAGAGCTAGCCAAACTCAGAGTAAGACTTGTCATACACTTAGAATTTTATATCTTCTGTGCATTAATAACATATAAAAATTCAGATAATGTTTAATACATAATTTAATACAGGCCAACGAAGAAGAGTGTAAAAAGGAATAGTGGATCACCGATCACCCCATCACAAGTCACAACATACATAAGCATTAATTATTCTTGTTTAGTAAAGTCAGCTCAATTATCATGAGCAAGTTACTCACGATACTAGTATATATAAACAACAAATTAATTAGGTATCTGGTGTAGTATTATTCTTTAATCTAATCAAACCAATTACTTACATCAAACTAAACACAGAAGCTATTCATCCTCCCATAGAAATACTGAACTTACATTGAATCAAACCGAGAAGATGACAGTGTTGAAATAGTACTGAACCAAGTTATGCCCCCTTATATGTTTAATTTTGAAAAAATTCATTCGTAAATAGTAAATACAAATTGCTCTTTGTCTATAACAGAATTAGCAACTCACTTCAGTGGACTTTGACAAGTTGCATTAGTAAATATATATGATCAAATTTCCTGTTACAGTTAGCCATTAATAACATACAACTTACAAAAACAACAGTTTCATGTCATATTAACTAGTTCTTTAAAACAAACTGCTTTTTCTTTTAATAAATAAGATGATAAATCTTAATAAAAAGTCAAATACATTCCAATTATCATACCTACTATTTATAATGTATAATGTGTTTCACCCAAAATATAACAGGACTGTCAATCTCTTAGAAAAGCATTTCAAAAATCAGAACTAATATATGACTTATGAAAGGATAGCAGTAGTACAAAGTATCATTAAATTGAAAATAATAAAAACTAATTTATAGGAGTATTAAATTAACAATTGAGATATATATTACGTTTTATCATCGATGAAGTGCACAGTTCCCAACTTGGGTTCTCCCTTCTTTGGCATTTTTTTGTAATCCCCATAGCAGACACTTCGTGGAGCTCTTCCATTACTCTCCATATCATCCTCACCCTCCATATCATCGTCATCCTCCATATCATCGTCACCCTCCATTCCTTCCCCACCTTCAACCTCCTCGTTGTCACTATCCTCAAGTGTTTCATCCTCAAAATCACTGTCGCTATCACTCTCACTATCGTGGAGCTCTCCCATACCCCTTCCTCCACCATCTCCCATACCCCTTCCTCCACCGTCTCCTCTACCCCTTCCTACACCATCTCCTCTGCCCCTTCCTACACCGTCTCCTCTTCCCCTTCCTCCAACATCTCCTCTACCCATTCCTCGACTGTCTCCTCTGCTCCTTTCTACAACTCTTATAGCTTTACCCTTACTCATACTTTTACCCCCATCTCCAATAGCCTTCCCCTTATCCTTACCCATACCTCTTGATGTGGAAATCTGCGCAAATCGATTATGTACCTAAAAATTGAAAGAAAACCAAGATTCAGGGCTAGTGTAAGGTTTAATAATCGATTAAATACAAAAATCAAAGCTTGGAATACCTGTTTAATAGACATACGGTCGGAATTTTCAGTCATCAAAGCCTAGATTTATATCGCCGCTTGTGTTTGAAGAGATAAGGAAGATAATAAAGTGATAAGATGAGATGATAAAAAATGTTTTTATATAAACCTAGGAAGCGGTCGACTGGATACGGTCGTTTATATATTGACCGAACTCGGTCGATTTAATAATCTTGTAAAAAGAGTCAATAGCTACTGGAACTGCTCCCCTGTTTGTGAAACACTCCTCTATACTACCCTGTTTTACCATATATGCAAAAAAATTGCTACTCTTCGTATTGTTTTCTAAAAAACATATAATAATTAAATAACAATAATTATCGATAATTAAACATAAATCTCATACATTAAATTTCAAATAAAAATATAATTAAAAATAATTCTGAATTTGATACATTAATTCAATAAAAATAAATACTACATATTATCATCACTATCACTTTGCTCATCAACACTCATGTCTTCATCATCACTTTGCTCCTCATTATTTTCCACCGTGAAATTATCATTTTCGTAATCTCTCAAGTCAATAAAAAAATTAGAAGGATCATGAATAACCACCGTATCCACATGTGATGATGAAGCGTTTGATGTATCATTTTGAAAAGCGGCATCATTAGATGTAGCATTATCATTATCTATCACATTTTCATCCACTTGTCGATTCTTTGTCGTAAGCATCGTATACCAGGGTGATTTTCCATTTGTAATACTTGGAACATAACACACTTGATGAGCTTGACTAGCCAACACGAACACATCGTCGGCATTCAATTTTGATCTAATATCTACCGAAGTCATTCGCTTTCTATCCATTTTAACATGTGTTGTGTGATCAAACCAATGACATTTGAATAAGATAACATCATGACCATTGTGGTAGTGGAGTTTAGAACTTCCAATAGTCTTCCGTAATAGTTTCTATAGCTTTCTTTATAAGAAGAACCTATAATTAGATATATTCAAAATTAGATCATAATATTGTATAAATAATGCAATCTACACATTTGAACTTGTCATATTTTTTTACCTATGACAACTACACCGGAGTCACGTGAAGTGCGTTCATTAAGATTCCCGCAATCAAATTTGCCATTACAAATGCATCCTTTATAAATTTCCACATCGGTCATTGGACCTCTTATCAAATCCTCAAACTTCGGATTGATAATCCCTTCATTACTTGTAACCTAGTAAAATAATGAAAAACAAGTAAACATATATTGATATATGATTGCAAGAAACAATAAAATTAATAGTGCAAATATAATGGCATGTACCCTTCTTTGGAACCAATTCGTAAATCTTTCCTTTTGATATTTTTCTTTTTCTTCATCATTGAATTCCGGGTGATGCTTGCAACTTGTGAAATTCACTAAAAATTATGAACTAAAAGTTATGAACAATTAAAAATTAATCTAAAAAAGCCACATGTAACGATAATTATTAAGATCATACCACAAGTATTTAGCAACTTCCGGTGAATTAATAAGCACATAGTATTTAACAAGCCTCTCCTCATCACGACTCAAGAGCCTATGTCCTATATGTAGTTGAGGTTTTGCTGGATACCTGAAAACCTCTAACAAATTGGGATCACAAGACTTTTTGGGTGCCTCATTTCGACGTAGCCGATTATGCACTATTTCGAAACTGGATTCAAAATATAATGAGCAAAAGTGTACACATTCCTCCTCAATATAGCGTTCTGCCATTGAACCCTCAGATCGAGCTTTATTTTTAACTTTCATTTTCAAACCATGCAAGTATCTTTCAATAAAATACATCCATCGAAAATTTGATGGACCACCCAACTTACACTCAGTAGCCAAATGTAGTGGCAAATGTTCCATTGGATCAAAAAAACCTGGAGGATATATAGTTTCAAGTTTAGATATTATCCTGACTATGTCTTTCTCCATCTTCTCCAAATCGGAGTATTGTAAGTTTGCAGAACACAAATCTTGAAAGAAGTTGGACAACTCAATAAGAACATCCCCCATAGACTTTGGTAAAAAGTCCCGACAAATAATAGGCAACAGTTTTTGCATAAAAATGTGACAATCATGCGATTTCATTCCTTGGATACAATGTTTTTCGAAATTCACGCACCTAGATATATTTGAGACATATCCATCTGGAAGTTTCAGTGCTTCAATCCACTTGAATAACTTATGAACTTGTTCTCTCGTAAGTGTATATGGCGCACTTGGCACCGTGCCATCATCTCGAATCCACAACTCACGATGCAAACCTAATTCTTTACAATCCTTTCTTGATTTCAAGTTGTCTTTGGACTTTTTCTTATCACCTAACATTGTGTAGAATATGTTATTAAAAACATTCTTTTCGGTATGCATGACATCAATGTTGTGACGGAGGATAAGTGTCTCCCAATAAGATAGTTCAAAAAATGGAGAATTGTGAGTCCAATTATGTGTCACACCGTAGTCTTTTGGTTTTCGCCAACTTGTCTTTCCTGGAGGAGGAAACTGTATATGCTCACAGAGTGTCTTAGCCACTAATCCCGAATTTCGAAAAGTAACTGAACGTGTCTCCCTTTTTCCAAACTTTGTACTCCTTCTTAATGGATCATTTGGTTCCAAGAAATATCTAGCGGTGCCATAAAAACTTGGTTTACCACCATGCTTGAGTTGCTTGGCTTTTACTCCTCCCATACATACTGAACATGCCAATTTACCCTTAGTAGACCATCCACTAAGCATACCAAGTGCGGGAAAATCGCTGATTGTCCACATCAATGCTGCTCTCATCATAAAATTTGTACAAGATGACCTATCATATGTTTCTATCCCGGTACTCCACAACATTTTCAATTCATCGATTAGTGGTCGGAGATAGACATGAAGATCTTTTGTCGGATCATTAGGCCTAGGAATGAGAAGTGGCATGAACATATACGGAGATTTCGTGCACATGGATGATGGAAGGTTGTAAACAATAACTATAACAGGCCATACAGTATAAGCTTTTGCATGTGGATCGCGAAATGGGTCAAATCCATCACTAGATAGGCCAAGTCTCACATTCCGTATCTCATTTGCAAAATTTGGAAATCTTTTGTCAAATTGTTTCCATTCATCTCCATCAGCTGGGTGAGATAGTTGACCTTCAACTGTAACCCGATTGTGGTGCCACCTCATACATTCAGCGGTTTTCTTGGCCATGAATAAACGTTGTAACCTTAATGTAATGGGAAAGTACCGTAAGATCTTTCGCGGGATTTTTTTTTCTTTGGATCCTTCTGTTCCTTGTATCGACTTGTTTTGCATATGTCACAGTGTGTCTTCTTACTATTCTCCTTATAAAATAACATACAATCATTCTCACAAGCATCAATCTTCTCATACCCCATATTCAGTCCACTTATCATCTTTTTTACATCATAGTACGTTTTAGGTAATTTGTGATCACTAGGCAACACTGAACCAATAAGTTCAAGCAACTCATCAAACCCCTTGTTACTACAACGATGCCTGCTCTTGAAATGCAATAACTTATTTATGAATGATAATGTAGTGAAGTTGGCATTACCCGAATAAATGGGTTCGGAAGCAGCATCTACCATCTCATAAAATTTGTGTGCTGTTGCATTTGGTTCTTCCTCAATATTCTCGAAATGTCCTTGTGCCTCCCCGAAATCTCTTAGCATTTCATGTGCATCATACATGTCATCCTCTGTATACCCAAAATTGTTAAAACTTGTTCCGGCTTGGACCCCCGGCTTATGTCTTTCACCATGCAAATCCCATATTGTATACGACTCCATAATACCAAATCGATACAAATGGTAAGTCACTTTTTCAGAATTGAAAAATTTTAAATTTCCACACTCATAACATGGACATCTTATATTACCTTTGCTATCTTTTTCCTTGAGAGCAAACTCAATGAATTCTTTCACTCCATCTTTATATTCATTTGATATATTATTCCTTGCATCAAGTCTACGACCCATCCAATTTTGATTGAATGTCATCTACAATGCAAATAATCATCCTAAATTAATAGTTCTAAATAATCAAGTTGATATAAAAAAATTGAATAATAAACATCATAAAAATTGAACTAATGCTACTAAACACAATAATTTCACTAATATACTTGCAATAATGAATTATTACACTAATCTTATAAACATAAATTTAATATTCAAATATTATTACACACAAATATTATTTACAAAAATTAATCATATAACTAACATTTACTATAATCAAATGATAAAATAGATGATATTTACATGAACACAAGATATAAAATGATAATTACCTCAATGAAATTTGCAGAGATCTAAAGCTTTATTCTAGACAAAATAAGAATGGTGGAAGAGTTGAAATGGGAAAGAGGAGACCAATAAAGTAAGAATGAAAAGCAACAGTAGCCAGTAAGGTTTTATTCTGTGATGTTAAATATGACCGAACTCGGTCATATAAATTTAACCACATGATTACTAATTTCGACTGCCCATGGTCATTTCTGTTTCCACGTGGTGTTTGAAACGTGCTGCTAAAAAATGATCACGTGGGTGTTCAATGTGACCAAAAACGGTCACTTTGTGGGAGAGAGGGCGACCAAACACGGTCGCTTTTGCGGGACTAAGATGACCAAAACCAGTCATATTTATAGGTACAAGAAGTGACCGCATAGGTTTTCTGGTCGATTTTGGATATGTGTGACCGATTACGGTCACGTTTAAAATGTCATTTTTTCTTTTTTTTCTTATTATAAGAGTTTTTATAACCTAAATTATTTAAACTATTGTATATAATCATTATTATCATATTTTTAACATATACATGATTAAATCGCTTAAATTGTTTTTCAAATAATTCATACATATTTAGATCCAATACCATTTATCCCTCAACCATATCTTCTTATACTAATGTCATGATAGGTTTTGCTATGTTGTTATGCTATATATATTAAAAAATTTAATGATCAATGTATTGAATATATTATAATATATGGAGTGCATATAATTACAAAATACATTAATAAAATTTTATTTTTTAAATAATTAATCATTTGTTATAATATTTCTAAAATACTAAGATAATATATAATTAAGCATTTTAATATCATCCAAAGATTTTAGTTATGATTAATATTTGTATTTTTTTCCAATTGCAATGTATATATAGTCACATGATTGATGGCCTTTTTAAAAATTATATAATTTTTTCATTAATATGTATAAAACGTAAATGATCGAATATAGTCAATTTTGTAAAAGTGACTGACTGTAGTCACTTCAAATTTTTCAAAATTTAAAAGAACGGAAGCGAGAAAATTCCCGCCCATTAACTGAATATTTATTTATGACCGCTAACGGTCGTATTTGCCTATGTGACCACCGGCGGTCGAATTAGAGTTCAGCGGGAAATTTCCCGCCCTCCAACAATGTCATATCGACCGGAGTTGTTAAGTGCGGTCGTTTCTGTACTTCCAAAAATGACCCAAATCGGTCAATTGTAGAGTCGGTCGAAAAGTTCGGTCGAATGTAATTACAGGTCAAATGTCTTACACAGTTGACCTTACAAGTGATGAAATGCGGTCATATTTAAATCCGGTCATTTTTAATCGGTCGTTTTTAACCCTATTTTCTAGTAGTGAATTGAGGTAAAACAGAATATTGACGTAAAAGAAATTAAATAGTGGAAAGATAAAACATAATTTTACTAAATTAAGATTTATGAGAGCTTAGAAAATATATAAACTTGAAAGTAGAATAAGTTTGCAACAAATATAAACCCTAACACAGGCGCTGGAATTTGGATTCAAGGGAATGAAATCATGTAAGAAAAACTTTCAAACCCTGATATTCTGATATTCTCAAATCATCTCTGCCAAATTTGTGGTAGCATCTATGATCTATGTGTTAGTGTATATGTAGGGAGATGATGGCATATTACACTGTTTTTTCTGTTAAATAATGGAATAACATTGTAATCGAGACTAATAATGCTCTTTTGTCTTATTTTATAAATAATTTATAAATTTAAAAATATACGAGTACATTTTTCAAGTTTTAACTTATGTGGCCGTTTGGTGTTCCTTAAACTTAAAATAAGTTACTTATTTCATTTTTTTATACATATTTTCATTTTTTTTAAAAAAATAAATATTTATTTTAGAATTTTAAAACCAAATATTATCTTCAAACAAAAAATTAGTTACTTATTTTCAGAAAAAGTATATACATATCTACTTTTTTCCTGGCTTATTTCCAAAAAATAAGGTTGACCAAACACCCTGATCTTATGGCCTGTTTGGCCTGCCTTAAAATAAGTCCTTTTGGACTTATTTTCGGGTAAAAATTTCATATTTTGATAAATGTTTTTTATACAAGTATTTAATGTATATTTGAGATTCTAAAAGTTGCAAAAAAAAGTTAACTTTTTTCAGAAAAAAGTTAGGAATCTCTAACTTTGTCTTAAAATAAGTTGACTTATTCTGGAAAAAAGTTCCCCCAAACACCCCCTTAGTAACCCCTAACACTTGCATATTATACAGATAAAGGATTGTCCAAATCTTTTTAGGTTGAATTTGATAAGTAGCTAAGATTCTAACCGAAGTTGAAGAATTGTAGCAATTGTGTATTGTCAAAATTATACACTACAGCTTCTCTTTATAGCTCAAGTGTACTTGTTCATTATAATTCGGTAGTAGTTGATCTTCTTATTGTTGGATTCTAAAATTTTACAAGTGTAAAATTGTAAAATTATTAAATATGCATCATGCATGCTTTAATTAATTCACCGGCATGTTAATGTTGCAAAAAGTAAGTAGAATTTTAAATGTACAAAATTATGTAGCTGCTGGATCTCATGCAGTACTTAGATATCTGATCTGCAGTTTAGTGCTACTTTCTTGTGATTTTGACAACACAATATTAAATTGTACACGAATGATATGCTACGTGTCTTGTACCTAGCCTGTGGTTGATATAGCTTATTATTAAGTAAACAGTTAAATGATTGTACCTGTATTAGATAGCAGATATGATATTACTACATAAATATTAATTTGAGCATTCTTGCTCTTGACCAACTAACAAAAATAGTGCCCCGTCAATATTAAATACTGTATAAGTTTTGTTTTTAGTTATTTCAACTGAGAAAATGTAATTATTTAGTTAAAATATACTTTAAAAGAAGGTTTCGGAGTCTCTATCTTGATTGTTCAAAATAAGAATCACTTTAAAGAAGTTACGTCTCAAAGAATACTACAAGATTGGAGATTTCATGACTTGCAAAATTTCAAGTTCATGGGATACTGTATACATGCATGATGTAACTTTCTCTTTTAGAACTGTGAACTTGTAGCATTCTTAATCAATCGATATGACGTATCGTATTGTGAACGGGGTTTAACATGCATGTTGCCATTTTTTTACAGATTTGAATTACACCACATGCATGTCACGTTCTGTGCGAAAATCATGATAATGGTGAACATGATGACATACGTACACATCTAGGTTATTTATTAAGCGTTGAGACTAGTATTTTCTTATATTCGTTTATATATGTCTAGGGGCGGGTTCAACATGGAGACACCTTGTTACTCAAGTATGAAATCATTTTAGTTTTAATATTTCTAGATTTGGATTTAATATCATTTTATTTGAATATAAACAGATCCTTGGAGGTCCGAATCCAAATCAAATATCTCTATTTTCAATTTTTTAACTGGATAGTTTATGATTCCATTTGGAGTGTTAAATATAACCCATTATTATTAATTATCATTTTTATTTGAAGTATATAAATGATCATTTATTCTAAAATAAATATAATATTATGAAAACATAAAAATCAAGAATTAAAAACATAAATATATAAATTTTAATGTATTAAGTATATATGATGATAATGGATAAATCGTATTTTATGAAAATATAAACTTATAAAAGATATTAAATAATTATAAAATCCTATTTACTTAAAAATGTAATGGGTTAACAATAAAATCCATATGCAAGTTTGAACCAGATACCAATTATTGATCATATCCGGGTGAGATCATATTATGATAGATAATGTGAGACATAACTGAGCAATCATACTAGGATCAAATTTAATTTGGATTGAATTTTTCCATCAGATTTGAAATATTTATAAAACGAATATGAGACCGGATTTATATTTTCGGACCGGATATAAGTCGAGATAGCGAAAAGTCCGGATCAATTTAGAGCTCTATACGTGTCTGATTGTCTCGTAAATTTCTTAGACTGTCACTTGATCGTGCTCACTATTTTCTTTGTTAAATATATTTTTTAATTTTTGTGTTATTTTGGTGTGTGAAAAAATTATATTTAAGCTCGGTCTGATAAAATTGAAATTAAATTAGGGATTGATATCGTCTCATCCGACCTCTTCCAATTCCAATTTTTAACAAAGAATAAATTTATGATTTTTTTCAGAGATATAAGTTTGGGAAAGAACAGAATGTTAAAAGTGTTTTGGGGAGAAGGAAACTAGGCAATACAATTTTAAAGAAAGAATAAAGAATTCGATAATATATTTAACAATTTCGATACAAAAAATAGAAATCTCGAAATTTAATATCGGCAAGACGGTAACCTACTTAATGATGGGGAAGTGGGGAACACAGAAGTGTTTAGGACCATCCATATTGCTATCATGCTATGGAGGAATATAAAAATGTGAAAAAGTGAGCCCTAGAGTAATACGAGTAGGCCAAGAAAAGAGAACACAAGAAAAGCAATTCATATACAATATTTTCAAAATAGATAAATAAAAAGATGATAAATGAGTAGACACATAAACAAAAGTACAACACACAGACGATAGTAATGTTGATTTCGTGCCCCAAAAACAATCCCTCTTCCTCATCATGATCCATCACAACATAAACACAAAAACCTTGATTTGATCTATCAGAGGAGTTGTATTTTTTCTCTCTCGCTATAAGTTTGGCAGAAATATTATTATTATTATGGCAGTAGTGTATGAGTGGCAGTGCTAGAAAAGAGGGGGAGAGAATTTTACATTGGGAAAGTAATGCTTTGCGCCCGGCCCCCCACTACACCATACCATACCATACCATACCATCTAATCTAATAAATCATCTTTCATTGCCTGGTAACACAGTGAATCTTTTGATACATTTATTCACTGTGTACACAGAGAGTAGTTATTAATTTATGTTCAAGTCAGATTCTGTGTATTATAATTAAAAGCTTATACTAGCAAAGCCCAGAGGATATATCTATCTGTTTTACCAGGCTTTTTCTAGAGAGCAACACCTTTTATCATCATTACCATATCTAACTACTAGTACTCATATTATTGTGCTAGTACTACTATTCTAGGGTTCTCAGTGAGAAAAGAGGAAAGCTATGCTTATTAATATGTATAGTAGCATAAAACTTGGGAGATCTAGATCTGCGACAATAACCACCACTTAAAAACACAACAAACATCTTATACTACTTGTCTGTTACATACATATAAATCTGCGCGCGCGCACACACACACATAAGAAATGGAGGAAACACTGTACTACAACACTAACAACAACAATAGCACTATGATGTTCGCAAATTCAAGAAGTAGCAACCACAATGAGATTCTGCAACAATTTCATGATGGGCAGTGTCAAAACCCCAACACAAGTGGCTATGTCATGGACATGAACACCCCCAACAACAACAGAGGTGGAAGACTTGGCAACAGCTCTACTTCTTCTTCTTCCTCTTCAGCTTCTGTGAAAGCAAAGATCATATCTCATCCCCATTATAACCGTCTCTTTGCTGCCTATATCAGTTGTCAAAAGGTATAAATTATGATTAAGCAAACCCTACTAGTATATATTTATTATTTATTTTTTGTGCCCCACAACAAATAATTATAATTTTTGTGAGCAAGCCCTAGCTACTAATAATTTGTGATTTTAATTTGAAGTAGCGTAGAAATTTAAACCCTTTTTACACTTTATCTTAAATATTATTTGTAGTTCTTTAAAGTTTCATGTATCTTATTATTGTAAGTACACCAGTGTATGTATGGATGTGTATGTGTGTGATATGTGGATCCAGATAGGAGCACCACCGGAAGTGGTGGCAAGGCTAGAAGAAGCCTACTCATCGGTGTCGGAGATGGGAGGTGGAAGCACAATCGGAGAAGATCCGGCATTGGATCAATTCATGGAAGCATATTGTGAGATGCTGAGCAAGTATGAGCAAGAACTCTCTAAACCCTTCAAGGAAGCCATGCTCTTTCTCTCCAGAATTGAGTCTCAATTTAAGGCTCTCACCATTTCTTCCTCAGATTCTGGTGAAATCTCTTCTATCATTTTTGTTTTTATGGAAATAAACAGTAATTTTTTTTCACTATAGCCAGTAGTACTTTTCATGAAAAATTACATAAAAAAACATAATCTTATATAACAAGCAAATGAGCAGTATTTGAACAGTTGACAAGTATACAAATGAGACCTTCTTGCTCAAGTTAGGATACAGTGTGTGTACATGACATATATATGAACTATTATTTATTTTAAAATAATTAATAGTTCATAAATTCTTATTGTCAAATCAACTTAAATTGCAATTTGAAAGAAATCAAACAATTTTTTTTAAAAAAATTATTGGTTAATTCTTTTCCTTTTTCTCAAGCAACTTATGTCTGTGTTTTCACCTGTCTTGACTTTGCATCCTTCTTCACACTGTGATGTCTAAAAATATATGCTTCATTTATAGTACTATAAATTTCTATGGACTGTAATATTGTATCGTCAACAATGCTTGTTTGTTCATGTTTATATTTATTTCATCTCTCATATAGTTGTTTGCGTGTACATAGATCATATCCGTAAGACATTACAAAAAATGTACTTGTTCATTTATCAATTGTGTGTGCAGTAGATTTGCATATTGTTCAAACGGTTTCTGCATTTGAAAATAATTGTGTGGCATTTGTTTTTAGCCACTGTATTTTAATATGCTTTGATAAGCCGTGATGTTTCTCTGAAGAAGTGAAGAACGCACTAATAGCTGATGTGAGACATAAAGTGCTCATATAGAGCCATAACACTTGATGCCTGGCCTTGACATAAAGCTGTGCACAATTTCAAATGGTTTAGAATACAGTTTTGGAGCACTTAATTTTATGTTATTATTATTGAAAAATTCGAGATGGTAAATATAAAAAATATCTTTCTTGATTACCTGGATGCAAAACCTAACTCATGAACTGGTTAAACTTTTTGTCAAAAGTCTATTGAAATTCACTGCATGATCATCTATGATGAACTGAATATTGGGTGAATGGGATTAGTATTTATGAGTATTAATCATATATGTTTATATATTCGCTACCTTTGATCAGCTTTTGTTGAGGCCATGGATAGAAATGGATCATCAGAAGAGGAGGCCGATGTAGAAAACCATCCCGTAGATCCCCAAGCAGAAGACCAGGAATTAAAGGGTCAGCTTCTACGCAAGTACAGTGGATACTTGGGAAATCTTAAGCAAGAGTTTATGAAGAAAAGAAAGAAAGGAAAGTTGCCTAAAGAAGCCCGGCAACAGTTGCTCGAGTGGTGGAGCAGACATTACAAATGGCCATATCCATCGGTAAATATGATCATATGATCTACTCTTTTTTTGTTAAACCTTGAGTGTCATAGTGTTTGTTGCACTTTTGGAAACTTCAATCACACAAGACAATACTTTTATAGTGTAGAATTAAAACAAAACCTTACAAATTAGCAACAAGTGACTTGCCTATGAAAAGTTATTTACCAATTATGTTTCATTCTACTGTATAAATTCCAACAGCTGCTGCACATTGAATTTCACCATTGTTACAGAGTATTTCAATCTATCTCTGTTTGTAGTTTTTAAGTTGGTCAGGCTAAGATGGTTTGTATTTGAACACAAACCTATATTTGTATATTTTCTGCTTGTTATCTTTAATTTCTCTTTTATTTTAAGTCGACGCAGAATGGCCAGCTACCTTATAATTGGAGCTGAGACATTAAGAGGAGTGTCAAAAGGTGATAAACTCAAACTGAACTGATGAAATACTTGTTGTATATATATTAACAGGAACAGCAGAAGATAGCACTGGCTGAATCAACTGGTTTGGATCAGAAGCAGATAAACAACTGGTTCATAAACCAAAGGAAGCGACATTGGAAGCCGTCAGAGGACATGCAATTCATGGTGATGGATGCTGCACGTCCCCTTTACAATTACATGGACAATGTCGTCGCAAATCCTTTTCCAATGGATATATCTCCTCCATTCCTCTGAAGAAGTGATAGCGTTTACTAGTACACTAAAATGTAATCCAAACCTGGAATATCGTTGTGATTTGTGAACCAAGGATGATTCATGAACTTAGTCCCTTATTTCTACTAATTATATCAATATAATAGCTATCGGTTGTTTGGTTCATGATTAATGAATCCCGCTAACAAAAATCAAAATATTTGGTTGAAAAGTTTATTGGTAAGGAATAGTTGATGCATTCACATCTTCATCTCTACATTCCCTTCACATTCCCACAATCCAACTATTCAAAATATTCTACTAACAATATACTCGTATCATAATAAGAAGAATTAATGTGGAGAGTGAGATTCAGTACGTGTGACAACCAAAGTATTACGAAAACTCGAGAATTCCGATATAAGCCCTTGGATGAGGACACAAAGCCGTTAAGATGAATTTTGAAAATAATTGTAAGTTTTTCAGAATTGGGTTCTGAAGCATTTGAAAGAGTAATGTGAAATACATAGAAAAACATAAATGAGACCAAGAGTTGAATTCAGTGGAGAACCTTGTATGGACTACTATTTGGAGAACACATATGTCATGCATTATATTCTACAATATATAATAATGCCGGACATATATGTTCTCCAATTAGTACTCTATTTAAGTTTCTCCATGTAACTTTTGTCACAAGACCAAAATACGTCCTAAACAGTACGAGAAAAACGATGTTTAGGGCACAGATAAATGTAGTCAGAATTTACGTTTATCATTTGAAGCATAAGGAGAAGTTGGCCGGTGTAATGGTTACAAAGGCATACTTATGGTCATGGGATCGATCAATCCCCAACCAACGTTAGCAACGCTACTTTAACATGTGTAGGTGACAAACCCCGATTTCAAATGCGTTTTTGCTAAAAATATTTCTTAAACAAATAACTAATAAAGGTCATACTTAAATTTGTGTTTTCAATTCGTGTTATAAAAGACTATTTTCTTAAAATTTTATTATTTAAGATTATTTCATTTTAAATTGTGCCAAATGCAACACCCATGAAATTTAAGGTACCATAAAATATTTATTTTAAAAATTGGTGTGGAGATTTAAAATTTTATATATATTATGAAATTTCTATTCGAGATTTTATTTGAGCTTTAATGGAGAATATTTGTGAATATTATTTTAGTGGGGGGTTTATTTTACTAAATCCAAAAGTGTCACTAGAATATTTTTTAAAAAAATTTCCGAAAATAGGTAGCATTTATATTTTCGGGAAGAGAGATGATGCTAGAATTGTACTAGCCAAGAATTTAAATATTTTGAGAAAGGGAGCTATCTTAAGAAATATTCTATGATGAGATAAATTGAGAATTTAATTGTTAAATTTTAGTGATGGTATTTTAATTATTAAAATACATAAGAGATCACTAAATAAAATTAGAAATGGAGAGAGAGAATCATTTGAGAAATATTTAAATTGTGGAGAATTAATTAGAGAAAAGAGAGAAGTGATATTTAGCTATTTATTTATTTTAATGGGCAAGTACTTGTAGCTTTTGGGTCAAAGCTAGAGTGGACCTTATTTTTTTTATATATATTTGGGCCAATCTCAAGTATTTAATTAATTAATTATTAGCCCAACCCATATATTTATATAATGGAGATAGTAAATAGAAATTAGTATTCATTTACTTATCTTCTTCCAAATTAGAGAGAGAAAATATTACTAGAAAGAGAAAGTAAACTGTGAATTTGGTTCTTGATCAAACGAAACCCGATTGTACATGCAAATTTATATTTGGAATCTAGAGGACAAGCTCGACGCAACGGTGTAATTGTTGTGTGGTTTCAAGGAGTAAAAATATTTCTTTAGCGAATCAAAGCCTTGGAACTCGATTTTTCTAGCATATTAAGGTATGGATGATCACTTTCAAGCTATGTGTGAGTTAGGTTTTGAATGGATGGTAAATTTTGGCTTTGCATGCGAGTCTCTAGTTAATTATTTATTTATTTTACATAATTGAGTTCAATTGGAATAAATGAGTTGAGATACTAATATTGATGATTTTTATGATATTGAGACTAAATAATTATATGGGAGGTGAATTTGTTTTTTTCTTCTTTCTTTTATTTATTTTCTGGTATTAATTGGTATATAATTTGGGGAGCTGATTTTAATTAATTAAAATTTACAAAGATGGGGGACTTGTTGCTATTTCTGGATATTTATTTAAGGATGTAATAAGGTGGATATTCATTTGGGGGAAAGACCCAAATTAAAATTAGGGCTTAAAAATAAATGAAATTGGGTGTTTGAGCTTGGAGCCATGCAAGTGGATCTGGAGATTGGGGGTTCAAGTTGGGGAGTGGAGGGTTGCAATCGGGGATGGAGGAAGACACCATCGCGCGGCGGCGGTGATCGGCGGTGGGGGGTGATGCTGTTGGTGCTACTCTCTCGCGATATGGATGCTTGTGTGTATGTATATATGCTGGTGTGTGTGTATCTACATCAGATGTGTGTGTGTGTAACAGAGGGTTTGTGTGTGTGTGTGTGTAACAGAGGGTTTGTGTGTGTGAGAGAGAGTGTGATCGGAGAAGAGGGAGATTGGAGAGATCGAGCGGAGAGAGATGAGGGAAAGAGAGAGAGAAGAGGGAGATAGAGATACGGGGAGAAGGGAGGCTGCCTGGTGCTGTCCGGAGCGCCGACCGGCTGCCATCCGACCACCATGGCAGGCAGTGTGGTGGTGGTGGTGATGGTGATGTGGGACCCAGTTTTAATTAATTTAAAAATTGAGTTATTACTTTATTGAATAAAAATATTATTTTGGCAATTTATTTTAGGAGATGATTATTAAAAAAAAGAAGATTAATAATTGGATTAATAATATTAGTGAGAACATATTCTCTCATTTTACTTAAGAGAATATTATTTATTAAAATAGCAATTATTGGGCAATGGGTAAAAGAGGGAATTATTGAATATATTTAAATTGGATTGAAATTATCCAAGGATATGAGTGATTAAAAATTGAGAATTATTCAAGAATTGGAGACATAAGATATAACTATATTCCTAGAGGAATTACCAATTTTTAATTGGTAATATTTGGTTTATGATTTAAGGGATATATAACAAGATATCGAGAGTAAAAATAGAATAATTTTTTTATTAAGTTTAGACAAAAGAGAGATTAAATTAGTGACTTATATTCTATTTGGATACTTAAATCCAAATAAATGAAAGATGACTAAAGACTTATTATTTTTGGTGAAAAGGTGAATTGAAGTAGCTGCTCGATTAAATTCTGAGTCAGCACTGCTTTTATTTTATTAGCTTGAGTTCGACGGACCTGAGGCAAGTTCACTGCTACCTTTACTCTTGAGTATTTTGAATAAATTATCTGAGTATGTTGATGAAAGTGAAAAGAGACTCTTATTTTGTTATTCTTCAATTTTTATTCTGATTCAATTCTAATTGTCAGTGCTACTTGCATTTTTTAGAATTATTTCTAAATCTCTGTAAATATCATTCAACTGCTTTGAGATATTTTTGTGCACCCTATCTTTCTGTGAATACCTAAGTTTTGAGACACTTGAATATTTTATATATATTATAAAGTATCCAAATTTACTGCTCCTGTCCCATAATTTATATTATTATTATTATTATCATTATTTAATTTAATAATATATAGTTGTTCTCTCAAATTTCGTAGCAGCTAAATATTATTAAATTTTATTGAGCAAAAGTTACTCTCATTGCATTCGAGGTAGCTAAATTCCTTTCTAAGAAGAGTTCGAGGTTGTTCTTTTCGAACTCAAATAAATTCAGTTAATTCTTATTAATCCATTGTTCGGATTAATAACATATTTGGAGCAACTGATTCACTTCAAGTGAAGTCAGACCAATATTAAATTATTTTATCTGTGTTTATTCTGTTGTGAAGAGATATCAAGATCGAGGAGGAGTTCATCTTTACTGGTCAACGCCAGGCTCTGTGTATATATCCTGTGGTGAGTTCTGTGAACAGGCAGAACCTATTTTATTATATATTTAATTAGGGCACTGATGTTGCCTAGGGTCTGAGAGAGGGACCCGACTGCTAGCAAACGAAGGTGATACTTATGACATGGTAGTGATCGTACCATGGGGTATCACGGGTGGTGGTATATCTGTAGTGGTTGATCGCACTATAGAATATCACAAGGTGAATCGACCAGTTCTATAAATATTTTCTAAATACTATTTCTTTTGTGGAATCACTCACTTAATTGATTTGACCTGTGATTTATTTAGTGACATGATTGTCATTCAATTTATTTTGTGATTTCTTTGATATAGTGATTCCTTGTTTTGAGTTTGGAAGTTAAGGTAAGTTATTTTATTAACCTCTGCTATTTATGAAAGTTATTTATTTGTCGATCACCCCAGTGGTGTACTTGCTGAGCAACCATTCGCTCATACTTGTGTATTTTTTTTTTGTGACTTTGTTCACAGTTAAACGTGAAAACACTGAGAACCCCAAACCAGCTGATAAGGGGAAGATGATTGTTCAAAGCTGAGATGTTTAGGGTTGTTTAACCCTTTGTTTATAGCCTTTTGGTCCAGTTGTCGAACTAGTTTAGCTGCTTTAGACAGTACGAGATTTATGGTTTGTAATAATAATATTTTGTGATGTGTAATATTATAGTTAGACTTGTATTGTGTGGATCCCGGGTTACGCTTGACACATCGCTGTTCCTCTACAAAGGTGATTATTGAGTTGATTGTTGGCTGTGCGCCGTTGCGATCGGGTATGTTTTATACTTATCCAATCTGAGATCGTGATGAGATGTGTTGTGACACCTGAAACCGTCAGGTTGGGGTTTCGGGCTGTTACACCAAAAATGACTAAAAGCGATATTATGAGAATTACCTGTTATGCCTAAAATATATAAAATAGTGATTTCTTAAAATATAGGGAAGGAAACAATTATTTTATTTCAATGGAGTTACTTACATCGGTTACATAAATATTTCATATAATATTTAACTAATATTTTGAATATATTCTTTACTCATATTTATATATTGATAATGTGACATGTATAAGAAAGATAAATTGGTCCATATATCAAACCGGGGTATTGACTTCAAGAAGGATTGCTGCAAATTGAAATCAAAAGCTACATCGAAGAACATGAAATCAAAAACTTTAATGACATGAGGTGATGATGATGATCAGTCACTCACTAGTGAAGACTCAAATAAAGAAATGATTAATCTTGCATTAGTGGGAATATGATAATTTTATTCAAGCCAATATTGAGGAGATTCATGTGAAAAGTGATTCTGAAAATGATAAAAGTAAGGTAAACTCTTTTAATTTTGAATTACATGCTGAAAATATTAATTTGGAATCATTAACCATGAACGACCAAGAAAATATTCTAATGGAAGAATATATCTCAATTTAAATAGAAACAACAAGCTGACTAAAAAGAATGTTTTCTTGAGAAAGATGGTGCATTACCTAATGGCCAAGGTGGTTGACAACAAGGAACATGTTAAAGCAAATGAGGAAGTTGAAGTTAAGAAAGTTAAGAGCAAAACTAAGTCATTTAGAAGGCTTCAACCAGATTCTGCTAAAAAAGAATAAAACATTATGAAAAAAGAACAAGAAATTAAAGATTAACATATATTGAGGTAAAAGATACATGTCTTGAAACATTTAAACTCGAGAAATCTACAAAAAATTTTAAGTCATCTCAATATATTGAAAAGATATCTCAGCCTACTATAAAAACATCTCTTCAAGCTAAAAAGATAGATCATTGAAAAAAGAAGTTAAGAATCTCAAGAAAAATATGTGATGATCATTCAAAAAGGAGATCGAAGAAGGTCTCATACCAATTAAAAAATAATTTAAACTGATTCTATATTAGAATCAAATTGCCTAGAATGATTCCATAGTAGGTAGAATCAAATTTAAAATCAATTTTTTTGCTTACTTTTTAAGTAATTTTTTTATAAAAATTATGTACGCTTAATATTTTATAGAAGCATCAAATTTTCTATTTTATAAAGTATGAATATGGTTCATTCTAATTTTTTTTATAAAAGTCTACATTAGAATCAACGATTCTCTCCGTAACTCTATGTAAGAGTGTTCACTTTAAAATAATAATGATATATATATATATATATATATATATATATATATATATATATATATATATATATATATATATATATATAGTTAGGTTCAACGGAGAATTTGGATGTGTGATGAGTGAGTTATATATCATGTAATTTGAAGGTAAAGTATTGATGACGAGAATAGTCTTAGAAGGTAAGTGTTGGGAGAAGAGTCAAGAGTTTTTAGTAGCGTAACTAAGGTGAATGATGGCAGCATTAGTAGGGACAAAGAGGGTAGCGTTTGTGGGGAATACATGTTTGGTTTCTCATGTTGCTAACAACTTGGCCCAGATTGTGAAGCCTCCTTATATTTAGCATAAAAGGTTTAGAAACTAGTTGAATTCTTTATAAAAAATTTGGAGGCTTGTTTTGAAGTTGAAAAAGGAATAACCAAATAATTTGTTTTTCAAAAAAACATATTGAACAAGGGAGTTCATCGCATGATTTGACCTTTTGATTTCTTAGAGAATGCCCTGTAGAATTTTTTTATAATATAATGTAGTATAGACATTCTAGGATGACCAAGTCTTTCATATCAAATGTATCTATAATTTTGGAAATAGTGATATCGTGAGTCTTGATGACTCTAATTTTCATATCATATAGACCAAAAGAGATTGAGTATAATTTTCAAAGATATTTTTATAGTCTAAGATAATTGAAGTAATTAGAAGCATTTTTTTTATCCTCACTATAGCAGTTCAACATGAAAATCATTAAGGTGAATATCTTTAAACTCAGAAGATTACTATAGAATTTTCTAGAATATAGAGCGCTTGGTATCTGAATTTGTGTCTCATATGGTAGAATAAAAATAGTCTTCCCAAAATCATCTATTATGTTTTTATGTGTTCGAAATCGTCCAAACATGTAAGCCTCTTAATTCAGTACATGTAATGTCTTTTGCAGGAGTTAGAGAAAATGTGTCTCATGTACTCGGATCCCACTACCACTTTAGGTAGTCATAATTATCATGATTTCAAAATCATCCACGAAAACTTTCATGTCCACAATTTTAACCATAACTTTATCCCCATCTATGTCCATTCTTCTAGTGACATATTATGTACATCACATAACTGGGTAGAGTCTATGAGACGTGTCTAATAAATGGTTTTTTCTAGTATGTGCCCATGAACGCACTCTAATAATTATTTTTTGATGAGTTGACTAATTTTAATTGGTGAGGATTTTTGTGTATACAGGGAGACTATCATTATTAATGAGAATGTAGCTAATAAAAATTTCTCAACTCATCAAAAAGTAATTGCTAGTGGGCACATACTAAAATACGCTAATAAATTATCAATACTTAATTCCCCCCCCCCATTATAATAAGGAGAGATAATAATTTGTTATACTTCTAAAAATTGTGAACCCTATGTTGCGTCAGAATCACAGTGTTGAGGTGAAAGATTGAGAGTGTCTTTTCAATCATTTTAAAAATCAGTACTTTACTCATTATATAAAAAATTAGTTTTGAACTCATTTTGTATAATATAGAGTTATATATATATTAAACTCTTTGTGAAGTGAATAACAACAAGATCAAATTTCAAGATCAAAATAAAGAAAGCATGGATTTGTAAAAGTAATCTTGTTAGGGACAATAATTTCATGCGTAGACAAGGTAGAAAGAGGATTGAAATGAATGAAAAAAGACATCGGGGAAGATGAGATTGATATTTGAAGTAAAAAGAAGAAATGTTAGGATTTTGAGATTGTGAAAAAGGTAAAAGAAAGAGAAAATCGACTGTCATTTCAGAAATCTAATGAAAAACCTTTTTTCCAATCATATATATATAGGTAGGGCTGTAAACGAGCCGGGTCGAGTCGGGTTTCTACCGAGTCGAGTCGATCCCGAGTTTTTCTAGTCGAGCTCGAGCTCGATTATCTTAACGAGCTTTTTTTTGCGCCGAACTCGGGTTCATTTACGACCGAGTCGAGTCGAGTCGGTAACGAGCCTACCGAGTCGATCTCGAGTCCGAGTCGATCCCGAGTCGAGTCGGGTTTTTCGATTTTTTTTTTAATTTTTTGGGCTTATTTTTTTAAATAAAAACTAAAATTAAAACACTAAAAACTAAAATTAAAATACTAAAAAATAAAAACTAAAAACTAAAAACTAAAACAATAAAAAATATATATATTTTTATATTTTTTATCGAGTACCGAGTTTTTATCGAGTCGAGTCGAGTCGAGTACCGAGTCGAGTCGAGTCGAACAACCAAAAAACTCGACTCGACTCGTTAAGCTTAACGAGCTTTTTTTTCTTGCCGAACTCGAGCTCATTAACGAACCGAATCGAGTCGAGTCTGGTTTTTACCGAGTCGAGTCGAGTCGATCTCGAGCAGACCCGGTTCGTTAAACAGCTCTATATATAGGGGTGAAAATATTGGATCCGATCTGAAAACACGATACGAATTCAATATGAAAAGTTAGGATTTTTTTGGGTTTAGGACAGTTTCGGGTTGACCCTAAATAATTAACAGTAGTCATCGGTTATTAAAAAATAATTAAATATAATTTTCTCATATATAAGTTGATTAAATATAAAAATGTATTAATATTTAATAATTTATATTATTTTCATTTTCATTTAATTTATTTTACTAAATTTATCAAATATCATGATTCAAAATATGTGTAGTAATAAAATAAGATTAGGCTAATGTTGAACTCTTAACCGAGGAACTCAAATAAATGTCTTTTTTTAATTATTTTTTGTGCAAGAATGATTTTTTTCTAATAAAATTGTGTAGTTTATAAAGCAGAATATTGGATATAAAAAAAATCCAATTGGAATGTGGAGTATAATATGTAATATGAAATATATTCATATGAATTTTTCTAACCAATTGGAATGCGATTATTCATAGTATAATTCATTTCGTACAAAATAAGAAATTTATATAATTAAAAATTAAAATTAAAATATTAAAATTATTATTAAAACAATTAATTTAATAATATGAATAATTATATTAATATATTATTAACACAAATATATTATTATTATTACTTGTGTAAATTACTTATATAAATATATTATTATTTGTTTTTAAAATATTATAAAAAAGTTAATGCATAAAAGGATGAATAAGTAATTTGTTACGAGTGTATAAAGTGATTCTCGAGTGCATTTAGCAACACCCTTTCATGTTGTTGATAGATTAGTTTCATGTTCGGTTTTGAATTAGAGACATTCAAAATCTAAAATTCTAGGAATTCGTTTATAGTTAAAATAGTCTCTAAAGTATAATACAAGCGCGTGCTTAGTAACACAAGTTTTTTTTAGACTAATTAGGCTTATAAACTTACATATAAATATCTATTCTAAATTATATATTACTAATGTAATATTATACTACATTTTACGTTGCGTTTTTAATAATATAAAATGTCATTTTTTTAATAGTGATATTTTAGATAATTTTATTTTAAATTGTGAAAAAAAAACCAATACCCACTATTTATCGACAAAAATACTTTGAAAAATAAACCAAAAGAAAAACGGTAAAATATATATTATTTTAATAAAAAATCTTGGATTTTCAAAAAAAGAAGAAACAAATTTGCAAAAGGAGTAGAATTTGCATTCTGGCCAATACAGAAGTCTAGATCTATAGCGAGAGATAGCAGCAGCAACAGCTTCGGCAAATATATATATAAATTATGTATGTATATTGTGTTTGTCTGATCGCAACGTAAAATCTCTGCCCATTTATTTTCTTCAGGTATTTATCGATCACCGTGCCCAATTATTATTTACAAATAGCTGCATCTCGATTTAATTATGTAATTTATCTGCGATTATTTTAATTTGTGTATGTGTGTATAATCTGATCAATTGCTTTCTTCGAAATCGATTGATGTTATGCGATATAATGTTTATATTGAGGTGATTGGTGTTTGATCCTGTAATTATACACATGTGTGTGGGGGGTGTGCGTTTTAGAGAGAGAGAGAAAGAGAGAGAGGGAGAGAGAGAGATGGGTTGAATTGAATTTAAGGGTTAAGTGACATTTGATTATGTAATTATATGCTAACATTGTTTCTTTGGGTCAGTTAATTTCGGTCGATTGGGCTTTTTATATTATTGTGTTGGTGTGTGTTTTAAATAGTTTAGGGTTTCAATTCTGATGGTGGTTGAATTAATTAAGGGTTTAAGGGATATTTGGTTATGTAAGGAATGGTTAAAATTGTTTCTTTAGGTGGTCATATTATTTTTTACGAAGTTTATTGCTTACTTGAATTTTGTTTTATGCAGAGAGTAGTGTTTGAGTGGTGGATTAAGGTTACAGGGATTCAGTTTTTGCGTAGTAGAATATGAGTTTTCAGGTTAATAATAATAACAGGCCTCCGTTTCCTCCCCCTTTTGCCCAGCAAGGTCCACCCGGGTCACAACAAGGTCCACCTGGGTTACAGCAAGGTCCACCTGGGTCACGACCGGGCCCACCGCCACCAGGTGTTGTTCCTAGGACTCCTACTGGCCCTCCGCAAAGTGCATTAGTACCCCCTAATGCAGCACCCAGTAGGCCTAGTGGTCCTACTCCACCTTTTGGAGTCAGGCCTCCAGGCCCTCCACCGCCAGGTGCTTTCACTTCTGCTGGAACTGCGCCTCCTGGTACTCGCCCCGGTCCGTTTCAGTCTGCACCGATGAATACAGGTCAAGTTCCGTCACCATCTACTGGTGCTCCAAGTCCCTTTAGTAATGGACCACCTTCAGGTGGTGTACAAGGTGGACCTCGCTATCAATCTCCTGTGGGCATGCAGAGGCCAGTAAGTGGACCGCCTCCTCTACCAAGTGGACCACCTCCTCTACCATCAATGTCATCCCCTCCGGGTATGCGCCCTTTCAGTGGAAGTCTAGCTGCTAGTTCCTTACCTGGTCCTGCACCACTGGCACCATCATTTGCATCGCATTCTCAAGGCGTACCACCACCCCCTTTAGGCTCCTCGGCATTTTCAGCGCCTGCTCAAGGACCTCAATTTCAGGTTTCTCCATTCGGGTCTCAGCCATGGTCCATGCAACAACGTCAGGTGAGATTTACATAGTTGTGTAGTACATATTAAATGTAATTGCATTTTCAAATCTTTATCTACCATCGTTAATACACTGTCATTTTCCTGTTTTGTATTATTTCAATTTGCATTTGATTTTTTTAACATATAAAAGCTCCACAACTTAAATCACAGACGTGCAATGAAAATTTATTAAATTTAGGGCAAATATGAGATGATTTGTAAAGAAGCCGAAATCTAGTTCTAATATGCTAATGGACATATATTAGAGAATAAGCAAAGGTGAGTACAATTCTTATAATTCATGCTGATGTTATTCAGATCCAGGCAAAATAGTAGTTCTCCATGTTTTCATATGACAGTGGAATGTGAATAGTTGTCAGTATATTGTAACAATAAAAAGTTTTTAGAAAAAAAATAGAATAGCAGTTGCTGGCATCCAATGCTTTTCCAATGTAGAAGCATATAATCCATAGAGTAAAATTAAGAAAATGTAACAATGATCACATTGAAATACTTCTGATTTATAAACCGTGCATGTAAAGGTCACAATGCATCGAACATTATTATCACCTTCTATGTAGGATATAGGGTCCTGGTAGGAGTCATAGAGCCTTGTGAAATCTTATCTGAAGACATCTGCCTTACCTTTAGACAATAATTATTGTCTTGTTATTAATTTTTACATGCACCTGTCTTGGTTGTTGATGAATATCTTTTCTAGGGACATGAAATGTAATTCTCCTGCATCAGTGGAACTGTTAGGAGTCATACAGCCTTGTGAAATCTTATTAGAAGACATCTACTTTATTTTTAGACAATAATTATGGCTCGTCGTAATTACTTTAAACACTCTCCTGTCTTGGGTGTTGATGAATCTCATTTTTAGAGGCGTAAAATGTGATTCTCCTGCATCAGTCGACTGTTACCAAGCCTAATTCATGGTTGATTTTTTTTTTTGGGTGGGTGGTTAGAACACTAGGTTGACTTCAAAGTCTTTGCTCTATCTTTTTTATTGGGCCTGGATCCAGCTTAATGCATGGTTTCATAGATATGATTACATATCGCAGCCTTTTGCAGTGAGAAGTATATTCCCTCACTTTATTATTGGCCTTTTCATGTTGCTAATAGATGAATTCTTTAGCTCTTCATTCATTGCTTGGGGGGGGGGGGGGGGTAGAACACTAGGTTGACTTCAAAGTCTTTGCTCTATCTTTTTTATTGGGCCTGGATCCATCTTAATGCATGGTTTCATAGATATGATTACATATCGCAGCCTTTTGTAGTGAGAAGTATATTCCCTCACTTTATTATTGGCCTTTTCATGTTGTTAATAGATGAATTCTTTAGCTCTTCAATCATTGCTTGTAGAGGTCCCGCAGCTTCTCTCTGCATAACATATATCATCTTTCCCCTATTAGAAGCTGCATAGAATACTCTCTATAATGTTTTTATTCTCCCTTCCATGTAAAAACAATTTTCCATTGTAATTTTCCATTAGATGATTAGAAGAAACCTTCTTTATATAAATTTATCTAGAATAGTCTTTATAAACATATATTCCAGTAAATTCCAGTTCTCTGGGTTCCTTTGCTCTATGATTTTATTTTATTTCGTGTGAATTGCAATATCTTGCTTGTTTTTCCACTTAAATGCAGATACTGCTTGATTCTAGTATAAGTTTCATTTTTTCATATACTATATCAATCATTCATTTTGGCTAATTGCTTTAAATTGTTGATGGTTTAATTTTAAACACGGATTCCCGTCCTGATTCACAATGATCAGATGCGGTATTTGCTGTAAAACTATACAGGAATGTGGAACATTTTAAATTAAAAATTTCTTTACTGATCTTTGAGAATCATAATTCTTTTTTCTCAGGTTGTACCACCTTTAGGAGTGCCTGGTTCTGCTCCACCCCCAAGGATGTATAATATGCCAGGTCCAGAATCTGCAGCCTCCATATCACCTGCGATGAGCCAAGGACCTTCAAAAATTGATCCTAATCAGATCCCACGCCCTATTCCAAGTTCATCGGTTGTTTTGCATGAAACACGTCAGGGCAATCAGGCTAACCCACCTCCGGTAATGCATTTAAGTATCTGATCTTTCAACTAGAAACACGAATTTTATTTTCTTTTTTTTACACCCATTTGCTAGAGTTGTTGCCTGTAGGTTTTTTTTATTTCTGTTTTAGCATTACTATCGCATTTTTTCTTTAACCATATATCTGTATTAAATGTAAATCATATGTTGAAAGTTATTATTGCTTTGTGTTTATGCCTCTTATTTTCTGTTTGCTTGTTAATACTTGAAGTCCGCCACCACCGACTATATTGTCAGGGACACTGGAAACTGCAGTCCTCGGTACATGAGATGTACAATTAACCAGGTTCTTGTCCTTGTTTAAAATCCACAAGCACTATAAATTTATGACACTTTATATTGTTTTTTGAATTCGTGATAGATCCTCCTTTGCTGTTTCAACAGATTCCTTGCACCAATGATCTTCTAGGAACATCTGGGATGCAGTTGGCACTGTTGGTCCAGCCCTTGGCCCTTCCTCATCCTTCTGAGGAGCCCATCCAAGTAATATACTGATTTTGCCTCTTTTTTATGTTATGAAAGTGTCATGAAGCTAAATGGGTTTTACTGTTGTCCTACAGTGGTAGAAAACTGTCACTGCAAATTATCCTGAAAAAGGAACCGTAGGTTTTAAATTAGTAAATATGTATCATGCAAGAAATATTGGAGGGGGGGTGGGTGGGGGCTCTGAGCTCCCTTGCTTTTTCATTACAATTCCCATATTTGGAGTCAAATTTCTTTTACATATGCCCTGGCGAACAGTATAGGAAAGTCAAGAGCTTAAATATAGTCACTACTCACTACTAGAACAGTTCTGCTGTAACTTAAAATTCAAACCGCTCTGCTGTAAATTCCCATCAAGTTGTGACCTGTGATGTCTTCATATTTGTTCAATCACCAATGTGTTCTGCGTCCTCCATTTTCTATATGATTACAGTTGCATGGGTTGTCATACTAGATTTAGCTGGTAAAAGGTATGTAACCAGTTATTGAAAGAATATATTTAAACTTGTGCCCAATAACAAGTTCCGGTTTTTGACCTAGTTGTTTGTCACACGAGGAAACTTATCTGTTCTTCCAAAATATTTATTGGAGGACTTTACTTTTGTATGGAATAGGTTATATTATGCAACAATATATTGGGTTCATGGTGAACATCACGCTCTTTTATATTTTTTGGTTGCTCACACCTGTGCACAAACATGTGTCTATATTATGTATACATATCCAAATGGCCATATGGTATATACATATTCCTTGCTCCTTCCTTTCTGTGCTACCATAATTGCATGAACTGCTAACACGAAATGGCAAGATGTAGTCATCTTATAATCAGTTATGGAAGTTCACAGAGTACAGTATGAGTTTCTTTAAATGTAAACTTTGTTGATAAGGTGCTCTAGCTAATCTTATGGTTTTGAGTGTTAAAAAGGAGAAGGGAAATTATGTTGGGAGGAATACAGATTTGATGGTGTGGTTGAATTTGTATGTGCTTTTTAATGTTTATTGTTGAGACTGCATCTTTTGTAGAGGAATGTCTATAGGGAAGCAATTTACTGGTGCTTTATTGGTATGTCGAAGTAGTGACAGACACGGTTATGTTAGATTTTCTCAAAGCACAAGAATACAGTAATTTGATAATTGTTTTTCTATAAAAGAGTTTTTAGATAGATGACAATTTAGAGATTAGTCTGCTGTAAGTAAATGATTGCATAAAGTTAGATGATCATCGATATCATTCAGTGAAAAGATTTAGTGATTGTAAAGTGTAGATCACATACTGAATATTACCTTTTGCTTTAGGTTGTGGATTTTGGCGAAAGTGGTCCAGTCCGGTGTTCTCGTTGCAAAGGCTACATAAATCCTTTCATGAGGTTCATTGATCAGGGAAGAGGTTTTATTTGCAACTTATGTGGTGAGTACTGTCTATACCCTTTTGAGCAAATGCAGTGCAACATCATGGCTCTAACTTGGCTTGAATGACATTTATTGCAGGATTTACTGATGAAACCCCCCGGGAGTATCATTGCAATCTAGGCCCGGATGGCAGGCGCAGAGATGCTGATGAAAGGCCTGAGCTATGTAAAGGAACAGTAGAATTTGTTGCCACCAAAGAATATATGGTTAGTATCTTTCTTCCAGGAATGTATTAACATTTTGTTTTTCACTGAGTCCTCTAAGACTTTAATAGGACAATTGGAGTTGATTGATTACAAGCTTCCTTAAACTTGGTCCACAACCAATACATTTAAACCGGTTCAATTCAGCTAAATTGTTAATGAAATTTTGTACAAGTAAATTCTTACAGATTCATTTTATTTCCAGGTGCGCGATCCAATGCCAGCTGTATTTTTCTTCCTCGTTGATGTGTCGATGAATGCACTACATACTGGTGCAACGGCAGCCGCCTGTAGTGCAATCACCCAAGTTATTGCTGATCTGCCAGTAAGTTCATGATAGTTGCATACTTGCATCATATCTAGAGTTCACACAGTTGACTGTAGATGCTTTCTTATTATACTCTGATTCATTATGATTGTCTCGAGCATTGCAGAAAGTAACAGTTCATAACAATACTTCGCTATATGAATAATTAAAAATCATTTAATGAGCTTATGCAGCATCACAATAGAGCGTAGTATTTTGATTTCTGAATAGCCTTCTATATAATAAGCTGGATTTTACTCTATAACCTTCAATGTAGCCTGTAGCATCCACATCCTCTAAACTTTGCATTTGTGACTTTGTGTATGTTTGTAGAGCTTATTGAACTCGCTTTAGGCTTGTAGCCTGGACTTATTCTCAATGTGCTAGTTAACTGTTTGTAAAGCTTAAGAATTGAGATGTGTCTAAGTGTAATATTTGTGTTGCATACACTTTTTAATGCAGAGGAGTAAAATGTTATCAAGCCACTGCCTGACAGCTATCAGAAAGTGTATGGATACGTCTGCAATATCTTTTTGAATTAGTCAGAAATCATATTTTAACTTTTTCAAGCAGTATATAGAATCGATAAGAAAACAGCAGTAGAAAAATAAACTAATATATTCTTAATTCATGGGTGCTTACACATACTATGTTAATATCATTGACAGTTATGTATGATGCAACATATATATATGTTATCTGTACTGAGCACTAATCTTGCATTTCAATTTATATATAAATTTAAGTAGTGCAATTGACAGTGCTTTAAATGTGTGTATAATTACGTATTATTTTCCTTTCTATGCTATGCAAATCAAGAATCAAACACATGTGCGTTTTTTGAAATTGTGAATGGTGGATTGTAGATGGAATTAAGAAATTGAGAATCTAACCGCAAATGCAGTGCATATATTCACTGCACAAAGATTAGTTCTCGGTCCTTATTGTTCTGCTATTTTGTAGTCAAGAAAGGTCACACTAAATAGAGATTCTACAACTTGTTGGGCAAGTTCAAATTCTGAAGAAGAGGGAACTACATGTTATAAATATCTTCTTTCTGACAAAATAAAATTACTTAATCAAGGAGAAAAATATAGTTATATAGTCCAGGAGTCCAGTGGAATATATGTCTAACAGGTTAACCTTTTAGGAAAGATGTAATTATAATATTGTACAGTTGTGAGGTAGGCGCATTGGCGGATAAATTTAGACAAAAAATTGAGTGTTTTCCCCCACTTGATTATGTAGTTAGTTTGAAAGGTTGTAAATTTTGACACAAGTTTGAGTAGCTTAGGTAATAGTTCATTGTGTAGGAGTATGTTACCGAGTAATATTATGGGTTCCAATCCTAAAAACACTCATTACGCATTTTTCTACATTTCTTCCTTGTTTTCCTGATTTGCATTGTTCTCCCCTCATTTTGGAAACTTATATTGTTCTCAAGACCCCGACTTCCAAATTTATGAAGTGTTTAAATCATTTTCCTGGATTTAGCACACTTGTAAAAACAAATTAACTCCCTCGCGGACTTTTCTGGTCGTGGCACTGCCTAGGCAATGCTTCGTTTAGTAATTTTATTTCCTCGTTGAAAGACTCTTTATGGTTTTAAACTTCTGTTGCAGGAGGGCCCTCGGACAATGGTGGGAATTGCAACCTTCGATTCGACTATCCATTTTTACAATCTGAAACGTGCATTACAGCAGGTTGATATTTCTTTATGCCATAAATTCACCTATCTACAATGTTATTAGTTGTTCCTATTTTTCTAAATATTTATCAAGTTTGCAATTGAAAACTTGTATTGGAGCAAATTATTACACAGTTCATCTAACTTAGAGTTTCTTCAAGCATTTAAATTACATCATATATAATTATGCAACCTGTTTAGTCACTTAGGGTCTGTTTGGGATTGTTGTGCTGTGAAAAAAAAAGCGTTGTTGGATAAAGTGATGTTAAAAAAATCTGATGACTATTTGCTAAAATTTTTGTGATGTGCGTGTTTTGAGTTATAATATAGAAAATAATGTTTTTGAGAGGTTTGATAGTGAAACTTGTAGTTACTTCATGCAAAATATGAAAAACAGCTTTTTCCAAAGGCATGGGGGCATATGCTTTCTCTAACAACAATTTTTTGACAAAAAACACTTTTCCAGACAGCAACTTTTCAATTTTACCAAACACCTTTTTATCTACTTTTCAACAAAAAGATGTAGTTGTTGCAAATAGCAATACCAAACGGGGCCTTAGTCGGCTGTGAAGTATATGTATTCGTAACTACATTTAACACTTATATATATACTCTTGGAAGAAATGGGTAGCTTAGTAAATTTTTAGCTGAAAAAATGGGCAAGTGATGGTAAAGAAAGTTAGACATATTTGAATGCAAACAGCTATTAATTTTACCTCCTTCCTATACGTACTTGCATCATAGATATTCATCATATATCTTCTTATATATTGTTTATCTTTTGTTTGTTAAAAGATTATGATATTGGGTTTCATGTAATTATGTTATTCAGGTGGAAAGTTTATCTAGGATACTTGAACCACAGAACCAGTGTAAATTTATAAATGTGGATTAAATAAAAGTAAAATTTATTAATTAGCAAAAAAAAAAGTAAGAGGGGTTGCGAAACAATTTGAAGCAGAATGAAGTTGCAATAATTTATCACTTATGATTTACATTTTCTCTTGTAGCCATTGATGCTCATTGTTCCAGACATTCAAGATGTTTACACTCCTCTTGAGAGTGATGTAATTGTTCAACTATCTGAGGTTAGCATCTTATTTTAAGGTTTCAGATAATTTTCTCCAAGTACAGTGTACTTTAATGTTTTTGAACCAATATTTCACCATTGATTTATGGTTTTATTCTTTGGGGAAAATTTCCTATCAATGTTATAGTTAAATTGGTTAGTTATTTACTTATTTTGGGCTGCAGTGTCGTCAGCATTTGGAGCTTTTGCTGGAAAATATCCCCAACATGTTTCAAAATAATAGAACTGCTGATTCGGCTTTTGGGGCAGCTATCAAGGTATGCCTTTTTTATGCTGATTACATACATGAAAGTTTCCCTTGTAAATATTTGAAGCTTCAAAATTTTGTTGGTGATATATATTGTTTGTGTTTTTCTGAAGTGATGGTGTTAATTTTTCTCCATCTGTTGATATAATTTAACTTTCACACGTCAATTCAACTCGTTTTACATTCATATTTTTGTGATTCACTTATTTTGATACAAAAATAAAATGTGCAAATGATTGTACTTTTTTACATTGTTTATAATTATATCGAGTTTACTGATTAAAATTTAATATATATTTATTTAAATTATAGTTTTGAGAACAAATTGAATTGACCTTAAAAAGTCAAACCGTATAATCTTTATTGAAACATAAGAACTTTTAGTTTGTTAAATTTTGATATAGGGAAGTGTATTTATATTTTAATAGCACAATTTACTTTCAGGATGCTAAAGTTTGTATGTTCTTGTTGCACGAGCTTTCTTCTGTAGCTATGGTTGTCACAAAAACAAAATGTGAACTTGTATGTTAATGATTATGGTCAATATTGATGAATATTACTATATTACTAGGGTGCTTTCCTGGCAATGAAGAGTACTGGTGGCAAACTTCTGGTATTTCAGTCAGGCAAGCTCATTTATTTCTTCCTATATTTGTTTCTTCTTTTTTGTTTATTCTAAAGTAGGTTTTTAATTAATTTCTATCAATTTCTTGAGTTGGAATTTTATTTTGATTTATCATGAGGTGAGTGGTCAGTTCTGCACAACAGGTTCGGCCATTAGGATATGTACTTGTCCTGCTATCAACGTTTTATTTATGAATATGATATCCTATGCAAGTTGACAGTAGATCAGCTTGGAGATGTATGGAAAAATGAATCGAAATTGTTCTTATATATATGTTTTTTTTTTTGCACAGTTTTACCATCTGTTGGCATTGGTGCCCTTTCTGCTAGAGAAGCTGAAGGAAGAACTAATATAACTGCTGCAGAGAAGGTATAAAGAATAAACAATAGGGATACTGCTTTTGTTTCTTGCCTTCAAACTAGAAAATTGTCAAAATAAATATGGTATGACCAGTAAAATTTGGGGCATTTGACAGGCAGATTGATGACACTATGTATTATAAGTTTATAACTTGGATGTTATTTAGATGTGCCAAAATGGGACTTCATCCTCGTTTCTGGGTGCTACTAAGCCTAAAATCTAATACTCCATTCTTATATATATGAACACTATTTGTTTTTCCTTATAGATGTACTTTGAATAGCGTATATCTTCCACGTCTACTTGCTGTGACATATTCTCATACATGTGGATTGTAATTTCTGTTACTTTATGTATTCGCTAAAAATTTGTTTGAAAATATAACTATACTCAATATACGAGTGTTACCCTGTTTCCTGCTTCACGTAATTTCTCTCTACCCATTATGCCAGTTTGTGCAAGGAGATATAAACTACTGCACATTGCAACTTTCAGATAAATTAGCCAAGTTCTTGTTTTTCGTTGGGAATATAGTATTGTACAAAGACATTAAGCATATAAATATCAGAATTCTATTGGCCGAGGATACATAATATGTCATTTTTAGAGCTTTTCTGGTTACTTTTTCTGAGCAAAGCATATACACATACTAAGCTATTAGTTTGAAATGTGATGAAATGAATGTAATTTTATTAAACTTCTAATTTTTAATTGTAGGAAGCTCACAAGTTGCTCCAACCGGCCGATAAAACATTGAAGACGATGGCTATTGAATTTGCCGAGTATCAGGTGAGCTTGTTGTTTTCTTACTTGTATACATTTTTTTCAAGTAACAGAATATCATTTAATTATTTTTGTATAAATTAGTGACATGTTAGTTGTTTCTACTAAGCCATACTTCTATGGAAATTTCAGGTCTGCGTTGATGTGTTCATAACTACACAAACATATATTGACATTGCATCAATCTCTGTGATTCCAAGGACTACTGGGGGGCAGGTAACAGACAAACTATATAATACTTGTTGAAGCTATAATCAATCTGTGAAGTAAATGACCTATTTATGTGTTTATCCTAAATGCAATTTTGGAAATTTCTGCGTTTTACCTGGCCATTGTCAGGAACACTAGGTTTTTGAGTTGAAATTTTGAATATATTTGGTGTTTTCAGAGATTGTAAGTAGGATTGTAGTAAAATTAAGCTAGAAATGATAGAGGTACAGTGATTATAGCAGAGATTTTGAGATAGACCAGAGATAAAAAAATTGATCAGAGATGACTTGTAGACGAAGATAGTCTGGAGAGAGAAAACAGTTGAAACTAGAGAGAGAAACAGACCGTGTAAAAGATATTCCATGTTCATAATGCATAATTCTCAAAAGTACAATCTCTACAACTATATATAGAATCAGGTGGCTAACTAATTATGAAAAAACTCAGTAACCCCTCTACTAAGGTATTAATATCTCATTCTTATCCTTACTTCCACCTAGCTTAATACTACTACTGCCATCTGAAATTCCTCCCTCCTTGAGAAATAACCATCTCCTCATGGCTCGTGGTGTATATTGCCCTCCCAACTTCCTTCCACCTGGATAAGTACATCTTTGATAATGCCTCTACTGCCATGTCTTCTTTTCCTTTCATGTACAGATCTTTTCCACTGAGATTCTGAAAACATCTTGCAACAATTGATGAACATTTGAAATTCCAGCCGAATCACCAACAGATTGAGCCTCATAGAAACAACTTACATATACTTTTGGATCAAAAATGGTTATTACAACAGTTCTCCTTGAGGCCTTATCGTATTTGAGTCTCATTACCTTGTTTATTTCAAGGATACATTGTGTGAACACAATGTAATTATACTTGTAGGGCATCACATTCAACCCAACTCTCACAGAATCAACATACTGTTAATTACTCTCGCTGATAATTGTATCAGTCTCACCACCAACTTTTTGAAAATCCTGGCCTTGTATTCAGGCGGCTGTCTGAAACACAATCTTCTTCCTCATCAACTCAGGATGCTCCTTCAACAGATGCTCTATTGCCACGAACTTCAAACTAATCATTTCCTGTCATTGTCCAAGTTGGCCACAAGCTGATAGTATTATTGCAACTTCATCTAACTTCACTTTCATATTCCTGATCAATTTTGTGAGCATATCAGCAACACATGTTTGCTGGTTGTTTGGACTGTAGCCACCAGGATCCAATATAAGCACATCATTCAAACCAACATTGTTAGACATCTTGCCAAAACCATAAGAAATTGCGGTTAAAGAATTATTGGCAATTATCTTTTAAGGAAACACCTCAGCATTTTTTCTGTTGGTAAGAATCATTGAAGTTATTTCCTCAACAGAAGATTGCTTCTCTTAATTCTTGTAATTAACAAGAATAGTTGACTTGTCACCATGCCCATGTACAACTTTAAAGGACCATAACTTCATGTCGTAGGTGTGTATGGAGCCAACTTGTATCCACTCAATTTCGCAAGATTCAAAAGGACATCTTAATTGGGTGCCGAGATCCTTCAGCTCCAAGAAGGGCACATTTTCATCCATAATCACTGGGTTCAGATCATAAGCAGATTCCTCGTCTTTAGTTGAGATATTAAATTCAATGTACACTACCTTTAGGCTTTATCTCATTCGAGAGTGCATGTTCGTCCATCTCAAACTTCTCCCTGAAGTTGTTTTCAACGGAAGGCTTGTTGGTATCTTCTCTGAAGCATGGTTGTCACGGCGCTCGACTAGTCGCGACTAGTCGGCGACTAGTCGAGAAGTCGAGCTAGGATAGTCGACTGAAACCACCGACTTGAAAAAATTGATATTTCGGCCGACTAGTCGACTGACTGGTCGACTAGTCGACTAGTCGAGCCGACTAGTCATATGGGCTGTTGACTGGTTCAAAAAACTCGGTCAAACCCAGTCAAACCTAGTCATATAAATAAGATTTTAACCTAAAAACAACAAATTATAACCTAATTTAGCAGCTACAAAGCCAAAAAAAAAGTGGAGAGAGCGGGGATAACAGCAGCAACGACCCAGACCAAGTAACCTAGTTCTTCCTTCACAAATCACAAGTAAGTCTCTTCTCTCTTCTTTTATATGTATGTATACATATATATAAGTGTTCAAAACTATATATAGTCATATAGATATATAACTATATATATATAATATGTATGTATATGTATGTATATTATCAATTAAGAATTTAAGATTGTTTCCTTACAAGTATTTTCCTTACATTTAGTTATGTAATCTATTACTTATTATCCTATTTCAGTGTTTTCTTAGTTTGTTACATGTTACATGTAGTCGTGACTAATATTAACCTATTTTGGTGATTGCTCTCTGCTCTGTGCCTCTGTTTTCTTTTTGACGGCTTACAACATGACAGATTCAACCGCAGAAACTTATGATCCATCCAAGGATCCTACTCGGAAGGCTAAATCCAGTGACCCGACATGGAAATATGGATTTTGGCCTGATTTAAACAACAAAGATGTGGTTCAGTTCATTCTTTGTGGCAAAAAAATGCATTCAGGGGTTAGGAGGTTGAAACAACATCTTGCCGGTGGTTTTGCAGATATAGCAGTGTGTTCAAAAACAACACCATCAATAATATTAATGGTGGTTACTTCGTTTGGTTGTTGGCCTGTTGCAGAATAAATTACAAGTTTTGGATAAGTCATAAATATTAAAACTAAAGAATTATATAAGTATATAACATATATAGTTTAACAAATATAACATATATAGTTTATTAATTAAATTATATATATATATATAATTTGTCGACTAGTCGACGACTAGTCTCGACTAGTCAGACTAGTCGACTAGCCGAACCTCCATCGACTCGACTCGACTGACCGCCGTGACAACCATGCTCTGAAGACATCCAATAATGATGTATCCCTGTCATTTCCATGTAGTAACTGCACATGCCCGTGTAGAAACTTTTAGAATACTGAGTCTATTCAGACTTTTCAAACAGAGTGGCTCATATAGCATCTTGTCATCAAACAAGAGTGATAAATTTCATGTCTTATATCTTATTTTTAAAAGTATTTTTTTATGTCATTTCTTCCACATCTTTGCTTCTATCCATTTCGTAGTTTTATTTTTTGCATTTTGATTCCCGCCATTAATTTTGTTTTAAGACTCATAATAATCTCCTACACATTCAGGTATATTATTATTACCCTTTCTCTGCGGTTTCTGATCCTGCCAAGCTTTACAATGATCTTCGATGGAATATTACAAGGCCTCAAGGTTTTGAGGCGGTTATGCGAGTTAGATCCAGCCAGGTAAATATAAAATTTATTTAGAGCCATCTTAATGTTATCAGAATTTGATAGGGGTTTGGCCAATGATTACGAGCACCCTATGTTACAAAGTGGTTGGATGTTCAAAGTCCAAACACTGAAGGCATTGAGGTGTATGCGTCTTTAAATGTACCAAATACTAGTCAAAAGGATAAAACATTAAAATGTAATATTGGTATTTTATTCTTTTTAAGGGAACATGAATAATGAAGAGTTTTTTTAATCTCTTGTAGGGCCTTCAAGTTCAAGAATATTCTGGAAATTTTTGTAAACGCATTCCAACAGATGTGGACCTACCAGCGGTCTCTCTCTCTCTCTCTCTGATATTTCACCTTATACATTTTATATTACAGTTTTTGATGTGCTTGTTATTAACCTAGAAGCACTCCAATCCTCATACTTTTACATATTATTAAACAATTAACAACCTGTATGCTGTTAGACTGGTTGTGACATGGCATTAGATGCTTGTAATGTGGCATCTTGATTATTGTGGTTTAATTTCACCTCTTTTTCACAATTTAAAATGAGATGGAAGGCGATTGCGTGATTTGCAAGGCCGTTCAGTTTGTATTATTGGGCTGCTACTCATACTTAAAATCAACATAAGTTTGGCACAGATATCTGTTAGTCTATGCTATGCTTCCAGATCAAATCATCAACTGATTTCTACTATTTAATTGTTTAATTTTGTTTGGTTATGCATGGTTTTAGGACTGAGTATCAGAACTATTTTCCATTTTGTGATATGTTCTTGGTTCAGTTCTGATCCAGCATTTCCTTGCAGATTGATTGTGATAAGACAATAATGGTGACACTAAAACATGATGAGAAATTGCAGGATGGTGCAGAATGTTCTTTTCAGGCATGATAATATCATTCTGACTGTTTGATTTTCGTATTCATTTTATTTGGGAACAAAGTTACCTATTCTCCACTTTGTATGGTGCAGTGTGCTCTTCTATACACCACAGTTGACGGTCACAGAAGAATACGGGTTTCTACCTTATCTCTTCCATGCACTACCATACTCAGTAACCTGTTCCGTTCAGCAGACTTAGATACTCAGTTCGCCTGTTTCTTAAAGCACGGTAGTATATTCCCTTTCAGTTAATGTGGCTTGTGATGATGTAATATTATACGAAATAAATGATATTTTATTTCTAAACATCTGATATACTCCCTCTGTCCTGAAAAAGTACCTTTCTTTTAATTATACTTGTCAATCTGACTATTTTTTATAATGGTTTGGAGTCGGATTTCTCATAAATAAATATTATTATCTATTTCTGTTAGAAGTAAGGCTTAATCAACTATACAATGCAATTTTCAGAATAGACAAAATGTAAAAGATTTATACATAAACTCTAGTCAATATTTGGTCAAGTTTACCTAATATTTGAACTAAGCCAGTTTTTTTGTTACAGAGTGACAAGTGAATAGTAAACTTTATAATGTTTTTTCAAGTTATTTAGTTCTTTTTTCTTCTGTCTTGTATTCCCCTTGATTGCGATGCATCTTTCGTCCTTTTGAAGTACATTACTTCTGATACTTGAGAATTAAAAATTTCTTCTTTGCAGCTGCAAATGAAATTCCTTCCAGTCCGCTACTGCAAATTAGAGAACAGATAACAACCCTATGCATCAACATTTTGCATTCGTATCGGAAATTTTGTGCTACAGTATCATCCGCTGGACAGCTTATCCTGCCAGAGGCTCTTAAATTGTTGCCTCTTTACACACTTGGTATGTTTTAGGACCACCTGTATATTTTATGGATCTAATGATTTAATGGACTAATGTGAGGATTTTACATATTCTCTATTAGCTAAACATAACTATCTGTCTAAAATAACTCTTAATACGTAATTAATGTCTCTATGCTGTAGCATATTGTAACAGTGTATATGTAAGATTCCTATGATTGTTTCAAATGTTAATATTGCCACCAATTTGTTGATGCATTAGTTGGATCTATCAGTAAAAATGTTGATTTCATTTATTTAAATTTTGAAATGAAAACAATTATCAGAACCCTGGGTTTCTTTTGATTAAAAAGATGAGGGAGTCCTTCAAGATGCTATGGTCATTTCTTACTTGCTATTCAGGTAAATGGCACTAAAATAAATTACATCTGTAAACTGCTACAATTATTGTTTTCCACCTCAGGAAAACCATTAGTCTGTTGAAGTTGTGTGGATGATGCAATCATGTGGATGAAAAGATGGATGATTGAAAAGATTATGTGCTAATTTTATTTGTTTTGGCATGTATTGGATCAGCACAAAGATAATACAAGATAAAAGGGTTTGATTTTGTAGGATGGAGGTCGCACCACAGAACCTGATAAATCAATGGATTACTAAGAAATTATACTGTAATGATGTTTCATTTTAGACAAACTAGCTAGGTGCTCCAGTGATGCTGAAGAAAATTATTTAGCATGATTGCTATCGTATGCCTTACTTTAGGATCCCTAAAAAAAATGAGCATAGCTCTTGCTAGTAGTCAGCTTTATCTGCTTACATTTTTCATATGTGGAAGAACATTTAATTTATCTGGAGTTCTGGTAATTGTAATTGTTTAGAATCAAAATTCATTTGCTTGGTGGTGGTGCTTTGTAAACAAAATAATTCAGTTACAGGACTGATATTTTAGATATGGATTTAAAGTGTTCTGGTTTATTCAACTATTTTACATATTTCTGCTTGATTTGATGTTGATCTGTGAAAAAAATTGTTTGTTAGATTACAGCAATGGCAAGTAAAGCTATAATTTTGTTCAAAAAATCTTATTGGCTAAAATTCATGCTACTCAAATACACTTCCTACAATAAAGAAGTGGAGGGAGCATTAATTCAAGCAAGACAAAAAAATAGGAAAACCTAGTTATAAAGCAGATATTTAATAGCTTAATTCCATGGTTCATACAATGATATGTGTGAAGCGGTTATGCTCCTGAAGACTTTAACAGAATGGTTTAAGAAGTAATCAATAGCTTGTAAGAATAATTGAGCCATTATCTTTCAGAGAGTACTCTAGACAAGTTAAGTTTTGTGTTTTTGCTTCTTTCAGCTTTGATTAAAGGTACTGGATTGAGGACTGATGGGCGCATAGATGATCGGTCATATTGGATCAATTATGTTTCTTCTCTTTCTACTCCCCTGGCAATACCATTGGTGTACCCTAGGATGATTAGTATCCATGACATTGACTCAAAGGTATGCAATAATCTGCTTCCTGAATGTTTACCTATATGTGCCTTTTACAATTGTGGTTTAATTTTTGCCAGCAGGAATCAGAGGGAATCCTTCCTCCCGCTATCCCACTTTCCAGTGAGCACGTGACTGATGATGGAATATACTTTCTAGAGACTGGCGAGGATTGTTTAATTTATATTGGGAACTCTGTTGATCCTGATATTGTGCGGCAACTTCTTGGCATTTCTTCTGTTGAAGACTTTCCCACTCAGGTATATTAACATTGCTGGCTCTCTGCTGCTTTGTTCTCTTAAACTGTGTGATGCTCATGGCTATATTCTCTCATTGGGATACAGTACAAAAGCTATATTGTTCACTAACTTTAATCTTCTTCATTTAAGAAGAAAAGTCAGAGAGTATAGTTAAAACTATTTTGTGATTGATCTAACATTAGGCTTAGACTAATGCTACAAATTAATGCGAATCTGATGATATTTATGTAGCTTTCACAATTGTTTTCTCTTTAAGCAAGTATCGTTGATTCTTTTTGCCTTGTTTGCCAGTTTGTGTTACAGCAACATGATAATCCATTGTCAAAGAAGCTTCATGAAGTTGTCAATGAAATAAGGCGACAGAGATGTTCCTACCTCCGGTATGATGCCATTGTTTTTTTTTCTTTCTATTTTTTGTATCATGCACTTCATAGAAACTTCTTGCCCTTCTTGCCAACACTCCCAAAAACTTGTTTCTGATAGTATCTTCCTCTCTTTTCTCTGTTGCAGTCTCAAGTTGTGCAAGAAAGGGGAACCATCAGGTGAATTCAAGAAACCAACCTCTTAGCCATCTTATAAGTTACCATGTTATACATCTTCTATCTGTCTGTTCATATTATTATATTCACCTCCAGGGATAAGTTGTGCAAATGAAATATAGGATTAAAGTTTTTGTCAACTAGTTTTGCAGTTCATTAAGTTGAGACCCTTGATAACTACTTAAGTTACATACTATACCTTCAATTTTTCTCAGAATCTTTTCTATAATTCTTTTTCCTCAGTATCATTTTCCTTATTTAATTTTCAAATATTTGGGCTAAGACTTAAGAGCAATATTGCGTAGCGGGTTCGTTAGTAATGAAACCTGTGGGTGTTAGGAACTTCAGTAATAGAGTTAGTAAGGGTATTTGTGTCATTAATCATTTAGTTAGTATAGTAGCCTATATATAGAAAGACTTGTTTGTATTTTCAGAAGCATTATGAATATTTGAAAATGGAACTTGTTCCACCACTCTCTCTCTCTAGTTTTTAACTAACTTTCTCACTCTAGATTCTATCTTCCTGTGGAAGTCTCTATCTCTCTTTGCTATTCTGATCTCTCTCTGATTCTCTGTCATTACTCTAAATCTCTGCTAAAACTACTCTGTTTCTATCATTTCTATACTTATATTACTGTAATTTAGCTTATCAACTCGGAAAATACCAACATATACAAAAAACACAACTTAGGAACTTGTAATTCCTGACAGTGGGACACTGTAGTAATTTGGAACATATGATAGGCTTCAAGTAAATAAGTAGCAGCTTAAGTGATTTTTATTGTGCATCTCCAATGCACAATAAACACTATATTGGTATAACTTTTAACTTGATGTAAAAGAGTTGGAGTTGGTTTTGAGGACAGTGTAAAAGTTACACTATTTTGGGGTTATGGGTTGGAGATTATCTTGCTTGATGTAATATTGTTGCTTAGAATCAGACTTGTCTACATTAAGATGAATCTACAGACTCACCACTGTTCTAGTATCTCACTCAACTAGAGTTATTATGCAATTATTCTAGTTTAAGAAGAAGTGCGTCTCTTCTGCTTTTCATTAATTTCAGGGGGGCTTCATTATTATTCAAAAGCCTATGCCTGTAGGCTTGAATGTGTAAGCCTTTTAAAATCAGTATATGCTATGAAGTTAATCTGTTCAGTTACTTAATTGAGCAAGTCTTGGACTCTTGAAGATTACAGTGTTGATCTAGTGCCAGTACATATTTGAAGTTGCTAAAAGATATCAACATATACTTGTAATTCTGAAAATAAGGACTCCTGAAATCAAATTAGACTGAGGTTTAATGTAGTTTTTGACCCTGGCTACAAGTTTGAATGTTGAGAATTGGTCAACGGTAAGCATCTTTTGGTTTGCAAGCTCTAGAGATTACCTTCCGAGTCGAATATTAGTTTTTGAGTCTTTACGATTATTTTTTTGTCATCCTAGTTTATCTCCAAAGAAGTATGCTATCCATTTGATTATTTGGTTCTCTGTGAATACAAAGTCTAGCCTACTTCCAGAGTCTTGTGGTGTTACACTGACTTGTTCCAGTGAACTAAATTCCGCCATACATTTTTTTATTTGAATATCTTGTTTGAAAATACATTATATGGATTCAACTTGATCCAAGGTATTCTATTATAATCAGTCTTCTGCTTATACATTCAGAATATGAATTCCCCTGGAATAAATTACTATTAAATTCCAGTAGTTACCATACAAAATTTTACTATAGAGGATTTAGGCTATTGAGTTTATATAAAATCATCACTCTTGAAGGCATCAAGTTAATCTTTCTTATAAAAAATTTATGTTGACTTTTTTCTTGTATTGTTTTGCAGGAATGCAGTTCTTCTCATATATGGTGGAGGACAAGGCCCCAAGTGGTCTCTCCTATGTTGAGTTCTTAGTACATATCCATCGGCAGATTCAAGCTAAAATGAGCTGATAATTTAGTTTATTCGGCTTTGATAGAGTTTTATAGTAACCCTTTTTGTGTGGCCAAACTGCGGATCAGAGAAAGGAAGAGAAACTAGGGTCCATTTATGATTCTTCTGTAGGGGAAATGGCAGTCCTGCTGAAAGCAAAAGTAAATCAGTTTGCGAATAGAGATTTCCCTAGTTTGGTAAACAGAGATTTCTTAAATTTTAAAGCTTGATTTATGAGTCAAAATTTTCTTGATATATAGAGAGCATAATTTAGATGTATGTACTGTCATTTAGTTTATACCTTTTATACCCGTGCTTTTTATACTCTATTTGGTGGCAAATGACTGCAAGTGAGAATATAGAAACAAGCATGTATTTTTATACTATTTATATAAATGTAGCTGTAGAAACAAGGGTGTTGTACTTTATTGAAATATTGGTTTTTTTCTGGTGCTTTTTTCTCAGCTCACTAAAAAATTACTGTGTACTATAAACGCAGGGTGTGGTTCCAGCCATGTAAGTTAAAGCCAAAATTTTCAAGGTAGGAACTTCGGTTTTGCCATACAATTCAGCAATTTTTTTGAAAGATGGGACTTTTTCTACAAGATACAAGTTTTTCTAACTGATGCTCTTAAATATTGAAACTTTTTACATCAAGTGAAGATAAAATTTGGGAGCAGTTGGGTTAAAAGAATTAGAAGTGATTAAGTGTGTAATAGATGACTTCGTGCATTGTGGCCTTGATTGATTGACGACGACTTGGATTAAATTTTGCTGTTTTTTCCTTTTGTAGTACCTTGACTTGTAATTTATACTCATGAGAGTTGAGGATTTGATTCCTTTGTTTACAAGGCCTGAATAAATCACGGATTCTGGTTTCAACTCCAGAGACCATGGTGCAGGGTGAAATTCAAAAAGGTCTGAGGTTGAAAAAAATTATTGTTTTGTAGAATAACCACTGCTAAGAAGTGAGTTAAAAAAATATATAGTTACAACTCTGAACCAATCCCCGACCTTAGTAAAGCATCAGAGCCAAACTAAGTTTAAGCTCCCTAACAGTAACAGTTTCTGCGACTCCCTTGAGTTGGACAGCAGAGCGACAACGACCTCCATACAATTTAAAATTTCTCCTTCTAAATGTAATAATTCACAACGTTCTGTGTCGTGACTCTCCGAAAGGCCTTTACTTAAGAAGAGGAAAAACAATCTTCAACCCTTTCATGGATATGTACCAATCTCACAAGTCCAGCTTTCCAGATGCTAACAATTGTATATCAGTGAGGCACAACCCACACCCAATAATAAGGACTGGAAATTTTTAGTACTATACTAAAATCCTGAATCTTAAGATTTCAAGTATTATGTTACGAAGTACCCTTCATATTGTCTTTTCAAATGTGTACTCTGAAGTTTGAACACAGAGTTAAGTGTTAACGGAGCTGACACGTCGGGATTTTATACGCAAAAGTATAGTTTATAGAATCGCTGGCTGGTTTTACATCTAAGAGTTGAAACATGGAGTTTCATCATACATATTAATAAGTTAATCTTAAATAAAACTATGACTCTTTGAACCATGGACAATACATCTGAACAAAGTAAGACATACATGATCAACTGATCCTTTAGACATCCTGAAAGCTCATCCAAGATAGCAAAAGCACGCCAGAGGCAGAGAACAAGATACCAACTAATGGAGTTCCATATCGAGATCTCTTGGCAAAGAACTCGGGAAGCATGCCCCTTTCTGCCATACCCAGAAGCTGAAAAGAGTCGCTGCTCATCTCAGCCACAAACATCCCCATGTTTGACATTGCGGCAGCTGCCTGGACCCACCATCTCAACCATACTCCACCTAGTATTTTAGCAATATCTGAAAAATAACCATCACTCCACAAGTCACGTTGTAGTGGCACAGCACCAGTGCCAGCCAGGAGAGGCAAAAAGTAGCCAAGAACCACCATAATAAGGGCATACAACAAAGCCTTTGGCAGAGTCTTCTTCGGGTTGTGCACCTCTCCGGCTAGGGTACTTATTGAGTCCCAATAGTTAAGATTCCAAAAAAGAGTGTTAAGATACAAATTCCAGTCAACGTTGTGTAGATCAACTACCATCCATCTTGACGGCTCCAACTTTGGAATCGACACAAGTCCCATGACCACGAAAGGGAGGATGGAGAAAACACCAAGTAGAACAGCAACCCAACCCACTATAGTCATACCCCTATAGTTCATGTAGGTAAGCAATGCCGTTAAAACAAGTACTGCTGCAATCCTTGGAGGACCATCAGCTAATGCTGGAATCCCTGATTTTAAGTAGTCTAAAAATAAAACTGGGTAGAGAGCATTATCAATAACACCGCTCAGCCATTTCATCCAACCTTGCTGAAACCCCCAATACGGTCCCAAAGCTGATGAAACCCAAACCACATAGCCACCATTCTCCGGGAACATTGTACCCATCTCAGCTGTTATTAAAGCTTCTGGAACGCTCCATATAAATGGAAATACTAAAAACCCTAAGAGAGCCAATAACGGGCCAGCTGCTTGCACGCTGTCTTCAACACCAAAAGGCCCTCCCGATACTTCATAGAAGATCAGGAAAACAAGGGGTAGAAGTGACACTTTATTTATTCCGCCAGCCCTAGGTGACGGAACTTCATCAATACCCACATACTGTGCACAACTGTAATCTCCCATTTCAATAGAAGCTTGCCTATTAGCAGTGTTCCTTAGTTTCTGCATTCAGTATTAGTTATCATCAAAGCTAAAAGACTGAGATTTATCACTTAATCACGATAATCTGATAACAATATCACAGAAACTCTAAATGCACCTTCAACATTATACCGAAAACTTTAGTGCATAAAATATACTGTCATGTAATCAACTCATATAGGGCATATAGGTAAATTAAAGCTAAAATCTTTAATTTCAAGAACATACTTACCTTAAAAAAAACAGTGACAATTGATTATAAGAAGCTCGTTGGAACTCTAAATTATTCAATAAACATAACATAATAGTGCATGCAGAACAAGTATGTGTAGACAAAGAGCTTCATTTATATCGAAATAATAAGCTTTTCTCCGATTTAGAAGCATGACTACACATGATCCAACTTCAGAAAAGAGGAAACAGCAAGATACCTCATTAAAAGAGATTAAAAGCAAACCCTTGATGCAAAATGCAACACACTAATACATCACTCCCAACTTCTTTTTTTCACAACAAAATCCAAGTCAAGAAACAAATAGACTAACAAAAACATGGGTCCATTGATATATTATCAAACATGGGTCCATTGCAAATTTTGCAAAAAAATAATAAAGTCCCACAAAATAACTAAAAAGCTACTCTTTTTACACACAGTCCAGATCTCTAAACCTACAAAACCCCACCACATATCTTAAACAACACAAAAACATTTTCAAGAATCACAAAAGAATTGAAATTCAACATGTACTTCAAATCTCTAAACAACTAGTCATACTAAGAACAAAAAAGAACACTTCTTGTCAAAGTAAAACAATAGAATATGAGGGATGAGATACAAACCATAAAAGAAGGGCAATTGCTTCAGAGTAATGGTAGCTAAACCATGTCATCCAAAAACCCAAGACTGATAAAGGGTATCAAGATTCAAGAATATCATGATTTTGTAGGTAAAAAATTAGATATAAGGATATGTATGTATAGATTGGAAACATACATCACATAGTAAGAAAAAAATGCAGAGGGATGAGACACACGATGACACATACCCATAAAGGAAAAAAAGGGACAAATGGACTTTGCACAACGCCAAATGTTTTTTACAAAAAAAAAAAAAAAAAAAAAAGCCAAATGTTTTTTGTTTTGTTTTGCATACGAAGCCAAAATATTGCTAAAGAAAGACTTTAATAATCTCTTGTAGTCCTGAATTGAATAATGTTGCCACACAACTTCCTTATAAAAATATAGAAATATAAAATTCTGTGAATTATTTTCAAACAAGATTTTGAATTATATTATATTTTTGGACATATAATTAACATATGAGCTTTGACCTGATGCTCTTAAATATTGAAACTTTTTACATCAAGTGAAGATAAACTTCTAAATGTAATAATTCACAACGTTCTGTGTCGTGACTCTCCGAAAGGCCTTTACTTAAGAAGAGGTCGTGACTCTCCGAAAGGCCTTTACTTGAGAAGAGGAAACTGCGAGGCACCTAAACAATCTTCAACCCTTTCATGGATATGTATCTATCTCACAAGTCCAGCTTTCCAGATGCTAACAATTGTATATCAGTGACACTAGTAACAAAGGTCTAATGCCGTAGACACTTGGACTACTCAGGATTCAATGTGGAGGACTAGAAGTCACTACACAAGATTTGCAGAAGCTATACGGTACACGGGAAGAGTGTCCGTGTAGTTGAGATGGTGACCAAAAGCAAAGTCTGGGCGCAAACTATAATTATTGTAGGCTCCTTGGTTTCTAAGAAAATGATTATTTCGTATCCAATGGAGCACTAACCTAGCTGAAAAGAACAAGGGGAATATCAGATAAACAATGAGTGAGGAAGTTGAGCTTGTAGACGTTGAGAAAATAACAGAAGCTAAAGAAGCTAGTGAAATGAAACCAAACAATCTGAAGGCATGGTGAATAAGTGTTGCAGAAGTTGAAGAAATACGAGTTGAGACAAAATATTGTTCCGCATCGCATCCTAAGCAGAAAATAAGGAGACTTGCTATAGCTATCGCCATGGCTTTCGGGTGATCTTGGAATGGAGAATCGGCTTGGTACTTGAGTTGCAAGGCCGTTAGGAGCACAGAAACAGTTACTCCAAAAATGCCAACAATAGCATGGTTACCATTTTCTGGTGCTGGTGAGTGTGTTATGTTGATGACTGCAGTATTAAATTGTGTAGAACAATTATTAATTGTGAGTTGGTGTGAAGGAGAAGACATCAGAGAATTTAGGAGAATAAATTTAATGAAAGAAAGAGAATATGGTTTGTATGAACTATGAAGTACCAAGAGCTTTCTATTTCTTTATATAGATTAAAATTTTGGGTTGCGTCATCACCCGTTTACAATGTACGGTATATTCAACTTGTGGACATCGACTTTGTACAACTGTTTTAAACATATAGATTATGGAATCGGGTTGAGTCATAAGTGCTATAAAACGTCATCCACCTTTTACAACTTTTTCAACATATTGTTTACGGATTAGATTGCATCATCCACCTATAAATATTTTTAAAAATCAAAAATAAATATTTTAACCTCGTTTAACAATTAACGGTTAACCGTAGCAGATTGAATTAGTTGTTTCTACTAGCCGGATTGAATTAACTATTTTCACTAACTAATTGAATTAGTTATTTTAATTGCCGGATATTTTGAATGAAACTATTTGGTATATAGTTGTTAGAATTAGTTGTTTATATTTTAACTATAAACATGATAATCTTCTAATTAAAAAATCTCTTTCAACTAGTTTTTTTTTATAATTAGAGGATAAAGTCCAAACGATTATTTCAATTCGCTAACTATCAAACACCGATATTAGATTATTTATTTAGTCAAACCTCTAATTTGGTTTAATCTTCTATTTTTTCCCTCAAATCTCTAATTTCCAAAAAGGACCTTTAACTTTTTAAGAGCAACTCAATAAGCTCAATAAGCAAATATTTGCTTTTTAATATTTTGTATTATAGTAGAACTCGATTATTCAAATAGGAAAAAAAGGGTGAGAAATATTTGCTTTTTAATATTTTGTATTATAGTAGAACTCGATTATTCAAATCGGAAAAAAGGGTGAGAAATATTTGCTTTTTAATATTTTGTATTATAGTAGAAAGGCTTGTGGTTACCATATCATATATAGGATATGAAAAAAAGGATGACACACGTACCCATAAAGGAAAAAAGGGACAAGTGGACAAATGTTTTTTACAACAACAAAAACAACAACAAAGCCAAATGTTTTTTGTTTTGTTTTGCATACGAAGCCAAAATATTGCTAAAGAAAGACTTTAATAATCTCTTGTAGTCCTGAATTGAATAATGTTGCCACACAACTTCCTTATAAAAATATAAAATTCAATTAAAAAATAAATCTAAATTAGAAAACACGAAAGATTAAATAAAAAATTCTTAGAATTTGAAAGGTATAGTCATATAGGCACGGGTAAACTAGTTTAATAATGTTAATATTATTATTATTATTATTATTATTATAAATAAATAAATAAATAAATAAGCATTCAACACGCATAAAGGAATATTTACAACTGTCATTTAGTAATCAGTGCGCCACATCGTTAATGCATGTATGGCTCCATGTCTCCATTTACCCTTGGAGGAAGGCAACATAATAAAAAAAAGATTTTTTATTTTATTTATAAAATTATGTTTTTTACTTTAATTTGTATATAAATACAAATTTACAGTCAAATATAAACACATGCAATCAAAATAAACATCAAATATAATCGGAAACAATTTCACTTTTTCCAAGAAAAAATGTTATATTTAGTTACAAATCGTATATAAAAATATACATTTAATTGTTTTTACCAGTAATTTTACAAATATTTTTAAAAAATAGTAAATGCAAAAAAGTTTAAAAAAAGATATATTTTTTAACATTTTTCATAAATTAATAATATTTTTGTTATATATTTAGGATGTTTTGTTTTTTTTATTTATGAATTTTTCAAATTCACTAATATTGATATCCTGGGCACAAAAGTAGAAATACAATTTATAAAAAAAAATGTACTAATTAACATACAATATTTAAAATAAATTTAAATATTGGACTTGCCCCAGTTTACTCCATCCATTCATAAATTTATCAAATTGATTGAGTTAATTCCTATTAACATTAAATTACTTTTTTTTCATATTTTTCGTACAATAATTGAACTTTATTAAATTTTCAATTCCTATTTATTATTAAAGTAAAAATTATATATGTTAGACAGTATGAGTGTTGCAGAAGGGGGGGGGGGGTTGAATGCAATTTGATAATTTATTCCTTTTTGCTAACAACAAAACAAAGGAGATAATATCAAGTAGTGATGCAAACAATAAAAAACAGATTAAAGCTCAAGGTGATATACTTCAAAAATTAATTTTATTAATTTTTGTTGCTACAACTGTCTGGAAAGTATTTCCAGCTTCAATAGAAACAATAACAAGAATGCTAAGGTTTTCTATGCTTGAGAAAAGTTAAGCTCAGTTGCATAAGTGAAAGTGTTTGTGAGATATGTGTTTTTATATTGAAACACACACCTCACTTACAAGATTGTTTTCCCTTGTTTCCTGGACAATACTTGAAATAGAAACTACACTTTTTCTTCTCAAGTCTGTCTTCATTCCATATGTAGATAAAGCTGCTCTGAGAGGATTTGACATTCTTGACTCCACGAGCATGCTTGACTTTTATGCTTACTTTATCTCAAGTTGCAGTAGTAGTCTTGACAGACTAGGTTGAGTTGTCAAGATCAATCCATGAAAGACCTTTACCTAGTCTGCTTCTTGAAACAGACTGTTAGCTTCACCAAAAAGGTTACTGTCAACCTTTTGCTACTCTTTGGTGACAGTAACTTCGTCTCCGCATATGTTGCTGTCGATCCTGACATTCTTCTGAAACATATTGTTATCTAAAGTTGATGTCAAGGATCCCGCAAAACATGCTGTCGAACATCCTGATAAACATGTTGTCGAACAAAGTTACTGTCTAGGATTCCGCCAAACATACTGTCGACTATTTCCGCCAAAGCTACTGTCAGAAAACTTGCTGTCTTTGTTTCTTCAATCTCCGTCAAGTTTACTGTCAAGGAATAGTTGCTGTCGTCTGTTCCAAAGGATGCTGTCACTTGAACATGCTGTCGTAGGCTTCAGTTTGTCAAAAGTTACTGTCAATAATTTGATCCATGCTGTGCATGAACACTGTGTGAACTTCTACTTCATAGACCATTTTATTTCATTTGTACATGACAGTAACCATTCTAAACATGCTGTCACCTACTTGGCTTAAATGCATACAGTTACAAGTGATAATTAAGCATACTATCAAGATGTATATGACAATATGTTTTACTTAGTTAATTTGTAATTAATCTAAGTACTTATTAGTTGATTACATTGATAGTGCCACAATCCCTAACAATCTCCCCCAATTTGTTTTTATGATAAATAAAGACAAATTTAAAGAAAACTGCAGATGCTGACTCAACTAATAAAAGTAGAAGTGTTTGTACAGAAAATAAATAAAATTGCAAGTACAATCCTATCTCAAGTATGCTCCTCTAGACTGAGCAAATCTTCAATTTTGTCTTGATCTTCATAATCACTTCTTTTCTGCTGTCATTCTTCCATACAACCCTTCAAGAGCTTTCAGTTCTTTCTTCTCTTCATCTGTCTTGGCATGATCAGTAACACAATCTAAGACTAATTTCACCATCTTGTAGGTAAGACCCTTTAAATCCTTGTGGGTGTAGTAGTTCTCAGTTGGTCCTTTGGATATGCATAGAAACTTCATTCCAAACATGTCTTTGACAAATCTTTCTTTTGTAGAAGAGTAGACCTGCTCCACCCTGAGTTTGTCTAAGGCTTCATCCTCTTCTTCTCTTGACTCAATAATCTTCCAGACATTCTTGCTTAAATCACTTTCAGTTTCCAGGAATGAGCCTGTTGTCTGTCTGAAGATCTTTCTCAAGTTTTCATTGTTGAGCACCCTGAAATTAATAGCCTCCACTTCAATGCCATCAATAATAATTATTGTAGGCTCCTTTGTTTCTAAGAAAATTCTTATTTCCTATCCAATGGAGCACTAACCTAGCTGAAAAGAACTAGGGGAATATCAGATAAACAATGAGTGAGGAAGTTGAGCTTGTAGACGTTGAGAAAATAACAGAAGCTAAAGAAGCTAGTGAAATGAAACCAAACAATCTGAAGGCATGGTGAATAAGTGTTGCAGAAGTTGAAGAAATACGAGTTGAGACAAAATATTGTTCTGCATCGCATCCTAAGCAGAAAATAAGGAGACTTGCTATAGCTATCGCCATGGCTTTCGGGTGATCTTGGAATGGAGAATCGGCTTGGTACTTGAGTTGCAAGGCCGTTAGGAGCACAGAAACAGTTACTCCAAAAATGCCAACAATAGCATGGTTACCATTTTCTGGTGCTGGTGAGTGTGTTATGTTGATGACTGCAATATTAAATTGTGTAGAACAATTATTAATTGTGAATTGGTGTGAAGGAGAAGACATCAGAGAATTTAGGAGAATAAATTTAATGAAAGAAAGAGAATATGGTTTGTATGAAATATGAAGTACCAAGAACTTTCTATTTCTTTATATAGATTAAAAATTTGGGTTGCGTCATCACCGTTTACAACGTATATTCAACTTGTGGACATCGACTTTGTACAAGTGTTTCAAACATAGATTATGGAATCGGGTTGAGCCATAAGTGCTATAAAACGTCATCCACCTTTTACAACTTTTTCAACATATTGTTTACGGATTAGATTCCATCATCCACCTATAAAACGTCATCCACCTATAAATATTTTTAAAAATCAAAAATAAATATTTTAACCTTGTTTAACAATTAACTGTAGCAGATTGAATTAGTTGTTTCTACTAGCAGATTAAATTAGTTATTTCTAGTAGCGGATTGAATTAGTTATTTTAATTACCGGATATTTTGAATGAAACTATTTGGTATGTAGTTGTTAGAATTAGTTGTTTATATTTTAACTATAAACATGACAATCTTCTAATTAAAAAATCTCTTTCAACTAGTTTTTTTTATAATTAGCGGATAAAATCCAAACGACTATTTCAATTCGCTAACTATCAAATACCGATATTAGATTATTCATTTAGTCAAACCTTTAATTTAGTTTAATTTTCTAATTTTTTCCTCAAATCTCTAATTTCCAAAAAGGACCTTTAACTTTCTAAGAGCAACTCAATAAGCTCTTCATATATCTTCTTTAGTCAAATTTTGGGGAGTTTGAAACAAAAATTATCTCCAACACACTCCTAATTGCTCTATAAGATTTAAGAGTTTTAAAATTCTCCTCAATAGTGAGGAGCCTAATTTCCTTCCTCATCCAATTTTATATTAGTAATAAAACTTTCTCTCTTATATGATAGTTCCGTACTTCTCCATGTACTCCTAGAGAATGCATCGATGATGTGAATACTACTATATATTTATAATTTTCTCTCTTATATGATAGTTCCGTACTTCTCCATGTACTCCTAGAGAATGCATCGATGATGTGAATACTACTATATATTTATAATTTTCTCTCTTATATGATAGTTCTGTACTTCTCCATGTACTCGTAGAGAATGCATTGATGATGTGAATACTACTATATATTTAAATAATAAAATATAGATAGAGAGTGAGATTAAGGAGTCTTGTTGGAGAAATTACATGTTTTTGCATCTTAAATAGCTAAGAGGTAATATATTTATGTTAGTTTTAGAGGTAAATTTAGGAGATTGTTGGTGATGCTCTAACTTAGCAAAAGTCGAAGATAAACGAATTGAGACAAAACACTGACCTCTCACAAGTCTTTCAATAATTAATATGAAAATTATGACTATGAGACGTATTCATTATATATATAATAGAAGGGAATTTTTTCCTTTTCATCTATTTTTTTTAAATATTTTTACGGGTTAAATATCAAAGTGGTCACTGAAATCGAGACTTAATATCACTTTTGTCACTGATTTTAACGGCATATTATTTTAGTCATTTAATTTTTCATAAATATCATATTGGTAACTCTAAATACGTATTCGAGAATTGATAATGTCATTTTTTCGAGTTCTACATATTTGTTTTACATGCTATAATAACCAAACAAAAACTTATAAATTTTAGTATTTTTGGTAATATTTTCAAAATTTATGAAATTATTTTACTATTTTTTACTAATTTTATAATTATTATTTTTATTTATTATTTTAAAAATAATTAAACACCGTAAAACTCATTTTATTTATAAAATATAATCTATGAATGTAAATTTATACATATTATGATTTTTAATAATTTATTCAAATTTTAGTAATTTTAAAAAATATTTATATATATATTTTTTAATGTAAAGGTTACTAATATGATATTTATACCAATTTAAGTGATATTTATACCAGAGCGCGATGAGATAGCTCAAGTGGTAAGAGCTTATCTCTTGTCGTCCCAGGTCCTGGGTTCGATTCTCGCTCACCTCCGAGATTTGTTAGAACAGATACTCACATTATAAGGCATATAAGCCAAATTAGTCAAAAAAAGTGATATTTATACCATCTTAAGTGATGAAAATGATATCTCATTGAAATTAATGACAAAAATGATGTTGGGTTCCGAGGCATAAAACGCAGCGGATTAAACGTAAATATAACCAAAATTTCGGAACCCTAAACGCAGGATCATGTATAAGCCTGGACTGATTATTATGAAACGGAAGCATACCTTTGTTTGGTCTTGACTTACACGAACTCAACGGAGATCCTAGCTTTCACGTGCTGCTCCTGCTGCCTCTAGGGTTTGTTTTTCTAAAAAACGTAATGACTATTAACCCTACATTATCTATTTATAATGGTTGGTTAATAGGCCCATAATAGCAACCCATAACAGCAAAGCCTAACCCATGTAGGTTTAGGATTAAATAATAAAAATGAATTTCTATTATTTAATTAATAACTAAGTCATACTTAATTATTAAGGGCAGAATTCAAATTCGAATTTATATTATTTCAATTAATTAAGTCTCCCTTAATTAATATAATAAAATTTAAATAATCATCAATTAATTTAAATCTATTATTTAAATTAACTATTCCTTTAAATGCTCTATGTGTGTGACCCTATAGGCTATTATTTAATTAGCAATAATTTTATTCTCTAATAAAATTATAAACAATGAGCGGTATCTAGTAATACATCATTGCTACCCAATTAAATAATAATTAAATCGTGATTCGATAAAACCTTTCGTGATTAATGTTTCCGTGTAATATAATCCCTTTAACCATATATATTATAGATTAAACTCAAGGCATGAATTTAGTCATCTTCTTCAACATTTAATCCGGGTTTACTTGATCCATGAGTAGACTATGAAAAACAAATCATTATTTGAGCATGACCATGCATTTTATAGTCTCACTCAATCAAGAGGCCAATAATATCTCTCCTAATTATAGGAGGGTTAAATCCTTTATCTATCATTCATATTTCTCATACGACTCATGATATACCCGATGTCCACTTTTATCATCACCCGGTCAAAGGTAACTTTTAATGTAGTCAAAGTATATTAATCCTCATATAGAAATATAATGATCTCAAGTCAAAGGATCATTACACCATTATCACTGTGAGTCTTTCTTATGACTTTATTAAACATGAAGAATCTCACTGTGGGTCTGTCCAGTACCATGTACTCCTGCATGTACCTATGTGTTGACTTTAGTATCCCCATACTTATAACCAATGAGATGTGGTTATCTATCAAACAACATACTAACTATTTATGTATTATTATTGTCCTATAATAATAATACTCGACTAGGGACCTTTAAGAATATGATATATTATATAATCTCAAGTTCAAGTCATTTACTAAACTATATAATGTGTATCATGATTCTAAGGACATTTATTATGCTAACAATTATATCGCAGTAATTAAAGTCATAATAAATACGTTTATTGATTAATCAAATGACATAAAGGTTTATCAAAAGAAACATTGTATTGCCTCTAGGGCACCTACACCAACAATCTCCCACTTGCACTAGAGCCAATCACCCATGTATCTAATACCCATGGAACTAGTGTGACCGTCGTGCTTCGTCTGCGACAAGCCTTTGGTCAGTGGGTCTGCAATATTATCATTTGTGTGCACTTTACATATGTGTATGTCACCCCTTTCATTAATCTCTCGAATGAGGTGATATCTCCTGAGTATATGTTTGGTTCGGGAGTGAGCTCTAGGTTCTTTAGCCTGTGCAATGGCTCCATTATTATTGCAGTATAGATCAATGAGATCTGCGATCGATGGAACCACTCCCAAATCAGTAATGAATTTCCGAATCCAAACAGCTTCCTTAGCCGCTTCACAAGCTGCAATGTACTCAGCCTCCATTGTAGAATCAGCTATTGTTTCTTGCTTTGAACTCTTCCAACTTACAGCACCTCCGTTTAGACAAAACACAAAACCAGACTGTGATACAGTATCATCCTTGTCTGTTTGGAAACTTGCATCGGTGTAACCTTTTACAACCAGTTTCTCCTCTCCTCCATACACCAAGAATGAATCTTTAGTCCTTTTCAAGTACTTTAGAATATTCTTGATAGCCGTCCAGTGACCTTCACCTGGATTAGATTGGTATCTACTCGTCATGCTTAAAGCATACGAAACATCTGGGCGAGTACATACCATTGCATACATGATGGATCCAATTGCTGAGGCATATGGAACCTTACTCATGCGATCCTTGTCATCCAATGATTTCGGACACTGATCTTTAGAGATCGTTATCCCTTGAGACACGGGGACATATCCCCTTTTTGCATTTTGCATACCAAAACGATGCAAAACCTTATCGATGTATGTACTCTGACTTAGATCGATCATCCTTCTAGATCTATCCCTATAGATCCTCATTTCTAGAATGTAGGATGCTTCACCTAAGTCTTTCATAGAGAAGTTGCTCCCTAACCAAATCTTAACAGCCTTGAGAGAAGGTATGTCATTCCCCATTAGTAGTATGTCATCAACATATAGTACTATGAATGCCACATGGCTCCCACTAACCTTCTTGTAAACACAAGGTTCATCTTCGTTTTGAACAAAGCCATACTCTTTGACTGTTTCATCAAAACGGATGTTCCATCTCCTAGAGGCTTGCTTCAATCCATAAATGGATCGACGTAATTTACATACCTTGCTAACATTCCTTGGATCGACAAAACCTTCAGGTTGTGTCATGTACACATCCACATCCTCTTCAAGGCTTCCATTAAGGAAGGTTGTTTTGACATCCATTTGCAAGATTTCATAATCATGGAATGCTGCAATAGCAAGCAAAATCCTTATGGACTTGACCATAGCCACTGGTGAGAAAGTTTCATTATAGTCAATACCATGAATTTGTTTGAAACCTTTTGCAACCAGCCTTGCTTTATAGGTCTGAACATTTCCATCCATGTCAGTTTTCTTCTTGAAAACGCATTTGCACCCTACGGGTTTTACCCCTTCAGGTGGATCAACCAAAGTCCATACTCGGTTTTCGTACATGGAATCCATCTCGGATTTCATGGCTTCTAGCCATCTCTTAGATTCTGGACTGTTCATAGCATCTTGGCATGTGAGAGGCTCATCTTCATCTATGAGCATCAAATCACCACATTGAGTCAAGAGAAATCCATATATCTCTGGCTCATGGCGAATTCTACCAGTTCTACGAACAACCTGTGTTTGTTGAGCATTATCATTATCCTGCTCTTGTTCCACTTCAGGTTCAATGCTATTTTGTTGTTCTCGATCCTCATCGAGGTCTATAGTTCTCCCACTGTTTCTTTTGGAAACAAAATCTCTTTCCATGAAAACAGCATCTCGAGCAATGAACACTTTCTACTCAGAAGGACTATAGAAATAATACGCCTTTGTTTCACTAGGGTATCCCACAAAATTTCACTCTTCAGATTTAGGTCCAAGCTTGTCAGATACTTGACGCTTCACAAACGCCTTGCATCCCCAAACTTTCATAAAGCTCATGCCTGACCGTTTCTTCTCCCATATCTCATATGGAGTCTTTTGAACCTTCTTAGTAGGAACACGGTTAAGTGTGAAAGCCGCTGTTTCTAGAGCATAACCCCAGAAACTAATTGGAAGATCTGCATGACTCATCATCGATCGCACCATGTCCAACAAGGTGCGATTTCTCATCTCTGAAACTCCATTCCATTGAGGTGTACCTGACGGAGTGAGTTGTGATACAATACCACACTCCTTTAAATAATCTTTAAATTCTGTGCTCAAGTATTCTCCTCCACGATCAGATCGTAAGATTTTAGTACTTGTACCTCCGCCAATTTGTTTCTCTACTTCAGCCTTGTATTCTTTGAACTTTTCAAAAGAATCGGATTTATTCTTCATAAGATATACATATCCATATCTACTGAAATCATCAGTAAATGTTATGAAGTAGTAGTAGCCTCCTCTAGCCATCACACGCATTGGGCCACATACATCACTATGTATTAGCTCCAGACGTTCAGTGGCCCTTTGACCCTTACCAGTGAAAGGGGCTTTAGTCATTTTACTAAGCAAACAAGATTCGCATTCTTGGTATGATTCAAAATCAAACTTATCCAAGTATCCATCCTTATGTAATTTGGATATGCGTTTCTCATTTATATGGCCTAGACGACAATGCCAGAGGTATGTTTGATTTGAGTCATCAACTTTAAGTCGTTTATTTTCTATATTACAGACAGGATTATCTAAGTCAAGAACATATAAACTATTAAACAAACGCGCAACACCATAGGTTAAATCATTCAAAGCAAAAGAGCAACTGTTGTCCTTTATAGTAAACGAAAAACCTTTCTTGTCCAAACAAGAAACAGAAATAATGTTTCTGCGAATCGCAGGCACGTAATAACAATTCTCCAGTTCTAAAACTAGCCCAAAGGGCAAAGATAAATAATAGGTTCCTACAGCTAAAGCAGCAACTCTTGCTCCGTTGCCAACTCGTAGGTCCATTTCTCTTTTAGCCAATGTCCTACTTCTCTGCATTTCCTGCACATTTATACAAATGTGAGAAGCACATCCAGTATCCAATACCCAAGATGTAGAAATAGACAGATTGAATTCTATAACATATATACCTGAATTAGAAGCTTGCTCAGCCCTCTTCTTCTTCAGATCCTCCAAGTAAACTGAACAGTTTCTCTTCCAGTGACCAATTTTCTTACAGTAGTGACATTCACCCTTAGCGACCCCACCTTTAGGCTTTAAAGCCTGTTTAGGACCTGACTTTGGCTTGGGTGTAGAATCAGAACCTGTCTTCTTCTTACCCTTCCACTTGCCTTTCCCTTTGGCCTTACCTTTATTGCCCACCATCAGTATGAGAGCAGGTTCAGCCGTCTTCATGTTGGTCTCATATGTTCTCAACATAGCCAACAATTCCGTAGGTGTTTTGTCAAATTCATTCATATTGTAGTTCATAACAAACTGAGTGAATTTGTTGTTCAAAGAATTCAAGATTAGGTCAATACCAGTTTCCGGACCAATCGGGAAACCCAAAGTATCAAGATACTCAATGTAACCAATCATCTTCAGAACATGTGGGCCAACTGGTTCACTTGCCCCTTGTTTGCAATTAAAGAGTGACTTGCTCGTGTTGAACCTTTCTTGACGAGTTTGGCTTGCAAACATGCTTTGCAAGTGCTCATTAATAGTATATGCATCCATATGCACATGTTGTCTTTGAAGCACAGCACTCATAGTTGCCAACATAAGACATGCAACATCAGTTGCATCATTCTCATCCTTTGTGTGGGCCGCTCGTTCCTCAACAGTAGCGCCCTCAGGAAGGGGACCTGCCGGAGGAATATCAATGACATGAAGCTTGCGCTCCTGCCTGAGGACAATCCTCAAATTCCTCTGCCAGTCTAGGAAGTTGTTTCCTCCTGTCAGCTTATCCTTCTCAAGGACAGATCGTACGGATAGTGTGTTTATGTTGTTTGTCATTACTTGGTATCTACAATGATAAAAGCACAAAATAAACATTAGATTGTCTGAGTTATTTATTATGTTCAAATGATTATGATACATTCATAATATATCTCCCACTATTTTTATCAAATTAATAGCCCTTACTATTAATTTGGAAAGTATATCCCATAATTCTTTCTAGTGAGCCAAGATCCATATTTCGTCATGTCTTAAGTCAACCACTGGAAGTCCTTAAGAATGATTATTTAGGTAGACAACATTTGTCAATTATATCATATATAATTCTTGGATAGTTTGGTGAGCAACGATTGATCTTATCTATCTAATAGATTTTTAACCAAACTCTATGCTTCTAAGTTCATAATGGTTGAATATAACCGTTTACCTTCACCTTATTATGACGACTCAGTTAAGTTTGACCCAATGATACAACGGCCGAATATAACCGTTTATATTCGTCGCATCTCACCACGATAGATATGAGTCCCCTGCCACTGACAGTCTTTCCCCTAATCGATCTAGGATTCGATGAGTGTTCATTCATTGGAAAGCATCCGATTAAAACTTAATATTTTGTTAAGGGGTTTAGAAAATTTACGACGATCATGATCACATCATGAAGAGATCCTCAATTTTTCCTTGAACCAAATATTTCAAATTGACATCTTAAATTGTTCATTTCCCAGGTAGACGGAGGATACCAGTGGTCACACTTAAAACTCATCAGCCTTACGAATACGCATATTCGCTTTTGTCAGAAAATCCCAGTTATAGATATCAAAAATTCATATTTAATTCCCTGTTTTTAAAAATCCATATTTCATAAACACAAGAATCTCATGATCGTTTGTTAATTTTAAAATCTTAAATCGTTAAAGATTTTATCTTGTTTAGCATGGCAAACATGGCATGGGTGACGTATCTAATACATGCATACATCATTAATCTAATTAAAGCATGCATCTTCTACTCTACACATACATTCATACATCAATATGTAAAGTGCAGTATGTAAACGTGCTTGGTTATGGCCCCTTTCCTATGTGATCCTTTCGAGCTAATGAAAGGATCAAAGTCAATCTATGGTGGTAAAATATAAATACAATTACATGTCTTCATTCTTCTTGTATCAATGGGTGCTTGCTCCTCTTCTTGGATCATCCTTCAATCTTCAAGTACATTACATGGAATAATTGAATACAATCTATACTAATGTACTTACATATGAAAACTCGAGTTACATTCGAGGTTAAACAATTACAAGAATGAAGAAAACGACATGCAAGTCGTATTTATAAAACTAAAACCAAAAAAACCATTAATCTAGGGGTCCAAAGGCCATAACCAGCACCATGCTCAAGTACACAACAAAAATAATGCGGGGGTCCGGGGGCGGCAGCCCCGAGCGGGGTCCGGGGGCGGCAGCCCCCAGCTGGAGTCGAGCTGCCAGGTCAGCTCGAAATTTTTTTATTTTCGAAGACCAGTCCTATTCAGAAATCATCAATTTCTGAACTACAGATCATATCTGTTGGCCTTTTTCCCCACTGCAACTTATACAGTTTTAGAAGCATGTATCATATACATACTTATCATATCCCAGTTAACAAATCATGTCCAACACAATCTGTCCACCAGTTTATATCACTATACAAACTGACCCTCATGCATAATATACAAATCGCAATAAGGCATATAAATCATTCATGGCAAATCATTAACATGCTAGTATCATCAACCATGTACTCATTATACGAATAACCAGATACTCATCATATAACAGTTTTTAATCATACATATCATGTCATAACAGATTATAACATTGCAGTTCATATATAGTCATGGCAGAAGCATAGCAGAAGCATGGCAGTGGCATAACAGATTATGACAAAGCAGTAGCATGGCATGGCAGTCACCAAAACAGGCATGTATGCATCAAATACATAAAACACGTAACCAAATCAGTCCCTTATACACGTAGCTCTGATGCCATTGTTGGGTTCCGAGGCATAAAACGCAGCGGATTAAACGTAAATATAACGAAAATTTCGGAACCCTAAACGCAGGATCATGTATAAGCCTGGACTGATTATTGTGAAACGGAAGCATACCTTTGTCTGGTCTTGACTTACACGAACTCAACGGAGATCCTAGCTTTCACGACTTGTGTCTTCCTCTCGAAAACACCTCTATGGTATCCACACGAGCACCTTCAAGAACGTCTCACGATCTTGATTACGGAATGGATGTACTAGCCTCCTTTGATGATTTCGAGTTCTGCCTTCTCTGCCCTTGCTGCTCCTGCTGCCTCTAGGGTTTGTTTTTCTAAAAAACGTAATGACTATTAACCCTACATTATCTATTTATAATGGTTGGTTAATAGGCCCATAATAGCAACCCATAACAGCAAAGCCTAACCCATGTAGGTTTAGGATTAAATAATAAAAACGAATTTCTATTATTTAATTAATAACTAAGTCATACTTAATTATTAAGGGCAGAATTCAAATTCGAATTTATATTATTTCAATTAATTAAGTCTCACTTAATTAATATAATAAAATTCAAATAATCATCAATTAATTTAAATCTATTATTTAAATTAACTATTCCTTTAAGTGCTCTATGTGTGTGACCCTATAGGCTATTATTTAATTAGGAATAATTTTATTCTCCAATAAAATTATAAACAATGAGCGGTATCTAGTAATACATCATTGCTACCCAATTAAATAATAATTAAATCGTGATTCGATAAAACCTTTCGTGATTAATGTTTCCGTGTAATATAATCCCTTTAACCATATATATTATAGATTAAACTCAAGGCATGGATTTAGTCATCCTCTTCAACATTTAATCCGGGTTTACTTGATCCATGAGTAGACTATGAAAAACAAATCATTATTTGAGCATGGCCATGCATTTTATAGTCTCACTCAATCAAGAGGCCAATAATATCTCTCCTAATTATAGGAGGGTTAAATCATTTATCTATCATTCATATTTCTCATACGACTCATGATATACCCGATGTCCATTTTTATCATCACCCGGTCAAATGTAACTTTTAATGTAGTCAAAGTATATTAATCCTCATATAGAAATATAATGATCTCAAGTCAAAGGATCATTACACCATTATCACTGTGAGTCTTTCTTATGACTTTATTAAACATGAAGAATCTCACTGTGGGTCTGTCCAGTACCATGTACTCCTGCATGTACCTATGTGTTGACTTTAGTATCCCCATACTTATAACCAATGAGATGTGGTTATCTGTCAAACAACATACTAGTCTATTTATGTATTATTATTGTCCTATAATAATAATACTCGACTAGGGACTTTTAAGAATATGATATATTATATAATCTCAAGTTCAAGTCATTTACTAAACTATATAATGTGTATCATGATTCTAAGGACATTTATTATGCTAACAATTATATCGCAGTAATTAAAGTCATAATAAATACGTTTATTGATTAATCAAATGACATAAAGGTTTATCAAAAGAAACATTGTATTGCCTCTAGGGCACCTATACCAACAAATGATACTATTATACTTCTATTTCAATGACCACTTTTTTGATATTTAACCCATATTTTTACGCACAACTGCTGTGCAGCCTTTCTCGAGGTACAACGTTCTTATCTAACACTGATAGGGAAAAATATGAAAAAAGAACGGAACCCTGATTTACACTACTTGAATGCATGACTCCTTACATTAATCTTTCATGGATTTTGGTGGCCAAACAACTTCATATATCTTGTTAATAAATAACGAAATGTCTAAATGTTCTATTTAAGGTAACCGAGGTCGTTTATATTTAACATAGTTATTTGGTTCATAAAAATATAGGAAGTGAAAATTATTATAGAAGTTATATACTTATATGATGTAAGAAATAGCTCACCGAGCCCCCTTGATTATTCAAGCTTCCCATATCAAATTTTTTTAGAGGCCCTCAAATTTACTAGTAAAATTTATTTTTGTACTTTTTTCCTATTTTTTTATTATTCAGTATGAGAAAGAAGCAAAATGAATAGCAATACATGCTTTTTGACTTGAAAAATTAATTAATAATGAATATACACAATTTATCACTTGTTTTGTTAAAACTAGTATTTTATGTGTGATAAAAATTAATTAGTTAATTTGATTTGATCCAAGAATATTAATTGTAAATTATATCAAATCTAAATCTCATTCTTTTTAAAAACAAAATAAATAGTACGAATATTTCATTATCAAGTTTTTTATTCTTGGTTTAAAACTTCAGTACTACTACTTATCAAAAACAAGTTTTGTGTGTTCACGAAAAAATTAAAATTTAATATATTCAAGTACTTTGAAAATTTTAATTTAAAAAAAATTATTCATTTACAAGAAAGTGTTATATGAGACTTGGTAGTATAAATTAAGAGAATAAAAAATATTATATATATATATAGGGTAACACTCTGCTGCAAACTTTTTAGCGTAAGAACCGTGAAAACTTTTACTAAATTCTGCAGAATCATAGTAAAAAATGAAAAAAAATAGTGTAGAACCGTAATTTTATTTACAAAATTATAATAAAAGGTTTATTTAAACAAATTTTTTATATTTTTATTATGGTTTTGCAAAATTTAATGAAAGTTTTCACGGTTCTCACCGTATATGAGTTGGACTCTATGGAGAACTAGTTCATTGGAGAACTTTGGAGAACACTTCTTATTTTGTAAAAATCATCACACTTTTTGTTTATAATACAAGTGTTCTGTAAATATAAATACAATTACATGAGAAAATTCTTTGAATTCTTGAAAAATAATGAGAAAATATTTACAAAATACGTGTTATGGAAGTACAGAACACACTAGTTCTCCGGAGAACTAGTCTCATTTGAGCCTAGCCTATATATATATATAGGGAGAGGTTCAAGAGAGAACCCTCCTTAGCGAGAGAACCAAAGACCTTCTATATTTACTATTGATTTACTCACAATCTAACAGAATTTTCATTTAAAAATTAAGAGAATCTTATTTTAAAAGAATCTACGATCACGATTAAAAGAATCTACGGTCTCTCTAGAATTTTACTATATATATATATATATATATATATATATATCAATAAGGAAATAAAATTTGAGACCCTAAATAGGTTGGAGGCCTAGGCTGGTGCCTATGTCGGATGCCCCTAAAGCCGGCTCTGGTTATCTAATAAAAACTTAATATTTTTAAAAGATCCTATGAAAAATAAAGAATTATACCAAACAATATATGAGAAGTTGATATGTAGAAATTACAAAATCCACCATGTTAAACAAACGAAATTATACTATTTCCTACGAACTTAATATTAACGGGAAATATTATTTACTACGGGAAGTTAATTCCTATATTATACCAAACGACCTCTAATAACTAGGAGTAACGATCTCTCCGACGCATAAATGGTTGGGAGTTCACATTCTCATCGTGTTTGGTAAATTCAAGTCCACCGCGGAAACAATCATAAACCGCTCTACTGTAATTTTTAGTGGATTACCCCGATTTAAGTTTAATAGTATATCCCAAAACAGACTACCATACTTGTTCAATTTTTTTTGGTAATATTTGACACACATTTTTAAGAGTTTTGACTACATAGTTAATATTATTATTTTTTAAATTTTCTTTTTATGAATAAAAAATTTAATGTAATATTTTTGTTCAAAAAAAGAAAATTTTAAAAATAATAATTTTAACTATGCAGTCAAAATTTCTAAAAATATGTGCTAAAAAGTAAAACGTAAAATAAAATTGGAGGGAGGGAGTAACAAACATTTGTATAAGGGAGCTAAATTAATATTTATTTAGGCATGTCCATTGTGTACAACTAAAAAGGAGTTGATCAAGGATACATAGAAACAAAGTTATGGACATGATCTCATTTGGTAAAGCAGAAAATTAATTCTTTCCAGTATCTTAATTATACAAGATGAGATATTTTCTAATTCTGGTGCAGCTACGGAAGAAATGGCAAATATGATTAGTTGTTGAGAGAGTTTTTTCATGTAATTATACAAAAAATTCACTTTAGACATGATTAATATAAAATAATTATCTAAACATATTTTAACTGTCTAATTATCTGTTTACCGATATGATTCAAAGTGGCTGATAGCATGTATTTAAGCGTTTTAAACGGAAGTACAAGAGGCTAACTACTAAAAATTGCTTCAATTTATTTCAAACACGTACCATGTCACCTTTTCTAATCATCCATTATTTCCTTGTGCCTAAATTTTATACTTAGCTTTGATTCCATGCGTGTACTAGAAGCCACTACACCATATTTACAGAAGGTATATATGGTTCATTGCTATTGGAAACATAGTGTGGGTGTAAATTATGTAAATTGTAGGCATCTCTGTTTTCTTGTAAAATTCTGTTTTGGATCCAATGGAGCACGAACCTAGCGGAAAAGAACCAGGGAATTGAGCTTGTGGATGTCGAGAAAATAACAGAGGCTAAAGATGCTAGTGAAATGAAACCAAGCAATCTGAGGACATGGTGAAGTATTGTTGCAAATGTTGAAAAACGACGAATGGAGTTAAAGAATTGTTCCACGTGAGTTGCAAGGCAGTGAGCAGCTATCCCGAAGATGCCAACAATAGCATGGTGTTAGGTTGAAAAATGCGACATTTAGTTGTGTAGGAAAGTTATTGATTATCAACTGGTGTGAAGAAGAAGACATCTGAGAGAGAAATGTGAATGGTCATCTATTCGTCGACAAGGAAATCAAGTGGCTTGTGAACTATATGCTTTGGCTGTGCGAGAGAATTAATGTCACGCGTTTGTGGATGAGCTTCTTTACTGGTGAAAAATAAACTTTCTTCCCAGCATCTTAATTTATATAAACAAGATGAGATTTTTTTGAATTTTGGTGCACTTATTTTTTCTCCGTAAAGATAAACCTTATGATCGAGCTTTCTCGACTTTTGTTTCTAACGACAACTCATTTTCTTGTGAAAATTTTAGTCCGCTTTGAATCAAAATATTTAAGTGTTAAAATGTTAAATAATATGGTGGGTTCTCTAATACCTCATTATTTCGGGAGTGTGATTAGTTCATGAGATTGGAATATACACGAAATGGCAAATATAGTTAGTTCCTGATATAATTTTTACATGTAATTATACAAAAAAAAAACTCACTTTACACATGATTAAAAAAAATTAGCTGCGTAAACCAGGGACAGAGGGAGAGGTGGGCATGGGAGGACCACACCACAGAACTCAGAAACATGAATGTAATTAGAGTAAAATTAGTTATGTATTCTTTTTAATACCCGACAATTTCATACTCAACACAAAAACACGAAATGATAATCTAGTGTTTGTGTTAACTTTAAGTACACGAATATAAAAGTACACAATCCGAATCAATGTCATGTTTGAATTTGCTCTTCTAGAGTACAGGCATCACATGGAAGTACATGAACTAACATCACCTGAAAGTCATGAAGCATGTAACTATGTACCTATTGTAAACCGATCTTATTAATAAAAAATAAAAATATTTATACATTAATAGTATATACAACATAAGTCGTTTGAAATATTTTCGCCCTCACAACTATTATATCCCAAGTCTGTACCTAATTTTAACCGTCTGGTTACGTATTTAACCGATTCAAAGTGTTCGACATGTACTTAGCGTGTTAAATGGAAATACACGTGAACCCTACAAGAGGCTACCACTAACATTTGCTTCAATTTATTTTAGAAAATTGTAAGCTCCTCTGTTTCCATGCAAATTCCTGTTTTGGATCCAATGGAGCACGAACCTAGCTGAAAAGAACTAGGGAAAAATCAGATAAACAATGAACTAACATCACCTGAAAATCAATTTGGGTTGCGTTATTAGCGTATATTCAATTTGTGGACTTCGACCTTTTACAACTTTTTTAAACATATAGTCTATAGAGTTTTACAACTTTTTTAAACATATAGTCTATATAGATTATAGTCTATTGAATTAACTGTTTTAACTAACTAATTGAATTAGTTGTTTCTACTAGCGGATTGAATTAACTGTTTTAACTATCGGATATTTTGAATGAAACTATTTGGTATATAATTGTTAGAATTAGTTGTTTATATTTTAACTATAAACATGACAATCTTCTAATTAAAAAATCTCTTTCAACTAGTTTTTTTTATAATTAGCGGATAAAGTCCTGGTACTGTATTGTTAAGCATACATACAACCCCAATTGTCATGTTTTTATTTTAAGATGGGGATATTATCAAGCAGACGAAAATGATGTAAATTATAATTGCATTATGAGTCGGAAAATCATTGTCTTCTATCTGATAAGGATGTTTTGCAAAACTGTTTTCAAAACATACAGTATTAAGGTTTAATGAAAAAAAATCATTTTATTGAGATAAAATTGGTAAGAGAGTTGAATTTCTTCTTTGATGTAAATTCCCGCGTTTTATTATGGGAAGTTTGCCTTATAAGAAATTCATAAGGGATAGAATTTTTCTCTGATACTCCCGTGTTTTATTATGGGATAAGTATCTTAAGAAAAATTTCTATTGGTATCATGTTCTTAAATGATAAATTTTTAGAACCGACAAAACTCTTTTACTAAAAGTGCTTTAATGCAATCCATTACCATTCCTTCTTATATTTTTCTTTTTCATTGAGATGAAAAATATGTTTTGAAATGTTAAAGTGATTATTTCTTTTTATCTTACTTGATTGATTTTTTCTTTTTTAGCCCACAAAGGCTACAGAAGCTGGCCAGGCGGTTGAAAACCCATCAATCTCTTACCCAGGCCATAATACCAAACACTCATTCATCCACTTCCATATATTAACCCTTGGAGATATAAGGAACACATGTTAGTTAGAGGTTGATAAGGGAGAAACTGCACTTGATGCAACAAATAAGGATGAAGTCGGAAGTGCACCCACCGCTCTACCTCCAGAGAAGTAAAATAGTATATAACTGAGGTAACTGTAAGCTCATCTGCATCTTCTCAAAAGGATGCAGAGCTGAAAAGGCAATAAAATTGTCTCTGGAATCATTCTCTCAACAGGATGAGTCTATTGAAATTCGCTCGTCAGTCAGAGCATTTTGTAATGAGTCAAGCACACCACCGACGCTCACGCTGATGGTAAGCCTAAACAGATAAATTCTAGGAACACATTACAAGGCGTGCACAGTGAAAGGTATAGGCATTTAAATAAAATTATCGTCATTGGGTTACGAGGGAAACGTAGGCTCTAATTTGTCATTCATTACATTGCCTACTATGTCGCCCCTCATGGAAGGAACATTTCCAGATCCTGAAAAGGAATGTCCACCTCCCGTTTCCGGAGAAGGTGTGAGGCAACTCCTTGATAGAACAAGGCAGGATTCCCTAACAGATTTTAAAATCTTGGGATAACCCATCTCAAAGAGATGAGGCTCCACTAGACAGTGATTTAGCAAACGTTATTGAGTCTGGTGCTGAGACAGTGTTTATGCATGATAAATCAAGAACACCTCTACGAGGCAATTCTCCACTTGATAGTGATTCAGTTCATATTGATGAATCATGTGATGAGAATATGAATGAATTGACGAATTTCACTTACAGGTACAGAAGGCTATATTTGAAATGCAGAGTGAAAGTGAGAGAGAGAAACACTTAAGTGAAAGTGAGGAGGAGATACACTTGAGTGAGAGATAGGGAGAGAAAGAGTGAAACACTTAAAAGTGCTCGACACTTCATTGTAAACACCAACAGAACGTAGTAGAAGTGAGGAAATCATAGACCAAGCACTTACCCTTGCTACATGCTACTTCTAAAAGAAAAGTTACTATATTTTTCCCGATCAATGACAGACGAGAACCTTCTTTGGAAGACAAACCATTCAAAAGATGGGTCATTGGAGGATTACTCAACTAAGGGGGAGAATTTATAGGAAGAAAAATGAGAAGTTAATAAAGTCGTATCTTCGTATCCTTGGGAGAAGTTAATATCCTTAGGGGGAGATTTTAGACAAGAAGAAAAAGAAAATCTTATCTTCTGATCCTTATGGGAAACAACAGAATATGGGAGAATCAAGAAACTGGATCCTATACTTGAAAGGAGTTGTCAGTAAAGAATGTATAGAAAAGAATTGACACTTTCATTGATTATCTAAAGGGAGAAGAAGAAAAAAAAGGAGAATCACATTCTGAGGGGGAGAACATTATTTGAGCTATGTTCTATGCTCTATTGAAGACGTTCCCAGGAATATTGATTCTTATGAAGCTCTGTTCATGATAAGTTCTTTAAGTTCAAACTATGAAGGATTTTGAAGCAGAGAGAGCTCAAACAGACAGAAATGAAGATGATATAACTTGAATATCGGTTTAGTGCTAAAGGAACAAACATCTTTCATTTCAGTTACACAAGAATTCTGGAAATGCAAGCAGCTGTTAATTTTACCTCCTTCCTATATGTACTTGCATCATAGATATTCATCATATATCTTCTTATATATTGTTTATCTTTTGCTTGCTAAAAGATTATGATATTGGGTTTCATGTAATTATGTTATTCAGGTGGAAAGTTTATCTAGGATACTCGAACCACAGAACCAGTGTAAATTTATAAATGTGGATTAAATAAAAGTAAAATTTATTAATTAGCAAAAAAAAAAAAGTAAGAGAGGTTGCGAAACAATTTGAAGCAGAATGAAGTTGCAATAATTTATCACTTATGATTTACATTTTCTCTTGTAGCCATTGATGCTCATTGTTCCAGACATTCAAGATGTTTACACTCCTCTTGAGAGTGATGTAATTGTTCAACTTTCTGAGGTTAGCATCTTATTTTAAGGTTTCAGATAATTTTCTCCAAGTACAGTGTGCTTTAATGTTTTTGAACCAATATTTCACCATTGATTTATGGTTTTATTCTTTGGGGAAAATTTCCTATCAATGTTATAGTTAAATTGGTTAGTTATTTACTTATTTTGGGCTGCAGTGTCGTCAGCATTTGGAGCTTTTGCTGGAAAATATCCCCAACATGTTTCAAAATAATAGAACTGCTGATTCGGCTTTTGGGGCAGCTATCATGGTATGCCTTTTTTATGCTAATTACATACATGAAAGTTTCCCTTGTAAATATTTGAAGCTTCAAAATTTTGTTGGTGATATATATTGTTTGTGTTTTTCTAAAGTGATGGTGTTAATTTTTCTCCATCCGTTGATATAATTTAACTTTCACATGTCAATTTAACTCGTTTTACATTCATATTTTTGTGATTCACTTATTTTGATACAAAAATAAAATGTGCAAATGATTGTACTTTTTTACATTGTTTGTTTATAATTATCTTGAGTTTACTGATTAAAATTTAATATATATTTATTTAAATTATAGTTTTGAGAACAAATTGAATTGACTTTAAAAAGTCAAACCGTATAATCTTTATTGAAACATAAGAACTTTTAGTTTGTTAAATTTTGATATAGGGAAGTGTATTTATATTTTAATAGCACGATTTACTTTCAGGATGCTAAAGTTTGTATGTTCTTGTTGCACTAGCTTTCTTCTGTAGCTATGGTTGTCACAAAAACAAAATGTGAACTTGTATGTTACTGATTATGGTCAATATTGATGAATATTACTATATTACTAGGGTGCTTTCCTGGCAATGAAGAGTACTGGTGGCAAACTTCTGGTATTTCAGTCAGGCAAGCTCATTTATTTCTTCCTATATTTGTTTCTTCTTTTTTGTTTATTCTAAAGTAGGTTTTTAATTAATTTCTATCAATTTCTTGAGTTGGAATTTTATTTTCATTTATCTTGAGGTGAGTGGTCAGTTCTGCACCACAGGTTCAGCCATTAGGATATGTACTTGTCCTGCTATCAATGTTTTATTTATGAATATGATATCCTATGCAAGTTGACAGTAGATCAACTTGGAGATCTATGGAAAAATGAATCGAAATTGTTCTTATATATATGTTTTATTTTTTGCACAGTTTTACCATCTGTTGGCATTGGTGCCCTTTCTGCTAGAGAAGCTGAAGGAAGAACTAATATAACAGCTGCGGAGAAGGTATAAAGTATAAACAATAGGGATACTGCTTTTGTTTCTTGCCTTCAAACTAGAAAATTGTCAAAATAAATATGGTATGACCAGTAAAATTTGGGGCATTTGACAGGCAGATTGATGACACTATGTATTATAAGTTTATAACTTGGATGTTATTTAGATGAGCCAAATTGGGACTTCATCCTCGTTTCTGGGTGCTACTAAGCCTAAAATCTAATACTCCATTCTTATATATGTGAACACTATTTGTTTTTCCTTATAGATGTACTTTGAATAGCGTATAATCTTCCACGTCTACTTGCTGTGATATATTCTCATACATGTGGATTGTAATTTCTGTTACTTTATGTATTCGCTAAAAATTTGTTTGAAAATATAACTATACTCAATAGACGAGTGTTACCCTGTTTCCTGCTTCACGTAATTTCTCTCTACCCATTATGCCAGTTTGTGCAAGGAGATGTAAGCAACTGCACATTGCAACTTTCAGATAAATTAGCCAAATTCTTGTGTTTCGTTGGGAATATAGTCATGTACAAAGACATTAAGCATATAAATATCAGAATTCTATTGGCCGAGGATACATAATATGTCATTTTTAGAGCTTTTCTGAGCAAAGCATATACACATACAAAGCTATTAGTTTGAAATGTGATGAAATGAATGTAATTTTATTAAACTTCTAATTTTTAATTGTAGGAAGCTCACAAGTTGCTCCAACCGGCCGATAAAACATTGAAGACGATGGCTATTGAATTTGCCGAGTATCAGGTGAGCTTGTTGTTTTCTTACTTGTATACATTTTATTCAAGTAACAGAATATCATTTAATTATTTTTGTATAAATTAGTGACATGTTAGTTGTTTCTACTAAGCCATACTTCTATGGAAATTTCAGGTCTGCGTTGATGTGTTCATAACTACACAAACATATATTGACATTGCATCAATCTCTGTGATTCCAAGGACTACTGGGGGGCAGGTAACGAACAAACTATATAATACTTGTTGAAGCTATAATCAATCTGTGAAGTAAATGACCTATTTATGTGTTTATCCTAAATGCAATTTTGGAAATTTCTGCGTTTTACCTGGCCATTGTCAGGAACACTAGGTTTTTGAGTTGAAATTTTGAATATATTTGGTGTTTTCTGAGATTGTAAGTAGGATTGTAGTAAAATTAAGCTAGAAATGAGAGAGGTACAGTGATTATAGCAGAGATTTAGAGATAGAACAGAGATAAAAAGATTGATCAGTGATGACTTGTAGACGAAGATAGTCTGGAGAGAGAAAACAGTTGAAACTAGAGAGAGAAACAGACTGGTGTAAAAGATATTCCATGTTCATAATGCATAATTCTCAAAAGTACAATCTCTACAACTATATATAGAATCAGGTGGCTAACTAATTATGAAAAAACCCAGTTAACCCTCTACTAAGGTATTAATATCTCATTCTTATCCTTACTTCCACCTAGCTTAATACTACTACTGCCATCTGAAATTTCTCCCTCCTTGAGAAATAACCATGTCCTCATGGCTCGTGGTGTATATTGCCCTCCCAACTTCCTTGCACCTGGATAAGTACATCTTTGATAATGCCTCTACTGCCATGTCTTCTTTTCCTTTCATGTACAGCTCTTTTCCACTGAGAACATCTTGCAACAATTGATGAACATTTGAAATTCCAGCCGAATCACCAACAGGTTGAGCCTCATAGAAACAACGTACATATACTTTTGGATCAAAAATGGTTATCACAACAGTTCTCCTTGAGGCCTTATCGTATTTGAGTCTCATTACCTTGTTTATTTCAAGGATACATTGTGTGAACACAATGTAATTATACTTGTAGGGCATCACATTCAACCCAACTCTCACAGAATCAACATACTGTTAATTACTCTCGCTGATAATTGTATCAGTCTCACCACCAACTTTTTGAAAATCCTGGCCTTGTATTCAGGCAGCTGTCTGAAGCACAATCTTCTTCCTCATCAACTCAGGATGCTCCTTCAACTGATGCTCTATTGCCACGAACTTCAAACTAATCATTTCCTGTCATTGTCCAAGTTGGCCACAAGCTGATAGTATTATTGCAACTTCATCTAACTTCACTTTCATATTCCTGATCAATTTTGTGAGCATATCAACAACACATGTTTGCTGGTTGTTTGGACCGTAGCCACCAGGATCCAATATAAGCACATCATTCAAACCAACATTGTTAGACATCTTGCCAAAACCATAAGAAATTGCAGTTAAAGAATTATTGGTAATTATCTTTTAAGGAAACACCTCAGCATTTTCTCTGTTGGTAAGAATCATTGAAGTTATTTCCTCAACAGAAGATTGCTTCTCTTAATTCTTGTAATTAACAAGAATAGTTGACTTGTCACCATGCCCATGTACAACTTTAAAGGACCATAACTTCATGTCGTAGGTGTGTATGGAGCCAACTTGTATCCACTCAATTTCGCAAGATTCAAAAGGACATCTTAATTGGGTGCCGAGATCCTTCAGCTCCAAGAAGGGCACATTTTCATCCATAATCACTGGGTTCAGATCATAAGCAGATTCCTCGTCTTTAGTTGAGATATTAAATTCAATGTCCACTACCTTTAGGCTTTATCTCATTCGAGAGTGTATGCCCTGAAGTTGTTTTCAATGGAAGGCTTGTTGGTATCTTCTCTGAAGACATCCAATAATGATGTATCCCTGTCATTTCCTTGTAACTGCACATGCCCGTGTAGCAACTTTTAGAATACTGAGTCTATTCAGATTTTCAAACAGAGTGGCTCATATAGCATCTTGTCATCAAACAAGAGTGATAAATTTCATGTCTTATATCTTATTTTTAAAAGTATTTTTTTATGTCATTTCTTCCACATCTTTGCCTCTATCCATTGCGTAGTTTTATTTTTTGCATTTTGATTCCCTCCATTAATTTTGTTTTAAGACTCATAATAATCTCCTCCACATTCAGGTATATTATTATTACCCTTTCTCTGCGGTTTCTGATCCTGCCAAGCTTTACAATGATCTTCGATGGAATATTACAAGGCCTCAAGGTTTTGAGGCGGTTATGCGAGTTAGATCCAGCCAGGTAAATATAAAATTTATTTAAAGCCATCTTAATGTTATCAGAATTTGATAGGGGTTTGGCCAATGGTTACGAGCACCCTATGTTACGAAGTGGTTGGGTGTTCAAAGTCCAAACACTGAAGGTATTGAGGTGTATGCGTCTTTAAATGTACCAAATACTAGTTAAAAGGATAAAACATTAAAATGTAATATTGGTATTTTATTCTTTTTAAGGGAACATGAATAATGAAGAGTTTTTTTAATCTCTTGTAGGGCCTTCAAGTTCAAGAATACTCTGGAAATTTTTGTAAACGCATTCCAACAGATGTGGACCTACCAGCGGTCTCTCTCTCTGATATTTCACCTTATACATTTTATATTACAGTTTTTGATGTGCTTATTATTAACCTAGAAGCACTCCAACCCTCATAGTTTTACATAAATTATTAAACAATTAACAACCTGTATGCTGTTAGACTGGTTGTGACATGGCATTAGATGCTTGTAGTGGGGCATCTTGATTATTGTGGTTTAATTTCACCTCTTTTTCACAATTTAAAATGAGATGGAAGGCGATTGTGTGATTTGCAAGGCCGTTCAGTTTGTATTATTGGGCTGCTACTCATACTTAAAATCGACATAAGTTTGGCACAGATATCTGTTAGTCTATGCTATGCTTCCAGATCAAATCATCAACTGATTTCTACTATTTAATTGTTTAATTTTGTTTGGTTATGCATGGTTTTAGGACTGAGTATCAGAACTATTTTCCATTTTGTGATATGATCTTGGTTCAGTTCTGATCCAGCATTTCCTTGCAGATTGATTGTGATAAGACAATAATGGTGACACTAAAACATGATGAGAAATTGCAGGATGGTGCAGAATGTTCTTTTCAGGCATGATAATATCATTCTGACTGTTTGATTTTCGTATTCATTTTATTTGAGAACAAAGTTGCCTATTCTCCACTTTGCATGGTGCAGTGTGCTTTTCTATACACCACAGTTGACGGTCACAGAAGAATACGGGTTTCTACCTTATCTCTTCCATGCACTACCATACTCAGTAATCTGTTCCGTTCAGCAGACTTAGATACTCAGTTCGCCTGTTTCTTAAAGCACGGTAGTATATTCCCTTTCAGTTAATATGGCTTGTGATGTTGTAATATTATATGAAATAAATGATATTTTATTTCTAAACATCTGATATACTTCCTCTGTCCCGAAAAAGTACCTTTCTTTTAATTATACTGGTCAATCTGACTATTTTTTATAATGGATTGGAGTCGGATTTCTCATAAATAAATCTTAATATCTATTTCTGTTAGAAGTAAGGCTTAATCAACTATACAATGCAATTTTCAGAATAGACAAAATGTAAAAGATTTATACATAAACTCTAGTCAATATTTGGTCAAGTTTACCTAATATTTGAACTAAGCCAGTTTTTTTGTTACAGAGTGACAAGTGAATAGTAAACTTTATAATGATTTTTCAAGTTATTTAGCTTTTTTTTCTTCTGTCTTGTATTCCCCTTGATTACAATGCATCTTTCGTCCTTTTGAAGTATATTACTCCTGATACTTAAGAATTAAAAATTTCTTCTTCGCAGCTGCAAATGAAATTCCTTCCAGTCCGCTACTGCAAATTAGAGAGCAGATAACAACCCTATGCATCAACATTTTGCATTCGTATCGGAAATTTTGTGCTACAGTATCATCCGCTGGACAGCTTATCCTGCCAGAGGCTCTTAAATTGTTGCCTCTTTACACACTTGGTATGTTTTAGGACCCCCTGTATATTTTATGGATCTATTGATATAATGGATTAATGTGAGGATTTTACATATTCTCTATTAGCTAAACATAACTATCTGTCTAAAATAACTCTTCATACGTAATTAGTGTCTCTATGCTGTAGCATATTGTAACAGTGTATATGTAAGATTCCTATGAATCTATGATTGTTTCAAATGTTAATATTGCCACCAATTTGTTGATGCATTAGTTGGATGTATAAGTAAAAATGTTGATTTCATTTATTTAAATTTTGAAATGAAAACAATTATCAGAACCCTGGGTTTCTTTTGATTAAAAAGATGAGGGAGTCCTTCAAGATGCTATGGTCATTTCTTACTTGCTATTCAGGTAAATGACACTAAAATAAATTACATCAGTAAACTGCTACAATTATTGTTTTCCACCTCAGGAGAACCATTAGTCTGTTGAAGTTGTGTGGATGATGCAATCATGTGGATGAAAAGATGGATGATTGAAAAGATTATGTGCTAATTTTATTTGTTTTGGCATGTATTGGATCAGCACAAAGATAATTCAAGATAAAAGGGTTCAATTTTGTAGGATGGAGGTCGCACCACAGAACCTGATAAATCAATGGATTACTAAGAAATTGTACTGTAATGAGGTTTCGTTTTAGACAAATTAGCTAGGTGGTCCAGTGATGCTGAAGAAAATTATTTAGCATGATTGCTATCGTATGCCTTACTTTAGGATCCCTAAAAAAATGAGCATAGCTCTTGCTAGTAGTCAGCTTTATCTGCTTACATTTTTCATATGTGGAAGAACATTTAATTTATCTGGAGTCCTGGTAATTGTATCTGTTTAGAATCAAAATTCATTTGCTTGGTGGTGGTGCTTTGATAAACAAAATAATTCAGTTACAGGACTGATATTTTAGATATGGATTTAAAGTGTTCTGGGTTATTCGACTATTTTACATATTTCTGCTTGATTTGATGTTGATCTGTGAAAAAAATTGTTTGTCAGATTACAGCAATGGCAAGTAAAGCTATAATTTTGTTCAAAAAATCTTATTGGCTAAAATTCATGCTACTCAAATACACTTCCTACAATAAAGAAGTGGAGGGAGCATTAATTAAAGCAAGACAAAAAATAAGGAAAACCTAGTTATAAAGCAGATATTTAATAGCTTAATTCCATGGTTCATACAATGATATGTGTTAAGCGGTTATGCTCCTGAAGACTTTAACAGAATGGTTTAAGAAGTAATCGATAGCTTGCAAGAATAATTGAGCCATTATCTTTCAGAGAGTACTCTAGACAAGTTAAGTTTTGTGTTTTTGCTTCTTTCAGCTTTGATTAAAGGTACTGGATTGAGGACTGATGGGCGCATAGATGATCGGTCATATTGGATCAATTATGTTTCTTCTCTTTCTACTCCCCTGGCAATACCATTGGTGTACCCTAGGATGATTAGTATCCATGACATTGACTCAAAGGTATGCAATAATCTGCTTCCTGAAAGTTTACCTATATGTGCCTTTTACAATTGTGGTTTAATTTTTGCCAGCAGGAATCAGAGGGAATCCTTCCTCCCTCTATCCCACTTTCCAGTGAGCACGTGACTGATGATGGAATATACCTTCTAGAGACTGGCGAGGATTGTTTAATTTATATTGGGAACTCTGTTGATCCTGATATTGTGCGGCAACTTCTTGGCATTTCTTCTGTTGAAGACTTTCCCACTCAGGTATATTAACATGGCTGGCTCTCTGCTGCTTTGTTCTCTTAAACTGTGTGATGCTCATGGCTATATTCTCTCATTGGGATACAGTACAAAAGCTATATTGTTCACTAACTTTAATCTTCTTCATTTAAGAAGAGAAGTCAGAGAGTATAGTTAAAACTATTTTGTGATTGATCTAACATTAGGCTTAGACTAATGCTACAAATTAATGCGAATCTGATGATATTTATGTAGCTTTCACAACTGTTTTCTCTTTAAGCAAGTATCGTTGATTCTTTTTGCCTTGTTTGCCAGTTTGTGTTACAGCAACATGATAATCCATTGTCAAAGAAGCTTCATGAAGTTGTCAATGAAATAAGGCGACAGAGATGTTCCTACCTCCGGTATGATGCCATTGTTTTTTTTTCTTTCTATTTTTTATCATGCACTTCATAGAAACTTCTTGCCAACACTCCCAAAAACTTGTTTCTGATAGTATCTTCCTCTCTTTTCTCTGTTGCAGTCTAAAGTTGTGCAAGAAAGGGGAACCATCAGGTGAATTCAAGAAACCAGCCTTTTAGCCAGCTTATGTTCTATCTGTATGTTCATATTATTATATTCACCTCCAGGGATAAGTTGTGCAAATGAAATATAGGATTAAAGTTTTTGTCAACTAGTTTTGCAGTTCATTAAGTTGAGACCCTTAATAACTACTTAAGTTACCTACTATCCCGTTTGGCTGGACTTAAATTCAAAATAAGTAACTTATTTAAAAAAAAAATTTACATATTTTCAATTTTTTTTGATAAATATTTATTTTAGAATTTTAAAACCAAATATGATTTTCAAAATTGAAAATAAGTTACTTATTTTCAGAAAAAGTACATACATACTTACTTTTTCTGGAAATAAGCACTTATTTCCAGCTTATAAGTTAAGCCAAACGGGCACTTATACCTTCAATTTTTCTCAGAATCTTTTCTATAATTCTTTTTCTCAGTATCATTTTCCTTATTTAATTTTCAAATATTTAGACTAAGACTTAAGAGCAATCTGGCGTAGCGGGTTCGTAAGTAATGAAACCTGTGGGTATTAGGAACTTCAGTAATAGAGTTAGTAAGGGTATTTGTGTCATTAATTATTTAGTTAGTCTAGTAGCCTATATATAGAAAGACTTGTTTGTATTTTCAGAAGAATTATGAATATTTGAAAATGGAACTTGTTCCACCACTCTTTCTCTCTCTAGTTTCTAACTAACTTTCTCACTCTAGATTCTATCTTCCTGTGCAAGTCTCCATCTCTCTTTGCTATTCTGATCTCTCTCTGATTCTCTGTCATTACTCTAAATCTCTGCTAAAACTACTCTGTTTCTATCATTTCTATACTTATATTACTGTAATTTAGCTTATAAACTCAGAAAATACCAACATATACAAAAAACACAACTTAGGAACTTGTAATTCCTGACAGTGGGACACTGTAGTAATTTGGAACATATGATAGGCTTCAAGAAAATAAGTAGCAGCTTAAGTGATTTTTATTGTGCATCTCCAATGCACAATAAACTCTATATTGGTATAACTTTTAACTTGATGTAAAAGAGTTGGAGTTGGTTTTGAGGACAGTGTAAAAGTTACACTATTTTGGGGTTATGGGTTGGATATTATCTTGCTTGATGTAATATTGTTGCTTAGAACCAGACTTGTCTACATTAAGATGAATCTACAGACTCACCACTGTTCTAGTATCTCACTCAACTAGAGTTATTATGCGATTATTCTAGTTTAAGAAGAAGTGTGTCTCTTCTGCTTTTCATTAATTTCAGGGGGGCTTCATTATTATTCAAAAGCCTATGCCTGTAGGCTTGAATGTGTAAGCCTTTTAAAATCAGTATATGCTATGAAGTTAATCTGTTCAGTTACTTAATTGAGCAAGTCTTGGACTCTTGAAGATTACAGTGTTGATCTAGTGCCAGTAGCATATTTAAAGTTGCTAAAAGATATCGACATATACTTGTAATTCTGAAAATAAGGACTCCTGAAATCAAATTAGACTGAGGTTTAATGTAGTTTTTGACCCTGGCTACAAGTTTGAATGTTGAGAATTGGTCAACGGTAAGCATCTTTTGGTTTGCAAGCTCTAGAGATTACCTTCCGAGTCGAATATTAGTTTTTGAGTCTTTACGATTATTTTTTTGTCATCCTAGTTTATCTCCAAAGCAGTACGCTATCCATTTGATTATTTGGTTCTCTGTGAATACAAAGTCTAGCCTACTTCCAGAGTCTTGTGGTGTTACACTGACTTGTTCCAGTGAACTAAATTCCGCCATACATTTTGTTATTTGAATATCTTGTTTGAAAATACATTATATGGATTCAACTTGATCCAAGGTATTCTATTATAATGAGTCTTCTGCTTATACATTCAGAATATGAATTCCTCTGGAATAAATTACTATTAAATTCCAGTAGTTACCATACAAAATTTTACTATAGAGGATTTCGGGCTATTGAGTTTATATAAAATCATCACTCTTGAAGGCATCAATTTAATCTTTCTTATAAAAAATTTATGTTGACTTTTTTCTTGTATTGTTTTGCAGGAATGCAGTTCTTCTCATATATGGTGGAGGACAAGGCCCCAAGTGGTCTCTCCTATGTTGAGTTCTTAGTACATATCCATCGGCAGATTCAAGCTAAAATGAGCTGATAATTTAGTTTATTCGGCTTTGATAGAGTTTTATAGTAACCCTTTTTGTGTGGCCAAACTGCGGATCAGAGAAAGGAAGAGAAACTAGGGTCCATTTATGATTCTTCTGTAGGGGAAATGGCAGTCCTGCTGAAAGCAAAAGTAAATCAGTTTGCGAATAGAGATTTCCCTAGTTTGGTAAACAGAGATTTCTTAAATTTTAAAGCTTGATTTATGAATCAAAATTTTCATGATATATAGAGAGCATAATTTAGATGTATGTACTGTCATTTAGTTTATACCTTTTATACCCGTGCTTTTTATACTCTATTTGGTGGCAAATGACTGTAAGTGAGAATATAGAAACAAGCACGTATTTTCAAAAGTTAAACTTAACTGTGATTAGCTAACTAGAGTTTAAGTAAACCCTAAAATAATATTAGTAAAATATATTTTATCATTATCCTTACATAACAGACGTGCCATGTCAGCAACTTTTGTCATGTCACGTAACTTCCGTTAGATGACTTAACGGAGTGTACCATCTACTCAAGTTAGTGACCTACATGAGTCCAATTTCAGTTTAGTGACCATCTTGATACATCAGGCTGACTTCAGTGACCAACAAGATATTTAACCCTTTAAAAAAATTAGTTGTGTAAACCAGGGACAGAGGGAGAGGTGGGCATGGGAGGACCACACCACATAACTCAGGAACATGGATGCAATTAGAGTAAAATTAGTTATGTATTCTTTTTAATACCCGACAATTTCATGCACAACACAAAAACACGAAATGATAATCTAATGTTGGTGTTAACTTTAAGTACACGAATATGAAAGTACACAATCCGGATCAATGTCATGTTTGAATTTGCTCTTCTAAAGTACAGGCATCACATGGAAGTACATGAACTAACATCACCTGAAAGTCACGAAGCATGTAACCATGTACCTATTGTAAACCGATCTTATTAATAAAAAATAAAAATATTTATACATTAATAGTATATACAACATAAGTCGTTTGAAATATTTTCGCCCTCACAACTATTATATCCCAAGTCTGTGCCTATTTTTAACCGTCTGGTTACGTATTTAACCGATTCAAAGTGTTTGATATGTACTTAAGCGTGTTAAATGAAAATACACGTGAACCCTACAAATATTTTCTTCCTCCCAAGATATGTACTTAAAAGGCTTTGATTCTATGTGTGACCACTACACAAGATATGCAGAAGCTATATTGTTGTCAACATTGTTATTAGAAACAGAGTGTGGGTGTAAATTATGAAAATTGTAAGCTCCTCTGTTTCCATGCAAATTCCTGTTTTGGATCCAATGGAGCACGAACCTAGCTGAAAAGAACCAGGGAAAAATCAGATAAACAATGAACTAACATCACCTGAAAGTCAATTTGGGTTGCGTTATTAGCGTATATTCAATTTGTGGACATCGACCTTTTACAACTTTTTTAAACATATAGTCTATAGAGTTTTACAACTTTTTTAAACATATAGTCTATATAGATTATAGTCTATTGAATTAACTGTTTTAACTAACTAATTGAATTAGTTGTTTCTACTAGCGGATTGAATTAACTGTTTTAACTATCGGATGTTTTGAATGAAACTATTTGGTATATAATTGTTAGAATTAGTTGTTTATATTTTAACTATAAACATGACAATCTTCTAATTAAAAAATCTCTTTCAACTAGTTTTTTTTATAATTAGCGGATAAAGTCCTGGTACTGTATTGTTAAGCATACATACAACCCCAATTGTCATGTTTTTATTTTAAGATGGGGATATTATCAGGCAGACGAAAATGATGTAAATTATAATTGCATTATGAGTCGGAAAATCATTGTCTTCTATCTGATAAGGATGTTTGCAAAACTGTTTTCAAAACATACAGTATTAAGGTTTAATGAAAAAAAATCATTTTATTGAGATAAAATTGGTAAGAGAGTTGAATTTCTTCTTTGATGTAAATTTCCGCGTTTTATTATGGGAAGTTTGCCTTATAAGAAATTCATAAGGGATAGAATTTTTCTCTGATACTCCCGTGTTTTATTATGGGATAAGTATCGTAAGAAAAATTTCTATCGGTATCATGTTCTTAAATGATAAATTTTTAGAACCGACAAAACTCTTTTACTAAAAGTGCTTTAATGCAATCCATTACCATTCCTTTTTATATTTTTCTTTTTCATTGAGATGAAAAATATGTTTTGGAATGTTAAAGTGATTATTTCTTTTTATCTTACTTGATTGATTTTTTCTTTTTTAGCCCACAAAGGCTACAGAAGCTGGCCAGGCGGTTGAAAACCCATCAATCTCTTACCCAGGCCATAATACCAAACACTCATTCATCCACTTCCATATATTAACCCTTGGAGATATAAGGAACACATGTTAGTTAGAGGTTGATAAGGGAGAAACTGCACTTGATGCAGCAGATAAGGATGAAGTCGGAAGTGCATCCACCGCTCTACCTCTAGAGAAGTAAAGTAGTATATAACTGAGGTAACTGTAAGCTCATCTACATCTTCTCAAAAGGATGCAGAGCTGAAAAGGCAATAAAATTGTCTCTAGAATCATTCTCTCAACATGATGAGTCTATTGAAATTCGCTCGTCAGTCAGAGCATTTTGTAATGAGTCAAGCACACCACCGGCGCTCACGCTGATGGTAAGCCTAAACAGATAAATTCTAGGAACACATTACAAGGCGTGCATAGTGAAAGGTATAGGCATTTAAATAAAATTCTCGTCATTGGGTTACGAGGGAAACGTAGGCTCTAATTTGTCATTCATTACATTGCCTACTATGTCGCCCCTCATGGAAGGAACATTTCCAGATCCTGAAAAGGAATGTCCACCTCCCGTTTTCGGAGAAGGTGTGAGGCAACTCCTTGATAGAATAAGGCAGAATTCCCTAACAGATTTTAAAATCTTAGGATAACCCATCTCAAAGAGGTGAGGCTCTACTAGACAGTGATTTAGCAAACGCTATTGAGTCTGGTGCTGAGACAGTGCTTATGCATGATAAATCAAGAACACCTCTACGAGGCAATTCTCCACTTGATAGTGATTCAGTTCATATTGATGAATCATGTGATGAGAATATGAATGAATTGACGAATTTCACTTGCAGGTACAGAAGGCTATATTTGAAATACAGAGTGAAAGTGAGAGAGAGAAACACTTAAGTGAAAGTGAGAGAGAGATACACTTGAGTGAGAGATAGGGAGAGAAAGAGTGAAACACTTAAAAGTGCTCGACACTTCAGTGTAAACACCAACAGAACGTAGTAGAAGTGAGGAAATCATAGACCAAACACTTACCCTTGCTACATGCTACTTCTAAAAGAAAAGTTATTATATTTTTCCCGATCAATGACAGACGAGAACCTTCTTTGGAAGACAAACCATTCAAAAGATGGGTCATTGGAGGATTACTCAACTAAGGGGGAGAATTTATAGGAAGAAAAATGAGAAGTTAATAAAGTCGTATCTTCGTATCCTTGGGAGAAGTTAATATCCTTAGGGGGAGATTTTAGACAAGAAGAAAAAGAAAATCTTATCTTCTGATCCTTATGAGAAACAACATAATATGGGAGAATCAAGAAACTGGATCCTATACTTGAAATGAGTTGTCAGTAGAGGATGTATAGAAAAGAATTGACACTTTCATTGATTATCTAAAGGGAGAAAAAGAAAAAGAAGGAGAATCACATTCTTAGGGGGAGAACATTATTTGAGTTATGTTCTATGCTCTATTGAAGACGTTCCCAGGAATGTTGATTCTTATGAAGCTCTGTTCATGATAAGTTCTTTAAGTTCAAACTATGAAGGATTTTGAAGCAGAGAGAGCTCAAACAGACAGAAATGAAGATGATATAACTTGAATATCAGTTCAGTGCTAAAAGAACAAACATTTTTCATTTCAGTTACACAAGAATTCTGGAAATGCAGAATCTGATCCAGAAAAACCAGTAGCATTATTTACATGTCCCGGACCATTACTTTTTCTAGTTGTTAGTTGAGTTATCCTCTCTATGAGATTTGTTTGCTAAGTTTAACAATCAAATAGGGGGAGATTGTTGGTGAGATTACGAAGTTGTATGAATAGTAATCGTGATAACTCAACACTAGAACATGACAAGTAAATAATACTACGCCTACACAGAAATCAGAAAGAAATGAAGACAAGGCAAATACAGTGAATCAAGACATTAGAAGAAGTTTTGAAGTCTATTACAGATCACTGAAAGAAGTTCATTAATATGTTCATACCTCATTGAAGAATAATGGTTAAAGACTTTCAAGGTTTCAGAAGTGTTGAAGATTCAGTATAAAAGTGTCACTAGAAGATTTCAGTGTACCAGCATTGATTGAAGATAGAAAGTGTTCGAAGCATAGGAATCTAGAAGAATTGAAGACTTGGTAAAGATAAAGGTTAAAGAATACAGCTGCAGTCTTGAAGTTATACTCACTGAAAGAAGTTAATTTGTATGTTCAAGCGTCAGTGAAGAACAGAATGATGTATTCAAGATTGTGGTAGTACTGGAGACGTTGTCTAAGTACCAGAAAAGATTCCAGTGAAGTTACAGTGTTTATTGACAGTCAGTATTCGAAGCAATGAAGTTGATGCAAACTTAACAATGTACGTAAGGCTAAAATACGAAGACTTGGATCAAAGTTAGTCGTCTGTGAACCAGACCAGTTGCACTAGGCGTCAACAGTTTGTGAAAGGAATCTGAGTATTAACTATAGAAGAATTGTTAAGTTGAAGAACGTACTTGGAAAGAACGGTTATTTATTAATGTATGAAAAGTGATTTGTAGAGGCTACAGCTAAACAGCTCAAAGGGTGCAGGGTGCAAACTGTCACAACCTTGGTACGAAAAGTGAAAGTTTCTGAACTACAGTCGAAGAACGGAAACAGCTCAGGGTACATGGTGTAATGTGATAAGACTTTGGTACAAGAAATGAAAGTTGGTAAACTTCAGTCAAGGAATGAGAAGAAGGTCAAAGTGCAGTGATCAAATTGCACTTTGACCATAGAAGCACAACAAAAATATTCAGCGCAACAAAAACTCACTTGCCTTAACAAAAAATGAAGTTTCATTTTATGTTGCGCCTCCCCTGTATAACCACTGTATAGGGCGCAATAAAATTGTTGAAGTGGGGCCACTTGACTTGGTTAAATTATTAACCCATTTTATGTTGCGCCTCCCCAGTATAACCACTGTATAGGGCGCAACAAAATATTAACTGGCGCAACAAAAGCCCTCAACCAATCAAATTACAGTAGCCTACTTTATTGATTTAAAGTCTACATAGATAAAAAGAGGAGAGCCACTCATTCAAAGGGTCGTTTTTTTCAACACAAAAATGTAGAGAGCAGCCATGGCCAGAGCAAGAGAATAATTTATACACGCCCATATCTTGCTCCCGGTCAGATATTAGGACCCGGTTCTTTAATGAAAAATTCTCAGGGCTCCTAGATATCACTCCCTACGGACTCAGTTTTTCCTTGTACTAATTTAGATATATTTGTATAAGAACTGAACCTTATATTTTTGTGTTAGTAGTAAAGAACTAATTTGTTCTTTGGAAGCTAGTTATATTTTTAACTGGGTGTAGCACCCCTCTGGGTTTATTCCCGGAAAGATATATTCCCGGAAACTTGTCTAATTTATTTTACTTGTTAATTTTCTTGAACCTAATTGATTTATCCGGACACACAGAAAATTAGTAGGCAGCTCACCTAAACACTACAAATAGCCAAACTCACTCTGAAACAATAATTTATTTATCCGCAAATTCCGAAAAAAATTTAAATTATTGTGAGTATCGTATTCAACCCCCCCTTCTACGATACTTAGGGACCTAACAATATATAATTTAGAGTTCGATTAGTGGTTCGAGTCCTTCCAGTGTTTATGAGGCTGACTTACTAATTTTCTCTTTTTATAAATAAATAGTATAGTTCTAGAAAATTAGCTTACTTACGGCTTCAATTCAATGTGGAGGACTAGAAGTCACTACACAAGATTTGCAGAAGCTATACGGTACACGGGAAGAGTGTCCATGGCTCCTTTGTTTCTAAGAAAATTCTTATTTCCTATCCAATGGAGCACTAACCTAGCTGAAAAGAACAAGGGGAATATCAGATAAACAATGAGTGAGGAAGTTGAGCTTGTAGACGTTGAGAAAATAACAGAAGCTAAAGAAGCTAGTGAAATGAAACCAAACAATCTGAAGCCATGGTGAATAAGTGTTGCAGAAGTTGAAGAAATACGAGTTGAGACAAAATATTGTTCCGCGTCGCATCCTAAGCAGAAAATAAGGAGACTTGCTATAGCTATCGCCATGGCTTTCGGGTGATCTTGGAATGGAGAATCGGCTTGGTACTTGAGTTGCAAGGCCGTTAGGAGCACAGAAACAGTTACTCCAAAAATGCCAACAATAGCATGGTTACCATTTTCTGGTGCTGGTGCTGGTGAGTGTGTTATGTTGATGACTGCAATATTAAATTGTGTAGAACAATTATTAATTGTGAATTGGTGTGAAGGAGAAGACATCAGAGAATTTAGGAGAATAAATTTAATGAAAGAAAGAGAATATGGTTTGTATGAACTATGAACTATGAGTTGACTGGTGCTCGATGCTAATATTTGGATATATCCGAGTTCATCTAATCCACCACAGACATGGATGTCCATGGAACTCAGAAGGCCTCAACAGGGGCCAGGAACAGTTTCTACGATTCCCTTGAGTTGGACAGCAGAGCGGCAACGACCTCCCTACAATTTAAAATTTCTCCTTCTAAATGTAATACTCCCTCCGTCCCATAATTTGTCTCATTTTGACTTTTCAAAGTTAAATTTTTATAACTTTGACTAATAATTTGAAAATATTTATTTATAATTTTACGACTTTAAAAATTCATTCATAAAATAGAATAGTTAAATTTTATTATAATATTTTTTAAAAAAAAATATATTATTATATAATATGTTTAATTTGTTGGTGAAAATTGATTAATTTGACTTTGAAAAGTCAAAATGAGACAAGAAATATGGAACGGAGGGAATAATTCACAACTTTCTGTGTCGTGACTCTCCGAAAGGCCTTTACTTAAGAAGAGGTCGTGACTCTCCGAAAGGCCTTTACTTAAGAAGAGGAAACTGCGAGGCACCTAAACAATCTTCAACCCTTTCATGGATATGTATCTATCTCACAAGTCCAGCTTTCCAGATGCTAACAATTGTATATCAGTGAGGCACAACCCACACTGGAAATTTTAGTACTATACTAAAATCCTGAATCTTAAGATTTCAAGTATTATGTTACGAAGTACCCTTCATATTGTCTTTTCAAATGCGTACTCTGAAGTTTGAACACAGAGTTAAGGGTTAACGGAGCTGACACGTCGGGATTTTATAGGCAAAAGTATAGTTTATAGAATCGCTGGCTGGTTTTACATCTAACAGTTGAAACATGGAGTTTCATCATACATATTAATAAGTTAATCTTAAATAAAACTACGACTCTTTGAACCATGAACAATACATCTGAACAAAGTAAGACATACATGATCAACTGATCCTTTAGACATATAAGATTACCCCATAGCATTCATCAATGTAGCAAGATCTTCTAGTGATTTCAGAGTGTAGAGAATCATGTATTTTCTGCAACTTGTAGCACAACAGTAGGTCTCTGTCTTTTCATCTTGAGCCATGTAATTTTGTAATTCAGGGACTAGCCCAATAGAGTGCTAGAATTTGTAAGACTGTCAATATCCGGGAGATCAGAACTTGTTGAAAATTTCATAAACCTCTTTTTCTCGATATGCTTAAGGCAAGGCTGAAGAACTAGCCCAATCATAATGGCGATCAGGCTTACAACAAAGACTTTGAAGGATGAGAGTGCTAACACTAAGCAAATCAAAGCTGTCGGAGGAACACACATAAGGATGGATCCAGCTGTTCCCAAGGGTATCTTGTATGGTCGAGAGGCAGCCGGGTACTTCATTCTTAATTGAATGAATGCAATGAACTCCAGAATCATCCCAAAACAGTACAAAAAGTTTTCTGCAGCAACTATCTCCTGAAAGCTCATCCAAGATAGCAAAAGCACGCCAGAGGCAGAGAACAAGATACCAACTAATGGAGTTCCATATCGAGATCTCTTGGCAAAGAACTCGGGAAGCATGCCCCTTTCTGCCATACCCAGAAGCTGAAAAGAGTCGCTGCTCATCTCAGCCACAAACATCCCCATGTTTGACATTGCGGCAGCTGCCTGGACCCACCATCTCAACCATACTCCACCTAGTATTTTAGCAATATCTGAAAAATAACCATCACTCCACAAGTCACGTTGTAGTGGCACAGCACCAGTGCCAGCCAGGAGAGGCAAAAAGTAGCCAAGAACCACCATAATAAGGGCATACAACAAAGCCTTTGGCAGAGTCTTCTTCGGGTTGTGCACCTCTCCGGCTAGGGTACTTATTGAGTCCCAATAGTTAAGATTCCAAAAAAGAGTGTTAAGATACAAATTCCAGTCAACATTGTGTAGATCAACTACCATCCATCTTGACGGCTCCAACTTCGGAATCGACACAAGTCCCATGACCACGAAAGGGAGGATGGAGAAAACACCAAGTAGAACAGCAACCCAACCCACTATAGTCATACCCCTATAGTTCATGTAGGTAAGCAATGCCGTTAAAACAAGTACTGCTGCAATCCTTGGAGGACCATCAGCTAATGCTGGAATCCCTGATTTTAAGTAGTCTAAAAATAAAACTGGGTAGAGAGCATTATCAATAACACCGCTCAGCCATTTCATCCAACCTTGCTGAAACCCCCAATACGGTCCCAAAGTTGATGAAACCCAAACCACATAGCCACCATTCTCCGGGAACATTGTACCCATCTCAGCAGTTATTAAAGCTTCTGGAACGCTCCATATAAATGGAAATACTAAAAACCCTAAGAGAGCCAATAACGGGCCAGCTGCTTGCACGCTGTCTTCAACACCAAAAGGCCCTCCTGATACTTCATAGAAGATCAGGAAAACAAGGGGTAGAAGTGACACTTTATTTATTCCGCCAGCCCTAGGTGACGGAACTTCATCAATACCCACATACTGTGCACAATTGTAATCTCCCATTTCAATAGAAGCTTGACTATTAGCAGTGTTCCTTAGTTTCTGCATTCAGTATTAGTTATCATCAAAGCTAAAAGACTGAGATTTATCACTTAATCACGATAATCTGATAACAATATCACAGAAACTCTAAATGCACCTTCAACATTATACCGAAAACTTTAGAGCATAAAATATACTGTCATGTAATCAACTCATATAGGGCATATAGGTAAATTAAAGCTCAAATCTTTAATTTCAAGAACATACCTACGTTAAAAAAAACAGTGACAATTGATTATAGGAAGCTCGTTGGAACTCTAAATTATTCAATAAACATAACATAATAGTGCATGCTGAACAAGTATGTGTAGACAAAGAACTTCATTTATATCGAAATAATAAGCTTTTCTTCAATTTAGAAGCATGACTACACATGATCCAACTTCGGAAAAGAGGAAACAGCACGATACCTCATTAAAAGAGATTAAAAGCAAACCCTTGATGCAAAATGCAACACACTAATACATCACTCCCAACTTTTTTTCACAACAAAATCCAAGTCAAGAAACAAATAGACTAACAAAAACATTTAACATTCTTAAAACACTAGATTCATATATTATCAAACATGGGTCCATAGCAAATTTTCCAAAAAAACAATAAAGTCCCACAAAATAACTAAAAAGCTACTCTTTTTACACAGAGTCCAGATCTCTAAACCTACAAAACCCCCCCACATATCTTAAACAACACAAAAACAGTTTCAAGAATCACAAAAGAATTGAAATTCAACATGTACTTCAAATCTCTAAACAACTAGTCATACTAAGAACAAAAAAGAACAGTTCTTGTCAAAGGAAAACAATAGAATATGAGGGATGAGATACAAACCATAAAAGAAGGGCAATTGCTTCAGAGTAATGGTAGCTAAACTATGTCATCCAAATACCCAAGACTGATAAAGGGTATCAAGATTCAAGAATATCATGATTTTGTAGGTAAAAAATTAGATATAAGGATATGTATGTATAGATTGGAAACATACATCACATAGTAAGAAAAAAATGGGGGTGTTGGCCCTATATGTCATAATTTGAGGAGAAAATGTCCTAAATGGCACACTCCGAAAAAATGGCCCTAAATAGCACTCCAAAACGCTACATCGTGTAGAGTTTTGGAGAGAAAAAAATCTCCCCAAAAACGCTACTTTAAGTTGCGTTTTTTAGCCCAAAACCCAAGAAAAAGTAGCGTTTTCCAAAAAAAATTAAAAAAAAATGCAAAACGCTACACGAAGTAGCGTTTTTCCCCGAAAAAAATTAAAAAAAAGTGCAAAACGCTACACGAAACAGCGTTTTCACCTTTTTTCCAACACGCCACACTATGTAACGTTTTGGAGTGCTATTTAAGGCCATTATTACGAGTTGTGTCATTTATGACATTTTCACCTCAAATTGTGACATATAGGGCCTTTTCTCAAAAAAATGCAAAGGGATGAGACACACGATGACACACGTACCCATAAAGGAAAAAAAAGGGACAAATGGACTTTGCCCACAGCCAAATGTTTTTGTTTTGTTTTGCCTACGAAGCCAAAATATTGCTAAAGAAAGACTTTAATAATCTCTTGTAGTCCTGAATTGAATAATGCTGCCACACAACTTCCTTATAAAAATATAGAAATATAAAATTCTGTGAATTATTTTCAAACAAAATTTTGAATTATATTATATTTTTGGACATATAATTAACATATGAGCTTTGACCTGTATGATTGTTACAACTTCTTGCAAGATCTCAAACTAGTTATAAATATTTCTGTATGATTGTTAATATTATTATTATTATTATTATAAATAAATAAATAAATAAGCATTCAACAAGTAGAAAGGAATATTTACAATTGTCATTCAGTAATCAGTGCGCCACATCGTTAATGCATGTATGGCTCCATGTCTCCATTTACCGTTAGATAAAGGCAACATAATAAAAAAAGAGATTTTTTATTTTATTTATCAAATTATGTTTTTTACTTTAATTTTTATATAAATACAAATTTACAGTCAAATATAAACACATGTAATCAAAATTAACATCAAATATAATCGGAAACAATTTCGATTTTTTCAAGAAAAATGTTACATTCAGTTACAAATCGTATATAAAAATATGCATTTAATTGCTTTTACCCATAATTTTACAAATATTTTTTAGAAATAGTAAATGCAAAAAAGTTTTAAAAAATATATTTTTTTTATCATTTCTCATAAATTAATAATATATTTTGGTATATATTTAGGATGTTTTGTTTTTTTTATTTATGAATTTTTCAAACTCACTAATATTGATATCCTGGGGCACAAAAGTAGAAATAGAATTTATCAAAAAAAACGTATTAATTAACATACAATATTTAAAATAAATTTAAATATTGGACTTGCTCCAATTTACACCATCTATTCATAAATTTATCAAATTGATTGAGTTAATTCCTATTAACATTAAATTACTTTTTTTTCATATTTTTCGTACAATAATTGAACTCTATTAAATTTTCAATTCCTATTTATTATTAAAGTAAAAATTATTTATTATATTATATTATTTAATTAATTAATTTATTTATATATATTTTAACATTAAGTATATTTGTAAAATTCAAATAATTACTATTTTTTATATACATCATTTTTTTTATTTAAAATATTATTATTTGATAAATTTTTAATAACATATAAATTGACGATAATTGATTACTCTGATAAAAATTAATAAAATAATTAATGAATTAATAAATTTTAACAGAATAATTAACAAATTGATGAATTTTAATTATATAGACGGAATAATAAATTCCGAGGGACGCTAGGGCGAGCCTAAGCCGCCGCTCCCATGAACTCTGAGCAACTGCTCCAACAGTGTATATATAATATATACAAGTTAGAAATGATTGTCCAAAATGATGTTCCATTACTTCTAAACTTTTACTTTTTTCACAAGTATAATTCTAAGTCTCCAATATTAGTCCAGTATATTATTTGTGTTTAATATTTTTATTATTATATATATTTTAATATTTTTAAATTAAAAAACGTTTCCATTATTATATGATGCTGACTAAATTAACTAATAGTCTAATACACATTTTTGGCATATATATGAATATTATTATTATTAATTAATCTTAGATATTATAATAAAGTAATCAAAATAAAATATATTCAAACATGATAATTTTACTATTTTTTATAAATGAAAATTTCAATTTGAACCCTAAAAAATTTAGTAAAAGTTATAATTTCTATTTAAAATTTAAATATAAAGTAATTGAATTTTAATAATTTCATTTACTAATAATTTGTTATTTATTAAAATATACGTGTAATTGAAAAAATAAATATTAAAATTAATTAATTTTGACCCCTCCTCGATTATATTTCTAGCCCCGTAGGTAAATCTTTATTTACCAACTTTTTGGCAACACTGATTAAGAATTTGTTGATAAACAATATGCACTATCAAAAACCAGTTGCAAGACATATACACATGGATAACACTTGCAAAACAATTTATGCTATTTTTCATATTTTGACAAAATAAAATTTGGCTCCCCCTCGCCTAAAATCCTCCCTCCGCCACTGGGTGAAAGTCCACATTTTCACATTTTCACTAACATATGACCAACATATTATTTTCCGGTAGCAGTGCTCTTTTTAATACAAATTTGGGATTACGCGTATATGAACAAATTAAGAATTTTATCTAATCACACATATATTGGATATGCATGTATGCATAGGATGGAAACATGCACACCCAACAATTTATTACACGATAGGAATAACATGACACGAAAATTTAGTATTTGTAATTCAATTTTAAGTACACGAACACGAAAGTACACGACCTAGATTTAGTGTCGTGTTTGAGTTTATCCTTTGAGTACATTTGGGTACACGATACGAAAGTACAATTTTAAGTACACGAAATAAATATACTTGCATTTAAATATTAATTTTTATTATATATATATATTTATACATAATTTTATAATCATGTATGTAAATACGATGCAAATATATATATTTAAAATATATTTGTAAAAATATACTTAAAATATAATATATATTTATATATATATATATATTAATTATTATTTAATATTACACGAAAAGTACACGACATGAAAGTACACGAACTCCAAATGGATCGTTTTGGGGTTTAACATTTCAGTACACGAAAGTACACGACACGAACGAATTGTCGGGTCTAGAAACATGTACACATGTAAAACATGCATATTAAAATTTAGATGGAGCTCCATGGAGACTAATTTAATAATAGTTATGGTAGTGGGTTAGATAAAAAAAATAATCATAAATTCTTAAGAGTTATCGAAAAGGGTAAAGGACCTAAATACATGTTTTCGGGGAAAAACTAACTAAAATATCGATGAGCGAGTGGGGTGACCCAAAATACCTGGCGAATACACATATTGAACATACGCTGCTTGAATATGTTTAACATACATGTGTGGGGTTGTTGAATACGCATATAAAACTTGCGTATTCTCAGTTTTTATTTATATAGAATATACAAAAACTCATCTACAGAGTAGATGAGTTGAGGGCATCATGCAATAAAGAAGTGAAACTCTGAAGAAGTATATACAGGGGAAGCCTTGACGGATACAAAAGAAAAGATGTTCACTTCAATCATTTAAAAGAATCCATCTTTTGCAAGGTTATCAGATGTATGATTTGTTTCCTTAGATTATATAGTTCTAGAGTATATTGTTTTATTTTTTAGTTTGATAATTGACATCATCAATCTCATATTTATTCTTAATTTTATAAAGCATAAATATGGGAGATTGTTAGGAATAATGTAGATTTGATGTTGTACATAATATTAAAACAGAGTCCAGTATAACATATACTTGTAATTGATTAGAATAAGTCATTCTAATATCTGGTCAAGGGTAAATACTATCAAATTTTAGTTTGTACTATCAGGAGACATAAGACCCTGTACACAAGGGCGGAGCCAGGATTTTTTTTTACATGGGCTATTAAAATTAGGAATGTAAATGAGTCAATATGTTCACAAATAATATGGTGTTGCACTCGAAAAAAATTTGATTCGATTTATAAACAAATCAAATATGAATATAATTTTTAAGTCCAGTTTATAAATGAGTCAAATTCAAACCCAACATAGTTTGGCTCAAAAATTCGTGAACAAGTTTGATTATAATGTTTCTGAACAACTTCGAAATAAGTTCGTGAACACTACTTATTCATAAACATTTATGATAGTTAATAAATATTTATGTATATATTTGTTTAAAAATTCATTCAATAATTTTTATATTCATTTATTATTTGATTTTTATATAAATTAACTATAACAAGAAAATATGAGATGAAAAAATCAAGAAACAATTAATACAAAATATAATACGAAACATGAACGATTTTTTTTTGACAGAGAAACATGAACGAATTAGATTAAACCTAACTGGACTAGTTAGAATTTATTTGGTGACTATAAAAAAAATTGAAACAAAAAAAAATTATCCTGGGCTACGGCCCACCACAACCTTGGTTGTAACTCCGCCCTTGTACATGTATTGATATTGATCTTGTTAGGTCCCAAGTAATGGGCGTTATTAGCTAGAAGGGGGTTGAATAACTTAATACCCTTTCAAAAATTTAGAGCTTGGCGTTTAAAAATTTCATTTTTTCTTTATAAAATTATTGCTAGTCACTAGTAAATCAAGTGCGGAAAGTAAAAGAGAAAAGAGGAAGAGTACAACACATAAAATTTTTATCTTGGTTTGTGATGGCGTAATCCCCTAACGGATCCGCTCACCCCTAGTCCAGTCCTGAGTCCCTCCCTGAACTCGAGATTTTCCACTATAAAAAGATGCACTCCTTATAGCGGCGGAGAAACCTTTACAACCACTATTTATTTATCTCGGACCTTAACTCCCCGTTAATCCCTCAAAATACAATAGCAAACCTACTAGACTTATCTTTGAGAGTAATTCCCCGCTGCCTTCTCAAATCTAAATAGAACACTTACGAGTTTATCTTGGAGCGTAACTCCCCGCTACCTCCTCAAATACAAGTAAGAAAAATAAACCATGCGTAGACTATGTTTCTCTAACCCTCTGTAGGTCTTGGGTCTTTCATTTTCTTCATAGTGCAAAGACACCCAATTTTCCGTCGGTGTGCCTAGGACTTGGGTCTTAGAACAAGGATCACCTCACTTCACTTCACCTAACTAATAAAGTCTAGACAACCAGTACTACGACTTAATAACCCTGTTTAAGATAAGAAAGGTGGTATACTAGTATATTACTGTACTAGACCGAAAACAAACAATTATATAATTTAGCCGAAGCAACAAAATATATAAATGTGAGTCGGCGTAAGTCGCTTCGTTAGAAGGACGAACCACACGTAGTGTGAGTACATGTATGCAATTATTTAAGTGTGTATGCTAAAGTAAAGTACGTTATGTAAAGCGTATAAATGCAAGTACTTTAGAGTAAATATACTAAAGTAAATTGCGATATATAAAGTGTATGAATGAAATGAAAACACTTAAAATAAATAAATATATATATAATATAGGATATATAAGGCTGAAAATAACTAAACCAAATATATTGTGACTTGAATGAGATCAAGTACGTTTTCTAACTACTTTGTTTAATAGGTCTTGGAAATTAAAACAACTAAACTATAGTCTTTAAACAAACACAAGATATACCACTTAAATTCAACGAGTATGTTTCGTTTATGCGGTGGTAATAATAATAAGAGTAAATAGCACTTTACATCCCTTATATCTAGTCACTTTTTCGATTTGGTATTAAACTTTTTATTTTGACAGATTACATCCCTTAATTTTGAATGTCGTTTCATATTGCACTTCTTTAATCAATTTTCGTCAAAAATAACAGTCACCGTCAAATGCACATGGATAAAATTGGAAGATTATATTTTATAGTTTAGGTTATATAACATATCACATCCTAATTAATTATTTTGATTTCATTTTAATAAAAAATGAACTTTAGTATAGTCAAAATAAATAGTTTTGAGATGTAGTAATAATTTTTTAAATGAAATTAATAATTAGTCCTTATTTTACCCATATACATATTAACGATAACTGTTATTCAGGACGAAAAATGATTAAAATGGTACAATATGAAATGAAATTTAAAGTTGAGGGATGTATTGTGCCAAAATTTAAAATTTGAGATAAAATCGAAAAAACGACTAAAGATAAGGGGTACAAAGTGCTATTTACTCTAATAATAAAAGCCAACTATGCAACATAAGTTAGATATGAGCTATTACTGTTTGACAATTATAAGCCCATAACAATATGCTCCACCCATAAGCCCATATACATGCTCACTACCGTACTTTAAACAAAATTAAATAAAGGCCCGCATAAGTAACATATATGGAATTATAAGAAAACAAAAACAAACAAAACAAATATAATAGCCGAGACATTCAAACAAAACAAATATAATAGCCGAGACATTCAATTAATCCATTAAACAATAGCATGCCACATAAAGTTTCCTTGGGTAATATTTTTAACGAACTACAAAACGAGAATGAAGAAGCTGCTAGCCATGCAACTCGGCACGAACGAGTTGGATTTCACAATACCTATTTTAAAAGATTAAAATAGGCCTCTGGTCATTAATTTTTAATACCAACAAATCCAATATAATTGAAAATATTACAAATAAGGAAACTTACCATCTATAACTAACTTGCTCCTAAAAAATAGAATTACGTGAATTTGATTCCTATATAAGAATACATAGACACCTTGAGAACGAGATCCGAAATTCTATTACTTCTTAAAATTAATTCTCTTAAACTTAGTCTCAAATCACATAAACCTTAATTTCTCCCAAAATTGTCATGCATATGTAATCCCTAATTTCGTAACTCTATACGAATATCCGAATACAAATATTAATTTTGATGTCTTGTTCCTGACGAAAATTGGCATCAACAATTAGAATAATAAACAAATGCTGCATGTAAAATAAGTTTACGTAACCAAGGCGTAGCCTTATCATGCTATTACTCCTCTGATACGTTATACAAGGCGTTTAGAGAATTATTCTTTTGTCTATTATGTAAGTCATTTCACGTTAAACAAGACTAATTTGCATTGATAACAGTAAACAACATTATTCCAATAGAACTATAGATGCAGTTATATATTGGTAAACTCAAAATTCTTTTGTTACTCATTTTATAGTTTACTAACTATAAAATTTATTGTTTCACTAAAAATGAAATGTGCTGTACATTTTTTTAAAAAATATAGCAATATCACACTATCAATTATAAAAAAAGTTGCTATAACTTACTAAATTTAATATAAACAATGACGCATTATATTTTAATATTAAAATTTAATAATATAAAATTGTAACTAATACAACCATAACATGCTAGTAAAATATCAAAAGAGTAGCACTAAAAAAAATTAAAGTTAATTAAAGATTAATATTAATATAACATATTTGTATAAATTTATGAATTGTAAAATGTTAATTAAAATTTTAATGTATAAATGTGGGTGGTTAATAATATCTCTAATTTAATTATTTTAAATATTAAAAATCTAAACATATTTAATTTTATATTTTACTTCAATCTTAATTATAATCCAATGTAGATTAATTTATGATAAATATTGTATTTAAACTGTATCCCTAATTATACTTTAAATAAAAAAGTTATACACACTAAAACAAATAGAAAAGGGGGCTATAAAGTATAAAAAATGAACTAAAATGATTATGTTATAAATGGATATGTATACTTACTTGTAAAAGTTTTCTTTAATTTAATTGTTTTGATTTTGAATATTAAAAAATTAAAAAACATTTAATATTTTATTTTAACCCTAATATAATGTATAAGTAGTATAGTCAAATTTTAATCCTAGTTATACTCTAAATAAAAAATTATATACATCAAAATAAATAAAAAAAGAAGACTATATAAAAAGTATAAAAAAAACAATTAAAATGATTATCTTTGTACAAACCTATTCATTTATATAAATATCTATATTTGTTTATAAAAAAAATGTTAGAAATGCAAACACTGATGACGTAAACTCATCGGTGTCCAAAACAGATTTTGATTATAATAGCTTTCATAAGGTAATTTTGATTTGCACTCGAATTCCTTCTTCACTATCCAAATCTGACTCTGATTTGTCTATTTCTTTTCTTGTTAAACTCTGAAGCTAAACTCTGTCGGTTTGTCTTGTTGAAACAGACAAAACAGATTGTGATTAGAATAGCTTTCATTAGGTAATTTTGATTTGCACTCGAATTCCTTCTTCATTATCCAAATCAGACTCTGATTTGTCTGTTTCCTTTCTTGTTAAACTCTGAAGCTAAACTCTGTCGGTTTGTCATTCTCTGATTTGAGTATTCTCTGTTAGAGTAAACTCTGTCTGACAGCTTTATAAACTCTGATGACGGGAGCATAAACTCTGATATGATATTCTCTGACAATCATCAGTGTTTGCATTCCTAATAATCTCCCCCAATTTATGTTTTAAGAATTAAAACATAAATTTCACTTATGATGTCAGAAACACAAGACAAATGCATCAGAGTTTGTTTTCTCTCTTTTAGATTCAGATTCTTCTGTAAGAGAAGTCTTCTTTCAGAAATTGACTCAGGAGCTTTTCTTCAGCATTTTTCAACAACTCAACCAGCTTCTCCTTCAATTCCTTCATTTGTTCAGAAGAATCATCTATTTGGAATATTGCAGCCCTTAGAGCATAAATTGACGATCTCTCCATTCTTTCATCCAGGACAATGCAACAGGCCTTCACACCATCAGGATTTAAGATTAGTGCAGGAATCCCTAACACCATTTTGACCCTTGCATCTCCTTTCCTCATAGCTCTTCTTGTTCCATCTTCAAGCAAGTACCCAGGCTCATATTCTTCAGACTTTATCATCATCAACCTTTCACTCTTCTTTTTCTCAGCTATTATTTCTTCAAGAATTTTCCTCCATCTAGAAGTTGCTTTATTTTCATCATTGAGTAGATAAAGAACATGTTCAAGTTCTTTAGATGCTTTATCTTTCAAATGCTCTTCAGCAACCTTCAGAACTCTCCCATCTTCTAGAAAATACAGAAGCTTCTCCTTAGCTTGAGCTCCATCAAAAATATCTTTTACTATGTTGACAGATATTAATTTGTCAAGATGCTCTTGTTTCAAATCTTCCTTAGGATTGTGTTTTAAAGAAAAAGGATCACTGAAAATATTTGTTTCACCCCTGTAAACCTTAGCATGTGAATCACCAATGCCTCCTTTGTTTTTACCAAGTTTGGCATTGAGAATCAGACTTTGAGTTGTAGTCCACAGAGGATCAGACTTTTTCTTCCTTATCAGAGATTGTTGATGTTCTTCTTCTTCAACATCAAAACTAAATCCACCTTGTAGAAATGTTGTTCCTTGCATAGTGAGAGGTGTCTGTGATTTAGTTGGAACTTTTTGTTGAATTCTTGCAGATGATCTTGTTTGAATTTCTGAATTTGGTTTTGATTGAGCAACTGGCCTGAGAGTTTTAACATTTTTGATTTGAATAGGCTTAGATTCTGGTTTTTTCTTTTGAGCAGATACCTTTTTCTGATTTGAACCTTTCTTTACACTTCTTTTCTTTTTCTGGACTTGAGCACTAACAGCTCCAGACTTCTTCAATTCAGTTTCCACAGCAACTGGATCCATTCCTGGATGTTCTTCTTCAAACATTTTCTTTGCCAGTTTTGCATCCTTTAAGTTTTGTTCTTCAATCTTCTCAGGCTTATCTTCTTCTTCAAGCCTTTTTGCCATTGCCAAATCAGCATCTATCAGAGTTTGCTTTGTGTCACAGTTTAACTGTTTGTCAGAGTTTGTTATCAGAGTTTGGGAGGTCGTCAGAGTTTGACCAATCAGAGTTTGTTGCTTCAGAGTTTGCTTCCCTTCCTTATGACTCCCTTGATCTTCATCATCAGGTTTGTCAGAATTTAGAATTACATCCTCCTTGCATTTGTCTGACCCCTTCTCCCCCTTTCTGACATCAGTCCCTTTGCTCTCAGTAATAATGTTAACAATTGTATTGAGCATGTCCTGCATAGAAGTAATAGAGGCAGAAAGAGTATCAACCTTAGTTTCCAAAGCATTCTGTTTGTCTGAAATGTTCTTGATCTTCAATGCTAGAGAACGGTGAGAAGAAGAAACAGTAGATTCAACTGCTACAGAAGATTTATGGACAGATTCCTTAAGATCACTAACTTCACTTTTAATTCCCTTGGTCATGATGGTAGACGCTTTCAAGATTGTCTTGAGTTCTGTAGAATTTATTTCTTTATCAGCTGTATTGTCCAATTCAAGAACATGAGGCCATGAAATATCTTTCTCAGGAAATTTCTAAGATGAATCCCAAATGGATTGTCTGTGAGAGTTGAGAAAATCTTCATTTGATGACCTTGGTTAAGAACTGACATCCTTTCTCACACCTTCTTCATCTAGAACAGATTCAATTTCTCCCTTGAGATTCTACACTATCATGTAATCAGTATAATCCATCCTTAACCTCTCATGAGCATCATGTGCATTAACATGCCACTTCTTGGTGTTATATCTTTGAGTGTAGGGAATGGATAGATCAGCTACTTCTTCATCAGCAAAAATGGCCTCATCAGAGTCTATGACTTGTTCAAAGTTTATCACAGCATCAGAGTTTGCAGGAATAGGTAAACTCTGAGTACCTGCAAAAGTAATAGAACAACCTAAATCACTCTGATTTTTTAAAGTAATCTCATTACTTCTCACATCACACATATCATAACTTTTAATAGTTAAATTTTGCTCACTAGAGGTAACTAACTTCTTTCTCAATTCTACCTCTCCTTTTGCCAGATCTAGTGTCTGCCTCTCATTAATTCTGTTTTCCACACTTTTTACCTCTAACTCACTAGAAAGGCTCAATACACAATGTCCTATAGAAATAAGATGTGGCTGAGAAAGGATATCTGTAGTCACATGAATAGGGGTATCCTTTTCAAGACTATCCATGATCATCCCAGCAGTAAAAGTAGGAAATATAAATTCTGAACTTATGCAATCAGAGAATGTAAATTCTGAAGAAAAGTAAGAGTTTATACCTTGATCAGTGGAAGATGGAGTCTCCATGGGCAGTGCAGAAATTGGTTGTACTAAGATAGCATCAGAGTTTGCCTGTGGAGCTTCATCAGAGTTTGTTTGTCCAATAAGAGAATCTTGGTCTGCAATCATAAAGTTGATGATCGGTTCTTGTGGGACCTGAGTCATATCTTCAGCTGCTTCACCACTTTGAGGTGAATGTTCTTGTGGGCTTGACTTTGCCAAAGATTGGCCTTCAGCATCAGCAACAGCAAGATCTTCTAAATTTGTGTGGGTGCCTGCATCCAAACTTTGATTGGATGGTTCTTGTGTGACTGGAGCATTAACAACTTCTTCAACCCTTTGAGTAGAAGGTTCTTGTGGGTTGTACTCCTGATCCTTGTTGGCCTTATCTGCTGGAACTGTGGCTTCTGTTGTACTTTGAACAACAGGTTCTTGTGTGCCTGGCCCTTCAATAACTGCTACCTCACTTTGAGAAGTAGGTTCTTGTGGGTCTTGGCCAAAAGTGACAAACTTCCCCTTCCTTCTTGAAAAAAGTTTGGAACTTGGAGATGCTGAAGATGATTTTGATTTTTGTGCCTCCATTTCTTTTCTTACTTTTTCAGCCAGCTCCCTAACCCTTTCATAAGATATCTCCTTGACAATTGGCTTATGTGAGTTTGTTGAAGAATAAGATATTGTGATAGAAAGAGTTTCCTCTGTAGTGACATATGGCCCATCTTTCAAATAATTGTGTTGTTGCTCATGTTCAGCCTTGAGCCCAATCATGTTCTCAATTGGAACTGGTAATCCAGGTTCTTTCCAAGGAATATTTACCTTCCAGCAACCCCATGCTTCACCAGAGTTTGTCAAGACATTAGTGTGTGGCTCATAGTTTGGAATGTCTTCAGAGTTTAAATCTTGAGGGTTTGACTAATCAGAGATTAGGACGTCAGAGTTTATAGCTGCATCAGAGTTTATCCCTTCAGTTTTTGCAGCCTCAGAGTTTGCAATCTTGACTAATCTTCTCTTCTTTTTCTTCACCTCAGTCATTAGTGTCACTGTGAATGGTTTCATGAAAGGTGCAGTAGAAATCTCAGAAGCCTGTTCAACTGTCATTCTTTTAGCAAAAACGAACCCTTCATCAGAATCTGTATCTTCATCAATTAATTTTTTCTTTTTGAGAGAAGATTCTGTCACTGACTTCCACTTCCTTTTGCTTGAGCCCTGTTGAGAGGTGTGTTTTGCAACTACAGTCTTTTGGGAGACTGTAGAGGTTGGCAAAGGTGTTTGGGTATCAGTGTTTGGAGGGTGGCTTGGGTGTGAATCAGAGGGTGCTAAACTCTGATTCATAGCCACTGAGAGAAAATCCCTGCCATACATGGTAGGCATTCTCTGATTTAAGAGAAGCCTGACCCATGTGGGATAAAAGAGAGGAAAGAGATTACCTTTCTTAGCATCCTTCCTAGCTAGGTCAGTAAAAATTCGTTTATTCATACAAAAACTAGCTAAACTCTGATCATTCTCAAAATTGACATTAGGCATTAAATGGTTAAAAATTAATTGTAAAAATCTAGCAAAATATACAGTGTGAACATCATCATTTATCTTGCTAGCCAACTGCCTAATTATTAAACAAGGAAAATTGAAATTAAGATTATGGGTCAGAGAATACCCAATCTGTTGAGACAGCTGCAGAATTGCATCAAAATTGATGCATTTGGCAGTGAAAGCCCTTGTAATGCAGTTGAAGAAGAAACTCAATTCTCTTCTTAAATGGTCTTGTTAAACTCCCCAATTTAGATAGGCTACCTCCATAGCCTATTGCTCTGAAAAATTCCTTGATTTGATCATCTCCAACAAAATCATCATACTCAGCAACTTCTGGAAGATGAAGAGCTTGTCTCACCACAGCAGAAGTAATGGAATACTTGCCATTGCATTGAAATGTTATTATGGGTTCCTCATTATCATTAGCATTATTAAACTTTGCAGAAGACCATAATCTGAGCGGAGAAGTCCGTGGGTTCCTGAAGTGCGTACCCGATGTAACTGTTCTGCAGAAAATCCTGAATCACATGGAAATCCTGAGGTGCTTCATCCTTAGATAGAAGAGAGATGTAGTTTGTTGCGGTAAAAGTATGATTCTGAAAATTAACACCCTTAGAAGCCATTGAAGTTTTGAGATTTTAAGTGTGAATAACAATTAGGGTTTGAGAAAACGAGAGAGAAAGAGAGAAAATAAGATGCAGGTGATTAATTCAAAGTGAAACAAAATGAATTAAACTATTCCCTCTCAATTGCATATACCCTCTAGTGGGACACGTGGCAATAACTGATTGGAAAAGCAATTATTAGTACAAGTCTCAAAATACAGCAAGTGTGTGTACTGTGTAATGATATGAACCGTCATTCGTGAGAAACACGCGTCTTATTACAAATCCAATCAGAGAATAATAATTATGATGTCACAAAATGAAATATGATGTCATAAATATCATCTCAGAGTTTACCACTTAATCAGAGTTTACAGATCAGAGTTTATATGAGTCAGAGTTTAGTATGTACTGTCAGAGTTTACCACATACTCTGACAGAGTTTACCCTTAATACTGATAATTTGTGATCAGAGATTAGATGCTTCAATGATTAGAGTTTGTTCCATTGTCATCAGAGTTTACCCCATACTCTGACATATACTCTGAGTGTCTTAAACTTGCTAAGTTGAGCCACTTTTCACCATCCCTAATTCAGAAACCAGTCTGTTAAATGTTGCTTCAGGCAAAGGTTTAGTGAATATATATGTTATTTGTTGATCTGTAGAAACAAAATGTAATTCAATTGTGCCTTCCTCCACATGTTCCCTTATGAAGTGATATCTGATACTGATGTGCTTTGTCAAAGAATGTTGAACTGGATTTCCTGTCATTGCAATAGCACTTTGGTTATCACAATAAATAGGAATTTTTGAAAATTTCAAACCATAGTCTAGCAATTGATTTCTCATCCATAAAATATGTGCACAACAGCTTCTAGCAGCAATATATTCAGCCTCTGCTGTTGATGTTGAAATTGATTTCTGCTTCTTGCTTTGCCATGACACAAGTCTTCCACCTAAAAATTGACAACTGCCACTTGTGCTTTTCCTGTCAATTTTGCATCCTGCAAAGTCAGCATCTGAATAGCCTATTAATTTAAAATCAGACTCCCTAGGATACCATAAGCCAAGATTAACAGTGCCCTTGAGATATCTGAATATCCTCTTCACAGCAATCAAATGAGATGCTCTTGGATTTGCTTGAAATCTAGCACATAAACATGTGGCAAACATGATGTCTGGCAAATAAAGTAGAGAACCAATCATCCCTCTGTATGCTGTAACATCAACAGGTTCTCCAGTGTCTTGATCAAGCTTTGTTGCAGTAGCCATATGAGTTGTAGCAGATGCAGAATCTTGCATTTGAAACTTAGTGAATAGATTCTTTGTATATTTAGACTGATGAATGAAAATACATTCTTCAGTTTGTTTCACTTGTAAGACTAGAAAATAACTTAATTCTCCCATCATGCTCATTTGATACCTGGACTGCATTAACTTTGAAAATCTTTCACAGAGTTTCTCATTAGTGGAACCAAATATAATATCATCAACATATATTTGCACTAGTAATAAATCCTTACCTTTAGTTCTATAAAACAAGGTTTTATCAATTGTTCCTCTAGTGAAACCATTTTCAAGTAAGAATAGAGCCAGAGTTTCATACCAGGCCCTTGGTGCTTGTTTTAATCCATATAAAGCTTTATCCAGTCTGTAGACATGATTTGGATATTTTGGATTAACAAAGCCAGGTGGTTGTTCAACATAGACTTCTTCTTCAAGTTCACCATTTAAAAATGCACTTTTAACATCCATCTGGTAAACCTTAAATTTCTTATGTGCAGCATAAGCAAGAAAAATTCTGATTGCCTCAAGTCTTGCTACAGGAGCATAGGTTTCATCATAATCAATTCCTTCCTGTTGAGAATAACCTTTGGCTACCAGTCTTGCTTTGTTTCTTGTAATTATTCCATCAGAGTCTGTCTTGTTCCTGAATACCCATTTTGTGCCAACAATAGATCTATTCTTTGACCTAGGAACTAAGGTCCAAACTCCATTCCTTTCAAACTCATTCAATTCTTCCTGCATTGCAGTAACCCAATCTACATCCTTCAAAGCATCTTCAACTCTCTTTGGTTCTGATTGAGAAAGAAAACTATGAAATAGACATTCATTCTGACCAAACTAAACCGACAGAGTTTAACTTCAGAGTTTAACAAGAAAGGAAACAGACAAATCAGAGTATGATTTGGATAGTGAAGAAGGAATTCGAGTGTAAGTCAAAATTACCTTATGAAAGCTATTCTAATCACAATCTGTTTTGTAATTGTATTTGTAACTGTGTCTATATAAACACAGAGATAGATTATAATTCAAAAAGAAGCAATTTATTCAAGAAATATCTTATAACCTAACAACTCTTAAGAACAAAGAACTTCTTGAGAGAGTTTTGTAACACATTCATTATTTTTAATACAAAACAGTGTTCATCTTTGACATACTTGTGTTTATATTCGATTTACAGACACTATTACATTCAACCCCACTTCTGTAATAGATTGATTATTTTGGGCAACAAAAAAATTCTGTAATTCAATTATTTTAAATTTTGAAATCGAAAAATATTTAATTTTGTTTATTTTAAATTCTAGTCATAATATATTTAAACTTTAACAAGTATACACACACAAAAAAATATTTGCAGAAAATATAAAAAAGGAGCGAACTTATTTATGCCTGTATAAACACGTTCATATATGTATCCTGTTTGTAATGGTTTTCTCTAGTTTAATTATTTTAAATATTAAAAATTTAAAAATATTTAATAATTTCTTCTACTTTAACCTTAGTTATATATAGTCTACTACGTAGACTTGTGATAAATATTGTATTTAAATTTTAATTCTAATTATACTCTAAAAAAACTATACACATAAAAGCAAATTAAAAAAGGGACAATAAGAAATCATAAAAAAGAACTAAAAAAATTCTCGAGTTCAATTATTTTGAATATTAAAATTTTAAAAATATTAATCTTTTTATTTTACTTTAATCCTAATTATAATCTACTCATATGTAGATGTTCAGTAATAAATATCATATTTAAACTTTAACCTTAATTATATTATATTATAAATAAAAAATTATACACGGTAAAATAAATAAAAAAAGGGGACTATAGAAAAATATATTCATATAAAATAGAAAGTATTGTATAAGATGTTTTGAATTTTTTTTTTCACCCACTACAATTTTTTAGGGCAGAGTATTATTCATTTAGATTACATAAACAAAGAAATTAGTGAAATTCTTAATTCACGTGTAAAACCGTCAAATGTCTTATAGGAATATTAGTTTGACCCGTTTATTTTCTCTTATAAATAGTTTATATATGATAAAATACATATATTTTTCAACTTATAAGAAATCGAAACGGACCATTATTACAAACCAAAATTGAATATTCGCCGTTCAAAAAGGAGCTTATTCACAACCGGGTCGGTTATAGTAGTAGTACTGTTACGATTCAAGTTGAAATCCATATGCCCCTTTTTTAAATATTTCCCCAATTTTATAATATGAAAAATTAAAATAATTAACACCATAATTACACCCAAATTATCAAAAATCAAACCGGTCCAACTCTACTCCACTCATACCTCAATTGTTATTGTCCCCCCAATTTGTATGTATAGCTTGTTTTTTTGTGAATTTCATGCTGTTTAACTACAATTATTGTTTAATTGTTATAATCAATCATTACTATATTGTTCTATAATTTGTTATGTATACACACATGTTTTGTATGCTATGTGTTTGTGTTAATGCCTCATTTCTTCAGGTATTGGATCATTGTGTTGAGTAGTTTCGATATCGAATAATATGTCACTTCTTAGTAGATTCTTCCATAAAAGACCCCCTGATGGCTTGCTTGAGTTTGTTGAAAGAGTGTATGGTAATTAAGATTATTGTTTTGTTGTGAATGTGGTGGTGTTGATTTGATGATGTTTTTGTTTAGTTCTTGATGTTGCGTTTATGTGCATTGTGTTGCAGTTTTTGATTCTTGTTTCTCGACTGAAGTTTTGCCTGAGGGAATTTACCAACTTTATTTACATGAGATTGTTAATGAGTTGCACGAAGAGTTTCCCGAGTCGTCGTTTCTTGCTATTAATTTTAGGGAAGGTGAGAAAAGGAGCTCGTTTGCGGAGGTTTTGTGTGGGTATGATGTTACGGTTATGGATTATCCAAGACAATATGAGGGTTGTCCGCTCTTGCCAATGTCGGTAATTCATCATTTTCTTCGTGTTTGTGAGAATTGGCTTTCGCTTGGGAGTCACCAGAATGTTATTTTGCTTCATTGTGAGAGAGGGGGATGGCCGCTTTTGGCGCTTATATTAGCTAGTTTATCGGTATTTAAGAAACTGCATGGAGGGGAACGGAAAACTCTTGAACTTGTTTATCGAGAGGCTCCTAAGGGGTTGTTACAGCTGTTGTCGCCGTTAAACCCCTTTCCATCTCAACTTCGTTATCTTCAGTATGTATCAAGAAGAAATATATCTCCAGACTGGCCTCCCGCTGAACGTGCTATTTCTATGGATTGTCTTATTCTTCGTGGTATTCCGAGATTCGATAACCAAAATGGGTGCAGGCCTATTATTCGTATATATGGGAGAAACCTCCTTAGCAAGGGTGGGCTTTCGACCCAGATGTTATTTACCATGCCCAAGAAAAATCGAAGCCTCCAACACTACTGTCAGGTAAAATGCTTGTTTGTTTCTTCAGTTGTTTAATACTGGTTTCTAGCTTTGTGCAACTGGGTGCTGACTACACGCTTTTATGTAACAGAAGGAGAGTGATGTTATTAAAATTGATATTCAGTGCTTGGTACAAGGAGATGTTGTGTTAGAATGTGTTCATTTGAATTTAGATCCTGGGAGGGAAGTGATGATGTTTAGAGTGATGTTTAATACTGCTTTTATTCGATCTAACATCTTAATGCTCAACTCTGAGAACTTAGACATACTGTGGGATTCAAAGTCAAGGTTTCCAAAAGGATTTCGAGCTGAGGTGAATATTTTTACAATGAAAATGTTTTTTTATATTTATATTTCATTAGAGATCTAGCCTTTACATCTTGTTGAGTAGTTCTTCTCCTCAAGTTCAGGTTCTTTTTGGTGACACTGAAAGCATACCTCCACCTGAAGCTCCAACATCAATATTAAATGGTGAGGAGAAAGGTGGATTACCCATGGAAGCTTTTTCGAGGGTTCAAGAACTTTTCACTGGTGCTGACTGGGTTGATAATAGTGATGATGCTTTATGGTTATTTAAACAGCTATCAGTATTGAATAATGTGAATGATTTGTCCATGCTAAGGAGTAGACTTGGTGGATATTCATCACCTTTGGACTCTGAGGAAGAAAATAATGCATCTAGTACTGCTGACAGTTTGGATTTTTTGGACTCTGAAAAGGCTAATAGTCTAACATACACTAATTCAATGATGAATTTTCAAGATGACCCATCATCACAGGATTCTGCTTCTGAGGATGCATCTGATTTAAGGCCAAAAATATCAAATGATGTTGATTCTGCCTTTCCCCCTCCTGAAAATGGTGTTCCTTTGGACGCCAACCCTGCTTTAGAACCTTCAGTACAATCAATATATGATCAACAATCTTCACTTTTAAATGAAAAAAATTCATCGACTCAATCCTTTTCAATATCTAATGATGTTGATTTTTCGACTAATGCTGCCCAATCACCTTCAATGGTAGTATCTCTTTCTAGCAATTTGCGTAGTGGACCTCAACCACCCCTTACAAATTCCAGCTCCAGCGCAGGAGGTTCTGCACCTATTATTTCTAGTACAGGCCCTCCACCACCTGCTCCACCTCCACCACCACCTTTACCTTTTAGCTCTAGTAGAGGACCATCGCCACCTGCTCCACCTCCACGTTTTAGCTCTACAAGAGGATCTCCTCCACCACCACCACCACCACCTCAACCTTCTAGTTCTGGTAGGGGACCTCCTTTGCCACCACCTCCACCTCCTTTCCCGACTCCATCCATTAGTACTAGCAGAGGATCTGTTTCCCCTCCACGTCCACCTTCAGACTCCTCTGAAATTTCTGGAGAAGTTCCTCCAGCCCCACCACCTCCTCCACTTTATATCTCCAATAAGTCATTGACCCCTTCAACTACCACTGCAATAAATAGTTCTCCTGTGCCTGCTCCACCTCCACCTCCACCTCCTCTATCCTTGAGCGCATCTAAAAGTAATTGCATTACACCTTCTGAATCATCAAGTAAAGGCCCTTCACTGCCTCCACCACCACCTCCGCCTCCGCCTCCACATCGTCATCCAATTTCTTCCAGGGGTCCTCTTCTGCCTCCCCCTCCCCCACCTCCACCTCTTCCCGTCTCATCTAAGCAACCACCGCAGAAAGTACTAGCATCATCACCTCCACCGCCTCCACCCCTGCCTCCATCATCAGTGACCACTGCATCAAATCAGCCACCACCACCTCCTCCACCTCCAGGCCAAAAAACAGGTGCTGCTGCAAGGCCAATGCCACCTCCACCTCCTCCTGGACCACTTCGACAAGGAACAATAATACCACCTCCTCCACAGGCACCAAAGCCTCCTAGTGCTCCTCCACTTCCAGGTCGTGGTGCTGCAGCTGTCCCACCTCCTCCAGGGGGAACCAAGGGCTCTGATGCACCCCCACCACCCCCGCCTCTCACTTCTGCCAAGGGACGGACTTCGTTGGCACCTTTAAGAGGTCGCACTACAATTCCACCTAAAAAAACTTCATTAAAGCCCTTACATTGGGTAAAAGTTACAAGAGCAATGCAAGGGAGTTTATGGGCAGATTCTCCGAAACAGGAAAACCGGACAAGGTAAGTGAAAATTAAATACTACTGTATATGCTACTACATACCATAGCATGATGATTCTTCATTTTCAATATTAGTATTGACATGTTTTCAGGGTTTTATGTATGCACAATTATGCAATCACTAAAGCATAACAGCTGTTTAATACTTTACACTTTAAAGCTGAAACTTCATGTCTGCTGAAATGCAAGGGGAGTTGGCAAGCAGACAAATTTTTTCAGTTTTTCTTAAATGAATTGGTGCACTATATTAAACTGAAATAGCCATGTTAGAAGTTTTCAGAAGTTCTATTTCATTTTATTATTGACTGTCCCAGATGCTTTTTTCTTATCAAACAAATAATATGATGATGTGCCATATTCTGTATTTAATCATTAATTGTTTAAAAGAACTTAATTAATACTGAAGTTAATGATGGACCTTCCTGTAATGTGTTTTCTCTACATAATAAGGCTCCACTATGTGTTTTCATTATAATTAGTATACTCTTACAATGTTCTATTTACAACCTTTTTTAAAATTCGTTCTCTTCTTGTTCTCTGCTGCAACAAAAAATCTTGGCAGGGCTCCTGAAATTGATATATCAGAGCTCGAAAATCTCTTCTCAGCAGTTTCTGTGTCGGATAGCAATGGCAAAGGAGCTAGACGTGCTTCCAAAATTAGCAAACCTGAAAAAGTGCAACTGGCAAGTTGAAAATAGTTTTGCATTTATTCTTATAATTTATCCTTTTTTCTTGTATTTGAACCAGGTTGCACTCAACATATAGGTCAACATAATCGTACTTATGATCTGTTTGTTCAAATGCTCATCTTGTGAATTTGGATTGAAATGTTTTTACATCTTGAAAAGATGATACCCTGGTTGCTTTTCTATTTTTGTTTGTCTTTTCTTGGCGGTTGGTCTCATTTAATATCTACTTTTTGTTCAACTATTAGAGGCTTTTAATAATCTCACTTGAGTTCTCCCATTGGAATATTTTATGCTTCTTTAATTATTCTGTGCCTTTTTTTATGGCAATTTATCCTACTTGACCTTACAATGCTACCTGGCTTATCATTACCCTCAATATTACAAGAAAACTTATTTTTTTTTTTGTTTTAATTTAAAAAAATACATTTTAAAAATATTCTGTTGAAACATTTTTTCTTCTTAAATTTTGTTCTTTACGTCTTTACCTCAAATTCAAAATCAAATTAGTACTAAATGGTTAGTATAGTTAAGATTAATTTTGATTTATAGAGTAATATTTATAATGATTTTTTTTATGTTTTTGAAATGCTTGGCACATTTAGTTGATTGATGCATTATCGTTTATTAACGTTTAACATCCACTTATATTTATATATATAGGTTGATTTGCGAAGGGCATACAACTGTGAGATTATGCTCACGAAAATCAAGATTCCTCTACCAGATATGATTGTAAGACATTCTGCTCCTCTGAAAGTCCTTTTCCTTCAAATCTTGCAAATTTGAATTGACTAAGATCCATGTTCTATGTAGTCTTATACCAGTTCATGATACATATTGCTTATTTTATTAGGAATGACATTGTCTAGGTATTCTTTTCTTGTTATCGGATTTCTGTTGAAAGCCTTACAGGATTAATATCTATTACTGAAGACAGTATGTGGGACATCACATCTAGAAATATTATTGGGTTAGATATGTTTTTGGTAACTTTCAGAGTCTATCACTTCCTAAATTGTGACTGTCAGAGTTAATTGCCAATCATTAAAATGTATCAGTTTACTAAGAGTCTCCGAGATGATTTTTAGTAGAAGATGATGGTTAAAGTATGAACACAATTTAATGTCAATGTTATTTATTAATCTTTATTATTATAAAAGGTGTGTATTGTTGACTACATGCTGCTTGGACCATATTACTTCCTCCTGAATTGTGTATATATTTATATTTATTCATTGCACATATGTGCTGTACTTCTCCTAGGTGAAGTGCGTGCTTAAGCTCCAGGAGCTTATAACAATTCTGAGCAGTAATATTGCTAGCAGAAAGGAAATTCATTGTTCTCAGATTATTTCCTCAAGATTATGTATCTAACCAAATTTTGTTTGCCGCCTCTTACTTTTTACTCACGAAAGTACTGTAAATATTCATCCGTGAACCTTTGTAAAGAGGAACTGAAATGGGATACTAAAATGTTTTTTTCCTGACGACTCAGTTGCAGAAGTCTTTGTTATGATTTTTTTAATTCTGAAATTATACTCTAAATACTCATGGTCGTGCATGTTTCCAGAACGCTATCCTTGCTATGGATTCGGCCATCCTTGACATCGATCAAGTTGAAAATCTTATTAAATTCTGTCCCACGAAAGAAGAAATGGATACTCTGAAGGTACTCTCTCTCTCTCTCTCTCTCATTCTGTCCACCTCCCCCCCCCCCCAAAAAAAAAAATCCAAACACCCCCTCTAGTACTATAATTTTTTCCCTGCATACATATACCATAAAAGCATTTTATGCTGCAAGAAGCATAATAGAGTTGCGTATGATACAGTTTTCAGTGGATGAGATGCTGAAGCTGGCATCACTCGAAATGTTAAAATAATTTTTCTTCCAAGTTCCAAATACTGCTTTCTTCTAGATAATGGCTCCAAGAAGGAGAAAGAGACCATATAAACCTCCTCAGAGCCAATAAGTAGTTGGAGTTTAGTTCGAACTCCAACTTCTTATTTATTTTTGTAGTAATTTTAAATTAAATCTGGGGATGCTAAGCTGTATTAGTGTATATACCATTAGAGTTGGCAATCGCGTCGTTTCGTGTAATTTCGTTTCGTGTACTTTCATGTTTTCGTCTACTCATAGCTAAAACCGAAAACGACCCAAAATCATTTCGTGTACTTGTTTAACCGATCCGAACACGAAACGAAATATTTCGTGTCTACACCATGGTTGTTACGGCGTCCATATGGCGTCCGTTTTATCGCCATATGGCGCCAGATCGAGTTATTTTCATATGGCGTCTGGTTCGCCATGAGAAGTAGTCCTGTGGCGTCGCCACAGGACGCCACAGGACGCCAAGGACGCCACAGGACGCCATGGACGCCGTGGAAAGGGGTTTGATCCTTTGGTTATTGAGGATTTTCAATGGGAAAATGAGTGAGTTGGAGATAATCCTTTGTGGTCTCACGTGGATGATGCCATGGGTGCGTCCGAGGCACTCGAGCCACGAAATGTTCCAAGAGGTGCTCGTTCAATCGATAAAACATATAGTCGACGAACACGTGTTCGAGATGATGATGATGATGATGAGCCGGGGCCGGAGACGGACTTGGATGAGGGGATGGATGATGATGTCCCGTGTGATGATGAAGAAGTTGAAGATGATTTCGGTGCACCATCCACTTCACGCGAAAGTGGTGGTCGTAAGGGCGGCGGAAATGATGATGGAGATGATTTGTTACTTGATGATTATATTTGATAACTTTGATTATCTTGATATCTTTCTAGTTTTTGTTTTGGTTTGTTATGTTTGAGTACTTGTCACTTGTGGATTTGGTTTGTTATGTTTTCTTTTTTATGTTTAAACTCATGAGAATTATTTCATCTTGTTATGGTAAATTAGTAGTATATATTAATTATTATATATATTATATATATAATAATTAATATATTATATATAAACGCCACGGGCGCCATATGGACGCCACGCAGACGATACATCGACATACTCTTGTGGAGGTCCTTGGGCGCCGCGGCTCGCCGCGGCGCCGTGACAACCATGGTCTACACGAAACGAAACGAAAAGTATACAAAATTTTTGTATGCTTTTTGTTTACACGAAACGACCCGAAATAACACGAAACGATTATATCCGAATACATGAAATATACACAAAATATACACGAAATACTAATGAATACATAAAATGAGTAAATTGTTATATATTACGTATATATAATAGTAATATGTTTAAAAAATATATATTACGTGTATAATATATATTATTATATATAAAAAATAAAAATTATACTCCCTCCGTCCCGGCCAGTTGTTATCATTTCAAAATGGGTGTCTGGCACGCATTTTAAGGTGAATTTTAAGGATAGTTCCATAATTTATTTTTGAAATTTTCCTTTTTTGTATAAATATAGAACAATCCTATTTTTATACAAAAAAAGAATTTTTTAAAAATAAGTTATGGAACTATTCTTAAAATCCACCTTAAAATGCGTGCCAGAAAGTGAAAAAAAAGTGATAACAATTGGTTGGGACAGAGGGAGTATATTAATATTTCGTGTACTTTCGTGTATTTTTCGTGTACCCAAAATGAACCCATATCCGACACTAAATTTATTGTGTAATTTCGTGTTATGTACTTTCGTGTATCGAAAATCAAAATCCATATCCGTTTTTTTCGTGCCGTGTTCACGTGTCATGTGTCAAATTGCTAGGCCTATATACCATGTCATCAGATAACATAATACTTGCACCAATATGATAGACCCTTGTTACTTCAAATTATTTATTCATTAGTTTGTTAATGCTCTTGGTCTGTGTTCAGAACTACACAGGAGAAAAAGAAATGCTCGGAAAGTGTGAACAGGTCTGTCTTTTCATCCCTTTAGGATGTACTTAAGGGAATGCAGCTTTTGTAGTTTTTATGTTCACTTAATATTTATTTGAATGAGCATTTCAGTTTTTCATGGAGTTGATGAAGGTCCCACGAGTTGAATCTAAACTTCGAGTATTTGCATTTAAAATTAATTTCTCTACTCAGGTAAATGAACAATTGGTTGTTTGTTATTTGACTTAAATATTGCTACTTGCACCAGTTTATGACTAAAGACTTGTCATATCTCAGGTTGATGACTTGAAACGTAATCTGCTTACAATAAAGAATGCTGCCAGCGAGGTAACTACATCACTACAGTTTTGTTTTGTAGTAAGAGAATTGCAGCCTCATCATAATGTTTCTTGGTAATAAAATTTAGGTAAAAGAATCTGGAAAACTACGCCAAATAATGCAAACAATTCTTACTTTGGGAAATGCCTTGAACCAGGGAACTGCTCGAGGTACCATTAAATACTAGTGAAGTTATTACCCAGAAAGACTAGTTTACATTCTTATTTTTAACCCTCAGCTAATGATCATGGTCTTTGTTGCAGGATCTGCTGTTGGTTTTAAGCTGGATAGCCTTCTAAAACTTTCTGATACTCGTGCAAGAAACAACAAAATGACACTGATGCATTATCTCTGCAAGGTAAATTTTAGGCATTTTATTTCGTGGAATGCTCTCGTAGTCTTTATATGCATTGTTGAGAGTTGTGCTTTGGTGAAAATTTTTGAGTTTCTCACAAGTGTGAAAGCGACAGAATACCACAAGGACCTTCTCTAGTTTTTTTTAGTCCTTAAAATTTCACTAGTTTGGGATTAAGAAATATGCTTTGAAGGACTATGAGCAGTTTCTCAGTTCTGCCAATAGTTTTTCTTGAGATTCTTATATACAATATTACAATTAAATATGTCCAGGCATTATTGTTTACTAACTTTTAATTTTATTACAGTTAAACTGTACCTCATTTAATAATTTTATTTTCTTAAGATGTCCTGAAAGAAAGCAATTATTTTTGACATAAAATAGACTATAGCATCCTTAAGTGAATACCAAACTGTTTTTTTATATAAAAATTCAAAAATATTAATATTTGAGTCAACACAATTGTAATAAAGGAAGAACATGCATATGATACAAAAATAGCGTTTAGCAACTTACTTCTTATATTTAATGAATGATAAACCAATATATTTTCCTGGAAAACCAGTAAAAACTTCTGGTACGAATAAAAGATGTTCAGTAATCCAACCTTGAGCAGAAAAATGTCCATATATATAGTATTATTTTGAATTAGCATTGATTTTTTATATAGATAAATTTTAACACTTGGAACCCAAACGGTCACCACCCCCCCTCATACCCCAGGACCAGGCTTGATCATGCTATCTAATCTATTTTTTGTTTTTTTTGTTTTTTGTTTTTATTTCAATGCTCTGTTTCTTTCATTCTGCTTCTATTTTTTATTGTGTGTATATTATCTACCAATGTATCTTGTAGTTAATCTTAATGTTAGTTTGACATATAAATTTATGTGGTATTAATTAGCTACTTGCCGAGAAAATGCCGGAGTTATTGGATTATGACAAGGATCTTGGTCATTTAGAAGCAGCATCCAAAGTACGTCAATATGTATTATGCATCTTAAGTAGTTACTCTTAAATAATTTATATACGGATTGATGCTACTGAAGCGTAACTTATTGATTCTTGTTTCATCTTTGTTTCCATATGTATAGATTCAACTGAAAAATTTGGCTGAAGAAATGCAAGCAGTGAGTAAAGGTCTTGAAAAGGTTGAGCTCGAACTCACTGCTGCACAGAACGATGGACCAGTATCTGCAGGCTTTCAGAAGGTGAGAATGAGATGTATACATAGTTTACTAGGTTACGTGCAATATAAAATAATATGCCTCACAATAATTGTTTTAAATAACCTTACCACACATGACTCCTCAGGATTCCTCATAGTAGTACTCCTCTCATGCTCCCTTGGTTCCTTCAAATTTGTGTCAAATCAACCTATTGTGACTTCATTATAGTGTTAATATTATTATAAACGAAAATTGGATTTGTTAGTAGATTATATATTTATATGCAGTGTTTTGTACTAATTATTTATATTCTATATATTTTTACATATGTGATCCATTTTCATTTTTAAATTGGTTTATTTGGCCATAAAAAGTCACATAAGCCGATGTATGCAGTGCAGAGGGAGTCTATGAGTTCTTGAATACAATTGAACAGGATGATTCTTTTTGCTTTCTTTGGATGAAGTCTATCAATAATTTAACGTCATTTTTTTACCTATACATGAAAACGTGTTCATCCTTTTAGGTCTTGAAAAATTTCCTGGATTCTGCTGAAGCTGAAGTCAGGTCACTTATCTCCTTGTACTCTGATGTGGTAAGTACTTTTAGTCCTAAGAGATGTCAGGAACCTCTTTAAATTCACAGTTCTAACACTTGCTTCTATTTTACTTACTTTCTAACACATGCTTCACAGGGAAGAAATGCAGATTCATTATCTCAGTATTTTGGGGAGGATCCTGCTAGATGCCCTTTTGAACAAGGTTTGACATGAACTTGCCTATTATATTTGTCAAATATTCTCTGACTGACTCATTAAGTTGTTGTCATGTTCCCTGTTGACGCTTAAATTGATAAATATGTTGCTGCATTGTGAATTGTGATATAATAGTTTTAGTGCCATTGTACTGAATCAGAAATTTATGTGTTGTATGTCTATGATCTTGTTTTCATGAGTCTCATTGATAGTATATTGGAATTGGACTCACTTGGAGATCCTGCAATTTCAAGCATTTGAACAACCATCGACTTAAAACACTAGTTATTCGGTTTGCTATGTTTTGGGCCTTTTGGCCTATTGGTCTGTCGTCTGCTCACTGCTGTGTTTTTAGGTGGTAACGTTCTGTTCTTCTTCCTTATCCCTAGGGCATTTCCCTGATAGTCTGGTATTTTTCTTTTGTTCCTATTTCAATTAGTGGAGTATTAATTATATATAATACACAACAATAATATTCTATGGTTCGGTTAATGGACGTACTCCAAAAGAGCGGAAATGGTTCGCTGTTGAGAAGCGGTCAGGAATAGAGAATCAATCTTTTGTGCCACAGCACAAATCATCAGATTAACAAAATCTGGACTCTTTGGCCACACTACTGAAATCAAAGAACCTGGTTGTCATGATGCCAAGTTGACTAGTTGAGCCAAGTCGTCAGTGTACAGTCAAGATAACATGCCGACAAGTTGTCCAGGTCCCCCAATAAGTCGTCCTAGGTCAACAAGTCTTTCATAACGTACATTATAATCCATTTTACATGTACTCTTATAAAATTTGTAATTAATTATGGAAGTACCTCATGTTAAATAAAATTTTCATCAGCTTAAGTTATAGGATGAATACTAAATACTTAATTATAGTACCCTATAACTACATAAATCAGTGAAATTATTTTAATGAATATTTTATACTAGATATTATCATTGAGCTGCAGCTTTCTCAGCCTCTTGTTAATGTATTTTTGGAGAGACCTTAAATGCAATTGTGTTTTATCCTTCAAAATGTATTAAATTATAATAACTTCCAGACGAAACAATTGTGACAAGGTTGCTTGTTTGTACAATTTTTTGTAAAAAAGGTCTGCTGCTTAATATTCAATACGTAGGTTACATGTAACATGATCTTTTGAGTTTGTTGATGCAGTGACACAAATTTTGTTCGTCTTTACGAAGATGTTCAACAAAGCTCGTGATGAGAATGCACAGCAGGCAGATGCGGAGAAGAAGAAATTAGAAAAGGAAGCTCTGAAAGAAAAGGCAGCAGCTAATGCTTCAGCAAAGAGGGAGCATACTGATTCTGATACCCCAAAAGATATAAAAGCCATGATTCGTGATCAATACCTATCTGCAAAGCTGAGGGAAACTCGTACTAATGGCACAGGCTGACGTGAAATGGAGTTTAGAAAGTAATGTCAATGCATTCTTGCAACTGTCTTACGGAATTATTCCCAAATTTATACTCCAGTGGCGAATCAGTTCGACATGAATCATTATTTACCAAAACACGTGGCCACGATTATCTTGATTAATCATCTGTAGTATAACCAAATTAGTGGCGTGCAATCTATTTGTTGTATAGCTTTTGTAATTATAGTCGGAAGCATTTCTATCGAATGCAAATCGCTTTTGTATAACAATTAGAGTTGTTAAGGCTTCCAGCTTGGCAGCTAAAAGTAGATTTGAAATATAGAGTAGTTTTCAAATATGCAATTACTACTGCAGGACATTTTTGAAGAGTCGAGTGATTGAAAAAATTAATTATTATAAATTTCAGTAAATTATTTATAACTTCTTCTTGTGTATGTTACCTATGAAATAAAAATTACTTTTATCAAACAGATAAGATCAATCATAGGCCTATTATATATTGGGATGCTGCACAAAGGTCAATGGTGGACCGACCAGAATTGGAGTGAAGACTCGGATTGGATTGAAGACCGAAAATTTTAAAATGTGTGGATCGAAAACCGGATTGGTTATATTTGGTCTTGGAACCGGACTAGTAAAACTTACTAGATCGGAACAGAATAAATATGGACCGGTTAAATTGTATATATATATATATGTATGTATGTGTGTGTATATATATATATATATATATATATATATATATATATATCTTGAGAATGTAAAAAAAAGAGAGTAAAAATGGACGAGTTTTTAGTGTTTTCTTAATTTGATCATCTTTCAAAGCTGAAGAGTAAAAGACTGTTTTTATGATGATTTTGTAAAAAGAAAATTTTTGCTAAAAACAAATCCCCTTCTCATCTTTGATTTAGGATTTTCCTTTTATCCCGGTGAGATTGATAGTTAAACGAGCAATCGTTTGAAAAGATGAACAAAAAATATTGTAGTTTTATGTTTTAAATAATTTTTATAGCTCAAGAACCTACTTAAAATCTACTAGTTAGCCAACCACAATAAATTTAATTGTTATTATCATATAAACGAAATACAAGTAAGAATAACTACCTTTAATCCTATGATAAATATATATATATATATATATATATATATATATATATATATATATATATATATATATATATATATATATATATATGACTAGACTCAAATGAGAATCAGTATATTCTGTACTTTTATAACATGTGTTCAATAAATATTTTTCACTTATTTTTCCTCCAAATTCCTATTTTAATCTTCTAGTTGTGTTTTCTCATATAATTGTGTTTGTATTTACATAACACGTGTATTTTAAACAAAAAAATATGATGATTTTTACAAAATAAGAAGTGTTCTCCACAGTTTTCCAATGAAATAATTCTCCATATACCCGAACTATATATATATATATATATATATATATATATATATATATATATATATATATATATATATATTTATGTTTATTGTATTCTTAATTATTTACTACATACAAAAAAATAAAATTATTTTATAAATTAATATATATTTAATAATAAATACACCTCTTATTCTTTATACGATAATAATAATTTATAAACATATAACTTTCATTTTTTAATATATAGATTAAATAAATTTATTATTTAATTTATTATATTGATCACAGTTATTAAAATAATTTATTCTATAATATTTTGTATAGTTAAATTTTACAGTAATAAGTTCTAATATTTTTTCCTTAAAATAGATAATTGAAGGAGCAAAATAAAATGATATAAATATACCTATATATATGAAATCCGGTCCGATTTGGATTTTTTTTCAATTTTAAGCCAAACGGACTAAAAATCAATTTTTTTTTTGATTTTACAGACTGAAAACGGGTTCGAATATATTCAGTCTGATCCGGTCTTGGACGGAAAGACCAAGTCCGGACCCGAAAGTTGAATTATATATAGTCCATGCAAAGTACTTTTTTAATTATTGACTTATTATAATGTAAACATCAATGTATCAGTTTTTAAAGTCTTTTTATAGTTGTGTAGAATGAAATTATTTATATTTATTACTATTTTTAGAATTAATAATATTAAATTATAATATGTTAGTAATATGATTTCAACATCAAAATTGTTACTTCTTTTAGAAATAATAATATAAATATTAGATTTTAATATATAACTAATAAGATTTAAAACATAAAATTTAATATATTGTTGATTAAAGTTCAAATTTAAATTTATTTTAATATATTTGAAAATTGAAATATTAAATTTAAATATAGAACTGATAAATATTTTATTTTATAAAGAATATTTGGTAGAAAAAGAATAAATACATTGACAAATCTAATTGAAAAGGGAAAATAATTTTTTTGCCACTCAACTATTCATTTTTTTAGAAATCTACCACTCAACTAAATATTTTTAATTATAGTCATTAATGTTATATTTATTTTACATTTTAACCATTCCATTAATTTTGACTAAAAACCATTAAAGTTAACTTCTTTTTATTATTTAGAACTATTTTTTATATAATTAAAGTATGAACACAATTCTAATAATAATAATAATTTTATCACAGATTTTATTATTTATATGATTTTGAATTTATAGGTTGCAATAGATTATATATGTACGGGAAGAATTATTTTTAATCTATACTCTTCTTTTGGTGTTTTCAGAATTTAAATTGACAAGGTTATAACCCGTGTAAAATAAAGGATAAGTAATATTTAAGCAAATTAATTTTTTATTTATATTTTTATTGATATTTAATATGAAATTTTATAATATTAAGAATTTATGTTAATATTATATGTTCTCCTATTTTATATAAATTTATTCTATTTAACATAAATATGTTATAATTTGGACTCGTGTTATAATAAATATATAATTGGGGTTAAAAAATAAAATTTTAATCAATATATATATATATATATAGTTAGGGCCCGTATTAATTTATGTTAATATTATATGTTCTTTTATTTTATATAAATTTATTCTATTTAATATAAATATATTATAATTTAAAATCAAGATTGGATAATCAATTTTTTTCAATCATAATATTAGCAATTTATCCATGTAGGCAGTTAATTTTAGCGGTTTTTAGTTAAAATTAATGGAATGTCTAAAATGAAAAATAAACATTACACTAGTGTCTACGATTAAAAACATTTAGGGGGTGTATTCAATCCTGATTCAGCAGTTTTTTTTATATTTTAAAAATCTAGGGGTATTCAATCAAGATTTTAAATAATACTTTAAAATTTGGGGGTATTCAATCAGGATTTTAAACTGTACTTTAAAATATGAGGATATTCAATCAGGATTTTAATCAATGATTTAAAATCCCGGGATATTCAACATAGATTATTATTAATCAATTAAAATATAGGGGTATTTAAAAACTTATTAACACTGATGAATTTTAAATATACATAGATTATGTTGGATTTTCTATATATTTTTTATGTTTCAAAATTTTTACCCAGTATGAGAGATTCTATTGGATTCAACGCAGACTCTATGAATTATGTATATAATCTATCGACTCTGCGTGGAATTTTGAATCGAATACAATCAATAAAAATCAATGCACTATAAATAATACTTTAAAATATGGATTGAATACACCCCCTAGTTTAGTGATATGTTTCTAAAAAGGTTAATAGTTGAGTGATAAAAAAATTATTTTTCTAATATAAAAAATAATTAAAAATAATAAAAAGAAGCCAACTTTAATAATTTTTAGTTAAATTTAACGGAATGACTAAAATAAAAAATAAATATAACATTAAATATTTACTTGATTGGTAGGTTTCTAAAAAGACTAATAATTGAGTGACAAAAAACCTATTTTCAAAATTGAAAAATCGCACTGTGATCAAAAGCGGTTGTGCTCGTATTTACCCACCCGTATCAGAAGCTCATCTACACCTCTCTTTCTTCTCGGCGAGATTTTTATTATTGTTAGTCTCTCTCTCTCTCGTATTTTATCGAATAGCAAAAGCATGAAATGTACGCCTCAACTTCCTTTCGATGAAATGACTTTCAACTAAACATTTTAGTCTTTGTTTGATTATAGTGCGTATCAGGTGTTTGATTAAATGCCCGAACCAAATGTAAAAACTTTGTGCATGTGAAATGCATATGGGGTTGACATGCTCATTCAATAAACATCGAAATTTCTTGAGAATCTGTGATAGATTATTTTTTTAGGTGGTAGTGACATTGTTTTTTTGATATCAAACACTTTATATCTGTTATTGCTTAGTTTTGATAGGAAATGAGCCAATTACAAGATTCTACGGCTCTCAAGCGGAAAAGAGGGGGCCAAAGTTCAGCCACTCAGTCTCTGAACGATGCTGATCGTAATATCCTTACTATCATTAACGAGAAAGAGGATCTTGGAATCTCGATTCAAGATCTTAGACGGGCTAGCAAGCTACTATCTAATCAACTTACTAAAACAATTAAGACACTTATTGGTAGTCATTTGATTAAGGAGGTTCCTAATATTAAGTACAAAGGAGGGAAGCATTATATGGGTGCAGGGTTTGAACCGTCGAAGGAACTCACTGGCGGGGAGTGGTATGCTGATGGGAAGCTTAATCAAGAGTTAATTACTTTTCTTAAAAATACTTGCAAGAAGATAGTAGGTAAGCTCAAGGTTGCTACTGCGAAAGGGGTTCATGATTTTTTCGTCAAGTACAAGGTGTTTAAGGAAGAGGTTAGCGGTCAGCAAATTGCACAGATTTTGAAGTCGATGGTTCTGGACAATGAGATTTTGGAGGTGAAAAGCAATGGCTTGGCAGAATATCATTCTATTCCTGTTGGAGAAATTTGTTATAGATGTGCACCTGTGGGAGGGCTTGGAGAAGCTTCAAAAACTGGCGCTATGGTTTCAATCCCATGTGGTGTTTGTCCCCGGATCAATATATGCACACCTGATGGAGTCATCTCCCCGACTACATGTGTCTATTACACGAAATGGTTAGACTTCTGATAGATATAGATGCATGTCTGGTACTTTTATGAGTTTTATATATTCCAGTTGAGCCCCTATTTTTTTTCTTTCATATGACGTGCTTGTATTTTTCTATTTTTCTTGTGCGGATTTATCAAAAGCTTGATTAAATCTGGAACCATTAAGTTAAAATAACAATAATTTTGCAAGTTGAATATTAGAAGCCATATTTTCCTGAACTCTTGCAACTGGTGACAAGCCAAGCTAAAGTTCATACTGTATATGCACACAGCATGCTTGTTCTGAGTAGCTTTAGTCGGGTAATTAATTAAGTGCAGAAGCTAATCTAAACGCAATATATTCTATATTATTCCTCTGCATAAATTTTCTGGAATAGAAAAGTTTAGTTAAACAAGTTGTAAACACAAGACGGATTGGAGTACTTGGAGGGAAAACGCTACTCATTTGTAGTATTGTCAGAAATATTCCACAGTATCAGGTTCCTGAATCTACAAGAAAGAGGGTCATGGGATGCCTTTAAACTAGTCTGTGAGTCATGGCAACATCCACGTTTCGCTAGAAGACATTATTTTGGTAAAGTTGCATCTTTTAACTTTTATAACATGTTATGTTTTGCCAAAGTTTAGAACCAAGTTGAAGGCAGTTGACATTATAGACAACTGCTGAACCTGGTGTTAAAAAGTCAATTAGATATGACGGATTGTAGCGGAACAGAGACACGGACATCAGGGCGATGAGGGATCCTAATGCAGAGTGTCAAATATTTGACAAAGATGGAACTAATATCTGGACCGGGTTTATGGTTTTGTCGCAAGGCGCCAAGGCATGAAGGAATGTTCTGAGATTGTTGACAACTTGGAGCAATGCCACCAGCTAAGAGTTTCTCCCCCTTCCATTTACATGTCCAAACAACCAACGAAGCCAAACCAAAGCATGAGCCAATTCTCGAGCATACTTAAATTGCTAAGCATCGAACAGAAATGCAAATGCCGCATTAATAAGTTGCAGCATGATAGTTAAAACACACAAAAACAGGAGTATTCGATACTCATTTATAAGTCTATTTAATTAAAATTTAATGTTATTATAAATAAATTAGTAAGCAATACAGAAACGCGACATAAAACTTTTAAATAAAAAGATGTAATTTAAGGTATTAATTTTCTTGTACAATAAAGACTCCCTTTATTGTATAAGAAAAGAATTATTTGGTTACTACGTAAATAATTACCGATCAAAATAATCAAATTTTATAATTGTGAATATATAATTCATATATTGTTACATTATTGATTGTCAATTTAATATATTATATTTAACCGCCTAGAATTATCAAACTTCATTGAGAAGTTGGTGTATAGTGGGTCACTCGGCCTATAAATATGGCTATGCTGCATTTGTTTTAAGAAATGAGAAGAACACAGTTTACATATACAAAAGTTTAATAGAAACTTCGAGTTCAGATTACTCTTTATTATAGAAAGTATTACTAATAATTAAGTAATTTATAACACGTTATAAGTATGGGTCTCTGTCCAACTAAAACTTATTTAAAAAAGGAGGTATGATCTAAACTTATTTATTTTATTTTATTTTATTATTTATAAATTTATTTATATTATCTATTACCTATATGACTATGCCGTCAAGTATTACTATAAAGATGGCATTGCCGTCAATTACTATTTCAAAAATTCAATGGTCGGCTATGCCGCCGTAACTTTTGTACTAAACTATTTTTAAAAGTTCAATGGTCGGTTATGCCGTCGTAACTTTTATACTAAATTATATTATATATATTATTATAATGCTTTATTAATTGTTTAAATATTGATGTGTTATATTATATCATGTTTTAAATATTTACCGAAATGACAAACCTTGCAAAATTAGAGTTTGTTGCACTGGATGTTTCTGGGAATAATTATCTGTCATGGGTGCTCGATGCAGAATTACATTTTATACAAACGGGTTAAAATATAATATTGAGCCTGGAAAAACTTCAACTATCGAACAAAATGCAAAAGCTATTATATTTCTTAGGTATCATATTCACAAAGATTTAAAATCAGAATATCTAACAATTAAAAATCCGCTCACTCTTTGGAATAATTTCAAAGATAGATTTGATCACCAAAAACTTGTTTATTTACCGTCGGCCTGATATGTCTAGATTAATTTAAGGCTACAAGATTTTTAAATCTGTTGCAGAATAATTCCATGTTATTCAAAACAAGTTCGAAACTAATTTTATGTGGTGAGAAAATTACTAATGCTGAGATGATTGAAAAGTCTCTCTCGACTTTTCACGTCAACACTATGATACTAACGCAACAGTAGAGAGAGCACAATTTTCAAAAATATAGTGAATTCGTAACTCTCCTTCTTGTGACTGAAAAAATAATGAGTTGTTCCTAAGAAAATCACCAGACACGTTTTACAGGCTCTGCCCAGTTACCTGAAATACATAACACGTCATTCCAGAAGAATGAACGTGGAAAATGGCATAGAGGAGGATGAGGTTATGGATGAAACCGTGGACGAGGAAGTTTCCGTGGTTGGTTTCAAAATAAATATAATTCTGGCCACCTGAAATGGCGGCGGGATGGTTACAACAACTCTGGCAATCTGAGGTGGCAGCCTAAAATGCCAAATAAAAGGAATGTATCACAAGAAGGAGATGCTAGAGATATTTGTCATAGATGTGGGGCTGAAGGACATTGGGTTTTCACTTGCTGAACGCCAAAACATCTTGTTGACTTGTCTCAATCATCTAAAAGGCCTAAAGGAAAAATGGTGGAGACGAACTTTGCTAATTATAACCAGAATTTAGTTAATGATGAACCCTTAAATGTAACGGACACGAGTGCCAAAAATTATTACGACCTAGATAATTAATTTTCATGTATTTTTTTATGTATAATATTTTCTATGTTTATGTTTTATGTAATTTGTTTTAATGAAAATGTTGTTTACTTTCATATATACAGTGTAGTATGGAAGATATATGCATTATTGACTGCGCAACTACTCACACAATTCTATAAAATTTGAAATATTTCTCACAATTGACTAAAACCAATTCATATGTGTGGACGATTTCGGGTACATCAAACATAATAGAAGGTCTTGGGAAAACTAGTTTTCTTCTACCAAATGCCCTCTATGCTAGTAAATCCACTATAAATCTTCTAAGTTTCAAGAATATTCGTCTTAATGGTTTTCATATTAAAACCACTAATGAAAATAAAAAAGAATATCATCTTATCACTTCAACTAGCTCAGGCTATAAGAAAATCTTAGAAAAATTACCCTCAATCTTTGCCGGGCTATATGCTATAAAGATTAAAGTCGTTGAATCTCATACTATCAATATTCCCAAAATCATGGATCCAAAATCTCTTACCCTTTGGCATGAAAGACTAGGTCATCCAGGAGTGTCTATGATGCGTCCTATTATTGAAAATTCCACGGGATATCCTCTCAGAAATCAAAAGGTCGTACCACGTAATGAACTTCCTTGTTCAGCGTGTTCTATGGGAAAATTGATTATCCGACCATCTCATGTTAAACTTCAGAATGAATCTCTGAATTTCCTAGAAAGAATTCAAGGAGATATATGTGGTCAAATTCATCCATCTTCCGGTTATTTTAGATACTTCATGGTTTTAATTGATGCTTCAACTAGGTGGTCACATATTTGTCTACTTTCAACCCGAAATACAGCTTTTATAAAATTATTTGCCTAAATAATCAAATTGCGAGCTCAATTCCCTAATCATCCCATTAAATCAATTCGTCTAGATAATGCTGCTGAAATTACATCTTCAACCTTCAATGATTATTGTATGTCAGTAAGAATCTCAATCAAACACCCAGTTGCCCACGTACATACACAAAATGGTTTAGCAGAATATTTGATTAAGAGACTTCAGCTTATTGCCCGTCCCTTACTTCTTAGAACTAAGTTACCTATTTTTGTTTGGGGTCATGCTATATTTCATGCCGCGAACCTAATAAGAATTAAACCATCCGCTTACCATAAAGAATCCTTACATCAACTAATTTTTGGTCAAATACCCGATATTTCTCGTTTTAAGATTTTTGGTAGTGCTGTATATGTCCCAATTTCACCACGACAAAGAACTAAAATGGGAGCACAAAGAAGATTAGGCATATATGTCAGTTTTGATTCACTATCTATTATAAGATATCTTGAACCATTAACTAGTGATATCTTTACTACACGATATGTTGACTGACATTTTGACGAGTCTTTGTTCTCTTCATTAGGGGGATATAATGTTTTGTATAAATTAAATTCTGAACTATCATGGAATGTATCAGGATTTAATTCTATTGAACCACGTACTATCTGTTGGTGTAGGTGCCCTAGAGGCAATACAATGTTTATTTTGATAAACCTTTATGTCAATTGATTATTCAATAAACATATTTATTATGACTTTAATTACTGCGATATATTTGTTAGCATAATAAATGTCCTTAGAATCATGATACATATTGTATAGTTTAGTACATGACTTGAACTTGAGATTATATAATATATCATATTCTTAAATGTCCCTAGTCGAGTATTATTATTATAGGACAATAATAATACATAAATAGACTAGTATGTTGTTTGACAGATAACCACATCTCATTGGTTATAAGTATGGGGATACTAAAGTCAACACATAGGTACATGCAGGAGTACATGGTACTGGACAGACCCACAGTGAGATTCTTCATGTTTAATAAAGTCATAAGAAAGACTCACAGTGATAATGGTGTAATGATCCTCTGACTTGAGATCATTATATTTTTATACGAGGATTAATATACTTTGACTACATTAAAAGTTACCTTTGACCGGGTAATGATAAAAGTGGACATCGGGTATATCATGAGTCGTATGAGAAATATGAATGATAGATAAAGGATTTAACCCTCCTATAATTAGGAGAGATATTATTGGCCTCTTGATTGAGTGAGACTATAAAATGCATGGCCGTGCTCAAATAATGATTTGTTTTCATAGTCTACTCATGGATCAAGTAAACCCGGATTAAATGTTGAAGAGGATGACTAAATACATGCCTCGAGTTTAATCTATAATATATATGGTTAAAAGGATTATATTACACGGAAACATTAATCACGAAAGGTTTTATCGAATCACGATTTAATTATTGTTTAATTGGGTAGCAATGATGTATTACTAGATGCCGCTCATTGTTTATAATTTTATTGGAGAATAAAATTATTGCCAATTAAATAATAGCCTATAGGGTCACACGCAAAGAGCACTTAGAGGAATAGTTAATTTAAATTATAGATTTAAATTAATTGATAATTATTTGAATTTTTATTATATTAATTAAGTGAGACTTAATTAATTAAGATAATATAAATTCAAATTAGAATTGTATTTCTGCCCATAATAATTAAGTATGACTTAGTTATTAATTAAATAATAAAATTCGTTTTATTATTTTCCTAGACCTACATGGGTTAGGTTTTGCTGTTATGGGCCTGTTAACCAAACATTATAAATAGATAATGTATGGTTAAGAGGCACAACACGTTTTTGATAGAAAAACCCTAGAAGAGGCAGCAAAGAGGCAGGAAGACAATTCGAATTATCAAAGGTTTGCTAGTACATCCACTCCGTAATCAAGATCGTGAGACGCTCTTGAAGGTGCTCGTGTGGATACCATAGAGGTGTTTTCGAGAGGAAGACACAAGTCGTGATAGCAAGGATCTCCGTTGAGTTCGTGACATTCAAGATCGTAATAGGTATGATTCGATTATCACCATAATCCGTCCAATCTTATACATGATCCTGCGTTAGGGTTCCGAAATTTTTCGTTATATTTACGTTTATCCGCTGCGTTTTATGCCTCGGAACCCAACACTATCAATGTGAAATTGAGATTCAAAGAATTATTCATATACAAAATATTGTTAATCAAATGTCAGATGCTTTTAATGATTATGAACGCATTACGAAATCATATTACCCGTTGTTAATGTTCTAATGAGGGTTGAAATCCCTAAACTAAAATCAATTCCTGAATAATTGATTGGTGATTCAAAACTACGCCAAAAGCGTGGTAGACCTGTTGGTGCAAAATATATTGTACCACGAAAATGGAAATTAATTGGACATTCTCCAGAAGTGGCAAGTGTTCCAGAAAATACCCCAGAAGTGGTATTACCTCATGAAGAGGTACAAGCCCCTGAAGTGGCTGTGACAAAAATCCCTGAAGTGGTATTGCATCCTGATGAGGATATTGACCCAGAAGTGGCACATGCTTCCATAGAAGCAAAGGTACTTGAAAATTATGAGATCTCGATAAGTTATGTACATAATAGGAAATTGTTGGATCGTGGGAGTATTGAAATTGATGATGTATATGTTTTTTTCGTGACATGTGATATTATGATGAACTCCGATCCTGAACCACAAAGTGTGGAAGAATGTCGACAAAGAGATGATTGACCAAAATGGAAAGTTGCGATAATCCAAGAAGAACTGGACTCCTTGCGCATGAGAAATGTATCTGGATCTGCAGTACAAACACCAGCTGGTGTAATCCCTGTTGGGAATAGGTGGGTATTTGTACGAAAATGAAATGAGAGAAATGAAATTGTGAGATATAAAGCCCGACTGTTAGCCCAGGGATTCTCTAAAAAACCCGGACTAATTACCAGGAAACATATTCTCCTATTATGGATGGATTTACTTTTCATTTTCTGATGGGTATGACTTGTATGGAAAACTTGGAAACACGTTTCATGGACGTTGTAACAGCCTACCTATATGAATCACTTGATAGTGATATTTATATGAAAATCCCTGAAGGATTAAAGTTAGATGAAACTAAGCCTCAACATTTATATTCTGTTAAATTACGACGATCATTATATGGTTTAAAACAATCTGGTCGTATGTGGTACAACAGGCTTAGTGAATATTTATTGAATGATGGGTATATTAATAATCAAGTGTGTACATGTGTTTTTATTAAAAGGTCAGAGACTGGTTTTGTTATTATTGTTGTATGTGTTGATGATTTGAATCTTGTTGGTACTTTTGAAAATATTACTAATGCTGCTAATTATTTGAAAAATGAATTTGAAATGAAGGATCTTAGAAAGACAAAATTTTGTTTAGGTATACAGGTGGAACACTTATCTTCAGGTATACTTGTTCATTAGTCAACCTACAAAAAAAAAGTGATTGATTGGTTCTATATGAACAACTCTTATCCACTAACAACGCCAATGGTTGTTCGGTCACATGAACCTGATAAAGATCCATTCCGACCTAGAAAGCCAGATGAAGATACTCTTGGACCTGAAGTTCCATATCTTAGTGCAGTTGGCACTCTTATGTATCTTGCAAACAATACAAGGCCTGATATTGCATTTATTATGTATTTATTGGCAAGATTCAATTCTGATCTTACCAAAAGACATTGAGATTGAGTCAAACATATATTAAGATATCTTTGTGGGATGGTTGATTTTGGATTATTCTTTCCAAAAGATTCGAATTCGCAGCTAATTAGATATGCAGATGTTGGGTACATGTCAGATCCTCATTTTGGACGATCACAAACAGATTACATATTCACATATTGTGGCAATGCTGTTTCTTGGAATTCTATGAAACAAACTATGGCGGCAACCTCATCAAATCATGCAGAACTACTAGCGATCCATGAGGCAAGCAGAGAATTTATTTGGTTGCGATCTGTTATTCAACATATTTGGGAATCATGTGACTTATCAGGTATCTCAGACAGTCCTACAATTATGTTTGAAGATAATTCAGTCTGCATTAAACAACTCAATGAAGGATACATCAAAGGGGATCGAACAAAATACATCTTGCCGAATTTCTTCTATAATCATGAGCTCTAACAAAATGGTGACATCGATATACAACAAATTCGCTCAAGTGAAAATCTGGAAGATTTACTTACAAAGTCATTACCTACATCAATATTTGAAAGCTGCGAAGTAACCTGGTCATGCGGAAATTGAAAAACTTGATACATTAAGATGTCAAATTATGAGGTATTTTATTCAGGGGAAGACTATATTCTTTTTTTTCGTAAATATTTTTATCCCATTGAATTTTTTTTTACAAGATTTTAACGAGACAGTCAAACTCTATAATGATAATCAGGGGAATGTTACATTATTGATTGTCAATTTAATATATTATATTTAACCGCCTAGAATTATCAAACTTCGTTGAGAAGCTAGTGTATGGTCGGTCACTCTGGCCTTGCTATGCTCCATTTGTTTTAAGAAATAGGAAAAACACATGGCCTGTTTGGCTGGGCTTAAAAATAAGTCTTTTTGGACTTATTTTCGGGTAAAAATTTCATATTTTGATAATTTTTTTTTATACAAGTATTTAATGTATATTTGAGATTCTATAAGTTGCAAAAAAAAGTTAACTTATTTCAGAAAAAAGTTAGGAATCCTAACTTTGTCTTAAAATAAGTTGACTTATTCTGGAAAAAAAGTTCCCCCAAACACCCCCACAGTTTACATGTACAAAAGTTTAATAGAAACTTCGAGTTCAGATTACTCTTTATTACAGAAAAAGTATTACTAATAAATAAGTAATCTATAACATATATGAAATATAATAATTATATTACTTTTAATTTTATTTTAAAAAATAAATAATATTTAACACCTGGGCCGGCCTACGTGGACTTTTAGAATAGCCCCAGTCTGGACCAACCCAACTACAAAAATAGTAATAAAATAATCATTGTGAATCTGGTAGGATCAAAATGGATGAGAACAGAACAGGTCATACATACAACTATGTATAGATACAAGTAGACAGAGATTTGTGTTCCTGAAGTTGACTTGAAAACTAAGATAAACTCACCTTATTTGTATGTTCATCTACTTACAACACAAACAAACAGCTACCTAATTGATGTGTCTGTATAATATATAGTGTAAATTTATATAGACACGCACAAACGTGTGTGAGTGTGTGTATATATAATAGAAGTGATGGTGGGAGGTGGGCCTGTGAATGGAGGAGGGGGAGAAATATGGAAGGCGCATACAGCATTAGCGTTAGTGCAGCTATTCAATGGCGGATATCATGTTATTACAAAAGTAGCACTTAATGTTGGGATTAATCAGCTTGTTTTTTGTCTAATTCGTGATCTCATTGCTCTCTCTATTCTTGCTCCTCTTGCCTTTTTTCGCGAAAAGTCAGTTCCATTACTCTCTCGTATCTTATGTTCATTTACGTATGTTTATTTTTATGTTTTTCTTTCTGTATTATCGACCTCTCACCAGGTATATAATTACATGGAAATGAAGTAATTAGTGATTCGATGTTCAGTTTATCGGATAACTTAAAGATGAAATGCAATGGTTATTAGTGTAAATAAGGTGATAGTCTGGAAAGTATATTCCGGTGAAACAAACATGGTCTAGAAGTCTCGCATTATTAAATTATAAGCATGACGGGAAGGATCAATAAAGCATTTATCGTTAATGGATAGAGGGAATCTTAAAGTAAAGAGATAACTTGTTCAAATGACAACCGAATAATAGGTTAATATTCTCATCAAGTACTATTTAAGTTTAAGAGTAGTTAGACATTTTAATTAGCTTGCGTCTGTACTTTTAGCTCGGTAATGCAAATCCTTTGTTGTAAAACTTGTATGCTCTAGAATAAATTCTTAGAAGTTGAGCTCTAGGAAGTTAGTTTTGGGGGTTTGGATCATTTCTCTATTCTTTGTTATTAGTATTTAGTAGTGTGAAGCCCGTAACTGGAATTTGAATCTGCAGTAACTTGTAGTAGACAACTCGTCTACTGATATGTAAAGGGAGCTTCGGGCGCTGGGTCGGTTGGAGGACATCCTTCTCTACAGGCCTTTTCTGTTTCTTTACTTTGAAATGTATATATTGATGCTTTGATATTTCTCCCCACTCTTGATAGTATACATCATGTATTCAGCCTTAGTACTGTCATTGGTTGTTCTAATTGTAAAATGATTCAGATGTCGAATAATGCATCTCAAAAGATCTGTACTGTAGTCATACCTGATATATTAATTTAAACTTCAAATATTTTTCTATTTTGTATCACCATGTGATGTGGATATAATACCCAGCATGGTATAAATTATTAATGGTTTTTTGTTGTGAACATATTTAATCACTGATAGAGCTTGATAGAAAAGATAAACTTGTCCAAACAAAAGACAAATAACATAATCAAATCAAATCAAAGGTTTTGACGTGCGTCCACTTTTCTTTCTGCAGAAGAATCAGACCACCTATGACTAAGCACTTCCTTTTATCATTTGTCTTTCTTGGGCTTTCTGGGTAAGATTATTTGAGTTTTATATTTTAAGCATGCTATCTATTGCATAGGTTTTTATATTTTCTTCTTATTTATTCGTATACAGGATATTTTTGAATCAGCTTTTGTTTCTTATTGGTCTTGGCTACACGAATCCAACCTATGCTGCTGCCATACAGCCTGCGATTCCTGTCTTTACATTTATACTAGCTGCTATCATGGGGTCAGTTCACCCAACAGTGTATTTTCTGTGTTCGCATTTTTGCTGACATGTAGTTTACATTACAAGTATGTGTATCTGCTTCTTCAACTGCTTATTAAAATTTAAAGTGTTGTTCATGCAGTACACAAACAGTTAATTTGCTCAGGACCTATGGTCAACTGAAGGTTGGAGGTACTCTTGTATGTGTTTTTGGTGCAATTTTAATGGTTATATTCCGCGGTCCTGTGATTTTTGGTTTCAAGGAATCAGATTTTACAGCACAAAATGAAATAAGTGCTAGTGGTCAACCAGAGCCTGCTGGATGGTTTTTTAATATCATTTCCGGCTTGGGGCTGGATACCTGGCACATTGGTGTCTTGTGCCTAATAGGGAACTGTATGTGCATGGCAGCTTATCTAGCCATTCAGGTAACAAATATATATTTCAAGCTAAAATTTAATGATTGACATGTATATTGACACTTATTATTGCAACCAGCCTACAAACTGTAGCGTTTCAGCATTATTTTCCCTGTAATCAAACCAATCCTCACATGGTTTTCATAATTAGGATATATTTTCCTGCCCGCATTGTAACTTTGTGAGTTGGTTACATGTATAGTTTCTCATATTTGATTGATATAAAGGTTAACTTGTAATTTCCAGTGGTTGGTATTTATGCCAGTGTGAACAGACTTAACTGATTTTGGCAAATTGCAATTTTACTCCTGCAAATAATTCCAGGCCCCATTATTAGCCAAATATCCTGCAAGTATATCTGTGACAGCATATGCGTACTCTTTCGGCGTGTTGTTTATGGTAGTCACAGCAATTTTCATGACGAACTCAACTGATTGGAATTTGACGAAGTCAGAGATTTTTGCAGTGTGCTATGCTGTAAGTTTCTTAATCATTTTTTTTCAATTAGTTGCATGCTGGTAGATGTTTTGTTGTACCTATTAAGGTCCTTGCTCTATTTCAGACTAGCACAGTTATAATGGATTATATAAATTTATATTTGTACTTGCCTCCCGCTTGAGACTAGAACATTGACCGGTTTGACCAGATGATATTTTGTTAAGCAGGTCACCATAGCTGTTTGCCTCGTTTCCGTTGTTGATGCCCAAGTATAATAGATTTCTCTCAACTCTCGTATCTTCAGTGAACATGAGGCTATGCTATTGCAGCTCCCTTAATGGTACTGAAGCATTGTGCTTTGATAAATATTCAAATTACTTTTTCTATGTATGGGATGTGAGCCCTGAACTCCAACCAGTCCACACAAGATAAACTCCCTCATAGGTATCCACCCACCAGTAATCTAATAAAAATACTCCTAATATAGTTAAATTATATTATTAACGGTTATTACTTCAAAATAATCTTAGGCTTTACATGATTCCATCTGCAACTGTAAAATCAAACAACACAACGTGTTTAACGTGAAAGAATGGTTTTCTAGCAAAATTTGGCCACGTTATCATCCTTGTAGTCTCAGTTTGATCGTGCACACATGGATGAAACATTATAAAGAAACTTTCTTTCCCTACTCCAATGAAAGGTAACAAGAGGTAGGAATAACGATTTTTTTAGGTCTATGGAACAGGCAGCCATTCAGCTACAGGTATTAAACCTTTGGGACAGGTATTAAACCTTTGGGACAGGATTTAAAGGAAGTACCAAGCTCGTAGTGCTGTAGATACTAGGGCAAGAGATAATAGGACAGAGACGATGGCATTTTGAGAGGTGCCAGAGAAACATCAAATGGTGGAGGTTTTATGCTGCTGAGCGGCAAATGGATATTAACAATGTCAGAAGCTGCTCCTTCCTTTAGTTCTGTTTTCTCCCTGCTTTTCCTTCAATTTTCTTTTAAGCCATTATATTTTTCCTGGTAGGATCTGCTTGAGGTTGGTTACCATGAGTCGTTAACTTGGATTCAGATAGCTTTGAAGATGAAAATCCACTGATGTTTTGGGTTATGTGGTGCTCGGGCCGTTGGTCATTGGTGGGACCTGACAAGTGACTTAAGAACGTTTGAAATGTCCATATACCTTTTTAAATTAAGAACAGTCTCTTCTGATTTACCTACGACTGAAGTTTGTTGTTTACAACAGCTTGTGCATTATAAGCAATATAGTACCTATACAGAGCACACTGCACCACTATTGATGCGTTTTCCAGCTTATATATGTAGTATTGTAGTATTAACTAAGCTGTTACTAGAATAAGATATAACCTGGGAGTAGATGGACAAAGATTTCAAGTATTCCAGCATCTGAAGCCTGGCAAGTGCTGATTGCAAGTTTTCAACAAACAAGCACTAATAATTAGATCTTACCAAAGCAGTCAATTTTAAAAACTAGAATAAAAATGTTTACAGTTACAGATACAGATATCCTATATAATCATATATATCAAATTTATTTCCAAAACATTATTAAAAGGTTAAAATCAGTAGTGAAATAACAGTTAGGGTGTGTTCGGTTGGAAGGATAGGAATGGGTTGGGATGAGAATGAGCGAAAGGAATGAAATGGGTTGGGATGAGAATGAGGTGGGATAAAAATGCTCTTTCCATTCTTTTGTTCGTTTAGTAATATTAATTTTATTGGGAATGGAATGATCATTTTTATTAATTTATTTGTTTAATATATAGATAAAACGAATTCTAAAAAAAAGTTTATTCAATAATAAATTTACTAAATAATATAAAAAATATAAGGCAAAATTAATTTACATGAAAAATAAGATTATATATATAATTTAAATTAAAAAAATTAACAATTAAAAAATTTAAATAGCTAAACAATTTTTTTATTAAATATATTGAATCTATGTTACTCGGACTCGGCTAGAAGTGTCCAACATGGATACGTGTCCAAGTATCGGACTCGGCAACATTTTGAAAAATATACATGTTTTTGGCCTAAAATAAGTGTCCAAATCCGAGTGTCCATGTCCGAGTGTCGAGTGTCCGACACGGGTACTCGAAGTTAAAATGAAGAGTCCGAGCAACATAGTATTGAATTACAAACATATTATATTCAAGAGCAAAAACAAAGATAAAAAATTATTGTTAGTAAGAATAAAAATGGTTATCCCATGTGGGAGAGTGAGATACAAAATTGACTTATTAGGAAGGATATGAATGACATGAGGATGAGTGATTCCATTCCCAAATACTCAGCCGAACAATTATTTTTTCATTACCGACGGAATGGTCATTCCATTCCCACGAAAATTCATTCTTATCCTCCAACCGAACATGTTCTTAGAACCTGGGAGTAAATAGACAAGGTTTCAAGTATGTTCAGCATGTAGAACCCGGTAAGTCCTAATTGCAACAAACAAGAATTAATATCTATAGTATCTAAAACTAATCAGCTTTAAAAACTAGAATAGAAGTTTTACTGTTATAGATAAAAATATCCTATGTAATCACATATATCAAATTTATTTCCAATATCATCATTAAATAGTTACAATCAATGGTGGAACTACAGAGTGGGTGGAGGCGGGGAAAGCTGCCCACCCTTGCCCTATAAGGAGGATAAGTATTATATACATATGTATTTAAGTAAATAATTACTTGGCATGTGCTTGTGATGTTTTTTTTCTACAAATCGATTACCAGAAATTTAAGTACTCCCACACACATTTGTCTCTATGGGACACAAACACATTTATTATCCACTAGACTACAATGCCAGGGGATGTAATCGTGATGTTAGGTTTTAAGTTTACATAAATGTACACATAAAACCTTTTAAGTTTATTTAGTAGGAATCTGAAGTCTGAACATCAAAATTCCACATAAATGAACACATAAAAACCTTAAAATTTACTGATAAATAAATAGAATTCTCTTACACCAAAATGCTTGAAAAGTATCTATTTTAATACATGTTAATTAGTGTTTCAATCAAGAAGATGGGTTTTGGCGATAAATATCTCGCACATTTTTTGTTGGAAATCAAACAATTCTAAAAAATAATAAAATATTATATTATATCCAAATGGTACTCATATGTACTCGAATTCGAATGTACCAATGTTTTTTATTATCCTAGATCCAATTATAATAGTATATATATCTAGTGAATATTTTGTTACTCCTAAACTCTCCCCAAACGCTACTCTCCGCGTGAGATATACTAGGTATGTTTGGTTTGGTTTGGTTTTGTTACTCATAAACCGAGCTGCACATTTTTTGCATGCATTATTAATTTATATAACTTTTAAATTTTTTAGTATAACTGTACCCCCTCCCCCTGGCGGGAATATCTGCTGGTGCCACTGGTTGAAATTTACTATATATTAATGATAACAAGAGAATCGTATGCTATTGTTCTACTATCGTTAGCTGAGGTTACTTCTCCGAAGTTCAATTTTAAGTAATTACTTGATTGTTCATTTGAGTAATTGCTTGTCATTGGGGACAATGATATAGAATACTCTGCCTAAGTAATGATTTGCTGTTGGAATAACTGTTACCAATTAGTTACTGTATCCTCTCATGTTCTGTCCTACATCAGATGTGCATCTACATGCTTTCCCTGATTTGCTCTAGGGTCATCCCTTTTTCTTTATACTTATTGGTCAATGAATCATGGGGTGTGCATGTAGCAACTATAAATTCGCTAGAATGTGTAAGTTTTATAAGTAACATATCAATTGTAAAATTTAGTGCCTTGCTGTAGGTTAAAAGTGTAGACTCTTCCATATATGAATTGTCATTCTTTACAATTACTGAAAGTATCTGGCGTGATTGTTTTTAGTTGAAGAAGATAACATAGTGGATACATCAGAACAGTGGTGATTTTCATGATTTATTTTACAGGGAATTGTTGCATCTGCCCTGAACTATGGACTCTTGACATGGTGCAATAAGATTGTAGGTCCTGCTTTAGTTGCATTATATTTTCCACTTCAACCCGCTGCATCTGCATTTCTTTCAAGGATTTTCCTTGGGAGCGCAATTTATTTGGGAAGGTTAGCATCACATTCTATCACCTTTAGATGTATTTCATCTTGTCTTTATATACTTTCCTTATGTGTCATACTGTTTCTCACAAAGTCCTACATGCGAATCATACTTTATTGGGAACTAAGCACCATGATTTCCATGTTTAAACAGCATTTTAGGTGGATTTTTAATCATAGCTGGGCTATATTTGGTCACTTGGGTGTCCTATCGTGAAAAACAGTCAGCCTCGGGCATTATTCCTCATGTTTCTCGTCCGTCAGACCCTCTTATTCCCAGGGTGTCCTCTATTGGAAAGATTCCTTACCAGTTGGGGAATATTTTCTCGGGGCCATCCACCTCAGTACCAAAGATCATGGATTAAAAAATATCAGGGGTATGTAATATTAATATTTGTATCAATATGAACTCTCCTGATGATATCAGTATTATTAGTAGAGTTATCTATACCGAAAATTAATGAGTTTATATGTTGAAAGTGTCAGTAGAAGAAATTTAATCCCTAACATGGTATCCTAGTTGAAACTCTCTTCTCTTGGTAGAAAACATGTGGTCGAGGTTTCAAGCCTCAATGTTGTTACCAAGAGAAGAGGGGTATCCACTAGGCTACAATGCTAGGGATGGAAATTGATGAGTTATGTTTGTTTCCATCTCCAATAAAACCATTGTGAAAGAAGTAAGATGGACGGGGACAGAACAAAACATGATGCTCTCGTTTTCTCATTGAGAGCATCCTTTTATATTCTTCAAGATTAATAAAAACAGAGCTGGCATTAGGACCTCTGAGAGATGGGTCCAAAGCTTTACATCCCATCCAATTTATATGCATTCACATTTCATCTTTGTAATTGATTTGGCTCTTGAATTATCCTCGTGACCCTTCTGATGGTACACATAAAATCACATGTACTAATAAATTATTCCATGGGTTATTGACCTTTGTAGTCGGTCTGTGATTGACGGAACACAAAATCTTTGACTGTGTCCAGAGACGCAAGCTATATTGAATGATTCCGGGCAAAAAGACATTGTCATTGTCAAAAAAAATTCAAAAAATGGATTGATTGTTCTTCGATTTGGATGGGAATCATACAGTAGGTGTTAGCATATATGTTAATATATTATTATAGGAAAATATGAGAGTTACCTTTATTATTATTATAGAGAATTCTCTTATTATATTTAGGGGGTTTATTCAATTTGGATTTTACAGTATTTTTTTGTATTTTAAAAATCCGGGGTATTCAATCAGGATTTTAAACTGTACTTTAAAATCTGGGGGTATTCAATCAGGATTTTAATCAATGATTTAAAATCATGTGGTATTCAACATGGATTATTATTAATCAATTAAAATCTAGGGGTATTCAAAAACTTATTAACACCGATGGATTTTAAATATCCATGGATTATGTTGAATTTTCCTATATATTTTTTATGTTTCAAAATCTTTTCTTAGTACGAGAGATTCTACAGGATTTAATGTGGACTCTATGAATTATGTAAATAATCTATGACTCTGCGTGCAATCTTGAATCAAATACAATCAATAAAAAATTAATGGACTATAAATAATACTTTAAAATCTGGATTGAAGACACCCTCTTAGTTTCCTTTGATATAGATTAGTAATTGGCTATGTAAACCATTGTGATATTGTAAAAGAATCAAGGTTTATACGTTCAATTTTGTATGAGAATAAGAGAATTTGAGATTATTTTATCATGGTATTAAGAGTCTAGGTTATTAGGTGTGACGTGCAAGAATTTGTAGGCGTGAAATCTACGAGAGTTTGTAGATGAAAGAAACAAAAATCCTCCAAGAATTTGGGGATGTGAAAAAGCGAGATATTCACGAGAGGTCGTGGATATAAGAAGAGCCTACAAGAGTACTCTTGTGGGTTAATTTAAAAAAAAAAAAAGAAGAAAGAAGCACAATATCGATGATGATGGATTTGTTGAATAGGGTGTCTCAAACCAACGACGATAAAAGTAGAGATTTTCAGAAGAATCATGACAAACGGTAATGGTGGCAACGATGACAAAGAAGGTGATGAGGACAAAGATGATGAAGAATTGATCATAACAAGAAAACTGATTTAAGTGGGTGATTATGGTGATTGAAGCGGATGATTCTATTTTTTTAATTTTGACAAACTCTCGATTTTGAGTGTTGAGGGGGATGTTAGCATATATGTTAATATATTATTATAGGAAAATATGGAAGTTACCTTTATTATTATTATTAGATAGAGTTCTCTTATTATATATTTAGTTTTCTTTGATATAGATTAGTAATTGGTTATATAAACTATTGTGATATTGTAAAAAAATCAGGACTCGTGCCTTCAATTTTGTATTGTAGGTGAAGAAGAGAATTTGAGAATTAGATATTATTTTATCAGTACGCATCAGACAACTCAGAGGATTCGAACAATCGAGCCATTTTAGATCCAAAAGTAGGCATCACTCCAAAAGTAGCAGTCAGAGAATCTAGAGCCTTATTAAACCCTTTTTGTAGCTATAATTATTTTAGATCGAGAGAAATGACAAAATTAAATAAATTTTAGGATCAGAGACGAAACCAGCAAATGTTCATATCAACACTTTTAAATATTTAATGTAACAAATATACAAAAATATTAGTACAAAATTTATAATAAAACTCTACGTTCTTTCAAATCACGAAACGTGTCTATAATTGAGTCAGTACTAAAACTTTTCGCTATTTGTCTTTCGATATAAATAATCATACAATTTTTCTATTTTAATGGGAGAAATTTAATAAATTAAAATTTCTATTTTATAGGGGTTAATTTTTTTTATAGGGATCAAAATTTTTCTATAGGGACCAAGTATTATATTTATTTAAATATATAGATTAAAATATAATTTTTTTTAAATTATAATATACATATATCAATATTACGATGACCCGGGGCATGGTCACCTCTCGCCCCTATGAAGTTTCGTCCCTATTTAGGGTTGAGTCAAACAATAAAATTATAAATGCAGAGAGTTTTTTCTTGAGGTAATGCTAGAAAAGAATTTTAACTGGTGGCCCACTATGTTCTTGGTTACTTTGGTCAATAACCAGTGCTCTCAACAACTCAGCTACAGGCCCGGAGATGTATTTAACATAATTTAGAATTAATGAAAGTAAAATAAGTAATGATTGATAAAAAAAATATACTTCTTAAATATTTTTTGGATAAAAATGTACTCAGTCCATCCCATTTTGTAAAAGAATGAACTTACTATACTTACTATTTTTTAACACCACTTTTCACTGTTACACCCACTACTTATCCACTCTATACTCTTTTTTTATTAAATAAATATTATTACACTCACTACTTTCCTCCACTATCTTCAAATCTATTATTAAATATAGATAGATTCCACTACTTTATCCATTTTTCAACTAACTTTACTCCTTTTTTAGTATCTTTTCTTAATCTCCATGAAAGTCAAACAAGCTCACATAAAATGGGACTGATGGAGTAGTCATTAATCAAACTTTAACGTTAAAATTTATAAATATTTAGTAATAAAATTATATGAATGTGAAACAATATTTCAAATATTATCACTCACCAGTTTTTAGAAATCTAAATATTATTAAATAATTATAAAATCATGGTTGAAATTTAAATATGACTAAACATTTCCCCGGAAGGAAATTTAAATAGAAACAGCATAAATGGTAAATAACAAACAATTAATAATATCAAATTATACTTGATAATAATAAAAAAAAACTAACACAGCAGAATAGGCAATTGAAATCTGAGGGTCCTAGTCGGTTTCACTTGCACCAGTTAGAGGTCCAACACCAATTTTTTCAAATAATCTTTTTTATATTTTTCATCCGATCTAACACATTTTTAATTGTTAAGTTACCAATTTTCCCAAAGCCTCAAGGGTGTTAAGAAACTGATTTACCAGCATCATATAACAATAATTGCATTTGCATTATGAGAAACGAATTTAGGAAAGGAAATTCTCCCAATAATTTTCCTTGAAAATAAAGGACGGATTTAGAAATTAAGCACATGACACATTAGACACGTACAGTCTAAACTCGATAAATGGATATTCGAAAAGCAAATAATCTTATTAAATGGATAAATTTTTCCGGTCCCAAAATAATAGAAACTGTGCATTTTTTACCTCGATAAATGAATAATCTCGATTAATGAATATAGTTTTCAGGTCCCGAGCGAATTCATTTATCGAGATTTAATTGTATATTTTTTCAATGAAAATTTGCCATATTTTTAATAAGCTAAAAAATTGACATATTTTTTACCATTGAAAATTTTTTATATAAAAAAATCTCCTATCTCCTCACTGAATGTTTTTCAAAATTTATTTGATGTCTTCTTGAATGTCGATCGCAAATTTCAAAGACACAATCATGCACCTATTCACCTAGCAAACAATTAGCTTCACACAATCGGGTACAACTAATGTCCCCATCAGGAATAATGTTATACTATACTACATTTTACAGGAATTTTAATGGTTGCGCTTCATCGTATCTCAGAGTATAATGAGAATCAAGCCAAACGTAATTTTAATATTAAGGGGTTATGTTCTTTATATAGGTGTGCGAGAACCTTGGAATTAGATTAGAATTAAGAGACTTGATGACCAAGTCTCCTAGCAACAAGATTGTTGAAACCTTTTAGGAATTAGGATTCCCGTTGGACTCTTCCCACGTTAGGGTCTCTAGATCCTTCTAGGAAGATGGTCTTCAAAAGACTTCTTGGACCTTTACAGAGCCTTTATTAATTAATTATGAAATTAATTAATAGCAAAGACGCTTAATGGGCCTATGACTTCAACAGAACTTGTGGGCTGGAGTTACAAATCCAGTTAATCCTAAGATTTATTTTCCTAATTCGTTTCAAGGGCCCAAACCTTTGGATCATACTAGATCTAATAAATAAAATAATAAATGTTATATTTATTATTTTCTCAGAGCTATTTTTACCCATATCAATAGATGCATTCTATTCCCTTCCTACATATACTCATCAATTCTGTTTTACTGCAGCTTCTTACCAGCAAGATTGACTCTTATCTTCAGTGGCATCTAAATTATTCATGTTTTTATATACAATTTTCCAGAATAATAATTTGATAATGTTTGTACTAATAAATTAGTTGGATACTTCTGACGACAAAAAATTAATTGGATACTTGTATAAAATTTGTTTTTATATAAATGAATTTTTATTATCAAAAGTCTAGTAGTAGCTTTGAACACAAATTTCATAGTCATGCTAGATAAAATTAGTTTATTATCCAATACATAAGTTTATGTTTATCATTCGACAATAACAAAAACATTTATCACTGGTACAACATGTTGTTTTCATGTTCTCTAATTCAATAAAATTAAGCTAATGTATTGTATTGTGTTCTAGCGAGGGAGTAGAACGACTATTAGTCATTGGCACAATGTATAACATCTCATGATGGCTGTCATATCTCTTCTGCAGTCATTGTTGCAGGATCTATAACAGGTTTTATCGCATTACAGAGCGCGGCTTCATTGATTTTGCCCCATAAAAGAATGTACATTCCTGCAACTACTAGAATCGATCCGAGGACACTGTTTTGTTTCATTAACAGAAGAAGAACAAGTTAGTACTTAGTATTGCTCTTTTTTCGTATTTGGATTCCATGAAGTTGTTACTAGCTTACCAAGTATCAACGCTAAATATTTTCATGCTCAGATGAACTCAGGAGAATGCAATTCCTAGTGTAAACTGACTTCGTATACAGAAATATCAAAAATTGAAATGGATCATTGTCACGTACCTTCCGAGGTGAATCTGTTCATGTAGAAATGTAATATCAAAGGCGGCCACAAATATTTGTATTAAAGGGCTGAAGGCTGAGGTGAAAACAGGACCTCTTTCTTTAACACACCATGACATTATCACATAGCATAATCCTGATCCTACCATTCCCTACATAGTAGTTAGCACTTTTAGTTAATTAATTAGTTAAGTATTAGTCACATAATCATATCATTATCACTCGAATGACCATGCAGTTTAATGTAAGCATGGACACGACATATGCTATAATTGTTTAATTAACCAATATGCTGCAATGTTCTGTACTAGAGAATCTTTAATATTAAAGTACTAGTATCGTATTCATATATTCTAGAAAATAAAATCCAAGAAACTTTTCCACTTACAGAAAAGAGGACAGTTAGAATCTCCAGGTTTCCTTTGATAAGCCAAGAAGATATGTTCCTGTGAATGACAATATACAAGATGGCTGATTGGACAGTGCTAAAGAAAGAAATAATCGCAGTGCTGGAATATTGGTACGGGTAAGTCTTCCCGATCTTAGCTTGTATAAGGAACCACGACGACCACATAATGCTGCCCCCTGTTAAAAGTAGAGTTCCAGTCCCCCACCTCTTTGTGCTAGCTGTTTTGGGATCTTCTAAAGGCGTTGGAAGGTCCCGTAGGGGAATTCCTTTGTAAAGTGTAAGTAATAAAGCGCCTCCAACGCTGACCAATGCTCCAAACACCTTTGCTCTTCCACTTTTGTGTTTCAAATTCACTTTCTCAAGTCTGAATTTTTTGGTTAACATGACATATAAAGTTCATTAGTACAATACTGCGTTCACTTTGAATTATTAAGTTATTTCAGACCTTGGCACAATAAGTAATTGCTTGTTTTCGATCACATTAATGTAGTTGAAAATCAGAATGAAATAAGTAATTTGGTCTGTCTCGTATCCCCCCCCCCCCCAACATCTTATAATTCGAACTGGCTATGTATTTATGATTTTTTGACATATGCTTTAACAAAGGCATCAATAGATTCTAACTTACCCAAATGGCAATGCCATTATAAATGTGTTCACAGGCACCATATTGATGAAAGCGCATGTAAATGTTGCTGATGTAAATTTAAGTCCAAGAAGAAAGAGGTACTGAGTTAGTGTCACTCTGTACAAGAAACACCAATGTAAACGTATTAGCATTGATTCATAACGATGAAACAGATCGATTCACTTTTAAACAAACTGACCCGATTAAAGCACTGAGAAAATGATCACACAAAATGGCGATTGTTGGCTTTGGCCTGCTTTTCCTAAAAGAAAACTTAAACTTGTCATTTTCTTACAGATAGGAAAGCTTCCTTTTCAAGCATGGCATCACACTATACGATATACATATGTACGATTCTGCTTTAGTACTAAAACCAAAATCTGAAAAAATTCTTGGCAAAGTGGAAAAAGATTTCAAGAACCAGAGGATCGATTATCAGTACCTTTCCAAGCAATAAGCAATGGGCGACAAGAAAATTGTAGAGATAATTTGCCGGTAAAAGATAATTAGTAAATGATCCAATCCTTCACTAAGCACTTTCTTAAGAAGTATATTAACAATAGCCAAAGCAAAACTTGTTCCCACCATTGCAATAACCTGCTTCCATTGCTCGAAACAAGTCATTCTTCAACGATTCGATCTTCTGGCTTTCAAGATCTTTTTCGATGATTTTTAACTAATGAATGTGCAGATATAAATATGCATGTTGATTTCAAACACATTTATAAATAGAGTCTCCTGTCTACTGAAGAGAATTCGTATAATTATATTCTCAGCTAATCACATCAACATTTTTAAGCAATCACCAGTGCATTTGTTAATATAAAATGAGTACTTTATTAAGCAAGATAAGGTGATGAGTGATCATTTTTAGACTAGTAGCATGAGGCACTAGTACAGTTAATCAACACTACCAAAAATATGCAGCAATTGCAGCATCTTGAAAAGAAGCAAGCACTATCAGCCATAGTTCATTGCACGGTGCACAACATCTAATACGTGTCTTTCAACAAAAAAGTGGCAACTTCATTATATGGCAAGTGGGGATTTGAGGCAAAATGTAACATTACTTCAAATAATACTTTTAGTTTGGTACAGAATAACTAAGGTATGTATACAACTGTATTTTATTAATTTGATCTTCATTTTTTTTGACCAGGTATTTGATTTGATTTTTGTATCCTTTGCTACTTTAAACCTCCATCTTTAAATATAACTCAGTCCAAAATACTTTAAAATAATAATTCAAAATTTTATTTTTAGTTTTTAATAGTCTAAAGCAGTGAACCAACATGAATAATAAACAGTGCATAATGGAGTTCTGGCACAACAAAATGTTACTCCCTCAATGCCTTTTTAGTGTCCTTAAGAAAAATTGTTCTTAATTACTTATTCTTATCTCTTTTTAAAATGATTTTATAAAGATTTTTTTAATAGTACTTTTAATAATTTTTAATAGTACTTTTATATTATTATTTCTAATATTTGACTAATTCAAATATATAAACAATTTAATTAATTTAATATAATTATAAGAAATAGTCATGAAAATAAATTATCTAATTAATATTTTTTTTAATATATATTTTTTTCATAAAGGAAAAGAATATGATTTTGTGGATAGTAGGGTCCTGGTGTCATGCCTCCAACTTTTTTAGTCGGGACAAATCTTATAAAATCAAGGACACTATTGATGTGTCAACTGTCATGACTAGTTTCAATTGTCATGAATGTCTGGAGTTTTGCTCCCGTGAAAATTTAAACAATTTTATTTAATTTTAATATATCTATTTCTTAATCAAACAAATTAATCATTTGTTTAAACATATTTAACACCATCATTAAGAAATTAAGATAACTAAATGATTAAAAGTAATAAGCATTTAGCCCTAAGTAATCACGTGCAATTTTACTTTTTGATATTATAAAAGAACCAAAACCAAACTAGTTTAAAAAACTGAGAATGAAAAGGAAAAGTAACTATATATTTAAATTGTAATTTCACAAAATAAGAATACTTATTAGCTATGTAAGTCTCCTCCGCCCTTCTCCATTCTCCACCAGGCAGTGCAATAGTTGCATATAAAATGGCCATCTGGTCTTCATGTAAATGATTTCTATGCTATTTCCCTCTTCAAGGACTTGTCTGTAATATTTGATCTGCAATCGGGAATTTCGGAGCTATATCTACAGGAACCTGAAAGATCATATGATGAATATATCAAATTCCATTAACATGACATCTAATTTAAGAAATGCTAAAATTTTGTTTTGGGATCGTGTCCAGCCATATTGTTCATCATTATCCATCATACGGTGGTCTATAGTTGATCAGTCTAAAATCGAGAGCAAGTAGATGTTTAAGTTAACAAGTTCCTCTGACTCGTTTCCTACACATTTATGCCATTGCAACAAAGGCAGTGTCAAACCTGAACCATTTCCAGCTTCTGCAAAGCAAGTTTTAATGGTTGTGTCATGTCACAATATTTCTGCAGAAGTTCATTTGCAGCATCTGTCACCCGTGGCCTGTATTGTAAGTATTTTTCTACTCAAGCTCTCAACTGCACCTTCAACCTGATATTACACGGTTATTTTTTACGATATCCGTGAGGCAATGTGAAAGCTTTAAAATTTGGTGTACTACTACCTTGTCAAAGTCAACAGAAAAAGTTTCGTCTTCATGCAAAACAATGGCACCTTTTTCATAACACCAGTTAAACTGCAGCGCTTGTCCTTTGCTAATAAAACAGCAAGTAAACTCAAACTAAATGATAGGACACTACTAGTAAAAAAACAAGAATATGATGATCAGCCGAACTACCCATGAGCTTCCTCCAACCCAAAACGTACTGATCTGAAGCATCCCGCAAGGAAAGAAACATACATTGACCTGATCAAAGTATTCGGAAGCACATCCTGGCCACACCAAGACACTATATGATATTAGAATTGTCGTTTGAAAAACAGAAGTAAATTTCTATTCAAAGAGGTCATTTAATTGACTTTCCAAGTGTTAGGACATGCACCTATACCAACTTGTGCTGTTGACATGCACGTCTTCGTAAGGTTATTATATGCTAGTCGAAGTAAAGAAATTACATTTCAAGAGTTGTCTTTGTAGTTTCTTGTATACAAAAAAAATAATAAGATAAATTCACTCATCTCCATACCAATGTCATAAAAGAAAATTATTTAGTTACTCGTCATTCAGCAGGATATATTACTTCTGACAAGAGTGAAACATAAACACATGGACAGTTGAGAGAATTATGGACACTCTCTAAACTGCAACTAGAACACACTAACCGCAGGCCCAAGATCAAACTTAACAAGCTAGGCAGAATTATGCACAAACGCGCACACACACTGGCCACTGCTGTTTGACACTGATAAAGCATATAGATATTTCTGAAATATTGAACTGAATTCATAAATCTTATTTGCTACAACATGGAGGGTACATTATATAGTAGGAGTAGAATATTCTAGATTATCTTCTCAATAATTCTAGAAACTTCAGGAAGTTTGCACAATATTTCAACACTCCCCCTTTGTGCGAACTTCGGAGACCAGGCCAAGTTGTGTTCTAAGAAACTCAAATTTTGCCTTAGGCACGGCCTTCGTAAATATATCAGCTACCTGTTCACTTGTATCAATTTTGACGAGATCAATTTCCTCTTCCAACACTTTCTCTCGTATGAAATGATAGTGAACTTCAATATGCTTAGTCCTTGCGTGGAATACCGGATTTGAAGCTAGTCGAATCGAACTCATATTATCACAATAAAGCTTAACCGGTTCCATAGAAGAATGACTGATGTCCTTAATCAATCTTGTTAACCATACGCACTCCTGTGCAGCAAGTGTAGCAGCATTATATTCTGCTTCTGTACTTGATAACGCCACAGTAGCTTGTTTCTTGCTACACCAGGATATTGCAGCTGAACCAAGGTCGAAAATATAGCCAGAAGTAGATCGTCTAGATGAAGGATCACCTGCCCAATCTGCATCGGTGAATCCACTAAGTAAAATCTCAGTGCCTTGCTTATATAGCAGCCCATAATTCATTGTATGTTTAAGATAGCGAAGTATCCTATTTGTAGCATCCAAATGAGGCTTCCTTGGCTTTTGCATAAATTGACTAACAACTCCAACCGGAAATGAAATATCTGGTCTTGTAATTGTCAAATATATTAAGCTTCCAACCAAAATGCGATATGTTTTTACATTCTTGAGCTCCTTTCCAACATTAGCTCTTAACTTCAAATTCTGCTCCATCGGAGTAGCTGCTGGTCTGCAGTTAATCATCTTAAATTTCTCAAGAATCTTTCTAGCATATTGACCTTGAGAAACAAGAATACCTTCCTTGCACCTTGATACCTCCAAACCCAAAAAATGTTTTAGTTCCCCAAGATTTTTCATCTCAAAACGAATAGCAAGTTCATCTTTCAACTTGTTTATCTCTTGCTCATCATTACCGGTTATTATCATGTCATCGACATATAATAGCACAAGAACGTGCACCTTTGAATTTTTCTTTATGAATAGACTTGCATCAGCACTTGAGGACGTATAACCACAAAATGTTAGGTATTGAGCAATTTTCCCGAACCAGGCCCGCGGAGCTTGTTTAAGCCCATAAATAGCTTTCTTGAGTCGACAAACGAAATTTGGAAATTTCTTTGATTTGAATCCCCAAGGCTGCTCCATATAAATTTCTCTATCAATATCTCCGTAAAGAAATGCGTTCTTTACATCTAGTTGCCAAAGTTTCCATCCTTTTGAGACTGCCACAGATAATGTAGCTCGAACAAACGTCATCTTTGCTACTGGACTGAAAGTTTCCTCATAGTCCAACCCATATTTTTGGGAGAACCCACGAGCCACAAGCCTCGCTTTATATCGATCAACACTTCCATCAGATTTACGTTTCACTTTGTAAACCCATTTGCAAGAAATCGGTTTTACTCCTTTAGGTTTCGGAACTAAATCCCATGTCTCATTTTTATGAAGTGCTGATATTTCTTCTTTCATAGCAGCTTCCCAATTTGGACTGCCTTTAGTATCTTCATATGATGATGGTTCAGAATCATCAAATGGGCCAGCAAAGAAACATTCCGTTATTTTATCATAATCAACTCCTATAGTATAGTCCTTATACCTTTCATTCCTCTTGCGTGTTCTTTGTGACCTTCGAGGCAGCTGATCACTTCTTTGACTTCCATCATTTTCTTCATGAGTTGCTTCACTTTCACTTGCAGAACCATCATGAGGAATGGTTGGACTTGGAGGATTTGTTTTGTCTTGCACATCTTCATTTTCAATGTTTGATGGATGTGGAATATGTGATAATATAGGCTGCACATAATAAGATGATGTTTCATCAAAGACAACATCTCTAGATGTCACGATTTTGAAGGTATCAGGATCCATACATCGCCAACCTTTTCTTTCAGGATCGTAGCCTACAAAGACACATTTCTTTGCCTTTGCATCCATTTTAGCACGCAGCTGATCAGAAACATGGACATAGCATATAGAGCCAAAAATTCTGAAATATGCGACAGAAGGTTTCTCCTTATAGATAAGCTCGTATGGTGTTTTCATGTTATTGACTTTTGAAGGAAGTCGATTTATCACATGGCAAGCACAACGCATAGCCTCTGCCCATAGCTCTTGAGGAAGACTTTTCGCATGCATCCAACTTCTACTAACCTCTTGTAAATGCCTTAATTTCCGTTCAGCAACTCCGTTTTGCTGTGATGTTCTTGGACATGTAAATTGTCTTCTTATTCCATGTCTTTCACAAAAATCAGCAAACTCGTTGGATGTAAATTCTCCTCCATTATCAGTTCGCAAACACCTGATTCGTCTTCGAAGCTCCCCCTCAATCTTCCTCTTAAATTGCTTGAAGATCAGGAATGTATCAGATTTTTCTTTCATGAAGAACACCCATGAAAATCTTGTATAATCGTCAACAATAACAAGCATATAACGAAGGCCACTATAACTTGCTGCATTGCTTGTTAATAAATCAGAATGGATCAGCTGCAAAGGTTTTGTAGTTCTGATTGAAGATTTGCCAAATGGAAGATGATGTGCTTTACCATATTGACAACCTTCACAAACAACTTCATGATGAAAACTTCCCAAATTAGGCAGCCCGTTAATAATATTATTTGCTGAAATATTCTTTAACTTCTCATAACTCACATGAGTCAAACGAGCATGCCACAAGGAGGCTTTATCTTGTCGACTTGTCTTCTCTACAAATGCATCACTTGCCGACAAAACATAGAGAGAATTAACTCTTTTCCCTTTCAACACTGTATCAGCCTCAATGCTTCGAACATTTTCCAAAATCTTGACATCATTTGGGCCAAATAGAATATATCTACCAGAATTTGAAAGCTGAGATACTGAGATTAGATTTTTAGTCATACCGGGAACATGATATACATCATTTAGTGTGACCTGGCCGGCGCTTGTATCCATGATCTTCATTTTAACATGCCCTTCATTCCTTACAGGATGAACAGAGCTGTCCGCCGTCACAATTGCTTTGTTTCCCTTGTGTTCTCTTTGAGATGAAAGTAAAGAAATGTCGTCTATTACATGATGAGAGCAGCCGGAGTAGATGATCCAATCTTGCGAGTAATTGATGGCTGTCATACCTCCTTCCAAAGTATCTCCATCACAAGAAGTCAGTGCATATTCTTCTGAAATATTTTCTAAACTTGCTATTTCCGTAGAAAGACATGTTTCCCAAGTATGCTTTTTGTCTTCATTTGCAGAGATGCTTGCATTTCCTTCGACAATTTTAGACATACAAAACCTTTTTATATGTCCAGGTTTACCACACCTGTTACATATAATTTTTTTCCTGGCCTCGTATTGCGAATTTTCAAAATTAGTCTCCTTCTGCTTAAAATTCTTTCCTGGCCAGCTTCTGCATTTATTTGAATCTTTTAGTCTCCATTGTTCTGCACTGTTGGAACTCTGTCCTTTCCAATCAGCTGCACCTTTTGGATTATGTGCCTTCCAACTCTTGTAATTGTAATTGTTATGCCTTTGTTTTCTAGCGAACAACGCCTCGTCATTTTCTGAAATCAAAGCTTTTGCCATCTGCATTGCTAGGGCTTCTTGATTAGTAAGAAGATTCTCTAACTCGACGATGCTAGGCTGATTTGCCCATCCTTGAATGGATGTCAAGAACGGGGTGTACTCCTTCTTTACGCCACGAATAAGATATCTTCGCATTCGTGCTTCCTTAATTGGCTCGTCTGGATCAAGTTCTGAAATTTCTGCACATAGGCTCTTTACTTTCTGAAAGTATTGAGCAATTGTCATGCTCCCTTGATTTGTATTTGCTAGTTCGTTCTCCAAAAACTGAAGTCTGGCAGTGTTCTTCTTAGTAAATAGCTTCTCCAGTGTGTCCCAAACGTCCTTTGGTGACTCCTTATCTCGTATATGATCAATAAGATCTTTGTGAATAGAGCCTCGTAATGCAAACAAAGCTTTCCCACACTTAATCTTCCATTTTCTTCTTGCTTCAGAATTTTCAGGACTTTCTGGAGGCAAATCTGTATCACCTCCATCAACGATATCCCAAAGATCCTGTCCTTGGAGATAGGCCTTCATGCACATCCTCCAATACTGATAATTGTTGTTTGTAAGTTTCTCCATACCAAACTGATTCAATGCTCCACCATTGATATCCATCTCGTGGAAAAATTAGAAACCAGCAGCAATAGCTTTTCTGCCTTGAACAAGTTTTTTTTTTCTGCCTCCTTGTCGTGAGCAGCCTCCACAGAACACGACAGCTGATACAACTGGCTCTGATACCAAGTTGAGAGAATTATGGACACTCTCTAAACTGCAACTAGAACACACTAACCGCAGGCCCAAGATCAAACTTAACAAGCTAGGCAGAATTATGCACAAACGCGCACACACACTGGCCACTGCTGTTTGACACTGATAAAGCAGATAGATATTTCTGAAATATTGAACTGAATTCATAAATCTTATTTGCTACAACATGGAGGGTACATTATATAGTAGGAGTAGAATATTCTAGATTATCTTCTCAATAATTCTAGAAATTTCAGGAAGTTTGCACAATATTTCAACATGGACACTAATGGCACAATATGAATGCGGCACAGGCTTTTATGATACACTGAGGTCCTCATCTAGATATTTCTAATTAAATAAAATACTAACCTGATCAATCAAGTATTTAAGGGCCCAAAGACCAACAATATCAGCTTTAGCTTCTTCTAGAGCTGAGTGGAGTTCTTGCAGCTCCTGTGACGAGAGAGAGTATGGAAATCATAGAAAGGACGTGACACGTACAATGGCATAATTATACGATGATGAATAATCAAGCTTATATAGAAATTAAAATACAAATTATAAATATTTCAAGGCCTAGAAAAGATGTGTTTTTCACAATTTGTCTTAAAAATCTGATCCTGGTATGGGGGATTTGACTCTATTGAAAGTATGCAGTTGCCTGAATTTAAATCAGATATATGGTAACAGACTAATCAAGAGATTGCTGCTTATTTTGCCTTTATAACAGTAGATGAATTTAAGCATGTGCTAACTAAGAATAGGACTAGCAAACATATTGCAAGCATGTAACCATTACAAGCCACTTTTGACTCTACACTCTTTACACAACTAAGAGGATGAGGAAAGAGATGTCACCCATGCAGAGTTGTGAAGGGGACAGTATGACTATCAATTTATCATGGAGCATTCTATGAACTCCTTAGCAGACAGACTCACAGCTTTCATTATCAAATCTATTATAGAATCCAACTTACCAATCTAACTGTAGACTTCTTACCACTCGGGAGGGTTATGCTGTGTGGTCCAATACCATGGCAACATTCATGGTAAATTGTGTGAGTGAAAAAAGAATCAAAGTCTACATAATGCTGTTGCTCCTTTGTAATACATTCATCAGCTATTGGACGAAGAATTAACTTAAACCTAATTACAAAATAAGATTATATTAAAACATAACCAACTATGGAGTAAATATTTCATATATAGTCAGCAGAAGACACATTTTCTAGAAAGCATGCTCTTCACAGAAATTACTAGTACTTTGCTTCCGAAACATTCTTAAGCATGACCATTGAAGTTCCTCGATCGTTTACTATACGCTCGTCATTTGGAAGATTAAATGCAACTGTCTGCGGACCCTTAACATCCTGCCACAAATTATAAATTCACACGATTTCAAATACAATTCAGTAACAATTATTTAGCTGAATAGAATTAGAAAGTTCTCAGTAAAGGGTCTATATAAATATTAAATAAAATTATTTAGCTTAAGTAACATGTACATAGCCGAGCAAGATGGACATCATTAAGTACTTAGAGGAGTCACTTGCATTTCACTCATTAAGGTGCTGCTAAATAGTAAGTTAGAGGTATTGTTGTCTTCAGTGACTTTCAAATATTAGAATATGTGCTTACCTCATCTTCTCACAAACATTATTTCAGTGCCTAGAGGAATGCCAGCAGGGGTGGTCGCTTTGGGTTGCAACAAACCTCCAATATGAGTAGACATATACTGAAGACTATCGGAATGGGGATTTAATAGTCTTAATGGTCTTAAGATGAAGATTGTAGTCCAAAGATTTCTCACAAGGTAACAAGTCTTAAACCAGCATTCACATTTTTAGAGGTTAGAACATGTTGAATGAGATCAGTAAAAACTCTTCCAGAAACAAAAAAAAATGTAACAAAAATTTAAGGACGAGAATCCTAGATGAATCATTTTAAAAGAGATACATTCAACCACATTCATCAAAGGAAGTAACTACTCTCATCATCCCAGCTGAAGGAGCAGCATACTATGGATCTTCTAAAGCAGATGTCTATCAGTTTTTTATCTAAACTCGCTCAGTAGGGTCTCATGGAGTCAATGACCAAAAAGAATTCTGTGTGTGTGCTTATATCCGCAAGCTACATCAAAATTTTCCCTAGAGAACCCAAAAACAAATGTGTAGAAAGCTTTACTGTTTATGAATAATACCGACAATGTCAAAAAAATGTAACAAAATAAATTGTTTATATACGAGGACTAACCCCTGCATTATATAAAAGGCGCACAACACGTATAGGAGCAGCAATCACATCTTCTGACTTGTACACATCATCCAGTGGGAGATTTTTTTTCCAAAAGCTACAACAAGAAACCATTTATTACGATTATACAGTGACTTCTAACTTAAGTGAGGGAGAAGATTGGGTGTAGTTACAAAAACAACCTGCAAATGATCACCAAAAAGTTTAAGCTGAGCAGTTGCTTCATCATCGCGAACTCCAATGAATGCCTCAAATGTTGCCTGGACAACTTCATGATAAGTTATATAGATACCAAAGAACAAGATTGATTTATTAAATACGAATTTATTTCAAATGAGTATCACCTATGACTAGCTTCTCCTTTATGATTTTATAGTACCCAAGTTTGTCACCCTATTTTATATTTTGGACAGAGTAGTTACAGTTTATTAGGTAGTTTGTTTATCACACTGAGCATGAAGTTCACTGCAGACTGTGTTCTGTGGAAAGATCCTAGAAAATATTGTAGGAAATTACTACGATAGGAAAAAAAGAAGTGGATGTTCCAGTTAGGAAGGAACCATTACATATTTACGAATATAACATCTCAGCATAAATAAAATGTCATACATGTATTGTAAATATTGCATAAAAAGCACAGAAACCAAGTCCATGTACCTTGTATCCGAATATCGCATCTTCATAAGTCTCATAGGGGCCCATAGTTATGTCCAGCTTAGAGTCCTTGAATATAATTAAAAAAAACAATAACTTATCAAATTTGATTTCCAAGAAGTAGCACAAAGTAAATGAAAGATATTTTTAATAAAAAAAAACTTTAAAGCAGAAGGAGCATTAATATCTGAATGTAAACGAATTAAACCTTTTAAAATTTTAGCTACATCTTGAACTTCTAGTAATGTTATTACATAATTTTACAGCACATGGAGAAGCTACTGAGAGATGCAACTTCATTTGATCGTAAAAATACTTTTCCAGGTCTAAGGATAAATCTGAATATGCAAAAAGTTGAGCTAAAGAAGGACTTAGTAAACAACTCTTACCTGACTATTATCCTAGGTGTGCTGGTCATGTCCCCTGCTTTATGAAGTAACTCGGCAGATTTAACAAGGAAAGACTTATACTCTTGAGAGTAAGGAACAACATAAAGATCATAAGGAAGAGTAGAGTTAATTGCCGCATTGCTTCGTTCTGATGAATCTAAGTCCAGTTCACCGTGCCTTTTAATAATGCTAAAAAATCATGTTGCCTCTTGCCTCTGGTCCTCTGTGAGGCTGTCCTTCCATAGCTCAAATTCCTATCACAAGTATAACTCTTTAAGCCTTCATGCAGGAGAATGATAACGCGTAGCTGTATATTATTTGGGTATTATTATAATTAATTATTACTTCTTAGTTGCATTTATTATAAGGAGAATAATTACATTAATTCAAGATATTATGACACGTCATGATGAGTCAAGGGATTGTGGCAAATCAAGCAAGAATCATTTAAGAAAGACAGTTGAGCAAGAGCATAAACACAAGAATCACTGTAATTAAAATAGAAAATCCTTGTAATTAATTTTCCTTTGTAACGTATTAGTAACTACGACACTTTATTTCTAGCATAGCATAGTTGTTTCTCCCATGTACTCGAAGCTTATTATTTTAAATAAGAGTCCAAGTTCATCTTCACTCTACTGGTACAAGTTCTTTTACTTTTATTGTGATTTTCTTGATGATGCTCGGCTAAAAACCCTTTAAAAGGGAGGATGTAGTCACCTGAATAGACATGAATACGCGGTGTGCATGCTTTTATGTGATGCATGTGTTTTACTAGCTATTTGCAATATCATGTCAATGTGAGCAATTTCATGCGAGCCACACAAGTAGAGTTAAGAGTTTGTATAGTTAGGATCCATAAGAGAATTGAATTAATCGGTAAGATTTATACAAAGTAGTTTTTACGACTTTTAAATGATATTTGATTTGGAATTATTGGTTGTCTTTCTTCCGAATACTTATGTGTTTAATTGTTAGTAAAAATTCAAATTTATATTACACCTAAAAAAATTAATATTTATATTACACACGCTTTTTTAATTTAGCCGATAAAAGCCGTATTTTAGATCAATTTACTACTGATATTGTCAAGTGCTAGTTTATTTCATTTTTATTGATTATTGTAAATTAATACAATAAAAAAATTAATTCACGTACTTTTTAGTTCGCCCTGTACTTATCTTTGAACTCACGTACACTCGTGCACTTGCTGTTTTTATCACTTAAGGATTTATTTTTTCACAACAGAGAACTAATAGTGCTAGATGCATTAGCATCAATGGAGAATGTAATATTAACTTCCTGTACCAACCATTTTGTCCATGTCTGGAGGGTAAAAATTTGCGCAAGGTGCTTTTTCAGCTGGGAAAGCAGACCTGTATTCAAGACCCTTCCATCCAGTAACTGGTATAGTAGCTTCTGGAAGCAAGTTAATAGCCGAGTCTGCAGTTGTCAAAAATGCCTCATTTTCATCGATGCAAGACCTGCAAAAGAGCCACAATAGTTGTGTGTTTTATAGATAAAGAACAATATTAACAGAACAATGACTCTATCTGGAATCCACCTGATGAAGCGATGGGGATTGACATTTGATATACAAAGCGAGACATGATAAACATAAATAGAACTAAGAGGAAATTTACCATGGAGATTTGTTGATACAATAATATCTCCATTTCAAGTTGTCTAACTGAGAAACTTCAGCATTCTTGTTTAACCAATCCCTTAAAGATGGATTGCTGTACCATGTCTGGTAGATAAACAAGGATATTGCCGTTAAATAGGAGATAAAACCAAAAGACAGAAACCTTCACCAGTAAGAATAATTACACAGACTGATGTTACTTGGCAATAGAAAGAGGGGGAGGGAGGGAGGGAGCAAGAGAGGGAGGGAGGGAGGGGGGGAGGAGAGAGATGTTTGAATTCTTGTTATGGACATCAATGTGAGACCACACTTAGTATCAAGTCGCAATGAACCCCTAGAAAGACTCGAGTGAAGGCAGTCATATCTATATTGTTTATCCATAACTGGTATGCATCTTCTGCACATAAAGATCTCAATTCGTATGTGGATACTGGAAAGTGATACCAGACAGCTGGAACAGGCAACGAATATCTACTAATTCCCAAAATTCAAAAGAAAAAATGTAGTTGATCACCTATCACAATTAGAACCTATTAAATATTTTTGGCACTAGACTGCTTCTATAGTCATGCAGCAATACCCGAGAAGTCCAAATATCCCACTGGTGAAGAGTTACAATTTAAAACAGTAGGTTTCTCCTGCGAGAGTTGTGAAACTGATAAGTATACATGCTAATAGCTAGTATGCAGCCCAAGACAACCTGAAGATGAAAAATGTCATCCATTATCATGGCAGCTTTTATAATATACTTCAAAGCGCCTTTGTCTGCATCTGTGAGGCCCATTAACTGCATAAAGAACCCAGTATATTACCAATTAAAGCTATAACTAAGTTACAAAGATTTAAAATCTAAAACTTAAATATTACGAAAAAAGGTAGAGTTAATTGCAGTTTGGTGGCTTGCACTACAATTTTTTTACACTTGGTTGGTCAATTTTTAATAGTCAACATATTGGTAGCCAAATAATTTTTTTAAGCACATAAGGGTCTCTGTTCAAACACCATTAAAAACGTTAACAAAGATAAGCGTAAATTGGTGAAATACAAGTTTCAACGGCTTTGTTTTACCTTACATATACAATATATGCATGTATGTATGTGTACTTTATGATTAAACCCTAAAAATCCAAATTTTAAAGTTTTGTAATAAGAGTTTTAAAACTTTTAATTTGGGTTTAATCATAATGTACAAGTAAATACATACATATATTGTATATATAAGGTAAAATAAAGTCGTTGAAACTTGTAGTTGACCAATTTACGCTTACTTTTGTCAACGTTTTTAACAGAGTTTCAGCGGTGGCCCTTATATGCTTTAAAAAACATTTACCTGGCCAGTGGCCACCAAAATGTTAACTATTAAAAATTGGCCAATAACGTGTAAAAAAATTATAGTACAAGGCACCAAACTGCATTTAAGTTAAAAGGGGATAAATCTTTAAATTTCATTCTCTATGACTACTAGGCATGTCTGAAGTCTCATCTAATACTTCATGAAAAGGCAATATCTATCTAGATAATTACTTATCAATGTTTTAATTTAAGTGGTATAAATCTTTAATCTCCATTCTCGACGACTATGAGGCATGTTTGAGACTATTATCTGATATTTCATGAAAAGGTAATATATCTATAGATAATTACTTATTAATGTTTTAATTTCATGTAATATTCAGAAAGTTTTGTGCGTATAATTTTTTCTTCAAGGAGATCTCAGTCATATATTTTTGTTGGAAGACCTAGGAGTCTTGGAATGTTTTTACTAAATCTATTAAATATGATTGCATTGTAATATTAAAAATATGATCTTAGATTGTGAAACATGGGAAATCACAACATGGCATAGACGATAACTAGACACTTCCTCCATTTCCAAAAAGAAAGAGTGGTTGTTTTGAGATTTACACGCGCACAATAAAAGAAAAATGTTTTTGTTCTTGGATTAAATTACCCTTATTTCTGTTAGATGAACATGTTTATATTGAGATTTTCAGCTACATGCATAACAAGTACTTTACTTTTGCAGCTTTGTAATTTATATAATTTTTTTCATACCAAGAATTTGGAATAAATGAATAGATCTATAAATACAAGTAGAAACAAAAATAGTAATTTATAGTAACTAACTAGCTTTAGAATAAATAAATAAATATAGAAATATCAATTTTTTCTTAGGGGCCTGGTCCCATGCAATCGTCTGTCAGTGATACAACATATTGTGTTTCTGTCGTTTGATGAGGCAACACAGGAACACAGTATGTTATGTAAGAGCTCCCCGTCGACCCGACCCTTTTTCTTATTGTATATGAGTATAGATGGAAATCAAGATGTTAAACAAAAAGTCAACCAACTTTCTGGGACAAAATAAAAGAAAAGTCCACCTTATTTTTATAGGATGGAGGAATTATGTATAGGGGACTGCCAAAGTCACGGTGTTTCTGAGGTGTATAGATGCAATATCTTAGTCTCTGAGCACAAGTCCCAGTGAAAAAATTGACCCTGAGAATCTGAGACTATGCAGCCTTATTCTGTCCTAAATGCACCTTAAGCAATTGATAAAACCAAATACATTGGTCAATCGTACAATACTTAGATTATCTGACTAGTTGTACTAATTATATCTAATATCCATAAGGGCAAGGAACTAAATATTAGAGTCAATTTGCTTTATACGATTCAAGGGGAATCCAAAAAACTAAAATAGACAGCAATCAAAATTTTAAAACCTCGGCATTAAGAGTCACAGGAGCATAGTGGGAGAGCTTCTTTTGTAGATCCAAACTCCGTGCTTCAACATTTCCTTTGTACCTTGTATAATAACATAATAAATAACTATGCCAAAATTTGTTGATTTTAATGATTCCGTCAATGAACACGTCAGGTATTTGTTTCTCATAATCTACAAAGTTTTATGCTTCCATCAATGGCCATGTTGGCATTCTATTCTCATAATTTAAACAATATCTTTTTGTAGGATATAATCCATTTGACGCTGAAATATGGTTTCTACAAATTAGCCTACTATATGGGCCAACCTTAAAAATCCGTCCCCATTAAATGTGTTGGTTAACTCTACAGCGATCTTCAAACATTATATTAATTATGAAATAAAACTTGTTCCTTTGAAGGACTTATTTATGATTACTTGTCAAAAATGTGGGCAATGTGCATGCGAATTGGCTAACAAAACAAGTGTTAAATTGTCCAAAACAAATATTCAGATTTGTTTTAAGCAAAATAAATGTCAGGGGTTCTACATATAATAAATTGATATACCTCAGGGTTATTATGGATTTAGCCTTATTTATAACAGAAACTGTGGAAGCAATACTTTCAAAAATTAAATAAAAACAAAACTGCCACAACGAAGATTGGACTATATGTTCACAACATATAAAATTACAAAATTTCCAAATAGCGAGCTTTGTTCATAATAGGCAGGAGTAAGCAGAACAAATATCCATTTGTATCTTTTGGATTGACTATTGAGTATCTGAGCCATAATATTGGGATACAAAAACTAAAATTTGATGTCTTTGAAAATTAATATGGTCCATGGACAATGACTTACAAATAAAGAATCAATAAATAACCAAAAAAATTAAGTCCTGACAGCCGATTTTAGCAAGGGTTGCCACATTATGTACCTCTATCACAAAACTGTTTTCAGAGGACATACCTTCTCACAAGTATATTAAAGAGCTGACCATATTGACCATCTACATCATAAGGGACATATTGAGGATCTTTATTAGCAAGCTTGCTTCGATACTCCTCAAATGAGATATATTTAACAGCTGAGACTTCTGATTCCTAAAGAGAAATCACAATACACTTTCAGATTCCTACAAAAAATAAACTTCTGTACAATGAAATATTAAAATAAGTCTATCCATATATGTCTTTGCCAAATGGATGCAAACAATGCCAGTAATTAATGAAATGGATGTTATAACTTGCAAACATATTAATAATGCATATACGTAGCAGGAATAAATGGATTATACTCCGCGAATATTTATTGCAAAACAAAACTGGTAGACTAAAACTTAAAACTTATTTTAATAACAAATTAACATTGTAGTGGATTTTGCAGCATTGACATACTATAATACACCTTTCTATTTGTAGTAGAGAACAATAATTGTTTATCGATTTTTATCACTACAAGTCTACATGACAACTAACATAATTCAAGAAAAATCAGGAAGGATGGGTAGAAACCTGAAATTGATTAATACTTGCAAGACTAACAATATCAAGGTACTAAAAGCTTGGTATACATAATATATCATTCTACTGAATGAGCCATAAAAGCTTTCAAAAGATCCAAAAATGTAGAACGTCATTTTTATTTACAAGATACGAGAAGCAAGTCACTAGATGAACAATAAATACATGAATATTAGAAGCATACTTAGAGTGCTGTACCTAACATGCTCAGGCATGCCACACATCACACTGCTTGAAATACCACATTACCAAGAATTATAAATTGATTCTTATTTGATTCCAAGCATAATGTAGTCATGCTGTTCAATCTCCTTACCTGAAGACTAAATGCCGCCAACGGAATTGGCTCTAAAGTTGTCACCAAATATACATCACAGTATTCATTATTTATGAATGTACCTCCATTTGTAACACTGCAATATATTGAATGCTGATGAAAATCATACCAAGAAAAACTGAATATTTAAAGCTTAAAGCAGACATGTAGACTGATTCCCAAGAGAAACCTTTAATGAGCACATACAATCAAATCAGAATTCATGAAGAAGGTGTTCGGGAGGAAGCATTCTTTCCAAAATAAGTGCTTACTTAGAGAACAAACAAACATCTAGGTACCTTTTTTCCAAATCAGCACTTGTTTGGGAGAAGCTCCTAGAAAAACACCCTCACAGTCTTGTAAGTACTTGAGCACAGAAATATTAGGAAATAATAATGTATTAGTGGAATAGTGCTACAAAAACATGTAACAGAGGAGTCATGAAGAAACCTACAGGAAACCACTTGATCAGATACTCATGTTAGTTTTTGGCTGCTTGGAAATCTACTAGAAACTTTATTTTTAATAAATTACTTGAGTTTGTGGATGCTCTCCCCTCCCAAATAAAGAGCCCTACTTTAAGAGTTCCCTTTGACAAGTCAATAAATAATGTGCTTTGCATGGCTTAGGAAATTTATTTATAATTAGACAAACTACAAAGGTCACCACTTATTATATTAAGAAGGTGCTTAGTTTTACATAAAGTAAATAATAAATTATTATCATCACAACATACAGGTGGATATAAAGTTAAACCTCAGCCTCAGCGAAAAGTTTTGCAAATGCTCGCTCATGTGGGAAAGCATTAGTGTGCGGTCTTCTTTTTAGCAGTTGAAATTATAAAGTGATCAAAAGGATTAACTACTCTTTTAATTCTTCTACAAGTAATGTTAATAATGAATCCAGTAGAATCATATAGTCTGTGTTCAATATATTATATTATAAAAAAATAAATATGTATTTCCCAAATTCAGATAGTTCCTCTTGTGCAAGAAATATATCCTAATTTGAATACACAAATAGATCCTAATTTGACTACACATGCTAAAGTTTACCATGATCTGTTTGGGCATGGATAACGTGATAAATCATCAGTTTAGAGTGTGTGGTCCAATTTCACTTCCTTAAGTTAACAAATTTTCATTTCTCTATATAGTTTAATCCAATTAAACTTGTAAAACAAGAAGTACATAATCCTTTACGAATGCGAGAAGCAAAAGAGAATTTGGTTGTGGGAAAATTTTCTGTCAGCTTATAACAGGAATGGAATTTATTCCCCAAATTTGTTGGGAAATTTTCTTAGTACTATCCCACCTTGAAAAGTTTATTCAGTAGCTACCACATGTATATGAGTAATTAACTAAAATCCCGAATGTAAATGTCAGACAGTGTTGGGTTCCGAGGCATAAAACGCAGCGGATAAACGTAAATATAACGAAAATTTTCGGAACCCAAACGCAGGATCATGTATAAGAATTGACGGATTATGGTGATAATCGAATCATACCTATTAAGATTTTGAATGCCACGAACTCAACGGAGATCCTTGCTATCACGATTTGTGTCTTCCTCTCGAAAGCACCTCTATGGTATCCACACGAGCACCTTCAAGAACGTCTCACGATCTTGAACACGGAACGGAAGTACTAGCCTCCTTTGATTGGTTTCGAATTCTCTCTGCCTCTTCCTATGCTGCCTCTTCTGCTAGGGTTTATACAAAAACGTGCAAGCCATTTAACCTATCATTATCTATTTATAATGATTGGTTAATGGGCCTTTTTAGCAAAAACCTAACCCATGTAGGCATAGGATTAAATAATAAAACATGCTTCTATTATTTAATTAATAATTAAGTCACACTTAATTATTATTGGCAGAAATATAATTCTTCAAATTCGAATTTATTTCAATTAATTAAGTCTCACTTAATTAATATAATAAATTCGAATTAATCATCAATTAATTTAAATCTATAATTTAAATTAACTATTCCTCTAGGTGCTCTATGTGTGTGACCCTATAGGCTATTATTTAATTAGCAATAATTTTATTCTCCAATAAAATTATAAACAATGAGCGGTATCTAGTAATACATCATTGCTACCTAATTAAACAATAATTAAATCGTGATTCGATAAAACCTTTCGTGATTAATGTTTCCGTGTAATATAATCCCTTTAACCATATATATTATAGATTAAACTCGAGGCATGTATTTAGTCATCCTCTTCAACATTTAATCCGGGTTTACTTGATCCATGAGTAGACTATGAAAAACAAATCATTATTTGAGCACGGCCATGCATTTTATAGTCTCACTCAATCAAGAGGCCAATAATATCTCTCCTAATTATAGGAGGGTTAAATCCTTTATCTATCATTCATATTTCTCATACGACTCATGATATACCCGATGTCCACTTTTATCATCACCCGGTCAAAGGTAACTTTTAATGTAGTCAAAGTATATCAATCCTCGTATAGAAATATAATGATCTCAAGTCAGAGGATCATTACACCATTATCACTGTGAGTCTTTCTTATGACTTAATTAAACATGAAGAATCTCACTGTGGGTCTGTCCAGTACCATGTACCCCTACATGTACCTATGTATTGACTTTAGTATCCCCATACTTATAACCAATGAGATGTGGTTATCTGTCAAACAACATACTAGTCTATTTATGTATTATTATTGTCCTATAATAATACTCGACTAGGGAACCTTTAAGAATATGATATATTATATAATCTCAAGTTCAAGTCATGTACTTAAACTATATAACGAGTATCATGATTCTAAGGACATTTATTATGCTAACAAATATATCGCAGTAATTAAAGTCATAATAAATACGTTTATTGAATAATCAAATGACATAAATGTTTATTAAAAGGAAAAATTGTATTGCCTCTAGGGCACCTACACTAACAATCTCCCACTTGCACTAGAGCCAATCACCCATGTATCTAATACCCATGGAACTAGTGTGACCGTCGTGCTTCTGCTGCGACAAGCCTTTGGTCAGTGGGTCTGCAATGTTATCATTTGTGTGCACTTTACATATGTGTATGTCACCCCTCTCATTAATCTCTCGAATGAGGTGATATCTCCTGAGTATATGTTTGGTTCGGGAGTGAGCTCTAGGTTCTTTAGCTTGTGCAATGGCTCCATTATTATCGCAGTATAGATCAATGGGATCTGCGATTGATGGAACCACTCCCAATTCAGTAATGAATTTTCGAATCCAAACTGCTTCCTTAGCCGCTTCACAAGCTGCAATGTACTCAGCCTCCATTGTAGAATCAGCTACTGTTTCTTGTTTTGAACTCTTCCAACTTACAGCACCTCCGTTTAGACAAAACACAAAACCAGACTGTGATACAGTATCATCCCTGTCTGTTTGGAAACTTGCATCGGTGTAACCTTTTACTACTAGTTTCTCCTCTCCTCCATACACCAAGAATGAATCTTTAGTCCTTTTCAAGTACTTTAGAATATTCTTGACAGCCGTCCAGTGACCTTCACCTGGATTAGATTGGTATCTGCTCGTCATGCTTAAAGCATACGAAACATCTGGGCGAGTACATACCATCGCATACATGATGGATCCAATTGCTGAGGCATATGGAACCTTACTCATGCGGTCCTTGTCATCCAATGATTTCGGACACTGATCTTTAGAGATCGTTATCCCTTGAGATACGGGGACATATCCCCTTTTTGCATTTTGCATACCAAAACGGTGCAAAACCTTATCGATGTATGTACTCTGACTTAGACCGATCATCCTTCTAGATCTATCCCTATAGATCCTCATTCCTAGAATGTAGGATGCATCTCCTAAGTCTTTCATAGAGAAATTACTCCCTAACCAAATCTTAACAGCCTTGAGAGAAGGTATGTCATTCCCCATTAGTAGTATGTCATCAACATATAGTACTATGAATGCCACATGGCTCCCACTAACCTTCTTGTAAACACAAGGTTCATCCTCGTTTTGAACAAATCCATACACTTTGATAGTTTCATCAAAACGGATGTTCCATCTCCTAGAGGCTTGCTTTAATCCATAAATGGATCGACGTAATTTACATATCTTGCTAACATTCCCTGGACTGACAAAACCTTCAGGTTGTGTCATGTACACATCCACATCTTCTTCAAGGCTTCCATTAAGGAAGGCTGTTTTGACATCCATTTGCCAGATTTCATAATCATGGAATGCTGCAATAGCAAGCAAAATCCTTATGGATTTGACCATAGCCACTGGTGAGAAGGTTTCATCATAGTCAATACCATGAATTTGCTTGAAACCTTTTGCAACTAGCCTTGCTTTATAGGTCTGAACATTTCCATCCATGTCAGTTTTCTTCTTGAAAACCCATTTGCACCCTATGGGTTTTACCCCTTCAGGTGGATCAACCAAAGTCCATACTTGGTTTTCATACATGGATTCCATCTCGGATTTCATGGCTTCTAGCCATCTCTTAGATTCTGGACTGCTCATAGCATCTTGGTATGTGAGAGGCTCATCTTCATCTATGAGCATCAAATCACCACATTGAGTCAAAAGAAATCCATATCTCTCTGGCTCATGGCGAATTCTACCAGTTCTACGAACAACCTGTGTTTGTTGAGCGTTATTATTATCCTGCTCTTGTTCCACTTCAGGTTCAATGCTATTTTGTGGTTCTCGATCTTCATCGAGGTCTATAGTTCTCCCACTGTTTCTTTTGGAAACAAAATCCCTTTCCATGAAGACAGCATCTCGAGCAATAAACACTTTTTGCTCAGAAGGACTATAGAAATAATACGCCTTTGTTTCTTTAGGGTATCCCACAAAATTGCACTCTTCAGATTTAGGTCCAAGCTTGTCAGATACTTGACGTTTCACAAACGCCTTGCATCCCCAAACTTTCATAAAGCTCATGCCTGACCGTTTCTCCTCCCATATTTCATATGGAGTCTTTTGAACCTTCTTAGTAGGAACACGGTTAAGTGTGAAAGCCGCTGTTTCTAGAGCGTAACCCCAAAAACTAATTGGAAGATCTGCATGACTCATCATTGATCGCACCATGTCCAACAAGGTGCGATTTCTCCTCTCTGAAACTCCATTCCATTGAGGTGTACCTGGCGGAGTGAGTTGTGATACAATACCACACTCCTTTAAATAATCTTTAAATTCAGTGCTCAAGTATTCTCCTCCACGATCAGATCGTAAGATTTTAATACTTGCACCTCCGCCAATTTGCTTCTCTACTTCAGCCTTGTATTCTTTGAACTTTTCAAAAGAATCGGATTTATTCTTCATAAGATATACATATCCATATCTACTGAAATCATCAGTAAATGTTATGAAGTAGTAGTAGCCTCCTCTAGCCATCACACGCATTGGGCCACATACATCACTATGTATTAGCTCCAAACGTTCAGTGGCCCTTTGACCCTTACCAGTGAAAGGGGCTTTAGTCATTTTACCAAGCAAACAAGATTCGCATTCTTGGTATGATTCAAAATCAAACTTATCCAAATATCCATCCTTATGTAATTTGGATATGCGTTTCTCATTTATATGGCCTAGACGACAATGCCAGAGGTATGTTTGATTTGAGTCATTAACTTTAAGTCGTTTGTTTTCTATATTACAGACAGGATTATCTAAGTCAAGAACATATAAACCATTAAACAAACGCGCAACACCATAGGTTAAATCATTCAAAGCAAAAGAGCAACTGTTGTCCTTTATTGTAAACGAAAAACCTTTCTTGTCCAAACAAGAAACAGAAATAATGTTTCTGCGAATTGCAGGCACGTAATAACAATTCTCCAGTTCTAAAACTAGCCCAGAGGGCAAAGATAAATAATATGTTCCTACAGCTAAAGCAGCAACTCTTGCTCCGTTGCCAACTCGTAGGTCCATTTCTCCTTTAGCCAATGTCCTACTTCTCTGCATTTCCTGCACATTTATACAAATGTGAGAAGCACATCCGGTATCCAATACCCAAGATGTAGAAATAGACAGATTGACTTCTATAACATATATACCTGAATTAGAAGCTTGCTCAGCCCTCTTCTTCTTCAGATCCTCCAAGTAAACTGAACAGTTTCTCTTCCAGTGACCAGTTTTCTTACAGTAGTGACATTCACCCTTAGCGACCCCACCTTTAGGCTTTAAAGCCTGTTTAGGACCTGACTTTGGCTTGGGTGTAGAATCAGAACCCGTCTTCTTCTTACCCTTCCACTTGCCTTTCCCTTTGGCCTTACCTTTATTGCCCACCATCAGTATGGGAGCAGGTTCAGCCGTCTTCATGTTGGTCTCATATGTTCTCAACATAGCCAACAATTCAGTAGGTGTTTTGTCAAACTCATTCATATTGTAGTTCATAACAAACTGAGTGAATTTGTTGTTCAAAGAATTCAAGATTAGGTCAATACCAGTTTCCGGACCAATCGGGAAACCCAAAGTATCAAGATACTCAATGTAACCAATCATCTTCAGAACATGTGGGCCAACTGGTTCATTTGCCCCTTGTTTGCAGTTAAAGAGTGACTTGCTCGTGTTGAACCTTTCTTGACGAGTTTGGCTTGCAAACATGCTTTGCAAGTGCTCATTGATAGTATATGCATCCATATGCACATGCTGTCTTTGAAGCTCAGCACTCATAGTTGCTAACATAAGACACGCAACATCAGTTGCATCATTCTCATCCTTTGTGTGGGCCGCTCGTTCCTCAACAGTAGCGCCCTCAGGAAGGGGACCTGCCGGAGGAATATCAATGACATGAAGCTTGCGCTCCTGCCTGAGGACAATCCTCAAATTCCTCTGCCAGTCTAGGAAGTTGTTTCCTCCTGTCAGCTTATCCTTCTCAAGGACAGATCGTACGGATAGTGTGTTTGTGTTGTTTGTCATTACTTGGTATCTACAATGATAAAAGCACAAATTTAAACATTAGATTGTCTGAGTTATTTATTATGTTCAAATGATTATGATACATTCATAATATATCTCCCACTATTTTTATCAAATCAATAGCCCTTACTATTAATTTGGAAAGTATATCCCATAATCCTTTCTAGTGAGCCAAGATCCATATTTCGTCATGTCTCAAATCAACCACTGGAAGTCCTTAAGAATGATTATTTAGGTAGACAACATTTGTCAATTATATCATATATAATTCTTGGATAGTTTGGTGAGCAACGATTGATCTTATCTATCTAATAGATTTTTAACCAAACTCTATGCTTCTAAGTTCATAATGGTTGAATATAACCGTTTACTTTCACCTTATTATGACGACTCAGTTAAGTTTGACCCAATGATACAACGGCCGAATATAACCGTTTATATTCGTCGCATCTCACCACGATAGACAGGAGTCCCCTGCCACTGACAGTCTTTCCCCTAATCGATCTAGGATTCGATGAGTGTTCATTCATTGGAAAGCATCTGATTAAAACTTAATATTTTGTTAAGGGGTTTAGAAAATTTTACGACGATCATGATCACATCATGAAGAGATCCTCAATTTTTCCTTGAACTAAATATTTCAAATTGACATCTTAAATTGTTCATTTCCCAGGTAGATGGAGGATACCAGTGGTCACACTTAAAACCCATCAGCCTTACGAATACGCATATCCGTTTTTGTCAGAAAATCCCAATTATAGATATCAAAATCCATATTCAATTCCGTGTTTTAAAAATCCATATTTCATAAACACAAGAATCTCATGATCGTTTGTTGATTTTAAAATCTTGAATCGTTACAGATTTTATCTTGAGTCGTTACAGATTTTATCTTGTTTAAACAAGCATGGCATGGGTGTCGTATCTAATACATACATACATTCATACATGATTAATCTAATTAAAGCATGCATCATTCATACATCAATATGTAAAGTGCAGTATGTAAACGTGCTTGGTTATGGCCCCTTTCCTATGTGATCCTTTCGAGCTAATGAAAGGATCAAAGTCAATCTATGGTGGTAAAATATAAATACAATTACATGTCTTCATTCTTCTTGTATCCACTAGTGCCTGCTCCTCTTCTTGGATCATCTTTCAGTCTTCAAGTACATTACATGGAATAATTGAATACAACCTAAGCTAATGTACTTACATAAGAAAACTCGAGTTACATTCGAGGTTAAACAATTACAAAAATGAAGAAAACGACATGCAAGTCGTATTTATAAAACCAAAACCAAAAACCATTAATCTAGGGGTCTAAGGGCCATAACCAGCACCATGCTCAAGTACACAAAATAAAATATTGCGGGGGTCCGGGGGCGGCAGCCCCTGGGCGGGGGTCCGGGGGCGGCAGCCCCTGGGCGGGGTCTGGGGCGGCAGCCCCAGGCGGGGTCTGGGGCGGCAGCCCCAGGCGGGGTCTGGGGGCGGCAGCCCCCGGCTGGGGTCGAGCTGACAGGTCAGCTCGAAATCAGAAATTTTTTTTATTTTCGAAGACCAGTCCTATTCAGAAATCATCAATTTCTGAACTACAGATCATATCTGTTGGCCCTTTTTCCCACTGCATCTTATACAGTTTCAGAAGCATGTATCATATACATACTTATCATATCCCAGTTAACAGATCATGTCCAACATAATCTGTCCACCAGTTTATATCACTATACAAACTGACCCTCATGCATAATATACAAATCGCAATATGGCATATAAATCAGTCATGACAAATCATTAACATGCTAGTATCATCACCACATATTACAATTCGAATATACATGAAGAACATAGCATGGCAGAAGCATGGCAGTAACAAAGCAGTAGCATGGCAGTGGCATGGCAGTCACCAAAACAGGCATATTTGCATCAAATACAGTTAACACGTAACCAAATCAGTCCCTTATACACGTAGCTCTGATGCCATTGTTGGGTTCCGAGGCATAAAACGCAGCGGATAAACGTAAATATAACGAAAATTTTCGGAACCCAAACGCAGGATCATGTATAAGAATTGACGGATTATGGTGATAATCGAATCATACCTATTAAGATTTTGAATGCCACGAACTCAACGGAGATCCTTGCTATCACGATTTGTGTCTTCCTCTCGAAAGCACCTCTATGGTATCCACACGAGCACCTTCAAGAACGTCTCACGATCTTGAACACGGAACGGAAGTACTAGCCTCCTTTGATTGGTTTCGAATTCTCTCTGCCTCTTCCTATGCTGCCTCTTCTGCTAGGGTTTATACAAAAACGTGCAAGCCATTTAACCTATCATTATCTATTTATAATGATTGGTTAATGGGCCTTTTTAGCAAAAACCTAACCCATGTAGGCATAGGATTAAATAATAAAACATGCTTCTATTATTTAATTAATAATTAAGTCACACTTAATTATTATTGGCAGAAATATAATTCTTCAAATTCGAATTTATTTCAATTAATTAAGTCTCACTTAATTAATATAATAAATTCGAATTAATCATCAATTAATTTAAATCTATAATTTAAATTAACTATTCCTCTAGGTGCTCTATGTGTGTGACCCTATAGGCTATTATTTAATTAGCAATAATTTTATTCTCCAATAAAATTATAAACAATGAGCGGTATCTAGTAATACATCATTGCTACCTAATTAAACAATAATTAAATCGTGATTCGATAAAACCTTTCGTGATTAATGTTTCCGTGTAATATAATCCCTTTAACCATATATATTATAGATTAAACTCGAGGCATGTATTTAGTCATCCTCTTCAACATTTAATCCGGGTTTACTTGATCCATGAGTAGACTATGAAAAACAAATCATTATTTGAGCACGGCCATGCATTTTATAGTCTCACTCAATCAAGAGGCCAATAATATCTCTCCTAATTATAGGAGGGTTAAATCCTTTATCTATCATTCATATTTCTCATACGACTCATGATATACCCGATGTCCACTTTTATCATCACCCGGTCAAAGGTAACTTTTAATGTAGTCAAAGTATATCAATCCTCGTATAGAAATATAATGATCTCAAGTCAGAGGATCATTACACCATTATCACTGTGAGTCTTTCTTATGACTTAATTAAACATGAAGAATCTCACTGTGGGTCTGTCCAGTACCATGTACCCCTACATGTACCTATGTATTGACTTTAGTATCCCCATACTTATAACCAATGAGATGTGGTTATCTGTCAAACAACATACTAGTCTATTTATGTATTATTATTGTCCTATAATAATACTCGACTAGGGAACCTTTAAGAATATGATATATTATATAATCTCAAGTTCAAGTCATGTACTTAAACTATATAACGAGTATCATGATTCTAAGGACATTTATTATGCTAACAAATATATCGCAGTAATTAAAGTCATAATAAATACGTTTATTGAATAATCAAATGACATAAATGTTTATTAAAAGGAAAAATTGTATTGCCTCTAGGGCACCTACACTAACAGACAGATCTTTCGAACGCATCTCACAAATATATCAATTATTTCTCTCTTTTGTGAATTTATGATGCTTAGCACTTAGCAGTAGACATAAGCAACTGATGATAGATTAACTATGCTCCCCAGCAACACAGCTCTCAATCAATAATGCAAGTTCATTCTATAATCTGAACTTGAAATATTCTTGTACAGAAGATTAAAAAATAATAATGCAATTAATGAGAGTTAAACTTTTGAAATAACAAGCAGAGCATTTGAACAATTATGCTTCTAAGATCTCAATCCATAAAAGCGGACACTTAAAATACAAAAAGGAAAGAAGTTTTGAAAAAGAAAATCATCATGATACTACGATTTGTGGCGTAAACAGAGAAAAACCATTAAAGTATTTACCCAAAAATATTACAGAAAAATTGATAGACATCAACAGCAAAAAGATTCAACACCCAACAAAAAGCTTATTTGACCAACCTCTCTTCTAAGAAAATGAATATTGATTCAAATGCATCCTTGGGTAGGACAACTCCAAGCTCTTCATGGAGTTCCCTCCTGTAAGAGTACAGAAGTTACACAAAACAACAGAATAACAAGATATGTTGCCATGCAGAACAGCTAATTGAAAATCTAATAAATTCATAAGCTTCCACGTGGAATTGTATGACTGCAAAGCGACTTTTTACTATTTCCTTTTTAAGGCACCTCTTTTGTACGAACATCTTTTCAAACTGAATATATATAATTATAGATGAGAAGATGATAGAGTGAATTTTCTTTCATTAAAGCTAATCATAAAAGTATAGCTAGGACACATCCTTATTCACTACAATACAAGAAATCATTTTGAAAAGTTCTTCTGGAAAATAAGGTTCAGTTTTCTTTTCAAAAGGCATTATAATTTTAACTGTATTATTAGATCAGAACACCATAACATAACTAATGTTAAGTTCAACGTGAATTTAAGTGTACTGCCATCTCTTATAAATTTACCCTTCTCTAAATATTAACAATGGAGCAATTAGGAAATCCAGATTGCATAAATTATATATTAAAATATCAAAAATTGACAGTAACTTAAGAATGCAATTTTTTATCCTTCACATTGCAAACACACACACACATACATGTGGGTGTCTGTCTGCGTGTGTATATGTGATAATTGTTGACAATGCTAACGAGTTTCACCTAAAACGTTCGACCATAGAGTTGGCTGCCTAAAGGTATCTACCTAGCTGTGATAAGGGATGAGTCTCCTGCAGATATATGACCCGCAATAGAAATATCCCACAAGCCAGGCCATGAATCCTTACAGTCTGCACGTCGTTGGAGAAGAAGTTCCTGTGTGCTTTCAGCATATATCCAAACATGTACAGCTCGATGGTAATCCCCATCACGATGAACAGCTCCCCTATAACAGGTCAAGCATTCAACAAAAAGAAGATATATACAAAAAACAACTAACACAGACAAATTAAAGTAGAATTTCGATACATTCTAGCAAACTTTGGCTAGACACATGTAGCTATTACAACTTAAAATTCAATCTCTGTTAATACAAAAAACATGAGTATTTTTTATAAGTACCCATGCATAAGATGAACAATCTTACGAATAAACTCGTCAAATGAAAAAATTATTCATTTGACGAGTTTATTCATTTATCAAGATTGAATCTATCTATTATGTGTCGGGACCAGAAAAAATTATTCATTTGCCAAGATTATTTATAAATAACGTAATAAAGTTTCCTGAATCCATTATCTTTAGCATCCTATTCAAGCAAGCAAGCAAACTAGATAGCACCCACAAGAAGTCAACTTAAATAAGTTGCATACATAGTTGCTAAACAAACAAAAACGAATGGTCAAATCACAAACAGGAAACAACCCATTTTGTTTACAGTAAGACATAATCAGTAGTATTAGAAACAACAGAAACATGTGTGTTTAACCTGGGTTTGGTGAATCCAGCTTTCTGACCCGTTTTAGTCAGAACATCAAAGTGTTCTTCTTCCTCCTGTTGCTGCTCGTTTTGGCCCATCACTCAAATTGTGTGTGTGTGTGTGTGATGCTGAACCACTGTGACTACCTTGTTACGGCGGATACTTAAATTTAAAATAACTTACTTATTTTATTTTTATTTTTTATATTTTTTAAAAATAAATATTTATTTGAGAATTTTAAAATTAAATATTATTTTTAAAATAAAAAATAAGTTATTTATTTTCAGAAAAAGTACATACATACCTATTTTTTTCGAAAATAAAGGCTTATTTCCAGTGAAAAATTATTGTCAAACAGGCAGATAATATATTAATACATTATTATATTGAGATAATAGATTATTAATGTTACCACGTAACCCAGGAGAGGTTAAAAATATTTCCCATACACAACAGCTTATTATTGTAATCACAACGCAAACATCTTAGGTGATTTTCCTCCGATAATCTAATGAACTTTATTTTTTATTATATTATTGTTATATATTTATATTAATAAATATAATATATTTTTTCTCTTGTCAAAGAGAAAATATATAATATTTTTTTAATATAATACATATTTATATATTAAATTATATATTTTGTAATAAGATTATTTTATTAATATGTATTTGTATTAGTATTAGTATATATAATCTATATTGTCCGTAATCTATACTATATCATTTTATATATTTTAAATATTTTATCTTACTTAGTTGAATCATAAAAAAGATCATAACCGTCCAATTTTAAGTTAACCATAGAAACAATTCTAACCATCCAATTTTAATAAAATCTAAATTTAGAAAATATATATCATACATATAATTATATCCCCGATATTTCTCCTTTTATATACTTACAGATAATATTATATTATATCTAAATTATATTATATATTTTCTATTTTAAGAATCATATTTATCCTATAATTTTTATTTGATATAGTTTATTTACATTCAACTCAATTTCATCTTTATTCAAACTCTTTTATTTGTTTAAAATTATGACTTACAATTAAATTTTATGATATTAAATTAAATATTTACATTATATAAAATAATTAATATATAATTTATTAATATTATATGTGCTTTGCATGGCTTATATAAACTAGTATTATTAAAACCCAAATATTAAAAGTTTGGTAATCAGTCGCTAGTCGGTCAGTATTTAGATCGAATAGTTGATTAAGTATTGTGCTTAATACTAAAATATTAATCTTTTAACTAAAATATATCTCACATTAATCTCCTAACTAAAATACATATTTATACAAAACACACAAACTGTGATGACTCGAAATCCGAAATTGGCGGATTCGGTGCCACAATTGAACTGTAAACGACAATATCTCAACATACAAGCCTTAAAGCCAATACATCTCCACCAATATAATTATAATAATACAACTCACACTTAAATCTTGATTACAATCTCATAATACATAACAAAGTCACAACTTAGCTATCCAACAAAGTAAGCCAGTGCAACATACAATATAAATATTATTCCCAGCAGCTCTACAACTTACCCTTACCTTTAGAAATCTCGCACGTCTCTATAGGGATGTAAACAAGAGGGGGTTGAACGAAACAAATCTCGGCAAGTATAAATCCAGGAATAGACAACAAGGTGTCACGACGAAACAATAAATATCGAAATCAAAATTTTAGCTAGGGCAGAGAACTATAAATGATAGGGAACTTCAATAACAAGAAATACCTCAACAGGTACAAAGGAACAGTGAAGCTGGCTGAGATGGAATTTTAACAATAAGAACTATCTCACGAATATATTCACTACTCAAAATGCACTTTATATCTCAAAATAGGTATTGAATCACTTTTGAAATAAATAATCATGAGTATCCTTCAAATACTTAACATTTAATAAAATAACAGTGACAGCAATTGAGATAGAATTTTAATAACAATAATTATCTGAAAATATAAAGTCACTGTTTAAAACTTGCTTTAGCTTTTCAAAGCATAAATATATCATTTTCAAAATCAACTAGTCTTCCATCAACTCACGATACTGAACAGAACTACAATTACCATTTGCTTTAAGTAAGCATTCTTCTCAACTAGCTTGTTTTTTTTCTGATTTCACTGAATTATATTCTTCTAGTGGAATATGTTTTGGTTCATGCATGGTTAGCTGTTCCAAAACAATATTATCAGAAGAAATATGAAATTTAAATGACTTTACCTTACTCTTATCATCCTCTAAATCATTTTTCACAAGCTCATCATCAAGGTAACCAAGCATAGAATCATCATCTTCCAATCCAAAGCAAAATTGACCATCTCCTCACTAGTACCATCACTAGAGTCAGAGTCATCATTATCATCGCTCTAGGTCAGTAAGGCTTTTGACTTCTTTTTCATGTCCTTGAAATCAGCAAGCTGTTTTGCCTTGAGTTTGTAGCAGTCTTTCTTGTAGTGACCAGGATTTCCACACTCAAAACATGTTTGTTCCCCTTTAGTTTCTTTGGAAAGCTTTTTGCCTTTGGAGAAGCCCTTTTTCTCCATCATGTACATGTTCCTCTTTTCAATCATCCTCTTGATTTTTCTTGACATTACCATCAGATTCTTCGTCAAAGTCTAGCATGCTGTTTCCAACATGAAGTGTCATTTTAAGGGGGAAATCAAAAGGACCCTGAGCTTTACTAGTATTGATCTTTGCCTCAAACTACTCCAATTCAGCAAATATATCAAGAGTGTTCATGGTGTCAATGTTTTGTGAAGATTCCAAAGAAGTGACCTTTGGTTCATAAATCCATGGGACAACACTGATTATCTTCATGTTGACTTCTTCTTGAGGAATAGATTTTCCAAGTTGTTTTAAACTGTTTTTGTTGATTTGAAATCTAGCTTGAGCTTCTCTAATAGTTTCACCATCCTTGAGCTTGAAATTGTCATACTCGTTCATTAGCTTGCTCAACTTGACTTTCTTTAGAGACTTCGAGCCTTCATGACACAATTCCAATGTGTCCCAGATTTTTTTAGCAGATTTGCATGAAAAGACCTTGTCATTTTCTGAGATGCTAAGACCAATAATGATGGTGTTCTTAACTTTGTTGTTATAGCTCAGTTTTGTTAGTTCATCAGAAGTGAGTTCATCAATGTCTTTCTCCTTTCCATCAGATTTCAGAAACGTAAATGGAACTTTTTTAATAACTCATCATTCCATAGGCTCTCTTTCCAAGTGAGATCTCATTCGGCATTTCCAATAGTTGTAGTTGTCTAACCCAAGTAGCAATGGTGGCCTAGAAGAAGAGTTTGATGTAGGATAAGTGTCAGCCATATGATCTATACTTTCATGTTATAGAAAATGTCAATATAACCTCGCTCTGATACCAAATGTGAATGCACCTAGAGGGGAGGCGAATATGTGTTTTATCTAACTATATCCAATTTTAAAATATTACCAAGCCATTATAGATGACTATAATGTGGACAGTCTGTCATGGCTTATGAAACTGACTTACTGTTTTCAATCTGTAAACAATTATAGTAGGCTAAAATGAATGCAATGCAGAAAACAGATAAAAATAATATGTAAAGAAGGCACACGATGTTTAGCTAGTTTCGACTCCTATATTTAATGGTCTACGTCCTGATCTCTTACCAACTTGGTAAGAGAATATATTACTAATCAATTATAAACCAATTACAAGAGTAATAATATATCACCTTGTTCCCAATCACTACAATGGCTTGCCAAACTTCCAACAATCCTGAACAGAATGATTATAGCTTGCTATTGTCTTCTGACTTGCAATCTGTTCTTGAACCTTGAATTCCTCGAGCCTCACTCTTGAATCCTTCTGTTCCTCGAACTTCTTGCCTTGTATAAACAATACAACTGAATCAAACAACCCCCTTGTTCTACACCTAGAACCCTTGCCACTTAGTGATTACAAATACATTTCGAGCAATACAAAGAATGAAAGTGTTTACAACTCAAACTATTTTATCTAAATATTAAATCTCCAATATAGAACTAAGCTCATTTTAGAGAAAATTTGAATAAAGCTTTATAAGAACACGAGTTGTAGTGTATTGTGTATGTCTCACCGAATGAGAAACTATATCACATTATATACTGAAGTATACAACGACTCTTTGAAATAAGGAAAAAGTATAACGTTGAGAACATAAAATATTTTCAAAGGCATAACTATAGGAGTAGAGATAAAAACAAATTTGAAATTGCTCCTATAATTATTGATATGATAGGAAAGTAGTTGTGGTTCGAAAATGAAATTAGAATCAAATCAACTACTTCCTAAAATTTCAATAAAAATATACGATCTTAATAATATATTAAAAATGTAATATATTAGTGAATGTATATATATATATATATATATATATATATATATATATATATATATATATATATATATTAATCCTACATAAAATATAAATTTGTTTTGTAACCGTAGAAAAAATTCTGCTATCTGTAGGACTCTGTTCTAGCAGGCTGTTCTAACAAGACAACAAACTGTTATGCAGTTATAAATATATCATGCAAAACAAAGTTAATACATGCAATATAGCAGGCTATAATATTATAACAAGCATAGATAACAGATATATGTTCTCACAAGCATTCTAGTTTGCTTAACTTGTGTGATCATCAAAATTCTGAGGGTTACAATATCATTGTTGGATATCAAACCAGTAATCTTATGATATATAAGCATAGTTATAAATTGCGGGTGTGAGAAAAAAATGATATGTTCGATACAAGAGTTTGTGGGCACACGAAAAAAATATTCATGAAGTGTCGTAATATGTAACTAGAAAAAATATAATAAACAATCAATTATGATCTGTATAATTAAATAAATGGGTTTAGAAAATTATATTTAAGAATAAGATATTAGATTGTCTATACAAAAATTTAGTAAATTTGGGTAAAAAATTAGAAAATTCGTAAAATAGAACTTTTTACAATATATACATTAAATTGTTAAAAAAATAATTTAGTCAGAAAATTAAAATTTAAATATATAATAATACATAGATATAGTTGCATAATATATGAGTGATTTATTAATTATATTTTAAATATTAATTTAATATTTATAAACTCGGTGTGGAATTTATATCGATCAATAAATATTTTAATAAAAATATATAAATGCGTTTAAAACTAAAATTTTAAAAACAAATAATAACAAACCAATTAAAATAAATAATGTAACTAAAAATAAGTTTAATTTTACGATTGTACGAAAAGGCTCGTGCCTCGCACAAACTTTTATGCTAGTTATAACTAATATCACTGGAAAACAACTGTTACCCCTTTAACAAAAAAAATTAGATATTTTTTAGTTTATATTAATATAGTTAGTCAATATAACTAATATTAGTTAATGTCTTTGGAGATACTTTAATATACACAGTAAATAAATTGAAATGATAATATATTTTTTTGAGTAATGCTACGTATCCCAGAAATTATTTCATTTTTTTTTTCAAATGACGTGTCATGATATATGACTTATTTTAATTCGTGGGTGTATATGCACGTGGGGTATTTTATTATTATAGGAAAATTATCAATTATACAAATGAAAATTCATCATTTAGGATAAATTTTAAGATAATTTTTGGGATCAACAACATTTGTTTTTAATTTTTAAATATGATACTTATTTGGAAGTCGGCTGTCAAAATCTTCCGGCCGAATTTTCAATAAAAAAACTAAAATAAATAAGAAGGCAAATCGGAGAAGTGGTTCGTAATTGACATATTTGGATATTAATTAATTGATTTAATTAGTATAGAAAAATCGTAGGATTAAAAAATTAAACAAAAAAAGAGAAGAGAAGATAAGTAGATAAAAAGGCCATTCCGTGTCGAAAATATCATATTCGATTACACGCCTAAAAACGCGTGATAAAAATATCTTAATATACATAACATCCGTGTATGTATATATAATGATCTAGTTGTCAACTTGTCATTACAATTCCTTACATTTTTACACCACTACTTTTCTCTTGCAGTCGACGATTCTTTCAAATTCTGTAAGCTATTTTATTCTCCCTTTTGATTTCTATGCCTTTTTCTTTCAAGATTATTGCTAATGACGTGATTATATATAATCTTGATGATGTGTTTTGATCGTTGATCTTTGTTTTTGTGAAAAATTAATGACCCCGTTTGGTTTATTTATGAAATCTTGGAAGACCCCATAAGCATCAAGATTTTTATATAGATGTGTGTATGTGAGAGAGAGATATAGAGAGAGATCACTTTAAGTGAACCCCTTTAGGGAGAGAGAAAGAGAGAGATCATTTTAAGTGAACCCCTTTAGGTATTATTGGCTCCATTTTGCTTGTTTAGTTAGATTCTGATTTTTGTTTTTGGTTTGCTTTTATTGGTTTTTTAAATTGTTATGCTTGATAGTTGATTGATTATTTTAGCAAGTAGCGACAGTGTTTTGAGAAATGTTTTTGGTGATTTGGGGTGATCATAAAGGTTTATGTTTATTAATTTTGTAGATTTTTGAGGTTCAGACTCCATAGGGGGGTGGAGATTAATTGTGATAGACTTGCAGATTTGTCAATGGCTTGTTTGGAATTTTGAGTGATGTGTTTTTGGGGATACCTATCTGATAGGATTAGGTGATTTGTGTGCAATGTGAGGAGAATTATTGTTTCAGTCACTGCCATTGAGTTTTCTATTCGAATAGCAGGATAAAATAAGTGGGATCATTGTGGTTGTAATTATATCTCTGTCTATTTTAAGTCTTGTTATTGTCAAATCTACTTAAAACGGTGGTCCACACTGGATCAGATTTGCGATCCCGATCTTATTATGTGCAGAGAATTATTTGTCTGTAGTATTAAAGTGCTCATATAGCTTCAGTCGATAATCTTAATTCAACCTGTTTAACATTGTCTGCACAGGTTTTAAGTTTTTCTTTTTTGGTGAAAAAGAATGGGAGGCGGCAAAGAACACAATGATCAAGATAAGGGGTTGTTTTCGAATCTTACTGGAGGCGGTCATTATCCCCCAGGGCAGTACCCACCAGTGGGTGGAGGTTATCCTCCACAGGGATACCCGCCAGCTGGTGGAGGTTACCCTCCACAGGGGTACCCACCAGCAGCTGGAGGGTACCCTCCACAGGGGTACCCACCAGCAGCTGGAGGGTACCCTCCACAAGGCTATCCACCAGCGGGATATCCTGCTGCTGGACACCATTCAGGGTCATCCGCTCCACACCATTCAGGTATGCTGTTATTGCTGAATGGCTTTCCTACTATTTTGCATATGGAACCTATTTCCTTCTGCAAATAACTGTATAAGTTCCCTCTGATCATGATATCTAGTATGCTCACTTGAATGTTAAGTGGAACATGGAGATGTCATGACTCATGAGTTATTACTTAACTATTTATTATGCAGTCTATATGTGGGACATGATGGTTTATGGGTAGAAATACAAAACATATCTTTGTTGATATTCAGTTTGTCAGTTTTGTTTGCCTTTTGTTCTCTGAGATCTGGGTCACTAATTGTTCCTTTTTTTAATAAAATTAGGCCATGGTGGAGTAGCAGGGATGGTCGCTGGTGGTGCAGCAGCTGCTGCTGCAGCCTATGGTGTTCATCACATGACTCAAGGTCATGGTAGCCATGGTGGTGGCCATGGGGGTCATGGTGGCTATGCACATGGTGCCATGGGTATGATGCCGGGCATGGGAGGCCATGGCCATGGAAAGTTCAAGCATGGTAAGCAGGGTCATGGAAAGTTTAAGCATGGAAAGCACGGGAAGGGCAAGAAGCATGGATACAAGAAGTGGAAGTAATTTTCTTATAGTATCTTCATTTGTGACATTTGGGTGATAAAATAATGTGCAAGTATATTATGGGCCTTGCAGTCTCGGCGTGTTTGCCAGTTTTCATTTTCGGGCTAGAGTACTGCTTGCTGCTCATTTGCAGTACTCCAAAGCTCGCTGTTTAACAGTATCTATGAATATATAGCATCTCGTGACTTCTATAAGAATTTCTTACAAAGGTGGTTTACATTTAATAGATTTAGGTTCTTCTATCCGTATAAAGTGTGTTGTGCTCATGCTTTTGGTTTTCCTGTGAGAAGAAACAAGTTTCATTAAAAAGCTTGGATTATTCGTGGCCTTAACACCAAAAAAGCTCCTTGTCTTGGCCCTTGCGTATTCAATATAGTTTCATCTACCAAGTCATTTACTGAGAGAAGAACCCCTCCATGAGTGCACATCAACTTCTTGGCTGTTGGATGCTTAGATCTCGGTGATGTTCTATTATTTATTTTTAAATGTCATTGACTATATATTGCATCATCTAAATTTTATATCAGTATTAAAAGACACTTGACTTTCGGGAAAATGATTGACAGATCATGCAATTCTGGCATTGGTCGATTCAGCACATGCATGCATACTCATTCTGCCAGAGTTGATGTTGAAAATTTCTGAATTGTCTTTGCAGATGCTGTCCAAAGATGATTTATCACATTCATCATATTAAATAGTTTAATAAGATTGAAAGAGCGTTTGCTTTTATTAAATTGAATACATACTGATTTCTTTCGCCTTCATATATTATAACTTGGGAAACAGAAGAAATAAATGTCTCAAAACTAAAAGAGAAAGGACGGCCCATTCACTAAGTCCCATACTCCCATATACATCAACAGCGTATTTATCAGGCTAAGAAGAACCAAGAATATGTCAACATATGCTCTTCTAATATTTTCATATTGAATTAATTTTTAGTATTAGATGATTCCTCAACTCTTTGTTTCTCCTATAAATCCGTATTTTCGGCGTAGTTAAGTTGCATAATCTATCAACTTTTTTCTGAGGAAGAAAATGTGGGGCAGTAACCATAATTACTACGGTCACGGTCACAGTCACGGTCATGGCGGCTATGCACACGGAGGCTACGGTGGTAAAATAACATAAAAACTCATGTTAACATCCTAGAGATGACAAATCCATTCCCAAATTTCTCTAACGTTATCAATTTTAAGGCATATTATATATATATTGTTGATGTAATTAATGGAGTTTGTTCCTATAACTTTCATGTTTGAATGTAAGACATTTTTTTAGTGAAATTCATAAATAAATTGAGTTGAAGTTGCTTGCTTGAAATGAGTTATGTGGGTTTGTTCCATATTGAAGTAAAGATAACGAGTTTATATAGTATCTTGTGTTAGTGTTGTTTACAACTATTATTATAAGTGGAATTCTTATGTGACAAGGTGCTATTGAGAATTCTCTCTTTTAAGTACAAGTTTATTTGATTTATTTATATTGATTATTTAATATTAATATTAAATATATTGAGTAAAGATTATTTCAGACTCTAAATATATATTGCAATATTAATATTACTTAATTTGTCATCATGTGGAAAGGATGACAAATGTGAGGGTGGATCCTACTAGTAGCTCTACTCCTAGCGAAGTAGATGAACCTAGAAGGAGTAAACGTGCAAAGATGGTCAAGGACTTTGGAAGTGATTTTATCACTTACAATGTCGAGAATGAACTTTTAACTTTTCGGCAGGCCATGGACTCTTCAGAGTCAAGGCATTGGAAAAGCACTGTAAAGAGTGAGATCGACTCTATTATTTCTAATGGAATATGGGAGTTGGTTGATCTCCCTCCTGGGTGTACTACTATAGGATGTAAGTGGATTTTCAAAAAAAAATGAACCCGGATGGCTCAATAGATAAGTATAAGGCTAGGCTGGTAGCTAAGAGTTTTAGGCAAAGGGAAGGCATTGACTATTTTGATACATACTCTCCTGTTGCAAAAATGACAACAATTCGAATGCTTATAGCATTGGCTTCCATACATGGACTTATTATCCATCAAATGGATGTAAAGACAGCTTTTCTTCATGATGACCTTGAAGAAGAGATTTATATGGATCAGCCTGAGGGATTTGTTAATTTTGGCAATGAGAGCAAAGTTTATAAGTTAGTCGAGTCTATCTATGGCTTGAAACAAGCTCCTAGAGACTGTTACAAAAAGTTTGATAAAACTATTTTGACTTTTGATTTTGTGGTTAATGAAAGTGACAAATGTGTCTACTATAAGGTTAAAGGAAATGAAAAAGTGATTTTGTGCCTGTATGTGGATGACATACTGTTGTTTGGAACCAATATTGAGATTATTAACGAGACAAAAAGTTTCTTGAAAAGACACTTTGAAATGAAAGATATGGGTGAGGCTGACGTGATTCTTGGTATCAAGCTGACTCAGTCAGTTGATGGAATAACCTTGTCACAATCTCATTATATATAGAAATCTATACTTGAGAAGTATGGTTATTCAAATTGTAGAATCGCAAGCACACCATATGATTCAAAATTTGCGTTTGTCAAGAATAAGTCAGGAGTTCATGTGTCTCAGTTAAGATATTCTCAGATTATTGGGAGTTTGCAATATCTTGCTAATGGTACTAGACCAGATATTTCATATTCTATGTCTAAGTTAGCTAGATATACAAACTGTCCAAACAAGACTCATTGAGATGCTCTTGATAGAGTGCTTAGATATCTGAAAGACACCATCTACCTTGGTTTGCATTACAAGAGGTTTCCTGGAGTGCTAGAGGGATATAGTGATGCAAGTTGGATAGCTAAGAAATCTGGTTCCAATGGAGTGACTGGATACGTGTTTACCCTTACGGGTGGAGCAATATCTTGAAAGTTTGCTAGACAGACTATTGTAACTCGGTTTACTTTTGAGGTTGAGTTGTGTGCATCAGATGCCACGGGGACGGAGGCTGAATCGTTGCATGGACTTATGTCTGTGATTCCTGTACTAAGTCAACCGCTTCCTGCTCTTATTGTTCATTGTGATAGTCGTACAACTATCGACAAGATAAACAGTAAGAAATATAATGTGAAAACAAAAAGACACATCCAAGTTAGATTAAAGTATATAAGGGGTTTGGTGTTTGACGGGATCATTGCTATTGAGTTTATTGGAACTCAAGATAACCTGGCTGATCCTTTGACTATGGGACTTGAGCATGTTGTTGTCCTTAAGTCGAGGTTGGGGATGTGACTGACAACCCATTTTGAGTCATCAACAGCGGGAACCCAATATACCTGAGAGGAGATCCCTCGAGGTGTATTCAATGTGGTAATAACAAGTTGTGAGGGTGATTCAGTAGTACCTCAACTACATATATCTAGATACTCACGTATCTGAGTCTTTTCCCTGTAAACCTCAAGAGGTACTGTAACTGCTAATTAGCAAGAGTTTTAAGAACTCTGAATGGGGTCAAGTCGTAAGACGAGATGTTGGCTGTACATCTTTGGAGATGCCCAGCTAAACGAATATTATTGTGTGGTCGCAATTAGAGGATAAGGTTATTTCTTGATGCATTCGATGAACAGGATCGAGACATGACCATTAACGTCTCAAAGCCGTAGATCAGCACCATAGTCTTTGATTTGTCATCGTCTATGAAGCATGGTTATACCAAACGGATAAAGATTCAAGGTGAAACATTCCATCTATATCCGGTAGCCATTGAAGTAGGGGACTTAGGAGGGTTCAAACTCGGAAGGGTACCAACTCTGAAAAATAAGTCATGATGAGAACTGATATGCATTTCTGTATGGATTTGTGGGGGAATGTTAGAAAATTGAAATTTTAAGGCATATTTTATATATGTTTTTGATGTAATTTCCGGAAACTAACTAATGGAGGTTGTTCCTTGCTATGAGGATATAAACTTTCATGTTTGGATCTAAGACATTTTCTTTGTGGAATCCATAAATAAATTGAGTTGAAGTTGTTTGCTTAAAATGGGTTATGTGGGTTTGTCCCACATTGAATTAGTAAAGTAAAGATAACGAGTTTATATAGCATCATGTGTTAGTGTTGTTTACAACTACTATTATAAGTGGAATTCTTATGTGACAAGGTGTTATTGAGAATTCTATCTTTTAAGTACAAGTTTATTTGATTTATTTATATTAATTATTTAATATTAATATTAAATATATTGAGTAAGGATTATTTCAGACTCTAAATATATATTGCAATATTAATATTACTTAATCTGAATAATATAAGTAACAAATAAAACTCATTTCTTTGCACATCTGGTTGAGGTGTGCCTCTTGCTTGTGGGTTGTTGGGTAAATTGAGATGTGCATTTTTCTCCTACCTCGCATATATAAAAAGTGCATAGGTTTTTTGGGCGAACTGAAGTGCTAGTCGCTGTTGATCCTTGCCGTTTCTGTGGGTGGATTGATCTGTGCTATTTTATCCTGGAAGCAATATTGATGTAACCCATCACAGCGTAAATTGGACAATAATCTCTTCAAGAATAGTCAAGACTTCTAACAAGGCTTGGCGACTCAGCTATTCTATTGGTTCTATCAGTGTATGTACAAATCTTCTGTTAGAGCTAAGTTTTCTATCTCTTCTCTCCTTTTTACAGTTACTGATTTATATATCGTGTTTCTACCTTCGTGTTTTGTTTTGTTAATTGGTTTAATCTGTCTAATTGTTTATATAATTATCCTATTGTTGCTATGTAGTATAATTTATACCCAACAATCAAACCATCTCTACCGTTCTCAAACACCTTAAAAATCTCGCTCTCTTTTATATTTTTTGCGTTGGAAACTATGGAATCATTGGAGTGTGTTTTTTTCGCATTGTCCAAAGGGAGAACAAGCTAGAAATTGCCTCCTTTTAATTTGCATTTGTCACTTTATTGTTTCTGGTACTAATATAAAAGAAAAGGCTTTGTACACTGCATGCATGTTATATTTCTTTCACAGATTTTATGTTCATATTTTGAGATGTTTTTTTACTCAAACCAATTGGTAGTCAATAATTTTCCTACACAACTTAATTTCGTAGTTATCAACATAGCACCATTGCCAGCACCAGAAGATGGTAACCTATCTGTTGTTGGCATTTTCGGGATAGCTGTTTCTGTCCACCTAACCGCCTTGCAACTCTACCAGGCAACGACCGATTCTCCATTTCAAGATCATCCAAAAGCCATGGCTATCGCTATAGCAAGTGTCCTTATTTTCTGCTTGGGATGCGATGTGGAACAATACATTAACTCCACTCGGCGTTCTTCAACTTTGGCAACAGTACTTCATCATATCCTCAGATTGCTTGGTTTCATTTCACTAGCTTCTTTAGCTTCTGTTATTTTCTCGACACCCACAAGCTCAGTTCAGCGTCTTATTGTTTATCTGATTTTCCCCTGGTTCTTTTCGGTGAGGTTCGTGCTCCATGCATGGAAACAGAGGAGCCTACAATTTTCATAATTTACACCCACACTTTGCTTCCATTAGCAATATTGACGACATAGACACTCTTCCAGTGAACCATATAGCTTCTGCATATCTTCTGTAGTGACTTCGTCACACGTTAAATCAAAGCCTTATAGGTACTAAATTTGGGAGGAGGAAAACAGATAGTAAATAAAAAAGGTCCACGTCTATTTGCATTAACACAGTTAAGTGCATATCAAACACTTTGAATAGTTTAAATAGATAGATAGCTGGACTGTTAAAAATCGGTTTAGTAACCCATATTTAAATTCATAATATCTTTTAGAAAGAACACATCAACATGGTATCTTAAGGTGTTAGAGGAAGTCCCCAAATGGATCTTATATTATATTTTAACATAATCTCAAGTTAATTATGTTTTTCATGTTCAAACATAACACAAACAGATCGACTATTTTGTAAGAGAAAGCGTCGCAACAGTTGCACGTGAAATTCATCTCAACCAGGGATCGACTTGCTGATATATTCACCAAGTGCCTTAGCTTTAAACGTTTTTGTAAGTTAAAAAAATATAAATGTGAACCATATCTTAGGTGCACGATAAAAAACAAAAGGACAAAAGAAAAACAGACATTTCCCGCCAGTGCACTGAAACTTTTGCGGAGTCACTGTGGCTTCTCAAGCTTTGGGTGACTAGGAGTGTACTTTTGCACAATGCACCACCAAAACTAAAATAATTAAGCTAACATCTTATTGACATTCCAATGCAAAACCTATATAAAAGGATGGAAAGCTGTTTGGTATTCCATAAACTGCAGAAGAGCAGCTTCCCACTGTTTAGTATAATTCTCCGATGACTTCTCCTTCCCACACATTCATAGTTAATAACTGTCCTACAAAGTAAATGTTGCATTTTTCAACATAGCACCCTTTAGAGCACCAGAAATTGGCAAACATACTTTTGCTGGCACCCAAAGCTATTTCTGTCCCCCTCACTGCCTTGCTGGCACCCATAGCTGTTTCTGTCCCCCTCACTGCCTTGCAACTCAAGTACCAAGCGAAGACTGAGTCTCCATTCCAAGATCGCCCTAAAGCCACAACCATCGCTATAGCAAGTCTCCTTATTTTCTGCCTGGGATGCGACATGAAACAATACTTTCTTTCCACTTGCCTTGGTTTCGTTTCACTAGCATCTTTAGCCTCTGTCATTTTTTTGACCCCCAAAAGCTCAATTCCGTCTCTCATTGTTTATCTGATTTTTCCCTGGTTCTTTTCAGCTAGGTTCGTGCTCCATTGGATCCAAAACAGGAATTTGCATGGAAACAGAGGAGCTTACAATTTTCATAATTTACACCCACACTCTGTTTCTAATAACAATGTTGACAACCATATAGCTTCTGCATATCTTATGTAGTGGTCACACATAGAATCAAAGCCTTCTAAGTACATATCTTGGGAGGAAGAAAATAGATAAATAAAAAAAGGTCCGATGGTGTTTAGGGTGTTCTAAAATAAATTGAAGCAAATGTTAGTGGTAGCCTCTTGTAGGGTTCACGTGTATTTCCATTTAACACGCTTAAGTACATGTCAAACACTTTGAATCGGTTAAATACGTAACCAGACGGTTAAAATTAGGTACAGACTTGGGATATAATAGTTGTGAGGGCGAAAATATTTCGAACGACTTATGTTGTATATACTATTAATGTATAAATATTTTTATTTTTTATTAATAAGATCGGTTTACAATAGGTACATAGTTACATGCTTCGTGACTTTCAGGTGATGTTAGTTCATGTACTTCCATGTGATGCCTGTACTTTAGAAGAGCAAATTCAAACATGACATTGATTCGGATTGTGTACTTTCATATTCGTGTACTTAAAGTTAACACAAACACTAGATTATCATTTCGTGTTTTTGTGTTGAGTATGAAATTGTCGGGTATTAAAAAGAATACATAACTAATTTTACTCTAATTGCATTCATGTTCCTGAGTTCTGTGGGGTGGTCCTCCCATGCCCACCTCTCCCTCTGTCCCTGGTTTACACAGCTTTTTTTTTTTTTTTTGTATAATTACATGTAAAAACTATATCAGAAACCAACCATATTTGCCATTTCGTGTATATTCCAACCTCGTGAACTAATCATACTCCCGAAATAATGAGGTATTATAGAACCCACCATATTATTTAACATTTTAACACTTAAATATTTTGATTCAAAGCGGACTATAATTTTCACAAGAAAATGAGTTGTGGTTGGAAACAAAAGTCGAGAAAGCTCGATCATAAGGTTTATCTTTACGGAGAAAAAATAAGTGCACCAAAATTCAAAAAAATCTCATCTTGTTTATATAAATTAAGATGCTGGGAAGAAAGTTTATTTTTCACCAGTAAAGAAGCTCATCCACAAACGCGTGACATTAATTCTCTCGCACAGCCAAAGCATATAGTTCACAAGCCACTTGATTTCCTTGTCGACGAATAGATGACCATTCACATTTCTCTCTCAGATGTCTTCTTCTTCACACCAGTTGATAATCAATAACTTTCCTACACAACTAAATGTCGCATTTTTCAACCTAACACCATGCTATTGTTGGCATCTTCGGGATAGCTGCTCACTGCCTTGCAACTCACGTGGAACAATTCTTTAACTCCATTCGTCGTTTTTCCCTATCAGTGTTAGATAAGAACGTTGTACCTCGTGAAAGGCTGCACCTCAGCAGTAGTTTGTAAAAATATGAGTTAAATATCAAAATGATCATTAAAATAAAAGCATAATAATATTATTTTTGTCATCAATCTCAACGGATTATCGTTTTCATCACTCAAGGTGTTATAAATATCATATTAGTAACCTTTAAATTAAAAAATATGTATAAATATTTTTTAAAATTACTAAAATTTGAATAAATTATTAAAATTATAATATGTATAAATTTACATTCATGGATTATATTTTGTACATAAAATGAGTTTTACAGTGTTTAATTATTTTTAAAATAATGAATCAAAAGAAAACAATTATAAAATTAATAAAAAAATAGTAAAATAATTTCATAAATTTTGAAAATATTACCAAAAATATTAGAATTTTGTTTGGTTATTATAGCATGTAAAACAAATATGTAGAATTCGAAAAAAATAACATTATCAATTCTCAAATACGTATTTAGAGTTATCAATATGATATTTATGAAAAAATAAATGACTCAAATGATTTGTCGTTGAGAACAATGACAAAACTGATATTAGATCTCGATTTCAGTGAGCATTTTAGTATTTAACCCGTAAAAATATTAAAGAAAATAGATGGAAAGGAAAGGATTCCCTTCTATTATATATATAATGAATAAGTCTCATAGTCCTAATTTTCATATTAATTATTGAAAGACTTGTGAGAGGTCAGTGTTTTGTCTCAATTCGTTTGTCTTTGACTTCTGGTAAGCTAGAGCAGCACCAGCAATCAGCAGCACCAGCAATCTCCTAAATTTATCTACAAAAGTAACATGAATATATTACCTCTTAGCCATTTAAAATGCAAAAATATATAATTTCTCCGACAAGACTCCTTAATCTCACTCTCTATCTATATTTTATTATTTAAATATATAGTAGTATTCCATCATCAATGCATTCTCTAGTACACGGAGAAGTTCTCTATCTATATTTTATTATTTAAATATATAGTAGTATGAATCATTAATGCATTCTCTAGTACACGGAGAAGATGGAACTATCATATAAGACAGAGAGTTATAAATATATAGCTAGTATTCACAATTTCACATCATACTCCCCAAAATTTGACTAAAGAAGATATACGAAAAGATTATTGACTTGCTCTTAAAAAGTTAAAGGTCCTTTCTAGAAATTAGAGATTTGAGGAAGAAGATAGAAGATTAAACCAAATTAGAGATTTGATTAAATAAATAATCTAATATCGATTTTTGATAGTTAGCGAAATGAAATAATCGTTTGGACTTTATCCGCTAATTATAAAAAAAATTACTTGAAAAAGATTTTTTAATTAGAAGATTGTCATGTTTATAGTTAAAATATAAACAACTAATTCTAACAACTATATACCAAATAGTTTCATTCAAAATATTCAGTAGTTAAAATAACTAATTTAATTAGTTAGTTAAAAAAGTTAATTCAATCCACTAATAAAAATAACTAATTTAATCTGCTACAATTAACCGTTAATTGTTAAACGAGGTTAAAATATTTATTTTTGATTTTTAAAAATATTTATAGGTGGATGATGCAATCTAATCCGTAAACAATATGCTGAAAAAGTTGTAAAAGGCGGATGACGTTTTATAGCACTTGTGACTCAACCCGATTCCATAATATGTAATGTTTGAAATGGGTGTACAAAGTCGATGTACACAAGTTGAATATAGTTGTAAACGGGTGATGACGCAACCCAAATTTTTAATCTGTATAAAGAAATAGAAAGCTCTTGGTACTTCATAATTCATACAAACCATATCCTCTTTCTTTCATTAAATTTATCCTCCTAAATTCTCTGATGTCTTCTCCTTCACACCAATTCACAATTAATAATTGTTCTACACAATTTAATATTGCAGTCATCAACATAACACACTCACCAGCACCAGAAAATGGTAACCATGCTATTGTTGGCATTTTTGGAGCAACTGTTTCTGTGCTCCTAACGGCCTTGCAACTCAAGTACCAAGACGATTCTCCATTCCAAGATCACCCGAAAGCCATGGCGATAGCTATAGCAAGTTTCCTTATTTTCTGCTTAGGATGCGATGCGGAACAATATTTTGTCTCAACTCGCATTTCTTCAACTTCTGCAACACTTATTCACCATGCCTTCAGATTGTTTGGTTTCATTTCACTAGCTTCTTTAGCTTCTGTTATTTTCTCAACGTCTACAAGCTCAACTTCCTCACTCATTGTTTATCTGATATTCCCCTTATTCTTTTCAGCTAGGTTAGTGCTCCATTGGATAGGAAATATGAATTTTCTTAGAAACAACAATAATTATAATTTGCGCCCAGACTTTGCTTTTGGTCACCATCTCAACTACATGGACACTCTTCCCGTGTACCGTATATCTTCTGCAAATCTTGTGTAGTGACTTCTAGTCCTCCACATTGAATCGAAGCCGTAAGTAAGAATTCAGGAATTAAGGATTAATTGCTCTAAAGCCCGTGTGAGGCACAGGCATACTCTAGAAATATTCGACTCCACATTGAATTGAAGCCGTAAGTAAGAATTCAGAAATTAGGGATTAACTAGCTCTAAAGCCCGTGTGAGGCACGGGCATACTCTAGAAATACTCAAAGTTTGGTGATATGTTTTAAGGCAGCCGAGAAATCCTAAGTAGTCCAAGTGTCTACGGTGTTGGACCTTTGTTACTAGTGACGAAGAGGATAATGGAACCATCCACATTCCAACACTCTGAAACCAAATAGGCAAGCTTCAATATATGTTTGTTTTCCACTACTGATCGTTAAATAAAATGTGCAAGAAAGGTGGCATTTGGCTATTTTTTTTCCAGATTCAAGAGTAAAATGTTAATATTATTTGTGGCACTCATTATCACAAAGTAGCTAGTTTTTTTAATCATAATCATCAATCAAAATCATGGTTAACAGATGTCCTCTTCTTATTCTACCATAACAGCTCGAGAGACTCAGAGAATTTCATTAACAGGTTCTGGCATTAGCAAGATTTGTCACACAAGGGTTATACGTATCTGAATACATCACTACTGCTACATTATTAATTTAGATATATAGGACACAATGTAGCTCAAGTGCATATGATTTCCAAGACTCCCGACCAGTTATTGAAATTTGATTTTAGAGTCCTGCAATCTATTAAAGTTACCTTAGAATAACAAATTCAGCAGAAATAGAAAACGCCAAGTAAACTAAGAGCCATCATACCATGATCTTTTAAGAATATTACTCCACCTAAAATGCAGCTAGTCTCTGTAAAGGCTCTACCTGTAATACAATATAGATGTGCAAAATCAGAAACATAAATGTTTGCTTTCAAGGCGACAGAATTCACAATAAAATTCAAATGATACAGCCTCATAGCACAATAATTTGAAATTAATTATTTTCCTACACTCCTTGAGCACTTCTACATTTGTCAGCTTATACAAAACCTGCCTACAAACAGAATTGTAGCTCCTGCTGCAACTGCCCAGAGCTCTAAACACACGAGCTCTCTGCAATGGTGATAAGGTTTTATTATGTACCTATTCAAGAAATGAAGTAAAATGCACTTGATATTTGTGAGCACCATAGGGGATGCATATTTAATTACATCCCCTATAAACCTTTTTGTCAATAATATATTCCCATTGAGTGACGAGGTGTTGTTAGGACACTATTATTAAATTTTTTTAAAACAACTTACACAAGAATAAAGTATGATTATCTAAAAAACAGCACATATGTAAGCAAAACATATGTTAAATTTTATATTATGTGTGTCATTGTGTTAGGAATTAGTGAGTTTAGACTGTTTTTGATGTTTTCTAGTTATATTCTCAAAATTAACAAGTAAAGAGAGATAAGGGCAGAAAAGAGAGAGATTTAGCAGAGAGAGACAAAGATAGAGAGATTAGAAGGATTAGAGATAGAAACCCTGGAGAGAGAAAGAGAGAATCAGTTATAGAGAGAGAAAGAGTGGTGGAACAAAGTTCCATTTTCATATATTTCAATCATAATCTGAAAATACAAACAAGTCTAACTATATATAGCCTTACCAGTTACCACTGAAATGACTGTACTACCCTTACTACTAATACTAATACCATAAGGTTTTCTACAGGAAGCAGCCACTATTATCTATACCAGTGAATGACATTTACTAAAAAACATGGTAATAGTAATCTGTTCTGAAAATACTGCGCAATTATAATATACATATGTACAATTCGCCTTCTCAGTGCACTAACTAAAACAAATAAATGTGTCTCTAGAAATCAACTCTGCTTATAAAGAAAACAAAATTGACCAAGGGAAATGAATGGTGAAAATGGTTCTCATGTTATTTCTAAAGGACAACCAAACCACCCCGATCTCATCATAATTTCTAATTATCCTCATGGATTAACAAAATATAAATAAAGTTACAGCTGAGATATTTTCAACTATATGCTCATGTTCAAAGCTCTGAATAGTAATGATCATGGGGAATGATTACATTCTACTAAAAAACATATTTAGAAGTAAATAAGACTATGACTTCCACTGAAATTCTTACCTCAAGCATATTCAGTTTTATGCAAGGGAGAAGGTCAAATGGCAATACCTTAAATTTATAATTAGGATACTCAGGTCCTCAGTAAGATATAGAATTGCAAGTTTTGTATTTATTCAAGCCGTTGCTACCATTTCACCATGTGCTTAACCTAATACTTAATTACTCACCCCACCCTTCTACACAACTGAGAGATGAAATCAAACTCTGCTCCCATAGCACCTATCAAGTGTATCTAAATACTGGGAGTCATGTGAATCGATAATCATAAAGGGTTTGTTTTATGGTCTACCAATATTATAAAACTCGGCTTCAAAAATTGCAAAGTAATAAAATAATAATAATAATAATAATAACTGAATATGTCATGAAAAATCCATAAAGAAGTGAAAGAACAATAGATTTATATTAGAATTAGAATAATAATATTTTATTATTCATATTCAGGGTTATCACAAATCAATAACACAAGAATTTGTTTTATGGTCCACTAATTTTATTCATGTTGACCCCACGCAAGACACGAGCATGTACTTATATACCGACTCTCGGCTACATACATGGATACTCTGCAAATATTTCATGAGCTTCCTCCAATATAATATAGGTGTAGAAACCCACAAGCATGCCTCATTTACATCATGGACTTGAGCATAGTGAAAATCTTCTTGTTTCCTTACCTAAACCCGTGCAAAGATATGGTATACAAATTTATAATGCTTTTCTTAGCATAAAGGATTTGGTACAAGTCCAAGACATTTTATATATTTGTATAATTTGTGGCATATATTGCCTTGATTTGTAAGTTAAGTTAATTTAGGGTCTAATTATAACATAAAACAAAGTTAAACATAGCCAGTTGTGCAAAAAGAATAACTTCTTTTCAAACGACTAAGAAACCACCTCACCATCCTTCGTGCAAAAGTTTATGTGAACACTACTAACATCACAATAATAAATTACCTTCATTGATCAAGAATTCAAGATGCTGGAATACGCAAGCAAGACAATTCACAAGTTTGACCCAAATTATGGTATTGGGATATATAAATAGGCCTAAATTAATTACAATAGCTGAAAATTCATAGTCACATGAAGTAAGGGTTTGCCAAACACTTATATCTACAAGATTTAGTCATTCGTATCAATATAGATGTATCGGTATCATAAACTTGGGTTAAAAGATATCCGGTAATTAATTTGTACCTAGTCACATGTACAAGTTTACCTTTTCTATCGCAGCCAAGCATTCTGTGAGAAATAGCAACTACGGCCCAACAAGTAATGCAAGACCCTTGGGATTCCATGGCCTGAAATTGGGATTTTGAAAATAAAAATAGGCATGTCAGCATGCATCTAACTGAAATAAATGAGCGATAGATACACAACAGAAGTTGAGGTGAAAACAAAAAAACTGAACAAAAGCATATTCTTCATCACCACATGCATAGCAAACAAATGGTGCCAATGCATCTATTATGTATACATAAACAGAAAATCAGGAGCCGGGCAAAGGAAATTTACATTATTCGTACAAATTAAGGATAAGTAGCACGAACAGAAAAGAGAATTACAGGAGTAAATGATGTTTGAGGAGGGGCAAAATTTGAAATGAGTTGGATACCGATATAAGATCTCTGCATGCTGGCTATCGGGCACAGGACTTGTAATGATTGTTGTGGTCTTGGGGAGAATATATCAATTGATGGAGATAATCCCAAGTGGCAGAGTCAAACTACCATATCACTTTGTGCATTGCTTCCGCTAAACACTTTAGCAATCTTCTCAGTGGGAACCAATGTGAGATGGGAAGAGACCTTGTAGCCTTGCTTTGCTGTGTGCTGAACAGTCTCGTTGTACTTCTCAGAGCAGTAGGCTGCAGTAGGCTGCAGTTGGTACAACTTGGGCCACCCGAGGAAAGAGAGGGAGCAGGCTCACACTGGGCATCTCATTAGCAGCCGGCTCACACTGGGCATATGCAGTTTTGGCAAGCCCTGAGGCAGTATCCATCAGATTCATAATCTTTACTTCAGAAACCACAACCCGAGCAGTGGCAGGAGCATTCTGAGCTGCAGGCAAGGCACGGCTTCATAGCTATTTCACGGCAGTAGGAACACGACTGTCCAACTTGTGAACAGATTCATCAACCTGCAAATATATAGCAAATGATATAGAGCTATGAGACTCGGAGCGAATTAGTCTACTAATCTCTGGCCTTCGAAATAGTAACTGAGGCAAGAGTGAATAGTGAAGATGCAAAAGAAATTATGTAGAAGAATGACTGACCTTGCAGTCAACCAACTTCAGGAGCTCACTGGGAACATCATGGTACTTGTCAAGATGGGAGCAACTACAGTCTTCACAGTTCCCTCGACAGTCTGAACCCCATTCTTTAGGGGACCTGAATTTTCTTTCACGCAGCTACATACTTTTAAAGCATACAAAACCCAGTGTGGTGTGCTGCAACTTGAACAAAATCGAGGTATTTTAGCTTCTCTTCTTCAGTTTGAACCTTCAAAATACACAAACAATTTACAAGTCAGTCTTCAGGTAACTATGAAATATCAAAACATGAAAGCATAGAATATACAATATAATATAATATTATCTATCAATGAAGGTTTGCATATATCGTGCACAAACATTCCTATAATATGCACTCTTCCTATTGCCATTTTTATAAGGATTTAAGTAACGAAAGAAGACTAAAAATGTTGTGTAAGGTTATAAAGAGCTTGTATGATCCTTTTCCGAATTTACAAGCTTACCAGAAAGTCCAAAACAGAAACTATTTAGCTTTTTAGAATTTACATGCCCTATAAAACATATCACTATAACAACAGAGCAAAGCAGAAACAACAATTGCATATGTTCCAAAACCACTCTAATTAGGGTTAAGCAAGGCCGAAACCATGATCACATATATTCCACCACAAAAACTTAATCACGTACACGATACAGATAATTTGTCTGAATGTTACTTAAGCTGATTGTATTGGTACTACAAGAATTTTACTTGCTAGCAAGTAACCGCTGCTCAGAAGTAGCAACCGCATCATTTACTAAATATTCAGTCTAAAGAGAGAAAGGGTAATACCTGAGCAAGTTGAGTCTGGGTGAGTTTCTTTTCATTCCGAGCATGCATAATGGCTTTCTTCAATTCAGGTGGTACCTTTTCATCTGAGCATTCAAGATAATTAGATGAAAAGCAAGCTATTAGATACTTCAGTTGCATCACAGGAATAAGCAATAGAAGAAAAAACAGCTGCATAGATATAGACAAGTTAGGAACACACTGATACAACTGACTGCACCTAAAAGCTTCAAGACCTCATTCATGAACTTAAGATAAATTTGACATTTCTAATCAGGCGCATAACAAATGGATAGGGAGAATACTAAATAATTCGCATCAAGATATAAAGTGGGAGATGGGATAGTTGGAAAAATAAAATGGAATCTGAGTTCAGAAATGACTATTTTGTCAAAGTGGAACTTCAAATATTTACATATTTATTTTATTGAAAGAAGTTTCGGACCATGCTTGTGTAGACAGATAAAGAAGCTGGAGCTTTAGAGCAAACTGTTGATTGCATCTATTAATACAGATAGGACGGTTTTGTCCTACATGGTGTTTGCAACTAACTAAATAAGTAATGATTGAAAGACAAGTGAAAGAAGTATTAAAAAAAATTAAGAAAAACAATTTTTGGGGCCAAGACATAGAAGTTTGTCTTCATAAATTTCTACCACTTACCCTTTCCTGCGGATGGGGATTTCCCTATGCACAGTTTTGATCCCGGCATTTGGAACTCCAAATCCTATCATTAGTTGCATGTGTTTTCTACTATTTGTCCACCTTTCGGCTCTGGCAAGTTAATCCTATTTGCAAGTCTGTGTACGAAAACAACACATCAGACAACTCTTATAGTTCATAAAAGCACTATACCTGTACATTGCATTCTACTGTTTCACTTGACATATTTGCACCTTGAAGATCATCTGCCTTGGCCATGTTAGCAGCATCAATAAACAGCAAGGAATGACAGATTATAGCTTTGGTGTAAACTGCCTTAGGTAAAGCTACTCCGTAAGAACTGAGACAACTATATAAAGATATGCAGTAAAACTGTCTAGAAATAATTTGTGTTGAAAAGATAATAGGATGCAAACCAAAAAGTAGTAAACATAGAGTTGAAATTAAATGAAATACACAGATTGCAATTACATGTGTCCTTTAGTAGTGTAAAAATAATCCAAGTGATCATACAGCTTAAGATCATGCAAGAATGATATACTCCATACCTGAGCATATTAAAAAAAGGCTGTAGAAATCGGTAAATCCCAAATAAGATTCCACACAAAACAACGATGTGACAATGTGTCATAGAAGCACATTTTAGTTATGTTCTAATTATGTAAACATGTGATTGCAGTAGTGCGTACCACATGATAGATATGCTAGCATTGCAACGTGATCTAAAAAAATCCATACATACCATTGGAACATAGACTTAGTTGATTCAGAATTTATCCGCCTTCACAGATGGAGAAATCATGCTTGCAATGTTAGGGCATAGAGACTACTCTTGGCTTCAAATTGAGGATTGATATTGGAATCATCTGACTGGCCAGTTGAACTCCCAAAACTGTGTGAAATTAGATATAAAAAGTACAATAAGGATCAGAACATTTGTATTTATCAAGAAAAACAGTTTTGTCTGTTGGCAGTGGAAAAATGAGCTTCACCTAATCAATTCTAGCAAAATTTGAATTCAACAACCTAAAGAACTGCAAGTGCCTATAGCTTCAAAAGACTAAAAGGAGATTATGAATTTAAATTGGAGACAACTTAAACATCTTGGATGGACAACTATAGTCAATGATAATTGAAAATATAATTGTAATTATCATTCACATTGCTACTATAATTGTGGACATATTACAACATTATGCCCAAGTCTTAGCCAAGTCATCTTAAAACTTTCAGCAAAAGTAGTGGCTTCTCCTGGAGAGCACCTATATATACAGAGGTTTAACAAGGTATTAAAACCTTTATGTTGATGATTAGCTGGGATAGACCCCCATTTCTCTGATTTGGCAACAAAAACATGGCAAAGTTAATTTAGCTACTCAACTTTGGTTCTAAGTAATATGAGCATGTGAAACTTTAGACACCCGAAACATCAAAAGAGCTTCTAGCACTGTAAAATATTAAAAGAGTTTCCTTACATATATTTGTAAGCCTAATTGGTACAACACATACAACACAAATATGGACAGACACATGGTCACAACCTTATTTGTTCTATATATACAACTCAAGCAATACACAGATAATACAAGAGTCTTTCTCTTACATTAGTCTAGCTTCATACATATTTTAACATTCTGAGTTGATATATATATATATATATACACTCACATAAACACATCAGTTATATATATATATATATATATATATATATATATATATATATATATATATATATATATATATATATATATATATCATTCAAAATTCACCCACAAACTTCACCTTGACCCAACTGACTTTGGTAATAAATTCCAGCAAACACAAACATCGAATCGCATAATCACCAACTCGGTCACCACTAGTTATCGAGTTAACTCAGTAACTCGCCCAACTAAGCTTATATCCGAGCAGAACCCAACATCTTTTCCTTCTCTGATTTGACTCGGTCTCACTCGCTGAATCTCCCCCCTTACCTACGAGTACACACACCGAGTTATCCAACTCATTCGACTTTATCAAGAGACATCTGCTGCTACACAACAACTTGAAGAATTTCAGACCACCATCACTGGAGTTCTCCCCCAATTCTCTGCCGTGTCTTGCATATAATTTTTTATACGTATAATAATATGCTTGATAACATCTGAATTACATAATATTTATATACAACTATTCAACGGCTCCATAATATTTTACTAAATTTATTAAAAATTATATGGAATTAATTTTATAATTTAAGAAAACAATTATCAAATAAATAATTATAAACTGATTTTAAGAAAATAAATTTTACACTTATAATTATATATAAATTATTCAAATATTATTTTGTAAATTGATTGTTGAATAAATATTTAATCATTTTTATATATATAAATATAAAATATTTAAATATTACTGAACTAAAGTGGGATGGAAATTAAATATGTTGCTATCATCAATATAATAAAATAAATAATATCATTTAAAACCTAACTTAAAAGTTTCTAACATATTATTTATGTCGTTTTTAATTTGATTGTTCATCCCAATAAAAAATATAATCATCAAAATTCAATAATATCTTAAATTCTATTATATATATAATCATTGTTGATATTCCTCAAAATTCAAGTGAACTTACTATTTAAAAATAATAATATTGATTATTAATTTTTAACATTAAACACATTTTTTTCTAATTGAGTCATTTTCTTTTTAAACATTTTTTCGACGAATGAGTCATTTTATTATTGTTTATTTAGATCTCACGTTTATTCTATATCGACAACATACTAAACAAATTTTATCATTTATAAATAAAAATTATAACATGAATATTAAATTCTAACAATTATCACATTTTTCCTTACTAAGCCGCTTTATCGTCAAACACATTTTTCGCTCATGAGTCGCTCTATCGTATTTTTTTATCTTTCATAAAATTATTTTTATTAGAAAATAAGTTAAGTTATATTTAATAAATTTTACTTTTATTAAACATTAAATTAGAATATCTTAATATTTAATAATTAGACATCTAATTAAAAGATAAGTAGTAATTGAAATACTAATTAGGAGGTAAGTACTAATATATTAATATTAAATTTTAACAATTATCATAGTCTTACTTATTAAACCGCTTTCTCGTTAAACACATTTTTCACCAATGAGTCGTTCTATCATTTTTATTTAATCTCTCATAAAAAAAATTTATTAGATAATAAGTCAACTTATATTTGGTAAATTATATTTTTATAACACTTACAATTAGTATATGTTAATATTTTATAATTACAATCATAATTAGAAGTTAAAGTAGTAATTGAAATAGTAATTCAAAGATAAGTTAATATTTTTTTATATGATTCCTAACCAAAACACAAATAATAATTAGCCTTTTATTAGAAAACAAATAGTAATTATATAAAATTTTCAATTGACCTTACGTTTTAAAATTCATAATATAGATGATTAAATTTTAACATTTAACACACTTCTTCTAATTGAGTCACTCTATTTTTAAAAAAAATTGCGATGAATGAGCCGTTTTTTCATTATTTATTTAGATTTCATGTAGACTTAAATCGACAATATACTAAGTAAATTTTATTATTTATAAATAAAGATCATAACATGAGTACTAAATTTTTATAGTTATGGTGTTTTTTCTTACTAAACCGCTTTCTCGTTAGATACATTTCTCATCAATTAGTCATTTTATCATTTTTCTCTGATCTCTCATAAAATTATTTTTATTACAAAATAATTCAACTCATATTTGGTAAATTTTAATTTTATAAAACTTAAAATTAGAATATATTAATATTTAATAATTAGACTCCTAATTAGAAGATAAATATTAACTAAAATCGTAATTAGAAGATAAATTTATATTTTCTTATATGACACCTAAGAAGACAGATAGTATTTACCATGTTAATATAACAATAAATTATATTAACATGTTACTTCTTATTAAGCCGCTCTCCCGTTTGTTTGTAACTTTTGTTGAAAATTTTATTAAAATTATTTTTATTACAGATTAAGTCAACTTGTATTTAATATATTTTAATTTTTTTTGCTAAATTACTTTTATAAGAATTACAATTAAAATAAGTTAATATTTACTGATTAGACTCCTGCTTAAAATGTAAATAATAATTAAAATCCTAATTAAAAGGTAAATACTAATTAGATTCTTATTAAAACATAAATAGTAATTTATATAAATTTTTTAATAAATAAATTCTATAAAATTATAAAAATACTTTTGAGACTTTATCGTTTCTTCTTTAAATCGTAATAAGAAGATAAGTTAATATTGTATTATAAGACACCTAATTAGAAGAAAAATAGTAATTAGACTCTTATTAAAAAAAAAAAATAGGAATTTATATAAATTTTAAATACATAAATTCTCAAAAATTTGAAAATTAATTTCGAGTGAAAGCACCGAAAATTTTCCAATTTTAACGATTAACCGCATTAAATTAAGTAGGGGTGAGCATTCAGTCGGTTCAGTTTAAAACCGAACCGAACCGATGGAAACTGTGAATATCTAGCCAAATCAACAGGTGTGGCGTTTCAAAGGCTTGTGAGTCAATTTTAGTAGCTGCTTCGTGTTGGCAGAATTGTGTAGGGTGTTTATATAGTCATGTTGGCTAATTATTTGGATGTAATTTATGTTCATGTATTCTGCACACAGTAAAAATCATGCTAGTCAGTAGGCAAAATCTGTAGGTATATATTATAATCTTCTTGTTATTGACTTATTGTGGTGGTAGTAAAAGATTCAGCTAGTATCTTGATGTTTACATTTACTTGGCATTGTTGCTGTGCATTTAAAGTTGGTACATTGCTGTATCGGTGTCGTGATTGTTGTGAGACCACCTTTGGGTTGGTTGACTGGCACAACACATTGATAATGCTGGATGATGAAATTCGAGAATGACCGTGCAGGTGCTAGTAATTCTGGTTAAAACCCGTCTCTGTGACAGTTAATACCTAAGTATGTGCAGGATGTAATGCTGCGATATATGCCAATGATAGTACCAGGTTATATAAACATATAATATTATACCTTATAGGTGTTTGTCAAAGAAAGTACATAAACTTATTGGAATCTGTAACCTATAATATGCTAATTAACCCTTCTTAACCTTTTCGTTGAGGCCTTTAGAACCCTCACAATCTAATACTCAGGTAAGACAGAAGCAGAGGCTTCAATTATTTGTTTATGTATAGTCTGCCGCATCAAGTGCACAACCTATATAACAGGAAGCTGTTGGTACTATATTAGCTGCATTACCCACGCAACCACTCTTTTTTTTCATTGCTTTTGTTCACACGTAATTTCTGATGTCTTCTCCTTCACACCAATTCATTGTCAATAATTTTCCAACACAACTTAATGTTGCATTTTTCAACATAACACCCTTACGAGCTCGAGAAAATGGCAACCAGGCCATTGTTGGCATTTTTAGGGTAGGTGCATCTGTACTCCTCACTGCCTTGCAACTCAAGTACCAAGCAAAAACTGATTCTCCATTCCAAGATCACCCAAAAGCCATGGCCATCGCTATAGCTAGTCTCCTTATTTTCTGCTTGGGATGTGACGCAGAACAATACTTAAGCTCCACTCATCGTTCTTCAACCTTGGCAACATTACTTCACCATGCCCTTAGATTGATTGGTTTCATTTCATTAGCGTCTTTAGCCTCTGTTATTTTCTTGACATCCACAAGCTCAATTCCGTTGCTCATTGTTTATCTGATTTTCCCCTGGTTCTTTTCAGCTAGGTTCATATTCCATTGGATACAATACAGAAATTTACAAGGAAACAGGGGAACCTACAACATTTATGATTTACACCCACACTTAGCTTTAAATAGCTATTTCGACTACATAGATACTCTTCCGGTCTACCATATAGCTTCAGAAGATCAGGTGTAAATACTTCTAGTACTCGCATCAAATCAAGGCTATGTAAGTGCTTAGCATCTTCTACTTCTACTCAATATACTCACGTAGATATCAGACAGTTTAAATCGGTTTATACCTGCTGAGATTAAAATGATAACAGCTTAATCAGCTATAGCAACTAGCATCATCACATTCTCCCAGTATAGTTACGCACTACATCGACCATATTTATTACATGCTCTCTATGCAGCAATTTTTGCAGAGGGACAGTTCATTGTGCAAAGCCATAAAAACTATCTCGTTCTACATGGTTCCTGGCCCCTGTTGAGGCCTTCTGAGTTCCATGGACATCCATGTCTGTGGTGGATTAGATGAACTCGGATATATCCAAATATTAGCACCGAGCTCCGGTCAACTTTTTATAAATGTATTAAGATTATGTAATTATGCTGTATAGTCTGTATTATGCTTCAGAAAATCCCATGCACTAGCCGGGACGAAACCAGCAAATGTTCATAGAGGAGACCAAATTTTTTTTCCGTCAACACTTTTAAATATTCAATGTAACAAATATACAAAAATACTAGTACAAAATTTATAATAAAGCTCTACCTTCTTTCAAATCACGAAACCCGTCTATAATTGAGTCTGTACTAAAAATTTTCACTATTTTAATTTAAATTTGATCTGATAAATTAATAAGAGAAATTTAATGAGCTAAAATTTCTATTTTATAGGGGCCAAAATTTTTATTTATAGGGATCCAAATTTTTCTTATATTTATTTAAATATATATACTAAAATACAATTTTTTTTTTAAATTATAACATACATGTACCAAAATTACGACGACCCTTGGGCCATGGCCACCTCTGGTCATCACTACTTCATGGTCTGCAGATAAATTTTTAAGGAGGCCAAGACCATCTCTAATCCAGAAGCTGCTACTTACACACCATCTGAAAACTCTGATACGAATTAAATTCATGCTTCAATAACGTCAATGATGACGATGGCCTCATATCTGGGATCGCTATGCACATTCTCAGAAAATGCATGAGTTCCTAAGACCTTATAAAGCTAGCTGAATTGAAAAGATCTCATGCTGTATAAATGAAGATGCCTGAAAGAAGAAAATTTCTGGTTCTGCCAATCGAGATCATTTCCATAAATTTGTCTGTATCTAACTCGAGTAACACCTGTCATTTGCTTTGGTTATGTGTACATGGACACTATGAACATAAAATGATATATAATGACTTTGCAAGTCTACATATTAGAGTAATTTAATTTAATAAAGTAAATTACTATTGGTAGATTCACGAGAATAAGCCATATGTAGGCAGGAAATTGTTCCAAGGAGCTTCCTACGAATAGGATCAAAAGTTCGAGTTTCAGAATATTTGGATGCATTCTTCTTAAAATAGGACGAAAAAATCTGAATAAATGTCTGATCTTTTCGAAATCAGCTTTGTGACAATTTGTGCCAATTAGAAAAGAACCAGATAATATAGTTTCCTTTTGGATGATTTAGATCATATAATGTTAACTAGTACTGTATAAGATAAGTACGTTAAATAGTTGCATTACTGACAAATTATCCTAACTAAATATTAAAATATTACAAACACAGCAGCAAGGAATGATTAACAAACACAGTGATAGTATTAAAAACAGAATGTTTTCGAATCGAATATCAGTTTATAATTTGTTCTAGAGAGAAATGTTGATGTCCATATATATCCATGTATAAGAAGCCACAGATTTTCATTTTATTATCTGTATATGAAATATAAAGACAAAATTAAGACCTTAAGTACAGATTATTCTCATGCTTAACAAGACAAGTAACAGCAGCTTAAATTTTCTAAGGACTATATTCCAAATCCATGGATCTTAATATTATAACATAATTTGTGCCATCTCTTGGCATTTGATCCTACTGATCTCTTAATCAACTTCATTCTCGAATAAATATAAGAAGTATTGAATAGTGTACGATAAATGATTAAGCGCGAATATCATCATGTTTTCTCGCTTCCTCAGCACTAATAGAAGAAACTTGTGCATAATTGGTGCGATTATACTAATCATAATTATCACCATCATGTTAAGAAGATGGGCAGTATATCTAGAGAATAAATATCAAGAAAATAAGAGTTCGTCTTGTCAGAAATCTGAAAGTGATGTTCATAAGGAAGATAGTCAGAAGTCCATATCTAAGAGTTGTGTTTCGAGTAGTTGTTCTAGTGTTGTGAAGACTTATGCATTTGAAGAATTGAAGGAAGCAACAAGAGATTTTCGTATAAGAATTGGCGTTGGTGCCACGTCTTTTGTGTATCTTGCACAGCTTGAGGATGGAAGATTTGGAGCAGTGAAGCGTGTCATGGAGGACAGAGGAGGCAGCAAGAAAATGTTCTTGGATGAGGTTTCTATTCTGCTTAGAATTTCACACCCTAATTTGGTGGGAATGATGGGATTTTGCTTGGAACAAGGCATGTCAATATACTTGTTTAATTTTGTGTATAAATTGTTTTAGTTTTAATTTTACACAAGTATTTGGCTGCATGCAAATGCGTTTTGTGGTTGATTAATATGTCAGTCGAGCCATATAAATAAATCACATAGATTATGTGTTTTCACTTATATGTCATCCTTAATTAATGATGAGTCTAGATAAATTAAGTCGATTCATCTAAATTGAATCGTTTCCCTTGTCATTTATCCTATCCATCATGCCTGTCATTTCCCTTGTCATATAAATTGAATCGTGTCACTTGTCCCGTTTGTTCTATGAGTTACGTTACTCGTTTCACTTGGAGTTTATTTCATGCAGAGAGAAAAACTTTGTGGTTTCAGTTTTCATCAGTTAACATACTAATCTCTAACTTCTTCTTGCCCTAATATTGTAACAGGGGAACAACTTTTATTGTTAGAATATGTCCCAAACAAAAGCCTCTTTGATAGAATGCATACACAGCAAGGCCAATGCAGAGGCATACTTTCATGGTCCAGCCGAGTCAGCATTGCTCTAGACATTGCACGAGCTCTCGATTATCTCCATACAGTCGCTGATCCTCCAGTAATCCACCGCGATATTAAATCATCCAACATTCTCCTTGTTAACAATAATCATGCAAAACTCGCAGATTTTGGACTATGTAAATTAGGACATGACATTCAAACCGCACCCCTGACGCCCACTACTATCAAAGGTTCACTAGGCTATGTGGATACAAATTATCTTAACACAGGCTTACTGTCCCCAAAGAGTGATGTTTATAGTTTTGGAGTAATTTTACTCGAACTTGTCACCGGTTTAAAATCATTACAAGGCTCAACAACAATAGCAGAGTGGACAGAGGATTGTCGCAAAAATCAGAATGTGGATGTTTTGGTAGGTTTGTTGGATCCAAAGCTAAAAAATGATGCAGATTTAGAGCAATTTAAGGTTGTGATCGATTTGGCTAATCTAGCTTTGCTTGAAAATGCAGAAGCAAGGCCAGATATGAAATTTATGGTAAATACATTATTAAGTTGTACAGAAGATAATCTTCAGCCTCAGTTACCAGTTTAAAATTACTAGTATAGGTTGGCTAGTAGCTTAGTATAGATTACACTGCTGAACAAATGTATAAATTATTAAAATAAATGAACATTTGTTTTTTCGTACATGAGCTTTTGACAAAAGAAGCAACTGAGCAAGTACTGTATATACTCGGGAATTGTTAGCTCTTGGCAAAGATGATTTATAAGAGAAAAAGGTGTTTCATGTTTGATGTTCAACTATTCGGTAAATAAAATTCCTTTTCAAAATAAAGAAAGAAAATTCTCTTCTTTCTCCGACATTTCCGTAAATTTATTGAAAAAAATTGTTGATATTTTAGAAGACGACAGCGTATAAACTCTTTATCACTTGAGTTATCGAACAATACTTTCTAAACGCAAACATTTTAAAATCCTCCTAGTTGTTAAACTTGCCCCTAACTGAAATTGAAGTAGAGTAAAATTAAGGGGACGTTGTTAGCGTTGAGCCAGAGATGTTGACTATATAATAAAATAGCCAAATCATTTAAGGCTCCACAAATGCAAGCTAACTTTAAAGTAAAACAGATGAGAACGGCTTGGTTGAAGCCAGAGATTAATATCTTGAAATAACATTAGTATATTATAATCATATCGAAGATTATAAAATTACGAGCAAATAATTGTTAAATTTGTCAGGATTTTTTTTAATAATATCTTATCAGAAGTATGAAATAATACTTTTTATAATTTGGACTTCAAATACAATACGAATTCTTCTTCTGTTTTTGCTTCTCGTAATCAAAAAATAATCTTTCAAAAAACAGTATTGAGTGATGAGTCAAGCCCAAGTGTCAACTCCGATGATAATAGAGCAGTACGGATCAGATTTGTAGGCTCCTTCTTTGGGGAAATAGATGCACTACTTGCATTACTTCAAGGAAGCTTCCCTCAGTTGGGTTTGGGGAGAGAAAACTGCGAACAAGTAACTTACATACAAGCTGTGCTTGCTTTCGGCCTCCTCTCACTCGAAGGCCCTCTTGGAAAGAAAATCTTTCAAAATTCCATTCAAAGCAAAGTCTGACTATGCCAAACAACCGATTTCTAAAGAAGGTCTAAATGGAATATGGGATCTGATTGTGCAAACTGAACCCCAAACAACAAACATGATTATGACCTCATACGGTGGAAGAATGGATGAGATTTCAGAATCCTCAATACCATTTCCACACAGAGCTGGAACATTGTACAAGTTGTACATGAGGGTGCTACAGAATGGAGATACCACAAAGGAGTTGGATTGGATCAGAGGCTTGTGTAGCTATTTGACTCCATACACAGCTCCTAGAACAGCATATGTCAATTATAACGATTTCGACTTGGGAGTGAACAATGTACGTGGTCCTACGAGCTATGCACAAGCAAGCACACGGGGAAAAAAATATTTCAAGAATAATTTCGACAGATTGGTTAGGGTGAAGACGATAGCTGATCCCACCAATTTCTTCAGGAATGAACAAAGCATTCCTCCTCTAATAAGCATTTGACAAACTGGATGATTATCTTCCATCTAATAAACTCATTATTATCAAGTACCACCAATCATGGTATGCATGAGTCTTTTGTTAATAATGTTTGATTTGTAACGTGTAATTGTTAATGTGTTGATGTTTAGCGATATTTATATGTGTGCCTTAAGTTTACAACTCTGTACACTTTTTCTTACATATATACTAGATCCGCAGATTAATGAAATTAAATGCAAAATGCAAGTCCAACAACATAATAAAAGAAAGTATTAGCTAGACCACCAGCCTTAGGCTTATTTGAACTTCAAGTATTGAGTTTGTAGTCTTATACTGGCCCAGTTTGTTTCCACTTAAATTCTGGAAATAAGCCTTTATTTCGAGAAAAAGTAGGGATGTATGTATTTTTTTTAAAAATAAGTAACTTATTTTTTATTTTGAAGATGATATTTGATTTTAAAATTCTAAAACAAATATTTATCTTTAAAAAAAATGAAAATATGTAAAAAATATGAATAAAATAAACTACTTATTTTAAATTTAAGAAACCACAAACGGCCACACTGTTCAAAGTTCTAAGTATATATTGGCTCAGGACCTCTCAGCTAACACCTCTTTTCTGCGCTCACCACCCTGTTTGCGTAATAAGTAAATACAACCTTGCATTTTGAGAACATGTATTTCATTGGAAATGATGTATTTAAAATGATATGAATTGAAATTTCAAATTCTCATATTTATAATGTTTTGGATTTTAAATTAAATTTAAATCCAAATTCAAATCCTTTTAGTTATCTAAATATTTTATTTGAACTTTTAAATCCAAGTTCCTAAACAAGCCATAATGAACTTTTAAGTTCGATTATTTAAATTTATATTTGTTAAAATTTTTAGCTTCATAAAAGTGAATATTATTATTTTTAAAAATAAAATTGCATAATTTTTATTTTACTTTCTAGCTTTAGAAGTTATGTAATAGTAATAAAATTACTAAAATTAATGGTAAATTATAAATAAAATTTATTTATTATAAATTATTACTAGTACTTAGAGTATCTTATTAATTTTAAGGATAATTTTACGAAATTATTATTTTAATATGATTTTAGTGATGGGGAGAGGGGCTCAATGTGAATACTTGGGGAAAACCTGTTTTTAAATATAATGCTACGGACCCGACCCATACTCCGGCCAGATAATATGAGAATAATATGCATTGAACGATACAGTTCAATACATTAATGTAAACCTAAACTGTGTTTATATAGTACACAACTACATATCTAAATATTACAAGATAATGACTAATTAATATAGAGATATGATTTCCATCATTATTTTCGGAATAGATAGTTTCAAGAAGATAACTGTCTTTTACACAAACACTTCTTTTTCTGTCTTCAATCAAGTCCTAATTTGTCGAATTACCATTTAACAGACTCTGATCATCTTAGACTCTGTCGGTTGAGTAAATTCTGATTATGTGGACATTTTCTAGACTCTGATCAGTTTCAGTAAACTCTAATACTATGTTGGATAGACTCTGACATCATCATTTCCTCATATCTAACATGAAATTTGAATTATAATATGAATAAATATTCAAAAATTTCATTTTTACCTTCATTACATTTCTAACAACATAAACTGCAACTCAAACTATTAATTTGAGAAAGAATGTTCATTCATTTTCATACATATTTTTTTCACATTTTTATCATAACAAATTTGCATTCTCTCTCTCGCTCTCTCTTTTTTTTAAAAAAACATTTTCTTAAATATTCACTATTTTTCTTTTAATTTGACCCATTTCATTCCATTTTTCTCAACCAAATACAATATTATCACTTATTCAAAATATATGTAGTTTATAATGGGGGGCCCAACGAGGACTATATAAGAGCATTCTCATCCCATTCCCTGTTGTTTTCCCCATCCTCATATTTTAGAAAAATTATGAGTTTTAGTTAAAAAACACTTCACACCCCAGTTTCCTATTTTGATGAAAATTTTAGGGACATAAAAATGAGTCCCCAAATATGGAGACTTGCTGTTCATCCCCATCTCATATACTATACAATTTATATATTGTTAAAGTTACAAAGAGAAGTGAGAAAAATAAGTAATATAAAAGAAAATAGGTATATTGATGAGAAATAGAACGTAGGAAATTTTTGAAAAAAATAAATATTTTAGGTATAATTTTAAGAAATTATTATTTTTAATATGATTTTAGGGATGGGGAAAGGGGTCTAATGTGAATGCAGTGGGAGAGCCTGTTTTTAAATAGGGTTAAATATTAAATAGGTGACTGATTGCGTCCAAATATATCAAGTAGATGACTGATTGCAAATTTGACTCGTTTTAGTCACTGATTTCGAATTTTTTATCAAACTCCTTTTCCGGCCACCTCAAGTATTTTCCGGCGAAACAAAATATGTACAAAAAAATATGAAAAAAACTTATATGCTGTAAAACACCCCAATATTGAACCTCCTAAACTCAGAATTATCGAAATCAAATTCAAAACTCAAAATTGCAATTAAATAAATTTGGGTGAGATTTTATTTAATTTTAATATTGAGTTTTGAGTTTGATTTCGATAATTCTGAATTTAGGAGGTTCAAATTCGGGGTGTTTTACTGTATATAAGTTTTTTTCAGATTTTTTTGTACATATTTTATTTCGCCGGAAAATACTTGAGGTGACCAGAAAAGGAGTTTGATAAAAAATTTGAAATCAGTGACTAAAACGAGTCAAATTTGCAATCAATCACCTACTTGATATATTTGAACGCATTCAGTCACCTATTTAATATTTAACTATTTTTAAATATATTATAATGCTACGGACCCGACCCGTACTCGGGGCGAGAAAACATATTTGGGCCCCAAATCTACGACTACGAGTCGGGTTCTTGTTTATAAGCCGGAGCGGGAGAAATAAATGTGACATTCAATTCAAAACTAGCACTCTACTATATACTCACTCACATACGATAAATACAAATAAAAATTGTAATGAGATGGAGAAAAGCAGTGAAATAGCACCAGTAGCATCCACTAGCAAATCGAAATTGAACAAGGCATTTAAGCTAGGGTTACGTTCTCTTCTCACCACTCCTTCCTTTGAACCCCAGGTACCATCCTCATTTCCTCATACTCTCTCTCTCTCTCTATATATATATACATAGATCGTTTATATTCTCTGTATGATATATCTTTTGTTAATTACATTGTCGTTTTCGATAAAATTTATGCTGCTTAGATGGAAGTTATTGAGGCTTTTTATGTTATCGAAAAGATACTCAGGGGAATGAATTGAGTGGAAATGTCAATGATTGTCTAATGATTTTTCTACATTTTCAAGGAATTTAGCAAAGCGTTTCCAAAATTTACGAATGCTGAGCAAGGACGTCTTCATCGACTGTTTATTCAGGTAGTTCATACTTTTGGGACTCACATTTACTTGAGAAATCTATTTGGTGTTTCAGTTTTTAAATCATACAATTAAGCACGGATTTTGATATAAATTTAATACAGGGTGTTGTTTTCTGACATCGTACGAATGGCTACAGCCGATTTATGTTGTGGGTTGTGACCTAATTGTTGATAATAGTGGTGTCACCTGAATAATTTTAATTAAACACAGACTTCATTAAAATATACTGCTAAGTTGTAAGAATCTCAAGCCTAGAATACATTGGTAACCACTCATACAATGTATTATGCGACTTCAGTAACAACTTGTTTTTTTAATTCTAGGAGTTAAGTGTAGTCTTATTTCTATTCTTTCATTGTCGTTAGTTGTTCAATATTGTATATTGCTTACTACAGCGCGATATTCGAAACCATTTTCATTCCGTCTTTTGATTTTTTTTTTCTTTTACCGAATGGTGAACTGACAATCCATGCATTGGTATCTCTACTTTCAGGTTATTACATCTTTGCATGGAAATATAGAGGTATGACTTCTTTCTTCTATTTCCCTGTCTTTCTTATCCTAGTCTAGTTGCTGAGAGTTCCCCTTCTTTTGCATTTTAATTAGTGCAATTGCTATTCTTTCCCTCTGTCTATTTGGCTCTAATTGAGGTGTGACACATTAAGGAAGGAATAGTTGACTAATTTCTTAAGAGAAAGCTTTAGAATAAATATGAATAACACACTAAGGGTGCATTCGGATTATTCATGGGAATGAGAATGGAGGAGGGTATGGGAATGATATGAAATCTCAAGGGGTAGGGAAATTTTGATTTAACCATTCAAAGGGAAAGGGGTTCCCATTCCATGCAACTAAACACTAGTCCAAACACCAGCACATGGGATTGAGGTTCTGATTCCCGTTTCCCGGGCTCATTAACAATGAACCAAACACCCCCTACGTTTCCTCTGTTAAGCTATAAACAAGCGACAGACTATTACGATGATTACTCTCTATTCTTCGACGTTCTTCATATATCTGACAGACTTGAGGGCAAGGGGAAAAATAAATTATTGTTCTGGCACTAATTAAAATTATAAATCGATGGAGCTGATCTGGATCAGAATTAAGCCAAGGCTGACTATGATGAACTTGAAGTGTAGACCTTAAGTTCATGGTCATCTAGCCGAAACAGGGAGCATACATGGTCGAAGAGCTTTGAGATGTAATGAAGTTACTCTTGTGTCTTGTGTCTCGGTGTGTAGTCATGAGTTCTCATACTTAATCAAATAAAAGCATGATAACTATCAAGGGCTTAAAAAACCCTATATTTAGGAGCACACTAAAATTCTAATGACATTATACTGGTCCATACTTCTATGTTTACCGTATCACTATATAACTGATGTTATGTAATGATTCTTTACTGTGATCGAGTTTAATAAACAATTTAGAGCTCTCTGATTTCATATGTAACTACTTTTCTAGTCTCAAAGCTTTTCCATTCAAAAATTTAAACTTTTACTTTGTTTTGCGTAACACATCAAAATGTAAGACATTTTGTATTGTATTTGAGGCATCTTTTATGTACCGGTAAACGAATGATACACTTGCATCAAACCGACCACTTTATGAAATAGCCGGAAAGGTTCTCATGTATAAATGATTATGGTTGGCTTCTGGTTGCTTACAAATTTATAATACACCCTACTATTTCACACACACAACAAAAGAATATTTGATTCTCTTTTGAATTGCTTGATCATCTATTATTATTATATATATAATAGGCCAACATGAGCCATTTTAATCATAAATATCCCTACTAATATCTATTAAATAGTTTATTTTAATCATCTTTCCTCATTAATATATTTCTTAATATCTATTAAATAATTTATTTTACTCATATCTCCTCCATTAATATCTATTAATTATTATATATTTCATTATTTATAAGTAAGTCTATTTCATATATATCTTAATTATACGTTACATATTGATACACGATATAAGTATTTGAATACCATTTAAGTGTTGGTGAGACAAAAAATGACAATTATACTCTTTAAATTATAAAATTACATTTTAATTTTATCATAAATTAACAAAATATTCGCTATAAAATAACCATGGCACCCTTTCACACAAATTAATTTGATTAATCATGATATATATTATTTAAAAATAAATAAAATATAAATATAACAATTATAAACATGACATCAAATTATTAATGACATATGATAAATATAACAATTATATATTAAAATATGACGGAGGGAGTATCAACCGCCATCTACTTCAGAGATATATACTCTTTAAATTGTAAAATTATATTTTAACTTTATCATAAATTAACAAAATATTCGCCGTAAAATAATAATTCTAACATCTGACACATATTAATCTGATTAGTAATAATATATATTATTTAGACATTAATGAAATATAAAGACATAAAATAAACACATATTTTAAAAAAATTCATTTAGAGGAAGAGCTGATAGTGATTAAATTTAACTATAAACTCTTTAAATGAACATGAGACTTGAAGTGAAGCACTCACATTTTAGTACAACTACAATTCACTCTCTATAAACCGAAATTTCTCAGGGCATTTTAAGGTGTAGTTCTAAAATATATTTGCATTTACAAATTGTTTGAAGAGAGTCCGTTCCAAACACATATTTGATAGATAAAAATCTTAATTTGTGTTTACGCCTGAATAGTGAATAATATATGCGTCTAAAGTATTCAATATCAAAACAAATATTACCATTGTATGTAGACCTATTGTGATGTTATGAGCATCATAAGTAACTTCGTGTATAAGCTGTTCGATGTAATGATTCCTCAGATAATGTAGTGTGTGAATATTGTCGATTAGCATGAGCAATATATGCTATTATTAGTCATTCCTCGAGTTTAGGTTTCTTTTTTTAATTGTGGTTTTGTATAAAAAAATAAACTGCTATATGAGTTAGATTTTAGCTTTTGATTTTACACAAGAGAGATAGAGGACGTGGGGGAGAGAGACTTAAAACAGTAAATATAAGAAGAAAAGTAAATTTTTAGGGCCAAAATGATTTGGGGCAAAGAAACAAAAGATTTAAGTAGATTAACAGCGTCATGAGACAGAAAATTTAAATTTTTAGTATAAGAAAGAAGAGCTCATTTAATAGCTGGGAGAGAAGAAGGAATATCAGAAGGTAGCTGGAATAGTTTAGACGACAGAGAATGTGGAAGAATCTCCGACAATATATCTGCTGATTCCGATGATCATATTTTTAATTTTTTATCAGAAGAAGTGAGAATCTTATTTTTGTTCTTGTCAACTAAACGGCTAATGGACTGTTTTGGCTGGATGGTTTGCTCTCGTTGAAATACATATTATTAATAATAGTGGGTGAAATCATCAGTGAAGCAAGGAGTTTTATAGTATATGTAATAGTTCCAGGGATTTAAATTTGGGAGTTTAAATTTTGAGGCTGAAGATGTTTTAGAGCCAATTAGATTACAGGGGGTTTAAATTTGGGAGTTTAAATTTTGAGGCTGAAGATGTTTTAGAGCCAATTAGGTTACATCTCTATTATTTGTTAGTTACTGCTATGTTATAACTCCGGCCCCTCCACTATTTCTAACCTTTCACCTGTCTCCAATACCTCTCCATAAGCCACCAAAATTATTTGAGAGAAAAGAAAAGAACAAAGCCACCAAAATTATTTGAGAGAAAAGAAAAGAACGAAGAGGTCCGAGTCAAGTAGCAATGATTCGAAGCACTTCTTTTTACACTATTTCGGAAATCCAATAATTCCATACTCGATTTCATAGATACATATAGAATTCTGCGGAAAGCCGTATTCGATGAAAGTTGTATGTACTGCTTGGAGGGAGATCTTTCATATGTTTTGAGATCCACCCTACAATATGGAGTAAAAAAGCCAAAATAAGTGATTTTAGACCTTATATAAAATAAGCACACAAATCATCAAATGTTGCTTGTTTGATGAAATACTAGGATGAATTGAATTTTGATCTTGATGATTATCTTTAAATTTACACTTACAGCCTACGGGACCTTTGAAATAGGATTAGACACGCTTAAAATGAGTTTTATTCATCAATTATAATATTACAGTAATTAATACACACCTTAGATAATTATTAACAAACAACATATTAACAATAAAAAATAAAAATATATGTAATACTTAAATTAAGACATACCCGTGCCTTGCACGAGTTTAGAGCTAGTTTTATGTAATCATAGAAGTTAAATTTAGTTTCAGATGAATTTTGGTTATAATTAATGTGAAAAGCCAATAAAGTCAACAAAGTTAAAGATATAATTCCTGCACACTTTAAATAGTTTAGTAATCAATCGAATTTCAGCACAGTTTAGAAATATGATTTCGTAAGCCGACTAGGAAACAGGTTCTGGGCAGGGGAAGTTCTAATTAGGTAACTCTCCTTAGAAACAACTATGTGTATATATATCTTCAGATAAATGTGAATTCTTAAGAATCAATCTTTTAAATCCTAATTTTTCTCTACAATTTTTACAGGATGACTTCGAATCCCTATGTGATGAGACACAGGTAATTTTTTCTTTCAGTCACCAAAATATGATATTATGCTAACACAATCGTTGAAGATTTCATAGTATCATAAGAATTTGTATTGTTCTAACAAAAAACATGTTTGACTATCATGAATGTCTATATTGCTTAAAAGTTATCATCTGGGTCTCTCTCTTGGTCAAACTTAAGTTGACTCAGGCCACTAGATCAATTAAGCTTATTTTTATTTTAACGGTCACCGTCATGATTCTATCTATAGTTCTCTAGTTAGTTTATCCAATTTCTTCAGTCGGCTGTGACATCAAAATCTTAATTTGGAATTTTGGATCCCAGCATACAGAAAATATATCCAAGGTTTAGCTGTACGGCGTCTTTCTCGCATTTTTATCCTGTTTTTTTGGTATCAATATTGTAGATTTTACCATAGGCACTGTGAATATGATGAGAAAACATAATAATATTTTCTCTAAACGATAATAATCATCAAGATGTATGATGACAATATGGTTTTGTACCAAGTTTTAGTACTCGACCTTGGTTGTTGATATACACCAGACAAAGCCAACCACAGCAACAAACTTGGTTTGACCACTGACAACTAGAAACCTAAAGTGAGTTAATATATCCTTCTAAAATAAGACACATTTTCTACCAAAAAGAAAGAATAGACTTTGTAAACGTATGTATATTGTCCGAACTGCAGTTAATTTTCGAACTCCATGTAATAGTTTCATTTCATGAGTTTTACAATTTATCATTTGAGGTGCTTTCAGGTGGGAACAATTCTTGATATGGTAGAGAAAGTTGTGGAAGAACAAAGTCTGGACCCTTTGTTTCCCGATAAGTAGGTATCTAAGCTTGTAGCCAGTTTAATTTTATATAGTTTAATAATATTATTTCTTCTAGTATCCAAAATTGGAGGTATTTTCTACTAGAACCAAACAAAAGATGTTTTTTATACTAGAAATTTGAACGACAACACAAGCAATTGGCTTTGCAATCATTTTTGTTGAGGAAAATAATGTTTTTAATAATAGCTTCCGGCCCGACACTTATTATGAATTGTTAACTTTTGTTATTTAATGTCTAAATTCTGTAGCCTGTAATGTGCAATTCATCATAAATAATTAGATTAATTGTAAAATGATGGTTCCTCGAACATTAATGTTTTTTTTGATGTTAGAAGATGTCCCAAATGCCTTTTTGAGGACAAGTTATGGCTTGTGAGAGAACTTCGATCAAGGGAACATCATAGCTATAAAATGATAAAATGCATAGATTGCCTTCAAATACTGTACATTAATGTAAATTCATATATGTTATATAAGTTCTATGGAGATATGTGTTTGTAGGCAATTTATATAATATTAAGGAAGATAACGACTTTATGTCAGGACGAACGTTGGAGATGTCGGTCGCTCTCTGTCAGCAGTGAAGAAGAATGAGATCCAACACCTGACAAATTTGCTTGAAAAGGTCAGGAAAGTTTGTTCAAGTTTCTTACTTTTCATGTTCTCTCCGATGTATTAAACAAGTCACTAGTTAATTTTATTAAATTGCACAGGTATCTTTACTATCAAACTTTTGGGATTATCTTGCTGTCATATTGTAATTAAAATTTCTGGAGTATCTTACTGTCATATTGTGTTTATTGATTATATAGTGAGATGCTATGTGCACTTACTCTTATAGTCAAACTAATATTATTTAATCATATTATATCTCTATGAATATCTGGTAAGTGGTAAACATTAACTGACATAGTAAGTTCATCTAAACAAGAAGAAGAGCCTATTAGTATGTCTAGATGAGATGGAAATGTCATAGCTACTTCGCAACGGACAATATTACACCGGGCACTTTTTTCGTTTCTGCACATATTGAAAAAATTTGATTTTTTTAAAATCCTACATAATCACGGACTATAATTAAAACTGGGATAACTATAATTTTTGTTTTTTTTGTCTAATTGCATTCACTTTTGTGTCATTTTGAATTTGTAACATACCAAAAGTGTATCCTTTGATGTATGTCAATAATATTTCAGTAGTACAGCTACCTGTAAGTTTTCCACTTGGTAGAAATATATGTTTTGTGACTGGTTGAGTTTTAGACCTCCCGTATAGGTCTTGCTTTGATGAAGTACTGTTATGTGATAGATTTTAGATTGTTGATCTTTTAGGGTATGTTGTCTAAAAACATCTTGGTCAATCAACAGCTCAGTGGGGGTTGTTAATTGGTAGAACTTCAAAATTTGGATATAATAAATTCCTGATCTGCAATAACTTCCTTTAAGGAGGTAGAGAGATTACAAATAATAAATTTTTAACTAAATGACTAGTTATATGTTAAGCACAAGAGTGGAAGAGAAAAGATCAGTAATGTGGAATCACATTTTCAGGCAGAAGAAGAAAAACACATAATTGGTGCTCGTATTGACCTTCTAAAGAGTGAAAAACAGGATTTTTCTGGTTCCAGGGATGCTGGTGAGAAGGTAAATCTTGCATGTCTATCATTTTGCCTAAATGGCTTCTTTATGTAACAAGATGATTCTGCCAAGGTCTTTCATGAAATCATATGCCTATTTTGATCTGAAAGTTTTACGTATTAATCTCATATTTGTACAATTTTGCAGTTGAAGACTCAGATTCTAAACTACGTAAACAGTAACATGCTTCTATGATTGTAAGCTTGTATAGTGTTACTTTATCAGTTTCTGTATTAAAGCATATCTATCTTGATTATGCACTGCAAATATTGTTAAGCTTTTCAAGTAATGACCTTTGTACCATATCTTCACGCTGGAAGATCTGTACTATTGTTGAACACTGATGACATTATAAAAAAAATGTAAAACACCGCATAATATTTGAGATGATTGGGTATTAGAGCATCCGAGCCGGGGATGATTTATTTTTATATAATCCATACTAGATGCTATGTAAACAGAATATGTCCTCGTCTAGTCCAGTAGTAGCGACATTTTGCATGATGACATTTTTTCTAGTGCAACCTATTTTAGTAAAATATTATATAAAAATATTTATTATTTTATCATATTTATTATATTATATTAAAATATTTTTATATAATATAATAAATATTAAAATATTTTTGTATAATATAATTAAAAAAGTTAATTATATTAAACTATTGCATTATAATTGGAAGGAAAATAAGATATAAATTCTAAAATTAAAATGCATTACATAATCAGAAAAACTAGTACAATTAAAGAGCATTACATAATTAAAAATTTGAGCCGCTACCTATTTTTCGTTGGACTTGTTCATAACACGATCCATATCATTGAGCTTATTCATTTATTCGTTGTCACCTTTTCTTTATAGGTGAACTCCTCTTTTGATAAGACCAAGATCACTTTCTTTGTAATATTGACGAATTCGATCCCAAAATGTTTCAGATTTTTTGATTTGATCCAAAATCCAAGCCTACTGTACTTAATTGTATTTACTTGTCATGTTGTAACATACATAGAACTTCTGTAATAGATTGGTGACTTAGTTCTTTATGATGTAAATTTGCAAAAAGAAGTATGTTTCTACTGCAATTCAAGGTTATAAATAAAAGTCAAGAATAAAAGTCTGATAGAAGATTCAAGTTGGATCATGCATCAGGACAAAGAAAACTTCACCAAAATAAGGAATGTAGTGTGAAGATACTTCTAAGGCAAATAATCAATCGAGAAGTCACCCTAGTAGAGAAGTCAGGAATGAAGCTGGTAGAGAAGTCTCCAAACGGCTAAGTATGGGATATGTATTCGAAAAGTCAAGGAACCTAAGCCATTCGAGAAGTGATCAAATAGAGAATTAATCGATCGAGAAGTCCAGTAAACAACACATCGAGAAGTTAGCAATTGAGGCTATCGAAAATCTAAAGAATGAGGCTGATCGAGAAGTCAGTGGTAGCAAATCATTCGAGAAGTCTAGTTTGATTGAGAAGTCATCAAAACTTAATCTATTCGAGAAGTCTAGGCCAATCGAGAAGTAACAAAGTAAACCAATCGAGAAGTCTCAAAGAGTGGTCGATCGAGAAGTCTATATCATGACTTCTCGAAGGGATTTAAATGGAGTATTCGATTAAATCAACATAGCTTTTTTCAAGGAAGTGTGCAGAAGAACAAGACAAGTATTTGAAGCATTGTCATGATCAGTGATCAACTAACACCTGGGTGAATGAACTTTTGCCAGTACTCTAGGCATACAGAACCACTCACAAAGTGACCACTGATGCAACTCCATTCTTCTTGGCTTACGTAGCCGAGACAGTTGTTCTAGTTGAAATCTCTCACTTATCTCCAAGAATCAAGGCCTTTGAGCTTGAAGAAAATGAAGAAGGAATGAAGCTTGCACCAGACTTGATTGATGAAGTCAGGGACAAAGGTCATGCAAAGAATGTCAGAATAAATCATTTTTCTACTACAACCTAAGGGTTAAAGAAAGATTCTTCAGACAAGGAGACCTAATCCTCAGAAAAGCTGAAGCTTCTACAATAGGGCTCAAAGGCAAACTAGCCCCTAATTGGGAAGGACCTTATAAAATAAAACAAGTTAAGGGTGGTGAATCATACATTCTTGAAACTCTTGAAGCTGTTGAAGTGCCAAGGACTTGACATGTCTCAAGCTTGAAGGTTTATTATACTTAAAGAATTCAGTTATGCATACTTATATTTAGTAGGAACTAAGTAGAAATAAGGTTCGATGAGACCACTAGGATGTAAGAGCCTTTCACTCTAAATAGGATTTTCATTTTATAAGGGCTGTGCCCACTTCTAGCCTTGAAAACATTATTAATATAATGAAATTTTCCGCCTTATGGCATTTCCTAAAAACATGTGTGTTTAGCCTAGATTGGCAATTGAATTTATTAGTTCCTTCATGATCAGGAAATAAAATCAAGCCTGATTGGCATCTTGACTAAAGTCTAAGTTACATCTTTTCCTTTATGCTCGAGAGGTATATACTAAAAAATATGCTAAGGCAAGAAAAAGAAAAAGAACAACAACACGAACTTTTTATAAATAAATTTTTTTAGGGCTACATAATTTAAACAACGGAAAAGGAAATACGAGGAATACGAGAAAAATGACATAAAGAAAAAGAAACCAAGGAAGATCCTTGATGTGCTCATCCTTGTCCTTCTTCTTTTCATCTTCACCCTCCTTTTGGGCATTCTCCTCAGCCTCCGAGGAGTCAAAAATCCGGTCATACCCATCTAAGGCCTCACCGCCCGATAAATCATCGGAATCTGTCCCTTGGGCAGTCGAGGTCAAGGCGAGTGGCTGCCCCATGGGACAAGGGAAATCAACAGGGTCTAGAAATAAATATTGACCTGTTTAAAAACACAATACGTCAAAACTAGAAAAATAGAAAATCAACTAAGGAAAGATGGGGAAGAAATGGGGCTTACCATGACAATGAATTGGGCCCCAAGAGTCTCAACCTCTTCGATATCCATTTTCAGAACAATCTTAGACTTGTAGGCCAGGGGGATTGAATTCTACGACTAGTCGAGGGAATTCAAAGTGCTTCCCACGACGGTATCCTGCTTCCTTATGCCCAACTAGGCATCTAAGTCGTAGTTTCCGGATCCTCTTCCTCCTCGATCCGGACCCTTTTACCTTTGCTCGAGCCTTGGGCCTTATCACAAGGTTGAAGGAACCCAGGAATAATGGGTTCCCTAATCGGGCCTTCAAGAGCCTCGCGGGCCTTACACCTCTTGGGGGTTTCTTGATCATCCACGCCCAAGTGAAAATTAATGTTCTCCGCAGCTGCAAAACAAACAAGAAAAATAAAAAATTAGACTACAAAAATTGAAAAGAAATGACAAGTCGAAGAAAGAAAAGTACCACTATCTGAAACATGAGAAAGGCTCACGACCTTCAAAGAAAATTCTTCAAGAAGCTTTCTGAAATGGGTCTGGCCTTTGTCTTGGCCCAAATCTGTGACAATTAGTTTCTTTTCAGGGGTTTGCTTGATCAAGCCCGGGTTACCATCTCTGACCTTACAAAATGAGGTTCTAAAAAGGTGCCCCAATCTCTTCCTTCCCATTCCAAGTAAAGAAAATCCCTTCTCCAATTAGGATTGGTGTCGGGCAAAGACTTGTTACAAAAAATTGGGCTTACCCCCTGCCTATGGTTAGTATGCACCCAACCCAACATCGAACTTTGGCTGTTCTTGAATGAGAAGATAGACCTAAAAACAGCTACAGAAAGAGGATAGTTTTTCCTAAGACACAAGACCATTAAACAAATGAGGGTCCGCCATGAATTTTGGCCTAGTTGACATGGAATGACCCTAACTTCGGCCAACAACCTCATAATAAACTTGTGGAAAGGAAATCTAAGTCCACTTATAAGGGCATCCCTAAACACGCATAGTCTATTGGGCCGCCAATGACAAGCCCGATCTTCGGGTTCGGCCAAAACAAACTTGTACCTAAGGGGCAACTTATACAACTTAGTAAACTTATCCCAATGGACCTGGTTTGAAAAAATACTTGAATATTGAACGGTGTCCAACTCTGCTAAAGTGGGGAATTCATCACCCATGGTGTGTAACAACTCAGAAATTGAAGAAAAAACTGGGTTTACAATGACCACATTACATTTTTTGGCCGTACTGACAAGAAGTTTTTGTTGAGCTGCATCGTGATCGGCCATTGATGTTGATCGAAAGAAGGCTTAAAAATGAAGGTGAAGATTAATCGGAAAAAGTTACCGGAAATCGCCTTAGCTAGAAAGCTCTAGAGAGAAATTTTGAGAGAATTTTACTGAGGATGTGAAAAGTGAGAAATGAACTTTCACTTCACTAATATATAGCCGATGAAAATGGTAACTCAACCGGTTAAACTTCCTATAGCCAGTAAAAACAGGGTCTTGAAACAAATCGTGCCTCGACAACAAAATGCTCAATAATCGACGTGACCTAGATGTAACGCCCCCAAAAGTTGTTACACTAGAAATTTCTCTCGATTAAAATGAGCAATAAAAATGCTTGGGCCATACTAAAGCCCAATGACCTGTGGGCCTAGGCCTATTAACTAACTATGATTAAAATCCCCGAACGAACGAACGACTAGGAATCCTTATCGATTAAAAGCCAATAAATGGCCTAATAATGAGTAAGAAACCATCAAAGCAGCAAGTTGCTGATAGTCATATTAGTATTCTTATCAAAGTTTAGGGTAACAATATGGCTACAACAAATTTTGAAACTGCTCAAGTCTCAAAATCCAAAACACCTAAAAGACATCTTGTCAAGGTGACAATAAATGGAGTGATAAGGAGGGAAATAAAAGAAAGCCAAATCAAAAATCTCAAGCCTTGCAAGAAAATTCCTGTCAATGCAGTAATAAAAAGGAAGGTCAAACATTCTACTAGTTCTTTGCTAGTTAGATATCCAAAGTGAAAGAAGTAACTTGTTGTACTTGACAAAGGTCTGCCAATCAAGCCAATCAAAGAAGAAGAAGTAGTGGACAAAATAAATATCAAACAATGGAAGGCAAACATGATCTGCAAAGTTGTGATGAAAGATAGAAGGATATTTGTGACCAATATTGATGGAGAAGAAAAAAGATTCTACCATGATAACTCAGAAACCACTACTCATGATATTAAGAGAGTAATCAGTCTTTATGATAAAAAGTGTATGGTGAATAAATTGAAGATGGTTGAAGTAGATGAGTATCTGGCTAGAAAATATCAAAAAAAGATTGAAAATGTTGTTTAAAGGAAAGAAATGACTGATAAAAAGATTAAAAAAAATGAGGAGATAGAAAAGAAGTCTGAAGAATTGAGAAGACAAGGAAAGTGCAGAGTAATCAAGGATCCTGACAGAATTGAGATCAAGCTTAAAAATGGATCTACAGTCAAAATCAGACTCAAGTTTGTCATGGACTATCCTCCACAATCTTTCAAAATTACAGCTGACATGCTCAAAGATTCAATTCTAATTGAAGAAATTATGGAAATGCAAGAATGTTTCCAGGTAATAGAAGAAATCAACATGAGAGAGGAGAAAGACAAGAAATCCGGATATGATCAATTCATGGAAAAGCAGGGGTAGGCCTGATATCTTCTATTAATTTGTGAAATTGTCTTTTTCCAAATCGGGGGAGATTGTTGGATCAAATCAAGCCTAATATAATTATTTATATTTACTTGCCATGTTGTAACCTACCTAGAACTTCTGTAATAGGTTGGTGACTTAGTTCTTTATGATGTACATTTGAAGATAAAAACATGTTTCTACTACAATTCAAGATTGTAAATAAAAGTCCAGAATAAAAGTCTGATAGAAGACTTAAATTGGATCATGCATTAAGACAAAGAAGACTTCACCATAATAAGGAATGCAGTGTGAAGATTCTTATAAGGCAAATAACCAATCGAGAAGTCACCTTAGTAGAGAAGTCATGAATGAAGCTGGTAGAGAAGTCTCCAAAAGGCTAAGTATGAGATATATATTTGAAAAGTCAAGGAACCTAAGCCATTCGAGAAGTGATCAAATGGAGAAGTAATCGATCAAGAAGTCCAGTAAACAACACATTGAGAAGTTAACAATTGAGGCAGTCGAGAAGTCTAAAGAATGAGGCTGATCAAGAAGTCAGTGGTAGCAAACCATTCGAGAAGTCTAGTTTGATCGAGAAGTCATCAAAACTTAATCTATTCGAAAAGTCTAGGCCAATCGAGAAGTATTAAAGCAAACCAATCGAGAAGTCTCAAAGAGTGGTCGATCGAGAAGTCTACATCATGACTTCTCGAAGGGATTTAAATGGAATATTCGACTGAATCAATAGAGATATTTTCAAAGAAGTGTGCAGAGGACAAGACAAGTATTTGAAGTATTGTCATGATCAGGGTCAATCAAACCTGTGAAGATAATGAAAAGTCTACAATGAAGCTTGAAAGAAGAACAAGACAAAGACAGAAGATAAGGTGCAGATGGTTTGGACTGTCAAAGAGAAAGACTTAATTAGAAATAGAATTGTGTACAATGTAAATTTTCATTTGCCTGTTTCTAGTTATAGTATAACTAACTATGAAAGGTTGTGCACAAAATACATGTTGTCTATATAGCAGAATGCATAACTTCACAAGTCAGTGTGTTGAACAATTTTCAAACCTTATTTTTCTTCAAGAATAAGAAGCTGAGGTTCATTCTTGAAACTCAGATTGTAGCAAATTCAATTCTAATAGTACATTAGATTGAAAGTTAATTTGTGCGTGTTTCTCAGTTTCTTATTTACTCACGGTTAAGAAAACACATATAACAAGTTAAGCTATCAATATTAGAACATAATCAGTTCATAAAAAAAATTAAAAAGCATTCAACATATACATTCACCCCTTATGTATAAGTTTCTACTACTCATTTCTAATAGGGATCAATCAACACATTAAGCCATGCATAAACTAAGAATTTATCTTCATTTCATTTCCAATATTGACCACTAATTTCTCGTGAATCTTCAAATTCATCAAGTTCATCATTGAGATCGATAATAATGGGATTTAAATTTGGATTTGATGGATTTTCCATATTTATATTTTGAACATGTGGAAAACAAGAATTTGGAACTGGAAATTGTGTGTTTGGGATTTGAAAATTTGGGTTTGGATTTTGTGGGTTTGAAAATGGAGAATTATTAGGATTTTTTTTTAAAAGTTGAAGTATTGTAAAAATTCAATGAAAGAGATTACTATTTATAATTTTTTTTCTAATATTTCGACGGCTCTTTTTATAATTATGCCGGTAATATATGTATATATATATATATATATATAGACATACAAGTGAAAAAGGTAAAGATAAAGTAATTGACCTTTATATGATAAAGGAATTGATATATGGACGGTCAAAAGTGAAAAAATAAGAAAATAATTGATAATTGCTCTAACGGTCATATCAGTGGATAAGTCACATTGCTTGTCCCCAGAAAGAGACCTGGCCTCGCGCTACTGGTGCTCTAAAACATGACACATGTTTTAGAATAAAACGTTATGTAAATATCTACCTTTTCTATCTCTTTTTACATGTCTACCTTCAAAATAAATTTTGTCTTTATATACATGTACATTTTTATTTTCAAAACAAATTTGAAGATAATCTTCTAAAACTACTACTGTATTTATTATTTCCAAGGTTTGAATCATTTAAAATATAGTTGGATTGTCATTTTTTAAGACAATAATTAGGGGTATTCACAAGAAAAATTTATTCAACTATATTTTTTCTTAATATATGTAATTATTTCAAAATGAACAGGTAAATAGGGACGGAGGGAGTGAGTAATATTATACTACATAGGCCATCTCATCTTCATGTACACCATCTTAACTCTTAAAAATAATAAAACGTCTTAACTTCCGAATTGAAGAAGGGAAAAAAATGAAAATTTCAAAATTTTCTTTTGTGGTTGTGCTTTCGGTTTTTTCATAAAAAAGAAAAAACATTAAAGATTTGGAGTAAAAGTTTTCAAAAATATATTTAAAAAATGAAAGATTGAGAAAATAATTTAAATATTGATTTTTTTTTTAAAATTTATATATGATACACATTCTTTTTATCTTTCACCTAATAAAGATGAAAAAAATGGCCATAAAAATTCCGTTATTTCTATCTTTCACTTTAACAAAGCATACACTCCCGTTCAGAAACACACATACACATATGCTCTTCTCACTTGTTAGCTCTCTCGTTCCCACTTCAGTTCCCGACTAATACTAATTGCTTTGTGATTTGAGTAATCCATCAACTAAATATTTATTTGATTTAGGTCTTCTTGGATTTGAATTAGGCCCTTCTTCGGCTTAAATTCAAATTGATTTCAATTTAAGAGTTTAATTGGTTAATTGCTCTTCGATTAATTTGGATTCACATTTTTTATCCTAGGGTTGATTTGGATTCAAAATTAGGACCTTTTCAATATGAGATTCAATTTGTAAGTATTACAATAGTTCTATTTTGTTATATATAGGAAAAATGTTATTGTGTATAATTTGTAATAGTATATTATAAGTTTTATTATAAAAATATATCTTTAGTTTCTTTAACATAATTTGTTTGTAATAAAATATGGAGAGATTATTAAAATAATATTATACTAAAGCAAATTATAATTATTAAACAATTATTTAAAAATATCTACAATTAAGTATCCTCACTAGAATGAATCAATACAATTATGATTTTCTGCCCACTCACGAGCAAAGATGCACCCTATAAAATATCAATAACCTCTCTCGAGTATTAGTTTCTTCTCTAAAATATAATCAAGGCAATTTTCATGTTACCATGCAATTTATACAATCAAGCCTATTTTCATGTTATCATTCAATTTAAAGATACTCCATTAAACACATCACCCTAACTTCCTTAACAATCCGTTCGACCTAGCTTAGTTCAAATCTCGTTGATAAATATATATTTGGTTCAAATAATACAAATAATCACGTCTGACGTGATGTTATTATTAATTAAGCACAACTCAACAAGAAAGTGCAATTAAAATAATCAATCAAGGGTTCATAGAAAATTATACATCAACCATAACTAGGGGTTCAAAAATCTACTCTAACATGATAAATAAATAAAAGAAAAATAAACGTGAATTATACAATGAGATCTTTTATCCCCAAAGTCTCGAAGAAAAGGAACAGAAGTGTTTATAAAATTCTATCCTAATTATACAAACATTACAACCTCTCTTCTCTATTGCATGTCTCTAAAATATATATAATAAAGGCATTTTAATGCTTTAAGAGAATTAGAAGTATGTTTCCTAAACTGATTAGGTTTCTAGAAGAAAAATTAGGGGTTGACTTTTTTGGGATTATGAGCTAGTCCTTTTTTATTTTGATATTTGGTTTACTTTAGAATGAAAAAAGTTTCAATTATCTTCGCGTGGGCGGGTGAATCACACAATTCTGACGTGTAAAACTGATCCAAAGTATGCACGTGCTACCAATTAATTCGAATTTTCTTCTAATTTATGTCCAAATTTAACTCTTTATTAATTTCAAACCATTCAAGTTTAGGATTTTCTTGCAACCTACAATAAAACATTAAAATCTAATCAATAAAAATTTAATTAAATGCAAAATATGATGAGTGTGTATATTTTGTTTATTAAAGAGAAAGCTAAGAAAATGATATATCTTGCTCATTATATATAACAAGGGTAACAATCAGGTGAAAACTTTTTAGCGTGAGAATCGTGAAAGCTAAAATGAAATTTTGCAGAATCATAATAAATAATGCAATAAAAAATGTTTAGATAATCTTTTTATTATAGTTTTACAAATAAAATTATAGTTCTCCACTATTTTTTCATTTTTTATTATGGTTATGTAGGATTTAGAAAACGTTTTCGCTGTTCTCACGCAAAAAAGTTTCAAACCGAGTGTTACCCAATATTAACAAAATATAGAACTCCAACACAAACTGCCAGCAGAACCTACTTTGGCTCCTTATCAATAAGTACTGAACAAATGTGAGCGGCGGTTCCGGTCAGCGCTCTTGGTCAGTTTTACCCCCATTTTTTGTAGAGAACACAAGTTCCATAACTTTACAAAACAGCACATTAGCTTAAACATTCTAATATATAGAAAAGCACTACACATCGAAAACATAATTACAACACCATTTTAGAGGAGAGTAATTTTCTCAGTTGTCATCATGGTAGAGTTACACACAGGGCAGGGACCGTGAAGACAAACTTTGAGAATGAAAAAATTCCCCCCTACATGTTCCTGAGCGATTAGAGGAGCAATGGTGATGAATAACCCCGCTCAAGGTCGTCCAGAGCACCCTGAAGGTGATTTGTATGGACAACTAATTAATATATTATGTATCATGAACAATCCCCTTATAATGCTGGCCTGAAAAGAGAAGTAGTGGTTAGTGCAAATTATTAATTAAAGCACTATTTATACTATAAATAAGTTCCATAGCATTCACAACTAAATTGTAATAATTAAAATTTGAGAAACCTGCAAGCAGTTAATAATATATACTCGTTCCCACATGTTTTCTTCTATTTTATTTTCATATATATTTTTCTTCCAAATTAAATGATGAACTCCCCCAGATCTATAGGTTTATTACTTCAAAATCAAAATTTTGCAACCACAATTTTAACAAAATTTATAAACTTATCTAAACAAATATATTAGAGAATGTTTTCACAAATCTGAATCAAGATGAAGAAGTCAAAAATACGATTTGAGTTAAAATGGAAGAGTTTTAAGACAGTTCCCAATAGATCCATACATGGTACTTTAAGGTATATAAGCGTAAGATTATTTAGCATAAGATTAAAAGTATCCCTGTAGATAGAGCTACCTGCACATGGATATGGTTGTCATCATCCTCTTCTGAATTCTCTTCTTCTTCTTCACCCGAAAAATTTCTCATCTCAGTTTTGGAACTTTGTATGTAGGGCCTCTTCTATATTATATACAATGGGTTTTGATTATAGAGGCAAGTGAAATTGATGTTGATTGATGTCGTTCTCTGATATGTTATGGCCATATATATACACAAACATTTGATACCCTTCCAATATATTCCACACTCATCCAATATATTCCACACTCTTCTAAAAACTTCTAGGATAATAACAATTATAATAAAATATTGAAAAATTCTACTTTTCCAAAGGAGAATATATTATTAAGATATTGGATATCTTTATACACAACGGGTCACTTATTTATCAAATTTACATTTATTTGTTCGGCTCCAATGGGATAAAAAATATTTTATTGATTGATATTGACCAACATATGAACATTTGATGCCTTCATGTATAAAAGTCTAGATCAATTCTCCAAAATAAAAACTAGTAGTTTAATGGTTTAAGTAATTATTTAAATTTTGAAGTAATTAATTTTGATAAAAAAGCTAAAATATTTTAATAAAAATTAAGAGTGTAACAAATAAATGAATTATCACAATTTCATAAAAATAAAAATATTTTTTTTATAAATTTACACATGATACACATTTTTTCTATCTTTCACAAGTAGCCTGTTGTTTCTATATTTCACTTTTAATAAAGCACACCCTCCCACTCACAAACACACAAACACATCTTCTCTCTCTATGATTTGCTCTCTGTTTCATCTTCAAGAATGGGATATATATTCGAGAAGTCGATGAACCTAAGCCATTCGAGAAGTGATCAAATAGAGAAGTAATCGATCGAGAAGTCCAGTAAACAATACATCGAGAAGTTAGCAATTGAGGCAGTCGAAAAGTCTAAAGAATGAGGCTGATCGAGAAGTCAGTGGTAGCAAATCATTCGAGAAGTCTAGTCTGATCGAGAAGTCATCAAAGCTTAATCTATTCGAGAAGTCTAGGCCAATCGAGAAGAATCAAAGCAAACCAATCAAGAAGTCTCAAAGAGTGGTCGATCGAGAAGTCTACATCATGACTTCTCGAAGGGATTTAAATGAAGTATTCAACTGAATCAACATAACTTTTTTCAAGGAAGTGTGCAAAAGAACAAGACAAGTATTTGAAGCATTGTCATGATCAATGATCAACTAACACCTGGGTGGATGAACTTTTGCCAATACTCTAGACATACAGAACCACTCACAAAGTGGCCACTGATGCAACTCCATTCTTCTTGGCTTACGTAGCCGAGATAGTTGTTTCAGTTGAAATCTCTCACTTATCTCAAAGAATCAAGGCCTTTGAGCTTGAAGAAAATGAAGAAGGAATGAACCTTGCACTAGACTTGATTGATGAAGTCAAGGACAAAGGTCATGCAAAGAATATCAAAACAAATCATTTTTCTACTACAACCTAAGGGTTAAAGAAAGATTCTTCAGACAAGGAGACCTAATCCTCAGAAAAGCTGAAGCTTCTACAATAGGGCCCAAGGAAAAGTAGCCCCTAATTGGGAATGACCTTATAAAATAAAACAAGTTAAGGGTGGTGGATCATACATCCTTGAAAATCTTGAAGCTTTTGAAGTGCCAAGGACTTGACATGCCTCAAGCTTGAAGGTTTATTATACTTGAATAATTCAATTATGCATTCTTATATTTAGTAGGAACTAAGTAGAAATAAGGTTCGATAAAACCACTAGGATGTTAGAGCCGTTCACTCTAAATAGGATTTTCATTTTGTAAGGGCTGTGCCCACTTTTAGCCTTGAAGACATTATTAATATAATGAAATTTTCCGCCTTATGGCATTTCCTAAAAACATGTGTGTTTAGCCTAAATTGGCAATCTAATTTATTAGTTCCTTCATGATCACGAAATAAAATCAAGCCTGATTGACATCTTGAATAAAGTCTAAGTTACATCTTTTCCTTTATGCTCGAGAGATATATACTAAAAGAATATGCTAAGGCAAGAAAAAGGAAAAGAACAACAACACGAACTTTTTATAAATAAAAAGTTTTAGGGATACATAATTTAAATAATGGAAAAAGAAATACAAGGAACACGAGAAAAATGACACAAAAAAATGAAAATAAGGAAGATCCTTGATGTGCTCATCGTCGTCCTTCTTCTCTTCCTCGATCTTCTCTTCATCTTCACCTTTATTTTGGGCATTCCCCTCAGCCTCTGAGGAGTCAAAAACCCGGTCATACTCATCTAAAACCTCACCGCCCAATAAATCATCGGAATTTGTCACTTGGGTAGTCGAGGTCAAGGCGAATGGTTACCCCATAGGGCAAGGGAAATCAACAGGGTCAAACAGACCGGGGTGCTTAGCCAAGACGACATTAAGGCACTTGCCCCAAGCTTGGGCACATGTTGTCGGAAAAACCATGTCGTCATATTTGTCCATGAAGACATAAAATTCCTCAGACTCCATGTACTTAGCAATTTGGGCCTGTTTATCCGCCCTCAGTTCTTGCAGCTCGACATGGACCGTGATTATCTCTTGCTTTTTTTCAAGCATATTCTTCTCAAGATTGGCCACCTTGGCATTCACATTGACCTTGCCCTTTCTTAGAAAAATGTCAAGTCTTGGCCTGATGGGCCATGGTCTGGAAATAAATGTTGACCTGTTTGAAAACACAACACGTCAAAACTAGAAAAATCGAAAATCAACTAAGTAAGGAAAGATGGGGAAGAAATGGGGCTTACCATGGCAATGGATTGGGCCCCAAGAGTCTCAGCCTCTTCGATGTCCGTTTTCAGGACAATCTTAGACTTGTAGGCTAAGGGGATTGAATTCTATGACCAGTCGAGGGAATTCAAAGTGCTCCCCATGACGGTATCTTACTTCCTTATGCCCCAACTGGGCATCTAAGTCGTAGTTTCAGGATCCTCTTCCTCCTCGATCCAGATCCTCTTGCCTTTGCTCGAGCCTTAGGCCTTATCACAAGGTTGAAAGAACCTAGGAAGATTGGGTTCCTTAATTGGGCCTTCAAGAGCCTCGGGCCTTACACATCTTTTGGGTTTCTTGATCACCCACGCCCAAGTGAAAATTAATGTTCTCCGCAGCTGCAAAACAAACAGAAAAATAAAAAATTAGACTTAAAAAAATTGAAAAGAAATGACAAGTCGAGGAAAGAAAAGTACCACTATCTGAAACACGAGAAAGGCTTATGAACTTCAAAGAAAATTCTTCAAGAAGCTTTCTGAAGTGGGTCTGGCCTTTGTCTTGGCCCAAATCTGTGACAATTAGTTTCTTTTCAGGGGTTAGCTTGATCAAGCACGAGTTACCATCTCCGACCTTACAAAAAGAGGTGCTAAAAAGGGTGTCCCAATCTCCTCCTTCCCACTCCAAGTAAAGAAAATCCCTTCTCCAATCAGGATTGGTGTTGAGAAAAGACTTGTTACAAAAAATTGGGCTTACCCCTGCCTATGGTTAATATGCACCCAGCCCAATATCGAACTTGGGCTGTTCTTGAATTGGAAGATAGACCTAAAAACAGCTACAGAAAGAGGGTAGTTTTTCTAAGACACAAAACCATTAAACAAATGAGGGTCCGCCATGAATTTGGGCCTAGTTGACATGGACTAACACTAACTTTGGGCAACAACCTCACAGTAAACTCATGGAAAGGAAATCTAAGTCCACCTATAAGGGCATCCCTAAACATGCATAGTCTAATGGGCCACCAATGACAAGCACGATCCTCGAGTTTGGCCAAAATAAACTTGTACCCAAGGGGCAACTTATACAACTTAGTAAACTTATCACAATGGACCTGGTTTGAAAAATACTTGAATATTGAAAGGTGTCCAACTCTGCTAAAGTGGGGAATTCATCACCCATGGTCTGTAACAACTCAGAAATTGAAGAAAAAATTGGGTTTAAAATGCCTACATTACCTTTTTTGGCCGCACTGGCAAGAAGTTTTTGTTGAGCTGCATCATGATCGGCCATTGATGTTGATCGAAAGAAGGCTTGAAAAACGAAATGAAGATTAATCGGAAAAAGTTGCAGGAAATTGCCTTGGCTAAAAAGCTCTAGAGAGAAATTTTGAGAGAATTTTACTAAGGAAGTGAGAAGTGAGAAATGAACTTTCACTTCACTAATATATAGCCGATGAAAATGGTAACTCAACCGGTTAAACTTCCTATATCCAGTAAAAACAGGGCCTTGAAATAAATTGTGCCTCGACAACAAACAACCCAATAATCGACGTGGCCTAGAACTTTCTCTCGATTAGAACGAGCAATAAAAATGCTTGGCTTATACTAAAACCCAATGACCTGTGGGCCCAGGCCCATTAACTAACTATGATTAAAATCCCCGGACGAACGAATGACTAGGAATTCCTATTGACTAAAAGCCAATAAATGGCCTAATAATGAGTAGGAATCCCTGTCAACTAGATTCCAATAAACGGCCTAAAAATGACTAGAAGTCCCGATAGACCAGGAATCCAGGCCGACCAAAGTCTCAATTGACTCATTGAACAACCAAGATCCTGATCGAATAAACAACCAGGAATTTTTAACGACCAGGTTCCATAATTGGCACTACAAACGATTAGGATCCTAGTTGTACGAGCGACTAGGAATACTCAGCGATTAGATGCCAAGATTGGCTCTACAGAAAACTAGGATCCTAGTTGAATGAGCGACTTGGAATCCCAAACAACTAGGTGCCAAAATTGACACTACGGAAGACCAAGAACCCTAGTCGTATACAACTAGAAATCCTGCTCGACCAGGAACCAAGAAAGGAGCCTTGGCCGACCAGGTATGCTTGTCGACCAGGGTTCCACATGGAAGCAAGAAATGACCAGGATCCTGGTTGAATACGAATAAGATTCCTAGTCGAAAATAATGTTAGAAAATTCAAGAAAATCATTAAAAAATGTTTTAAATGGCAATAAATTTGGGGAAATTCTCTAAAAATTAGGAAAAATTCCTAGAAAATAAGGATAAATATCCTAAAGGACAAGATGGATTTCAGCAAGATTCTGAAAGCTATAAATGTGAATTTCAACGATAAATATCCTAAAAGATAAGTTAGATTTCAGCAAGATAATAGCCATGAAGGCTAACTTCAATGACAAGATCTGCGAACCTTAACTTCTACAAAGTTTTGCATACTTCACAGAAGTTGGAGGGCAAATGACAGGGATAAAAAATAACCCTAGAGGCACAATTAATGATGCATTAATTGGGCTAAAAAATTAACCCTAGTGGTTTCTCACGATGTCGATCCTATTAAAGAAGCCCATAGTTGTGAAATATGGGCTTAACCATGTTACCTAGGCCATGCTATTAAAAGGTCTGATCGAGGCCTAACGTCCTTAGTTAATTATTAATTTCATAATTAATGAATAAGGCTATTAATCAACCTAATTGATATCTTCTATCAACAAGGTAACTGTTGGAAGGAAGCTTCCAAGATACCAACTCCAACAAGGGAACATAATCCTACAAGGAAACAACGTTCCACATGAAAACAACTACCATGTAGGTGGCTTGCCCATTAAAGTTCCTAACCCTAATATGATTCTAAGACTCCCAATGTCTATGTAAAGGGCCTAATCCCTCATTCTTAGAACTACATCTGACTTGATTCTCATATGCACTGAGATACGTAGGCATCTTGTGATGGCAGAGTTTAGTCACAAAAGACAAGCACAACCATTAAAACTCAATAAGCTCCAACACACATCGCAATTAATACACCCTAGTTTTTATTCCATAAAAGATGGAAAGAAGGATGATAAAAAGAAGGATAATAAAAAGAAAAAAGATGATGACTCAAAGAAAGAAAGAAAGTATGAGAGAAAGAAACCATCAAAGCAGCAAGTTGCTGATAATCATGTTAGTATTCCTATCAAAGTTTAGGGTACCAATATGGCTACAACAATTTTTGAAACTTCTCAAGTCTCAGAATTCAAAACACCTAAAAGACATCTTGTCAAGGTGACATCAAATAGAGTGATAAGGAAGGAAATAAAAGAAAGCCAAATCAAAAATCTCAAGCCTTGCAAGAAAATTCCTGTTAATGCATAACAAAAATAAAGTTCAAACATTCTACTAGTTTTTTGCTAGCTAGATATCCAAAGTGAAAGAAGTAACTTGTTGTACTTGACAAAGGTCTTCCAATCAAGCCAATCCAAGAAGAAGAAGTAGTGGACAAAATAAAAGTCAAACAATGAAAGGCAAACAGGATCTGCAAAGTTGTGATGAGAGATAGAAGGATATTTTTGACCAATGTTGATGGAGAAGAAAAAGGATTCTACCATGATAACTCAGAAACCACTACTCATGATATTAAAAAAGTAATCAGTCTTTATGATAAAAAGTGTATGGTGAACAAATTGGAGATGGTTGAAGTAGCTGAGTATCTGGCTAGAAAATATCAAAAAAAGATTGAAAATGTTGCTTACAGGAAAGAAATGACTGAGAAAAAGATTAAAAAAATGAGGAGATAGAAAAGAAGTCTGAAGAATTGAGAAGACAAGGAAAGTGCAGAATAATCAATGATCCTGAAAGAATTGAGATCAAGCTTAAAAATGGATCTACAGTCAAAATTAGAATCAAGTTTGTCATGGACTATCCTCCACAATCTCTCAAAATTGCAGTTAACATGCTCAAAGATTCAATTCTAATTGAAGAAATTATGGAAAGGGAAGAATGTCTCCAGGTAATAGAAGAAATCAACAGGAAAGAGGAGAAAAACAAGAAATCCAGATATGATCAATTCATGGAAAAGCAGGGGTAGGCATGATATCTTCTATTAATTTGTAAAATTGTCTTTTTCCAAATAGGGCGAGATTGTTGAATCAAATCAAGCCTAATATAATTATTTATATTTAGTTGCCATGTTATAACATACCCAGAACTTCTGTAATAGGTTGGTGACTTAGTTCTTTATGATGTACATTTAAAGATAGAACTATGTTTCTACTACAATTCAAGATTGTAAATAAAAGTCCAGAATAAAAGTCTGATAGAAGACTTAAGTTGGATCATGCATCAAGACAAAGAAGACTTCACCAAAATAAGGAATGCAGCGTGAAGATTCTTCTAAGGCAAATAACCAATCGAGAAGTCACCCTAGTAGAGAAGTCATGAATGAAGCTGGTAGAGAAATCTCCAAAAGGCTAAGTATGGGATATGTATTTGAGAAGTCAATGAACCTAAGCCATTCGAGAAGTGATCAAATGGAGAAGTAATCGATCAAGAAGTCCAGTAAATAACACATTGAGAAGTTAGTAATTGAGGAAGTCGAAAAGTCTAAAGAATGAGGCTGATCGAGAAGTCAGTGGTAGCAAACCATTCAAGAAGTCTAGTCTGATCGAGAAGTCATCAAAACTTAATCTATTCGAGAAGTCTAGGCCAATCGAGAAGTATTAAAGTAAACAAATCGAGAAGTCTTAAAGAGTGGTCGATCGAGAAGTTTACATCATGACTTCTCGAAGGGATTTACATGGAGTATTCGACTGAATCAATAGAGCTATTTTGAAGGAAGTGTGCAAAAGGACAAGACAACTACATGAAGTATTATCATGATCAAGGTCAGTCAAACCTGTGAAAATAATGAAAAGTCTACAATGAAGCTTGAAAGAAGAACAAAACAAAGACAGAAGATAAGGTGCAGATGGTATGGACTGTCAAAGAGAAAGACTTAACTAGAAATAGAATTGTGTACAATGTAAAGTTTCATTTGCCTGTTTCTAGATATAGTATAACTGACTGTTAAAGGTTGTGCATAAAATACATGTTGTCTAAATTACAGAATTCACAACTTCACAAGTCAGTGTGTTGAACAATTTTCAAACCTTGTTTTTCTTCAAGAACAAGAAGTTGAGGTTCATTCTTGAAACTCACATTGTAGCAAATTCAATTCTAATAGTACATTAGATTGAAAGTTAATTTGTGTGTGTTTCTCAGTTTCTTATTTACCCACTGTTAAGCAAACACATATAACAAGTTAAGTTATCAATATTAGAACATAATCAATTCATAAAAAAAATCAAAAATCATTCAACATATACATTCACCCCCTTATGTATAAGTTTCTACTACTCATTTCTGACAGGGATCAATTAACATATTAAGCCATGGATAAACTTAGAATTTATCTTCATTTCATTTCCAATATTGACCACTAATTTCTCGTGAATCTTCAAATTCATCATGTTCATCATTGAGATCGATAATAATGGAATTTAAATTTGGATTTGATGGATTTTCTATATTTATATTTTGAACATGTGGAAAATAAAGAATTTGGAACTGGAAATTGTGTGTTTGTGATTTGAAAATTTGGGTTTGAATTTTGTGGGTTTGAAGATGGATAATTATTAGGATTTTTTTTAAAGTTGAAGTAGTGTAAAAATTCAATGAAATGGACTACTATTTATAAATTTTTTTCTAATATTTTGACGGCTCTTTTTATAATAATATTGGTAATATATATATATAAGTGAAAAAGGAATTGATAAAGTAATTGACCGTTATATGATAAAGGAATTGATATATGGACGGTCAAAAGTGAAAAAATAAGAAAATAATTGATAAAGAAAAAAGTCGTTGAGACAACCTAGTATCCTTAGGACACTTTGTAGTCTTTGCTCCAACAGTCATATTAGTGGATAAGTCACATTGCTTGTCCCGAGAAAGAGACCTGCCCCACGCTACTGGTGCTCTAAAACATGACCCATGTTTTAGAGTAAAACGTTTTGTAAATATTTACTTTTTCTATCTCTTTTTACATGTCTACCTTCAAAATAAATTTTGTCCTTATATACATGTACATTTTTATTTTCAAAACATTTTTGAAGATAATCTTCTAAAACTACTATTGTATTTATTATTTCCAAGGTCTGAATCATTTAAAATTTAGTTGGATTGTCATTTTTTAAGACAATAATTAGGGGTATTCATAAGAAAAAATTATTCAACTATTTTTTTCTTAATATATGTAATTATTTCAAAATGAATAAGTAAATAGGGACGTAGAGAGTATATATTATACTCACATAGCCATCTCATCTTCATGTACACCATCTTAACTTTTAAAAATAATATAATGTCTTAACTTTCGAATTGAAAAAACCATCTTAACTTTTAAAAATAATATAATGTCTTAACTTCCGAATTGAAAAAGGGAGAAAAACGAAAATTTCAAAATTTTATTTTGTGGTTGTGCTTTCGGTTTTTTCATAAAAAATAAAAAAGATTAAAGACTGGGGGTAAAAGTTTTCAAAAATATCTTTAAAAAATGAAAGATTGACAAAATAATTTAAATATTGAAATATTGTTTTTTTATAAATTTACATATGATACACATTCTTTCTATCTTTCACCCGATAAAGATGAAAAAATGGCCGCAAAAATTCCGTTATTTCTATCTTTCACTTTAATAAAGCACACACTCCCGTTCACAAACACACATACACATATGCTCTTTCTCACTTGTTAGCTCTCTCTTTCCCACTTCAGTTCCCGACTAATACTAATTGCTTTGTGATTTGAGTAATCCATCAACTAAAGATTTATTTGATTGAGGTTTTCTTCGATTTGAATTAGGCCCTTCTTCGGCTTGAATTCAAATTGATTTCAACTTAACAGTTTAATTGGTTAATTGCTCTTCGATTAATTTGGATTCACATTTTTTTATCCTAGGGTTGATTTGGATTCAAAATTAGGACCTTTTCAATATGAGATTCAATTTGGTTTTGGGGTTTCAATTTGTAAGTCTTACAATAGTTCTATTTTGTTATATATAGAAAAAATGTTATTGTGTATAATTTGTAATAATATATTATAAGTTTTAGTATAAAAATATATCTTTAGTTTCTTTGACATAATTTGTTTGTAATAAAATATGGAGAGATTATTAAACTAATATAGTACTAAAGCAAATTATAATTATTAAACAATTACTTAAAAATATCTACAATTAAGTATCCTCACTAGTATGAATCAATGCAATTATGATTTTCTGCCGCAGTTAGTTAGATATATTACTCACGAGCAAAGATGCACCCTATAAAATATCAATAACCTCTCTCGAGTATTAGTGGCTTCTCTAAAATACAATCAAGCCAATTTTCATGTTATCATGCAATTTATACAATCAAGCCTATTTTCATGTTATCATACAATTTATAGATGCTCCATTAAACACAACACCCTAACTTCCTAACAATCCGTTCGAACTATCTCAGTTCAACTCTCGTTGATAAATAGATATTTGGTTCAAATAATACACATAATCACGCCTGACATGGTGTTATTATTAATTAAGCACAACTCATCAAGAAAGTGCAATTAAAATAATCAATCAAGGGGTCATAGAAAATTATACATCAACCATAACTAAGGGTTCAAAAACCTACTCTAACATGATAAATAAATAAAAGAAAATAAACGTGAATTATACAATGAGATCTTTTATCCCCAAAGTCTTGAAGAAAAGGAACAAAAATGTTTATAAAATTTTATCCTAATTATACAAACATTACAACCTCTCTTCTCAGTTGTATGTCTCTATAATATATATAATAAAGGTATTTTAATGCTTTAAGAGAATTAGAAATATGTTTCCTAAACTGATTAGGTTTCTAGAAGAAAAATTAGCAGTTGAATTGTCTACTGCGATTATGGGCTAGTCCTTTTTTATTTTGATATTTGGTTTACTTTAGAATGAAAAAAAATTCAATTATCTTCGCGTGGACGGGTGAATCACCCAATTCTGACGTGTAAAACTGGCCCAAAGTATGCACGTGCTACCAATTAATTCAAATTTTCTTCTAATTTATGTCCAAATTTAACTATTTATTAATTTCAAACCATTCAAATTTAGGATTTTCTTGCAACCTACAATAAAACATTTAAATTTAATCAATAAAAATCTAATTAAATGCAAAATATGATAAGTGTTTATATTTTCTTTATTAAAGAGAAAGCTAAGAAAATGATATATCTTGCTCATTATATATAACAAGTGTAACAATCAGGTGCAAATTTTTTAGCGTGAGAACCGTGAAAGCTAAAATTAAATTTTGCAGAACCATAATAAATAATGCAATAAAAATATTTAGATAAACTTTTTACCCCAATTATTTGTAGAGAACACAAGTTCCATAACTTTACAAAATAGCACATTAGCTTAAACATTCTAATATATAGAAAAGCACTACACATCGAAAACATAATTACAACACCATTTTAAAGGAGAGTAATTTGATGTTGATTGATGTCGTTCTCTGATATGTTGTGGCCATATATATACGCAAACATTTGATACCCTTCCAATATATTCCACACTCATCCAGTATATTCCACGCTCTTCTAAAAACTTCTAGGATAATAACAATTATAATAAAATATTGAAAAATTCTACTTTTCCAAAGGAGAATATATTATTAAGATATTGGATATCTTTATACACAACGGGTCACTTATTTATCAAATTTACGTTTATTTGTTCGGCTTCAATGGGATAAAAAATATTTTATTGATTGATATTGACCAACATATGAACATTTGATGCCTTCATGTATAAAAGTCTAGATCAATTCTCCAAAATAAAAACTAGTAGTTTAATGGTTTAAGTAATTATTTAAATTTTGAAGTAATTAATTTTGATAAAAAAACTAAAATATTTTAATAAAAATTAAGAGTGTAACAAATAAATGAATTATCACAATTTCATAAAAATAAAAATATTTTTTTTATAAATTTACACATGATACACATTTTTTTCTATCTTTCACAAGCAGCCTGTTGTTTCTATATTTCACTTTTAATAAAGCACACCCTCCCACTCACAAACACACAAACACACAAACACATCTTCTCTCTCTATGATTTGCTCTCTGTTCCATCTTCAATTCCCCACTAATAAAAACTACTAATTGCTTTGTGATTTGAGCCGTCCATCAACTAAATATTTATTTTGTTCGTGCCTTCTTGGATTTGAATTAGGCCAATCTTTGACTTGGATTCAAATTGATTTCAATTTAATAGTTTATTGGGTTAATTGCTCTTGAATTAATTTAGTTTAGATTTTTTAATTTCAAGGTTGATTTGGATTCGAAATTAGGGCTTCTTCAACATGAGATTCAGTTTGTTTTTAGGGTTCCGATTTATAGGTATTAAAATATTTCTATTTTGTTATATATATAAAAAATGTTATTGTGTCAATTTGTAATAATATATTATAAGTTTTATTTATAAAAAATATTTATAAATTTATTTTCTTGGACAATTTTTTTTTAGTATTAACGGTACCCATTTAATTAATCAATTAAAAATAATATTATAGAGCACTAAAAACCTAAAACTAAAATAAATCCACTCCACTCCAAAAATTTATATTACATATCATTAAAATGTAATTTACTCTTTAATAAATAGAATACTTTTTAATGAAGAATATCTTATATTAAATATTATGATATGCCACCTTTGTTTTTGGTTAAATAAGAATAAATAGATTTGATTACTCTACTCATACACATGCTATAAACAAATATTAGTTTGACTGTAAGTATGTATTAAAATCCCATTATGTCAACTAGGGTGAAATCTCATAATCTAATTTAACATGTATATTTATGTATGTGATGTATATTTATATAGTTCGGGATCATGTTGAATGTGTATATTATTTGATTACTCTATTCATACACTTGCGGATAAACAAATATTGGTCCCTTGCCTTTCGAAAATTGGTAGGTACTACCGTCAACGGCTTGACTATATTGATCTGAATTTCAATATAAATATGTATTAAAATATCAATATGTCAACCAAGATGAAATCTCATGATCTAATTACAAAGCATGTATATTTATGTATGAGATGGATACTTTTTATTGTTACGGCAGTCTCTAATACGTTTAGTGTAGTTCAAGATCATCTTGAATGTGTATATGATTCGATTTCATTGTCACATTCAGGCATGCATGAACTAAGAATTTATCTTAATTTCATTTCCAATATTGACCACTAATTTCTCCTCAATCTTCAAATTCATCATGTTCAATAGTTCATCATTGAGATCGATAATACTCATACCGTTAAAAGAAGAAACTTGTGAATGTGGAAAATTTTCACTATTGACAGGTGTTTCTTGGGTTCCAAATTGTGAACCTAAGGTTTAAAAATTTTGAGGGTATGAAAATTGATATTGAGAATTTTGAGTATATCGAGAGAAATGATTTGAAAATGGAAATTGAGGAATTGAAGTTTGAAAATGGAAATTGAGGAATTGAAGTTTGAAATGATATGGAATGGGATTTAGATTTGGATTTGATGGATTATCCATATTTGCACTACAAGAAAAACAGCTTCAGACAACACCGATCAGACAACGCTCAGCGAAAAAAGTGTTGCCCAGAATTAACATACAATTTTTGGAACTCCGATAGTCGCTTCTTCAAAATTCACCAAACACTCAACCGCCTCTTCTGCAATATATGCTTCGGCAATACAACCTTTTGGTCGAGCCCTGTTCCTTACATATCCCTTGAATATTTTCATATATCTCTCAAAAGGATACATCCACCTAAGAAAAATTGGCCCGCAAAGCTCAACCTCTCGCACAAGATGAATAGAAAGATGAATCATTATATCAGACAATGAAGGAGGAAAATACTTTTTAAGCTGGCATAAAGTTTCCACCAATTGAGATTGCATTTTCTCCAATTTATCAACCTCAATGACTTTACTGCAAATTGTCTTAAAGAAGAGACAAAACCTAATAACAGTGTACCTGACCTGTTTGTCTAGTGACGATCGAATTGCAATTGGGAGCAAGTGATGTAAAATCATATGGGAGTCATGAGATTTCATTCTGGTAAGTCAAAGATTTTCCATTGATACTAAACTCCTAATATTAGAATAAAAACCATCAGGTAACTTCATGTCAAGAAAGGATGAGCAGACAACTTTTTTTTCAGAATGAGTTAAATTCTAAACAGCTAATGGAAACTTCCCCTTTTTCCCCGAAGTTTCTGGCCTCAAGTTTAATTTTACTCCCATTGCAGCCATGTCAAGACGAACAGATTCCTTGTCTTTTGTTTTCTTTGGTATATTTAGTAAGGTACCAAGTAAAGCTTCACATATATTTTTCTCGATATGCATGACATCGATAATATGCCTAACTGGCAAAAATTTTCAATACTCGAGTTCAAAAAATATAGAAAGCTTCTTCCACACAGGCCGATGATCTTCTTTCTTTCTGCGAGGTTGTCGCTGTGTCTTTCCATAGACATGAGCTTGTAGATGTTGTATCCTTTGAAGCACTTCGTCCCCGGTTAACGGAATAGGAGCAGATTCTTTTTCCACGGTGTTATCAAAAGCTACTTTCTGCCTTCGATATGGATGATTACATGGCAACCACATTCGATGTCTTATAACCACTGTCTTCCGGTAATTAGGCAACCTAGTAGCTTTTGTTTGATCAATACAGACCACACAACCATTATAACCTTTGATAATATTACCCGACAAGTTACCTAAGGCTGGATAGTCACTAATTGTCCACAATAAAATGGCCCTTAGCATGAAGGACTCCTTCTTATATGCATCATACACTTCTTTTCCATGCCACAATTTCTGCAGATCTTCTATAAGTGGTTGAAGAAACACATCGATATCATTTCCAGGCTGATTTGGTCCGGATATCAACAAACATACCATTATATACTTTCTTTTCATACAAAGCCATGGTGGAAGGTTGTAAATTGTTAGCAAAACTGGCCAACAAGAGTGATCAGTTCCATTTCCGTGGAAAGGATTAAATCCATTAGATGATAAAGCTAGCCGTAGGTTTCTACAATCAGAAGCGAAGTCAGGCCACTTCTCATCGACTTCTTTCCATGTTTTTGAATCTACTGGATGTCGTATTTTATCATCCTTCAGTCTATCCGTGTGATGCCAAGTCAAGTCCTTTGCCATTTGAGGTGACTTGAATAAATTTCTCAATCGCGGTATTACTGGAAAATACCAAAGAACCTTAGCAGGAACCCCTTCAATTTCATCTCCTTTTTTATTCAACTTCCATCTAGAGGCCTGACAAACGCGACATCTTGTCTCATCTTCATCTCTCTCGCCACGGTATAAAAGACAATCATTGGGACAAACATGTATTTTTTCATACTCCATTCCTAAAGAACACAAGGTTTTCTTAGCTTCACCGAAAGAAGAAGGAAGAGTGTTACCTTCTGGAAGCATAGTCCCAAGTACAAGTAGAAGTTCAGAAAAACAAGAATCAGACATTTCAAATTTTGCTTTCAAGTTATATAACTTCACTAAAGCCTTCATTTTAGTAAATCCATCACATCCAGGATAAAGGGGTTCGTGTTCAGATTGAAAATGGTTGAACAAATTTGAAAAATCATCATCGTCTTCATCATCATTCTCTGTTCTCACGGGGATTTGATCCACGGATTATGAACTACCACTCTCTTCCTTAGCAACAGAACCTTGTTTAGTATCATTTTCTCCATGCCAAATCCATCACATGTAGGTCTGATTTATACCATGTTGAAAAAGATGGTCTCTCACCATTCGAGCATTCCATGATTTACTATGTGCACATTTTAAACATGGACAACTAATTTTATTTACCTCACACCCATTCTCAAATGCAAACATTAACAATTCTTCCACTCCTAGTTGAAACTCTTTTGTTCTTCTATCAGCCCTCAACCATGATTTATCCATATTTGAAAATAAATGACAAAATACCCAGCTACTAGAATATAAGAGAATGCCCAAATTAACTCTAGAATATATTTCAACTAGAATAGCAAGTTATGAGACGACTATGGCCAACAAGAGTAAACCCAGCAACTATGGCCAACAAGAGTAAACCCAGCAACTTATCTGAAGAGAAAATAACAGCTATGATTGTCAAGTAAACCCAGTAACTTATCTGAAGCGAAATGTTTTCCTCGATTTCCAGCTCCTGCTCCTCGATTTCCTCTCTTCTTTACAAAGGGACGAGAGTATGCTTTCCGTTTGAGTGAAATTAGGTTTCTAATTTGAGATTTGGGGTTGTTTTTTTTATATCTGTACACTTAAAACTTAAGTCAACCGACAACGGTTTTTACATTACAAAACCTTGTATCCATTGACATCATACAACACAATTGTTACAAAAACCATTGCCTAGTTTTAGGTAGAGGACAAAAAATAACTTTTTATGATAAGACGGAAAATGTTTTATTGTTCCTTTCGTTATAAAAAGCACGAAAAAATAATCGAAAATTTTTAGTTTTTTTTATACATCACTAAAATCGAAAGATCTTAACATCCGTACAGGTGGATCATTAAAAAATAATAATTTTAATTTAATATAGAGATAATTATAGATTTATGACAACCTGACTAACTACATCCTAACTTGTTCATATAAAACACATACTTGTATACACATGTTCGAACTATAAAACCATCTACTTATTACTAACAAACTATATAATTATAAATATCAATTTTATTTAAAAAATGAGATTTTTAATTTATTTAGTTTTTATAAAATGAATAAATAATTTCATTTTTATTATTTTATAATACAAACATACCTATATATAATTTCATATTTGTTCCTAACTCTTGTAATTTATCATATAATTTATATATTATATAAATTATACTATTCCATTTTCTTAAAATTTAAAAATTTAAAATTTTGATTTTTTTATTATATATAAATATATAAATTTATAATTTTAAAACACTTTTTATAATTTATAATTTTTTTTACCATTTCATTTTTCATTTCCCACCAATTGTTCCCCCCCCCCCAAATCCTCGATAATTTCAAAACCCTCTTGTATGTCTTATTCACTTTCCCCTTGCTCTTTTTCAAACCCTTTCTCACCTTTTTCATCTAACTCTCTCCCATCACTTTTCTCATCTCCGATTACTTTTCTCATCTCTCATTTCTAATCTCTCTCACCAGGTAATCTCTTCTCTCTCATCTCTCACTTAACATATGTTTAATATATGTTTGTGGGGTTAATATGTTTTTCGATTTGAGTTCAATATGCATGCCGTTCATTTGTTTGATTTATTTGTATCTAGGGTTTATATATTTATGGGTTTAATATATTTGTGGATATATTTGTGGGTTCAATATGCATGCTCCTTTTTTATATGGCTGTGATATTGACATTTATTTTTATGGGGTTTAAGGGGTTTATATTTTGTTTGATATGGTTGGGGTTTATATTTGATCTGTTTGTGTATATGGGTTTTATGGGTTTTATATTTTGATATGTTTGTGGGGATATGATGTCGTGATCTCTGTTTTGTAGTAGTTTGTGGGGTTACGATGTGATGATCTCTGTTTTGTAGTAGTTTGTGGGGATATGATGTGATGATCTCTGTTTTATATTTGATATGTTCATTGGTTGTGATGTGCAGATTTACTATGGCAAAATCAAAAAAGACAAAATCTACTCCTAATCCAACCACCACCAGAGTACTTATGAAGGCTCTAAAAAGAAATCGGTCTGTAGAAACACTAGAACCTAGCAAAAGTAATTCTTCCCCGGAATCTGTAAAAAAGAAAGCTATATCGAGTACCTTGCAAAAGCAGTTGACGTCAAAGAAGAGGAAGCGGGTGAATGAGCCTGAGCCACCACAATGCATAGAAACCTTTATAATGCAAGGACTTCAGCTTTTGAAACGTGGTGCCGTTACAATGCATAGAATTGTCAGAAAAAAGATTTTGGGCATTAAGCACCATGTGTTCTTCAATGACAAGGGCGAGTCATATGGTAGAGCAGGGACACATATGCAATCGTGTATAGGGGTTCTTGCAAGAACTAAGACACCAATTTATTATGCTACATGGAAGAAAGTTCCGAAAGAAAGGAAAAATTAGATTTGAGAGTGTGTGAAGGTATAAAATTCGAACTCACTAAGTATTAATTTGTTATTGCATATGCAAAGTTAGTTACTTAAAATTGTATATCTTTGAGTATTGATTTGTTAATGCTTACTCTTATAGATGGCGTTCGATGTACCTCCATCAGCTGAAAAGATGGTGTTAAAATCTGCGTGCCAGAAGTGGAGGGAGTTTAAAAGCCGTTTAACAACTGACTATATCCTTCCTTATTGTGATCAACCTGAGGTGCTAAAGTATCCTCCAGCTGATTACTCTTTCATTGAGAAGGCTTATTGGGACATATTTGTTGCTGCGCGGACATCCGCTGAATTTCTTGTATGTTATTTTTTGCATTGTTTATAAAATTATCTGATATTATGATTATTTACCAGTACATCTTTGTTGCTAACATTTTAGTATTTTTATACAGGAACTTCACAATAATCAGACAAAGATAAGGGAATTAAATTTGTATCCTCACCGTTTATCTCGCAAAGGTTATTCTAATCTAGAACAAGAACTGGTTAGTGATCACAAAACCTTTACTACTTCATGTTCCAATACATTGATTGAAACCTTTACTCTTCTCAAATTTGTTGCCATGTATAGTCGGCAGGTGATCCTACCATAGAGATAGATTGGTTAGAAACCTGGATCAAAGCTCGAAAGGATAAGGATGGAAATTTTCTGAATGATGAAATAAGAGAAGTTGCTGAAAAAATTGTAAGTTATTACTTCCTCTTTCAATGAAACATAAGCACCAACAAACTATCTGAGTTATTAATTAACTAGCTTCCTCTTGTATGTTTTGTTTATTTTTTAGGAGAAGATGAAAAAGGCGGTTAGTGAAGGGGAAGTGATAGTAGAAGGTGTTAATGACGTGTTGACTAAGGTGTTGTGTAACCTAGAGCATCGAGGAAGAGTACGTGGCCAAGGAGTTCATGTCAAACAGTCCACCTTCTTTAATCTTCCCAGGCAAAAAAAAATGACCATGGATGAAAAGATACGAGAGGGTGTTCAGAAGTTTATGGCAGAGGAGACGTCAAAGATCGTTCAACAGAGAGATGCATTTTGGGCATCTGAAATTGAAAAGTTGAAAGCAAGTTTTAGTGAAAAAAATGTAAAGTATGATGGTAGTCCAATGATTGATTCACAGCAGGGGAGTTGTTCAAAAGGTGGAGATGTTATCAACAAGGAGTTGGATGGGCTTGGAGGAGTTGGAGGTGTAAAAAAGAAGTTGGATCTTGTTGAACATGAAGTTTTGGTTGAAGAGAAAAATGAGGAGGCTGTGGATGTTGATGTACAAATTGAGGGCGAGAAAATGAAGGTCGAGTTTACCGCTAAAAAAGTTGTTCCGCCAGTTGTGGGTGGTATGGAGTGGCAGTTGGCAGTTGGATCCCCCAAAAATGTTGTTGCTTTTGCCACAATGGAAATAGATGCTGAAGGATGCGAACAAACTCTTCATGGGGTGCCACTGGTTAAAGAAAATGCACGAGTGTCAATCACTCGTGTAATCCAGGGAGATGCTAAGATTCCTTTACCAGTTAAAGATGAAATCCAAACTGTAGAAGAAGCTTTTGGAACATTTGTAGCATGGCCGAGGGACCTTATACTTGATATGAATCCAAGTACTGGAACTGCACCACTAGTGATAAATACTCCGGATCCAGTGATACATAATGCGAAGGTTAAATTTTCTCTAATCCTTAAAATCACTTGAATATATATTGCATTAGGTTAAAATTACTTTCTATTTATTTGCTTATTTATCATGTAAGTTTATATCCTTAGTTTTATCTTCAATTCATTTTTAGGGAGGCTAGAAAAATGTTGGCAAGAAGTGGAAGAATATGAAAGACTGTGGTTTCGATTATGTGGTAGAAATGGGTGCAAATTACCCCTCTGACTTGAAACGTTTATGGATATGGGCAAAGGATGCTTTGTCTGGTGGCAGAACAACCCCTTTTCAGCTATGCCCAGATGCTTTTGAATCAACCAAAAAGCAGGTTCTTCTTTTATCAGATGTGTACGCTTTGTGCTCTAGAGGTGAAATTTCAGGCTCGATCATTTGCATCTACATTCAGTAAGTGTTAAGATTTGAACTAAATTTAGCTTAAAAACACAATTTCTATTTATTTACCTAGCGCATCTGCTTTGTTTAGTATGTATATATGTGTTGACGAGTATTTAAATTTTGTAGTTTACTACAAGAAAATTTGAAAAGGAACAAGATGACTAGCATGATAGCGTTTGTGGATCCTGGCATCATAGGGGCCAATGGTTGTGGTTCTGCTGAAGATAGGTCGCGTGTCATTGCTACTAGATTCAAGAATGCTAAGAAAGGGCAATATTTTTACTTGCCATATAACCATGCGTGAGTATTTGTTTTTTAATTTCTTGCAGTTTATACTATTAATAACCTAGACAATTAAAGGTGCATAATATCATTGTTCTATTTTCTGGAATGGATAAAAATTCAACCATTTAATTTATTGAGTTATTTGTTATAGTTTATAATGATATATATGTTCATGATTTGGTAGGAACCACTGGGTGTTGAGTGTTGTTAATGCTGATGCTCAAATAGTTTACCACTTGGACCCCTTGAAACGTAGAATTGCAAGTGCAGAGTGGATTGAAGTGATTGATAGGTGAGAGTACACTAACAGACCTTTATGTATTTAGCAATTCATTTTATAATTTAAGAATATTGTGCTAATGCTGATTTATAATATATTTGTTGAAGAGTTATTAAACTTTATAAGGAGAAGGCGAAGAGGTTTTTGAAGAACAAAATAATATGGGAGAATCTAGAGGTATGAGGCTTATTCATAGCATATATTTTATCATTTAATTTAGATGAGTATAGACATGTAATTATTTTTTATATATATTTGTTAGGGAGTTCCTGTCCAGAGTGGAAGTGTGGACTGTGGTTTGTTTATGATGTTATACATGAAGGAAATAAGTGAAGATAAGGACTTTGATTTTTGCGTGAAGGTAAATATTGAAATACTCTTATTTTTTGTCTGAACCTCGTGTTTTATGTATTTTATTTTGAAATATTCTAACTTGAGCTACACTTATTTCATTTTTCAGTGGATTCGAATGACCAACTTGACTTACAGTGAAGCTGATATCAATGGAGTTAAGAATGAATGGGCAAAGTTCTTCCTAAAGCACTACACTTGTTAAGTGCTTTAATATTCACTGTTAGCTTATGTCCTATCAAACTTCGTTCTACTAGTAGATATTTTGGGTATATTTTTGGGTCATTTATCTGTTGTGGAACCAATTCATCCATAAATATGTTGATGTCATGTTAGAAGTTGTCTTTTGTTTGGTCGAAATGTATCAAATGGTATGATTTTGTGGATATCTTGATGGATAATATGTTGGATGAATTGGTTCGATAAGTGGTGAATATTAGTTTGTTTGGTGATGGAATATTGAATGTTATAAATGGTAATGTATTCGATTGTTGGTGGTTTAATTTTATGGTTTGTTCGTTTAATTTAGTAACATTTATTCATAGCATAAATGAAACTAGTGCTTAATGTGTGATTAGCCAATAGTTTCCTAATATGTAAACTATTGTTTAGAAAACGAAACCTTTGTATATGTTCTTTCTCACAACAGCTTTTAATAAAAATATTGTTAAACAAGTTTCCTATCAAGTAAACCATTGTAGGAGGAAATATATACAATGTTATCTAAAAATGAAACCATTGTATGAGAAAATATAGATAATGATCCAGAAACGGAAACATTGTACATATTGTTTCTGACAACGATTTTTAAACAGCGACACTCTTGTATAACAAAGTTGTATACAATGGTTCTCTAATTAATAAACCATTGTAGGAGTAAATATAAACAATTATTAAAAAGGAAACTATTGTAATAATTAGCTCAGACAACATTTTTCAAACACTAAAAGCTTTGTAAATCTGTACTATACACGATAGTTTTGTAACAAGAAAGCCATTGTAGGATCCCAAATATACAATAATCTATAAATGAAATGATTGTCTGAAACATTTCTCGCAATAGTATCCGACCAACAAAATATTGTTGCAAGCCTCTCATAACAACAGGTTATACGTTCAGACACAATTGTCTATAAATACGAAATACAACATTTTGTAAACTCTACCTGTTATGTTTATTGAATTCTAACAACGGATTGGAACAACAAAACGCTGGAAAATCTTAAAGCAGGACAATGGTCTTTAAACTGAACTATTGTTGTTAGTAGTAGTTGAACAACGTTTTTTAACAAACAGACCGTTGCCTTTTCTTCACTCAGACAACGATTATGCACCGTTGTGTGATCCGTGTATCAGACGGCGGCTCAATATTCAACGGTTTTCCTGGGTATCAGACAACGGGCAAAAATGCTTGTATGAAGTTGTTTTTCTTGCAGTGTTATATTTTTAACATGTGGAAAATAAGAATTTGGAATTGGAAATTGTGTGTTTGGGATTTGAAAATTTGGGTTTGGATTTTGTGGGTTTGAAGATGGAGAATTATTAGGATTTTTAAAAAAAATTGAAGTAGTGTAAAAATTCAATGAAAGGGACTACTATTTATAATTTTTTTAAATATTTTGATGACTCTTTTTATAATTATACCGGTAATATATATATATATATATATACATATATATATACATACAAGTGAAAAAGTAATTGATAAAGCAAATGACCGTTATATGATAAAGGAATTGATACATGGACGGTCAAAAGTGAAAAAATAAGAAAATAATTGATAAAGAAAAAGGTGATTAAGATAGCCTAGTGTCCCTAGGATACTCCATTAAACACATCACCCTAACTTCCTAACAATCCGTTCGACCTATCTAAGTTCCACTCTCGTTGATAAATAGATATTTGGTTCAAATAATACACATAATCACGTCTGACGTGATGTTATTATTAATTAAGCACAACTCATCAAGAAAGTGCAATTAAAATAATCAATCAAGGGGTCATAGAAAATTATACAACAACCATAACTCGGGGTTCAAAAATCTACTCTAACATGATAAATAAATAAAAGAAAATAAACGTGAATTAAACAATGAGATCTTTTTACCCACAAAGCCTTGAAGAAAAGGAACAAAAGTGTTTATAAAATTCTATCCTAATTATAAAAACATTACAACCTCTCTTCTCTGTTGTATGTCTCTACAATATATATAATAAAGGCATTTTAATGCTTTAAGAGAATTAGAAGTATGTTTCCTAAACTGATTAGGTTTCTAGAAGAAAAATTAGCAGTTGACTTGTTTGCTCGGATTATGGGCTATTCCTTTTATATTTTGATATTTGGTCTACTTTAGAATGAAAAAAAATTCAATTATCTTCGCGTGGGCGGGTGAATCACTCAATTCTGATGTGTAAAACTGGCGCAAAGTATGCACGTGCTACCAATTAATTCAAATTTTCTTCTAATTTATGTCCAAATTTAACTATTTATTAATTTCAAACCATTCAAATTTAGGATTTTCTTGCAACCTACAATAAAACATTTAAATTTAATCAATAAAAATCTAATTAAATGCAAAATATGATAAGTGTGTATATTTTCTTTATTAAAGAGAAAGCTAAGAAAATGATATATCTTGCTCATTATATATAACAAGTGTAACAATCAGGTGCAAATTTTTTAGCGTGAGAACCGTGAAAGCTAAAATTAAATTTTGCAGAACCATAATAAATAATGCAATAAAAATATTTAGATAAACTTTTTACCCCAATTATTTGTAGAGAACACAAGTTCCATAACTTTACAAAATAGCACATTAGCTTAAACATTCTAAAATATAGAAAAGCACTACACATCGAAAACATAATTACAACACCATTTTAAAGGAGAGTAATTTTCTCAGTTGTCATCATGGTAGAGTTACACACAGGGCAGGGACAGTGAAGACAAACTTTGAGAATGAAAAAATTCCCCCTTCATGTTCTTGAGCGATTAGAGGAGCAATGGTGATGTATAACCCCGCTCAAGCTCGTCCAGAACACCCTGAAGGTGATTTGTATGGACAACTAATTAATATATTATGTATCATGAACAATCCCCTTATAATGCTGGCCTGAAAAGACAAGTAGTGGTTAGTGCAAATTATTAATTAAAGCACTATTTATACTATAAATAAGTTCCATAGCATTCACAACTAAATTGTAATAATTAAAATTTGAGAAACCTGCAAGCAGTTAATAATATATACTCGTTCCCATATGTTTTCTTCTATTTTATTTTCATATATATTTTTCTTCCAAATTAAATGATGAAGTCCCCCAGATCTATAGGTTTATTACTTCAAAATCAAAATTTTGCAACCACAATTTTAACAAAATTTATAAACTTATCTAAACAAATATATTAGAGAATGTTTTCACAAATCTGAATCAAGATGAAGAAGTCAAAAATACGATTTGAGTTAAAATGGAAGAGTTTTAAGACAGTTCCCAATAGATCCATACATGGTACTTTAAGGTATATAAGCGTAAGATTATTTAGCATAAGATTAAAAGTATCCCTGTAGATAGAGCTACCTGCACATGGATATGGTTGTCATCATCCTCTTCTGAATTCTCTTCTTCTTCTTCACCCGAAAAATTTCTCATCTCAGTTTTGGAACTTTGTATGCAAGGCCTCTTCTATATTATATACAATGGGTTTTGATTATAGAGGCAAGTGAAATTGATGTTGATTGATGTCGTTCTCTGATATGTTATGGCCATATATATACACAAAGATTTGATACCCTTCCAATATATTCCACACTCATCCAGTATATTCCACACTCTTCTAAAAACTTCGATAATAACAATTATAATAAAATATTGAAAAATTCTACTTTTCCAAAGGAGAATATATTATTAAGATATTGGATATCTTTATACACAACTGGTCACTTATTTATCAAATTTACATTTATTTGTTCGGCTCCAATGGGATAAAAAATATTTTATTGATTGATATTGACCAACATATGAACATTTGATGCCTTCATGTATAAAAGTCTAGATCAATTCTCCAAAATAAAAACTAGTAGTTTAATGGTTTAAGTAATTATTTAAATTTTGAAGTAATTAATTTTGATAAAAAAACTAAAATATTTTAATAAAAATTAAGAGTGTAACAAATAGATGAATTATCACAATTTCATAAAAATAAAAATATTTTTTTTATAAATTTACACATGATACACATTTTTTCTATCTTTCACAAGCAGTCTGTTGTTTCTATATTTCACTTTTAATAAAGCACACCCTCCCACTCACAAACACACAAACACATCTTCTCTCACTATGATTTGCTCTCTGTTTCATCTTCAATTCCCGACTAATAAAAACTACTAATTGCTTTGTGATTTGAGCGGTCCATCAACTAAAGATTTATTTTGTTCGTGCCTTCTTCGATTTGAATTAGGCCAATCTTTGACTCGGATTCAAATTGATTTCAATTTAATAGTTTATTGGGTTAATTGCTCTTGAATTAATTTAGTTTAGATTTTTTAATTTCAAGGTTGATTTGGATTCAAAATTAGGGCTTCTTCAACATGAGATTCAGTTTGTTTTTTGGGTTCCGATTTATAGGTATTAAAATATTTCTATTTTGTTATATATATAAAAAATGTTATTGTGTCAATTTGTAATAATATATTATAAGTTTTATTTATAAAAAATATTTATAAATTTATTTTCTTGGACAAATTGTTTTAGTATTAACGGTACCCATTTAATTAATCAATTAAAAATATATTATAGAGCACTAAAAACCTAAAACTAAAATAAATCCACTCCACTCTAAAAATTTATATTACATATCATTAAAATGTAATTTACTCTTTAATAAATAGAATACTTTTTAATGAAGAATATCTTATATTAAATATTATGATATGCCACCTTTGTTTTTGGTTAAATAAGAATAAATAGATTTGATTACTCTACTCATACACATGCTATAAACAAATATTAGCTTGACTGTAAGTATGTATTAAAATCCCATTATGTCAACTAGGGTGAAATGTCATAATCTAATTTAGCATGTATATTTATGTATGTGATGTATATTTATATAGTTCGGGATCATATTGAATGTATATATTATTTGATTACTCTATTCATACACTTGCGGATAAATAAATATTGGTCCCTTGCCTTTCGAAAATAGGTAGGTACTACTGTCAACGGCTTGACTATATTGATCTGAATTTCAATATAAGTATGTATTAAAATATCAATGTCAACCAAGATGAAATCTCATGATCTAATTACACAGCATGTATATTTATGTATGAGATGGATACTTTTTATTATTATGGCAATCTCTAATATGCTTAGTGTAGTTCAAGATCATCTTGAATGTGTATATGATTTGATTTCATTGTCACATTCAGGCATGCATGAACTAAGAATTTATCTTCATTTCATTTCCAATATTGACCACTAATTTCTCCTGCATCTTCAAATTCATCATGTTCAATAGTTCATCATTGAGATCGATAATACTCATACCATTAAAAGTAGAAACTTGTGAATGTGGAAAATTTTCACTATTGATAGGTGTTTCTTGGGTTCCAAATTGTGAACCTAAGGTTTAAAAATTTTGAGGGTATGGAAATTGATATTGATAATTTTGAGTATATCCAGAGAAATGATTTGAAAATGGAAATTGAGGAATTGAAGTTTGAAAATAATAATTTGGAATGGGATTTAGATTTGGATTTGATGGATTATCCATATTTATATTTTTAACATGTGCAAAATAAGAATTTGGAACTGGAAATTGTGTGTTTGGGATTTGAAAATTTGGGTTTGGATTTTGTGGGTTTCAAGATGGAGAATTATTAGGATTTTTTTTAAAAGTTGAAGTAGTGTAAAAATTCAATGAAAGGGACTACTATTTATAATTTTTTTAAATATTTTGACGACTCTTTTTATAATTATCCCGGTAATATTTATATATATATATCTATACATGTGAAAAAGTAATTGATAAAGCAAATGACCGTTATATGATAAAGGAATTGATACATGGACGGTGAAAAGTGAAAAAATAAGAAAATAATTGATAAAGAAAAAAGTGATTAAGATAGCCTAGTGTCCCTAGACACTTTGTAGTCTTTGCTCCAATGGTCATATCAGTGGATAAGTCACATTACTTGTGCCGAGAAAGAGATCTGACCGTGGTGCTCTAAAACATGACACATGTTTTAGAATAAAAGGTTTTGTAAATATTTACTTCTTCTATCTCTTTTTACATGTCTACTTTCAAAATAAATTTTGTCCTTATATATATGTACATTTTTATTTTCAAAACAAATTTGAAGATAATCTTCTAAAATTACTACTGTATTTATTATTTCCAAGGTTTGAATCATATAAAATTTAGTTGGATTGTCATTTTTTAAGACAATAAGAAAAATTTATTCAACTATTTTTTCTTAATATATGTAATTATTTCAAAATGAACATGTAAATAGGGATGAAGGAAGTAGGTATTATACTTACACAGGCCATCTCATCTTCATGTACACCACTTTAACTTTTAAAAATAATATAACGTCTTAACTTCCGAATTGAAAAAGGGAGAAAAATGAAAATTTCAAAATTTTCTTTTGTGGTTGTGATTTCGGTTTTTTCATAAAAAAAAGAAAAAAAAATTAAAGATTGGGAGCAAAAGTTTTCAAAAATATCTTCAAAAAATGAAAGATTGAGAAAATAATTTAAATATTGAAATATTTGTTTTATAAATTTACATATGATACACATTCTTTCTATCTTTCAACCAATAAAGATGAAAAAAATGGCCGTAAAAATTCCTTTATTTCTATCTTTCACTTTAACAAAGCATACACTCTCGTTCACAAACACACATAAATATACACATATGCTCTTTCTCATTTGTTAGCTCTCTCTTTCCCACTTTAGTTCCCGACTAATACTTATTGCTTTGTGACTTGAGTAGTCCACGTCAATATGAGATTCAATTTGGTTTTGGGGTTTCAATTCAAATTGAAATTGATTTCAATTTAAGAGTTTAATTGGTTAATTGCTCTTCGATTAATTTGGATTCACATTTTTTATCCTAGGGTTGATTTGGATTCAAAATTAGGACCTTTTCAATATGAGATTCAATTTGGTTTTGGGGTTTCAATTTGTAAGTCTTACAATAGTTCTATTTTGTTATATATAGAAAAAATGTTATTGTGTATAATTTGTAATAATATATTATAAGTTTTAGTATAAAAATATATCTTTAGTTTCTTTGACATAATTTGTTTGTAATAAAATATGGAGAGATTATTAAACTAATATTGTACTAAAGCAATTATAATTATTAAACAATTACTTATAAATATCTACAATTAAGTATCCTCACTAGTATGAATCAATGCAATTATGATTTTCTGCCGCAGTTAGTTAGATATATTACTCACGAGCAAAGATGCACCCTATAAAATATCAATAACCTCTCCCGAGTATTAGTGGCTTCTCTAAAATACAATCAAGCCAATTTTCATGTTATCATGCAATTTATACAATCAAGCCTATTTTCATGTTATCATACAATTTATAGATGCTCCATTAAACACAACACCCTAACTTCCTAACAATCCGTTCGAACTATCGTTGATAAATAGATATTTGGTTCAAATAATACACATAATCACGTCTGACATGGTGTTATTATTAATTAAGCACAACTCATCAAGAAAGTGCAATTAAAATAATCAATCAAGGGGTCATAGAAAATTATACATCAACCATAACTAGGGGTTCAAAAACCTACTCTAACATGATAAATAAATAAAAGAAAATAAACGTGAATTATACAATGAGATCTTTTATCCCCAAAGTCTTGAAGAAAAGGAACAAAAATGTTTATAAAATTTTATCCTAATTATACAAACATTACAACCTCTCTTCTCAGTTGTATGTCTCTATAATATATATAATAAAGGTATTTTAATGCTTTAAGAGAATTAGAAATATGTTTCCTAAACTGATTAGGTTTCTAGAAGAAAAAATAGCAGTTGAATTGTCTACTGCGATTATGGGCTAGACCTTTTTTATTTTGATATTTGGTTTACATTAGAATGAAAAAAAATTCAATTATCTTCGCGTGGACGGGTGAATCACCCAATTCTGACGTGTAAAACTGGCCCAAAGTATGCACGTGCTACCAATTAATTCAAATTTTCTTCTAATTTATATCGAAATTTAACTATTTATTAATTTCAAACCATTCAAATTTAGGATTTTCTTGCAACCTACAATAAAACATTTAAATTTAATCAATAAAAATCTAATTAAATGCAAAATATGATAAGTGTGTATATTTTCTTTATTAAAGAGAAAGCTAAGAAAATGATATATCTTGCTCATTATATATAACAAGTGTAACAATCAGGTGCAAATTTTTTAGCGTGAGAACCGTGAAAGCTAAAATTAAATTTTGCAGAACCATAATAAATAATGCAATAAAAATATTTAGATAAACTTTTTACCCTAATTATTTGTAGAGAACACAAGTTCCATAACTTTACAAAAGAGCACATTAGCTTAAACATTCTAATATATAGAAAAGCACTACACATCGAAAACATAATTACAACACCATTTTAAAGGAGAGTAATTTTCTCAGTTGTCATCATGGTAGAGTTACACACAGGGCAGGGACAGTGAAGAAAAACTTTGAGAATGAAAAAATTCCCCCCTACATGTTCTTGAGCGATTAGAGGAGCAATGGTGATGTATAACCCCGCTCAAGCTCGTCCAGAACACCCTGAAGGTGATTTGTATGGACAACTAATTAATATATTATGTATCATGAACAATCCCCTTATAATGCTGGCCTGAAAAGACAAGTAGTGGTTAGTGCAAATTATTAATTAAAGCACTATTTATACTATAAATAAGTTCCATAGCATTCACAACTAAATTGTAATAATTAAAATTTGAGAAACCTGCAAGCAGTTAATAATATATACTCGTTCCCATATGTTTTCTACTATTTTATTTTCATATATATTTTTCTTCCAAATTAAATGATGAAGTCCCCCAGATCTATAGGTTTATTACTTCAAAATCAAAATTTTGCAACCACAATTTTAACAAAATTTATAAACTTATCTAAACAAATATATTAGAGAATGTTTTCACAAATCTGAATCAAGATGAAGAAGTCAAAAATACGATTTGAGTTAAAATGGAAGAGTTTTAAGACAGTTCCCAATAGATCCATACATGATACTTTAAGGTATATAAGCGTAAGATTATTTAGCATAAGATTAAAAGTATCCCTGTAGATAGAGCTACCTGCACATGGATATGGTTGTCATCATCCTCTTCTGAATTCTCTTCTTCTTCTTCACCCGAAAAATTTCTCATCTCAGTTTTGGAACTTTGTATGCAGGGCCTCTTCTATATTATATACAATGGATTTTGATTATAGAGGCAAGTGAAATTGATGTTGATTGATGTCGTTCTCTGATATGTTGTGGCCATATATATACACAAACATTTGATACCCTTCCAATATATTCCACACTCATCCAGTATATTCCACGTTCTTCTAAAAACTTCTAGGATTATAACAATTATAATAAAATATTGAAAAATTCTACTTTTCCAAAGGAGAATATATTATTAAGATATTGGATATCTTTATACACAATGGGTCACTTATTTATAAAATTTATATTTTTTTGTTCGGCTCCAATGGGATAAAAAATATTTTATTGATTGATATTGACCAACATATGAACATTTGATGCCTTCATGTATAAAAGTCTAGATCAATTCTCCAAAATAAAAACTAGTAGTTTAATGGTTTAAGTAATTATTTAAATTTTGAAGTAATTAATTTTGATAAAAAAACTAAAATATTTTAATAAAAATTAAGAGTGTAACAAATAAATGAATTATCACAATTTCATAAAAATAAAAATATTTTTTTTTATAAATTTACACATGATACACATTTTTTCTATCTTTCACAAGCAGCCTGTTGTTTCTATATTTCACTTTTAATAAAGCACACCCTCCCACTCACAAACACACAAACACAAAAACACATCTTCTCTCTCTATGATTTGCTCTCTGTTCCATCTTCAATTCCCGACTAATAAAAACTACTAATTGCTTTGTGATTTGAGCCGTCCATCAACTAAATATTTATTTTGTTCGTGCCTTCTTGGATTTGAATTAGGCCAATCTTTGACTTGGATTCAAATTGATTTCAATTTAATAGTTTATTGGGTTAATTGCTCTTGAATTAATTTAGTTTAGATTTTTTAATTTCAAGGTTGATTTGGATTCGAAATTAGGGCTTCTTCAACATGAGATTCAGTTTGTTTTTAGGGTTCCGATTTATAGGTATTAAAATATTTCTATTTTGTTATATATATAAAAAATGTTATTGTGTCAATTTGTAATAATATATTATAAGTTTTATTTATAAAAAATATTTATAAATTTATTTTCTTGGACAATTTTTTTTAGTATTAACGGTACCCATTTAATTAATCAATTAAAAATAATATTATAGAGCACTAAAAACCTAAAACTAAAATAAATCCACTCCACTCCAAAAATTTATATTACATATCATTAAAATGTAATTTACTCTTTAATAAATAGAATACTTTTTAATGAAGAATATCTTATATTAAATATTATGATATGCCACCTTTGTTTTTGGTTAAATAAGAATAAATAGATTTGATTACTCTACTCATGCTCATGATATAAACAAATATTAGCTTGACTGTAAGTATGTATTAAAATCCCATTATGTCAACTAGGGTGAAATCTCATAATCTAATTTAGCATTTATATTTATGTATGTGATGTATATTTATATGGTTCGGGATCATGTTGAATGTGTATATTATTTGATTACTCTATTCATACACTTGCGGATAAACAAATATTGGTCCCTTGCCTTTCGAAAATCGGTAGGTACTACGGTCAACGGCTTGACTATATTGATCTGAATTTCAATATAAGTATGTATTATGTTAGTATTGCTGTCCTAGTGACAATACTTTTAATGTTTAATTGAAAACAATTAAGGATTATGTTTTATGTGTTTATTTAATTAATATTTATTATGTCTTTATTTACTGCATCATAAATTAAAAGAATAATAAATGTCCTTGGAATATTAATACGTAATATATATCTTTAAGTATGTGACTTAAAAATGAGATTATATGAATAATATTTTATTCCTAAAATTCCCTAGTCAAGTATTATTATTTAAGGACAGTAATAATGCAATAAGACTAGTATGTTGGTTGACAGATGACCACATCTCATTGGTCATAGGTATGGTGATACTAAAGTCAAGAACATAAGTGTATGTATCAATGCATGACACTGGAAAGACTCGTCGTGAGATTCTACATGTTAATAAGTGTCATAAGAAATCTCACAGTGATAATGATGTAATGATCCTCTAACTTGAAATCATTATATTTCTATACGAGAATTAATATACTTTGATTACACTCAAAGTTACCTTTAACCGGGTAATGATAAAGGTAGACATTGGGTATGCTATGAATCGTATGGGGAATATGAATGATAGACAATATAGGATTTAACCCTCCAATTCTAGGAGTGATATTATTGGTCTCTTGATTGAGTGAGACTATGAAATGCATGGCCATGCTCAAATATTGATTTGTTTAAATAGTCTACTCATTGATCAAGGAAACCAAGATTAAACGTTGAAGAGGATGACACTATACATGCCTCGAGTTTTATCTATAATATAAGGTTAAAGGGATTATATTACATTGCATATTATTCACGAAAGGTTTAATTGAATCACCAATTATTATTGTTACTTGGGTAGCAATGATGTATTACTAGATGCCGCTCATTGTTTATAATTTTATTATTAGATAATAAAATTATTGCCAACGTATTAATAACCTAAAGGGTCACACACAAAGAACGTCAAAACGGAGGTTTATTTAAATTACGAATTTAAATATATTATTGTTTATTCCAATTTAATTATTAAATTAATTAAGTAGGACTTGATTAATTATATTAGAATTCGGATTTAATAAGTATTATTATTATTCGAATTTATTTATTGAATTAATTAAGTGGGACTTGATTAATTATATTAGAATTCAGATTTAATAATAATAATAACCCAAAGTCATAATGGGTTTTGGAAACCACATGGATTAGGGTTAGACCCAAAATCTTTCTCTCCCCTATATATACATAATGATGTATAGTATTAGGGTTTAAATCATCAAATTTCATTTTTAGAGAAAACCCTAGCTGATCAACATCAAGAGAGGCTAGAGAAAGAGAGAGAGAGACAAACAATTCGGCTAGTACCGACTCCGGTGATCGTAGGACGATCGGGCGTTCGTGTGGACTTTTTTAGAGAGCAAATCTTTGCAACAAAGGACTGCTGTGATTCATCTTTCTGGACCCCCATCAAACAGCATACGAAAGCTTTGTTAAGATACATACTTCTTCACCATAATCATCCAAAGTTATACATGGATCTTGCGATTGGGTTTCGATTTTTTTTATTGTTTTTACGTTTATTCTGCTGCGTTTTCATGCCCGAAACCCTTCAGTGTTATTAGAGCTACGTGTATAATGGGATGATTTGGTTATGTGTTTAACAGTTTTTCGATGTATGTAAATATATATATGATATGCCATGACTATATATTGATATATATGTTTTATATGATTTTGAATATATGATATTCATGTGTTGTATAATCATGCGATGATTGTGTGTATTGCTGTATGTATATGATACATGTTTGTTCTTGTTATGGAAATCGTATTCGATACGAATTCTGAAACGGCTTCGGTAGATTTTCTGAAATCTGTGTCCAGTGTCCGATTTTCGCAAACGATATATGTTTTCTGACTGGAATCGTGTCACTGAGCAATACTGACATTGTCAGCTTCGCGTCTGTAAGCCGTTTGACGACGTTACAGGCCCCGAAACGTCGATTTATTATTTTCTGAAATTTATTTGATTTTCTGAAATTTTGAAATTTATTATATATTATTATATGATATGTTTATATAATCTGAGATATATTACATGTGTTATGTGATAACATGGTGGATGGTTATGGCCTAAAGACCCATAGGATAGTGGTTTTGTTTTATGATTTTGGTTTCTAAATACGACTTTCATGTCGTTTATTCATTGTAATTGTTAATCTCGAATGTAACTCGAGTTCTTCTTATAATTTCATTAGAATAGATTTATTTATTATTCAATGTAATTGTTCAATAGAGACTTGGAAGCAAGGAAGCTAGGAGGCAATCCAGATAATGGAGCAATGAAGAAGATAAAGACATGTAATAGTGTAGTATTTGAAACCACCATAGATTGTCCTTGATAATTCCATTAGCTTGGAAATATCACATAGGATGGGGCCATAACCAAACACGTTTAATTTATGCACAATACATATATGTATATGAATGCATGTGTAGATATGTATGTGTTGGAATGATGTATGTATTAGATACGACACCCATGCCATGTCTGCTTAAGAAAGATAAAATCTGTAACGATTCAAGATTTTAAAATTAACAAACGATCATGAGATTCTTATTTTTATGAAATATGGATTTTTAAAACACGGAATTAAATATTGATTTTTGATATCTATAACTGGGATTTTCTGACAAAAACGGATATGCGTATTCGTAAGGCTGATGGGTTTTAAGTGTGACCACTGGTATCCTCCATCTACCAGGGAAATGAACAATTTAAGATGTCAATTTGAAATATTTGGTTCAAGGAAAAATTGAGGATCTCTTTATGATGTGATCATGATCGTTATAAATTTTATAAACCCCTTAACAAAATATTAAGTTTTACTCGGATGCTTTCCAATGAATGAACACTCATCGAATCCTAGATTGATTAGGGGAAGGACTGTCAGTGGCAGGGGACTCCTATCTATCGTGGTGAGATGCGACGAATATAAACGGTTATATTCGGCCATTGTATCATTGGGTCTAACTTAACTGAGTCGTCATAATAAGGTGAAAATAAACGGTTATATTCAACCATTATGAACTTAGAAGCATAGGGTTTGGTTAAAAGTCTATTAGATAGATAAGATCAATCGTTGTTCACCAAACTATCCAAGAATTATATATGATATAATTGACAACTATTGTCTACCTAAATAATCATTTTTTAAGGACTTCTAGTGGTTGACTTAGGACATGACGAAATATGGATCTTGGCTCACTAGAAAGAATTATGGGATATACTTTCCAAATTAATAGTAATGGCTATTAATTTGATAAAAATAGTGGGAGGTATATTATGAATATATCATAATCATTTGAACATAATAAATAACTCAGACAATCTAATGTTTATTTTATGCATTTTAAACATTGTAGATATTTAAATGGCAAACAATACAAATAGTTTCTCCGTACGAACAACCCTTGAGAAGGACAAGCTGACAGGAACTAACTTCCTGGATTGGTATAGGAATTTGAGGATTGTCCTCAGGCAAGAGCGTAAGCTCCATGTCATTGAAATTCCTTCACCTTCTCCTCCTGTTGAGAATGCAACTCGCGTTCAGCAAAATGCTTATCAGAAGCATATTGATGATGTGAATGATATTGCATGTCTCATGCTGGCAACCATGAGTATTGAGCTTCAAAAACAACATAAGCATATGGATGCTTATGAGAGATTGAACACCTTCAAAGAATGTTTGAGGGACAAGCTCGTCAAGAAAGGTTCGACACGAGCAAAACACTGTATGCTTGCAAACAGGGAGAGCGTGAACCTGTTCAACCACATGTTCTGAAGATGATAGGTTATATTGAGTATCTTGATACTTTGGGTTTCCCGATTGGTTTGGAAGCTCAGATTGACTTAATCTTGCAATATTTGAACCGCAACTATACTCATTTTGTTATGAACTACAATATGAATGAGATAGACAAAACACCCACTGAATTGTTGGCCATGTTACGAACTGCTGAAACCAACATGAAAAGGCTGAACCTGCTACCATGTTGATGGTAGATAACAAAGGTAAGGCTAATAGGAAAGGCAAATGGAAGGGAAAGAAGAAGATTGGATCTGCTTCTGGTCCCAAACCAAAGGCTAATCCCAAACAGGCTTTAAAGCCTAAGGGTGTTGTTGCAAAGGGTGATTGTCACTACTATGGTAAACCAGGTCATTGGAAGAGAAAATGTCATGCTTGTTTGGAGGATCTGAAGAAGAAGAAGGCTGGTCAAGCTTCTGATTCAGGTATTTATGTTATAGAGGTCAATTTGTCAACTTCTACATCATGGGTATTGGATACTGGATGTGGATCTCACATTTGTATAAATGTACATGAACTACAAAGGAGTAGGACTTTGGCTAAAGGAGAGGTCGACCTACGAGTTGGCAATGGAGCAAAGGTTGCTGCTTTAGCTGTAGGGACTTATTATTTATTATTGCCCACTGGGCTTATTTTAGAACTTGAGAACTGTTTTTACGTGCCTGCAATTTGCAGAAACATTATTTCGGTTTCTTGTTTAGACAAGAAAGGTTTTGCATTTTTAATTCAGAACAATAGTTATTCCTTTTCTTTGAATAATGTTACCTATGGGGTTGCACGTTTATTTAACGGTTTATATGTTCTTGATTTAGACACTCCTATCTATAATGTGAATAACAAACGTCTTAAAATAAATGACTCAAATCAAACATACCTCTGGCATTGTCGTTTAGGCCATATAAATGAGAAGCGCATTTCCAAGTTACATAAGGATGGATACTTGGATAAGTTTGACTTTGAATCATACGAAGCATGCGCACCTTGTCTCATTGGAAAAATGACTAAATCTCCTTTTACTGGACAAGGTGAAAGGGCCACTGAACGATTAGAACTTATACATAGTGATGTATGTGGTCCTATACGTACTATGACAAGAGGTGGCTTTTACTACTTTATCACGTTTACTGATAATTTCAGTAGATATGTGTATCTTATGAAGATCAAATCCGATTCTTTTGAAAAGTTCAAAGAATACAAAGCTGAAGTAGAAAAGCAAACTGGCGGAAGTATTAAGACTCTACGATCTGATCGTGGAGGTGAATACTTAAGCCATGAATTTAAGAGTTTATTAAAAGAGTGTGGTATTGTATCACAACTCACTCCTCCCGGAACACCACAATGGAATGGAGTTTCTGAAAGGAGGAATCGTAATTTATTGGACATGGTACGATTGATGATGAGTCATGCAGATCTTCCAATTAGTTTCTGGGGCTACGCCCTGGAGACGGCTGCTTATACACTTAACCGAGTTCCTACTAAAATGGTTCAGAAGACTCCATATGAGATATGGACTAAGAAACATCATAGCATGTCATTTATGAAAATATGGGGATGTGAAGCGTTTGTGAAATGTTTAACTTCTGACAAGCTAGGACCTAAATCAGACAAATATAATTTTGTGGGATACCCAATTGAAACAAAGGGTTATTCATTCTATAATCCTTCCGAGAACAAAGTGTTTGTTGCTCGAACTTCAGTTTTTCTTGAAAGAGAAATGCTTTCGAAGAAAAACAGTGGGAGGATAATAGATCTCGATGAATTTCGAGGCTAAAAAGATAACATTGAACCAATGGAGGAACTTGAACAGGATGTACAAGACCACAACACTGCTCAAGAAACACAGGTTATTCGTAGGTCTAGTAGGATTCGTCATGAGCCTGAGAGATATTATGGATTTCTCTTAACTCAAGATGGTGATGTGATGCTTATCGATGAAGATGAGCCTATCACCTACTAAGATGCTATGAACACTCCAGAATCCAAGAGATGGCTGGATGCCATGAAATCTGAGATGGAATCCATGTATACTAATCAAGTATGGACTTTGGTTGATCCACCTAAAGGGGTAAAACCTATAGGGTGCAAGTGGGTTTTCAAGAAGAAGACCGACATGGATGGTAATGTACAAACCTATAAGGCACGATTGGTGGCAAAAGGTTTCAAGCAAATTCATGGTATTGACTATGATGAGACTTTTTCACTAGTGGCTATGGTCAAGTCCATCAGGATTTTGCTTGCTATAACTGCTTACTATGATTATGAAATCTGAAAGATGGATGTCAAAACCACTTTCTGAAATGGGAGCCTTGAAAAAGATATGGATGTATATATGACACAACCTGAAGGTTTTGTTGATCCAAAGAATGCTGTAAAGGTATGTAAGCTGCGCCGATCCATTTATGGATTGAAACAAGCCTCAAGGAGATGGAACATTCGTTTTGATGAAACTGTCAAAGAGTTTGGGTTTATTCAAAATGAAGATGAACCATGTGTTTACAAGAAGGTAAGTGGGAGCAATGTGGCATTCCTATAATTATATGTTGATGATATATTAATAATAGGGAATGACATTCCTTCTTTACAAGCTGTTAAGACTTGGTTGAGTAAGAATTTCTCAATGAAAGACTTAGGCGAAGCGACCTATATTTTAGGTATCAAGATCTATAGAGATAGATCAAGAAGACAGATCGGCCTAAGTCAGAGTAGATACTAGTCTAATCCAGGTGAAGGTCACTGAACAATAGTCAAGAATATTCTTAAGTACTTGAAGAGGACTAAAGATTAATTCTTGGTATATGGAGGAGAAGATAAGCTAGTTGTAAAAGGTTACACCGACGCTAGTTTCTAGACAGACAAGGATGATTCGATTTCTCAGTCTGGATTTGTATTTTTTCTAAATGGAGATATTGTATGCTGGAATGGTTCACAGCAGAGACAGTTGTTGATTCTACAATAGAGCCTGAGTATATTGATGCTTATGAAGCAGCCAAGGAGACTGTTTGGGGATGTACTTAGGAGATATCACCTAATTAATGAGATTAATGATCAAGGAGATATATATATATGTAAAGTGCATACTAATAAGAATAATGCAGACCCATTGACTAAGGCTTTGTCGCAGCAGAAGCACGAAGGTCATACTAGTTCCACGAGTATTAGATACATGAGAGATTGACTCTAGTACAAGTGGGAGATTGTTAGTATTGGTGTCCTAGAGACAATGCTTTTAATGTTTTATTGAAAACAATTAAGGATTATGTTTTATGTGATTACTTAATTAATATTTATTATGTCTTTATTTACTGCGTCATAAATTGAAAGAATAATAAATGTCCTTGGAATATTAATACGTAATATATATCTTTAAGTATGTGACTTAAAAATGAGATTATATGAATAGTATTTTATTCCTAAAATTCCCTAGTCAAGTATTATTATTTAAGGACAGTAATAATGCAATAAGACTAGTATGTTTGTTGACAGATGACCACATCTCATTGGTCATAGGTATGGTGACACTAATGTCAAGAACATAAGTGTATGTATCAATGCATGACACTGGAAAGACCCGTCGTGAGATTCTACATGTTAATAAGTGTCATAAGAAATCTCACAGTGATAATGATGTAATGATCCTCTAACTTGAAATCATTATATTTCTATACGAGAATTAATATACTTTGATTACACTCAAAGTTACCTTTAACCGGGTAATGATAAAGGTGGACATTGAGTATGCTATGAATCGTATGGGGAATATGAATGATAGATATAGGATTTAACCCTCCAATTCTAGGAGTGATATTATTGGCCTCTTGATTGAGTGAGACTATGAAATGCATGGCCATGCTCAAATATTGATTTGTTTAAATAGTCTACTCATTGATCAAGGAAACCAAGATTACACGTTGAAGAGGATGACACTATACATGCCTCGAGTTTTATCTATAATATAAGGTTAAAGAGATTATATTACATTGCACATTATTCACGAAAGGTTTAATTAAATCACCAATTATTATTGTTACTTGGGTAGCAATGATGTATTATTAGATGCCGCTCATTGTTTATAATTTTATTATTAGATAATAAAATTATTGCCAACGTAATAATAACCTAAAGGGTCACACACAAAGAACGTCAAAACGGAGGTTTATTTAAATTACGAATTTAAATATATTATTGTTTATTCCAATTTAATTATTAAATTAATTAAGTAGGACTTGATTAATTATATTAGAATTCGGATTTAATAAGTATTATTATTATTCGAATTTATTTATTGAATTAATTAAGTGGGACTTGATTAATTATATTAGAATTCAGATTTAATAATAATACTAACCCAAAGTCATAATGGGTTTTGGAAACCACATGGATTAGGGTTACGCCCAAAATCTCTCTCTCCCCTATATATACATAATGATGTATAGTATTAGGGTTTAAATCATCAAATTTCATTTTTAGAGAAAAACCCTAGCTGATCAACATCAAGAGAGGCTAGAGAAAGAGAGAGAGAGAGGCAAACAATTCGGCTAGTACCGACTCCGGTGATCGTAGGACGATCGGGCGTTCGTGTGGACTTCTTTAGAGAGCAAATCTTTGCAACAAAGGACTGCTGTGATTCATCTTTCTGGACCTCCATTAAACAGCATACGAAATCTTTGTTAAGGTACATACTTCTTCACCATAATCGTCCAACGTTATACATGGATCCTGCGATTGGGTTTCGATTTTTTTATTGTTTTTACATTTATTCTGCTGCGTTTTCATGCCCGAAACCCTTCATATTAAAATATCAATATGTCAACCAAGATGAAATCTCATGATCTAATTACAAAGCATGTATATTTATGTATGAGATGGATACTTTTTATTGTTACGGCAGTCTCTAATACGCTTAGTGTAGTTCAAGATCATCTTGAATGTGTATATGATTCGATTTCATTGTCACATTCAGGCATGCATGAACTAAGAATTTATCTTAATTTCATTTCCAATATTAACCACTAATTTCTCTTGAATCTTCAAATTCATCATGTTCAATAGTTCATCATTGAGATCGATAATACTCATACTGTTAAAAGTAGAAACTTGTGAATGTGGAAAATTTTCACTATTGATAGGTGTTTCTTGGGTTCCAAATTGTGAACCTAAGGTTTAAAAATTTTGAGGGTATGGAAATTGATATTGAGAATTTTGAGTATATCGAGAGAAATGATTTGAAAATGGAAATTGAGGAATTGAAGTTTGAAAATAATAATTTGGAATGGGATTTAGATTTGGATTTGATGGATTATCCATATTTACACTACAAGAAAAACAACTTCAGACAACACCGATCAGACAACGCTCAGCGAAAAAAGTGTTGCCCAGAATTAACATACAATGATTTATTTCCGAACTTAAAAATGTATCTACTGATCTATACTCACTACAATGGTTTAACAAGCCATTATGTAGAAAATATGGTCAGACAAGTGTTTGAAACGGTGGTGTTGTGCTAATGAATACGTTCATACAATGGGTTATGTAACTATGGTCTTTTTAACATTCACACAATAGTACTTCTCACCGTTGTTTGAACGAAATTAATCATACAAGTGTTTGAAAGGGTTGTATTGTGCCAATGAGCAGTTCCAGACAATGGGTTTTATATCCATTGTTTGATTACAATACACACAACATAATTACTAACCATTGTTTAAACCTAGTCAATCATACAAGTGTTTATTTTGTGTTGTCTTATCTTTAGTCAGACATGTGTTTTTAATCTAAAACTGTTGTCCTATTTACTGTATTTTAAAAAAACAGAGACAAGGCAGAGCCTTGCCATCCTAACACTAAACAACACAAACATAAAAGAGATCCTTGCCGGATATACACTAAATAACACAAACATAAAAGATCCTTAAACGAATCAAATCAATAATCATCCCAACAAACCATTACAAACGTTTAGTAATAATTGAACATAGCAATTAAGTTAAAATAAAATAACATGTTATGATCATTCAAGTTGAATTTCTTCATCAACATCTCGCATGTAACTTGTCACATCCTCGAAATTATCATCCGGTAGATTTGGCATAAAGAACTCATTCTCAAGTTCTACTTCGACGGATCCCTCATTTTCATCATCACTATCTTCGTAGTATTTTCTCTCGGGAAATTTCAAGACCACGTACCATAATTTTTAAAGAGGGTCGTCGATGTAACAAACCTGCTTAACATGTGTTGCTAACACAAATGGATCATTCAAAAAACCAAACTTATTCAAATTAACTAAGGTATATCCCAATTCATCTACCTTAATCTCTTTGTTCATATCTACCCACTTACAAAGAAAAAGAGGTACCCTAAAGCTGTTATAGTCCAACTCCTATATTCTTGTAATAACTCCGTAGTATGTTTGTGATGTATGATCAATATTTTTATCTGTAGCTTGCACAACCATTGTATCAGCATCTACACAAACTCCGCTGCACTGAACTTAGCGTGTGTCATCACGATCCTTGGTGCTAAAGGTAACCCCATCTATCTTGTATCCACTGAATGTGGGTACATCGTTATTTGGCCCGTCTGCAATCCACCTGATCTCCGGGGGTACATCCTTTTCATCATGCAAATCAGAAGCAATCTTCAAATAAAAAAGTAAATATAAGTTGTAGGTTTCCTAAAACAAATTGTATATATGTAAATAATTAGTTCCAAAATTGTTAAATAAGTACATAATTAGACTATAAGGATATGTAGTACCTTTTCTTTAAACCAGCTGGGGAACATTTCATTTTGCTTATTCTTTAGCCACATTTCATCATTTTCATGTTCCGGATATTTTTCCATCAAAAATGACATATGTTCACTACAATAAAAATAATGACATATAAATATTTTTATTTGGTATAAAATTCTAGTCAAAATAAATAAATAAAAAGTGACTAACTGAAAATATGGCAAAACATCAGTGCTATTTTGTAGGACACACAGATGCGCAAGGTGCAAATCATTGGTGCTCGGGGTTATCATCGTTGCACCAGATAATGGTCTACATTTTCCATCCTTTGTACGTCTGCCAATTTTTGGAACTCTGATAGTCGCTTCTTCAAAATTCACCAAACACTCAACCGCCTCTTCTGCAATATATGCTTCGGCAATACAACCTTCTGGTCGAGCCCTGTTCCTTACATATCCCTTGAATGTTTTCATATATCTCTCAAAAGGATACATCCACCTAAGAAAAATTGGCCCGCAAAACTCAACCTCTCGCACAAGATGAATAGAAAGATGAATCATTATATCAAACAATGAAGGAGGAAAATACTTTTCAAGCTGGCATAAAGTTTCCACCAATTAAGCTTGCATTTTCTCCAATTTATCAACCTCAATGACTTTACTGCAAATTGTCTTAAAGAAGAGACAAAACCTAATAACAGTGTACCTGACCTGTTTGTCTAGTGACGATCGAATTGCAATTGGGAGCAAGTGATGTAAAATCATATGGCAGTCATGAGATTTCATTCTGGTAAGTCAAAGATTTTCCATTGATACTAAACTCCTAATATTAGAACAAAAACCATCAGGCAACTTCATGTCAAGAAAGGATAAGCAGACAACTTTTTTTTCAGAATGAGTTAAATTCCAAACAGCCAATGGAAACTTCCCCTTTTTCCCCGAAGTTTCTGGCCTCAAGTTTAATTTTACTCCCATTGCAGCCATGTCAAGACGAACAGATTCCTTGTCTTTTGTTTTCTTTGGTATATTTAGTAAGGTACCAAGTAAAGCTTCACATATATTTTTCTCGATATGCATGACATCGAGAATATGCCTAACTGGCAAAAATTTTCAATACTCGAGTTGAAAAAATATAGAAAGCTTCTTCCACACAGGCCGAGGATCTTCTTTCTTTCTGCGAGGTTATGAGACGACTATGGCCAATAAGAGTAAACCCAGCAACTTATCTGAAGAGAAAATAACAGCTATGATTGTCAAGTAAACCCAGTAACTTATCCGAAGAGAAATGTTTTCCTCGATTTCCAGCTCCTGCTCCTCGATTTCCTCTCTACTTTACAAAGGGACGAGAGTATGCTTTCCGTTTGAGTGAAATTAGGTTTCTAATTTGAGATTTGGGGTTGTTTTTTTTATATCTGTACACTTAAAACTTAAGTCAACCGACAATGGTTTTTACATTACAAAACCTTGTATCCATTGACATCATACAACACAATTGTTACAAAAACCATTGCCTAGTTTTAGGTAGAAGACAAAAAATAACTTTTTATGATAAGACGGAAAATGTTTTATTGTTCCTTTCGTTATAAAAAGCACGAAAAAATAATCGAAAAATTTTAGTTTTTTTTATACATCACTAAAATCGAAAGATCTTAACATCCGTACAGGTGGATCATTAAAAAATAATAATTTTAATTTAATATAGAGATAATTATAGATTTATGACAACCTGACTAACTACATCCTAACTTGTTCATATAAAACACATACTTGTATACACATGTTCCAACTATAAAACCATCTACTTATTACTAACAAACTATATAATTATAAATATCAATTTTATTTAAAAAATGAGATTTTTAATTTATTTAGTTTTTATAAAATGAATAAATAATTTCATTTTTATTATTTTATAATACAAACATACCTATATATAATTTCATATTTGTTCCTAACTCTTGTAATTTATCATATAATTTATATATTATATAAATTATACTATTCCATTTTCTTAAAATTTAAAAATTTAAAATTTTGATTTTTTTATTATATATAAATATATAAATTTATAATTTTAAAACACTTTTTATAATTTATAATTTTTTTTACCATTTCATTTTTCATTTCCCACCAATTGTTCCCCTCTACCCCCCAAATCCTCGATAATTTCAAAACCCTCTTGTACGTCTTACTCACTTTCCCCTTGCTCTTTTTCAAACCCTTGCTCACCTTTTTCATCAAACTCTCTCCCATCACTTTTCTCATCTCCGACTTTTCTCATCTCCGATTACTTTTCTCATCTCTCATTTCTAATCTCTCTCACCAGGTAATCTCTTCTCTCTCATCTCTCACTTAACATATGTTTAATATATGTTTGTGGGTTTAATATATTTTTCGATTTGAGTTCAATATGCATGCCGTTCATTTGTTTGATTTATTTGTATCTAGGGTTTATATATTTATGGGTTTAATATATTTGTGGATATATTTGTGAGTTCAATATGCATGCTCCTTTTTTATATGGCTGTGATATTGAGATTTATTTTTATGGGTTTTTTTTTAGGGTTTAAGGGGTTTATATTTTGTTTGATATGGTTGGGGTTTATATTTGATCTGTTTGTGTATATGGGTTTTATGGGTTTTATATTTTGATATGTTTGTGGGGATATGATGTCGTGATCTCTGTTTTGTAGTAGTTTGTGGGGTTATGATGTGATGATCTCTGTTTTGTAGCAGTTTATGGGGATATGATGTGATGATCTCTGTTTTATATTTGATATGCTCATTGGTTGTGATGTGCAGATTTACTATGGCAAAATCAAAAAAGACAAAATCTACTCCTAATCCAACCACCACCAGAGTACTTATGAAGGCTCTAAAAAGAAATCGGTCTGTAGAGACACTAGAACCTAGCAAAAGTAATTCTTCCCCGGAATCTGTAAAAAAGAAAGCTATATCGAGTACCTTGCAAAAGCAGTTGACGTCAAAGAAGAGGAAGCGGGTGAATGAGCCTGAGCCACCACAATGCATAGAAACCTTTACAATGCAAGGACTTCAGCTTTTGAAACGTGGTGCCGTTACAATGCATAGAATTGTCAGACAAAAGATTTTGGGCATTAAGCACCATGTGTTCTTCAATGACAAGGGCGAGTCATATGGTAAAGCAGGGACACATATGCAATCGTATATAGGGGTTCTTGCAAGAACTAAGACACCAATTTATTATGCTACATGGAAGAAAGTTCCGAAAGAAAGGAAAAACAAGATTTGAGAGTGTGTGAAGGTATAAAATTCCAACTCACTAAGTATTAATTTGTTATTGCATATGCAAAGTTAGTTACTTAAAATTGTATATCTTTGAGTATTAATTTGTTAATGCTTACTCTTATAGATGGCGTTCGATGTACCTCCATCAGCTGAAAAGATGGTGTTAAAATCTGCATGCCAGAAGTGGAGGGAGTTAAAAAGCCGTTTAACAACTGACTATATCCTTCCTTATTGTGATCAACCTGAGGTGCTAAAGTATCCTCCAGCTGATTACTCTTTCATTGAGAAGGCTCATTGGGACATGTTTGTTGCTGCGCGGACATCCGCTGAATTTCTTGTATGTTATTTTTTGCATTGTTTATAAAATTATCTGATATTATGATTATTTACCGGTACATCTTTGTTGCTAACATTTTAGTATTTTTATACAGGAACTTCACAATAATCAGACAAAGATAAGGGAATTAAATTTGTATCCTCACCGTTTATCTCGCAAAGGTTATTCTAATCTAGAACAAGAACTGGTTAGTGATCACAAAACCTTTACTACTTCATGTTCCAATACATTGATTGAAACCTTTACTCTTTTCAAATTTGTTGCCATGTATAGTCGGCAGGTGATCCTACCATAGAGATAGATTGGTCAGAAACATGGATCAAAGCTCGAAAGGATAAGGATGGAAATTTTCTGAATGATGAAATAAGAGAAGTTGCTGAAAAAATTGCAAGTTATTACTTCCTCTTTCAATGAAACATAAGCACCAACAAACTATCTGAGTTATTAATTAACTAGCTTCCTCTTGTATGTTTTGTTTATTTTTTAGGAGAAGATGAAAAAGGCGGTTAGTGAAGGGGAAGTGATAGTAGAAGGTGTTAATGACGTGTTGACTAAGGTGTTGGGTAACCTAGAGCATCGAGGAAAAGTACGTGGCCAAGGAGTTCATGCGAAACAGACCACCTACTTTAATCTTCCCAGGCAAAAAAAAAATGACCATGGATGAAAAGATACGAGAGGGTGTTCAGAAGTTTATGGCAGAGGAGACGTCAAAGATCGTTCAACAGAGAGATGCATTTTGGGCATCTGAAATTGAAAAGTTGAAAGCAAGTTTTAGTGGAAAAAATGTAAAGTATGATGGTAGTCCAATGATTGATTCGCAGCAGGGGATTTGTTCAAAAGGTGGAGATGTTATCAACAAGGAGTTGGATGGGCTTGGAGGAGTTGGAGGTGTAAAAAAGAAGTTGGATCTTGTTGAACATGAAGTTTTGGTTGAAGAGAAAAATGAGGAGGCTGTGGATGTTGATGTATAAATTGAGGGCGAGAAAATGAAGGTCGAGTTTATCGCTAAAAAAGTTGTTCCGCCAGTTGTGGGTGGTATGGAGTGGCAGTTGGCAGTTGGATCCCCCAAAAATGTTGTTGCTTTTGCCACAATGGAAATAGATGCTGAAGGATGCGAACAAACTCTTCATGGGGTGCCACTGGTGAAAGAAAATGCACGAGTGTCAATCACTCGTGTAATCCAGGGAGATGCTAAGATTCCTTTCCCAGTTAAAGATGAAATCCAAACTGTAGAAGAACCTTTTGGAACATTTGTAGCATGGCCGAGGGACCTTATACTTGATATGAATCCAAGTACTGGAACTGCACCACTAGAGATAAGTACTCCGGATCCAGTGATACATAATGCGAAGGTTAAATTTTCTCTAATCCTTAAAATCACTTGAATATATATTGCATTAGGTTAAAATTACTTTCTATTTATTTGCTTATTTATCATGTAAGTTTATATCCTTAGTTTTATCTTCAATTCATTTTTAGGGAGGCAAGAAAAATGTTGGCAAGAAGTGGAAGAATATGAAAGACTGTGGTTTCGATTATGTGGTAGAAATGGGTGCAGATTACCCCTCTGACTTGAAACATTTATGGATATGGGCAAAGGATGCTATGACTCGTGGCAGAACAACCCCTTTTCAGCTATGCCCAGATGCTTTTGAATCAACCAAAAAGCAGGTTCTTCTTTTATCAGATGTGTACGCTTTGTGCTCTAGAGGTGAAATTTCAGGCTCGATCATTTGCATCTACATTCAGTAAGTGTTAAGATTTGAACTAAATTTAGCTTAAAAGCACAATTTCTATTTATTTACCTAGCGCATCTGCTTTGTTTAGTATGTATATATGTGTTGACGAGTATTTAAATTTTGTAGTTTACTACAAGAAAATTTGAAAAGGAACAAGATGACTAGCATGATAGCGTTTGTGGATCCTGGCATCATAGGGGCCAATGGTTGTGGTTCTGCTGAAGATAGGTCGCGTGGCATTGCTACTAGATTCAAGAATGCTAAGAAAGGGCAATATTTTCTCTTGCCATATAACCATGCGTGAGTATTTGTTTTTTAATTTTTGCAGTTTATACTATTAATCACCTAGACAATTAAAGGTGCATAATATTATTGTTCTATTTTCTTGAATGGATAAAAATTCAACCATTTAATTTATTGAGTTATTTGTTATAGTTTATAATGATATATATGTTAATGATTTGGTAGGAACCACTGGGTGTTGAGTGTTGTTAATCCTGATGCTCAAATAGTTTACCACTTGGACCCCTTGAAACGTAGAATTGCAAGTGCAGAGTGGATTGAAGTGATTGATAGGTGAGAGTACACTAACAGACCTTTATGCATTTAGCAATTCATTTTATAATTTAAGAATATTGTGCTAATGCTGATTTATAATATATTTGTTGAAGAGCTAATAAACTTTATAAGGAGAAGGCGAAGAGGTTTTTGAAGAACAAAATAATATGGGAGAATCTAGCGGTATGAGGCTTATTCATAGCATATATTTTATCATTTAATTTAGATGAGTATAGACATGTAATTATTTTATATATATATATTTGTTAGGGAGTTCCTGTCCAGAGTGGAAGTGTGGACTGTGGTTTGTTTATGATGTTATACATGAAGGAAATAAGTGAATATAAGGACTTTGATTTTTGCGTGAAGGTAAATATTGAAATACTCTTATTTTTTGTCTAAACCTCGTGTTTTATGTATTTTATTTTGAAATATTCTAACTTGAGCTACACTTATTTCATTTTTCAGTGGATTCGAATGACCAACTTGACTTACAGTGAAGCTGATATCAATGGAGTTAAGAATGAATGGGCAAAGTTCTTCCTAAAGCACTACACTTGTTAAGTGCTTTAATATTCACTGTTAGCTTATGTCCTATCAAACTTCGTTCTACTAGTAGATATTTTGGGTATATTTTTGGGTCATTTATCTGTTGTGGAACCAATTCATCCATAAATATGTTGATGTCATGTTAGAAGTTGTCTTTTGTTTGGTCGAAATGTATCAAATGGTATGATTTTGTGGATGTCTTGATGGATAATATGTTGGATGAATTTGTTTGATAAGTGGTGAATATTAGTTTGTTTGGTGATGGAATATTGAATGTTATAAATGGTAATGTATTCGATTGTCGGTGGTTTAATTTTATGGTTTGTTCGTTTAATTTAATAACATTTATTCATAGCATAAATGAAACTAGTGCTTAATGTGTGATTAGCCAATAGTTTCCTAATATGTAAACTATTGTTTAGAAAACGAAACCTTTGTATATGTTCTTTCTCACAACAGCTTTTAATAAAAATATTGTTAAACAAGTTTACTATCAAGTAAACCATTGTAGGAGGAAATATATACAATGATATCTAAAAATGAAACCATTGTATGAGAAAATATAGACAATGATCCAGAAACGGAAACATTGTACATATTGTTTCTGACAACGATTTTTAAACAGCGACACTCTTGTATAACAAAGTTGTATACAATGGTTCTCTAATTAATAAACCATTGTAGGAGTAAATATAAACAATTATTAAAAAGGAAACTATTGTAATAATTAGCTCAGACAACATTTTTCAAACACTAAAAGCTTTGTAAATCTATACTATACACAATAGTTTTGTAACAAGAAAGCCATTGTAGGATCCCAGATATACAATAATCTATAAATGAAATGATTGTCTGAAACATTTCTCGCAATAGTATCCGACCAACAAAATATTGTTGCAAGCCTCTCATAACAACAGGTTATACGTTCAGACACAATTGTCTATAAATACGAAAAACAACATTTTGTAAACTCTACCTGTTATGTTTATTGAATTCTAACAACGGATTGAAACAACAAAACGCTGGAAAATCTTAAAGCAGGACAATGGTCTTTAAACTGAACTATTGTTGTTAGTAGTAGTTGAACAACGTTTTTTAACAAACAGACGGTTGCCTTTTCTTCACTCAGACAACGATTATGCACCGTTGTGTGATCCGTGTATCAGACGGCGGCTCAATATTTAACGGTTTTCGTAGGTATCAGACAACGGGCAAAAATGCTTGTATGAAGTTGTTTTTCTTGCAGTGTTATATTTTTAACATGTGGAAAATAAGAATTTGGAACCGAAATTGTGTGTTTGGGATTTGAAAATTTGGGTTTGGATTTTGTGGGTTTGAAAATGGAGAATTATTAGGATTTAAAAAAAAAAATTGAAGTAGTGTAAAAATTCAATGAAAGGGACTACTATTTATAATTTTTTTTAAATATTTTGACGACTCTTTTTATAATTATACCGGTAATATATATATATATATATATATATATATATATATATATATATATATATACATATACATATATGTATATATACATACAAGTGAAAAAGTAATTGATAAAGCAAATGACCGTTATATGATAAAGGAATTGATACATGGACGGTCAAAAGTGAAAAAATAAGAAAATAATTGATAAAGAAAAAAGTGATTAAGATAGCCTAGTGTCCCTAGGATACTCCATTAAACACATCACCCTAACTTCCTAACAATCCGTTCGACCTATCTAAGTTCAACTCTCGTTGATAAATAGATATTTGGTTCAAATAATACACATAATCACGTCTGACCTGATGTTATTATTAATTAAGCACAACTCATCAAGAAAGTGCAATTAAAATAATCAATCAAGGGTCATAGAAAATTATACATCAACCATAACTCGGGGTTCAAAAATCTACTCTAACATGATAAATAAATAAAAGAAAATAAACGTGAATTAAACAATGAGATCTTTTATCCACAAAGCCTTGAAGAAAAGGAACAAAAGTGTTTATAAAATTCTATCCTAATTATACAAATATTACAACCTCTCTTCTCTGTTGTATGTCTCTATAATATATATAATAATGGCATTTTAATGCTTTAAGAGAATTAGAAGTATGTTTCCTAAACTGATTAGGTTTCTAGAAGAAAAATTAGCAGTTGACTTGTTTGCTGGGATTATGGGCTAGTCCTTTTATATTTTGATATTTGGTCTACTTTAGAATGAAAAAAAATTCAATTATCTTCGCGTGGGCCGGTGAATCACTCAATTCTGACGTGTAAAACTGGCCCAAAGTATGCACGTGCTACGAATTAATTCGAATTTTCTTCTAATTTATGTCCAAATTTAACTATTTATTAATTTCAAACCATTCAAATTTAGGATTTTCTTGCAACCTACAATAAAACATTTAAATTTAATCAATAAAAATCTAATTAAATGCAAAATATGATAAATGTGTATATTTTCTTTATTAAAGAGAAAGCTAAGAAAATGATATATCTTGGTCATTATATATAACAAGTGTAACAATCAGGTGCAAATTTTTTAGCGTGAGAATAAATTTTGCAGAATCATAATAAATAATGCAATAAAAATATTTAGATAAACTTTTTACCCCAATTATTTGTAGAGAACACAAGTTCCATAACTTTACAAAACAGCACATTAGCTTAAACATTCTAATATATAGAAAAGCACTACACATCGAAAACATAATTACAACACCATTTTAAAGGAGAGTAATTTTCTCAGTTGTCATCATGGTAGAGTTACACACAGGGCAGGGACAGTGAAGAAAAACTTTGAGAATGAAAAAATTCCCCCCTACATGTTCTTGAGCGATTAGAGGAGCAATGGTGATGTATAACCCCGCTCAAGCTCGTCCAGAACACCCTGAAGGTGATTTGTATGGACAACTAATTAATATATTATGTATCATGAACAATCCCCTTATAATGCTGGCCTGAAAAGACAAGTAGTGGTTAGTGCAAATTATTAATTAAAGCACTATTTATACTATAAATAAGTTCCATAGCATTCACAACTAAATTGTAATAATTAAAATTTGAGAAACCTGCAAGCAGTTAATAATATATACTCGTTCCCATATGTTTTCTTCTATTTTATTTTCAAATATATTTTTCTTCCAAATTAAATGATGAACTCCCGGTGATCTATAGGTTTCGTACTTCAAAATCAAAATTTTGCAACCACAATTTTAACAAAATTTATAAACTTATCTAAACAAATATATTAGAGAATGTTCACAAATCTGAATCAAGAAGTAGAAGTCAAAAATACGATTTGAGTTAAAATGGAAGAGTTTTAAGACAGTTCCCAATAGATCCATAATTTATTTTAATTAGATTATAAATTTGTAGATCTAACAAATATCAATTGTGTAAAAAAAGTGATTACATGGTACTTTAAGGTATATAAGCATAAGATTATTTAGCAAAAGATTAAAAGTATCCCTGTAGATAGAGCTACCTGCACATGGATATGGTTGTCATCATCGTCTTCTGAATTCTCTTCTTTTTCTTCACCGGAAAAATTTCTCATCTCAGTTTTGGAACTTTGTATGCAGGGCCTCTTCTATATTATATACAATGGGTTTTGATTATAGAGGCAAGTGAAATTGATGTTGATTTTCTCTGATCTGTTATGGCCATGTATATATACAAACATTTGATACCTCTTCCAATATATTCCACACTCATCCAGTATATTCCACACTCTTTTAAAAACTTCTAGGATAATAACAATTATAATAAAATATTGAAAAATTCTACTTTTCCAAAGGAGAATATATTATTAAGATATTGGATATCTTTATACACAACAGGTCACTTATTTATCAAATTTACATTTATTTGTTTGGTTCCAATGAGATAAAAAATATTTTATTGATTGATATTGACCAACATATGAACATTTGATGCCTTCATGTATAAAAGTCTAGATCAATTCTCCAAAATAAAAACTAGTAGTTTAATGGTTTAAGTAATTATTTAAATTTTGAAGTAATTAATTTTGATAAAAAAACTAAAATATTTTAATAAAAATTAAGAGTGTAACAAATAAATGAATTAGCACAATTTCATAAAAATAATTTTTTTTTATAAATTTACACATGATACACATGTTTTTTTTATCTTTCACAAGCACCCTGTTGTTTCTATATTTCACTTTTAATAAAGCACACCCTCCCATTCACAAACACACAAACACATCTTCTCTCTCTCTGATTTGCTCTCTGTTCCATCTTCAATTCCTGACTAATAAAAACTACTAATTGCTTTGTGATTTGAGCCGTCCATCAACTAAAAATTTATTTTGTTCGTGCCTTCTTGGATTTGAATTAGGCCAATCTTTGACTTGAATTCAAATTGATTTCAATTTAATAGTTTAATGGGTTAATTGCTCTTGAATTAATTTAGTTTACATTTTTTTATTTCAAGGTTAATTTGGATTTGAAATTAGGGCTTCTTCAACATGAGATTCAGTTTGTTTTTAGGGTTCCGATTTATAGGTATTAAAATAGTTCTATTTTGTTATATATATAAAAAATGTTATTGTGTCAATTTGTAATAATATATTATAAGTTCTATTTATAAAAAATATTTATAAATTTATTTTCTTGGACAAAATTTTTTAGTTTTAACGGTACCCATTTAATTAATCAATTAAAAATAATATTATAGAGCACTAAAAACCTAAAACTAAAATAAATCCACTCCACTCCAAAAATTTATATTACATATCATTAAAATATAATTTACTCTTTAATAAATAGAATACTTTTTAATGAAGAATATCTTATATTAAATATTATGATATGCCACATTTGTTTTTGGTTAAATAAGAATAAATAGATTTGATTACTCTACTCATACACATGCTATAAACAAATATTAGCTTGACAGTAAGTATGTATTAAAATCCCATTATGTGAACTAGGGTGAAATCTCATAATCTAATTAAGCATGTATATTTATGTATGTGATGTATATTTATATAGTTTGCAATCATGTTGAATGTGTATATTATTTGATTACTCTATTCATACACTTGCGGATTAACAAATGTTGGTCCCTTACCTTTCGAAAATTGGTAGGTACTACGGTCAACCACTTGACTATATTGATATGAATTTCAATATAAGTATGTATTAAAATATCAATATGTCAACGAAGATGAAATCTCATGATCTAATTACACGCATGTATATTTATGTATGAAATGGATACTTTTTATTATTACAGCAGTCTCTAATACGCTTAGTGTAGTTCAAGATCATCTTGAATGTGTATATGATTTGATTTCATTGTCACATTCTGGCATGCATAAACTAAGAATTATCTTCATTTCATTGCCAATATTGACCACTAATTTCTCCTAAATCTTCAAATTCATCATCTTCAATAGTTCATCTTTTGAGATTGTTAATACTGATACCGTTAAAAGTAGAAACTTGTGAATGTGAAAATTTTTCACTATTGATAGATATTTCTTGGGTTCCAAATTGTGAACCTAAGGTTTAAAAATTTTGAGGGTATGGAAATTGATATTAAAAATTTTAAGTATATGGAGAGAAATGATTTGAAAATGGAAATTGAGGAACTGAAGTTTGAAAATAATAATTTGGAATGGGATTCAGATTTGGATTTGATGGATTATCCATATTTATATTTTGAACATGTGGAAAATAAGAATTTGGAACTGGAAATTGGGTGTTTGGGATTTGAAAATTTGGGTTTGGATTTTATGGGTTTGAAGATGGAGAATTATTAGGATTTTTTTTAAAAGTTGAAGTAGTGTAAAAATTCAATGAAAGGGACTACTATTTATAATTTTTTTTAATATTTTGACGACTCTTTTTATAATTATACCGGTAATATATATATATATATATATATTATAATTATACCGGTAATATATATATATATATATATATATATAAGTGAAAAAGTAATTGATAAAGTAAATGACCGTTATATGATAAAGGAATTGATATATGGACGGTCAAAAGTGAAAAAATAAGAAAATAATTGATAAAGAAAAAAGGGATTAAGACAGCCTAATGTCCCTAGGACACTTTGTAGTCTTTGCTCCAACAGTCATATTAGTGGATAAGTCATGTCCCAAGAAAGAGATCTGGCCCCGCGCTACTGGTGCTCTAAAATATGACCCATGTTTTAGAATAAAACCTTTTGTAAATATTTACTTCTTCTATCTCTTTTTACATTTCTACTTTCAAAATAAATTTTGTCCTTATATACATGTACATTTTTATTTTCAAAACAAATTTGAAGATAATCTTCCAAAATTACTACTGTATTTATTATTTCCAAGGTTTGAATCATATAAAATTTAGTTGGATTGTCATTTTATAAGACAATAAGAAAAATATATTCAACTATTTTTTCTTAATATATGTAATTATTTCAAAATGAACATGTAAAAAGGGACGAAGGAAGTATGTATTATACTCACATAGGCCATCTCATCTTCATGTACACCACATTAACTTTTAAAAATAATATAACGTCATAACTTCTGAATTGAAAAAGGTAGAAAAACGAAAATTTCAAAATTTTCTTTTGTGGTTGTGCTTTCGGTTTTTTCATAAAAAAAGAAAAAAATTTAAAGATTGGGAGCAAAAGTTTTCAAAAATATCTTTAAAAAATGAAAGATTGAGAAAATAAATTAAATATTGAAATATTTTTTTTTATAAATTTACATATGATACATATTCTTTCTATCTTTCACCCAATAAAGATGAAAAAAATGGCGGCAAAAATTCCTTTATTTCTATCTTTCACTTTAACAAAGCATACACTCTCGTTCACAAACACACATACACATATGCTCTTTCTCACTTGTTAGCCCTCTCTTTCCCACTTTAGTTCCCGACTAATACTTATTGCTCTGTGATTTGAGTAATCCATCAACTAAAAATTTATTTGATTGGGGTCTTCTTGGATTTGAATTAGGCCCTTCTTCGGCTTGAATTCAAATTGATTTCAATTTAAGAGTTTAATTGGTTAAATGCTCTTCGATTAATTTAGATTCACATTTTTTATCCTAGGATTGATTTTGATTCAAAATTATGACCTTTTCAATATGAGATTCAAGTTGGTTTTGGGGTTTCAATTTGTAAGTATTACAATAGTTCTATTTTGTTATATATAGGAAAAATGTTATTGTGTATAATTTGTAATAATATATTATAAGTTTTAATATAAAAATATATCTTTAGTTTTTGTTATTGGGAGAAACTGGTATAACAGTAATTTGGAGGTTTGCTGGAAGCACGGAGCAAAATATGATGATTTTGCTGTTGAACTTGATGAAGAACACGAAGAACACGGGAGGAAAGTGATGGATTTTGGTAGTTGATCTTGTTGTTGATTCGTCAGAAAGCCAGATAAAATGTTTGCTCTCTTGCTGCCAACTGTCCATTCAACTGAAACAAGAGGTCTACGTACCCTTTATATAGGGCTTCAAGCCACACGTAGTTCTTGGAGGACAAGTTACCTATATGGGCTAGGTATTGGTTCGGTCCATCAGGCCCAAATCCTTAGACGTGCTGGGCTTCGGCCCAAGTCTGTGCGGATGTGGAGGGCAATCTTCCCAGATGTCTGTAATTACCATGGCCCAAGCCCTTTAGGCTCCGGGGACTGTCATGGAGTTGTAGAGCAAGGGATTCCCGTAGGGAGTTATACGTGATATGGCCTCGCGGGAGCGGTATGTAGAGGCGATCCTAAGCGGATCCCTTGATGAGATGAGAGCCCGTGAGGCTAGCTGTCTTCACATAGATAAACATGTTGAGGTATTACCCCCGGGGGGCCTTCTACAGTCTTCAAATTAGCAAATAATATCAAGAAAGGTGAGCCCATGAGGCTAGGAGTCTTTCATCTAGTTATCTGAAATCCATGCCAAGTACTCCGGGTTAGCGAAGCGATCCGGAGGCAGTGGGTCTGGCCAAACGAGCCGGGCTCAAGGCCTCTTTGTCAAGTCCATGCGACCTGGGAGGTGATGAGAAGCGAACCGGGCTATGGGCTAGTTCTCCTCTCTCTTCCTTCTTAAAGCTGAATGAGTCTAAGGCTGGTGAGCTAGCGATGCGACCTCACGCTAGGCCAAGGGCCTTAGAATATTTTATCATCTTTTGCACAATGCGATCTGGTTATGGGCTTAGAAGCCAAGTGAGCTCAGGTGCGAGGTGGGCTAGCCAACTTATGTCATTGGGCCTGCCTAGGACCCATGTCCAAATATTGGGAATAACAACTACCCCCCGATTCCTCCTTGCCATTAGCGATGCGAAGGTGGAATTAGATAATAATTGATGTTAGAAATCCTCCATGCGAAGCGACCAGAAGAACGCTTCTAATGGAGGTGCGAAGCAAACTGCCAAACCTTTGTGAATTACCAACACTTTTTCAATAAAATGCATTTACGATGCGACCGGGATGTCAAACGGACTGAGCTGACCACAATAAACCCTTTAAACTTCATAGCAATTGAAGGGGTTCCTTGTGCGAAGCGAGCCAGAATATAGCCGTTGGAGAAGAGACTGCACACGCTTATAGTATGGTCGCATATACCGGATCAAAATGAATGGACAAGATCGTGCCATGTGTCACTTCATTTCTCTCTCCTCATTTGCCTATAAATATGTGGACTTTCCAATCATTTTCGATCATTTCCAAAATCATTTTCGAGAAAACCTGTCCGAGAGCTCAAGGATCAAACGGTGGTTTTAGTAGATTTTCATGCCCAGAATTCAAGTGCGAACTCAATTTGTTCATCCACCATGATCGGAATCTTCTAGCGAGTAGAGTTCCGATCAACTTTCTTCAAATGATTCGAGACTTTCCTCTCACAATAAAGGTAATGATCCGAACTTATCATATTTATCCTCACTTTTTATAACATGCATATATGAAGAATTTGTTTAGTTATCTGTATAGGAACTTTATGCGATGCTACCCTACCCCCCGGGTCGCATCACCTCACACAACCCCACTTCTCCTCGCGTCGCGATCTCGACCTTAGATCTAGGACCGGCTTGTGTGCGATGTGAGGGCACTTAGATTTCCCCTTTTTCCTTTTAAGAGCACACACCTTAATATATTCACTATCTGTTTCAGATGTCGAGTGACTCGGGAACCAGCACGTCTTCGCCTCTCAGTCATTACCCCAAGGAACTGAGGGGTTCGCGTGAATTTCAACGCGAGTTGAACGAGATATCGGGCACGCGCCATCATCCAATCATCCCAGGGACCGAAGTCAGCCCCGAGGCGGCTGCACTCATAGCTCAGGTCGAGCAGTCGAGTTCGGACTCATTTATCTTGGACATGGACCTGACCTGGGCCATAGAAGATTCGAATCGGCACGAGGGCCTCGAAAAATGGAAGAAGAAGAAATCAATAACCCCCGTCGACCTCTCCTTCCTGAATGCTAGGCCAGGGCCTCTCACAAAGGAAGCAGCCGAGGAGGAAATTGCTCGTCGGGTCGCGGAGCGAGCTGCTCAGACTCAAACTGGCGAGGAGCCCCTTCATCCACAACAGCCAATTCCTGTCCACAGTGATTCGAGCTGGAGTGAGCTTGGGAGTGCATATTACGAGCCCCGTGATCTGAAGGGCAAGCGGGTTCGCTCTGAGGTCGATCTTGACCTAGAAGATGAAACGACCTCTCATTGGGTCGAATCCTCATATAGTGAGGATGACGATGCTGTGACCAGGGTAGTTGACCTGGAAAATTATCAGTTTGTTCCCGAGGACTCCGATGGTGAAGCCTACATTCCACCTGACCAGCCCAAACTGGAGGGGCCAATTTATATAGGCGCGAAGCCTTTGGGTGATGGTGCGAGCAGCTCTTCAACGAGGCCATCCTCTCCTCGGGTGCTCGCGGCTCGCGACCTGAGGACAAGCTTGACTTCAGAGTCATTAGTCGAAGCCGTTGATCAATTTAGGCTAGAGGGCTTCATTGTCTTGCCTCGTCCTCATCAAAGGTGTTATAAATTTTATCACGAGGAGAATGGGGGGCGTGTCTCGAGGATGGTCATGTCCACCTCGCTGCTGAAGGTCGGGATTACTTCGCCCGTGCATCCCTTTATCTTGGACGTTTGTGAATACTTTCACATCGCACCTATTCAGGTTAACCCCAATGGTTGGCGATCTGCCGTTGCTTTGTACATCTTGTACAAGAAACAAAATTTTCCTGACCTCGATGCGAAGACGCTCGGATATTTTCTGAATCTCAAGTCTTCAGGTAAGAAGGACTTTGGGTACTTATATCTCTCTGTCTGGCCCGAGTTCAATGGCAAGAACTTGTTGCATGGGGCCCCGAGCAACGTGGGTCACTGGAAGGAACCGTATTTCTACGTGTTCGACGTGACTAGGGTTCCTGTAGCTTTTAATTATAAACCAGGTGTGTATCCTTTCTTCGTTATTTTCTCCTCTAACTCCTTCTTTTAAGACCGCTTCGAGGTTGAGTATTTTTCTTGATTTTCTTTTAAGTTGCTCCTCATCGCACATCACTTTCTGGTGAGGCCAAAAAGCGAGCCAATAGTATATTACAATTACCCCTCGAGGAGAGAAACATGAAGAAGCTGGTAACGACTTCAAACTTGGTTTCCTATGGTTTCTTGAAGGACGGAGCGAGGCTGACTCCATCAAATGGAAAAACTGTCGTGGGCTCGTCCAAGAATCGTCCTGCTTTTGCGGTCAATGCTTTTGTGAAGCTAGGTCACTCCAATGTTTCTGAGAGCGACCTCAATCAGTGGGCTCAGTCCTCTTTCGAGGAGAACAATGCAGCCATCACTCGAGCCGCTGCTGAATTGTTCTATCGTCAAGCGAGCTAGCCGTCACAAGGAGGTGCAAACTTTGGCCACACAGACCCAAGCTTTAAATTTTAAGGTCGAATCCTTGGAAGCTGAGAAGAAGAAGCTGCTCGACGAGCAGAAGAAGTTGAAGGACGAGCTCAGTCCATTAAGACGGGATCTCCGGTCCGTAAAGGACAATGTCAATGATTTGGAGAAGGAGCGAGCTGCCGACACAAAGGCCTTTGATGATAAGCTAAACGAGCTCCAGACTCAGATCAGAACCCAAGAGACTGCGATCTCTAATTTTGTTGATGAGAAGAAGGAGGCAGTAGTTGAGGCCTCGGCTCTTGGGCATGTAAAGTTTATGAAATCCTTTATGAAGAAGCTGCCTGATTTCGACTGGGGCCAATTGGGCGAGGCGACCCGAGTTTATGCAGAGACCCTTCGCAAGGAAGTGGAGGAGGAGGTCGCTCAGCGAGCTGCGGAGCTCGAGGCAAAGCGGGCCCAAGAGCAGCAACAGGAGGAAGCTTCGTGACTTCTTTATTTGTAATTTACTTCTGAACAAGTGCTTTGTGCTCGCTTACGAGCTGAATTTATGGGTTGCGGGCACCGTCTTTGCCTCGCATTTATATTCACTTTAACATTTATTTTAATGCTTTGATTTCTTCCATCTTCTTTGTGTTCACTTCATTTTATTTATACATGTCTTGATTTTCGGCTCGCATTGCAGTGTTTGTATATGATTTGCATCCTAATCGCATCATACTTTCATTTTTTCTGTACATGCCAACTATTCCCAGATCGCGATGAACGAGCTTGATTCATATTAGCTCGCATATTTTTGGCCTCGCATGGGGCCCCCGATTCGTATGTCTTAGAACCGAATGGCCTCGCACCGATGCTGGCCTGAGCTCGTTCTAGCGGGGCCTGTGGTTGTGGCCTCGCATCGCACACTTATGTGGCGACGGGCCCCCACGTCGCATCGCTTGGCTGGCCAGCAGGCCCCGCCTAGCTTGTCAGTTTTTGGCCGCACATTGATGTAACTCGATCCTAACTGCATAAACTTTCATAAATATTGATACACATCACACAAAATTTGGAAGAAAACCATGTATATTTCTTGCATAATTGAAGAAGATAAGGCCAATAGATTCATTACATCAACCCGAAGAGGTGTTTATATAACACTACTACCCCCCGAGACTTAGGATGATTTGTTCATATGAAGTCTTAAAATAAAGAATGTTGCTGGTTACATGGGCAGCTAAGGTAAATACTTCTTGAGATGTTCCACATTCCAAGCTCGCGGAATAGGCCTGTCCTTGAGGTCGGTGATGTAATAAGTTCCCTCCCAGAGAATAGTCTTGACCTTATAGGGGCCCTCCCAGTTGGCGCCAAAGACTCCATGAGCCTGAATTTTAGTGTTTGGCATAACCCGACGTAGGACTAGATCCCCAACTCGGATGAGATGGGCTTTCACTTTCCCGTTGTAATGTATGGCTGTCCTCTGATGGTATGATGCCAGACGGGCTTGAGAGTCTGTCCGGGTCTCTTCAATCATGTCGAGGTAGAGTCGGTGGTTGACCTCATTATTATTGGGGTCAAAATGATCTCGACAGAATAATCCGGAGCCAACTTTCACAAGTACCATCGCTTCACACCCGTATGATAATGAGAATGGGGTCTCACCAGTAGTGCTCCTCGGGGTAGTGTTGTAGGACCAGAGGACCCTAGGAAGTTCTTCGGGCCAGTTGCCCTTGTTATCATCTAGCTTATCTTTCAGAGTGTGCTTGATTATCTTGTTCACTGCTTCTGTCTAGCCATTTGATTGAGGGTGACACAGCTGAGAACTCCTTCTTGATGCCCAAATTATCACAAAAATCTCGCATTTCCTTTGAATCAAACTTCTTCCCATTGTCTGAGATGAGCTTGTAAGGGATCCCAAACCTGCATACAATAGATCTATACACAAAGTCTTTGAGTTTCTTGGTAGTGATGATGGCTAAAGGCTCGGCCTCGACCCACTTAGTGAAATAATCAACCGCCACCACCGCATACTTGATCCCTCCCTTAGCTTTTGGGAGTTCTCCTATCAGATCAATCCCCCACACGGTAAAGGGCCACGGGCTCACTAGAGAGGTGAGCGGAGCAGCGGGGATGTTGCTGAAGTTAGCATACCTCTGACACTTGTCGCAAGACGTAGCGAATTCAAAGGCGTCGTGCTTAAGAGTAGGCCCGTAGTAACCTTGACGGAAAATCTTGTGGGCTAGTGAACCACCCCCCGTGTGATTGCCACAAATGCCTTCATGAACCTCTCGAAGTATGTAATTGCATTTAGCCCCATCAACATGTTAGTGTTGGTGTCCTAGAGACAATACTTTATGAATTCATTTTGAGAAAAAAAAACCCTAGCAACTCTACGTTTTTGAGAGGCTAGAGAAAGAGAGAGACAAAGAGGCAGAAACAGGCTAGTACCTAACTCCGGTGATCGTTAGACGATACGACGTTCGTGTGGATACCGAAGGAGAGCTTTGTGAAGGGCTGCTGTGATTCATCGCTTCTGGACCTCTATAATCATCATAAGGAAAGCTTTAATAAGGTACACATCTGATTCTCCATAATCATCCGCCAATTATATACGGATCTTGCATTTGGGATTCGTTATTTTTATTATTTAGCGTAATTCCGCTATGTATATGTGCCCAAATCCCAACACAACACACCTGAGAAGTGGGATATTGAAGCCCCTCATGTAAAGGACCTCATATATATATATATATATATATATATATATATATATATATATATATACATACATACAAATGAAAAAGTAATTGATAAAGTAAATGACCGTTATATGATAAAGGAATTGATATATCGACGGTCAAAAGTGAGAAAATAAGAAAATAATTGATAAACAAAAAAGTGATTAAGACAGCCTAATGTTTCTAGGACACTTTGTAGTCTTTGCTCCAACTGTCATATTAGTGGATAATTCACATTACTTGTCCCCAGAAAGAGATCTGGCCTACTGGTGCTCTAAAACATGACCCAGGTTTTAGAATAAAACGTTTTGTAAATATTTACTTCTTCTATCTCTTTTTACATGTCTACTTTCAAAATAAATTTTATCCTTATATACATGTACATTTTTATTTTCAAAATTTTTTTGAAGATAATCTTCTAAAATTACTACTGTATTTATTATTTCCAAGGTTTGAATCATTTAAAATTTAGTTGGATTGTCATTTTTTAAGACAATAAGAAAAATTTATTCAACTATTTTTTCTTAATATATGTAATTATTTTAAAATGAACATGTAAATAGGGACGAAGGAAGTATGTATTATACTAACATAGGCCATGTCATCTTCATGTACACCACCTTAACTTTTAAAAATAATATAACGTCTTAACTTCTGAATTGAAAAAGGGAGAGAAATGAAAATTTCAAATTTTTCTTTTGTGGTTGTGCTTTGGATTTTTTCATAAAAAAAGAAAAAAGATTAAAGATTGGGAGCAAAAGTTTTCAAAAATATCTTTAAAAAATGAAAGATTGAAAAAATAATTGAAATATTGAAATATTGTTTTTTATAAATTTACATATGATACACATTCTTTTTATCTTTCACCCAATAAAGTTGAAAAATGGCCGTAAAAATTCCTTTATTTCTATCTTTCACTTTAACAAAGCATACACTCTCGTTCACAAACACACATACACATATGCTCTTTCTCACTTGTTAGCTCTCTCTTTCCCATTACAGTTCCCGACTAATACTTACTGCTTTGTGATTTGAGTAATCCATCAAATAAAGATTTATTTGATTGGGGTCTTCTTGGATTTGAATTAGGCCCTTCTTCGGCTTGAATTCAAATTGATTTCAATTTAAGAGTTTAATTGGTTAATTGCTCTTCAATTAATTTAGATTCACATTTTTTATCCTCGGATTGATTTGGATTCAAAATTAGGACCTTTTCAATATGAGATTCAATTTGGTTTTGGGATTTCAATTTGTAAGTATTACAATAGTTCTATTTTGTAATATATAGGAAACATGTTATTGTGTATAATTTGTAATAATATATTATAAGTTTTATTATAAAAATATATCTTTAGTTTCTTTAACATAATTTGGTTGTAATAAAATATGAAGAGATTATTAAACTAATAATATACTAAAGCAAATTATAATTATTAAAAAATTATTTAAAAATATCTACAATTAAGTATCCTCACTAATATGAATCAATGCAATTATGATTTTGTACCCTAATTAGTTAGAAATATTACGCACGAGCAAAGATGCACCCTATAGGCTTCTCTAAAATAAAATCAAGCCTATTTTCATGTTATCATACAATTTAGAGATACTCCATTAAACACATCACCCTAACTTCCTTACAAGTGGTTCGACCTATCTAAGTTCATCTCTCGTTGATAAATTGATAGTTGGTTGAAATAATACACATAATCACGTCTAACGTGGTGTTATTATTAATTAAGCACAACTCATCAAGAAAGTGCAATTAAAATAATCAATCAAGGGGTCAAAGAAAATTATACATCAACCATAACTCGGGGTTCAAAAATCTACTCTAACATGATAAATAAATAAAAGAAAATAAACTTGAATTAAAGAATGAGATCTTTTATCCACAAAGTCTTGAAGAAAAGGAACAAAAGTGTTTATAAAATTCTATCCTAATTATACAAACATTACAACCTCTCTTCTCTGTTGTATGTCTCTGCAATATATATAATAAAGGCATTTTAATGCTTTAAGAGAATTAGAAGTATGTTTCCTAAACTGATTAGGTTTCTAGAAGAAAAATTAGCAGTTGACTTGTCTGCTCCGATTATGGGCTAGTCCTTTTTTATTTTGATATTTGGTCTACTTTAGAATGAAAAAAATTCAATTATCTTCGCGTGGGCGGGTGAATCACTGAATTCTAACGTGTAAAACTGGCTCAAAGTATGCACATGCTACCAATTAATTCGAATTTTCTTCTAATTTATGTCCAAATTTAACTCTTTATTAATTTCAAACCATTCAAGTTTATGATTTTCTTGCAACCTACAATAAAACATTAAAATCTAATCAATAAAATTCTAATTTAATGCAAAATATGACGAGTGTGTATATTTTCTTTATTAAAGAGGAAGTTAAGAAAATGATATATCTTGCTCATTATATATAACATGGGTAACAATCAGCACTACGCCATAAGTGCTCATACGCAATGCTCTCTGATGTTGCCTTATGTGCCAAATGGTGTTGCCTTAGGCCTGAAATCGAAAAAGGCAACACTTTTTGAGTGTTGCATCTGCGGCCATTGCCTTTGACCTCTAATGCAATGCTTTTGTTGTGTAATGCAACACCGCTGAAAGTATTGCATATTGGTCATAATGCAACACCACCATGGCATAAATGCAACAAAATTTAGTTTTGCCTTAACTGTGAAGCTGAAACAAATGTGGGCCAGGTCGCAGTGGGGCCCACCAGTGCCACGTCAGTAATGGGGCCCAACAGTGCCACGTCAGCAGTGAGGCCCACATGCCACGTCAGCAATGGGGTCCATTTTGCCATGTTAGCAGTGGGTCCCACCAGTGCCACATCAGCAGTGGGGCCCACCAGTGCCACGTCAGCAGTGGAGCCCACCAGTGCCACGTCAGCAGTAGAGGCCCACCAGTGCCACGTCAGTAGTGGGCTGATTGACCTTATGCAACACTTTTATGATATAATGCAACACCAAATTTGACAATTGCAACATTAAAATAATTTTTTTGCAATACTATTTATTCATAATGCAACAGTGGTAAAAGTCAAATGCAACAGTTTAAAAAAAATTGAAATAGCCATTTCGTACATACATCAATCCCATCAACAACCAAGACAGATAATAAAATGCAAAAGATTAACTAATCTAACTACTTTCTTCAACAATCTACCCAGGATTAGCCTCTCCAAGTTTTTTCGGTACCCGTGTTAGGTTCTCATGCACTTTCCTTCACTTTTCCAACATAGTGCAAGCAACTGAAACAACGAAGAAGATTTTAGTATAAGCTACATTTTAGTATACGCTACTATGTTACGTGTTCAGTACAATTCTAGATTCATAGTCCTATTCTATATTATATTTAAGGATTATATTCATATTACTTGATACACCAGTTCCAAATGTAAATTGTATACCTCCAATCACAAAAAAAAATACATGTCTATATATATGCATCATGAGTTAGCAGGTCTAAATTAACAAGTGTCTTGTGTTATATATAAATGGAACGCAAGTCAAAAATAAACTAGTGAAACAAAGGGCTTGGTCAGCTAACTGCATTTAAAAATTTAAGCCACAATGTAAGCTTACTTATTAGAGAATTGATGAATGCTGATTTTCTAACATTAGTTCAGCCCCGACATGTAACCAATAATATTATATCTAGAGTTGTCATAATGAGACATTTTACAAATAAATAATTGACAAACTAATTTTATAGATAACTCATGCCCTTTCATCATATACTTACCCAAAATAGATAACCGCCAAACTAAGGAACAATGTATATGAACAGAGGATTTTTCTGAGACTTCCTGTTTCACTTGGCATGCTAAGTTCTGGACAAAAACTTCCTGTTTCATAGACGTGGGCGTGGTAGCAAAAGTAAACATTGCATAGGGAATGGGGATCTTGGGGATCAAAACATCAGAGGCTAAAAAACTTATTCTCACACACTTTGGAAATATAACAAAATTCTCACACACTTTAAATAAAAAAGGGGTGAGATCCCTTAAATAATGAAGTAAATAAGCATATTACTAGCTGTCTACGGTCTAAAAATCACTTAAAATATAGTGACATTTTAATAGCTTTTAGTTGAGCAATGTATATAACAAGATAACTACATGTGTGCAGTTGATTAAATTACCAATACCTAGCCCACAATATGGCACCAAAACACTCAATGTCATAATTGCTAGACTCCATGTATAAACTAGCTAGGTAAACAATGATCACAGAGTAATTTATAATTGAAGTGGATTAACTGATTTATGATCACAGAGTAAAAGAAAAAATGATGAACACATGAAACCCACATCACTCACAATTCTTTTCACATCGTTAACGATGATTCAACTTGTCCAAATACACACACACACACACACACATATAACACTGATAGTAACATGTAAAAAAATTTCTACAAATGTATCAGCCATCGAAGAATACACAAACTTACCAGAGGTTTGGGTGTTGAAGGTCTCATAGGTATCAATTGTCTAGATTGCTTTATAGCCAATTCCTCGAGCCTTTGGGTCTTATCAGGTAGCTACAGATATAAAACAACAGGCTTAACAAGAAAAAGAGAACATATGAACAACCAAACTGAAAATATGCACCTCAGGTTACCATTAGACGACTTTAAACAGAAATACAGATAAATTACCTCGGTATTTTGAAAAGAAGGTCTCCAATCATACAAAGCCATGCACATATTCTTCTCCTCATACCCAATCCGAGCCAAATTGGCAATCAAAACAGCTCAAAAAAAATAACCAGCAGCAAAGTAGTCTGCAACCACTAGTCCAGTAATAGGCCTGACCCTTACCCTAGGAGGATCCATCCCACTTTCATTGTCCGACGACATATGCTCCACCCAACATAAAGGCCTGCAAGCAAAAACATCACCTAATCACTAGCAAATCAAGTAAACTACTTCCAAAAAGTAAAATACTAAAATCTACTGTGAGTAATAAGTGTACCCAACTGTACAAGTTAAAAGTACATCCTATAAAACAGATAGATAACATAACAGCCAAAAAACACAATCGCCAGCTGCTACACCTACTACCACGCCAATCACGACACTTCTGCCATCTATGGCACCAACTGTAGTACCGCAACCACCTACACCAGAAGCAGCAACACCTCCTCTAGCAACCACCCCTGCATCAGCACCACCACCTAGGATAACTCCATCTTCAAGCCCTGTTGTCCCACCACCACAACCACCACAGAGTCCACCTACCTCAACTCCAGCACAAGCACCAGCTTCAGCTCCACCAAAGATCTCTCCAGCCCCAGTTAAGCAACCACCAGCCCCAGCACCTGCGAAGGCAACCCCTGCACCAGCACCTGCTAAGGTAGCACTGGTTTCACCACCAACCCCTGCTCCAGCCCCAAAAGTCCAGTCCCCAGCCCCAGCACCAATAACAGTACCACCCTCACCAGCACCAGCTCCGAGAAAACACAAGAAAAAACACAAGCACAAGAGACATCATCATGCCCCTGCACCAGCACCAATGGGAAAACTTGGAATACAAACGATAACTGCAATGATGGCTGTCACTATGCTGGTTTTTACAGTGTAGTGCTGATAAGTGATAAAAGTTTGATACCATAAACAATGTTGTGTAGCGTACAGATGATTTTACCATGAGATTGATTCTATTGTTTCAAGGCATAAAAAGTTGAATTCAACCTTTCTTTACATAAATTCTCTCATGCAACGTAGACTATAGTTATATAATAATTTAGACACTACAACTACTGCTTAACAATATAATTGAAACTAAAATATAGACGAGTATGTCAAATTTGATCAGCATCCTCTAGAACCCAAATTATGATCCGGGCAAACACGGTGAACACTGCAATGAAATGTCAGATTTAATTGGTAAAAATATATATTCTACACTAAATTAAAAAAAATAAATTATACATTTTATATTTTTAAAATTATAGGTATAAACTTTGTTTTATAGGAACAACCACCAACACATACAAATATATCCTATAAACCAACAACAATTGTCCAGACAAAAAATCCGATGATGCAACAAAAAAAAACTATCACAAGCTAATAATACAGAGAGATAACACATATATAAACAAAACAATCAACTGAAACCTTGATGAAATCCACACAATGAAAGCCCCTAACTCAAAGCCCCAATTCGAAACCCTAATCGCCTTCAAAATTAAAAAAATAGCAATTAATAGTGCAGAAACACAAAATCAAAAGTTGTAAAATACATAATTAAAGAAAAATTAAACTAATAGTAGAGATGAGTTTGTTCTCGGCCAAATCAAAACCCTAGTTTTTCTTTGCTCCTTCAGTTTAAGCTTCTTCGATGCAGTGATATTATTTGAGAGATGAGCTTACCCTAATTTAAACCCAAGCCCTAAGTTTGAACTTCATAATGATAAGATATGAGCTTTTTCGATAAACTGATTCTGAGATCTGTAAGAGAGAGAGAGAGAGTAAAGAGAGCGAGAGAGGATGTGAGAGTGTGAAAGGTTGTAATGAACATATGAGATGTGTTTTGGTTTTGGGGGCAATTTTGCCGCTCATATTTTCACCAGATAAACATATGAGATGTGTTTTGGTTTTGGGGGCAATTTTGCCACTCATATTTTCACCAGATAAACAACATAATTATATTCTTTTATTATTAATTTTACTAGGATATAATTTTATATTTTTAAAATTATAGGTATAAACTTTGTTTTATAGGAACAACCACCAACACATACAAATATATCCTATAAACCAACAACAATTGTCCAGACAAAAAATCCGATGATGCAACAAAAAAAAACTATCACAAGCTAATAATACAGAGAGATAACACTTATATAAACAAAACAATCAACTGAAACCTTGATGAAATCCACACAATGAAAGCCCCTAACTCAAAGCCCCAATTCGAAACCCTAATCGCCTTCAAAATTAAAAAAATAGCAATTAATAGTGCAGAAACACAAAATCAAAAGTTGTAAAATACATAATTAAAGAAAAATTAAACTAATAGTAGAGATGAGTTTGTTCTCGGCCAAATCAAAACCCTAGTTTTTCTTTGCTCCTTTAGTTTAAGCTTCTTCGATGCAGTGATATTATTTGAGAGATGAGCTTACCCTAATTTAAACCCAAGCCCTAAGTTTGAACTTCGTAATGATAAAATATGAGCTTTTTCGATAAACTGATTCTGAGATCTGTAAGAGAGAGAGAGAGTAAAGAGAGCGAGAGAGGATGTGAGAGTGTGAAAGGTTGTAATGAACATATGAGATGTGTTTTGGTTTTGGGGGCAATTTTGCCCCTCATATTTTCACCAGATAAACAACATAATTATATTCTTTTATTATTAATTTTACTAGTTTAATTACAGTCAAGACTGGTTTTAAGAAGTACATACTAGTTTAACTTATTTGACCATAAAAGAAACACACCATAAAAGTCTAAGATTTTTTAAATAAATTTTTAACTCATAAAATAATTAGATATTGACTATTAAAAAAACTCACCTAATAAATTTAAAATTTTTTAAAAATAATAACATCCGTACGGTTGGATCATCGAAAGTTTTTTTAAAAAAAATAGAATTAGTATTCGTTAAAAAACTAGTTAAAGGAAGACATAGTTTGACCGCTTTGACTACTATAAAATCACACGGAATAAATCTGAATTTTTTTTAAAACAATTTCACACCGCTAAAATAGTTAGATATTAACATCCGTACGGTTGGATCGTCGAAAGTTTTTTTTAAAAAATAGAATCAGCATTCGTCAAAAGAGTAGTTAAAGGGAAGACATAGTTTGACCGCTTTGACTACTATAAAATCACACTGAATAAATTTGGAATTTTTTAAAAAACTTTTCACACCACTAAAATAGTTAGATATTAACATCCGTACGGTTGGATCATCGAATTTTTTTTTTAAAAAAAATAGCTTCAGCATTCAGCACAACACTAGTTATAGAGAAAGTCTAGTTTAACCGGTTTGACTAGTATAAAATCACATAGAATAAGACTGAAATTTTTTAAAAAAAATTTGGCGCCACTAAAATAGTCAGATATTAATATCCGTACGGTTGGATCGTCGAAAAAGAAATTTAAAAAAATAGATTCAGCATTCAGCACAACACTAGTTACAGAGAACGACTGGTTTGACCGCTTTTACTACTATAAAATTACACTGAATAAATTTAAAATTTTAAAAAAAACTTTTCACACCATTAAAATAGTTAGATATTAACATCCGTACGGTTGGATCGTCGGAAAAGAAATTTTAAAAAATAAATTCAGCATTCACCACAACACTAGTTACAGAGAAAGTCTAATTTGACCGGTTTGACTAGTATAAAATCACATAGAATAAAACTGAAATTTTTTTAAAAAAAATTGACGCCACTAAAATAGTCAGATATTAACATCCGTACGGTAGGATCGTCGATTTTTTTTTAAGAAAATAGATTCAGCATTCAGCACAATACTAGTTATAGAGAACGTCTAGTTTGACCGGTTTGACTAGTATAAAATCACATAAAATAAAATTGAATTTTTTTAAAAAAAAAATTACATTACTTTTTAGTAATATATTAACATCTGTACAGTTGGATCGTCGGAAAAGAAATTTTAAAAAATAAATTCAGCATTCAGCACAACACTAGTTACAGAGAAAATATAGTTTGACCGGTTTGACTTGTATAAAATCACATAGAATAAAACTGAATTTTTTTAAAAAAAAATTGGCGCCACTAAAATAGTCAGATATTAACATCTGTTCAGTTGGATCCTCGAAATTTTTAAAAAAAAAATAGATTCAGCCTTCACCACAACACTAGTTATAGAGAACGTCTAGTTTGACCGGTTTGACTAGTATAAAATCACATAGAATAAAACTAATTTTTTTAAAAAAAAATTAGCACCACTAAAATAGGCAGATATTAACATCCGTATGGTTGGATCATCGAAAATAAATTTAAAAAAATTGATTCAACAATCGGGTTATACTAATTATTATATAAAGACTAGAAAATTCAAAGGCAACACTAAACAACCAAATGCAACGCTACCATATTAAATGCAACGCTTTTAATGGGGACCACCAGCCACATCAGCAAAGCCCCACTGCCACGTCAGCAGTGGTGGGTCCCCCCACTGCCACGTCAGCACTGGACCACCAGCCACGTCAGCAAGGCCCCACTGCCACGTCAGCAGTGGTGGGTCCCCCCACTGCCACGTTAGCGTGGGTCCCACTGCCACGTCAGCGTGGGTCCCACTGCCACGTCAGTAGTGGTGGCCCACTGGTGGGCCCCGCCAGCCACGTCAGCATGGGTCCCACTGCCACGTCATCCGTGGTGGGCCCCCACTGCCACGTCAGCACTAGCCCACTGCCACGTCACTAATTATTAAAAAAATTTAGCTAATGCAACACCATTCGTTAGTGTTGCATTCACTGCAACACCGTGAGTAATATGCAACACGAAGTTTTATCTAATGCAATACTATTTTAGCAGTGTTGCAAAAGAGCCAAAAATTCAGAATTACCGCAACATTTTCAGTGCAACGCTTTCTAAAAGTATTGACTATGGCGTAGTGCCGGTGAAAACTTTTTAGCGTGAGAACCGTGAAAGCTAAAATGAAATTTTGCAGAACCATAATGAATAATGCAATAAAAAATGTTTAGATAACCTTTTTATTATAGTTTTACAAATAAAATTATAGTTCTCCACTATTTTTTTCATTTTTTATTATGGTTATGTAGGATTTAGAAAACGTTTTCACGGTTCTCACGCAAAAAAGTTTCAGCGGAGTGTTGCACAATATTAACAAAATATAGAACTCCAACACAAACTGCCAGCAGAACCTACTTTGGCTCTCGGTCAATAAGTACTGAACAAATGTGAGCGGCGGTTACGGTCAGCGCTGTTGGTCAGTTTTACCCCCATTTTTTGTAGAGAACACAATTCCATAACTTTACAAAACAGCACATTAGCTTAAACATTCTAATATATAGAAAAGCACTACACATCGAAAACATAATTACAACACCATTTTAGAGGAGAGTAATTTTCTCAGTTGTCATCATGGTAGAGTTACACACAGGGCAGGGACAGTGAAGACAAACTTTGAGAATGAAAAAATTCCCCCCTACATGTTCTTGAGCGATTAGAGGAGCAATGGTGATGTATAACCCCGTTCAAGGTCGTCCAGAACACCCTGAAGGTGATTTGTATGGACAACTAATTAATATATTATGTATCATGAACAATCCCCTTATAATGGTGGCCTGAAAAGATAAGTAGTGGTTAGTGCAAATTATTAATTAAAGCACTATTTATACTATAAATAAGTTCCATAGCATTCACAACTAAATTGTAATAATTAAAATTTGAGAAACCTGCAAGCAGTTAATAATATATACTCGTTCCCATATGTTTTCTTCTATTTTATTTTCAAATATATTTTTCTTCCAAATTAAATGATGAACTCCCCGTGATCTATAGGTTTCTTACTTCAAAATCAAAATTTTGCAACCACAATTTTAACAAAATTTATAAACTTATCTAAACAAATATATTAGAGAATGTTTTCACAAATCTGAATCAAGATGAAGAAGTCAAAAATATGATTTGAGTTAAAATGGAAGAGTTTTAAGACAGTTCCCAATAGATCCATAATTTATTTTACTTCGATTATAAATTTGTAGATCTAACAAATATCAATTGTGTAAAAAAAGTGATTACATGGTACTTTAAGGTATATAAGCATAAGATTATTTAGCATAAGATTAAAAGTATCTCTGTAGATAGAGCTACCTGCACATGGATATAGTTGTCATCATCGTCTTCTGAATTCTCTTCTTCTTCTTGACCGGAAAAATTTCTCATCTCAGTTTTGGAACTTTGTATGCAGGGCCTCTTCTATATTATATACAATGGGTTTTGATTATAGAGGCAAGTGAAATTGATGTTGATTGATGTCGTTCTCTGATATGTTATGGCCATATATATACACAAACATTTGATACCCTTCCAATATATTCCACACTCATCCAGTATATTCCACACTCTTCTAACAACTTCTAGGATAATAACAATTATAATAAAATATTGAAAAATTCTACTTTTCCAAAGGAGAATATATTATTAAGACATTGGATATCTTTATGCACAACGGGTCACTTATTTATCAAATTTACATTTATTTGTCCGGCTCCAATGGGATACAAAATATTTTATTGATTGATATTGACCAACATATGAACATTTGATGCCTTCATGTATAAAAGTCTAGATCAATTCTCCAAAATAAAAACTAGTAGTTTAATGGTTTAAGTTATTATTTAAATTTTGAAGTAATTAATTTTGATAAAAAAAACTAAAATATTTTAATAAAAATTAAGTGTGTAACAAATAAATGAATTATCACAATTTCATAATAATAAAAATATTTTTTTTTATAAATTTACACATGATACACATTTTTTCTATCTTTCACAAGCAGCCTGTTGTTTCTATATTTCACTTTTAATAAAGCACACCCTCCCACTCACAAACACACAAACACATCTTCTCTCTCTATGATTTGCTCTCTGTTCCATCTTCGATTCCCGACTAATAAAAACTACTAATTGCTTTGTGATTTGAGCCGTCCATCAACTAAAGATTTAGTTTGTTCGTGCCTTCTTGAATTTGAATTAGGCCAATCTTTGACTTGGATTCAAATTGATTTCAATTTAATAATTTAATGGGTTAATTGCTCTTGAATTAATTTTGTTTAGATTTTTTTATTTCAAGGTTGATTTGGATTCGAAATTAGGGCTTCTTCAACATGAGATTCAGTTTGTTTTTAGGGTTCCGATTTATAGGTATTAAAATATTTCTATTTTGTTATATATAAAAAAATGTTATTGTGTCAATTTGTAATAATATATTATTAGTTTTATTTATAAAAAATATTTATAAATTTATTTTCTTGGACAGTTTTTTTTAGTATTAACGATAACCATTTAATTAATCAATTAAAAATAATATTATAGAGCACTAAAAACCTAAAACTAAAATAAATCCACTCCACTCCAAAAATTTATATTACATATCATTAAAATGTAATTTACTCTTTAATAAATAGAATACTTTTTAATGAAGAATATCTTATATTAAATATTATGATATGCCACCTTTGTTTTTGGTTAAATAAGAATAAATAGATTTGATTACTCTACTCATACACATGCTATAAACAAATATTAGCTTGACTGTAAGTATGTATTAAAATCCCATTATGTCAACTAGGGTGAAATCTCATAATCTAATTTAGCATGTATATTTATGTATGTGATGTATATTTATATAGTTCGGGATCATGTTGAATGTGTATATTATTTGATTACTCTATTCATACACTTGCGGATTAACAAATGTTGGTCCCTTGCCTTTCGAAAATTGGTAGGTACTACCGTCAACGACTTGACTATATTGATCTGAATTTCAATATAAGTATGTATTTGAATATCAATATGTCAACCAAGATGAAATCTCATGATCTAATTACACAGCATGTATATTTATGTATGAGATGGATACTTTTTATTATTACGGCAGTCTCTAATACGCTTAGTGTAGTTCAAGATCATCTTGAATGTGTATATGATTTGATTTCATTGTCACATTCAGGCATGCATGAACTAAGAATTTATCTTCATTTCATTTCCAATATTGACCACTAATTTCTCCTGAATCTTCAAATTGATCATGTTCAATAGTTCATCATTGAGATCGATAATACTCATACCGTTAAAAGTAGAAACTTGTGAATGTGGAAAATTTTCATTATTGATACGTGTTTCTTGGGTTCCAAATTGTGAACCTAAGGTTTAAAAATTTTGAGGGTATGGAAATTGATATTGAGAATTTTGAGTATATCGAGAGAAATGATTTGAAAATGGAAATTGAGGAATTGAAGTTTGAAAATAATAATTTGGAATGAGATTTAGATTTGGATTTGATGGATTATCCATTTTTACACTACAAGAAAAACAACTTCAGACAACACCGATCTGACAACGCTCAGCGAAAAAAGTGTTGTCCAGAATTAACATACAATGGTTTATTTTCGACCTTAAAAATGTATCGTCTGATCTATACTCATTACAATGGTTTAACAAACCATTGTGTAGAAATTATAGTCAGACAAGTGTTTGAAACGGCAGTGTTGTGCTAATGAATACGTTCATACAATGGGTTACATAACTATGGTCTTATTAACATTCACACAATAGTACTTCTCACCGTTGTTTGAACGAAGTTAATCATACAAGTGTTTGAAAGGGTTGTGTTGTGCCAATGAGCAGTTTCAGACAATGGGTTTTATATCCATTGTTTGATTACAATACACACAACATAATTACTAACCATTGTTTAAACCTAGTCAATCATACAAGTGTTTATTTTGTGTTGTCTTATCTTTAGTCAGACATATGTTTTTAATCTAAAACTGTTGTCCTATTTACTGTATTTTAAAAAAATAGAGACAAGGCAGAGCCTTGCCATCCTAACACTAAACAACACAAACATAAAAGAGATCCTTGTCGGATATACACTAAATAACACAAACATAAAAGATCCTTAAACAAATCAAATCAATAATCATCCCTACAAACCATTACAAATGTTTAGTAATAATTTAACATAGCAATTAAGTTAAAATAAAATAACATGTTATGATCATTCAAGTTGAATTTCTTCATCAACATCTCGCATGTAACTTGTCACATCCTCGAAATCATCATCCGGTAGATTTGGCATAAAGAACTCATTCTCAAGTTCTACTTCGACGGATCCCTCATTTTCATCATCACTATCTTCGTAGTATTTTCTCTCGGGAAATTTCAAGACCACGGACCATAATTTTTGAAGAGGGTCGTCGATGTAACAAACCTGCTTAACATGTGTTGCTAACACAAATGGATCATTCAAAAAACCAAACTTATTCAAATTAACTAAGGTATATCCCAATTCATCTACCTTAATCCCTTTGTTCATATCTACCCACTTACAAAGAAAAAGAGGTACCCTAAAGCTGTTATAGTCCAACTCTCATATTCTTGTAATAACTCCGTAGTATGTCTGTGATGTATGCTCAATATTTTTATCTGTAGCTTGCACAACCATTGTATCAGCATCTACACAAACTCCGCTGCACTGAACTTGGCGTGTGTCATCACGATCCTTGGTGCTAAAGGTAACCCCATCTATCTTGTATCCACTGAATGTGGGTACATCGTTATTTGGCCCGTCTGCAATCCACCTGATCTCCGGGGGTACATCCTTTTCATCATGCAAATAAGAAGCAATCTTCAAAGAAAAAAGTAAATATAAGTTGTAGGTTTCCTAAAACAAATTGTATATATGTAAGTAATTAGTTCCAAAATTTTTAAATAAGTACATAATTAGACTATAAGGATATGTAGTACCTTTTCTTTAAACCAGCTGGGGAACATTTCATTTTGCTTATTCTTTAGCCACATTTCATCATTTTCATGTTCCAGATATTTTTCCATCAAAAATGACATGTGTTCACTACAATAAAAATAATGACATATAAATATTTTTATTTGGTATAAAATTCTAGTCAAAATAAATAAATAAAAAGTGACTAACTGAAAATATGGCACAACATCAGTGCTATTTTGTAGGACACACAGATGCGCAAGGTGCAAATCATTGGTGCTCGGGGTTATCATCGTTGCACCAGATAATGGTCTACATTTTCCATCCTTTGTACGTCTGCCAATTTTTGGAACTTCGATAGTCGCTTCTTCAAAATTCACCAAACACTCAACCGCCTCTTCTGCAATATATGCTTCGGCAATACAACCTTCTGGTCGAGCCCTGTTCCTTACATATCCCTTGAATGTTTTCATATATCTCTCAAAAGGATACATCCACCTAAGAAAAATTGGCTCGTAAAGCTCAACCTCTCGCACAAGATGAATAGAAAGATGAATCATTATATCAAACAATGAATGAGGGAAATACTTTTCAAGCTGGCATAAAGTTTCCACCAATTGAGCTTGCATTTTCTCCAATTTATCAACCTCAATGACTTTACTGCAAATTGTCTTAAAGAAGAGACAAAACCTAATAACAGTGTACCTGACCTGTTTGTCTAGTGACGATCGAATTGCAATTGGGAGCAAGTGATGTAAAATTATATGGCAGTCATGAGATTTCATTCCGGTAAGTCGAAGATTTTTCATTGATACTAAACTCCTAATATTAGAACAAAAACCATCAGGCAACTTCATGTCAAGAAAGGATGAGCAGACAACTTTTTTTTTCAGAATGAGTTAAATTCCAAACAGCCAACGGAAACTTCCCCTTTTTCCCCGAAGTTTCTGGCCTCAAGTTTAATTTTACTCCCATTGCAGCCATGTCAAGACGAACAGATTCCTTGTCTTTTGTTTTCTTTGGTATATTTAGTAAGGTACCAAGTAAAGCTTCACATATATTTTTCTCGATATGACATCGAGAATATGCCTAACTGGCAAATATTTCCAATACTCGAGTTGAAAAAATATAGAAAGCTTCTTCCACACAGGCCGAGGATCTTCTTTCTTTCTGCGAGGCTGTCGCTGTGTCTTTCCATAGACATGACCTTGTCGATGTTGTATCCTTTGAAGCACTTCGTCCCCGGTTAACGGAATAGGAGCAGATTCTTTTTCAACGGTGTTATCAAAAGCTACTTTCTGCCTTCGATATGGATGATTACATGGCAACCACCTTCGATGTCTTCTAACCATTGTCTTCCGGTAATTAGGCAACCTAGAAGCTTTTGTTTGATCAACACAGACCACACAACCGTTATAACCTTTGATAATATTACCCGACAAGTTACCTAAGGCTGGATAGTCACTAATTGTCCACAATAAAATGGCCCTTAGCATGAAGGACTCCTTCTTATATGCATCATACACTTCTTTTCCATGCCACAATTTCTGCAGATCTTCTATAAGTGGTTGAAGAAACACATCGATATCATTTCCAGGCTGATTTGGTCCGGATATCAACAAACATAGCATTATATACTTTCTTTTCATACAAAGCCATGGTGGAAGGTTGTAAATTGTTAGCAAAACTGGCAAACAAGAGTGATCAGTTCCATTTCCGTGGAAAGGATTAAATCCATCAGATGATAAAGCTAGCTGTAGGTTTCTACAATCAGAAGCGAAGTCAGGCCACTTCTCATCGACTTCTTTCCATGTTTTTGAATCTACTGGATGTCGTATTTTATCATCCTTCAGTCTATCTGTGTGATGCCAAGTCAAGTCTTTTGCCGTTTGAGGTGACTTGAATAAATTTCTCAATCGCGGTATTAGTGGAAAATACTAAAGAACCTTAGCAGGAACCCCTTCAATTTCATCTCCTTTTTTATTCAACTTCCATCTAGAGGCCTGACAAACGCGACATCTTGTCTCATCTTCATCTCTCTCGCCACAGTATAAAAGACAGTCATTGAGACACACATGTATTTTTTCATACTCCATTCCTAAAGAACACAAGGTTTTCTTAGCTTCACTAAAAGAAGAAGGAAGAGTGTTACCTTCTGGAAGCATAGTCCCAAGTACAAGTAGAAGTTCAAAAAAACAAGAATCAGACATTTCAAATTTTGCTTTCAAGTTATATAACTTCACTAAAGCCTTCATTTTAGTAAATCCATCACATCCAGGATAAAGGGGTTCATGTTCAGATTGAAAATGGTTGAAGAAATTTGAAAAATCATCATCGTCTTCATCAGCATTCTCTGTTCTCACGGGGATTTGATCCACGGATTGTGAACCATCACTCTCTTCCTCAGCAACAGAACCTTGTTTAGTATCATTTTCTCCATGCCAAATCCAACACGTGTAGGTCTGATCGATACCATGTTGAAAAAGATGGTCTCTCACCGTTCGAGCATTCCATGATTTACTATGTGCACATTTTAAACATGGACAACTAATTTTATTTACCTCACACCCATTCTCAAATGCAAACATTAACAATTCTTCCACTCCTAGTTGAAACTCTTTTGTTCTTCTATCAGCCCTCAACCATGATTTATTCATATTTGAAAATAAATGACAAAATACCCAGCTACTAGAATATAAGAGAATGCCCAAACTAACAACAAATTAACTCTAGAATATATTTCAACTAGAATAGCAAGTTATGAGAAGACTATGGCCAACAAGAGTAAACCCAGCAACTATGGCCAACAAGAGTAAACCCAGCAACTTATCTGAAGAGAAAATAGCAGCTATGATTGTCAAGTAAACCCAGTAACTTATCTGAAGAGAAATGTTTTCCTCGATTTCCAGCTCCTGCTCCTCGATTTCCTCTCTTCTTTATAAAGGGACGAGAGTATGCTTTCCGTTTGAGTGAAATTAGGTTTCTAATTTGAGATTTGGGGTTGTTTTTTTTATATCTGTACACTTAAAACTTAAGTCAACCGACAACGGTTTTTACATTACAAAACCTTGTATCCATTGACATCATACAACACAATTGTTACAAAAACCATTGCCTAGTTTTAGGTAGAGGACAAAAAATAACTTATTATGATAAGATGAAAAATGTTTTATTGTTCCTTTCGTTAAAAAAACACGAAAAAATAATCGAAAATTTTTAGTTTTTTTAATACATCACTAAAATCAAAAGATCTTAACATCCGTACGGGTGGATCATTAAAAAATAATAATTTTAATATAATACAGAGATAATTATAGATTTATGACAACCTGACTAACTACATCCTAACTTGTTCATATAAAACACAAACTTGTATACACATGTTCGAACTATAAAACCATCTACTTATTACTAACAAACTATATAATTATAAATATCAATTTTGATTTAAAAAATGAGATTTTTAATTTATTTAGTTTTTTATAAAATGAATAAATAATTTTATTTTTATTATTTTATAATAATAAAATAATACAACACAATTGTTACAAAAACCATTGCCTAGTTTTAGGTAGAGGACAAAAAATAACTTTTTTATGATAAGACGAAAAATGTTTTATTGTTCCTTTCGTTATAAAAAGCACGAAAAAATAATCGAATTTTTTTAATTTTTTTATACATCACTAAAATCGAAAGATCTTAGCATCCGTACCGGTGGATCATCGAAAAATAATAATTTTAATTTAATACAGAGATAATTATAGATTTATGACAAACTGACTAACTACATCCTAACTTGTTCATATAAAACACATACTTGTATACACATGTTTGAACTATAAAACCATCTACTTATTACTAACAAACTATATAATTATAAATATCAATTTTATTTAAAAAATGAGATTTTTAATTTATTTAGTTTTTATAAAATGAATAAATAATTTCATTTTTATTATTTTATAATACAAACATACGTATATATAATTTCATATTTGTTCCTAACTCTTGTAATTTATCATATAATTTATATATTATATAAATTATACTATTCCATTTTCTTAAAATTTAAAATTTTTAATTTTTAATTTTTTTTATTATATATAAATATATAATTTTAAAATTTTAAAATACTTTTTATAATTTATAAATTTTTTTACCATTTCATTTTTCATTTCCCACCAATTGTTCCCCTCACTCCCCCCCAAATCCTCGATAATTTCAAAACCCTCTTGTACGTCTTACTCACTTTCCCCTTGCTCTTTTTCAAACCCTTTCTCACCTTTTTCATCTAACTCTCTCCCATCACTTTTCTCATCTCCCATTACTTTTCTCATCTCTCATTTCTAATCTCTCTCACGAGGTAATCTCTTCTCTCTCATCTCTCACTTAACATATGTTTAATATATGTTTGTGGGTTTAATATGTTTTTCGATTTAAGTTCAATATGCATGCCGTTCATTTATTTGATTTATTTGTATCTAGGGTTTATATATTTATGGGTTTAATATATTTGTGGATATATTTGTGGGTTCAATATGCATGCTCCTTTTTTATATGGGTGTGATATTGAGATTTATTTTTATGAGGGGTTTTTTGGGGTTTAAGGGGTTTATATTTTGTTTGATATGGTTGGGGTTTATATTTGATCTGTTTGTGTATATGGGTTTTATGGGTTTTATATTTTGATATGTTTGTGGGGATATGATGTCATGATCTCTGTTTTGTAGTAGTTTGTGGGGTTATGATGTGATGATCTCTGTTTTGTAGTAGTTTGTGGGGATATGATGTGATGATCTCTGTTTTATATTTGATATGTTCATTGGTTGTGATGTGCAGATTTACTATGGCAAAATCAAAAAAGACAAAATCTACTCCTAATCCAACCACCACCAGAGTACTTATAAAGGCTCTAAAAAGAAATCGGTCTCTAGAGACACTAGAACCTAGCAAAAGTAATTCTTCTCCAGAATCTGTAAAAAAGAAAGCTATATCGAGTACCTTGTAAAAGCAGTTGACGTCAAAGAAGAGGAAGCGGGTGAATGAGCCTGAGCCACCACAATGCATAGAAACCTTTACAATGCAAGGACTTCAGCTTTTGAAACGTGGTGCCGTTACAATGCATAGAATTGTCAGACAAAAGATTTTGGGCATTATGCACCATGTGTTCTTCAATGACAAGGGCGAGTCATATGGTAAAGCAGGGACACATGCAACCGTATATAGGGGTTCTTGCAAGAACTAAGACTCCAATTTATTATGCTACATGGAAGAAAGTTCCGAAAGAAAGGAAAAACAAGATTTGGGAGTGTGTGAAGGTATAAAATTCCAACTCACTAAGTATTAATTCCAACTCCAATTTAGTTACTTAAAATTTTATATCTTTGAGTATTAATTTGTTAATGCTTACTCTTATACATGGCGTTCGATGTACCTCTATCAGCTGAAAAGATGGTATTAAAATCTGTGTGCCAGAAGTGGAGGGAGTTTAAAAGCCATTTAACAACTGACTATATCCTTCCTTATTGTGATCAACCTGAGGTGCTAAAGTATCCTCCAGCTGATTACTCTTTCATTGATAAGGCTCATTGGGACATGTTTGTTGCTGCGCGGACATCCGCTAAATTTCTTGTATGTTGTTCTTTGCATTGTTTATAAAATTATCTGATATTATGATTATTTACCAGTACATCTTTGTTGCTAACATTTTAGTATTTTTATACAGGAACTTCACAATAATCAGACAAAGATAAGGGAATTAAATTTGTATCCTCACCGTTTATCTCGCAAAGGTTATTCTAATCTAGAACAAGAACTGGTTAGTGATCACAAAACCTTTACTACTTCATGTTCCAATACATTGATTGAAACCTTTACTCTTCTCAAATTTGTTGCCATGTATAGTCGGCAGGTGATCCTACCATAAAGATAGATCGGTCAGAAACCTGGATCAAAGCTTGAAAGGATAAGGATGGAAATTTTCTGAATGATGAAGTAAGAGAAGTTGCTGAAAAAATTGTAAGTTATTACTTCCTCTTTCAATGGAACATAAGCACCAACAAACTATCTGAGTTATTAATTAACTAGCTTCCTTTTGTATGTTTTGTTTATTTTTTAGGAGAAGATGAAAAAGGCGGTTAGTGAAGGGGAAGTGATAGTAGAAGGTGTTAATGACGTGTTGACTAAGGTGTTGGGTAACCCAGAGCATCGAGGAAGAGTACGTGGCCAAGGAGTTCATGTCAAACAGTCCACCTACTTTAATCTTCCCAGGCAAAAGAAAAAAATGACCATGGATAAAAAGATACGAGAGGGTGTTCAGAAGTTTATGGCAGAGGAGACGTCAAAGATCGTTCAACAGAGAGATGCATTTTGGGCATCTGAAATTGAAAAGTTGAAAGCAAGTTTTACTGGAAAAAATGTAAAGTGTGATGGTAGTTCAATGATTGATTCGCAGCAGGGGAGTTGTTCAAAAGGTGGAGATGTTATCAACAAGGAGTTGGATCGGCTTGGAGGAGTTGGAGGTGTAAAAAAGAAGTTGGATCTTGTTGAACATGAAGTTTTGGTTGAAGAGAAAAATGAGGAGGCTGTGGATGTTGATGTACAAATTGAGGGCGAGAAAATGAAGGTCGAGTTTACCGCTAAAAAAGTTGTTCCTCCAGTTGTGGGTGGTATGGAATGGCAGTTGGCAGTTGGATCCCCCAAAAATGTTGTTGCTTTTGCCACAATGGAAATAGATGCTGAAGGATGCGAACAAACTCTTCATGGAGTGCCACTGGTGAAAGAAAATGCACGAGTGTCAATCACTCGTGTAATCCAGGGAGATGCTAAGATTCCTTTCCCACTTAAAGATGAAATCCAAACTGTAGAAGAAGCTTTTGGAACATTTGTAACATGGCCGAGGGACCTTATACTTCATATGAATCCAAGTACGTACTGGAACTGCACCACTAGTGATAAGTACTCCGGATCCAGTGATACATAATGCGAAGGTTAAATTTTCTCTAATCCTTAAAATCACTTGAATATATATATTGCATTAGGTTAAAATTACTTTCTATTTATCTGCTTATTTATCATGTAAGTTTATATCCTTAGCTTTATCTTCAATTCATTTTTAGGGAGGCAAGAAAAATATTGGCAAGAAGTGGAAGAATATGAAAGACTGTGGTTTAGATTATGTGGTAGAAATGGGTGCAGATTACCCCTCTGACTTGAAACGTTTATGGATATGGGCAAAGGATGCTATGACTGGTGGCAGAACAACCCATTTTCAGCTATGCCCAGATGCTTTTGGATCAACCAAAAAGCAGGTTCTTCTTTTATCAGATGTGTACGCTTTGTGCTCTAGAGGTGAAATTTCAGGCTCGATCATTTGCATCTACATTCAGTAAGTGTTAAGATTTGAACTAAATTTAGCTTAAAAGTACAATTTCTATTTATTTACCTAGCGCATCTGCTTTGTTTAATATGTGTATATGTGTTGACGAGTATTTAAATTTTGTAGTTTACTACAAGAAAATTTGAAAAGGAACAAGATGACTAGCATGATAGCGTTTGTGGATCCTGGCATCATAGGGGCCAATGGTTGTAGTTCTGCTGAAGATAAGTCGCGTGCCATTGCTACTAGATTCAAGAATGCTAAGAAAGGGAAATATTTTCTCTTGCCATATAGCCATGCGTGAGTATTTGTTTTTTAATTTCTTGCAGTTTATACTATTAATAACCTAGACAATTAAAGGTGCATAATATCATTGTTCTATTTTCCTGAATGGATAAAAATTCAACCATTTAATTTATTGAGTTATTTGTTATAGTTTATAATGATATATATGTTCAAGATTTGGTAGGAACCACTGGGTGTTGAGTGTTGTTAATCCTGATGCTCAAATAGTTTACCACTTGGACCCCTTGAAACGTAGAATTGCAAGTGCAGAGTGGATTGAAGTGATTGATAGGTGAGAGTACACTAACAGAACTTTATGTATTTAGCAATTCATTTTATAATTTAAGAATATTGTGCTAATGCTGATTTATAATATATTTGTTGAAGAGCTATTAAACTTTATAAGGAGAAGGCGAAGAGGTTTTTGAAGAACAAAATAATATGGGAGAATCTAGCGGTATGAGGCTTATTCATAACATATATTTTATCATTTAATTTAGATGAGTATAGACATGTAATTATTTTTTATATATATTTGTTAGGGAGTTCCTGTCCAGAGTGGAAGCGTGGACTGTGGTTTGTTTATGATGTTATACATGAAGGAAATAAGTGAAGATAAGGACTTTGATTTTTGCGTGAAGGTAAATATTGAAATGCTCTTATTTTTTGTCTGAACCTCGTGTTTTATGTATTTTATTTTGAAATATTCTAACTTGAGCTGCACTTATTTCATTTTTCAGTGGATTCGAAGGACCAACTTGACTTACAGTGAAGCTGATATCAATGGAGTTAAGAATGAATGGGCAAAGTTCTTCCTAAAGCACTACACTTGTTAAGTGCTTTAATATTCACTGTTAGCTTATGTCCTATCAAACTTCGTTCTACTAGTAGATATTTTGGGTATATTTTTGGGTCATTTATCTGTTGTGGAACCAATTCATCCATAAATATGTTGATGTCATGTTAGAAGTTGTCTTTTGTTTGGTCGAAATGTATCAAATGGTATGATTTTGTGGATGTCTTGATGGATAATATGTTGGATGAATTGGTTCGATAAGTGGTAAATATTAGTTTGTTTGGTGATGGAATATTGAATGTTATAAATGGTAATGTATTCGATTGTTGGTGGTTTAATTTTATGGTTTGTTCGTTTAATTTAGTAACATTTATTCATAGCATAAATGAAACTAGTGCTTAATGTGGGATTAGGCAATAGTTTCCTAATATGTAAACTATTGTTTAGAAAACGAAACCTTTGTATATGTTCTTTCTCACAATAGCTTTTAATAACAATATTGTTAAACGAGTTTCCTATCAAGTAAACCATTGTAGGAGGAAATATATATAATGATATCTAAAAATGAAACCATTGTATGAGAAAATATAGACAATGATCCAGAAACGGAAACATTGTACATATTGTTTCTGACAACGATTTTTAAACAGCGACACTCTTGTATAACAAAGTTGTATACAATGGTTCTCTAATTAATAAACCATAAGTAAATATAAACAATTATTAAAAAGGAAACTATTGTAATAATTAGCTCAGACAACATTTTTCAAACACTAAAAGCTTTGTAAATCTGTGCTATACACAATAGTTTTATAACAAGAAAGCCATTATAGGATCCCACATATACAATTATCTATAAATGAAATGATTGTCTGAAACACTTCTCGCAATAGTATCCGACCAACAAAATATTGTTGCAAGCCTCTCATAACAACAGGTTATACGTTCAGACACAATTGTCTATAAATACGAAAGACAACATTTTGTAAACTCTACCTGTTATGTTTATTGAATTCTAACAACGGATTGAAACAACGAAACGATGGAAAATCTTAAAGCAGGACAATGGTCTTTAAACTGAATTATTTTTGTTAGTAGTAGTTGAACAATGTTTTTTAACAAACAGACCGTTGCCTTTTCTTCACTCAGACAACGATTATGCACCGTTGTGTGATCCGTGTATCAGACGGCGGCTCAATATTCAACGGTTTTCCTGGGTATGAGACAACAGGCAAAAACGCTTGTATGAAACTGTTTTTCTTGTAGTGTTATATTTTTAACATATGGAAAATAAGAATTTGGAACTGGAAATTGTGTGTTTGGGATTTGAAAATTTGGGTTTGGATTTTGTGGGTTTGAAGATGGAGAATTATTAGGATTTTTTTTAAAAGTTGAAGTAGTGTAAAAATTCAATGAAAGGGACTACTATTTATAATTATACAGGTAATATATATATATATATATATATATACATATATATACATATATATATATATATACATATATATATATATATACATATATATACATACAAGTGAAAAAGTAATTAATACAGCAAATGCCCGTTATATGATAAAGGAATTGATACATGGACGGTCAAAAGTGAAAAAATAAGAAAATAATTGATAAAGAAAAAAGTGATTAAGATAGCCTAGTGTCCCTAGGACACTTTGTAGTCTTACAATAGTTCTATTTTGTTATATATAGGAAAAATGTTATTGTGTATAATTTGTAATAATATATTATAAGTTTTATTATAAAAATATATCTTTAGTTTCTTTAACATAATTTGTTTGTAATAAAATATGGAGAGATTATTAAACTAATATTATACTAAAGCAAATTATAATTATTAAACAATTACTTAAAAATATCTACAATTAAGTATCCTCACTAGTATGAATCAATGAAATTATGATTTTCTGCCCTAGTTAGTTAGATGTATTACTCACCAGCAAAGATGCACCCTATAGGCTTCTCTAAAATACAATCAAGCAAATTTTCATGTTATCATGCAATTTATACAATCAAGCCTATTTTCATGTTATCATACAATTTAGAGATACTCCATTAAACACATCACCCTAACTTCCTAACAATCCGTTCGACCTATCTAAGTTCAACTCTCGTTGATAAATAGATATTTGGTTCAAATAATACACATAATCACGTCTGACGTGGTGTTATTATTAATTAAGCACAACTCATCAAGAAAGTGCAATTAAAATAATCAATCAAGGGGTCATAGAAAATTATACATCAACCATAACTCGGGGTTCAAAACTCTACTCTAACATGATAAATAAATAAAAGAAAATAAACGTGAATTAAACAATGAGATCTTTTATCCACAAAGCCTTGAAGAAAAGGAACAAAAGTGTTTATAAAATTCTATCCTAATTATACAAACCTTACAACCTCTCTTCTCTGTTGTATGTCTCTACAATATATATAATAAAGGCATTTTAATGCTTTAAGAGAATTAGAAGTATGTTTCCTAAACTGATTAGGTTTCTAGAAGAAAAATTAGCAGTTGACTTGTTTGCTGCGATTATGGGCTAGTCCTTTTATATTTTGATATTTGGTCTACTTTAGAATGAAAAAAAATTCAATTATCTTCGCCTGGGCGGGTGAATCACTGAATTCTGCCGTGTAAAACTGGCCCAAAGTATGCACGTGCTACGAATTAATTCGAATTTTCTTCTAATTTATGTCCAAATTTAACTATTTATTAATTTCAAACCATTCAAGTTTAGGATTTTCTTGCAACCAACAATAAAACATTAAAATCTAATCAATAAAAATCTAATTAAATACAAAATATGATAAGTGTGTATATTTTCTTTATTAAAGAGAAAGCTAAGAAAATGATATATCTTGCTCATTATATATAACAAGGGTAACAATCAGATGAAAATTTTTTAGCGTGAGAACCGTTAAAGCTAAAATGAAATTTTGCAGAATCATAATAAATAATGCAATAAAAAATGTTTAGATAACCTTTTTATTATAGTTTTACAAATCAAATTATAGTTCTCCACTATTTTTTCATTTTTTATTATGGTTATGTAGGATTTAGAAAACATTTTCGCTGTTCTCACGCAAAAAAGTTTCAACAGAGTGTTACCCAATATTAACAAAATATAGAACTCCAACACAAACTGCCAGCAGAACCTACTTTGGCTCCTTATCAATAAGTACTGAACAATTGTGAGCGGCGGTTCCGGTCAGCGCTGTTGGTCAGTTTTACCCCCATTTTTTGTAGAGAACACAAGTTCCATAACTTTACAAAACAGCACATTAGCTTAAACATTCTAATATATAGAAAAGCACTACACATCGAAAACATAATTACAACACCATTTTAGAGGAGAGTAATTTTCTCAGTTGTCATCATGGTAGAGTTACACACAGGGCAGGGACCGTGAAGACAAACTTTGAGAATGAAAAAATTCCCCCCTACATGTTCCTGAGCGATTAGAGGAGCAATGGTGATGTATAACCCCGCTCAAGCTCGTCCAGAACACCCTGAAGGTGATTTGTATGGACAACTAATTAATATATTATGTATCATGAACAATCCCCTTATAATGCTGGCCTGAAAAGACAAGTAGTGGTTAGTGCAAATTATTAATTAAAGCACTATTTATACTATAAATAAGTTCCATAGCATTCACAACTAAATTGTAATAATTAATATTTGAGAAACCTGCAAGCAGTTAATAATATATACTCGTTCCCATATGTTTTCTTCTATTTTATTTTCAAATATATTTTTCTTCCAAATTAAATGATGAACTCCCCCAGATCTATAGGTTTATTACTTCAAAATCAAAATTTTGCAACCACAATTTTAACAAAATTTATAAACTTATCTAAACAAATATATTAGAGAATGTTTTCACAAATCTGAATCAAGATGAAGAAGTCAAAAATACGATTTGAGTTAAAATGGAAGAGTTTTAAGACAGTTCCCAATAGATCCATACATGGTACTTTAAGGTATATAAGCGTAAGATTATTTAGCATAAGATTAAAAGTATCCCTGTAGATAGAGCTACCTGCACATGGATATGGTTGTCATCATCCTCTTCTGAATTCTCTTCTTCTTCTTCACCCGAAAAATTTCTCATCTCAGTTTTGGAACTTTGTATGTAGGGCCTCTTCTATATTATATACAATGGGTTTTGATTATAGAGGCAAGTGAAATTGATGTTGATTGATGTCGTTCTCTGATATGTTATGGCCATATATATACACAAACATTTGATACCCTTCCAATATATTCCACACTCATCCAATATATTCCACACTCTTCTAAAAACTTCTAGGATAATAACAATTATAATAAAATATTGAAAAATTCTACTTTTCCAAAGGAGAATATATTATTAAGATATTGGATATCTTTATACACAACGGGTCACTTATTTATCAAATTTACATTTATTTGTTCGGCTCCAATGGGATAAAAAATATTTTATTGATTGATATTGACCAACATATGAACATTTGATGCCTTCATGTATAAAAGTCTAGATCAATTCTCCAAAATAAAAACTAGTAGTTTAATCGTTTAAGTAATTATTTAAATTTTGAAGTAATTAATTTTGATAAAAAAGCTAAAATATTTTAATAAAAATTAAGAGTGTAACAAATAAATGAATTATCACAATTTCATAAAAATAAAAATATTTTTTTTATAAATTTACACATGATACACATTTTTTCTATCTTTCACAAGTAGCCTGTTGTTTCTATATTTCACTTTTAATAAAGCACACCCTCCCACTCACAAACACACAAACACATCTTCTCTCTCTATGATTTGCTCTCTGTTTCATCTTCAAGAATGGGATATATATTCGAGAAGTCGATGAACCTAAGCCATTCGAGAAGTGATCAAATAGAGAAGTAATCGATCGAGAAGTCCAGTAAACAATACATCGAGAAGTTAGCAATTGAGGCAGTCGAAAAGTCTAAAGAATGAGGCTGATCGAGAAGTCAGTGGTAGCAAATCATTCGAGAAGTCTAGTCTGATCGAGAAGTCATCAAAGCTTAATCTATTCGAGAAGTCTAGGCCAATCGAGAAGAATCAAAGCAAACCAATCAAGAAGTCTCAAAGAGTGGTCGATCGAGAAGTCTACATCATGACTTCTCGAAGGGATTTAAATGAAGTATTCAACTGAATCAACATAACTTTTTTCAAGGAAGTGTGCAAAAGAACAAGACAAGTATTTGAAGCATTGTCATGATCAATGATCAACTAACACCTGGGTGGATGAACTTTTGCCAATACTCTAGACATACAGAACCACTCACAAAGTGGCCACTGATGCAACTCCATTCTTCTTGGCTTACGTAGCCGAGATAGTTGTTTCAGTTGAAATCTCTCACTTATCTCAAAGAATCAAGGCCTTTGAGCTTGAAGAAAATGAAGAAGGAATGAACCTTGCACTAGACTTGATTGATGAAGTCAAGGACAAAGGTCATGCAAAGAATATCAAAACAAATCATTTTTCTACTACAACCTAAGGGTTAAAGAAAGATTCTTCAGACAAGGAAACCTAATCCTCAGAAAAGCTGAAGCTTCTACAATAGGGCCCAAGGAAAAGTAGCCCCTAATTGGGAATGACCTTATAAAATAAAACAAGTTAAGGGTGGTGGATCATACATCCTTGAAAATCTTGAAGCTTTTGAAGTGCCAAGGACTTGACATGCCTCAAGCTTGAAGGTTTATTATACTTGAATAATTCAATTATGCATTCTTATATTTAGTAGGAACTAAGTAGAAATAAGGTTCGATAAAACCACTAGGATGTTAGAGCCGTTCACTCTAAATAGGATTTTCATTTTGTAAGGGCTGTGCCCACTTTTAGCCTTGAAGACATTATTAATATAATGAAATTTTCCGCCTTATGGCATTTCCTAAAAACATGTGTGTTTAGCCTAAATTGGCAATCTAATTTATTAGTTCCTTCATGATCACGAAATAAAATCAAGCCTGATTGACATCTTGAATAAAGTCTAAGTTACATCTTTTCCTTTATGCTCGAGAGATATATACTAAAAGAATATGCTAAGGCAAGAAAAAGGAAAAGAACAACAACACGAACTTTTTATAAATAAAAAGTTTTAGGGATACATAATTTAAATAATGGAAAAAGAAATACAAGGAACACGAGAAAAATGACACAAAAAAATGAAAATAAGGAAGATCCTTGATGTGCTCATCGTCGTCCTTCTTCTCTTCCTCGATCTTCTCTTCATCTTCACCTTTATTTTGGGCATTCCCCTCAGCCTCTGAGGAGTCAAAAACCCGGTCATACTCATCTAAAACCTCACCGCCCAATAAATCATCGGAATTTGTCACTTGGGTAGTCGAGGTCAAGGCGAATGGTTGCCCCATAGGGCAAGGGAAATCAACAGGGTCAAACAGACCGGGGTGCTTAGCCAAGACGACATTAAGGCACTTGCCCCAAGCTTGGGCACATGTTGTCGGAAAAACCATGTCGTCATATTTGTCCATGAAGACATAAAATTCCTCAGACTCCATGTACTTAGCAATTTGGGCCTGTTTATCCGCCCTCAGTTCTTGCAGCTCGACATGGACCGTGATTATCTCTTGCTTTTTTTCAAGCATATTCTTCTCAAGATTGGCCACCTTGGCATTCACATTGACCTTGCCCTTTCTTAGAAAAATGTCAAGTCTTGGCCTGATGGGCCATGGTCTGGAAATAAATGTTGACCTGTTTGAAAACACAACACGTCAAAACTAGAAAAATCGAAAATCAACTAAGTAAGGAAAAATGGGGAAGAAATGGGGCTTACCATGGCAATGGATTGGGCCCCAAGAGTCTCAGCCTCTTCGATGTCCGTTTTCAGGACAATCTTAGACTTGTAGGCTAAGGGGATTGAATTCTATGACCAGTCGAGGGAATTCAAAGTGCTCCCCATGACGGTATCTTACTTCCTTATGCCCCAACTGGGCATCTAAGTCGTAGTTTCAGGATCCTCTTCCTCCTCGATCCAGATCCTCTTGCCTTTGCTCGAGCCTTAGGCCTTATCACAAGGTTGAAAGAACCTAGGAAGATTGGGTTCCTTAATTGGGCCTTCAAGAGCCTCGGGCCTTACACATCTTTTGGGTTTCTTGATCACCCACGCCCAAGTGAAAATTAATGTTCTCCGCAGCTGCAAAACAAACAGAAAAATAAAAAATTAGACTTAAAAAAATTGAAAAGAAATGACAAGTCGAGGAAAGAAAAGTACCACTATCTGAAACACGAGAAAGGCTTATGAACTTCAAAGAAAATTCTTCAAGAAGCTTTCTGAAGTGGGTCTGGCCTTTGTCTTGGCCCAAATCTGTGACAATTAGTTTCTTTTCAGGGGTTAGCTTGATCAAGCACGAGTTACCATCTCCGACCTTACAAAAAGAGGTGCTAAAAAGGGTGTCCCAATCTCCTCCTTCCCACTCCAAGTAAAGAAAATCCCTTCTCCAATCAGGATTGGTGTTGAGAAAAGACTTGTTACAAAAAATTGGGCTTACCCCTGCCTATGGTTAATATGCACCCAGCCCAATATCGAACTTGGGCTGTTCTTGAATTGGAAGATAGACCTAAAAACAGCTACAGAAAGAGGGTAGTTTTTCTAAGACACAAAACCATTAAACAAATGAGGGTCCGCCATGAATTTGGGCCTAGTTGACATGGACTAACACTAACTTTGGGCAACAACCTCACAGTAAACTCATGGAAAGGAAATCTAAGTCCACCTATAAGGGCATCCCTAAACATGCATAGTCTAATGGGCCACCAATGACAAGCACGATCCTCGAGTTTGGCCAAAATAAACTTGTACCCAAGGGGCAACTTATACAACTTAGTAAACTTATCACAATGGACCTGGTTTGAAAAATACTTGAATATTGAAAGGTGTCCAACTCTGCTAAAGTGGGGAATTCATCACCCATGGTCTGTAACAACTCAGAAATTGAAGAAAAAATTGGGTTTAAAATGCCTACATTACCTTTTTTGGCCGCACTGGCAAGAAGTTTTTGTTGAGCTGCATCATGATCGGCCATTGATGTTGATCGAAAGAAGGCTTGAAAAACGAAATGAAGATTAATCGGAAAAAGTTGCAGGAAATTGCCTTGGCTAAAAAGCTCTAGAGAGAAATTTTGAGAGAATTTTACTAAGGAAGTGAGAAGTGAGAAATGAACTTTCACTTCACTAATATATAGCCGATGAAAATGGTAACTCAACCGGTTAAACTTCCTATATCCAGTAAAAACAGGGCCTTGAAATAAATTGTGCCTCGACAACAAACAACCCAATAATCGACGTGGCCTAGAACTTTCTCTCGATTAGAACGAGCAATAAAAATGCTTGGCTTATACTAAAACCCAATGACCTGTGGGCCCAGGCCCATTAACTAACTATGATTAAAATCCCCGGACGAACGAATGACTAGGAATTCCTATTGACTAAAAGCCAATAAATGGCCTAATAATGAGTAGGAATCCCTGTCAACTAGATTCCAATAAACGGCCTAAAAATGACTAGAAGTCCCGATAGACCAGGAATCCAGGCCGACCAAAGTCTCAATTGACTCATTGAACAACCAAGATCCTGATCGAATAAACAACCAGGAATTTTTAACGACCAGGTTCCATAATTGGCACTACAAACGATTAGGATCCTAGTTGTACGAGCGACTAGGAATACTCAGCGATTAGATGCCAAGATTGGCTCTACAGAAAACTAGGATCCTAGTTGAATGAGCGACTTGGAATCCCAAACAACTAGGTGCCAAAATTGACACTACGGAAGACCAAGAACCCTAGTCGTATACAACTAGAAATCCTGCTCGACCAGGAACCAAGAAAGGAGCCTTGGCCGACCAGGTATGCTTGTCGACCAGGGTTCCACATGGAAGCAAGAAATGACCAGGATCCTGGTTGAATACGAATAAGATTCCTAGTCGAAAATAATGTTAGAAAATTCAAGAAAATCATTAAAAAATGTTTTAAATGGCAATAAATTTGGGGAAATTCTCTAAAAATTAGGAAAAATTCCTAGAAAATAAGGATAAATATCCTAAAGGACAAGATGGATTTCAGCAAGATTCTGAAAGCTATAAATGTGAATTTCAACGATAAATATCCTAAAAGATAAGTTAGATTTCAGCAAGATAATAGCCATGAAGGCTAACTTCAATGACAAGATCTGCGAACCTTAACTTCTACAAAGTTTTGCATACTTCACAGAAGTTGGAGGGCAAATGACAGGGATAAAAAATAACCCTAGAGGCACAATTAATGATGCATTAATTGGGCTAAAAAATTAACCCTAGTGGTTTCTCACGATGTCGATCCTATTAAAGAAGCCCATAGTTGTGAAATATGGGCTTAACCATGTTACCTAGGCCATGCTATTAAAAGGTCTGATCGAGGCCTAACGTCCTTAGTTAATTATTAATTTCATAATTAATGAATAAGGCTATTAATCAACCTAATTGATATCTTCTATCAACAAGGTAACTGTTGGAAGGAAGCTTCCAAGATACCAACTCCAACAAGGGAACATAATCCTACAAGGAAACAACGTTCCACATGAAAACAACTACCATGTAGGTGGCTTGCCCATTAAAGTTCCTAACCCTAATATGATTCTAAGACTCCCAATGTCTATGTAAAGGGCCTAATCCCTCATTCTTAGAACTACATCTGACTTGATTCTCATATGCACTGAGATACGTAGGCATCTTGTGATGGCAGAGTTTAGTCACAAAAGACAAGCACAACCATTAAAACTCAATAAGCTCCAACACACATCGCAATTAATACACCCTAGTTTTTATTCCATAAAAGATGGAAAGAAGGATGATAAAAAGAAGGATAATAAAAAGAAAAAAGATGATGACTCAAAGAAAGAAAGAAAGTATGAGAGAAAGAAACCATCAAAGCAGCAAGTTGCTGATAATCATGTTAGTATTCCTATCAAAGTTTAGGGTACCAATATGGCTACAACAATTTTTGAAACTTCTCAAGTCTCAGAATTCAAAACACCTAAAAGACATCTTGTCAAGGTGACATCAAATAGAGTGATAAGGAAGGAAATAAAAGAAAGCCAAATCAAAAATCTCAAGCCTTGCAAGAAAATTCCTGTTAATGCATAACAAAAATAAAGTTCAAACATTCTACTAGTTTTTTGCTAGCTAGATATCCAAAGTGAAAGAAGTAACTTGTTGTACTTGACAAAGGTCTTCCAATCAAGCCAATCCAAGAAGAAGAAGTAGTGGACAAAATAAAAGTCAAACAATGAAAGGCAAACAGGATCTGCAAAGTTGTGATGAGAGATAGAAGGATATTTTTGACCAATGTTGATGGAGAAGAAAAAGGATTCTACCATGATAACTCAGAAACCACTACTCATGATATTAAAAAAGTAATCAGTCTTTATGATAAAAAGTGTATGGTGAACAAATTGGAGATGGTTGAAGTAGCTGAGTATCTGGCTAGAAAATATCAAAAAAAGATTGAAAATGTTGCTTACAGGAAAGAAATGACTGAGAAAAAGATTAAAAAAATGAGGAGATAGAAAAGAAGTCTGAAGAATTGAGAAGACAAGGAAAGTGCAGAATAATCAATGATCCTGAAAGAATTGAGATCAAGCTTAAAAATGGATCTACAGTCAAAATTAGAATCAAGTTTGTCATGGACTATCCTCCACAATCTCTCAAAATTGCAGTTAACATGCTCAAAGATTCAATTCTAATTGAAGAAATTATGGAAAGGGAAGAATGTCTCCAGGTAATAGAAGAAATCAACAGGAAAGAGGAGAAAAACAAGAAATCCAGATATGATCAATTCATGGAAAAGCAGGGGTAGGCATGATATCTTCTATTAATTTGTAAAATTGTCTTTTTCCAAATAGGGCGAGATTGTTGAATCAAATCAAGCCTAATATAATTATTTATATTTAGTTGCCATGTTATAACATACCCAGAACTTCTGTAATAGGTTGGTGACTTAGTTCTTTATGATGTACATTTAAAGATAGAACTATGTTTCTACTACAATTCAAGATTGTAAATAAAAGTCCAGAATAAAAGTCTGATAGAAGACTTAAGTTGGATCATGCATCAAGACAAAGAAGACTTCACCAAAATAAGGAATGCAGCGTGAAGATTCTTCTAAGGCAAATAACCAATCGAGAAGTCACCCTAGTAGAGAAGTCATGAATGAAGCTGGTAGAGAAATCTCCAAAAGGCTAAGTATGGGATATGTATTTGAGAAGTCAATGAACCTAAGCCATTCAAGAAGTGATCAAATGGAGAAGTAATCGATCAAGAAGTCCAGTAAATAACACATTGAGAAGTTAGTAATTGAGGAAGTCGAAAAGTCTAAAGAATGAGGCTGATCGAGAAGTCAGTGGTAGCAAACCATTCAAGAAGTCTAGTCTGATCGAGAAGTCATCAAAACTTAATCTATTCGAGAAGTCTAGGCCAATCGAGAAGTATTAAAGTAAACAAATCGAGAAGTCTTAAAGAGTGGTCGATCGAGAAGTTTACATCATGACTTCTCGAAGGGATTTACATGGAGTATTCGACTGAATCAATAGAGCTATTTTGAAGGAAGTGTGCAAAAGGACAAGACAACTACATGAAGTATTATCATGATCAAGGTCAGTCAAACCTGTGAAAATAATGAAAAGTCTACAATGAAGCTTGAAAGAAGAACAAAACAAAGACAGAAGATAAGGTGCAGATGGTATGGACTGTCAAAGAGAAAGACTTAACTAGAAATAGAATTGTGTATAATGTAAAGTTTCATTTGCCTGTTTCTAGATATAGTATAACTGACTGTTAAAGGTTGTGCATAAAATACATGTTGTCTAAATTACAGAATTCACAACTTCACAAGTCAGTGTGTTGAACAATTTTCAAACCTTGTTTTTCTTCAAGAACAAGAAGTTGAGGTTCATTCTTGAAACTCACATTGTAGCAAATTCAATTCTAATAGTACATTAGATTGAAAGTTAATTTGTGTGTGTTTCTCAGTTTCTTATTTACCCACTGTTAAGCAAACACATATAACAAGTTAAGTTATCAATATTAGAACATAATCAATTCATAAAAAAAATCAAAAATCATTCAACATATACATTCACCCCCTTATGTATAAGTTTCTACTACTCATTTCTGACAGGGATCAATTAACATATTAAGCCATGGATAAACTTAGAATTTATCTTCATTTCATTTCCAATATTGACCACTAATTTCTCGTGAATCTTCAAATTCATCATGTTCATCATTGAGATCGATAATAATGGAATTTAAATTTGGATTTGATGGATTTTCTATATTTATATTTTGAACATGTGGAAAATAAAGAATTTGGAACTGGAAATTGTGTGTTTGTGATTTGAAAATTTGGGTTTGAATTTTGTGGGTTTGAAGATGGATAATTATTAGGATTTTTTTTAAAGTTGAAGTAGTGTAAAAATTCAATGAAATGGACTACTATTTATAAATTTTTTTCTAATATTTTGACGGCTCTTTTTATAATAATATTGGTAATATATATATATAAGTGAAAAAGGAATTGATAAAGTAATTGACCGTTATATGATAAAGGAATTGATATATGGACGGTCAAAAGTGAAAAAATAAGAAAATAATTGATAAAGAAAAAAGTCGTTGAGACAACCTAGTATCCTTAGGACACTTTGTAGTCTTTGCTCCAACAGTCATATTAGTGGATAAGTCACATTGCTTGTCCCGAGAAAGAGACCTGCCCCGCCCTACTGGTGCTCTAAAACATGACCCATGTTTTAGAATAAAACGTTTTGTAAATATTTACTTTTTCTATCTCTTTTTACATGTCTACCTTCAAAATAAATTTTGTCCTTATATACATGTACATTTTTATTTTCAAAACATTTTTGAAGATAATCTTCTAAAACTACTATTGTATTTATTATTTCCAAGGTCTGAATCATTTAAAATTTAGTTGGATTGTCATTTTTTAAGACAATAATTAGGGGTATTCATAAGAAAAAATTATTCAACTATTTTTTTCTTAATATATGTAATTATTTCAAAATGAATAAGTAAATAGGGACGTAGAGAGTATATATTATACTCACATAGCCATCTCATCTTCATGTACACCATCTTAACTTTTAAAAATAATATAATGTCTTAACTTTCGAATTGAAAAAACCATCTTAACTTTTAAAAATAATATAATGTCTTAACTTCCGAATTGAAAAAGGGAGAAAAACGAAAATTTCAAAATTTTATTTTGTGGTTGTGCTTTCGGTTTTTTCATAAAAAATAAAAAAGATTAAAGACTGGGGGTAAAAGTTTTCAAAAATATCTTTAAAAAATGAAAGATTGACAAAATAATTTAAATATTGAAATATTGTTTTTTTATAAATTTACATATGATACACATTCTTTCTATCTTTCACCCGATAAAGATGAAAAAATGGCCGCAAAAATTCCGTTATTTCTATCTTTCACTTTAATAAAGCACACACTCCCGTTCACAAACACACATACACATATGCTCTTTCTCACTTGTTAGCTCTCTCTTTCCCACTTCAGTTCCCGACTAATACTAATTGCTTTGTGATTTGAGTAATCCATCAACTAAAGATTTATTTGATTGAGGTTTTCTTCGATTTGAATTAGGCCCTTCTTCGGCTTGAATTCAAATTGATTTCAACTTAACAGTTTAATTGGTTAATTGCTCTTCGATTAATTTGGATTCACATTTTTTTATCCTAGGGTTGATTTGGATTCAAAATTAGGACCTTTTCAATATGAGATTCAATTTGGTTTTGGGGTTTCAATTTGTAAGTCTTACAATAGTTCTATTTTGTTATATATAGAAAAAATGTTATTGTGTATAATTTGTAATAATATATTATAAGTTTTAGTATAAAAATATATCTTTAGTTTCTTTGACATAATTTGTTTGTAATAAAATATGGAGAGATTATTAAACTAATATAGTACTAAAGCAAATTATAATTATTAAACAATTACTTAAAAATATCTACAATTAAGTATCCTCACTAGTATGAATCAATGCAATTATGATTTTCTGCCGCAGTTAGTTAGATATATTACTCACGAGCAAAGATGCACCCTATAAAATATCAATAACCTCTCTCGAGTATTAGTGGCTTCTCTAAAATACAATCAAGCCAATTTTCATGTTATCATGCAATTTATACAATCAAGCCTATTTTCATGTTATCATACAATTTATAGATGCTCCATTAAACACAACACCCTAACTTCCTAACAATCCGTTCGAACTATCTCAGTTCAACTCTCGTTGATAAATAGATATTTGGTTCAAATAATACACATAATCACGCCTGACATGGTGTTATTATTAATTAAGCACAACTCATCAAGAAAGTGCAATTAAAATAATCAATCAAGGGGTCATAGAAAATTATACATCAACCATAACTAAGGGTTCAAAAACCTACTCTAACATGATAAATAAATAAAAGAAAATAAACGTGAATTATACAATGAGATCTTTTATCCCCAAAGTCTTGAAGAAAAGGAACAAAAATGTTTATAAAATTTTATCCTAATTATACAAACATTACAACCTCTCTTCTCAGTTGTATGTCTCTATAATATATATAATAAAGGTATTTTAATGCTTTAAGAGAATTAGAAATATGTTTCCTAAACTGATTAGGTTTCTAGAAGAAAAATTAGCAGTTGAATTGTCTACTGCGATTATGGGCTAGTCCTTTTTTATTTTGATATTTGGTTTACTTTAGAATGAAAAAAAATTCAATTATCTTCGCGTGGACGGGTGAATCACCCAATTCTGACGTGTAAAACTGGCCCAAAGTATGCACGTGCTACCAATTAATTCAAATTTTCTTCTAATTTATGTCCAAATTTAACTATTTATTAATTTCAAACCATTCAAATTTAGGATTTTCTTGCAACCTACAATAAAACATTTAAATTTAATCAATAAAAATCTAATTAAATGCAAAATATGATAAGTGTTTATATTTTCTTTATTAAAGAGAAAGCTAAGAAAATGATATATCTTGCTCATTATATATAACAAGTGTAACAATCAGGTGCAAATTTTTTAGCGTGAGAACCGTGAAAGCTAAAATTAAATTTTGCAGAACCATAATAAATAATGCAATAAAAATATTTAGATAAACTTTTTACCCCAATTATTTGTAGAGAACACAAGTTCCATAACTTTACAAAATAGCACATTAGCTTAAACATTCTAATATATAGAAAAGCACTACACATCGAAAACATAATTACAACACCATTTTAAAGGAGAGTAATTTGATGTTGATTGATGTCGTTCTCTGATATGTTGTGGCCATATATATACGCAAACATTTGATACCCTTCCAATATATTCCACACTCATCCAGTATATTCCACGCTCTTCTAAAAACTTCTAGGATAATAACAATTATAATAAAATATTGAAAAATTCTACTTTTCCAAAGGAGAATATATTATTAAGATATTGGATATCTTTATACACAACGGGTCACTTATTTATCAAATTTACGTTTATTTGTTCGGCTTCAATGGGATAAAAAATATTTTATTGATTGATATTGACCAACATATGAACATTTGATGCCTTCATGTATAAAAGTCTAGATCAATTCTCCAAAATAAAAACTAGTAGTTTAATGGTTTAAGTAATTATTTAAATTTTGAAGTAATTAATTTTGATAAAAAAACTAAAATATTTTAATAAAAATTAAGAGTGTAACAAATAAATGAATTATCACAATTTCATAAAAATAAAAATATTTTTTTTATAAATTTACACATGATACACATTTTTTTCTATCTTTCACAAGCAGCCTGTTGTTTCTATATTTCACTTTTAATAAAGCACACCCTCCCACTCACAAACACACAAACACACAAACACATCTTCTCTCTCTATGATTTGCTCTCTGTTCCATCTTCAATTCCCCACTAATAAAAACTACTAATTGCTTTGTGATTTGAGCCGTCCATCAACTAAATATTTATTTTGTTCGTGCCTTCTTGGATTTGAATTAGGCCAATCTTTGACTTGGATTCAAATTGATTTCAATTTAATAGTTTATTGGGTTAATTGCTCTTGAATTAATTTAGTTTAGATTTTTTAATTTCAAGGTTGATTTGGATTCGAAATTAGGGCTTCTTCAACATGAGATTCAGTTTGTTTTTAGGGTTCCGATTTATAGGTATTAAAATATTTCTATTTTGTTATATATATAAAAAATGTTATTGTGTCAATTTGTAATAATATATTATAAGTTTTATTTATAAAAAATATTTATAAATTTATTTTCTTGGACAATTTTTTTTTAGTATTAACGGTACCCATTTAATTAATCAATTAAAAATAATATTATAGAGCACTAAAAACCTAAAACTAAAATAAATCCACTCCACTCCAAAAATTTATATTACATATCATTAAAATGTAATTTACTCTTTAATAAATAGAATACTTTTTAATGAAGAATATCTTATATTAAATATTATGATATGCCACCTTTGTTTTTGGTTAAATAAGAATAAATAGATTTGATTACTCTACTCATACACATGCTATAAACAAATATTAGTTTGACTGTAAGTATGTATTAAAATCCCATTATGTCAACTAGGGTGAAATCTCATAATCTAATTTAACATGTATATTTATGTATGTGATGTATATTTATATAGTTCGGGATCATGTTGAATGTGTATATTATTTGATTACTCTATTCATACACTTGCGGATAAACAAATATTGGTCCCTTGCCTTTCGAAAATTGGTAGGTACTACCGTCAACGGCTTGACTATATTGATCTGAATTTCAATATAAATATGTATTAAAATATCAATATGTCAACCAAGATGAAATCTCATGATCTAATTACAAAGCATGTATATTTATGTATGAGATGGATACTTTTTATTGTTACGGCAGTCTCTAATACGTTTAGTGTAGTTCAAGATCATCTTGAATGTGTATATGATTCGATTTCATTGTCACATTCAGGCATGCATGAACTAAGAATTTATCTTAATTTCATTTCCAATATTGACCACTAATTTCTCCTCAATCTTCAAATTCATCATGTTCAATAGTTCATCATTGAGATCGATAATACTCATACCGTTAAAAGAAGAAACTTGTGAATGTGGAAAATTTTCACTATTGACAGGTGTTTCTTGGGTTCCAAATTGTGAACCTAAGGTTTAAAAATTTTGAGGGTATGAAAATTGATATTGAGAATTTTGAGTATATCGAGAGAAATGATTTGAAAATGGAAATTGAGGAATTGAAGTTTGAAAATGGAAATTGAGGAATTGAAGTTTGAAATGATATGGAATGGGATTTAGATTTGGATTTGATGGATTATCCATATTTGCACTACAAGAAAAACAGCTTCAGACAACACCGATCAGACAACGCTCAGCGAAAAAAGTGTTGCCCAGAATTAACATACAATTTTTGGAACTCCGATAGTCGCTTCTTCAAAATTCACCAAACACTCAACCGCCTCTTCTGCAATATATGCTTCGGCAATACAACCTTTTGGTCGAGCCCTGTTCCTTACATATCCCTTGAATATTTTCATATATCTCTCAAAAGGATACATCCACCTAAGAACAATTGGCCCGCAAAGCTCAACCTCTCGCACAAGATGAATAGAAAGATGAATCATTATATCAGACAATGAAGGAGGAAAATACTTTTTAAGCTGGCATAAAGTTTCCACCAATTGAGATTGCATTTTCTCCAATTTATCAACCTCAATGACTTTACTGCAAATTGTCTTAAAGAAGAGACAAAACCTAATAACAGTGTACCTGACCTGTTTGTCTAGTGACGATCGAATTGCAATTGGGAGCAAGTGATGTAAAATCATATGGGAGTCATGAGATTTCATTCTGGTAAGTCAAAGATTTTCCATTGATACTAAACTCCTAATATTAGAATAAAAACCATCAGGTAACTTCATGTCAAGAAAGGATGAGCAGACAACTTTTTTTTCAGAATGAGTTAAATTCTAAACAGCCAATGGAAACTTCCCCTTTTTCCCCGAAGTTTCTGGCCTCAAGTTTAATTTTACTCCCATTGCAGCCATGTCAAGACGAACAGATTCCTTGTCTTTTGTTTTCTTTGGTATATTTAGTAAGGTACCAAGTAAAGCTTCACATATATTTTTCTCGATATGCATGACATCGATAATATGCCTAACTGGCAAAAATTTTCAATACTCGAGTTCAAAAAATATAGAAATCTTCTTCCACACAGGCCGATGATCTTCTTTCTTTCTGCGAGGTTGTCGCTGTGTCTTTCCATAGACATGAGCTTGTAGATGTTGTATCCTTTGAAGCACTTCGTCCCCGGTTAACGGAATAGGAGCAGATTCTTTTTCCACGGTGTTATCAAAAGCTACTTTCTGCCTTCGATATGGATGATTACATGGCAACCACATTCGATGTCTTATAACCACTGTCTTCCGGTAATTAGGCAACCTAGTAGCTTTTGTTTGATCAATACAGACCACACAACCATTATAACCTTTGATAATATTACCCGACAAGTTACCTAAGGCTGGATAGTCACTAATTGTCCACAATAAAATGGCCCTTAGCATGAAGGACTCCTTCTTATATGCATCATACACTTCTTTTCCATGCCACAATTTCTGCAGATCTTCTATAAGTGGTTGAAGAAACACATCGATATCATTTCCAGGCTGATTTGGTCCGGATATCAACAAACATACCATTATATACTTTCTTTTCATACAAAGCCATGGTGGAAGGTTGTAAATTGTTAGCAAAACTGGCCAACAAGAGTGATCAGTTCCATTTCCGTGGAAAGGATTAAATCCATTAGATGATAAAGCTAGCCGTAGGTTTCTACAATCAGAAGCGAAGTCAGGCCACTTCTCATCGACTTCTTTCCATGTTTTTGAATCTACTGGATGTCGTATTTTATCATCCTTCAGTCTATCCGTGTGATGCCAAGTCAAGTCCTTTGCCATTTGAGGTGACTTGAATAAATTTCTCAATCGCGGTATTAGTGGAAAATACCAAAGAACCTTAGCAGGAACCCCTTCAATTTCATCTCCTTTTTTATTCAACTTCCATCTAGAGGCCTGACAAACGCGACATCTTGTCTCATCTTCATCTCTCTCGCCACGGTATAAAAGACAATCATTGGGACAAACATGTATTTTTTCATACTCCATTCCTAAAGAACACAAGGTTTTCTTAGCTTCACCGAAAGAAGAAGGAAGAGTGTTACCTTCTGGAAGCATAGTCCCAAGTACAAGTAGAAGTTCAGAAAAACAAGAATCAGACATTTCAAATTTTGCTTTCAAGTTATATAACTTCACTAAAGCCTTCATTTTAGTAAATCCATCACATCCAGGATAAAGGGGTTCGTGTTCAGATTGAAAATGGTTGAACAAATTTGAAAAATCATCATCGTCTTCATCATCATTCTCTGTTCTCACGGGGATTTGATCCACGGATTGTGAACTACCACTCTCTTCCTTAGCAACAGAACCTTGTTTAGTATCATTTTCTCCATGCCAAATCCATCACATGTAGGTCTGATTTATACCATGTTGAAAAAGATGGTCTCTCACCATTCGAGCATTCCATGATTTACTATGTGCACATTTTAAACATGGACAACTAATTTTATTTACCTCACACCCATTCTCAAATGCAAACATTAACAATTCTTCCACTCCTAGTTGAAACTCTTTTGTTCTTCTATCAGCCCTCAACCATGATTTATCCATATTTGAAAATAAATGACAAAATACCCAGCTACTAGAATATAAGAGAATGCCCAAATTAACTCTAGAATATATTTCAACTAGAATAGCAAGTTATGAGACGACTATGGCCAACAAGAGTAAACCCAGCAACTATGGCCAACAAGAGTAAACCCAGCAACTTATCTGAAGAGAAAATAACAGCTATGATTGTCAAGTAAACCCAGTAACTTATCTGAAGCGAAATGTTTTCCTCGATTTCCAGCTCCTGCTCCTCGATTTCCTCTCTTCTTTACAAAGGGACGAGAGTATGCTTTCCGTTTGAGTGAAATTAGGTTTCTAATTTGAGATTTGGGGTTGTTTTTTTTATATCTGTACACTTAAAACTTAAGTCAACCGACAACGGTTTTTACATTACAAAACCTTGTATCCATTGACATCATACAACACAATTGTTACAAAAACCATTGCCTAGTTTTAGGTAGAGGACAAAAAATAACTTTTTATGATAAGACGGAAAATGTTTTATTGTTCCTTTCGTTATAAAAAGCACGAAAAAATAATCGAAAATTTTTAGTTTTTTTTATACATCACTAAAATCGAAAGATCTTAACATCCGTACAGGTGGATCATTAAAAAATAATAATTTTAATTTAATATAGAGATAATTATAGATTTATGACAACCTGACTAACTACATCCTAACTTGTTCATATAAAACACATACTTGTATACACATGTTCGAACTATAAAACCATCTACTTATTACTAACAAACTATATAATTATAAATATCAATTTTATTTAAAAAATGAGATTTTTAATTTATTTAGTTTTTGTAAAATGAATAAATAATTTCATTTTTATTATTTTATAATAGAAACATACCTATATATAATTTCATATTTGTTCCTAACTCTTGTAATTTATCATATAATTTATATATTATATAAATTATACTATTCCATTTTCTTAAAATTTAAAAATTTAAAATTTTGATTTTTTTATTATATATAAATATATAAATTTATAATTTTAAAACACTTTTTATAATTTATAATTTTTTTTACCATTTCATTTTTCATTTCCCACCAATTGTTCCCCCCCCCCCCCCCCAAATCCTCGATAATTTCAAAACCCTCTTGTATGTCTTATTCACTTTCCCCTTGCTCTTTTTCAAACCCTTTCTCACCTTTTTCATCTAACTCTCTCCCATCACTTTTCTCATCTCCGATTACTTTTCTCATCTCTCATTTCTAATCTCTCTCACCAGGTAATCTCTTCTCTCTCATCTCTCACTTAACATATGTTTAATATATGTTTGTGGGGTTAATATGTTTTTCGATTTGAGTTCAATATGCATGCCGTTCATTTGTTTGATTTATTTGTATCTAGGGTTTATATATTTATGGGTTTAATATATTTGTGGATATATTTGTGGGTTCAATATGCATGCTCCTTTTTTATATGGCTGTGATATTGACATTTATTTTTATGGGGTTTTTTTTGGGGTTTAAGGGGTTTATATTTTGTTTGATATGGTTGGGGTTTATATTTGATCTGTTTGTGTATATGGGTTTTATGGGTTTTATATTTTGATATGTTTGTGGGGATATGATGTCGTGATCTCTGTTTTGTAGTAGTTTGTGGGGTTATGATGTGATGATCTCTGTTTTGTAGTAGTTTGTGGGGATATGATGTGATGATCTCTGTTTTATATTTGATATGTTCATTGGTTGTGATGTGCAGATTTACTATGGCAAAATCAAAAAAGACAAAATCTACTCCTAATCCAACCACCACCAGAGTACTTATGAAGGCTCTAAAAAGAAATCGGTCTGTAGAAACACTAGAACCTAGCAAAAGTAATTCTTCCCCGGAATCTGTAAAAAAGAAAGTTATATCGAGTACCTTGCAAAAGCAGTTGACGTCAAAGAAGAGGAAGCGGGTGAATGAGCCTGAGCCACCACAATGCATAGAAACCTTTATAATGCAAGGACTTCAGCTTTTGAAACGTGGTGCCGTTACAATGCATAGAATTGTCAGAAAAAAGATTTTGGGCATTAAGCACCATGTGTTCTTCAATGACAAGGGCGAGTCATATGGTAGAGCAGGGACACATATGCAATCGTGTATAGGGGTTCTTGCAAGAACTAAGACACCAATTTATTATGCTACATGGAAGAAAGTTCCGAAAGAAAGGAAAAATTAGATTTGAGAGTGTGTGAAGGTATAAAATTCGAACTCACTAAGTATTAATTTGTTATTGCATATGCAAAGTTAGTTACTTAAAATTGTATATCTTTGAGTATTGATTTGTTAATGCTTACTCTTATAGATGGCGTTCGATGTACCTCCATCAGCTGAAAAGATGGTGTTAAAATCTGCGTGCCAGAAGTGGAGGGAGTTTAAAAGCCGTTTAACAACTGACTATATCCTTCCTTATTGTGATCAACCTGAGGTGCTAAAGTATCCTCCAGCTGATTACTCTTTCATTGAGAAGGCTTATTGGGACATATTTGTTGCTGCGCGGACATCCGCTGAATTTCTTGTATGTTATTTTTTGCATTGTTTATAAAATTATCTGATATTATGATTATTTACCAGTACATCTTTGTTGCTAACATTTTAGTATTTTTATACAGGAACTTCACAATAATCAGACAAAGATAAGGGAATTAAATTTGTATCCTCACCGTTTATCTCGCAAAGGTTATTCTAATCTAGAACAAGAACTGGTTAGTGATCACAAAACCTTTACTACTTCATGTTCCAATACATTGATTGAAACCTTTACTCTTCTCAAATTTGTTGCCATGTATAGTCGGCAGGTGATCCTACCATAGAGATAGATTGGTCAGAAACCTGGATCAAAGCTCGAAAGGATAAGGATGGAAATTTTCTGAATGATGAAATAAGAGAAGTTGCTGAAAAAATTGTAAGTTATTACTTCCTCTTTCAATGAAACATAAGCACCAACAAACTATCTGAGTTATTAATTAACTAGCTTCCTCTTGTATGTTTTGTTTATTTTTTAGGAGAAGATGAAAAAGGCGGTTAGTGAAGGGGAAGTGATAGTAGAAGGTGTTAATGACGTGTTGACTAAGGTGTTGTGTAACCTAGAGCATCGAGGAAGAGTACGTGGCCAAGGAGTTCATGTCAAACAGTCCACCTTCTTTAATCTTCCCAGGCAAAAAAAAAATGACCATGGATGAAAAGATACGAGAGGGTGTTCAGAAGTTTATGGCAGAGGAGACGTCAAAGATCGTTCAACAGAGAGATGCATTTTGGGCATCTGAAATTGAAAAGTTGAAAGCAAGTTTTAGTGAAAAAAATGTAAAGTATGATGGTAGTCCAATGATTGATTCACAGCAGGGGAGTTGTTCAAAAGGTGGAGATGTTATCAACAAGGAGTTGGATGGGCTTGGAGGAGTTGGAGGTGTAAAAAAGAAGTTGGATCTTGTTGAACATGAAGTTTTGGTTGAAGAGAAAAATGAGGAGGCTGTGGATGTTGATGTACAAATTGAGGGCGAGAAAATGAAGGTCGAGTTTACCGCTAAAAAAGTTGTTCCGCCAGTTGTGGGTGGTATGGAGTGGCAGTTGGCAGTTGGATCCCCCAAAAATGTTGTTGCTTTTACCACAATGGAAATAGATGCTGAAGGATGCGAACAAACTCTTCATGGGGTGCCACTGGTTAAAGAAAATGCACGAGTGTCAATCACTCGTGTAATCCAGGGAGATGCTAAGATTCCTTTACCAGTTAAAGATGAAATCCAAACTGTAGAAGAAGCTTTTGGAACATTTGTAGCATGGCCGAGGGACCTTATACTTGATATGAATCCAAGTACTGGAACTGCACCACTAGTGATAAATACTCCGGATCCAGTGATACATAATGCGAAGGTTAAATTTTCTCTAATCCTTAAAATCACTTGAATATATATTGCATTAGGTTAAAATTACTTTCTATTTATTTGCTTATTTATCATGTAAGTTTATATCCTTAGTTTTATCTTCAATTCATTTTTAGGGAGGCTAGAAAAATGTTGGCAAGAAGTGGAAGAATATGAAAGACTGTGGTTTCGATTATGTGGTAGAAATGGGTGCAAATTACCCCTCTGACTTGAAACGTTTATGGATATGGGCAAAGGATGCTTTGTCTGGTGGCAGAACAACCCCTTTTCAGCTATGCCCAGATGCTTTTGAATCAACCAAAAAGCAGGTTCTTCTTTTATCAGATGTGTACGCTTTGTGCTCTAGAGGTGAAATTTCAGGCTCGATCATTTGCATCTACATTCAGTAAGTGTTAAGATTTGAACTAAATTTAGCTTAAAAACACAATTTCTATTTATTTACCTAGCGCATCTGCTTTGTTTAGTATGTATATATGTGTTGACGAGTATTTAAATTTTGTAGTTTACTACAAGAAAATTTGAAAAGGAACAAGATGACTAGCATGATAGCGTTTGTGGATCCTGGCATCATAGGGGCCAATGGTTGTGGTTCTGCTGAAGATAGGTCGCGTGTCATTGCTACTAGATTCAAGAATGCTAAGAAAGGGCAATATTTTTACTTGCCATATAACCATGCGTGAGTATTTGTTTTTTAATTTCTTGCAGTTTATACTATTAATAACCTAGACAATTAAAGGTGCATAATATCATTGTTCTATTTTCTGGAATGGATAAAAATTCAACCATTTAATTTATTGAGTTATTTGTTATAGTTTATAATGATATATATGTTCATGATTTGGTAGGAACCACTGGGTGTTGAGTGTTGTTAATGCTGATGCTCAAATAGTTTACCACTTGGACCCCTTGAAACGTAGAATTGCAAGTGCAGAGTGGATTGAAGTGATTGATAGGTGAGAGTACACTAACAGACCTTTATGTATTTAGCAATTCATTTTATAATTTAAGAATATTGTGCTAATGCTGATTTATAATATATTTGTTGAAGAGTTATTAAACTTTATAAGGAGAAGGCGAAGAGGTTTTTGAAGAACAAAATAATATGGGAGAATCTAGAGGTATGAGGCTTATTCATAGCATATATTTTATCATTTAATTTAGATGAGTATAGACATGTAATTATTTTTTATATATATTTGTTAGGGAGTTCCTGTCCAGAGTGGAAGTGTGGACTGTGGTTTGTTTATGATGTTATACATGAAGGAAATAAGTGAAGATAAGGACTTTGATTTTTGCGTGAAGGTAAATATTGAAATACTCTTATTTTTTGTCTGAACCTCGTGTTTTATGTATTTTATTTTGAAATATTCTAACTTGAGCTACACTTATTTCATTTTTCAGTGGATTCGAATGACCAACTTGACTTACAGTGAAGCTGATATCAATGGAGTTAAGAATGAATGGGCAAAGTTCTTCCTAAAGCACTACACTTGTTAAGTGCTTTAATATTCACTGTTAGCTTATGTCCTATCAAACTTCGTTCTACTAGTAGATATTTTGGGTATATTTTTGGGTCATTTATCTGTTGTGGAACCAATTCATCCATAAATATGTTGATGTCATGTTAGAAGTTGTCTTTTGTTTGGTCGAAATGTATCAAATGGTATGATTTTGTGGATATCTTGATGGATAATATGTTGGATGAATTGGTTCGATAAGTGGTGAATATTAGTTTGTTTGGTGATGGAATATTGAATGTTATAAATGGTAATGTATTCGATTGTTGGTGGTTTAATTTTATGGTTTGTTCGTTTAATTTAGTAACATTTATTCATAGCATAAATGAAACTAGTGCTTAATGTGTGATTAGCCAATAGTTTCCTAATATGTAAACTATTGTTTAGAAAACGAAACCTTTGTATATGTTCTTTCTCACAACAGCTTTTAATAAAAATATTGTTAAACAAGTTTCCTATCAAGTAAACCATTGTAGGAGGAAATATATACAATGTTATCTAAAAATGAAACCATTGTATGAGAAAATATAGACAATGATCCAGAAACGGAAACATTGTACATATTGTTTCTGACAACGATTTTTAAACAGCGACACTCTTGTATAACAAAGTTGTATACAATGGTTCTCTAATTAATAAACCATTGTAGGAGTAAATATAAACAATTATTAAAAAGGAAACTATTGTAATAATTAGCTCAGACAACATTTTTCAAACACTAAAAGCTTTGTAAATCTGTACTATACACGATAGTTTTGTAACAAGAAAGCCATTGTAGGATCCCAAATATACAATAATCTATAAATGAAATGATTGTCTGAAACATTTCTCGCAATAGTATCCGGCCAACAAAATATTGTTGCAAGCCTCTCATAACAACAGGTTATACGTTCAGACACAATTGTCTATAAATACGAAATACAACATTTTGTAAACTCTACCTGTTATGTTTATTGAATTCTAACAACGGATTGGAACAACAAAACGCTGGAAAATCTTAAAGCAAGACAATGGTCTTTAAACTGAACTATTGTTGTTAGTAGTAGTTGAACAACGTTTTTTAACAAACAGACCGTTGCCTTTTCTTCACTCAGACAACGATTATGCACCGTTGTGTGATCCGTGTATCAGACGGCGGCTCAATATTCAACGGTTTTCCTGGGTATCAGACAACGGGCAAAAATGCTTGTATGAAGTTGTTTTTCTTGCAGTGTTATATTTTTAACATGTGGAAAATAAGAATTTGGAACTGGAAATTGTGTGTTTGGGATTTGAAAATTTGGGTTTGGATTTTGTGGGTTTGAAGATGGAGAATTATTAGGATTTTTTAAAAAAATTGAAGTAGTGTAAAAATTCAATGAAAGGGACTACTATTTATAATTTTTTTAAATATTTTGATGACTCTTTTTATAATTATACCGGTAATATATATATATATATATACATATATATATACATACAAGTGAAAAAGTAATTGATAAAGCAAATGACCGTTATATGATAAAGGAATTGATACATGGACGGTCAAAAGTGAAAAAATAAGAAAATAATTGATAAAGAAAAAGGTGATTAAGATAGCCTAGTGTCCCTAGGATACTCCATTAAACACATCACCCTAACTTCCTAACAATCCGTTCGACCTATCTAAGTTCCACTCTCGTTGATAAATAGATATTTGGTTCAAATAATACACATAATCACGTCTGACGTGATGTTATTATTAATTAAGCACAACTCATCAAGAAAGTGCAATTAAAATAATCAATCAAGGGGTCATAGAAAATTATACAACAACCATAACTCGGGGTTCAAAAATCTACTCTAACATGATAAATAAATAAAAGAAAATAAACGTGAATTAAACAATGAGATCTTTTTACCCACAAAGCCTTGAAGAAAAGGAACAAAAGTGTTTATAAAATTCTATCCTAATTATAAAAACATTACAACCTCTCTTCTCTGTTGTATGTCTCTACAATATATATAATAAAGGCATTTTAATGCTTTAAGAGAATTAGAAGTATGTTTCCTAAACTGATTAGGTTTCTAGAAGAAAAATTAGCAGTTGACTTGTTTGCTCGGATTATGGGCTATTCCTTTTATATTTTGATATTTGGTCTACTTTAGAATGAAAAAAAATTCAATTATCTTCGCGTGGGCGGGTGAATCACTCAATTCTGATGTGTAAAACTGGCGCAAAGTATGCACGTGCTACCAATTAATTCAAATTTTCTTCTAATTTATGTCCAAATTTAACTATTTATTAATTTCAAACCATTCAAATTTAGGATTTTCTTGCAACCTACAATAAAACATTTAAATTTAATCAATAAAAATCTAATTAAATGCAAAATATGATAAGTGTGTATATTTTCTTTATTAAAGAGAAAGCTAAGAAAATGATATATCTTGCTCATTATATATAACAAGTGTAACAATCAGGTGCAAATTTTTTAGCGTGAGAACCGTGAAAGCTAAAATTAAATTTTGCAGAACCATAATAAATAATGCAATAAAAATATTTAGATAAACTTTTTACCCCAATTATTTGTAGAGAACACAAGTTCCATAACTTTACAAAATAGCACATTAGCTTAAACATTCTAAAATATAGAAAAGCACTACACATCGAAAACATAATTACAACACCATTTTAAAGGAGAGTAATTTTCTCAGTTGTCATCATGGTAGAGTTACACACAGGGCAGGGACAGTGAAGACAAACTTTGAGAATGAAAAAATTCCCCCTTCATGTTCTTGAGCGATTAGAGGAGCAATGGTGATGTATAACCCCGCTCAAGCTCGTCCAGAACACCCTGAAGGTGATTTGTATGGACAACTAATTAATATATTATGTATCATGAACAATCCCCTTATAATGCTGGCCTGAAAAGACAAGTAGTGGTTAGTGCAAATTATTAATTAAAGCACTATTTATACTATAAATAAGTTCCATAGCATTCACAACTAAATTGTAATAATTAAAATTTGAGAAACCTGCAAGCAGTTAATAATATATACTCGTTCCCATATGTTTTCTTCTATTTTATTTTCATATATATTTTTCTTCCAAATTAAATGATGAAGTCCCCCAGATCTATAGGTTTATTACTTCAAAATCAAAATTTTGCAACCACAATTTTAACAAAATTTATAAACTTATCTAAACAAATATATTAGAGAATGTTTTCACAAATCTGAATCAAGATGAAGAAGTCAAAAATACGATTTGAGTTAAAATGGAAGAGTTTTAAGACAGTTCCCAATAGATCCATACATGGTACTTTAAGGTATATAAGCGTAAGATTATTTAGCATAAGATTAAAAGTATCCCTGTAGATAGAGCTACCTGCACATGGATATGGTTGTCATCATCCTCTTCTGAATTCTCTTCTTCTTCTTCACCCGAAAAATTTCTCATCTCAGTTTTGGAACTTTGTATGCAAGGCCTCTTCTATATTATATACAATGGGTTTTGATTATAGAGGCAAGTGAAATTGATGTTGATTGATGTCGTTCTCTGATATGTTATGGCCATATATATACACAAAGATTTGATACCCTTCCAATATATTCCACACTCATCCAGTATATTCCACACTCTTCTAAAAACTTCGATAATAACAATTATAATAAAATATTGAAAAATTCTACTTTTCCAAAGGAGAATATATTATTAAGATATTGGATATCTTTATACACAACTGGTCACTTATTTATCAAATTTACATTTATTTGTTCGGCTCCAATGGGATAAAAAATATTTTATTGATTGATATTGACCAACATATGAACATTTGATGCCTTCATGTATAAAAGTCTAGATCAATTCTCCAAAATAAAAACTAGTAGTTTAATGGTTTAAGTAATTATTTAAATTTTGAAGTAATTAATTTTGATAAAAAAACTAAAATATTTTAATAAAAATTAAGAGTGTAACAAATAGATGAATTATCACAATTTCATAAAAATAAAAATATTTTTTTTATAAATTTACACATGATACACATTTTTTCTATCTTTCACAAGCAGTCTGTTGTTTCTATATTTCACTTTTAATAAAGCACACCCTCCCACTCACAAACACACAAACACATCTTCTCTCACTATGATTTGCTCTCTGTTTCATCTTCAATTCCCGACTAATAAAAACTACTAATTGCTTTGTGATTTGAGCGGTCCATCAACTAAAGATTTATTTTGTTCGTGCCTTCTTCGATTTGAATTAGGCCAATCTTTGACTCGGATTCAAATTGATTTCAATTTAATAGTTTATTGGGTTAATTGCTCTTGAATTAATTTAGTTTAGATTTTTTAATTTCAAGGTTGATTTGGATTCGAAATTAGGGCTTCTTCAACATGAGATTCAGTTTGTTTTTAGGGTTCCGATTTATAGGTATTAAAATATTTCTATTTTGTTATATATATAAAAAATGTTATTGTGTCAATTTGTAATAATATATTATAAGTTTTATTTATAAAAAATATTTATAAATTTATTTTCTTGGACAAATTGTTTTAGTATTAACGGTACCCATTTAATTAATCAATTAAAAATATATTATAGAGCACTAAAAACCTAAAACTAAAATAAATCCACTCCACTCTAAAAATTTATATTACATATCATTAAAATGTAATTTACTCTTTAATAAATAGAATACTTTTTAATGAAGAATATCTTATATTAAATATTATGATATGCCACCTTTGTTTTTGGTTAAATAAGAATAAATAGATTTGATTACTCTACTCATACACATGCTATAAACAAATATTAGCTTGACTGTAAGTATGTATTAAAATCCCATTATGTCAACTAGGGTGAAATGTCATAATCTAATTTAGCATGTATATTTATGTATGTGATGTATATTTATATAGTTCGGGATCATATTGAATGTATATATTATTTGATTACTCTATTCATACACTTGCGGATAAATAAATATTGGTCCCTTGCCTTTCGAAAATAGGTAGGTACTACTGTCAACGGCTTGACTATATTGATCTGAATTTCAATATAAGTATGTATTAAAATATCAATGTCAACCAAGATGAAATCTCATGATCTAATTACACAGCATGTATATTTATGTATGAGATGGATACTTTTTATTATTATGGCAATCTCTAATATGCTTAGTGTAGTTCAAGATCATCTTGAATGTGTATATGATTTGATTTCATTGTCACATTCAGGCATGCATGAACTAAGAATTTATCTTCATTTCATTTCCAATATTGACCACTAATTTCTCCTGCATCTTCAAATTCATCATGTTCAATAGTTCATCATTGAGATCGATAATACTCATACCATTAAAAGTAGAAACTTGTGAATGTGGAAAATTTTCACTATTGATAGGTGTTTCTTGGGTTCCAAATTGTGAACCTAAGGTTTAAAAATTTTGAGGGTATGGAAATTGATATTGATAATTTTGAGTATATCGAGAGAAATGATTTGAAAATGGAAATTGAGGAATTGAAGTTTGAAAATAATAATTTGGAATGGGATTTAGATTTGGATTTGATGGATTATCCATATTTATATTTTTAACATGTGCAAAATAAGAATTTGGAACTGGAAATTGTGTGTTTGGGATTTGAAAATTTGGGTTTGGATTTTGTGGGTTTCAAGATGGAGAATTATTAGGATTTTTTTTAAAAGTTGAAGTAGTGTAAAAATTCAATGAAAGGGACTACTATTTATAATTTTTTTAAATATTTTGACGACTCTTTTTATAATTATCCCGGTAATATTTATATATATATATCTATACATGTGAAAAAGTAATTGATAAAGCAAATGACCGTTATATGATAAAGGAATTGATACATGGACGGTGAAAAGTGAAAAAATAAGAAAATAATTGATAAAGAAAAAAGTGATTAAGATAGCCTAGTGTCCCTAGACACTTTGTAGTCTTTGCTCCAATGGTCATATCAGTGGATAAGTCACATTACTTGTGCCGAGAAAGAGATCTGACCGTGGTGCTCTAAAACATGACACATGTTTTAGAATAAAAGGTTTTGTAAATATTTACTTCTTCTATCTCTTTTTACATGTCTACTTTCAAAATAAATTTTGTCCTTATATATATGTACATTTTTATTTTCAAAACAAATTTGAAGATAATCTTCTAAAATTACTACTGTATTTATTATTTCCAAGGTTTGAATCATATAAAATTTAGTTGGATTGTCATTTTTTAAGACAATAAGAAAAATTTATTCAACTATTTTTTCTTAATATATGTAATTATTTCAAAATGAACATGTAAATAGGGATGAAGGAAGTAGGTATTATACTTACACAGGCCATCTCATCTTCATGTACACCACTTTAACTTTTAAAAATAATATAACGTCTTAACTTCCGAATTGAAAAAGGGAGAAAAATGAAAATTTCAAAATTTTCTTTTGTGGTTGTGATTTCGGTTTTTTCATAAAAAAAAGAAAAAAAATTAAAGATTGGGAGCAAAAGTTTTCAAAAATATCTTCAAAAAATGAAAGATTGAGAAAATAATTTAAATATTGAAATATTTGTTTTATAAATTTACATATGATACACATTCTTTCTATCTTTCAACCAATAAAGATGAAAAAAATGGCCGTAAAAATTCCTTTATTTCTATCTTTCACTTTAACAGAGCATACACTCTCGTTCACAAACACACATAAATATACACATATGCTCTTTCTCATTTGTTAGCTCTCTCTTTCCCACTTTAGTTCCCGACTAATACTTATTGCTTTGTGACTTGAGTAGTCCACGTCAATATGAGATTCAATTTGGTTTTGGGGTTTCAATTCAAATTGAAATTGATTTCAATTTAAGAGTTTAATTGGTTAATTGCTCTTCGATTAATTTGGATTCACATTTTTTATCCTAGGGTTGATTTGGATTCAAAATTAGGACCTTTTCAATATGAGATTCAATTTGGTTTTGGGGTTTCAATTTGTAAGTCTTACAATAGTTCTATTTTGTTATATATAGAAAAAATGTTATTGTGTATAATTTGTAATAATATATTATAAGTTTTAGTATAAAAATATATCTTTAGTTTCTTTGACATAATTTGTTTGTAATAAAATATGGAGAGATTATTAAACTAATATTGTACTAAAGCAAATTATAATTATTAAACAATTACTTATAAATATCTACAATTAAGTATCCTCACTAGTATGAATCAATGCAATTATGATTTTCTGCCGCAGTTAGTTAGATATATTACTCACGAGCAAAGATGCACCCTATAAAATATCAATAACCTCTCTCGAGTATTAGTGGCTTCTCTAAAATACAATCAAGCCAATTTTCATGTTATCATGCAATTTATACAATCAAGCCTATTTTCATGTTATCATACAATTTATAGATGCTCCATTAAACACAACACCCTAACTTCCTAATAATCCGTTCGAACTATCGTTGATAAATAGATATTTGGTTCAAATAATACACATAATCACGTCTGACATGGTGTTATTATTAATTAAGCACAACTCATCAAGAAAGTGCAATTAAAATAATCAATCAAGGGGTCATAGAAAATTATACATCAACCATAACTAGGGGTTCAAAAACCTACTCTAACATGATAAATAAATAAAAGAAAATAAACGTGAATTATACAATGAGATCTTTTATCCCCAAAGTCTTGAAGAAAAGGAACAAAAATGTTTATAAAATTTTATCCTAATTATACAAACATTACAACCTCTCTTCTCAGTTGTATGTCTCTATAATATATATAATAAAGGTATTTTAATGCTTTAAGAGAATTAGAAATATGTTTCCTAAACTGATTAGGTTTCTAGAAGAAAAATTAGCAGTTGAATTGTCTACTGCGATTATGGGCTAGACCTTTTTTATTTTGATATTTGGTTTACATTAGAATGAAAAAAAATTCAATTATCTTCGCGTGGACGGGTGAATCACCCAATTCTGACGTGTAAAACTGGCCCAAAGTATGCACGTGCTACCAATTAATTCAAATTTTCTTCTAATTTATATCGAAATTTAACTATTTATTAATTTCAAACCATTCAAATTTAGGATTTTCTTGCAACCTACAATAAAACATTTAAATTTAATCAATAAAAATCTAATTAAATGCAAAATATGATAAGTGTGTATATTTTCTTTATTAAAGAGAAAGCTAAGAAAATGATATATCTTGCTCATTATATATAACAAGTGTAACAATCAGGTGCAAATTTTTTAGCGTGAGAACCGTGAAAGCTAAAATTAAATTTTGCAGAACCATAATAAATAATGCAATAAAAATATTTAGATAAACTTTTTACCCTAATTATTTGTAGAGAACACAAGTTCCATAACTTTACAAAAGAGCACATTAGCTTAAACATTCTAATATATAGAAAAGCACTACACATCGAAAACATAATTACAACACCATTTTAAAGGAGAGTAATTTTCTCAGTTGTCATCATGGTAGAGTTACACACAGGGCAGGGACAGTGAAGAAAAACTTTGAGAATGAAAAAATTCCCCCCTACATGTTCTTGAGCGATTAGAGGAGCAATGGTGATGTATAACCCCGCTCAAGCTCGTCCAGAACACCCTGAAGGTGATTTGTATGGACAACTAATTAATATATTATGTATCATGAACAATCCCCTTATAATGCTGGCCTGAAAAAACAAGTAGTGGTTAGTGCAAATTATTAATTAAAGCACTATTTATACTATAAATAAGTTCCATAGCATTCACAACTAAATTGTAATAATTAAAATTTGAGAAACCTGCAAGCAGTTAATAATATATACTCGTTCCCATATGTTTTCTACTATTTTATTTTCATATATATTTTTCTTCCAAATTAAATGATGAAGTCCCCCAGATCTATAGGTTTATTACTTCAAAATCAAAATTTTGCAACCACAATTTTAACAAAATTTATAAACTTATCTAAACAAATATATTAGAGAATGTTTTCACAAATCTGAATCAAGATGAAGAAGTCAAAAATACGATTTGAGTTAAAATGGAAGAGTTTTAAGACAGTTCCCAATAGATCCATACATGATACTTTAAGGTATATAAGCGTAAGATTATTTAGCATAAGATTAAAAGTATCCCTGTAGATAGAGCTACCTGCACATGGATATGGTTGTCATCATCCTCTTCTGAATTCTCTTCTTCTTCTTCACCCGAAAAATTTCTCATCTCAGTTTTGGAACTTTGTATGCAGGGCCTCTTCTATATTATATACAATGGATTTTGATTATAGAGGCAAGTGAAATTGATGTTGATTGATGTCGTTCTCTGATATGTTGTGGCCATATATATACACAAACATTTGATACCCTTCCAATATATTCCACACTCATCCAGTATATTCCACGTTCTTCTAAAAACTTCTAGGATTATAACAATTATAATAAAATATTGAAAAATTCTACTTTTCCAAAGGAGAATATATTATTAAGATATTGGATATCTTTATACACAATGGGTCACTTATTTATAAAATTTATATTTTTTTGTTCGGCTCCAATGGGATAAAAAATATTTTATTGATTGATATTGACCAACATATGAACATTTGATGCCTTCATGTATAAAAGTCTAGATCAATTCTCCAAAATAAAAACTAGTAGTTTAATGGTTTAAGTAATTATTTATATTTTGAAGTAATTAATTTTGATAAAAAAACTAAAATATTTTAATAAAAATTAAGAGTGTAACAAATAAATGAATTATCACAATTTCATAAAAATAAAAATATTTTTTTTTATAAATTTACACATGATACACATTTTTTCTATCTTTCACAAGCAGCCTGTTGTTTCTATATTTCACTTTTAATAAAGCACACCCTCCCACTCACAAACACACAAACACAAAAACACATCTTCTCTCTCTATGATTTGCTCTCTGTTCCATCTTCAATTCCCGACTAATAAAAACTACTAATTGCTTTGTGATTTGAGCCGTCCATCAACTAAATATTTATTTTGTTCGTGCCTTCTTGGATTTGAATTAGGCCAATCTTTGACTTGGATTCAAATTGATTTCAATTTAATAGTTTATTGGGTTAATTGCTCTTGAATTAATTTAGTTTAGATTTTTTAATTTCAAGGTTGATTTGGATTCAAAATTAGGGCTTCTTCAACATGAGATTCAGTTTGTTTTTAGGGTTCCGATTTATAGGTATTAAAATATTTCTATTTTGTTATATATATAAAAAATGTTACTGTGTCAATTTGTAATAATATATTATAAGTTTTATTTATAAAAAATATTTATAAATTTATTTTCTTGGACAATTTTTTTTAGTATTAACGGTACCCATTTAATTAATCAATTAAAAATAATATTATAGAGCACTAAAAACCTAAAACTAAAATAAATCCACTCCACTCCAAAAATTTATATTACATATCATTAAAATGTAATTTACTCTTTAATAAATAGAATACTTTTTAATGAAGAATATCTTATATTAAATATTATGATATGCCACCTTTGTTTTTGGTTAAATAAGAATAAATAGATTTGATTACTCTACTCATGCACATGATATAAACAAATATTAGCTTGACTGTAAGTATGTATTAAAATCCCATTATGTCAACTAGGGTGAAATCTCATAATCTAATTTAGCATTTATATTTATGTATGTGATGTATATTTATATGGTTCGGGATCATGTTGAATGTGTATATTATTTGATTACTCTATTCATACACTTGCGGATAAACAAATATTGGTCCCTTGCCTTTCGAAAATCGGTAGGTACTACGGTCAACGGCTTGACTATATTGATCTGAATTTCAATATAAGTATGTATTATGTTAGTATTGCTGTCCTAGTGACAATACTTTTAATGTTTAATTGAAAACAATTAAGGATTATGTTTTATGTGTTTATTTAATTAATATTTATTATGTCTTTATTTACTGCATCATAAATTAAAAGAATAATAAATGTCCTTGGAATATTAATACGTAATATATATCTTTAAGTATGTGACTTAAAAATGAGATTATATGAATAATATTTTATTCCTAAAATTCCCTAGTCAAGTATTATTATTTAAGGACAGTAATAATGCAATAAGACTAGTATGTTGGTTGACAGATGACCACATCTCATTGGTCATAGGTATGGTGATACTAAAGTCAAGAACATAAGTGTATGTATCAATGCATGACACTGGAAAGACTCGTCGTGAGATTCTACATGTTAATAAGTGTCATAAGAAATCTCACAGTGATAATGATGTAATGATCCTCTAACTTGAAATCATTATATTTCTATACGAGAATTAATATACTTTGATTACACTCAAAGTTACCTTTAACCGGGTAATGATAAAGGTAGACATTGGGTATGCTATGAATCGTATGGGGAATATGAATGATAGACAATATAGGATTTAACCCTCCAATTCTAGGAGTGATATTATTGGTCTCTTGATTGAGTGAGACTATGAAATGCATGGCCATGCTCAAATATTGATTTGTTTAAATAGTCTACTCATTGATCAAGGAAACCAAGATTAAACGTTGAAGAGGATGACACTATACATGCCTCGAGTTTTATCTATAATATAAGGTTAAAGGGATTATATTACATTGCATATTATTCACGAAAGGTTTAATTGAATCACCAATTATTATTGTTACTTGGGTAGCAATGATGTATTACTAGATGCCGCTCATTGTTTATAATTTTATTATTAGATAATAAAATTATTGCCAACGTATTAATAACCTAAAGGGTCACACACAAAGAACGTCAAAACGGAGGTTTATTTAAATTATGAATTTAAATATATTATTGTTTATTCCAATTTAATTATTAAATTAATTAAGTAGGACTTGATTAATTATATTAGAATTCGGATTTAATAAGTATTATTATTATTCGAATTTATTTATTGAATTAATTAAGTGGGACTTGATTAATTATATTAGAATTCAGATTTAATAATAATAATAACCCAAAGTCATAATGGGTTTTGGAAACCACATGGATTAGGGTTAGACCCAAAATCTTTCTCTCCCCTATATATACATAATGATGTATAGTATTAGGGTTTAAATCATCAAATTTCATTTTTAGAGAAAACCCTAGCTGATCAACATCAAGAGAGGCTAGAGAAAGAGAGAGAGAGACAAACAATTCGGCTAGTACCGACTCCGGTGATCGTAGGACGATCGGGCGTTCGTGTGGACTTTTTTAGAGAGCAAATCTTTGCAACAAAGGACTGCTGTGATTCATCTTTCTGGACCCCCATCAAACAGCATACGAAAGCTTTGTTAAGATACATACTTCTTCACCATAATCATCCAACGTTATACATGGATCCTGCGATTGGGTTTCGATTTTTTTTATTGTTTTTACGTTTATTCTGCTGCGTTTTCATGCCCGAAACCCTTCAGTGTTATTAGAGCTACGTGTATAATGGGATGATTTGGTTATGTGTTTAACAGTTTTTCGATGTATGTAAATATATATATGATATGCCATGACTATATATTGATATATATGTTTTATATGATTTTGAATATATGATATTCATGTGTTGTATAATCATGCGATGATTGTGTGTATTGCTGTATGTATATGATACATGTTTGTTCTTGTTATGGAAATCGTATTCGATACGAATTCTGAAACGGCTTCGGTAGATTTTCTGAAATCTGTGTCCAGTGTCCGATTTTCGCAAACGATATGTGTTTTCTGACTGGAATCGTGTCACTGAGCAATACTGACATTGTCAGCTTCGCGTCTGTAAGCCGTTTGACGACGTTACAGGCCCCGAAACGTCGATTTATTATTTTCTGAAATTTATTTGATTTTCTGAAATTTTGAAATTTATTATATATTATTATATGATATGTTTATATAATCTGAGATATATTACATGTGTTATGTGATAACATGGTGGATGGTTATGGCCTAAAGACCCATAGGATAGTGGTTTTGTTTTATGATTTTGGTTTCTAAATACGACTTTCATGTCGTTTATTCATTGTAATTGTTAATCTCGAATGTAACTCGAGTTCTTCTTATAATTTCATTAGAATAGATTTATTTATTATTCAATGTAATTGTTCAATAGAGACTTGGAAGCAAGGAAGCTAGGAGGCAATCCAGATAATGGAGCAATGAAGAAGATAAAGACATGTAATAGTGTAGTATTTGAAACCACCATAGATTGTCCTTGATAATTCCATTAGCTTGGAAATATCACATAGGATGGGGCCATAACCAAACACGTTTAATTTATGCACAATACATATATGTATATGAATGCATGTGTAGATATGTATGTGTTGGAATGATGTATGTATTAGATACGACACCCATGCCATGTCTGCTTAAGAAAGATAAAATCTGTAACGATTCAAGATTTTAAAATTAACAAACGATCATGAGATTCTTATTTTTATGAAATATGGATTTTTAAAACACGGAATTAAATATTGATTTTTGATATCTATAACTGGGATTTTCTGACAAAAACGGATATGCGTATTCGTAAGGCTGATGGGTTTTAAGTGTGACCACTGGTATCCTCCATCTACCAGGGAAATGAACAATTTAAGATGTCAATTTGAAATATTTGGTTCAAGGAAAAATTGAGGATCTCTTTATGATGTGATCATGATCGTTATAAATTTTATAAACCCCTTAACAAAATATTAAGTTTTACTCGGATGCTTTCCAATGAATGAACACTCATCGAATCCTAGATTGATTAGGGGAAGGACTGTCAGTGGCAGGGGACTCCTATTTATCGTGGTGAGATGCGACGAATATAAACGGTTATATTCGGCCATTGTATCATTGGGTCTAACTTAACTGAGTCGTCATAATAAGGTGAAAATAAACGGTTATATTCAACCATTATGAACTTAGAAGCATAGAGTTTGGTTAAAAGTCTATTAGATAGATAAGATCAATCGTTGTTCACCAAACTATCCAAGAATTATATATGATATAATTGACAACTATTGTCTACCTAAATAATCATTTTTTAAGGACTTCTAGTGGTTGACTTAGGACATGACGAAATATGGATCTTGGCTCACTAGAAAGAATTATGGGATATACTTTCCAAATTAATAGTAATGGCTATTAATTTGATAAAAATAGTGGGAGGTATATTATGAATATATCATAATCATTTGAACATAATAAATAACTCAGACAATCTAATGTTTATTTTATGCATTTTAAACATTGTAGATATTTAAATGGCAAACAATACAAATAGTTTCTCCGTACGAACAACCCTTGAGAAGGACAAGCTGACAGGAACTAACTTCCTGGATTGGTATAGGAATTTGAGGATTGTCCTCAGGCAAGAGCGTAAGCTCCATGTCATTGAAATTCCTTCACCTTCTCCTCCTGTTGAGAATGCAACTCGCGTTCAGCAAAATGCTTATCAGAAGCATATTGATGATGTGAATGATATTGCATGTCTCATGCTGGCAACCATGAGTATTGAGCTTCAAAAACAACATGAGCATATGGATGCTTATGAGAGATTGAACACCTTCAAAGAATGTTTGAGGGACAAGCTCGTCAAGAAAGGTTCGACACGAGCAAAACACTGTATGCTTGCAAACAGGGAGAGCGTGAACCTATTCAACCACATGTTCTGAAGATGATAGGTTATATTGAGTATCTTGATACTTTGGGTTTCCCGATTGGTTTGGAAGCTCAGATTGACTTAATCTTGCAATATTTGAACCGCAACTATACTCATTTTGTTATGAACTACAATATGAATGAGATAGACAAAACACCCACTGAATTGTTGGCCATGTTACGAACTGCTGAAACCAACATGAAAAGGCTGAACCTGCTACCATGTTGATGGTAGATAACAAAGGTAAGGCTAATAGGAAAGGCAAATGGAAGGGAAAGAAGAAGATTGGATCTGCTTCTGGTCCCAAACCAAAGGCTAATCCCAAACAGGCTTTAAAGCCTAAGGGTGTTGTTGCAAAGGGTGATTGTCACTACTATGGTAAACCAGGTCATTGGAAGAGAAAATGTCATGCTTGTTTGGAGGATCTGAAGAAGAAGAAGGCTGGTCAAGCTTCTGATTCAGGTATTTATGTTATAGAGGTCAATTTGTCAACTTCTACATCATGGGTATTGGATACTGGATGTGGATCTCACATTTGTATAAATGTACATGAACTACAAAGGAGTAGGACTTTGGCTAAAGGAGAGGTCGACCTACGAGTTGGCAATGGAGCAAAGGTTGCTGCTTTAGCTGTAGGGACTTATTATTTATTATTGCCCACTGGGCTTATTTTAGAACTTGAGAACTGTTTTTACGTGCCTGCAATTTGCAGAAACATTATTTCGGTTTCTTGTTTAGACAAGAAAGGTTTTGCATTTTTAATTCAGAACAATAGTTATTCCTTTTCTTTGAATAATGTTACCTATGGGGTTGCACGTTTATTTAACGGTTTATATGTTCTTGATTTAGACACTCCTATCTATAATGTGAATAACAAACGTCTTAAAATAAATGACTCAAATCAAACATACCTCTGGCATTGTCGTTTAGGCCATATAAATGAGAAGCGCATTTCCAAGTTACATAAGGATGGATACTTGGATAAGTTTGACTTTGAATCATACGAAGCATGCGCACCTTGTCTCATTGGAAAAATGACTAAATCTCCTTTTACTGGACAAGGTGAAAGGGCCACTGAACGATTAGAACTTATACATAGTGATGTATGTGGTCCTATACGTACTATGACAAGAGGTGGCTTTTACTACTTTATCACGTTTACTGATAATTTCAGTAGATATGTGTATCTTATGAAGATCAAATCCGATTCTTTTGAAAAGTTCAAAGAATACAAAGCTGAAGTAGAAAAGCAAACTGGCGGAAGTATTAAGACTCTACGATCTGATCGTGGAGGTGAATACTTAAGCCATGAATTTAAGAGTTTATTAAAAGAGTGTGGTATTGTATCACAACTCACTCCTCCCGGAACACCACAATGGAATGGAGTTTCTGAAAGGAGGAATCGTAATTTATTGGACATGGTACGATTGATGATGAGTCATGCAGATCTTCCAATTAGTTTCTGGGGCTACGCCCTGGAGACGGCTGCTTATACACTTAACCGAGTTCCTACTAAAATGGTTCAGAAGACTCCATATGAGATATGGACTAAGAAACATCATAGCATGTCATTTATGAAAATATGGGGATGTGAAGCGTTTGTGAAATGTTTAACTTCTGACAAGCTAGGACCTAAATCAGACAAATATAATTTTGTGGGATACCCAATTGAAACAAAGGGTTATTCATTCTATAATCCTTCCGAGAACAAAGTGTTTGTTGCTCGAACTTCAGTTTTTCTTGAAAGAGAAATGCTTTCGAAGAAAAACAGTGGGAGGATAATAGATCTCGATGAATTTCGAGGCTAAAAAGATAACATTGAACCAATGGAGGAACTTGAACAGGATGTACAAGACCACAACACTGCTCAAGAAACACAGGTTATTCGTAGGTCTAGTAGGATTCGTCATGAGCCTGAGAGATATTATGGATTTCTCTTAACTCAAGATGGTGATGTGATGCTTATCGATGAAGATGAGCCTATCACCTACTAAGATGCTATGAACACTCCAGAATCCAAGAGATGGCTGGATGCCATGAAATCTGAGATGGAATCCATGTATACTAATCAAGTATGGACTTTGGTTGATCCACCTAAAGGGGTAAAACCTATAGGGTGCAAGTGGGTTTTCAAGAAGAAGACCGACATGGATGGTAATGTACAAACCTATAAGGCACGATTGGTGGCAAAAGGTTTCAAGCAAATTCATGGTATTGACTATGATGAGACTTTTTCACTAGTGGCTATGGTCAAGTCCATCAGGATTTTGCTTGCTATAACTGCTTACTATGATTATGAAATCTGAAAGATGGATGTCAAAACCACTTTCTGAAATGGGAGCCTTGAAAAAGATATGGATGTGTATATGACACAACCTGAAGGTTTTGTTGATCCAAAGAATGCTGTAAAGGTATGTAAGCTGCGCCGATCCATTTATGGATTGAAACAAGCCTCAAGGAGATGGAACATTCGTTTTGATGAAACTGTCAAAGAGTTTGGGTTTATTCAAAATGAAGATGAGCCATGTGTTTACAAGAAGGTAAGTGGGAGCAATGTGGCATTCCTATAATTATATGTTGATGATATATTAATAATAGGGAATGACATTCCTTCTTTACAGGCTGTTAAGACTTGGTTGAGTAAGAATTTCTCAATGAAAGACTTAGGCGAAGCGACCTATATTTTAGGTATCAAGATCTATAGAGATAGATCAAGAAGACAGATCGGCCTAAGTCAGAGTAGATACTAGTCTAATCCAGGTGAAGGTCACTGAACAATAGTCAAGAATATTCTTAAGTACTTGAAGAGGACTAAAGATTAATTCTTGGTATATGGAGGAGAAGATAAGCTAGTTGTAAAAGGTTACACCGACGCTAGTTTCTAGACAGACAAGGATGATTCGATTTCTCAGTCTGGATTTGTATTTTTTCTAAATGGAGATATTGTATGCTGGAATGGTTCACAGCAGAGACAGTTGTTGATTCTACAATAGAGCCTGAGTATATTGATGCTTATGAAGCAGCCAAGGAGACTGTTTGGGGATGTACTTAGGAGATATCACCTAATTAATGAGATTAATGATCAAGGAGATATATATATATGTAAAGTGCATACTAATAAGAATAATGCAGACCCATTGACTAAGGCTTTGTCGCAGCAGAAGCACGAAGGTCATACTAGTTCCACGAGTATTAGATACATGAGAGATTGACTCTAGTACAAGTGGGAGATTGTTAGTATTGGTGTCCTAGAGACAATGCTTTTAATGTTTTATTGAAAACAATTAAGGATTATGTTTTATGTGATTACTTAATTAATATTTATTATGTCTTTATTTACTGCGTCATAAATTGAAAGAATAATAAATGTCCTTGGAATATTAATACGTAATATATATCTTTAAGTATGTGACTTAAAAATGAGATTATATGAATAGTATTTTATTCCTAAAATTCCCTAGTCAAGTATTATTATTTAAGGACAGTAATAATGCAATAAGACTAGTATGTTTGTTGACAGATGACCACATCTCATTGGTCATAGGTATGGTGACACTAATGTCAAGAACATAAGTGTATGTATCAATGCATGACACTGGAAAGACCCGTCGTGAGATTCTACATGTTAATAAGTGTCATAAGAAATCTCACAGTGATAATGATGTAATGATCCTCTAACTTGAAATCATTATATTTCTATATGAGAATTAATATACTTTGATTACACTCAAAGTTACCTTTAACCGGGTAATGATAAAGGTGGACATTGAGTATGCTATGAATCGTATGGGGAATATGAATGATAGATATAGGATTTAACCCTCCAATTCTAGGAGTGATATTATTGGCCTCTTGATTGAGTGAGACTATGAAATGCATGGCCATGCTCAAATATTGATTTGTTTAAATAGTCTACTCATTGATCAAGGAAACCAAGATTACACGTTGAAGAGGATGACACTATACATGCCTCGAGTTTTATCTATAATATAAGGTTAAAGAGATTATATTACATTGCACATTATTCACGAAAGGTTTAATTAAATCACCAATTATTATTGTTACTTGGGTAGCAATGATGTATTATTAGATGCCGCTCATTGTTTATAATTTTATTATTAGATAATAAAATTATTGCCAACGTAATAATAACCTAAAGGGTCACACACAAAGAACGTCAAAACGGAGGTTTATTTAAATTACGAATTTAAATATATTATTGTTTATTCCAATTTAATTATTAAATTAATTAAGTAGGACTTGATTAATTATATTAGAATTCGGATTTAATAAGTATTATTATTATTCGAATTTATTTATTGAATTAATTAAGTGGGACTTGATTAATTATATTAGAATTCAGATTTAATAATAATACTAACCCAAAGTCATAATGGGTTTTGGAAACCACATGGATTAGGGTTACGCCCAAAATCTCTCTCTCCCCTATATATACATAATGATGTATAGTATTAGGGTTTAAATCATCAAATTTCATTTTTAGAGAAAAACCCTAGCTGATCAACATCAAGAGAGGCTAGAGAAAGAGAGAGAGAGAGGCAAACAATTCGGCTAGTACCGACTCCGGTGATCGTAGGACGATCGGGCGTTCGTGTGGACTTCTTTAGAGAGCAAATCTTTGCAACAAAGGACTGCTGTGATTCATCTTTCTGGACCTCCATTAAACAGCATACGAAATCTTTGTTAAGGTACATACTTCTTCACCATAATCGTCCAACGTTATACATGGATCCTGCGATTGGGTTTCGATTTTTTTATTGTTTTTACATTTATTCTGCTGCGTTTTCATGCCCGAAACCCTTCATATTAAAATATCAATATGTCAACCAAGATGAAATCTCATGATCTAATTACAAAGCATGTATATTTATGTATGAGATGGATACTTTTTATTGTTACGGCAGTCTCTAATACGCTTAGTGTAGTTCAAGATCATCTTGAATGTGTATATGATTCGATTTCATTGTCACATTCAGGCATGCATGAACTAAGAATTTATCTTAATTTCATTTCCAATATTAACCACTAATTTCTCTTGAATCTTCAAATTCATCATGTTCAATAGTTCATCATTGAGATCGATAATACTCATACCGTTAAAAGTAGAAACTTGTGAATGTGGAAAATTTTCACTATTGATAGGTGTTTCTTGGGTTCCAAATTGTGAACCTAAGGTTTAAAAATTTTGAGGGTATGGAAATTGATATTGAGAATTTTGAGTATATCGAGAGAAATGATTTGAAAATGGAAATTGAGGAATTGAAGTTTGAAAATAATAATTTGGAATGGGATTTAGATTTGGATTTGATGGATTATCCATATTTACACTACAAGAAAAACAACTTCAGACAACACCGATCAGACAACGCTCAGCGAAAAAAGTGTTGCCCAGAATTAACATACAATGATTTATTTCCGAACTTAAAAATGTATCTACTGATCTATACTCACTACAATGGTTTAACAAACCATTATGTAGAAAATATGGTCAGACAAGTGTTTGAAACGGTGGTGTTGTGCTAATGAATACGTTCATACAATGGGTTATGTAACTATGGTCTTTTTAACATTCACACAATAGTACTTCTCACCGTTGTTTGAACGAAATTAATCATACAAGTGTTTGAAAGGGTTGTATTGTGCCAATGAGCAGTTCCAGACAATGGGTTTTATATCCATTGTTTGATTACAATACACACAACATAATTACTAACCATTGTTTAAACCTAGTCAATCATACAAGTGTTTATTTTGTGTTGTCTTATCTTTAGTCAGACATGTGTTTTTAATCTAAAACTGTTGTCCTATTTACTGTATTTTAAAAAAACAGAGACAAGGCAGAGCCTTGCCATCCTAACACTAAACAACACAAACATAAAAGAGATCCTTGCCGGATATACACTAAATAACACAAACATAAAAGATCCTTAAACGAATCAAATCAATAATCATCCCAACAAACCATTACAAACGTTTAGTAATAATTGAACATAGCAATTAAGTTAAAATAAAATAACATGTTATGATCATTCAAGTTGAATTTCTTCATCAACATCTCGCATGTAACTTGTCACATCCTCGAAATTATCATCCGGTAGATTTGGCATAAAGAACTCATTCTCAAGTTCTACTTCGACGGATCCCTCATTTTCATCATCACTATCTTCGTAGTATTTTCTCTCGGGAAATTTCAAGACCACGTACCATAATTTTTAAAGAGGGTCGTCGATGTAACAAACCTGCTTAACATGTGTTGCTAACACAAATGGATCATTCAAAAAACCAAACTTATTCAAATTAACTAAGGTATATCCCAATTCATCTACCTTAATCTCTTTGTTCATATCTACCCACTTACAAAGAAAAAGAGGTACCCTAAAGCTGTTATAGTCCAACTCCTATATTCTTGTAATAACTCCGTAGTATGTTTGTGATGTATGATCAATATTTTTATCTGTAGCTTGCACAACCATTGTATCAGCATCTACACAAACTCCGCTGCACTGAACTTAGCGTGTGTCATCACGATCCTTGGTGCTAAAGGTAACCCCATCTATCTTGTATCCACTGAATGTGGGTACATCGTTATTTGGCCCGTCTGCAATCCACCTGATCTCCGGGGGTACATCCTTTTCATCATGCAAATCAGAAGCAATCTTCAAATAAAAAAGTAAATATAAGTTGTAGGTTTCCTAAAACAAATTGTATATATGTAAATAATTAGTTCCAAAATTGTTAAATAAGTACATAATTAGACTATAAGGATATGTAGTACCTTTTCTTTAAACCAGCTGGGGAACATTTCATTTTGCTTATTCTTTAGCCACATTTCATCATTTTCATGTTCCAGATATTTTTCCATCAAAAATGACATATGTTCACTACAATAAAAATAATGACATATAAATATTTTTATTTGGTATAAAATTCTAGTCAAAATAAATAAATAAAAAGTGACTAACTGAAAATATGGCAAAACATCAGTGCTATTTTGTAGGACACACAGATGCGCAAGGTGCAAATCATTGGTGCTCGGGGTTATCATCGTTGCACCAGATAATGGTCTACATTTTCCATCCTTTGTACGTCTGCCAATTTTTGGAACTCTGATAGTCGCTTCTTCAAAATTCACCAAACACTCAACCGCCTCTTCTGCAATATATGCTTCGGCAATACAACCTTCTGGTCGAGCCCTGTTCCTTACATATCCCTTGAATGTTTTCATATATCTCTCAAAAGGATACATCCACCTAAGAAAAATTGGCCCGCAAAACTCAACCTCTCGCACAAGATGAATAGAAAGATGAATCATTATATCAAACAATGAAGGAGGAAAATACTTTTCAAGCTGGCATAAAGTTTCCACCAATTAAGCTTGCATTTTCTCCAATTTATCAACCTCAATGACTTTACTGCAAATTGTCTTAAAGAAGAGACAAAACCTAATAACAGTGTACCTGACCTGTTTGTCTAGTGACGATCGAATTGCAATTGGGAGCAAGTGATGTAAAATCATATGGCAGTCATGAGATTTCATTCTGGTAAGTCAAAGATTTTCCATTGATACTAAACTCCTAATATTAGAACAAAAACCATCAGGCAACTTCATGTCAAGAAAGGATAAGCAGACAACTTTTTTTTCAGAATGAGTTAAATTCCAAACAGCCAATGGAAACTTCCCCTTTTTCCCCGAAGTTTCTGGCCTCAAGTTTAATTTTACTCCCATTGCAGCCATGTCAAGACGAACAGATTCCTTGTCTTTTGTTTTCTTTGGTATATTTAGTAAGGTACCAAGTAAAGCTTCACATATATTTTTCTCGATATGCATGACATCGAGAATATGCCTAACTGGCAAAAAATTTCAATACTCGAGTTGAAAAAATATAGAAAGCTTCTTCCACACAGGCCGAGGATCTTCTTTCTTTCTGCGAGGTTATGAGACGACTATGGCCAACAAGAGTAAACCCAGCAACTTATCTGAAGAGAAAATAACAGCTATGATTGTCAAGTAAACCCAGTAACTTATCCGAAGAGAAATGTTTTCCTCGATTTCCAGCTCCTGCTCCTCGATTTCCTCTCTTCTTTACAAAGGGACGAGAGTATGCTTTCAGTTTGAGTGAAATTAGGTTTCTAATTTGAGATTTGGGGTTGTTTTTTTTATATCTGTACACTTAAAACTTAAGTCAACCGACAATGGTTTTTACATTACAAAACCTTGTATCCATTGACATCATACAACACAATTGTTACAAAAACCATTGCCTAGTTTTAGGTAGAAGACAAAAAATAACTTTTTATGATAAGACGGAAAATGTTTTATTGTTCCTTTCGTTATAAAAAGCACGAAAAAATAATCGAAAAATTTTAGTTTTTTTTATACATCACTAAAATCGAAAGATCTTAACATCCGTACAGGTGGATCATTAAAAAATAATAATTTTAATTTAATATAGAGATAATTATAGATTTATGACAACCTGACTAACTACATCCTAACTTGTTCATATAAAACACATACTTGTATACACATGTTCCAACTATAAAACCATCTACTTATTACTAACAAACTATATAATTATAAATATCAATTTTATTTAAAAAATGAGATTTTTAATTTATTTAGTTTTTATAAAATGAATAAATAATTTCATTTTTATTATTTTATAATACAAACATACCTATATATAATTTCATATTTGTTCCTAACTCTTGTAATTTATCATATAATTTATATATTATATAAATTATACTATTCCATTTTCTTAAAATTTAAAAATTTAAAATTTTGATTTTTTTATTATATATAAATATATAAATTTATAATTTTAAAACACTTTTTATAATTTATAATTTTTTTTACCATTTCATTTTTCATTTCCCACCAATTGTTCCCCTCTACCCCCCAAATCCTCGATAATTTCAAAACCCTCTTGTACGTCTTACTCACTTTCCCCTTGCTCTTTTTCAAACCCTTGCTCACCTTTTTCATCAAACTCTCTCCCATCACTTTTCTCATCTCCGACTTTTCTCATCTCCGATTACTTTTCTCATCTCTCATTTCTAATCTCTCTCACCAGGTAATCTCTTCTCTCTCATCTCTCACTTAACATATGTTTAATATATGTTTGTGGGTTTAATATATTTTTCGATTTGAGTTCAATATGCATGCCGTTCATTTGTTTGATTTATTTGTATCTAGGGTTTATATATTTATGGGTTTAATATATTTGTGGATATATTTGTGAGTTCAATATGCATGCTCCTTTTTTATATGGCTGTGATATTGAGATTTATTTTTATGGGTTTTTTTTAGGGTTTAAGGGGTTTATATTTTGTTTGATATGGTTGGGGTTTATATTTGATCTGTTTGTGTATATGGGTTTTATGGGTTTTATATTTTGATATGTTTGTGGGGATATGATGTCGTGATCTCTGTTTTGTAGTAGTTTGTGGGGTTATGATGTGATGATCTCTGTTTTGTAGCAGTTTATGGGGATATGATGTGATGATCTCTGTTTTATATTTGATATGCTCATTGGTTGTGATGTGCAGATTTACTATGGCAAAATCAAAAAAGACAAAATCTACTCCTAATCCAACCACCACCAGAGTACTTATGAAGGCTCTAAAAAGAAATCGGTCTGTAGAGACACTAGAACCTAGCAAAAGTAATTCTTCCCCGGAATCTGTAAAAAAGAAAGCTATATCGAGTACCTTGCAAAAGCAGTTGACGTCAAAGAAGAGGAAGCGGGTGAATGAGCCTGAGCCACCACAATGCATAGAAACCTTTACAATGCAAGGACTTCAGCTTTTGAAACGTGGTGCCGTTACAATGCATAGAATTGTCAGACAAAAGATTTTGGGCATTAAGCACCATGTGTTCTTCAATGACAAGGGCGAGTCATATGGTAAAGCAGGGACACATATGCAATCGTATATAGGGGTTCTTGCAAGAACTAAGACACCAATTTATTATGCTACATGGAAGAAAGTTCCGAAAGAAAGGAAAAACAAGATTTGAGAGTGTGTGAAGGTATAAAATTCCAACTCACTAAGTATTAATTTGTTATTGCATATGCAAAGTTAGTTACTTAAAATTGTATATCTTTGAGTATTAATTTGTTAATGCTTACTCTTATAGATGGCGTTCGATGTACCTCCATCAGCTGAAAAGATGGTGTTAAAATCTGCATGCCAGAAGTGGAGGGAGTTAAAAAGCCGTTTAACAACTGACTATATCCTTCCTTATTGTGATCAACCTGAGGTGCTAAAGTATCCTCCAGCTGATTACTCTTTCATTGAGAAGGCTCATTGGGACATGTTTGTTGCTGCGCGGACATCCGCTGAATTTCTTGTATGTTATTTTTTGCATTGTTTATAAAATTATCTGATATTATGATTATTTACCGGTACATCTTTGTTGCTAACATTTTAGTATTTTTATACAGGAACTTCACAATAATCAGACAAAGATAAGGGAATTAAATTTGTATCCTCACCGTTTATCTCGCAAAGGTTATTCTAATCTAGAACAAGAACTGGTTAGTGATCACAAAACCTTTACTACTTCATGTTCCAATACATTGATTGAAACCTTTACTCTTCTCAAATTTGTTGCCATGTATAGTCGGCAGGTGATCCTACCATAGAGATAGATTGGTCAGAAACATGGATCAAAGCTCGAAAGGATAAGGATGGAAATTTTCTGAATGATGAAATAAGAGAAGTTGCTGAAAAAATTGCAAGTTATTACTTCCTCTTTCAATGAAACATAAGCACCAACAAACTATCTGAGTTATTAATTAACTAGCTTCCTCTTGTATGTTTTGTTTATTTTTTAGGAGAAGATGAAAAAGGCGGTTAGTGAAGGGGAAGTGATAGTAGAAGGTGTTAATGACGTGTTGACTAAGGTGTTGGGTAACCTAGAGCATCGAGGAAAAGTACGTGGCCAAGGAGTTCATGCGAAACAGACCACCTACTTTAATCTTCCCAGGCAAAAAAAAAATGACCATGGATGAAAAGATACGAGAGGGTGTTCAGAAGTTTATGGCAGAGGAGACGTCAAAGATCGTTCAACAGAGAGATGCATTTTGGGCATCTGAAATTGAAAAGTTGAAAGCAAGTTTTAGTGGAAAAAATGTAAAGTATGATGGTAGTCCAATGATTGATTCGCAGCAGGGGATTTGTTCAAAAGGTGGAGATGTTATCAACAAGGAGTTGGATGGGCTTGGAGGAGTTGGAGGTGTAAAAAAGAAGTTGGATCTTGTTGAACATGAAGTTTTGGTTGAAGAGAAAAATGAGGAGGCTGTGGATGTTGATGTATAAATTGAGGGCGAGAAAATGAAGGTCGAGTTTATCGCTAAAAAAGTTGTTCCGCCAGTTGTGGGTGGTATGGAGTGGCAGTTGGCAGTTGGATCCCCCAAAAATGTTGTTGCTTTTGCCACAATGGAAATAGATGCTGAAGGATGCGAACAAACTCTTCATGGGGTGCCACTGGTGAAAGAAAATGCACGAGTGTCAATCACTCGTGTAATCCAGGGAGATGCTAAGATTCCTTTCCCAGTTAAAGATGAAATCCAAACTGTAGAAGAACCTTTTGGAACATTTGTAGCATGGCCGAGGGACCTTATACTTGATATGAATCCAAGTACTGGAACTGTACCACTAGAGATAAGTACTCCGGATCCAGTGATACATAATGCGAAGGTTAAATTTTCTCTAATCCTTAAAATCACTTGAATATATATTGCATTAGGTTAAAATTACTTTCTATTTATTTGCTTATTTATCATGTAAGTTTATATCCTTAGTTTTATCTTCAATTCATTTTTAGGGAGGCAAGAAAAATGTTGGCAAGAAGTGGAAGAATATGAAAGACTGTGGTTTCGATTATGTGGTAGAAATGGGTGCAGATTACCCCTCTGACTTGAAACATTTATGGATATGGGCAAAGGATGCTATGACTCGTGGCAGAACAACCCCTTTTCAGCTATGCCCAGATGCTTTTGAATCAACCAAAAAGCAGGTTCTTCTTTTATCAGATGTGTACGCTTTGTGCTCTAGAGGTGAAATTTCAGGCTCGATCATTTGCATCTACATTCAGTAAGTGTTAAGATTTGAACTAAATTTAGCTTAAAAGCACAATTTCTATTTATTTACCTAGCGCATCTGCTTTGTTTAGTATGTATATATGTGTTGACGAGTATTTAAATTTTGTAGTTTACTACAAGAAAATTTGAAAAGGAACAAGATGACTAGCATGATAGCGTTTGTGGATCCTGGCATCATAGGGGCCAATGGTTGTGGTTCTGCTGAAGATAGGTCGCGTGGCATTGCTACTAGATTCAAGAATGCTAAGAAAGGGCAATATTTTCTCTTGCCATATAACCATGCGTGAGTATTTGTTTTTTAATTTTTGCAGTTTATACTATTAATCACCTAGACAATTAAAGGTGCATAATATTATTGTTCTATTTTCTTGAATGGATAAAAATTCAACCATTTAATTTATTGAGTTATTTGTTATAGTTTATAATGATATATATGTTAATGATTTGGTAGGAACCACTGGGTGTTGAGTGTTGTTAATCCTGATGCTCAAATAGTTTACCACTTGGACCCCTTGAAACGTAGAATTGCAAGTGCAGAGTGGATTGAAGTGATTGATAGGTGAGAGTACACTAACAGACCTTTATGCATTTAGCAATTCATTTTATAATTTAAGAATATTGTGCTAATGCTGATTTATAATATATTTGTTGAAGAGCTAATAAACTTTATAAGGAGAAGGCGAAGAGGTTTTTGAAGAACAAAATAATATGGGAGAATCTAGCGGTATGAGGCTTATTCATAGCATATATTTTATCATTTAATTTAGATGAGTATAGACATGTAATTATTTTATATATATATATTTGTTAGGGAGTTCCTGTCCAGAGTGGAAGTGTGGACTGTGGTTTGTTTATGATGTTATACATGAAGGAAATAAGTGAATATAAGGACTTTGATTTTTGCGTGAAGGTAAATATTGAAATACTCTTATTTTTTGTCTAAACCTCGTGTTTTATGTATTTTATTTTGAAATATTCTAACTTGAGCTACACTTATTTCATTTTTCAGTGGATTCGAATGACCAACTTGACTTACAGTGAAGCTGATATCAATGGAGTTAAGAATGAATGGGCAAAGTTCTTCCTAAAGCACTACACTTGTTAAGTGCTTTAATATTCACTGTTAACTTATGTCCTATCAAACTTCGTTCTACTAGTAGATATTTTGGGTATATTTTTGGGTCATTTATCTGTTGTGGAACCAATTCATCCATAAATATGTTGATGTCATGTTAGAAGTTGTCTTTTGTTTGGTCGAAATGTATCAAATGGTATGATTTTGTGGATGTCTTGATGGATAATATGTTGGATGAATTTGTTTGATAAGTGGTGAATATTAGTTTGTTTGGTGATGGAATATTGAATGTTATAAATGGTAATGTATTCGATTGTCGGTGGTTTAATTTTATGGTTTGTTCGTTTAATTTAATAACATTTATTCATAGCATAAATGAAACTAGTGCTTAATGTGTGATTAGCCAATAGTTTCCTAATATGTAAACTATTGTTTAGAAAACGAAACCTTTGTATATGTTCTTTCTCACAACAGCTTTTAATAAAAATATTGTTAAACAAGTTTACTATCAAGTAAACCATTGTAGGAGGAAATATATACAATGATATCTAAAAATGAAACCATTGTATGAGAAAATATAGACAATGATCCAGAAACGGAAACATTGTACATATTGTTTCTGACAACGATTTTTAAACAGCGACACTCTTGTATAACAAAGTTGTATACAATGGTTCTCTAATTAATAAACCATTGTAGGAGTAAATATAAACAATTATTAAAAAGGAAACTATTGTAATAATTAGCTCAGACAACATTTTTCAAACACTAAAAGCTTTGTAAATCTGTACTATACACAATAGTTTTGTAACAAGAAAGCCATTGTAGGATCCCAGATATACAATAATCTATAAATGAAATGATTGTCTGAAACATTTCTCGCAATAGTATCCGACCAACAAAATATTGTTGCAAGCCTCTCATAACAACAGGTTATACGTTCAGACACAATTGTCTATAAATACGAAAAACAACATTTTGTAAACTCTACCTGTTATGTTTATTGAATTCTAACAACGGATTGAAACAACAAAACGCTGGAAAATCTTAAAGCAGGACAATGGTCTTTAAACTGAACTATTGTTGTTAGTAGTAGTTGAACAACGTTTTTTAACAAACAGACGGTTGCCTTTTCTTCACTCAGACAACGATTATGCACCGTTGTGTGATCCGTGTATCAGACGGCGGCTCAATATTTAACGGTTTTCGTAGGTATCAGACAACGGGCAAAAATGCTTGTATGAAGTTGTTTTTCTTGCAGTGTTATATTTTTAACATGTGGAAAATAAGAATTTGGAACCGAAATTGTGTGTTTGGGATTTGAAAATTTGGGTTTGGATTTTGTGGGTTTGAAAATGGAGAATTATTAGGATTTAAAAAAAAAAATTGAAGTAGTGTAAAAATTCAATGAAAGGGACTACTATTTATAATTTTTTTTAAATATTTTGACGACTCTTTTTATAATTATACCGGTAATATATATATATATATATATATATATATATATATATATATATACATATACATATATGTATATATACATACAAGTGAAAAAGTAATTGATAAAGCAAATGACCGTTATATGATAAAGGAATTGATACATGGACGGTCAAAAGTGAAAAAATAAGAAAATAATTGATAAAGAAAAAAGTGATTAAGATAGCCTAGTGTCCCTAGGATACTCCATTAAACACATCACCCTAACTTCCTAACAATCCGTTCGACCTATCTAAGTTCAACTCTCGTTGATAAATAGATATTTGGTTCAAATAATACACATAATCACGTCTGACCTGATGTTATTATTAATTAAGCACAACTCATCAAGAAAGTGCAATTAAAATAATCAATCAAGGGTCATAGAAAATTATACATCAACCATAACTCGGGGTTCAAAAATCTACTCTAACATGATAAATAAATAAAAGAAAATAAACGTGAATTAAACAATGAGATCTTTTATCCACAAAGCCTTGAAGAAAAGGAACAAAAGTGTTTATAAAATTCTATCCTAATTATACAAATATTACAACCTCTCTTCTCTGTTGTATGTCTCTATAATATATATAATAATGGCATTTTAATGCTTTAAGAGAATTAGAAGTATGTTTCCTAAACTGATTAGGTTTCTAGAAGAAAAATTAGCAGTTGACTTGTTTGCTGGGATTATGGGCTAGTCCTTTTATATTTTGATATTTGGTCTACTTTAGAATGAAAAAAAATTCAATTATCTTCGCGTGGGCCGGTGAATCACTCAATTCTGACGTGTAAAACTGGCCCAAAGTATGCACGTGCTACGAATTAATTCGAATTTTCTTCTAATTTATGTCCAAATTTAACTATTTATTAATTTCAAACCATTCAAATTTAGGATTTTCTTGCAACCTACAATAAAACATTTAAATTTAATCAATAAAAATCTAATTAAATGCAAAATATGATAAATGTGTATATTTTCTTTATTAAAGAGAAAGCTAAGAAAATGATATATCTTGGTCATTATATATAACAAGTGTAACAATCAGGTGCAAATTTTTTAGCGTGAGAATAAATTTTGCAGAATCATAATAAATAATGCAATAAAAATATTTAGATAAACTTTTTACCCCAATTATTTGTAGAGAACACAAGTTCCATAACTTTACAAAACAGCACATTAGCTTAAACATTCTAATATATAGAAAAGCACTACACATCGAAAACATAATTACAACACCATTTTAAAGGAGAGTAATTTTCTCAGTTGTCATCATGGTAGAGTTACACACAGGGCAGGGACAGTGAAGAAAAACTTTGAGAATGAAAAAATTCCCCCCTACATGTTCTTGAGCGATTAGAGGAGCAATGGTGATGTATAACCCCGCTCAAGCTCGTCCAGAACACCCTGAAGGTGATTTGTATGGACAACTAATTAATATATTATGTATCATGAACAATCCCCTTATAATGCTGGCCTGAAAAGACAAGTAGTGGTTAGTGCAAATTATTAATTAAAGCACTATTTATACTATAAATAAGTTCCATAGCATTCACAACTAAATTGTAATAATTAAAATTTGAGAAACCTGCAAGCAGTTAATAATATATACTCGTTCCCATATGTTTTCTTCTATTTTATTTTCAAATATATTTTTCTTCCAAATTAAATGATGAACTCCCGGTGATCTATAGGTTTCGTACTTCAAAATCAAAATTTTGCAACCACAATTTTAACAAAATTTATAAACTTATCTAAACAAATATATTAGAGAATGTTCACAAATCTGAATCAAGAAGTAGAAGTCAAAAATACGATTTGAGTTAAAATGGAAGAGTTTTAAGACAGTTCCCAATAGATCCATAATTTATTTTAATTAGATTATAAATTTGTAGATCTAACAAATATCAATTGTGTAAAAAAAGTGATTACATGGTACTTTAAGGTATATAAGCATAAGATTATTTAGCAAAAGATTAAAAGTATCCCTGTAGATAGAGCTACCTGCACATGGATATGGTTGTCATCATCGTCTTCTGAATTCTCTTCTTTTTCTTCACCGGAAAAATTTCTCATCTCAGTTTTGGAACTTTGTATGCAGGGCCTCTTCTATATTATATACAATGGGTTTTGATTATAGAGGCAAGTGAAATTGATGTTGATTTTCTCTGATCTGTTATGGCCATGTATATATACAAACATTTGATACCTCTTCCAATATATTCCACACTCATCCAGTATATTCCACACTCTTTTAAAAACTTCTAGGATAATAACAATTATAATAAAATATTGAAAAATTCTACTTTTCCAAAGGAGAATATATTATTAAGATATTGGATATCTTTATACACAACAGGTCACTTATTTATCAAATTTACATTTATTTGTTTGGTTCCAATGAGATAAAAAATATTTTATTGATTGATATTGACCAACATATGAACATTTGATGCCTTCATGTATAAAAGTCTAGATCAATTCTCCAAAATAAAAACTAGTAGTTTAATGGTTTAAGTAATTATTTAAATTTTGAAGTAATTAATTTTGATAAAAAAACTAAAATATTTTAATAAAAATTAAGAGTGTAACAAATAAATGAATTAGCACAATTTCATAAAAATAATTTTTTTTTATAAATTTACACATGATACACATGTTTTTTTTATCTTTCACAAGCACCCTGTTGTTTCTATATTTCACTTTTAATAAAGCACACCCTCCCATTCACAAACACACAAACACATCTTCTCTCTCTCTGATTTGCTCTCTGTTCCATCTTCAATTCCTGACTAATAAAAACTACTAATTGCTTTGTGATTTGAGCCGTCCATCAACTAAAAATTTATTTTGTTCGTGCCTTCTTGGATTTGAATTAGGCCAATCTTTGACTTGAATTCAAATTGATTTCAATTTAATAGTTTAATGGGTTAATTGCTCTTGAATTAATTTAGTTTACATTTTTTTATTTCAAGGTTAATTTGGATTTGAAATTAGGGCTTCTTCAACATGAGATTCAGTTTGTTTTTAGGGTTCCGATTTATAGGTATTAAAATAGTTCTATTTTGTTATATATATAAAAAATGTTATTGTGTCAATTTGTAATAATATATTATAAGTTCTATTTATAAAAAATATTTATAAATTTATTTTCTTGGACAAAATTTTTTAGTTTTAACGGTACCCATTTAATTAATCAATTAAAAATAATATTATAGAGCACTAAAAACCTAAAACTAAAATAAATCCACTCCACTCCAAAAATTTATATTACATATCATTAAAATATAATTTACTCTTTAATAAATAGAATACTTTTTAATGAAGAATATCTTATATTAAATATTATGATATGCCACATTTGTTTTTGGTTAAATAAGAATAAATAGATTTGATTACTCTACTCATACACATGCTATAAACAAATATTAGCTTGACAGTAAGTATGTATTAAAATCCCATTATGTGAACTAGGGTGAAATCTCATAATCTAATTAAGCATGTATATTTATGTATGTGATGTATATTTATATAGTTTGCAATCATGTTGAATGTGTATATTATTTGATTACTCTATTCATACACTTGCGGATTAACAAATGTTGGTCCCTTACCTTTCGAAAATTGGTAGGTACTACGGTCAACCACTTGACTATATTGATATGAATTTCAATATAAGTATGTATTAAAATATCAATATGTCAACGAAGATGAAATCTCATGATCTAATTACACGCATGTATATTTATGTATGAAATGGATACTTTTTATTATTACAGCAGTCTCTAATACGCTTAGTGTAGTTCAAGATCATCTTGAATGTGTATATGATTTGATTTCATTGTCACATTCTGGCATGCATAAACTAAGAATTATCTTCATTTCATTGCCAATATTGACCACTAATTTCTCCTAAATCTTCAAATTCATCATCTTCAATAGTTCATCTTTTGAGATTGTTAATACTGATACCGTTAAAAGTAGAAACTTGTGAATGTGAAAATTTTTCACTATTGATAGATATTTCTTGGGTTCCAAATTGTGAACCTAAGGTTTAAAAATTTTGAGGGTATGGAAATTGATATTAAAAATTTTGAGTATATGGAGAGAAATGATTTGAAAATGGAAATTGAGGAACTGAAGTTTGAAAATAATAATTTGGAATGGGATTCAGATTTGGATTTGATGGATTATCCATATTTATATTTTGAACATGTGGAAAATAAGAATTTGGAACTGGAAATTGGGTGTTTGGGATTTGAAAATTTGGGTTTGGATTTTATGGGTTTGAAGATGGAGAATTATTAGGATTTTTTTAAAAAGTTGAAGTAGTGTAAAAATTAAATGAAAGGGACTACTATTTATAATTTTTTTTAATATTTTGACGACTCTTTTTATAATTATACCGGTAATATATATATATATATTATAATTATACCGGTAATATATATATATATATATATATATATATATATATATATATATATATATAAGTGAAAAAGTAATTGATAAAGTAAATGACCGTTATATGATAAAGGAATTGATATATGGACGGTCAAAAGTGAAAAAATAAGAAAATAATTGATAAAGAAAAAGGGATTAAGACAGCCTAATGTCCCTAGGACACTTTGTAGTCTTTGCTCCAACAGTCATATTAGTGGATAAGTCATGTCCCAAGAAAGAGATCTGGCCCCGCGCTACTGGTGCTCTAAAATATGACCCATGTTTTAGAATAAAACCTTTTGTAAATATTTACTTCTTCTATCTCTTTTTACATTTCTACTTTCAAAATAAATTTTGTCCTTATATACATGTACATTTTTATTTTCAAAACAAATTTGAAGATAATCTTCCAAAATTACTACTGTATTTATTATTTCCAAGGTTTGAATCATATAAAATTTAGTTGGATTGTCATTTTATAAGACAATAAGAAAAATATATTCAACTATTTTTTCTTAATATATGTAATTATTTCAAAATGAACATGTAAAAAGGGACGAAGGAAGTATGTATTATACTCACATAGGCCATCTCATCTTCATGTACACCACATTAACTTTTAAAAATAATATAACGTCATAACTTCTGAATTGAAAAAGGGAGAAAAACGAAAATTTCAAAATTTTCTTTTGTGGTTGTGCTTTCGGTTTTTTCATAAAAAAAGAAAAAAATTTAAAGATTGGGAGCAAAAGTTTTCAAAAATATCTTTAAAAAATGAAAGATTGAGAAAATAAATTAAATATTGAAATATTTTTTTTTATAAATTTACATATGATACATATTCTTTCTATCTTTCACCCAATAAAGATGAAAAAAATGGCGGCAAAAATTCCTTTATTTCTATCTTTCACTTTAACAAAGCATACACTCTCGTTCACAAACACACATACACATATGCTCTTTCTCACTTGTTAGCCCTCTCTTTCCCACTTTAGTTCCCGACTAATACTTATTGCTCTGTGATTTGAGTAATCCATCAACTAAAAATTTATTTGATTGGGGTCTTCTTGGATTTGAATTAGGCCCTTCTTCGGCTTGAATTCAAATTGATTTCAATTTAAGAGTTTAATTGGTTAAATGCTCTTCGATTAATTTAGATTCACATTTTTTATCCTAGGATTGATTTTGATTCAAAATTATGACCTTTTCAATATGAGATTCAAGTTGGTTTTGGGGTTTCAATTTGTAAGTATTACAATAGTTCTATTTTGTTATATATAGGAAAAATGTTATTGTGTATAATTTGTAATAATATATTATAAGTTTTAATATAAAAATATATCTTTAGTTTTTGTTATTGGGAGAAACTGGTATAACAGTAATTTGGAGGTTTGCTGGAAGCACGGAGCAAAATATGATGATTTTGCTGTTGAACTTGATGAAGAACACGAAGAACACGGGAGGAAAGTGATGGATTTTGGTAGTTGATCTTGTTGTTGATTCGTCAGAAAGCCAGAGAAAATGTTTGCTCTCTTGCTGCCAACTGTCCATTCAACTGAAACAAGAGGTCTACGTACCCTTTATATAGGGCTTCAAGCCACACGTAGTTCTTGGAGGACAAGTTACCTATATGGGCTAGGTATTGGTTCGGTCCATCAGGCCCAAATCCTTAGACGTGCTGGGCTTCGGCCCAAGTCTGTGCGGATGTGGAGGGCAATCTTCCCAGATGTCTGTAATTACCATGGCCCAAGCCCTTTAGGCTCCGGGGACTGTCATGGAGTTGTAGAGCAAGGGATTCCCGTAGGGAGTTATACGTGATATGGCCTCGCGGGAGCGGTATGTAGAGGCGATCCTAAGCGGATCCCTTGATGAGATGAGAGCCCGTGAGGCTAGCTGTCTTCACATAGATAAACATGTTGAGGTATTACCCCCGGGGGGCCTTCTACAGTCTTCAAATTAGCAAATAATATCAAGAAAGGTGAGCCCATGAGGCTAGGAGTCTTTCATCTAGTTATCTGAAATCCATGCCAAGTACTCCGGGTTAGCGAAGCGATACGGAGGCAGTGGGTCTGGCCAAACGAGCCGGGCTCAAGGCCTCTTTGTCAAGTCCATGCGACCTGGGAGGTGATGAGAAGCGAACCGGGCTATGGGCTAGTTCTCCTCTCTCTTCCTTCTTAAAGCTGAATGAGTCTAAGGCTGGTGAGCTAGCGATGCGACCTCACGCTAGGCCAAGGGCCTTAGAATATTTTATCATCTTTTGCACAATGCGATCTGGTTATGGGCTTAGAAGCCAAGTGAGCTCAGGTGCGAGGTGGGCTAGCCAACTTATGTCATTGGGCCTGCCTAGGACCCATGTCCAAATATTGGGAATAACAACTACCCCCCGATTCCTCCTTGCCATTAGCGATGCGAAGGTGGAATTAGATAATAATTGATGTTAGAAATCCTCCATGCGAAGCGACCAGAAGAACGCTTCTAATGGAGGTGCGAAGCAAACTGCCAAACCTTTGTGAATTACCAACACTTTTTCAATAAAATGCATTTACGATGCGACCGGGATGTCAAACGGACTGAGCTGACCACAATAAACCCTTTAAACTTCATAGCAATTGAAGGGGTTCCTTGTGCGAAGCGAGCCAGAATATAGCCGTTGGAGAAGAGACTGCACACGCTTATAGTATGGTCGCATATACCGGATCAAAATGAATGGACAAGATCGTGCCATGTGTCACTTCATTTCTCTCTCCTCATTTGCCTATAAATATGTGGACTTTCCAATCATTTTCGATCATTTCCAAAATCATTTTCGAGAAAACCTGTCCGAGAGCTCAAGGATCAAACGGTGGTTTTAGTAGATTTTCATGCCCAGAATTCAAGTGCGAACTCAATTTGTTCATCCACCATCATCGGAATCTTCTAGCGAGTAGAGTTCCGATCAACTTTCTTCAAATGATTCGAGACTTTCCTCTCACAATAAAGGTAATGATCCGAACTTATCATATTTATCCTCACTTTTTATAACATGCATATATGAAGCATTTGTTTAGTTATCTGTATAGGAACTTTATGCGATGCTACCCTACCCCCCGGGTCGCATCACCTCACACAACCCCACTTCTCCTCGCGTCGCGATCTCGACCTTAGATCTAGGACCGGCTTGTGTGCGATGTGAGGGCACTTAGATTTCCCCTTTTTCCTTTTAAGAGCACACACCTTAATATATTCACTATCTGTTTCAGATGTCGAGTGACTCGGGAACCAGCACGTCTTCGCCTCTCAGTCATTACCCCAAGGAACTGAGGGGTTCGCGTGAATTTCAACGCGAGTTGAACGAGATATCGGGCACGCGCCATCATCCAATCATCCCAGGGACCGAAGTCAGCCCCGAGGCGGCTGCACTCATAGCTCAGGTCGAGCAGTCGAGTTCGGACTCATTTATCTTGAACATGGACCTGACCTGGGCCATAGAAGATTCGAATCGGCACGAGGGCCTCGAAAAATGGAAGAAGAAGAAATCAATAACCCCCGTCGACCTCTCCTTCCTGAATGCTAGGCCAGGGCCTCTCACAAAGGAAGCAGCCGAGGAGGAAATTGCTCGTCGGGTCGCGGAGCGAGCTGCTCAGACTCAAACTGGCGAGGAGCCCCTTCATCCACAACAGCCAATTCCTGTCCACAGTGATTCGAGCTGGAGTGAGCTTGGGAGTGCATATTACGAGCCCCGTGATCTGAAGGGCAAGCGGGTTCGCTCTGAGGTCGATCTTGACCTAGAAGATGAAACGACCTCTCATTGGGTCGAATCCTCAGATAGTGAGGATGACGATGCTGTGACCAGGGTAGTTGACCTGGAAAATTATCAGTTTGTTCCCGAGGACTCCGATGGTGAAGCCTACATTCCACCTGACCAGCCCAAACTGGAGGGGCCAATTTATATAGGCGCGAAGCCTTTGGGTGATGGTGCGAGCAGCTCTTCAACGAGGCCATCCTCTCCTCGGGTGCTCGCGGCTCGCGACCTGAGGACAAGCTTGACTTCAGAGTCATTAGTCGAAGCCGTTGATCAATTTAGGCTAGAGGGCTTCATTGTCTTGCCTCGTCCTCATCAAAGGTGTTATAAATTTTATCACGAGGAGAATGGGGGGCGTGTCTCGAGGATGGTCATGTCCACCTCGCTGCTGAAGGTCGGGATTACTTCGCCCGTGCATCCCTTTATCTTGGACGTTTGTGAATACTTTCACATCGCACCTATTCAGGTTAACCCCAATGGTTGGCGATCTGCCGTTGCTTTGTACATCTTGTACAAGAAACAAAATTTTCCCGACCTCGATGCGAAGACGCTCGGATATTTTCTGAATCTCAAGTCTTCAGGTAAGAAGGACTTTGGGTACTTATATCTCTCTCTCTGGCCCGAGTTCAATGGCAAGAACTTGTTGCATGGGGCCCCGAGCAACGTGGGTCACTGGAAGGAACCGTATTTCTACGTGTTCGACGTGACTAGGGTTCCTGTAGCTTTTAATTATAAACCAGGTGTGTATCCTTTCTTCGTTATTTTCTCCTCTAACTCCTTCTTTTAAGACCGCTTCGAGGTTGAGTATTTTTCTTGATTTTCTTTTAAGTTGCTCCTCATCGCACATCACTTTCTGGTGAGGCCAAAAAGCGAGCCAATAGTATATTACAATTACCCCTCGAGGAGAGAAACATGAAGAAGCTGGTAACGACTTCAAACTTGGTTTCCTATGGTTTCTTGAAGGACGGAGCGAGGCTGACTCCATCAAATGGAAAAACTGTCGTGGGCTCGTCCAAGAATCGTCCTGCTTTTGCGGTCAATGCTTTTGTGAAGCTAGGTCACTCCAATGTTTCTGAGAGCGACCTCAATCAGTGGGCTCAGTCCTCTTTCGAGGAGAACAATGCAGCCATCACTCGAGCCGCTGCTGAATTGTTCTATCGTCAAGCGAGCTAGCCGTCACAAGGAGGTGCAAACTTTGGCCACACAGACCCAAGCTTTAAATTTTAAGGTCGAATCCTTGGAAGCTGAGAAGAAGAAGCTGCTCGACGAGCAGAAGAAGTTGAAGGACGAGCTCAGTCCATTAAGACGGGATCTCCGGTCCGTAAAGGACAATGTCAATGATTTGGAGAAGGAGCGAGCTGCCGACACAAAGGCCTTTGATGATAAGCTAAACGAGCTCCAGACTCAGATCAGAACCCAAGAGACTGCGATCTCTAATTTTGTTGATGAGAAGAAGGAGGCAGTAGTTGAGGCCTCGGCTCTTGGGCATGTAAAGTTTATGAAATCCTTTATGAAGAAGCTGCCTGATTTCGACTGGGGCCAATTGGGCGAGGCGACCCGAGTTTATGCAGAGACCCTTCGCAAGGAAGTGGAGGAGGAGGTCGCTCAGCGAGCTGCGGAGCTCGAGGCAAAGCGGGCCCAAGAGCAGCAACAGGAGGAAGCTTCGTGACTTCTTTATTTGTAATTTACTTCTGAACAAGTGCTTTGTGCTCGCTTACGAGCTGAATTTATGGGTTGCGGGCACCGTCTTTGCCTCGCATTTATATTCACTTTAACATTTATTTTAATGCTTTGATTTCTTCCATCTTCTTTGTGTTCACTTCATTTTATTTATACATGTCTTGATTTTCGGCTCGCATTGCAGTGTTTGTATATGATTTGCATCCTAATCGCATCATACTTTCATTTTTTCTGTACATGCCAACTATTCCCAGATCGCGATGAACGAGCTTGATTCATATTAGCTCGCATATTTTTGGCCTCGCATGGGGCCCCCGATTCGTATGTCTTAGAACCGAATGGCCTCGCACCGATGCTGGCCTGAGCTCGTTCTAGCGGGGCCTGTGGTTGTGGCCTCGCATCGCACACTTATGTGGCGACGGGCCCCCACGTCGCATCGCTTGGCTGGCCAGCAGGCCCCGCCTAGCTTGTCAGTTTTTGGCCGCACATTGATGTAACTCGATCCTAACTGCATAAACTTTCATAAATATTGATACACATCACACAAAATTTGGAAGAAAACCATGTATATTTCTTGCATAATTGAAGAAGATAAGGCCAATAGATTCATTACATCAACCCGAAGAGGTGTTTATATAACACTACTACCCCCCGAGACTTAGGATGATTTGTTCATATGAAGTCTTAAAATAAAGAATGTTGCTGGTTACATGGGCAGCTAAGGTAAATACTTCTTGAGATGTTCCACATTCCAAGCTCGCGGAATAGGCCTGTCCTTGAGGTCGGTGATGTAATAAGTTCCCTCCCAGAGAATAGTCTTGACCTTATAGGGGCCCTCCCAGTTGGCGCCAAAGACTCCATGAGCCTGAATTTTAGTGTTTGGCATAACCCGACGTAGGACTAGATCCCCAACTCGGATGAGATGGGCTTTCACTTTCCCGTTGTAATGTATGGCTGTCCTCTGATGGTATGATGCCAGACGGGCTTGAGAGTCTGTCCGGGTCTCTTCAATCATGTCGAGGTAGAGTCGGTGGTTGACCTCATTATTATTGGGGTCAAAATGATCTCGACAGAATAATCCGGAGCCAACTTTCACAAGTACCATCGCTTCACACCCGTATGATAATGAGAATGGGGTCTCACCAGTAGTGCTCCTCGGGGTAGTGTTGTAGGACCAGAGGACCCTAGGAAGTTCTTCGGGCCAGTTGCCCTTGTTATCATCTAGCTTATCTTTCAGAGTGTGCTTGATTATCTTGTTCACTGCTTCTGTCTAGCCATTTGATTGAGGGTGACACAGCTGAGAACTCCTTCTTGATGCCCAAATTATCACAAAAATCTCGCATTTCCTTTGAATCAAACTTCTTCCCATTGTCTGAGATGAGCTTGTAAGGGATCCCAAACCTGCATACAATAGATCTATACACAAAGTCTTTGAGTTTCTTGGTAGTGATGATGGCTAAAGGCTCGGCCTCGACCCACTTAGTGAAATAATCAACCGCCACCACCGCATACTTGATCCCTCCCTTAGCTTTTGGGAGTTCTCCTATCAGATCAATCCCCCACACGGTAAAGGGCCACGGGCTCACTAGAGAGGTGAGCGGAGCAGCGGGGATGTTGCTGAAGTTAGCATACCTCTGACACTTGTCGCAAGACGTAGCGAATTCAAAGGCGTCGTGCTTAAGAGTAGGCCCGTAGTAACCTTGACGGAAAATCTTGTGGGCTAGTGAACCACCCCCCGTGTGATTGCCACAAATGCCTTCATGAACCTCTCGAAGTATGTAATTGCATTTAGCCCCATCAACATGTTAGTGTTGGTGTCCTAGAGACAATACTTTATGAATTCATTTTGAGAAAAAAAAACCCTAGCAACTCTACGTTTTTGAGAGGCTAGAGAAAGAGAGAGACAAAGAGGCAGAAACAGGCTAGTACCTAACTCCGGTGATCGTTAGACGATACGACGTTCGTGTGGATACCGAAGGAGAGCTTTGTGAAGGGCTGCTGTGATTCATCGCTTCTGGACCTCTATAATCATCATAAGGAAAGCTTTAATAAGGTACACATCTGATTCTCCATAATCATCCGCCAATTATATACGGATCTTGCGTTTGGGATTCGTTATTTTTATTATTTAGCGTAATTCCGCTATGTATATGTGCCCAAATCCCAACACAACACACCTGAGAAGTGGGATATTGAAGCCCCTCATGTAAAGGACCTCATATATATATATATATATATATATATATATATATATATATATATATATATATATATATATATATATATATACATACAAATGAAAAAGTAATTGATAAAGTAAATGACCGTTATATGATAAAGGAATTGATATATCGACGGTCAAAAGTGAGAAAAAAAGAAAATAATTGATAAACAAAAAAGTGATTAAGACAGCCTAATGTTTCTAGGACACTTTGTAGTCTTTGCTCCAACTGTCATATTAGTGGATAATTCACATTACTTGTCCCCAGAAAGAGATCTGGCCTACTGGTGCTCTAAAACATGACCCAGGTTTTAGAATAAAACGTTTTGTAAATATTTACTTCTTCTATCTCTTTTTACATGTCTACTTTCAAAATAAATTTTATCCTTATATACATGTACATTTTTATTTTCAAAATTTTTTTGAAGATAATCTTCTAAAATTACTACTGTATTTATTATTTCCAAGGTTTGAATCATTTAAAATTTAGTTGGATTGTCATTTTTTAAGACAATAAGAAAAATTTATTCAACTATTTTTTCTTAATATATGTAATTATTTTAAAATGAACATGTAAATAGGGACGAAGGAAGTATGTATTATACTAACATAGGCCATGTCATCTTCATGTACACCACCTTAACTTTTAAAAATAATATAACGTCTTAACTTCTGAATTGAAAAAGGGAGAGAAATGAAAATTTCAAATTTTTCTTTTGTGGTTGTGCTTTGGATTTTTTCATAAAAAAAGAAAAAAGATTAAAGATTGGGAGCAAAAGTTTTCAAAAATATCTTTAAAAAATGAAAGATTGAAAAAATAATTGAAATATTGAAATATTGTTTTTTATAAATTTACATATGATACACATTCTTTTTATCTTTCACCCAATAAAGTTGAAAAATGGCCGTAAAAATTCCTTTATTTCTATCTTTCACTTTAACAAAGCATACACTCTCGTTCACAAACACACATACACATATGCTCTTTCTCACTTGTTAGCTCTCTCTTTCCCATTACAGTTCCCGACTAATACTTACTGCTTTGTGATTTGAGTAATCCATCAAATAAAGATTTATTTGATTGGGGTCTTCTTGGATTTGAATTAGGCCCTTCTTCGGCTTGAATTCAAATTGATTTCAATTTAAGAGTTTAATTGGTTAATTGCTCTTCAATTAATTTAGATTCACATTTTTTATCCTCGGATTGATTTGGATTCAAAATTAGGACCTTTTCAATATGAGATTCAATTTGGTTTTGGGATTTCAATTTGTAAGTATTACAATAGTTCTATTTTGTAATATATAGGAAACATGTTATTGTGTATAATTTGTAATAATATATTATAAGTTTTATTATAAAAATATATCTTTAGTTTCTTTAACATAATTTGGTTGTAATAAAATATGAAGAGATTATTAAACTAATAATATACTAAAGCAAATTATAATTATTAAAAAATTATTTAAAAATATCTACAATTAAGTATCCTCACTAATATGAATCAATGCAATTATGATTTTGTACCCTAATTAGTTAGAAATATTACGCACGAGCAAAGATGCACCCTATAGGCTTCTCTAAAATACAATCAAGCCTATTTTCATGTTATCATACAATTTAGAGATACTCCATTAAACACATCACCCTAACTTCCTTACAAGTGGTTCGACCTATCTAAGTTCATCTCTCGTTGATAAATTGATAGTTGGTTGAAATAATACACATAATCACGTCTAACGTGGTGTTATTATTAATTAAGCACAACTCATCAAGAAAGTGCAATTAAAATAATCAATCAAGGGGTCAAAGAAAATTATACATCAACCATAACTCGGGGTTCAAAAATCTACTCTAACATGATAAATAAATAAAAGAAAATATACTTGAATTAAAGAATGAGATCTTTTATCCACAAAGTCTTGAAGAAAAGGAACAAAAGTGTTTATAAAATTCTATCCTAATTATACAAACATTACAACCTCTCTTCTCTGTTGTATGTCTCTGCAATATATATAATAAAGGCATTTTAATGCTTTAAGAGAATTAGAAGTATGTTTCCTAAAATGATTAGGTTTCTAGAAGAAAAATTAGCAGTTGACTTGTCTGCTCCGATTATGGGCTAGTCCTTTTTTATTTTGATATTTGGTCTACTTTAGAATGAAAAAAATTCAATTATCTTCGCGTGGGCGGGTGAATCACTGAATTCTAACGTGTAAAACTGGCTCAAAGTATGCACATGCTACCAATTAATTCGAATTTTCTTCTAATTTATGTCCAAATTTAACTCTTTATTAATTTCAAACCATTCAAGTTTATGATTTTCTTGCAACCTACAATAAAACATTAAAATCTAATCAATAAAATTCTAATTTAATGCAAAATATGACGAGTGTGTATATTTTCTTTATTAAAGAGGAAGTTAAGAAAATGAGATATCTTGCTCATTATATATAACATGGGTAACAATCAGCACTACGCCATAAGTGCTCATACGCAATGCTCTCTGATGTTGCCTTATGTGCCAAATGGTGTTGCCTTAGGCCTGAAATCGAAAAAGGCAACACTTTTTGAGTGTTGCATCTGCGGCCATTGCCTTTGACCTCTAATGCAATGCTTTTGTTGTGTAATGCAACACCGCTGAAAGTATTGCATATTGGTCATAATGCAACACCACCATGGCATAAATGCAACAAAATTTAGTTTTGCCTTAACTGTGAAGCTGAAACAAATGTGGGCCAGGTCGCAGTGGGGCCCACCAGTGCCACGTCAGTAATGGGGCCCAACAGTGCCACGTCAGCAGTGAGGCCCACATGCCACGTCAGCAATGGGGTCCATTTTGCCATGTTAGCAGTGGGTCCCACCAGTGCCACATCAGCAGTGGGGCCCACCAGTGCCACGTCAGCAGTGGAGCCCACCAGTGCCACGTCAGCAGTAGAGGCCCACCAGTGCCACGTCAGTAGTGGGCTGATTGACCTTATGCAACACTTTTATGATATAATGCAACACCAAATTTGACAATTGCAACATTAAAATAATTTTTTTGCAATACTATTTATTCATAATGCAACAGTGGTAAAAGTCAAATGCAACAGTTTAAAAAAAATTGAAATAGCCATTTCGTACATACATCAATCCCATCAACAACCAAGACAGATAATAAAATGCAAAAGATTAACTAATCTAACTACTTTCTTCAACAATCTACCCAGGATTAGCCTCTCCAAGTTTTTTCGGTACCCGTGTTAGGTTCTCATGCGCTTTCCTTCACTTTTCCAACATAGTGCAAGCAACTGAAACAACGAAGAAGATTTTAGTATAAGCTACATTTTAGTATACGCTACTATGTTACGTGTTCAGTACAATTCTAGATTCATAGTCCTATTCTATATTATATTTAAGGATTATATTCATATTACTTGATACACCAGTTCCAAATGTAAATTGTATACCTCCAATCACAAAAAAAAATACATGTCTATATATATGCATCATGAGTTAGCAGGTCTAAATTAACAAGTGTCTTGTGTTATATATAAATGGAACGCAAGTCAAAAATAAACTAGTGAAACAAAGGGCTTGGTCAGCTAACTGCATTTAAAAATTTAAGCCACAATGTAAGCTTACTTATTAGAGAATTGATGAATGCTGATTTTCTAACATTAGTTCAGCCCCGACATGTAACCAATAATATTATATCTAGAGTTGTCATAATGAGACATTTTACAAATAAATAATTGACAAACTAATTTTATAGATAACTCATGCCCTTTCATCATATACTTACCCAAAATAGATAACCGCCAAACTAAGGAACAATGTATATGAACAGAGGATTTTTCTGAGACTTCCTGTTTCACTTGGCATGCTAAGTTCTGGACAAAAACTTCCTGTTTCATAGACGTGGGCGTGGTAGCAAAAGTAAACATTGCATAGGGAATGGGGATCTTGGGGATCAAAACATCAGAGGCTAAAAAACTTATTCTCACACACTTTGGAAATATAACAAAATTCTCACACACTTTAAATAAAAAAGGGGTGAGATCCCTTAAATAATGAAGTAAATAAGCATATTACTAGCTGTCTACGGTCTAAAAATCACTTAAAATATAGTGACATTTTAATAGCTTTTAGTTGAGCAATGTATATAACAAGATAACTACATGTGTGCAGTTGATTAAATTACCAATACCTAGCCCACAATATGGCACCAAAACACTCAATGTCATAATTGCTAGACTCCATGTATAAACTAGCTAGGTAAACAATGATCACAGAGTAATTTATAATTGAAGTGGATTAACTGATTTATGATCACAGAGTAAAAGAAAAAATGATGAACACATGAAACCCACATCACTCACAATTCTTTTCACATCGTTAACGATGATTCAACTTGTCCAAATACACACACACACACACACACACACATATAACACTGATAGTAACATGTAAAAAAATTTCTACAAATGTATCAGCCATCGAAGAATACACAAACTTACCAGAGGTTTGGGTGTTGAAGGTCTCATAGGTATCAATTGTCTAGATTGCTTTATAGCCAATTCCTCGAGCCTTTGGGTCTTATCAGGTAGCTACAGATATAAAACAACAGGCTTAACAAGAAAAAGAGAACATATGAACAACCAAACTGAAAATATGCACCTCAGGTTACCATTAGACGACTTTAAACAGAAATACAGATAAATTACCTCGGTATTTTGAAAAGAAGGTCTCCAATCATACAAAGCCATGCACATATTCTTCTCCTCATACCCAATCCGAGCCAAATTGGCAATCAAAACAGCTCAAAAAAAATAACCAGCAGCAAAGTAGTCTGCAGCCACTAGTCCAGTAATAGGCCTGACCCTTACCCTAGGAGGATCCATCCCACTTTCATTGTCCGACGACATATGCTCCACCCAACATAAAGGCCTGCAAGCAAAAACATCACCTAATCACTAGCAAATCAAGTAAACTACTTCCAAAAAGTAAAATACTAAAATCTACTGTGAGTAATAAGTGTACCCAACTGTACAAGTTAAAAGTACATCCTATAAAACAGATAGATAACATAACAGCCAAAAAACACAATCGCCAGCTGCTACACCTACTACCACGCCAATCACGACACTTCTGCCATCTATGGCACCAACTGTAGTACCGCAACCACCTACACCAGAAGCAGCAACACCTCCTCTAGCAATCACCCCTGCATCAACACCACCACCTAGGATAACTCCATCTTCAAGCCCTGTTGTCCCACCACCACAACCACCACAACCACCACAGAGTCCACCTACCTCAACTCCAGCACAAGCACCAGCTTCAGCTCCACCAAAGATCTCTCCAGCCCCAGTTAAGCAACCACCAGCCCCAGCACCTGCGAAGGCAACCCCTGCACCAGCACCTGCTAAGGTAGCACTGGTTTCACCACCAGCCCCTGCTCCAGCCCCAAAAGTCCAGTCCCCAGCCCCAGCACCAATAACAGTACCACCCTCACCAGCACCAGCTCCGAGAAAACACAAGAAAAAACACAAGCACAAGAGACATCATCATGCCCCTGCACCAGCACCAACGGGAAAACTTGGAATACAAACGATAACTGCAATGATGGCTGTCACTATGCTGGTTTTTACAGTGTAGTGCTGATAAGTGATAAAAGTTTGATACCATAAACAATGTTGTGTAGCGTACAGATGATTTTACCATGAGATTGATTCTATTGTTTCAAGGCATAAAAAGTTGAATTCAACCTTTCTTTACATAAATTCTCTCATGCAACGTAGACTATAGTTATATAATAATTTAGACACTACAACTACTGCTTAACAATATAATTGAAACTAAAATATAGACGAGTATGTCAAATTTGATCAGCATCCTCTAGAACCCAAATTATGATCCGGGCAAACACGGTGAACACTGCAATGAAATGTCAGATTTAATTGGTAAAAATATATATTCTACACTAAATTAAAAAAAATAAATTATACATTTTATATTTTTAAAATTATAGGTATAAACTTTGTTTTATAGGAACAACCACCAACACATACAAATATATCCTATAAACCAACAACAATTGTCCAGACAAAAAATCCGATGATGCAACAAAAAAAAACTATCACAAGCTAATAATACAGAGAGATAACACATATATAAACAAAACAATCAACTGAAACCTTGATGAAATCCACACAATGAAAGCCCCTAACTCAAAGCCCCAATTCGAAACCCTAATCGCCTTCAAAATTAAAAAAATAGCAATTAATAGTGCAGAAACACAAAATCAAAAGTTGTAAAATACATAATTAAAGAAAAATTAAACTAATAGTAGAGATGAGTTTGTTCTCGGCCAAATCAAAACCCTAGTTTTTCTTTGCTCCTTCAGTTTAAGCTTCTTCGATGCAGTGATATTATTTGAGAGATGAGCTTACCCTAATTTAAACCCAAGCCCTAAGTTTGAACTTCATAATGATAAGATATGAGCTTTTTCGATAAACTGATTCTGAGATCTGTAAGAGAGAGAGAGAGAGTAAAGAGAGCGAGAGAGGATGTGAGAGTGTGAAAGGTTGTAATGAACATATGAGATGTGTTTTGGTTTTGGGGGCAATTTTGCCGCTCATATTTTCACCAGATAAACATATGAGATGTGTTTTGGTTTTGGGGGCAATTTTGCCACTCATATTTTCACCAGATAAACAACATAATTATATTCTTTTATTATTAATTTTACTAGGATATAATTTTATATTTTTAAAATTATAGGTATAAACTTTGTTTTATAGGAACAACCACCAACACATACAAATATATCCTATAAACCAACAACAATTGTCCAGACAAAAAATCCGATGATGCAACAAAAAAAAACTATCACAAGCTAATAATACAGAGAGATAACACTTATATAAACAAAACAATCAACTGAAACCTTGATGAAATCCACACAATGAAAGCCCCTAACTCAAAGCCCCAATTCGAAACCCTAATCGCCTTCAAAATTAAAAAAATAGCAATTAATAGTGCAGAAACACAAAATCAAAAGTTGTAAAATACATAATTAAAGAAAAATTAAACTAATAGTAGAGATGAGTTTGTTCTCGGCCAAATCAAAACCCTAGTTTTTCTTTGCTCCTTTAGTTTAAGCTTCTTCGATGCAGTGATATTATTTGAGAGATGAGCTTACCCTAATTTAAACCCAAGCCCTAAGTTTGAACTTCGTAATGATAAAATATGAGCTTTTTCGATAAACTGATTCTGAGATCTGTAAGAGAGAGAGAGAGTAAAGAGAGCGAGAGAGGATGTGAGAGTGTGAAAGGTTGTAATGAACATATGAGATGTGTTTTGGTTTTGGGGGCAATTTTGCCCCTCATATTTTCACCAGATAAACAACATAATTATATTCTTTTATTATTAATTTTACTAGTTTAATTACAGTCAAGACTGGTTTTAAGAAGTACATACTAGTTTAACTTATTTGACCATAAAAGAAACACACCATAAAAGTCTAAGATTTTTTAAATAAATTTTTAACTCATAAAATAATTAGATATTGACTATTAAAAAAACTCACCTAATAAATTTAAAATTTTTTAAAAATAATAACATCCGTACGGTTGGATCATCGAAAGTTTTTTTTAAAAAAATAGAATTAGTATTCGTTAAAAAACTAGTTAAAGGAAGACATAGTTTGACCGCTTTGACTACTATAAAATCACACGGAATAAATCTGAATTTTTTTTAAAACAATTTCACACCGCTAAAATAGTTAGATATTAACATCCGTACGGTTGGATCGTCGAAAGTTTTTTTTAAAAAATAGAATCAGCATTCGTCAAAAGAGTAGTTAAAGGGAAGACATAGTTTGACCGCTTTGACTACTATAAAATCACACTGAATAAATTTGGAATTTTTTAAAAAACTTTTCACACCACTAAAATAGTTAGATATTAACATCCGTACGGTTGGATCATCGAATTTTTTTTTAAAAAAAATAGCTTCAGCATTCAGCACAACACTAGTTATAGAGAAAGTCTAGTTTAACCGGTTTGACTAGTATAAAGTCACATAGAATAAGACTGAAATTTTTAAAAAAAAATTTGGCGCCACTAAAATAGTCAGATATTAATATCCGTACGGTTGGATCGTCGAAAAAGAAATTTAAAAAAATAGATTCAGCATTCAGCACAACACTAGTTACAGAGAACGACTGGTTTGACCGCTTTTACTACTATAAAATTACACTGAATAAATTTAAAATTTTAAAAAAAACTTTTCACACCATTAAAATAGTTAGATATTAACATCCGTACGGTTGGATCGTCGGAAAAGAAATTTTAAAAAATAAATTCAGCATTCACCACAACACTAGTTACAGAGAAAGTCTAATTTAACCGGTTTGACTAGTATAAAATCACATAGAATAAAACTGAAATTTTTTTAAAAAAAATTGACGCCACTAAAATAGTCAGATATTAACATCCGTACGGTAGGATTGTCGATTTTTTTTTAAGAAAATAGATTCAGCATTCAGCACAATACTAGTTATAGAGAACGTCTAGTTTGACCGGTTTGACTAGTATAAAATCACATAAAATAAAATTGAATTTTTTTTTAAAAAAAATTACATTACTTTTTAGTAATATATTAACATCTGTACAGTTGGATCGTCGGAAAAGAAATTTTAAAAAATAAATTCAGCATTCAGCACAACACTAGTTACAGAGAAAATATAGTTTGACCGGTTTGACTTGTATAAAATCACATAGAATAAAACTGAATTTTTTTAAAAAAAAATTGGCGCCACTAAAATAGTCAGATATTAACATCTGTTCAGTTGGATCCTCGAAATTTTTTTAAAAAAAATAGATTCAGCCTTCACCACAACACTAGTTATAGAGAACGTCTAGTTTGACCGGTTTGACTAGTATAAAATCACATAGAATAAAACTAATTTTTTTTAAAAAAAATTAGCACCACTAAAATAGGCAGATATTAACATCCGTATGGTTGGATCATCGAAAATAAATTTTAAAAAATTGATTCAGCAATCGGGTTATACTAATTATTATATAAAGACTAGAAAATTCAAAGGCAACACTAAACAACCAAATGCAACGCTACCATATTAAATGCAACGCTTTTAATGGGGACCACCAGCCACATCAGCAAAGCCCCACTGCCACGTCAGCAGTGGTGGGTCCCCCCACTGCCACGTCAGCACTGGACCACCAGCCACGTCAGCAAGGCCCCACTGCCACGTCAGCAGTGGTGGGTCCCCCCACTGCCACGTCAGCGTGGGTCCCACTGCCACGTCAGCGTGGGTCCCACTGCCACGTCAGTAGTGGTGGCCCACTGGTGGGCCCCGCCAGCCACGTCAGCATGGGTCCCACTGCCACGTCATCCGTGGTGGGCCCCCACTGCCACGTCAGCACTAGCCCACTGCCACGTCACTAATTATTAAAAAAAATTTAGCTAATGCAACACCATTCGTTAGTGTTGCATTCACTGCAACACCGTGAGTAATATGCAACACGAAGTTTTATCTAATGCAATACTATTTTAGCAGTGTTGCAAAAGAGTCAAAAATTCAGAATTACCGCAACATTTTCAGTGCAACGCTTTCTAAAAGTATTGACTATGGCGTAGTGCCGGTGAAAACTTTTTAGCGTGAGAACCGTGAAAGCTAAAATGAAATTTTGCAGAACCATAATGAATAATGCAATAAAAAATGTTTAGATAACCTTTTTATTATAGTTTTACAAATAAAATTATAGTTCTCCACTATTTTTTTCATTTTTTATTGTGGTTATGTAGGATTTAGAAAACGTTTTCACGGTTCTCACGCAAAAAAGTTTCAGCGGAGTGTTACACAATATTAACAAAATATAGAACTCCAACACAAACTGCCAGCAGAACCTACTTTGGCTCTCGGTCAATAAGTACTGAACAAATGTGAGCGGCGGTTACGGTCAGCGCTGTTGGTCAGTTTTACCCCCATTTTTTGTAGAGAACACAATTCCATAACTTTACAAAACAGCACATTAGCTTAAACATTCTAATATATAGAAAAGCACTACACATCGAAAACATAATTACAACACCATTTTAGAGGAGAGTAATTTTCTCAGTTGTCATCATGGTAGAGTTACACACAGGGCAGGGACAGTGAAGACAAACTTTGAGAATGAAAAAATTCCCCCCTACATGTTCTTGAGCGATTAGAGGAGCAATGGTGATGTATAACCCCGTTCAAGGTCGTCCAGAACACCCTGAAGGTGATTTGTATGGACAACTAATTAATATATTATGTATCATGAACAATCCCCTTATAATGGTGGCCTGAAAAGATAAGTAGTGGTTAGTGCAAATTATTAATTAAAGCACTATTTATACTATAAATAAGTTCCATAGCATTCACAACTAAATTGTAATAATTAAAATTTGAGAAACCTGCAAGCAGTTAATAATATATACTCGTTCCCATATGTTTTCTTCTATTTTATTTTCAAATATATTTTTCTTCCAAATTAAATGATGAACTCCCCGTGATCTATAGGTTTCTTACTTCAAAATCAAAATTTTGCAACCACAATTTTAACAAAATTTATAAACTTATCTAAACAAATATATTAGAGAATGTTTTCACAAATCTGAATCAAGATGAAGAAGTCAAAAATATGATTTGAGTTAAAATGGAAGAGTTTTAAGACAGTTCCCAATAGATCCATAATTTATTTTACTTCGATTATAAATTTGTAGATCTAACAAATATCAATTGTGTAAAAAAAGTGATTACATGGTACTTTAAGGTATATAAGCATAAGATTATTTAGCATAAGATTAAAAGTATCTCTGTAGATAGAGCTACCTGCACATGGATATAGTTGTCATCATCGTCTTCTGAATTCTCTTCTTCTTCTTGACCGGAAAAATTTCTCATCTCAGTTTTGGAACTTTGTATGCAGGGCCTCTTCTATATTATATACAATGGGTTTTGATTATAGAGGCAAGTGAAATTGATGTTGATTGATGTCGTTCTCTGATATGTTATGGCCATATATATACACAAACATTTGATACCCTTCCAATATATTCCACACTCATCCAGTATATTCCACACTCTTCTAACAACTTCTAGGATAATAACAATTATAATAAAATATTGAAAAATTCTACTTTTCCAAAGGAGAATATATTATTAAGACATTGGATATCTTTATGCATAACGGGTCACTTATTTATCAAATTTACATTTATTTGTCCGGCTCCAATGGGATACAAAATATTTTATTGATTGATATTGACCAACATATGAACATTTGATGCCTTCATGTATAAAAGTCTAGATCAATTCTCCAAAATAAAAACTAGTAGTTTAATGGTTTAAGTTATTATTTAAATTTTGAAGTAATTAATTTTGATAAAAAAAACTAAAATATTTTAATAAAAATTAAGTGTGTAACAAATAAATGAATTATCACAATTTCATAATAATAAAAATATTTTTTTTTATAAATTTACACATGATACACATTTTTTCTATCTTTCACAAGCAGCCTGTTGTTTCTATATTTCACTTTTAATAAAGCACACCCTCCCACTCACAAACACACAAACACATCTTCTCTCTCTATGATTTGCTCTCTGTTCCATCTTCGATTCCCGACTAATAAAAACTACTAATTGCTTTGTGATTTGAGCCGTCCATCAACTAAAGATTTAGTTTGTTCGTGCCTTCTTGAATTTGAATTAGGCCAATCTTTGACTTGGATTCAAATTGATTTCAATTTAATAATTTAATGGGTTAATTGCTCTTGAATTAATTTTGTTTAGATTTTTTTATTTCAAGGTTGATTTGGATTCGAAATTAGGGCTTCTTCAACATGAGATTCAGTTTGTTTTTAGGGTTCCGATTTATAGGTATTAAAATATTTCTATTTTGTTATATATAAAAAAATGTTATTGTGTCAATTTGTAATAATATATTATTAGTTTTATTTATAAAAAATATTTATAAATTTATTTTCTTGGACAGTTTTTTTTAGTATTAACGATAACCATTTAATTAATCAATTAAAAATAATATTATAGAGCACTAAAAACCTAAAACTAAAATAAATCCACTCCACTCCAAAAATTTATATTACATATCATTAAAATGTAATTTACTCTTTAATAAATAGAATACTTTTTAATGAAAAATATCTTATATTAAATATTATGATATGCCACCTTTGTTTTTGGTTAAATAAGAATAAATAGATTTGATTACTCTACTCATACACATGCTATAAACAAATATTAGCTTGACTGTAAGTATGTATTAAAATCCCATTATGTCAACTAGGGTGAAATCTCATAATCTAATTTAGCATGTATATTTATGTATGTGATGTATATTTATATAGTTCGGGATCATGTTGAATGTGTATATTATTTGATTACTCTATTCATACACTTGCAGATAAACAAATATTGGTCCCTTGCCTTTCGAAAATTGGTAGGTACTACCGTCAACGACTTGACTATATTGATCTGAATTTCAATATAAGTATGTATTTGAATATCAATATGTCAACCAAGATGAAATCTCATGATCTAATTACACAGCATGTATATTTATGTATGAGATGGATACTTTTTATTATTACGGCAGTCTCTAATACGCTTAGTGTAGTTCAAGATCATCTTGAATGTGTATATGATTTGATTTCATTGTCACATTCAGGCATGCATGAACTAAGAATTTATCTTCATTTCATTTCCAATATTGACCACTAATTTCTCCTGAATCTTCAAATTGATCATGTTCAATAGTTCATCATTGAGATCGATAATACTCATACCGTTAAAAGTAGAAACTTGTGAATGTGGAAAATTTTCATTATTGATACGTGTTTCTTGGGTTCCAAATTGTGAACCTAAGGTTTAAAAATTTTGAGGGTATGGAAATTGATATTGAGAATTTTGAGTATATCGAGAGAAATGATTTGAAAATGGAAATTGAGGAATTGAAGTTTGAAAATAATAATTTGGAATGAGATTTAGATTTGGATTTGATGGATTATCCATTTTTACACTACAAGAAAAACAACTTCAGACAACACCGATCTGACAACGCTCAGCGAAAAAAGTGTTGTCCAGAATTAACATACAATGGTTTATTTTCGACCTTAAAAATGTATCGTCTGATCTATACTCATTACAATGGTTTAACAAACCATTGTGTAGAAATTATAGTCAGACAAGTGTTTGAAACGGCAGTGTTGTGCTAATGAATACGTTCATATAATGGGTTACATAACTATGGTCTTATTAACATTCACACAATAGTACTTCTCACCGTTGTTTGAACGAAGTTAATCATACAAGTGTTTGAAAGGGTTGTGTTGTGCCAATGAGCAGTTTCAGACAATGGGTTTTATATCCATTGTTTGATTACAATACACACAACATAATTACTAACCATTGTTTAAACCTAGTCAATCATACAAGTGTTTATTTTGTGTTGTCTTATCTTTAGTCAGACATATGTTTTTAATCTAAAACTGTTGTCCTATTTACTGTATTTTAAAAAAACAGAGACAAGGCAGAGCCTTGCCATCCTAACACTAAACAACACAAACATAAAAGAGATCCTTGTCGGATATACACTAAATAACACAAACATAAAAGATCCTTAAACAAATCAAATCAATAATCATCCCTACAAACCATTACAAATGTTTAGTAATAATTTAACATAGCAATTAAGTTAAAATAAAATAACATGTTATGATCATTCAAGTTGAATTTCTTCATCAACATCTCGCATGTAACTTGTCACATCCTCGAAATCATCATCCGGTAGATTTGGCATAAAGAACTCATTCTCAAGTTCTACTTCGACGGATCCCTCATTTTCATCATCACTATCTTCGTAGTATTTTCTCTCGGGAAATTTCAAGACCACGGACCATAATTTTTGAAGAGGGTCGTCGATGTAACAAACCTGCTTAACATGTGTTGCTAACACAAATGGATCATTCAAAAAACCAAACTTATTCAAATTAACTAAGGTATATCCCAATTCATCTACCTTAATCCCTTTGTTCATATCTACCCACTTACAAAGAAAAAGAGGTACCCTAAAGCTGTTATAGTCCAACTCTCATATTCTTGTAATAACTCCGTAGTATGTCTGTGATGTATGCTCAATATTTTTATCTGTAGCTTGCACAACCATTGTATCAGCATCTACACAAACTCCGCTGCACTGAACTTGGCGTGTGTCATCACGATCCTTGGTGCTAAAGGTAACCCCATCTATCTTGTATCCACTGAATGTGGGTACATCGTTATTTGGCCCGTCTGCAATCCACCTGATCTCCGGGGGTACATCCTTTTCATCATGCAAATAAGAAGCAATCTTCAAAGAAAAAAGTAAATATAAGTTGTAGGTTTCCTAAAACAAATTGTATATATGTAAGTAATTAGTTCCAAAATTTTTAAATAAGTACATAATTAGACTATAAGGATATGTAGTACCTTTTCTTTAAACCAGCTGGGGAACATTTCATTTTGCTTATTCTTTAGCCACATTTCATCATTTTCATGTTCCAGATATTTTTCCATCAAAAATGACATGTGTTCACTACAATAAAAATAATGACATATAAATATTTTTATTTGGTATAAAATTCTAGTCAAAATAAATAAATAAAAAGTGACTAACTGAAAATATGGCACAACATCAGTGCTATTTTGTAGGACACACAGATGCGCAAGGTGCAAATCATTGGTGCTCGGGGTTATCATCGTTGCACCAGATAATGGTCTACATTTTCCATCCTTTGTACGTCTGCCAATTTTTGGAACTTCGATAGTCGCTTCTTCAAAATTCACCAAACACTCAACCGCCTCTTCTGCAATATATGCTTCGGCAATACAACCTTCTGGTCGAGCCCTGTTCCTTACATATCCCTTGAATGTTTTCATATATCTCTCAAAAGGATACATCCACCTAAGAAAAATTGGCTCGTAAAGCTCAACCTCTCGCACAAGATGAATAGAAAGATGAATCATTATATCAAACAATGAAGGAGGGAAATACTTTTCAAGCTGGCATAAAGTTTCCACCAATTGAGCTTGCATTTTCTCCAATTTATCAACCTCAATGACTTTACTGCAAATTGTCTTAAAGAAGAGACAAAACCTAATAACAGTGTACCTGACCTGTTTGTCTAGTGACGATCGAATTGCAATTGGGAGCAAGTGATGTAAAATCATATGGCAGTCATGAGATTTCATTCCGGTAAGTCGAAGATTTTTCATTGATACTAAACTCCTAATATTAGAACAAAAACCATCAGGCAACTTCATGTCAAGAAAGGATGAGCAGACAACTTTTTTTTTCAGAATGAGTTAAATTCCAAACAGCCAACGGAAACTTCCCCTTTTTCCCCGAAGTTTCTGGCCTCAAGTTTAATTTTACTCCCATTGCAGCCATGTCAAGACGAACAGATTCCTTGTCTTTTGTTTTCTTTGGTATATTTAGTAAGGTACCAAGTAAAGCTTCACATATATTTTTCTCGATATGACATCGAGAATATGCCTAACTGGCAAATATTTCCAATACTCGAGTTGAAAAAATATAGAAAGCTTCTTCCACACAGGCCGAGGATCTTCTTTCTTTCTGCGAGGCTGTCGCTGTGTCTTTCCATAGACATGACCTTGTCGATGTTGTATCCTTTGAAGCACTTCGTCCCCGGTTAACGGAATAGGAGCAGATTCTTTTTCAACGGTGTTATCAAAAGCTACTTTCTGCCTTCGATATGGATGATTACATGGCAACCACCTTCGATGTCTTCTAACCATTGTCTTCCGGTAATTAGGCAACCTAGAAGCTTTTGTTTGATCAACACAGACCACACAACCGTTATAACCTTTGATAATATTACCCGACAAGTTACCTAAGGCTGGATAGTCACTAATTGTCCACAATAAAATGGCCCTTAGCATGAAGGACTCCTTCTTATATGCATCATACACTTCTTTTCCATGCCACAATTTCTGCAGATCTTCTATAAGTGGTTGAAGAAACACATCGATATCATTTCCAGGCTGATTTGGTCCGGATATCAACAAACATAGCATTATATACTTTCTTTTCATACAAAGCCATGGTGGAAGGTTGTAAATTGTTAGCAAAACTGGCAAACAAGAGTGATCAGTTCCATTTCCGTGGAAAGGATTAAATCCATCAGATGATAAAGCTAGCTGTAGGTTTCTACAATCAGAAGCGAAGTCAGGCCACTTCTCATCGACTTCTTTCCATGTTTTTGAATCTACTGGATGTCGTATTTTATCATCCTTCAGTCTATCTGTGTGATGCCAAGTCAAGTCTTTTGCCGTTTGAGGTGACTTGAATAAATTTCTCAATCGCGGTATTAGTGGAAAATACTAAAGAACCTTAGCAGGAACCCCTTCAATTTCATCTCCTTTTTTATTCAACTTCCATCTAGAGGCCTGACAAACGCGACATCTTGTCTCATCTTCATCTCTCTCGCCACAGTATAAAAGACAGTCATTGAGACACACATGTATTTTTTCATACTCCATTCCTAAAGAACACAAGGTTTTCTTAGCTTCACTAAAAGAAGAAGGAAGAGTGTTACCTTCTGGAAGCATAGTCCCAAGTACAAGTAGAAGTTCAAAAAAACAAGAATCAGACATTTCAAATTTTGCTTTCAAGTTATATAACTTCACTAAAGCCTTCATTTTAGTAAATCCATCACATCCAGGATAAAGGGGTTCATGTTCAGATTGAAAATGGTTGAACAAATTTGAAAAATCATCATCGTCTTCATCAGCATTCTCTGTTCTCACGGGGATTTGATCCACGGATTGTGAACCATCACTCTCTTCCTCAGCAACAGAACCTTGTTTAGTATCATTTTCTCCATGCCAAATCCAACACGTGTAGGTCTGATCGATACCATGTTGAAAAAGATGGTCTCTCACCGTTCGAGCATTCCATGATTTACTATGTGCACATTTTAAACATGGACAACTAATTTTATTTACCTCACACCCATTCTCAAATGCAAACATTAACAATTCTTCCACTCCTAGTTGAAACTCTTTTGTTCTTCTATCAGCCCTCAACCATGATTTATTCATATTTGAAAATAAATGACAAAATACCCAGCTACTAGAATATAAGAGAATGCCCAAACTAACAACAAATTAACTCTAGAATATATTTCAACTAGAATAGCAAGTTATGAGAAGACTATGGCCAACAAGAGTAAACCCAGCAACTATGGCCAACAAGAGTAAACCCAGCAACTTATCTGAAGAGAAAATAGCAGCTATGATTGTCAAGTAAACCCAGTAACTTATCTGAAGAGAAATGTTTTCCTCGATTTCCAGCTCCTGCTCCTCGATTTCCTCTCTTCTTTATAAAGGGACGAGAGTATGCTTTCCGTTTGAGTGAAATTAGGTTTCTAATTTGAGATTTGGGGTTGTTTTTTTTATATCTGTACACTTAAAACTTAAGTCAACCGACAACGGTTTTTACATTACAAAACCTTGTATCCATTGACATCATACAACACAATTGTTACAAAAACCATTGCCTAGTTTTAGGTAGAGGACAAAAAATAACTTATTATGATAAGATGAAAAATGTTTTATTGTTCCTTTCGTTAAAAAAACACGAAAAAATAATCGAAAATTTTTAGTTTTTTTAATACATCACTAAAATCAAAAGATCTTAACATCCGTACGGGTGGATCATTAAAAAATAATAATTTTAATATAATACAGAGATAATTATAGATTTATGACAACCTGACTAACTACATCCTAACTTGTTCATATAAAACACAAACTTGTATACACATGTTCGAACTATAAAACCATCTACTTATTACTAACAAACTATATAATTATAAATATCAATTTTGATTTAAAAAATGAGATTTTTAATTTATTTAGTTTTTTATAAAATGAATAAATAATTTTATTTTTATTATTTTATAATAATAAAATAATACAACACAATTGTTACAAAAACCATTGCCTAGTTTTAGGTAGAGGACAAAAAATAACTTTTTTATGATAAGACGAAAAATGTTTTATTGTTCCTTTCGTTATAAAAAGCACGAAAAAATAATCGAATTTTTTTAATTTTTTTATACATCACTAAAATCGAAAGATCTTAGCATCCGTACGGGTGGATCATCGAAAAATAATAATTTTAATTTAATACAGAGATAATTATAGATTTATGACAAACTGACTAACTACATCCTAACTTGTTCATATAAAACACATACTTGTATACACATGTTTGAACTATAAAACCATCTACTTATTACTAACAAACTATATAATTATAAATATCAATTTTATTTAAAAAATGAGATTTTTAATTTATTTAGTTTTTATAAAATGAATAAATAATTTCATTTTTATTATTTTATAATACAAACATACCTATATATAATTTCATATTTGTTCCTAACTCTTGTAATTTATCATATAATTTATATATTATATAAATTATACTATTCCATTTTCTTAAAATTTAAAATTTTTAATTTTTAATTTTTTTTATTATATATAAATATATAATTTTAAAATTTTAAAATACTTTTTATAATTTATAAATTTTTTTACCATTTCATTTTTCATTTCCCACCAATTGTTCCCCTCACTCCCCCCCAAATCCTCGATAATTTCAAAACCCTCTTGTACGTCTTACTCACTTTCCCCTTGCTCTTTTTCAAACCCTTTCTCACCTTTTTCATCTAACTCTCTCCCATCACTTTTCTCATCTCCCATTACTTTTCTCATCTCTCATTTCTAATCTCTCTCACGAGGTAATCTCTTCTCTCTCATCTCTCACTTAACATATGTTTAATATATGTTTGTGGGTTTAATATGTTTTTCGATTTAAGTTCAATATGCATGCCGTTCATTTATTTGATTTATTTGTATCTAGGGTTTATATATTTATGGGTTTAATATATTTGTGGATATATTTGTGGGTTCAATATGCATGCTCCTTTTTTATATGGGTGTGATATTGAGATTTATTTTTATGAGGGGTTTTTTGGGGTTTAAGGGGTTTATATTTTGTTTGATATGGTTGGGGTTTATATTTGATCTGTTTGTGTATATGGGTTTTATGGGTTTTATATTTTGATATGTTTGTGGGGATATGATGTCATGATCTCTATTTTGTAGTAGTTTGTGGGGTTATGATGTGATGATCTCTGTTTTGTAGTAGTTTGTGGGGATATGATGTGATGATCTCTGTTTTATATTTGATATGTTCATTGGTTGTGATGTGCAGATTTACTATGGCAAAATCAAAAAAGACAAAATCTACTCCTAATCCAACCACCACCAGAGTACTTATAAAGGCTCTAAAAAGAAATCGGTCTCTAGAGACACTAGAACCTAGCAAAAGTAATTCTTCTCCAGAATCTGTAAAAAAGAAAGCTATATCGAGTACCTTGTAAAAGCAGTTGACGTCAAAGAAGAGGAAGCGGGTGAATGAGCCTGAGCCACCACAATGCATAGAAACCTTTACAATGCAAGGACTTCAGCTTTTGAAACGTGGTGCCGTTACAATGCATAGAATTGTCAGACAAAAGATTTTGGGCATTATGCACCATGTGTTCTTCAATGACAAGGGCGAGTCATATGGTAAAGCAGGGACACATGCAACCGTATATAGGGGTTCTTGCAAGAACTAAGACTCCAATTTATTATGCTACATGGAAGAAAGTTCCGAAAGAAAGGAAAAACAAGATTTGGGAGTGTGTGAAGGTATAAAATTCCAACTCACTAAGTATTAATTCCAACTCCAATTTAGTTACTTAAAATTTTATATCTTTGAGTATTAATTTGTTAATGCTTACTCTTATACATGGCGTTCGATGTACCTCTATCAGCTGAAAAGATGGTATTAAAATCTGTGTGCCAGAAGTGGAGGGAGTTTAAAAGCCGTTTAACAACTGACTATATCCTTCCTTATTGTGATCAACCTGAGGTGCTAAAGTATCCTCCAGCTGATTACTCTTTCATTGATAAGGCTCATTGGGACATGTTTGTTGCTGCGCGGACATCCGCTAAATTTCTTGTATGTTGTTCTTTGCATTGTTTATAAAATTATCTGATATTATGATTATTTACCAGTACATCTTTGTTGCTAACATTTTAGTATTTTTATACAGGAACTTCACAATAATCAGACAAAGATAAGGGAATTAAATTTGTATCCTCACCGTTTATCTCGCAAAGGTTATTCTAATCTAGAACAAGAACTGGTTAGTGATCACAAAACCTTTACTACTTCATGTTCCAATACATTGATTGAAACCTTTACTCTTCTCAAATTTGTTGCCATGTATAGTCGGCAGGTGATCCTACCATAAAGATAGATCGGTCAGAAACCTGGATCAAAGCTTGAAAGGATAAGGATGGAAATTTTCTGAATGATGAAGTAAGAGAAGTTGCTGAAAAAATTGTAAGTTATTACTTCCTCTTTCAATGGAACATAAGCACCAACAAACTATCTGAGTTATTAATTAACTAGCTTCCTTTTGTATGTTTTGTTTATTTTTTAGGAGAAGATGAAAAAGGCGGTTAGTGAAGGGGAAGTGATAGTAGAAGGTGTTAATGACGTGTTGACTAAGGTGTTGGGTAACCCAGAGCATCGAGGAAGAGTACGTGGCCAAGGAGTTCATGTCAAACAGTCCACCTACTTTAATCTTCCCAGGCAAAAGAAAAAAATGACCATGGATAAAAAGATACGAGAGGGTGTTCAGAAGTTTATGGCAGAGGAGACGTCAAAGATCGTTCAACAGAGAGATGCATTTTGGGCATCTGAAATTGAAAAGTTGAAAGCAAGTTTTACTGGAAAAAATGTAAAGTGTGATGGTAGTTCAATGATTGATTCGCAGCAGGGGAGTTGTTCAAAAGGTGGAGATGTTATCAACAAGGAGTTGGATCGGCTTGGAGGAGTTGGAGGTGTAAAAAAGAAGTTGGATCTTGTTGAACATGAAGTTTTGGTTGAAGAGAAAAATGAGGAGGCTGTGGATGTTGATGTACAAATTGAGGGCGAGAAAATGAAGGTCGAGTTTACCGCTAAAAAAGTTGTTCCTCCAGTTGTGGGTGGTATGGAATGGCAGTTGGCAGTTGGATCCCCCAAAAATGTTGTTGCTTTTGCCACAATGGAAATAGATGCTGAAGGATGCGAACAAACTCTTCATGGAGTGCCACTGGTGAAAGAAAATGCACGAGTGTCAATCACTCGTGTAATCCAGGGAGATGCTAAGATTCCTTTCCCACTTAAAGATGAAATCCAAACTGTAGAAGAAGCTTTTGGAACATTTGTAACATGGCCGAGGGACCTTATACTTCATATGAATCCAAGTACGTACTGGAACTGCACCACTAGTGATAAGTACTCCGGATCCAGTGATACATAATGCGAAGGTTAAATTTTCTCTAATCCTTAAAATCACTTGAATATATATATTGCATTAGGTTAAAATTACTTTCTATTTATCTGCTTATTTATCATGTAAGTTTATATCCTTAGCTTTATCTTCAATTCATTTTTAGGGAGGCAAGAAAAATATTGGCAAGAAGTGGAAGAATATGAAAGACTGTGGTTTAGATTATGTGGTAGAAATGGGTGCAGATTACCCCTCTGACTTGAAACGTTTATGGATATGGGCAAAGGATGCTATGACTGGTGGCAGAACAACCCATTTTCAGCTATGCCCAGATGCTTTTGGATCAACCAAAAAGCAGGTTCTTCTTTTATCAGATGTGTACGCTTTGTGCTCTAGAGGTGAAATTTCAGGCTCGATCATTTGCATCTACATTCAGTAAGTGTTAAGATTTGAACTAAATTTAGCTTAAAAGTACAATTTCTATTTATTTACCTAGCGCATCTGCTTTGTTTAATATGTGTATATGTGTTGACGAGTATTTAAATTTTGTAGTTTACTACAAGAAAATTTGAAAAGGAACAAGATGACTAGCATGATAGCGTTTGTGGATCCTGGCATCATAGGGGCCAATGGTTGTGGTTCTGCTGAAGATAAGTCGCGTGCCATTGCTACTAGATTCAAGAATGCTAAGAAAGGGAAATATTTTCTCTTGCCATATAGCCATGCGTGAGTATTTGTTTTTTAATTTCTTGCAGTTTATACTATTAATAACCTAGACAATTAAAGGTGCATAATATCATTGTTCTATTTTCCTGAATGGATAAAAATTCAACCATTTAATTTATTGAGTTATTTGTTATAGTTTATAATGATATATATGTTCAAGATTTGGTAGGAACCACTGGGTGTTGAGTGTTGTTAATCCTGATGCTCAAATAGTTTACCACTTGGACCCCTTGAAACGTAGAATTGCAAGTGCAGAGTGGATTGAAGTGATTGATAGGTGAGAGTACACTAACAGAACTTTATGTATTTAGCAATTCATTTTATAATTTAAGAATATTGTGCTAATGCTGATTTATAATATATTTGTTGAAGAGCTATTAAACTTTATAAGGAGAAGGCGAAGAGGTTTTTGAAGAACAAAATAATATGGGAGAATCTAGCGGTATGAGGCTTATTCATAACATATATTTTATCATTTAATTTAGATGAGTATAGACATGTAATTATTTTTTATATATATTTGTTAGGGAGTTCCTGTCCAGAGTGGAAGCGTGGACTGTGGTTTGTTTATGATGTTATACATGAAGGAAATAAGTGAAGATAAGGACTTTGATTTTTGCGTGAAGGTAAATATTGAAATGCTCTTATTTTTTGTCTGAACCTCGTGTTTTATGTATTTTATTTTGAAATATTCTAACTTGAGCTGCACTTATTTCATTTTTCAGTGGATTCGAAGGACCAACTTGACTTACAGTGAAGCTGATATCAATGGAGTTAAGAATGAATGGGCAAAGTTCTTCCTAAAGCACTACACTTGTTAAGTGCTTTAATATTCACTGTTAGCTTATGTCCTATCAAACTTCGTTCTACTAGTAGATATTTTGGGTATATTTTTGGGTCATTTATCTGTTGTGGAACCAATTCATCCATAAATATGTTGATGTCATGTTAGAAGTTGTCTTTTGTTTGGTCGAAATGTATCAAATGGTATGATTTTGTGGATGTCTTGATGGATAATATGTTGGATGAATTGGTTCGATAAGTGGTAAATATTAGTTTGTTTGGTGATGGAATATTGAATGTTATAAATGGTAATGTATTCGATTGTTGGTGGTTTAATTTTATGGTTTGTTCGTTTAATTTAGTAACATTTATTCATAGCATAAATGAAACTAGTGCTTAATGTGGGATTAGGCAATAGTTTCCTAATATGTAAACTATTGTTTAGAAAACGAAACCTTTGTATATGTTCTTTCTCACAATAGCTTTTAATAACAATATTGTTAAACGAGTTTCCTATCAAGTAAACCATTGTAGGAGGAAATATATATAATGATATCTAAAAATGAAACCATTGTATGAGAAAATATAGACAATGATCCAGAAACGGAAACATTGTACATATTGTTTCTGACAACGATTTTTAAACAGCGACACTCTTGTATAACAAAGTTGTATACAATGGTTCTCTAATTAATAAACCATAAGTAAATATAAACAATTATTAAAAAGGAAACTATTGTAATAATTAGCTCAGACAACATTTTTCAAACACTAAAAGCTTTGTAAATCTGTGCTATACACAATAGTTTTATAACAAGAAAGCCATTATAGGATCCCACATATACAATTATCTATAAATGAAATGATTGTCTGAAACACTTCTCGCAATAGTATCCGACCAACAAAATATTGTTGCAAGCCTCTCATAACAACAGGTTATACGTTCAGACACAATTGTCTATAAATACGAAAGACAACATTTTGTAAACTCTACCTGTTATGTTTATTGAATTCTAACAACGGATTGAAACAACGAAACGATGGAAAATCTTAAAGCAGGACAATGGTCTTTAAACTGAATTATTTTTGTTAGTAGTAGTTGAACAACGTTTTTTAACAAACAGACCGTTGCCTTTTCTTCACTCAGACAACGATTATGCACCGTTGTGTGATCCGTGTATCAGACGGCGGCTCAATATTCAACGGTTTTCCTGGGTATGAGACAACAGGCAAAAACGCTTGTATGAAACTGTTTTTCTTGTAGTGTTATATTTTTAACATATGGAAAATAAGAATTTGGAACTGGAAATTGTGTGTTTGGGATTTGAAAATTTGGGTTTGGATTTTGTGGGTTTGAAGATGGAGAATTATTAGGATTTTTTTTAAAAGTTGAAGTAGTGTAAAAATTCAATGAAAGGGACTACTATTTATAATTTTTTTAAATATTTTGACGACTCTTTTTATAATTATACAGGTAATATATATATATATATATATATATACATATATATACATATATATATATATATATACATATATATATATATATACATATATATACATACAAGTGAAAAAGTAATTAATACAGCAAATGCCCGTTATATGATAAAGGAATTGATACATGGACGGTCAAAAGTGAAAAAATAAGAAAATAATTGATAAAGAAAAAAGTGATTAAGATAGCCTAGTGTCCCTAGGACACTTTGTAGTCTTACAATAGTTCTATTTTGTTATATATAGGAAAAATGTTATTGTGTATAATTTGTAATAATATATTATAAGTTTTATTATAAAAATATATCTTTAGTTTCTTTAACATAATTTGTTTGTAATAAAATATGGAGAGATTATTAAACTAATATTATACTAAAGCAAATTATAATTATTAAACAATTACTTAAAAATATCTACAATTAAGTATCCTCACTAGTATGAATCAATGAAATTATGATTTTCTGCCCTAGTTAGTTAGATGTATTACTCACCAGCAAAGATGCACCCTATAGGCTTCTCTAAAATACAATCAAGCAAATTTTCATGTTATCATGCAATTTATACAATCAAGCCTATTTTCATGTTATCATACAATTTAGAGATACTCCATTAAACACATCACCCTAACTTCCTAACAATCCGTTCGACCTATCTAAGTTCAACTCTCGTTGATAAATAGATATTTGGTTCAAATAATACACATAATCACGTCTGACGTGGTGTTATTATTAATTAAGCACAACTCATCAAGAAAGTGCAATTAAAATAATCAATCAAGGGGTCATAGAAAATTATACATCAACCATAACTCGGGGTTCAAAACTCTACTCTAACATGATAAATAAATAAAAGAAAATAAACGTGAATTAAACAATGAGATCTTTTATCCACAAAGCCTTGAAGAAAAGGAACAAAAGTGTTTATAAAATTCTATCCTAATTATACAAACCTTACAACCTCTCTTCTCTGTTGTATGTCTCTACAATATATATAATAAAGGCATTTTAATGCTTTAAGAGAATTAGAAGTATGTTTCCTAAACTGATTAGGTTTCTAGAAGAAAAATTAGCAGTTGACTTGTTTGCTGCGATTATGGGCTAGTCCTTTTATATTTTGATATTTGGTCTACTTTAGAATGAAAAAAAATTCAATTATCTTCGCCTGGGCGGGTGAATCACTGAATTCTGCCGTGTAAAACTGGCCCAAAGTATGCACGTGCTACGAATTAATTCGAATTTTCTTCTAATTTATGTCCAAATTTAACTATTTATTAATTTCAAACCATTCAAGTTTAGGATTTTCTTGCAACCAACAATAAAACATTAAAATCTAATCAATAAAAATCTAATTAAATACAAAATATGATAAGTGTGTATATTTTCTTTATTAAAGAGAAAGCTAAGAAAATGATATATCTTGCTCATTATATATAACAAGGGTAACAATCAGATGAAAATTTTTTAGCGTGAGAACCGTTAAAGCTAAAATGAAATTTTGCAGAATCATAATAAATAATGCAATAAAAAATGTTTAGATAACCTTTTTATTATAGTTTTACAAATCAAATTATAGTTCTCCACTATTTTTTCATTTTTTATTATGGTTATGTAGGATTTAGAAAACATTTTCGCTGTTCTCACGCAAAAAAGTTTCAACAGAGTGTTACCCAATATTAACAAAATATAGAACTCCAACACAAACTGCCAGCAGAACCTACTTTGGCTCCTTATCAATAAGTACTGAACAATTGTGAGCGGCGGTTCCGGTCAGCGCTGTTGGTCAGTTTTACCCCCATTTTTTGTAGAGAACACAAGTTCCATAACTTTACAAAACAGCACATTAGCTTAAACATTCTAATATATAGAAAAGCACTACACATCGAAAACATAATTACAACACCATTTTAGAGGAGAGTAATTTTCTCAGTTGTCATCATGGTAGAGTTACACACAGGGCAGGGACCGTGAAGACAAACTTTGAGAATGAAAAAATTCCCCCCTACATGTTCCTGAGCGATTAGAGGAGCAATGGTGATGTATAACCCCGCTCAAGCTCGTCCAGAACACCCTGAAGGTGATTTGTATGGACAACTAATTAATATATTATGTATCATGAACAATCCCCTTATAATGCTGGCCTGAAAAGACAAGTAGTGGTTAGTGCAAATTATTAATTAAAGCACTATTTATACTATAAATAAGTTCCATAGCATTCACAACTAAATTGTAATAATTAATATTTGAGAAACCTGCAAGCAGTTAATAATATATACTCGTTCCCATATGTTTTCTTCTATTTTATTTTCAAATATATTTTTCTTCCAAATTAAATGATGAACTCCCCCAGATCTATAGGTTTATTACTTCAAAATCAAAATTTTGCAACCACAATTTTAACAAAATTTATAAACTTATCTAAACAAATATATTAGAGAATGTTTTCACAAATCTGAATCAAGATGAAGAAGTCAAAAATACGATTTGAGTTAAAATGGAAGAGTTTTAAGACAGTTCCCAATAGATCCATACATGGTACTTTAAGGTATATAAGCGTAAGATTATTTAGCATAAGATTAAAAGTATCCCTGTAGATAGAGCTACCTGCACATGGATATGGTTGTCATCATCCTCTTCTGAATTCTCTTCTTCTTCTTCACCCGAAAAATTTCTCATCTCAGTTTTGGAACTTTGTATGTAGGGCCTCTTCTATATTATATACAATGGGTTTTGATTATAGAGGCAAGTGAAATTGATGTTGATTGATGTCGTTCTCTGATATGTTATGGCCATATATATACACAAACATTTGATACCCTTCCAATATATTCCACACTCATCCAATATATTCCACACTCTTCTAAAAACTTCTAGGATAATAACAATTATAATAAAATATTGAAAAATTCTACTTTTCCAAAGGAGAATATATTATTAAGATATTGGATATCTTTATACACAACGGGTCACTTATTTATCAAATTTACATTTATTTGTTCGGCTCCAATGGGATAAAAAATATTTTATTGATTGATATTGACCAACATATGAACATTTGATGCCTTCATGTATAAAAGTCTAGATCAATTCTCCAAAATAAAAACTAGTAGTTTAATCGTTTAAGTAATTATTTAAATTTTGAAGTAATTAATTTTGATAAAAAAGCTAAAATATTTTAATAAAAATTAAGAGTGTAACAAATAAATGAATTATCACAATTTCATAAAAATAAAAATATTTTTTTTATAAATTTACACATGATACACATTTTTTCTATCTTTCACAAGTAGCCTGTTGTTTCTATATTTCACTTTTAATAAAGCACACCCTCCCACTCACAAACACACAAACACATCTTCTCTCTCTATGATTTGCTCTCTGTTTCATCTTCAAGAATGGGATATATATTCGAGAAGTCGATGAACCTAAGCCATTCGAGAAGTGATCAAATAGAGAAGTAATCGATCGAGAAGTCCAGTAAACAATACATCGAGAAGTTAGCAATTGAGGCAGTCGAAAAGTCTAAAGAATGAGGCTGATCGAGAAGTCAGTGGTAGCAAATCATTCGAGAAGTCTAGTCTGATCGAGAAGTCATCAAAGCTTAATCTATTCGAGAAGTCTAGGCCAATCGAGAAGAATCAAAGCAAACCAATCAAGAAGTCTCAAAGAGTGGTCGATCGAGAAGTCTACATCATGACTTCTCGAAGGGATTTAAATGAAGTATTCAACTGAATCAACATAACTTTTTTCAAGGAAGTGTGCAAAAGAACAAGACAAGTATTTGAAGCATTGTCATGATCAATGATCAACTAACACCTGGGTGGATGAACTTTTGCCAATACTCTAGACATACAGAACCACTCACAAAGTGGCCACTGATGCAACTCCATTCTTCTTGGCTTACGTAGCCGAGATAGTTGTTTCAGTTGAAATCTCTCACTTATCTCAAAGAATCAAGGCCTTTGAGCTTGAAGAAAATGAAGAAGGAATGAACCTTGCACTAGACTTGATTGATGAAGTCAAGGACAAAGGTCATGCAAAGAATATCAAAACAAATCATTTTTCTACTACAACCTAAGGGTTAAAGAAAGATTCTTCAGACAAGGAAACCTAATCCTCAGAAAAGCTGAAGCTTCTACAATAGGGCCCAAGGAAAAGTAGCCCCTAATTGGGAATGACCTTATAAAATAAAACAAGTTAAGGGTGGTGGATCATACATCCTTGAAAATCTTGAAGCTTTTGAAGTGCCAAGGACTTGACATGCCTCAAGCTTGAAGGTTTATTATACTTGAATAATTCAATTATGCATTCTTATATTTAGTAGGAACTAAGTAGAAATAAGGTTCGATAAAACCACTAGGATGTTAGAGCCGTTCACTCTAAATAGGATTTTCATTTTGTAAGGGCTGTGCCCACTTTTAGCCTTGAAGACATTATTAATATAATGAAATTTTCCGCCTTATGGCATTTCCTAAAAACATGTGTGTTTAGCCTAAATTGGCAATCTAATTTATTAGTTCCTTCATGATCACGAAATAAAATCAAGCCTGATTGACATCTTGAATAAAGTCTAAGTTACATCTTTTCCTTTATGCTCGAGAGATATATACTAAAAGAATATGCTAAGGCAAGAAAAAGGAAAAGAACAACAACACGAACTTTTTATAAATAAAAAGTTTTAGGGATACATAATTTAAATAATGGAAAAAGAAATACAAGGAACACGAGAAAAATGACACAAAAAAATGAAAATAAGGAAGATCCTTGATGTGCTCATCGTCGTCCTTCTTCTCTTCCTCGATCTTCTCTTCATCTTCACCTTTATTTTGGGCATTCCCCTCAGCCTCTGAGGAGTCAAAAACCCGGTCATACTCATCTAAAACCTCACCGCCCAATAAATCATCGGAATTTGTCACTTGGGTAGTCGAGGTCAAGGCGAATGGTTGCCCCATAGGGCAAGGGAAATCAACAGGGTCAAACAGACCGGGGTGCTTAGCCAAGACGACATTAAGGCACTTGCCCCAAGCTTGGGCACATGTTGTCGGAAAAACCATGTCGTCATATTTGTCCATGAAGACATAAAATTCCTCAGACTCCATGTACTTAGCAATTTGGGCCTGTTTATCCGCCCTCAGTTCTTGCAGCTCGACATGGACCGTGATTATCTCTTGCTTTTTTTCAAGCATATTCTTCTCAAGATTGGCCACCTTGGCATTCACATTGACCTTGCCCTTTCTTAGAAAAATGTCAAGTCTTGGCCTGATGGGCCATGGTCTGGAAATAAATGTTGACCTGTTTGAAAACACAACACGTCAAAACTAGAAAAATCGAAAATCAACTAAGTAAGGAAAAATGGGGAAGAAATGGGGCTTACCATGGCAATGGATTGGGCCCCAAGAGTCTCAGCCTCTTCGATGTCCGTTTTCAGGACAATCTTAGACTTGTAGGCTAAGGGGATTGAATTCTATGACCAGTCGAGGGAATTCAAAGTGCTCCCCATGACGGTATCTTACTTCCTTATGCCCCAACTGGGCATCTAAGTCGTAGTTTCAGGATCCTCTTCCTCCTCGATCCAGATCCTCTTGCCTTTGCTCGAGCCTTAGGCCTTATCACAAGGTTGAAAGAACCTAGGAAGATTGGGTTCCTTAATTGGGCCTTCAAGAGCCTCGGGCCTTACACATCTTTTGGGTTTCTTGATCACCCACGCCCAAGTGAAAATTAATGTTCTCCGCAGCTGCAAAACAAACAGAAAAATAAAAAATTAGACTTAAAAAAATTGAAAAGAAATGACAAGTCGAGGAAAGAAAAGTACCACTATCTGAAACACGAGAAAGGCTTATGAACTTCAAAGAAAATTCTTCAAGAAGCTTTCTGAAGTGGGTCTGGCCTTTGTCTTGGCCCAAATCTGTGACAATTAGTTTCTTTTCAGGGGTTAGCTTGATCAAGCACGAGTTACCATCTCCGACCTTACAAAAAGAGGTGCTAAAAAGGGTGTCCCAATCTCCTCCTTCCCACTCCAAGTAAAGAAAATCCCTTCTCCAATCAGGATTGGTGTTGAGAAAAGACTTGTTACAAAAAATTGGGCTTACCCCTGCCTATGGTTAATATGCACCCAGCCCAATATCGAACTTGGGCTGTTCTTGAATTGGAAGATAGACCTAAAAACAGCTACAGAAAGAGGGTAGTTTTTCTAAGACACAAAACCATTAAACAAATGAGGGTCCGCCATGAATTTGGGCCTAGTTGACATGGACTAACACTAACTTTGGGCAACAACCTCACAGTAAACTCATGGAAAGGAAATCTAAGTCCACCTATAAGGGCATCCCTAAACATGCATAGTCTAATGGGCCACCAATGACAAGCACGATCCTCGAGTTTGGCCAAAATAAACTTGTACCCAAGGGGCAACTTATACAACTTAGTAAACTTATCACAATGGACCTGGTTTGAAAAATACTTGAATATTGAAAGGTGTCCAACTCTGCTAAAGTGGGGAATTCATCACCCATGGTCTGTAACAACTCAGAAATTGAAGAAAAAATTGGGTTTAAAATGCCTACATTACCTTTTTTGGCCGCACTGGCAAGAAGTTTTTGTTGAGCTGCATCATGATCGGCCATTGATGTTGATCGAAAGAAGGCTTGAAAAACGAAATGAAGATTAATCGGAAAAAGTTGCAGGAAATTGCCTTGGCTAAAAAGCTCTAGAGAGAAATTTTGAGAGAATTTTACTAAGGAAGTGAGAAGTGAGAAATGAACTTTCACTTCACTAATATATAGCCGATGAAAATGGTAACTCAACCGGTTAAACTTCCTATATCCAGTAAAAACAGGGCCTTGAAATAAATTGTGCCTCGACAACAAACAACCCAATAATCGACGTGGCCTAGAACTTTCTCTCGATTAGAACGAGCAATAAAAATGCTTGGCTTATACTAAAACCCAATGACCTGTGGGCCCAGGCCCATTAACTAACTATGATTAAAATCCCCGGACGAACGAATGACTAGGAATTCCTATTGACTAAAAGCCAATAAATGGCCTAATAATGAGTAGGAATCCCTGTCAACTAGATTCCAATAAACGGCCTAAAAATGACTAGAAGTCCCGATAGACCAGGAATCCAGGCCGACCAAAGTCTCAATTGACTCATTGAACAACCAAGATCCTGATCGAATAAACAACCAGGAATTTTTAACGACCAGGTTCCATAATTGGCACTACAAACGATTAGGATCCTAGTTGTACGAGCGACTAGGAATACTCAGCGATTAGATGCCAAGATTGGCTCTACAGAAAACTAGGATCCTAGTTGAATGAGCGACTTGGAATCCCAAACAACTAGGTGCCAAAATTGACACTACGGAAGACCAAGAACCCTAGTCGTATACAACTAGAAATCCTGCTCGACCAGGAACCAAGAAAGGAGCCTTGGCCGACCAGGTATGCTTGTCGACCAGGGTTCCACATGGAAGCAAGAAATGACCAGGATCCTGGTTGAATACGAATAAGATTCCTAGTCGAAAATAATGTTAGAAAATTCAAGAAAATCATTAAAAAATGTTTTAAATGGCAATAAATTTGGGGAAATTCTCTAAAAATTAGGAAAAATTCCTAGAAAATAAGGATAAATATCCTAAAGGACAAGATGGATTTCAGCAAGATTCTGAAAGCTATAAATGTGAATTTCAACGATAAATATCCTAAAAGATAAGTTAGATTTCAGCAAGATAATAGCCATGAAGGCTAACTTCAATGACAAGATCTGCGAACCTTAACTTCTACAAAGTTTTGCATACTTCACAGAAGTTGGAGGGCAAATGACAGGGATAAAAAATAACCCTAGAGGCACAATTAATGATGCATTAATTGGGCTAAAAAATTAACCCTAGTGGTTTCTCACGATGTCGATCCTATTAAAGAAGCCCATAGTTGTGAAATATGGGCTTAACCATGTTACCTAGGCCATGCTATTAAAAGGTCTGATCGAGGCCTAACGTCCTTAGTTAATTATTAATTTCATAATTAATGAATAAGGCTATTAATCAACCTAATTGATATCTTCTATCAACAAGGTAACTGTTGGAAGGAAGCTTCCAAGATACCAACTCCAACAAGGGAACATAATCCTACAAGGAAACAACGTTCCACATGAAAACAACTACCATGTAGGTGGCTTGCCCATTAAAGTTCCTAACCCTAATATGATTCTAAGACTCCCAATGTCTATGTAAAGGGCCTAATCCCTCATTCTTAGAACTACATCTGACTTGATTCTCATATGCACTGAGATACGTAGGCATCTTGTGATGGCAGAGTTTAGTCACAAAAGACAAGCACAACCATTAAAACTCAATAAGCTCCAACACACATCGCAATTAATACACCCTAGTTTTTATTCCATAAAAGATGGAAAGAAGGATGATAAAAAGAAGGATAATAAAAAGAAAAAAGATGATGACTCAAAGAAAGAAAGAAAGTATGAGAGAAAGAAACCATCAAAGCAGCAAGTTGCTGATAATCATGTTAGTATTCCTATCAAAGTTTAGGGTACCAATATGGCTACAACAATTTTTGAAACTTCTCAAGTCTCAGAATTCAAAACACCTAAAAGACATCTTGTCAAGGTGACATCAAATAGAGTGATAAGGAAGGAAATAAAAGAAAGCCAAATCAAAAATCTCAAGCCTTGCAAGAAAATTCCTGTTAATGCATAACAAAAATAAAGTTCAAACATTCTACTAGTTTTTTGCTAGCTAGATATCCAAAGTGAAAGAAGTAACTTGTTGTACTTGACAAAGGTCTTCCAATCAAGCCAATCCAAGAAAAAGAAGTAGTGGACAAAATAAAAGTCAAACAATGAAAGGCAAACAGGATCTGCAAAGTTGTGATGAGAGATAGAAGGATATTTTTGACCAATGTTGATGGAGAAGAAAAAGGATTCTACCATGATAACTCAGAAACCACTACTCATGATATTAAAAAAGTAATCAGTCTTTATGATAAAAAGTGTATGGTGAACAAATTGGAGATGGTTGAAGTAGCTGAGTATCTGGCTAGAAAATATCAAAAAAAGATTGAAAATGTTGCTTACAGGAAAGAAATGACTGAGAAAAAGATTAAAAAAATGAGGAGATAGAAAAGAAGTCTGAAGAATTGAGAAGACAAGGAAAGTGCAGAATAATCAATGATCCTGAAAGAATTGAGATCAAGCTTAAAAATGGATCTACAGTCAAAATTAGAATCAAGTTTGTCATGGACTATCCTCCACAATCTCTCAAAATTGCAGTTAACATGCTCAAAGATTCAATTCTAATTGAAGAAATTATGGAAAGGGAAGAATGTCTCCAGGTAATAGAAGAAATCAACAGGAAAGAGGAGAAAAACAAGAAATCCAGATATGATCAATTCATGGAAAAGCAGGGGTAGGCATGATATCTTCTATTAATTTGTAAAATTGTCTTTTTCCAAATAGGGCGAGATTGTTGAATCAAATCAAGCCTAATATAATTATTTATATTTAGTTGCCATGTTATAACATACCCAGAACTTCTGTAATAGGTTGGTGACTTAGTTCTTTATGATGTACATTTAAAGATAGAACTATGTTTCTACTACAATTCAAGATTGTAAATAAAAGTCCAGAATAAAAGTCTGATAGAAGACTTAAGTTGGATCATGCATCAAGACAAAGAAGACTTCACCAAAATAAGGAATGCAGCGTGAAGATTCTTCTAAGGCAAATAACCAATCGAGAAGTCACCCTAGTAGAGAAGTCATGAATGAAGCTGGTAGAGAAATCTCCAAAAGGCTAAGTATGGGATATGTATTTGAGAAGTCAATGAACCTAAGCCATTCAAGAAGTGATCAAATGGAGAAGTAATCGATCAAGAAGTCCAGTAAATAACACATTGAGAAGTTAGTAATTGAGGAAGTCGAAAAGTCTAAAGAATGAGGCTGATCGAGAAGTCAGTGGTAGCAAACCATTCAAGAAGTCTAGTCTGATCGAGAAGTCATCAAAACTTAATCTATTCGAGAAGTCTAGGCCAATCGAGAAGTATTAAAGTAAACAAATCGAGAAGTCTTAAAGAGTGGTCGATCGAGAAGTTTACATCATGACTTCTCGAAGGGATTTACATGGAGTATTCGACTGAATCAATAGAGCTATTTTGAAGGAAGTGTGCAAAAGGACAAGACAACTACATGAAGTATTATCATGATCAAGGTCAGTCAAACCTGTGAAAATAATGAAAAGTCTACAATGAAGCTTGAAAGAAGAACAAAACAAAGACAGAAGATAAGGTGCAGATGGTATGGACTGTCAAAGAGAAAGACTTAACTAGAAATAGAATTGTGTATAATGTAAAGTTTCATTTGCCTGTTTCTAGATATAGTATAACTGACTGTTAAAGGTTGTGCATAAAATACATGTTGTCTAAATTACAGAATTCACAACTTCACAAGTCAGTGTGTTGAACAATTTTCAAACCTTGTTTTTCTTCAAGAACAAGAAGTTGAGGTTCATTCTTGAAACTCACATTGTAGCAAATTCAATTCTAATAGTACATTAGATTGAAAGTTAATTTGTGTGTGTTTCTCAGTTTCTTATTTACCCACTGTTAAGCAAACACATATAACAAGTTAAGTTATCAATATTAGAACATAATCAATTCATAAAAAAAATCAAAAATCATTCAACATATACATTCACCCCCTTATGTATAAGTTTCTACTACTCATTTCTGACAGGGATCAATTAACATATTAAGCCATGGATAAACTTAGAATTTATCTTCATTTCATTTCCAATATTGACCACTAATTTCTCGTGAATCTTCAAATTCATCATGTTCATCATTGAGATCGATAATAATGGAATTTAAATTTGGATTTGATGGATTTTCTATATTTATATTTTGAACATGTGGAAAATAAAGAATTTGGAACTGGAAATTGTGTGTTTGTGATTTGAAAATTTGGGTTTGAATTTTGTGGGTTTGAAGATGGATAATTATTAGGATTTTTTTTAAAGTTGAAGTAGTGTAAAAATTCAATGAAATGGACTACTATTTATAAATTTTTTTCTAATATTTTGACGGCTCTTTTTATAATAATATTGGTAATATATATATATAAGTGAAAAAGGAATTGATAAAGTAATTGACCGTTATATGATAAAGGAATTGATATATGGACGGTCAAAAGTGAAAAAATAAGAAAATAATTGATAAAGAAAAAAGTCGTTGAGACAACCTAGTATCCTTAGGACACTTTGTAGTCTTTGCTCCAACAGTCATATTAGTGGATAAGTCACATTGCTTGTCCCGAGAAAGAGACCTGCCCCGCGCTACTGGTGCTCTAAAACATGACCCATGTTTTAGAATAAAACGTTTTGTAAATATTTACTTTTTCTATCTCTTTTTACATGTCTACCTTCAAAATAAATTTTGTCCTTATATACATGTACATTTTTATTTTCAAAACATTTTTGAAGATAATCTTCTAAAACTACTATTGTATTTATTATTTCCAAGGTCTGAATCATTTAAAATTTAGTTGGATTGTCATTTTTTAAGACAATAATTAGGGGTATTCATAAGAAAAAATTATTCAACTATTTTTTTCTTAATATATGTAATTATTTCAAAATGAATAAGTAAATAGGGACGTAGAGAGTATATATTATACTCACATAGCCATCTCATCTTCATGTACACCATCTTAACTTTTAAAAATAATATAATGTCTTAACTTTCGAATTGAAAAAACCATCTTAACTTTTAAAAATAATATAATGTCTTAACTTCCGAATTGAAAAAGGGAGAAAAACGAAAATTTCAAAATTTTATTTTGTGGTTGTGCTTTCGGTTTTTTCATAAAAAATAAAAAAGATTAAAGACTGGGGGTAAAAGTTTTCAAAAATATCTTTAAAAAATGAAAGATTGACAAAATAATTTAAATATTGAAATATTGTTTTTTTATAAATTTACATATGATACACATTCTTTCTATCTTTCACCCGATAAAGATGAAAAAATGGCCGCAAAAATTCCGTTATTTCTATCTTTCACTTTAATAAAGCACACACTCCCGTTCACAAACACACATACACATATGCTCTTTCTCACTTGTTAGCTCTCTCTTTCCCACTTCAGTTCCCGACTAATACTAATTGCTTTGTGATTTGAGTAATCCATCAACTAAAGATTTATTTGATTGAGGTTTTCTTCGATTTGAATTAGGCCCTTCTTCGGCTTGAATTCAAATTGATTTCAACTTAACAGTTTAATTGGTTAATTGCTCTTCGATTAATTTGGATTCACATTTTTTTATCCTAGGGTTGATTTGGATTCAAAATTAGGACCTTTTCAATATGAGATTCAATTTGGTTTTGGGGTTTCAATTTGTAAGTCTTACAATAGTTCTATTTTGTTATATATAGAAAAAATGTTATTGTGTATAATTTGTAATAATATATTATAAGTTTTAGTATAAAAATATATCTTTAGTTTCTTTGACATAATTTGTTTGTAATAAAATATGGAGAGATTATTAAACTAATATAGTACTAAAGCAAATTATAATTATTAAACAATTACTTAAAAATATCTACAATTAAGTATCCTCACTAGTATGAATCAATGCAATTATGATTTTCTGCCGCAGTTAGTTAGATATATTACTCACGAGCAAAGATGCACCCTATAAAATATCAATAACCTCTCTCGAGTATTAGTGGCTTCTCTAAAATACAATCAAGCCAATTTTCATGTTATCATGCAATTTATACAATCAAGCCTATTTTCATGTTATCATACAATTTATAGATGCTCCATTAAACACAACACCCTAACTTCCTAACAATCCGTTCGAACTATCTCAGTTCAACTCTCGTTGATAAATAGATATTTGGTTCAAATAATACACATAATCACGCCTGACATGGTGTTATTATTAATTAAGCACAACTCATCAAGAAAGTGCAATTAAAATAATCAATCAAGGGGTCATAGAAAATTATACATCAACCATAACTAAGGGTTCAAAAACCTACTCTAACATGATAAATAAATAAAAGAAAATAAACGTGAATTATACAATGAGATCTTTTATCCCCAAAGTCTTGAAGAAAAGGAACAAAAATGTTTATAAAATTTTATCCTAATTATACAAACATTACAACCTCTCTTCTCAGTTGTATGTCTCTATAATATATATAATAAAGGTATTTTAATGCTTTAAGAGAATTAGAAATATGTTTCCTAAACTGATTAGGTTTCTAGAAGAAAAATTAGCAGTTGAATTGTCTACTGCGATTATGGGCTAGTCCTTTTTTATTTTGATATTTGGTTTACTTTAGAATGAAAAAAAATTCAATTATCTTCGCGTGGACGGGTGAATCACCCAATTCTGACGTGTAAAACTGGCCCAAAGTATGCACGTGCTACCAATTAATTCAAATTTTCTTCTAATTTATGTCCAAATTTAACTATTTATTAATTTCAAACCATTCAAATTTAGGATTTTCTTGCAACCTACAATAAAACATTTAAATTTAATCAATAAAAATCTAATTAAATGCAAAATATGATAAGTGTTTATATTTTCTTTATTAAAGAGAAAGCTAAGAAAATGATATATCTTGCTCATTATATATAACAAGTGTAACAATCAGGTGCAAATTTTTTAGCGTGAGAACCGTGAAAGCTAAAATTAAATTTTGCAGAACCATAATAAATAATGCAATAAAAATATTTAGATAAACTTTTTACCCCAATTATTTGTAGAGAACACAAGTTCCATAACTTTACAAAATAGCACATTAGCTTAAACATTCTAATATATAGAAAAGCACTACACATCGAAAACATAATTACAACACCATTTTAAAGGAGAGTAATTTGATGTTGATTGATGTCGTTCTCTGATATGTTGTGGCCATATATATACGCAAACATTTGATACCCTTCCAATATATTCCACACTCATCCAGTATATTCCACGCTCTTCTAAAAACTTCTAGGATAATAACAATTATAATAAAAGATTGAAAAATTCTACTTTTCCAAAGGAGAATATATTATTAAGATATTGGATATCTTTATACACAACGGGTCACTTATTTATCAAATTTACGTTTATTTGTTCGGCTTCAATGGGATAAAAAATATTTTATTGATTGATATTGACCAACATATGAACATTTGATGCCTTCATGTATAAAAGTCTAGATCAATTCTCCAAAATAAAAACTAGTAGTTTAATGGTTTAAGTAATTATTTAAATTTTGAAGTAATTAATTTTGATAAAAAAACTAAAATATTTTAATAAAAATTAAGAGTGTAACAAATAAATGAATTATCACAATTTCATAAAAATAAAAATATTTTTTTTATAAATTTACACATGATACACATTTTTTTCTATCTTTCACAAGCAGCCTGTTGTTTCTATATTTCACTTTTAATAAAGCACACCCTCCCACTCACAAACACACAAACACACAAACACATCTTCTCTCTCTATGATTTGCTCTCTGTTCCATCTTCAATTCCCCACTAATAAAAACTACTAATTGCTTTGTGATTTGAGCCGTCCATCAACTAAATATTTATTTTGTTCGTGCCTTCTTGGATTTGAATTAGGCCAATCTTTGACTTGGATTCAAATTGATTTCAATTTAATAGTTTATTGGGTTAATTGCTCTTGAATTAATTTAGTTTAGATTTTTTAATTTCAAGGTTGATTTGGATTCGAAATTAGGGCTTCTTCAACATGAGATTCAGTTTGTTTTTAGGGTTCCGATTTATAGGTATTAAAATATTTCTATTTTGTTATATATATAAAAAATGTTATTGTGTCAATTTGTAATAATATATTATAAGTTTTATTTATAAAAAATATTTATAAATTTATTTTCTTGGACAATTTTTTTTTAGTATTAACGGTACCCATTTAATTAATCAATTAAAAATAATATTATAGAGCACTAAAAACCTAAAACTAAAATAAATCCACTCCACTCCAAAAATTTATATTACATATCATTAAAATGTAATTTACTCTTTAATAAATAGAATACTTTTTAATGAAGAATATCTTATATTAAATATTATGATATGCCACCTTTGTTTTTGGTTAAATAAGAATAAATAGATTTGATTACTCTACTCATACACATGCTATAAACAAATATTAGTTTGACTGTAAGTATGTATTAAAATCCCATTATGTCAACTAGGGTGAAATCTCATAATCTAATTTAACATGTATATTTATGTATGTGATGTATATTTATATAGTTCGGGATCATGTTGAATGTGTATATTATTTGATTACTCTATTCATACACTTGCGGATAAACAAATATTGGTCCCTTGCCTTTCGAAAATTGGTAGGTACTACCGTCAACGGCTTGACTATATTGATCTGAATTTCAATATAAATATGTATTAAAATATCAATATGTCAACCAAGATGAAATCTCATGATCTAATTACAAAGCATGTATATTTATGTATGAGATGGATACTTTTTATTGTTACGGCAGTCTCTAATACGTTTAGTGTAGTTCAAGATCATCTTGAATGTGTATATGATTCGATTTCATTGTCACATTCAGGCATGCATGAACTAAGAATTTATCTTAATTTCATTTCCAATATTGACCACTAATTTCTCCTCAATCTTCAAATTCATCATGTTCAATAGTTCATCATTGAGATCGATAATACTCATACCGTTAAAAGAAGAAACTTGTGAATGTGGAAAATTTTCACTATTGACAGGTGTTTCTTGGGTTCCAAATTGTGAACCTAAGGTTTAAAAATTTTGAGGGTATGAAAATTGATATTGAGAATTTTGAGTATATCGAGAGAAATGATTTGAAAATGGAAATTGAGGAATTGAAGTTTGAAAATGGAAATTGAGGAATTGAAGTTTGAAATGATATGGAATGGGATTTAGATTTGGATTTGATGGATTATCCATATTTGCACTACAAGAAAAACAGCTTCAGACAACACCGATCAGACAACGCTCAGCGAAAAAAGTGTTGCCCAGAATTAACATACAATTTTTGGAACTCCGATAGTCGCTTCTTCAAAATTCACCAAACACTCAACCGCCTCTTCTGCAATATATGCTTCGGCAATACAACCTTTTGGTCGAGCCCTGTTCCTTACATATCCCTTGAATATTTTCATATATCTCTCAAAAGGATACATCCACCTAAGAAAAATTGGCCCGCAAAGCTCAACCTCTCGCACAAGATGAATAGAAAGATGAATCATTATATCAGACAATGAAGGAGGAAAATACTTTTTAAGCTGGCATAAAGTTTCCACCAATTGAGATTGCATTTTCTCCAATTTATCAACCTCAATGACTTTACTGCAAATTGTCTTAAAGAAGAGACAAAACCTAATAACAGTGTACCTGACCTGTTTGTCTAGTGACGATCGAATTGCAATTGGGAGCAAGTGATGTAAAATCATATGGGAGTCATGAGATTTCATTCTGGTAAGTCAAAGATTTTCCATTGATACTAAACTCCTAATATTAGAATAAAAACCATCAGGTAACTTCATGTCAAGAAAGGATGAGCAGACAACTTTTTTTTCAGAATGAGTTAAATTCTAAACAGCCAATGGAAACTTCCCCTTTTTCCCCGAAGTTTCTGGCCTCAAGTTTAATTTTACTCCCATTGCAGCCATGTCAAGACGAACAGATTCCTTGTCTTTTGTTTTCTTTGGTATATTTAGTAAGGTACCAAGTAAAGCTTCACATATATTTTTCTCGATATGCATGACATCGATAATATGCCTAACTGGCAAAAATTTTCAATACTCGAGTTCAAAAAATATAGAAATCTTCTTCCACACAGGCCGATGATCTTCTTTCTTTCTGCGAGGTTGTCGCTGTGTCTTTCCATAGACATGAGCTTGTAGATGTTGTATCCTTTGAAGCACTTCGTCCCCGGTTAACGGAATAGGAGCAGATTCTTTTTCCACGGTGTTATCAAAAGCTACTTTCTGCCTTCGATATGGATGATTACATGGCAACCACATTCGATGTCTTATAACCACTGTCTTCCGGTAATTAGGCAACCTAGTAGCTTTTGTTTGATCAATACAGACCACACAACCATTATAACCTTTGATAATATTACCCGACAAGTTACCTAAGGCTGGATAGTCACTAATTGTCCACAATAAAATGGCCCTTAGCATGAAGGACTCCTTCTTATATGCATCATACACTTCTTTTCCATGCCACAATTTCTGCAGATCTTCTATAAGTGGTTGAAGAAACACATCGATATCATTTCTAGGCTGATTTGGTCCGGATATCAACAAACATACCATTATATACTTTCTTTTCATACAAAGCCATGGTGGAAGGTTGTAAATTGTTAGCAAAACTGGCCAACAAGAGTGATCAGTTCCATTTCCGTGGAAAGGATTAAATCCATTAGATGATAAAGCTAGCCGTAGGTTTCTACAATCAGAAGCGAAGTCAGGCCACTTCTCATCGACTTCTTTCCATGTTTTTGAATCTACTGGATGTCGTATTTTATCATCCTTCAGTCTATCCGTGTGATGCCAAGTCAAGTCCTTTGCCATTTGAGGTGACTTGAATAAATTTCTCAATCGCGGTATTAGTGGAAAATACCAAAGAACCTTAGCAGGAACCCCTTCAATTTCATCTCCTTTTTTATTCAACTTCCATCTAGAGGCCTGACAAACGCGACATCTTGTCTCATCTTCATCTCTCTCGCCACGGTATAAAAGACAATCATTGGGACAAACATGTATTTTTTCATACTCCATTCCTAAAGAACACAAGGTTTTCTTAGCTTCACCGAAAGAAGAAGGAAGAGTGTTACCTTCTGGAAGCATAGTCCCAAGTACAAGTAGAAGTTCAGAAAAACAAGAATCAGACATTTCAAATTTTGCTTTCAAGTTATATAACTTCACTAAAGCCTTCATTTTAGTAAATCCATCACATCCAGGATAAAGGGGTTCGTGTTCAGATTGAAAATGGTTGAACAAATTTGAAAAATCATCATCGTCTTCATCATCATTCTCTGTTCTCACGGGGATTTGATCCACGGATTGTGAACTACCACTCTCTTCCTTAGCAACAGAACCTTGTTTAGTATCATTTTCTCCATGCCAAATCCATCACATGTAGGTCTGATTTATACCATGTTGAAAAAGATGGTCTCTCACCATTCGAGCATTCCATGATTTACTATGTGCACATTTTAAACATGGACAACTAATTTTATTTACCTCACACCCATTCTCAAATGCAAACATTAACAATTCTTCCACTCCTAGTTGAAACTCTTTTGTTCTTCTATCAGCCCTCAACCATGATTTATCCATATTTGAAAATAAATGACAAAATACCCAGCTACTAGAATATAAGAGAATGCCCAAATTAACTCTAGAATATATTTCAACTAGAATAGCAAGTTATGAGACGACTATGGCCAACAAGAGTAAACCCAGCAACTATGGCCAACAAGAGTAAACCCAGCAACTTATCTGAAGAGAAAATAACAGCTATGATTGTCAAGTAAACCCAGTAACTTATCTGAAGCGAAATGTTTTCCTCGATTTCCAGCTCCTGCTCCTCGATTTCCTCTCTTCTTTACAAAGGGACGAGAGTATGCTTTCCGTTTGAGTGAAATTAGGTTTCTAATTTGAGATTTGGGGTTGTTTTTTTTATATCTGTACACTTAAAACTTAAGTCAACCGACAACGGTTTTTACATTACAAAACCTTGTATCCATTGACATCATACAACACAATTGTTACAAAAACCATTGCCTAGTTTTAGGTAGAGGACAAAAAATAACTTTTTATGATAAGACGGAAAATGTTTTATTGTTCCTTTCGTTATAAAAAGCACGAAAAAATAATCGAAAATTTTTAGTTTTTTTTATACATCACTAAAATCGAAAGATCTTAACATCCGTACAGGTGGATCATTAAAAAATAATAATTTTAATTTAATATAGAGATAATTATAGATTTATGACAACCTGACTAACTACATCCTAACTTGTTCATATAAAACACATACTTGTATACACATGTTCGAACTATAAAACCATCTACTTATTACTAACAAACTATATAATTATAAATATCAATTTTATTTAAAAAATGAGATTTTTAATTTATTTAGTTTTTATAAAATGAATAAATAATTTCATTTTTATTATTTTATAATACAAACATACCTATATATAATTTCATATTTGTTCCTAACTCTTGTAATTTATCATATAATTTATATATTATATAAATTATACTATTCCATTTTCTTAAAATTTAAAAATTTAAAATTTTGATTTTTTTATTATATATAAATATATAAATTTATAATTTTAAAACACTTTTTATAATTTATAATTTTTTTTACCATTTCATTTTTCATTTCCCACCAATTGTTCCCCCCCCCCCCCCCAAATCCTCGATAATTTCAAAACCCTCTTGTATGTCTTATTCACTTTCCCCTTGCTCTTTTTCAAACCCTTTCTCACCTTTTTCATCTAACTCTCTCCCATCACTTTTCTCATCTCCGATTACTTTTCTCATCTCTCATTTCTAATCTCTCTCACCAGGTAATCTCTTCTCTCTCATCTCTCACTTAACATATGTTTAATATATGTTTGTGGGGTTAATATGTTTTTCGATTTGAGTTCAATATGCATGCCGTTCATTTGTTTGATTTATTTGTATCTAGGGTTTATATATTTATGGGTTTAATATATTTGTGGATATATTTGTGGGTTCAATATGCATGCTCCTTTTTTATATGGCTGTGATATTGACATTTATTTTTATGGGGTTTTTTTTGGGGTTTAAGGGGTTTATATTTTGTTTGATATGGTTGGGGTTTATATTTGATCTGTTTGTGTATATGGGTTTTATGGGTTTTATATTTTGATATGTTTGTGGGGATATGATGTCGTGATCTCTGTTTTGTAGTAGTTTGTGGGGTTATGATGTGATGATCTCTGTTTTGTAGTAGTTTGTGGGGATATGATGTGATGATCTCTGTTTTATATTTGATATGTTCATTGGTTGTGATGTGCAGATTTACTATGGCAAAATCAAAAAAGACAAAATCTACTCCTAATCCAACCACCACCAGAGTACTTATGAAGGCTCTAAAAAGAAATCGGTCTGTAGAAACACTAGAACCTAGCAAAAGTAATTCTTCCCCGGAATCTGTAAAAAAGAAAGTTATATCGAGTACCTTGCAAAAGCAGTTGACGTCAAAGAAGAGGAAGCGGGTGAATGAGCCTGAGCCACCACAATGCATAGAAACCTTTATAATGCAAGGACTTCAGCTTTTGAAACGTGGTGCCGTTACAATGCATAGAATTGTCAGAAAAAAGATTTTGGGCATTAAGCACCATGTGTTCTTCAATGACAAGGGCGAGTCATATGGTAGAGCAGGGACACATATGCAATCGTGTATAGGGGTTCTTGCAAGAACTAAGACACCAATTTATTATGCTACATGGAAGAAAGTTCCGAAAGAAAGGAAAAATTAGATTTGAGAGTGTGTGAAGGTATAAAATTCGAACTCACTAAGTATTAATTTGTTATTGCATATGCAAAGTTAGTTACTTAAAATTGTATATCTTTGAGTATTGATTTGTTAATGCTTACTCTTATAGATGGCGTTCGATGTACCTCCATCAGCTGAAAAGATGGTGTTAAAATCTGCGTGCCAGAAGTGGAGGGAGTTTAAAAGCCGTTTAACAACTGACTATATCCTTCCTTATTGTGATCAACCTGAGGTGCTAAAGTATCCTCCAGCTGATTACTCTTTCATTGAGAAGGCTTATTGGGACATATTTGTTGCTGCGCGGACATCCGCTGAATTTCTTGTATGTTATTTTTTGCATTGTTTATAAAATTATCTGATATTATGATTATTTACCAGTACATCTTTGTTGCTAACATTTTAGTATTTTTATACAGGAACTTCACAATAATCAGACAAAGATAAGGGAATTAAATTTGTATCCTCACCGTTTATCTCGCAAAGGTTATTCTAATCTAGAACAAGAACTGGTTAGTGATCACAAAACCTTTACTACTTCATGTTCCAATACATTGATTGAAACCTTTACTCTTCTCAAATTTGTTGCCATGTATAGTCGGCAGGTGATCCTACCATAGAGATAGATTGGTCAGAAACCTGGATCAAAGCTCGAAAGGATAAGGATGGAAATTTTCTGAATGATGAAATAAGAGAAGTTGCTGAAAAAATTGTAAGTTATTACTTCCTCTTTCAATGAAACATAAGCACCAACAAACTATCTGAGTTATTAATTAACTAGCTTCCTCTTGTATGTTTTGTTTATTTTTTAGGAGAAGATGAAAAAGGCGGTTAGTGAAGGGGAAGTGATAGTAGAAGGTGTTAATGACGTGTTGACTAAGGTGTTGTGTAACCTAGAGCATCGAGGAAGAGTACGTGGCCAAGGAGTTCATGTCAAACAGTCCACCTTCTTTAATCTTCCCAGGCAAAAAAAAAATGACCATGGATGAAAAGATACGAGAGGGTGTTCAGAAGTTTATGGCAGAGGAGACGTCAAAGATCGTTCAACAGAGAGATGCATTTTGGGCATCTGAAATTGAAAAGTTGAAAGCAAGTTTTAGTGAAAAAAATGTAAAGTATGATGGTAGTCCAATGATTGATTCACAGCAGGGGAGTTGTTCAAAAGGTGGAGATGTTATCAACAAGGAGTTGGATGGGCTTGGAGGAGTTGGAGGTGTAAAAAAGAAGTTGGATCTTGTTGAACATGAAGTTTTGGTTGAAGAGAAAAATGAGGAGGCTGTGGATGTTGATGTACAAATTGAGGGCGAGAAAATGAAGGTCGAGTTTACCGCTAAAAAAGTTGTTCCGCCAGTTGTGGGTGGTATGGAGTGGCAGTTGGCAGTTGGATCCCCCAAAAATGTTGTTGCTTTTACCACAATGGAAATAGATGCTGAAGGATGCGAACAAACTCTTCATGGGGTGCCACTGGTTAAAGAAAATGCACGAGTGTCAATCACTCGTGTAATCCAGGGAGATGCTAAGATTCCTTTACCAGTTAAAGATGAAATCCAAACTGTAGAAGAAGCTTTTGGAACATTTGTAGCATGGCCGAGGGACCTTATACTTGATATGAATCCAAGTACTGGAACTGCACCACTAGTGATAAATACTCCGGATCCAGTGATACATAATGCGAAGGTTAAATTTTCTCTAATCCTTAAAATCACTTGAATATATATTGCATTAGGTTAAAATTACTTTCTATTTATTTGCTTATTTATCATGTAAGTTTATATCCTTAGTTTTATCTTCAATTCATTTTTAGGGAGGCTAGAAAAATGTTGGCAAGAAGTGGAAGAATATGAAAGACTGTGGTTTCGATTATGTGGTAGAAATGGGTGCAAATTACCCCTCTGACTTGAAACGTTTATGGATATGGGCAAAGGATGCTTTGTCTGGTGGCAGAACAACCCCTTTTCAGCTATGCCCAGATGCTTTTGAATCAACCAAAAAGCAGGTTCTTCTTTTATCAGATGTGTACGCTTTGTGCTCTAGAGGTGAAATTTCAGGCTCGATCATTTGCATCTACATTCAGTAAGTGTTAAGATTTGAACTAAATTTAGCTTAAAAACACAATTTCTATTTATTTACCTAGCGCATCTGCTTTGTTTAGTATGTATATATGTGTTGACGAGTATTTAAATTTTGTAGTTTACTACAAGAAAATTTGAAAAGGAACAAGATGACTAGCATGATAGCGTTTGTGGATCCTGGCATCATAGGGGCCAATGGTTGTGGTTCTGCTGAAGATAGGTCGCGTGTCATTGCTACTAGATTCAAGAATGCTAAGAAAGGGAAATATTTTTACTTGCCATATAACCATGCGTGAGTATTTGTTTTTTAATTTCTTGCAGTTTATACTATTAATAACCTAGACAATTAAAGGTGCATAATATCATTGTTCTATTTTCTGGAATGGATAAAAATTCAACCATTTAATTTATTGAGTTATTTGTTATAGTTTATAATGATATATATGTTCATGATTTGGTAGGAACCACTGGGTGTTGAGTGTTGTTAATGCTGATGCTCAAATAGTTTACCACTTGGACCCCTTGAAACGTAGAATTGCAAGTGCAGAGTGGATTGAAGTGATTGATAGGTGAGAGTACACTAACAGACCTTTATGTATTTAGCAATTCATTTTATAATTTAAGAATATTGTGCTAATGCTGATTTATAATATATTTGTTGAAGAGTTATTAAACTTTATAAGGAGAAGGCGAAGAGGTTTTTGAAGAACAAAATAATATGGGAGAATCTAGAGGTATGAGGCTTATTCATAGCATATATTTTATCATTTAATTTAGATGAGTATAGACATGTAATTATTTTTTATATATATTTGTTAGGGAGTTCCTGTCCAGAGTGGAAGTGTGGACTGTGGTTTGTTTATGATGTTATACATGAAGGAAATAAGTGAAGATAAGGACTTTGATTTTTGCGTGAAGGTAAATATTGAAATACTCTTATTTTTTGTCTGAACCTCGTGTTTTATGTATTTTATTTTGAAATATTCTAACTTGAGCTACACTTATTTCATTTTTCAGTGGATTCGAATGACCAACTTGACTTACAGTGAAGCTGATATCAATGGAGTTAAGAATGAATGGGCAAAGTTCTTCCTAAAGCACTACACTTGTTAAGTGCTTTAATATTCACTGTTAGCTTATGTCCTATCAAACTTCGTTCTACTAGTAGATATTTTGGGTATATTTTTGGGTCATTTATCTGTTGTGGAACCAATTCATCCATAAATATGTTGATGTCATGTTAGAAGTTGTCTTTTGTTTGGTCGAAATGTATCAAATGGTATGATTTTGTGGATATCTTGATGGATAATATGTTGGATGAATTGGTTCGATAAGTGGTGAATATTAGTTTGTTTGGTGATGGAATATTGAATGTTATAAATGGTAATGTATTCGATTGTTGGTGGTTTAATTTTATGGTTTGTTCGTTTAATTTAGTAACATTTATTCATAGCATAAATGAAACTAGTGCTTAATGTGTGATTAGCCAATAGTTTCCTAATATGTAAACTATTGTTTAGAAAACGAAACCTTTGTATATGTTCTTTCTCACAACAGCTTTTAATAAAAATATTGTTAAACAAGTTTCCTATCAAGTAAACCATTGTAGGAGGAAATATATACAATGTTATCTAAAAATGAAACCATTGTATGAGAAAATATAGACAATGATCCAGAAACGGAAACATTGTACATATTGTTTCTGACAACGATTTTTAAACAGCGACACTCTTGTATAACAAAGTTGTATACAATGGTTCTCTAATTAATAAACCATTGTAGGAGTAAATATAAACAATTATTAAAAAGGAAACTATTGTAATAATTAGCTCAGACAACATTTTTCAAACACTAAAAGCTTTGTAAATCTGTACTATACACGATAGTTTTGTAACAAGAAAGCCATTGTAGGATCCCAAATATACAATAATCTATAAATGAAATGATTGTCTGAAACATTTCTCGCAATAGTATCCGGCCAACAAAATATTGTTGCAAGCCTCTCATAACAACAGGTTATACGTTCAGACACAATTGTCTATAAATACGAAATACAACATTTTGTAAACTCTACCTGTTATGTTTATTGAATTCTAACAACGGATTGGAACAACAAAACGCTGGAAAATCTTAAAGCAAGACAATGGTCTTTAAACTGAACTATTGTTGTTAGTAGTAGTTGAACAACGTTTTTTAACAAACAGACCGTTGCCTTTTCTTCACTCAGACAACGATTATGCACCGTTGTGTGATCCGTGTATCAGACGGCGGCTCAATATTCAACGGTTTTCCTGGGTATCAGACAACGGGCAAAAATGCTTGTATGAAGTTGTTTTTCTTGCAGTGTTATATTTTTAACATGTGGAAAATAAGAATTTGGAACTGGAAATTGTGTGTTTGGGATTTGAAAATTTGGGTTTGGATTTTGTGGGTTTGAAGATGGAGAATTATTAGGATTTTTTAAAAAAATTGAAGTAGTGTAAAAATTCAATGAAAGGGACTACTATTTATAATTTTTTTAAATATTTTGATGACTCTTTTTATAATTATACCGGTAATATATATATATATATATATACATATATATATACATACAAGTGAAAAAGTAATTGATAAAGCAAATGACCGTTATATGATAAAGGAATTGATACATGGACGGTCAAAAGTGAAAAAATAAGAAAATAATTGATAAAGAAAAAGGTGATTAAGATAGCCTAGTGTCCCTAGGATACTCCATTAAACACATCACCCTAACTTCCTAACAATCCGTTCGACCTATCTAAGTTCCACTCTCGTTGATAAATAGATATTTGGTTCAAATAATACACATAATCACGTCTGACGTGATGTTATTATTAATTAAGCACAACTCATCAAGAAAGTGCAATTAAAATAATCAATCAAGGGGTCATAGAAAATTATACAACAACCATAACTCGGGGTTCAAAAATCTACTCTAACATGATAAATAAATAAAAGAAAATAAACGTGAATTAAACAATGAGATCTTTTTACCCACAAAGCCTTGAAGAAAAGGAACAAAAGTGTTTATAAAATTCTATCCTAATTATAAAAACATTACAACCTCTCTTCTCTGTTGTATGTCTCTACAATATATATAATAAAGGCATTTTAATGCTTTAAGAGAATTAGAAGTATGTTTCCTAAACTGATTAGGTTTCTAGAAGAAAAATTAGCAGTTGACTTGTTTGCTCGGATTATGGGCTATTCCTTTTATATTTTGATATTTGGTCTACTTTAGAATGAAAAAAAATTCAATTATCTTCGCGTGGGCGGGTGAATCACTCAATTCTGATGTGTAAAACTGGCGCAAAGTATGCACGTGCTACCAATTAATTCAAATTTTCTTCTAATTTATGTCCAAATTTAACTATTTATTAATTTCAAACCATTCAAATTTAGGATTTTCTTGCAACCTACAATAAAACATTTAAATTTAATCAATAAAAATCTAATTAAATGCAAAATATGATAAGTGTGTATATTTTCTTTATTAAAGAGAAAGCTAAGAAAATGATATATCTTGCTCATTATATATAACAAGTGTAACAATCAGGTGCAAATTTTTTAGCGTGAGAACCGTGAAAGCTAAAATTAAATTTTGCAGAACCATAATAAATAATGCAATAAAAATATTTAGATAAACTTTTTACCCCAATTATTTGTAGAGAACACAAGTTCCATAACTTTACAAAATAGCACATTAGCTTAAACATTCTAAAATATAGAAAAGCACTACACATCGAAAACATAATTACAACACCATTTTAAAGGAGAGTAATTTTCTCAGTTGTCATCATGGTAGAGTTACACACAGGGCAGGGACAGTGAAGACAAACTTTGAGAATGAAAAAATTCCCCCTTCATGTTCTTGAGCGATTAGAGGAGCAATGGTGATGTATAACCCCGCTCAAGCTCGTCCAGAACACCCTGAAGGTGATTTGTATGGACAACTAATTAATATATTATGTATCATGAACAATCCCCTTATAATGCTGGCCTGAAAAGACAAGTAGTGGTTAGTGCAAATTATTAATTAAAGCACTATTTATACTATAAATAAGTTCCATAGCATTCACAACTAAATTGTAATAATTAAAATTTGAGAAACCTGCAAGCAGTTAATAATATATACTCGTTCCCATATGTTTTCTTCTATTTTATTTTCATATATATTTTTCTTCCAAATTAAATGATGAAGTCCCCCAGATCTATAGGTTTATTACTTCAAAATCAAAATTTTGCAACCACAATTTTAACAAAATTTATAAACTTATCTAAACAAATATATTAGAGAATGTTTTCACAAATCTGAATCAAGATGAAGAAGTCAAAAATACGATTTGAGTTAAAATGGAAGAGTTTTAAGACAGTTCCCAATAGATCCATACATGGTACTTTAAGGTATATAAGCGTAAGATTATTTAGCATAAGATTAAAAGTATCCCTGTAGATAGAGCTACCTGCACATGGATATGGTTGTCATCATCCTCTTCTGAATTCTCTTCTTCTTCTTCACCCGAAAAATTTCTCATCTCAGTTTTGGAACTTTGTATGCAAGGCCTCTTCTATATTATATACAATGGGTTTTGATTATAGAGGCAAGTGAAATTGATGTTGATTGATGTCGTTCTCTGATATGTTATGGCCATATATATACACAAAGATTTGATACCCTTCCAATATATTCCACACTCATCCAGTATATTCCACACTCTTCTAAAAACTTCGATAATAACAATTATAATAAAATATTGAAAAATTCTACTTTTCCAAAGGAGAATATATTATTAAGATATTGGATATCTTTATACACAACTGGTCACTTATTTATCAAATTTACATTTATTTGTTCGGCTCCAATGGGATAAAAAATATTTTATTGATTGATATTGACCAACATATGAACATTTGATGCCTTCATGTATAAAAGTCTAGATCAATTCTCCAAAATAAAAACTAGTAGTTTAATGGTTTAAGTAATTATTTAAATTTTGAAGTAATTAATTTTGATAAAAAAACTAAAATATTTTAATAAAAATTAAGAGTGTAACAAATAGATGAATTATCACAATTTCATAAAAATAAAAATATTTTTTTTATAAATTTACACATGATACACATTTTTTCTATCTTTCACAAGCAGTCTGTTGTTTCTATATTTCACTTTTAATAAAGCACACCCTCCCACTCACAAACACACAAACACATCTTCTCTCACTATGATTTGCTCTCTGTTTCATCTTCAATTCCCGACTAATAAAAACTACTAATTGCTTTGTGATTTGAGCGGTCCATCAACTAAAGATTTATTTTGTTCGTGCCTTCTTCGATTTGAATTAGGCCAATCTTTGACTCGGATTCAAATTGATTTCAATTTAATAGTTTATTGGGTTAATTGCTCTTGAATTAATTTAGTTTAGATTTTTTAATTTCAAGGTTGATTTGGATTCGAAATTAGGGCTTCTTCAACATGAGATTCAGTTTGTTTTTAGGGTTCCGATTTATAGGTATTAAAATATTTCTATTTTGTTATATATATAAAAAATGTTATTGTGTCAATTTGTAATAATATATTATAAGTTTTATTTATAAAAAATATTTATAAATTTATTTTCTTGGACAAATTGTTTTAGTATTAACGGTACCCATTTAATTAATCAATTAAAAATATATTATAGAGCACTAAAAACCTAAAACTAAAATAAATCCACTCCACTCTAAAAATTTATATTACATATCATTAAAATGTAATTTACTCTTTAATAAATAGAATACTTTTTAATGAAGAATATCTTATATTAAATATTATGATATGCCACCTTTGTTTTTGGTTAAATAAGAATAAATAGATTTGATTACTCTACTCATACACATGCTATAAACAAATATTAGCTTGACTGTAAGTATGTATTAAAATCCCATTATGTCAACTAGGGTGAAATGTCATAATCTAATTTAGCATGTATATTTATGTATGTGATGTATATTTATATAGTTCGGGATCATATTGAATGTATATATTATTTGATTACTCTATTCATACACTTGCGGATAAATAAATATTGGTCCCTTGCCTTTCGAAAATAGGTAGGTACTACTGTCAACGGCTTGACTATATTGATCTGAATTTCAATATAAGTATGTATTAAAATATCAATGTCAACCAAGATGAAATCTCATGATCTAATTACACAGCATGTATATTTATGTATGAGATGGATACTTTTTATTATTATGGCAATCTCTAATATGCTTAGTGTAGTTCAAGATCATCTTGAATGTGTATATGATTTGATTTCATTGTCACATTCAGGCATGCATGAACTAAGAATTTATCTTCATTTCATTTCCAATATTGACCACTAATTTCTCCTGCATCTTCAAATTCATCATGTTCAATAGTTCATCATTGAGATCGATAATACTCATACCATTAAAAGTAGAAACTTGTGAATGTGGAAAATTTTCACTATTGATAGGTGTTTCTTGGGTTCCAAATTGTGAACCTAAGGTTTAAAAATTTTGAGGGTATGGAAATTGATATTGATAATTTTGAGTATATCGAGAGAAATGATTTGAAAATGGAAATTGAGGAATTGAAGTTTGAAAATAATAATTTGGAATGGGATTTAGATTTGGATTTGATGGATTATCCATATTTATATTTTTAACATGTGCAAAATAAGAATTTGGAACTGGAAATTGTGTGTTTGGGATTTGAAAATTTGGGTTTGGATTTTGTGGGTTTCAAGATGGAGAATTATTAGGATTTTTTTTAAAAGTTGAAGTAGTGTAAAAATTCAATGAAAGGGACTACTATTTATAATTTTTTTAAATATTTTGACGACTCTTTTTATAATTATCCCGGTAATATTTATATATATATATCTATACATGTGAAAAAGTAATTGATAAAGCAAATGACCGTTATATGATAAAGGAATTGATACATGGACGGTGAAAAGTGAAAAAATAAGAAAATAATTGATAAAGAAAAAAGTGATTAAGATAGCCTAGTGTCCCTAGACACTTTGTAGTCTTTGCTCCAATGGTCATATCAGTGGATAAGTCACATTACTTGTGCCGAGAAAGAGATCTGACCGTGGTGCTCTAAAACATGACACATGTTTTAGAATAAAAGGTTTTGTAAATATTTACTTCTTCTATCTCTTTTTACATGTCTACTTTCAAAATAAATTTTGTCCTTATATATATGTACATTTTTATTTTCAAAACAAATTTGAAGATAATCTTCTAAAATTACTACTGTATTTATTATTTCCAAGGTTTGAATCATATAAAATTTAGTTGGATTGTCATTTTTTAAGACAATAAGAAAAATTTATTCAACTATTTTTTCTTAATATATGTAATTATTTCAAAATGAACATGTAAATAGGGATGAAGGAAGTAGGTATTATACTTACACAGGCCATCTCATCTTCATGTACACCACTTTAACTTTTAAAAATAATATAACGTCTTAACTTCCGAATTGAAAAAGGGAGAAAAATGAAAATTTCAAAATTTTCTTTTGTGGTTGTGATTTCGGTTTTTTCATAAAAAAAAGAAAAAAAATTAAAGATTGGGAGCAAAAGTTTTCAAAAATATCTTCAAAAAATGAAAGATTGAGAAAATAATTTAAATATTGAAATATTTGTTTTATAAATTTACATATGATACACATTCTTTCTATCTTTCAACCAATAAAGATGAAAAAAATGGCCGTAAAAATTCCTTTATTTCTATCTTTCACTTTAACAAAGCATACACTCTCGTTCACAAACACACATAAATATACACATATGCTCTTTCTCATTTGTTAGCTCTCTCTTTCCCACTTTAGTTCCCGACTAATACTTATTGCTTTGTGACTTGAGTAGTCCACGTCAATATGAGATTCAATTTGGTTTTGGGGTTTCAATTCAAATTGAAATTGATTTCAATTTAAGAGTTTAATTGGTTAATTGCTCTTCGATTAATTTGGATTCACATTTTTTATCCTAGGGTTGATTTGGATTCAAAATTAGGACCTTTTCAATATGAGATTCAATTTGGTTTTGGGGTTTCAATTTGTAAGTCTTACAATAGTTCTATTTTGTTATATATAGAAAAAATGTTATTGTGTATAATTTGTAATAATATATTATAAGTTTTAGTATAAAAATATATCTTTAGTTTCTTTGACATAATTTGTTTGTAATAAAATATGGAGAGATTATTAAACTAATATTGTACTAAAGCAAATTATAATTATTAAACAATTACTTATAAATATCTACAATTAAGTATCCTCACTAGTATGAATCAATGCAATTATGATTTTCTGCCGCAGTTAGTTAGATATATTACTCACGAGCAAAGATGCACCCTATAAAATATCAATAACCTCTCTCGAGTATTAGTGGCTTCTCTAAAATACAATCAAGCCAATTTTCATGTTATCATGCAATTTATACAATCAAGCCTATTTTCATGTTATCATACAATTTATAGATGCTCCATTAAACACAACACCCTAACTTCCTAATAATCCGTTCGAACTATCGTTGATAAATAGATATTTGGTTCAAATAATACACATAATCACGTCTGACATGGTGTTATTATTAATTAAGCACAACTCATCAAGAAAGTGCAATTAAAATAATCAATCAAGGGGTCATAGAAAATTATACATCAACCATAACTAGGGGTTCAAAAACCTACTCTAACATGATAAATAAATAAAAGAAAATAAACGTGAATTATACAATGAGATCTTTTATCCCCAAAGTCTTGAAGAAAAGGAACAAAAATGTTTATAAAATTTTATCCTAATTATACAAACATTACAACCTCTCTTCTCAGTTGTATGTCTCTATAATATATATAATAAAGGTATTTTAATGCTTTAAGAGAATTAGAAATATGTTTCCTAAACTGATTAGGTTTCTAGAAGAAAAATTAGCAGTTGAATTGTCTACTGCGATTATGGGCTAGACCTTTTTTATTTTGATATTTGGTTTACATTAGAATGAAAAAAAATTCAATTATCTTCGCGTGGACGGGTGAATCACCCAATTCTGACGTGTAAAACTGGCCCAAAGTATGCACGTGCTACCAATTAATTCAAATTTTCTTCTAATTTATATCGAAATTTAACTATTTATTAATTTCAAACCATTCAAATTTAGGATTTTCTTGCAACCTACAATAAAACATTTAAATTTAATCAATAAAAATCTAATTAAATGCAAAATATGATAAGTGTGTATATTTTCTTTATTAAAGAGAAAGCTAAGAAAATGATATATCTTGCTCATTATATATAACAAGTGTAACAATCAGGTGCAAATTTTTTAGCGTGAGAACCGTGAAAGCTAAAATTAAATTTTGCAGAACCATAATAAATAATGCAATAAAAATATTTAGATAAACTTTTTACCCTAATTATTTGTAGAGAACACAAGTTCCATAACTTTACAAAAGAGCACATTAGCTTAAACATTCTAATATATAGAAAAGCACTACACATCGAAAACATAATTACAACACCATTTTAAAGGAGAGTAATTTTCTCAGTTGTCATCATGGTAGAGTTACACACAGGGCAGGGACAGTGAAGAAAAACTTTGAGAATGAAAAAATTCCCCCCTACATGTTCTTGAGCGATTAGAGGAGCAATGGTGATGTATAACCCCGCTCAAGCTCGTCCAGAACACCCTGAAGGTGATTTGTATGGACAACTAATTAATATATTATGTATCATGAACAATCCCCTTATAATGCTGGCCTGAAAAAACAAGTAGTGGTTAGTGCAAATTATTAATTAAAGCACTATTTATACTATAAATAAGTTCCATAGCATTCACAACTAAATTGTAATAATTAAAATTTGAGAAACCTGCAAGCAGTTAATAATATATACTCGTTCCCATATGTTTTCTACTATTTTATTTTCATATATATTTTTCTTCCAAATTAAATGATGAAGTCCCCCAGATCTATAGGTTTATTACTTCAAAATCAAAATTTTGCAACCACAATTTTAACAAAATTTATAAACTTATCTAAACAAATATATTAGAGAATGTTTTCACAAATCTGAATCAAGATGAAGAAGTCAAAAATACGATTTGAGTTAAAATGGAAGAGTTTTAAGACAGTTCCCAATAGATCCATACATGATACTTTAAGGTATATAAGCGTAAGATTATTTAGCATAAGATTAAAAGTATCCCTGTAGATAGAGCTACCTGCACATGGATATGGTTGTCATCATCCTCTTCTGAATTCTCTTCTTCTTCTTCACCCGAAAAATTTCTCATCTCAGTTTTGGAACTTTGTATGCAGGGCCTCTTCTATATTATATACAATGGATTTTGATTATAGAGGCAAGTGAAATTGATGTTGATTGATGTCGTTCTCTGATATGTTGTGGCCATATATATACACAAACATTTGATACCCTTCCAATATATTCCACACTCATCCAGTATATTCCACGTTCTTCTAAAAACTTCTAGGATTATAACAATTATAATAAAATATTGAAAAATTCTACTTTTCCAAAGGAGAATATATTATTAAGATATTGGATATCTTTATACACAATGGGTCACTTATTTATAAAATTTATATTTTTTTGTTCGGCTCCAATGGGATAAAAAATATTTTATTGATTGATATTGACCAACATATGAACATTTGATGCCTTCATGTATAAAAGTCTAGATCAATTCTCCAAAATAAAAACTAGTAGTTTAATGGTTTAAGTAATTATTTAAATTTTGAAGTAATTAATTTTGATAAAAAAACTAAAATATTTTAATAAAAATTAAGAGTGTAACAAATAAATGAATTATCACAATTTCATAAAAATAAAAATATTTTTTTTTATAAATTTACACATGATACACATTTTTTCTATCTTTCACAAGCAGCCTGTTGTTTCTATATTTCACTTTTAATAAAGCACACCCTCCCACTCACAAACACACAAACACAAAAACACATCTTCTCTCTCTATGATTTGCTCTCTGTTCCATCTTCAATTCCCGACTAATAAAAACTACTAATTGCTTTGTGATTTGAGCCGTCCATCAACTAAATATTTATTTTGTTCGTGCCTTCTTGGATTTGAATTAGGCCAATCTTTGACTTGGATTCAAATTGATTTCAATTTAATAGTTTATTGGGTTAATTGCTCTTGAATTAATTTAGTTTAGATTTTTTAATTTCAAGGTTGATTTGGATTCAAAATTAGGGCTTCTTCAACATGAGATTCAGTTTGTTTTTAGGGTTCCGATTTATAGGTATTAAAATATTTCTATTTTGTTATATATATAAAAAATGTTACTGTGTCAATTTGTAATAATATATTATAAGTTTTATTTATAAAAAATATTTATAAATTTATTTTCTTGGACAATTTTTTTTAGTATTAACGGTACCCATTTAATTAATCAATTAAAAATAATATTATAGAGCACTAAAAACCTAAAACTAAAATAAATCCACTCCACTCCAAAAATTTATATTACATATCATTAAAATGTAATTTACTCTTTAATAAATAGAATACTTTTTAATGAAGAATATCTTATATTAAATATTATGATATGCCACCTTTGTTTTTGGTTAAATAAGAATAAATAGATTTGATTACTCTACTCATGCACATGATATAAACAAATATTAGCTTGACTGTAAGTATGTATTAAAATCCCATTATGTCAACTAGGGTGAAATCTCATAATCTAATTTAGCATTTATATTTATGTATGTGATGTATATTTATATGGTTCGGGATCATGTTGAATGTGTATATTATTTGATTACTCTATTCATACACTTGCGGATAAACAAATATTGGTCCCTTGCCTTTCGAAAATCGGTAGGTACTACGGTCAACGGCTTGACTATATTGATCTGAATTTCAATATAAGTATGTATTATGTTAGTATTGCTGTCCTAGTGACAATACTTTTAATGTTTAATTGAAAACAATTAAGGATTATGTTTTATGTGTTTATTTAATTAATATTTATTATGTCTTTATTTACTGCATCATAAATTAAAAGAATAATAAATGTCCTTGGAATATTAATACGTAATATATATCTTTAAGTATGTGACTTAAAAATGAGATTATATGAATAATATTTTATTCCTAAAATTCCCTAGTCAAGTATTATTATTTAAGGACAGTAATAATGCAATAAGACTAGTATGTTGGTTGACAGATGACCACATCTCATTGGTCATAGGTATGGTGATACTAAAGTCAAGAACATAAGTGTATGTATCAATGCATGACACTGGAAAGACTCGTCGTGAGATTCTACATGTTAATAAGTGTCATAAGAAATCTCACAGTGATAATGATGTAATGATCCTCTAACTTGAAATCATTATATTTCTATACGAGAATTAATATACTTTGATTACACTCAAAGTTACCTTTAACCGGGTAATGATAAAGGTAGACATTGGGTATGCTATGAATCGTATGGGGAATATGAATGATAGACAATATAGGATTTAACCCTCCAATTCTAGGAGTGATATTATTGGTCTCTTGATTGAGTGAGACTATGAAATGCATGGCCATGCTCAAATATTGATTTGTTTAAATAGTCTACTCATTGATCAAGGAAACCAAGATTAAACGTTGAAGAGGATGACACTATACATGCCTCGAGTTTTATCTATAATATAAGGTTAAAGGGATTATATTACATTGCATATTATTCACGAAAGGTTTAATTGAATCACCAATTATTATTGTTACTTGGGTAGCAATGATGTATTACTAGATGCCGCTCATTGTTTATAATTTTATTATTAGATAATAAAATTATTGCCAACGTATTAATAACCTAAAGGGTCACACACAAAGAACGTCAAAACGGAGGTTTATTTAAATTATGAATTTAAATATATTATTGTTTATTCCAATTTAATTATTAAATTAATTAAGTAGGACTTGATTAATTATATTAGAATTCGGATTTAATAAGTATTATTATTATTCGAATTTATTTATTGAATTAATTAAGTGGGACTTGATTAATTATATTAGAATTCAGATTTAATAATAATAATAACCCAAAGTCATAATGGGTTTTGGAAACCACATGGATTAGGGTTAGACCCAAAATCTTTCTCTCCCCTATATATACATAATGATGTATAGTATTAGGGTTTAAATCATCAAATTTCATTTTTAGAGAAAACCCTAGCTGATCAACATCAAGAGAGGCTAGAGAAAGAGAGAGAGAGACAAACAATTCGGCTAGTACCGACTCCGGTGATCGTAGGACGATCGGGCGTTCGTGTGGACTTTTTTAGAGAGCAAATCATTGCAACAAAGGACTGCTGTGATTCATCTTTCTGGACCCCCATCAAACAGCATACGAAAGCTTTGTTAAGATACATACTTCTTCACCATAATCATCCAACGTTATACATGGATCCTGCGATTGGGTTTCGATTTTTTTTATTGTTTTTACGTTTATTCTGCTGCGTTTTCATGCCCGAAACCCTTCAGTGTTATTAGAGCTACGTGTATAATGGGATGATTTGGTTATGTGTTTAACAGTTTTTCGATGTATGTAAATATATATATGATATGCCATGACTATATATTGATATATATGTTTTATATGATTTTGAATATATGATATTCATGTGTTGTATAATCATGCGATGATTGTGTGTATTGCTGTATGTATATGATACATGTTTGTTCTTGTTATGGAAATCGTATTCGATACGAATTCTGAAACGGCTTCGGTAGATTTTCTGAAATCTGTGTCCAGTGTCCGATTTTCGCAAACGATATGTGTTTTCTGACTGGAATCGTGTCACTGAGCAATACTGACATTGTCAGCTTCGCGTCTGTAAGCCGTTTGACGAGGTTACAGGCCCCGAAACGTCGATTTATTATTTTCTGAAATTTATTTAATTTTCTGAAATTTTGAAATTTATTATATATTATTATATGATATGTTTATATAATCTGAGATATATTACATGTGTTATGTGATAACATGGTGGATGGTTATGGCCTAAAGACCCATAGGATAGTGGTTTTGTTTTATGATTTTGGTTTCTAAATACGACTTTCATGTCGTTTATTCATTGTAATTGTTAATCTCGAATGTAACTCGAGTTCTTCTTATAATTTCATTAGAATAGATTTATTTATTATTCAATGTAATTGTTCAATAGAGACTTGGAAGCAAGGAAGCTAGGAGGCAATCCAGATAATGGAGCAATGAAGAAGATAAAGACATGTAATAGTGTAGTATTTGAAACCACCATAGATTGTCCTTGATAATTCCATTAGCTTGGAAATATCACATAGGATGGGGCCATAACCAAACACGTTTAATTTATGCACAATACATATATGTATATGAATGCATGTGTAGATATGTATGTGTTGGAATGATGTATGTATTAGATACGACACCCATGCCATGTCTGCTTAAGAAAGATAAAATCTGTAACGATTCAAGATTTTAAAATTAACAAACGATCATGAGATTCTTATTTTTATGAAATATGGATTTTTAAAACACGGAATTAAATATTGATTTTTGATATCTATAACTGGGATTTTCTGACAAAAACGGATATGCGTATTCGTAAGGCTGATGGGTTTTAAGTGTGACCACTGGTATCCTCCATCTACCAGGGAAATGAACAATTTAAGATGTCAATTTGAAATATTTGGTTCAAGGAAAAATTGAGGATCTCTTTATGATGTGATCATGATCGTTATAAATTTTATAAACCCCTTAACAAAATATTAAGTTTTACTCGGATGCTTTCCAATGAATGAACACTCATCGAATCCTAGATTGATTAGGGGAAGGACTGTCAGTGGCAGGGGACTCCTATTTATCGTGGTGAGATGCGACGAATATAAACGGTTATATTCGGCCATTGTATCATTGGGTCTAACTTAACTGAGTCGTCATAATAAGGTGAAAATAAACGGTTATATTCAACCATTATGAACTTAGAAGCATAGAGTTTGGTTAAAAGTCTATTAGATAGATAAGATCAATCGTTGTTCACCAAACTATCCAAGAATTATATATGATATAATTGACAACTATTGTCTACCTAAATAATCATTTTTTAAGGACTTCTAGTGGTTGACTTAGGACATGACGAAATATGGATCTTGGCTCACTAGAAAGAATTATGGGATATACTTTCCAAATTAATAGTAATGGCTATTAATTTGATAAAAATAGTGGGAGGTATATTATGAATATATCATAATCATTTGAACATAATAAATAACTCAGACAATCTAATGTTTATTTTATGCATTTTAAACATTGTAGATATTTAAATGGCAAACAATACAAATAGTTTCTCCGTACGAACAACCCTTGAGAAGGACAAGCTGACAGGAACTAACTTCCTGGATTGGTATAGGAATTTGAGGATTGTCCTCAGGCAAGAGCGTAAGCTCCATGTCATTGAAATTCCTTCACCTTCTCCTCCTGTTGAGAATGCAACTCGCGTTCAGCAAAATGCTTATCAGAAGCATATTGATGATGTGAATGATATTGCATGTCTCATGCTGGCAACCATGAGTATTGAGCTTCAAAAACAACATGAGCATATGGATGCTTATGAGAGATTGAACACCTTCAAAGAATGTTTGAGGGACAAGCTCGTCAAGAAAGGTTCGACACGAGCAAAACACTGTATGCTTGCAAACAGGGAGAGCGTGAACCTGTTCAACCACATGTTCTGAAGATGATAGGTTATATTGAGTATCTTGATACTTTGGGTTTCCCGATTGGTTTGGAAGCTCAGATTGACTTAATCTTGCAATATTTGAACCGCAACTATACTCATTTTGTTATGAACTACAATATGAATGAGATAGACAAAACACCCACTGAATTGTTGGCCATGTTACGAACTGCTGAAACCAACATGAAAAGGCTGAACCTGCTACCATGTTGATGGTAGATAACAAAGGTAAGGCTAATAGGAAAGGCAAATGGAAGGGAAAGAAGAAGATTGGATCTGCTTCTGGTCCCAAACCAAAGGCTAATCCCAAACAGGCTTTAAAGCCTAAGGGTGTTGTTGCAAAGGGTGATTGTCACTACTATGGTAAACCAGGTCATTGGAAGAGAAAATGTCATGCTTGTTTGGAGGATCTGAAGAAGAAGAAGGCTGGTCAAGCTTCTGATTCAGGTATTTATGTTATAGAGGTCAATTTGTCAACTTCTACATCATGGGTATTGGATACTGGATGTGGATCTCACATTTGTATAAATGTACATGAACTACAAAGGAGTAGGACTTTGGCTAAAGGAGAGGTCGACCTACGAGTTGGCAATGGAGCAAAGGTTGCTGCTTTAGCTGTAGGGACTTATTATTTATTATTGCCCACTGGGCTTATTTTAGAACTTGAGAACTGTTTTTACGTGCCTGCAATTTGCAGAAACATTATTTCGGTTTCTTGTTTAGACAAGAAAGGTTTTGCATTTTTAATTCAGAACAATAGTTATTCCTTTTCTTTGAATAATGTTACCTATGGGGTTGCACGTTTATTTAACGGTTTATATGTTCTTGATTTAGACACTCCTATCTATAATGTGAATAACAAACGTCTTAAAATAAATGACTCAAATCAAACATACCTCTGGCATTGTCGTTTAGGCCATATAAATGAGAAGCGCATTTCCAAGTTACATAAGGATGGATACTTGGATAAGTTTGACTTTGAATCATACGAAGCATGCGCACCTTGTCTCATTGGAAAAATGACTAAATCTCCTTTTACTGGACAAGGTGAAAGGGCCACTGAACGATTAGAACTTATACATAGTGATGTATGTGGTCCTATACGTACTATGACAAGAGGTGGCTTTTACTACTTTATCACGTTTACTGATAATTTCAGTAGATATGTGTATCTTATGAAGATCAAATCCGATTCTTTTGAAAAGTTCAAAGAATACAAAGCTGAAGTAGAAAAGCAAACTGGCGGAAGTATTAAGACTCTACGATCTGATCGTGGAGGTGAATACTTAAGCCATGAATTTAAGAGTTTATTAAAAGAGTGTGGTATTGTATCACAACTCACTCCTCCCGGAACACCACAATGGAATGGAGTTTCTGAAAGGAGGAATCGTAATTTATTGGACATGGTACGATTGATGATGAGTCATGCAGATCTTCCAATTAGTTTCTGGGGCTACGCCCTGGAGACGGCTGCTTATACACTTAACCGAGTTCCTACTAAAATGGTTCAGAAGACTCCATATGAGATATGGACTAAGAAACATCATAGCATGTCATTTATGAAAATATGGGGATGTGAAGCGTTTGTGAAATGTTTAACTTCTGACAAGCTAGGACCTAAATCAGACAAATATAATTTTGTGGGATACCCAATTGAAACAAAGGGTTATTCATTCTATAATCCTTCCGAGAACAAAGTGTTTGTTGCTCGAACTTCAGTTTTTCTTGAAAGAGAAATGCTTTCGAAGAAAAACAGTGGGAGGATAATAGATCTCGATGAATTTCGAGGCTAAAAAGATAACATTGAACCAATGGAGGAACTTGAACAGGATGTACAAGACCACAACACTGCTCAAGAAACACAGGTTATTCGTAGGTCTAGTAGGATTCGTCATGAGCCTGAGAGATATTATGGATTTCTCTTAACTCAAGATGGTGATGTGATGCTTATCGATGAAGATGAGCCTATCACCTACTAAGATGCTATGAACACTCCAGAATCCAAGAGATGGCTGGATGCCATGAAATCTGAGATGGAATCCATGTATACTAATCAAGTATGGACTTTGGTTGATCCACCTAAAGGGGTAAAACCTATAGGGTGCAAGTGGGTTTTCAAGAAGAAGACCGACATGGATGGTAATGTACAAACCTATAAGGCACGATTGGTGGCAAAAGGTTTCAAGCAAATTCATGGTATTGACTATGATGAGACTTTTTCACTAGTGGCTATGGTCAAGTCCATCAGGATTTTGCTTGCTATAACTGCTTACTATGATTATGAAATCTGAAAGATGGATGTCAAAACCACTTTCTGAAATGGGAGCCTTGAAAAAGATATGGATGTGTATATGACACAACCTGAAGGTTTTGTTGATCCAAAGAATGCTGTAAAGGTATGTAAGCTGCGCCGATCCATTTATGGATTGAAACAAGCCTCAAGGAGATGGAACATTCGTTTTGATGAAACTGTCAAAGAGTTTGGGTTTATTCAAAATGAAGATGAGCCATGTGTTTACAAGAAGGTAAGTGGGAGCAATGTGGCATTCCTATAATTATATGTTGATGATATATTAATAATAGGGAATGACATTCCTTCTTTACAGGCTGTTAAGACTTGGTTGAGTAAGAATTTCTCAATGAAAGACTTAGGCGAAGCGACCTATATTTTAGGTATCAAGATCTATAGAGATAGATCAAGAAGACAGATCGGCCTAAGTCAGAGTAGATACTAGTCTAATCCAGGTGAAGGTCACTGAACAATAGTCAAGAATATTCTTAAGTACTTGAAGAGGACTAAAGATTAATTCTTGGTATATGGAGGAGAAGATAAGCTAGTTGTAAAAGGTTACACCGACGCTAGTTTCTAGACAGACAAGGATGATTCGATTTCTCAGTCTGGATTTGTATTTTTTCTAAATGGAGATATTGTATGCTGGAATGGTTCACAGCAGAGACAGTTGTTGATTCTACAATAGAGCCTGAGTATATTGATGCTTATGAAGCAGCCAAGGAGACTGTTTGGGGATGTACTTAGGAGATATCACCTAATTAATGAGATTAATGATCAAGGAGATATATATATATGTAAAGTGCATACTAATAAGAATAATGCAGACCCATTGACTAAGGCTTTGTCGCAGCAGAAGCACGAAGGTCATACTAGTTCCACGAGTATTAGATACATGAGAGATTGACTCTAGTACAAGTGGGAGATTGTTAGTATTGGTGTCCTAGAGACAATGCTTTTAATGTTTTATTGAAAACAATTAAGGATTATGTTTTATGTGATTACTTAATTAATATTTATTATGTCTTTATTTACTGCGTCATAAATTGAAAGAATAATAAATGTCCTTGGAATATTAATACGTAATATATATCTTTAAGTATGTGACTTAAAAATGAGATTATATGAATAGTATTTTATTCCTAAAATTCCCTAGTCAAGTATTATTATTTAAGGACAGTAATAATGCAATAAGACTAGTATGTTTGTTGACAGATGACCACATCTCATTGGTCATAGGTATGGTGACACTAATGTCAAGAACATAAGTGTATGTATCAATGCATGACACTGGAAAGACCCGTCGTGAGATTCTACATGTTAATAAGTGTCATAAGAAATCTCACAGTGATAATGATGTAATGATCCTCTAACTTGAAATCATTATATTTCTATATGAGAATTAATATACTTTGATTACACTCAAAGTTACCTTTAACCGGGTAATGATAAAGGTGGACATTGAGTATGCTATGAATCGTATGGGGAATATGAATGATAGATATAGGATTTAACCCTCCAATTCTAGGAGTGATATTATTGGCCTCTTGATTGAGTGAGACTATGAAATGCATGGCCATGCTCAAATATTGATTTGTTTAAATAGTCTACTCATTGATCAAGGAAACCAAGATTACACGTTGAAGAGGATGACACTATACATGCCTCGAGTTTTATCTATAATATAAGGTTAAAGAGATTATATTACATTGCACATTATTCACGAAAGGTTTAATTAAATCACCAATTATTATTGTTACTTGGGTAGCAATGATGTATTATTAGATGCCGCTCATTGTTTATAATTTTATTATTAGATAATAAAATTATTGCCAACGTAATAATAACCTAAAGGGTCACACACAAAGAACGTCAAAACGGAGGTTTATTTAAATTACGAATTTAAATATATTATTGTTTATTCCAATTTAATTATTAAATTAATTAAGTAGGACTTGATTAATTATATTAGAATTCGGATTTAATAAGTATTATTATTATTCGAATTTATTTATTGAATTAATTAAGTGGGACTTGATTAATTATATTAGAATTCAGATTTAATAATAATACTAACCCAAAGTCATAATGGGTTTTGAAAACCACATGGATTAGGGTTACGCCCAAAATCTCTCTCTCCCCTATATATACATAATGATGTATAGTATTAGGGTTTAAATCATCAAATTTCATTTTTAGAGAAAAACCCTAGCTGATCAACATCAAGAGAGGCTAGAGAAAGAGAGAGAGAGAGGCAAACAATTCGGCTAGTACCGACTCCGGTGATCGTAGGACGATCGGGCGTTCGTGTGGACTTCTTTAGAGAGCAAATCTTTGCAACAAAGGACTGCTGTGATTCATCTTTCTGGACCTCCATTAAACAGCATACGAAATCTTTGTTAAGGTACATACTTCTTCACCATAATCGTCCAACGTTATACATGGATCCTGCGATTGGGTTTCGATTTTTTTATTGTTTTTACATTTATTCTGCTGCGTTTTCATGCCCGAAACCCTTCATATTAAAATATCAATATGTCAACCAAGATGAAATCTCATGATCTAATTACAAAGCATGTATATTTATGTATGAGATGGATACTTTTTATTGTTACGGCAGTCTCTAATACGCTTAGTGTAGTTCAAGATCATCTTGAATGTGTATATGATTCGATTTCATTGTCACATTCAGGCATGCATGAACTAAGAATTTATCTTAATTTCATTTCCAATATTAACCACTAATTTCTCTTGAATCTTCAAATTCATCATGTTCAATAGTTCATCATTGAGATCGATAATACTCATACCGTTAAAAGTAGAAACTTGTGAATGTGGAAAATTTTCACTATTGATAGGTGTTTCTTGGGTTCCAAATTGTGAACCTAAGGTTTAAAAATTTTGAGGGTATGGAAATTGATATTGAGAATTTTGAGTATATCGAGAGAAATGATTTGAAAATGGAAATTGAGGAATTGAAGTTTGAAAATAATAATTTGGAATGGGATTTAGATTTGGATTTGATGGATTATCCATATTTACACTACAAGAAAAACAACTTCAGACAACACCGATCAGACAACGCTCAGCGAAAAAAGTGTTGCCCAGAATTAACATACAATGATTTATTTCCGAACTTAAAAATGTATCTACTGATCTATACTCACTACAATGGTTTAACAAACCATTATGTAGAAAATATGGTCAGACAAGTGTTTGAAACGGTGGTGTTGTGCTAATGAATACGTTCATACAATGGGTTATGTAACTATGGTCTTTTTAACATTCACACAATAGTACTTCTCACCGTTGTTTGAACGAAATTAATCATACAAGTGTTTGAAAGGGTTGTATTGTGCCAATGAGCAGTTCCAGACAATGGGTTTTATATCCATTGTTTGATTACAATACACACAACATAATTACTAACCATTGTTTAAACCTAGTCAATCATACAAGTGTTTATTTTGTGTTGTCTTATCTTTAGTCAGACATGTGTTTTTAATCTAAAACTGTTGTCCTATTTACTGTATTTTAAAAAAACAGAGACAAGGCAGAGCCTTGCCATCCTAACACTAAACAACACAAACATAAAAGAGATCCTTGCCGGATATACACTAAATAACACAAACATAAAAGATCCTTAAACGAATCAAATCAATAATCATCCCAACAAACCATTACAAACGTTTAGTAATAATTGAACATAGCAATTAAGTTAAAATAAAATAACATGTTATGATCATTCAAGTTGAATTTCTTCATCAACATCTCGCATGTAACTTGTCACATCCTCGAAATTATCATCCGGTAGATTTGGCATAAAGAACTCATTCTCAAGTTCTACTTCGACGGATCCCTCATTTTCATCATCACTATCTTCGTAGTATTTTCTCTCGGGAAATTTCAAGACCACGTACCATAATTTTTAAAGAGGGTCGTCGATGTAACAAACCTGCTTAACATGTGTTGCTAACACAAATGGATCATTCAAAAAACCAAACTTATTCAAATTAACTAAGGTATATCCCAATTCATCTACCTTAATCTCTTTGTTCATATCTACCCACTTACAAAGAAAAAGAGGTACCCTAAAGCTGTTATAGTCCAACTCCTATATTCTTGTAATAACTCCGTAGTATGTTTGTGATGTATGATCAATATTTTTATCTGTAGCTTGCACAACCATTGTATCAGCATCTACACAAACTCCGCTGCACTGAACTTAGCGTGTGTCATCACGATCCTTGGTGCTAAAGGTAACCCCATCTATCTTGTATCCACTGAATGTGGGTACATCGTTATTTGGCCCGTCTGCAATCCACCTGATCTCCGGGGGTACATCCTTTTCATCATGCAAATCAGAAGCAATCTTCAAATAAAAAAGTAAATATAAGTTGTAGGTTTCCTAAAACAAATTGTATATATGTAAATAATTAGTTCCAAAATTGTTAAATAAGTACATAATTAGACTATAAGGATATGTATTACCTTTTCTTTAAACCAGCTGGGGAACATTTCATTTTGCTTATTCTTTAGCCACATTTCATCATTTTCATGTTCCAGATATTTTTCCATCAAAAATGACATATGTTCACTACAATAAAAATAATGACATATAAATATTTTTATTTGGTATAAAATTCTAGTCAAAATAAATAAATAAAAAGTGACTAACTGAAAATATGGCAAAACATCAGTGCTATTTTGTAGGACACACAGATGCGCAAGGTGCAAATCATTGGTGCTCGGGGTTATCATCGTTGCACCAGATAATGGTCTACATTTTCCATCCTTTGTACGTCTGCCAATTTTTGGAACTCTGATAGTCGCTTCTTCAAAATTCACCAAACACTCAACCGCCTCTTCTGCAATATATGCTTCGGCAATACAACCTTCTGGTCGAGCCCTGTTCCTTACATATCCCTTGAATGTTTTCATATATCTCTCAAAAGGATACATCCACCTAAGAAAAATTGGCCCGCAAAACTCAACCTCTCGCACAAGATGAATAGAAAGATGAATCATTATATCAAACAATGAAGGAGGAAAATACTTTTCAAGCTGGCATAAAGTTTCCACCAATTAAGCTTGCATTTTCTCCAATTTATCAACCTCAATGACTTTACTGCAAATTGTCTTAAAGAAGAGACAAAACCTAATAACAGTGTACCTGACCTGTTTGTCTAGTGACGATCGAATTGCAATTGGGAACAAGTGATGTAAAATCATATGGCAGTCATGAGATTTCATTCTGGTAAGTCAAAGATTTTCCATTGATACTAAACTCCTAATATTAGAACAAAAACCATCAGGCAACTTCATGTCAAGAAAGGATAAGCAGACAACTTTTTTTTCAGAATGAGTTAAATTCCAAACAGCCAATGGAAACTTCCCCTTTTTCCCCGAAGTTTCTGGCCTCAAGTTTAATTTTACTCCCATTGCAGCCATGTCAAGACGAACAGATTCCTTGTCTTTTGTTTTCTTTGGTATATTTAGTAAGGTACCAAGTAAAGCTTCACATATATTTTTCTCGATATGCATGACATCGAGAATATGCCTAACTGGCAAAAAATTTCAATACTCGAGTTGAAAAAATATAGAAAGCTTCTTCCACACAGGCCGAGGATCTTCTTTCTTTCTGCGAGGTTATGAGACGACTATGGCCAACAAGAGTAAACCCAGCAACTTATCTGAAGAGAAAATAACAGCTATGATTGTCAAGTAAACCCAGTAACTTATCCGAAGAGAAATGTTTTCCTCGATTTCCAGCTCCTGCTCCTCGATTTCCTCTCTTCTTTACAAAGGGACGAGAGTATGCTTTCAGTTTGAGTGAAATTAGGTTTCTAATTTGAGATTTGGGGTTGTTTTTTTTATATCTGTACACTTAAAACTTAAGTCAACCGACAATGGTTTTTACATTACAAAACCTTGTATCCATTGACATCATACAACACAATTGTTACAAAAACCATTGCCTAGTTTTAGGTAGAAGACAAAAAATAACTTTTTATGATAAGACGGAAAATGTTTTATTGTTCCTTTCGTTATAAAAAGCACGAAAAAATAATCGAAAAATTTTAGTTTTTTTTATACATCACTAAAATCGAAAGATCTTAACATCCGTACAGGTGGATCATTAAAAAATAATAATTTTAATTTAATATAGAGATAATTATAGATTTATGACAACCTGACTAACTACATCCTAACTTGTTCATATAAAACACATACTTGTATACACATGTTCCAACTATAAAACCATCTACTTATTACTAACAAACTATATAATTATAAATATCAATTTTATTTAAAAAATGAGATTTTTAATTTATTTAGTTTTTATAAAATGAATAAATAATTTCATTTTTATTATTTTATAATACAAACATACCTATATATAATTTCATATTTGTTCCTAACTCTTGTAATTTATCATATAATTTATATATTATATAAATTATACTATTCCATTTTCTTAAAATTTAAAAATTTAAAATTTTGATTTTTTTATTATATATAAATATATAAATTTATAATTTTAAAACACTTTTTATAATTTATAATTTTTTTTACCATTTCATTTTTCATTTCCCACCAATTGTTCCCCTCTACCCCCCAAATCCTCGATAATTTCAAAACCCTCTTGTACGTCTTACTCACTTTCCCCTTGCTCTTTTTCAAACCCTTGCTCACCTTTTTCATCAAACTCTCTCCCATCACTTTTCTCATCTCCGACTTTTCTCATCTCCGATTACTTTTCTCATCTCTCATTTCTAATCTCTCTCACCAGGTAATCTCTTCTCTCTCATCTCTCACTTAACATATGTTTAATATATGTTTGTGGGTTTAATATATTTTTCGATTTGAGTTCAATATGCATGCCGTTCATTTGTTTGATTTATTTGTATCTAGGGTTTATATATTTATGGGTTTAATATATTTGTGGATATATTTGTGAGTTCAATATGCATGCTCCTTTTTTATATGGCTGTGATATTGAGATTTATTTTTATGGGTTTTTTTTTAGGGTTTAAGGGGTTTATATTTTGTTTGATATGGTTGGGGTTTATATTTGATCTGTTTGTGTATATGGGTTTTATGGGTTTTATATTTTGATATGTTTGTGGGGATATGATGTCGTGATCTCTGTTTTGTAGTAGTTTGTGGGGTTATGATGTGATGATCTCTGTTTTGTAGCAGTTTATGGGGATATGATGTGATGATCTCTGTTTTATATTTGATATGCTCATTGGTTGTGATGTGCAGATTTACTATGGCAAAATCAAAAAAGACAAAATCTACTCCTAATCCAACCACCACCAGAGTACTTATGAAGGCTCTAAAAAGAAATCGGTCTGTAGAGACACTAGAACCTAGCAAAAGTAATTCTTCCCCGGAATCTGTAAAAAAGAAAGCTATATCGAGTACCTTGCAAAAGCAGTTGACGTCAAAGAAGAGGAAGCGGGTGAATGAGCCTGAGCCACCACAATGCATAGAAACCTTTACAATGCAAGGACTTCAGCTTTTGAAACGTGGTGCCGTTACAATGCATAGAATTGTCAGACAAAAGATTTTGGGCATTAAGCACCATGTGTTCTTCAATGACAAGGGCGAGTCATATGGTAAAGCAGGGACACATATGCAATCGTATATAGGGGTTCTTGCAAGAACTAAGACACCAATTTATTATGCTACATGGAAGAAAGTTCCGAAAGAAAGGAAAAACAAGATTTGAGAGTGTGTGAAGGTATAAAATTCCAACTCACTAAGTATTAATTTGTTATTGCATATGCAAAGTTAGTTACTTAAAATTGTATATCTTTGAGTATTAATTTGTTAATGCTTACTCTTATAGATGGCGTTCGATGTACCTCCATCAGCTGAAAAGATGGTGTTAAAATCTGCATGCCAGAAGTGGAGGGAGTTAAAAAGCCGTTTAACAACTGACTATATCCTTCCTTATTGTGATCAACCTGAGGTGCTAAAGTATCCTCCAGCTGATTACTCTTTCATTGAGAAGGCTCATTGGGACATGTTTGTTGCTGCGCGGACATCCGCTGAATTTCTTGTATGTTATTTTTTGCATTGTTTATAAAATTATCTGATATTATGATTATTTACCGGTACATCTTTGTTGCTAACATTTTAGTATTTTTATACAGGAACTTCACAATAATCAGACAAAGATAAGGGAATTAAATTTGTATCCTCACCGTTTATCTCGCAAAGGTTATTCTAATCTAGAACAAGAACTGGTTAGTGATCACAAAACCTTTACTACTTCATGTTCCAATACATTGATTGAAACCTTTACTCTTCTCAAATTTGTTGCCATGTATAGTCGGCAGGTGATCCTACCATAGAGATAGATTGGTCAGAAACATGGATCAAAGCTCGAAAGGATAAGGATGGAAATTTTCTGAATGATGAAATAAGAGAAGTTGCTGAAAAAATTGCAAGTTATTACTTCCTCTTTCAATGAAACATAAGCACCAACAAACTATCTGAGTTATTAATTAACTAGCTTCCTCTTGTATGTTTTGTTTATTTTTTAGGAGAAGATGAAAAAGGCGGTTAGTGAAGGGGAAGTGATAGTAGAAGGTGTTAATGACGTGTTGACTAAGGTGTTGGGTAACCTAGAGCATCGAGGAAAAGTACGTGGCCAAGGAGTTCATGCGAAACAGACCACCTACTTTAATCTTCCCAGGCAAAAAAAAAATGACCATGGATGAAAAGATACGAGAGGGTGTTCAGAAGTTTATGGCAGAGGAGACGTCAAAGATCGTTCAACAGAGAGATGCATTTTGGGCATCTGAAATTGAAAAGTTGAAAGCAAGTTTTAGTGGAAAAAATGTAAAGTATGATGGTAGTCCAATGATTGATTCGCAGCAGGGGATTTGTTCAAAAGGTGGAGATGTTATCAACAAGGAGTTGGATGGGCTTGGAGGAGTTGGAGGTGTAAAAAAGAAGTTGGATCTTGTTGAACATGAAGTTTTGGTTGAAGAGAAAAATGAGGAGGCTGTGGATGTTGATGTATAAATTGAGGGCGAGAAAATGAAGGTCGAGTTTATCGCTAAAAAAGTTGTTCCGCCAGTTGTGGGTGGTATGGAGTGGCAGTTGGCAGTTGGATCCCCCAAAAATGTTGTTGCTTTTGCCACAATGGAAATAGATGCTGAAGGATGCGAACAAACTCTTCATGGGGTGCCACTGGTGAAAGAAAATGCACGAGTGTCAATCACTCGTGTAATCCAGGGAGATGCTAAGATTCCTTTCCCAGTTAAAGATGAAATCCAAACTGTAGAAGAACCTTTTGGAACATTTGTAGCATGGCCGAGGGACCTTATACTTGATATGAATCCAAGTACTGGAACTGCACCACTAGAGATAAGTACTCCGGATCCAGTGATACATAATGCGAAGGTTAAATTTTCTCTAATCCTTAAAATCACTTGAATATATATTGCATTAGGTTAAAATTACTTTCTATTTATTTGCTTATTTATCATGTAAGTTTATATCCTTAGTTTTATCTTCAATTCATTTTTAGGGAGGCAAGAAAAATGTTGGCAAGAAGTGGAAGAATATGAAAGACTGTGGTTTCGATTATGTGGTAGAAATGGGTGCAGATTACCCCTCTGACTTGAAACATTTATGGATATGGGCAAAGGATGCTATGACTCGTGGCAGAACAACCCCTTTTCAGCTATGCCCAGATGCTTTTGAATCAACCAAAAAGCAGGTTCTTCTTTTATCAGATGTGTACGCTTTGTGCTCTAGAGGTGAAATTTCAGGCTCGATCATTTGCATCTACATTCAGTAAGTGTTAAGATTTGAACTAAATTTAGCTTAAAAGCACAATTTCTATTTATTTACCTAGCGCATCTGCTTTGTTTAGTATGTATATATGTGTTGACGAGTATTTAAATTTTGTAGTTTACTACAAGAAAATTTGAAAAGGAACAAGATGACTAGCATGATAGCGTTTGTGGATCCTGGCATCATAGGGGCCAATGGTTGTGGTTCTGCTGAAGATAGGTCGCGTGGCATTGCTACTAGATTCAAGAATGCTAAGAAAGGGCAATATTTTCTCTTGCCATATAACCATGCGTGAGTATTTGTTTTTTAATTTTTGCAGTTTATACTATTAATCACCTAGACAATTAAAGGTGCATAATATTATTGTTCTATTTTCTTGAATGGATAAAAATTCAACCATTTAATTTATTGAGTTATTTGTTATAGTTTATAATGATATATATGTTAATGATTTGGTAGGAACCACTGGGTGTTGAGTGTTGTTAATCCTGATGCTCAAATAGTTTACCACTTGGACCCCTTGAAACGTAGAATTGCAAGTGCAGAGTGGATTGAAGTGATTGATAGGTGAGAGTACACTAACAGACCTTTATGCATTTAGCAATTCATTTTATAATTTAAGAATATTGTGCTAATGCTGATTTATAATATATTTGTTGAAGAGCTAATAAACTTTATAAGGAGAAGGCGAAGAGGTTTTTGAAGAACAAAATAATATGGGAGAATCTAGCGGTATGAGGCTTATTCATAGCATATATTTTATCATTTAATTTAGATGAGTATAGACATGTAATTATTTTATATATATATATTTGTTAGGGAGTTCCTGTCCAGAGTGGAAGTGTGGACTGTGGTTTGTTTATGATGTTATACATGAAGGAAATAAGTGAATATAAGGACTTTGATTTTTGCGTGAAGGTAAATATTGAAATACTCTTATTTTTTGTCTAAACCTCGTGTTTTATGTATTTTATTTTGAAATATTCTAACTTGAGCTACACTTATTTCATTTTTCAGTGGATTCGAATGACCAACTTGACTTACAGTGAAGCTGATATCAATGGAGTTAAGAATGAATGGGCAAAGTTCTTCCTAAAGCACTACACTTGTTAAGTGCTTTAATATTCACTGTTAACTTATGTCCTATCAAACTTCGTTCTACTAGTAGATATTTTGGGTATATTTTTGGGTCATTTATCTGTTGTGGAACCAATTCATCCATAAATATGTTGATGTCATGTTAGAAGTTGTCTTTTGTTTGGTCGAAATGTATCAAATGGTATGATTTTGTGGATGTCTTGATGGATAATATGTTGGATGAATTTGTTTGATAAGTGGTGAATATTAGTTTGTTTGGTGATGGAATATTGAATGTTATAAATGGTAATGTATTCGATTGTCGGTGGTTTAATTTTATGGTTTGTTCGTTTAATTTAATAACATTTATTCATAGCATAAATGAAACTAGTGCTTAATGTGTGATTAGCCAATAGTTTCCTAATATGTAAACTATTGTTTAGAAAACGAAACCTTTGTATATGTTCTTTCTCACAACAGCTTTTAATAAAAATATTGTTAAACAAGTTTACTATCAAGTAAACCATTGTAGGAGGAAATATATACAATGATATCTAAAAATGAAACCATTGTATGAGAAAATATAGACAATGATCCAGAAACGGAAACATTGTACATATTGTTTCTGACAACGATTTTTAAACAGCGACACTCTTGTATAACAAAGTTGTATACAATGGTTCTCTAATTAATAAACCATTGTAGGAGTAAATATAAACAATTATTAAAAAGGAAACTATTGTAATAATTAGCTCAGACAACATTTTTCAAACACTAAAAGCTTTGTAAATCTGTACTATACACAATAGTTTTGTAACAAGAAAGCCATTGTAGGATCCCAGATATACAATAATCTATAAATGAAATGATTGTCTGAAACATTTCTCGCAATAGTATCCGACCAACAAAATATTGTTGCAAGCCTCTCATAACAACAGGTTATACGTTCAGACACAATTGTCTATAAATACGAAAAACAACATTTTGTAAACTCTACCTGTTATGTTTATTGAATTCTAACAACGGATTGAAACAACAAAACGCTGGAAAATCTTAAAGCAGGACAATGGTCTTTAAACTGAACTATTGTTGTTAGTAGTAGTTGAACAACGTTTTTTAACAAACAGACGGTTGCCTTTTCTTCACTCAGACAACGATTATGCACCGTTGTGTGATCCGTGTATCAGACGGCGGCTCAATATTTAACGGTTTTCGTAGGTATCAGACAACGGGCAAAAATGCTTGTATGAAGTTGTTTTTCTTGCAGTGTTATATTTTTAACATGTGGAAAATAAGAATTTGGAACCGAAATTGTGTGTTTGGGATTTGAAAATTTGGGTTTGGATTTTGTGGGTTTGAAAATGGAGAATTATTAGGATTTAAAAAAAAAAATTGAAGTAGTGTAAAAATTCAATGAAAGGGACTACTATTTATAATTTTTTTTAAATATTTTGACGACTCTTTTTATAATTATACCGGTAATATATATATATATATATATATATATATATATATATATATATATATACATATACATATATGTATATATACATACAAGTGAAAAAGTAATTGATAAAGCAAATGACCGTTATATGATAAAGGAATTGATACATGGACGGTCAAAAGTGAAAAAATAAGAAAATAATTGATAAAGAAAAAAGTGATTAAGATAGCCTAGTGTCCCTAGGATACTCCATTAAACACATCACCCTAACTTCCTAACAATCCGTTCGACCTATCTAAGTTCAACTCTCGTTGATAAATAGATATTTGGTTCAAATAATACACATAATCACGTCTGACCTGATGTTATTATTAATTAAGCACAACTCATCAAGAAAGTGCAATTAAAATAATCAATCAAGGGTCATAGAAAATTATACATCAACCATAACTCGGGGTTCAAAAATCTACTCTAACATGATAAATAAATAAAAGAAAATAAACGTGAATTAAACAATGAGATCTTTTATCCACAAAGCCTTGAAGAAAAGGAACAAAAGTGTTTATAAAATTCTATCCTAATTATACAAATATTACAACCTCTCTTCTCTGTTGTATGTCTCTATAATATATATAATAATGGCATTTTAATGCTTTAAGAGAATTAGAAGTATGTTTCCTAAACTGATTAGGTTTCTAGAAGAAAAATTAGCAGTTGACTTGTTTGCTGGGATTATGGGCTAGTCCTTTTATATTTTGATATTTGGTCTACTTTAGAATGAAAAAAAATTCAATTATCTTCGCGTGGGCCGGTGAATCACTCAATTCTGACGTGTAAAACTGGCCCAAAGTATGCACGTGCTACGAATTAATTCGAATTTTCTTCTAATTTATGTCCAAATTTAACTATTTATTAATTTCAAACCATTCAAATTTAGGATTTTCTTGCAACCTACAATAAAACATTTAAATTTAATCAATAAAAATCTAATTAAATGCAAAATATGATAAATGTGTATATTTTCTTTATTAAAGAGAAAGCTAAGAAAATGATATATCTTGGTCATTATATATAACAAGTGTAACAATCAGGTGCAAATTTTTTAGCGTGAGAATAAATTTTGCAGAATCATAATAAATAATGCAATAAAAATATTTAGATAAACTTTTTACCCCAATTATTTGTAGAGAACACAAGTTCCATAACTTTACAAAACAGCACATTAGCTTAAACATTCTAATATATAGAAAAGCACTACACATCGAAAACATAATTACAACACCATTTTAAAGGAGAGTAATTTTCTCAGTTGTCATCATGGTAGAGTTACACACAGGGCAGGGACAGTGAAGAAAAACTTTGAGAATGAAAAAATTCCCCCCTACATGTTCTTGAGCGATTAGAGGAGCAATGGTGATGTATAACCCCGCTCAAGCTCGTCCAGAACACCCTGAAGGTGATTTGTATGGACAACTAATTAATATATTATGTATCATGAACAATCCCCTTATAATGCTGGCCTGAAAAGACAAGTAGTGGTTAGTGCAAATTATTAATTAAAGCACTATTTATACTATAAATAAGTTCCATAGCATTCACAACTAAATTGTAATAATTAAAATTTGAGAAACCTGCAAGCAGTTAATAATATATACTCGTTCCCATATGTTTTCTTCTATTTTATTTTCAAATATATTTTTCTTCCAAATTAAATGATGAACTCCCGGTGATCTATAGGTTTCGTACTTCAAAATCAAAATTTTGCAACCACAATTTTAACAAAATTTATAAACTTATCTAAACAAATATATTAGAGAATGTTCACAAATCTGAATCAAGAAGTAGAAGTCAAAAATACGATTTGAGTTAAAATGGAAGAGTTTTAAGACAGTTCCCAATAGATCCATAATTTATTTTAATTAGATTATAAATTTGTAGATCTAACAAATATCAATTGTGTAAAAAAAGTGATTACATGGTACTTTAAGGTATATAAGCATAAGATTATTTAGCAAAAGATTAAAAGTATCCCTGTAGATAGAGCTACCTGCACATGGATATGGTTGTCATCATCGTCTTCTGAATTCTCTTCTTTTTCTTCACCGGAAAAATTTCTCATCTCAGTTTTGGAACTTTGTATGCAGGGCCTCTTCTATATTATATACAATGGGTTTTGATTATAGAGGCAAGTGAAATTGATGTTGATTTTCTCTGATCTGTTATGGCCATGTATATATACAAACATTTGATACCTCTTCCAATATATTCCACACTCATCCAGTATATTCCACACTCTTTTAAAAACTTCTAGGATAATAACAATTATAATAAAATATTGAAAAATTCTACTTTTCCAAAGGAGAATATATTATTAAGATATTGGATATCTTTATACACAACAGGTCACTTATTTATCAAATTTACATTTATTTGTTTGGTTCCAATGAGATAAAAAATATTTTATTGATTGATATTGACCAACATATGAACATTTGATGCCTTCATGTATAAAAGTCTAGATCAATTCTCCAAAATAAAAACTAGTAGTTTAATGGTTTAAGTAATTATTTAAATTTTGAAGTAATTAATTTTGATAAAAAAACTAAAATATTTTAATAAAAATTAAGAGTGTAACAAATAAATGAATTAGCACAATTTCATAAAAATAATTTTTTTTTATAAATTTACACATGATACACATGTTTTTTTTATCTTTCACAAGCACCCTGTTGTTTCTATATTTCACTTTTAATAAAGCACACCCTCCCATTCACAAACACACAAACACATCTTCTCTCTCTCTGATTTGCTCTCTGTTCCATCTTCAATTCCTGACTAATAAAAACTACTAATTGCTTTGTGATTTGAGCCATCCATCAACTAAAAATTTATTTTGTTCGTGCCTTCTTGGATTTGAATTAGGCCAATCTTTGACTTGAATTCAAATTGATTTCAATTTAATAGTTTAATGGGTTAATTGCTCTTGAATTAATTTAGTTTACATTTTTTTATTTCAAGGTTAATTTGGATTTGAAATTAGGGCTTCTTCAACATGAGATTCAGTTTGTTTTTAGGGTTCCGATTTATAGGTATTAAAATAGTTCTATTTTGTTATATATATAAAAAATGTTATTGTGTCAATTTGTAATAATATATTATAAGTTCTATTTATAAAAAATATTTATAAATTTATTTTCTTGGACAAAATTTTTTAGTTTTAACGGTACCCATTTAATTAATCAATTAAAAATAATATTATAGAGCACTAAAAACCTAAAACTAAAATAAATCCACTCCACTCCAAAAATTTATATTACATATCATTAAAATATAATTTACTCTTTAATAAATAGAATACTTTTTAATGAAGAATATCTTATATTAAATATTATGATATGCCACATTTGTTTTTGGTTAAATAAGAATAAATAGATTTGATTACTCTACTCATACACATGCTATAAACAAATATTAGCTTGACAGTAAGTATGTATTAAAATCCCATTATGTGAACTAGGGTGAAATCTCATAATCTAATTAAGCATGTATATTTATGTATGTGATGTATATTTATATAGTTTGCAATCATGTTGAATGTGTATATTATTTGATTACTCTATTCATACACTTGCGGATTAACAAATGTTGGTCCCTTACCTTTCGAAAATTGGTAGGTACTACGGTCAACCACTTGACTATATTGATATGAATTTCAATATAAGTATGTATTAAAATATCAATATGTCAACGAAGATGAAATCTCATGATCTAATTACACGCATGTATATTTATGTATGAAATGGATACTTTTTATTATTACAGCAGTCTCTAATACGCTTAGTGTAGTTCAAGATCATCTTGAATGTGTATATGATTTGATTTCATTGTCACATTCTGGCATGCATAAACTAAGAATTATCTTCATTTCATTGCCAATATTGACCACTAATTTCTCCTAAATCTTCAAATTCATCATCTTCAATAGTTCATCTTTTGAGATTGTTAATACTGATACCGTTAAAAGTAGAAACTTGTGAATGTGAAAATTTTTCACTATTGATAGATATTTCTTGGGTTCCAAATTGTGAACCTAAGGTTTAAAAATTTTGAGGGTATGGAAATTGATATTAAAAATTTTGAGTATATGGAGAGAAATGATTTGAAAATGGAAATTGAGGAACTGAAGTTTGAAAATAATAATTTGGAATGGGATTCAGATTTGGATTTGATGGATTATCCATATTTATATTTTGAACATGTGGAAAATAAGAATTTGGAACTGGAAATTGGGTGTTTGGGATTTGAAAATTTGGGTTTGGATTTTATGGGTTTGAAGATGGAGAATTATTAGGATTTTTTTTAAAAGTTGAAGTAGTGTAAAAATTAAATGAAAGGGACTACTATTTATAATTTTTTTTAATATTTTGACGACTCTTTTTATAATTATACCGGTAATATATATATATATATATTATAATTATACCGGTAATATATATATATATATATATATATATATATATATATAAGTGAAAAAGTAATTGATAAAGTAAATGACCGTTATATGATAAAGGAATTGATATATGGACGGTCAAAAGTGAAAAAATAAGAAAATAATTGATAAAGAAAAAGGGATTAAGACAGCCTAATGTCCCTAGGACACTTTGTAGTCTTTGCTCCAACAGTCATATTAGTGGATAAGTCATGTCCCAAGAAAGAGATCTGGCCCCGCGCTACTGGTGCTCTAAAATATGACCCATGTTTTAGAATAAAACCTTTTGTAAATATTTACTTCTTCTATCTCTTTTTACATTTCTACTTTCAAAATAAATTTTGTCCTTATATACATGTACATTTTTATTTTCAAAACAAATTTGAAGATAATCTTCCAAAATTACTACTGTATTTATTATTTCCAAGGTTTGAATCATATAAAATTTAGTTGGATTGTCATTTTATAAGACAATAAGAAAAATATATTCAACTATTTTTTCTTAATATATGTAATTATTTCAAAATGAACATGTAAAAAGGGACGAAGGAAGTATGTATTATACTCACATAGGCCATCTCATCTTCATGTACACCACATTAACTTTTAAAAATAATATAACGTCATAACTTCTGAATTGAAAAAGGGAGAAAAACGAAAATTTCAAAATTTTCTTTTGTGGTTGTGCTTTCGGTTTTTTCATAAAAAAAGAAAAAAATTTAAAGATTGGGAGCAAAAGTTTTCAAAAATATCTTTAAAAAATGAAAGATTGAGAAAATAAATTAAATATTGAAATATTTTTTTTTATAAATTTACATATGATACATATTCTTTCTATCTTTCACCCAATAAAGATGAAAAAAATGGCGGCAAAAATTCCTTTATTTCTATCTTTCACTTTAACAAAGCATACACTCTCGTTCACAAACACACATACACATATGCTCTTTCTCACTTGTTAGCCCTCTCTTTCCCACTTTAGTTCCCGACTAATACTTATTGCTCTGTGATTTGAGTAATCCATCAACTAAAAATTTATTTGATTGGGGTCTTCTTGGATTTGAATTAGGCCCTTCTTCGGCTTGAATTCAAATTGATTTCAATTTAAGAGTTTAATTGGTTAAATGCTCTTCGATTAATTTAGATTCACATTTTTTATCCTAGGATTGATTTTGATTCAAAATTATGACCTTTTCAATATGAGATTCAAGTTGGTTTTGGGGTTTCAATTTGTAAGTATTACAATAGTTCTATTTTGTTATATATAGGAAAAATGTTATTGTGTATAATTTGTAATAATATATTATAAGTTTTAATATAAAAATATATCTTTAGTTTTTGTTATTGGGAGAAACTGGTATAACAGTAATTTGGAGGTTTGCTGGAAGCACGGAGCAAAATATGATGATTTTGCTGTTGAACTTGATGAAGAACACGAAGAACACGGGAGGAAAGTGATGGATTTTGGTAGTTGATCTTGTTGTTGATTCGTCAGAAAGCCAGAGAAAATGTTTGCTCTCTTGCTGCCAACTGTCCATTCAACTGAAACAAGAGGTCTACGTACCCTTTATATAGGGCTTCAAGCCACACGTAGTTCTTGGAGGACAAGTTACCTATATGGGCTAGGTATTGGTTCGGTCCATCAGGCCCAAATCCTTAGACGTGCTGGGCTTCGGCCCAAGTCTGTGCGGATGTGGAGGGCAATCTTCCCAGATGTCTGTAATTACCATGGCCCAAGCCCTTTAGGCTCCGGGGACTGTCATGGAGTTGTAGAGCAAGGGATTCCCGTAGGGAGTTATACGTGATATGGCCTCGCGGGAGCGGTATGTAGAGGCGATCCTAAGCGGATCCCTTGATGAGATGAGAGCCCGTGAGGCTAGCTGTCTTCACATAGATAAACATGTTGAGGTATTACCCCCGGGGGGCCTTCTACAGTCTTCAAATTAGCAAATAATATCAAGAAAGGTGAGCCCATGAGGCTAGGAGTCTTTCATCTAGTTATCTGAAATCCATGCCAAGTACTCCGGGTTAGCGAAGCGATACGGAGGCAGTGGGTCTGGCCAAACGAGCCGGGCTCAAGGCCTCTTTGTCAAGTCCATGCGACCTGGGAGGTGATGAGAAGCGAACCGGGCTATGGGCTAGTTCTCCTCTCTCTTCCTTCTTAAAGCTGAATGAGTCTAAGGCTGGTGAGCTAGCGATGCGACCTCACGCTAGGCCAAGGGCCTTAGAATATTTTATCATCTTTTGCACAATGCGATCTGGTTATGGGCTTAGAAGCCAAGTGAGCTCAGGTGCGAGGTGGGCTAGCCAACTTATGTCATTGGGCCTGCCTAGGACCCATGTCCAAATATTGGGAATAACAACTACCCCCCGATTCCTCCTTGCCATTAGCGATGCGAAGGTGGAATTAGATAATAATTGATGTTAGAAATCCTCCATGCGAAGCGACCAGAAGAACGCTTCTAATGGAGGTGCGAAGCAAACTGCCAAACCTTTGTGAATTACCAACACTTTTTCAATAAAATGCATTTACGATGCGACCGGGATGTCAAACGGACTGAGCTGACCACAATAAACCCTTTAAACTTCATAGCAATTGAAGGGGTTCCTTGTGCGAAGCGAGCCAGAATATAGCCGTTGGAGAAGAGACTGCACACGCTTATAGTATGGTCGCATATACCGGATCAAAATGAATGGACAAGATCGTGCCATGTGTCACTTCATTTCTCTCTCCTCATTTGCCTATAAATATGTGGACTTTCCAATCATTTTCGATCATTTCCAAAATCATTTTCGAGAAAACCTGTCCGAGAGCTCAAGGATCAAACGGTGGTTTTAGTAGATTTTCATGCCCAGAATTCAAGTGCGAACTCAATTTGTTCATCCACCATCATCGGAATCTTCTAGCGAGTAGAGTTCCGATCAACTTTCTTCAAATGATTCGAGACTTTCCTCTCACAATAAAGGTAATGATCCGAACTTATCATATTTATCCTCACTTTTTATAACATGCATATATGAAGCATTTGTTTAGTTATCTGTATAGGAACTTTATGCGATGCTACCCTACCCCCCGGGTCGCATCACCTCACACAACCCCACTTCTCCTCGCGTCGCGATCTCGACCTTAGATCTAGGACCGGCTTGTGTGCGATGTGAGGGCACTTAGATTTCCCCTTTTTCCTTTTAAGAGCACACACCTTAATATATTCACTATCTGTTTCAGATGTCGAGTGACTCGGGAACCAGCACGTCTTCGCCTCTCAGTCATTACCCCAAGGAACTGAGGGGTTCGCGTGAATTTCAACGCGAGTTGAACGAGATATCGGGCACGCGCCATCATCCAATCATCCCAGGGACCGAAGTCAGCCCCGAGGCGGCTGCACTCATAGCTCAGGTCGAGCAGTCGAGTTCGGACTCATTTATCTTGAACATGGACCTGACCTGGGCCATAGAAGATTCGAATCGGCACGAGGGCCTCGAAAAATGGAAGAAGAAGAAATCAATAACCCCCGTCGACCTCTCCTTCCTGAATGCTAGGCCAGGGCCTCTCACAAAGGAAGCAGCCGAGGAGGAAATTGCTCGTCGGGTCGCGGAGCGAGCTGCTCAGACTCAAACTGGCGAGGAGCCCCTTCATCCACAACAGCCAATTCCTGTCCACAGTGATTCGAGCTGGAGTGAGCTTGGGAGTGCATATTACGAGCCCCGTGATCTGAAGGGCAAGCGGGTTCGCTCTGAGGTCGATCTTGACCTAGAAGATGAAACGACCTCTCATTGGGTCGAATCCTCAGATAGTGAGGATGACGATGCTGTGACCAGGGTAGTTGACCTGGAAAATTATCAGTTTGTTCCCGAGGACTCCGATGGTGAAGCCTACATTCCACCTGACCAGCCCAAACTGGAGGGGCCAATTTATATAGGCGCGAAGCCTTTGGGTGATGGTGCGAGCAGCTCTTCAACGAGGCCATCCTCTCCTCGGGTGCTCGCGGCTCGCGACCTGAGGACAAGCTTGACTTCAGAGTCATTAGTCGAAGCCGTTGATCAATTTAGGCTAGAGGGCTTCATTGTCTTGCCTCGTCCTCATCAAAGGTGTTATAAATTTTATCACGAGGAGAATGGGGGGCGTGTCTCGAGGATGGTCATGTCCACCTCGCTGCTGAAGGTCGGGATTACTTCGCCCGTGCATCCCTTTATCTTGGACGTTTGTCAATACTTTCACATCGCACCTATTCAGGTTAACCCCAATGGTTGGCGATCTGCCGTTGCTTTGTACATCTTGTACAAGAAACAAAATTTTCCCGACCTCGATGCGAAGACGCTCGGATATTTTCTGAATCTCAAGTCTTCAGGTAAGAAGGACTTTGGGTACTTATATCTCTCTCTCTGGCCCGAGTTCAATGGCAAGAACTTGTTGCATGGGGCCCCGAGCAACGTGGGTCACTGGAAGGAACCGTATTTCTACGTGTTCGACGTGACTAGGGTTCCTGTAGCTTTTAATTATAAACCAGGTGTGTATCCTTTCTTCGTTATTTTCTCCTCTAACTCCTTCTTTTAAGACCGCTTCGAGGTTGAGTATTTTTCTTGATTTTCTTTTAAGTTGCTCCTCATCGCACATCACTTTCTGGTGAGGCCAAAAAGCGAGCCAATAGTATATTACAATTACCCCTCGAGGAGAGAAACATGAAGAAGCTGGTAACGACTTCAAACTTGGTTTCCTATGGTTTCTTGAAGGACGGAGCGAGGCTGACTCCATCAAATGGAAAAACTGTCGTGGGCTCGTCCAAGAATCGTCCTGCTTTTGCGGTCAATGCTTTTGTGAAGCTAGGTCACTCCAATGTTTCTGAGAGCGACCTCAATCAGTGGGCTCAGTCCTCTTTCGAGGAGAACAATGCAGCCATCACTCGAGCCGCTGCTGAATTGTTCTATCGTCAAGCGAGCTAGCCGTCACAAGGAGGTGCAAACTTTGGCCACACAGACCCAAGCTTTAAATTTTAAGGTCGAATCCTTGGAAGCTGAGAAGAAGAAGCTGCTCGACGAGCAGAAGAAGTTGAAGGACGAGCTCAGTCCATTAAGACGGGATCTCCGGTCCGTAAAGGACAATGTCAATGATTTGGAGAAGGAGCGAGCTGCCGACACAAAGGCCTTTGATGATAAGCTAAACGAGCTCCAGACTCAGATCAGAACCCAAGAGACTGCGATCTCTAATTTTGTTGATGAGAAGAAGGAGGCAGTAGTTGAGGCCTCGGCTCTTGGGCATGTAAAGTTTATGAAATCCTTTATGAAGAAGCTGCCTGATTTCGACTGGGGCCAATTGGGCGAGGCGACCCGAGTTTATGCAGAGACCCTTCGCAAGGAAGTGGAGGAGGAGGTCGCTCAGCGAGCTGCGGAGCTCGAGGCAAAGCGGGCCCAAGAGCAGCAACAGGAGGAAGCTTCGTGACTTCTTTATTTGTAATTTACTTCTGAACAAGTGCTTTGTGCTCGCTTACGAGCTGAATTTATGGGTTGCGGGCACCGTCTTTGCCTCGCATTTATATTCACTTTAACATTTATTTTAATGCTTTGATTTCTTCCATCTTCTTTGTGTTCACTTCATTTTATTTATACATGTCTTGATTTTCGGCTCGCATTGCAGTGTTTGTATATGATTTGCATCCTAATCGCATCATACTTTCATTTTTTCTGTACATGCCAACTATTCCCAGATCGCGATGAACGAGCTTGATTCATATTAGCTCGCATATTTTTGGCCTCGCATGGGGCCCCCGATTCGTATGTCTTAGAACCGAATGGCCTCGCACCGATGCTGGCCTGAGCTCGTTCTAGCGGGGCCTGTGGTTGTGGCCTCGCATCGCACACTTATGTGGCGACGGGCCCCCACGTCGCATCGCTTGGCTGGCCAGCAGGCCCCGCCTAGCTTGTCAGTTTTTGGCCGCACATTGATGTAACTCGATCCTAACTGCATAAACTTTCATAAATATTGATACACATCACACAAAATTTGGAAGAAAACCATGTATATTTCTTGCATAATTGAAGAAGATAAGGCCAATAGATTCATTACATCAACCCGAAGAGGTGTTTATATAACACTACTACCCCCCGAGACTTAGGATGATTTGTTCATATGAAGTCTTAAAATAAAGAATGTTGCTGGTTACATGGGCAGCTAAGGTAAATACTTCTTGAGATGTTCCACATTCCAAGCTCGCGGAATAGGCCTGTCCTTGAGGTCGGTGATGTAATAAGTTCCCTCCCAGAGAATAGTCTTGACCTTATAGGGGCCCTCCCAGTTGGCGCCAAAGACTCCATGAGCCTGAATTTTAGTGTTTGGCATAACCCGACGTAGGACTAGATCCCCAACTCGGATGAGATGGGCTTTCACTTTCCCGTTGTAATGTATGGCTGTCCTCTGATGGTATGATGCCAGACGGGCTTGAGAGTCTGTCCGGGTCTCTTCAATCATGTCGAGGTAGAGTCGGTGGTTGACCTCATTATTATTGGGGTCAAAATGATCTCGACAGAATAATCCGGAGCCAACTTTCACAAGTACCATCACTTCACACCCGTATGATAATGAGAATGGGGTCTCACCAGTAGTGCTCCTCGGGGTAGTGTTGTAGGACCAGAGGACCCTAGGAAGTTCTTCGGGCCAGTTGCCCTTGTTATCATCTAGCTTATCTTTCAGAGTGTGCTTGATTATCTTGTTCACTGCTTCTGTCTAGCCATTTGATTGAGGGTGACACAGCTGAGAACTCCTTCTTGATGCCCAAATTATCACAAAAATCTCGCATTTCCTTTGAATCAAACTTCTTCCCATTGTCTGAGATGAGCTTGTAAGGGATCCCAAACCTGCATACAATAGATCTATACACAAAGTCTTTGAGTTTCTTGGTAGTGATGATGGCTAAAGGCTCGGCCTCGACCCACTTAGTGAAATAATCAACCGCCACCACCGCATACTTGATCCCTCCCTTAGCTTTTGGGAGTTCTCCTATCAGATCAATCCCCCACACGGTAAAGGGCCACGGGCTCACTAGAGAGGTGAGCGGAGCAGCGGGGATGTTGCTGAAGTTAGCATACCTCTGACACTTGTCGCAAGACGTAGCGAATTCAAAGGCGTCGTGCTTAAGAGTAGGCCCGTAGTAACCTTGACGGAAAATCTTGTGGGCTAGTGAACCACCCCCCGTGTGATTGCCACAAATGCCTTCATGAACCTCTCGAAGTATGTAATTGCATTTAGCCCCATCAACATGTTAGTGTTGGTGTCCTAGAGACAATACTTTATGAATTCATTTTGAGAAAAAAAAACCCTAGCAACTCTACGTTTTTGAGAGGCTAGAGAAAGAGAGAGACAAAGAGGCAGAAACAGGCTAGTACCTAACTCCGGTGATCGTTAGACGATACGACGTTCGTGTGGATACCGAAGGAGAGCTTTGTGAAGGGCTGCTGTGATTCATCGCTTCTGGACCTCTATAATCATCATAAGGAAAGCTTTAATAAGGTACACATCTGATTCTCCATAATCATCCGCCAATTATATACGGATCTTGCGTTTGGGATTCGTTATTTTTATTATTTAGCGTAATTCCGCTATGTATATGTGCCCAAATCCCAACACAACACACCTGAGAAGTGGGATATTGAAGCCCCTCATGTAAAGGACCTCATATATATATATATATATATATATATATATATATATATATATATATATATATATATATATATATACATACAAATGAAAAAGTAATTGATAAAGTAAATGACCGTTATATGATAAAGGAATTGATATATCGACGGTCAAAAGTGAGAAAAAAAGAAAATAATTGATAAACAAAAAAGTGATTAAGACAGCCTAATGTTTCTAGGACACTTTGTAGTCTTTGCTCCAACTGTCATATTAGTGGATAATTCACATTACTTGTCCCCAGAAAGAGATCTGGCCTACTGGTGCTCTAAAACATGACCCAGGTTTTAGAATAAAACGTTTTGTAAATATTTACTTCTTCTATCTCTTTTTACATGTCTACTTTCAAAATAAATTTTATCCTTATATACATGTACATTTTTATTTTCAAAATTTTTTTGAAGATAATCTTCTAAAATTACTACTGTATTTATTATTTCCAAGGTTTGAATCATTTAAAATTTAGTTGGATTGTCATTTTTTAAGACAATAAGAAAAATTTATTCAACTATTTTTTCTTAATATATGTAATTATTTTAAAATGAACATGTAAATAGGGACGAAGGAAGTATGTATTATACTAACATAGGCCATGTCATCTTCATGTACACCACCTTAACTTTTAAAAATAATATAACGTCTTAACTTCTGAATTGAAAAAGGGAGAGAAATGAAAATTTCAAATTTTTCTTTTGTGGTTGTGCTTTGGATTTTTTCATAAAAAAAGAAAAAAGATTAAAGATTGGGAGCAAAAGTTTTCAAAAATATCTTTAAAAAATGAAAGATTGAAAAAATAATTGAAATATTGAAATATTGTTTTTTATAAATTTACATATGATACACATTCTTTTTATCTTTCACCCAATAAAGTTGAAAAATGGCCGTAAAAATTCCTTTATTTCTATCTTTCACTTTAACAAAGCATACACTCTCGTTCACAAACACACATACACATATGCTCTTTCTCACTTGTTAGCTCTCTCTTTCCCATTACAGTTCCCGACTAATACTTACTGCTTTGTGATTTGAGTAATCCATCAAATAAAGATTTATTTGATTGGGGTCTTCTTGGATTTGAATTAGGCCCTTCTTCGGCTTGAATTCAAATTGATTTCAATTTAAGAGTTTAATTGGTTAATTGCTCTTCAATTAATTTAGATTCACATTTTTTATCCTCGGATTGATTTGGATTCAAAATTAGGACCTTTTCAATATGAGATTCAATTTGGTTTTGGGATTTCAATTTGTAAGTATTACAATAGTTCTATTTTGTAATATATAGGAAACATGTTATTGTGTATAATTTGTAATAATATATTATAAGTTTTATTATAAAAATATATCTTTAGTTTCTTTAACATAATTTGGTTGTAATAAAATATGAAGAGATTATTAAACTAATAATATACTAAAGCAAATTATAATTATTAAAAAATTATTTAAAAATATCTACAATTAAGTATCCTCACTAATATGAATCAATGCAATTATGATTTTGTACCCTAATTAGTTAGAAATATTACGCACGAGCAAAGATGCACCCTATAGGCTTCTCTAAAATACAATCAAGCCTATTTTCATGTTATCATACAATTTAGAGATACTCCATTAAACACATCACCCTAACTTCCTTACAAGTGGTTCGACCTATCTAAGTTCATCTCTCGTTGATAAATTGATAGTTGGTTGAAATAATACACATAATCACGTCTAACGTGGTGTTATTATTAATTAAGCACAACTCATCAAGAAAGTGCAATTAAAATAATCAATCAAGGGGTCAAAGAAAATTATACATCAACCATAACTCGGGGTTCAAAAATCTACTCTAACATGATAAATAAATAAAAGAAAATATACTTGAATTAAAGAATGAGATCTTTTATCCACAAAGTCTTGAAGAAAAGGAACAAAAGTGTTTATAAAATTCTATCCTAATTATACAAACATTACAACCTCTCTTCTCTGTTGTATGTCTCTGCAATATATATAATAAAGGCATTTTAATGCTTTAAGAGAATTAGAAGTATGTTTCCTAAAATGATTAGGTTTCTAGAAGAAAAATTAGCAGTTGACTTGTCTGCTCCGATTATGGGCTAGTCCTTTTTTATTTTGATATTTGGTCTACTTTAGAATGAAAAAAATTCAATTATCTTCGCGTGGGCGGGTGAATCACTGAATTCTAACGTGTAAAACTGGCTCAAAGTATGCACATGCTACCAATTAATTCGAATTTTCTTCTAATTTATGTCCAAATTTAACTCTTTATTAATTTCAAACCATTCAAGTTTATGATTTTCTTGCAACCTACAATAAAACATTAAAATCTAATCAATAAAATTCTAATTTAATGCAAAATATGACGAGTGTGTATATTTTCTTTATTAAAGAGGAAGTTAAGAAAATGAGATATCTTGCTCATTATATATAACATGGGTAACAATCAGCACTACGCCATAAGTGCTCATACGCAATGCTCTCTGATGTTGCCTTATGTGCCAAATGGTGTTGCCTTAGGCCTGAAATCGAAAAAGGCAACACTTTTTGAGTGTTGCATCTGCGGCCATTGCCTTTGACCTCTAATGCAATGCTTTTGTTGTGTAATGCAACACCGCTGAAAGTATTGCATATTGGTCATAATGCAACACCACCATGGCATAAATGCAACAAAATTTAGTTTTGCCTTAACTGTGAAGCTGAAACAAATGTGGGCCAGGTCGCAGTGGGGCCCACCAGTGCCACGTCAGTAATGGGGCCCAACAGTGCCACGTCAGCAGTGAGGCCCACATGCCACGTCAGCAATGGGGTCCATTTTGCCATGTTAGCAGTGGGTCCCACCAGTGCCACATCAGCAGTGGGGCCCACCAGTGCCACGTCAGCAGTGGAGCCCACCAGTGCCACGTCAGCAGTAGAGGCCCACCAGTGCCACGTCAGTAGTGGGCTGATTGACCTTATGCAACACTTTTATGATATAATGCAACACCAAATTTGACAATTGCAACATTAAAATAATTTTTTTGCAATACTATTTATTCATAATGCAACAGTGGTAAAAGTCAAATGCAACAGTTTAAAAAAAATTGAAATAGCCATTTCGTACATACATCAATCCCATCAACAACCAAGACAGATAATAAAATGCAAAAGATTAACTAATCTAACTACTTTCTTCAACAATCTACCCAGGATTAGCCTCTCCAAGTTTTTTCGGTACCCGTGTTAGGTTCTCATGCGCTTTCCTTCACTTTTCCAACATAGTGCAAGCAACTGAAACAACGAAGAAGATTTTAGTATAAGCTACATTTTAGTATACGCTACTATGTTACGTGTTCAGTACAATTCTAGATTCATAGTCCTATTCTATATTATATTTAAGGATTATATTCATATTACTTGATACACCAGTTCCAAATGTAAATTGTATACCTCCAATCACAAAAAAAAATACATGTCTATATATATGCATCATGAGTTAGCAGGTCTAAATTAACAAGTGTCTTGTGTTATATATAAATGGAACGCAAGTCAAAAATAAACTAGTGAAACAAAGGGCTTGGTCAGCTAACTGCATTTAAAAATTTAAGCCACAATGTAAGCTTACTTATTAGAGAATTGATGAATGCTGATTTTCTAACATTAGTTCAGCCCCGACATGTAACCAATAATATTATATCTAGAGTTGTCATAATGAGACATTTTACAAATAAATAATTGACAAACTAATTTTATAGATAACTCATGCCCTTTCATCATATACTTACCCAAAATAGATAACCGCCAAACTAAGGAACAATGTATATGAACAGAGGATTTTTCTGAGACTTCCTGTTTCACTTGGCATGCTAAGTTCTGGACAAAAACTTCCTGTTTCATAGACGTGGGCGTGGTAGCAAAAGTAAACATTGCATAGGGAATGGGGATCTTGGGGATCAAAACATCAGAGGCTAAAAAACTTATTCTCACACACTTTGGAAATATAACAAAATTCTCACACACTTTAAATAAAAAAGGGGTGAGATCCCTTAAATAATGAAGTAAATAAGCATATTACTAGCTGTCTACGGTCTAAAAATCACTTAAAATATAGTGACATTTTAATAGCTTTTAGTTGAGCAATGTATATAACAAGATAACTACATGTGTGCAGTTGATTAAATTACCAATACCTAGCCCACAATATGGCACCAAAACACTCAATGTCATAATTGCTAGACTCCATGTATAAACTAGCTAGGTAAACAATGATCACAGAGTAATTTATAATTGAAGTGGATTAACTGATTTATGATCACAGAGTAAAAGAAAAAATGATGAACACATGAAACCCACATCACTCACAATTCTTTTCACATCGTTAACGATGATTCAACTTGTCCAAATACACACACACACACACACACACACATATAACACTGATAGTAACATGTAAAAAAATTTCTACAAATGTATCAGCCATCGAAGAATACACAAACTTACCAGAGGTTTGGGTGTTGAAGGTCTCATAGGTATCAATTGTCTAGATTGCTTTATAGCCAATTCCTCGAGCCTTTGGGTCTTATCAGGTAGCTACAGATATAAAACAACAGGCTTAACAAGAAAAAGAGAACATATGAACAACCAAACTGAAAATATGCACCTCAGGTTACCATTAGACGACTTTAAACAGAAATACAGATAAATTACCTCGGTATTTTGAAAAGAAGGTCTCCAATCATACAAAGCCATGCACATATTCTTCTCCTCATACCCAATCCGAGCCAAATTGGCAATCAAAACAGCTCAAAAAAAATAACCAGCAGCAAAGTAGTCTGCAGCCACTAGTCCAGTAATAGGCCTGACCCTTACCCTAGGAGGATCCATCCCACTTTCATTGTCCGACGACATATGCTCCACCCAACATAAAGGCCTGCAAGCAAAAACATCACCTAATCACTAGCAAATCAAGTAAACTACTTCCAAAAAGTAAAATACTAAAATCTACTGTGAGTAATAAGTGTACCCAACTGTACAAGTTAAAAGTACATCCTATAAAACAGATAGATAACATAACAGCCAAAAAACACAATCGCCAGCTGCTACACCTACTACCACGCCAATCACGACACTTCTGCCATCTATGGCACCAACTGTAGTACCGCAACCACCTACACCAGAAGCAGCAACACCTCCTCTAGCAATCACCCCTGCATCAGCACCACCACCTAGGATAACTCCATCTTCAAGCCCTGTTGTCCCACCACCACAACCACCACAACCACCACAGAGTCCACCTACCTCAACTCCAGCACAAGCACCAGCTTCAGCTCCACCAAAGATCTCTCCAGCCCCAGTTAAGCAACCACCAGCCCCAGCACCTGCGAAGGCAACCCCTGCACCAGCACCTGCTAAGGTAGCACTGGTTTCACCACCAGCCCCTGCTCCAGCCCCAAAAGTCCAGTCCCCAGCCCCAGCACCAATAACAGTACCACCCTCACCAGCACCAGCTCCGAGAAAACACAAGAAAAAACACAAGCACAAGAGACATCATCATGCCCCTGCACCAGCACCAACGGGAAAACTTGGAATACAAACGATAACTGCAATGATGGCTGTCACTATGCTGGTTTTTACAGTGTAGTGCTGATAAGTGATAAAAGTTTGATACCATAAACAATGTTGTGTAGCGTACAGATGATTTTACCATGAGATTGATTCTATTGTTTCAAGGCATAAAAAGTTGAATTCAACCTTTCTTTACATAAATTCTCTCATGCAACGTAGACTATAGTTATATAATAATTTAGACACTACAACTACTGCTTAACAATATAATTGAAACTAAAATATAGACGAGTATGTCAAATTTGATCAGCATCCTCTAGAACCCAAATTATGATCCGGGCAAACACGGTGAACACTGCAATGAAATGTCAGATTTAATTGGTAAAAATATATATTCTACACTAAATTAAAAAAAATAAATTATACATTTTATATTTTTAAAATTATAGGTATAAACTTTGTTTTATAGGAACAACCACCAACACATACAAATATATCCTATAAACCAACAACAATTGTCCAGACAAAAAATCCGATGATGCAACAAAAAAAAACTATCACAAGCTAATAATACAGAGAGATAACACATATATAAACAAAACAATCAACTGAAACCTTGATGAAATCCACACAATGAAAGCCCCTAACTCAAAGCCCCAATTCGAAACCCTAATCGCCTTCAAAATTAAAAAAATAGCAATTAATAGTGCAGAAACACAAAATCAAAAGTTGTAAAATACATAATTAAAGAAAAATTAAACTAATAGTAGAGATGAGTTTGTTCTCGGCCAAATCAAAACCCTAGTTTTTCTTTGCTCCTTCAGTTTAAGCTTCTTCGATGCAGTGATATTATTTGAGAGATGAGCTTACCCTAATTTAAACCCAAGCCCTAAGTTTGAACTTCATAATGATAAGATATGAGCTTTTTCGATAAACTGATTCTGAGATCTGTAAGAGAGAGAGAGAGAGTAAAGAGAGCGAGAGAGGATGTGAGAGTGTGAAAGGTTGTAATGAACATATGAGATGTGTTTTGGTTTTGGGGGCAATTTTGCCGCTCATATTTTCACCAGATAAACATATGAGATGTGTTTTGGTTTTGGGGGCAATTTTGCCACTCATATTTTCACCAGATAAACAACATAATTATATTCTTTTATTATTAATTTTACTAGGATATAATTTTATATTTTTAAAATTATAGGTATAAACTTTGTTTTATAGGAACAACCACCAACACATACAAATATATCCTATAAACCAACAACAATTGTCCAGACAAAAAATCCGATGATGCAACAAAAAAAAACTATCACAAGCTAATAATACAGAGAGATAACACTTATATAAACAAAACAATCAACTGAAACCTTGATGAAATCCACACAATGAAAGCCCCTAACTCAAAGCCCCAATTCGAAACCCTAATCGCCTTCAAAATTAAAAAAATAGCAATTAATAGTGCAGAAACACAAAATCAAAAGTTGTAAAATACATAATTAAAGAAAAATTAAACTAATAGTAGAGATGAGTTTGTTCTCGGCCAAATCAAAACCCTAGTTTTTCTTTGCTCCTTTAGTTTAAGCTTCTTCGATGCAGTGATATTATTTGAGAGATGAGCTTACCCTAATTTAAACCCAAGCCCTAAGTTTGAACTTCGTAATGATAAAATATGAGCTTTTTCGATAAACTGATTCTGAGATCTGTAAGAGAGAGAGAGAGTAAAGAGAGCGAGAGAGGATGTGAGAGTGTGAAAGGTTGTAATGAACATATGAGATGTGTTTTGGTTTTGGGGGCAATTTTGCCCCTCATATTTTCACCAGATAAACAACATAATTATATTCTTTTATTATTAATTTTACTAGTTTAATTACAGTCAAGACTGGTTTTAAGAAGTACATACTAGTTTAACTTATTTGACCATAAAAGAAACACACCATAAAAGTCTAAGATTTTTTAAATAAATTTTTAACTCATAAAATAATTAGATATTGACTATTAAAAAAAATCACCTAATAAATTTAAAATTTTTTAAAAATAATAACATCCGTACGGTTGGATCATCGAAAGTTTTTTTTAAAAAAATAGAATTAGTATTCGTTAAAAAACTAGTTAAAGGAAGACATAGTTTGACCGCTTTGACTACTATAAAATCACACGGAATAAATCTGAATTTTTTTTAAAACAATTTCACACCGCTAAAATAGTTAGATATTAACATCCGTACGGTTGGATCGTCGAAAGTTTTTTTAAAAAAATAGAATCAGCATTCGTCAAAAGAGTAGTTAAAGGGAAGACATAGTTTGACCGCTTTGACTACTATAAAATCACACTGAATAAATTTGGAATTTTTTAAAAAACTTTTCACACCACTAAAATAGTTAGATATTAACATCCGTACGGTTGGATCATCGAATTTTTTTTTAAAAAAAATAGCTTCAGCATTCAGCACAACACTAGTTATAGAGAAAGTCTAGTTTAACCGGTTTGACTAGTATAAAGTCACATAGAATAAGACTGAAATTTTTAAAAAAAAATTTGGCGCCACTAAAATAGTCAGATATTAATATCCGTACGGTTGGATCGTCGAAAAAGAAATTTAAAAAAATAGATTCAGCATTCAGCACAACACTAGTTACAGAGAACGACTGGTTTGACCGCTTTTACTACTATAAAATTACACTGAATAAATTTAAAATTTTAAAAAAAACTTTTCACACCATTAAAATAGTTAGATATTAACATCCGTACGGTTGGATCGTCGGAAAAGAAATTTTAAAAAATAAATTCAGCATTCACCACAACACTAGTTACAGAGAAAGTCTAATTTAACCGGTTTGACTAGTATAAAATCACATAGAATAAAACTGAAATTTTTTTAAAAAAAATTGACGCCACTAAAATAGTCAGATATTAACATCCGTACGGTAGGATCGTCGATTTTTTTTTAAGAAAATAGATTCAGCATTCAGCACAATACTAGTTATAGAGAACGTCTAGTTTGACCGGTTTGACTAGTATAAAATCACATAAAATAAAATTGAATTTTTTTTTAAAAAAAATTACATTACTTTTTAGTAATATATTAACATCTGTACAGTTGGATCGTCGGAAAAGAAATTTTAAAAAATAAATTCAGCATTCAGCACAACACTAGTTACAGAGAAAATATAGTTTGACCGGTTTGACTTGTATAAAATCACATAGAATAAAACTGAATTTTTTTAAAAAAAAATTGGCGCCACTAAAATAGTCAGATATTAACATCTGTTCAGTTGGATCCTCGAAATTTTTTTAAAAAAAATAGATTCAGCCTTCACCACAACACTAGTTATAGAGAACGTCTAGTTTGACCGGTTTGACTAGTATAAAATCACATAGAATAAAACTAATTTTTTTTAAAAAAAATTAGCACCACTAAAATAGGCAGATATTAACATCCGTATGGTTGGATCATCGAAAATAAATTTTAAAAAATTGATTCAGCAATCGGGTTATACTAATTATTATATAAAGACTAGAAAATTCAAAGGCAACACTAAACAACCAAATGCAACGCTACCATATTAAATGCAACGCTTTTAATGGGGACCACCAGCCACATCAGCAAAGCCCCACTGCCACGTCAGCAGTGGTGGGTCCCCCCACTGCCACGTCAGCACTGGACCACCAGCCACGTCAGCAAGGCCCCACTGCCACGTCAGCAGTGGTGGGTCCCCCCACTGCCACGTCAGCGTGGGTCCCACTGCCACGTCAGCGTGGGTCCCACTGCCACGTCAGTAGTGGTGGCCCACTGGTGGGCCCCGCCAGCCACGTCAGCATGGGTCCCACTGCCACGTCATCCGTGGTGGGCCCCCACTGCCACGTCAGCACTAGCCCACTGCCACGTCACTAATTATTAAAAAAAATTTAGCTTATGCAACACCATTCGTTAGTGTTGCATTCACTGCAACACCGTGAGTAATATGCAACACGAAGTTTTATCTAATGCAATACTATTTTAGCAGTGTTGCAAAAGAGTCAAAAATTCAGAATTACCGCAACATTTTCAGTGCAACGCTTTCTAAAAGTATTGACTATGGCGTAGTGCCGGTGAAAACTTTTTAGCGTGAGAACCGTGAAAGCTAAAATGAAATTTTGCAGAACCATAATGAATAATGCAATAAAAAATGTTTAGATAACCTTTTTATTATAGTTTTACAAATAAAATTATAGTTCTCCACTATTTTTTTCATTTTTTATTGTGGTTATGTAGGATTTAGAAAACGTTTTCACGGTTCTCACGCAAAAAAGTTTCAGCGGAGTGTTACACAATATTAACAAAATATAGAACTCCAACACAAACTGCCAGCAGAACCTACTTTGGCTCTCGGTCAATAAGTACTGAACAAATGTGAGCGGCGGTTACGGTCAGCGCTGTTGGTCAGTTTTACCCCCATTTTTTGTAGAGAACACAATTCCATAACTTTACAAAACAGCACATTAGCTTAAACATTCTAATATATAGAAAAGCACTACACATCGAAAACATAATTACAACACCATTTTAGAGGAGAGTAATTTTCTCAGTTGTCATCATGGTAGAGTTACACACAGGGCAGGGACAGTGAAGACAAACTTTGAGAATGAAAAAATTCCCCCCTACATGTTCTTGAGCGATTAGAGGAGCAATGGTGATGTATAACCCCGTTCAAGGTCGTCCAGAACACCCTGAAGGTGATTTGTATGGACAACTAATTAATATATTATGTATCATGAACAATCCCCTTATAATGGTGGCCTGAAAAGATAAGTAGTGGTTAGTGCAAATTATTAATTAAAGCACTATTTATACTATAAATAAGTTCCATAGCATTCACAACTAAATTGTAATAATTAAAATTTGAGAAACCTGCAAGCAGTTAATAATATATACTCGTTCCCATATGTTTTCTTCTATTTTATTTTCAAATATATTTTTCTTCCAAATTAAATGATGAACTCCCCGTGATCTATAGGTTTCTTACTTCAAAATCAAAATTTTGCAACCACAATTTTAACAAAATTTATAAACTTATCTAAACAAATATATTAGAGAATGTTTTCACAAATCTGAATCAAGATGAAGAAGTCAAAAATATGATTTGAGTTAAAATGGAAGAGTTTTAAGACAGTTCCCAATAGATCCATAATTTATTTTACTTCGATTATAAATTTGTAGATCTAACAAATATCAATTGTGTAAAAAAAGTGATTACATGGTACTTTAAGGTATATAAGCATAAGATTATTTAGCATAAGATTAAAAGTATCTCTGTAGATAGAGCTACCTGCACATGGATATAGTTGTCATCATCGTCTTCTGAATTCTCTTCTTCTTCTTGACCGGAAAAATTTCTCATCTCAGTTTTGGAACTTTGTATGCAGGGCCTCTTCTATATTATATACAATGGGTTTTGATTATAGAGGCAAGTGAAATTGATGTTGATTGATGTCGTTCTCTGATATGTTATGGCCATATATATACACAAACATTTGATACCCTTCCAATATATTCCACACTCATCCAGTATATTCCACACTCTTCTAACAACTTCTAGGATAATAACAATTATAATAAAATATTGAAAAATTCTACTTTTCCAAAGGAGAATATATTATTAAGACATTGGATATCTTTATGCATAACGGGTCACTTATTTATCAAATTTACATTTATTTGTCCGGCTCCAATGGGATACAAAATATTTTATTGATTGATATTGACCAACATATGAACATTTGATGCCTTCATGTATAAAAGTCTAGATCAATTCTCCAAAATAAAAACTAGTAGTTTAATGGTTTAAGTTATTATTTAAATTTTGAAGTAATTAATTTTGATAAAAAAAACTAAAATATTTTAATAAAAATTAAGTGTGTAACAAATAAATGAATTATCACAATTTCATAATAATAAAAATATTTTTTTTTATAAATTTACACATGATACACATTTTTTCTATCTTTCACAAGCAGCCTGTTGTTTCTATATTTCACTTTTAATAAAGCACACCCTCCCACTCACAAACACACAAACACATCTTCTCTCTCTATGATTTGCTCTCTGTTCCATCTTCGATTCCCGACTAATAAAAACTACTAATTGCTTTGTGATTTGAGCCGTCCATCAACTAAAGATTTAGTTTGTTCGTGCCTTCTTGAATTTGAATTAGGCCAATCTTTGACTTGGATTCAAATTGATTTCAATTTAATAATTTAATGGGTTAATTGCTCTTGAATTAATTTTGTTTAGATTTTTTTATTTCAAGGTTGATTTGGATTCGAAATTAGGGCTTCTTCAACATGAGATTCAGTTTGTTTTTAGGGTTCCGATTTATAGGTATTAAAATATTTCTATTTTGTTATATATAAAAAAATGTTATTGTGTCAATTTGTAATAATATATTATTAGTTTTATTTATAAAAAATATTTATAAATTTATTTTCTTGGACAGTTTTTTTTAGTATTAACGATAACCATTTAATTAATCAATTAAAAATAATATTATAGAGCACTAAAAACCTAAAACTAAAATAAATCCACTCCACTCCAAAAATTTATATTACATATCATTAAAATGTAATTTACTCTTTAATAAATAGAATACTTTTTAATGAAGAATATCTTATATTAAATATTATGATATGCCACCTTTGTTTTTGGTTAAATAAGAATAAATAGATTTGATTACTCTACTCATACACATGCTATAAACAAATATTAGCTTGACTGTAAGTATGTATTAAAATCCCATTATGTCAACTAGGGTGAAATCTCATAATCTAATTTAGCATGTATATTTATGTATGTGATGTATATTTATATAGTTCGGGATCATGTTGAATGTGTATATTATTTGATTACTCTATTCATACACTTGCAGATAAACAAATATTGGTCCCTTACCTTTCGAAAATTGGTAGGTACTACCGTCAACGACTTGACTATATTGATCTGAATTTCAATATAAGTATGTATTTGAATATCAATATGTCAACCAAGATGAAATCTCATGATCTAATTACACAGCATGTATATTTATGTATGAGATGGATACTTTTTATTATTACGGCAGTCTCTAATACGCTTAGTGTAGTTCAAGATCATCTTGAATGTGTATATGATTTGATTTCATTGTCACATTCAGGCATGCATGAACTAAGAATTTATCTTCATTTCATTTCCAATATTGACCACTAATTTCTCCTGAATCTTCAAATTGATCATGTTCAATAGTTCATCATTGAGATCGATAATACTCATACCGTTAAAAGTAGAAACTTGTGAATGTGGAAAATTTTCATTATTGATACGTGTTTCTTGGGTTCCAAATTGTGAACCTAAGGTTTAAAAATTTTGAGGGTATGGAAATTGATATTGAGAATTTTGAGTATATCGAGAGAAATGATTTGAAAATGGAAATTGAGGAATTGAAGTTTGAAAATAATAATTTGGAATGAGATTTAGATTTGGATTTGATGGATTATCCATTTTTACACTACAAGAAAAACAACTTCAGACAACACCGATCTGACAACGCTCAGCGAAAAAAGTGTTGTCCAGAATTAACATACAATGGTTTATTTTCGACCTTAAAAATGTATCGTCTGATCTATACTCATTACAATGGTTTAACAAACCATTGTGTAGAAATTATAGTCAGACAAGTGTTTGAAACGGCAGTGTTGTGCTAATGAATACGTTCATATAATGGGTTACATAACTATGGTCTTATTAACATTCACACAATAGTACTTCTCACCGTTGTTTGAACGAAGTTAATCATACAAGTGTTTGAAAGGGTTGTGTTGTGCCAATGAGCAGTTTCAGACAATGGGTTTTATATCCATTGTTTGATTACAATACACACAACATAATTACTAACCATTGTTTAAACCTAGTCAATCATACAAGTGTTTATTTTGTGTTGTCTTATCTTTAGTCAGACATATGTTTTTAATCTAAAACTGTTGTCCTATTTACTGTATTTTAAAAAAACAGAGACAAGGCAGAGCCTTGCCATCCTAACACTAAACAACACAAACATAAAAGAGATCCTTGTCGGATATACACTAAATAACACAAACATAAAAGATCCTTAAACAAATCAAATCAATAATCATCCCTACAAACCATTACAAATGTTTAGTAATAATTTAACATAGCAATTAAGTTAAAATAAAATAACATGTTATGATCATTCAAGTTGAATTTCTTCATCAACATCTCGCATGTAACTTGTCACATCCTCGAAATCATCATCCGGTAGATTTGGCATAAAGAACTCATTCTCAAGTTCTACTTCGACGGATCCCTCATTTTCATCATCACTATCTTCGTAGTATTTTCTCTCGGGAAATTTCAAGACCACGGACCATAATTTTTGAAGAGGGTCGTCGATGTAACAAACCTGCTTAACATGTGTTGCTAACACAAATGGATCATTCAAAAAACCAAACTTATTCAAATTAACTAAGGTATATCCCAATTCATCTACCTTAATCCCTTTGTTCATATCTACCCACTTACAAAGAAAAAGAGGTACCCTAAAGCTGTTATAGTCCAACTCTCATATTCTTGTAATAACTCCGTAGTATGTCTGTGATGTATGCTCAATATTTTTATCTGTAGCTTGCACAACCATTGTATCAGCATCTACACAAACTCCGCTGCACTGAACTTGGCGTGTGTCATCACGATCCTTGGTGCTAAAGGTAACCCCATCTATCTTGTATCCACTGAATGTGGGTACATCGTTATTTGGCCCGTCTGCAATCCACCTGATCTCCGGGGGTACATCCTTTTCATCATGCAAATAAGAAGCAATCTTCAAAGAAAAAAGTAAATATAAGTTGTAGGTTTCCTAAAACAAATTGTATATATGTAAGTAATTAGTTCCAAAATTTTTAAATAAGTACATAATTAGACTATAAGGATATGTAGTACCTTTTCTTTAAACCAGCTGGGGAACATTTCATTTTGCTTATTCTTTAGCCACATTTCATCATTTTCATGTTCCAGATATTTTTCCATCAAAAATGACATGTGTTCACTACAATAAAAATAATGACATATAAATATTTTTATTTGGTATAAAATTCTAGTCAAAATAAATAAATAAAAAGTGACTAACTGAAAATATGGCACAACATCAGTGCTATTTTGTAGGACACACAGATGCGCAAGGTGCAAATCATTGGTGCTCGGGGTTATCATCGTTGCACCAGATAATGGTCTACATTTTCCATCCTTTGTACGTCTGCCAATTTTTGGAACTTCGATAGTCGCTTCTTCAAAATTCACCAAACACTCAACCGCCTCTTCTGCAATATATGCTTCGGCAATACAACCTTCTGGTCGAGCCCTGTTCCTTACATATCCCTTGAATGTTTTCATATATCTCTCAAAAGGATACATCCACCTAAGAAAAATTGGCTCGTAAAGCTCAACCTCTCGCACAAGATGAATAGAAAGATGAATCATTATATCAAACAATGAAGGAGGGAAATACTTTTCAAGCTGGCATAAAGTTTCCACCAATTGAGCTTGCATTTTCTCCAATTTATCAACCTCAATGACTTTACTGCAAATTGTCTTAAAGAAGAGACAAAACCTAATAACAGTGTACCTGACCTGTTTGTCTAGTGACGATCGAATTGCAATTGGGAGCAAGTGATGTAAAATCATATGGCAGTCATGAGATTTCATTCCGGTAAGTCGAAGATTTTTCATTGATACTAAACTCCTAATATTAGAACAAAAACCATCAGGCAACTTCATGTCAAGAAAGGATGAGCAGACAACTTTTTTTTTCAGAATGAGTTAAATTCCAAACAGCCAACGGAAACTTCCCCTTTTTCCCCGAAGTTTCTGGCCTCAAGTTTAATTTTACTCCCATTGCAGCCATGTCAAGACGAACAGATTCCTTGTCTTTTGTTTTCTTTGGTATATTTAGTAAGGTACCAAGTAAAGCTTCACATATATTTTTCTCGATATGACATCGAGAATATGCCTAACTGGCAAATATTTCCAATACTCGAGTTGAAAAAATATAGAAAGCTTCTTCCACACAGGCCGAGGATCTTCTTTCTTTCTGCGAGGCTGTCGCTGTGTCTTTCCATAGACATGACCTTGTCGATGTTGTATCCTTTGAAGCACTTCGTCCCCGGTTAACGGAATAGGAGCAGATTCTTTTTCAACGGTGTTATCAAAAGCTACTTTCTGCCTTCGATATGGATGATTACATGGCAACCACCTTCGATGTCTTCTAACCATTGTCTTCCGGTAATTAGGCAACCTAGAAGCTTTTGTTTGATCAACACAGACCACACAACCGTTATAACCTTTGATAATATTACCCGACAAGTTACCTAAGGCTGGATAGTCACTAATTGTCCACAATAAAATGGCCCTTAGCATGAAGGACTCCTTCTTATATGCATCATACACTTCTTTTCCATGCCACAATTTCTGCAGATCTTCTATAAGTGGTTGAAGAAACACATCGATATCATTTCCAGGCTGATTTGGTCCGGATATCAACAAACATAGCATTATATACTTTCTTTTCATACAAAGCCATGGTGGAAGGTTGTAAATTGTTAGCAAAACTGGCAAACAAGAGTGATCAGTTCCATTTCTGTGGAAAGGATTAAATCCATCAGATGATAAAGCTAGCTGTAGGTTTCTACAATCAGAAGCGAAGTCAGGCCACTTCTCATCGACTTCTTTCCATGTTTTTGAATCTACTGGATGTCGTATTTTATCATCCTTCAGTCTATCTGTGTGATGCCAAGTCAAGTCTTTTGCCGTTTGATGTGACTTGAATAAATTTCTCAATCGCGGTATTAGTGGAAAATACTAAAGAACCTTAGCAGGAACCCCTTCAATTTCATCTCCTTTTTTATTCAACTTCCATCTAGAGGCCTGACAAACGCGACATCTTGTCTCATCTTCATCTCTCTCGCCACAGTATAAAAGACAGTCATTGAGACACACATGTATTTTTTCATACTCCATTCCTAAAGAACACAAGGTTTTCTTAGCTTCACTAAAAGAAGAAGGAAGAGTGTTACCTTCTGGAAGCATAGTCCCAAGTACAAGTAGAAGTTCAAAAAAACAAGAATCAGACATTTCAAATTTTGCTTTCAAGTTATATAACTTCACTAAAGCCTTCATTTTAGTAAATCCATCACATCCAGGATAAAGGGGTTCATGTTCAGATTGAAAATGGTTGAACAAATTTGAAAAATCATCATCGTCTTCATCAGCATTCTCTGTTCTCACGGGGATTTGATCCACGGATTGTGAACCATCACTCTCTTCCTCAGCAACAGAACCTTGTTTAGTATCATTTTCTCCATGCCAAATCCAACACGTGTAGGTCTGATCGATACCATGTTGAAAAAGATGGTCTCTCACCGTTCGAGCATTCCATGATTTACTATGTGCACATTTTAAACATGGACAACTAATTTTATTTACCTCACACCCATTCTCAAATGCAAACATTAACAATTCTTCCACTCCTAGTTGAAACTCTTTTGTTCTTCTATCAGCCCTCAACCATGATTTATTCATATTTGAAAATAAATGACAAAATACCCAGCTACTAGAATATAAGAGAATGCCCAAACTAACAACAAATTAACTCTAGAATATATTTCAACTAGAATAGCAAGTTATGAGAAGACTATGGCCAACAAGAGTAAACCCAGCAACTATGGCCAACAAGAGTAAACCCAGCAACTTATCTGAAGAGAAAATAGCAGCTATGATTGTCAAGTAAACCCAGTAACTTATCTGAAGAGAAATGTTTTCCTCGATTTCCAGCTCCTGCTCCTCGATTTCCTCTCTTCTTTATAAAGGGACGAGAGTATGCTTTCCGTTTGAGTGAAATTAGGTTTCTAATTTGAGATTTGGGGTTGTTTTTTTTATATCTGTACACTTAAAACTTAAGTCAACCGACAACGGTTTTTACATTACAAAACCTTGTATCCATTGACATCATACAACACAATTGTTACAAAAACCATTGCCTAGTTTTAGGTAGAGGACAAAAAATAACTTATTATGATAAGATGAAAAATGTTTTATTGTTCCTTTCGTTAAAAAAACACGAAAAAATAATCGAAAATTTTTAGTTTTTTTAATACATCACTAAAATCAAAAGATCTTAACATCCGTACGGGTGGATCATTAAAAAATAATAATTTTAATATAATACAGAGATAATTATAGATTTATGACAACCTGACTAACTACATCCTAACTTGTTCATATAAAACACAAACTTGTATACACATGTTCGAACTATAAAACCATCTACTTATTACTAACAAACTATATAATTATAAATATCAATTTTGATTTAAAAAATGAGATTTTTAATTTATTTAGTTTTTTATAAAATGAATAAATAATTTTATTTTTATTATTTTATAATAATAAAATAATACAACACAATTGTTACAAAAACCATTGCCTAGTTTTAGGTAGAGGACAAAAAATAACTTTTTTATGATAAGACGAAAAATGTTTTATTGTTCCTTTCGTTATAAAAAGCACGAAAAAATAATCGAATTTTTTTAATTTTTTTATACATCACTAAAATCGAAAGATCTTAGCATCCGTACGGGTGGATCATCGAAAAATAATAATTTTAATTTAATACAGAGATAATTATAGATTTATGACAAACTGACTAACTACATCCTAACTTGTTCATATAAAACACATACTTGTATACACATGTTTGAACTATAAAACCATCTACTTATTACTAACAAACTATATAATTATAAATATCAATTTTATTTAAAAAATGAGATTTTTAATTTATTTAGTTTTTATAAAATGAATAAATAATTTCATTTTTATTATTTTATAATACAAACATACCTATATATAATTTCATATTTGTTCCTAACTCTTGTAATTTATCATATAATTTATATATTATATAAATTATACTATTCCATTTTCTTAAAATTTAAAATTTTTAATTTTTAATTTTTTTTATTATATATAAATATATAATTTTAAAATTTTAAAATACTTTTTATAATTTATAAATTTTTTTACCATTTCATTTTTCATTTCCCACCAATTGTTCCCCTCACTCCCCCCAAATCCTCGATAATTTCAAAACCCTCTTGTACGTCTTACTCACTTTCCCCTTGCTCTTTTTCAAACCCTTTCTCACCTTTTTCATCTAACTCTCTCCCATCACTTTTCTCATCTCCCATTACTTTTCTCATCTCTCATTTCTAATCTCTCTCACGAGGTAATCTCTTCTCTCTCATCTCTCACTTAACATATGTTTAATATATGTTTGTGGGTTTAATATGTTTTTCGATTTAAGTTCAATATGCATGCCGTTCATTTATTTGATTTATTTGTATCTAGGGTTTATATATTTATGGGTTTAATATATTTGTGGATATATTTGTGGGTTCAATATGCATGCTCCTTTTTTATATGGGTGTGATATTGAGATTTATTTTTATGAGGGGTTTTTTGGGGTTTAAGGGGTTTATATTTTGTTTGATATGGTTGGGGTTTATATTTGATCTGTTTGTGTATATGGGTTTTATGGGTTTTATATTTTGATATGTTTGTGGGGATATGATGTCATGATCTCTATTTTGTAGTAGTTTGTGGGGTTATGATGTGATGATCTCTGTTTTGTAGTAGTTTGTGGGGATATGATGTGATGATCTCTGTTTTATATTTGATATGTTCATTGGTTGTGATGTGCAGATTTACTATGGCAAAATCAAAAAAGACAAAATCTACTCCTAATCCAACCACCACCAGAGTACTTATAAAGGCTCTAAAAAGAAATCGGTCTCTAGAGACACTAGAACCTAGCAAAAGTAATTCTTCTCCAGAATCTGTAAAAAAGAAAGCTATATCGAGTACCTTGTAAAAGCAGTTGACGTCAAAGAAGAGGAAGCGGGTGAATGAGCCTGAGCCACCACAATGCATAGAAACCTTTACAATGCAAGGACTTCAGCTTTTGAAACGTGGTGCCGTTACAATGCATAGAATTGTCAGACAAAAGATTTTGGGCATTATGCACCATGTGTTCTTCAATGACAAGGGCGAGTCATATGGTAAAGCAGGGACACATGCAACCGTATATAGGGGTTCTTGCAAGAACTAAGACTCCAATTTATTATGCTACATGGAAGAAAGTTCCGAAAGAAAGGAAAAACAAGATTTGGGAGTGTGTGAAGGTATAAAATTCCAACTCACTAAGTATTAATTCCAACTCCAATTTAGTTACTTAAAATTTTATATCTTTGAGTATTAATTTGTTAATGCTTACTCTTATACATGGCGTTCGATGTACCTCTATCAGCTGAAAAGATGGTATTAAAATCTGTGTGCCAGAAGTGGAGGGAGTTTAAAAGCCGTTTAACAACTGACTATATCCTTCCTTATTGTGATCAACCTGAGGTGCTAAAGTATCCTCCAGCTGATTACTCTTTCATTGATAAGGCTCATTGGGACATGTTTGTTGCTGCGCGGACATCCGCTAAATTTCTTGTATGTTGTTCTTTGCATTGTTTATAAAATTATCTGATATTATGATTATTTACCAGTACATCTTTGTTGCTAACATTTTAGTATTTTTATACAGGAACTTCACAATAATCAGACAAAGATAAGGGAATTAAATTTGTATCCTCACCGTTTATCTCGCAAAGGTTATTCTAATCTAGAACAAGAACTGGTTAGTGATCACAAAACCTTTACTACTTCATGTTCCAATACATTGATTGAAACCTTTACTCTTCTCAAATTTGTTGCCATGTATAGTCGGCAGGTGATCCTACCATAAAGATAGATCGGTCAGAAACCTGGATCAAAGCTTGAAAGGATAAGGATGGAAATTTTCTGAATGATGAAGTAAGAGAAGTTGCTGAAAAAATTGTAAGTTATTACTTCCTCTTTCAATGGAACATAAGCACCAACAAACTATCTGAGTTATTAATTAACTAGCTTCCTTTTGTATGTTTTGTTTATTTTTTAGGAGAAGATGAAAAAGGCGGTTAGTGAAGGGGAAGTGATAGTAGAAGGTGTTAATGACGTGTTGACTAAGGTGTTGGGTAACCCAGAGCATCGAGGAAGAGTACGTGGCCAAGGAGTTCATGTCAAACAGTCCACCTACTTTAATCTTCCCAGGCAAAAGAAAAAAATGACCATGGATAAAAAGATACGAGAGGGTGTTCAGAAGTTTATGGCAGAGGAGACGTCAAAGATCGTTCAACAGAGAGATGCATTTTGGGCATCTGAAATTGAAAAGTTGAAAGCAAGTTTTACTGGAAAAAATGTAAAGTGTGATGGTAGTTCAATGATTGATTCGCAGCAGGGGAGTTGTTCAAAAGGTGGAGATGTTATCAACAAGGAGTTGGATCGGCTTGGAGGAGTTGGAGGTGTAAAAAAGAAGTTGGATCTTGTTGAACATGAAGTTTTGGTTGAAGAGAAAAATGAGGAGGCTGTGGATGTTGATGTACAAATTGAGGGCGAGAAAATGAAGGTCGAGTTTACCGCTAAAAAAGTTGTTCCTCCAGTTGTGGGTGGTATGGAATGGCAGTTGGCAGTTGGATCCCCCAAAAATGTTGTTGCTTTTGCCACAATGGAAATAGATGCTGAAGGATGCGAACAAACTCTTCATGGAGTGCCACTGGTGAAAGAAAATGCACGAGTGTCAATCACTCGTGTAATCCAGGGAGATGCTAAGATTCCTTTCCCACTTAAAGATGAAATCCAAACTGTAGAAGAAGCTTTTGGAACATTTGTAACATGGCCGAGGGACCTTATACTTCATATGAATCCAAGTACGTACTGGAACTGCACCACTAGTGATAAGTACTCCGGATCCAGTGATACATAATGCGAAGGTTAAATTTTCTCTAATCCTTAAAATCACTTGAATATATATATTGCATTAGGTTAAAATTACTTTCTATTTATCTGCTTATTTATCATGTAAGTTTATATCCTTAGCTTTATCTTCAATTCATTTTTAGGGAGGCAAGAAAAATATTGGCAAGAAGTGGAAGAATATGAAAGACTGTGGTTTAGATTATGTGGTAGAAATGGGTGCAGATTACCCCTCTGACTTGAAACGTTTATGGATATGGGCAAAGGATGCTATGACTGGTGGCAGAACAACCCATTTTCAGCTATGCCCAGATGCTTTTGGATCAACCAAAAAGCAGGTTCTTCTTTTATCAGATGTGTACGCTTTGTGCTCTAGAGGTGAAATTTCAGGCTCGATCATTTGCATCTACATTCAGTAAGTGTTAAGATTTGAACTAAATTTAGCTTAAAAGTACAATTTCTATTTATTTACCTAGCGCATCTGCTTTGTTTAATATGTGTATATGTGTTGACGAGTATTTAAATTTTGTAGTTTACTACAAGAAAATTTGAAAAGGAACAAGATGACTAGCATGATAGCGTTTGTGGATCCTGGCATCATAGGGGCCAATGGTTGTGGTTCTGCTGAAGATAAGTCGCGTGCCATTGCTACTAGATTCAAGAATGCTAAGAAAGGGAAATATTTTCTCTTGCCATATAGTCATGCGTGAGTATTTGTTTTTTAATTTCTTGCAGTTTATACTATTAATAACCTAGACAATTAAAGGTGCATAATATCATTGTTCTATTTTCCTGAATGGATAAAAATTCAACCATTTAATTTATTGAGTTATTTGTTATAGTTTATAATGATATATATGTTCAAGATTTGGTAGGAACCACTGGGTGTTGAGTGTTGTTAATCCTGATGCTCAAATAGTTTACCACTTGGACCCCTTGAAACGTAGAATTGCAAGTGCAGAGTGGATTGAAGTGATTGATAGGTGAGAGTACACTAACAGAACTTTATGTATTTAGCAATTCATTTTATAATTTAAGAATATTGTGCTAATGCTGATTTATAATATATTTGTTGAAGAGCTATTAAACTTTATAAGGAGAAGGCGAAGAGGTTTTTGAAGAACAAAATAATATGGGAGAATCTAGCGGTATGAGGCTTATTCATAACATATATTTTATCATTTAATTTAGATGAGTATAGACATGTAATTATTTTTTATATATATTTGTTAGGGAGTTCCTGTCCAGAGTGGAAGCGTGGACTGTGGTTTGTTTATGATGTTATACATGAAGGAAATAAGTGAAGATAAGGACTTTGATTTTTGCGTGAAGGTAAATATTGAAATGCTCTTATTTTTTGTCTGAACCTCGTGTTTTATGTATTTTATTTTGAAATATTCTAACTTGAGCTGCACTTATTTCATTTTTCAGTGGATTCGAAGGACCAACTTGACTTACAGTGAAGCTGATATCAATGGAGTTAAGAATGAATGGGCAAAGTTCTTCCTAAAGCACTACACTTGTTAAGTGCTTTAATATTCACTGTTAGCTTATGTCCTATCAAACTTCGTTCTACTAGTAGATATTTTGGGTATATTTTTGGGTCATTTATCTGTTGTGGAACCAATTCATCCATAAATATGTTGATGTCATGTTAGAAGTTGTCTTTTGTTTGGTCGAAATGTATCAAATGGTATGATTTTGTGGATGTCTTGATGGATAATATGTTGGATGAATTGGTTCGATAAGTGGTAAATATTAGTTTGTTTGGTGATGGAATATTGAATGTTATAAATGGTAATGTATTCGATTGTTGGTGGTTTAATTTTATGGTTTGTTCGTTTAATTTAGTAACATTTATTCATAGCATAAATGAAACTAGTGCTTAATGTGGGATTAGGCAATAGTTTCCTAATATGTAAACTATTGTTTAGAAAACGAAACCTTTGTATATGTTCTTTCTCACAATAGCTTTTAATAACAATATTGTTAAACGAGTTTCCTATCAAGTAAACCATTGTAGGAGGAAATATATATAATGATATCTAAAAATGAAACCATTGTATGAGAAAATATAGACAATGATCCAGAAACGGAAACATTGTACATATTGTTTCTGACAACGATTTTTAAACAGCGACACTCTTGTATAACAAAGTTGTATACAATGGTTCTCTAATTAATAAACCATAAGTAAATATAAACAATTATTAAAAAGGAAACTATTGTAATAATTAGCTCAGACAACATTTTTCAAACACTAAAAGCTTTGTAAATCTGTGCTATACACAATAGTTTTATAACAAGAAAGCCATTATAGGATCCCACATATACAATTATCTATAAATGAAATGATTGTCTGAAACACTTCTCGCAATAGTATCCGACCAACAAAATATTGTTGCAAGCCTCTCATAACAACAGGTTATACGTTCAGACACAATTGTCTATAAATACGAAAGACAACATTTTGTAAACTCTACCTGTTATGTTTATTGAATTCTAACAACGGATTGAAACAACGAAACGATGGAAAATCTTAAAGCAGGACAATGGTCTTTAAACTGAATTATTTTTGTTAGTAGTAGTTGAACAACGTTTTTTAACAAACAGACCGTTGCCTTTTCTTCACTCAGACAACGATTATGCACCGTTGTGTGATCCGTGTATCAGACGGCGGCTCAATATTCAACGGTTTTCCTGGGTATGAGACAACAGGCAAAAACGCTTGTATGAAGATGTTTTTCTTGTAGTGTTATATTTTTAACATATGGAAAATAAGAATTTGGAACTGGAAATTGTGTGTTTGGGATTTGAAAATTTGGGTTTGGATTTTGTGGGTTTGAAGATGGAGAATTATTAGGATTTTTTTTAAAAGTTGAAGTAGTGTAAAAATTCAATGAAAGGGACTACTATTTATAATTTTTTTAAATATTTTGACGACTCTTTTTATAATTATACAGGTAATATATATATATATATATATATATATATATATATATATATACATATATATATATATACACATATATATATATATATATACATATATATACATACAAGTGAAAAAGTAATTAATACAGCAAATGCCCGTTATATGATAAAGGAATTGATACATGGACGGTCAAAAGTGAAAAAATAAGAAAATAATTGATAAAGAAAAAAGTGATTAAGATAGCCTAGTGTCCCTAGGACACTTTGTAGTCTTACAATAGTTCTATTTTGTTATATATAGGAAAAATGTTATTGTGTATAATTTGTAATAATATATTATAAGTTTTATTATAAAAATATATCTTTAGTTTCTTTAACATAATTTGTTTGTAATAAAATATGGAGAGATTATTAAACTAATATTATACTAAAGCAAATTATAATTATTAAACAATTACTTAAAAATATCTACAATTAAGTATCCTCACTAGTATGAATCAATGAAATTATGATTTTCTGCCCTAGTTAGTTAGATGTATTACTCACCAGCAAAGATGCACCCTATAGGCTTCTCTAAAATACAATCAAGCAAATTTTCATGTTATCATGCAATTTATACAATCAAGCCTATTTTCATGTTATCATACAATTTAGAGATACTCCATTAAACACATCACCCTAACTTCCTAACAATCCGTTCGACCTATCTAAGTTCAACTCTCGTTGATAAATAGATATTTGGTTCAAATAATACACATAATCACATCTGACGTGGTGTTATTATTAATTAAGCACAACTCATCAAGAAAGTGCAATTAAAATAATCAATCAAGGGGTCATAGAAAATTATACATCAACCATAACTCGGGGTTCAAAACTCTACTCTAACATGATAAATAAATAAAAGAAAATAAACGTGAATTAAACAATGAGATCTTTTATCCACAAAGCCTTGAAGAAAAGGAACAAAAGTGTTTATAAAATTCTATCCTAATTATACAAACCTTACAACCTCTCTTCTCTGTTGTATGTCTCTACAATATATATAATAAAGGCATTTTAATGCTTTAAGAGAATTAGAAGTATGTTTCCTAAACTGATTAGGTTTCTAGAAGAAAAATTAGCAGTTGACTTGTTTGCTGCGATTATGGGCTAGTCCTTTTATATTTTGATATTTGGTCTACTTTAGAATGAAAAAAAATTCAATTATCTTCGCCTGGGCGGGTGAATCACTGAATTCTGCCGTGTAAAACTGGCCCAAAGTATGCACGTGCTACGAATTAATTCGAATTTTCTTCTAATTTATGTCCAAATTTAACTATTTATTAATTTCAAACCATTCAAGTTTAGGATTTTCTTGCAACCAACAATAAAACATTAAAATCTAATCAATAAAAATCTAATTAAATACAAAATATGATAAGTGTGTATATTTTCTTTATTAAAGAGAAAGCTAAGAAAATGATATATCTTGCTCATTATATATAACAAGGGTAACAATCAGATGAAAACTTTTTAGCGTGAGAACCGTTAAAGCTAAAATGAAATTTTGCAGAATCATAATAAATAATGCAATAAAAAATGTTTAGATAACCCTTTTTATTATAGTTTTACAAATCAAATTATAGTTCTCCACTATTTTTTCATTTTTTATTATGGTTATGTAGGATTTAGAAAACATTTTCGCTGTTCTCACGCAAAAAAGTTTCAACAGAGTGTTACCCAATATTAACAAAATATAGAACTCCAACACAAACTGCCAGCAGAACCTACTTTGGCTCCTTATCAATAAGTACTGAACAATTGTGAGCGGCGGTTCCGGTCAGCGCTGTTGGTCAGTTTTACCCCCATTTTTTGTAGAGAACACAAGTTCCATAACTTTACAAAACAGCACATTAGCTTAAACATTCTAATATATAGAAAAGCACTACACATCGAAAACATAATTACAACACCATTTTAGAGGAGAGTAATTTTCTCAGTTGTCATCATGGTAGAGTTACACACATGGCAGGGACCGTGAAGACAAACTTTGAGAATGAAAAAATTCCCCCCTACATGTTCCTGAGCGATTAGAGGAGCAATGGTGATGTATAACCCCGCTCAAGCTCGTCCAGAACACCCTGAAGGTGATTTGTATGGACAACTAATTAATATATTATGTATCATGAACAATCCCCTTATAATGCTGGCCTGAAAAGACAAGTAGTGGTTAGTGCAAATTATTAATTAAAGCACTATTTATACTATAAATAAGTTCCATAGCATTCACAACTAAATTGTAATAATTAATATTTGAGAAACCTGCAAGCAGTTAATAATATATACTCGTTCCCATATGTTTTCTTCTATTTTATTTTCAAATATATTTTTCTTCCAAATTAAATGATGAACTCCCCGTGATCTATAGGTTTCTTACTTCAAAATCAAAATTTTGCAACCACAATTTTAACAAAATTTATAAACTTATCTAAACAAATATATTAGAGAATGTTTTCACAAATCTGAATCAATAAGTAGAAGTCAAAAATACGATTTGAGTTAAAATGGAAGAGTTTTAACACAGTTCCCAATAGATCCATAATTTATTTTAATTAGATTATAAATTTGTAGATCTAACAAATATCAATTTTGTAAAAAAAGTGATTACATGGTACTTTAAGGTATATAAGCATAAGATTATTTAGCATAAGATTAAAAGTATCCCTGTAGATAGAGCTACCTGCACATGGATATGGTTGTCATCATCGTCTTCTGAATTCTCTTCTTCTTCTTCACCGGAAAAATTTCTCATCTCAGTTTTGGAACTTTGTATGCAGGGCCTCTTCTATATTATATACCATGGGTTTTGATTATAGAGGCAAGTGAAATTGATGTTGATTTTCTCTGATATGTTATGGCCATATATATACACAAACATTTGATACCTCTTCCAATATATTCCACACTCATCCAGTATATTCCACACTCTTCTAAAAACTTCTACGATAATAACAATTATAATAAAATATTGAAAAATTCTACTTTTCCAAAGGAGAATATATTATTAAGATATTGGATATCTTTATACACAACAGGTCACTTATTTATCAAATTTACATTTATTTGTTTGGTTCCAATGAGATAAAAAATATTTTATTGATTGATATTGACCAACATATGAACATTTGATGCCTTCATGTATAAAAGTCTAGATCAATTCTCCAAAATAAAAACTAGTAGTTTAATGGTTGAAGTAATTATTTAAATTTTGAAGTAATTAATTTTGATAAAAAAAAACTAAAATATTATAATAAAAATTAAGAGGTTAACAAATAAATGAATTATCACAATTTCATAAAACTAAAAATATTTTTTTTATAAATTTACATATGATACACATTTTTTCTATCTTTCACAAGCAGCTATATTTCACTTCTAATAAAGCACACCTTCCCACTCACAAACACACAAAAACATCTTCTCTTTCTCTCTCTGATTTTCTCTCTCTTCCATCTTCAATTCCCCACTAATAAAAACTACTAATTGCTTTTTGATTTGAGCCGTCCATCAACTAAAGATTTATTTTGTTCGTGGGGATTTGAATTAGGCCAATCTTTGACTTGGATTCAAATTGATTTCAATTTAATAGTTTAATGGGTAAATTGCTCTTGAATTAATTTAGTTTACACTTTTTTATTTCAAGGTTGATTTGGATTCAAAATTAGGGCTTCTTCAACATGAGATTCAGTTTGTTTTTAGGGTTCCGATTTATAGGTATTAAAATATTTCTATTTTGTTATATATATAAAAAATGTTATTGTGTCAATTTGTAATAATAATTATAAGTTTTATTTATAAATTTATTTTCTTGGACAATTTTTTTAGTATTAACGGTACCCATTTAATTAATCAATTAAAAATAATATTATAGGGCACTAAAAACCTAAAACTAAAATAAATCCACTCCACTCCAAAAATTTATATTACATATCATTAAAATGTAATTTACTCTTTAATAAATAGAATACTTTTTAATGAAGAATATCTTATATTAAATATTATTATATGCCACCTTTATTTTTGGTTAAATAAGAAGAAATAGTTTTGATCACTCTACTCATACACATGCTATAAACAAATATTAGCTTGACTGTAAGAATGTATTAAAATCCCATTATGTCAACTAGGGTGAAATCTCATAATCTAATTAAACATGTATATTTATGTATGTGATGTATATTTATATAGTTCGGGATCATGTTGAATGTGTATATTATTTGATTACTCTATTCATACACTTGCGGATAAACAAATAAATATTGGTCCCTTACCTTTCGAAAATTGGTAGGTATTACGGTTAACGACTTGACTTGACTATATTGATCTGAATTTCAATATAAGTATGTATTAAAATATCAATATGTCAACCAAGATGAAATCTCATAATCTAATTACACAGCATGTATATTTGTGTATGAGATGGATACTTTTTATTACTACGGCAGTCTCTAATACGCTTAGTGTAGTTCAAGATCATCTTGAATATGTATATGATTTGATTTTATTGTCACATTGAGGCATGCATAAACTAAGAATTTATCTTCATTTCATTTCCAATATTGACCACTAATTTCTCCTGAATCTTCAAATTCATCATGTTCAATAGTTCATCATTGAGATCGATAATACTGATACCGTTAAAAATAGAAACTTGTGAATGTTGAAAATTTTCACTATTGATAGGTATTACTTGGGTTCCAAATTGTGAACCTAAGGTTTAAAAATTTTGAGGGTATGGAAATTGATATTGAGAATTTTGAGTATATGGAGAGAAATGATTTGAAAATGGAGATTGAGGAATTGAAGTTTGAAAATAATAATTTGGAATGGGATTTAGATTTGGATTTGATGGATTATCCATATTTATATTTTGAACATGTGGAAAATAGGAATTTGGAACTGGAAATTGTGTGTTTGAGATTTGAAAATTTGGGTTTGGATTTTGTGGGTTTGAAGATGGAGAATTATTAGGGTTTTTTTTTTAAATTGAAGTAGTGTAAAAATTCAATGAAAGGGACTACTATTTTAAAAAAAAATCTAATATTTTGACGGCTCCTTTTATAATTATACCAGTAATATATATATATATATATATATATATATATATATATATATATATATATATATATATATATATATATATATATATATATATATATATATATATATATATATATATATATATATATATAGTGAAAAAGGAACTTCTTTGCTTATCCATCGATAGATAGGTTATCCATTGATCAATTGATGTATAAATGGATATTTGAATATCTATCGATCCCTTATTCATTTATTGTCTTTTTATCAGTTGATTGCCTTGATGCTTTTATCCGTTGATAGAGATCCATTGATTTGACTTGTGTTGACTTTTATCCATCGACCAACATTCATATTTATTGACTCATTTATCCATTGATCACTTCATTTGAGAGAATTCTGAATTAGAATATTTACACTTTGTCATCCATTCTTCACATATGTTGATGAGCTACCAATCGAATCCAATAAACATCAGTTGACAATCCAAGGTGCATCCATCGATATATTACAATCAATTGATAATACAACGAATTCTGAATCATTATTACAATCATTTTATCAGTTGATTAACAACAACTTCAACTGATAAATGGTTCCCTAGTCATTGGATATTTATAGGTCATATATCCATTGACCAGATATAAAATTAAGTTCAAATTTATAATTCTAAGTAAATTTGTTATCATCACACTACAAGATTCCTAACAACCTCCCCCTTTTTATGAATATGAAAAATAGACATAAATCTAATGTTGATGATAATAAAACCCTAAACATTTTCATTCTCGCATGAATTATAAATTTGACAAGTAATACAATTCTGAGACAAAGAATTTAAGTACGAGTGAAAGATGATTTCTGAGAAGTTGGAAGTGAATCTGATTTACTGTATTCTTCTTCTTCTTCCCATAAACTCTTCATTTTGTCTGCTTAATTTTCTTTCATCTTTCTGAATAGTGACCCCTTCAGTATCTTCTCATCCTCAACTCTGTAGTCCAATTGGCTTGCAAGATAATTAAGCTCCAGGTTAGGCAATTTGTCAATCTCCTGACAGCTATCAATGCATTTCTCTTTGCCCTCCATGTCCTTGTAGATCATCATGTAAAAAGGCTCATGGAGCACCTTCTTCTTTTCAGGATTCCATATCTTGATTTTATCATCTCTTTCCTCCTGAATAGGTGTTTCTCTCATGTCCTTCATTCTTTTCACTTTGTCTTGTGCAAGCTCTTTAGTTAGATAATATTTCATGTTAAGCAGAGTGTAGATTTTCCTCAGTGTTCCATAGTCATGTTCCATGACTCGAGAAAAGGTAAAAGATAATTGTGGACCATCTCCATATTCAGTGTGAAGAAGATCCACATCTCTTTTCATTTGGCTCTTAACAACTATTAATCCCACAGTTTTGATTGGGATGTAGTTGCTTGCCTTTGATTTGAACACTTCTACCTCTTTGAATTGGCCACTTCCAGATGCTTGACTTTTATTCTCTGTCCTCTTTGGTTGTTCATCCTTAGCCACTTCTACTTCATCAATATTCAACTTCCTTTTGACACCAGAGGTTTTAGCAGATTTGTTTTCCCTTTATTTTGTTATTGGCTTCTTCTCAACCTATTTCCTCCTGGCTTCTAAAATTCTTTCATTCTCTTCATCAAAATGCATTTGAAATTGAATGGCTAATTTTTCTCCTGCCTTCTTATGCAGCTCTCTTTCTTTAATACGAACAACTATTGCTCTATGCAATAGCTCTTCACCTCCACTTGAGATAGGCTTCTTCTTCTTTTCACTTCAATTATTATACATTTCCCTTTCTCATCACCAGGCTGTGAGCTTCCTTCATCCATCCTTATTTCTCCAGCCTCAAGAGATTTAGAAGATCCAACAACTACGGTCTTAGAATTTGACTTTATTGGCAATGAGATAGTTGTTGTGATCTCAGTGAGCTTCTCTGCATCTATGGCTTTGTTCTTACTAGCCAATGCATCAAACTTCTTCACTATCTCAGCTTTCATCCTCCTCAATTCCTCATTCTTGGATTCACCATTGTTCTTTTTATCCAACATATTTTGAGTCTCTTGCAGTGAAGATTCTACCTCCTTTCTTAAGTCAGCATCACTACCATCATTCTCCCCCTTTTTGTTATCATCAAATAAGGTTAGGGATGAAGAAGCTACAAGAGTTTGTAGAAGCCTGTCAAGAAGTTTGACTTGAGTTGCCTGATTTTTCAAAATGAGCTGCATACTCCTCTCCATCTACGCCACTCTTTTCTCTAAGTCTACAACTTTGTCATTGGCTATAGATTCAATGTCAAGGCCCTTGTTTGATTTTGTGCATTGTTGTGACATTGAGTCTTGAATCAATATAATTGTCATAATGAGTCTTGTTGGAATCAAGATCATCTCTAATACACTTCAATTCTCTCTTTGTTGTGATAAAAGTAATCGGGACAGAAAAAATAATAATGCAAGTATTTGAATGTTCTTTTCTCCATTTCTCATTCTTTTCTTTCTTTTCCAAGTCTTTTTGATCATTATAACTTAAGGATATTCTATTATTTTTTTTGGATGGTAACCAAAGCTCAATTTTAGAAATATTTTTTTCTAAGTGTGCCCTCTATATAATATATGGAGAAGGGCTTAACTAAGGACGGACCGGAATGAGCCGTGCCGGACCAACTTTTCTATTACATAAAAAATTTAATATATAATTGTGAAAAAATGAAGAATAATTTTATTGGTCCCCCTAAATATATTATTAGTATTTTAATTTAGCAGTAACAATTAATTTAAAATTAAGATTATGACAATTTCCGGCTATGAAATTTATGAAAACAAGTCTCCCTAATATATAGTGATATAAGTAGTCATCCGCAGATATTAAAAACAAAAAATACAACACAATGCATCACGTTTGACCATTCAATATTTGATAATTTTTAAGCAAAACAAGAGGCCACTTTTATATAATTAGACTTGCAATACTAATTACATTTAAGGTACTTTGGTCTCTTCCATTGTTGCAATCAAGCAGAAAGCTTAACTTAACTGAGGTCTTGACTTTAACCAGCTTTCTACGAGCCACTAGTCTCTTCAACTCGATAAGCAAATCATTCTTAAAACTCATAGGCAAATAATCATAATTCATTCTGATATACCGTGCAACTGCTTCTATGCTACATCCCTTCTTCATTTTAAGGGTCAATATAGCATCATCTATCATCTGCACTTGAAAGAAATATAAATTTAAATCAATTCAAAAACTATATAATATTTATGAAACTAGAGCACAAAAGAGAATAAAAACTTTAGCTTAACAAAAGAAAAGAGAGTAAAGACTTTACCAAATTCATTGGGTATATGGTATAGCCTTGAGATATTATTCATAATAAGCACCATAGTTTTTTTATAAAACAATTGTCTGAAAACTAGGTACAATATTGATATTAGTATGTGATTATAATTATATGGACTGGTAAAAGAGATGCATTTTATAATGGCTACAACAAATCAAAAAATTAATGTGATTAATAAAATTAATAAAAGAAAATTGATATATTCACAGTATATTGAATGTGAATTCTATGATTTAATCTAATCTCATGGTTCTAGATTACTATATTTGACAAACCCATTAATATTAACAACTCTGGAATATTTAAAAAATTGAAAATTTTCTCCTTAAATTTGAGCCGTCTTTTTGTTCGGATCTTATTTTGAAAATTTTAAAATTTATCTATATTAATATATTAAATACATAACATAAAAGGGAAAATCCAATTAGTCTACTTTAATTAAGTTTAGAGTTGAAAGTGGGAAATAAATTATTTATATATAATATAGCTTATTTGCATCAAGCAAATTAAATGGTGGCAATGGCCAAACCCTATTTAGATTTGGAGGGCCAAACCCTATTTAGATTTGGAGGGCCATGCATATTTTTTTTTGTAGAATGCGTAAAAAATAAAAATAAAAAGATGATTACTAAATTAAGATTTAGGGGGATAGTAGTTGTGATAAAAGTAATTGGGACAGAACGGTAAAAATAATAATGCAAGTATTTAAATGTTCTTTGCTCAATTTCCCATTCTTTCCTTCCTTTTCCAAGTCTTTTTGACCGTTATAATTTAAGGATATTCTTTTTTTTTTTGGACGTTAACCAAATCTCAATTTTAGACATATTTGTTTCTAGTTGTGCCCCTCTATATAATACTCCCTCAGTCCCACTTCAATTGACTGATTTTATTTTTCAATAATCAAAATTTTTAAATTTTGACCAAATATTATATATACTATATGATTAAAAAAATTTTAAAATATATATCATTTAAAAGTTTATATAATTTTCTTTAAAATGTATTTTTCAGATTTTTAAAATTATAAATATATTTTTTTAAATTCGATCAAAGTTCATTAAATTTGACCGTTAAAAAGTCAAATTGAAGTGGGTAGCAGGGAGTATATGGAATATAATATATGGACAAGGGCGGAACTAAGGAGGGACTAGAGTGAGACCAACTTATCCTGACTAACTTTTCTATTACATAAAAATTTTAATATATAATTGTAAAAAAGTGAAGAATAATTTTATTGGTCCCCCTAAATATATTATTAGTATTTTAATTTAGCAGCAATAATAATTTTAAAATTAAGATTAATATGACAATTTCCGGCTATGAAATTTATGAAAACAAGTCTCCGTAATTGAATAAAACATAAATTTTCTAGAAATTTTTTGTGGGTATATATTAAAAAAGAGATTGCAGAATCCATAATTTTTTATTCGCCCCCTTATAATTTATTAGTAAATTATTTTTATAATTTATTATATAAATCTCTTATAAATATAGCATATACTTAATGTTTATATCATAATAGTATTCAATATATATATATATATATATACTTTTCAGGAAATTTGATTTTCTCCTGGTTTAAAGTTTATTTATAAATATATTTTATGTTTATTAATATATATTATTGTAATTATAAAATTTTAATAGATAATATTTATGTAATAAATCATAAATCTAGTTTACTAATAAATATTTAAATTTGATATAAGATTAAATCTTAATAGAATAAATATCACTTTTGGAAATATATAAATATTCAAATAAAAAGTTTATACATGTGAAAGAAAAAAGAAAATTCATAAATAATAACCGAAGTAAAGAAAAGAAAACTTAGTAGAGTGAAAATGGATTACGGGTATTTGCATGTTCCACGTCATTCTGTGTCTAATTCTGTGTAAGAGTCTCCCAGGGTGTACCAGTTAAGAATTTTAAAAATATAGATAATATCAAGAAAAGGCTCAATACGGCACTATTTTTAATTCAAATGCCCAAAATGACACGAGATGACCCTAAATTGCACCCGAAGACGCTAGAATAGCGTCTTGTTATTGTTGCTCACACGCTACATTGTGAAGCGTTTAGGGGTTTTTTTTAGAATAAGAAAGAGGAACCTCGTGTAAATACCATGGAATAAGGTTTGGTCCTATTCATGGAGATTCCGTAAATATTCCATTCTAAAAATGGAAAGTTCGAAACAATTGGGATTTTTTTTTTAATTGGATGCAGTTACTAATTCATGATCCCATAGAGATGATAAATCTTTCGCCTGTAAATTCAATGAATAAATTATCTCTCAATGATCTTGAATCAGATCAATATCATGAATAACAATATCTGAGCTATCAAATCAATTCGTCGTCGCGAATACACGGTACATGGTGTAGCGTTTACAATTTAACTTTTTTTTACTCCTAATAAAATAATAATAATAACATAACCCCAAAACCAAACACACCTTATTTAACGGTTTTTAATATTTTAGGATTCATCAATTCTCTAATTGGGTTTTAGAAATATTAAACTTAAATTAAAAGTTAAGTATTTGAATTTATAAGTTAGAAAATTCAATGATTTAGGGTTTAGGATTTAGGGCCCAGGCACTAAACTCTTGTCCTTAAACTCTAATTAAAATTAGGATCCTAATTTAATCATTTTTAATATTTTAGGATTCATTAATTTCTTAATTGGGTTTAGTTTTTAGAAATATTAAACCTAAATTAAAAGTTAAGTATTTGGATTTATAAGTATGTAAGATTTATATTGCAAATCTCCACATTTCAACCATTTCTTGAATCACACCTGCCTTTCTTTGCTACAATTGCAGGTTATTTTATTGTTGAAGATCGAGTCTTAAGGACGGGTGGTGGATTGCTATTACCTAACCAAGTAGAGACAATGTGGGAAACAGTCATTCACTACAAGAAAAATAGCTTTAGACAACATCGATGAGACAACACTCAGTGAAAAAAGTGTTATCCATAATTAACATACAATGATTTATTTTTTTCCCTGAAAAACTGTAGTCTGATCCATGTGTTATACAACAGTTTTAAACCCATTGCCTAAAAAACTCAATCACACAACACTTTTTATATGTCGTATTATATAAAGCAATAGCTCCATACAACGGTTTAATAAAACTGTTGTTTGAATAGACTTCAGACAATTCTATGAGAAACCGTTGTTGATATCAGACAAGTGTTTATTGTGAAGCATTATATAATACATTTTCACACAGTACAATATTGTGTTGTCTGATAGAGCTCATCAGATAACACTTTTTCAATGTTGTGTTGTGTAAATCAGGATCTCTAAACAACAGTTTATTTTACAACGGTTTTATGTAGAAAATCATTGTCTTCGTTTAACTCATACAACACAATTTTTAAAAAAATGGTTATCTGTTTCACAGGAGATGACAAAAATTACATTTTCATAATAAGACGAAAAATATTTTTAAACACATTTTATTAGTTTAATTAAAAAAACACAAAATAAATTTTAAAAATTTTAGTTTTTGTTATACATAACTGAAATCAAAACATCTTAATATCCGTACGGTTGGATCATCAAAAAATATTTTTAATTTAATATGGAGTAAATTATAGTTTTATAAAAATTCATAATGCTTATATCATAACTTTTAAAGAAGAAAGCATACTAATAACTCTTATTATCTACTAATTACTAACAATATATATATACATATATTTGTACGTCTACATAATTAATTTTTTTTTTTAAGTTGTAGCTTAAAAAAACCAAAATTCATAAAAAACAAATCTTTTTTAGGATTTAAAAACATAAGAAAATATACAACGGTTTTTACATATAAAACTGTTGTCTTTATGAATTTCGTACAACTAATTTTTCTCAAAGTGTTGTGTCACCTTATTTCATACAATATTTATTTTACAACCATTTCAAGTAGAACACCGTTGTCTTATTTTGACTCATACAACACAATTTCTGTGAAAACCTGTTTTACAGAAGATGACAAAAATTACTTTTTCATAATACGACAAAAAACGTTTTTAAACACATTTTATCAGTTAAGTTAAAAAATACACAAAATAGATTTTAAAATTTTAGTTTTTTTATATATAAGTGAAACCAAAAGATCTTAACATTTGTATGGTTGGATCATTGAAAAAAATATTTTTAATTTAATATAGAGCTAATTATAGCTTTATAAAAATCCATAATACTTACATCCCTAACTTTTAAACAAGAAAGCATACTAATAACTTTTATTTGAACCATAAAAGTATCTACTATATATATATATATATATATATGGTTCAAATAAAAGTTATTAGTATGCTTTTATTTTTAAAAGTTAGGGATGTAAGTATTATGGATTTTTATAAAGCTATAATTAGCTCTATATTAAATTAAAAATATTTTTTTCAAAGATCCAACCATACGGATGTTAAGATCTTTTGGTTTCACTTATATATAAAAAAACTAAAATTTTAAAATCTATTTTGTGTATTTTTTTAACTTAACTGATAAAATGTGTTTAAAAACGTTTTTCATATATATATATATATATATATATATATATATATATATATATATATATATATTTGTACATATACATAATATAAATATATTTTTCTAAGTAATTACCTTAAAAAAACCTAATTCATAAAAATAAAACGAATAAAATTATGATTAAATAATATAATAAAAAAATAAAATAAACATAATTAACTAAACTTTTATTATTATATTAGTATGTGTATAAATAGTTCATGTTTGTTATATATAATTAAAATGAATATATAATTTATATTTTTATTATACAAAAAAAATCATAATGATATATTTATATTATATATATGTACAAATATATATAGTTTGCTTGTAATATAAGTATATAGTTTTTTTGGTTCAAAAAAGAGTTATGAGTTTGTTTTTATGTTTAAAAGTTAGGATGTACACATTGAGATTTTTTATTATACTATAATTAGCTTCATATTAAATTAAAAATATATAACCCTAAAAATAAAAATATTTATACTATATATTTATAACCAGACTTGAGATTTTTTTGTAGTTCGCTTCATTAAACCTTTTTCTAATATTATATTTAGATTATATCCTAAATCTATATACTTATATTAAATATTTTATATATAATATAATTAATGTAATTGTACCAAATATTAAAATATCTCAATTTAACCATTACTTGACCTATTAATTTGTTTAAAATTGCGACTCATCATATAAATCAAAGAACTAAATGCCGAAAAACTCAATAAACTTTTTTCTAATTTACAAATTAATCAATTATGTTTTTCTAATTTTTGAAATTAAAATATTACGTATATTTTATATAAATGTATTTCTATCTTTTAATTTTAATTTTTAATAATTAAAATTAATTATTAAAATTTTGAAATAAATACATAAAAAGTTTTTAAAAAATTAAAATGATAAATTTTGTAACTCATATGGGCTGAAAATAAGCCCTAAAAATATAATTAATGTGGCATTAATTAGACCTAGTCTCGTCCAAAAGGGAGTCCCAGTTAATGAGCCTTCAAACCCTAATTAGTAAATAAATTTGTAATTAATTGATTAGCTAAATATACACCTAATTAATTATATCCAACTACAAGGAAACTACTCCAACGAGTAGCCCCCAAGACACCTCAATCAATAAGGAAATATATTCCTACTTGGAAACTACTTCTATCGATCCAGAATCCTTCTAGGAAGTGGGCTGGCCACCAAGGTTCCTAAGCCTACTCTAATTCTTAGACTATCTACGTCTATATAAATGGAATTACGTTTTTGGCTTGATTCTCAATACGCTTGAGATACGTAGGCATCTTCTGATGGCAGTATTAAGCTACGAAACACAAGCTCAACCATTAAAACTCGATAAGCTCCGACACATATCACATTAACTACATCCTAGTTTTTAATTCATAACAGTAACAAAAATATTTAAATTATAAAATAACCATATCATTATCATAAAAATAGTATCGCATAACACTAAAAAAAGAAATATTTATACTGTATTATTATAACTAAATTTGAATTTTTTTGTAATCGGTTTAGTTAACAATATTATTATTCTTTTGCTTATATTTGAATTTATTAAAAATTGCAAGGCATTATTCAAATTTAATTAATATTATAATATTTTTAAAATTCTTTTTTTAACGATCCAATATGCGGATGATAATATCTAGTTATTTTAGTGATGTATAAAAATATTTAAAAATTAATAAATTATATTTGTACAATTTTTTAATATAAACCTTGTAAAATCAACACTTATTTTAAGATAAATTAATCATTTTACACAAATATCTCAATCCCTTTTAATCTTTCAGTACTCTAACTCCCGCTTACACTAATAATTTGTTTCCCCCCTTTACCAAATTTTTATCCCCCCCCCCCATCTCTCAATCACAAACACATAAAAAATATCTCGCTCATTCCTCTTTCACAGCGGCCCTCTCATTTCAATCTCTCGTTCCACCCAGTTCATAAGCTCTCTCAAATTCAATTGGTTTTTACCATCTGATTTAAGGCTTATAGATCAATATTGTTCCTATTTTTCTTGATAATTGCGTTGGATGCTCCTATTCTTGACTCCCAAACTTGTCTTCCTTGGGATCTGTACCCAGATGTTCTTGTCAGTATCAAGAACTGGTACACACAAGAATATGGTGATTATTTGGTTGCCGAGAAACCCCATTTCTTTATAGGGATTGTTTGGCTTGAGCTTTTGTTTCAATGGCCACTTTCCATTGCTGCTCTTTATGGGATTCTTGTTGGGAAATCATGGGTCAAGACTGTTTCTTTGATGTATGGCTCCTCTACTCTCACTGCCATGGTATTATTCTTTTCTCCCCGTTAAATATGCACTATTACTGTAAATTATGTATGTATTATGGGTATATGTTATTTTGTTGATTTTTTATTTTTTTTATGTTTGGTGGTGTTGAGATTTATGAAGGTGTGGAACTGTATTTTGAGTTTATGTTTGATTATATAAGTAATTTGCAAGGGTTATATAACCCAAATTCATTGATTTAAGGCTTCCATATGAGACTTTGGTTTGAGACATCTTTAAATTAGGGCTTCTCAATCGATTAATTAAGGTTTCTTCATTTTATGTTCAATTGATTTCTTAGTTTATGTTCTCTTCGATTTCATTTCAAACAATACTTTTTTCTCTTTGATTTCAGGCATTTGAATTACTACTTGTTCGGTTTTTGTAGTTTGTTCAGTTTGGGTTTCGATTTTTTCAATTATGTGATTTCTGTTTATAGTTTTATTTCAATTATTTATACAATTATTTATGTCCATTATCTTGATTTGGCGTTTTGTTTAAGTTAATGTTGGCTCATTCGACGTATTCCAATCTTTCTTTGGTGGTGCCAGTCTCTTTAGTGGTGGGAACCCATTTGATGAGTTATTTGACAATATTATTGTGGGTTGTTGTGTTATTAACTCTATCTTACTTATTTGGGGGTTTGTGAGGTCATGTTTGTTGAATATAATTGTTGACAAGTGTCTTGTTGATTATCAAGTGGTGGTGGTAGGAGCAGGGGACAAAGACAGAGGAAAGGAGAGGAGTTGTGCATCCCCTTATGCTCTCATTTGAGGACATATACAGTGCTACCACAAAAAAGCTATCACTTTCACATAATGTGATTTGATCAAAATGGAATGGGTGAGTGAATTACTACATTTTCTGGAATTAATTATGGTAGTATATTAGGTTGTGTGTGTGTGTTTTGATATATGTTCATGTCATGGTCTTATATTGAGATTTTATTTATAACAATAAGGGATCAAAATCTGAGTCATCCATGAAGTGTATAGGTTTCCAGCGGTTTGGAATGAAGGTGTCAATCAGGCATCTAGGACCCTGTATGATTAAGTAAATGGTATGGTGCTTTGCTGGATAATTAATTGAATTTGAATTTTGCTCATGTAGTGTTATATTATGTGAATTTATGTATTGTAAGTATGTCCTTGGCCTTGCTTTAATGAGTATCATCAATAGTATTTTGATATTGTTAGAATCACTTGAAAATCATTGAATCATATAATTATATTCAACACCTTGCTTCCTCGGAAGAAGCTTCCCAATCAACTGTATTTATGTTATTGGTCACTTATCTTATACTTGGGTAATTTTTTATTAAATTTCGTTTCCATTTTCTATTATATATTAGCAAAAGAATTCAAACGTATTTATTTAAAATGTGGCTTAGTTTTCATGTTTATGTATATTTTACGCATGTACAAGCAATGCAGATGCAGTGAAGTCGTGACTGCATGTAATCATATTGCAGTGATGTTAGGCTTAATGTATAAGCTTCATTTAACTCCATTATATAGCCACTACTTTCTTGTAACAGACATACTTGTATAATTGTATGGATGAAGAAATAATTTTTATTGTAAATATGTGGATTTATTAATGATAAAAATAGTATCGCAGTTGTGTGGTTAGTACACTTCAATTGCCTTGGTGGAATACTGAATCATCTTTTATAGTTTGCAGGGGATGGATAAAATATGTATTGCCATGTGTCTTAATTAATATCTATTACAATTATAATGGGTTGTAATAGGTACGTCAACTATGGGAAACCTATGGAAGCTTTCAACATTACAGCTAGACCTGGCAAATTGGGTCTGGATCCGAAGAACCGACCCGAAATGTAGGGAACCGAATCCGATTTTGTATCCGAATTTGATAATCCGAAAGTGTAACCGAATCCGAAACAATCCGATCTGAACCGATATCGGTTCAATATAATCATATCCAAAAATGATCTAAAAACCGATTTGATCCGATCCGAAAATGATCCGAAACCGGAATTTTAACCGAAAATAATCCGAAATAACACATCCGATAATAACCCGAAATCGATTAAATCATAACTAAAAAGTATACAAACTGAATATGGCTCAAACTAAATTATAGAATTTAAGTGTATTTCATACATACAATCTTATGGTTCGTTACACTCACATGTACATTATACACTTATACATAATTCATACGTATAATACATGTGTTCGTAAAATAAAATATTAAAAAAATAAGAATAACATTTATTTTGAATTTACTAGAAAGTAAAGAAAAGTGAATATAAATTCATATTTTAAAAAGAAATAAATATTGTATATTATATAGGTACATATAAAATTTATTTATATTTTTATTTGGACATCAATATTTTTTTTTTGAAATTGTTACATTACAAAATTTAGTGAAAATTTCTTTTATCATATTGACCAAAGTCTGAAATGAAGAAATATATTACTTAATCGAGATAATTATTTTGTTTGGTATTATTTTATCAAATTTTAACTATAATTTGTCAAATTTACTTAATGAACTTTATTTAAATTCAATGATAATTCAAATTAATTTAACAATAATCCAAACTTAACTTTCAAATCCAAACAAAATCTAATTTGAAATAAGAAATCCGAAAATATATGAACCGAATTTAATCCGATTTTATCTGAAATTCATCTGAATTTTAATACGATTTTGACCCAAACGAAATCGTACCGATCCGAACCGAAACTGATTCAATTTATGCAAAACCGAAACTGGATCCGAACCGAATCAAATCCGATCCGATCCGAACCGAATAAAAATATATTATAACTGAAAAGTGATCCGATCCGAAATTAATCTGATCTGAAACCGAACCGTTTACCCGAATTGCCAGGTCTAATTACAGCTCCCCAATTGTCAAGTGTAGTGGAACAGCTGCTAGTATTACAAGAAGCTTTATATTCACTTGAAGCTCTAATTCAAGTTGCAAACATATATCTTCTAAAAGTTAGAGCTCTTATTTTAACTGCAGTTCCAGAGGTATTCACCCACACATACTTGATCATAATGAATCCATCTATTATAATTTTCGTGAAATACAGTTGCATCAAGATCCATCTAAATATATTTTTTTATCTCTGTCTATTATCTATTTTAATGCTTTCAACATGTGTTGATGGTAATGCTGTTGAACTTTTCAGCATTGATGAAGTGTATGGAGTGGCATGCCAAAGAAAAATTGTTGGAGTTACATGTTGCAAATGCCAAGGACATAAAAATTGTTATAGAGATGGTTATGTATTCAATTTTTACATTAAAATTTTGTAGGACTCGTAGAGATATGAGATTGCTATGTATGCAATTTTTACATATAAATTGTAGATCAATTAGAAATTTGTGTATTGATAAATTTATTGATTCATTATTTGGTTTGGAGCATTATTTAAAAATTTTTTTTTGTGTACATAAACTATTGTCTAATATAGAGAAACACAACACACACTATAAAATATTTCATCTTGTCCTAGTTGTGTAAATAAAATAAATACAACGCATTAAAAGAAACAAAACGGTTGTCTATAGAAAACTACAACAACAGTTCTTGAAATAAGAAACAATTGTGAGAAAGACCCTTATGTGTTGCATTTGTTTCTAAAAATACTTGTGGACTCAAATTTTTAACAGTAGTATTGATTAGAAAAATAGTTGTGTAAAATTAGGTAAAACAACTCTTTCTATTTGAAAAACCATTGTCTTCATCCAAGAACAACAATAGGTGTTATTTATAAATCACTTGACTGAATTGATTTCAGACAAGAGTTTTTAAACTTCATGTTATTGTTTCTAGGTGTTATACAACGGTTTCCATAACATGGGGCATTGTCTACCAATCTGTTGGACAACAGTTAGTGTACCGTTATATGAGGTGCATATCAGACGGCGCCTCAATACTCAACGGCCAAACAGGATTTCAGACAACGGACAAAAACCGTTGTCTGATTCAGTTTTCCTTGTAGTGATCTCTAAGGTAACTGCTGTGATAGATGCACAGTTTTCTCGCATGGATATTGCAAGCGATCTTCTTCTGGTCAAGGATTACGTGACTCTGCTTTCTGCAACCCTCAGGCAATATGGTTATGATGTAGGTGCGCTTCTTGAGAGCCTTAACAAGAGCCGTGACAAATATCACAAGCTTCTTATAGCCGAATGTAGGCAGCAGATTATAGATCTTCTTGACAATGACACATGTGAGCAGATGGTAATGAGGAAGGAGTCAGAATACCAAGCAAATGTCCTCATGTTCCACCTGCAGACTTCTGATATAATGCCAGCTTTTCCGTATATTGCCCCATTTTCTTCTATGGTTCCTGAATGCTGACGCATTGTTAAATCATTCGTCAAGGATTCAGTCAGTTACTTGTCTTATGGAAGCCAAATGAATTTTTTCGATTATGTGAGGAAGTATGTCGACAAACTCCTGATTGATGTAGTAAATGACTCTATACTTGAAAAAATTCATAGTGGTACTACTGGCGTGTCCCAGGCAATGCAAATTGCTGCTAACACAATTATGCTTGAAAGAGCTTGTGATTATTTTCTTCATCATGCAGCCCAACTATGTGGAATTCCAGTTCGAGCAGTCCAGAAACCCAAAAGTAATTTAACAGCTAAAGCACTGCTCAAAACTTCAAGGGATGAAGCGTATCTAGCTCTTCTAACTTTGGTAAAACAACAAATTGGACGATTTTATGGCACTTACTGACAATGTGAAATGGACTTCTGATGACTTACCCCAGCATGCTGATGAATACATAAATGAGGTTGTTATTTACCTTGACACTCTTATGTCCACTGCTCAGCAGATTTTACCTCTGGATGCTTTGTATAAAGTTGGCTGTGGAGCACTTGAGCATATCTCTAATTCGTATATGGAAGCTTTTCTTAGTGATATTATTAAGAGGTTCAATGATAATGCAGTAACAAGCATCAACTACGACCTAATGGAGCTAGAAACCTTTGCAGATGAGAGGTTTCATAGTACTGGGTTGAGTGAGGTATACGACGAAGGTAGTTTCCGAAGCTGCTTGGTTGAAATAAGGCAGTTGATAAACCTTCTCTTGAGTAGTCAGCCTGAGAACTTCATGAATCCTGTGATACGTCAGAGAAATTACCATGCTTTAGATTATAAAAAGGTTGCAATGGTCTGTGAGAAGTTTAAGGAATCCTCTGAAACTCTTTTTGGAAGCCCTTCAAACAGAAATGCAAAGCCGAGTTATAGGAAGAAATCGATGGAGGTGTTAAAAAAAAGGCTAAAAGATTTCAACTGAGTAAACTTGAGATCTACCTGATTTCGAAATACATCATTTCAATTATTTGTTTCCATCTTTTAAATGAATATTATCATTATTTTCAGACTGCAGTCTAAGTTTCTAGGTGGCTAAATGGATCTTAGGGAATTTAGTATCCTGCTACATGTATTCCAAGAATACTTTGCATGAATCTGTCTCCCCTGTATAATAATTTGTTTTTTCTTTGAATACTGGTTATTACAGTTAGCAACAACTTAATTATTTGAATGTTTGATTCACTTTGAGGATTTTGATACAATATAAAACTCCAGATGGGAATACCAGTTTGGCAGCATTGCCGTTGGTGGTGGGATTAAAAACAGCAAAATACTCGTACATAAATACATAAATATTTATAGAAAATAAAAAAGTTATCAAGTCTAGTTCGGGGTGCTCGGTTCCAATTACAGCCTTAGCAGGTTGCTTGCGTAAGTCACTGATATGCAGTATGATGCTAATTCTGTTTTCTTAACCTTTAACCTTTGAAATACTGAAAAGACTGTATCAGAACATGCTACCAATGGAAATATCTTTGGGAACTCCATATACAACACCAGTTGAAACAGCTTTACTTTATCTGTCAATGCTGCTCAACCAATCAGCGACTGTTCTAGAAAGGACTTTAGTGTCGTTCAGTGATATGGTTTTAAGTCCTTGGGCTATGGCATCGGCTGGAGTGTATACATATCCGGCTTCCCATTTTGGCTCCTGTATACACAAATGATGTTTATATATATAGCATATGGTTATTTACTTATCAGTGAAACATCTGAACTTTTTTATGATACAAGTAATAGTATAACCTACAAAAACATGTCATAAATAGATAGGTAACTACAGAGCTGCTGCCTTATTTATGAGAAATCCTGCTGCTGTACAATTAAGTAGTATAAATTTATGTTTGGACCCGGTGCTTCATCAACTAGCAAAGCATACATTTAGCTTATTTACTTTTCTTTCAGTAGTTTAAAGTTGCAACAGCTAGAGAGAGTGATTTAAGAAGCGGGCAGTTATTTTCATGCTTATGTTTTCAATTGCACTTTTGTTAAGCAAAGTCCTTCCTCAAACAGTAACCAGTTAACCAACAAATAACCCTAGCTTTCAAAATATTTCATCTCTACTATTCTATATGTCGGTATTTAGGAGCCAGCAAAACACAATGCTATAGAGTTTAATCTGTTTGTATAAACTGAGAAATCAATTGCGTGGAAAGTCTGATAATATTATAGGACGAATACAGGGTTACATATATAGGCTAACCAATATGTGGTAGCTTGCTCACCAAGATGTGAAGCCTTAAAACTAGGGATTACAGCAGATTTCCTACCATTACTCAATTACTGAAAATATACTCCTACAATCTCTCCACGCCATATACTCCTACAATCTCTCCACGCCTAGCTAATCAAACTACATACACAGAATAATCCTCACCGCCTGCTACAAATAGAACTACTAATATTGTAATAAAACATATAATTAATTTAGATTATAATTCCAACAAATTCCCCCTTAATCTAAATTACTTTACTTTCTTCCAGACTCTTTACTCCCAGCAACATACGCATCCGTTCGAATTTAACTGTAGACAAAGCTTTCGTTAGCACATCAGCACGTTGCCTCTCTGAACTTATATGCTTGACAACTATTTCTTTCCTTTCGACACACTCACGAATGAAGTGGTAACGGGTATCAATGTGCTTGCTTCTACCATGAAACACCGGGTTTTTTGCTAGATCAATCGCCGACTTATTGTCAATATAGAGAATGACTGGTCCTGTAGGCTCGTTTGTTATCTGACTCAATAGTTTACGCAACCAGATTGCCTGACAAGCAGCTGCTGTTGCAGCCATAAATTCTGTCTCGCATGAAGATAGAGCGACGCATTTTTGTTTCTGAGATACCCATATGATGGCACTTTCATCCAGGTAGAAAGCCATACCACCCGTACTCTTCTTATCCTCAATGTTACCAGCAAAATCACTATCTGAATAGCCTGTTAAAACATTATTTCCACTCAACTTTGAATACAACAGACCAAAATCTATCGTGCCCTTTACATACCTTAATATACGTTTCACAGCATTCATGTGCATCTCTGTGGGTCGTTCCATATGTCTGCTTACGATGCCCACAGCATACGCTATGTCTGGACGCGTATGCACGAGATAACGTAGCCCACCTACAATGCTTTTGTACTGACTTGGATCCACAGGATTTCCTCTTTCATCCTTGGTGATCTGTTCCTGCGATTCCATAGGATACTTCACTGCTTTACACTCGAACATACCTGCCTTCTGCAGCACTTTCTTGGCATATGCCTTCTGTTTTAACTCAATGTAGCCAGTACCCTGTATGACCTCCATTCCCAAGTAGTGAGATAGTCTGCCCAAGTCACTCATTTCGAACTTATCATTCATCTCCTTCTTGAACTTGTTAATAGCTGAGATGTTTGTCCCGGTAACTAGTAAATCATCAACATACACTCCTATTATCAATGTATCACTTCCTTCCTTTCGAGTATACACGGCATGTTCATACGGGCAGCGAATGAAACCCAGACTTTCAAGATACTTGCTTAGTTTTGAATACCAAGCACGTGGAGCTTGGCGTAGCCCATATAGTGCTTTTACTAAACGATAAACCAAATGTTCCTGATTTTCTTTCACAAAACCCTCCGGTTGAGAAACATATACCTCCTCTTGTAAGTCTCCATTAAGATATGCAGATTTGACGTCCAAATGATGTACGTCCCAGCTGTTTTTGGCCGCCAATGCAAGCAACAATCTCACTGTCTCTAGCCTGGTGACAGGTGCAAAGATTTCTTCAAAATCTACTCCGTGTTGTTGTACATATCCCTTTGCCACTAAGCGGGCTTTATGTTTCACAATCTTCCCAGCTGGATCCTTCTTCAGTTTAAATACCCATTTTAGCCCAATAGGTTTGCAGCCAGGAGGCAGAACTGACAACTTCCAAGTTTCATTTTTCTCAATCGCTGCAATTTCATCCTTCATCGCCTTTTCCCATTCAGGTTCAATTGCTGCCTGTTTGTAGTTTACAGGCTCTTCGATGCCCATCAAAAATAACTCATCACCAGGTTCTATTGCTTCTGTTTCGTTGTAGATATCCACCAAAGGTCTGTATCGCTTTGGTTCACTGCTGAAACTTGATGACCCAGAGCTGGAGTCAGACTCTGAGTTTTGACTTGGCCCAGTACGTGTCACGGGTGTAACTTCTCCTGAGTGGATACCATCACCATGTGTACTTTCAGAATGTGATGTATGAGATTCACCAGCACTTGAATTATCTTTTTCCCTCTCTGAATCAAGACCTGTGATTATAAAGGACCCACCAGATTGATTAGAACCTTCATCTTGCTGATTCCACGACCATTCTTTCGTCTCGTCGAAGACAACATCTCTACTTATATGTAATTTTCCACTCCCCGGATCATACAACCGAGAGGCTTTGGTGCCAGATTCACGACCAAGGTACACAACTGCTTTACTTCGATCGTTCAACTTTGTAGTATGCACACTGGGTATTTTCATGTATGCTATACACCCAAACACACGTACATGCTCCAAGCTCAGTTTCTTGCCTTTCCAAGCTTCGTAAGGTGTCTTTCCTGACAGGGCTCGTGTTGGTAGACGATTAAGAATATACACAGAATGTCGTACAGCTTCTCCCCATAGTGTAGATGGTAGTTGCTTCTCTTTTAATATACTTCTTGCCATTGCTACAACAGTTCTGTTTCGTCTTTCCACAACTCCGTTTTGTTGTGGGGAGTAAGGTGCTGTAAAGTGTCTAACAATGCCCGCTTCTTCACAATATGTTTTAAAATCATTTGACAAGAACTCTCCACCACGATCTGTCCGGAATACTTTGATCTTGTTTTCAGTCTCTTTCTCAACCATAATTCGGAATTTTTTAAACATATTCAAGGCCTCATCTTTATTTTTCAGCATGTATGTCCACATCTTTCGACTGTAGTCATCTACTAACAACAGAAAATACCTGTTACCAGCCGTAGTAGGAGGTGAAATTGGTCCACACAAGTCTCCATGAATTAATTCCAACTTCTTAGCAGCCTTGAAATCAGATTGACGAGGGAACGGCTTTCTCGCTTGCTTTGTCATTAAGCAGCCTGAACATGCTTCCTTGGGTTGAACAAAACTTGGTAATCCATGTGCCATCTCATTCACATTCATTAGCTTCATAGCTTGGTAGTTTACATGACCAAGACGAGCGTGCCACAACCTAGTTACTTCTTCAATTTTAGATAGTAGGCACTTCGGTTTATTTGTTTCGATGATAATTTTGTACAGCCGATTCACAGACTTTTTAACCTTCATGAGTAGCTTCCCTTGTTTATCATGCACCCACAAGAAATCACCACTTAGTGTCACCTGATTTCCCTCCTCGGAGAGTTGTCCAAGGCTTATGATGTTGTTACATAGTTTAGGAATATAATACACCTCGCTTAGTGTCCTTTCTTCTCCATTTTTGCATTGCAGTACAATAGAACCTCTCCCTTTAATTTCTACCAAAGATCCATCTCCAAATTTCACTTGCCCCAGGATTTTTTCATCTAAGCTTGAAAATTTAGATCTCTGGCCTGTCATATGGTTACTCGCGCCATTATCCAGATACCATACATTCGATTCTTCTCCGGTTGTCTTTTGTGCATTTAATCGTGGTTTGATCTCCTCATTCATCAGTACTACATTGTTCTTTTTCTCTCCACATTTTTCAACCAACAACAACGTTGGCTCGTCATCTTGAGTCTGAACCAGGTTTGCTTCTGCACTCTGTTCTTTTTCCCTCCTTGGCTTGCGACATTCAGCAGCATAATGCCCAAAGTTACTGCAGTTAAAGCATCTGATCGTACGTCTGTCTCTGCCTCCGCGTGTATTTTCTCTGCCTCGATATCTAGAGTTCTGGGCCCCCTCCGTTCCCCCTTTGTTTGATCTCTTCATCCACTCTTCCCTAGTGAGTAGGAGTTGCCCATCCTTGTTTTCCCTCTTCAACCATTCTTGCTCTGTGAGTAAGAGTTGTTCTCCCGTGTTTTCTACATGTCCACGGAGTCGTTCCTCATGGGCCTTCAATGAACCTACTGCCTCTTCCACCGACATTTCCTCCACATTGCCAAATTGCTCAATTGTGGACGCAATTTGCAAAAATTTTGAAGGAACTGCGCGAAGCAGTTTCTTTACCACATATGATACCTCGATCGTCTCCCCAAGTGCCCTGATATTAGTTACCAGGCCATTGAGTTTCATACAAAAGTCATCCAATTTCTATGAATCTTTCATATTCAATCCCTCGAATTCAGCCTTCAGAGTTTGTGCGCGTGCCTTCTTGACTCTATCCGCTCCCAGACATAAGGTTTTAATAGCAGCCCAGGCTTCTTTTACAGTGCTCTTGTCCGCCACCGATAATAGTATATCTTCAGGGATTCCTTGGTATATAGCAGCCAAAGCTGTTTTGTCAGTTTTTTCTTCGATCACCGCTTTGTCGTCTTTAGTTTCAACAGCCGTCCATACTCCATGTGCCTGCATAAAAACCTTCATCTTCAAGGCCCATACAGTGTAGTTACTTTTTGTTAACATAGGGTACGTTAAACCAACTGTGTTGTCCTTAGTCTTGCTCATCTCCATGGCGTTTGGCTCGCTTTAGACCTGGTTGCTTTTGATACCAAATATAGAGTTTAATCTGTTTGTATAAACTGAGAAATCAATTGCGTGGAAAGTCTGATAATATTATAGGACGAATACAGGGTTACATATATAGGCTAACCAATATGTGGTAGCTTGCTCACCAAGATGTGAAGCCTTAAAACTAGGGATTACAGCAGATTTCCTACCATTACTAAATTACTGAAAATATACTCCTACAATCTCTCCACGCCATATACTCCTACAATCTCTCCACGCCTAGCTAATCAAACTACATACACAGAATAATCCTCACCGCCTGCTACAAATAGAACTACTAATATTGTAATAAAACTTATAATTAATTTAGATTATAATTCCAACAAATGCAATGGTTACAGTAAGCAGAATCAGGCTAGAATGTTAGATAAAAGTCGGGAACACTCGCCTTTTTTAAACCAGAATAGCAAAAAAATTAGTTATGCATCACAATTGCGCAAGTGATATATAAATTTATGAACTTCAGTAAAACATTGAGTACCAAAATGAGAATTGATTACCTGAATGCAAGGTGTTGTATGGTTACCACTCAGTGACACCTTTTCCAATGTACCACCTATACAGGCAACCCGAGGTTTTAACGTCTCTTCAAGAAGGTCTGTCCCGTCAATTGTGTCAGAATTTAACTTAACCTGCATCAAAAATTCAAAACCTGAAGAACACTATAATAATGTCATTTTAACTGAAGAACACTATAATAATTTCATTTTAACTGAAGGGGTACTTGTCGGGTAGCAAATTGACTACCAGTAGCGTACGCTGAACATTGTATGATTTCTTGAAACAATCCCGATTTTCTGATGGTGTAGGCCTGAACTCTGATACTCCTTCAGCAACCTATTATAAATCTTTGAATTTTTAATAGAAAATTACAATTTAGACGAAAAGGATTAAATTAAGTTCACGTACAGCTCCAGCAATATTTTTACTATTGAGTGATTTTTCATGTCAGCTTGCCTTAAAATTCAAACAGGTAGCTACTGTTTTCTTTAAAACATGTTGCTTCTTCTTAATTTTTAATGAAAATAGCAAATAAGGGTCTTAAATTTGACAACTTAATTATCAAGCAGCATCAATTTTTTGCTCTAGAATTGGTTATCAAGATTTATGTACTGAAGATAAGGAGGTTCTTACAAGCCTATTTTAGATTATCATTCAAATAAATTCAGGCTCTTGCTCTAGCAGTATTGTCATCGCACCTTTACGGGAGGTGGGGTGTGTTGTGTGTGTTTAATTAGACAAACCTAGCAGTATCTGTTGGGAGTAATTAAAAACTACACAGCAATAATAGGGCAGTTATATGAACAATTAACAAGAACAGGCAGATTAAACCAATTAACAAACAAATCACAAAAGTAGAAACAAGATATATAAATTAGTAACTGTATGGACAAGAGAAAAGATAGAAATCTTAGCTCTAACAGAAACTTTTCCGCATACACTGAAAGAACTAATTGAAGAGCTGAGTCGTCAAGCCTTGCTAGAAGTCTTGGCTGTTCTTGAAGAGATTATTGCCCCACTATGCTGTATTGGGTTGCAGCAATAACACTGTTTCCAGGATAAAACAGCACAGAGTACTTAGTCCACAAATACGTAGCACTCAACAGTGACTTGCACCTCAGTTCGCCCAGAAAACCTTATGCAAAATATGTATGAATGTGGAAGACATAGAGTATGGCTTCTAGGGTTTTCCCAAAATTATGTTAAGACTTCAGTCACCTCTATCTACAACGTTTTTATGTATTTATAATACAATAAAACGTAACAGCAGATAAAACATTAATTAAAATAATTATTCTGACTTAAAAAACATTTAATAGAATATTTATCAGAATCAGTAACAGTTACCAGAATTTAGCTAAAGTCTGATTAGGTCCATCAGAGTTTATCTGCTAAACTCTGACCAGCAGAACCATCAGAGTTTATTTGCTAAACTCTGACCTGACCCATCAGAGTTTATCTGTCATTAGTTCCATCAGAGTTTAACCAGTAAACTCTGATCTGACCATCAGAGTTTTAAACTCTGACCATATCAGTTCCATCAGAGTTTATCCGGTAAACTCTGATCTGACCATGTTAAACTCCGATCGAGCTAATCCATCAGAGTTTATTTATAAACTTTGACCCAACTCCTATTTGTAAACTCTGATCAATAACCTTACTAACTCAATATTCATATTAAAATAATAGTCAAGTCATAATTAATTAATCATGTAATAAAATTTCACGCCCAGGTCGCCTCGCGTACGCGAGACGCCGAGACATTCGCCCTTCGACCAGACCCGACCCGAGGCGAGGCGAGGCGGTGGCGGCGCGCGCATGTGTGTGCGCGCGAGGGCACACTAATACACTATGCACACTCACATTCCTTAGTAGTTGACACTACTCTTGCACATATATGCATATAAAGCACTCACACCTATATTACATATTCTACGTGGGACAACCACTTACAACCCATTTCAAACTTGCAACTTCTACTCAATTTATTTATGGATTACACTAAGAAAATGTTTTAGATCCAAATATGAAAGTTTAAGTCCTCATAGCAAGGAACAACTTCCAATCGTTAGTTTCCGGAAATTTCATCAAGAACATATATAAAATATGTCTCAAACTTTCCATTTTCTAACAATCCCCCACAAATCCATACAGAAATACATATCAGATCCTACTCATGACTTACTTTTCAGAGTTGGTACCAGTCAAGGTTTGAACCCTCCTAAGTCCTCTACTTCGATGGCTACCGGATATAGATGGAATGTTTTACCTTGAATCTTTATCCGTTGATGTGTAACCACACTCCATAGACGACGACAAGTCAAAGCACTACAAGGAAAACTGAAACAGAAAACGGTTTTTCCCCGTTGTCTGATACCCTATTTGCCCGTTGAGTATTGAGGCGCCGTCTGATATGCACCTCAGATAACGGTACGTTAACTGTTATCTGAAAGAGATCAAGACAACACCTCATGTTCTAGAGACCGTTGTATAACACCTAGAAACAACAACGCTATGTTGAAAACCACTTGTGTGAAATGAAGTGAGTCAAGTGTATTGAAAATAAAATATGTTGTTGTTCAGGGGTTAAGACAAAGGTTCCTTAAATAGAAAGAGTTGTTTTATCTACTTTTACATAAGAGTTTTATCAATGAATATCATTGTTGTATAGCTGAGTCCACAAGTATTTTTAGAAAAGAATGCAACAAACGAGAGCCTTTCACACAACTATTTGGTACTCAAGGACCAGTTGTTGTAGTTTTCTACAGACAAAGCTTTACCATGTCTTAAAGTGTTGTCACAATTCTAACACACAACGGATATTTAGTAATTGTTTCTTGTGTCTGGTTGAGTTAGACAAGTATTTTCTAAATAAAAAGTCTTGTATAAATAGCTCTATTACAAAATTTTGTTAAATTGCTAGTTGTGTTTCACTTGATCACACAATTGTTTTAGTTATATGCTTTGTTGTGTTTTATCTAGTTAGAGATTGGTTTTTTGTCATAGTGTGTGTTGTGTTTCACTTACTTGGGCAATGGTTTTTGTCATAGTGTATGTTGTATTTGATTTAGTGAGACAATGGTGTCTTTGCTTTGTAGGTGTTATATTTGTTGTCTTTAGACAAAGTTTTAGTTGGACATCAATTTTTAGTTGTGTTTCTTATCATCAAACAAATGTTTTTCTTTTAATGTATTGTAGAATATTTCTTCCCACAATGGTTAGTTGTTTAAAAGCCATTGTTTTAGATGCTTACAAACAATATTTTCAAAAAGCTGGCCATTGTCTGATGTGGTTAATAACAATTGTATTTATACATGTCCCATTAGCTAAACATAGGACAAACAATGGTTTTGGGAAAAAAATAAACAAGCTATAACAGAAAATCAGAAAGCCAAAAAATATCAATACTACATTCACCAAAAACTACCAAAACACAACCATTCATTCACTAAAAAACCACCAGAATCATCCAATCATTCACCGACCAAACCACCATTACATCATTCTAAATCCAAAATCAAAAGCAAAATAACCAATAATTAACAAGGTTACCAAAACCAACCAAATATTTTGGGATGAACATCCAGATTAAAAATTCAACAGATTCCCATTAAAAATCCTAAACCATCCATGTTCAACCAAAAATACCAAATGCCTTGACCTTGAAGCTTTTAAGTAGCGTGGTGCTTCATGAAGTACTCTGCCCAATCAATCCTAATTTCATTGATGTCCTCGACACTGTAAGCTAGGTTTGTCCTTCGTAACCACTGTAAAATAAAGTGCAACTCAGAGATTGTCACCACAAAACACAAGAACATTGACACAAGTTTATGAAAATTATAATTTCTACCTTTGTTGCAAATCTGAATTCCTTGTCCAGGGATATTTCTTTCATATAACGCATGATAAACAAGCCACAATCTGTACTCCCATTTTGGAGAGGAATGCCCTGATAAATACACGAAGAAATTATAGAAATTAAACATGCATGCAGAGACCAAAGAACTGATTGATAACATATATATTACGGAAAGAATATTACCGCCAAATTCTCCCATACTATTTTCTTCTTCAAAAACTTCTTCGCATTTTCCTTGTAAAGCTTAATGCCACTGCGCCAATATATTAATATATATCAACAGTAACACATAAGCACTTAAAAGATTGAACATTAAATAATTTTATGATGTGGCACTTACTTGTCAACCACTTCTGTCCATTCTTCAGTTGCTATCCGACGCTTCAGTGGGTCCATGTGGTACACCAGTTGCGCGTCTGGGATCACAGCAGTCAATGCCCAATGATTCCTAACAAAGGATGAAGACATTATATATATATATATGTCACATTATTTAATTAGAACATAATTTCATAAATACTAATCGGAACATGTCAAATTTATACATTAATATATTAATCAAAGTCATAAATAATAATAGAAAGCCAATTTAACATGAAGTTTGAAAGAACCTAAAATTACCAAGAAGGAAAAGAAAATAACATTTGTTTTTACAATTTCTCTTATTTTTTAGTAAAGAGTGTCCTAAAAAAATTAAACACTAACTCAATAGTCAACATATTATTGAAATTAAATTCTCACATCGATAATCTTTTTCTTTCCTGGCAAGTCGTTGACGATAAATTTTATATTACCCGGCTCATTCCCTCAAACACGGTCCTCAACTAATTAACATGATTAATCACCATTAATCTTTCAGTTATATTACTCTTATTCCGAGGAGTGATTAAAAAGTAAGTGTGTGTGTCAATTGAATTGGCTACTGCAATTTGTACTATATGACATGCTGAATAGTAACAATGTGAGTCTAGTTAATTCCACAAATTAATGACTTCAATTATTTACGAGTTTCCTCCAATTTATATATTAATATATATGCTCAATTAGGTGAAAAGTAATAAACATCAAAAAATTGTTTCCAGCAAATAATTCCTAATTAAAAGACACTTTATAGAACTTAATTTGTAACAATACCAACTCTATTTCAAAAAACTTAAATATTGAACTGTACAACTAAAAATTATATATTATAACTAGATATGCAAAATAAAGCATGTCACATGGCAAAAGAGTAAAATTAAAAGTGAATCTACATATCACAAGTAACAAAGTAATAAAAGTAAAATATAGGGGTACTCACACATGGTTATATGGCAACAGAAATATTTGACCTGGCTTAGCATTCTTAAATCTTAAAGAAAGAGCTTTTGACCTTTCTCCTGCATTTCCACAACCGAGGGCGCCTATCTTTCCAGGATTAACAAATGATATCATCTCGGACATCTTATGCCTTCTCAAATGGTCTTGCAATATACTATATAAGAAAATTAAACAATCATTTAAACAAGTTCAAAATTCTAATCAAGAACCACATAACAAATTTTTCAAATTTGAAACTTACTTTATATACAAGCAAATGACAGAGCCTGAGATTTCCCCACCACTGCACAAAGCATGCACGTCTGATAAAAGAATAACATGTTTAGTGCTTTCTCCAAAACCTTCTTTGCTCAGCTCAAAAGTGATTGTACGGTCATCCATCAAGGCATTTTTTGCCCAAAGCCATAAGCGCTTTAGATTGGGGTTGTAATCTCCACCCATCTCAACCACAAACTCAAGCTCTCGGACACAATCTGTATACTTCTTTAACTTTTTCCCACCAATTTTCTTACTTTTCTGAAATGGAAAATTTAAAGAGAATAATAAGAATGCAAACTGAACTATTAAAAAGAATTAGACTCACTATTCTTTACAGCTAAAAAAAGAACATATGTTTAAAACAAAAGTTAACCTTTGCAATTTCATTCGACGGAGCACAACTAGTCTTCACTTCAATTATGAGGTCTCTCGGCCATGCAATAAATGTTCCCATAGCTTGTTCGACAGTAATGATTTCATCCGCAATAGGGAAAGGAATCTTAGCAGAGCCTTGGACTACACGGGTAATCGAGACTCGTGCATTTTTTTTTCCAAGCGGTTTCCCATGAAGAACATTACAACCTGTATCAATTTTTGCATAAGTAACAACATTGGTTCGCGAGCCAACGGCCAGCTCCCACTCCAAACAACTCTTGGCTGGTAATTCATCGGCTTTCTCACAAACCTCCCGATCAGCCCTTTCTTTGACCCCATTCTTCTTCTCTTCAACATCAGCCTTCTCTTCGATCTCAGGCTCCTTCTCCTCGATCTCAGCCTCCTTCTCCTCGATCTCAGCCTTCTTCTCTTTAATCCTAGGGATTTCGATGAGATCCAGTTTCTTTTTTACACCCTCTAACTCTTTTAAAACACCCTTCGAACAGCTTCCTTGTTGTGATCCAAAATTTGGACTATAATTAAAATCAACTTTTTTTCCACACAAAGATGCTTTCAGTTTTTCCATCTCTGCCGCCCAAAAAGCATCTCTCTCACGAATTATTTTTTCGGTCTCCTCTTTCATGAATTTCTGAACACCTTCTTGTATCTTATCATCAATAGACCTGCTTTTCCTTTTCTTCCTTGGAAGATGAAAATAGGTGGACTGCTTAACATGAGTCCCTTGCCCACGTACTCGTCCTCGGTGCTCCGGCTTACCGAGCACCTTTGTTAAAATATCATCACTTCCCTCCTCTGTCACTTCTCCATCCTCAAGTTTCTTTTTCATCTTCACCTAAAAAATGAACAGAAAATGTCAAGCATAAAAGAAAAAAAATAGAACACTAATCCAATATCATAATACATGGAACCAAAATAGCCCGATCAAACCCACTAAATCAAGAAAACTTTATTCATTTAGCATTTATCATTAGCATCTAGTACAATACAACAAACCATTTTTCTAGTGGACATCCTAAAAAAACCCTTTCTAGCTTATGTAACAAGTTCAAAAACCATCAATGTTGATAAATATAAAAACAATCTATGCATTTGAGATAAATGACTGACACCTAAAAAAACCCTTTCTAGCTTACGTACGTTCCTTGGAATATTAATTTGACAAACAGATCAATAACATATAATTATACATGTTTCATTAATACAACAAAACTGAATAACTTACAATATCTTCAGCAATCTTTCTAACTTCATCCGACTTAAAATTACCATCTTTATCTTGTCGAGCAAGCACCCATGTAGATGATCGATCTATCTCAATTTCTGGATCACCTCCAGACTGGATATGTACAAACATATTTCAAAATCTTAACATTAAACCATAATCATACAACGTCATACTAAAATAAGAAAGTAATATGTTTCTTGATCACTAACCATTTCTTGTTCCAGGTTCGCATATCCCTTACGAGACATATAATGAGGATAATCATTCATACTCCTTCTCTTTTTTTGATCAGTGTGGATCACCTTCATAAAACACAACATATAAATGTTAGTTACAAAGATATCCCAGTAAACAGATGGATAAAATAAGAATTTGATAACAGAAAAGTGACACACTTACAGAGAAATTATCAGATAGGCGGTCAGCAACAAAGAGATCCCAATGCGCCTTCTCGATAGATGTGTAGTCCCCCGGAGGATGCTCTAGCAGTTCAGGATTATTTCTGTATGGAAGGATATATTGGGTTGTTAAACGACTTTTGAACTCCCTCCATTTCGCGCATGCAGAATTGAACACCATCTTCCTTGCTGTTGATGGCACATCAAATGCAATATTGACACATTCCCAAATCTTTATTTTTTTTCCTTCGGAACTTGTTTCCAAGACTCATAATATATTGGAACTTTAGTTCTGGCAAGAACACCAATATAAGATTGCATCTCCGTGGCTGCTGGACCATAAGCTTCACCCTTTAAATTGAAAGAAACCGTCAATTTGATTCCCAATATCTTACGCCTAACGATCCGATGCATTGTAACAGATCCTCTCTTTAAAAGTTTTAGTCCGACTTGTTTGATAGGCTTTTCTTGTTCCACCCGTTTCCTCTTTCTAGACAATTTACTCTGTAAGTTTGTGGAAATTGCCTTTTTCTTTGTAGTCTGGGGAGAAGAATTCACAAGGCAAGACTGGACTTCATCCATCTTGTTCTTTTTTAATCGAGGAAAGAATCTCATAGGGGTAGACTGCGCTGCCTTCGTCTCGTTCATTTTTGATCGAGGAGAAAATCTGGTAGGGGTAGACTGCACTGCCTTCGTCTCGCTCCTTTTTAACCCAAACTAAAGTCTCATTTCAAGATTCAGATACCCAACTGAGAAATTAAAGAAACCCTAAACAAGAAACAGAGTATATACTAACATAATCAATTGCATGCATATGTAAACGATACACCACATAATGATACAAACACACAGAGACATAGATGGAGATAGATTCATAGAAAGACGGAGAGAGAAATATCAAAATGAGATAGATAGAGAACGAGACAAACAAAGAGAGAGATACATAGAGAAAGAGAGAAACACACAGATAGAGAGAGAGAGATGGAGTACCTGTTAGAGTTAGGGTTTGAAGAAGATGGGAGATGGGAGATGGGTTTGTCGGGAGAAAAGAGTCGAGAGGGAGAAATGAGGGTTAGAGTAACTGGGAAGAGGGTTTGGATTTAGTAATTGGGAAAAGGGGAAAAGGGTTTGAATTGATTAATCGGGAAAAGGGGGGAAATGAAAATTTAGGGGGGAATGAGGGAAAAAGGGGGGATTTTATTTGTATTTAAATTAAAATTATAAATAAAAAATTTAAAGATTGGCTGAATTAATTTGATTTTATAATATTGTTTTTAAATTTATTAAAAATAATTTTTTTTAAAAGTTATATTTGTATTATTTTATGTGAGGATAATAATTTAAAATTAATAATATTAGATATTGAAAACTGAATTAGTTGATATCGGTTTTATAACTTTTAACATATGACATTGTTGTTATTAACATTATACCTTGGTTTCGTAGAAATCAATATCTAAAATAACATTCAGTAAATATATCCTAAATATTATATTTTAACATAAATAAAATTATATAATTAAATGAGATTTCTGAATATACATTTGTAACATATAAATTCTAGACTGAATCGTAAGTTAAATCTGAATTAGTTGAGGTCGGTTTTATAACTTGTAACATATGACATTGTTGTTATTAACATTATACCTTAATTTCGTAGAAACCAATTTCTACGATAATATTATGTAAATATATCCTAAATATCGTATCTTAACATAAATAAAACTATAACGTAAATATATCCTAAATATCGTATTTTAACATAAATAAAACTATATAATTAAATGAGATTTCTGAATATACATTTGTAACATATAAATACTAGACTGAATCGTAAGTTAAATCCGAATTAGTTGACATCGGTTTATAACTTGTAACATTTGACATTGTTGTTATTAACACTATATCTTAATTTTGTAGAAACCAATTTCTACAATAATATTACGTAAATATATCCTAAATATCGTATTTTAACATAAATAAAACTATAACATAAATATATCCTAAATATCGTATTTTAACATAAATAAAACTATATAATTAAATGAGATTTCTGAATATACATTTGTAACATATAAATACTAGACTGAATCGTAAGTTAAATCTGAATTAGTTGACGTCGGTTTTGTAACTTGTAACATATGACATTGTTGTTATTAACATTAAACCTTAATTTCGTGGAAACCAATTTCTACAATAATATTACGTAAATATATCCTAAATATCGTATCTGAACATAAATAAAATAAAACAATTAAATATGATTTCTAATTACATGTTTGTAACATATAAATTCTAAACCGAGTCATAAGTTAAATAGTAATTACTTGACGCAGTTTTAAATATAATTAGTATAATAACAAAAAAAATTAAAGCAATAGAGATAACGGTTTTTTGTTATAAAAGCGTTATGTGATCTAGACAACAGTCTTTTCACAAATTCCGTTACGGTTAAACTTTTACTACAACGATCCCCTATTAATAAAAACCGTTGTGTGTATCCGACAACGGTTGTTATGTATACCCTTATGGTAAAGCCTATCCGACAACGGTTTTCTTATTGTAAAGTCTATAAGACAACGCTTTTCTTGGTATACCCTTATGGTAAAGTCTATCCGACAACGGTTGTTGTGTATTATACAAACCGTTGTGTGTATCAAACAACGGTTAAAAACCGTTGTGTGATAATAAACTTTTTTCAAATTTCTCCATCATAAAATATTATCTTATCTATTAATTTCAAAAAGCACGCACTCATCCCTTTGTCGGGAACATCTATGTCTGAACTTCAACTCACACCTCCCTTCTTCAAAATTAAATCAAAACCTAATCACTCCTTCCTTCTTCAAAATCAAATTAATCACTATGTTTTTAAAGCTAAATTTCTTCTACATCTCATCTAAATTTCTTCAACCCTTCTAAATCTCATCTATGTCTCATATCATCTGTGTTTAAAGCTTTCTAATTTATGTCAAATCTCATCATGGTCATCTCTGTTTAGAGCTTCTTCATCTCAAATCTGTGAAGTAGTTGAAGACAACCAAACCTCCCACTATCTTAACTAAGGTATTTTGTTGTGACAAAATTTGTTTGGCAATTTAAAATTAGGGTTTATAGTCATATTGGGGGATTTATGTTTACTGTTTTTTGCATTTTATCACTTCAAGCTTTGCATATAGGCCATATATATGTATTTTAATTTGAGGGCACATATAGGCCATACATAAATAGAGCTTTGCATATAGGCCATATATATGTATTTTAATCTTTTTATAAAGAGAAATATATATAATTGCTAAGTTGCTGAATATTGAGGATGTAAACCAAGTAAAGATTGGTTAGCCTATGTCCCAGAATTGGAATAGCTAAGAAATCACAAAGAATGACTTGTTTCTTTCAAAATAGTTTTATATTTAAAGTCCAGGGATTTGGTTTGTTTCATTTTAATAGACACATGTTATTTAATTTTTACGTGAATGATGGAAAATATAACCCATTAGGCAAAAAAATAACTTCAATGTCAATAGGGACTCATTTCATGTTTTTGTCATTTCAGGGATCGACATAAAATTGCTACAAAGAAGGACAAGATGTTATGTATCTTCATGATTGTCCTTGCTGTCTTCTCTAACCTGGTGGCTATGTATCGACATAAAATTGCTACAATGAAGAACAAATTTGTATGCTCCACTGGTACATTTATTACCTTAGTCTAGAATAAGTGTTGATTCTTTTTTATTTTAAAAGATAGATAGGTCTTGGGTGCGGGCTGATAGAAGAACAAGAGAGTTCCAAATAGGAGTGGATGAATTGTTGTTGTTTGCATTTGAGAATGGATTTGATGAAAACAAAATCAGTTGTCCATGTTTAAGGTGCGCACACAGTAAATCCTGGAAAGCTCGAATAGTCAGGGATCATCTTTTCCAATATGGCATTGATCAAACCTACAAATGTTGGATTTGGCCTGGAGAGGTAAATACAGGAAGTAAACATGTCACTGACGAGACCGGCAGTTCACAAAGTGTGGATCAAATCCAACATCAGACCGACAATACTGACAATGATATTTCCCTAGATACCTCGAATTTATTTAAACATCTACGATCTGACCAAGAACCCCTTTATCCAGGATGTGAAGGATATACTAAGATGAGTGCTTTAGTAAAGTTTTATAACTTGAAAGCAAAATATCAAATATCCGATAGTTGCTTCTCTGAGATTCTACTTCTATTTGGGTCTATGCTCCCAGAAGGCAACACTTTTCCCTCCTCATTTAGTGAAGTGAAGAAAACTTTGTGTGCTTTAGGAATGGAGTATGAAAAAATACACGTGTGCCCGAATGATTGCCTCTTGTACCGTGGAGAGAGAGATGAAGATGAGACGAGATGTCTAATTTGTCAAGCCTCTAGGTGGAAGTTGAATAAAAAAGGAGAGGAACTGGAAGGGATTCCTGCAAAGGTCTTATGGAATTTTCCGTTAATACCACGTTTGAGAACTTGACTTGGCATGACACAGAGAGAATCAAGGATGGTAAAATGAGACATCCAGCAGATTCACAAACATGGAAGGACGTCAACGCAAAGTGGCCCGAGTTTGCCTTAGATCCTAGAAACCTGCGATTAGCTTTATCCTCCGATGGATTTAATCCTTTCTATGGCACAAATATAGATTATTCTTGTTGGCCAGTTTTGATGTCCATTTATAATCTTCCACCGTGGCTTTGCATGAAAAGGAAGTACATTATGTTATGTCTGTTGATATCTGGACCAACTCAGCCCGGTAATGATATTGACGTGTTCCTTAAACCACTTATAGAAGATCTACAGAAGTTGTGGCATGGGAAGCATGTTTATGATGCATACAAGAAAGAGTCCTTTTTATTAAGAGCCATTTTGTTATGGACAATTAGTGATTATCCTGCCTATGGCAACTTGTCGGGCAATATTATCAAAGGTTATAATGGTTGTACTATCTGTGTTGATAAAACAAAAGCTACGAGGCTGGTTAATTATCGTAAGATAGTGGTCATGAGGCATCGTAGGTGGTTACCCCGACATCATCCGTACAGAAAGCAGAAACAAAATTTTGATAACACCGTGGAAAAAGAAATTGCTCCAATTCCGTTAACTGGAGAAGATGTGTTTAAAAGAGTACAACATTTAAAGGGCCATGTCTTTGGTAAGACACAACGACAACCTAGATTGAAGAAAGGTAATGATCGGCCTATTTGGAAGAAGATGTCAATATTCTTTGAACTTGAGTATTGGAAGTTTTTACCTGTTAGGCATGTTCTCGATGTGATGCATATTGAGAAAAATATATGTGAAGCTTTACTTGGTACCTTGCTTAATATACCAAAGAAGACAAAAGATAAGGAATCTGTCCGACTTGACATGGCCGAAATGGGGATAAGAACAGAGCTGAGGCCAAAGACTCCCGGAAAAAAGGAGAAGTTACCTTTGGCGTCTTGGAATTTAACTCATTCAGAAAAAAAGGTTGTTTGCTCATCTTTTCTTGGCATGAAGTTACCTGATGGTTTTTGTTCAAACATTAAGAGTTTAGTTTCGATGGAAAATCTTCGACTCGCGGGAATGAAATCTTACGACTGCCATATGATTTTGCATCACTTGCTCCCGATTGTAATTCGGTCGTCACTACAAAAACAGGTCAGGAATACTGTTGTTAGGTTTTGTCTTTTTTTTAAGGCAATTTGCAGTAAAGTTATTGAGGTGGATAAGTTAGAGAAAATGCAATCTGAGTTGGTAGAAACTTTATGCCACCAGGAAAAATACTTCCCCCCTTCCTTGTTTGATTTAATGTTTCATCTCTCGGTTCATCTTGTACGAGAAGTTGAGTTGTGCGGGCCAATTTTTCTTAGGTGGATGTATCCGTTTGAGAGATATATGAAGACATTCAAGGGACATGTAAGGAATCGTGCTCGTGCAGAAGGTTGCATTGCAGAGGCTTATATTGCAGAAGAGACCGTTGAGTGTTTGGCCAGTCACGAAGAAACAACTATTGGGGTACGAAAAAGTGGAAGTCATACTAAGGACGTCGTATGCAGGCCATTATCTGGTGCAACCATGATAACCCCCAGCAACACCAATTTGCACCTAGCACATTTATGCCTTCTACAAAATACTACTGACGTTAGGCCATATTTTGAGTATGTCATTAGTCTGTCATTACATATTTTATGCCATTATGTCATTATTTATGCAGTTTGTTTTAATTCCATGCAGTGAGCACATGGCATTGTTAATGACGATTCATCTGGAACATGAAAATGATGAGATGTGGTTAAAGAAGGAGCAAAATGAGACATTCCTGAAATGGTTTAAAGAAAAGGTACTATAGACGTTTATTAACAGTTATGTGCAATTTATACTACTCCTTGGAAACATGAATCATTTTACCTTAAATTTTTATATTTTTCTTTGAAGATTGCTTCAGATTTGGTGAATGAAAAAGAAGTGTCGGAAGAGTTAAGATGGATTGCAGACGGGCCCAACAAGGATGTACCAACATTCAGCGGCTATAGAGTGGATGGAGTTACGTTTAGTACGAAGGATCGTGATGAGACTCGCCAAGTTCAATGCAGTGGTGTGTGTGTCGTAGCTGATGCAATGATTGTGCAGGTTAAAGATCAAAACATTGAGCATTTGTCCCATACATATTACGGAGTTATAAAAAGTATATGGGAGTTGGACTATAACACCTTTAGAGTTCCTATTTTTCGTTGTGAGTGGGTCGATATGGATAAAGGAGTTAAAGTAGATGAATTGGGATATACGTTGGTTAATTTAAATAGGTTGGGGTTTTTAAATGATCCATTTATCTTGGCAAAACATGTTAAACAGGTTTGTTACATAGACGACCCTCTTGATAAATTATGGTCAGTCGTTTTGAAATTACACGAGAAGAAGTACTATGAAGAGAGCGATGATGAAAATGAGGGATCGATCGAAGTAGAACTTGAGAACGATTGTTTTGTTCCCAATTTACCCGATGTCGATTTAGATGATGATGACATGGCTAGTTACATGCGAGATGACGTAGATGAATTCATTCAACTTTCATGATGTAATTAAATTATATATACTTTGTGTTGGTCTGATTATGATCTTTGATGGTTGCCATGCTTTGGTTATTAATCTGGCAGGTCTTAATTGTTTTTTTTTTTCATGCTATAAATCAGACAAGGGTTTTTAACAAATAAACCCTTGTTAATATGAATAACAAACAACGCACCAGAAACACTTGTTTGAAGGTATCTTCCATAATACAATGAAGAAAACACTTGTCTTATTTCAACAATGATTTCCTGAAACCTTGTCTGAATTATATTCCAACAACACTTCTGAAACCGTTGTGTAGAGTTCTTACTTTGCACAATACAACATTGAAAAATTGTTATCTGATGAGCTCTATCAGACAACACAATATTGTACTGTTATTTGAAAACTTCTTACATAATACCTCACAATAAACACTTGTGTGATTTCAATAACAGTTTCCCACTGAGAATTGTCTCAAGTCTATTCAAACAACAGCTTTATTAAACCGTTGTATAGAGCTATTTCTTTGCACAATACGACATATAAAAACTGTTGTGTGATTGAGTTTTTTAGGCAACCGTTTTAAAACTGTTGTATAATACATGGATCAGACAACAGTTAATTGGGAGCAAAAATAAAACATTGTCTGTTAAATCTAGGCAACGCTTTTTTCTCTGAGCGTTGCCTGAAATGTGTTGTCTGATGCTGTTTTTCTTGTAGTGAAGGCTAAGGTGCCGATCTATGGCTTTGAGACGTTAATGGTCATGTCTCGATCTTGTTCGTCGAATACCACACAATAACATTCGCTTAGCTGGGCATCTCCAAAGATGTACTGCCAATATCTCGTCTCACGACTTGACCCCATTCAGAGTTCTTAAAACTCTTGCTAACCAGCAGTTACAGTACCTCTTGAGGTTTACAGGGGAAAGACTCAGATACGTGAGTATCTATATAATTGTAGTAGAGGTACTACCGAATCACCAGCACAACTTGTTATTACCACATTAAATACACTTCGAGGGATCTCCTCTCAGGTGTATTGGGTTCCCGCTGTTGATGACTCAAAATGGGTTGTCAGTCCCATCCCTAACCTCGACTTAAGGACAACAGCATGCTCAAGTCCCTTAGTCAAAGGATCAGGCAGGTTGTCTTGAGTTCCAATAAACTCAATAGCAATGATCCTGTCAGACACCAAACCCCTTATAGACTTTAGTCTAACTTGGACGTGTCTCTTTGTTTTCATATTATACTTCTTACTGTTTATCTTTTCGATAGTTGTACGACTATCACAATGAACAGCAAGAGTAGGAAGCGGTTGGCTTACTACAGGAATCACAGACATAAGTCCATGCAACCATTCAGTCTCTGTCCACGTGGCATCTAATGCACACAACTCAGCCTCAAAAGTAGACTAAGTTACAATAGTCTGTCTAGCAGACTTCCAGGATATAGCTCCCCACCCGCAAGGGTAAACACGTATCCAGTCACTCCATTGGAACCAGATTTTTTAGCTATCCAACTTGCATCACTATATCCCTCTAGCACTCCAGGAAACCTCCTATAGTGCAAACCAAGGTAGATGGTGCCTTTTAGATATCTAAGCACTCTATCAAGAGCATCTCAATGAGTCTTATTTGGACAGCTAGTATATATCGCTAACTTAGACACAGAATATGAAATATCTAGTCTAGTACCATTAGCAAGATATTGCAAACTCCCAATAATCTGAGAATATCTTAATTGAGACACAGGAACTCCTGACTTATTCTTGACAAGAGCAACTTTTGAATCATATGGCGTGCTTGCGATTCTACAATTTGAATAACCATACTTCTCAAGTATAGATTTCTCTATATAATGAAATTGTGATAAGGTTATTCCATCAACTGACTGAGTCAGCTTGATACCAAGAATCACATTAGCAGCACCCATATCCTTCATTTCAAAGTGCCTTTTCAAGAAACTTTCACTACGCCATAGATGGCCTGATGCAACACTGCCATTCTGTTACATTTGACCCATTTTACGTTGCATTAGGCCTAATGCAACGCGATTTTGCCATTGCATCTGCGAGCGCTGCATTTGCTATCTAATGCAACGCTTTAGTTTTCAAATGTAACAGTAGAAAAAGTGTTGCATTAAGGCCCTAATGCAACGCTTTATTGGCCAAATGTAACAGTAGATTGCGTTGCATTAGTTTTCAAAAAAACTGATTAAATGGGGTCAAAAGGTGGGACCCACAACTGCCATGTCAGCAACTGGGCCCCAACATCCATGTCAGCAGTGCACGTCAGCAGTGCACGTCAGCAGTGCCACGTCATTAGTGGGCCCCACTCAGGAGTGACACATCAGAATTGCCACTTCAGCAATAGCCCCACCAAGTGGGATTGTGGAGCCCACTTATCAAATGCAACACAATACTTGACTCTAATATAACACTATTTCCTCTATTGCAACACTGTCTTTTTTCTTTAAAGTAACACTTTTTATAGTCAAATGTAACACTTTTATCTTATAATGTAACAGTAGACCTTTTGAATAATACAACACAATGTGTGAATTTTGCAACATTAATATTAGAAGCAAATGTAACAGTAGTAAAAAAAAATTGCAATATAATATTTGTAAATATGTTATTCCCATTAAATTGAACCTGCTAACAAACCATTCAAAATCCCAACACCAATTCAGAAATGTTTGTATACCAAGAGAAGTAGCAAAATACACAAGAAGTTCGTAAAATGTCACCTAAAAAACCCATTCTGTATTAGTTGTCACGGCATATTATACACAGCAAAAGAAACAAGCAATATCGTCACAAACCACACATTTAACATTGGTGCACACACTACTGATTGCTCTTGTACCCTCTTCAGGAATGGTTAAATTTAGATTATCTCCAACACGTTCTGCATATGGCAGTTATCCAACAGCAACAATAGCATATGAATAATTGTTCAATTTAACGTATTCAGGATCAGGGTCCTCAATATAATACACTTCTGTAGTTGGATCGATTGTGGCCATTACAGCATTTAGTATTGTCATTCATGTGCATCAAATAACATTGCACTTATGACGTTAAAGAACATAAACAATATTTTGACTATAAAGAGAATGAAAATGGTAATACCATCGGTGGCATTGTTTCCGCTAACTCCTTGCCATGCAATAGTCCAGCCACCGCATTGGTAACCTAAATTGTTAGCATGACTACCGGCAACCAGAATTCTGTTGGATTTTTTGGGCAGTGAAAGTAAAGGTGTATCAGCCGTTTTTCCATTCTTCAATAGCACAAGTGATTTCCTCACAGCTTCTCTTGCCAATTCTCTGTGTGCCTATAGTTGGCCAAATAAATTAAATTAACTAAAATAATCATTCATAGTCAATTCTGAAACTGAAAGATTCAAGGGGCAAACCAACCTTGCAACCAACCTTGCAACCAAGATACTTGACATAAGTTAGATCTGCTATTGGATTTTCGAAAAAACCCATGGTAAACTTGACCCTCAGAATTCGTTTGACAGCATCATCAACACGATCCATAGTAATGAGATTATTCTTTACCAGATAGGTCATATCATTGAAGAATTCTGTATAGTTTATGGGAACCATGACCTAAATAAACTTTTCTAGTTAGATACAAAAATCTATATACACGAGCCAAGTATATGGTCCGACAAGCTTTATTAGTGTAAGATATACTACAAATTAATATAAAGAAAGAGTTTTATGTGCTACCTAAACTATAAAGAGTATTTAAACTATTTAAGGTTCAGCCATTTCTACATAATCTAATTTAATGACCATCAACTTTGTGTCAATAACAATATTGAAGAAAGATCCCCCAAAGGGCCAAACTACAGTGAAAAACAATTATGGATACTAGAAAAGAAAACATTACATTGGTCTTAACCTATAGAAGCTGTATCCTACTTACCCTTTTTATCTCCGCAGGTGAAACACGAGTCATATGCGGGGGAAGCTCATCTTTTTCCAAATCCTAAACAACCAGGAAAACATATTACAATGAGTCTTAACATTTCAAGCAATTGATTGCAGAAAAAAGAATCCCAACAGTAAGACTTCATACCAGTTCGCCAATCAATACAACATTCTCCCCACGAATTATATATAGCCCTAATGGAATGTCACAATATATTTCACCAACAATAACTCGCTCACATGTACCTTCAAGAACAGCATTAGCTGCAGCATCAAAACATATATTATCAGTTAGCTTAACTTCTGATAATAAAAATATCTCTCATATAAAAGGGAAATATACAGTACCAAATTGATCAAAAGAACGAAGTATTCCCAACAGTTTTCTCCCGTCTCGCAGCAAAACAAGAATTTTCTCTGTATACAACATAAAAAGACAAGTTGAAAAGATATACACAGCTTCCTTGGTTCCCTATTATTGAAGTCATCTGTTATAGATGTCTAGATTAGCATATAAGTGGTAAATCTCTAGAAACTGTGACAAGGCAGTGGTACTGAGCTATAGTTATGTGGTCTTCATGAAAACATAAACACAGCTTAAACCACATAATCCCACCCTCACATCAACTAGTTTAGACCAAGAGGAATCAACACCACAAATCATGGATTGTATGCATCATTAATCTAATCCTTTGTAGCAGCATATAAAACAAACAAGTACATAAACTAGTTTCTCTACAATAAATATAATTAAACTATTGACTAATAAAAATAAAAGATCATTTTTAATTTCATTCCACATCAAGTACCGCCCCCCCCCCTGTTCTCAATGCTCCATATATACAATGTTTGGAGTACTCAGAAAAATTGTTTTGCTTGTATATTTTTAAAAAGTGGTTTGTCCCACATCAAACATCAAACATGTAGGAGGTAGTATTATCAGTATATAAGACTCAAATTCACCACCAAATCCTACAAGTCAGGACCTTTTGGAAAGCAATGTAATTACCTGTCACTAGTAACAAACAGTAATGGTGTAGTTTAACAGAGCTACTGACTAACCATGTCAACTCCGGCCAGAATTGATTGTCGAAGCTCATCAGTGTAGTTTTTGTGGGGTGGGTAATCAATTTTGTCAACACCCTTCCAGTCTGATATAACAAAACCCTGCACCAGTTACACAAAAATTAGCACTAGTTATGTAATACTCTTATATGGAACTTCTGTAAAGATATACTTACTCTGAATCTGAGGGTGCCCTTGAGAAATGTAGTGAGTAGATCACGGTTAGCATGCATCTTAATTCCATTTAAGCTGGAATAAGAAGCCATGACTGTCGACACACCTTTTATGACTGCAGAGTAGTAGCCAGGCATGTGAATTGTGAGCAGGTCATGCCAATTTACTATTGTGTTGTTTTCATTGATTCCTTTCTGTGTGCCTCCATCTCCAACGAAGTGTTTTGCACAAGCCATAACCTTATCGCTATTTTTTTAAAATCATAACAAAAACAAGTTAAGAATGCAATTAGTTAATAAAACACACGAATCTTAACCAAGTCAGGATGCACGAATTTTGCAATAAATCGAACCTGGTTCTCAAAATCTCTGAAATCTCTGCAATAAAGCAAGAATTGTTATTCCAGCTACATCACCGATTACTTGTATTGTGCTGCAATTTGAATTGAGAGACCCCAATATTAGAAGATAAAATATAAAATAAATAGATAATAGATCAAACTGCATATGTAGTCCAGTGGATCCAACAAATCCCAACACACACACACACACACACACATACACACAATGTCAAATATTTAAGATTTGGGTACCTGGGAATATATTTCTAGATGTAACTCATCTAGAAAGCTTTGTAACGGAGGATCTCTGGCTGAACGAGCTCGATTGGAACGCCGTTGATTTTGATCAATCCGCGGCCGCGCTTGCAGTGAGTCACGGCGACGGCGGTCTTTTTCCGGCCGAAGCATTGGACGGATTCTGGTGGTGTCGCCGCCATTGTTGGTTGAGAGAGTGATTGGTTTTGTTATGTTCTGCGCCGCTCTCTCAAATTTGAAACCCTAGGGGAGCAAGAGCAAAGAGAGTGTGTTTATTTAAGCTTCAGATTAGGGTTTTGTATAGGCGAGGCCTGATTATTGGGCCTTTAAATGGGCCGTTAGATTTAGGTGGCCTTTTATTTTATTAATTTGACTTGTACTACTAACTAGTACTTTATCACAGATTGTTGTCTCTATTTTTTAAAAATACTTATCGACGATCCAACCGTACGGATGTTAATATATATCTAATATAGTGATATTCCCAAAATTTTAAAAATTAAAAAATTATTTTAGATGGTACATTTTGTAGTCAACTATTAATTTGACTTGTACTACTAACTTGTACTTTATCCCAGATTGTTGTCTCTATTTTTTTAGAAATACTTATCGACGATCCAACCGTACAGATGTTAATATATATCTAATATAGTGATATTCCCAAAATTTTAAAAAATAAAAAAATATTTTAGATAGTACATTTTGTAGTCAACTATTAAATTGACTTGTACTACTGACTAGTACTTTATCCCAGATTGTTGTCTCTATTTTTTTAGAAATACTTATCAACGATCCAACCGTACGGATGTTAATATATATCTAATATAGTGATATTCCCAAAATTTTAAAAAATAAAAAATTATTTTAGATGGTACATTTTGTAGTCAACACCTGATTTGACTTGTACTACTAACTTGTACTTTATCCCAGATTGTTGTCTCTATTTTTTTAGAAATACTTATCGACGATCCAACCGTACGGATGTTAATATATATCTAATATAGTGATATTCCCAAAATTTTAAAAATTAAAAAATTATTTTAGATGGTACATTTTGTAGTCAACACCTGATTTGACTTGTACTACTAACTTGTACTTTATCCCAGATTGTTGTCTCTATTTTTTTAAAAATACTTATCGACGATCCAACCATACGGATGTTAATATATATCTAATATAGTGATATTCCCAAAATTTTAAAAATTAAAAAATTATTTTAGATGGTACATTTTGTAGTCAACACCTGATTTGACTTGTACTACTAACTTGTACTTTATCCCAGATTGTTGTCTCTATTTTTTTAGAAATACTTATCGACGATCCAACCGTACGGATGTTAATATATATCTAATATAGTGATATTCCCAAAATTTTAAAAAATAAAAAATTATTTTAGATGGTACATTTTGTAGTCAACTATTAATTTGACTTGTACTAATAACTCAAATGCAACACCAAGTGCAAATGCAACACTGAAGGACCAAATGCAACGCTTTCTTGCCACGTCAGCAAAATGTGGGCCCCACACGTGGGTCCCACACATAACACGTCAGCAGAAGTGGGTCCCACATGCTGACATCATCACTACCCCGTCAGCAAAATGTGGGTCCCTCAAAAACTCAAATGCAATACCAAGTGCAAATGCAACACTGAAGGACCAAATGCAACGCTTTCTTTCCACGTCAGCAAAATATGGGCCCCACACGTGGGCCCCACACGTGGGCCCCACACGTGGGCCCCACACATAACACGTCAGCAGAAGTGGGTCCCACATGCTAACGCCATCACTGCCCCCGTCAGCAAAATGTGGGTCCCTCAAAAACTCAAATGCAACACCAAGCGCAAATGCAACACTGAAGGACCAAATGCAACGTTTTAGTACCACATCAGCAGTGCCACGTCAGCAAAATGTAGGTCCCACACGTGGGCCCCACACATGACACGTCAGCACAGGTGGGTCCACCTGCCACGTCAGCAGTGACACGTCAGCAAATGTAGGTCCCACACGTGGGTCCCACATGCCACGTCATCATTTTTTGTCCTAATTGCTCACCAAATGCAACGCTTTTTCCCCTGGTGTTGCAAGGTGCCACACTACAATTGAACTGCAACACAACTTTCTAATATAATGCAACGCTTTGTTTGTAGTATTGCAGTTGCTAAAAAAAAGTAGGCTAATGTAACGGAAAATGAGTGTTGCATTCTAAAAGTATTGCATTAGGTCGTTTATGGCGTAGTGTTTTTGTCTCGTTAATAATCTCAATATTGGTTTGAAACAACAGTATGTCATCCACATACAGGCACAAAATCACTTTTTCATTTCCTTTAACCTTATAGTAGACACACTTGTCACTTTCATTAACCAAAAATTCTGAAGTCAAAATAGTTTCATCAAACTTTTTGTGTCAGTCTCTAGTTGCTTGTTTCAAGTTGTAGATCAATTTGACTAATTTACAAACTTTCCTTTCATTGCCAGAAGCAACAAATCCCTCAGACTGATCCATATAAATCTCTTCTTCAAGATCACCATGAAGAAAAGCTGTTTTACATCACTACGCCATAAACAGCCTAATGCAATACTTTTAGAATGCAACACTCATTTTCCGTTACATTAGCCTACTTTTTTTGAGCAACTGCAACACTACAAACAAAGCGTTGCATTATATTAGAAAGTTGTGTTGCAGTTCAATTGTAGTGTTGCACCTTGCAACAGTAGGGGAAAAAGCGTTGCATTTGGTGAGCAATTAGGACAAAAAATGATGATGTGGCATGTGGGACCCACATTTACTGACGTGTCACTGCTGACGTGGCAGGTGGACCCACCTGTGCTGACGTGTCATGTGTGGGGCCCACGTGTGGGACCCACATTTTGCTGACGTGGCACTGCTGACGTGGCAAGAAAGCGTTGCATTTGTACACCAGTTTACTTATGTGCTTTTGGGAATGCTTGTTACCGCATATTTTTACCCTTATTTGGAAGGAATTTAATTCTCTATTTTGGAGTGAAGGGTTTTATGTATTTTTTAAATTTCCATGCTCCTTTTTGTTTAAGTTATATAGATGCTTGGATTTTACATCAATCCTGTGGATAAACTGTACCAATGCATCTCTTAAAGTTGTCACCTTTGGGTAATTTGTAGTTGTTACTGCATATGTTTTGCAAAACGTTGACTGCATCTGATACCAGTACACATGGTGGATTTTCAGTTCCTCGCAGAGCTGCGGAAGACTGTTTTGCACCTCTGGTATGTTACTCTTTATTCAAAATTTCCCTATAAGTACGTTGATAGCTCCTTACTGAAGACTTCTGTGATCTTTGATGTTTATTTTCTTTTTGCAGGATTATAGAGAGCAAAGACCCTCTCAAGAACTCGTTGCCAAGGATTTGCATGGAGTAGAATGGAAATTTCGGCATATATATAGAGGTGGGTAACTGATTGAATTGTGTCCTATATTTTAACAGACTGGAACCTTTTTTAGGGTGATAATACATTTCAGGCCAACCAAGGCGACATTTGCTTACCACTGGGTGGAGTATTTTTGTTAGCCAAAAGAATCTTGTTGCAGGAGATGCAGTCCTCTTCTTAAGGTATACATATATTTGATGCTAAAATGTTTTGACTAAAGTAGATGTTGTGTCTTATAGATTTGTTGTCGTTTGAGGAAAGTTTTGATCAGCGTGATTGCTAGAATCAGTGAGACAGAATGAAAAAGTAAAATGGTGGATTTTAAGCCTAAGAATGTGACTGGATAATGAAGACCAGGAGATTAGTCATTTGAAATTATATTCACCTGGAGAATAGTAATATATTGTTATAGGTGTAATGTTAGATGGGAGGTTGTCATCTTGTTTGTAGAGATGTTTTATGTCCAATTCTGAATTTTCTAGCAATCAAAGTGTCCTAAACTGAATCAGTGCCTCAGGGTGCATTATCAGTATTATTTCAGACAACTCAGAGTTAGATAAAGACAAAAAAAATCTAGTTAGTAGATATATGTCAAGATAATTACTTGTAGAGGTAGAGGTGGAGAGCTGAGACTGGGGATCAGAAGAGCTGCCCGACCTAAAAATGGGCTTCCTGATCGAGTTAATGGGAACCAGAGCTCTAACCACAATATCCTTGCCTCGGTCGTTAATGCAGTATCCACCAAGAATGTGTTTCAGGTTTTCTACAGCCCAAGGTACTGTTTCTATAAACATTTATTCTGTAATGGAGGTTGTAGGATTATTAATACTTCTTCCTAGTTGAAGATTAGTCATCTTTGTGATAACAATAATTTAGACACTTGATATGTTAGAAAACGTACTGGATGCTGCTTGTCCATTCTTTATGAGCCATAAAATGACGTACTGTTAACAAAACAATTATTTGAATATATTTACTATATTAATTTCCTAAATGACAAGAACAGTGGAGTGTGTAAAAACAATGGCTACTTACTATGAATATATAAAAAAACTTCAACAGGGACGAATGTTGTTATTGGTGTTATATGCTTTAAATGACATGTTATTTATTACTTTTGCTGAAATCTTTGCACGTCTGCTTTTATAAATTCAAGAAAATTAAAATTAAATAATTAAATCTTCAGGGCTACTCATGCAGAATTTGTTCTGCCCCAGCAAAAATATTTGAGAGGCATCAGGAGTCAGGTTCTGGTAGGTACACGATTCAAGATGAAGTGTGATGTGGATGATGCCCCCCTAGAAAGAAGGTATGTCGACACATATGTTCTCATTAAGTCACTACTGTGCAGTACATAAAAATGTGTCACTACTGACGTGGCAATTCTGATGTGTCACTGCTGACTAGGGCCCACTGATGACGTGGCAGTGCTGATATGGCACTGATGACGTGCACTGCTGACATGGATGTTGAGGCCCAGTTACTGACATGGCAGTTGTGGGTCCCACCTTTTGACCCCAATTAATCAGTTTTTTTGAAAACTAATGCAACGCAATCTACTGTTACATTTGGCCAATAAAGTGTTGCATTAGGGCCTTAATGCAACACTTTTCCTACTGTTACATTTGAAAACTAAAGCGTTGCATTAGATAGCAAATGCAGCGCTCGCAGATGCAATGGCAAAATCGTGTTGCATTAGGCCTAATGCAACGTAAAATGGGTCAAATGTAACAGAATGGCAGTGTTGCATCAGGCCATCTATGGCGTAGTGCATCCATTTGATGGATGATAAGACCATGTACGAAAGCCAATGCTATAAGTATTCGAATTGTTGTCATTCTTGCAATAGGAGAGTATGTATCAAAATAGTCAATTCCTTCCATTTGCTTAAAACCCTAAGCTACCAGCCTAGCCTTATACTTATCTATTGAGCCATCCGGGTTCATCTTTCTTTTGAAAATCCATTTACATCCTATAGTAGTACACCCAGGAGGGAGATCAACCAACTCCCATGTTCCGTTAGAAACAATAGAGTCGATCTCACTCTTTACAACGCCTTTTCAGTGCCTTGACTCCGAAGAGTTCATGGCTTGTCGAAAAGTTAAAGGTTCGTCCTCGACATTTAAGTGATAAAATCACTTCTAAAGTCCTTAACTACCTTTGCACGCTTACTCCTTCTAGGTTCATCTATTTCGTTAGGAGTAGAGCTACAAGCAGGATCCGCCCCCATATTTGTCATCCTCTCCACATGATCAGGAATGGAACTCGATGTGCGAGTGGGATCATCATCAGAACTATCCTGAGGTATACTAGTTTTCACAGGGAACACATTCTCAAAAAATGTTGCATCACGAAACTCAACTATAGTGTTTGCCACTATTCCATCTATGTCAGATTTTAACACTAAAGATCTCATAGCGGTAGTTGTTTCAATATAGCCCAGAAAGATGCAATCAACAGTTTTTGGCCCCAGTTTCTTTCTCTTGTGTTCAGGGACAAGTACCTTTGCAAGGCAGCCCCACACACGAAGATACTTTACACTAGTCTTTTTGCCTTTCCATAATTCATAAGGTGTTTTGTCCACATGTTTCAGAGGGACTCTGTTCAGAATATGGCAAGACGTATTCAGAGCCTCTCCCCACATGTACTTAGGCAACCCAGAATTAATAAGCATACTGTTAATCATATCTTTAAAAGTTCTGTTCTTTCGTTCTGCCACCCCATTAGACTCAGGAGTGTATGGTGGAGTCACTTCATGAACTATACCATTGCTTCTGCAAAATTCATTAAATGACGTACCCGTATACTCTCCTCCTCTATCAGACCTCAAACGTTTAAGTACTTTGCCAGTTTGTGTTTCAACTTCATTTTTATACATAATGAATTTATCTAGTGCTTCATCTTTATGTTTAAGTAAATAAACATAGCAGTATCTACTACAATCGTCTATAAAGGTAATGAAATATCTTTTATTATCTTTAGTCAAAACACCACTGAATTCACATATGTCTATGTGTACTAATTCTAATACTTCTAAATCCCTAACAACGTTATGAAAGGGTTTCCTTGTTAGTTTAGCAGTCACGCATACTTGACATTTAGATTTCTTTTCGATGACATACTTTGGAATCATCTCTAAATTCATCATATTCTTTAGAGCACCAAAATTTAGATGACCAAGACGTGAGTGCCATAATTCAGATGATTCAACACAATTCACAGAAGGAACAACATTATCATTAATAAAACTGCCCAAAACAGGCTCTACATTTATTAAAAATAAACCGTCAGACAAGTAACGTTTGCCAAAAAATACACCAGTATGTGTAATAACTACTTTATTACACTTCAAAGAAAGTTCGAAACCATTTCTAACTAAACAGCTTCCACTTATTATATTTCTATGAATGTCAGGAACATGATGCACTCTAGTAAGGGATAGAACACGCCCAAAAGCAAACTTCAGGTCCACGTTTCCTACTCCAAGTACTTGAGCAACACTAGCATTCCCCATCATCACTGTCATTCCTTGAATCTGTTGATAAGATACAAACAGAGTAATATCAGTACAAATATGTACATTAGCTCCAGTATCAATTAACCATTCATTTGACAGATAAGTGGAAAGTAGTGTAGGGTTGTAGGTAACATACCCGTCATTGGTTTCAGAAGCAACAGCCTCACCAACAACCATGTTAACCACAGACCCACCAATGGTTGCAAGCACAGTATTAGTTTGTGCTACCACATTAGGTTTCTTCGCTTTCTTAACAGGACAGTCCTTATTCCAATGACCAACCTGTCCACAAGACCAATATGGTTTGTTTGCCTTTGGTTTCTTAGCCTTGTTCTTGTCATTTTTAGGTTTGTTATTCTCCTTGTTAGTGACAGACTTTTTTTCTGTCCAAAAGTCACTACGTTCACCTTCGAACTCCCATATTCAGCAGGCATCACATGTCCATGTTTGGACTTGTGTTATTCCTGCACAAAGATGTAACATCAAGTTAGTCTAGGTGATCTCTTTTTTCTGTCTTTTCAGGGAGAAAACAAACTCTTCCCAAGACTTCGGGAGCTTTTCAATCACTGACATAACCTAAAACTTCTCATAAAGGTCCATTCCAGACTCCTTCAAAGCATGTACCAACATCTCAAACTCATGCACTTGCTCTGTCATGGATTTAGTATTCACTAGTTTGAAATCAAGGAACCGAGCCACAGAATACTTTTCCAGACCTTGTGAGTCAGTATTGTGGGTTTGGTCGAGCTTTTCCGATAAGAGCTTAGCAGTGAAGGCATCAGATGAATAAATATCGAACAGAGTATTCGCTAAAGCTGCCAAAATAGCAGCCCTTGCCACTCCATCCTTTTCAGCCCACAAAGCATAAACCTTAACAGAGCCAGTCTGCTCTTGATTCACAACAGGAGGATCATATTGCACCACCGACCATAGACCCTTAACCGTTAACCATAACTTTATTTTTTCTGCCAACGAGAAAAGCCAGCTCCACCGCTGAACTTATCAGGCATACCAGACAGATCAATAGGTTGTGGGAAACAGTACGTAGCACAATCAATAGCAGTAACAGTAACCCCAAATCCAGAACTAGTAGCACCAATAACAGGAGTTTCAGTTTCGTTAACCATCTTGTTAATTAACAATATATAACTATGATAATCTCTTCACGATTGTTGGGAGTAATTAAAAACTACACAGCAACAATAGGGCAGTTATATGAACAATTAACAAGAACAGGCATATTAAACCAATTAACAAAACAAATCATGAAGGTAGAAATAAAATATATAAATTAGTAATTGTATGGACAAGAGAAAAGATAGAAATCTTAGTTCTAACAGAAGCTTTTCCGCATACACTGAAAAAACTAATTGAACAGCTGAGTCGTCAAGCCTTGCTAGAAGTCTTGACTATTCTTGAAGAGATTATTGCCCCACTACGCTGTGTTGGGTTGCAGCAATAACACTTCTAGGATAAAACAGCACAGAGTACTTCGTCCACAGATACGTAGCACTCAACAGCGACCTGCACCTCAGTTCGCCCAGAAAACCTTATGCAAAATCTGTATGAATGTGGAAGACACAGAGTATGGTTGCTAGGGTTTTCTCAAAATTGTGTTAAGACTTCAGTCACCTCTATCTACAATGTTTTTATGTATTTATAATACAATAAAACGTAACAGCAGATAAAACATTAATTAAAATAATTATTCTGACTTAAAAGGCATTTAATAGAATATTTATCAAAATTAGTAACAGTTACCAGAGTTTAGCTAAAGTCTGATTAAGCCCATCAGAGTTTATCTGCTAAACTCTGACCAGCAGAACCATTAGAGTTTATTTGCTAAACTCTGACCTGACCCATCAGAGTTTATCTGTCATTAGTTCCATCAGAGTTTAACCAGTAAACTCTGATCTGACCATCAGAGTTTATAAACTATGACCATATCAGTTCCATCAGAGTTTATCCGGTAAACTCTGATCTGACCATGTTAAACTCTGATCGAGCTAGTCCATCAGAGTTTATTTATAAAATCTGACCCAACTCCTATTTGTAAACTCTGATCAGTAATGACTCAATATTCATAAATATTCATATTAAAATAATAGTCAAGTCATAATTAATTTAATTAATCATGTAATAAAATTCCACGCCCAGGTCGCCTCGCGTAAGCGAGACGCCGAGACATTCGCCCAAATCGCCCTTCGAGGCGAGGCGAGGCAGCGGCGCGCGCGCGAGGCACAGTAGTATACCATGCACACTCACATGCCTTAGTAGTTGACACTACTCTTGCACATATATGCATATAAAGCACCCACACCTATTTTACATATTCTATGTGGGACAACCACTTATAACTCATTTCAAACTAGCAACTTCTACTCAATTTATTTATGGATTACACTAAGAAAATGTCTTAGATCCAAATATGAAAGTTTAAGTCCTCATAGCAAGGAACAACTTCCAATCATTAGTTTCCGGAAATTTCATCAAGAACATATATAAAATATGTCTCAAACTTTCCATTTTCTAACAATATCGTCCTCAACCCTTTACCGGAGGTTATATATGTGTGTGTGTTTAATTAGCCAAAAAAACAAAAATTAGTGCTAGTTTCTTTGTATCTTCAACCGCGACATGTGAGTTAGGCATGCACGTCCTCATCAAGTCAATCCTATTTATGTGCTCTATTTTCTTTGATATAAATATACTTTGGCATTTATTGCACCTTGATAGAATGAGCTTGTTTCTTGCGTGTTATGCCAAACGAAGCAGTCAATCTCTGAAGACATAAATATTATCGCCTAACTTCTTCAAGAAAGACCGGAATATATATCGACTATATATGTCTAAGACAGTGACAATTAGATGAGCGGAAAAGTCTACAAACATTAAAAGCAGTGTATTCTATTTCGAGACGCACATACATAAATATAAGTACCTATATTCTCTTATAAGAGGAGGAATAGCTAAAACAAGCACCCCCATTACATATATCATATAGGTCACTTTATAACCTGATTAAACACAGATGGCAGCTGATCAGCAAATTTGTTTAGGGAAACCCGGGCTTCTGGATCAAAGTCTGATGTCATTGCCTCAGCTGTATCAAGCAGCATCTTCTACGCATCTCCAATATACATGTATAGGTAAGGTGAAACAATATAAGGGAAAGTACAACTGCTTACATACAACTTTATGGTAACTTATTAAGCTATCTAAATATATGTTAGGCATGTATATAATGTGCATAGCCAAACATTGGTATACTACGAGATTTTTCCCCAAAAAAAAATCACACGTAACCATATTTAGAAAGTTACGGCTAGAAATATACTGGATTTTGTTATGTTTGTTGTGTCACGCAATGCCCCTTGACTCCACATCAGCATGATTTAGTCTGCTTTGGGCAAAATACTAATCCCGCAAGGATGTGTTTATGGGCTCCTCCCTAAAGGGCCCGTACTAATGTAGTTATATAACTACTTATATTGAGGATTTGTATTATGTATTGTAGTTGTTGGGTTGGGTACCCTCAACAACTATTAATTATGTATTGTTCGTTTGTTTCCACTTTGACTGCGGATTCATTAATATTGTATACTCGTGTGAATGTTGAGAATGGTAGCAATCATAAAGACAGTGACATTTCTCATAAGTGATAGTAATGCATAGCATGATTCAACCTTTTACTGTACTGATAAATTTTAGATAAGCAGCAGCAACATTAAAATCATGTATATGCAGATGCCTCACGCTTCACAATTCTTTCAGTGGTCTCAGGAACACGTGGCGGAGAATTATTACAACAGGATGGATATCATACCTACATTTTGTTTTAATATTTAGTTAAGAACAGACTTCACAGGCTGAGGAAGGTCACCAAAGGCATGCCTCAAAGATTTTAATGTATCAACTGGGTTTTCTAAGAGCTAATTAACACAAATATATCAAAGAAGGTGTTCCTCTGAGCTGCTAATAATATACTGATGACAACTTTTATATCAGATATTGATTGTTTTATAAATGTATATTTTTAGTATAAATTTAAGTTCGAAATAAATGGAATTGTATATGCAAGATTAACAAATTATTAACTTTACTTTCTTGTGCAATGTAATATATATAGGAAGGTTCTCTTGTGCAATATAATATATATAGGAAGGTGCTCAAATGAGATCCAAATTTAAAATGAGAATCGTTAGTCTCAAACTAAATCACCAAGTTCTTATATACCATTTTGAAATTTTGGTAATTTGTTTTAAATCTCCATTCTCATTTTAACTTGGCTGTCACTGGAGCATGAATATAGAATTATAATTAAAAGAGTATAAATGTTCTACACTAATTTTAGAGATTTTGTATCACTAATTATTCAAGATGCATAATGAATAAATATTATCATTCAGGAAATAATTATTAAAAAATTAAAAAACAATTTATTCATTCAGCATTCAGTTATTTGTTACTTCAAGATTATTAATCATTTATAAATTATAATTGAGATTTAACAAATGACCCCCTAAATCTTGTTGTAAGCGACAGATGTAGTCGGCTGAATAGACAAGAATACATGTATCAGACTTTTGCGCGGCATATATGTTTTATTAGATATTTCCAATATCATATTTTTATGAGCAATTCCATACAAGTCACACAAGAGGTGTTCAGTATTTATATACTTAGGATTTAAATCATTTTAATAGTTGATTTCATTAGTAAGAGTTATACAAAGTAATTGTTATTGTTTTTAAATAATATTTAAGTGGGAATCATTGGTTATCTTTATTCCAAATGCATATTTGTTTACTTATCGCTAAAAATTAATACACACACTAAACCATGATATTTGTTAAGTTGTTTAGCCTATGAAACCCATCCTATAGATTTTTTTTTGTTATTGATATCCTCTAAGTGTTAGTTTGATTTCTTCTAGTTCAATTGAATAAATTAGAAACTTATGCTTTCTTTATGGTTCGACCCATACTTGCTCGTACATGAGTGCGCTCGTGCACTTATGGTTATTATCACTTAGGGATTTTTCCTTAACACGTACCTAGAAACTTCAAGAAGGAAAAACTGGGGAACATTGTTGACGTGTATGTGGAAGTAGAAGTGTAAGATGGCACTTCTTCCACTTTAATTTTTAAGAGTGCAATTACTAAATTACTTGAAAGAAATTAACAGAAAATTCATGTCAAAAAATTGACACGGAGGAGTTATTAAAAGACAAATTATACGCTTTAGCCTTGAAGTACATCAAATATTAAATGTACAAAAGAAAGCTAAAACATGTAACATGAGAACACTACAAGAATTCCTTGTTTTGACAACGGAAATTGCCAACGGAAATATTTCTGTTAGTGATTCCTAACGGATTCTCAACAATTAGTTAATTGTTGAAAAGCCAACACTCTTCCAATGGATTCCCAACGACTTGATAATCAAATTTTACCAACAACCTATTCTGTTGGGAAAAATGGGCGCCATAAATTCCCGCCTAGTTATTGCAACGAAAATGTTAATGAAATGCTAACGGAAGAAGCAGTAATAGAACAACAACAGTTTATCAAGGAATTACTAACACTATACCAACGATATGTTTCCGTTGTTAGTTCTAGAACAGTCATATCCATTCCGTTAGTAATCTGTTACAAATCATATTATTTCCGTTATTGGTCCATTATAATTAAAAATAATTCCATTACAAATGTGTTGGTGCACCTACCTTCTTTATAATTAATATGGAGCTTTAACTCTTCAGCAACCTCTTAGCTTTTTATTCATAGGACTTTGCTTCTTCATTAACAAAATAGATGACTAGCTTCTTCATCAACAAAATACCAAATCATATTAATAAATTAAAAGTAGAAGATTCAAGTTAATTCTCTTTTGATCTGTGTTGGAGAGATCGATCGATCAGGGCTTTGTTTGTTTTGGTCTCTAGCTAGCTTTTGATACCAAGTTTTTCTGCTGGAATTAAATGTGATCGATTTGCTTTTCAAAAAAACAAGGTACGAAAATGTCTTTGTTTTTGTATGTATGTTTTTGAAGTTGTGTCATTCAGTTTTAATTTCCTTGTTTTCTTTATTATAGTTGCTCATAGCTAGTAGTCTTAAATTTTCTTTTCAAATAATACTTGTCTACCTGCTACCAATACTTATATATATGTTAAAATTCATAAACTAAGGTCAGTGATGAGCTCGATGGTCAGTGATGGTTAAGCTGCTTGTTCTTTTTTCTAATTCAAGCAATGGAATAACAGTGCCTTACGTAAATTTTGATTTTTTTTAAGGTTGGAACCTTCACATGAGTGTTCTTCTAAGATCAGACAGATCATGTATGAAAAACTTGAACCTACTGGATATAACTGGAAGTCAATTTCAAAAGAGACTCGGGATTTTTATTTTGAAGAATTTAAGGTAATTGCATTATTGTGCTTATCTAATCTAATAAGTGATAAGTTTAGGAGGTCCTGCCCTAGTGCTATAATTGCAGTTTGCATTTATATGTATTTTTTCCGTAATATGTATTTTTGTTGTTTTTGATTACATTTCTGGACATTATTGTTGGAGAACACATATTTGGCTAGGATTAATTTAGTTTTTGAAATTTACGTGATTATATACGAAATTGTGTATGAATATAGCAAAAGTACTAGAAATTTAACTTATGTTAAACTGTATTAGAGGCGACGACAATAACAATGTGGCTAGAGCACACAGAAAGTAAGGATGAAAATGAGTTATTCGTACTGGTGCAAAGTTTCGATTATTATCCTCGGACAATCACTAATATAAATACTAGCACCTTTCTTCATTACCATCCTGATCTCACTCTGATTTCAAATTGTATATTTGATGAATATGTATTGTTATCTTTCAAATTGTATCTTTTTTTTTATTATTGTAGAAATATTTTGTATGGAGGCAATCAGATGCCGTGATATATCAGGGCTGGTTAGCAAGCGTACGGAGGAAGTATTCTGAGCTTTGTAGTGTAGCTCATTCTGCTTGGGAAAAACGCGAACAACCAGATAAGAGAATTAGCATGGATGTATACTCGAGTTGGACTGTGTTTTGGGAAACCCCAAAGTTTCAAAAGAAGTCTGAGATTCAGAAAAATAATCATTCCAGCGGGGTTGATGGCAACCTTTCTACACATACAAGTGGTTCTGCTTCTCATAGGACCATTGCAGCTCGTGCGGTAAGTATGTCATTATAGTGATAGATTCATAAACTTATTCGTCATGATTATTCTGCCATGCTCTAAAATTTCCAATAAATAAATTTTGTAGCAAATGAAGTACCAGTGTGATCCAACTGCCGATCAAATATTTTTGATCACACACCTTAAAAATCCGAATATAAAGAAAATCATGTGTGGCGAGAATGACGAGGATGAAGAGAATGGCGAGAATTGCAATGATGAAAGGATATGGGTTGATAAAAAAAGCCAACTAACATATGTGAGTGTTATTTTAATTCTGTTAAAAAAAAAATTATATGTACATTATGTGTTGTCATTGTGTTAAAGTTCTATTGATTCTCCTGTCTTTCTTATGATGTAAGGTTTTTGGTTTTATAGTTTGCAGCTTTATATGCTTTACTCCGTTGGTAAATCAAATAATTGGATTCTGTCCTGGATCAATTCAATATTATTTCGTGCTTTGTTTAACAATTGTTCTGAAATTGTGACACCAATATTCAAGTCATTTTTAACTGCAATAGGATTGGAAGTCATTTTAACTGAATGTTCTATTTAAACATTCAAGTCATTTTGAGCAGATTGTATTTTTTGCCGCTAACTTTTGTTGTATTCAGGAAAATTTTGAAAGGATTTGTGAGGAGCAGGTGAAAGCTGGGCTACCTGTTGATAAAAATGCGTTGTTTCTCGAGGCAGCGGGTGGATTCGACAAGAAAAGGAGGGTGTATGGAGTAGGTTCATCACAAGACCTCTTTTATAGACCGGAGAATGTTCCTTCTAGTTCATCCTTTGCAAATGTGGAAAATCACAAGCTACTAGACGAACTAAAAGCGATGAAGGATAAGATGAACACAATGGAGAATCAAATTGCCAAACTTCTCGAGATTAACTCTTTTCATGCTCAATCCCCTACCACTGAGGTAGATGATGTAGATAGTCAGAATGGTGAAGATGGTGAAGATGGTGACGAGTAACTAGTTTGTTGATGGTGAATTTAGCATGTTTATGACTTTATGTTATGTTTGGTTTCCCCATTTTGTTGAGAGTAGAATGAATGATGCTAGGGGATGCTTATTTTTAAATGACAGCTTATTAATGAATGGCTAGCTTATTTTGGATGCTTGTTTTTATTTGAACAATTGATTTCTGTTGGCAAAATGTTATTATTTGAACAATTTATTTCTGTTGGCAAAATGTTATTAAATTTACAACGGAAATTTCTGTTACTTAATTTAATAACGGATTATCCGTTACCAGGTCATTGCTAGAATTGCCAACAGAAAATTTCTGTTAGCAGGGTGTTGTTTTTGATAACTTTGAGATCTGTTATTAGTTTATTGCTATTCCGTTGGTAAAATTAATAACGGAAATAATTCGGTTGGCAACCCCTTCCCAACAAGGTTCGTACCAACCCTTCTCTTCGGTTGGCATTCCGTTAGTAAACTGTTGGCTAGAATTACCAACGGAAAATTCTTTTGGCCGAGGACTATTTTTGGTAACTTTTAGATCTGTTATTAGTTTATTGCTATTCTGTTGGTAAACTTAATAACAGAAATAATTCGGTTGGCAAGCCCCTTCCCAACAACGTTTGTACCAACCCTTCGCTTCGGTTGGCATTCCGTTGGCAAACAGTTTTCCCAACGGATTTCCCTCCTTTGCCAACGGAATTTTCTGTTATCAAAACTGAACTTTCTTGTAGTGGAAATTTATAAGATTAGCTCTCTGTCCTAATAAAAGACAGGACTTCTACCGGCCATCTACTTTATGAACTGGTATAGCACACTAGGATACTTAAACAGCCTAAACAGTTGTGTTATATCTCAGCTCTAATATTGTATATCTGCCATTATATTTTGGAGGGAGGAAACGATAAACAATGTAAAACCTTCTAAAATTAGTCAAGATATTTAAATTGAAAGACCGTAAGATATGTGCTGCCAAGCCTGCCTGCCTGCCTGCCTGTGTGAAGCTAAATGGTATGTACCATTGAAATTTGAAAAGACTCTACGACCACACACAAGTCAAAATGAGATCAGCTTCTACTCCCTACAGCCACAAAACCCTGAGGTACTACGAAAAGAATATAGTAATATAAAATAACCAAAAATCAGACTCGCACATTCAAATGTTATTATGGAGAACAAACTAGCTTTATTTGTCTCAACCATGTAGTAAATATGGGAATGTCTGCTGGAGCAGTATACAGCAATAATGATATTTAAAAGTTCGCTAGTTTCCAACCCAAAAGGAAGAAATCTCTTGTTAACTATTTAAGGTTAGCGTATATATATATATATACTCAACCATTAGATATTTTCAGTACTAATTTTCATTAGTTAACAGGACAAATTAAAGAATGAACTGCAAAATTCTTGATTTGTTATGTTATCTGGTTATCCGTTATCCTTCACATTTTAATTTTTTAACGCGCATACGAGAGATGTATCATATGCATACAAGTGAAAACGGTAACTAAATTATCAAAATTTCTGCAATCTACCTGAGGCACTCCTAGCCATTGAAGAAATTGGAGATGCTTCCACAACCGGCATCATCTGATTGAGCAAGGGACCCAACTGCAGAAAATTAAGCATGCACTATAATATTTAAATAATGTTATGTCTTCAATATATATATATATAGGGAGCTTGAATAATATCCCAAGTCCTAATAAACCCCTTATTCATGCTGATACAATAAAGTAAATAAGTAATAGATCCCTCTATAACATCTACTTCCGACATGTAAAACTTTAAAAGGCGATTGAGTGTGTCAAACTTGGAAAATCTTCTTGATATGCATAGTAAGGTTATGAGATGGAGTGTTTAATTAGTTTTTGATATGTTTCCCAAACTGTAGAGAAACTTTGGTGTGGCATATTTTATTTATTTTTATAAATATAATTATTATATAATAGAAAGGTCAAAAGAATATGAAACATTATAATATGAATCTTAATGCTTTTAGAGACAGGTTACGGGGCAGCATAGGTGCGGGAACCAGCCCACAAATAGAATAGTACTTCAAAAGCTAAAATATACACACATATAGGAGATAAGGAGACCCTGGCGCCTGGCGGTCTTCACACGGACAGGTTGATCCTAGGCAGGTAAGCTTTCTTTCCTCTCTTTTTTTAAGTTTACTACTTGGTAAATAGAAATTTTTAACGAGACAGAACTTCCTAAATGATATGTACCTATTACTGAGAGAATATTTTTTTTAATTTATAACTTTTCACGACTTCCCTGTCCCACTTCCGCTGTCCCACTACAATCTATACATAACATTATGGCTTACTCACTAACTGAACTAAGATATAAAAGATATGCAAACCAGCTAGCCAAAAATCGATAAAGATCTGAGTCGCCGAGAAAACGTGTAGCAGACAAAATATATTACCTGTTCAAAGTAAGGTACTGCCACTGTTGCTGGCCTGTTGTTGTCTGATATGATGGCATTGGCCTGGCAATATATACGAGAAGGCAAAGACTCATTTGCTCACATCTCAGGGATTCAATATGGATCTTACATTTAGACAAACATAATATAATAATATATAAGCTGATTTGAGGAAACTAACTTTTGGTATCTTCTCAGAGAAATTGCTGCCTATGAGTACTTGAAGGAGAGCACCGTTACTGCAGATAGTCATTAGAAATAAGGAATGGTAAATGTGATGCCAAGATGGTCACAAAATTAATTATGTGAGCTAACGATAAAATATTTACGCGCTGCAAAACACGATCCACAAGTGTATATAAGTACATTGGAAAATCAAACGGTTGGTGAGGGTATACCAAGCATATACATGTTTTCTTAAGTTATAATTTAAAACCAGATGCATACAATAAATAATCTTTCTACAGTGTTTGAACTCCGGGTAAATCAAACTAAAGCACTTGTAATGCAAAATAATGCACTCACTAGTCACTACATCCTAAAAAAAGAGCTAGTAAATTTGCACTATCCAAAAGCTTTAAGTGGCTGTTTAAAAGAATTAAATATGATTCCTTTTATGGTTACAAGTATTTCTTAAGTGATTATAAATAGTATCTAACAAATCTATACAAACTGAATAAAGATAACGGAAAACTGACTTATAAAACTCAAGAGGACCAACTTTTAGCGGAACCAGGGAGCCCTATGGTTAGCTAAGTATGTTTTGTTACATAGTTCAATGGAATGAAGATAGCATGCACAGCCAAGGTGCATATCTTACACTCAAATAAAGATAGGGAAACTGACACACTCACCTATGACCAACACAAAATACTGGAAGGTCAACAAGATCAGTAGATGTTAACGCAAAATCGGGCAGCCCTGTTTCCAAAATTCCATCGAAGCAGCTAAAAAACTTCTCATAAATTTCTCTACTAGCTCGAGTGTGATTAAACGTCACATTATATGGCACAGAAATAATAAGATAGCCTTCATTAGCCAGGAGGCCAACCAAATAGCTGCAATCAAAGAGAACAAGTGACGTTAACAAATCAAAATCTTACCATTTATAACTAAAACATTCTCTCAGACAGAAAACATATACATTAACAGCTATAACAGCTGGTATATTTACATCACCGACAGTCAGTGCAATCCTTGTAATCACGGAACTGATTATAGCAATACTTGTGCATATCTTAAGCATTAATTCATGTAATATTTTTAGAGTCTAGATCCACAATCAGTGGAGTGCTTCGAGGAATACGCTCTTAGCTACATGTATATATTTGCATACAGACATTAGTAATAAACAAGGTCTACAATTCTCTTATGGTATCAGAGCCTAAAGCTTAACGGCATTCGATCCTTATTCTCCTTTTCTTTTCGTTACACCATCAACTACAAAACACCACCTTCAATTCAATATGTCTGTTTCATCTGAACTAATCCCAGTGCATACTTTAACGCATTTTCCCCCGATGCTATCTCAAAGCAATTTTGCAGTCTGGCGCACACAAATCATGTCAGTCTTTACAGGTCTCGGACTTCTTGGTTATATCGACGGCACTGTCTCTGCAGCATCTCAATTTTTAACAGCTGATAAACCCAACACAGCTTTTATCATATGGAATCGTCAAGACAAATACATACTAAGTGCCTTATTGAGAAGCTGCCATGAAACTATCCAACCTTTAATCTCTACTGCCAAGACAGCCAAACAAATGTGGGATCAGTTAGTTACTTTGTTCTTGCATCATGTCACTCAAAACTCATCTTATGAATAATCCATGCAACGCCCGCAATATGTCTGACTATTTACGTGACATCAGAATCACAACTGACGAATTAGCAATCGCTGGACAACCCGTATCTGATGATAATCTTGTCATTCTCACTTTATCTGGACTGGGGGATGAATTTCAAAACATTAAGGATGTTATGTCTGTTCGGAAAAGCCCCACTAACATTTGGTGCCCTCCATGAGCAGTTAATTGATTATGAACGAGGACTCAAGTTCAAACCATCAGAACCAGCGATTGTCAAAGCCAACTACACACACAAGCCTCTCAACCCTAATCGTAGTACGCAATCTATGCAACGGGGAAGAGGAAACTACAATCCCAGTCGGTACCAATACCAGTCTTCTCATTGACAACATAGAATTTCACCTACATATACCTCTGGAAATCATCCTTATTGTTGCTTCTGTTAACGCTCAGGGCATGACATAAAAGAATGTCATCAACTATCTCGCTTTCTTAGGGACAATGGCATCCAAACTCCATCAAGTGTATCAAAAGTTTCACCATCGGTTGATGCCACGTCAACTCATAGCTCTCAACCACAACAGTGCCTCTTTGACACAGGGGCCTCTCACCATATCACCAATGATCCAGCCAATTTGACTACGTATTATGGTGGTCTAGATGAAATACTTCTTGGAAATGGTTCAGGTTTGCCAATTACACACACAGGCACCTCACAGTTAGTTACACCTAAAAAGTCACTCAATCTTTCCAATATCCTTTATCTCCCTTCTCTAAAGAAAAATATTATCTCTATAGCAATGTTTTGTTTGACTAACCATGTGTCTGCTGAATTCTTTCCATCGCAGTTTCTGGTCAAGGATCTCAATACGGGGGCAATCCTACTCTGCGGAGAGAACAAAAATGATGTGTACTATGCACCACACAAGTCCATTCCTCAAGCCCATGCTACTGAATGTTCTAGTCTTTCTTCATGGCATCATCGTCCTGGGCATCCTCATACCAAGACTTTTCGATACATTTTAGAGTCGAATAAACTAGTTTCCAATATTCCTTCTGATTTTTCTTTAAGGTGTCACTCCCGTCTTTGTAATAAAATTCAAAAGCTTCCATTTGGAGTTTCTTCCATGTCAAGCTCGAAACCACTTGAGTTAATATATTCAGATGTTTGGGGACCTACAATCACTTCTTCTGATGGGTATCATTTTTATGTTATTTCTGTTGATCATTTTACTCGCTATATATGGTTGTATCCCATTAAAAACAAATCAGATGTGAAAGATACTTTTATCCTTTTCAAGAATTTTGTGGAAAAGTTTTTCAGCGACCAATTATCTCTTTATATGCTGACAACGGCAGAGAATATATTGCCATGAAATCATACCTCCAAGCAAAGAGTATCTCTCACTTTACATCTCCTTCTAATACACCGGAGCATAATGGTTTTGCTGAAACATGGCCACATTGTGCAAAATGGTCGTACATTAATGCATCATGCCAATATTCCTCTAAAATATTGGTCCAGTGCTTTTGAAAGAGCGGTGTACTTAATAAATCGAATGCCTTCAAAAACAACTCCACATATGTCCCCTTTTGAGTCCCTTTTTAAACAAAAACCAAACTACCGTAGACTTAAAATATTTGGATGTACTTGTTACCCTTGGTTAAAATCATATTTTTGCTCTAAATTAAATCCAAATTCTACTCCCTGTGTGTTTGGGTTATTCCACTTCAAAGTCAGCTTATAGATGTCTTGACTTGTCTCATGATAGGGTATATTTTTCCCGTCATGTGCGCTTTGTAGAAAATAAATTCTTATTTCAGGTTCCTCCTCCGCAGTCCTCCTCAACTCCATATGAAAACTAGTACTCGCATTTCAACCATTTCCCACTATAATTTTATGTGTTATATGTTGTAAAAGTACAATAACTTCAAAAAATGCAAGAACTCCATATATATACATACACCTCATATATATAAAACCCTAACTGCATAAATTTAAAAGGATTGAGTATATATATATTAGCTTCCATCTTTAGAAGATTGAAAGTAAAAAGTATTTTTGAGATAGGCACGCATGAACATGTGTATCACCATGAACATGTGTATCACCCCTTTTATATCGCTTTTATATGTGATGCGTATTTTCAACATGTGTATCACACGTCAAACTTGTTTTTCTATGTTTTTTTAAAATTCATTTTATTATTTCAAAAAAAACATATAAAAAATAATTTTCAAATACCCAAATTAAAAATGTGTATCCCAGTGATTAAAATGGCCAAAAAATTGAAAACAGTTATTCTTGTTACTTAGTCTTAAAAAAGTCGTCTTTTTGTCATTTTTTCTTTATTCGGTTGAAATGTTTTCATTAAAAAATTACATTTTTTTTGTTAATCAATACTTATATAGCCATTTGATCTATTAGAAAGCAATCTTATAATTAAAAATAGAAAGTCAGAAAATAATGACTTTTACAATACAAATTAGTGATTTTTAAGATCTAAGAATATAGACACACACATGTATATACATGTCTTTCTTCCTCTTCACACTAGTTCCGGCTACCTCCTTTTCCCGCAACTTCCTTCTCCGATGACACTAGATCTGTACACCATCACCACCATCTTCTTTGAAAATTCATATCACGAGTTCAGATATACTTCATATATTTCATTTACAAACTCTTCTTTTTCTCTTAGGGATGTGTAAATCTTCCAATAATTTTGTCACCGCCGCCACCACCATCTCCAATGAATTCGTCAATATACCACCACTACCATATCCAATGAATTTGTCAGCACAGATATTATGTATATTATCAACTATTAGTACCCCTTATATATCACATTACCACCAATGTCACCATCTTTATCACTATTATTGCCTGCAATAATCCAACCACCTCCAATAATAATCTCAATTTTCGATTACCATTGTTATGCATTTGGAATAAACAGATCTAATAAATTCGTTAGGAACAAAATTGGTAAATTTTGGTGATTTTAATATATAAAATAGTGATTGATAGTATATAAATGGTGATTTTTGTAGTATAAAATAGTGATCAGGTTTAATTTTTATTTTCAATTCTAATTATTCATAAAAAGGAATTAAAGGAAAAGTCTAAAACATCAAGTAATATTGATAATGAATGAGAAAGCTGACAAAAAAAGTTTGAGAGATGATGATAAAATTGATCAAGAAGAATCTAAAGGGTTTATATTAATGAGTATCAACTAACACTTTCAGAAGACCATGTTTGTTAGGAATGAGTAGTGAGAAACTTATATAGAGGGGGAGTGAATGTATATATTGAACTTTTCAATCTTTTTACTTTGATGAACTGAATAATCTATAAATAGCGATCTGTTTAACATAAGTTAACTTAGTAGTGTTTATCAAGAATTGCTTAAATAAAATAAACACACAAGTTTAACTTTCAATCTAATATGTATTAGAATGAGTTTGCTACAATATGAGATTCTTGGTTTGAATCTCAGCTTCTTGTTCTTGAAAGATAAAAGAAGTGAATACAACAGAAATATTCAACTTACTAACTAGTGAAGTTGTGCTATTAACTATATAGACAACATGTCTCATTAGCACATGCTTTCACAGGCTAGTTTGCTAAAACTAGAAACAGACAAATGAATCTTTACATTACACATAATTTCATTTCTAGCTAAGTCTTCCATTTGACAGTTTATCACATCTGCAATCTTATCTTATGTCTTTGTCTTGTTCTTCTTTCAAGTTTCATTGTAGATCTGTCTCTGTCTTCACAAGTTTGACTAATCTTGATCATGACAGAGCTTCAAATTACTTATTTTATTATTTTGCAAATTTCCTTGAAACCAGCTTCTTAAAACATTCGAATACTCAACTACATTGCACTTCGAGAAGTCATGACATATACTTCTCGATCAATTACTTCTGAAACTTCTCGATTGGTCTTTGACTTGTTATTTCTTGATTGCCTTAGACTTCTCTATTGGATATAGCTTTGATGACTTTTCGATTAGTCTAGACTTCTCGAATGGTCTACTACCCCAGACTTCTCGATCAGTCTCTTCTTTAGACTTCTCAATTGCTTCAATGGCTGACTTCTCGATTTGTTTACTGGACTTCTCGAATGAATCCTTTTTTATACTTCTCGAATGACTTCAAATCATTGAATTCTCGATCAAACAAAATTCTCGATCGAATATTGAGCCATATGAGAATTCTGAGACTTCTCTACCAGTTGTTCTCTACCAGTTGCACATCCTTGACTTCTCTATCAGTGTGACTTCTCGAATGATCATTTGCCTTAGAAATAATTCATTTTCTGAACTCCTTATTTTGATGTGTCATCCATTATTTCTTGAATCTTCTACCAGTACAATTATTTATGACATCACTCATTTGGAGTTGCAGTAAAAACATACTTCTGAATGCAAATACATAATAAAAAGAAACTAAGTCACCACCTTACGCAAGAAGCACTAGAGTGTTACAATATGACAAGTAAATACAATATAGTAGGCTTGATTTGGTCCAACAATGTTACTCCATGTCTGAAATGAATATTGATGTTTGTTATATGAATCATAGTATTTTTATAATTTTTTATGAACAATACCGTGATGATACTTAATGTGATGGTACTTCATTAAAAAATAATTCTTGTTTAACATGTATGTTCACACATCTATATTTGTCTAATTTGATAAAGTATTTATGAACTTGTGCATACATCATAGAATAGCCTTGAATATGCAATATACTATAGGGTTATCATGTTTTGAAAAACTTGAATACAATCAAGAGACCACAAAATAGAATTGATTAAAAAAAATATCTTAGAAAATGGAAGATCTTAGAGACCTCAATTGGTGCAAAAGGTAACTAAGTGATTTAAAAAGGTTATACTATGTTATTAATTAATAAACCTGATGTTGAAAGTTCAAAGGCTAAAACCTTTTATTTTTCCCTCTTTTATTTCATGTAAGTTCTCCTTCTCTAAATGACTATTTATAGAGTTTCACTAGATCACCACAGGGTTGTGTCTCTTGAAAACATTTCCACCTAAGATATAGTGTATATACACATTTCAAGTTTTTGAGAAAATGTGAGTGCACATAACTAGTAGAGCCGTGATAATCTTGGAGGACGATCATTTTGATTCTATATTGCACTTTTTGGTAGCGTGAAATTGTCTTTTAGGACAGTGGCCTTTCCCACATCGCGGTAATCTCTACTCTCATTTATGAAGATAAGTTACTTCTCTTTGCAACACCTGTGAATATATCGAAGGAAATCAGTAATCAGTATATAGTTGCACATATTTGATATTTCCATATTCACCCTGAACCTTACACCATATTAGTATTTCCATTACACTAACAAGGACTAACACTACAATACTAGACATGAAATCCACATTCTGATCGATTATAACAATCATTCCTCCCCCTTATTCTCCAGTTTCTAGGTAGTCATTCTCATAATCATTTCAAAACCATATTATCATTTCAACATAGAAATTAAGTAACCCAAGCAACTCCCTCTAGGGCGCACCCTAAGGCATGGGCGCGGCCTAGGTGCTGGGTTGATGCAATGAGGCGCACCTTGAGGCGTGGGCGCGGCCTAAGTTTTGACAAGCAGGGTTGAGACTGCTAGAACCTGGGCCACAAAGATGATGGGCTGAGGCGCACCCTAAGAATTTGGTTGACCCTGGGTACCTATAGTTGATGCTGAGTACATTGGATTCATTCTTGACATGTGAATAATAAGGCTACTTTTTCTGAGTTTGATGATGGGAAGGGATTTGGCATCGATCTTGGTGGGCAGTATGAGAAGTCACAGGAATAATGGTAGGCACCATACCAAACTATGGCGTGATAGACAAAGTGCGTGAATATCTTCAACCTTGAATTCTTCCTATCGACGGAAGGGTTATGCCACACCACCTCCTTCTATCTAAATTTTAAGTAGTGTCACCATATCTTCTCCCTATTATTGTACATGTATTTGCTGATAATTGAAGTAGAGGCATTGGTTGAACCTGGTTATTTACTGGGGGAGTGACAAGACTTTTTTATGTTAGAATGATAGCTTGGGGAATGCCCTGAGGCACGGGCACGACCTGAGGATTAATAGGCGGAGCCAAGGCTGGTGAGCTGGGCCTGGAAGATGGAGGGCTGAGGCGTTCCCTGAGGAAGAGGTAGCGGAGGAGGTAAGTTCTTCTCATGCGCGAATTGATTGGCGATGTATGCGGGTGAGGGCATTAGGCACTTTTTTATTGGAGGGCGCGCCCTAAGAGTATTACCCGTGGTAGGGGTTGACAAAAATTTTCACGGAGTTGACATTTATATTGCCTACACCTGAAATAACTTGCATACCTGATAACTGTGCTAAGGGTCATGCATGAACAGTGGGGGGTGTTACCTGCAGATTGCCTGTGGAAGGGGTAACAACGTTGGCTGGTGTTAGAGTAATAACCAGAGGCGTCCTGCGGTGTGGACGCGACCTAGTTGTTGGCAGACGGGTCTGAAGCTGGTGTGACCTGAGTAATGATGGGGGGTTGAAGCGTGTCCTGAGTAGTTACGAGGGGGTGAGGCGTGCCCTGAGTGTTGATGGGGGGCAGAGGCGTGCCCTGAGTGTTGATGGGGGGGCTGAGGCATGCCCTGAGTGTTGATATGGGCCTAAGTCGTGCCTTGATTCTTGATGGGGGGCTGAGGCGTGCCTTGAGTGAAATTAGCCATGGACTGATTCTGAGGTATTCCCTTTCCTCTTACCTAGGCGTCGACCCTCCCAAGGGGATTAGCTATGGTGCTTATGTTCTGTCATAGCATTGACATGTGATGTCGACCCTCCTAAGGGTGGCGGAGTAATGTTGACGTTCTCACGAGTGGCGGAGTTATGTTGACCCTCCCACGGATGGGCGCGCCCTAGAGTTGTAATTTATTAGAAATTTTAATATTCACTTGGAGCGTGACCAGATATGCACCTTTGAAAGATCCTCTATAGTGAGGGCGCGCCCTAGGAATATTCCCTGTGATAGGGGTTAATGAAAATTTTCACGGTGTCGAAACAACAGAACTGCACCAACCACCCAGAGAGCGCGCCTCGAAAAATTTGAAGGATGAGGATGTGTCGTCCCCATTCATATTATGAAGATTCCCTACCTGTAGAAAACTCAATTCACAATAGAAAATATCATAATATAGGGCTTACCTAGTAGGCGTATGGGGCTCATAAATCCCATCACTGCTTGATCGTAGTTGTGATGCTGCTTTGACTCCATCTCTTTCCCCAAAGGGTACTCCCCATAGCCAGAATATTCATACCTTGCCTCCATCTCAGAATCGCATTCAAAATCATCTCTTATCATATCTGTTCTTCCGGTTTTATTGTTGTGACATCATTTCTCCTTATATGCAAAGATGCCCTCCTTCTAGTACCAATTTGTTGATGGAGAAATTTGGTAATCAACAAAGATTGAGATGCGGTGGAGCGTGGTCGTTTGTATGAGATTGGGGGCTGAGATTGCTAGGTTTCAGAATAATTAGAGTTTTATTCTCTAACGGTTGTGAGCTCTAATAATTTCGACCCCCAATAATATGCCTACATACCTCTATTTATAGGCAAAATAGAGGATCAAGTCCACGTAGTTTTTAGCAAAGCAGAGGCCCAATAGGAAAAGAAGTTTCCTTTTTCGAATCAAGTACGGCAAAGAGGTAAAAGAAACCTACTTGAAAGAGGTCTCTACATTTGGGCTTATTTGGATAGGTCAAAATCCAGTATAAGGTCCAAGGAGTTCATGGATCCGACGCTGACCTGGAAACCGTGGGCTCTAACCGGTCCACTACATCTATTTCCAAGGTACCTTGACTAGAGGCCAGCATTAGATCTACCGCAAATATAGGACACGTCCTAAGCCCCCAAACGAAGGCAACCCGCCTGAGTACAGGAAAAGGATCTTCCAAGACAAGATTAGCAGAACACCATAACTCCCATACGAGGGCAACCCGAGGAATATGGATCTATGGCCTTCAATTGGCATTGACAGGCATAGATGGCGGAGAGGCAATGGCTGACGGAGACATTAACGAACCAAAGAAGTGAACTACAAGAAGCTAGACCGAATTTGCCCAAATGAGGGTGCGCCCACCCTTGGTATCACACAAGGCACGCTTCCTTCGTTAGCAACAAAAAAGTGTGTACAACACATTTCATCCTCGTTAGACACAATTATCGGTGTCACAAGGCATAATAGCGTCACTTATATCTTTCAACTCAATTTCATCGCCATACCCAAAGGCGAGAATGTAATATCACACATCGAATAAAAAGTGTATGTTTTGACACTTTATAAGGACTAGTCAACAACTAATGTATACCAAAAATTGTTAACTTTTATGGGTTGGCCTATGGTGGGTTGCTGGGTCCGGTGTGCATTCAGTTGTGGGATTGGATTGTTATAAATGGTATCAGAGTCATACCCGGTCAGAAGTGCTAAGGCACTGGCCAGGTTCCGTAAGTTTATCTGTGGGCTCGACGAGGATGTCGACCCAATAAGGCGGGGTGTTTGTAACATCCCACATCAAATAAAAAGTGTGTGTTTGGGCCCTTTATAAGGACTAGTCAACAGCTAACGGATACAAAAAATTACTAGTAATTTTTATGTGTTGACATGTGGTGGGTGCGTTGGACCCGGTGTACATTCAGTTATAGGTTTGGTTTGTTACAGAGAAACCTAGCTAGACACGAAAAAATCATTTTGAATTCCTGTCAAATGTTTATTTTGATCCAGTATCATCCCATACTGTTATCATTCATGTTGAGTCTCGATAAAAGTAGCATAGCAAGTTGGGATTTATCACTTTCCAGAACTTCAATTTTTTAATGTAATAGAAAGTTGCGCCTCTGCTTTCAGAGCTGTAAAAGATCTTGCCTAATGTTGATCTGTCTAGCTCAATGCGTTTTATTTCCTCATAAGCCCACTCAACACCATGACAATAATACAGTAGGAAATTAAACCTGGTTCATTAGGGTTACCTGGCAAAACCGGGATTTGATTGCTTTCCTAATTCTTTCTTTACCTACAATAGAAACAAGAGTTCCTGATTCGAGAAGCAAGCGGTTACTAAAGAGGTGTTTGACATTCCTTATTTCCGAAAAATAATAAATACTTGTTTCTGAAAAATTAGATAAGTCAAACGGACACTAAAATAAAAGCCGATACTTAAAATTTTGCATGACTTTAAAAAGAGTAGTTATGAAAATTGGAAGAAAAATCAAGAGATGAGTGTACTTAAAGCCACACGCACCTTTTGTCCCGACTCTAATATTTGCACCATTGTCAAGCAATATGCCACCTTTAGCAGCAAGATGGAGAGGGGTGACACCATCTGACTTGGGGCCATTTTGAAAATCATATATATATAACGTACCTTCTCAAATGCTCCATCAATCTCTGTCTTTTTCAATATTTGTGTGGTCAAATTTAACTTTGACCGTAAATTAAAAATTATTTTTTTATATTTTTAAAAAACTAAAAAAATATATTTTAAAGTTTATTAAATATATTTTTTAATAATATAATTTTTATTTTTTCTTAATAATATATTATGTGTAATATTCGATCAAAAATCGGTCAATTTGATTGATAAATTATTTTGAGACGGAGTAGGTAACCGGATATTGTACCAATCCGAAACTTTTTATATTTTACCTCGAAGAATACATAATAGATATTCTAAATAATTTAGCGTTTATATCTCGTCACATGTGTCCTTGTGAGTTGTGACTTAAAATGCTATTTTACACAAACGATATATTTTATTAACTCTTTAACGCTGAGAAAAATCTAAAACAAAAATATAAAGATGCTCTAAACAAGTATGTTTAGTTTCTAATCTACCGTACCCTTGATAATTAAACCATACCGTTTACATTTTATGTATCATCATTAATTAATTAGTATAATTATAATTCAAGTATTATTATAATAAAACTGTCATTAATCTTTAAAATAAATTATTTTTGGACAATCCTTTCCTAATTACGGCCCCGTTTGGTATTGCTGTTGCAGACAGTTACAGCAGTTTTTTGCTGAAAAACTGTCAGAAAGGTGTTTGGTAAATTATAAAAACTGTTGTGTGGAAAAGTGCTTTTAATCTAAAAGCTGTTGTTAGCAAAAGCATGTCCCCCCATGCTTTTGAAAAAAAACTGCTTTCAGTTTTTGCAAAAAGTAGTTATCAGTTTCATCATCAAACCTTCTCAAAAACATTATTTTTATATATTATATCTCAAAATATGCATAAATCAAAAAAAATTATCAAACAATTATTTGATTTTCCTGACAACACTTTTACCACCAGCACTTTTTCTAATACCACAACAGTTTTTAACAGTACTCTCAAACGGGACCTACATTTATTATATATATAATTTTGCAACATGACCTTTGTTTGAGTCAATTTAATCATTAATGTGCTCATTAATATCTGCAAACTATTTATTTCACTTATTTATTACATGCATTATTAAATTAATATCCATAAAATATTTATTTAGCTTATATTTTATCATTATTACATGCATTAAAAGTTATATAATTTATATTTGTAATTATATATAACATTTTTATTCATTATTGCATGACCATACTCTAATTTATCAATTAATGCTCATAGCAGAGTAAAAAATTACAGCTGAAAAGATTTGATTAAATATATTTAAACAAGTTTAATTTATTTATTTTATAAATATTTATTTCATCTTATTATCAATTTTAATTTATTTTATTTTATAAAAAGTACCTGATATTATTATTTTTAAAAATAATTGAGTTCGAAATAATAAATATCTAAACGATTGAAATATAAAATAAATGAAGACAATATATTTATTATAACAAAAAATTCGTCAACCTTCTCATTATCTATGCATTTTTATATTACTTCAAATTATTTACGATTTTTCCTTGACAACACAAAAAACAGTTTTATTTAGTATAATTATGAAGAAAATATTTACTAAATATTATTTTCAGCATTTCAAAGTTAGTATCTAATATTATTATTATTTAAAAATAATAATTGAGTGAGAAGGCAATACAGTCACTATTACAAAAAAAAACTGTCAACCTTCTCATCATTTATGGATTTTATATTATTTCAAATTATTTGTAATTTTTTCCAAAACGTAACGACAAAATATAAACTATTTTATTTATTACATTTATTAATTAATTTAAGAAAAAATTATTTATTAAAAACATATAAAATATGTAAAAAAAAATTACCAAAATTTGTTCATGCCTCGCATAGGTTTTAGAGTTAGTTTCGTATAAAAGCATAAAGATATATATATTTATTTATAAAAAAAATACCGATTGCAGTAGTATGAAAAATTTAGAGTTCTAACCCTACTAGTATATGTATAAAATTGTCTTTTAATCAATTTTATACATTTTATTTTGACAGAATCAATTTTATACATTTTAAATCATCGAAAACAATCTTCCGTAAAATCTCGATTAATTAATAATTGATAAATTAATAACCCGCGAAATTAATATTTTCAATACGATCCCAACATATAATAACAATAATACATCTTTATTTTGATTAATTAATAAAATTTGTCAATACTGATAATATTAATTTATAAGGTTTTACTGTATAACTCTTTAATTATTGTATAGTCCTAATCTGATTCTACTGCTACCCATTTTTTATTCATAAACAAAGACTTTGCAAACATATAAAATTACAACTAGCTCGTAATACTAGGGTAAAAATAATGGCCAGCTTATTTTTCCTACGTCCACAAGCAATGCTAATTATTAAATAAATCAATACTTACATCTACACATAGTGGTAGTGTTAATTATATATATAAGTGAGCCATAAGCATTCCAAGTAGTGTGGATTTTGGGTTAGTTTCCGGTAAGATGGCGGCTGAAAAAATAAGCGGAGATGATCAAGAAAAGCACCATTATTTATTTGAAATAAAATACCTGTCGCATGTATTTTCAAGTGGTGTGTTCATATTTGTTGCTACTCTTCTTGCATGTCTTGTGATGTATCATGCTTCTCCCTCACTACAAGGGTATTACGGTGCCTTCACTTTTTCTCCGGCCGAAACAAACGTATCGTCTTCTTTTGTGAGTAATTAACTACTTATTTCCCCGTTACTTGTTATGTGATTGTTATTCTTTTCGTTAAATATTTCACTCAATTGTTTTCGGTTTAGTGAATATTAGTTTATATTTTATGGTTGAATCTCGATAAATGAACATGAGTATGGGTTTAGGACTACAAAATTTATTCATTATTTAAAATTATTCATTCATCGAAGTTAAGAATATACATATTATTTATGTTAGATATCGAAAATTATTTATTTTTGGTAGTTATGGTATGAAATATCCCCTTCGTCCTTATTTATATGTTCATTTTGAATTTCTTTGAGTCAAGTTGACTAATGTTTGAATGAAAATTAAAATTTGTTCTTTTATAATTTTAAAAGACTAAAAATTATATTTTAAAATAGATTATATATATTTTTCAACAATATAAAATATTGATTTTTTCAATTATATGTTATTTTTAAATTATAGTCAAAGATGAATCAATTTAACTGCACTAAAAACTAAAAATAAAGTGGAAATCTAAATAGGGACGGAGGGAGTAACATTGATTAGCTTTTAATGTTCGAATATAAACAGTTTACAAAGTTTACGTTTTCAGATCTTTAGATTTTCTCCGATGACTGAAGAAATATGAAAAGTATTTTTTAGAAATGGTGAATTGCATGAATTAAAAATTGACACATACACATCAACAATCAACTCAACTTTACATTACAAGAATACAGTGTAGATCGTGAACAAATTTAAAATTTTAATCTTTCGTTATCTAGGTTGTTTTATAAAATAAATATATGGGATAATTGTATGTATGTGGCCTAATTGTCAATTTTACATGTCATTAGGCAAGCAATATTTTCCAATTTCTACTTGTGAATGCACACCTAGAAAGGAGTCAATAGGTGTATATGACTAATTAATCTCAATTTTAACTTTTACTAATTAACTTATATCGACTGTTACAAATAAAACAGTCTCCTGCTGAACTGTCAGCTTACTGATTACAGATTGCAGAGTATAATAGTGTGCTGTTATGATGCAGTACAGAATGTAAATACTGAAAATAATAAAAAACACAATCGATTTTAGTCAGATTCGACCCCTATCCACTAATGGTCTATGTCATGGTCCCTTACCAACACGGTAAGAGACTATATTATTGATCAATAAAAATATCAGTTACATAATATAATAATATATCAGTTACATAATATAATAATATATCTCCCTTTAACCCAGTTGTTGAAAATGGCTTGCTGAAACACTATGTTTCCCTTTGAATAATCAGTCATCTTGAACTCTAAGATCCTCTAACAAACTTGTTCCTCTTGAACCCTGAATTTCTTGAGCAAACCACTCCCTTGAATTCCTTAGTTCTCGAACAACCTGTTCTCTAATACAAAGAGTTCCCTAGAGCAATATATTCCTGATCACCTAGATCTCTTGCCACTACTTCAGCAACTAATCAATATACGTTACAACCCAAACTATAAACTCTTATATATAATATACGTGTATAAAACTATAGAGCTCAGAGTTTATAAAATCAAAAGTGTTTTGAGAGAGAAGAGATGCGTGTATATTCAGATCTCAAACTTTTTATGTTGTATATCGATTGGTTACTCACAATAAAGATTTCAAGTGAATATATATGAAAAGCATACAATGGGTCTGAGAATATTATGCAATAGGAAAAGATTTGGTTAGCATAAAATATTCTCCAACAGCTAGGTAATTAGAAGATTTGAAATTCGAAATTTGAAATAGTTTAAATATTCTAACAAATCAATTTTGAAAGGTAATATCAATTTCCAACTGCTAGAAAAAGATCAAAACGAATTTGAGTTGTTATGGAAAGATTTTGATATGGAAAAGATTGATATAAATCTGTTTTGGAAATATATGGTAAGGAGAATCAAATCTGAGTAAATAAGGAAGGTATTTGAAAACCCTTTTTGAGCTCTATTAATTATATAAATTATATATTATATAATAGAGTCCTTACAGATTTAAATCGTAACCAATCTCTGATATCTCCAAGCATCTTCAAGGAATATCCATTATCGAAATTGATTTTGATAGCTTCTAGGCGGAACAGTGTCAGCTTGCTATTATAGTTCTGCGAATGATCTTAGTAGGCTGTTACGGCACTTTCCTAAAACTTTGTCTTTCCACGTACTCAACCAAGTTATCTGATAATATACTTATACATAGCAAACTCATATATATATAGGATATATCAAGTAAATCAATCATATAATGGTAAATTGTATAGAGTAAAATTGGTAACATAGCAAACTATTACAATAACACATAGTAAATCAGCATGCTGGTATATATCATCAAAACACATCAGATTAACACTACTTTCTACGAATCATATCTTTACAGGGTCTTATGTACATATACATTATAAATTTACCGCTCATACTCCATAATTTTTTATTTATTTTAATTCCAGTATCTTTAACCTCAAAGAAATAATATTTTGATAAAATGTAGTGTGTGTGTGTGTGTGTGTGTATATATATATATATATATACACATTTGGATTACGAGCTAATATTCTTTCCGTCCTATAAATTTAGTTTTATTTAGTTTTTTTAAAATCAAATTAGTTAATTTTGACTAATAAATTTAATATATTATATAATTTAATATGATTTTGTTAAAAAAATATCATCAAAAACTTATTTTTAACTATTTTAATAAATAATTTATAAATTTGTGAAATTATAAATGTATAATTTTTAGTAAACAATTAAACATACAAACTAGTTAATTTGACATATAAGATAAAAATTATGAGTCGGAGTGAGTATGTGCTATATGTTTCTGAACATGTAGTTTACATTTTAGCAGGTGGAAGATCGTAGCCTGGAAAATGTGCTGTTAAAAGCATCACTGCCAAACAACACTGTGATACTAACCACTTTGAATGAAGCTTGGGCTGCTCCAAACTCTGTTTTTGATCTGTTTCTTCAGAGTTTTCGGATCGGAAATGAAACGATTGAGCTTTTGAATCATGTAGTAGTCATAGCGCTGGACGAGAAGGCATATAACCGTTGCCTAGCCATCCATCCACATTGCTACTATCTCACTAGCAATGGCACTGATTTCTCTGGTGAGAAAGATTTCATGACTCCAGATTATCTGAAGATGATGTGGAGAAGAATAGAATTCCTTGGGACAGTTCTTGGTTTGGGCTACAACTTCATTTTCACGGTATGTCTTTACCCATACATAATCTGTTTAAGTTCTCTAAAAATTTGGATCCAAACAGTACTAATATACTTTCGCAATATATATATATATATATATATATATATATATATATATATATATATATATATATATATATATATATATATATACAGTCCTAATATACTACATAAACCACTGCAAATACAATTTTATGCAAGACTTTCACTTTTCTTTTTTGGGATTTCATGCATTTCATGACTCCTAATAGTGTGTTTTGGGACACTTCTTCAAACCTAGGGATTGCAATGGGTTGGTAGGGCCGGTTTTTCAATGTCTAGATTCAGACCTGATTTTTTTACCCGGTTAGGACTGTATATATATATATATATATAGTCCTAATATACTACATAAACCACTGCAAATGCAATTTTATGCAAGACTTTCACTTTTCTTTTTTGGGATTTCATGCTTTCATGACTCCTAATAGTGTGTTTTGGGACACACTTCTTCAAACCTAGGGATTGCATTGGGTTGGATAGGGCCGATTTTTCAATGTCTAGATTCAGACCTGATTTTTTTACCCGGACCAGACACGGACTCGAAAAATACTCGAAAATTGAGACCCAAACCCGATCCAACAGATTTCGGATCGGATCGGGTAAAACCCGAAACCCAAAAATTTGGATCGGACCCGGACCCGAAACTATTATCAATTTTTTTTTAATTTGACCCGATACAATTAATTATTAAGGTTCAATTATATAAATTAGATGTTTAATTGAATGCTAATATATGTTAAAAATTTATAAAAATTTTGAAAGTATGTTAAGTAAAATTATAGTAATACAGAATATAAGAGCGAACATATTAAAAGTATGTTTAAAAATATATTAAAAAATAAATTACAAAACATATATTAAATAATATAGTATATAGAACATATTGTAAAATGTGTTTATATCATAAAAAATATTATTTATTACATGTTTCACCGAGTACTCAATGTGAGACGGGTTTCTTATAGAATTATATATATATATATATATATATATATATATATATATATATGATATGGAATATATTTATATATATATATATATATATATATATATATCTGATTTCGGGTCTTGATCGGGTTTCGGGTCGGGTATCGGTTCAGAATATATAAGATCCGCATCCAGATCCAAATTCATTCAGGTCTAAAAATAAGATCCAAATCCAAAAAATCGGATTCGAGAAAATCCAAATGAGTCGGAACGGATCGAGTATCCATCGGGTTGGATAAAACTGTCATCCATATTCAAACCGATGTATTCTGAATAATTTACCTCGACGACATTACTCAATTTTGTTTGTTCTTACAGAAAAACTTTCAATGCTTCTCTTATTTCAGGATACCGATATAATGTGGTTCAGAAATCCATTTCCGAGATTTCATCCCGACGTTGATTTTCAAATTGCATGCGATTTTTTCAAAGGCAATCCCTCCAACATACATAGAAACTTACCGAATGGAGGATTCACTTACGTGAAATCAAACAACAGAACCTCACAGTTTTACAAGTTCTGGTACAAATCAAGAGAAATTTATCCAGGTTTACATGATCAAGATGTCCTGAACAAAATAAAACTTGATCCATATATAAACGATATCGGACTTCGAATTAAGTTTCTAGACACCGCTTATTTTGGTGGATTCTGTGAGCCTAGCAGGGATTTGAACAAAGTATGCACCATGCATGCAAATTGTTGTGTTGGTTTAAGTAATAAAGTTTATGATCTGAATGTCACCCTCGGGGTTTGGCAAAAATACTTGTCACTGGATAGTAACACTTGGGAGCTGTCAAACCGATCACCATGGACTGTTCCCAAACATTGTAAATGAGATGTGTAGAGTTACTACCTGCAATTGTGTACTCTGAATACTTGAAACAATGTTTATATGTTGTGTTATTTTTACATTTTCTCTAACAAATTTCCTTTTATAAGTTTGAGAGGAGGAAATACCCTAGCTACTAGATCCAATGGACATGAATTAGCTTATGTCCTGTTTGAGAACTTGGATCTCAGTTTTGAAATTCTGGATTTATCAAAATAATCCAGAATTTAAATTCTGGATGATCAAAGTAATATTTGAAATGACAACTCAATTTTTGTCATGTTTACATGCTATCAAAACACAATCTTAAACTTTTCTTACTTACCTGATAAAGGGATAAACTCAACCCTAATAATGATGACTGATAACCGTACTCCAGGAAAGGTACTGGACTACTGGTACAATGGTACATAATACCAGCTAAATTGAATAATAGTAAGATTACAACAGGGAGAGAACATAACCCTGTAGTCCTGTACATACAGCTAACATTTTACATTGGGCATAAGATTCTGCCCAAGGAGGCAAGAATAGAGATTGTGTGAGCCTAAGATTCTGCCCAACGAGGCAAGGATAGAGACTGTGACCAACTACCCTAAAGGGGGGCTGAAACTTCATGGCTCCCTAAATGAAGTTTTAAAATTCCCAGATCTCCCTAAATGAACTTCTTTTTCAATCACCAAATTTCTCTTCTTTAATTCATATATCATTATTAAATTAAAAGGTGGACTTTTCAAAACATAAAAATTACAACTAGCAAGACTGCAAGACAAAAACAATGGCCAGCATACTTCCCTACATCCATAAGAAATGTTTCTTAATTAATCTGACACATACATCTATATATCTACATATAGTAACAGACTTGCTAGCAATACCTTTCAACCCAAAACTCACATGACTGTCATGGATATTTGGATTAAGTTCTTGGACACCGCTTATTTTGGTGGATTTGTGAGCTGAAAAGAGTGTGCACGTGAAAATTGGTGTGTTGGTTTAATAATAAGGTTAATGACCAACTAGCAAAAAATAATAGTACAGCAATAAGGTAAGTGTCTTTGGAGTTTGGCAAAATATGTCGAAGGAAGATAACAATTGGAAGTGGTCAAAATCATCACCTTGGAAATTGGAATGTTTCCGAACACTGTTAATCAAAAGTGTAGACATACTACTTGTTGCAATTATACATTCAAAAGACTTCTAGCATAGATTATATGTTGGGTTTCTTTTCCTTTTTTGCAAACAAATTTCCTTTACATAATTTTAAAGGGAGGAAATACCTAGCTACTGCACCCAACAGACGAATCTATAGTCTTTTTTGCCTGCCCAAGAAGGGGACAAACTCCGCCACGGACATGCATAATCTAATCAATATACCAACCCCATTGTCCACAAGCCGGCATAATTTACCAAGCAGCTACCCACAAAATTTGGACCTGCATAATCAACCAAGGGTCACGTTATTGTGATTTAAAATAAATTTTGTAACATAAAGAGCTGAATACTGTACTCCAAGAAACCAAATGAAAAATCCAGCTGTACAAAATCAGAGCACAATCACAACAAGAGAAGATGACCTAATATAAATGCAACAGAAATTATACATTAGAGATTCTAAGTGAGGCTACCTTAGATGAATTGAAACCTCACGCCTTCCCTGAATGAACTTCTGCTTGAATTCCTCAAATCTATCATCTTTAATTGCTTCCCTGATTGTGCGAAACAGTGCTAAATAGTGGTGTGTGTTATGGCTGGCAAGAACAAGGACCAGTTTAGAAGCACTATCGTAGAGACTAACAACGAGAGTAAATTAAGAGAAATGCTAGAGTTTCCAAAATGGATCCCAAATGCCTACATGAAGAATTGGTATCTATTTTCGGTACAGATTGGAAATCTAGCATTTTATTATAATTAATTGAAAGACAATTAGAAGATTACATACATTTCTAGCAGAGTCTGAGCCAACATCTCGTGAACATTAAGCAAATGATTAATGTATGCTTTTGTATGATTTTGGCAAGTATAGCAGTTGCAGTTGTCAAGTATTGGCGACTCATCTTTCCTGCAAAATAAGAAAGTTAATTGACATAGGTTACAAGGTCAGTAGAAACATAATTTGCAGATAAAATAGTGGAGAACAGGAAGTACACTTAGCCGATGGGATAAACGCTCAAAATAGTGACTTTGTGGAAATGAAGCAAGAATAAACAGATGAAAAAGAAACTGAAACAAGATAAAGATCATGATGTGAAGTCACAGAGAATCACTTGCCTATCCATATAGCAGTAAAAGTACATAACTTCATGAATTTTTCCAGTTAATTCAAGAATGCTATAAATTGGTTCCAATCATATATTGTAGAAAAAACTTCAACAGATTATAATAGTGTCAAGTTTGATTTTTTCTTTGGGGTCGGGAGGTTGGGCAGCGTGGAAAGAGAGGGAGAGAGAACTTTTAAAAGGAGTTAAATAAATGAACATGCCATACCTGTAAATAGTAGCTTTCAAATTAATTTTTGTGAAATCGCTGGCATTTTCATTTAATTGATAATCCGAAGGACAAGGATCAGTTCCATCAACTGGAAAAGTAAGTGCCAACCCTCCGACTGTCAGCTCATATATATACCTATATAAAATTCAGTTATTTAGCTTCCGTAGACATGATGCAAAGAAAAAAGAAGCTCAATTTTAAACGAAACAAGCTCCTACGTGGAATCAAATAGATCTACACCAGCAGAAATACCCTGCAAGACCTCCTCTGGGGAAAATTTAAAAAAAGAAGAAGGAAGATTTGTTAATAAACAATAATTTACTAGACTATAATAGAACTTAGCATCTCAGGCAGCATTCATTACAATCAACAGGATAACATATATCAGTATTTCCAACGACTCGTGGAAAGGGTAAAAAGAGTGAAAAAACAAAACACCTAACAAATTATAAATAAGGACAGACTAAATGATACCTGGGAGGCTTAGGCCAAAAATCTGTCGTGGCTTTTCCTCTGGTAAATTACCCTGAGATAATACATCATATAGTAATGAGGAATATAATTTTTCCTATACATATAACATATGATTGTTACAGCGAAAAAGAGACGAGGTCATCATTGCAAGAGCCGCAATATTACATGTAAACGGTTTAGTGTACTAGTACATGTTTGTACATTATAAGCTTCCACTGTTTGTCTTTTGTTTGACCAAATATCAACACTTATACCCTTCCCTCTAAGAGAAGGCATCTCATTTAATAATCTTTCCATTTTTTTATATTTGTTGTCTTGTTGATAATTATGGGTGAGAAAGAAATGTCACCCCAATTTGGAAGGGGAAATAATTTATTCTTGTATAGATCCTGCCCTTTGAGTAGTGACATCTCATTATAACTTTTAAAAACTGCTGAGCATAAATAAAAATGGGAGACTGGCCACTACTTGCAGAAAATTTATAAAGCCCTACAAAATTAACCTCAGTTTGGAAGAAATATATTTTCTATCTACTCAATTCATCTAGCTCTAAACTCATTTATCTCATTTTCTCGAGTGGATGCAGTGATAAAAAGGTTAACAAAGAAGCTTCAAGTTTCCTTTAGAACAAAACACGCCCAAGGCCGTTAGTTTAACCTTCATGTTGGGGTTTAAAGTGATTTTTGACTCTAAGTATAAAACAAAAAAAAAGTGTGTTTTGAGCTATTCCAAAACCTATATTTTTTAGGTGGGTCATTTCTTATTATTGTTTTTTCCTTTTATATTTTTATGAAATTTTTCTTTCAATTTTTGAATCGCCACAAAATGTCAGCACCATGTCTTGATTAACTCAAATTCCCCTATTCGACAAAAGGACCTTTATATATAATAATCGCATTGTAGCGGGTATAGTGGTAAAGTGTGATCCGTTCAATTAAACTCTTAAATAATAAGTCAGAAAATAAGTCGAAAAATAACTTAGAAAATAACTTAAAAAACAGCTTCAAATCAAAAACAGGTAGAAGGTTTTTTTTTTAAAACAACATTTTTTTATGGAAGTTAGCATCATCACTCAAATGTACAACTTTGCAATTGCAATTTTTTATTTATATTTTTAGTAACTCTGAAGTTACGAATAACAAAATATTGTCCAAGAAGATACCAACTCAAAATTTAAAAAATTATATTTTTATTTTAATTAACTTTAAATCATAAGTAATTTTATTAAGTTTACCCATGCAGGGTCGGACAATTCATAAAATAAAGATATACCACAACTGCCTCCAGAAGAGCAGGACGCTCATCCATGCTCTCGCCAAGCCCAAACCCTCCTATCCAATAACCTGCTAAAACAGTCTATATTAGACATAATTAAGACGGGCAAAAATTAAACATCTGCCAATTGTATTAAAAATTAACAATAAACAGCATGGTAAATTAAATCTGATGTAATGATAATTTTTAAAAGGGTAACATGCAAATTGTGGTACACTACTTGTTACATATCCAAAACTACAAACCATCCAAGGAATTTGTCTAAAAAAGAAGATTATGTCAACTACGGCCCATTGTATAACTGTGCACAAATCAAATTAAGAAGACAAAACAGGTGTTGACCCCTCAACTTGGCCAGAAAAATCCATCAAGTCCTTCAACTTGCAATTAAATTAAAAATCTAATGTCAAGGTTTTACAGATCAATTATTTTGCGGTCGGGTTCGGGTGGACCCTATATTTTAATATCTAAAACGTGACCCAACATGAACCCGACCCGTAATTCAAAATTGATAGCCCTAGTTGCCGCCTTGGTTCAGTCGAGACAACAAGCCTCACCTCTGAATTAATTGCGCCTTTGACAACACGGCTCCGGATGTTCATAACAGGCAAGTTCAAAGTCATAACTTACGAGATAGCAAGTAGACACTTGACCATCATGCAAAGCACACCACAAACATATTCTCCAAACCTACTACAAGACATTTATGTTCTTCCTATACAAAGAGTAGGACCAGGTTCAAATACAAACTTTCTTGGCCTACAGATTCTGAGGAATTCACCAATAACGACACGGGATGCAGGAAAATGTAAGTAGAATTCACCAAATATTCTGAAAATTAAAAAGTTAAAAACAATGATTGTATCAATAAATTACAAATTTATTTATTATATAAACATTGTATCTTGATTACTAAATATGTTTATATTGTAAATAAAATATTATTTACACGTTTTATTTTCAGAATTTTTGGTGAATCCTACTGGTATTATTGGTGCATGTCGTGTCGATATTGGTGAATTCTAGAGGTTTGTAGAGTAAAAAGTTAGTAGTGGAACGTCCCCATATGTATGTGTGTGTGTGTGTGTGTGCATTAAACCTTCTGCAGTCATCCCAAATTCAGTCAATGAATCTGGCATTTCTGTAATGGCTCCAGATATTATGTTCATGAAATGTAGATATCCAAAGAAAACTCCGTTTGTCTAGTTTTCAGGTGAAAAAAACAGCTCCTGGTTTAGAATTTTCTACAAAGATTTATGCCCATTTTCTTAACAATGTACAGTGCTCTGAATAACACCCACAATTAAATTCTGCTACTGTGTTGCACTTATCATTAAGTGAAGAACCCTTTGTGCAAGTTTGTCAAGAGCATAAATCAGATTCAGCGTTATAACCATTAAAAGCCTCTCCAGCAATTTAGCAACAAAAAAAAAACAGAAGCTATCCAGTATCCAACCAAAAAAATGAAAAAAGATTTCCAACATCAGTACATAGAAGCATGGCAAAGATGGTAAATCAATTTGGATGGGAGCTCAAATTGTACGAGGATGACTGATGAGTGTTCAAAACCTGATACATTCCGCCTTGATATTTCTTGTGCACAGCGCTGGCGTTCTTCAATGCTTGAGCCTCCAACGATGGATCCAAACACAGCTCCGCCTGTCTATACTTTGTATTAGTATATAGAGTACTGAATAAATTCAGTAATCAGCAACTACATTGATAATCAAAACTAGTTAAATCATTAATAGTTACCACAAATTGTTGCATCTCAGAAATACAAATCACTCAAAAATTAGGTAGGTCTATTAGATTCTCTATTAGGTAGTTTATACGCTGGCTAAGGTAGTACTTTTAGTCAGTCTGCGTCGTATCATATACATCTTACTAGGAATCTTGTTAGGTGGCCTAATTACTTGTGATTGCCTGGCTGAGTGGCTGACATTACAGATTAGCAAGTTTTTGGATCACGCTTGCTCCATCCAACAGAAAGAACTTTCATTATGACTTTATTAAGATCATTTGTGAACACGTAGTTTAAAAATTATATGAATCACTGATTTTCAAACTAAATTATTCTATTGACAAAGTTTATGCACCATTACTTGATATGTAACTGCAGTCCTGTTACTCTCTACATTTCCTCAGAATGCAGCTTCTCTTTTCTTTTTTTTGCCCCTTACCCACCTCTCCATATTCTTTTGTATTCACCTTCTCTTCCACTGTCAAGTTTCGTCAGGCTTTGATATTTAGGTGTCTTACCACTTTTCACTTAAGGTTTTGACGTTCCTCGTCTGGCTATGGTCGACGACTCTCTTCTTTCAAGGGAATATTTTGTTCATTTTGTGTCTTGGGATTTCCATACATGACCAAAATGGTATTTGATACTTGATCAGGGTTGTGTGACTAGGTCATGCCATGTCCCGCCTAATGCTTAAACCTCTTCCTTAACATATAACAATTTGATAGTTACCGAAGATTAAAGCATAACAGTCCCAGAATGAAGCCAGGAATAAATGCCTTAAAGGATAAGGAGAAAGAAAAAGTACTACTATTTTTATACAATCTTACCAAACTTTCAGCAAAAGGCAATACCACGATGACTCCTTCTATCTAAAAAGCAAAATGCTGAATACTAACAGATTCTTGGATCTAATGTGACCCTTAAAATACATTCTTTCCAGAAAACATATACTCCTTTAGCATTACACTTGCAAACATTCAGGCAAGAGAAGATATATCAGCCTCTAATCTAGAAATAATCATATCTAAATTTCAGATAATCAGATCAAAATCAAATCTAATGTGAACGAATCAAAGCATAAATACTGTGTACCATGTTTTGGCTAATGCATTCATCGAGCCATCTCACAGTTCGATCCACTGAAGTTCTGTTTCTCTTTTGTGACACCCAAGCAGGCACTTCATCAGCTAAAGTAGTCCATAAGTCTGGCTTCACGGAGGATATCATTTTCATATATTCAACAGGTTTTATCTGTACAAATAATAAATCAGATATACTAGCAAAAGAGAAACACCAACTGGAAAAAGAAAAAAAAAGGCGCAAGCAAATAATAATCATCAGAACACATATGGAGAAACCTACCAAGTGACGACCAGAGGGAGTCTCAAAAGAAGCACCAAACTTATTAGTGCTATTACTTTCCGGAATGCATACATCAGAATCCCGTGGCGCAGCTGCTAATGCATAATCACGCAAACCAAGCAAATCACGCAGTCCCCCAATTCTTGAAATAGTTTCAAATGGCATACCTTCTATGCTACAAATCAAATTTAAAAAAAAAACACAACCATAAATAAGTCATCTTTAAAATAATAATATGATTTGTCTATTTAATTTCAATTCTAATTGAGCAAAACAACAAAAGCATACAAAGAAGGATAGAATGGCATACAAGTGAAGGGGGTTGCATTGGAAGAGAAAAGAATCAGGGCAAGGGAGAGAGGGAAGGAGTTGAGGAGATATGAAATGGGGGAGGCCTTTACGAGTAGAGAGAAGCAGAGCTGGTGTCTCTATTGTATAAGGGCACCTGCCCAACTCTAACTCCCCGACTCTTGAACGCCCTCTCTTGCTCCATGCCTTTACTCTAAACTTCATCTCTCTCTCTCTCTCTCTCTCTCTCTCTCTCTCTCTCAGTTCTTTTTATTCTCTCTCTCTCTCGCCGCTCATCGTATCATCGTGTATATATTTATACACACTTGTGTTTCTTTCTTTTTTTTCTGGGTTCGTTGGAGGGTTTTAGGTACCATCAGCAATGCTAAGCCCATTGTATTAGGCTGGGTTTAGATCCCGGAATGGTATGGGATTGGGTTTGGAACCGGGTACGGGCTAAGGTGACATATGCATGGAATATTGTTACGTTTGGTTAAATTTATTTTTTGAAAATAAATAATTATTTTTAGAAAAGATATATAAATATATATATATATATATATATATATATTTGAAAATAAGTACTCCTTCCGTCTCATTCAATTGTATACGTTTTTTTTTCACTGCCCGACACGCATTTTAAGGTAACTATAAAGTATAGTTCCACGACTTATTTTTAAAATTTTCTTTTTTTGTATAAAAATTTAACAATCCTATTTTTATACAAAAAAAGAAAATTTTAAAAATAAATTATGAATCTATCTTTAAAATGCACCTTAAAATGCGTGACACGCCCCCGTCCCCCAATGTATACTACTCCATGGGACAGAGCGAGTACTTATTTTTGAAAAATAAATTAAGAATTAAATTTATTTTTAAAAAGTAAGTATTTATTTATAAAAATATATACTTTTTTCAAAAAATAAATATTTATTTTCATAATTTAAGAAAAGTCAAACGGTACATTATCATTAATATGATATATTTATGAGAATCATGTACACCTTAGGGTACTACCTAAGGTTATAACAATTTCATATATAAATACATAAGGGTAGATTTATAAATTCAAAATAAATTTTTAGTATTTACAAAAATGCCATTAAATTTGTATGGGAAGAGCTCATAACCTCAGGGGAGTTACGTGAGGTCATTCTCAGACCAATTTTTCTCTATATTTAATGTAAAACCATTTAATTGTTTAAAAAAATTAATCAAAATATTCAAATTAAATATGATTGAATATTACAATAATAAGATCTGACTTAATATTTATTCGAATTAAAAAAAATCGAATTCATCCGCATTTTATATATGAATTATATTTATTTTTACGAGTCAAATTTGGATTCAAACCCGAATTCCTCGAATTCATTTTCAACCCTAGCCGGAATCCCTAAATTTGTAATCGATTTCGGGCATAAATTATTTTATTACTCAATTCGTGCCACGAATATATATCAAAAAAATTGGGGAATTATTTTTTGAAAAAAAACGCATATACTACAACATATTCTCCGATAAAAATTAATTTTATAAACCATAATGTATATTCTTTGTTTTCAATTTAATGTCATATTTTATATGGTCCAATTTCAATTATGATTAGGAACCTGAATTTCATTTGAAATTATGAATTGATCAGATGATATGTTTGAACAATGATAATAATTTGGATTTAGATTTCATTTGAATTGCAAGGCATTCAAATATTAGTACAAATATGAGAATTTGAAATCTATCATTTGAAATAAAATATATGTTTTCAAATACAATCTTAACTTGCTTCCTCTAGTCCTCCACAAAGTCAATTTTTTTATCGTAATTTTAATTTTAAGTGTTTTAACTATGATGACATTTTTAAAATTTTTATTTTTTGAATAGAAATATAAATATTAAATATTCATTCAGAAATAATAATAATAATATGTAGTCAAAAGTCCTAAAATTATGAGTAAAAAAATCAAACGACTTATATTGTAGACTAGAGGGAATATTACTTTATAGTATAAATTAAAGACAAAAATATAATAATAGGTAAAAAAATATTATAATATGGAAGTTATAAATTAATGAATGGATCACAAATATAAAATTATAAGAATACATATTAATAATATTTATCTGAATAATTTATTTAATACACATAACATAACACACATATAAAGGTAATGTTTTTTGTTAAACAAAGGAATCAAAGGATCGGAGACACTAATCCATAAACATTCTCCATCCTATATCCAAAGAAAATCCATAAATTCCTGCCATGTGTGCTTTGATTTTCATTTCGTAGCTTGTTCAAGTGTTCGAGTCTTTCTATAACTCGTCATGGATCGCACTGTACCTACATGTCAATAGTCCAGTAAAACCTCTGTACTCTATAAATTAATATAGTTGGGAACGGAGAATTTTATTAATTTAGAAATGTATTAATTAATCGATAAGTTAATAATTATTAATTTATAAAGAGTTTTCGATATCAATAGCCCGTTATATTGAAAATGACAAGAGGTCCAGTGTTTAAAAAAAATTATAAGTACCATTTTTGGAAATAATGTTGAAGACGACACGTTGGAGCCGATAAAGAAACACTCATCTCATCAAAGACACTTAATAATTTTTTGATACAGTTCGAAAGTAATATACCAGAGCTTTTGGATGTAATAAGGAAAATTAGAGATGTGTTTTAAGAAAATTTAAAATTTAACAAGAAATAGATAACAATAGAATCTTATTTTACAAAATTGTATAGAGAGCGCGGGGGGGGGGGGGGGGGGGGGGGGGTTTCAACAAGAAACTTCGTATCTGAGGAATCAATTCCTATTTTATAAGAATTTGATTAACAAATAACTATAGAAAACTACAGAACATACAAAAAATCATATAATACCAAAAATATTTACAAGACAAACAAATTTTTTTTACATAATATACAAAAAATATAGAACACAAATTATTGAATACTAATAATAAATAGTGTTATGTAATTTTGTATTTTGTATTTTGTATATTTTATAATTTTTTTTGTTTGTTTTGTAATTGTTTTTGTGTTCTGTAGGTTTTTCTATGTTCAGATTTTTTTTATATGTTTTGATAATTATATTTGTGGTTGGTTTCTCAATTACTCAAATAAGAGAGTTCCCATTGAACCTAAATTATGGTGAATTATTAATTTATGATATTATATATTTATAAAGGCATTTTAAATAAATTATTATCTTATCGAAATTGCTCATTTTTTGAACTGGCCCAAGCCGGGACCGGAAAAATATATTATTTTAGAGAAGTTATTAATTTAAAAAGTATTAATTTATAGAGATTTTACTGTATAATAACAACTCATATCTTACATCATCAGGACCTAGACAAAAAAAATATAGGCCCTTAAATATAATATTTAAATTATTAAAATAAAATTTTTAATAAGAAAGTAACTAATAATTAATAAACAACAATTGTGAAAAACAATCTTCTCAAGCATTTCAAAATTGTTAAAAATGGTATTCACATGCATTTTAATTAAAATATATTTATTAATACAAAATATTACATTATTAAGAGAAAAGTTTAAAATTTTAGAGTACTAGAAAATCTCAAATTCAGAGATGAGATTATTAGCCTATCAATACTAGTTTGAATCAAAATATCTAATACTGAAAATATCAAATTATGATTTATATAATAATATTTTTTTTAAAGTTGGACCCTTTAAATTTTAAGGTCTCGGGCGGTCGCTATCTCTGCCCTCCCTTCAGGACCGGCTCTCGGCATCATATAATCAATGATTGAAGAGTCAGTCCCTCAGGCATATGGACAGTCCTGCCATTGACCTTTCCCTTGCACCGATGAGATATCAATCTACAAGATTAAGAGTCATTGGATTAGCCTTTAGGGTGGGTATTCATAAACCCAGAAAGTTACACTAGCCAGATCCTGGGACTCCTCTTCTTCGAGCACGCTCCACTCTAGAGATCTAGTATTTCAAAGAAACACTCCTGATTCAATGAAAAAATCCATTCCACGCCAAGATACACCTTTGATATAAAGCCTATTTCCTTATATTACAACCGAGTACAAGGAAGGAATGCTAGCTGACAAAAGGAAAAAAAGTGATAACGAACCTGCAAAAATTTCACTAAAGGCCAGTACCTCGTGCGCATATATATTTTGATTATCACCTCCACTGCTATACTTGTAAGATGAATCAACTGTCCAAAACACACACACAAGCTTTAAGACACTACTAATATCTTAAATCATGTGTAGCAATAACTAAAGACTTAAACATGATCCACCCTTGCACAATACTCTTGTAAAAATAAATACATGAGAACAGTATGAAAACGTACATGTAAAATGATCAAGGAAAGAAATCTGGCTTCTTCCTAGTACTCTTCTCTGTTGAAACAGTATCTATATTCTATATAGATGCTCAACAAACAAACCACAGGCTTGATGCATCTGAAGGAAGAATGGAATCCATCAATTAAATTCCTTTTACCCATACTCAGGTCATAGCAAACTCTTACAAACCAAATAGTTGCCTTGCAATCCTCACACCTAAAAAATACAATTTAACTTGGTGTCTGTAAGACTTTTGAGAAAGAAGAGATTCAACCTTGCAATCATCAAACAGAAGGCACCTCTTGTTGACGCACACACCTGAAATATACCTGCAACAGGCTGGCATCATTTAACCACCCTAGTGAAAAGTAATACCAAATTGGGGGCGGGAATTACTGTACTACGAGTGAACAAACTAGCATAAAATAAATTACCAAAACACGATACAAACTTTACAGATGGATCTAGCTCGGATGTTTAATGCAGTATTACAGATCTCCAATAACAAACTTTTCAGTGAGGGTTACTGTTGAACAATAAAATAAACTATAAAAAATGAACAAATATATTGGATTGCTGGATCTCCACCGCTTAACATACATGCTTAGTCAGAAGTTTTAGCTCAACGTACTTCCCAGAATCAGTTCACACATCTGTAATGGCCCCATGATGATGCTGTCGCAAGGGATTCTAGAATCAGACTGAAAATTGCTTATAAGCTTCACCACCATGATAGTGACATTTCTGTCAAGTGTCAACCAAAAGATTTCATAAAATTGTAAGATAAAAACATAATTGCTCAATTCTTTCTGGGTTAGATTAACCTTTCATTTCAGGAAGGAAAAAAATAATGTATTTACAATCTGAATACATTTTTGCTTTTTCCTGATTTTGGCCTAGCTTACTCTAACCAGACTCACTCCCGAGTCAAGACTAACCAAAACTGAATCTTCATGACCTCCACAGCTATAATGGACATAAGAGAAGGACAGGTGAAGGCAAAGGGAAGAACAAAACTAATACTAAAAACATCAAAACATTCAGCAACTGACTAGAGGAATATGCACCGCGTGGTGAAGAACTAGGAGTCAGCCACTGCTGTTTTTCCGCAAGATACTTATCTAAAATCAACTCCTGTACATGTCATACAACTTGTGTTTAGCCATTCAGCCTGGCTAAGAAGTGGCTGAGGTTGTACTCTTCCGTGTACTGTGATTGATCCCAAAGCTCCTCCAGTCCACCAAGGATTGCTTTTAACCCCTTTCCAGTGCCAGGTAATTTAGACTCGTTATCAATATTCATATCAGATGTCTTTGACATAGTAGCTCCCTGTATTCAAGGAATAGCAAAAAGAATTATTGACAATTTATTAGAAAATGAGGTCCCAGTTCATTAAGGTATCTTCAAATTGTGAGAATCCACCTAAAAAAAGAAACACCTTTTTGCTTTCGGCTGATGTAAACAGATCAAGTAACTGATCAGTATTCATTGTTTTAAGACTGGCATTGTCAGCATTGATGATAGCATTCGCAACTGACAACTTAAACTTTTGCAGACTCATTACTTTCTCTTCCAAGGTTCCTCGCATGATGAGACGATGAACATTAACAACCTTACGCTGGCCCAATCTGTGTGCTCTGTCCATTGCCTGGAAATTTGTGGAAATAAGTACATGAGGTGCAAAATAGATATAAAGAAAAATGAAAGGTATTTGACAATTGGACTATGGTTAAAATGCCCAAGGTGTATGTCTTGCCCAACCAGAAACTACGCATCCAAGAGAAAAAGGGGGCCATACTTTAAAGTTTAAGGCAATAGAGCAAGGCAACTAGGAAAAATGCAACAGTAAACCTAGTAACAAAGGACAAACCACTAGAAATCGTAAATACCTGATGATCTCTCATTGGATTCCAGTCATGCTCCATAAAAACAAGGGTGTCTGCTGATGTCAGGTTAAGACCAAGCCCACCAACTGTAATAAAAGGTAAATAACAATATCAATAAAAACTGCATTAGGTCTTTTATAGCCATTTGCATTAAAATGATGGATTATACCATGTGTCGTAAGCAACAAGGCGTCAATAGTAGGATCTGAGTTGAAAGCTTTAACTATATCGAAACGCTTTTCTGGTTCAACTGAGCCATCCAGCCGCAAGTATGTAACACTGTTTCAATCCAGCCAAGGCACAATTAGAAAACTAAATAACAACAGTTCAATGAATAAATTGAGCAGACAATCGAGACATACATATCTAAACTATGAAGAACACACATCAGCAATTTTCTTCATGCAATTTCTACAACAGTGAATGTATTATTTACGACTTTCTGCATAGTAACTTCTTCCCAGTGGGCAGCAATACAGGAAATCAGGATACATGAAAATACAAAATGAGAAGTTGAAGAGAGAAAATTTTAAGGTGTCTCTCAGAAATACAAAATAGCTATAGAAAGACCACTTTACATTGATGCATGTATATACAATACATAAATATAAGCTATGGATGTTCTTTTAAAAGATAGGTCATAGTACACCATCCTTCCAGCAAAGACCTCCATGGGACAGCTAAACAAAATTCACTGCAGAAATACCACACTTAGAAGTTACAACAATAACCTCCTCAGGAAAGTTAGACGAATTTCAAAGAGGAGATACCGTGCCAAGAAATGGTGTGCTAACTCTCACAAACACTAGGATCTTTCGTATAGGACAATTTGCTAGACCAAAATTAAAATGAGACACACCTGCAATAGGGTGGTGACTCATAAACAAAGGATGAAGCACGAATGGCAAGTGGGCATTCACCCAGCGAAATGGCACTAACAACTCATTAAGATGTCACTCATTAGGGTGCCATGGTCACCCAGAGTGAAGGACCCACATTGGGGGTCAATGGTAGGTCCATCTTACATAATTATAATAGTGCTACATAAAACTTTCTAATTCCAAGGCATAATACTGATTGTGTAGATAGAAAAACTTTATGTAAAAATTTAAATTCTATTTTTTCATTGACGTTGTTTCTTGACCAGAAGCCATCTGTGGGCTCAAGCAGTCTACTCGGGCCTGGTCAGAAAACTGGAACACCAGAAGCTAAACTCCAAGATAATAAAAAGCTTGACAGCTACCATTCTTATTTCTTTCGTAGCCATTTTAGGAGTGTATTAAACCCACTACGAATAATATGCTGCTATAGATTAAGAATATATACCATTTACCAATAGTTAGTAGATCAAAAGATATAAAATAAAAGCCTGATACTCCCATGCGCACATAAATAACAAAACCATTTGACATTTTGAGGACAATTGGTGATAGCCTAGCCTTGTTGCAAATATATATGTTTAAAAAATGATATCCGTGATAGGTACTTTTTGGCCAGTGTAGAATAGTTATAACTTACAAGTTACAACTATCTGAACTACAATCAGATGACTGTGTTTTTTCATATAGTATAAACAAAAGACTACTAGTACTGCATAACAAGACATATTAACATATAAAAGAACATAGTCCTGCGAGCGCACAAAGAACATACCCATTTGACATTTTAAAATCAATCAGCGACTCCCTAGAATTGTTGCAATTTTATATCAAAAAATAATTTCTGTGATAGGTACTCTCTGGAAAATTTAGAATTAAGTAAAACTAATGAATATCTGAACTACAATCAGATGACTATCAATTTTTTCATATAACATTATCAAAAGAATACACTCACTGCATAACATAACATATAAATATATTGACCACTTGGAACTGTCAGAGAACTCACCTCTTCATATGGGCATGAAACAAGTCCTTTTCTATAATGTCCAGAAAGGCCTGCACGTTGTCAATATTACATCACATACCGAAAAATTGCATGCAAATTGAGTCATACAATAGCTAGAACTTATAAAGATAATAACCTTGTGCTGAGCAAATATCAAAACTCTATGTTGTCCGACATTTAGAGAGCTTTCAGAACTTGATGCTTCCAGACCAATCCCGCACTCCTCCAAAATTTGCTGAAGGGCCACTAACTTAGGAGAGTGATGGAGCTTATGTAGTTCTGAAGCAATATCAGCACCTGCAGGGAAGTAATCTGGCAGAAGCTTAATGAGAGAATCTGGAGTCTTTTCACCAACGACAAGCAATGGATGGCTACAAAGTTTTAACAAGAACTGGAGTGCCTGAATAACATGAAGAACAAAAGGACATAGGAAACATATTAAAATAATAAGGGATGCAAAATGTCGTCTTGAGTAACACAAACATTGGTGGGAACCAATGTCCCAAAAACCTAGCCTGAAGTACATTATCCAAACTTACCTGGAAAACATGGGAAGATGCTTTTGATGAAGCAATTTCTTCTCCTTGGTCTACCTCATTTACCTTCACCATACTTGTAATGTCTTCCCTTACTTGTGAACCAGAAAACTGTTCATAAAGTTTTAACTGGACATTGCTCAAGTCACAATACCGGTCCTGGATAATTTTTTCGGGCAAATCAGATAAGACTTCAGCTTTAGTTCGACGCAGGAGGAAGGGCATAACCTGTAGAAGACAGAAGTTTAACGATGGAACAAAATAGTGCAAGTTTATGAAGTTATCAAGTATTTCAATGAAAGGAGAACCAACCTGCTTGTGCAATGCTTCCATGGCAAGTGCCCCTGCTTCAGCATCCTTGGCTGAGCATTTAGAATCTCTGGCTGCCAGCAAGGGTTTTCCATAAGTGGCTTGGAACTGCGGGCATGACATCAAATAACATGTACTTGAGCACACAGCAATATAGCAAGATTTAGATCATGTTAACATTTACTAGAAAGAACTATGAATCTATAAGATGCAGTGCTCTCAATCAGCTAATAACATCAAATAAAAGCATCAAGTGACATTCCCAATATTATTTCCAGCATAATTGAGATACTGGGTAATTCCAATTTAACGTTAGATACAAAGGACCCAATTTGTAAATCCAGTATGACTCTGCAAGGCATCAACTGATTACTCACCAGACATCCATGGTTGTCACGTCGGTAATTTGAGATGAGTCGACGGAGGTCCGGCTTGTCAAGTCGATGAATTGATAAAATAAATAATATGTAATTATATATATATATACATATATATATATATATATTATATATGTAGTTTCTCACAACAAAAGTTCAACATTCCTGTATGTATATTGATTACAAAATAGATATATTAATTAAGAACATCTTTGTTTTCCATTCCACATACATAAATATATACACGTTGACTATCCATATATACAGACTACACACACACAGAGAGAGATCAGTTTTGATCAATCTATACATATTTTAGAAAATTGAGATTAGCAAGTGCACGTCATTGTTTCTATTGATTAGGATTTAGATCATAATTTTTTTCTCATTTTATTCAATTTGGACCGGATTTTGCGCCAGTCAACCGCCTGGTCGACAAGTCGCCTGACTTTTCAACAATTTGCAAGTCGACCCTCTAAAACCAACTAGTCTAGCATTGTGCCAACAGTGCAGTCATCTCATAAATTGTTACAAATAATACATAGTCCCAACTAATTAATTGAAAACAGAAGGAAAATAATTATAATTCATTGGAAACAGATTGGAACATACTTGTCTATCAGTACCAAGAAACCCCGGCATTAGAAAGTCAAAAAGGGACCACAGATCCAAGACATTGTTCTGGAATTCAAGAAAGAGTCAGAGAAGTAGTCAGATAAATTTTTAAATAATCAACAAAACATTGATTTCTTGCACTAGTATCTAACCTGAATTGGAGTTCCGCTGAGTATGAGGCGATGCTGGGCCTTCAATTGTTTTACAGCACAAGTGATTTTAGACTTTGGGTTTTTTATAATATGTCCCTCGTCTAATATACAATAGTTCCATAAAACCTGTTTAAGATTATCAATATCTTTCCGGACCACGTCATATGATGTCACAATAACATTGTACTTGTCGAATTGAGAACTAAGTGAAACTCGATCTTGAGCAGAGCCAACATATTGGAGTGTAGTTATTACAGTGGTATCAATGAACTTCTCTATCTCAAAGACCCAGTGTCCAACAAGAGTGGATGGACATATGATTAATGAAGAAGATGGATGCCCACTATCATCTCCACCACGGTGCTCTACTATGTCCGACGCTACGATGGCTGATGCTTGAAGAGTTTTACCAAGACCCATGTCATCACATAAGATACCATGAAGGTTAAAACGCTTCAAAAATGCCAACCAGTTTATACCTTCTTGCTGATATCTAGGAGTGACAAACAAAATCATGCACAAATATGATATCAACTATCAGAACAATACAACTGAGTAAACAAAACAATAAAAAGATAAATTAATGTTAAAAAAAGTGGATGAATCTGACACATTTCAAACCCCCAGTATTTGCAATAGGTAATCCAAGCATTGTATACGGATATTCATTTGATAGGAGAAGTGAAGGCAACAGAAAAGGATGGATAACATTTAAGAAGATACCAGTTCATGAGTCAATAGTATGATAAGAAGATGCTAAAGATTATAAAGATGGAATGGAGGAATGGAGGAATACAATGAGTAAACTCTTTTGAAGGAAGGATTAAAGCAAAGTTAATTTTGAGGAATGAAATGGTTTGCTAATAATGATCATTATGCTCCAATGTCTACCAAATGCAACACAAGTACATATCCAGAATCCTGATCCCGCTAATTTCGACAAGTAACTATAATAATACCAGGTGAATCGACGTGACTAAAATTTTAATAATTATAGTAAATTAAACCTAAATAATGCAGGCAGAGCATGTATCCACATGCAAAGATATGAAAATAAAAAAATTATATTACAAAACATGTTTCATCAATAGAAAGTTACCTCCTCAAGGTCACTTTTAATTCGGTGGCTAGCTTGTAATCCTCTATATGTGAGTTGTCAACAAGTTGCTCCAAAAATTTTGCATCTTCTGTGTTTTTGGATAATCCTTCACTTAGCCCTTTAGGCGGGTCGAGTCCCCTAGCTAGTGGAAGAAGAGGTACAAGTGCAGCAAAACTGTGTGTGACACTCTGCCTCACAGTATGATCACAATCACTCATACATCTTAAAAGAGGAACGACTAATAGAGAAGCATAAGGGACCAGCTCCACTCCCAATCCGGGAACAAGCAGAGTAACAAGCATCCCAGCTCCTTGTCTTGCATGTACAGATGTCATGTCACCCAACATAGTAATAACATTTTCAATTATGACACCCATCACATTCACTGTCATTGATTTGGCCATTGATGTAATGCACCTCGAAGCAGCTAGTCTAACAGAAACATGAGAATGGCGAACACATCTGAAAATGCCTGGGAGAAGCATTAGTAGCTTTGGTCTTATACTCTCATCCAGAAAGGGAGAAATTGAACATACCATCTGCCAGGCAGAAGTGAAATGAAGGTAAAACAGTGAAAGACAAAAACTATGTGTCACAAAATCTACGAACACAAATAATCTGGGTATTCAACAAAATCAGATTGAAAGTTCAATTTAAAGACATTTTAATAGCAAACTATTACTTCTTTGATACTTTCAGCCTAACAAATACAAATTGTTAAAGACTTCAAAATGTTCTGCATATAACGATATGCTACTGATATGGTTGGGCCACATCCCAAAGGGAACCAATTCTGGTCTATAATAGAAATGTCTCGATATTTTATGTCAGCGGCCAGTTCGGCAAATTAGAATGTTTTTCTGCAAAGGAATACAATATGCACTTCTTAAGGTTTGAGTATAGAGAAAGCAGACATTTATTGCACATTTGCACTTATTAACACAATACAAATAACTGAATATTATATGTCTAAATTTCCAGACAGGCAAAGGCGAAACCCGGGAGACCTTTGATGTAAAAAAATGATCCTCACAAAGTCAGCAACCAAAAGGCATTCAATATTGCACAATAAGGAGAAACATTATGATCTTCTAAAGCGTCACTTTTCTAAAATGATGTAAAAAAGGGAAAATGTTGAACAACTAATGATGCTTCCAATTTTAATTTTGTTTTTGTAAAACCAGGATCTTCAGGGGAAACAACCTCTCTACTCCTAGTCCTAACAGTCGAGGTAATGTCCGGGTACATATAACCCTCTCAAATCCTACTTTCAAAGGAAATACTGATTATATTTGGTTTGGTGTATTTAGTCCTGAAGAGAAAAGACACATATTCAACAACAAATCGAGGAGAAAGGGGATCTGCAAAACTTGTAGAAAGGTTTCTTACATGTTAATAATCTGACGTATTATTGGTAACAAAGCACAACTCTAGCATTGATCCAACATTTCTACTATTTGTCATCATTAACAAATTCACTGATTTTAACCCTCGCTGTTAAGGTAAGGTCTACTTTTGACCTTCGAGTGAGACATTTGGGTATGTTTGGTTTGTCTAGATCTAAAGAGAATAAGCACATCAACAAAAACAAATCAAGTAGGAGGATCTCAATAACCTGAAAGTAGGTTTCTCAAGCGTTGGCAACATACTGTCTATACGAAACAAAATCCATCAATGCTTGCATCGATTCATTATTTCTATTATTTGTCCTCGTCAAAAATTTTACTTATTTTTTACACCGAGTAATAACTGACAAGGTAAGCTTTCATCCTGGTAGATACATCAGTTAAGTAGGTAGCTGAACATAGTCATATACGAAGCAAACCACATATAAGCAGCTTCGCCTTGCCTATAATTTCAATTAAAGTAATCCTTCAAAAGAGATATCAATTGCTTATAATTTCAATCAAAGTAATCCTTCAAAAGAGATATCAATTCATACGTATTACAGAGTGCAAAATAAGCAGCCAATATCTCAAATGACGTTGGTCTTTAAACATGATGAACATTTTACAGGTTCCAGAATGCATCTATGTTGAGTTGATCAGGTCACATCTATACAAAAGCATTTGCTTTTAAGAGGTGACCTGATACTATCAATAACAAAATGTGTGTGTGTCATAGAGAGAGAGAGAGAGAGAGAGATTTGATGTGCTCATTATTGTTGAGATCAAAATCGAGTCGGGCAAACAATCAGGGATTGTAAAACATATATAATTTTTTGATAAATGTTTATTTGACAAGAAACAACAATAATAAATGTGCAATGCAGATGAGACATCATGCGTACTGTCAAAGCTGAAACATATAAAGATGGTAAAAAGAAAATACAACTCAAATACCTGGATATTATTTATCAACATCTGAGGATCATTTACACAATCAATAGATTGAGCAATTTGTTCATCTGCTGCAGTTGAGCCCTCAAGAGTACCTGGCTTAAGGATTTCTGTAAGGCAGTCCCACAGCTTAGGAAGCTTATCAAACAATGTTGAACCAAACTTATTGCACAAATGCTTCAGTGCAAGTTCAGAACCCCGTCTACTTATAAATCCCTCTGCCTTAGCTCGATCTTCACTAGAAGCCACCGTTTGGTTCTTTGATTTATGTTTACTGCTACTAGTTACAATGAATTCCTGATTTTCAAGAATATCCTGAGAACTCAGGAGTCCAGCTTGAGGAGTTTCACGTATATCTGTGCAGGTCAGATTACAAATATTCTTAATTAACTTGTCATTGGGACTAGGCTTGCGTCCAGTACAATGATAAATAAGTTCAGCAAGGGCTTCAGCTGCCTTATCCTGGAGTATTTCCTCCTTCAAAGGAACATAAAATTAGATTGTCAGATGGACGTTACACTGTCAGAAGAATATGATAGTAACCCATACAAGTACCTGCTCTCTTTTCACTGACGCCATCAAGGGCAGAATAATTGGATTTAGTTTTGCAGGAAGATCAGACATATGAACAACTGCAGCAGCAACTAAAGCACATACTGTAACATGCAAGTTACCCTGCAAAATTTTAATACAAGGTTGAGGACATGTAAAATAAGAAAAAAAGAGCCTTTCAGTACAAAAATATCAGAATTAATTATAGCTGTTTACAGAAGAGTCTACAGAAAAAGTTCAGTAAGCACATATCACAGATGGAAAAAATATTAAATAAATAGTTATTTATCTGAATTCATTAGGATATAAGTAGAAAATTATAGACATACCTGAACACATTTTAGATAACCTGAAGTAGTTAAAAGTCTTTGTTTTAGCGATTCCCAATCATCAGCAGTATGCCTCCCTACAGAGTCTTCCCCGGCAGCATCATTACTGCTTACTGGTGGAACACTCGACGCAAAATTGATTGCATCATCTAGAGTCAAGCTCTGAAGATTGAATTTAATGGATGACAAGAAATCTTTATGCATGCCACTTGACTCGACAGAAATGAACAATTGATTTGCCTCGTTACGCATCTTTGCATATGTTCTTGAAAGTTCAGCATAAGGAAGAAGTGAATCTTTTGTGGGGAACGCAGGGTCAGTGCATGCTAACAGATTCAACAACCAATTCTTAAGATTAATAAACAAGTCAGATCTAGCGGCTTTCACATCAGAATGGCTTCTGCTATTAATGTCTTTGAACCAAGAAATTATAACCATTGCAGCTACCTGATAAAAGTAAGATTAATGAGAAGTATTCTTAAAGATAGCATAAAGAACCAAACGTATACTATGTACTCCAAAAGTGACATTTTTACCTGACGCTGAACTCCAGATATAGATGTAACAGTTTTCCATAGAGGATCAACTATATATTCATCAGAAATCTCATATAACCTAGATGCCAAAATTCCCAAAGCTGTTGCTGTAACTACGCGAGTATGTGTGACTGAAATTTCCATGTCAGCACCAACAATTATCTTAACAGAGCTCATGGAAGTATCTCCACTCTTCTCCCGAGGAAAGGAACCTTCTGCAGAACCTAAGGCGATATTTTTAGATGCATCAAATTCATGATATACAGCTCTCATTTTTGCTGCTGCTTTGAAGTGACTTTTACGAGGAATAGCTACAGGCCAAAACATTTTCTTAGCATCTAGTGGTGAACCATATGGAGTGGCTGCAAGCTCTATCCAAGAAGATATGTACATCTTAGCAGCAGCATCCAAGTCTTCCACTGGGCACTAATAGCATTAATATAAAATGAGTAATGAAAGATATAGAAATGTAACTTACATAGATAGTTGCAGAAGCAAAACATAATTTAGAATTGTAGCATTGAAAATCTTAGTAGTTCGGCTGTGGTGTTTCTAATTAGCTTGAGCAGTAGAGGTTGTTCATCTATTTATCCCAAAGCATTCACAATCTTCTATTTCCTAATAGTTATCTTCCATATGTTCTTAATACATATAGTTCCCGACCTATTTGAGAGGATTATGACAATAAAGAGAAAAATAAGGAAGAACACATTCCACAATAAACAAGGACCATTTATGATTTAACATCTGCTAACATAAATAACCTGAAGAAGCAACCTCCAAACCCTCTCTGAACACTCTAGAATTTCATCACTGGATTCAAGCAGCATATTCTGGAAAACGATCCTGAGGGTATCACCCAAAATATATGATGGCCAGAAAGAAGCAGCTGACATGGATACGCTCTTTCTGTACCCAGCTTCAAGCAATCGCTCCTGCACATGTCATAGTTGTTTGAACAGAAGCACTAAAAGCATATGGACTAGCTATGTGGCATAGGAAAATAAAAATTAGAATTTCAAGCAGGCAAATGTTCAAAAAAGAAACTGCAGGTATTATGTGCATGCAAATATTATGTAAAGCCTAGAAACATGATCCATACATGCAAAATACTGAACAAAACAACTCGTTAGAACTTTTACAATAAATTTTATACATGGATTTGGAATTAAAAAACATGATTATGACAACATTAAAAGAAGCTTACTATATGCATGGATTTGTAATTAAAAAACCTGATTATGACAACATTAAAAGAAGCTTACCAAAGTGCGAATAGCAGAATAACGAACTGATGTAATGCTATGCCTCATAAATGGCCATAATCTTGGGGCCAATACTGATAACGTAAATGGATTTTCTTTGGAGTTCATCCCTTCACCAGTTTCATCTGCGCAAAATGCTTCATTAAGATCAAATCCTGGGTCCTTTTTTGAAAGCAAGGCTCCAAACATCATCTGATCCTGAGAATATATTTCTGCCAGAAGATTCATTACACTGCAACCAGAATAAGGACATTTATCATTTAGTTTTTTATGACAGTTGTAATAAATAATGGAAAAGCAATTTCTTCCACTCTGCCTTACAAAATATATGTAATTGGATGAGACGGACAAGTTAGAATGGCTCAGAATGGTCTTATATACAGTAAAATAAATTTCCTACCAAGGAAAACTAAGGCCCTATAAAGACTCAACATATCATCTTAGGGACAATCTGTATGACACAGAAGATGCAGTAATTTCCTTGAAGACGCAAATTTCATTCTGAATGTATAGATGAAAATTCCTTTCAAGTTCAAAATGTAATAAATCATTTATTATACAAATGCATTCCTGTAATTCATATTTCCAATTATACAACAAGAAAGTTGATCTCAGCTTACAAAATTCTATCAGCATTTAATTAGCTGTCTATATAAAAGCAGGTGTAAATAGCCAAATAGGTATGTCAGTACGTCGTCATCATTGTATATGACTTGATGCTAAGACATCATATATACAACTATACAAGTATATAACATTAAGCTCAACGTTCAACTTATGTTGAACAGTAATTATTATAATCTTTAGTAATCCATCAAACTCGTATACCACGTGGAAATAATCTCGGACACAAAAAACAGAACAAAAAAAAAATAGAAACGGATATAGTGAAGTGCCTTGATACCTGCTAGTAGATGGACTTAAATCATCTAGGTCAAGCAAGATATCCCATAGTAGCATAACTATAGAATATAAGGTTTGTCCCTTTAAAGATATAATAGCAGCTGCAGTGGGTATTAAGGCATCTGCAGCAACTGCTCTCACATCATCATCAGGATCTTCCAGCCCAGCCTTACATGCAGGAAGAACATAATCGAGCAAATCATGGAGCATTTCCTAGTGTCAACAGAAAAATCATTTAAAGAATACATTAGAACACAAACCCAAATAGATATAGTAAATGAAATAATTTACATATAGACTGGGACATCTTATGGGTACAGTATAGTCAAAGATGGACAAAGAAAGTACTGAAACAAAAACAATAAAAAGATAATAATGTCAAATGGAAATGATGACATGTATATATAGAGAGTATTCATCTAAATCACAAATGAACTTAACAAAATGTGTGTGAGGTGATCATTCTTATATTCCAAGTGATCATTCTTTTCCCCATCTCAAACATATAATCCAAGATCTTACATCTCAACTTCATAAGCATCTCAGAATTATACAATAAAAAATCCAAAATCCCAATCCCCAAAGGTATATTTCAGAGTTCCATTCTTAAAATCTCAATTCATAATAATCTCAAAATGAGATGAACTATAAATATCAGATATCAAAATTTGTCTCAAAAGTGATCAGTATCACTGCATACCCTTGTCCAAATTAAACCCAACAACACTATAGACTCTTTCTTTTGCAAGGGTCCAGATCATTCCAACGAGTTGGAGTTTCAAACCTCAAAAAAATTTATCTCACAACATAATCACAGCTCAGATGTTCCCGACTCATATATCAGATCTCACATCCAATCTCATGGCTGGAATCTTCGACAGAAGTACAATACTAATGATAATAAGGTTGACATAATAGTCCACTTTTAAGGTATATGTAACATTATTTGTTGCCAAAAAAATCTGCATATCTGATCAATGATGAGTGCCTCACCCCTCGATTCTTATATATAAGTTCAACAAAGCGTTCCATTTTGCAAGAGAGCAGAGAACATAGTAGTTGCATTTAACAGCCAATCCCTAAAATATGGGATTTTAGCAGATTACCATGCGACCTTTCTTTTCATGCTGTCAAGGATATTTATTTCGACTAATAGAATCATCAGGTGATATTGTATCCATGATGGGAGAATTTATTTATAGATATTGATTCCATATTCCTAATACCTGGTTCAAGAGGTACATGTGGGAAGGGCAGCTGATCACTTTGCTAGTTGAAGACCATTCATATTGTTGGGTATGGATTCTGTTTTCCTAGCTTTAACATTTGTATATCCATTCTTATTGTTGTGGATGGATTCTTTTTGCCCAGCCTTAATGTTTGCATAACTTAAAGGTGCTATGTATGTCAGACTACTACAGATAGAAACAGAAAACAGGTTTAGAAGCTCTTCTTCTAGTTATTTGTGCTCTTTTTGAGTTGATTAGCTTGAAAATTGTCCTGTGCTTAGGGCCTACAGAAGTCATAGATGTGCAAGTTTGGTTGATTGTTCTATAAGTTTAGTTGATTGTTCTATAACAAGCACATATCTTATCTTATATAAGAATAATACATAGCATTCCCCATGCTGTCTTCCAATCCTCTGGCAAGGTTGTGAGATGATTTGCTTTACTTTATCTACATATTGCAATTGATACAATATTAATACCACGGTTTAGTAGACCAACCATTTGTATACAATCAGACAGACTGTGCGCATTTATTCTGGAATAATCTTTTTAGGAGGAAAAGATTTTATCGTCTAGACGTGTTGTCATTTGTCTATAAAAGAGAAAAAAACTGATATGAGGTCTGTCTTGTAGTTTATCATGTGTCCACTCAAGAGAGTATTCTGCTCAGGACTTCGATAGTTCTCTCTTATCATTTAAATCTCAGTTTCTCGGCCACTTTCTTTTGCCAAATTTTCTGCTACTTTTCTTTTCAAAGCTTTTTTCTAAATCTGGCTATGCCACTGTGGACCTTAACAGTGCGATAAGGGTTTGTTATAATGTAGCAACACATTAACATCATGACATCAGGTCATAATGTAATGCTGGTATCATAATCACTGTAGATTGTAGAAAAAAATGAAAGCAAGGCTTGTTTCCTATATAAGAAGCTGTATCCCCATTGGATAATACACACAATACAGCAGAAGAATATACACACATATAGGCACAAACTGTCTCCTACTTCTTTAATCTCTACATCATGGCCTCTCCATATCCAATCCTATATACACCTTAAGAGTCTTGTATTTCATGTCAAATATCTTACTCCTTAACTATTGTCCCTCTTAAGCCGAAATTAATTTAGACAACTAAAAATGGCACAAGTAATCGGAACTAATGTATTTCTCCCGTACGGTATTAAAACCTCGCAGTAGCAACTTCCTTTACAATTCACTCACTTTCCAGGTAACAAAAGAATTTAATCCATATGGGGAAAAAAACCTTATGTATAGCCGCAATTCACAGATCACATATGTATCACAATCAAGGCTATTGTTGGGGGATAAGACACCTTTCCTGGATTTTATTTTTCTATTTAATGTGTAATACTATAATCAACTACTACAAAACGCCTTTCGTGGATTTTATTTTCCTATTTAACGAGTAATATTGTAATCAACTACTACAAAACTTGTTTGCACCCTCAAACATATAATTAGATTGTTTTGTTTTAAAACTAGAGTAGTCTAGTTATTAGTTAAAAAATTTAATATTCACGAGGAGATATTTATTTAACTTCATCTTTTAAACTTTATATAATTAAGGAGGAATTTTTTTGAAGTTAACACTTTCTAAATTTTAATTTGAAGAGGAGATATTTATTTAACTTTTATCTTTTAAACTTTATAGGATTAAGTAGGAATTTTACGGAAGTCAAGATTTTTGTTAAGACACACACGCACCCATCTTCAACAAGATTTGAACACTCACCCCCACAAAGGAGATTAGGGTGATAGCACATGTTAATTGTTTGATAGAAGTCCCTTGAATATTTTTCAAAAAATTCCTAAGCTAAGCATAGATCTGATAATTTTTAATGTAATACATTTGTACTCCCAAAAAAACAAAATCTATAGCACATCATATTTGGGGCCACCTTGGAAAGCAAAATTTTAGCTTGACTCGGTCATTTGGCATACAACTAAAAAAACAAGTTACTGCAGGCTAAGCTTCGATATATTTCATATAGAAGACATTTTAGGGGATATAAAATAGAACAAAGTTTTACCTGTCGCACAGCAACCAAATATTTAATACCCAAAAGACTACCGTGTCGAATTTCCCACTCTGGTCTACACTGAAAGAAGAGAAAACCTAATTACAACAAATAACAATTAAATTATTGGTACCATACTTCATAAAGGTGCAAGACTTTTGCAACCGCGTGTTCCTGATGTACCAAAGGATAGCATTAGAATTTCTCACATTACATTTACCTGCATTTGCAACAGTATATTCAAAGTCTCAAGAATTAATTTGGGATGCATGTACTTGAACACAGCACCTAAAGCTTGTGCACAAGTTTCCCGAACTGGAGCAACGACTTGATCAGAGACATAGTCCCCAAAACTGCATGAAAAAACAGATCATAAAACATTTATTGAGAGAATAATAAGATATCCAGAGCATTTAACGGATCGTCCAATAAATCGAACGGCTAATTGTGATGACAAGAACAATAAACACCAATTTCATACCGATCAAGTGACAATACACACAGAAAACGAACAGCACAATCTTGAAGAAATTCTGAATGTTTGAGCCACGAATGCCTAGCCAGTTTAACAAGCTTTGTCAGCTCACAATTTTCAGGTATAACATTTAGTAAGTCAGTCTTTCCGATGGAGACTTTATCTTCTGAGAAACTCTTTCCTTTTACCCCATTAAGATCTTCAGACATACACCCACCACTTTCAATGCAAGGTTCATACTCCACCTTAACAGAACTAGCACTAAACTCACCATTAGCCTGCTGCGAACCCAAATTCATGCCACTAGCTTCAACTTTTATACTACCATCAGAGCAACCATTAATGCTGCTAGAATTCATCACATCTAACAGCTGGGATGATGAGTCTTCCAGCTTTAGTCTCTTTGGACTTGAAACATAGTCATCTGCTGCAACTTGCATGTTCAAATCAATCTCTTTCTCTCTCTTCAACGTACTTCTGGTACCACTATCTTTCAATTCAGAGAGCAATGCACCATCACCACCGAGATCAGGCATCAAAATCCCCACCGAAGCACCTTGATGGGTTAAAATTTCTCTCAAAGCCATGACACTACCATGTCGAACCTCCCAAACTGACATATAAAGACAAACACAAAGCATTACTTCGGTGATGCCCATAAAAGGGTTTTACAACCAAACTTAAGTGATCTATAGCTCACCAGGATCAAACATGTCAAGAATGAGTTGCTCAACAAAACTATGGAAAGGCCACACCTCATCTCCATCATCCTCAATGCCGTCTTCATCAGTAATAGAATCTGAGAGTACCTGTATTGATATATTAGCTTCATTAATTTGCATCACAATTAGTAGAAATTGTAAATCCAATAATTGATAATCTTGGGAGATAGGGACGAAAATTACAACAGGAGACTATTAATGGAACTTACAGCCATCAATACCTATACCAACTCACCTAGGATAGAAGTTGCTCCAAAACAAATTATTTTCATATACTCAAGATGCTTCATTCTTATTTCTTACATACTTCCAACTGATAAGAAACTCCTTCTTTAGCTAAAACCCAACAAAGGGAATATAGGGAAAGAAACTTCAATTCTTCAAGCAGCTAGAAGGAGTCATAACATTATATTGTGACATAACATTTAACATTAAAACAGTTAGACATACGAAACCTTTAACATGACAGAAGGAATGATGGTCACAAAGACATTATTTTTTATTTTAGTATGAATAAATTATCCATACAAGGCACCTAATGGGGAAGGTCAATCATGAAGTTACATATAGAGGAAATAGATTATAGAGCATGTGAATTCTCATTATTTTCCAGGATCCACTAATTGACTGCAGGAATCTGAGCCACCACACCTTGGCACCCCAGGAAGGAGTTTTGGAACGAAGTCCCATGCCCAAGTGTGATCTTTAAACCAAGCTTCTTCCTTTACAAATTCATTTTTGTAATCGTAAATCCCATGTGAGGCTTGTGGAGCAAGACACTTTGACTGAACCACATACATCTTCTCATGTACTCATGTGTGATTGTCTTTTGTTTCTACTTCTTTTCAGTGTGATTATTTGTAATTAACTATTTTATTCAACAACAAAAATAGCAATCCTGCGCCCTCAATATTAAACGATCACAGATACCTTATCAAATCAAAGGTAAAAAAAACCTATGTATCCAAAAAAACTTTAAAAAAACATAAAATGCAGTGTTGGTCTAGCATACATAGGCAACTCCTAAAGAAATGAAATGAATACAAAACAACAGCTTCAAACTCAACCCTGCCAGTATAATTGTATTCCTTCTAAAACATCCACCTAATAGCATTAGCCACCTCTCTCCCTTCATATACAACTTAAGCAATCTCACAATTATAAACCTCTGCATGGTGTGAAGCTTTAGGTTGTGACCCATAAGGTTTGTTGTATAAAATATAAATCATGACAAATCCATGTTATTTTCTAGACGTCTAGGTGGATTTTGCTGTACTAATCCACTGTAAGACAGGAGGGTAATAATAAGTTTTCTACTAGCCATGTCGCAGTTTATAGGTAAATGGCACTATGAAATTAGGAGAAGCTCCTTCATTTTTTTCATGTTAAAGCACTGGGAGATCAATTGAGATGGAACGAGAGTACGACAAATGCTGATTTGAAGAGAAAGGCAGATCCTCACTAATACCAATGTCTTTCTACTTGAATTTGATTAATTTCACCATTCTGAGATGTTCAAATTTCATGAGAGATAAAGTTATCTGCAATACATAGATTTTCTTTACATTGTACTGCCCTCTAAGTTGTTTGTATATGTCAACCCTTCAGTTTGGTACTCCTCACATAACATAATTCTTACAAAGACATATATTTGTTTACCAAATACAATTATTAAATAAGAAAGTTATTTAAACGCAAGATGTAAATAGCCTGATGGCCCTGATCATAAAAAATTAGCTGGATGAATGCTGTTAAAGATGACATGTGATAAATTAAGTAATCTTCCTAACACCTTATGGGTCTAGGAGAGTTGCTTAATGCTTACATAATTGTGTTAGAACGATGGTCTCAACCTCGATAAACCCAAAATATTCTTAGAAATATTTAATTTGTACACTAAGGTTGAATATTGCCCCAAAAGTTGGGTTCCTAGTAATCCACTCTTCAGTCCCAGAAATGATCTACTTAAGTCCTCATTCTAAAACCTTCGGGTTTTATGATAATTAGTAATTTTAACAAATGCGAACAACTAGCATGAAGAAATAAAACAAGTACCTGGACAAGTGATTTACTTGGCTTTCATTAATCGTATATATATACATCACAGAAGCATATATCCAAGTATTACGGATGTACCTTATTAGGAGTTGGAAAGTCTGGGCGGAATCCCTTAGGTGAGGCCACTTCTTGAATGTGCTGTTCCTCTGTATCGGCCTCATTGGCCCAAACTTTTGTCTGGTCTTTCATATTAATTTTTGCTTTTCGTTTCAATAGATTCAGTTCTCTAGCACTTGGCCTCCTAGATCTGAAACTTGGAACCATATTTGTAACTAGTTGCTTGACATTATGCATAGATCTTGACCTATAATATTGTGACGATATATCATTTGCAGGAGAATGTGACTTCTGCACAATAAGATCTTCATCTCTAATCATATCATTGACATCCATGAACTGCTCACACACATCCAAACCTATGTACAAATTAGACTTGTCATTACTCGTAACCAATCACAAAGGATTCTATTCTCAAGGCAAATATATGACATAATATTAAAATTACTATGTCAAGCAAACTAGAGGTACCAGAAACTCAAATCAATAACACTGTATTCACTAAAATAGAACAGGCATGTTATATACCAATAAGTATCATCAGCAAAACAAGGGTGAATGAAGTCATGGAATGAGCGCAAAGACAAACGTTTGCAACATTAGGTGCCCAACAACCCATGAATTAATCATTCAACCCCGTCAAGTGTCAGCATAACCACATTTGTCCATTATCGTAACAGACTTTTATTTTGCAACTCAAATTCAGAAAATCACTGAATTTAAAAGATTAAAAAAATAACTAGAAACCAAATTCCATTTTAGTTGACGCAACCAGTTGATTACAAAGGTTATAGTAATAACTTTTTACAAGTAGCCTCCGACTCTGACTTAGAAGAAAAGGCTATTCAAATTTTGGCACAAATAATTAGATAAACCCATAAGGCTATCGAAATTTCGATAGAAGAAAGGGTAGAATTTTTCAAATTTCAACTTGAATTTATATGCTCAAATGTGAAGAAATGAACTTTAAGGTTGATAGCACACAATAGTCAAACTTAATAAGTTTAAAACATCTTCAATTCTATACAAAGAGAACGATGCATTATAAACATATAAGAAAATGGAGTATTACATTTAGCATCTACACAGCCATAAACTGAAGGCATATTCGAAAACATTTTGACAACCTGTAGTAATTATTTACATATTAAACCATGTTTAGATAAATGTAGGAGAGCATATTACAATGATATGAATTAAAAAGTGATATAGTAACAAAACTAACTCACCCAATCGCCGCTTGAGATTCTGTTTTTGTCTAGCTAATCTCTCCCTCGGGTTCTTGGTGCTTTCACTTGCAATATCATACTCCTAACATATTAATAAAACGAGTCATAAGATTCCAAAATCCTGCAGATATATAGGCAAGCCTGTGCAAAAAAAATAATTATGCAGAATATATCAACATTGGAATAGTCATTGTATAAAGTAAGTGGCACTAGAATTACTATTAGAATATTCATCATTTTGTCTAACACATAAATAGCTAAGTAATCATTGTAGTTAGAAAATAGTAAAAAGAGTCCATAGTAATAAAGTGAGCTCAGTCAAATCTAGTTGACTGATCTCTCTATAAAATGATAAGCTATAATTGTACCCTTTCATTATGTGACTGAATATCAGAAAAGGTACTCATATTTGAGAACTACCAATAAGCCTCTCTGTAACTACTTATTATCTCTCTCTAGAATCTGTCGCCCCCCCCCCCCCCATCTCTCTCTCTTTCTCTCTATAGTTTCTAAGCTTAATCTCTCCATGTGAATTCAGCATATTTCTCTCCTAATATCTCAATCCATAACCTCTGAAACTATTAACTAATTCAACTGATATAGTACACTTTCAAAAATGGAATACATAGGGATACAATTTATGGACCAAGAGAAGTATTAATACTTCAGCTTGACATTAACCAAAACTGTAGACCAGTAAGCTTTTTGGGCAGTACTAGCCCCTCATTTCTGCTGATGCATACAATTGACCTGCACAATTTTCTGCAACACATTATTAAAAAGGATTCCTCAAGAAGCCAAGAGAAAAGGCTAGAAGACAAATCTTACTTTGCTATGAACATAATATATCTTGCACTGATTCAGTCATTCTGAATTAAAAAAATTACACTGTGGCATTATATCAAAACTCTATGTTTTAGCCACCTTAAGCTGGAGAAGCAAGTCGTTCACCCAAAACTACAACACCCCTGAAAGACACCCTCACTCTCCAGTAGACCTTCACATACCCAACAAAATGATTGCAGCAAAAGGCTTCCACTTCTATACTATTCGCATGACAAATTTCAAGCCGCATTCAAATAATGACAGTACAATCATATCTAAGTTGATATTCTAGGAGTCACCCAACTGAATACGGCTACAGAGATAACCTCTACATATATTATATATGCTTATTCAAAAATTTAGTCCTTCAATCGACTGATATTCTTAACTAGCTGAAACTCACTTCAAATACGTAGTAAACATTGTCCATCAAGAATTATGTCTCCATTCTGTTATCAGCCTCCACATGATGTCCTAGTGGGAATCATCAGATATCCTCGTGCAACAGATTTATACCTCTTCGTTAAACAATTAAAAGCTAATATTTGGTATTACCCTCACTCCTTAAATCCCCACCCCCACACCAAAATGCTCTCCCTGTTGTAGCACAAGTGCCACAGCTACTCTCCAATCAGTTTTTAAATAAAACCCCACAGATCCCTTAGTTTTCTTCACACAAACGTCAAGTTTCCAGAACTAACATTTTCACATGCACAACAAGGATGGATTAAGGGAACAAAAACAAATATATTGCATGCAAGAAGAAAATGGTAAAGACTACTGTAGTACCTGTCCACCAGATGCCAACAGGGATCCAAACTCCAATACCTTGTTAAGGTCATAGCTGTCACAGGAAAAGTACACCGTTGTTACTAACAAAGCATATCCCTACTCTTATGCACTGATAAAATCATGCCTATTGTAAAATCTAAGATAAATATATTGTATAAAGTAGGCAAAAAAGAACAATATTTTGTCATAATTAAGTTGAGAGGGAGGAGAAAAAACATAAGAGGATAAATTTACTTCATAAAACCACATTTAATTGCAAGTGAATGACCTTCTTAATGAAGCCCCAGCTATAAAATTAGAATGATAGCTAGGCCATGCAACAACTTCGTCTGCAGAACCAGGAATCTCTTCCTCTATCATCTTTTTCTCGACACATTTACACAGATCAGCCAAAGATGCATGCTTGACACTCTCGGCAATAGCTCCAATGGCATGAGCAGCAGCAACTCTAGTATCCCAATTTTTACTATGGAGGTATTGAGAAACCTAGAGCAATATAGGAGCAAAATTCAAAAAACTAGAACAAAAAATATTCTACAACTACATGAAATAAATGTATCAAATGTCAACTTGCTATAATCTTCTGTACTAATCTTATTGTTTATTACATTAAATTAATAAAATACTAACAACTAAACGAATGTCACAATGACAACTACAAACGGGGTTGAAAGGATTGGATTGTACAAAATAAAACAGATTCTAGATTGTGTATTAAAGGAATGGAAACAAATGACTAACCACATAAGTTGCCGAAGATAAGCCACATAACCCTTTGTTTAACTTTTTTAGATGAACAAACTAAAACAAAACGCCGATAGGTTACGAAAACAATTCCCAAAATTTAACCCAATTAAGTAGGAATCTCAGGTCAAATGACTCCAGAAAGTTCACTAAATAGTTGGATTTCTAGTAGAATATGATGAATTTGACTGCTGGCAATAACCAAATAACTACAATCAAATAATCAGAGACAGGTGCTGCATTCCTGTATATACCTTTAGAGTAGTTGTACCCTATTTTAGCCAAACTCAGCTGCAAGTGTACAACATATTGTATATAGATATGTGTCCAAGCGTGGGACTCGACAATACTTGAAAATTTTACATATATTTGGCCAAAAATGAAGTGTCGAGTGTCAGTACCCTTGTCCAATTGATAGTGGAGATAAATTTAAAGAGTCGGGGTAACAGAGCTTGATCCAGATTTATTGAATTTCAAACAAAATTATGCCACCTCAGCACTCTTTTTTTAATGCACCACCTTGGGGAACTAAAAGCATGGCTCCAGGCTTCACAAGTGTATTATAATTTACAAGATCCGGACATATTACGATATCAGAGCATTTTTTACGGCCAAGCACTTAATAGCATTAATAGAAAAGAATACATGCATACATATATATATGTATGTATATTAATTGGGCCGAGTTCGGAGTAACACAATCAAGGAAAACAGCAGGGTATACTTCAGCTAAAAGAACCCATAGTTAAATAACATCAAAATTTATAACCCACTAAAAATAACCAGATCATGCAAAAAATCAGCTCCACGGCATCTAAACATCCAAAAGTTCATTTCATGCTACAAATATAAGTATCAATCCAAAAACAATTCTTTTCACTTAAGGCCGATATGTTACTGGTAAAATTTTAGTTTTGAAATGTAAACAAGTAATCAAAAGAAATCGATAGCTGCATCTGAGAGAAATGGAGTGTACACATGCGTGTTCATCTTTAAGAACCCAATTTGACGATCCTTTTGTAGTGTGGTTTCATTTTTTAACATTATCCTTGGAATCAGTTATTTCTATTAAAGCTGACGACACTATTTAAATTGCAACATGAAAATATATACCTTACATAACAGAGAGGTCAAGTCCTGTGGATATGATTTAGCGATATCCCCTATCTGCCGAGCTGCTGTAAACCTTGTTGCTTGTGTAGAGCCAGCTTACATTTCGTCAAGGAAATAAACAAGGGAAGGGATAGGAACCCATGCCAAAATCTCTGCATGTCATTTTCAGTTTCCTTTTTTGCTCCTGGCGTTTAATTAAGTGCAGTACAGTATTATCAAGAGTCAAAAAAATTACATGAGCCTCCTTGCATGAGAAAGTAATTTTCTACTTCGACATTAAACATCAAATTGACACATTCATGGGTAACAGAAGTGAAGAATATTTGTATATGCAATAAATTAGTTTATATGTATTTAATGTAAAAATTAAAGGGGATTTATCTGTTTACTTTGTATGTAAGGCTAGGAGTTTAATATTATGTAGTAGGTTATTTAATAATCTTATGTTTTAGGGTTTCTATTCTCTATATAAGTGATGTTATACCCCACAAATTATTTAGACATAATTAATATAAATGATTTTGATATCAATATTGATTTTGGTCTCTTTTATGGGTTGCGATCCATAGATTTGATTTTCTCCTTTCTACAGTCGGGAAATCCTTGGGGTACTGGGTTTTATGCGGTTAATCCACCCGAGCTTTAACTTTTCATTGTTTTTATTCAATAAATCATTATTCTACAGGGGCAGTCCTGCATCACACATTTTCTAAATTCAAATTTGATGTTCATTCTCACTAATATAATGATAAAGTTTTCAATTTGACTGAAAAGTACTACAATCAAATTTATATTTAATAATCACGACAAAAAATATTACTTAATTTAAAACAATAACCTATCGGATGTAAGGATTGAATAATATGTGATGGAAGAAGTAGTACTAGATGGCACTTACCTCGCTATTTTTTTTAAAGCAAAATCCATAATGAGTCAATAACTCAACATGTAACCATGCAAAACAATAAGATATACCTAAATATGTATATCGAACCATAAATAAACAAATGATTAAACAAAACACAAAATTATATGATCCATAAATCACATATATGCACAAAACCTTTATTTATTTATTAATTTCGTACTAAAAAAAGAGCATCGACTATAATACGGGAAAAGGATACTGTCCAGTAAAGTAAGCAGCCGATGAAGCCGCGATGATTGCTGAGCCATTTCGCTTCTTACTCAAAAACCGAGCATCCGCAATAACAAATCATAACTACCACAAACCAAACAACTGCAATTCAAAAAACAATAAATCACACATCTTAACAACCACTACTACATAAATTACACTATACAATCACATATAAATCACAAATTAAACACACGATACGACAACGAAACACGAAAGCAATCATCTCTCCAGGTAACTCACACTACACACACAAACCAGTCCACAATTAACCAACCGCAATTCAAATTTCACACTCAAATCCACAAATTTAACAATTTCAACACTATATTCAATCGCAATTGAACAATTCAAGTGAATATATATGTATATATATGAACACATATGAATATATATACAGAATTGATGAAAAGATAGAGAGGTTACTGAGAGAGAGAGGGCGAGAGAGATGAGATTGAAAATCGAATAACGAGTTTATCTGAAATAACTGAACGGCTTACACTGAGTAGAGATCGAAGGAGCCCTAGAATGTATGTATATATATACACACAACAACATATATGTTGTGTCATGCCCTTTTTTATTTTGTTGCATGAGTAATCTTCTCGTGTGTAGATGGACACTTGTAAATTTTTCATTATTTTTCAAAATTTATAAAAACTTTTGAAAACTATTGCCACAAAAAAAACATATATATAATATAGAGAGAGAGAGTACGGATTTAGAGAAAAAATTTTAGATAGGGAACTTAGATACCATCATCTACACCGTTCATTATAATAGTAACTATATAATTAACAAAATAAATGTCAAATAACTGAAAAGGAAATAAATGTCAAATAACTGAAAAGGAAATTAATATTCTAATTTAATAGTCTAATTTAATATGAACCATCAGATCAATTAGAAATCAACGGTTGATAAAAGTACCTTAGTTTTCTCCAAAATATTGGTTTTCTTTTGAACATTCCCCTTATATATATATTTCCTTGATTTTCTATTCTTTGTTTTGGTTGCCTTTTTATGATTTTCTTTAATTAATATAATACTCCGTATATGTAATGTATAGTTAAAATTTATTCAATTTACTCATAAAAATTAAATATGACAAAATTTTAGTATAATATTGTATGAGTGATGATATAGTGTTAATAAAGATCTTTTAATCAGATTGAAATATTTAGCAACAAATATGAATTATAGTTTTTCTCATAATGTCAACATTTTGATTGAACAAATTATGTGTCTAATAGGTGAAATTCGCTAATAATATAATGGCCCCGTTTGCCTCATTAAATAGCTTATAAGCTCAAAAAGTTGGTATATATGTAGTTTTTCTTAAAATAAGTAACTTATTTTCAAATTTGGAAATAAGATTTGGTCTTAAATTTCTAAAATAAATATTAATTTTCAAAAAAAATATGAAAATACTTTCAAAAAAAAGTAACTTATTACTTATAAGCTAAGTCAGACACCCCCAATATGTTTTGTTAAGTTCACACAGTTCAAGTCACTCTAAATCCTTAATATATTCTCATTAATACTGAAAATATTAAAATTGTATTATAATAAATTTAAAAATGGGATAACATTCTCATATAATAATTGATAATTATACTTGTATGTTAAAAAAAGTATTATTTAGTTCACTGAAATCAGAAATCAAGTAAGATTTTAGAACAAATAAAATCCATACATAGGATTAAGTATTAGATCGTTAGAAATTGAAAACCCGAAGTTTTGATTTTATATAAACCGAACTGAACTGAAATATTTCGGTTAATTCAATTCGGTTTTTAAAAACCAAAATTTTAAAATATATTTTTATTATTATTTTAATTCCTATATTAACTTTTATTAGTAAATTTATTAAAATATAATATAATATAAACCATCAATCTAAATATTTAAACTTAATTTGAATTAATTAGTTCATGGATATAAAAATAAGTATAAACATATATATGTATATATAATATAATATAATTGATTTGGTTTGAATTGAAATTTCTTAATTAAAAACCGAACCCAACCAACCAACCGAATTGGTCATATTTTTTAAAAACTAAAATTGAACTGCACCGAAATTTTACAATTTGGTTCAGTTTTAGTATCTGTTCGTTTTTGCTCAACTCTATCCATATAGGGTGTTTGGTTGGATTTTTTTAGTGTTTATATCTATTTCTCAAACCCACAATATATAAGTTTTTGAAACTAAAGGGTGGTGGGTATAATTCAAGGGTGATGAATCAATTTAAATTTTATTATTTAAATTAATTTTTCTTTGTTTAAATATTTTTTCAATCATATATTTATGAATTAAAAAATTAAGTATTATTAATCATAAAAATGTATAAATTTTATTTTAATTATAGAAAATTAATTTAACTAATAATTTGATAATATTTTATTTAAAAAATAATAATTTCATTCTAGGAATTAACCAAATATATAAATTAAAAATTATTTCAACCCTATATTACCCCAACCTGATTCTTCAATCCAAACTCGTATCAGAATTAAATGATCTTCTTAGTGTTTTTTTTAACCTAAAAATAAGTTTTCGAGTTAAGGGGATGATGACGATGATGATATAGTATAACTAGCTCTAAAACATGTATGAGACAAGGGCTTGTTGCTTTATTCTAGTAAAAAAAATTATATGTTTTTATACTTTTTTAATAAATAAGTTCTTTTTATTGTAAATTAATTGATAAATACAATAAATAAAATATTTTTTTAATATTGTCATTAAAAAATATATAAATAATTTGAAGTAACATAAAGTGTACAGATAATGAGAAAGTTTTACGGGTTTTTTTTGTTATAGTAATTGTATTGACTTTTCATATATCTTGTATTTTTTCAGTATTTATTAGTTTACACTGAATTTTTTTCTTTAAATAATATAATATTAGGTATTAATATGAGATTAAATAAATATTTATAAAGTAAACAAATTAAAATTGATTAAATATATTTTAAACAAACCTTGTTTAACAAGCATTTTTTACTCTACTATGAGTATCAATTGATGATAATAATATGATGAGAAATTTTATAATGATTTCATTAAAATTTCCACTGTAAATCTGTTTGTTGTAGTTAACAATTTATTATTAAAAGTGTAGCCTGTTTAGGATTTATATATAATAGATATATTTCCCGAACCATTTGATTATTTTTGTTTTCGATATTCTAAAATTATTAATCTGGGAAAAAAATTTGAAGATGTATCATATTCTACCCTCTTTTTACAATAATCTGGGATTAATAATTTGTATAAGAGCTTGTGAATGATATACAAATCAAGATCTATATTTATATTTTCTAGTCTTCAAAAAGAAGTTACTAAAATTTATTGCAAATTTTTCAATTTTCAAAAATTCTCGGAGATCTTGAATTTTTTAAACTTTAAATAATTTATAAATTTTGACATAGATCATGAGTTCACAAATGATCAAGATCATTAAAGTTCTTCTGTTTGTTTGTTCATATCGATGAACGTGGTTACTGAGTCTACAATAAATGAGTGAGATTCCTGAATACTTCAAACTCCAAAGGATCTGAATAAATTCTCCGAGTACAAAAAACGTTGGGATTTATGAATGACACAATATTTTATGTCACAGATATATCCTTATATCTAATATTTATGATGAGTCAATTTATCCAAATAAATCATGAGTAAAAGAATAATGTGAGATTAAGATTTAGATATGTTAAATAATTAGGTTAAATATTGAAATAGATTAAAATGCAATATTAAATATATGGTCAAATATACTATATAAATTAATTGGATCAAAATATAGAGTTGATATAACAAAATTAAGATTCGGCGATAGAATAGCTAATCGATTAACGAAATTTGAGCCATTTAAATTAATAGAATTTTTTAACACCCAATTTTAAAAATAAATTTTATATTATATATAAAAGTATTAGAATTTATTTAAGAAAATAGAAATTTCAAAAAAAAATTATTTTCCTTTACATAAGATAATGAAAGTTTTAAAGTAGAATCTTATACATTGTATATATTAATTTATTAAATTAAAATATAGAGAATGAAGTTGAGTTAAAAAAAAGGATTTGGTTTTAAATTCAGTATCATGCATAATACATAACTACCTTATATATGTATTATAAAAAAATATTTTTTTAATATTGAAAAGTTGTTTATATACAAAAAAAATTCATTTTTATGTAAAATTTTCATTCCCGGGTTCATATGTAGCTTGAATGTTTTTTTTAAGTATCTTAGTATCCTACTATTAACAAATAGCGTAACAGGTGCTTTAATTAATAAAAATCTTTTTTACAGATCCTGGTTGGACAAGTTATACCAAGTGTGATCTTGCTAACTTGGTTTTTATCCCATTCGGTTTGGGTGATTTCGGAGGTTCAAACGAAATCAAACTAAAATTTTCGGTTTTGAAAATTTAGAAACCAAACTCAAACCCAATGTGATAAAAACCAATACAAACCAAACCGATTCTTAACAGATTGGTTCGTTTTGGTTTGGTTTAAAACCAAAATATTTTTTAAAAAATTATGTGTTCTTACTATATTAAAATAAATAATTTTAAGTATTATCTTTATTTGTCTTTTAAAAGAACACTTAGATAAAAATAAAGATAATATTTATATAACTCTCCGATATAAATAATTTTAGGTGTTATTCTTGTTTTTTATATGAAAAAATAACTTATTTAATTTTCAAAAAGGAAAGAAATTATTTAATTAAAAAAAGAGAACTATTAATCATTAACTATTAATAAAGATAAAAGTGTAGAATGATTTTAAAAAGGAGAAACAACTAAAATAATGGTCCACATTTAAATATTTAAATTGAATTATAAAAATTATTTATAAAATATATGTATTAATGGTTCAGTTCGATTATTTCGATCGGGTTGAAAGTGAAAACCGAATCCAAATCAAAAAAATTCAGTTTTATAATTATCTAAACCAAAACCAAACCATTAACAAACCGAAAATTTCAATTTGGACGGGTTGAATCGGTTTTGAATAATTATGCTCAGTCCTAGTCATAAGTGAGGACATGGGATCGTTTCAAATAGAGCGTTATGTAGCTATTGGGTTGAACATTTTGACTAAATATGTTGTTCATTTGTCATCATAAAAGATTGTGATCTTGTGAGCATCTGAAATATAATTTTAAAATTAATTAAAATTGGTGAATACAAATAAGTGATCAAGTATATGAATAAAAAATTAACAGAGGTATTAGAAGAGATGTTAAGCCGGTACTCTACTAAGCAGATACTTTCTATCATTACCTTAAAGAACAAGTTAAGGTCAACACGTATAGAGAAAAATATCGATATGTAAATGAAATATAAAAAAATTTAAAAGGGAAACGCAAATTGAATAAACTTTAATTATCATAAATACTTAAATCATTATGATGAAAATCTCTTTAGCATGAATGAATTTAATAGATTTAAAGGTGACATTTAAAATTTCGGAAGGTGAAAAATAAAAATCAGGATCGATACTAAAATTAAAAAAATCCTGTGAAATAGTATCACAATTGCACCAGTATTAAAATCAATTATAACTCTAAAAAATTAGAGATTTTTTAATTAATTTTTTTTAAAACACTTGAATAATTTAAAATAACCTAATATCTTAATAATTTTATATTTTAGTAAAAAATATATTTATTAAAAAAAATTGTAAAATATATTTAAAAATTAGGTATTTTTATATTTAATTTATAATTATAAGTAATATAGCTTTATAAATGTTATGTTGATTATTTGAAAGTTTTTTTACGATTATATATTCTATGCACCCTCAGATTTGTGAGTTTGCACAAAATATAAATCTTACAAAAATATAAAATTATTGATCATTTATTTATGGAGATTTTTTTATCAGAAACTTATTAGTGAAGTTTAAATTTTCAATTGGTGCTCTAAGAGAACTAGCTAGTAGCATCGTCCTTCAATACAACCAACTACAACCAACGCACTTGAATAAAAATTTTCGAAACTAGAAAAAAACTCATAAGTAGTCTCCTCATTAAGACTATTTTGATTACACTTGAGATCGAAAACAATCATTTTACTAACATAATATAGCTACCGAAAATTTCATCTTCAACATGGCTAGATTCTAAATTAGATTCATTATTCGGGGATTCACCACTCAAAGACTTATCGTTAATAACCTCGTTCCTCGGTACAAAGAAGAATTCGTCATTCAAAGATTCATCAATAGAAGACTCTTCAAATTCGGGATGGACATAATTTAATTTTTTTTCATTAATACATACAAAGAATACAAGCTAACGGTTATAGAACAATCTTGAATAAATAATAACTTTAAGAAAAGTTAAACATAAGGTGTAAACTTAAAAACTAAGACAATGCTCGAGATATACTCTAAAAACCCGACAAGATATATAGGGGGTGTTTGGCTTAACTTATAAGTAATAAGTTACTTTTTTTTTAAAAGTATTTTCATATTTTTTTTTGAAAATTAATATTTATTTTAGAAATTTAAGACCAAATCTTATTTCCAAACTTGAAAATAAGTTATTTATTTTCGAAAAAAGTACATATATACCATCTTTTTCAGCTTATAAGTTACTTATAAGTTTAGCCAAACGGGCTAATAATCAAAGGATCGTTACTGTACCAATAAAAAAGAAGGGCGTTCTAACTATATAAGAAATCCCAATTGCATGTTTCTTGAAAAACTTAACAAATAAATAAGTAATTTCATGTTACAAAGCCAAGTGAAACAAGCAGAAATCAATTGGCATATACCTTTTATTAAATATGAAGGCTGACGCAGAGATAGAGTGCACACCATGGGTGGATGTTAATAATTAGGCTGCTAATCATACATATGTGTGCATTCGTAATTATATATATATATATATATATATATATATATATATATATATATATATATATATATATATATATGGGATACACAACATATAATACATGTGAATTATCGAACATAAATTATTTATCTATTTTATTCACACATAAAGTGAGTAAAAAAAAACTCATAAAATCATACTCCCAACAAGGATCTTGGGGCAAAAATCAAAGAAAAATACTATTATGGATTAAAAGCTAGGGTGTAGTTAATGCGATGTGTGTCAAAACTTATCGAGTTTTAATGGCCGAGTTTGTGTTTCGTAGCTTAATACTGCCCTTACAAGATGCCTACGTATCTCATGCGTATTGAGAATCAAGCCAAAAACGTAGTTTTAAGAATGAGGGGTTATGTCCTTTATATAGACGTAGAGAGTCTAAGAATTAGAGTAGACTTAGTAACCTTGGTGGGCAGACCAAGGTTACTAAGCCTACTCTAATTAATTAGCTGGGAGTCTAAGAAGGGTTCTGGATCCTTCTTGCGATAAAAGTAGTTTCCAAGTAGAAATATGTTTCCTTATTGATTGAGGTGTCTCGGGGGCTACTCGTTGAAGTAGTTTCCTTTTAGTTGGACATAATTAATTAGCTGTATATTTATTCAATTAATTAATTACGAATTTATTTACTAATTAGGGCTTCAAGCCTCATTAACTGGGTCTCCCTTTTGGACCAGACTGGGTCTAATTAATGCCGCATTAATTGTGTTTTTAGGGCTTACTTTCAGCCCATATCATTTGCCCCCTGACTTCTGTAAAGTGTGCAATACTTTATAGAAGTTAAGGTTTATGATTTTGTCGTTGAAGTTCTCCTTCATTTATGAAAAAAATTTCACAATTCTTTTCTCGTACCGACAACTATATTTTCTTAATTTCTAGGAATTTTTCTCTATCTATAGAGAATTTTCTAGAATTTATTTGTACCTACAGGTATTTTTCCTTAATTTCTAGGAATTTTTCTCTATTTATAGAGAGTTTTCTAGAATTTATTTGTACCCACATGTATTTTTCCTTAATTTCTAAAAAAAAATCTCTATTTATAGAAAGTTTTCTAGAATTTATTTGTACCCACAGGTATTTTTTCTTAATTTCTAGGAATTTTTCTATATTTATAAAGAATTTTCTAGAATTTATTTTGTACCCACATATATTTTTCCTTAATTTCTAGGAATTTTTCTCTATTTATAGAGAATTTTTCAGGATTTATTTGCTATTTAAATCATTTTTAATGATTTTTTAGCATTTTTCAGCATTATTTTCGACCAGGAATCCTGGTCGTTTATAGGTTTCTCAGGAATCCTGCTCGATTCCTGGTCAAAAATCCTAGTCGATTTTCGACCAAGATCCTGGTCGGTTTTAGGCTGTCATGGAATCCTGGTCGAACAGGATTCCTGATCGAAATACCTGGTCGATTTTTGACCAGGATCCTGTTCAGTTTTAGGACGTAATGGGATCCAGGTCGATAGGGGTTCTTGGCCGAATTTGACCAGGATTCTAGTCGATTTTAGTGGTCAATTTGTATCCTGATCGAATGTAACTCCTGGTCGATTTTAGTTGCCAAATTGTATCATGGTCGAATGAGACTCCTAGTCGATTTTAGCGGTCAAATTGTATCCTGGTCGAATGAGACTCCCAGTCAATTTTAACGGCCAAATTGTATCATGGTCGAATGAGACTCCCAGTCAATTTTAGTGTAAATTGTGGCACATAGTCGATAGGGGTTCCTGGTCGTTCATTCGACCAAGATCCTGATCGATTTAGGCCACTTCTAGACTTCTAGTCGACAGGCCCCATGAATATGGTGGCTTAATCAGATACATCGCGATAAATTCACCAAGTTGTACAAACTCCCCCTGGGTATAAGTTTGTTTTGGCCGAGCCTGGAGACCGGCCCTGCCATTGGAGGTCCAATAGGCTGTGCATTTTTAGAGATGTCCTTATAGGTGGGCTCAGATTCCATTTTCATGAATTTGTAGTTAAGTTGCTAGCTGAGGTTAGGATAAACCCATATCAATTAAGCCCAAATTCGTGGCGGACCCTCCTTTGTTTTATTGTTTTATGCCTTAGGAAAAATTATCCTTTTTCGGTAGCTGTCTTCAGAAGTATTTTTCAGTTTAAAAATAGCCCATCAAATATATTGGGCTGAATCTATATTAGCCACAGGCAAGGGGTAAGCCCAATCTTTTGTAACAAGTCTTTGCCTGACAACAACATAGATTTGTGGAGGGACTTTTTGTATCTGGAATGGGAAGGAGGAGACTAGGGCACCCTCTTTAGGCCCAAATTTTACAAGGTCAATGATGGGAATGCAGGCTTGATCCAGCTAACTCCCGAAGAAAAACTCATCATTGCTGATTTGAGCCAGGACAAGGGCTCGACCCATCACAGGAAAATTTTGGAGGAGTTTTCTTTGAAGGCCGTGGGCCTTTCAAATGTTTCCGATAATGGTATTTTTTTTTCTTGACTAGTCATTTCTTTCCAACTTTTCTGAGTCCAGTTGTTTATTTTCTTGTTTGTTTTGCAGCTGCGGAAAATATTAATTTTTATCTAGGCGTGGGTGATTAACAGACCCACAAAATGAGAAAGGCCCGTGAGGCTCTCGAAGGCCCAATTAAGGAGCCCAATCTTCCTGGGTTCCTTCATCCCTATGACAAAGCCCAATGAAAGATGCCTCATGTTGAAGAAGAGGAGAGCCCAGAGACTGCGGCTTGGAGTCCCAGTTGGGATTTAAGGCGACAAGATACTGTCGTCGGGAGTACCCTGTTAGGTCCAAATGTGTTGTAGAGGGGGGGGGGGGGTGAATACAACTTTTAATATTTATGGAGCAATAAATATTATGTAATAAATGAACACAAAGATTCAAGGAATATATGTCTTATATATCACTTGAAGGGGTTGCTACAACATTCATTACAATAGTACAACAGAAGTAAAGAGGGTAGTAAATGATACTAAGCTCTGTGAATATACTCTCTCTCTATTACAAGTGTTTCTCTCGAATATTGCTCTCTTTGTAATGTTACACAAGTACTTCTATTTATACTACTTTGTAATCTATGACTTGTAGTCTTCAAACGATAAGATGTGAGTGGCCTAATGTTGTCCACGTTAATCTTATCATGTCTTGAAAGCTTGGAAATCTGCCACCAGGATGATGCCATGTGTCATGTTGAAACTGTTTTCTATGTAGAATTTCTACATGGGAAATTCTACTTAGCTCTATCTAGAACTCTAAGTAGAATTTCTACTTGGCTATCTCGAACTTTTAAGTAGAATTTCTACATAGGAAATTCGAGATAGCAAACTTCCTGAGTACTTAGAAAATATTTTCATCTCCAGAATTTTCTACATAGGAAATTCGACTTGGGAATTTCTACATAGGAAATTCGAGATAGCTTCCTGAGTTGAGTACTTAGAAAATATTTTCTCCTCCAGAATTTCTACTTGGCTCTAAGTAGAAGTTTATCCATAATTTCTAGATAGGAATTTCTACATAGGTTCCCTTGTAAGTACTTAGAGAAATTCTGGGCTTCAACTTGAAACTTCAATGCAACATCTTGAACTTGTGATTTCTTCGTGTCTTCAATATTCTTCAACAAGCTCTTGAACATGGATCTCTGCTGCTGACATAAACTTGCTATCAATGTCCTGACACTTGATGCAATGGTCTGGTTCATAAGTGACTAGTCTTGATAGAGTTCTTGCTTCTGAATAGATTTCCATGTTCAATTAGAAATGTGGCTTTCCAACAATTGCTTTCCTTCTTCTTCACTTGAAATCAATTAGTCTTATTGATACTAATAGTTATGATCTTGATTCATTGAATTACAAATCACTGGGGCATGAACAACTTTGACTTGAACTTCTTCCAATGATTTCTTCTTTGTTTGATCATATTTAACATGTTGAATTGTATCAATTACTTTGTCTTCATTTATATTGATTTCATTGTGACTTCTCGTTCTTGATTGACTTCGGGTTAAGTATCTTTTCTTTAGTTGAGTTACATAAGATATAGTGTTACAAGTTTAAACACTCTGCCTTTCAATCTCCCCCTATTTGATTGTCTAACAATGACATTCAAATTAAAGAAGGATAACTCAACTAAATAATGAGACGAGAAAAGATAAGTAACATTAATGTCTTGTACATTTTACAATTGAATGAAAACTTGAAAACAATACAAAGAACTTTTTTTTTTAAAATAAACATAAGCTAGAAAGAAAATTCGAACCTCGAATTAAAGACCATTGAAATGATCTCTATCACCTGGATTATTTCATACCTTTCAGTCCAACTCATATCACCTTATTGGATCCACTCTGATTCACGGTTACAGTATGGTAAATTAGCCTATCTCGCATACCGTGGTCAGGTGAATTTTCCTCAAGTGAGTTAGAGCAACCAAAAGATATGAAGTTTTTCCAACTTCAAGTTCACATCCCTTTGAACTTTAACTCTAATTCCGTTTCCCCTTCCTAACTTCCTTAACAGCACTGCGCTTATCTTCTCCTTGTTTTCTGCGCCTTTCTTTCCTTTGCTGTTCTCTTTTGTATACTGGATCGTGTAGTTGTGCCCATCTCGCATTCAGCAAACTTACTGCTTCCATTTCCAGAGGATTCTTGGGTTCTGGATATGGATGTCTGAAAAGCCTTCTTAGTTTATCAACATCCTGGGTAGTTCTGATCTTTGGAATGTCCTCAAAGTTTTTCATGATGAGCTGAGGCTTCCAATGAGCTTTATCAGCTTTGAACTGACAGTAGATCATTTTAGGGTAGCCCTTGACACGGTTGGTATTGAACCTACTAGCCGCATCTGACTCCATTCTCCTTTTCTCTTTTACTACTTCAGATAAGTACTTTAATAGTCTCTGCTTTTCATCTGCAAACCTATCCTCTACATCTCCCAATTTGAATTCATCTCTGACTTTGTCTAGAAATGCAGCATCTTGAGTCTGCAGCAGCCATTTCCTACTCATATGCAAGAAGGTTTGATTCTGGTCTGCATCAATGAACACCAAGGCATCAGCTGTATCATCTGTGTAAGAATGAATCCAGTATACACTTTCTCTTCTTGGAACACCAACTGCCTCCCTTATCTCTCCTTGTTCCAGGGGTCCTGAAGGAAGAGTCAAAGCTTCATCTACGCTTTTCACAGCTTGTAGAATATCCCATTTTCTTTGCATTAGCTCTGGCTCAATCTTCACGTTATCCAGAGGATTTGGAGCAACGACATCGCACTTCCATATTTCACTGCTCTTCTGGAAGATTATCTTCTCAATGAACTCCACTGATTTTTCTTTAATATCCGAGGTGAATCCCTTACCCATCATTTGTCTGCAAACAGCTTTAAGGGATTCCACCGATAGAGCCATCAAGTCATTTTCTTCCAAGCTAACCCTCTTCATATTTCCATCAACAACCATTCTGACAACGTCTGGATTGGCTGAGAATTCTGGTCCCTTGTCCTCTGCTAACTGCATTAACTGATCTCTATACAGAATGCTTAGCTCCTCAGCTTGAGAATATTGAATTTTAGTTGCTAGCAAGAACAACTCTGACGCAGATCTTCTCGACATAAACTGATCATCGACATACATAAAAGACATCGGGGCTCCATCAATTAAAGACAAGATGACTTGCCATTCATTATCCACCGATTTGTATCCAACACGGACTTTAGAAATCATTCTCTTCAAAGCATTTATATAGTCCATCGTCATCGGATTCTTCATGTTCAAGTTGAAGAACAAGTCATCTGCCTCCTTATTATGAACTCCATGTGCACACGACCCCATCAGTATCTTTCGTGCATCGTCCCATTTCTGTCCAATCCTCCTTTTGTCCAGATCAACTTGAGGATCAGCTAGTCTGGCAAGCTCATGATCATACTGCTTTTCCTTGAGCTCCACTTGCTTCTCAAGAAAAACAGCTTTATCCTGCATCATCTTCATTTTGAAAAATTGAGCTTGTTCCAGAGCTAACTGCTGAGCTTTCAGGGTTTCCTCATCGACAGGAATCTCATCGGCAGACGCCCCAGCACCTCCACATTGTTCCTCCAGGGATCTCTTAATTGCGTGTGCTAGGGGTACGTCCTCCATATCAGAATCTGAATCAATTTGCACCTATTCCTGTCGATCACCAAAGTCAGCGAATGGCTCTTCTTGTTCAACCATCACCGCTTTACCCTTCCGCTTTCTCTGAGCTTCCTCATCAGTCACCATTTGATCAGTCGTTTCTTCAGCTCGGGGTGACTGTTGTTTCGTCTCATTTTCTCCTTTCTCCCCCTTAGGTGAGTTATCCTGAGCATCACCGGGTGCACCAGATCCTCCAGCAGCTGAACCAAAACCAGAAGGTCCAGTAGAAGGTGCATCAGCACCACCTGCACCACCATCATCCGGGGGAGGTTGATTGAATTGTTCGTCGAAGCACTCCGGGGGAACCAAATGCCGAACTGCATACATCATCTGACTGACTGCCGTGGCCATTGTATGCAGAACGCTTTCTACACTCCCCATTCTGTCGTACAGAGTGCTGCCCAAGAGACCACCAGCATGGCCCAGGTCATTGACTTTGTTCGTCATAGCTTGTAAAGCTTCAGCTTGACCTGCCATTCGTGCTGCGTAGTCATCAAGAGCTCTCTTGTGATCTCCAACATTAATCCCTAACTGCCCCATTGACTGCCCAAACTGCTTCATCTGAGTTTCCATTTCTGACATACGTGTATCCAGAGTTTCAAGAATAAGGGACGGTGTTTGGCTTAGGTTTTCTCGCTCTAAAAATCGTTCTGTTTGTGTTTTACGCTCAGTTTCGGGCCTTAAAAATGAAGGTCCCTCACTCCCTAAACGCTCGCACTCACTCCCTGTCTCACGCTCGTGTATGTCTTCAATAAAGTAACCCAGAGTCAAAGCAGTACCTGCATAAACTGGATAAGAAAAATTAGGAACAGTTATGGGATCTATGTATGTTGTTGTGTCCTGAGGTGGAATCTCAGGCTGAGAGGCTGCAGAGTGTTCAAGTACAACAGTAGAACCGATCCTCTCTGCAGCATCAGGACGTACCGATGAAGGTACTTTCGAAGCACTTAAAACTTCCGGCCTAACTGAAGGAACAGGCTCTTCAGAAGACACCGAATCCTCAGCAACCATCCTAGGTGATGACTGTGCAAGGGGAGAACCACTCTCGTGAGGTGGAGTGGTTGTGATAGACACGCTAGGGATGGACTGGGCGGTTGAAGTAGCAGCTTGTGAAATTTTGGCTTTCTTCCGTAAAACTGGCTGCACTTCAGGGTTACTCTCATCAGCACTCACACCTAATTCTACGGATGCCGGCCTTTTAACTCCCGTTAACAGGGGTGATAGGGAAGAAGTTAGGGAATCAGACGCAGAAATATGGCTATCACCCTGGGATAGATCCTGCGGGGTAGCAGAATCTTGGGCCACGGAATCAGAATCAGAGGAGGAAGGAGTGTTAGGTTCGAAGAATGTACCTCCTTCATTACCTTGGCCAACAGAGGAATCAGAATCAGCATGTGTTGTCCTAGGAGACGGTTGCTGTTCCCTTTGCCTGGCTGTGAAGTGACTGAGAGATTGGCCCTCATCTTGTTCGTCATCAATATGCTCATCAGGAATCCCTTGAAAGGCGTCATTGTGGGCAGATGGATTCTGAGCATGTGATGAGATTTGTGAAGTCCTCGCGAGAGTAGTTACACCTGCATCATAAGAGAGCCACACTTGAATGTTCTCAGGAATAGACATAGGTTTACCCTGATGTTTATCCTGGTTAGCAATAGTTGTTAGTGACTTAGTGCCCATGCCTAGAGGTGTAGAGGTGGGACTTCGAACAAATGCCTGCCTAAGTGATAAAGCATTAGAAGGCACGAGATGATTGATTAGCATTTGCAAGAAACGAGGATACCAGCAGACAATATCATTGTGTGAAATGTCTCTGGTTTCAGGTGATCCCATTGTAGCCACTAATTCTGAAAGAACAAGCCTGCCATAATTAATGTTGAGTTCCTGGGCTAGGGAAACACCAAAAATTTGCATGGGAATGGAAATTTGATGAAAATCTCTTTCTCGTGCCCGAAAGCATCTAGTAATGGCCTCGAAAAAGTAATTCCATTCCACATGAAAAAATTGTTTTTGAATATTTGAAGTGGATAGTCGTCCAGGGGGAGGATAACATCCAATTGCTTCAAAAAAATTCTGGCGCTCAGCCGCTGTAGGTTCAGGGTCATAAGAATCCTTGACTGGAAAACCAAGAACTGTATTAAAAATAGCCTCTGTAACCTCAAAATTTTGACCCTCCAAGGTAAAAGTAAAACCGTAGGGGGTCGATTTACTCCCAAAAGGTACTGCACTAGTCCATAACTGCTGCAAAGCATCATGGACCAGTGTAGGTTTTGCAGTAAAAGCAGTATTAGCTTTGGAGTACAAATTAAGATATCGTACCCAAAACTTGAAACGCGGGAGTTGATCACCAATTTCAGTCGGAATATTATAAAAATTATGTTTTGCAAGAGAAAATTGGTGAGTCATTTGTTTTTTTTGTTTAGTAAAAAAATTTGTTTTTAATCCCTTTTAATTTAGAAAACAACTGTGATGTTGTATCGATAATTAAACTACGGAGTTAAACAATAATCACTAACAAACTACTGTGAAAACAAAATCTGCAGTAATAATATGTATGTGAGAAGTGTGTGTATAAGTGTGAGTATGTATAGATATGTGAAGATGAACAGTCACAACTTAAACACAAAACTACGCACAATATAATCGTATGTATATGATGCAGACGGAGAAATCAAAAAAAATGGACAGTAATTCGTTATATGTAAGAGATTCAACTGCAAAGATGAACAGTCTTGGGTTGGGAGGGAGGGCTGCTGTAAAAACTAGGTTTTAAAAGAATTGGGTAAAAGTGAAAGTAAAATCGGGTTAGTGTTGTATATATAGACAATAGACTGAAATGACAAAAACATCCCTGTGAAAATAAAAAAAACTTAAGTACACACACTGGGAAATCTAAGTCGAACTCTATGTCGAACTTCTAAGTCGAACTTCTATGTCGAACTCTATCTCGAACATCAAGTCGAAATTCGAGATAAGTTTCGACATAAGGGCTAATTCGAATTAAATTCACTTGAACAAATTTAAACAGCATGAAACCTCTGAGGGAAAACCCATCTCGAACTTCAAGTCGAAATTCGAGATAAGTTTCGAGATAGACCCTAAGTCGAACTTCAAGTCGAATTTCGAGATGAATTTCGAGATAGACTCTAAGTCGAACTTCAAGTCGAATTCCGAGATGAATTTCGAGATAGATGCTAACTCGAAAATTTTCCCAGACTTGGAATATTCAAATCTCTCACACCTGGAACTCTATCTCGAACTGTAAGTCGAATTTCGAGATAAGGTTCGAGATAGACACTAAGTCGAAAAATTTACCAGACTTAGAATTTTCAAAACTTCACTCCTGGAAGCTCAAAGTCGAAATTCAAGCCGAATTTCGAGATGAGTTTCGAGATAGACCCTATCTCGAAATTTTGAAGGTACTTGGTAAAATTTGGCAATTTTTCAAGGAATACAAAAATTAAATTTTGCCAGATTAAAATAAATACCAATTCAAGGATTTTTATTCAAAACCATTAAGAGAACCATTCCTTGACAATTCTAAACCTTCTCATGACATTAAAAATACATGATAAACATAGAAAAATTCATCTAAAATCAAGGTAAATTTAGAGATTCATGAATTTAACTCCCCCTATGTTCATGCAATTAAATGAGCATAAATTCAAAGTTTTTATCAAAAATTACAATCAAAGCACAGTGAATTTATGGAAAATACCACAACATACAACATATAATAATCATTAATAAGGCATTTTAAAGTCTAAGTTCATAATGATTAAGTAGCATGTAGAAGTGATATTTTGAGCAATTTTACAAATGATTTACATATGTTTTCAACTAGGCAAATAACAAGGAAAACAAACATATGTAAATGATCAAAAACTTGGATTTTACAGATATAAGGATTTACTAACTTGTGTTAAGCATCCCCAATTCACCAACCAACCTATTGAATGTTACTTCATCAAGAGGTTTGGTGAATATATCTGCAATTTGTTGTATTGTGGGTACAAAATGTAACTCCACAGTCCCCTCCTCGACATGTTCTCGGATGAAGTGATACTGGATATCTATGTGCTTGGTTCTTGAGTGATCTACAGGATTGTTGGTCATGGCAATGGCACTAGTATTGTCACACATGATTGGAATCTTTGTATGTTCCATGCCATAATCTTTCAATTGGTTCCTCATCCACAGTATTTGAGCTACACAGCTTCCAGCAGCAATGTACTCAGCTTCAGCAGTAGAAGTAGATACTGTATGTTGCTTTTTACTTTGCCAGGACACCAATCTTCTACCTAGGAATTTAAAGCACCAGATGTGCTTTTCCTATCGATCCTGCAACCTGCATAGTCTGAATCCGAATAGCCTATTAGATTAAGACCTGTATCTCTTGGGTACCAAATCCTTAGATTTGGTGTTCCCTTGAGATACTTAAAGATTCGTTTGACGGCTATGAGATGTGACTCTCTAGGATCCACTTGGAACCTTGCACACAAACACGTTGTGAACATGATATCGGGTCTACTTGCAGTTAAATAGAGAAGTGAGCCAATCATACCTCGATAGCTTGTGATGTCAACTGATTTACCTGATTTGTCTTCATCAAGCTTCGTGGCTGTTGGCATGGGAGTTTTAGCTGCTGATGCATCTTCAAGATTGTACTTCTTGAGTAAATCTTTGATGTACTTGGATTGACAGATAAAGATTCCTTCTTTTCTTTGACTGATCTGTAATCCAAGGAAGAAAGACAGCTCCCCCATCATGCTCATCTCATACTTATCCTGCATTAACTTGGCAAATTTCTCGCACAAGCGCTCATTAGATGACCCAAAAATAATATCGGCCACATACACTTGAACAAGTATCAAATCACCCTTTACATTTTTGTAGAACAATGTTTTATCAATTACTCCCCTAATAAAACCATTTTCAATTAAGAACAAGGATAGGGTTTCATACCATCGTCTTGGGGATTGCTTGAGGCCATAGACAGCTTTGAAGAGAAGAAACACAAAATCTTCAAGTTCTGGATCAATAAAGCCAGGTGGCTGTTCCAGATACACTTCTTCTTCTAGCTCTCCATTCAGGAAGGCACTTTTCACATCCATCTGAAAAACCTTGAAGTTCTTGTATGCTGAAAAGGCCAAGAACATCCTGACTGCCTCAAGTCTTGCAACTGGAGCGTAGGTTTCATCATAATCAATTCCCTCTCGTTGAGAGTAACCTTTTGCTACCAAACGAGCCTTGTTTCGTGTTACAAGTCCGTTTTCGTCCAGTTTATTTCTGTATACCCACTTAGTTCCAATTACTGATCTGTTCTTTGGTCGGGGGTACCAGCTTCCAAACTTTTTGCCTTTCAAACTGATTGAGCTCATCTTGCATTGCAATCACCCAATCAGCATCACCAAGTGCTTCTTCTATTTCTTTAGGTTCCTGTTTGGACAAGAACCCAGAGTACAAGCAGATATTAGCCATGTCAGCTCTTGTAGATCTTCTAGTAGTCACACCAGCATCTGGATCACCAATAATTAATTCAAACGGATGATCTCTACTCCATACCCGTTCTCTTGGTAATTGACTTGATGATTCAGCTTGATTTCCTGAATTGTTGTGCTGACTACTTATGTTATTTCCACTAACTCCCCCTGAGTTAGTGCCAGCTCCTACAGAACTAGTGTCATTACTCCTCGACTCTTGAACACTTGTCCTTGAGCTGTTATTTACTCCCCCTGAGTTATTGCCGGAATGTGCGGAAGAAGTATCTTCTGATCTTGTAGAATTCGATTGTCTACTAGATTCAGGTATTTCTTCACGAACACTTGGTATATTTGATGTAACAACTAACTCAGGTTCATCCTCAATTTCATCCAAGTCCAGATTTTGAAATTTTAGGGACTCAGGTTCACTATTATCTTTAGAAATTGATGGGAGTTTGGTATCGTCGAATCTGACATTGTAGCTTTCAATCACTTTCCTTTCATTCACTAAGAATACCCGATAAGCTGCCACCGTATTTGTAGAATAACCAATAAATATTCCTTCACGTGCCTTTGCTTCAAACTTGCCTAGATTTTCATCATCTATAAGTACATAACATTTAGCTCCAAAGACATGAAAGTATTTGATTGTTGGTCTTCTGTTATTCATTAGTTCACATGGTGTCTTTTCTTTATCTTTTATGATCAAGGTTCTATTCTGAGTGTAACACACTGTACTCACTGCCTCGGCCCAAAAGTATAGAGGAAGTTTCGATTCATACAACAAAGTTCTTGCTGCTTCAACCAATGTTCTGTTCTTCCTTTCAACTACTCCATTCTGTTGTGGAGTTCTCGGGGCTGAGTACTGATGACGTATTCCTTTAGAAACACAGAAGTCATTCAATATTGCATTTTTAAATTATGTGCCATTGTCTGATCTTATCGTCTTCACAGTGAGTGTTGATACATTCTCAATCTCAGTGATGTGATCAATGATTTGAAAAGGCACTTCGTCTTTTGTCATTACGAACAATACCCATGTATACTTGGAGAAGTCATCCACGATTACCAAAGCATATCTTTTCCTAGACAATGATAGGACATTCACTGGGCCAAATAAATCCATATGAAGGAGTTGCAGAGGCTCAGTGACACTAGAAATTTCTTTACTCTTATGCGATGCTCGCTTTGACTTTCCCATTTCACAGGCTTCACAGAGTCCTTTAGGAGCAAACTCCATTTGAGGTAGATCTTTCACCAGTTCTCGCCTTGCGAGAGCATTCATCGTTTTGAAGTTCAAGTGAGACAGCTTCTTATTCCATAGCCAGCTTTCATCATCTGACGCTTTGCTATAGAAACAGGTCACTTCATTCTGGTTTGCCGAATCCATATCAGCAACAAAAAGATCTGCCTTTCGAACTCCTCTCAAAGCCAACGAACCTTCCTTAATGTGAGTGATTGATACACCTTTCTTGTTGAAGACAATTTCATATCCTTTGTCACAAAATTGACTAATACTCAACAAATTGTGTTTCAGTCCCTCAACATAGGAAACATCTTCAATGATGACATTACCAGATTTCAGTTTGCCATATCCCTTTGTCACACCAATGCTGTCATCTCCAAAGGTAACATAAGGGCCAGCCTTCATAACCAACTCTGTAAGCAGGGACTTGTTTCCTGTCATATGCCTCGATGCTCCACTGTCTAGCACCCATATAACTTTATTCCTTTTTCGCTTAATGCCCTGCAATGACAGATTGGTTAGGCGTTCTTCGGAACCCATGTTTGATTGGGCCCGGCTTTTCTATAAGATCGAGAATTATCAGATTTAACAACAGTAGATGCACCTACTTTAACATTACTCGAGCTTTCGACTTCGTCTTTTCCTCTTTCAGACTTGACAATTTTGTTAGTCTTAGGAGAAGGTTTGTCACTCCTAACTTTAGGAGGACTGGCAGTCTTAGCTCTAACATTCTTCTTTTTGACATTAGAACTAGCAGTAGAATTTTGACATGATTGGCTAGTTGCATTCATCAAGTTTACAAATGTTTGCATGACGTTAAAAGTGCATGGCATACAATTAGGTTGACCACATTGTGCATGGTTCATATGCATGTTATTCATTGTGTGTGGTACAGGCATGGCATGAGTAACAGGAATATTCATGTTAGATTTTCATGCGTAAGAAAGATGTTCAGTAGATTTACAATGATAGCACTCTTTCTTAACACGTTCTGCCTTAACCTCTTTTATGCCTTTTTCCTTTTTCTGTTGTTTAACAGCCTTAGCTCCTAATCCTTGTCTAGATTCTTCTCTAGTGGATTTGATTTTAACTGATTTAATAGGAGTTACAGGTTGTTCTTTCTTTCGATCTTCCATCTCTATCTCATATCTAACTAATAATTCAGTCTCTTCTTCTACTTGAGGAACGAAGTGTTTAAAGATGGGTTTGACAGCTGATTTAAGAAAAGTAGGTATTTCAGTCTTGGTCTTACTGGAACTAGTGTCTACAGGTCTTTTCCCTTCTTTCTTAGATAAGTTAGAATAGTCAAGACCTACACCAACTCCAGTTATCTTCTTAAATGTATCACTGTCAACATTCACCTTACTAGCAGCTAGTTTATAAGCTTCGCATTTTGTTTCTAACTCAGCTAGTTTATTCCTAAGACATGCTTCTATTTCATCTTTAAGGCTAAGCTTGTGTTCCAAAGATTTAATAGAGTCTCTTAGGGAAGTATCTACAGTGCAAACAGCCTCTAACTCTTCCACTTTTGCCTCAAGCATTCTGCATTTGGCAACAAGTGTTTTCTGTTCCTTTTGAGAAGTGTTTAGGCTTTTGCACAACATATAGATCTCTTCGCTAAGAGCCCCGTTCTGCACCCTATAATCATCAATAGACATTTCTTCCTTAAGGGTTAGAACTGGTACCTCTGGTTCTTCTGATGTCTCAGCAATGAGGGCAAAGTTTGCATGAATAACTTCTTCCTCATCTGAATCATCCCAAGCTCTTCCTTCTGTAACAACTAAAGCTCTCTTTCCATGTCTTTCCTTCACCAGGGCTTCATACTTGCTTTTGAGGGCTTCATAAGTTTCTTTTGGATAAGTCTGTTTTGGCTTCTTGCAGTCGGTAGCAAAGTGTCCAGCTTCACCACAGTTAAAGCATTTGAACTTCATTTTGAAATCCAAAGGAGATTTGTAGCTGGTACTCTTACCTTTCCCTTTGTAACCTGAAGAACTACTACCACCCCTAGTAACCCGATATGAGGATGAAGATTTTCTCTGCGGTCGGTTACTCTTCCTGAACCTTATATTGCTGAACTTCCTTGCCATGTATGCCACGACACTATCATCCATGTTGTCCAGCTCTTCTTGGGGAAGTAGTCATCATCACTATTGGAGGTGCACTCATCATCATTCTCAACTTGATGTGGTGCCGGTGATGATCTTGGTTTTTCTGCAACCACTGCCTTTTTAGACTCTTCCTCATTAGCAACTAATGCTGATGCCACTTCTTTTCCTCTTGAATCATTGTCCCATGCTTGATCTTGTAAGGTCTCTAGCTCATAGGTCTTTAGTATTCCATAATACTCTTCCAGAGAAGTTGTATGCAAATCTCTGGTTTCTCTTACAGCGTAGACTCTATGTTCAATGCTCTTTGGCTGGTTCCTTAGATATCTCGTATTGACTTCAACAATGGGGAGAGTTATACCTCTCAGATTCAAATCCAAAACCAACTGACTGAATCTCAGATAGACATCTGTAATGCTTTCTCCTTTTCTTATCCTGAAAGTGTCATACTCCATCTTGAGTATGAGTGTCTTATTGCTTCTAACCTCAGCTGTACCTTCCATGACGACCTCTATCTTATCCCAGATCTTCTTGGCTGTAGTTAGTCCTTTAACTACATTAAACATTTCGTGATCGAGGGATTCCACCAAGGTTTGTCGAACGGATGTATCAAAGGCTATCTGCTCCTTATCAGCATCTGAAAAGTCCGCTGCCTTTTTAGGCTCAGACCGCTGTGGTACAACCACATCTCCTTCCATGTGCTCAGGAACAACCACCATTGGAACAAATTTACCTTTGTCAAGGACTTCCAAGTATTCAGGGTTAACTGACTCAAGGTATGATTTCATTCTCAACACCCACTCTTCATAGTGATCTCGGTCGAACATTGGAATTTTGAATTGATTTTTAGGTGCCATCTTAATATAGATTTAAAGTAGAGATAATAAACTTTTCTTATTACTTGAGTAGTAATTAAAAGAAAATTGAATTATCTCAAAATAAATCAAAGTTCAAAAACTGGTCACAAAAAAAATTCTAAGTACACAAGACTAGGCTAAGTCGAAATTTCTATGTAGAACTTTTTGCCAAGTCGAAATTTCACCAAGTAGAAATTGTTCAAGTCGAAATTTCTAAGTAGAAATTGTCAAGTAGATATTCTATGTAGAACTTTTGCCTTGGAGAAAATTTGCTGCAGGTCACTTTCACACTTTTTGACTTTTATGACTAATCTCACCTAACTTCACCTAACACCCACGTGAAAGGTACAGAGTCTTCTGACAGTTCCCTTTTTCTGTGAGTATATTGTCCAATCAAAAGCCAATAACACCTTTTACACTTTTTGTCTTTTTGAAAAGAAGATCAAAAGTTACTGGGTTTGTCTTCTTTGTCAAGAACAATGAAGAACACTACAAACCAAAGTACCCAGATTAATTCACAAAAATTATCTAAAATCCACCCAAGCTAAATAATCACACCTGGAGTATTTAAATAATTTTTGGGATGAGTTTTCACCGGAAAAAAAATTAAGGCACACTTTTCAAGAAAAACTCGAAAATTAGATCTGGAAGAGAAAACTCATTAATCTTCTACCAAACACAAGGATCTATGTTTTGTTTGTCAAACATTAAGCTCTGATACCAATTGTTAGGTCCAAATGTGTTGTAGAGGGGGGGTGAATATAACTTTTTACGATTTAAGGAATATGAGAAGCAATGAGAAGCAATAAATATTATGTAATAAATCAACACAGAATTTCAAGAATATATCTTTATATTCATTGAAGGATTTGCTACAACATTCATTACAATAGTACAACAGAAGTAAAGAGAGAGGAGTAAATGATACTAAGCTCTGTGAATATACTCCCTCTCTATTACAAGTGTTTTTCTCAATATTGCTTTACATTGCGTTCAATGCTCTCTACAAATTCCAATGGATCTGCAACTTCAAAGTCCAGGAAATGATGTACATCAACTTCAACTTCTAGCTCACCATTCAAGAGTGCACTTGTTCACATTCATCTGATAGATCTTCATGCTTGAATGCTCCACATGTGCTAGGTCCTAATCGTTGAGTCCCTGAAAATTGTTAGGTCCCCATTGATGAGTCCCAAAGGATCAAGTCTCGTCACTGGTGCTTACTGCTTGATCTTGAAAGTCCCGAAGATTCTGTTTCCATCATCGTCGATACCTTCTACTTTAAAGTCCTGTAGCAACCAGTTTGGTTTTGCCCCTCATAACAATGCCAATAGTCATCCAGACGGAAACTGCATTACCTTCAACACCCAAATATTTTCTTGTAGATATTGGTCTTGGCAGCAGCTTCACTAGACTCAGCACTCTAGAAATCAGTAGTCCTGACACTAGCAGAGTAGAACCTTCAAAAACTCCGAACTACCCTTCAGCTTCTGTATCAATACCAAGTCTTCATGTGGATTGATTCCTTGTGCTAAGTGTATCTGCCTCTGGTTCAATTGAGTTAGTTCCTTGATTCGAACCCTACTCAATCTTGATTAGTTAGTGCATCTTCAATCTTCATTGAATTCACTCAGAAAAACCAATGAAATATTCTTATACATGCACGGCACTACCAATCACTACTCTACTACCCAGATTCATCAAGAACTGACTCTAGGAAATGTTGTTACACAAAACCCTTTGTCATGACAAATGTGTCCTTAATGTTTCCTTAGATATTCAGTGGATAGAGTAGTCCTCTTCAAATATGATCGAGATCATCTTGCATTATCTTTAAATTGACAATTTCCTTTCTAATATGCAATCACTCAATCTGGATCACTCAGTGTTCCTAAGAATCTCAACTCTTACTCAATGAGCACTGCTAGCCTTTGAACATCAAACACGACTAGTTGATCCAACTTACTGATGCTCCCCCTGTGATGCTGCTTGCAGCTTTTCTTCATCTGGTGTCATCTGATCTTGAGCCCTAAACAGGATGTCAACCTTTAGAAATTCAGAGCTAAAATCAAACGAATGCTAGGGAGCTTGATGATGTTGTTCACTGCATCTAGATCATCTTAAATCAATCACAGACTCTGTGTAAGCTCTTAACTCCAAATAAGATAGCCTTCCATCACACCATGTGACTTTAGGCATGATTAATCTTACTTGATGTCTTCTCTTTACATTTGCTGATTAGACTTGCTGTGTCAACTGATTCAGCCGTAGTGAATAGGAAACCTTAACTCTATCCATTATCCTTGTAATTTCACTCAAGGTCTGGATTTCCCTATTAACTCCTCCATTTGGTCATGAAGTCCGGAAACTGAACTTTACTCTAGAATACTCCTTTCAGTGCAGACATAACATAGAACTTCGTTCGTCAACAAATTCCATTACCTGCCCTCAAAGTGTTCTTACAACAATCTGCCTAATCCTTTGAATGTGATTAATTACTGAGATGCTTCATCTATCGAATGCATGACCAAACACCAAAACTAAACAGGGTAGCCTTTGACTTGACTTCCCTTCAACTGACATACTTCACTAATGTCCTTCTTAAAAGAATTTCATTAGAAGTAGTCCTTTCTCACCAACTTCATCTTTACCGTCGAATCCGTTATCTTGATAAACCAAGTATTAGTTGATAAACCAAGTGTGAGAGCATCACTTGTTGTTGCAGCTAACTCCATTCTGATAAACTTCAACGAATAGTTGACTTCATCATAAGCATTAAATTTCGTGTCAGCAACAACTTCACTTCCAGATTAGTGAGCTTCCATTTCTCTTGACTCCGATCAGCACTGTTGAACTTCGAACTGATGTTAAGAAACCCTTCGTAAAGAATTCCCTAAGTCTTCCTTTAATGTGTGCTTCAAATCATTCAAGAAAAATAGGTAACCTTGCTTAACCATTTGAATACCAAAGCAAAAGTAGTTACATGCCTCGAACATGAAAATGTCAGAGATATATAACTTGTACATGTTGAAAGATACTCTGCATTCACAAATGATTAAGACACGTGGTCCTCAATTTTGATTGAGTCCAAGGGTTAGAGATATTTCTAAACATAGTTAACAACAAAGCATTCAAGTTCAACATGCTCATTCTTATCTGACTGATCACTCCTCATCTATATCAGCCTCAACAAGTAGTCTTGGCTATGAGCTCAGTGATCCCAACCTAACTTAAGGTGGACTAGCAGTCTATAAGAATTATGTCGTACATATATGTAGTCATAGAAGAATCAATCACTCAGATTCCTAATTCTTCTAATTCACCTTTGTTGTTCACTTTAACATTATATTATCTCTAATTACCTAAGTCAGTTTTAGATATAGCTTCGAATCTACATGACTTACTGACTACTTAGATAATTCTACCATCTTTTATCCAATTATCCCTAACAAGCAATACATGAACTGATATAGCATTTAAGTACAATTATGTGAGTAAAAGCAAATCATATGAAAATAAGCACATAAACAATTAACAAGTCATTTGCTATTAAGAACAAATAAAATCTGATCTATGACCTGTTTGTCTATTAGCAATTTTCACAACATTAGCAGAGGTATTAAATCATATCAGATTTAACTCAAGTTTCAGCAAATGTTTGGGAATACACTTAACCGTCTAGAACACCCTATCTAATTCTAGATATTCATTTTACTGCATATAAAATCAAGTATAAAATGTACTAATTAAACTCATGAATCCTAGCATGCAATCTTATTCTTAGCAATCAATTGAGCATTTAAGACCTAAGATGCTAACATGCTATCATGAATATAATACATTTCAAAACTTAATAAACATGCAGTTCTGAATTAGATAAACGTATACTAGTTAGAATGTGTACCTGTGAAGTGCTTATTGATTCATCTTCAGTGTTGGTCATTGATGCCAGATATCCATTTGGTGCATCACTGTTAGAATCATCCTTGCATTTAACTTCACCAACAAATGCTCTCCCTTGCTGCATCCTCACTAATGTTTGAGATTCATACTTCAACCCAACATAGTGTCTTCATCTTTTGCTTGCTCCTTTTCTGATCTTGTAGGTGTTATACTTCATCTTGAGTAAAAGTGTTTTGTTCTGACCTCAGTTGTACCTTCCATGACGACCTCTATTTCTAGGTTTGTTGAACGAACGTATCGAAAGCTATTTTCTCCTTATTAGCAACTGAAAAGTCCATTCCCTTTTTAGGCTCAGACCGATGTGGTACAATCACATCTCCTTCCATATGCTCAGGAACAACAACCATCGGAACAAATTCATTCTCAAAACCCATACTTCATTGTGATCTCGGTCGAACACTGGAATCTTGAATTGATTTTAAGGTGCCATCTTAATATAGATTTAGAATAGAGATAATAAACTTTTCTTATTACTTGAGTAGTAATTAAAAGAAAATTGAATTATCTCTAAATAAATCAAAGTTCCAAAACTGGTCACCAAAAATAATTCTAAGTACCCGACACTAGGCTATGTAGAAAATCTATGTCGATCTCGATGTCAGTCTTGATCTACATCTTGATGTCGATCTCGATGTCGACAGATCGAGATTTACCTTAGCATATTTTAAGCCATTTTCGCAAGTGGATCTCGATCTCGATCCACGAAACTTTTGCCTGCGTCAAAATTTCACCAAGTCCAAATTCTCAAGTAGATATTCTTAAGTCGAACTTTTGTCCTTGGTCGAAATTTGCTGCCTGTCACTTTCACACTTTTTGACTTTTGTGTCTTTTCTCACCTAACTCACCTAACAACCACGTGCTAGGTACAGAGTCTTCTGATAATTACTTTTTGTGCAGTGAGTATGTCCAATCAAAAACCAATAACACCTTTTTCACTTTATGTCTTTAGAAAAGGTAATCAAAAAGTTGCTGGGTTTATCTTCTTTACAAGAACAGCGATGAACACGTGAAGAACAACATAAACCAAAGTACCCAGAATTATTCACAACAATTATCTAAAATACATCCAAGCTAAATAATCACACCTGGAGTATTTAAATAATTTTAGGATGAGTTTTCACAGTTTAATTAATTTAAGTACACTTTTCAAGAAAATCTTAAAAAGTAGATCTTGATTTGAAAACTCCCTAATCTTCTACCAAACACAAGGATCTATGTTTTGTATGTCAAACATGAAGCTCTGATACCAATTGTTAGGTCCAAATGTGTTGTAGAGGGGGGGTGAATACAACTTTTTACGATTTAAGGAATATGAGAAGCAATGAGAAGCAATAAATATTATGTAATAAATCAACACAGAATTTCAAGAATATATCTTTATATTCATTGAAGGATTTGCTACAACATTCATTACAATAGTACAACAGAAGTAAAGAGAGAGGAGTAAATGATACTAAGCTCTGTGAATATACTCCCTCTCTATTACAAGTGTTTTTCTCAATATTGCTTTACATTGCGTTCAATGCTCTCTATTGAAATGTTACACAAGTACTTCTATTTATACTACTTTGTAATCTATGACTTGTAGACTTGATCTTGTCCTTTTTGTGTACGTGGCCTAATCAGGACTCGTTAACAAAAAGTACTTTCCCAACCACTCTGGATCAACCGTTCACAATAAGCCACTTGTCCCTTGAACATTAAATGCTACATATCGACCCGTATCTCGATCTAGGCCTGGACCTATCTCGATCTCGATCTTGGTTGACAATCTCGATCTCGATCTCGATCTGTGAAAATCTCGATCTCGATCTATGAGAATCTCGATCTCGATCTCGATCTGCCGTGGACAGAGATTTGCCTTGCAATGTTTTACTTCAATTGTAAATCTCGACCCGCATCTCGATCTGCCGTGGATCGACATTTGCCTTGCAATGTTTTACCTTTAATAATCAATCTCGATCCGCATCTCGATCTGCTGTGGATCGACATTTGCCTTGGCAAATATGCACTCATCGAATGTTGACTTTCTTTAGTGACTAATTGTGGATTAACCTTTATGAGCAAGTTTCCCTAGCTTCTTCAATATTCTTCAACAAGCTCTTGAACATGGATCTCTACTACTGACATAAACTTGCTATCAATGTCCTGACACTTGATGCAACGGTCTGGTTCATAAGTGACTAGTCTTGATAGGGTACTTGCTTCTGAATAGATTACCATGTTCAATTGGTAATGTGGCTTCCCAATAAGTGGTTCGAACATTAACTGTTAATAAACAATGTAACTTCACTAGAATCTTTTCTGGTACTTCGACAACGTCTTCATTACTACTACAATCTTGAATACTTCATTCTCTGTTCTTCACTGATTGTCAGTGAGTATAACTTCAAGACTGTAGCTGTCTTCTTTAACCTTTGTCTTTACCATGTCTTCAATTCTTCTAGATTCCTATGCTTCAAACACTGTCTATCTTCAATCAATGCTGTTACACTGAAATCTTTTAGTGGCACTGCTATACTGAATCTTCAACACTTCTGAAACCCTGAAAGTCTTTAAACATTATTCTTCACTGAGGCATGAACATATAAATGAACTTCTTTCAGTGACCTGTAGTAGACTTCAAAACTTCTTCTAATGTCTTGATTAACTGTATTTGCCTTGTCTTCATGTCTTGCTGATTTCTGTGTAATCGTAGTATTATTTACTTGTCCTGTTCTAGTGTTGAGTTATCACGATTACTATTTATACAGCTTCGTCGTTTCCAACAGTTTCCCCTTCCTAACTTCCTTAACAGCACTGCGCTTATCTTCTCCTTGTTTTCTGCGCCTTTCTTTCCTTTGCTGTTCTCTTTTGTATACTGGATCGTGTAGTTGTGCCCATCTCGCATTCAGCAAACTTACTGCTTCCATTTCCAGAGGATTCTTGGGTTCTGGATATGGATGTCTGAAAAGCCTTCTTAGTTTATCAACATCCTGGGTAGTTCTGATCTTTGGAATGTCCTCAAAGTTTTTCATGATGAGCTGAGGCTTCCAATGAGCTTTATCAGCTTTGAACTGACAGTAGATCATTTTAGGGTAGCCCTTGACACGGTTGGTATTGAACCTACTAGCCGCATCTGACTCCATTCTCCTTTTCTCTTTTACTACTTCAGATAAGTACTTTAATAGTCTCTGCTTTTCATCTGCAAACCTATCCTCTACATCTCCCAATTTGAATTCATCTCTGACTTTGTCTAGAAATGCAGCATCTTGAGTCTGCAGCAGCCATTTCCTACTCATATGCAAGAAGGTTTGATTCTGGTCTGCATCAATGAACACCAAGGCATCAGCTGTATCATCTGTGTAAGAATGAATCCAGTATACACTTTCTCTTCCTGGAACACCAACTGCCTCCCTTATCTCTCCTTGTTCCAGGGGTCCTGAAGGAAGAGTCAAAGCTTCATCTACGCTTTTCACAGCTTGTAGAATATCCCATTTTCTTTGCATTAGCTCTGGCTCAATCTTCACGTTATCCAGAGGATTTGGAGCAACGACATCGCACTTCCATATTTCACTGCTCTTCTGGAAGATTATCTTCTCAATGAACTCCACTGATTTTTCTTTAATATCCGAGGTGAATCCCTTACCCATCATTTGTCTGCAAACAGCTTTAAGGGATTCCACCGATAGAGCCATCAAGTCATTTTCTTCCAAGCTAACCCTCTTCATATTTCCATCAACAACCATTCTGACAACGTCTGGATTGGCTGAGAATTCTGGTCCCTTGTCCTCTGCTAACTGCATTAACTGATCTCTATACAGAATGCTTAGCTCCTCAGCTTGAGAATATTGAATTTTAGTTGCTAGCAAGAACAACTCTGACGCAGATCTTCTCGACATAAACTGATCATCGACATACATAAAAGACATCGGGGCTCCATCAATTAAAGACAAGATGACTTGCCATTCATTATCCACCGATTTGTATCCAACACGGACTTTAGAAATCATTCTCTTCAAAGCATTTATATAGTCCATCGTCATCGGATTCTTCATGTTCAAGTTGAAGAACAAGTCATCTGCCTCCTTATTATGAACTCCATGTGCACACGACCCCATCAGTATCTTTCGTGCATCGTCCCATTTCTGTCCAATCCTCCTTTTGTCCAGATCAACTTGAGGATCAGCTAGTCTGGCAAGCTCATGATCATACTGCTTTTCCTTGAGCTCCACTTGATAAACATGAATGTATGGTTTTTCTGGCGACTTATGCTCGAGCTTGGGAGAAGTGCCTCGACGCCGTCTTGGCCAAGCACCCTGGTCTTTTTGATCTGACCGACTTCCCTTGTCTTATGGGTCAGCCCTTAACTTTTACTTCTGCCGCTAGAGGGACAGGTTCGGGAGACTTGTCGGGTAGTAAGGCCCTGGATGAGTATGACCGGGTCTTTGATTCCACTTCCGAAGCTGATGAGAATGCTAGGAAGGAAGCAGAAGGAGAAGAGAAGACAGGGGAGTGTGAGGATATCGAAGACCTCCCTTAGTTTCTTTTGTTTTTTCTGTATTTCTTATATTCCTTGTATTTCCTTTCTATTTTTAACTTATGTACTCCTAAAGACTTTTTATTTATAAAAAGCCTCTTGTTATTTGTTTTTCTTTTTCGCGCCTTTGCATATCTGATAAAATATACTTCTTGAGCATAAAAGAACAAATAAAACTGAATATTGCTCGGAGTGCCAACTGTGCTAAATTTTATTCTTTTTCTTGCCTTAGCATATTTGATAAAATATACTTGTTAATCATAAAAGAACAAATAGGCATAGATATTAAAGTGCCTATCCAGGCTCGATCTTGTTCCTTTATCATAAAGGAACTTAATAACGATTGCCAATCTAGGCTAAACACACATGTTTTTTAAAATGCCACAAGGCCGAAAACTTTATTAACAATGCATTCGAGGCTAAAGTGGGCACGGCCTTTACAAAACAGAAATCTTGTTTGGAGCGAAAGGCTCTTACATCCTAATGGTTACATCGAACCTTATTTCTTCCTACTAAATATAAGAATTCATAGTTGAATTCTTTAAACATAATAGACATTTAGGTTTGAGGCATGCCAAGTCCGTGGCACTTCAACATTTTCTAGGATTTCAAGGATGTATGATCCCTCTCCCTTAACTTGTTTTATCTTGTACGACCCTTCCCAGTTGGGGGCTAACTTGCCTTTGGGGCCTACTCCAGAAGCTTTAGCTTTTTTGAGGACCAAGTCCCCTTGTCTGAAAAACCTTTCTTTAACCCTTAGGTTGTAATAGAAAGACAACTTCTTTTTATACTCAATGATCTTCGCATGTGCCCTATCTCTAACTTCATCAATCAAGTCTAATGCAAGTTTCATCCCTTCATCATTTTCCTCAGGCTCAAAGGCCTTGACTCTCGGGAATACATGAGATATTTCAACCAGGACCACTGCCTCGGCTCCGTAAGCCAGGAAGAATGGAGTTGCATCAGTAGTGACTTTATGAGTGGTTATGTATGCCCAGAGTATTGGCAAGAGCTCATCCACCCATGTGTTAGCAGAATGCTCGATCCTTTTTTTTGAGTCCATCGAGGATGATTCGATTGGCTACCTCATCCTGACCATTTGCTTGGGGATGCGCAACAGATGTGAAGCGTAGATCGATGTCATTATCTTTGCAATACCCCTTGAATTCTTCATTGTTGAATTGCGTGCCATTGTCTGTTACCAGAATTTGTGGTATTCCGTACCTACATATGATGTTTTCCCAGAAGAATTGAGCTACTTGCTTTGTGGTTATCTTGGCTAGTGGCTTAGCCTCAATCCATTTGGTGAAGTAATCAATTGCAATGATTAGGAACTTTCTTTTCCCACTTGCCATATGGAAAGGTCCTAGGATGTCTATTCCCCACATAGCAAATAGGATGGGGGAATTGATGAATTTCAACATCTCAGGAGGTTGTCTGATGACTGGTGCATGCCTTTGACACCTGTCACACCTTCTCAAATACTTTTTCGAACCTTTTAACAAATCTGACCAGTAAAAGCCTAGACGAGTGATTTTGTGAGCCAAAGCTCTGCCCCCAAGTGTTGGCCACAAATTCCTTCATGTACTTCTTTCAAAGCCTCATGGGCTTCATCTGGCCTTAGGCATTTCAAATATGGAATAACAAAAGATTTCTTATAGAGAATTCAATCAATAAGAGCGTACCTTAAGGTCCTTACAGTAAGTTTTTTGGCTTCCGTGGCATTAGCAGACGTCCATCCAGATTGAAGGTGGGCTTTTATTGGGTTGATCCAGCAACTGCCCATGCTTATCGGGGCTACCAGCTTTGCATTGATGCTGGGGGTCTTTAAGATTTGGAAGTAAACACTTCCCACATGTTCATCCGCTTCTGATGAGGCGAACTTTGATAAGGCATCAGCCTTTACATTCACTTCTCTAGGAATATATTCAATATGGCATTTTTCAAACTGAATCATTATAGTTTTTAATAGTTGGAGGTATTTAACCATAACTTCTTCCCTCGCTTCAAAATCCCTATTTACTTGGGATATAACCAGCTTCGAGTCTCCACAGACTTTGAGGTGTTTGGCATTTAGTGCCTTGGCCAAGCCCAGGCCTGCTATCAGAGCTTCATATTCGGCTTCATTGTTGGTTGTTGGGAAGTCAATCTTAATAGCATACTCAATAATGAATCCTTCCGGACTTTGTAGCACCAAGCCTGCTCCACTAGATTTTGTTTTTGATGCCCCATCAAAATTGAGCACCCAATATTCTTTAGGAGTTTGTCTTTCTTCTTGTGTTATTTCTACACTATCCTGCCCCCCAATTTCTTGGTCATCGATAGTATACTCGACCACGAAGTCAGCAAGAGCTTGAGCTTTGATGGCCGTTTGAGGCTTATACTTGATGTCAAACTCTCCTAGCTCTATGGCCCACTTGATCAATCTTCCACTTGCCTTAGGGCTGTGTAGGATATTCCTTAGCAGTTGATCAGTTAGTACCTCGATTTTGTGTGCTTGGAAATAAGGACGTAATTTTCTCGAGGCCATTACCAAGGTCAGTGCAAACTTCTCAATCTTGGAGTAGTTAAGTTATGCTCCATGCAAGACCTTGCTTACATAGTAAACTGGCTTTTGAATCTTTTCTTCTTCCTTTATAATGACAACACTCAGGGCTTTATCAGATACAACCAAGTACAGGTATAAGACGTCATTGGGACAAGGCTTGGCCAATAATGGAGCTTCAGTTATATATTTCTTTAGTTCTTCGAAAGCTGCCTGACTTTCTTTTGTCCACACGAAATCCTTTACTTTCTTCAGTGTTTGGAAGAAGGGTAGACACTTACCCCAAACTTCGAGACAAACCTTCCTAGGGCTACAATTCTTCATGTTAATTTTTGGACATCCCTTACTGTCTTTGGGGATTCTATGTCGAGTATAGCCTTAATTTTGTCAGGATTGATCTCAACTCCTCTTTTGGAGACCATCATTCCAAAGAATTTCCCATATCCTACGCTAAATGCGCATTTTGCAGGGTTTAACATCATTTTGTGGTATTTCAACACTTCGAAAGCCTCTTTTAAGTGTTGAATATGATCGGCCTTATCGAGGATTTTAACTAGCATGTCATCAACGTAGACCTCCATGGTTTTTCCGATGAGATGCTTGAATATTTTATTTACTAGCCTTTGATAGGTGGCTCCTGCATTCTTTAACCCGAAGGCCATAACAAGATAACAAAATACATCAAAGTCAGTGATGAAAGATACCTTAGCAATGTCATCATCGTGCATCCTGATCTGATTATATCCACTAAAGTCATCCATGAAGCTTAACATCTCATGTCCCGCTATGGCATCTATAAGTGCATCGATCCTCGGAAGGGGGAAACAATCCTTTGGACATGCATCATTTAAATCAATGAAGTCTATGCACATCCTCCACTTTCCATTAGATTTTCTGACCATTATAGGGTTTGCAAGCCATTCAGAAAATTGAATTTCCTTGATGAATCCAGCCTCTAAGAGCTTTTCCACCTCTTACTTTATGGCTTCTTGCCTTTCTAGAGCGAAATTCCTCTTCTTTTGCTTTATCGTTTTTCATCGTGGATCCACGTTAAGCTTACGAGTGAATAGTTTGGGATCAATTCCTGGCATATCAGTGGTTGTCCAAGTAAATAAGTCCCCATTTTCTTGTAAGAACTTTGTTAATTTTTCTTTCATAGGCTCTTCTAACGAAGCCCCAATATAGGTGACCTTTTCAGGTTCTCCTGAAACTAAGGGAATTGGAACCAAGTCTTCGGCTGGCTTCCCCCTTTTTTCTTCGTCTTCTCTCGAGTCCATGTCCTCTATGGGTAGGACTTTCCCCCGACTCCATCGGGTCTCAAGGCTGCCAGGTAGCAACTTCTTGCCATTTTATGGTCTCTTTTTTCCTCTCTAACACCGTTTTTGGTGGGGAACTTGATTTTCAAGTGATAACTTAAGGCTACATCCTTGAAAGCATGCAAACCTATTCTTCCAAGGATGGCGTTGTATGTAGAAGATAATTTGATCACCAGAAAGGTTAGCATCTGAGTGATCTCTCTAAGTTCTCTCCCCATTGTCATGGGTAATTGTATGGTTCCTTCCACTTTTGATTCTACTCCATTAAAGCTATAGATGGGAACATCCTAAGGGGTCATTTGGGAATCATTGTACCCCATCTTTACAAATGCATCATGGAACAAGATATCAACTGATGCTCCATTGTCCACCAGGACTCTCTTTATTTCTGAATTTCCTATCAAAGGGGCAATAACGAGAGGATTATCGTGAGGAAACTTTATCCCTTCCAGGTTCGAATCATCAAAGGATATGACCGCCTCCATACTAGCACGTTTAGGTGCTTCTCCTACGACTTGCATAACTTCTCTTGCGCATGCTTTCCTTGAATTTCTTGAATTCCCCACAGCGGTGGGTCCTTCGAAGATCATATTAATAACTGGTCCTCTAGGCTGAGGATTCCTATCCCGACTATCGTTATTTTTTCTGTTATCATCGCGCCTATCATGGCTTCCATCTTTAGTGTACTTAGAAAGTTTTCCTCTTCTGATAAGGAATTCGATTTCATCCTTCAATTTTCTACAGTCATCCGTGTCATGTCCGGTATCCCTATAAAATCGGCAAAACGCGTTCTTGTTCCTCTTCTCAGGACCAGACTTAAGAGATTTAGGCCATCTTAGGTCTCGATCTCTTTCGATATTCATCAGGATTTGACTTCGAAACGTATTCGGCCTTGCATATTCGGCAAACTTTTGCCCCAAATTATTTTTCTTAGGGGGGGGATTCTAAATCCTTATCCATCTTGGAGTACTTATCTCGGGCATCATATTCTTTATCACTTTTTCTCTTCTTGTTATTATTCCCATGTGTTGCCACTGATATAGTGGTTTTCTTCATGCTTTCTTCCGCATTAATGTATTTCTGTACTCTGACTTGGAAGAGAAGAATGTTCTTGGGCGGATGTTTAGCCAGAGATCTCTTGAAATATGGATCAGTCGTCCCCTGTTGTAAGGCTATCATAGCCACTTTTTTGTTCAAGTCCGGGACTTTCAAGGCTTCCTTGGTGAAACGGTTTAGATAGTCCCTTAAGGAATCATTCTTTCCCTGCTCCAGATTCATGAGAGAAGCTAAGCTTTTTTTGTGCACTCTTCCGCTTATAAACTGGCTTATGAAGGCCTTACTGAGCAGTTTGAAGGATTCAATGGAGTTGGGGGACAACCGGCTATACCAACGTTGGGCCATGCCCCCCAGGGTTTGGGAAAAAGCCCTACACTTCACAGCATCATTGATAGGTTGTAACAACAAAGTATGTGAGAAGGTTCTTACGTGATTGGCTAGATCACCTACTCCATCATAAGTCTTGATGGTGGGCATCTTGAACTTACTTGAGATATGAGCGTTCTTGATTGCATTGGTGAAGGGTGGTGTCAGATCATCAGGATCTCCGAGTGGCTGCAATTCAGTGAGGCCAGCCCTTGCAATTTCCATTCTTTTCCCTCGAGGGGTTCCATCTAGTTCTATGATGTCGGGGGCTTCATACCTCGGGGCTAGCCTTCTAACCTGCCAATCTAAGCTTTTCTTTAGCTCTTTCAGTTCAGCCTTGTAGGAAATAATTTTCTGTACTAGTGTCCTACGGGATTGTGAACGCCGGCTTCCTACGGGTTCCTTACCAGGCCTTCTCCTTCTAGGATTGATATCGGTGCCTTCTGAGCTTTCATCATCTGTTGAGTATGGTCTTGAGAAATCTCGGACCTCTACTCTACGCCCTTAGTTTTGTGGTTCCAACCCTCTAATGTAATGAGGGGGATAAGCTTGGGAGAGTCCAAGTCTAGGTTGGGCAACAGTGCTACTGGGGATAACAATAGTGGAAATTTAAGCTTGAGGAGGAGCAGTAGCCTGAAAAGGTGTTTGAGTTACCTGGGATAGAGGGTTGGATCCATGGATGACTTCCTCAGGATTGGTGGGGTAGACGATCTCACTAAACGGGCCAGGTCTTTTAGTGCTAGGACCTTGAGTTCTAGCAGGAATAGTGGTGGTAACGGGGATCTCGGTAGTTTGAGTCTCATCGGGATGGATGATAGCAGTCGAGTCTCCTGTGGTAGGGACGATGTCTCCGTCAGTTCATCGTGTTCGTGCCATGGTTGATGTTGTCTTCCCACAAACGGCGCCAAATGTTATGGATTAAAAATTAGGGTGTAGTTAATGCGATGTGTGTAGGAGTTTATCTTGTTTTAATGGCTGAGCTTGTGTTTCATAGCTTAATACTGCCCTTAGAAGATGCCTACGTATCTCATGTGTATTGAGAATCATGCCAAAAATGTAGTTCTAAGAATGAGGGGTTAGGTCATTTATATAGACGTAGAGAGTCTAAGAATTAGAGTAGGCTTAGGAACCTTGATGAGCAGGCCACCTCCTAGAAGGGTTCTGGATCCTTCTTGCGATAGAAGTAGTTTCCAAGTAGGAATATGTTTCCTTGTTGATTGAGGTGTCTTGGGGGCTATTCCTTGGAGTAGTTTCCTTGTTAGTGGACATAATTAATTAGCTGTATATTTAGCTAATTAATTAATTACAAATTTATTTACTAATTAGGGCTTCAAGCCTCATTAACTGGGCCTCCCTTTTGGACCAGACTAGGTCTAATTAATGCTGCATTAATTGTGTTTTTAGGGCTTACTTTCAGCCCATATCAAATACTTTAAACATATGTGTCTTTGTAAATATATATGAAACTTAATTTATTCATTATGCTCATACAACTCTTTATACACAGGGGGATTTACATGATAAATATGTTTACAAGATAAATATATAAGTTTATTGAAAGGCATAGGTGTACTAACTTGTAACACTTAATTACTATGTAACTCAACTAGGTAAAAGATAAAACAACAGTAAAAACAAGAGAAACTGAAGAAGCACATGGAATCAATCAATTGAAGAAATGGTAATGATACTTGGTAACTACAAGTAACTAATTTGGTTGATCAAGGATGCATAAGTGAGAAGAAGTTCAATTTCAGTATTGCTCATGCCATAACTTATCTAATGGAGAATCAAATTAATGTCAAAGAAGTATCAAGAAGACCAAAGTGATTTCATGTAATGTATATCAACATCTGGATAATGTAAAGGTTAATCAACAAATGAGAACTGACATTCAGAAGCAAGAACCCCTACAAGACTAGTCACTTATGAACCAGACCATTGCATCAAGTGTCAGGACATTGGAGGCAAGTTCATGTCAGTAATAGAAGATCTCATTTGAATTGAGTGAGGAAAAGAAATTGAAGAAGCTAGGGAAACTTGCTCATAAAGGTTAATCCACAATTAGTCACTAAAGAAGGTCAACATTGGATGAGTGCATATTTGCTAAGGCAAATGTCGATCCACAGCAGATCGAGATGCGGGTCGAGATTTATAATTGAAGTAAAACATTACAAGGCAAATCTCTATCCACGGCAGATCGAGATAGAGATCGAGATTCTCATAGATCGAGATCGAGATTTTCACAGATCGAGATCGAGATTTTCACAGATCCAGATCGAGATTTTCACAGATCGAGATCGAGATCGAGATTGTCAACCAAGATCGAGATCGAGATGGGTCCAGGCCTAGATCGAGATGCGGGTCAATATGTAGCATTTAATGTTCAAGGGACAAGTGGCTTATTGTGAATGGTTGATCCAGAGTGGTTGGAAAGTACTTTTTGTTGACGAGTCCTGATTGGGTCACGTACACAAAAAAGACAAGATCAAGTCTACACGACATTATAAAAGCAGCACTTTGTTTTATTTGTAAAGAGACTTTTAGCATCTCTGTATTTTCTATAGTATATTTTAAAAAGAGAGCATTTACTGTAAAAAGAAAGTGAGAGAGAATCAGTTGAATCAAGCCTTAATTGCTGTATTTATTGTTCAACTGATTATGATGCTTTTATGAATGTTGTAGCAAATTCTTCAATGAATATAAAGATATATTCTTGAAATTCTGTGTCATCATTTATTACCTGCATTTATTTCATTTTCTCTCATTATTCAAAACAATTGTATTCACCCCCCCTCTACAATACTTTTGGACCTAACAATTGGTATCAGAGCTCCTGTTAAACACATCTAACAGAGATCCTACTGTGTTGTTTGAGTTGGTTCGTGAAAATCCCAGATCCATTTTTTCTTGAAGTTTGTGCCGAAAGCTTTTATTTGTTTCTTCTTGAAAAGTTCATAGATCTAAAAAGTTCTGAGTCATAGTGTAAGGAATATTTGTACAACATTACAAATGTTGTACCTTAGAGCTTTGTGGGTTTTCTTGTGGCCAAAAGTGAATCAACTGTTTGACTAAACAAAAAGTATATATTCGAACTTCTGTCAACTAGAAAGTGGACAATCTTTTGTTTGGACTTGAAAAAGTGGTGGACCCTGCTACTGTTCCTGAGATTAGAACTAACTTGCTTGAATCTTAAGTGCAAAACCCATTGGATATTTAAAGTGAGATAATTAATTTTTCAAGTAAATACAATTTATTGTAATTTGAAAAGTGTATTATCTTAATTTTAAACTTTATTAAAATGGCCGCCGCACACAGATTTAAGATACCTCCGTTTGATGCACAACATTATGACGAATGGACAGGAAGGATGAAAGCCTACCTATAATCAATAAACAAGGTATACTTGAGAATATTGGAGAACGGTCCATACATACCCATGAGAATTGAGCCAGAGCGAATGGAAGGAGGGATACTAATACCATCCCGGTCTGTTCCTAAAGAGGAAATGGAGTTTTCAGACGCAGATAAAGAATTGGTTGGTATGGATGCGTCGTTACGCAACGTCATAATTGAATCCCTAAACTCAGAGTACTATGTTCAAATAAAGGGATTAAAAACAGCTAAAGCCATGTGGGATAAACTGGCTGTAGTGATGGAGGGGACCGAGGAAGTTAGAGATAATCACAAGCGCATTCTGATATCTGAATATGAATCGTTCAGATGCGAACGAGGAGAAAGTGTAGCGGATGTTTATAAACGTTACAGTAAATTGCTTATCGAGCTGAGTATAAGAGATAATGTCTATCCACTGGCAGATTCAAATATCAAGTTTCTCTTGAATTTGCCTAAACATCTGGAACACAGGATCACTGCCATTCGAGAGTCAAGAGACTTGAAAAATACTTCTCTCGAAAAGCTGTATGGTGTTTTAAAGACCTACGAGCTGGAGCAAGAACAAAATGACAAAAGAAGATCCTACAATAGTGGAGAATACAAAGCGGTAAGTGAATCTGGACTTGTAGCTGAAGAGTCTACTGCAAAGGCACTTGCAACTGTCTCATTGAAAACTGCTAATCCTGAAAGGGTGATATTAGATATTGAAGATCCATCCGAAGAAAGGGAGGATGAATATTATACCCTTGAAGAGCTGGACAAATTAGAAGACAAGTCATATGCTTGTATTGCTCGAGAATTTGCTCATATCAGCTTCAGGAAGCCAAGAAAAGGTAAAGGACGATTTGGTAGTTCTTTCAGCCGAAGAAGCAGCAGCAGCATCAGAGGTAGGAGTGTAAGTGGCCGGGGAAATTACAGCGGTCGAGGTAGCACATCTAGTAGTGGCTACAGACCTAACCTAGTAGACAAGAACAAGTTCAGATGCTTTAACTGCAATGAATTGGGACACTTTGCAACAGAGTGCAAGAAGCCCAAATACGTTCATCCCAAGGAATCCTATGCTGATCTGAAAAAGAAATATGACGCCTTGGTTAGCAAGCAACAGAAGGGAAGCCGGGTGTATGTTGTGACTGAAGGGAAGGGTTGGGACGAGTCTGGTGAAGATGAAGATCAGGAGCTATGCAACTTCGCTTTAATGGCAAAATCTTCAGAACAATCAGAGGTATCAATTCTAACCGTAAATGAAATGTCTATTTCTGAGTACCAAAATGAATTAGCTGCCATGACTAAAGACATGTACAATCTCCAACTGAATCTAATCACTGTTAATGAGGAAAATGCTAAACTCTCCCTTAAGAATAGACTTCTCGAGGCCAAGGTAGAGGAATTAGAATCAGGAGAAAGTAATGAAAGGCAGTTAATGAATCAGGTAGACGTTTTAGAACACAAGCTTAAGATTAGGGAAGACCTTAACGAAGAACTTAAGAATGAATTAGCTGAGCTTAAAATAACATGTCAATCTTTTAAAGAAGCCGCTAATAAAGTTTTTGTAGAAAGGGACATGTACATGAAACTGGCAGGCAAGAGTAAAAGTGAAAAAGTAAACATAGGACTTGACTACACACAGAAAAAGAAAAATAGGGCTGCTGAGTTGTTAGAGCCAGTGTTAGTCAAAGAAAATGTGCCTGAGGTTTTAGGGGATGTTAGAAAACCTATCTTTAAGCAGTTTGAGCCTAGGACAATAGATCCTGTTGCTGTTAAAATTGAACATGAGATTAAAATGGAAAAAGAGTCGGAAGAACAAGTAGTAAAACCTACAACTTTTAAGAGAGCGAGTAAGAGTTCTTATGCTAAGAGAGGTGTAGGAACCAAGGAGGCTAAGACGGTGTCATATAAACAATGGGTAGCAAGGTCAGACCAAATGAAAACACCTGTAGAGGTAGTTAAAACTGAACCTGTATCTGTATCTACATCTACACGAGCTAGGAAGGCATGCTATATTTGTAATCAAACTGATCATTTGTCTTACTATTGCCCGTTCTATGTAGAGGAAGAAAAACCTGTTGGTTGTAATACCATGCCTGCAACTACTGCTTTGCCTAACATGTATGCAAATCATGCAAAATGCAATAATCCTAATTGTATGCCATGTGCTGTAAACATCATGCATGCTTATTTTAATTTGATGAATACTGCTAGTACATCTGGTGAACATACATCTAGTAGTGGTAAGAAAAAGCATGCCGGGTCAAAGGCTAAGACTTCAAGTCCTCCTAAAGTTAGGAGTGACCAGTCTACTCCCAAACCTGACAAACCAGTCAAGGTTGACAAGGGAAAAGACAAAGTCAAGATGTATGCCCCTGATGGCGACAAGGCAAAGCCTTCCGTATCTGAAAAGAAAAAGAAAATTATTGATGCCGGGCCCAAACATCATTGGGTTCCGAAGAACACCTAACCTTTCTGGATTTGCAGGGCAGTGAACAGGAAAAGAGTAAAGTCATATGGGTGCTGGACAGTGGAGCATCGAGGCATATGACCGGCAATAAGTCCCTGCTAACAGATTTGGTGTTGAGAGCCGGCTCCGTGGTTACTTTTGGAGATAACAGCAAAGGTTACACCAGGGGATATGGCAAGATTGTTTGTGGAAATGTTATCATTGAGAACGTGTCTTTTGTGGAAGGATTGCGACATAATCTTCTCAGCGTTAGTCAGTTCACCGACAGGGGTTTTGACGTCAACTTTGGGAAGCATGATTGTTCAATTCGAAGCAAAAAGGATGGAAGCCTTGCTCTCAAAGGAGTAAGGAAGTCAAATTTATTCATAGCCGACATGAATTCTGCTGATCAGTCTGAAGTCACGTGTTTCTACAGCAAGGCTTCTGCTGATGAAAGTTGGCTATGGCATAAAAGATTATATCACCTGAACTTTAAAGCAATGAATAATCTCGTAAGGAGAGAATTGGTGAGAGGGCTGCCGCAGATGGAGTTTACTCCAGATGGACTCTGCGAAGCATGTGAGATGGGAAAATCGAAAAGAGCCTCGCATAAGGATAAGCAAGTGAATAGCATTACCGAGCCCCTACAACTACTTCACATGGATTTGTTTGGACCCGTTAATGTTATGTCAATGTCAAGGGAAAGAAACGCGCTGGTGATAGTCGATGACTTTTCCAAATACACATGGGTAAAGTTTGTGACATCGAAAGATGAAGTGCCACATGAGATCATTAGGCATGTACTGGTAATTGAAAACGTAGCAAGTCTGACTGTGAAGACTATCCGATCTGACAACGGGACAGAATTCAAGAATTCAGTGTTAATGGATTTCTGCATATCTAAAGGGATTAGACGACAGTATTCAGCACCGAGAACACCGCAGCAGAATGGGGTGGTAGAAAGGAAGAATATGACACTGGTTGAAGCAGCTAGGACAATGCTGTATGAGTCAAGACTTCCTTTGTATTTTTGGGCTGAAGCAGTTAGCGCGGCGTGTTATACACAGAACAGAACCCTGATTACAAAAGACTATAATGAGACGCCTTACTATCTGATGAATAAACGAAAACCATCTATCAAGTACTTTCACGTGTTTGGTGCCAAATGCTTTGTGTTAAGAGATAATGCACAACTTGGAAAGTTTGATGCCAAAGCAGATGAAGGGGTTTTCATTGGATATTCTCTTGAAGTAGTAGCAACGTACATGGTGTTTGCGCTTAATGATCGCAAGGTGGTTGAAAGCCTTAATGTCACATTCGACGACTCAAAGCTCCCTTCTATACAAAAAGAAGACAGTGAGCCCACTTCCCTAAGATTTGAAAATATGGATATTGATGAAGTGGATACAATTCCTGAGTCTGTAGTGTAGGGTAGTGATCCAATGATAAATAATGTAATTAATCAAGAGTCTAGTGTCTCGCCAATACAAAACACTAGGGCTGAGGGATCACCTTCCGTTAGACCTGGTACTAACTCAGGGGGAGTAAGTATGCACTCAGGGGGAGCTAGTACTGGCTCAGGAGAAACTAGTGGAAGTGCTTCTAGACTAAGTCACCTTCACTTACAAGATCAAGCTGAGTCATCAAGAACATTTGCTAGGGATCGTACTTGGAGCAAGGACCATCCGTTTGAGCTAATTATTGGTGATCCAGATGCCGGAGTGACTACTAGAGGAAAAGCTAGAGCTGAAATTGCCACTGAGAATGAATGTCTATACTCAGTGTTTCTTTCTCAATTGGAACCTAAAGTGGTGGAAGAAGCCCTAGATGACACTGATTGGGTGATCGCTATGCAAGAAGAACTCAATCAGTTTGAAAGGCAGAAGGTGTGGAAGCTGGTACCCAGACCAAAGAATAGATCTGTTGTTGGAACAAAATGGGTATTCAGAAACAAGCTGGATGAAAACGGACTTGTAACACGAAATAAAGCTCGCCTGGTTGCTAAGGGGTATACTCAAAGAGAAGGAATTGATTATGATGAAACCTACGCACCAGTAGCAAGGCTAGAGGCCGTAAGGATGTTCTTAGCATTCGCAGCACATCATGGTTTTAAAGTCTATCAGATGGATGTCAAGAGTGCATTCTTAAACGGTGAACTGGATGAAGAAGTGTATGTTGATCAACCTCCTGGGTTTGTCGACAGCAAATACTGTGATTATGTTTATCGCCTCTTCAAATCAGTATATGGCCTTAAGCAGTCTCCGCGGAAGTGGTATGAAACTCTGTCAGACTTGTTACTAGAAAGTGGTTTCACCAGAGGAGTAATCGACAAGACGCTTTTCTACAAGAAATGCAAAGATGATCTAATAATGGTGCAAGTATATGTGGATGACATTATCTTTGGGTCTGCAAATGAGAAGCTGTGTGCTAAATTCGCAAAGTTAATGCAATCAAAGTATGAGATGAGCATGATGGGAGAGCTGACGTTCTTTCTCGGTATTCAAGTTAGTCAGAAGAAGGACGGGATATTTATCTGCCTGACCAAGTACATTCATGATCTATTAAAGAAGTATGGTCTCGAAGATGTATCACAAGCTAAGACTCCTATGGCAACAGCCACGAAGCTTGACGAGGATAAAGCGGGAAAACCTGTAGACATCTCAAGCTATCGAGGTATGATCGGCTCTCTTTTGTATTTAACTGCTAGCAGACCTGATATTATGTTCTCTACATGCTTATGTGCAAGGTTTCAAGCGGATCCTAGAGAGTCACATCTTATAGCCGTAAAGCGTATTTTTAGGTATCTCAAGGGAACATCAAATCTTGGGATTTGGTACCCAAGAGATACAGGGTTTAATCTTGTTGGCTATTCGGATTCAGATTACGCAGGTTGTAGAATAGATAGGAAGAGCACTTCAGGAAGCTGTCAGTTTCTTGGAAGAAGGTTGGTGTCTTGGCAAAGCAAGAAACAACATACAGTATCTACCTCGACAGCTGAAGCAGAATATATTGCTGCTGGAAGCTGTGTGGCCCTGATACTGTGGATGAAGAACCAACTCAAGGACTACGGTGTGGAAGTATCTAAGATTCCTATCATGTGTGACAACACAAGTGCTATTGCAATGACCAACAATCCTGTGGATCACTCAAGGACTAAACATATTGATATAAGGTATCATTTTATTAGAGAGCATGTAGAAAATGGAACTGTAGTGTTGCATTTTGTGTCTACTGAACGTCAAATAGCAGATATATTCACTAAACCTCTAGACGAATCAACATTTTCTAGATTGGTTGGTGAATTGGGGATGCTTAACACCTGTTAGTTTTGCTACCTATCTGTTATAATTCAGTTTGTGTACATATTATTGTTGTTCATGAATATTCATAATTAATAATGTGTACTTAACTTCAAAAATGTATGTATTGCATGTCATAAGGGGAAGTTAGAAAGTTTCATGACATTAATCTTATGATGATCTGTGTATCCATATGATTAATGTCTAATAATGTGATAGGATTTAATGCTAGACTTAATTTTGTAATGCATGATTTATTTGCTAAATTCCCTGTCATTTCAAAATTGTAAGTTTTTAAGGCAAATCTCGATCTGGTTCTAGATCGAGATCGAGATTGTCTTGCGAAAATTGCTTAAAAACTGTTAAGGTACATCTCGATCTATCCACATCAAGATCGACATCGAGATGTAGATCGAGATCGACATCGAGATGTAGATCGAGATGCTGATCGAGATCGACATCAAGATGTAGATCGAGATGCGGATCGAGATCGACATCGAGATCGACTTTGAGATGTAGATCGAGATGCGGATCTCGAGATCGAGCTGTGACTTGTCTCTTCAGTTATTTTGTTTTGGCGTGCAAGTATATAATATAACATTATATAGACTGTTCATTATTTTTATTAACCTTCTCTCTCTCACTAGTTCAAAAAGCTGAAGCAAATACACACGCATATACATACATTCACAGCATCCTCTTCCCTGCCATAACACCAAGTTTTTCTTGTGATTTTCTTAAACAAAAATCACTAACTGTTACTTGAAAACATTAATCAGTAAAACAAAACTCTGCCAAAAAAAAAAAATTGTTTAAAGTAAATTGTTGAACTTTTTGCGCATATTCTACGTCATCTCTTAACATTAGTGTTCTTGCAAATCGTTGTCCAGTTCTCCTGATATTCGAGTGAGTTTGTTTTTTTTTGATTTCGTGTCTTCGTGTTTTTCATTTTTTTTCTCAAGTGGCATAGTTGTGTGTGTTACTGATCAATCCATAAAGTACCAGGTAACCGCCCTGTTTTGTGGTTTTCCGAGATACTCGCATTTTTTTTTAAAACAAAACGACTGTTCACTTTAATTTCCTAAAGCTAAACCATCAATCATTAGTGGGAGTTAAGTGATCATTAGTGGGGAGTTAAGTGGTCATTAGTGGGGAGTTTTATTACGTGGGTAATTAATGGGGTTCGTGTACGTTTTTTTTGTGTTTAAATTTAGAACTTGTTCTCTAAAATTTTCATTGCAAAATCTTTACAAAACATTTCTCTTCTCAAACACAAATCTCAAATGGCCAACCCAAATTTCACTATTCCCAAAACCAACTTTGTTAATCTCTCTGCTGATCGAGCAACTGGTAGATTCATTCACTACCAGTTCTAGATTGAGTCTCTCAACAACACATCCATAATAAGTCATGCCTTAACCACCTCTCCCATCCTGAATGTTGAAGCCCTTCAAGCTGCTTACTCAACATTAGAGATTCAGGGTGGTAAAGCAAATCCAATAGGCTTGTCCTTCACTATCAGTGGTGCAAAATATGAGGCCAGTCTGCAGAAGTTCAATGAGATTCTTGGGCTTCCTTCAGAAAATTTTGCTCCGGAACCCACTATGGAAGAAATGTTGCAATTATTCACAGAGATAGGTTGTCGTCCTCCCACGGGTCCTATCAAGGTAACAAAGGTTCACACAGGTATGTTACCAGCTGAGTGGGATTATGTAGTTCAGGCCATTCAACGCTGCATGTTCCCAAAGGACAAAGACTACAGGCCAATGAACAACAGCTGTCGAGTAATTCTATATGGAGTGGCAAATAACAGAAGAGTGAATGTGAGCAAACATCTGTTGATTCAGTTACTTGAGAGGTGGGCACTGGAAAAGAATGCATCTCGGAATCCGGAAGATGGACCAGTCAAATGTTGGATGCCAAGATTTCTTCAGATGGTTCTGGATGACGTTCTTTCAGAGGAGCACAGAAGAATATTTCAAGGCTCTGAAAGGATGGCATGTTTTGATATGACCTTAAAGAGTATCTCCACCATGGAAACCCAGTAAAAGTCTAGACTTTTTGAGTTGCGCCTGACTCCGTACTTCCAGGATCTGCAAGATGAGTATGCTAGGAGGCATGCTTCTCAGTTTACCGCAGTAGAAGCGGAAGGTAGTGGCAACGAAGCTGCTAGTGGAGATCAAGTGTCTGGAAATTTGGGAGAAGCAGGTGTGGATGTTGAAATGGCTGAAGCAAATGTTGCAGAAGCTGGAGCTGACAAGGATGAAGATCTTCTGAGTCAGGTACCTATTCTTGCTGATCTTGATCAAATTTCAATTCAACCAACCCCTGTTTTCTACAGCCGTGGGCCTGAAAACCCTAGGCTCTATCCCAGGCTGCAAGCCCTTCTGTTCATAAGCATTCAGCCAGCCCTAAAACTGGTGATAAAAGGAAGGCAAGCTCATCTAAGTCGAGTGAATCGAGTGGAGGGAGTGTAGGAGTTTAGAGAGTAGTAAAATCAGCAACTCTGCCACTCTCAAAGAAGCAAAAGATGGATTCTATCCCACTGGCAACTGCGCAACCTGTTAGGGATAGTTCACCTCTCACAGCCACCACACCTCACGTTGGTGGCTCACCTCTCCTAAATATTCCAACACATTCGCACTCGCCTAGGCATGTTGGTGAGAGTCAAGGAGGGTGTCCAGCTCAACAGCCAATACGAGCTGGCCCTACCTCCCCTGAGTTGTCCGCTCAGGGCTCTTTGAGCAATTTCTCAGAAGGGGAATGGCAAACTGCGACTAGCTCTTCTGATGCTAGGAAGTGTATATGTGGAAGAGTCTGTCGAATCCAGTACGGATGACTCTTCCTCATCTAAATCAGAAAACAAGTTGCTCGCAGAGCAACGGCATCTGGTGACTGGTGGGTCTACGCCTCCAGAACAGCCCAGCGAACCAGAAAAGGTTCTTGGTGAACAAGGGGATGACATGGTCATAACGCCATCTCCTAACGTAGACACAGCGTTTAAAGGTTCAGTCTCACTGACCGATATCGCCGACCAACTCACCGCTAGTCCTCAGCGACTAGTGGATGAGGCTTTAGTTCTGTTAGGCTCTAAACACGAGAGAGAGACAGGGAGAGTAGATCCCTTCTCTTTAGGGATCTTGAGTGAAACAGAACCCGGCGAGAGTAAACAGTTTAACCCAAGCCAAACACCGTCCCCTAAATTGCAGGATCTAGTGAAGAAGGTGGAGGCTTTGGAGGCTGGAGTTGCTGGTGTTACTGCCGCTGTCTCTTCTCACTCTGGAAGATTGGAGGTTGGAGCACAGTTCATGGAAAACCTGATTGCCGTCCAAAATCAAATGATTGACAAGATAAACAATCTTGGATTGGTACAAGTGGAGGTTGGGCGGTCAGTCGATGATGTCACTCATGGCATGTCTCAGGTCTGGACGAAGCTGAATGAACTACTTGATGCTGTCTTTGGACGTAACAGGGCTGGACCTGGTCCTTCAACCGGTGGTGGTGGTGACGATAAAAATGATGATGGTGCTCCTGATGAGGATAACCCACCTAAGGGGGAGAAGGAGGATCAGGGTCTGAAAAAGCTAACTAGTAAAGGTCCGGTGATCGAGTCCTCAAACAAATCTGGTGAAAAGGTGGAGGAGGCTCAACCGGCTCTTAAAAACAAAGGCAAGCAGAAGATGGTAGTTGAAGAAGCAGGAGCTGAGAAAGAAACACCTCTCGTCGATGTATTTATGGGAGACTTTATTGAAGATTCTGATGAGGATGAGATGGATGTAGAAGCCTTAGTGGCAAGGAGGTCGAGACTTGAGCAACGGGCAAGAAAGGGGGAACAAGAAAGAGGTCTAAATCCTGGCGGATCTGGCGCAGGAGTTGCAGGTGATGCAGGAGACCACTCGGTTGCTGACGAGCATGTGCCGGAAGAAGAAATTGATGAAGTAGCGAAAGAAGCGGAGATGCAAGAAGAGATTTTCAGGGAAGCCAGAGAAAGAGTGAATGAAGAAGTGCTTCAAGGAATAGTGGAAAAGGAACTAATGGCAAAGGAGAAGAGAGCGGCTCAGAAAACTCAGCATGAGTATGAAATGAAAAAGATCACAGATCCTAAGGTCCAGACTGACATAAGGAGGGAAGGTCCCGAGTGGGACAAGGCTAGAGAAGCCTTAGCTGGACCAAGAGCCTATGCTCCTGACTCAGAAAGATTGAGTTTCCTTCTCCACAAGCTAGAAAATCTAAACCCTGGGCTTCTGAACTATCTAAACTGTATAAGATAGGGATGCACCTCTGTTCAAGTTATATTTAAGGAGAAAGCATGGAGTCTGATGATTACTTGGGCACCCATAACAAGAATCGAGCCGTGTATGGTTGATGAAGCATTCTTCCATGCAAGGGGTGCTAGTGAACTGGTAGAATATTCTCACAAGGTAGACACCTCTGTCAAGACTGGAGTGCTGTTTAAAGAGAAACTATTGAAGATGGCTGAAGACAGAGGGGTTGACATTATTCTAAATCCCTATCAAATCAGATATGTCCATGACAAGGTCTTGAGGATCGTAAATCTACATGACTCGAAACTGACCCCGAGCGAAAATGTACTGAAGGCAGTTGCAAAGCTAGTCCTCACAAAGGGTTTTCTAACAAAGGAAAAGAAGCTGGTGGCTAAGGACTTGGAGAAGTTGATAAGAAGGCAAGATGTTAGATACAAGTTGCCTGAAGCCAAACTACCAGTGGTTAAGAAGGAGCCTGAAGACTATGCATTCGAGCAGCAAGAAGAGGCAATAAAGGAGCATGTGCAGAGATATGGAGATCCAAGATTAGACATTCCTGAAGAAGGAGAAATAAGGGAGGAAGCTAGTGCAGTGGTTGGTGTAAACGTCAAGTTTGTCAAAAGCAAAGCTGAGAATGAGAATGACCTGCTGATCTATACAGACAAGCATCAGGTGGAAACCGTCATTGAGCTCAAGTACGACATCTTTGCAGAACACAGTCATGAAACACTGTGTATCATAAGGGAATTGATTGATGAGATGGATGATGTTGATGAGTTTGATCAGGACTATCTAAGGGTCACGTTTGAGAACTTCTATAAGAGAAGACAACAGCTTGATATTCAGAGGCTACAGCAATGCACCACCGCTATTGTCATTGGATACCCTAAGCAGCTGGTCATAAGGAAGAAAGGGGAAAAGGGGTATCCTGACAAAGTAACTAAGCTGAGGTTTGAAGACATTCCCACGAAGCTTACCACTCGCAGCATGGTTGAGAGGTGGTTGAGGTTGTTTCGAGATTATAAGATCAGAAATCATGTGGAAGCAGAAGGACTTAATCTTCTCAAGAAAAGAATGGATGAAGTCTGCAACCCTGAGTTCATGAAGAAAGAAAAGGCAGCCAAGAAGAAAGCTCGTGAGGAAGAGGAGCGCAAGAAATCGAGATTTTAATGTATTAAGCTTGTAATGTTTCTTTGCGTTGTAATTTGTTTTCTTGTTTTCCTGCATTGTAAGTACATTATCTGTTTTCTTGTGTAGTGTAAGGTAGAAGTTAGTTAGCTAAGTGTCTTGAAACTGGTTTATATTAGGCGTCAATTATTTCGCGAAGTTCGGCGGTGGTAATACTGCTAAAAGGACTTCAGAAGGATAATTGAAGATTGAGTGGATCGTGCTCTTAAGTACTTAGAGAAAATCTCTAGAAGAGCATGAAGCCATTTGATCGAGCCAACAGGTGTCCAATTTTGGCACTTGAAGTATCAGTGATAGACATGAAGCTAGTTAATCAAGCCAAGCATTATGCAAGTTGACATGATCGTTTATGAATGTTAGTTTATCTTTTTCAGTCCCTGGTTAGTTGAGTTATCCTCATTGTGAATTTGGTTGTCATTGTTAGACAATCAAATAGGGGGAGATTGAAAGGCATAGGTGTACTAACTTGTAACACTTAATTACTATGTAACTCAACTAGGTAAAAGATAAAACAACAGCAAAAACAAGAGAAACTGAAGAAGCACATGGAATCAATCAACTGAAGAAATGGTAATGATACTTGGTAACTACAAGTAACTAATTTGGTTGATCAAGGATGCATAAGTGAGAAGAAGTTCAATTTCAGTATTGCTCATGCCCTAACTTATCTAATGGAGAATCAAATTAATGTCAAAGAAGTATCAAGAAGACCAAAGTGATTTCATGTAATGTATATCAACATCTGGATAATGTAAAGGTTAATCAACAAATGAGAACTGACATTCAGAAGCAAGAACCCCTACAAGACTAGTCACTTATGAACCAGACCATTGCATCAAGTGTCAGGACATTGGAGGCAAGTTCATGTCAGTAATAGAAGATCTCATTTGAATTGAGTGAGGAAAAGAAATTGAAGAAGCTAGGGAAACTTGCTCATAAAGGTTAATCCACAATTAGTCACTAAAGAAGGTCAACATTGGATGAGTGCATATTTGCTAAGGCAAATGTCGATGCACAGCAGATCGAGATGCGGGTCGAGATTTATAATTGAAGTAAAACATTACAAGGCAAATCTCTATCCACGGCAGATCGAGATAGAGATCGAGATTCTCATAGATCGAGATCGAGATTTTTACAGATCGAGATCGAGATTTTCACAGATCGAGATCGAGATTTTCACAGATCGAGATCGAGATCGAGATTGTCAACCAAGATCGAGATCGAGATGGGTCCAGGCCTAGATCGAGATGCGGGTCGATATGTAGCATTTAATGTTCAAGGGACAAGTGGCTTATTGTGAACGGTTGATCCAGAGTGGTTGGAAAGTACTTTTTGTTGACGAGTCCTGATTGGGCCACGTACACAAAAAGGACAAGATCAAGTCTACACGACATTATAAAAGCAGCACTTTGTTTTATTTGTAAAGAGACTTTTAGCAATCTCTGTATTTTCTACAGTATATTTTAAAAAGAGAGCATTTACTGTAAAAAGAAAGTGAGAGAGAATCAGTTGAATCAAGCCTTAATTGCTGTATTTATTGTTCAACTGATTATGATGCTTTTATGAATGTTGTAGCAAATTCTTCAATGAATATAAAGATATATTTTTGAAATTCCGTGTCATCATTTATTACTTGCATTTATTTCATTTTCTCTCATTATTCAAAACAATTGTATTCACCCCCCCCCCCCCTCTACAATACTTTTGGACCTAACATTTATATATATACATTTATCTAGCTATTATTCTATCCTATATTATTGGATCTTATCAGGTTGTTGCTGCTACTATATGTACATATTGTAATAATATATATAGAACTTAATTTATTAATTATACTCGTACAACTATTTATACACATGGACATTTACAAGATAAGTATGTTTATAAAATAAATAGATAAGTTTACATATATACATTTATCTAGTTATTATTCTATCTTATATTGCTGGAGCTTATCAGGTTGTTGTCGCTGCTATACGTATATATCATAATACCCTCTCAAGTTAGAGAGGGTGAACTACGCACACCTAAATTAGTGACTAGATGTCGAAATTATTCTCCTTCAAGAGGCTTAGTAAAAACACTTGCCAATTGATTTGTGGAAGGAATGTGTTGTGGTTTAAATAAGCCAGATAATATCTTTTCACCTACAAAATAACAATCAAGCTCAATATGCTTTGTACATTTATGGAACACTTGATTCTTTGTATTGTGGATGACAGCTTGGTCGTGCAATAAATTGGAATTGGTTCAGCGTGGAGTAAGCCAAGATGAGAGAATAAATAGTGGAGTCATTAGAGTTCGGATGCAAGATTTGTCATGGCTCGGTATTCGGCTTCCGGGGAGGAGCGAGACACATATGGTTGTTTCTTTGACTTCTATGAAAAGGGGCTATCTCTTGCTATTGTAAAGTAGCATGTAGTTGAACGGTGTGTAATAGGACAACCTGCCCAATCTGAATTAGTAAAACCTTTGAGATAGAGCGTTCTTAGAAGATAAGAGAATGCCACAATCGATAGAGCCTTTTAGTATCGAAGGATACGAATGGCAACATCAAAATGAGTTGATCGAGGATGTTCCATAACTTGGCTCAAGTATTTTACTGAAATGAAATATTTGGTCGAGTGACAGTAAGATATGAGTAACAATCGATAAGACGATGATAAAGTGTCAGATCTGGCAATGGGTTGCCATCTGAAGTAGATGTGATATTAGAGAAATTTTGAATAATATCAAGAATATATTTTCGTTGACATAAGAATATGCCATGAGAAGCACGCGAGTCTTCAATTGCTAAGAAGTATCATATGGGACCAAGATTTTTCATGGAAAACTTTGTTTCTAGATGAGATATAAGTGAGTGAATATAATCATCATCATTACTAGTGATAATAATGCCATCGACATAAATAATAACATATATTTATTGTGTATTAAACTGATAAGTAAAGAGAGAGTAATCAACCCTAGATTGTGTGAATCCTTCATAGATGAGAGCCTTCGAAAATTTAGAAAACCATTCTCGGGATGATTGTTTTAACCCATACAAGGTTTTATTTAGACTACATACCCTAGTATCACCCTTTTATTAAATCTGGGTGGAATTTTCATGTAAATTTCTTCATTAAGGTCACCTTGTAGAAACGCATTATTGACATCGAGTTGGTGTAAAGACCAATTTTTAACAAAGGCAATGTCGAGTAACACACGAACTGTGACTAATTTAGCAACAAGAGTAAATTTTTCATGATAATAAATACATTCTCTTTGTGTATATCCTTTGATAACGAGACGGGCCTTATAGCGTTCAATAGTTCCATCTGCATTAAATTTGGTTTTATAAATCCATTTGCACCCAATAGATGATTTACCATGAGGGAGAGGAACGAACGTCCATGTATTATTGGTTTTGAGAACTAGTATTTCTTTTGCCATTGCATCTTTCTAAACAAAATGTTTCATTACTTTAGTGAATGATTGTGCTTTAACAAAATTAACCACTTTATAGAGGAAGGTCTCGTGCTGCTTAAAAAATTGATGCAATGGTAATTTTGTTGTGAGAGGATGCTGATATGAAGTGAAACATACATAATTGTTCATCTAGTTAAGGGCTTTTATGTCCCTAACAGGACGAGAAGGAGTGTTAGAAGTATTGTTCGTGAAATCGGTATGAGATGAAGGCAAATGTGGGGATACATGAATATCTGAATATGATGAAGGTTGACTTTCTAGACAATTGTAATTTTGAGAGGATGAAAGTGAATTTTCAGAGACTAGTGGTTGGGAGAACGATTCAGAGTTGGAAACAGAATTATGATGCTTTGATGGTGAATTATGATGCGAGAAGGTTTCAATATCTTAATTATAAACAAATGAGTCTGAACTCTGGAGATAATCCGGTATGGGGCCAAAAACATCTTTGTAAGGAAAACATGTTTCATGAAAAAATGACATATTGCTTAGATTTTAAATCATAAATGATTTACCATTTTTTATTAGAAGGGTAGTCAAGAAAACTTCCAGGAATAGAGCGATAATCCATTTTAGTTTTGCTATGAAGGTTCTTAGCAAAATGGTTATTTTTTTGGAAAATTGTGTGAAAATATAAGAATAGAAAATTTTGTAAATCATAATATAACGTAATATGTAATAGAGGTAATGATAACTTAACGCAAGAAGTAAGACAGATAAATAATATTAATATGTAACACAGGAATCCATAAGGACATGAAAATATAGTACATACATGAATCATTACATGATATTTGTTGGGAATATCCAGCATCTTGCCTATTCGAAACGTTGGCGCTGACTGTTCCCTTAAGGGAATAAAATAACACATCACTATCACTCCGGAGTTTTGGTGCAATGGTAAGCGCCGAGGTCCCAAAAAGTGGTATCAGAGCAGGTCACGTGTTCGAGTCTCAACGTAAGGCATTTGCTTGAATATTGGCAATATGCTGGGGGGGATTGTTGGGAATATCCAGCATCTTGCCTATTCGAAACGTTGGCGCTGACTGTTCCCTTAAGGGAATAAAGTAGCACCTCACTATCACTCCGGAGTTTTGGTGCAATGGTAAGCGCTGAGGTCCCAAAAATATTAAAGTCTGAAATCTTCTGAAGCGTCAAGGAAAGAAGTTCATTAAAATCTTCAAGCCTTAGTGACGAATAAAAGATCAGAAGATTTATAGTATAAAGAAAATGTAGTGGTTCAAGTATAAATGTCAAAGGGTTTCAGTGAATTGAAGCAATGGAATAGCTGAGAATTAGTCAAATGGAAATACAAAGAAAATAAGGGAATTTGATTCAGTGTTAGTCGTTTGTGAACCAGACCAGTGCACTAAGTGTTAGAACGACAAGAAAAGAATTATATTATTTATTCAAAAGAAATCAGTTGATCAAATCAGAATGAAAAGCAAAGTGGAAAGCACATAAGCAATCAAGAATTGTCTAAGGCAAGGAAAACTAAGACAAGTTGCTCCCAAACACTTAAAACAATGTATGTGGCGCCACTTACCTAGTCTTGACGCCACTTATATAGTATAGGCGTAACTTGGAGAATACTTGAAGTGCTAGCAAGGTTCAAAGAAATTATAAAGGAATCAACTTGCTCCATTACAGGGTAATGGTAGTACAAGCGCAACTTGAAGGTTTCCTAGGCGCAACATGAATATATTTGTTTATCTTGAGCCATCACAAGGACAATAGTGTACAGGCGCAACTTAAAAGCACAACTTAAGTTTAAGAAATCAATGCTAAGGAATTATCTTGTGCCACTCCAAGGCACTTAGAGTACAGGCACAACTTAAGGTATATTTGGCGCAACTTGGATTGCCTTGGCGCCACTTGTGATTACACAGGGAAAACACTCATTCAGGCGCAGCTTATCACTTATTCATTGGGAAGAAATTAATTCATTTAATTTTCAAAGACTACACTATAAATGTGAATTATAACAGAAGCATTTAGTGTGCATCGTCTTCAATACTCTCAATAAAACACAAAAGCTCCATTAAAGACACAACATAAATTTTCATCTGTATTTTGTTGATACGTATTGATTGTAAACCATTGTAGCTAATCATTTGATTAGAGTGTAGCACCTCAGGGATTTATTAATATATCTATATTTTTCCGAATCGTTTGTGTTTGTTTGACTACCATTTTTTATATCTCACGAACACAAATCTTAATCCGTAATTAGAAGTAAAAAACTACCAACATCATATTCAACCCCACTTCTATGATAATTTAGGACCTAACAATTGGTATCAGAGCTTGTTGATTGAAGTTACAAATCAAGATCCTAAAGAGTTTTTCAAAAAGTGTACTTTTAGATCTAGAAAAAATTATTTTGAAATTTCTTTATTTTTAAAGAAAATTCAATTTTGAATTTTTCCATGATTTTAAGTCCACTAATTTTTAAAAGACTATCAATCCTCAAGAATTTGAATTAAAATTTTATTTCTTGAAATTTAATGTGTATTCGAATTGATTTTAATTTTTAAGAAATTAATTTTTCTTGAGATTTATAATTCTTCATAATCATGAGTACTCAGAAACTTAGTAGCATCAAAATCTAACCTTTGACAAAAATGAATACATTCTATAGAAGTCGAAGATGTCCACTTTCATCAAATAAATAAATTCACAATACATGGATATTTTGGAAAATGGACTCTATGTTCCTCAGAAGCTTACACCAGAAACAGTTTCAGATGATGGAGAACGGATTCCTCAAGGATTTACCCCAAAAGAGCCTTCACAAGACACTGATAAAGAAAGAGTAGCATGGGATAATCATGTTCAATGTATCCTAATTGATTCATTAGACACTAACATGCTAAATCAAGTGATTAACTGTGGAAGTGCCAAGCAAATGTGGGATACTATTGATCAGCTAATGGAAGGTACAGTAGAGGTAAAGGAGAACAGACTGGATATTCTTACATCCTAGTATGAGGCATTTAAGTCACTACCTGGAGAAAGTATCACTCAAGTCTTTGAGAGATATAACAAATTGTTGAATGACTTGTCCCTGCATGAAAAAGCCTACTCACATAGGGAGATCAACAGGAAATTCATGTTGACACTACCTGCACACCTTGAACATAAAATCTCTGCAATAAGATAGAGAAGTGACATAAATGACATGTCAATTAAAATTCTATATAGAAGGATCAAGACTCGTGAAATGGACAAGGAGCAAAGACAAATCATTTATGGTTCAGGAATAGTGGATAGTAAAAATACAGTCTTGTTGAAGACTACATCACTTATAGCCAAAAACTTTGCTGCTACAGAGACCATCACAGAAAAGCCTGTAAATGAGAAAGAAGATATTTTAGAAGCTAAATTTATAGAAAATACTCAACCAGGTGATGAAGATGACTTATACTCAATGGAAGAACTTGAACAACTAGAAAACAAGACAATGACCTATATGGCAGGAAAGTTCAAGAACCTTAGGTTTCGGAGGAACCCTAAGTACAAGTTCAAGAGTAACTCAAGCTCTAGTATTTCCAGTTTCAGAAACAGCAACCGAGGTGGTTCATCTTCAGGGTCTTTCAACAAATGAGGTTACAAGACTGGAATAGTAGACCAAAGTAAGTTTAAGTGCTACAACTGCAATGAACCTGGACATTTTGCCATAGAATGTCGGAAGCCTAAGCAGGGAAAGGAAAGGAAGGAGTCGTATGACGAACTGAAACAAAAGTATGATGCACTAGTAAAGAAGCATCAAGGCAGAGCTTATATAGCTGAGGGAAATAGCTGGGATGACTCGGATAATGAGGATGAAGGGTCATATGGAAATGTTGCACTCATGGCAGACTCTTCAGAGGCATCTCCTCAGTCATCAAAGGTATCATTTTTTTCCATAGTTTAAATGTCTAATTTTGATTACAAGAAAACTGTAGAAGATCTTAGTGTAGAAATGTTTAACATACACACAAGTATGCTAGCATCAGAAGAAAAAAATGTTAAACTAGTTCTAAGAAATAAAATGTTAGAGGCTAAAAATGAAGAACTAGAACTTGCATGTATAAATGTAGAAGATCTTACAAAGAAGATAGAATATCAACAGAATAGAGACAAATTCAATCAAGAAGCACTTAGGAACAAAATTTCTGTGTTAGAGTTGAAACTTTGGGCATATAAAAAATCTGCTAATCTTATTAAGGAGGTGATAGATAGACAAGTCATAGATCAAAAAGTTGGTATAGGTTTTGATTATGATAAGAAATCAGGAAAGAGACATGTGCAGTCAGTTGCTGAGGAAAGTCCTGTGAAGCAAGACATTCCACAAAAGAATGTCACTGAGCCCCTATACAAGAAGTTTGTCATAGAACCCATAAATGAAGAACACATCACAATGAAAGAAGAAATCATTGCCGAGGATAAAAAGAAAGAGGAAGAAGATAAAAAGAAGTTACCTAAGAAATATGTAAAAATTGAAGATCCTAAGGAACAAAATGAAATTGAAGTAGGAAATAGAACTCAAAAGAAGAAAGCTAACAAAAATATAAAAATAGGTGTTAATAAGAAAAATGATTATGTCTATTCTCCAAATGCTACTAGAAAAGTTTGCAATAACTGCAATTCTACTGGACATCTTACGCATGCATGCAAAAAGGTTAAAGTAGTAAAAACTAAAATTCCTAGTATAACTGTCATGTCTGCCATGCCTATATCTCATCAAACATGTGGTAAAGTAGGATGTATGACATGTGCTTTTAACATCATGTTTGCATACATAAACTTGATGAATGCATCATCTAGTACTTGCATTAACAAAGATGCAAACATGAGTAGAAAGCATGTTAGGGCAAAGACTGCTAGTCCTCCTAAGTCTAGGAAGGAAGCCCATTCCCTCAGCCTAAAGACACATCTGTCAAGATTAAACTAAAGGACAAGGGAACAGTCGATGAAAAAGACCATGACAAGGTAATTCATGTAGTTAAAACTGTTAAATTATCTAATCCTCTGTGGTTGCAGGGCATAGAAAAGAACAAGCATGTCATGTGAATTCTCAACAACGGCTATTCTAGACATGACTGATGATAGACTTTATGGACTTAGACTTCTACACAAGAGTACAATCAAATAACAATCATAACAATAATAACATGGTTCATTCAGGAAATATATCATTTTATTAATATAATCCCTGATGGGTGTGCTACACTTCTAACAAATGAGGTTAGCTATAATGATTCATCAGTTTGCAGTTCCAAGTATTCGTTATAAGCAATCAATACAATAGCTAGAATATCATTAAGGCTTTTATATCTCTTGAATGCTTCTGAATATTTTCTCTTGACTTGAACTGTAATGAATGAATACCAAAGATGATGCTTCGCTTCTTTTTGTGTAGACTTTTTACCAACCTTACTATGCGGCTCACTGAAAACCAAGTCATCTGATTGCTTCACATTCTGATTTATCAACCATCAGAATAAATTAATTTAACCATTAATTGATGAGTTTGAGAATAACAATCGGCATCGAAATAAAATGAATTAAATCAATTCACTTTATTCTAACCACAACCATCAGATGGTTATATAGTGGGATAACTAAAGGCAACAACCATCAACCAAATTACTTATAGTGGATTAACTATAGGCACTTTATATGTGTTTCTTCTACAACCATCGGATGGTACTTAGTGGATTAAGTGTAGGCATTTTTTTATACTTCCACAACCATCGGCCATGACTTTAAGTGTAGGAAATTTCTTAGTGCCTTAAGTGTAGGCAACTTTCTTGGTGACTTAAGTGTAGGCATCTTTTTGGGAGTGGAATAACTAAAGGCAATTCTTTTAGTTGATTAACCATCGGCCAAAAACTAAAGTGCCTTAACCCTTGGCTTTCTTTAAATGGATTTTGTACTTAATTAATTTTTCAAGCCCTTCAAAATTGTTTTCTGACTTAAACCAAGTTTATTAAACCTCCTTTGCTTTACGAACTTGATTCTTTATTAGGTTTGACATCCCTAGCCAATTCTTTTGATTCATAGATGTAGTTCTCAATTTCATTTGTGCTAACGTTTAGTGCAACTGGTCTGTTTCACAAACAACTAATACGAACTTGATTATCACAGCTTCCTGACTATACAATTGACCATGTTCCTTGTTGATAACAAATACTTCTGTAACTCACTTGAATGTTTTGTCTTCTCTGTAATAAATCCTTGATATTATTAGAACTCTTGAAACACGTACAATTTATTCTTCATTGAGGCTTGAACGTATTAATGAACTTCTTTCAGTGATCGTCAATGTCTTCAAAGCTTCCTCTGATATTCAAGACATTATATCTTGAAGTTATAATCGATTCGCAGTCGATTCATGTGCTTCATGTTATATTAGTTATCTATCTTCATGTGTTGAGTTAGTTACCTCAACTACATGTTACATTACGTTACACTATGCTTTATAAATAGACCTGAAGTTCGGTCTAGAGATGATATGTCGATTCGGTAAAAAGATAACTACGTATGAGATCATCATGGATGGAATTAATGATCCGACTGCCATCCAAATCATCTATATTTCTCCAACAAGCAAGTTCAAGATCATTACTTGTGGGAGGAAGAAGAGTGCCATTAATGAAACCCGACTTCCCTTTTACATTCAAAGCTTTGGAGTTTCCTTTCGCCCATGAAGCATATTTATCTTCTGTTAATTTTGGAGAAAAAAACTGTTGTTGGATTTTCTGAGGAATGTATGTGAAATGGGTTTGTTGTAGTGATGGTCTCGATGGTTAAGGGAGAGAATGTGATGGTCTCAGTGATTTATGCGGGTTGAAGTTCCGATGAAATATTTTGAGTTTCGTGTGGGTCTAGATTTGTCATTGAATAGTGATGAGTGTTAAACAAAGATACATTAATATGCGTGGCTAGCTGATACCATGTAAATATATATAGAACTTAATTTATTGATTATGTTTATACAACTATTTATACACAAGGAGATTTACAAGATAAGTACGTTTACAAGATAAATAAATAAGTTTACATATATACATTTATCTAACTATTATTCTATCTTATATTATTGGAGCTTATCATGTTGTTGTTACTGCTATACATAGCAGAATGAATTTGATTTTGTTGATATTTGGGAGATTGGTGCATTGACACATGGAATGCACAAACAGTACTTAATAGATAGGGTTGTTGCAAAAAACTCAAGCTCTTGACTATATACGCATAATGGTTATACTATTGTATGAGTTTGGATAATAGATGTTATTGGTGTTTTGCACAATATGGACTCCATACGTTAGTTTAGGGATGCTGAGAACAACGTGGATCGTAGTTCACTAAATTCTGTTTATTGGATGAGAGGTGTGTACATTAGTTTTATATGTTTTGAAAAATATGATACTTCCATTATTAACATTTTTTATTGTGTCGAGACAAAGCATCGGTTAAATGTAATATGTCAGATGGTTTTGTCGAAGAATTTATGAAAGAAGTGAGAAAATACAACATCAATACCTTAATTGTTATAATCGCCAGTTGTAAAGTTAATGTTGATGCAGGTATAATGTAAAAATGACTTGATATTTTTCCTTTTGGTTTCCATTATTTTTATATTAGTTTGCGGAATCAGTTGTTGTGGTACCAGTTGTGTGCTGCAAATTAGTTGTTGTTTGTGTATTATGGCTATGATTCCATTGTTTCTATATCTTGCTATAATGAAGAGAGGTTTTGAAAAAATTTATTTTGTTAAAATTCTAACAGAATGGTAGTACTATGACATAATAATTATTGCTGACAATACATAGTCTCAAGAAGAGAGTTTTAGGTACCAATAACTTATGAAATATTTACTGTTATCAAGAGAATTTCACCTTTCCCACATTACGGCAAACAGTTTCTTCGTTCAATATGACCATCACCATGTTTATCAATTTTGACAATGGTTAGTTTGCACGAAACCATATCCATTTCAGTGTATTTTGGTATTATAGGACATTTTGTTTATAACTGAAATTTGAATGTAACATAATTTAGTTCAATAAGGATGATTTCAAACTATAGCTATTAGTGAAAGATAATACAGAGGACTTTAAACTATTTACATTGTATGAGTTAAAGAATTTGAGAGTTTACTACATCGAGATTTTTTTTTAATGAATGTTATTTAATCTTAATTGTCAATCCACATATTTTATAAAATGGAGTTGTCAACTAAGTGCATAGAATCTTACTTTGTCCAATCAAAATTCTAAAGGTTGAAGAATACCAGACCTCATACGAAAATATTTGTAGTTCATGTGCAAAAGAGGTTGAACTGATTGTTGAGAGGTATAAATGTACAAAATGTCCCAGAATCACCCCTGTTACATCATCAACGGTGATGGATTCAAGGAGTACACCGCACGTAAGATTAATAACCATATTTTACAAGTCGAAGTATACTAACTCATGTTTATGCACTGAATGAAGGTTTACATTGTGCGTTATTATTAAAGATAGTATTGGGGTTGCTGATGTTGTTCTTTTCAATAGAGATATTAAACGTTTAATAGACAAAAATGTTTACGATGTCCTGTTAGATTAAGAAAAGGTAGCAATCACAACCTAACCTTTTACAAATGTAGAACAGATACTAATGAAATGTGTGCTAATTCAACTTGTTTCATTAAACTGTATACATCAAGTTATACATAGAATCAGGAGATATCAAATGCCAACATGTTTGAAGAACTTGGAAGGAAAGCATTATACTGTATATGTACCCGTGCGAAAGGACAACGTGCAAGGAACGTCTAATACATATTATGCAGATAACATTTGTGATGGTTATTCACTTGATGGACACTACTAGCATTTTGCTGATTGACTTTCTGTATTTCTAGATTAAGTAACTTTGTTTCTGTTTGGTTTCAATGACATCGTCAATTATTATGTACAATATTGGTTTTTGTTCTTGTTGGTTTTTGTTAACATCTTACTTTCTTAAGGATTTTATTGGTTATAATTAGTATTAGTTAGCACAGAAGTAAATGAAATTATTATGTCATTATGGTAGAACAACATGTTTAAGCCAATACACTGATTTTAGGAGAATGTTTTATATACCTATGACTGAATAACTATTATGGCATTATTATCAAATTGTCAAATTTGTATTTAACATTATAAGTTCTATGTAGAAATGACTGTCAAATTGTCGCATTTGTATTTAACATTATAAGTTAAAAATGGACTTATATGGGATAACATCAGCAAAGTGATTATATTGAATACATAACCAATCATACATACATGATCTAAAAAAATATATATTAGCGGAAAATAGTATTATTTAGAGTGAAAAGTAACATAAATCAAGAGGTACGATTTATTTCCTAAATTATCATATTAGCTCTATCACATGATTTCACATTTTTAGCTAATTGATCTCTACTTTCCTGTAGTTCTCCCAATCTTTTGTTATCTCTTTTATATTAGATTGATACTACTGCTACTAATTAGGATAATCTACACACAATTGCCATATCTCAATTAGTTAAAATTTGATGTATTTGTATAATCTTTTCCACGTTATCAGGGATGGAAACATGATTGGAGGACCAACACTTGACATATAAATGTATATAAGCACAGACATTTGCATCATATAAGACACGTCCTCATCTACATTATATCATATAAAATACAATTAGTATGGCAGGTTAAATAAGTTCTCAACAATACATTCTATTACAAGCAGGTAATTAAAGCCATTTGTATAGTTTATGTGTAATCACTCAGCACCAAGTGGTGTGATTCTGATGTTTTCCATATAACAATGGTCCTAAACATGTTTGTATATTCAAATATACATATATGTTTTCTCAAGTTGTTGCCCTTAATGCCTCAAGGAATAACTGGAGAATCAAAGTTCGAGTAACACGTTTATTGTAATCACTTGTTCATCGCAATCTTATTCTACTAGACAATCAGGTAAATTATTTTCAACTGCATATCATGACATCTTTGTTACTTGCAGAACATGAAACAAAACTCTTACTTAAATAACAAATTGTCACAGAATTGTCATATTCATGCCATTGTCCCTATGAATGTCTGAAACAATATCGGATATGCTGTTAATGAAACAAACATATATGAAGTGTCAAACTTTTCTGTCAGAGAAGCAAGTGGAACCTTGAGGCCTGTTTTGTCTGAATTTTGCATTTATTTTATGCAATTCACCATTGTCGAAGAGGAAGAAGTAAATGACCTTACGATACCAATGGACAAGCTTGACTTTTTTGAGTTTGAATATTTGTAGATACTTCAAAGTGTGTATGTCAATGACGAACCACCTGTTCATGTCATATGATAGTATTTAAATCGCAACTACAATGTTCCTCATATGTGCATTAATCGAGTTCTTCTATATGTGCATTAGGAAGGATTTTATTCTAATCAGTTAATAAATTAATTTGCAGGTTTCAGTCAATGAGATTTGGAGTTGGATTTGCTACTGTAATAGCATGAAAAAGCTTCGACATAGTTGCACGACATTGTTAGAATTTTGCTTGGATGTTTTTGAGCTAATATTTTTAGTATTTATTCCATGAAATGTATTAGCCGAGGCAAAATTTTACATGTTTTGATTTTGAATTTAATATTTTCACTAAAGTTATGTTAAAACTTGTAGTTTGGTTAATTTCTTTTTTTCGTAAAATAATATAATTTGAATATTATAATTCTTTTTTATTAAATTTATATTTGAAATAATCGATAATTCATTATAAACATTAATCGTTACTTTCTAATAATTGACACTCAATATTCAAATGCAGGACACATAATGAAATGGTTTTATAAGTTAAATTGTAATTTGTACGAAGTATCAATATTAAGAAGTTAGTTTGAAATAAAAGTATATTATATATGAAAAATAAATATGATCATATTTAAATAAAAGCAAATATTACTTTTTTGACAATATTTTAAATTAATAATAAATAATAATCAATAAATATTGATTGAATTTTATATATGGAAAATAAATATGATCATATTTAAATTTTCCTTAACTTAATACTAATAGATAAGAAATTAGAATTAGAATTAGAATTTTATATATTTATTTATTAATTTTATATTCAAAATATTTAAATTTTAAATTTTCATTCAATATAAAAATTTATAATTATTATTAATGTGTGTGTGAAAAAGTCAAAAAATTATTATTCGGAACTAGTATAAAAAAACATATTTTGTTCGAGTTAGCATTATTTTTTAACATTTTAAGCCCATCTCTCCCGTTTAACCCCTCCCCCTTCTCTCTCTCTCTCTCTCTCTCTGTATATTTATATCATTCTGCGGCTAATGGCTTGGTGGGAAGGTGTTGATGAAACTCGTGTTCTTATCTCATCAGGTATACTTTATCTCCCTTACATTTCGAACAACTTTTGAGGTTTTAGGTTTTACACTTTCTTTGTCTTTTTATTTATTTACTTACGGAGTATTTTTTTTAATTTCTTCCGTACTTTTTAGTTTAGAAATGCATACAATTAATAATATCGAGATTATTAATTTATCTTAGGTTAAAAATAGACTAGAAAAATCATTATAATTCTAATATTAATTTATCTTGGAGTATTAATTTATCGAGCTTGTACTTTATAATGTGTTTCTAAATTCTGACATAAATTTATAAATTGCCTAGATTGTTGAAGTTTTTTTTAATTTATATAGCTTAATGTACGTGCTTTTAATTTGTGATTCAACTTGATATGAAATGAGAGACCTAATAGCTATGATGACTAGTTTAACTCGATTTTTTATGTGGTATAGTGTATATAGTGAATGTTGTAGCAAGAGTAGTTTTTGAGCAGCAATAACTTGTTGTGTAGTAGTATGTTTGAGCAAATGAACGAGAGAGCTTAAAGTGAAATGCGGTCATTATCGTGTGTTCTAACTTATAACTCTATGTTTTCGATTTTGGAGAATATAATGTGTTGTAGCTTGATGATGGAGAAATGCAGTGATTGACGGAATTAATAAATGGTAAAAATTGCAGATCGTGGTGCAGATGGAGATAATGTTGGATGCTTGCTATCACTTTGCCATCCTAAAACTGGTACTGTTAGAGAAGATATGTGTTCGATTTATATAAAATATCGTTATTTAATGGCTGATATTAACTGAACACGGAGGTGATTAGAATTAATTGCTGGGTAGAACATGCATTGTTTTAAACTGGATACTCTATATGTATGTGGCAGGTAATCCAACTTCCTACCTTCTCACTAACGGAGTACTTCAAGAAATTCACTGGTTTAAGGCAGCTTATGGGTCTTGGTTCTTAGGTGATTATGTTTGTGAAGGTAACAGACAAAAGTGCAGTTTATTTTATGTGATGGATGTCATAAAATCGTATATTGTATACTAAACTGACAAAAGAACTAAATTTCATGGTCTCTGTGTTTATGAGTAGTGTATTTACATATATGTTCTTCGGTTCTCTCTGTGCTCCCAGGTTCAGCATTACTTGAGTTATAGTGCTCAGTGTAGCTGAAATCGGAGTTAATGTTTATAGGCTTTAAATACAGAAAGCAACTGACCTTTTACCAATGGAGTCACTCAATAAATCTGTTTACTTCATCCAGCCATCCAGGACAACTGTAGTCCTGATTCTGGCAAGTAATATAGTGTGCGCAGTTATCGGATTTTATACATGACTGAGCATGATCATAATTTTTGATGAATAGGTTACTCGGACTCTATATTACTAAAAGGTCTGAGTGGTTGAACTGCGGGCCTAAAACAAAGTTAAAGTCTTTTGAGATTAGTGCAAATTGATAGATAAATCCAAATGATGAAGGGTATACTTCAAAATCAGATATACTACAAAGTTGATGAAGGGTATTAAGTTGAATAATAAGTCAAACTCCTGATTTGTATTTACAAATTATATACAAATTCTCATTTTAAGTTAGTTGAAAATGATGTTTCGAACATTGTAATTGATAGTGTCTGCATACAAGCTATTTGCATGCTTAAGTTTTTTTTTTTGAGGTAAAGCTAATTTTGTTGTCAACATTTATTTCTCACAGATGGTCGTTTTTATGCTGCCACTCCAGTTGATCCAGTTTTCATCTTGTTACCGATTTTTGAGGAAGCACGAATGAAGGTTTTCTTTTGAACTTTTAATGCTTTATCATTCTCTCTATAATGCTCATATTCTTTTCTGCCTGAACATCAGTCATGTTTGATTTTCGCTATTGTATAATGAAAATTTTGTATATTTTAGTTTTTTTCTGGACCAAGAAAAAGGAAATACACTTGAAATTTTGCAGGACATGAATCTGAACAATGAACATTTGAGAAAGCTTAATCAACTGAGAGATACTTTGAATAATGGCCTTTACAGTTTTGATGTTTAACCAAAATGATTCAACTAAGCTCAAAAAGTTCTGATATTAATGACAGAATATAAATTTGTTATATACTGCAACAATAATCTTGAAGACTAACTTAACTACTTTAATAAATTGATTATACAACCAAGCATCCCCATGTATTATGATAAAGCCTTTATTGATATAACCATGTAGGACAAATAAACAAGCCCTCTAAGTCAGGGTTCTAGCCTTCCAAATCATGCAGAAAATAGTCACTCTTGCTTTGTTGCTCATGATTGAAATGATAAAGTTTAGGTTAAAGGCCCGTGCTTTCAGTCTTCTACCTATTTCTTCTCGTTAGACCACCCACAGGTACAACAGGACTAACAATAAATATGTTTGGATTTAATAAATAATCAACAAAATATTAGGTGTCATTTGATGTGAAAATAATTTATTTCCTCCTGCGAGGAATGGAGTTATCTAGGCAAAGGTATTTAGACAGAGAGAACGGATTTTTTATCCATGCAGAGACAAAAGTGACAGGTAAAATATTTGGTCCACTGCTACAGGATGCTTTAGAAATCATTATCTCTCTTAGATAAAGGACCACGAGATAGCTGCCTAAGATAAAGCTCAATGGAGTACGATGATAGGAACTGAAAGTGGTAAAAATAAAATTCAAAAGAATCTGATTACCAGAGTGATTCAGCAGCAAAGATAGAGCGGAATGCTGAATACTGATAGCAATGGTTCTGATTTGAGAACTTGGTTGGATGTGGAGTTCTGGCCTGGTGGTTAGGATTTGAAAAACCACAGGTGGCCAATGTTCATCCAATATATCTAATCAAACCTGAGTTTTCTTACTGCAAGTTGATAGGCTAAACTAAGAAGGTGAAGTCTTAGAAACTATGTCAAATAGAGATAACTATAATTTAGACTTCACTTGACTAGACCAGAAGCAAACTAGTTAGGACACTGTTAAAGTGGATTACAGTTAGTTGCCTGTCTGTGGGATCTAACTTTAAGAGACAGAAAAATACCTCTATCATGTTCTAATACTAGTAATTAAATCATATTTTTGTCTTGATAAAATATTATATTTCCAAATGTTCACACTGTAATATAAAATTGTTAATATGTCCTTCCATACCCAACCAAAGAAGCCTAAAAATAGGGAACTATCTTTATATTTTTCTGTCCCTTGTTGAACATGATTCTCATACATTCTTTTACTTTTCATAGAGACTGCCGATTTTTAAGTCATAAGTAACAAGGAACTGTGGTGAATTTTCTTTCATAAAGCCTGTTATATCATCAACATCTTTATATTTCTATGGCGGACTTATCAGTTTTTCATCTCTCTTTAGCTGTGCTATAGTTCCTTTGATATTTATTGATTTATTATGCAAGGGATTTAGAAGGGAGAAGATCCAGGGAAGTTCAGGCAACTAGATGAGATAATTTTCATTGAAGGGTATCGTGGATATCAACATCTGTTATCAATTGCAGATAAATCTATGCAGGTGGTTTGTGATTTTAAAGGTAAGAAAGATATATATATTTTTTAAGTCTTAATAAAATTCATGATGTTTCTATGCATAAGTGATAGTAGTCTTGCTTTTTACTTTTTCTAGGGTGTTAATCTTGGTATGTCTTGTTTATTACTTTATCTGATATTTCTCCCTTATATGGGCAGAAATTGGATCTACAAAGTTTTTTAGGCTTAATGATTCCAAGGTTTTAGCTTGGTTACACTACAAGGTAAGACTTGGTCCTTTTATTCTACCCTTATGCAAGAAGTCAATAGCTCATTATGTTATGCGTTTACTTGCCTAGTTGCCTGATAATTAGTTTATACATGCTGCTTTATGCCTCTACTGCATGTGTCTATGGGGCTTCTAAAAAGTAATATTTGCCTAGTATGTATTATTATTGTTATGTTCATACTAATTTTACATCTTAAGACTGCTGAAGAGGCAGGTTATATAAAAGAATGATTAGAAATTCTAGGATATCACTATGCTACGCATAAGTCTTCTTGTCCTTTTCTTAACCTGTACTTATTTATTAACATTTTAAAGTAATAAAAAGTAAATGCATATCAGCAAGGCTTAGCCTAGTGGATAAGAGGTTGAGGGTTCAAACATCGGCGGAGGCAAGGGGTGTGAGTATCTAAATCTCTATAATTGACCTTACCAAAATAAGTAAATAAATAAACAAGTACATAAATCTATAAGCAGTTTTTGATATTGTATATCCTCATTGTAACTGCAGGTACACCAACTTAAGCAGACTCTGCCAACACTGGATCGAAATTATGCTGCACAAGCTGAGAAGGATACATGTATGTATTAGTCGGAAATCAATTTTTTTCTCTAACTTGATTTTGGAAATTAATTCCGAGCAAAATAGTTTTCTGGAAAATAACATTTTCCTTCGTAATGTTCTTAATCATAGTCGTAAGAAAACGTTTTAGGGAATTCAAGAATTTGGAAAATGTTTTCTTCTTTTGAAAAGGGGAAGTTATATTTCCTAAAGTCATTTTCCTTGGCAAATAAATTATTTTCCTCAACTAAACAATCACATAAAAATATTTTTCCTAAACTAAACAAATACCAGAAATCAAAGAAATCAAGAATATATTTTCATTGATCTATATAAATATTAGAACATTGGATTTTTTTCTCTAAGAAATGGAATCAAAGACATATAATATTTATCACCTCATTGTTTGTATGTTATGTATCTAGATACTATAATTTGAAGATAGAGACTACTAGTAATATTTATTGGAATAGAAACTGAAGTACTTTAGATATATTCTGATGCTACACCAGAATTACAATACATGGTGCTTCACCATCGCAACAGCGCTTCTTTGCTACAGAACTTCTTATAAAAACTCCATACTCATACCGCTAATAGATGCTAGATTAAATACTTTATTTTTCCCAATCCCCAAATTATGCAGAGAATCTTCTCCTAACCAACATATAATCTCCCATTTATTCTTATCATATATCTTGTCCTTTAGTCAAGTGATTTTGTCCCATTCATGATATAATCAATCAGTTGACCCACTAATTATGCATCTACCAAATTTACTTTCTTTGCACGCCTATGGTAAGTTGCGATAATTGGGGGTCTAACAATGTACTAGAGCAACACTGCCATCTTTGAATATGGTTGCGATGAAATGTTCTATCATATAAATAGAATAGTTGGTCTGGGAACACTATACCATAATATTGTTGTTTATAATGTTATCCCTGCACCTTTAAGCCTTGACCTTCATTTTGAAGATCTGTATACAGTATTTATGTTCGTCTATATATAACTTACAAGTAGCATAGTGCAAATTAACTTTGAAAATATTCTAGGAGTCTACCTGTGTGGTCCGTTGGGAAGACACTATCTCAGACAACTACGTCTATGAAAACATAAATCTGCTTGTAACTTACTAGCCATCATGCAAGTAGATGTTTGAAATGTATAATCAATAAGCGTAAATCTCTTTGCATACCAGCTATACAACATCATTACTCAATAGTAATAGCATATTTGGTGTATTAATGTATAATTGATTACAACTATCCATGAAAGAGCAATCCAGTTAGAGAAATCAATACATTCTTTGTATAATTTAATTTGGTGTTGGATTGGCACTATATAGATGTAAAGAGTTTAGATAGAGGCATAAAAAGGAAGTTGAAAAGAATTACTAAGTGGGAACAAATAAAGCGGACTTGATTGCTAAACATCCTCTTTCCAGTACTAGCGATTCATGGTGTATGTGTTTACTTATAGAATTTTAGTTGTCCTACCGTATTAAGTAGTGTATTTAGTTGTGAATAGCTGATGTGCAATGGTTCTCTATCAGTAAATATCTTTGACATGTCTATACTGGTAGAATTAAGTCCAATATTAACCATGTTGAGGGCCTTAAATCTGTAACCAGTGGGCTAAACTTATGATTACTGGTGAAGTGTAAATTGTGTAAACTTAGGTTTCTGTTCAAGATGTAGTCCACACATATAACTTACATGACTGTTTGATTGAATTGCTTTGACGACACTTGATCCATCTTAAAAATTCATTATTTTGGTCAAGCTTAAGAATATATCAACTTAAACCAAGTTGCCCATGGTTAATATAATAAAGTATGTAAAATGAGTAGCATTGAGTTTTAAACGAGATAAAGTGAAAAAGACGAAATAAGTAAAAATTTGTATTATATACTAAGTGGTTGTGGGTTGGTCCCTAGTCGCATAGTTAGCTGATGTTTGAGTTGGAAAAGAAGCTTGGCTTATATGATAAAATGCTACATTGGTTCAAGATTCGCGAAATATTTGGTCAGAAATTGGAGTTTTGCTCATGAAAATCTGACAGGGTTACACTAGGTTATTTGCTAATTCAACCACTAAGAGAGATGCTAATGAGAAGGGTTTGCAGTCAGACAGAAACTGCTACTGGTATTGAACTATTTTGATTAGAGTCATAAATGAGAGTATTGCCAAACTTGAGTGCCTAAACAGCGGAACATGGTTGAAATGATTAATTATAATTTAGTTATTGAGGATATTGTATATACAGATAAGAAATTAAAATTAATACGAGCAGACACTTGACAATTGTATCTCACTTTTCTTAAAATATAACTAATCATTGCAAGGCTGATGCAAAAATAATATGATGTCTTCCGAACACAGTCACACAGATAATATCATTTATCTAAAAGAAGTTTGAATAACTGGTGGTCCTTGATTCATTTCTCTAATTGGTGTAGTGGCCGATGCTGTTTCAATATTGGGAGAGTACCTGAAAGATGAACCATGGTTGAAGCTACTGTGCTGCAAACTGAAGTATGTTTTCACTATAAACATTCCCTAAATGTTTCGTCCGTGTTCCTAGTAGGCAGTATAAGCCTCTTGATTTCAGATAGTTCTGTAAATTTTTGTTTAGGATGAGCATTGTATTTTATAAATTTTTCAAAAACTCCTGTTTAAAAGTTTTTCTTCTGTGATGATCAATTTTTTTGTTACAAATTTGCAGGGTAGATTTACAAGAAGCCAAAGCACCAGATTCTGAAATCCTTCCATCCATTACGGAAAGTAGTCTTCCATCTTTTGATGATGTGCAGGTATGATGTAATTGCCATATGCAATGGAGTGTGGTTCATATTAAGTTTACCCTTTCATCCTGGTCACTTAAATCTGTATTGTCTGATGTTTTAGCAAGTTCTTGCCGCCATCAATCTAATGTGGAATTTGTTTGCATGTTGTCTTTGATGCTTTCATAATGTTGATAATTATGCATCTGTATGTATGTGTGTTTGCAGATATGGTCAGAATGTACATTTGGTAAATTGTTTAAATGTTTTAACATGAATATCTGATGTAAACAATTAAGTTGAGGCCTGTTTTTTCACAGTATGTAATGTGCTACTCGAAGTATATAGCATATGAAAGAAAGCAAATTATATATTCTAGTTTTCCAAGCTCAAACTTATGAATTCTTATTAATAATTTTCATTTATGGGTACCAGAAGAAAAATGGGATTGAGAAGAGGACCACCAGACAACAATCAAAGAAGGCAAAAGTAGAGACTGGCTCGTTGAACATTAAAGATATGTTCTCCAAGGCTTCAAGAAAACGGTGATTAGCTTAATTAACTGTGTAACACTAGAATGATTCATACGATTACATGTAGCCGAGATATTGATTCATTAATTTAGCTGACAAGGGAACATTGCCCGTCTTTGTTAATCGTGTTGATGAGGAGTGGCCTATTAAATTTGATGTAATCACGAGGAATTCAACCAATCACATATGTATTTGAAATGTTTTGCAACTTTGGTAGTACAAATATAAATGACTGAAATTTGTAATTCTATACTATATACTCTATAGTTCTCCATTAAAGTTTAACTTTAACTTGGCAAAAAAAAAGAAGTTTAACTACATAGCTGGAACACACAAGTCATAACCAGTTCAACTCATCAAAGATTTTCTTAGGGTAAATCTCATTTCTCTCTCTGATTATGTTCCCTCTACTGCAGCGCCATGCTTTCAGATTGATGCACGCAGCAAGTGGGTTGAAGTGCTCTACTTTTGGTGTAGACCTTCTATACATTGCAACCATAAACAACTTTTCAGAGTGGCACTCTCAGCTAGTGTTCTAAAAATCAGTTGGTCCGATAAGTATGTGAAAAAATGTTAAAAATAACAAGTTTTTAAGCAAAACTAACAAAAATAATAATTTTCAGATGTAATGACATTTTTTACGGGATGAGATACTCATTTGTCAGTTGGTATCTCATTTATATAAGATACCCAATTCACAAATGCGCATCTCAACAAAAAATATTAAAAAAATATAGATACGCATTTGCGAGGAAAAAAATATAGATACGCATTTGTGAGTTAGGTATCCTATATGTGATACCCAACTGACAAATATGTATCATATATAGATACTTAGTTGAGAAATGCGTATCATATGTATATGTATTCTGAATACCCATATTACAAATGCGTATTCAATCCGTTATTTCTAACCATCTTTCCCCAAAATTGTTATTTTCATCAATTTTGTACCAAAATATATTATTTATCTCCTTCACCCTAAGTATGTAGATTTGATTTGATTTTGTATTTACTCAATTTTACAGTACACTCTCGATAAATGAATACGCTTGAGATCAAAAATATAAATTCATTTAAATAGATTATTTATTTATCAATAAATAAATATAATATTCATTTAGATGATATTTTTTGACTTTTTTCTTAATTATATTATTTTATATATATTATGTTCAAATGTACTAAGAATCCACCGTGTTAAAACTTTTATATAAATTTTAATTACATTCATTTTTTCTTAAATTCTAGATTAGTTGTACTGATACATGCGTGCATGGAACATATAAATTGTATAATATCATGTATTACACAAAATTAAGGATAAGATGCATTTTGGTGGAGAGAAAAAATAATCAATTTTGGAGACATTTTTCCAAAAGATATGACTTATTAATATGTTTGAAAATTGTTATCGGATGAAACATATTCATATATTATATAAATCAAAATATATAATTTGAAATATAGTGATTATTCATTTATATTTACATAGGACCTATAAAGATTACATTTTTATTTATTCGTTTACACATTTAGCGAAATTATTCATTAAACCCATTTGTTCAAATTGGGACCGAAGAAATTTATTCATTTACCGAGATTATTCATTTATCGAGGTCTTACTGTATGTAGTTTAACTCAGTTAAATTTGGGTCTGTATTTTTTTTTTTTTTGAGTTTTGGAAAAAATTATGGATTTCGATTATTATATATGATGAATTTCAGGTGAAACATATTAATCCAAAGACTCGTTTAGTAATTCCTGACAACAAAAAAAAGAAAAAAGAAAGAGAGACACTCGTTAAGTAATTAAATTGAGTCGAACCAATTTGCCTGTGCTAGCTGCTTTCGCAAGGATCTTGCTACATTTTCAATTTTATGGGATTCTAGACTTCTAATTGTTTGTTTAACCAGATGTACTATTCTTGATTCAAATTTAATTCAAAATATGATGATTTAGGGGTGCTTTCGATTAGGATTGTGGAATATTTTTTTTGAATTTTAAAAATCTTGGGTATTTAACTTGAATTAAAAAAATACCCATTAAAATATAAAAATATTCAATTAGGATTTTAAATAATGTTTAAAAATATGGAATATTCAATTTTGATTTTAAATAATAATTTAAAATATGAGGATATTCAATATGAATTATTATTAATCAATTAAAATTCCGAGATATTCAAAAACTCATTAACAGGATTTTAAAAATCATATATTATGTTAGATTTTCATATATATTTTACATGTTTTAAAATCCCACCTTATTAAAAGAGATTTTGGATTTATGATTAACTTTGAGCAGACTATGTATATAATCTATGCAATTTTAAATCAAATATAATCAATAAAAATCAACGGATTATTATTAATACCTATAAATCTCGATTGAATATGCCCCTAGTTTTTTCTTTTTTACCAGGATAACCAAGAGAACCGGCACCTAGTTTATTTGACAAGCACTACTTACTTGTATTGAGGTACAAAATCAAGAAAGCAAAATTCTCTCTTAAAACTAAGAGAAAATTTACATTCTAGAAAGTACAACATTAAGGGAATAATCCCTATAAGAAGCACACAAGTGAAGATCAGTGAACATCCAAAAATCTAACAGAAAATTCAAATTGATTCATGTCCCCACTTTGATTCAATATTATTTTCAAACCTCAGACACAACTTTACCCTATCAACCTTTCTCCATCTCTACTCTATAGTAGTATATGTCGGCAATAAATATGCTACGATTTTGTTAAAAACAATTTAGAGAAAACAATTAAATACTAGAATCGACAATTAAGCCATAGCAAACAGGAATCACACAAGGGTAGATTAGATTTGGCAATTACGAAAGACACATGCTTTTTTCCGACTTCCAACAAATAGATACATAAATACAAAGGCTTACATTGTTAAACCGGAGATATTGCCGTATTCTAACAAACCGTATTCTAACAAAACAAAATTTTAATCTGCTTGAGGGAAGTGCAGCATGTAACTCAAGCCATATTATGCAACTGGCTTGGACTCTCCTTCGATCTATGCTTCCGCTTTTTACTCCTGCATAAACAAGCACTAAAATGAGAATTTCTTGATTTTTTTAGTTAACTTTCCCTCAAGTTTAGAGATACTACTTGTCATGCGAGCTTGGGTCTCGACAAGATTTAAGCTTCCGATCAATGTGCTTCATATCTGACGCTGTTGGAGTCGCAAGTTTACTTACCTATGCAGAAAGTATGAAACTATGAACCAAGTAGAAAAACAAAATACTTTAAATAATGGTACGCAAGATCACATTCAGAAAGAATAAGGGACAACAAAATAACAGTTTAATTTAAATGTGAGATATACAAAGTCAAGTACAGTGTCATATCAGTACCACAGAATCTATGTTGTTTAAAGCTGTAGCGAGCTCAGACATAGAGTGAACTGGCTGTTGGCGCGAGAGAATGCTCCTGAGGTATCTAAAAAGAAAATAATTTCAGGAAAGATAGGTCATAAATTTAGACATAACAGAGATCAGATGATAAGGCTAAAAGAAAAACTTCCTAAATTATTGCACACCTTTCAAAATCAAGAATCCCATGCACCTGATTTGACCTGCGCAAAGCAGCGAGCGCCAACTGCACCAAATTAGGAATAAAAACTGATTTTTAAGCGAGCTAACCCCCTCTCATACAAAAGTTTCCAACTCCGTTTATATCAGAATTGTGATTCTAAGAGTTATTATGTATAGCCATGAATTAACGAAGCAATATTAAATAAGACTTATTCACAGATGCTCACATGAATCCAGATGGATCAATTACAATAGCAATTGATGGACACCTAGAAGTGCAAGTATGTATAGTTGCAACCAAACACAAGTAAAACAATTAGAAGAAAGAAAGCATGGAAGTGTTCAGCGGAACTACACCCTTAGTCCAATTCATATAGAAATAGAAAAACAAAATGTTAACATCCAACAATTGTCAAAACATAATTAAACATAAAGATCCTATACAAGTGGCCCAAAACAACACATAGGGAGGTCTATTACAAGCTGATAGAAGGGATGGAATTGGCTACAAAATCCTCATGCCCCTTCCTTGATACCACTCCATTAATTTTCATCGACTGATAATCTGATATAATGTGGGAAATGGACACATGACCAGATAATAATTTAAACCCTAAAATCTTTTTAAGTGCCCTTTTTTCCTCACAAAGGGCCTGATACTTTTTTTCACTCCCAGAAAAAACATATTAATGTGAAAAACAACTGACAGTTAACATAAGAATGGTATATGAATGGTATATACGCAGAAGACACATAAGCACAGATCCATATAACCTAGTAGTAGATACCTTCAAAGTAATCATGTAGCTGTAAAACTAAAACTGGCAAAGCAAAGTTTCAAAAGGATCTAAAGGCTAAGAATGAGAAAAGAGATATCAGATTGACATGGACTAGCATACTATCTGTTTGAGATCAGACAAGAGCCTTAATAGCAAAAGGAAGCCTACTAGCAGAGCATGCAAATTTAAATAATTCTAAATCTTGCTGAAAAGCTACTAGGAAACTGGGGGAATAACATTTAGCAAAAAAAAACTGGGGAAATAACATCATAGACCACGGGATATAAAATTATAAACTATACAGCTTAAGCGAGCAATTCAAAGAAATTTTTAAAAATAAGTTCATGAAAAGAATATATGAACCAACAAAATTTTAAAATAAGTTCATGAAAAGAATAATCCACAGTAAAAACGAATACCTGCCCAGGAGAGAATAGAAGTGGAGCTTCTGTTAGCATGGTCTTATCTGCTTCATTCTTAGCAGTTTCCAACAAAACCTATAGAAATATTGTGTAAGGGTGACACCAAGAAATTTAGCTTTAAGATTAAATAATATTTGATAAATTATATACTGAAGGAATATTTAGCTTGAGAGAAGGCCTGATCAACTTAACTAAATTAAATTCTTAAACATACAAAAAGACATTAATGTATTCAACTTTTATAGTATCTTGTTTAGTACTAACAGCTAGAGACTTATCAGAATTAATTAAGCTAGGACCAATTCTGAGTGATAGAAATGATGCATATTAATAGTACCAATACTTTGTTGGATACAGAGCAAAGACTAATTAACACATATAATCAATAAAAATGCAATCAATTCCAACCACCTGATTAACAATGGAACATTCAGCAACAACAGAACAACCCTTTACCTCGTAGAATGTTCCTTCTGCTATATTATTTGCACACACAAAAATTTATGTATATGCAATTGGGCTTGTAATAGTCTCAGTTTTGCCTTAAAGAATAGTGCATCCTCATTACACACAGAAGATATGAAGTAAGCTACACACTTATATAGTTAACGGAAAAGAAGAATGCAAAAAAAAAACACCTAGCAAAGTATTACAAGAAAAATTCATAAACGCACCATCAAACTTTGTCGCTGTTCATCGGTTGCATGCATATAATCCTACAAACAGCATTATGAAAACGTTAGAAGCAATGATGTTAATGAATATCAGCTTTTCTTTTTAGTAAACAAATACTGGGTTCATATCCTAACAAACCTCCATGTCATTAATGAAACCTTCAAGAGGACGATATGGTGCATAAATAATGAGATCAAATCCCAAACTCTGCAATATAAAAACTACAACCGTTGAGAACAAAGTTTAAATACATTTAAAGATATAATGGATAATAATGATTTCTTGTGCATTATCCATGCCTGAAGAACAATCATCTCATTATTTAAAATCATTTGATGACTTTGTTCAATCCCTTTACCAAGCTCTTCAGCCGAAACATGATTCTCTTCTGCCTTGCAGGCAGTATATATGCATGTTAACCTGAGTTCAAAATTTATTTCAGATTAAGCTGCTTAAGCATCAAAATTGCAAGAGAGGCAGACTTTTCAATACACAGTGCAAGGGATCCAATGATACTAGAATTTTGTAATTCACGTACTGGGGATAAAATTTATACATGCAACTAGAACCACACATCAATAAACAATAGTACAGGTACAGAAGTACAATTATTGGAGGAATGGAACATAAACCATGTATGAGATCACTAAAGGTAAAACATTGCAGATGCAGTATACACAATGGAATACAGATAAATTTTGGTAATTTGATTAATATCAGCAACTTAACATCAATCAATTCATATGAAGTAGTGCATATATTTAGAACAGATTAATTTCAATCTTACATGATGTCTTTTGGATGATGCTCCATCACTGACCATTGCAGATAAAACCTTTTAAAGTATACAAGTGCTGTTGCCTGGAAAGTATGACCCACATTCAAAATTGGGACATATATACTCTCTTGGGAAAACAAAGAAGAAGAAGATACTTGCCTGTATTTTACGAGGAAATTTAAACGCATCACAGACATCTTGAATCTTGAACTCATAAAAAGCTCGAATAAGATGTTCTTCTTCTGTCTTTAGTGGTTTTGCTCGTGAATGTTTTTCAGCTATATATGATTAGTGAAACAAAGAGGTTCACATTATTAGTGCAACATCTAAAGCATATACCCCTAAACCTTCTCAAGGTAATATTACCTTTTGCTTCATTCTGAGGTTCAGGATATGATAGAGACCCATCAATATCTACCTCCACTCGTGTTGCTCCATACTTCATAATATTTTAAAACTTATTATTCATTCATACAAAATAAAATTTTAGTTACATATATATGCATCTATAACGATCAAAACACTTGGAAACATTTTAGTATCAACAAGTTGGATACTCTTCTGGTTGCAATACTTGGTTTGCAAAACCTAAACTAATACACTTAAAAGATGATCTATATATGGTCATATGTTTTTAAGATCCAAGGAGCAAGGACCAAAGCTATGTGAGGCAAGGGCATAAGAAGTATTTAATAATCAGCATTTTTTTAAATAAAAAATGTAGAAGTGCGCTAAATTCGAGTGAAAAAAAATGTAAAAGGCAAGATTATACATAAAATCATGTCTGTCCATCAAATAACTACCCTGTATAGTTATTCACGCCCCTGCAGTTTTAAATCATAACTCTAATTACCAAATGACACATTACTCATGAATCAAAGACGATTGCAGCTCTACCTTCCCTATCATATACCCTATAAGGAAATCTCTAAACCTATAAATTCCGGCAACCCATTTTTACACATAATAAAGTCTCAACTTTTCTTTAAAACCTTTTCCACCTCCTATAATTAAGTCATACACAATACGAAACCATAAGCTACACACAAGAGAGATACCGCAATGTAGCAAAAAAATCATACTTTCTCCAACATCTGTCTTGCCCTCTGATTAGCTGCTTTATATTTCTCCTTCTAATCTCACAAACAAATCAAAAAAACCATCAATTAGTACTCCAAATAAAACCAAAAAATCTATAAAAAAAAAAAACTTTAAGCGGCCAAAACCTAATTAGTAAAAAACAACAAAAACCCACAAGAAAATCATAAAGAAATAAACCAAAACAACCATTTGAGGCTTAAATTAAAATGGGGTTTAATTAAAAAATAAAAAAAAGTGAATACCAGTTCTTGGGGAGAGAAAATCCATTTGGCTCTGTGAGTAGAAGTTAGAAAATCGGCCATGGCACCTCTTAATCTTAAACCCCTTTAACAATCACCCTTGTTAATTATACGTATAGTGTGTATGTAATATATATATATATATATACACACAAAGTAAAGCTTCCGGTCACCAGCTTTTCTCTCAGAGGGATCGAAGGACAAAGAAATAAAACCCCAATTTTTTTAGTTTCGAAAATCAAGGGTAAGTGAGCATATTATATTTATATTTATATATTTTTTAACATGAGAATATTGTTAATTTTATACTTCTTTTTTGTTGGAAAATACAGACAGAACCGATAATTTATGTGTGCGTGATTTTTAATTTTTCAATTTATTTTATACATATAGTTTAAAATTTATAAACAGTTTTGGGTTAGTATTGAACTTGCACACAGTAAAATAATTTAAAAATGCAATTTAGAATTTCAAAAAATATATAATATTTTAATGTATCTTTTAATTTTGAAATAAATTTAATTAACATAGAAGCAAGTATCAAGAATTATATCTATGCTAACCATTTCATAAAAGCTTATGCATTAACAATTAATCCCATTCCAGATTCTACATAGAAGTCAATAAGCATAAGAATGGTTCACAACTTCAAGAGCCCAAATGATAATTGCTAGAAAGTTTTATGGTATCCTTCAGTAATTGAACAGAGCATACTTGCTGTTTTCTCTATAAGTTCATCTGCATAAATATTTAAGATGCAAGGACACCGGACTTGCCGATGACTCCATTTTCCTCAAAGTAGTCCTCCCTCGCGTTGTCAGCCAGCATAAGGGCAACCAACCAGAAGAGGGCTGAATCAAGAGATACAAAAGCACCGCCACCGAGAAGACCTGTTTTAGCAGTAGGGCAAGTTGTTTCCAGATTGTGATGGACATTTTTTGAGAGGTGACCCTGTTCGACTATTGTCGGCCATAACAGCAATGCAGCAGCTAATCCGGCTGTACCCCTGTATTTTCAGGACAACCATGTGAAATCTGATCAAGAAAATGTAGGAGAAACTAAAGGGCAAATGAACTATGTTTTACTATACCCAAACTCCTACAATTTGAGCAGTTTACATAAAAGAACTGACATGTCTTTGAAACTAGGATGATATTATTTGACTTTTACTTAATTAGAAAATTCAATCATATTAATGAAATGACTTGTCAAGTGGAAAGTTAAGCAGGTAACTAGAGTATAGAAACTGGAACAAGATTCAAGAAAATTGGGAGCTTGAAAAAACACTTACAAAGCAATGTTGAAGAAAACAAGGAAGCTAGTGTTCTGAAACAAAGCAGCCTGTGGAATACTCTTTCCTTTGTAGGGATAAAAGAGAGACAAGAATCCGGTCACCGAAGAGACAACAAGAAATGCAAATGAAAGGTAGCCCAAGACAACAGTTGGATCTGATGGATACTTGCAGATAACCACACCTTTCCCCGTGATTGGAGTTCCAGAAGGAGGCTGGAACAGTAGAGAATCGAGTACATTTAATAGTTAGCACAATGCTTACTCTGAAAAGGCATATAAACTATCCAAAGAGGTCACCTGGTGATTTTCTTTATGAGAACCAACCAAAATAAATTGCAATTCAGTATGTGATATAACCTATAATCGCTCACGTGCTGTGGATGAATAATGTCCAAACTTATATTACTTCAGAAAGAAAAAATCACAACTCATCCTTCCTCTATGACTATAAGTAATTGCTAAATATTTAATAAAATGCACATACGAATGTAAACTATTTTATGTCTTGCGCAAAAGAATCACAAAAATCCGGATACTAGTGGAGGTCATTCATAGATTTATATAGCAGAAGAGAACCTTCTTATTTTCAGCGATAACTCCAAATATAAATGACAGCACACCAAATGTTGCCACAATAAGAGACATCTGTTTTGTAGTAAATGCCATCGCGTCCCAGTTAGAATGTTCTCCTGCAATTTAAGTACCAAAAATGTTAGATTAGTAAGTTGAGGACTGGAAAGAGCCAAGACTTGGAAAATATAGTATTTCGACAATAAGAAAGGAACAAAGGATGCATAAGATGAAATCGAATATATACATAGATCTATATATACAAAATATACATATCAAAATTACACCATTCAAGAAAAGAAATATGTGAAATGCCTAATAAAGTGAATTCTTCCCATTATATTATAGGGCTATCAGGAGTTTCAAACTAAACCCATCCGATGTACTGTACCTCACTTGACAACCAAGACAAATGGAATCATATGCTCCAAATACACATTTCATACATAGAAAAAAAGAGAGACTAGCTCCACATATTCTAACACAGGATTCTGGATCTGCTTTTGTTTGTTTGTTGAATATGTGATGTTGTCTTCCTAAACAGATTATATTTGATTTAAACCAAAAGAAAATAATCAACTTATCTTTAATTTATCAGTCCTAATATTACTTGATAATAGATTATCCTCTTTCTTGAAGATTGATGTATATTATGGCTGCCTTCTTAGCAACACATCAGAGTGGCACAGCGGAAGCGTGGTGGGCCCATAACCCACAGTTCCCAGGATCGAAACCTGGCTCTGATAATCTTTTTTTTTTCATTTTATCAATGACTTTTATTATCCTAACCAGTGCACCATGGCCTAGGAATAATTCCTACTGTTGACTATTTTGTGGATGAAAAACTGAAAATAAGAGGTCACCAGAACAAAAACTGTTTGATACATAAAAACATAAATATACTTCTGTTAGAAACAAAAGTTGTAGTTTCCTGATAAAATGAGATATTTCCATTTTATTATAGGGGTACGAAGAGTTTAATATGTGATTCTGTTTGTCGAAAAAGATGATATATCTGCTACTTTCCAAAAGGGAAAAAGCAACTTATTAATTCATTAAACTTTATATTACTTGATTATAGACAACCTTCTCCCTTTAAAATTAATATATTTTATGTCTTCTATTTCGACAACATATAACTCACAGGTCCCAGGATTGAAACCTGGCTCTGATAATTTTCCTTTCTTTTCCTTTTTTATAATTTTTATCATAATAATGTAGCTATAACATAATATTAAAATTCAATGAAAGAACAGCTTACAGGGCTAATTAAAATAACTCCTACTTGACAGAATTATGCATCTATAATTGTAAAAAATTAAACTTCATCATGTATTTTTCTTCAAATATATCAACCAAAATTTTATTTTATACTAACAGATACCAATTTCATTTTAATTCTTCAAATTTAAAGAACCAGGATAAAAACTTTAACACAATTGCATACACAAAACACAATACCCCTTCAAGGACACACACACACTGACACATACGCATGATGATCATACAATTGCATATACAAAACACTAAACCCACATCTAAAATCAAGAAAAGCAAACCCCATATCAAATCAGAGTCTAAATAATGGGAAAATATATAGAGAAATGATATAAAAAAAAAACAAAGTAGAAATGAAAAAAGATGAGAACTCTGACCTGGGGTTGGGGAGAGATCTGGGGAATTTATGGGAATCGTTGAATTAGTCCAATGAATCTTTTGATGATAGTGTACAGTGTGTACTTGTGTGTGTATTTATTTATATAACTAAACAAGTGTGAATGTGAGTTGGGTGTGTACGTAGAGTCGTAAACTCCTATGTTTACTAATTTCTTTAAGATTCTCTTCCCGTTTCATACTGCCTCTAAACACGTGCTAGTCACGGTAATGCTCGGGATGAATTATCGTATATGCTTCTATTTTTTATAGTTAATAGGTTAATTTTATAAATATTTTGTAAATTTATTGATAAAGAATTAAGGTGTGTATGAAATATGAACTACTGTAAATTTGTAATTGGTGAATAAAATCCATTTTAAATATGACTAATCTTGTTTCAAAGGTCTTACACGTGTACAAAATTCAAAAAATAATCATTATGATAAAATTCAATTGGTCATAACATTTTATCAAGCTGGTAGTTTCTAATTATTTGTTTAGACGTTAGATCTCGGCATCCTCTTTCTTTTCTCACAAATGAATTTAATTGATTATACTGGTGAAAAGTTAGAAATAGTGGAGGGATTGGAGTTATAACATATCAGTAGCCAACTGGCAATAGAGATGTAATTCATTTGGTTCTAGAATATCTTCAATCTCAAAGTTTAAACCCTCTAGAAATTGTTACAGTTACTATAAAACTCTCTGATGCACTGAAAATTTCACCCATCATTATTAATAGTATGTAAAATGTATTCCAATTGGAGCAAACCGTCCAACCAAAACAGGTTGTTAGCCGTTTAGTTGACAAGAACAAAAACAAGATTTTCACTTCTTCTGATAAAAAATTACAAGCAGGATCATCAGAATCAACATATACTTTACCGAAAATTCTCAGACACTCTCTACCGTTTTAATTATTCCAGCCACCTTCTGATGCTTCTTCTTCTCTTAGCTACCAAATGGCATCTTCTTTCTCATACTAAAAATTCAAACTTTGTATCTCATGACTGTATTAATCCACTTAAAACTTATATTTCTCTGCCTCAAATCACTTTTGATCCTAAAAAATTATTTTTCTTCCGCTCCCTCCCTCTCTCTCAGAACTATGTATAATAACAATAAAGTTAAATAATACACATATTGACTATAAATGGGAATTTGAGAATTATCTCTTTACTACTTTCATTTGATTTTTTCTGGATAAAAGAGGAAACTTTAGTTCTTGCCGTTACTTTTGTCTTGTTTGGTTAAATTTTTTTAGTAGTGTACAGTTGCCATATGCAAAGAACTCATTTATAACTTCCGCTACAAATACTTCTCCTCAAGATAAATATACTTATGTTAACTATCAGAAGTTGAAAGCTGTTACTGCAGGATTTTCCAAAAATTAAATTAATTTGAACGTTTAAGTAGTTTTTCTAGATTTCAATATCTAAGAAACAATTGTTGAAATTATTTATTTTTATATTTTTATATTTATAATTTTTTAAGTTATAATATACATAAAATTTAAAATAAATATTATTTGTATATCAACATTCTCAATATATTTGTTAATGTAACTTTTCAGATTTGTTCTAAATTTTACTTTTTAAAGAAAAAATTATTAAAAAATATTTTCTTTAATGTTGTTAACTAAATTTATCCTTATTAAAATCATAGTATTTATAAAATTTTTAAAAAAATTCATACAATTTGGAGTTGGTATTATAGACTTAACATCCCTGATCCATGTAGTGTTGTAGTAGTTTTTTTAATCATTTTTATATCCATATTCATATGACGTAGTTTTTTTTATCATTTTTATATTCATATTCATATGACTTTATCGCTAACTTGATTATGCACCGTCAATTTATTAGATTTATTGTATGTTTAGTACTATGACTTCTTCTCTTATATACGGTCATAATAGATTGGACAATAGTGAAAAAGACAAATAATTTAAATAAAAATACAATTAGATGAGATTAAAAAGATATATTATATACTTATAAACGTTAATTACAAAATAATTAATATATACTAATAAACATGAGATATGGTATATGGAATATTTAAAAGACAAATATTAATTGCAAAATAATTAATATACATTAATAATATGTGATATTAACATGCAATTATTAGGTAGAGGTTAAATGGTCATTTTATATAAGTAAATTATAATCTATATACTTATTAAATATGGATTAAATTATCATTTTACACTATTAAATATGGAATAGATTCTATATTAGAATATATTATTTTCTACCAGAATTGTAATAACAGCCAATGAACCTCAACTTAGTCCAACATCCAATATCTTAAATCAAGACTAAATGTGCTTCCATTATAAAATCTTATAATCGATTCATAATGTTCTTTGTAATTAGATTCCACAACAGAATTTAATTTTTGTATCATAAAATTTATCTACATAATTTGTTATTTTTTGGTGATGTATGAATAGATTCTATATTAGAATATATTATTTTCTACCAAAATTGTAATAAGAACAATTTCAATACTAATAAAGCACTGCAATTACAATGTAAGAACAATTACAACTGTAATCAGACACATCTTCATAATAAAAACATAATTACAATGTCACGATTTGAAAAACAGGAACAAATCGAAGCTAAAATTTAAAAAAAAATAAGAAAATTTGACCTAATAACAAACTCAATTGTTGAAATAAAAGAAATTAACTACTAATCGCACAAATTAAAATCAATAATTTTCAACGTATATATATCTGATGCGGAGAAAATCTGAGTAGCAGGAACAATCAATTGACCTTAATTTGAGGATGACGACATACTCGTAAAGAGAGAGGAACTAGGAGAGATATGGAAGATATCGCTGTGATGATAGAGAAGATCGAGAAACTTGATTGTATATATAAATAATCTATAGAAACAACCGTAAACAGTTGTTTTTGTCATAAAATATTTTCATTTAATTGTAACTTAATATAAGCCATTAGATCATTTTTTAATCCTATGGGCTAGATTATAAAAGGTTTTCTCCTGAACTCTATATAAAATGACACTTTCTAGAATAATGACCTATGTGAGTGTATATATATAGAGAGAGAGAGTCCCCTTCTATAGAGATTTTTTTATACGGAGAATCATCATCTCACCCATCTATTTTTTTAACAGTCAAGATTAAATCAAATAATCAGTGACATTATTGTAATTAAAATTTAAAAAATCAAATTCAGGATCCATACGAAAATAAAAGATTTAATTCGGAGATAAAAAATAAATACCTTTAGAAGCTTTAACAGTTCATTAATGGAAGATTAATGGAGGTCAAAAGCTTGTTTAATCACCACGTATCCCGTTCTCGCGATCTACGCTCTACGGTATCCACACGAACACTTTTCATGAAGGATTGATGTGTAATAGCACCCGAAAACTTCTTCTCTCTCTATCTTCCTCCTCTCTCAGAGCGGCTAGGGTTTTTGTAAAATCTCTATTTTATTAAATCAGCCCATAAAGAGATTATATAGAGAGAGGAATAAGTTTTCTAATTATAATCCAATTATAATTAATACTAATCCAAAATTCTAAATTATTTAATTAAGTCTCACTTAATTAATTAATTATTAATTTTGGAATTAGTTTAAGTAATTCATTTATTCTATTTATATAATTAACTAAGTCATACTTAATTAATATCATAAATAAAATAAATTATTTATTTAATTTAAATTAATAATTTAAATTATTTCTCCTTCAAACGTTCTTTGTGTGTGACCCTGTAGGTTATTATTACGTTGGCAACAATTTTAATATCTAATTAAAATTGTAAACAATGAGCGGCATCTAGTAATACATCATTGCTACCCAAGTAATAATAATAAATCGGTGATTCGATTAAGCCTTTCGTGAATAATGTTCCATGTAATATAATCCCTTTAATCTTGATATTATAGATTAAACTCAAGGCATGTCTCGTGTCATCCTCTTCATAATTTAATCTTTATTTTCTTGATCGATGAGTAGACTATTAAAATCAAATCAACATTTGAGCACGGCCGTGCATTTCATAGTCTCACTCAAACAAGAGGCCAATAATGTCACTCCTAAAATTAGGAGGATTAAATCCCATCTAGATCATTCATATTTCTCATACGATTCATAATATACCCAATGTCCACTTTTATCATCACCCGGTCAAAGGTAACTTTTAATGTAATCAAAGTATATTAATTCTCGTATAGAAATATAATGATTTCAGGGCTAAGGATCATTACACCATTATCACAGTGAGAATTACTTATGACACTTACTTAACATGTAGAATCTCACGGCGGGTCATTCCAGTGCCATGCATTGATACATGCACTTATGTTCTTGACTTTAGTATCCCCATACCTATGACCAATGAGATGTGGTCATCTGTCAAGAAACATACTAGTCTTTGTGCATTATTATTGTCCTTAAATAATAATACTCGACTAGGGAATTTTAGGAATAAGATACTATTCATATAATCTCATTTTTAAGTCACATACTTAAAGATATATAATATGTATCAAAATTCCAAGGACATTTATTATGCTTTCAATTTATTACGCAGTAAATAAAACATAATAAATAAATAATAATCAATAAAACATAATCCTTAATAATAAATATTTTCCTTAAAATATAAAAAGTATTGTCTCTAGAGCATAATTACTAACATCATTGATATGTGATGAAGTGATGTCGACCCACCCAAGGGTGGCGGAGTAATGTTGAACCTCCCAAGGTGGGTATGCCCTAAGGATATTCCCTGTGATAGGGGTTGACGAAAATCTTCACGGAGTCGAAACAACAGAACTAAACCATGTTAGGAATATATTAATTTGATGATGTACAAAATACTAGAACAGGATTTAGCACAGTCTATCTGCAAGAATCAATCAACGAATATCTATCTGCAAGAAGCAATCGACTGATAAATATCGATCGATAAGTCATCAACTGATAATAAGCCATCGACTGATAAAGCCAATCGAGAACTCAAGTCATCAACTGATATTTATCAATCGAGAACTCAAGTCATCAACTGATATTTATCAATCGAGAACTCAAGTCATCAACTGATATTTATCAATCGAGAACTCGACAACATATATTTCCTGATCGAGAACTCATCAACGGATATATAGTCATCAACGGATATTTATTGATCGAGAAGTCATCAACGGATATTTACCAATCGAGAAGTCTCACAAGTACTCGATTGATTAGCTCACAGCCTGACTTCTCGAAGCTTAAAGGAGATGAGTATTCGGTTGATTCAAACAGCTAGTTTAAAGGAAAGTCTTCGAAGATCAAAACAAATTTATTACAGATATGCTATGGGAAGGAAAGGGAAAATTAAGGAAGCTGTCGGTCAGAGTTTACTCTATCAGAGAATACTCGATCAGAGTTTACTCTAACAGAGAATGCTCTATCAGAGATTATCAACGACAGAGTTTATCAGAAAAGGAAACAGACAAATCAGAGTCTGATTTGGATAGTAAGAAGGAATTCAAGTGCAAGTCTAATTACCTTATTAAATCTATTCTTATCATAATCTGTTTTGTAATTGTATTTGTAGTTGTGTCTATATAAACACAGAGATAGGTTATAATTCAATGTCGAATTATATCGAATTAAGAATTTATATAAAAGCAATATCTTGTAACCTAGCAGCTCTTAAGAACTTTATATCTTGAGAGAGTTTTGTATTCAAGTTCATTATTAATACAAAACAGTATTCCATTCAACATACTTGTGTTCATAATCGATTTACAGGCACTATTACATTCAACCCCCCTTCTGTAATAGATTGATTATTCTGGGAAACAATTGGTATCAGAGCAGGCAGTAAATTTCAACTCAAAAGATCAAATAATCATGTCTGGAAGCAAGTATGAGAGCATCAGAATTCCAATATTGAAGAAGGCTGAATACCCTACATGGAGGGTGAAGATGATGATGTTCTTAGAAGCAACTGATCCTGATTACTTAGATAGAATCCATACAGGTCAGTACCTACCAACCAAACTGGTGCCTTCTACAATTGTGGAAGGAAGACAAATCCCTGAGTATTACACCCTGAAGGACAAGAAAGAATGGACTAATGAAGAAAAACAGGAAGTCTTGAAAGATGCAAAGGTAAGAAATATTCTGCATAACAGTCTTGACTCTGTAATGTCTAACAGGGTAATAGCTTGCAAAACTGCCAAAGAAATCTGGGATGCACTGGAGGTTCAATGTCAAGGAACCAAGGAGATAAAGAAAAATAGAAGATCTGTTCTAATCCAAGAGTATGAATACTTTGAGGCTAAGCAGAATGAGTCCCTCACAGATATCTATGACAGATTTCTAACTCTGTTGAACAACTTGGCTTTGGTGAATAAAGTATATGACAATGAAGATTCAAACACCAAATTTCTGAGGGCTCTTCCAGAAGAATGGGATCTGCAGACATCCTTGATTAGAGACAGGGCTGATTTGGATGAGATGTCCTTAGATGAAGTTTATGGCAAATTGAAAACTCATGATCTGGAGTTACAGCAAAGAAGAAACAGAAAGAGTAACAAGGCAAGACCTATTGCTTTGAATGTTGAAGCAAAAATTGAAGAACCAAAGGAAAAGGTGCTTAAGGCTTCAACAAGGAAAGGGAAAGAAGTAGTACTCCAAGATAGCAGTGAATCAGAGTTTGAGGCAAACTCTGATGTAAACTCTGATAATTCTTCAGACTCTGACATGATGGAGATGTTTGCTATGTTTGTCAAAAGCTTCAAGAAATACAGAAAATTTAGGAAGCAAGGAAACTATCAGAAGAAGCATAGTGAGTCAGACAAGAAAGACAGATTCAGAAGAAGAGAAGATAGAGATGGAAAATCAAAAACTCTTGATAAATCAAAAGTCAAGTGTTACAAGTGCAACAAGATGGGACATTTTGTTACTGAGTGCAGAAGCAAGGAATCTGGGAAAGCTCTCATCACATCAAAGAAAGATTGGATGGACTCCTCAGACTCTGAAGAAGAAACTAATTATGCTCTCATGGCAAACTCTGATTCTCCCATCTTAAACTCTGACAAGGGAAACAGGAAGAACATTCTAGTGATTGATAGTGGATGTTCTGCACATATGACTGGAAATAAATCCCTGCTTTCAGAGTTTGAGGAGAAGGCTGGCCCATCAGTATCTTATGGAGATGGCAACATAGGACGAACACTCGGATATGGCAACATTGTGATTGGAAATGTCATCATTGAAAAAGTAGCTCTAGTTGAAGGACTCAAACATAATCTGCTCAGTGTGAGTCAAATGACAGACAGAGGTTTCTCTGTGGAATTTCATGGAACTCATTGTGAAGTGAAAAGCAAGAAGAATGGAAAAGTAGTTCTTATTGGCCACAGACATAATAACCTATTTGAAGCTAGCTTGGATGTTAATTCTAATGGTCCCTTAACCTGTCTACTTGGAAAGGCATCACCAATGGAAAGCTGGAATTGGCACAAAAAGTTGTGTCACTTGAACTTTGGAAACATTAATGAGTTAGTGAAGAAGGACCTAGTTAGAGGTCTTCCAAAAGTTCAATTTCATCCTGATGGACTCTGTGATTCATGTCAAAAGGCCAAACAAAGGAAGACATCTTTCAAGAGCAAAACTGAAAACTCTATTGATCAACCTTTTCATCTATTGCATCTTGACTTATTTGGTCCAGTTAACATCATGTCCATTGGAAAGAAGAAATACACTCTGGTAATAGTTGATGATTTCACTAGATTTACTTGGGTGTACTTTTTGCACAAGAAGGATGAAACTGCAGAAACAATCATTGATCATATTGCAATGATTGAAAATGGATCAACTCACAAAGTAAAGAATTTAAGGAGTGACAATGGAACAGAGTTTAAGAACTCAACAATGGAGGAATTCTGCTCAACAAAAGGTATTACTCAACAATTCTCAGCACCTGGCACACCTCAACAAAATGGTGTAGTTGAAAGAAAGAACAGAACTTTAATAGAAGCTGCCAGAACAATGCTAGAAGGAGCAAAACTACCTACTTATTTTTGGGCAGAAGCTGTGAACACTGCATTCATCACTCAGAATTGTTCTTTAATAAACAAACATGGAATGACTCCATATGAATCTTTGAAAGGAAGAAAGCCAAATGTCAAGTACTTTCACATCTTTGGATGCAAGTGTTTTATTCTCAAAACACATCCTGAACAATTGAAGAAGTTTGAACTTAAAGCAGATGAAGGAATTTTTATTGGATATGCAACAACTTCTAAAACCTCTTCAAGGGCATTCAAAGTATTCAACTTAAGGACAAGGACAGTCATGGAATCAATTAATGTCTCCTTTGATGAAGGGAAGATAGATGGGTTACATGATAAAGATGCACAGGAAACTCTGAGATTTGAGAATGAACTGCAGAAAATAAACTCTAACGAGATAAACACTGATCAACCAAATCCTGGAGAAGCAAACTCTGATTCAGAAATGATTGAAATAGAAATTGAAGAAACTGCACATGTTGAGGGGGAGCAACATCAATCAAATACTGACATTGGAGATTCAACTATTGAAATATCAGAGTCTGACCAAACTCTGAACAACACAAACTCTGAAACCCTAAACTCTGATCATTCAAACTCTGAGACCACAAACACTGATACCTCAATCTCTGATAATTCAAACTCTGAGTACATAAACTCTGAGACATTAAATACTGATGGAAACACATCTTCAGGGGGAGGATCATCATTTACAGAAGGATCATTCTATGAAGGCACAGATCATGGGGGAGCATCTAGTTCAAGGAACTTTCCACATCCAAGGAAATGGACCAAAGATCACACACCTGATTTAATTATAGGTGATCTGGAAAGTGGAATAAAAACAAGAAAAGCTACTCAAAATGAATGGCTATTTCATAGTTTTCTTTCACAAACAGAACCAAAGAAGGTTGAAGATGCTTTGAAAGATGCAGATTGGATTACTGCAATGCAGGAAGAATTGAATGAGTTTGAAAGGAATGAAGTTTGGACCCTAGTCCCAAGGCCAAAGAACAGATCTATTGTTGGCACAAAATGGGTATTCAGGAACAAGACAGACTCTGATGGAATAATTACAAGAAACAAGGCAAGACTGGTAGCCAAAGGTTATTCTCAACAGGAGGGGATTGATTATGATGAAACCTATGCACCTGTAGCTAGACTTGAGGCAATCAGAATTTTTCTTGCTTATGCTGCTCATAAGAAATTCAAGGTCTACCAGATGGATGTTAAAAGTGCATTTTTAAATGGTGAACTTGAAGAAGAAGTCTATGTTGAACAACCACCTGGCTTTGTCAATACAAAATATCCAAGTCATGTCTACAGACTGGATAAAGCTCTATATGGACTAAAGCAAGCACCAAGGGCCTGGTATGAAACTCTGGCTCTATTCTTACTTGAAAATGGTTTCACTAGAGGAACAATTGATAAAACCTTGTTTTACAGAACTCAAGGTAAGGATTTATTATTGGTTTAAATATATGTTGATGATATTATATTTGGTTCCACTAATGAGAAACTCTGTGAAAGATTTTCAAAGTTAATGGAGTCCAAGTATCAAATGAGCATGATGGGAGAATTGAGTTATTTTCTAGGTTTACAAGTGAAACAGACTGAGGAAGACATTTTCATTAATCAGTCCAAATATACAAAGAATCTACTCACTAAATTTCAAATGCAAGATTCTACATCTGCTACAACTCCCATGGCTACTGCAACAAAACTTGATCAAGACACTGGAGAACCTGTTAATATTACTGCATACAGAGGAATGATTGGTTCTCTACTTTATTTGACTGCAAGTAGACCAGACATCATGTTTGCCACATGTCTATGTGCTAGATTTCAAGCAAATCCAAGAGCACCTCATTTGATTGCTGTGAAAAGGATTTTCAGATATCTCAAGAGCACTGCTAATCTTGGCTTATGGTATCCTAGAGAATCTGATTTCAAATTAATAGGCTATTCAGATGCTGACTTTGCAGGATGCAAGATTGACAGGAAAAGCACAAGTGGCAGTTGTCAATTTTTAGGTGGAAGACTTGTGTCATGGCAAAGCAAGAAACAGAAATCGATTTCAACATCAACAGCAGAGGCTGAATATATTGCTGCTGGAAGCTGCTGTGCACAGATCTTATGGATGAGAAATCAATTGCTAGACTATGGTTTAAAATTTTCAAATATTCCTATTTATTGTGATAACCAAAGTGCTATTGCAATGACAGGAAATCCAGTTCAACATTCTCTAACAAAGCACATCAGTATCAGATATCACTTCATAAGGGAACATGTGGAGGAAGGCACAATTGAATTACATTTTGTTCCTACAGATCAACAATTAGCAGATATATTCACCAAGCCTTTGCCTGAAGCAACATTTAACAGACTGGTTTCTGAATTAGGGATGGTGACAAGTGGCTCAACTTAGCAAGTTTCAGACACTCAGAGTATATGTCAGAGTATGGGGAATACAAACAGCAAAGAAGGATATTCTCTGACATTAAGAGAATTGATGACAAGAAGAAGAGTCTACCTGCCATGACATATCAACAGGTAATTCAGGTAAAACTCTCCACCTACAAACCTTCTATCTACAATGCTTCATTTTTTTTGGTGAAATGGTGCAGGAACAAGTTTTGGAAAATCCCCCTGCACCTACCCAAGTAGCCAAATCACCTTCCACTAAACAATCTAAGAAATCACTATCTAGAAAACCAACCTCTAGTGTCTCTCAAAAGGCACCAGTTGCAAAAAGAAGGAGATTGGTACAAACTAGGCTTATAGATGAGCAAAGTGATGAGAAGCTCAACCCTCTAGAGAGACAGGTTATTGAAGGACTTTCTTTGTTAAAGGAAAGTAATGATGCACCTGAATCTAACTTTCAAGCCAAGTCTGTAGACTCTCAAAAGGCTACAGACTCTGAAAAACCTAGGGAAGCACCTTAGGATTCTTATATTGAGTCTCCTGAGAAATCTTTTGCTAAGAAGTACAGAAGGTTAATGAAGGCTTATTCTGCACACACACACAAGCCTGTTATTATTACTAACCCTGTTTTGCAGAAAACAGATGCTCCCAAAGCTCCTGCAGAGCCAGACTTTGAAATCAAGAAAACACCTGAACCAGAGTCTAATGTTGAGTCAGAGTCTAGACTGCCTTTAGACTCTGATCATGACACATTTCGGGAAGGAATGCCATTGGATGCAGCCTCAAGTCTAATTGATGAGATCATTATTCCAAGTGATGAGGTACTGCTATTCCTATATCCTTTGGTGGAATCAGTTGAAGATCCAGGGCAATATCAGACTAAATCTCAAGTCTTGGATTTTCTTACAACCTATGAAGCCCTAAGGAAGAGAATGGAACAGGAGCTACAAATGTCTGCACAGGATGTGGTCAAAAATCTATACAGCTACCTATTCAACTCTTCATTACAAGTACAAGCAGTTGGGCTCATAGAAGGCAAGACAAATGAAGTTCTCAAAGCACTAGGTGTGCCAGACTCTGAACAGCAAATTTCAAAGAAGCCTAAAAGGCTTAAGGTCCACATAAGGATGGAATCAGAGTATGTTGCCGAGTTGGAAACTGAGATTGAGCAACCAGTTTTTGACTATGAAGCAATTTGGGATAATGAAATTACCTACAGGACAGCCATTTAATGGATTTCTCATGTTCAACCTCTGTCAAGACAGGTGGTTGACTTTCTAGTCCACATTGTAGGAAAGGTGGCCAACGAATACATCTATACAACCTATGAAGGTAGATTGGATCAACTCAAGGGCTCATATTATTAGAAGATTGCAAGGGAACTGCAGGACTCCTTTAACATGACTCTTTCCCAGACCATTAATGTCATCCATGCAAGGACTTTTCTGAAGGAATTTACGGAGGTACGGAAGCGTGATATTACAATTTTTACCGTAAACTCATATATATGATCGCATATTATCATATAAATCGAGATGGAATCGAAACCATACCTTTAAAGCGATCCAAGTGTGTGAACAAGAGATCCTAGCAGCTACTTCTCAGAGTGTGAAGTACTCTACCTGTATCCACCAAGAATTCTTCCTTTGATGAAGATCTTCAAATAATTTCTAAAACCTTTTTAGAGAGAAAAGAGAGAGAGAGAGATGGAGGCTTGTGTTTTCTCCAAAACCTAGAAGTGTGTTCTTAGATTGATGCATCTCATTCTATTTATAGGACTATCCTAGGGTTTTTCTTATAAATAATATATCAATATATATTATTATATTAAACCCCATATTATAATAAAATGCTTTAATAATAATTTAAAACTATTTTAATAATTATTTCCTTTTCTAAACTATTTAGAAAATAATTCTCTCTCTCATAATTTAAATCTTTTCATCAAAGAAAATATTCTTTTATGGTGTGACCATGTAGGTTCAATATTAAGCCGGTAGTAGAAATAAATAATAATAAACTTTTTATTTATTATTTATATGAATTCTAATAATTCATTAAATATAATTAACTGATTAATTATATTTATTCTACATCGTAAGTGATGCTTCTCAACATATCGCGACTATCCGGATAATATGAATTCACTGCCAAGAACCTGTCAGTGACTAGTTACCGCACAATCAATTCCTTCCACCCTACAATATCCCGATTAAATACAAGGCATGGAACTCGTGTCAAGCCTATTAAATTTAATCATATGTTTTCTTATTCATAGTGCAAAGTTCATATTAATGCAAATTAGAAACTCCTTTCTAATTTCATTCACTCTGGCCAGAGATTCCAGAACTCGCATACTAAGAATAACATAGGATATTCTCTTCCCATACTGGAAGGGGTGGATCCTCTATTGACGTTAACTATCTTCATACACAAATCCCTATGCCCGGAATAGACCTAATGGATGTCCTTGAGACTAAGGACTAAACCAAAACATAGTTCATTATATATAAGATAACTTTAACGATCTCAAGTCTAAGGATACTTGCGCAACTATCACTTAGTGAACAACTATTGACACATGAGTAAACTCCATTAGTTGTTCAATTTATCGAGTCACGTTCAGTGAACTTATTCCTTAATAAGCACCTACATACTAGCTATAGTGTCACCACACAAATGCCTATGAGAACAGACATCCTCCTTAAAGGAGCAAGCATAGTATGTACCAATCTTTGCGGATTCACTAACTTCCAATTAGTTATCCTATGATCAGGAACTGTTTAAGTCAAGAGTCATCATCTTCTAGATCTCACTATTATAATCTCATTATAATTCTAGAAGCTTCACTCTAAACTATGGAACATCTTATTTAAGACACTTTAAACAGATAAAGCCCGTAATAAAACAAATAAGTCTTTTATTAATATTAATGAAATCAAATAAGAATACAAGAAAGTTCTTCCTAACTCATCATACATGATTGGATTTAGGACAAACACTTTCAATCTCCCACTTGGACTAAAGCCAATTACCCTGGTAAGTAATACCCATCTTCCTTTTATGACGATCAAAAAGAATCTGAGACAACGGTTTTGTAAGTGGGTCTGCTATGTTGTTATGTGTGTCAACTCTCTCTATTTTGACATCTCCCCTTTCTATGATCTCCCTAATCAAATGAAAGCGCCGCAAAACATGTTTGGAATTTTTATGAGACCTAGGTTCCTTGGCTTGTGCTATTGCTGCATTGTTATCACAATACAATACAATAGGCTCCTCAACACTAGGAACAACTCCCAACTCAGAAACAAATTTCCTCATCCAAACGGCTTCTTTCGCAGCCTCACTTGCAGCTATATACTCTGCTTCCGCTGTGGAGTCAGCCGTTGTAGACTGTTTGGAACTCTTCCAACTAATCGCACCACCATTCAGAGTAAACACGTACCCTGACATAGATTTGCTATCATCACATTCTGATTGAAAACTAGAGTCGGTATAACCTTCTATTATCAATTCAGAACCACCAAAAACAAGAAAAATATCCTTAGTCCTTCGCAAGTACTTAAGGATGTTCTTTACTGCTTTCCAGTGTTCTTCACCTGGATCGGACTGATATCTGCTCGTCACACTGATTGAATGAGCAACATCAGGCCTAGTACATATCATCGCGTCATGATAGATCCTATTGCTGAAGCATAAGGAATCTTACTCATACGCTCTATTTCCTCAGCTGTCTTAGGAGACATTTTCTCGGAAAGGGACACTCCATGGCTCATCGGCATGAGACCTCTCTTGGAGTTTTCCATGCTAAATCTTTTAAGCACTTTCTCGATGTATGTACCCTGGGTAAGACCTATCATTCTTCTAGATCTATCTCTATAGATCTTTATACCGAGAATGTAGGATGCTTCTCCCAAGTCCTTCATAGTGAAGTTCTTTGATAGCCACACTTTGACTGATTGAAGCATCGGTATATCATTTCCTATAAGAAGTATGTCATCCACATACAACACAAGAAATGTTACCGCGCTCCCACTAACCTTCTTGTAGATACATGGTTCATCTATGTTTTTGATAAAACCAAACTCTTTGATTGTCTCATCAAAACGGATGTTCCATCTACGAGAAGCTTGCCTCAATCCATATATGGTTCGTAGCAACTTGCACACTAGGTGTTCATTCCCTTTGGAAACAAAACCCTCTGGCTGTGTCATATACACTTCCTCTTCAAGTTTCCCATTGAGGAAGGCCGTTTTCACGTCCATTTGCCAGATCTCATAGTCATAGTAAGCTGCAATCACAAGCAAAATCCGAATTGATTTAAGCAGGGCTACAGGCGAAAAAGTTTCATCAAAGTCAATCCCTTGCCTTTGTTTGAATCCTTTTGCCACGAGCCTGGCCTTATAGGTCTCCACCTGGCCTTCCGCTCCAATCTTTCTTTTGTATATCCATTTGCACCCTACAGGTTTCACATCCTTGGGTGCTTCAACCAAAGTCCATACTTGGTTGGTATACATAGAATCCATTTCGGATTTCATGGCACTTAGCCATTTCTCTGAGTCAATACTACTTATAGCCTCATTATAGGTCATTGGGTCGTCATCATTAACGATTGTTAACTCATTGTCATTCTCAATGACAAGGCCATAATACCTCTCAGGTTGGCGAGACACTCTCTCTGACCTACGAATGGGCTGTTCCACAGAAGGTTGTTCAGTCTGAACAGGTGTTTCCTCTTGAACTGTAGTAGTTTGTGTTTCTTGAACTTCATTAAGTTCTATTTTGCTCCCACTGTTTCCTTCAAGGATAAACTGTTTTTCCAAGAAGGTAGCATGTCTGGAGACAAACACCCTATGATCGGTGTAAAAGTAATACCCTAAAGTCTCTTTAGGATATCCCACAAATCTACATTTTACAGATCGAGATTCCAGTTTATCAGGGTCAACTTTCTTGACATAAGCTGGACATCCCCATATCTTAACGTGTTTAAGACTCGGTTTCCTTTCTTTCCATATCTCATACGGAGTTTGAGGAACAGATTTGGAAGGCACCTTATTCAGTAAATATGCTGAGGTTTCCAATGCATAACCCCATAGGAATACTGGAAGATCTGCATAGCTCATTATGGATCGAACCATGTCTAACAAAGTTCGATTTCTCCTTTCTGATACTCCATTTAACTGTGGAGTATATGGAAGAGTCCATTGAGAGACTATACCATTTTCTTTGAGATAATCTAGAAACTCTCCATTCAAGTATTCACCACCTCGATCTGATCGAAGGGTTTTAATACTATGTTTGGTTTGTTTCTCTACTTCATACTTATATTCTTTGAACTTTTCAAAGGCTTCAGATTTGTGTTTCATCAAATACACATATCCGAATCTAGATCGATCATCTGTGAAAGTAATGAAGTAGGAAAAACCACCCATGGCTTGCGTAGACATCGGTCCACATACATCTGTGTGTACCAATCCTAGCAAATCTGCAGCCCTTTCTCCATGTCCACTAAATGGAGATTTGGTCATTTTTCCCAATAGACAAGACTCACATGTAGGATATGATTCAAAATCAAAAGGTTCAAGTAACCCTTCCTTGTGCAATGTCCGTAGTCTATTTTCACTAATATGACCAAGTCTGCAGTGCCATAAATATGTGAGATTTTCATCATCCCTTTTCCTTTTATTAGTATGTTCAACTTGTAGTAAACTATGCTCTACGTCACATACATACAGACCATTATTCAAAATATCACTACCATAAAGAACATTATCTCTAAGAATTGAACATTCATTATTCTTAATAATAAACGAAAATCCAGCCTTGTCTAACATGGGAATAGAAATAATATTCCTCACAATCGAGGGAACAAAATAACAATTATTTAAAACAATAGTCTTGCCCGTAGGCATATGTAAATCAAATAATCCTACAGATACAGCAGCAACTCTTGCTCCATTGCCCATCCGTAGAATAACCTCCTCTTCCTCAAGAGTCCTACTATCCCTTAGTCCCTGCAATGAATTGCAAATGTGAGAACCACAGGCGGTATCTAATACCCAAGTAGAAATTTGATTTAGTGACATGTTTACTTCAATCATAAACATACCTGAGCCAGAAGCGGCAGTCTCACTACCCTTCTTCTTCTTCAGTTCTGCAAGGTAAACCTTACAGTTCCTCTTCCAGTGCCCCACCTTGTTACAGTGAAAGCAAACAACTTTGCTTTTGGGGTCTTCAGCTTTTGGTGGAACTGGCTTCTTCTCACCTACTTTCTTCTTCTTGGGAGGATTCCACTTCCTTTTCTTGGAAGTGGATCTACCACCAATCAGAAAAACAGAACCTTTCTTAGAGGGAAAGTTCGACTCAGCAGTCTTCAACATGTTATGGAGTTCAGGCAGGCTGACATCCAATTTGTTCATGTGAAAGTTCACAACAAACTGCGAGAACGAATCTGGGAGTGATTGCAAGACCAAGTCTTGGCTCAACTCCCCATCCATGACAAAACCAAGTTGCCCAAGACGCTCAATCAGATTGATTATCTTAAGCACATGATCATTCACAGATGATCCCTCCGCCATTCTACAACGGAATAGCTCCCTCGATATCTCATATCGAGCAGTCCTGCTTTGTACATCATACAACTCTTGTAGGCGTACTAGAATGGTATGAGCATCCATGTTCTCATGCTGTTTTTGCAGCTCAGAGTTCATAGATGCCAGCATGATGCACTGAGCAACATTTGCTTCATCCATCCACTTCCTGTAAGTTACATGCTCATCATCATGAGCATCTTCGGCAGGAGCATCGGGTACTGGTGAGTTCAGCACATAGTCCAACTTCTCAGCCCTAAGAACAATTCTTAGGTTTCGAAGCCAATCAGCAAAGTTTGGACCAGTCAACTTGTGAGCATCTAGTATGCTTCGTAGTGATAGTGCAGAAGACATGATGTATATCTAAAATCTGTAAATGACAAACACATAACAACACTTAGCAAATAATCAATTTCATTATTAAAACACTATATGAATCGGGTCTTTATTCATAAGTGGCTCCCCCTAGTTTATCTAATTTATACAACCCTCTAAGTGAAAAATTAAGCATTCATAACGCTAGTGGGAATAGGGATCCTACATTCCATCACACAACCTCGGCTGTAGCACGAAACGCCATGTGATGTTCAGTAGGCAGACAACTCTTGTCAATAACATCTCATGTCATTCCCTAATTAAAACTTTAGCCTCTTGAATAATTGAGTCACGGCTGTGGCACGACAAACTCAATATTCTAAGTCAAGTCTAACCCAACATTTCATACAACTGAATCAGTCTCCAACTGCCCACGGCTGTGGCACGTAACGACTATTAGATTCTAACTCATTGTATACATCTCTATGTAATAGACAAGTATTTCTTATTTCGAAATCAAAGCCATCGGCTGTAGCACGAAACGACAATGATTCAAAAATAAGAACTACTTTCTATCATGTTGGAAGGCTATGACCGACACAAGCCCGTTATGTCATTGGCCAATTACTACTTGATATTATTTTTAATTAAGAGGGATTTTTATTATAAGGTTTATAATTACACATATTTTATAGACACAAATTTCAATTAAATGTTTTCTATAAAGTATTACAATTACTAACCAAATAATTAATTAATAATCAAAACTCTTTTAATTATTAATACTATTTCTAAACCCTTTTAGAAAATAAATATCTCCCTTAATTTAATTTCTTAAATTAAATCAATAATTAATAATATTAAGATCACATCCTTACTATTTTATAATCGAATAAATCTTATTTAATCAATTAATAAAATTTGTTAACTGATTATTTATTTCATAAATAAATAATTATCAACTATTATTAATTAAACAATATTATTTAACAATCATAATCATATTATAAAGAGATTCTTCCTTTTAAATTAAATATTTCAAACCAATAATCGATAATCGGATAATTCCCAGATCGGGGGGAGCATTGTCAAGAGGCGTCACTTAATACCCCTTTCTTAGACAGAATCATCCTTTCTTTCAATATTGAAAATTCATATTTAATTACGTGTTTCGCAAACACAAGAATCTCATGATTGTATATATAATATTATTGTTAGGGCAAGAAACGATTCCTATTCTAGATTTTCTAGAGCACGCCTTATGTTGATTTAGGTTCACCTAAATCTATCATCGCATGGTAAATCTAGGCATATATCTCATATATAAAATTAAATAAACAAGTAAGCATGCAAGAAATATCATGTCATACAATGATATAATGATGTATGGATTTATTATAGTAAAAATTAAAACAATTAATACATGCTTTAAAACACTTTAGGGAATATGGACAGTTCAAAACCTTTATATTAAAATTATTTGACCACTCCATTAAATCCGTCTCGGAAAAACGAATCTAACGATATATTGCACGCCCAAATCGGAGTTACGGAACTCCAAAAAATCAAATTTAATGTGGACAGGAGGGGCGTAACGCATTTATCACACGCGTTACAGCCATTAAAGCCAATTTTCCGGTGTAACGCGTGTGTCGTATGCGTTACAAGCTGTAACGCATTTCATAAATGCGTAATAGACACTGTCGCGCATTCCTTTAATGCGCAACAGCCCATATCCTTGTCTGTTAGCCACGCGCGCGTGACCGCAACTGGGAAAGAAAAAAAATTTGACCGTTGAATGTTACACAGTCTGCCGTTTCGTTTTATACATAAACGTTTATATATATTAACTATTATAATAACTATTATTAATATCTTTATATTTTAATATTAATAAATTAATTAACTATTAATTAATAAATTAATAAAAAAACATAAAAACATCATTTTTGATATCCAACAGCATATTAAAATAACCAAATCAGCCAAGGGTCCTAGTGCAAATATTAATCCATATTTTCTCAACATGCATAATTATTACATGAATTTTAATTAAAACAATTTTAAAAAATTCATAACAAATAATCTATACATCAGAAAATTATGAAAAAAATACCCAGATGATCCACAACACTTGTAGAATCCAGATCAGTGGTCAAAATCTCATGCAAAAAATATTTCGAATTAATTCATAATTAAATCTAAACAAACTTGCAAAAATCATAATAAATCCATACATGCTCCAAAAAATCTGAATTTTTTTACATGAATCTCTATATGCATAACCTAGCTCTGATGCCATTGAAGGAATTTACGGAGGTACGGAAGCGTGATATTATAATTTTTACCGTAAACTCATATATATGATCGCATATTATCATATAAATCGAGATGGAATCGAAACCATACCTTTAAAGCGATCCAAGTGTGTGAACAAGAGATCCTAGCAGCTACTTCTCAGAGTGTGAAGTACTCTACCTGTATCCACCAAGAATTCTTCCTTTGATGAAGATCTTCAAATAATTTCTAAAACCTTTTTAGAGAGAAAAGAGAGAGAGAGAGATGGAGGCTTGTGTTTTCTCCAAAACCTAGAAGTGTGTTCTTAGAATGATGCATCTCATTCTATTTATAGGACTATCCTAGGGTTTTTCTTATAAATAATATATCAATATATATTATTATATTAAACCCCATATTATAATAAAATGCTTTAATAATAATTTAAAACTATTTTAATAATTATTTCCTTTTCTAAACTATTTAGAAAATAATTCTCTCTCTCATAATTTAAATCTTTTCATCAAAGAAAATATTCTTTTATGGTGTGACCATGTAGGTTCAATATTAAGCCGGTAGTAGAAATAAATAATAATAAACTTTTTATTTATTATTTATATGAATTCTAATAATTCATTAAATATAATTAACTGATTAATTATATTTATTCTACATCGTAAGTGATGCTTCTCAACATATCGCGACTATCCGGATAATATGAATTCACTGCCAAGAACCTGTCAGTGACTAGTTACCGCACAATCAATTCCTTCCACCCTACAATATCCCGATTAAATACAAGGCATGGAACTCGTGTCAAGCCTATTAAATTTAATCATATGTTTTCTTATTCATAGTGCAAAGTTCATATTAATGCAAATTAGAAACTCCTTTCTAATTTCATTCACTCTGGCCAGAGATTCCAGAACTCGCATACTAAGAATAACATAAGATATTCTCTTCCCATACTGGAAGGGGTGGATCCTCTATTGACGTTAACTATCTTCATACACAAATCCCTATGCCCGGAATAGACCTAATGGATGTCCTTGAGACTAAGGACTAAACCAAAACATAGTTCATTATATACAAGATAACTTTAACGATCTCAAGTCTAAGGATACTTGCGCAACTATCACTTAGTGAACAACTATTGACACATGAGTAAACTCCATTAGTTGTTCAATTTATCGAGTCACGTTCAGTGAACTTATTCCTTAATAAGCACCTACATACTAGCTATAGTGTCACCACACAAATGCCTATGAGAACAGACATCCTCCTTAAAGGAGCAAGCATAGTATGTACCAATCTTTGCGGATTCACTAACTTCCAATTAGTTATCCTATGATCAGGAACTGTTTAAGTCAAGAGTCATCATCTTCTAGATCTCACTATTATAATCTCATTATAATTCTAGAAGCTTCACTCTAAACTATGGAACATCTTATTTAAGACATTTTAAACAGATAAAGCCCGTAATAAAACAAATAAGTCTTTTATTAATATTAATGAAATCAAATAAGAATACAAGAAAGTTCTTCCTAACTCATCATACATGATTGGATTTAGGACAAACACTTTCATTTTCTAAATAAACACTTGGATGCATTGACTATGGAAGAACCACAGGAGGTAGCAGGTAGTGCAAGGTAGTTGGAGGATGGGACTAGTGCACCAGTGGTGACTAGTGATAAAGATGCTCAGTCTGCCTCACCCACACAAGAACCATCTAGTCAGAGGTTGGGTGATAGTGGGGCAGGGGAGTATGCTGTTAGGCCCTCCTTGACAACTCACCAAAAAGCTGATGAGAACCCCAATGATATGGGAGGACAAACTCTGATTGATGCTCATGAAGAAATTTCCAAATCTATTCTATCAGAGTCTATCCACCTTGAGGGGGAGTCTCATGCACCAACAGTCAAAGATGGTGACACTCAGACTCTGGTTTCTAATGAAGTCATACTGAAGCAGTCAAAGTCTAGAGTAGACCCTGAGACTGGAATACTGGAGCCAACAGACTCTGAAAAGAAAGAAGATGATTGTAAGGGTTCAGACTCTGTTGCTGCTCACCCCTTGGTGGAAACCCCTAGCCTTCAGACATTTGAAGGGGTTCCCCTCCATCAAGGAGGTTCAGGTATTGTAGCATATAATTCTTCTCTCAACCCTTCTTCTGTAGGATTTTTGAGTGCACCTTCCAAATTGAGTGAAAATAATAATAATAATAATAATTGAGAGGCTGGCACTGGTCCAGGCAAAAGGAGAGGTAGATACGGCTGTAGAGAAGCCTGAGTGAGAATGAGAGAGTGGGTGCCCAACCCCACTGTGAGGATGAGAGATTAGGGTATCCTGAACCTAGCTTTACTTATTGGGATCAAGATTTTCCACAGAGTTGGTTCAATGAGTTGAAGCAGGGGATGGATGAAAATTCATTTTTGTTGTTTGACAGAATTCACTCCCTTCACTTATTCACAGAAGTAGCTTTCAAGGATGCTATTGCTGATATTACTACCACTCAAGCTTCTCTCCAAACAACAGTCTCTGACTTAACCACAAAGGTTGATTCAGTAGTTGCAGCACAGTTCACTTTCTCCACAGTCTTAGCACAGATTCTTTTGGTTGTCACAGGTGGTGATGATGTCAAAAAGGGGGAGAAGAAAAGTGATTGAAGAAAGGTGATTCCTCCAGGAGAAACAAATAAGAAATGATTATTTTATACTGTTCTAGATTAATTATTTCATTTTTTAGTTTTGACATCATCAAATCTTGATTTATGCTTCATTGTTTATAAAGCATAAATAGGGGGAGATTGTTAGGAATATATTAATTTGATGATGTACAAAATACTAGAACAGGATTTAGCACAGTCTATCTGCAAGAATCAATCAACGGATATCTATCTGCAAGAAGCAATCGACTGATAAATATCGATCGATAAGTCATCAACTGATAATAAGCCATCGACTGATAAAGCCAATCGAGAACTCAAGTCATCAACTGATATTTATCAATCGAGAACTCAAGTCATCAACTGATATTTATCAATCGAGAACTCAAGTCATCAACTGATATTTATCAATCGAGAACTCGACAACATATATTTCCTGATCGAGAACTCATCAACGGATATATAGTCATCAATGGATATTTATTGATCGAGAAGTCATCAACGGATATTTACCAATCGAGAAGTCTCACAAATACTCGATTGATTAGCTCACAACCTGACTTCTCGAAGCTTAAAGGAGATGAGTATTCGGTTGATTCAAACAGCTAGTTTAAAGGAAAGTCTTCGAAGATCAAAACAAATTTATTGCAGATATGCTATGGGAAGGAAAGGGAAAATTAAGGAAGCTGTCGGTCAGAGTTTACTCTATCAGAGAATACTCGATCAGAGTTTACTCTAACAGAGAATGCTCTATCAGAGATTATCAACCGACAGAGTTTATCAGAAAAGGAAACAGACAAATCAGAGTCTGATTTGGATAGTAAGAAGGAATTCAAGTGCAAGTCTAATTACCTTATTAAATCTATTCTTATCATAATCTGTTTTGTAATTGTATTTGTAGTTGTGTCTATATAAACACAGAGATAGGTTATAATTCAATGTCGAATTATATCGAATTAAGAATTTATATAAAAGCAATATCTTGTAACCTAGCAGCTCTTAAGAACTTTATATCTTGAGAGAGTTTTGTATTCAAGTTCATTATTAATACAAAACAGTATTCCATTCAACATACTTGTGTTCATAATCGATTTACAGGCACTATTACATTCAACCCCCCTTCTGTAATAGATTGATTATTCTGGGAAACAAACCATCCTTCCAGAGGGCACACCTCGAAAGATTCAAAAGAGGGAGAGGTGTCGTCTCCCAAAACTCATATTAGGAAGATTCCCTACCTGCATAAAACCCAATTCATAATATAAAATATCAGAAAGTAAGGCTTACCCTATAGGTGTGTGCGGCTCATGAATCCCATAACTGCTTAATTATAGTTGTGTTGCTTTGACTCCATCCTTTTCCTCGGAGGGTACACTTCATGCCCAGAATATTCATAACTTGCTTCCATCTTGGAATCACATTCAAAATTATCTCTTATCAGATCTGTTCTTCCGGTTTTGTTATTGTGACATCTTTTCTCCTAAGATGCAAAGATCCCCCCTTCTTCTAGCGCTAATTTGTTGATGGAGAAATCTGATAATCAATAAAGATTGAGGTTCTTTACCGGAAAAAGATCTAACGAGACTGAGATGCAGTGGAACGTGGTGGTTTGTATGAAATTGGGGGCCGAGATTGCTAGGTTTTAGAATAATTAGAGTTTTGTTATCTGACGGCTGTGAGCTTTAATAATTCTGACCCCCAATAATGTGCCTACGTACTTCTATTTATAGGTAAAATAGATGATCAAATTCACGTAGTTTTTGGTAAAGTAGAGGCCCAATAGGAAAAGGAGTTTGCTTATTCGAATCAAATACGACAAAGAGGCAGAAGAAACCTACTCGGAAGAGATCTCTATATTTGGACTTATTTGGATAGGTCAAAGGCAAGTATAAGGTCCAAGAACTTCATGTATCCGACGCTGACTCGGAAATCGTGAGCTCTAGCCGGTCCAATACAACTATTTCTAAGGTACCTTGATTGGAGGTCATTGCTAGATCCACCGTAAATGTAGGACTTACCTTGACTGAAAGCCAATACTAAATCCACCGCAAATGTAAGACACTTCCTAAGCCCCCAGATAAGGACAATCCGCTTGAGTACAGAGAAATGATCTTCCAATTTAATGTTAGCAGCACATCATAACTCCCTTACGAGGGTAACCCGAGAAATATAGAGTTATGACCTTTAATTGGCATTAACAGGATGATAGAGACATTATCGGACCAAGGCCATGTGTTACAAGAGACCGAACCAGAATTTATCAAAAATAGGGCGCACCCTCCCCTGTACAAAACTAGAAGCGCCTACCTCAGTGGAAAAGCATGTGTAACAGTAACTATTAGATGATGAAGTTCAACTTGTTCACGGACTAGCATGCATGATAAAAGACAATATATTTATAAAAATAATCCTAGTTGATCTTTGGTTACCTCGCTGTCCCTTTTAGTTGTTGTTTTGATTTTTTATATGTAATTTAACCCGCACAAAAAACTAATTTGACAATTTTTTTAATTAATTTTAAATTTAATATTTAATATTTAATTTTTTTAAAAAAATAATTCATCAAATTATATTTTGTATGTGCATTAAAATATACACAAAAAGTCAAAGAAACACGCAACTGAGTACTTAATTGATGAAGAAAGTCAATTTGTTTACAGAATAGCACGCTTTTATGTTGATGAAGACAATATCTCTAAAGACAATATCTCTAAGATAATAAATTGGTGAGACAATTAATTCATGAGCCATTTTATTCAATATAAAGTGACTGGTATTAGGGGTGAACATAACCCGGCTAACCCGTCCAACCCAACTCAACCCGACCCTTGTTTCGGCCGAATAAACTGAACCGTCCAAAACCGAGGGTTGAACGGTTTAATTTTTTAAAAACCCGTATAAATTGGGTTGAGTTAGGGTTTAACATATTTTGACCCTAACCCAACCCGACCAACCCGTTTACACATATAGGCATAGCCCATTAGGCTCATTTAGTATGAGTTTCTTGATAAAGATAAACCAAACTGATTTAATTATAAAAGGATGTTCTTTTTTATTTAATCTAGGCTCATAAATGTTTTCATTTTTTGTTTTAATTTTATAAGTGGCAAAAATAATATTGACATTGGTGCATCGAAGGAGATACTCAAGGTCAATGCTATCAATGTTATTGATGATTGATTCGTCACAAAAATGTTGTTTTATTTATTTTAAGCTAGCCAATTGTTATTGGACTATTTAATATTTTGAGTTAGATTTTGGATTGTATTTGACTATTTGGTGACTATTTATATTTTATGTCACACATTTGGACTATTTATTTGTTATGAAAAATTGGCATTCGACAGAGGTAGACTATATCAAAGTTATGTTCAGACTTATTTACAGTATTGTTACTTGAAGAAGAGGGTTTAACCCAACTCAACCCAACCTGAATTAATTGGGTTGGGTTACATAAAAAAATTTATATTAATGGGTTCAATTTTTATCAACCCGAATTAATTGAGTTGGGTCATTTTTTGGTTAAATCCCGCCCAACCCGACCCGTGTTCACCCCTAACTGATATACTCATATAACTAATATTTATAATGAATCGCTTTACTCAAATAAATAACGTGTAAGAAAATAATGTAAGATTTAAATATGTCAAAAGAATTAGATTAAATATGTAAATAAATTAAATGAGATATTAGATATAAGATCAATATATTATATAAAATAATTGTATCAAAATATACAGGTAATATAACAAAATTAAAATTCGAAAACATAATAATTGATATTAGATATCTCGTCAGTTAATTAATGAAACTTGAACCATTAAAACTAATCACAGTTTTGAATACCTAATTTTTAAAATAAATTTATATTATATATATTATATATAATTTGAATTTAAAAAAATGAAAATTTAGAAGTAAAATTATTTGAATTTTCGTAAGAAAATGAAAATTTCAAAATAGAATCTCATGTAGTATATATGTTGATTTATTAAATTAAAATACAGAGATCAGAGTTGAGTTAGGATTCAATTTCAAATTTAGCATTTTGTAGACTATATAACCATGTTATATATGTATTGTAAAAAATATATTTTAAATATTAAAATATTGTGTATGTACCCAATCAAGTTAATAATCTCTTATCGCGTAACTTAATACGCTCTAGGTTAATTAAAATATATAATTAAATTAAAAATTAATTTAAGAATATAATTATAAGAGAATAATGTGATATTTTGATATTTTAATATGTTAAATAATTGAATTATATATAAAAATGAATTAAAATACAATATTAAATATAAGATCAAATATATCAAAATATATAAATGGATCAAAATATAATGTTTATATAACAAATTTATGATTCGAAAACGAAATTGTTGATATTATATTATGGCGTCAGAATATGGTCGAATAATGAAACTTAAATCATTTAAAATAATCGAATTTTGAATACCCAATTAAAAAAATTGTATTATTATTAAAATTATTTAAATTTGCGTACGATAATGGAATTTCAAAGTGAAACATATATCGTCTAAATATTAATTTATTAAATTAAAGTATAGAGATTAGAGTTGAGTTAAAAAGAGATTTAATTTCATATTTTCATCTTACATAATATATAACTAATGAAAAGGGTAGCGGCTATTGCGTGAGCCCGTGAGTTTACCCGGTACGCACCTAAAAAAGGTAGCGGCTGCGGTTCCCACAGTAAAAAAAACACTAATGAAAATATAGAGACTGTAGTTGAGTTAAAGAAAGATTTGGTCTCAAATTTAATATCTTGCATAATATATAATTACATTATATATCTATTATAAGAAATATATTTTAAATATTAAAAATTTATTTATGTACATCGCATTCATGAAAGTTTAAAGACAATTTATAAATTAATTAAAATATAAATTATAACAAAAAAATTAAACTAGGAGCCCCTGCTTGAGATGCAAACCTAGTTTTATCAAAAAAAATTGGTGGGATTATAGCTAGTGGTTTATGAGAGACATTATTGAGCCTGTTTGTGTAACATGGCTTTAAGTAAAAAATGACTTCGAGGAGCTTTTGACGTGTTTGTGTACTCCGGCTTTAAGCTAGCTTTTAGGAGAAAAGTTCCATTAAATAAAAAGTACCTAAAAGGTACTTTTGCTTATGACTTTTTGACTTTTCGATTTTTTTTTTTGCTTCCATGACTCTTGTAAAGTATAAATAATATGAATTTAAAATTTTTTAAAGTCAAATTTCACTTAAAGTCAAAATTATTAAACCCCCCATTTAACTTTAAGTTCCATTACCCAAACACATTCATTCAACTTAAAGTAAAAAACTTTACTTTTTCCATTAAGTTAAAAACACCTCCATTAAGTCAAAAGTAACTTATTTTAAGTAATCCCAAACGGCCTCATTATCTACTTATTTACAGGCTTATACAGTAGCTGTAATTTTATATTTTTATTGGATGAAGAAGCTCAACTTGCTCAACTTAGGCTTATACTATTGAACACGACCTTATTTTTACAATAATGAAATTATTGAAAGTGGTTTTGTATAATTTCCGCTTGATCATCCTTGTATTCTATGTTTTTCGTACTTGTTTGATGAAGAAACTCAACTTGATGCGGACGTAGTTTTATCAAAATAATTTGGTGGGATTATAGCTAGTGGTTTATGAAATTTCCTAATTATCGATCTCAACTTCTTCACGAGGTAAGAGATGAAATTCAACAAGTGATGACTGAGCTCAGGCGAATGAAGACATTCTTACCGGATGCTGATTCAAAGATAGATGAACACGAGGTCCGAAATTTGGTTGCTGATGTACGAGTGTTGCAGCGAATTCTTATATGTCTTGTCCCTGAGAAAAAAAATGAAATAACCAAAATGTCTGAGTGATGAACAAAGTTGGGAGCTACTTCAGTTGAAAGTACAGCTTCACCGGGAAGATTGTCTAGGTACATAACTTGCTTGCATTTATTTTATTTCATTTACTATGTTATAGGTACAAAACTAGGAAAAATCTGATGCAATTTGATTCCATTTGAAGTCAATTATATAGACTTTGAAATCCCTATTGTGTACACTTAAGATACAATATTACAGACAGTATGATAACTTATTGGAAAAAATAAAAGGGACACATACCCAATTAACCGACTCAGAGCGGGCTATTGGGAGGGTAGGATGGAACAGTCTCACCTCTACAGACTAGAGAGGTTGTTTTAAGAAAATGACCCCGGACATACCGAATGAGAAACTTGTAACAAATGTCATCATTATTTCAAAGTGTAGGGTTTCACAGAGTTATTATAAGCCTACCGGTACAAGTGTGGTTTTTACGCATACATCTACTTCAATTAGGCTCCGTTTGGGATTATTATTCAAAACTGTTGTACTGTGAAAAAAAATTCTGGTGGAAAAAGTGTTGTCATAAAAATTTGATGACTGTTTGGTATTTTTTTTGAAAAGGTTTGATAATGAAATTTGTAATTATTTTCTACAAAAACTGAAAATCAGTTTTTCCCAAAAGCACGGAGACATACTTTCTCTGACCGTTTTTAGACCAAAAATACTTTTTTCATACCGCAACTGGCGGTTGTTGCTGTTTGCAACAACAATATCAAACGGACCACAACTCTCTTATTCTTTTCTTTTTCCGTTATGTAATGGGATTTGATAGAAATTATGTTAGTTTCTACAGATATTTGATTCTTGTATATTGTGTGTTACAGACATTACCAGAAATGTTCAAAGGATGGAAAAATTGGGAAGAGAAATGGTTAAAAATTGTGGTGGTCTACCACTTGCTATCGTCATTTTGGGGGGAATTCTTGTAACAAAACCTTCTTTGATAGAGTGAGAGAAGGTATATAATGATAGTTTATTTTCCCTCAAAACCGGGAACGGATTGGGAGAAGATTATCAAAGAGAACTATTTAATGTTTTAAATTGGAGTTTTAATGATTTGCCTCCTCTGTTAGAGCCATGCTTTCTATATCTAGGAAAATTTAGTGAAGATCAATGGATAAAAACCGATACGGTATATCAGTTATGGATCGCAGAAGGGCTGGTATTGTCATGTGATAAAAGGGAAGGAGAAACAATGATGCAAGTTGCTGAGTCGTACATGGGGAACTAGTTCATAAAAGTTTGGTTCAAGTCAGAGGTAACGATGTAGAAGCATCACTTACAAAGTTCAGAAGTTGTTCTCTGCATGACATTATTACATTATGAGAGACATGTCTCTATCCCAAGCAAAAGTGGAAGATTTTTACGAAGTTATTGATCTCCGATAACAAAATGATTTTGATCACAATCCTCCTAGGCCCCGACAACTTGTAGTTGAATTTAAGGAGGGATACACAAGCGGAAAAGGTAATTCCTACTATCTCAAGAAAACCAATCGACAACGGTATCATTCAATGATATTTTAAAACATTAAAAACGTTGAGTTGGAAAGATCAACCAAACTCGTAACGTTGAGCAAGTTAGAGACACTGGAAAACTTTAATACGGATTGGTGTATGGTTGAGGATCTACCTCAATTAATCAATCTTCAGAAGCTAACTATAACAACTATTGTGGGAACAAAACTTCAACCTTGAGGAATTAACAATACATGGCATTGGCAAGCTCCCAGAGATGGCTCAAATATTTTATTTGAGCAGCAGCAACTACATAATTCTCTTGCTCATGTATCACCGGCTTAGTACTATCTAATTCTTCCCTAGAAGAAGACCCAATGCCAGTACTGGAGAAGATTCCTACATTCATAACCTTGGATTATACTGCATGTCATTATTTCCATTCTGGCCTATCACGCTTGTTTATTACTTTTTCTTGACAATATTTTTTTATTACTTTAATTACTTATGTGTGTATAATATTAATTTTCTTTTAATTTTTTTGTATAATAACATTGAAATATACCAATGGATGTCAAATAAGAAATAATTTTATTTTTTTTAGAATAATTGACATTTAATTATTTTACATACACTTTAAAAAGAGTTAATCCATAGTTAAAATTATTGTTTTTAAATTTTTATTAATAAAAATATTTAATTAATATTTTAGTCTATAAAAAATTAAAAAAATATTTTAATTATATATTTCAAAAATTATAAAGTATATGCAAAAAAGTCAAATAATAATAATTTATAAATGGAGTATGTGGCATAAAATTTTATCAGTTAGAGTTTATTACTCTCTTTATTTTTTTATATGTTATTTTGACTTTAGACACATATATTTAATTGTTTTGATTGTATATTAAAAATTATTTTTTTATTTTTTTTATTTTTGTTAATTATATTTTATTTTTAGAAAAGAAATATTTTAAAAATAATAATTTTTTTATATAATCAAAATATCTAAAAATGTGTATCAAAAATAAAATTTATATATTAAAAAAACGGAGGGAGCAGAAATCAAGGATGTGCACAAAAAGCTGGGTGCTAATGAAGGTCCAGGTACGTAGTACATAATTAGCTTGCATTAACCAAGTTATATTTTTTTTTGTCACAAAGGAAAGAACTTTCATTACTTTCGAAAATCATCCAAAAGAACCTTATGAAACTCGGGATGGACATCTCCTACCCTCCAACTACGATCAACAATGGAAGAATTGTACCTCGCTAGATAGTGAGCTACCTTATTCGCTGAACGTTTAACAAATATAAACCTCACGTTTTTGTTTCTCATACTTACAAGTAAACTACGACACTCACTCACTACTCTTCCTAGATAAGAAAAGCACACAAATGAACTCCGTATCGCCTGCACAACCTGTAAGCAATTTGATTCGACAATTACGTGTTCGTAGTCTACCTCCTTTAGCCAGCTTAAAGCCTCCCTAATGCTCAACGTCTCTGCTAAGTCTGGACTGATGCTACCGCTCCTCATCTTGCTTTTGCTTCAACTAAACATCCTTCATGATCACGAACAACGAAGGCATGGCTGTACCTATCGGATTCTTTAAAGATGGCTGCGTCAGTGTTGATCTTAACACTATTAATCGGTGGCAGGTTCCAGTGTTCCTCCCCGTCCTCCTCCTGAGTCATGTGTTAGACTATATGAATAAAATTAATTGTATTCTATTATTTTATTTTTGTAACTTATAAATTAATTTTGTAACTCCCTCCATAATGACTAAATATTGATGTGTTCTTTATGTTAGTTCATTATGATAGAGGCTACAATTTTTAATTTATTGTATAAGTTACATATCTTCTACTCCTATATAAGGAGAGTCTTGCTCCATTGTTTGGGGAGAGAAAAAATGGTTACAAGTTTTCTTCATTTTCTAGCCATTCTCATCTTAGAGCTCTAGGTTCTGTTCTGTGAGATAGCAGCGGTGTTTGTTCAGTTCGTAGAAGGCGGATTTGTAAGTGCTTCAAATCACCTTTGTTCGTTGTATCCTGGGAGACAGAGGTCATCACACCTTCAAGCACCATACGGAAGGGACTTATCTGTTTTAAGGATAGCGTGGTTCTCACGTGCCTCGAACTATTCTTGGTATTTTTGTTCTTGATTTCTTGATTTCAGGTATGACACTAAACTATATTTCCTACAAGCTTAAAACAGATCCCATAATTCATATGGATTGGTTTGGTTAATAAACTAATTTATTTGAATTTTTTACATGGGAGTATAGTATTGTGTTAGAGTGCATGAATTTTGGTACATAATTGCTGTTAAATAACATGTTTAATGTTTTATGTACTAGCATGCATGTCTGATTTATACTAGCTTTGTAGTTCGTCTTATATGTATATGATGATTACACGGCTAGATTTGGTATCCCCCCCCCCCCCCCCGTATGTTAGAATAAATATATATGCTTGAATATATGTCTGTGGAGTTTTATGTGATTTAAATTCTACAGTAATTTATTATATCTTACATCGGCAATATTTGAGATACATAATCCTTGTTGCTTAAATTATGTGATTATTCAAAAAAAAAAAAATTATATTTGTATAATAATATTATTCCTCCTTATTAATTATTTGGAATAATTGATGTTTGTTGATGGCTATGTGACTGCTGAGGCAGTGCCTATGTCAAATGTGGTGACCTTTGTGGTGCCTAATATGACTGTACCAATAACCGTTCATGCGGAAAAATCGGAGAAATTTAGTGGACTGAATTTCAAGAAAAATATGAAGAGAGACGGTAACAAGTACTTTGTCACATTTGTGGATGATAGTACAAGATTTTGTTATGTCTATTTCCTAAAAAGTAAAGATGAAATTATAGAGAAGTTTGAACTCTATAAAAAGGAAGTTGAAATTCAACGAGAATATTAAAGTGACCGAGGTCATGAATATGTATCATCGTTTGGTGAATTTTATATGAAGTACCTTGAAAGAAGTGAGCAATGCAATGTTGCTATGTTCAGGGTTGCTTGAAAATATGTGGGGATATGCTGTCTTATTAGCAAATTATCTATTTAATAAGATACCCCTGAAAAAATGAAGAGCATACACCCTATGAATTATGGAAATGAAAGAATGCTTCCTATAAAGTCTTATAATTGTGGGGGTGCCTTGCAATTAAAGGGTTCTAGTATCAGAACAAAAATAGTAAAAATTGATCCATAGATAGTGGATTGTATTTTTTTTGGGTATGTATATAGGTGCTTGTGCATGAGTCGAAAATACTTGATATACACAAGACTACAATAATGGAATCGAGAAATGTTTCATTTTTTGAACATGTGTTTCCACTTAAGTCCAAAGAAAGTAAGTTAATCGAAAAGGACAGGTGAAACTATATCTTAAAATGATGAATACTCTTAACTCTATTAGACAACTACTCTCAACTGAAGTTATCACTATTGATTTTATCAGATCAAAAGATAACACTGCGGATCCGCTAATCAAGGGATTAACAAGAGAGTTAGTTGAGAAATCATCGAAAGGAATGAGACTAAAGCCCATAATAAAAGTCGATACAAAGGAAACCCAACCATGTTGACTGGCGATCCCAAGATCATGGTTCAATGGGACAACCTAACTGTAAAAACTTAGTGAGATCACTGTGGGGGTTCTACTCTCAGGTCCATTCCTATGATGAAAAACAGTGATAAAATATGGATAAGGCTAAGCTATGCTTTTAATGATCCTTGTGTGTCGATAAGTCGAACAAAATAATACAATGGTATTATTTAAAGAGATCACCTATGTGAGTGAAGTGGGGTCGCTTCAAGAAAGAATTGTGGGGCTAATTCTGGGTAAAACTCACAGAACCAGGCTAAAGCTCAAGACCAAAATGGGCTTAACAGTGAGAACTGAACAAATATAGGAAATACTCCAGTGGGGTATGTATCATCATTTCACAATACAGAAAACAGTTCAAGGTCAACGCGACTACTGATTTTCTAGAAATGTAAATATGTTCTTACAAGGGAAGGTTCAAGGGGTAACGCCTACCTATTCTATGCTGGTGTCGACCGTCGCTCTATCTCCGTGTCAAAATTTCCGTTTTACAATATCAATTTTATTCATGTGGGGGATTGTTAGACTATATGAATAAAATTAATTGTATTCTATTATTTTATTTTTGTAACTTATAAATTAATTTTGTAACTCTCTCCATAATGACTAAATATTGATATGTTCTTCATGTTAGTTCATTATGATAGAGGTTACAATTTTTAATTTATTGTATAAGTTACATATCTTCTACTCCTATATAAGGAGAGTCTTGCTCCATTGTTTGGGGAGAGAAAAAATGGTTACAAATTTTCTTCATTTTCTAGCCATTCTCATCTTAGAGCTCTAGGTTCTGTTCTGTGAGATAGCAGCGGTGTTTGTTCAGTTCGTAGAAGGCGGATTTGTAAGTGCTTCAAATCACCTTTGTTCGTTGTATCCTGGGAGACAGAGGTCATCACACCTTCAAGCACCATACGGAAGGGACTTATCTGTTTTAAGGATAGCGTGGTTCTCACGTGCCTCGAACTATTCTTGGTATTTTTGTTCTTGATTTCTTGATTTCAGGTATGACACTAAACTATATTTCCTACTTCATGTAACCCATAAAACGGTCGAAAGTTTTGTCTTGAACACTTCTCCATTGGTTAAGAACTGAGATTGCTGACTCGATCACCTCGGTTGAATCTAGACTATGTTGATTCCACACCAAATCGTTCCTGTTTTTCCACATCATCCAACAAACCATTACTATAACATGTATGTCTTCCACTCGCTGCTGATCAAAAACCAGCTGCAACCAGTCTTGAAACAAGTTAAAATCCCCAGAAAGCAGAGGAAGGTTAGGTCGCGACCATACAGTCATAGCAAAAGGGCATAGCACCAGAGAATGCAAAGTATTTTCATTATGAACATTACAAATCGGACAAATGGCTGAAATCTGCACCTGTTTCTGGCGAAGCAAATCCTTTGTTGGTAAGCAATTCGATGCTGCTCTCCGTAGAAAGTTCTTAATTTTTGGTGGGATTTTCAAATTCCACAACTTCCGCCAAAAACCTGATTTAAGTACATAAATGAAGCTACACTTCTTGCCGAGAGTAAAAACCATGAATATAACAAAATACTATTGAATTACACTTCTTTCCGTACAAAATTGTTTTTTTCTTTTTGGTTAAGCATATAATTTATATAAATTCAACAGGAAAAATACATCATCACGGAAGGTTTGTTTAGTGAAAATCAGTATTTTAAGATGCACAATGTGCTCGTACTGATACCTTTTGTCCAAGATAGTCGGGAAACATGCAGCACCTGTGATCTTATAATTTGTATGCATTAATTGCCAATTTATTTATAACTACCTCTAAATCCGTGCAAGACACGGATATGTTCTGGTTGAAATATCATATATGTTTCTACTTTTTATTTTAAGATGTTTTTTTTTTATTATAAATATCATGTAAATTTATAGAAATAATTAAGGTGTGTATGAATTGTTGCAAACTTGTAATTAGTTAATAAAAACCATTTAGGTGTGTCTAATTTTATTTTAAAGGCCCTGGTGTATATAATTCAAAAAGTAACCATCATGATAAAATTCAATTTATCTTAACATTTCATCAAATAAGAAGCGTCTAATTATTTGTTTAAGTGTTAGACCTCATCATCATCTTTATTTGCTCTCAATTGAATTTGGTGGATTATACTCGTGAAAATTTAAAAATAGCGGAGGGGTTGGAGTGGCTACTAGCAATAGAGATATAACTCATTTGGTTCCGGAACATCTCCAACATCAAACTTGAAACCCTTTAGAACTTGTTACAGATACTATAAAACTCTCTGATGCACTGATCCACCATTATTAATAGTAATGCAAAATGCATTTCAATTGGAGTAAACCGTCCAGTCAAAACAGATTGTTAGTCGTTTCGTTGACAAGAATAAAAACAAAAATTTCTCTTCTTCTGATAAAGAATTACAAGTAGAATCATCGGAATCAGCATAAACATTGCCGAAAATTTTCAGATACTCTCTGTCATTTAAATTATTCCAATCACTTTCTGATGTTTCTTCTTCTTCCCCAGCTATCAAATGAGCTCTTCTTTCTTATAATAAAAATTCAAACTTTGTAACTCATGACGTCATTAATCCACTTAAATTTTATGTTTCTCTACCCCAAGTCACTTTTGACCCTCAAAGGTTATTTCTTTTCTTATTTTTACTATTTCAAGTCTCCCCCCTCTCAGAATTATGTATAATTACAATAAAGTTAAATAATACACATATTGACTATAAAAGGGAATTTGAAAAATATCTATTTACTACTTTCATTTGATTTTTCCTGGATAAAAGAGAAAGTTTTAGTTGAACTAAACTAAATGTTTTTTAGTTGTTGTTATTGTTATTCTTGTCATGTTTGGTTACTTTTTTTAGTATTGTATAGCTACCGAATGCAAAGAACTCATTTATAACTTTTACTACAAATAATTCTCTTTTAAGATAAATACACTCTTGTTAGCACTCAGAAGTTGAGAGTTACTACCACAGAATTTTCCCAAAGTAGGTAATCTATTTGATACTTATTGTAATATAATTTATTTAAAATAGTTTTTCTTTCAAATTAATTTGAATGCTTAAGTAACTTTTCTAGATTTCAATTTCTAAGAAAAATAATATTAAAATTATTTATTTTAATATTTTTGAAATTACATTTATAATTGTTAAAGTTATAGTATACATAAAATTTAAAATATATGTATATCAACATGCCCAATATACTTGTCAATATAACTCTTCGAATTTGTTCTAAATTTTAATTTTTAAAGAAAAATTATTAAGAATATTTTTTTAAAGTTTTTAACTATATTTGTCCTTATTAAAATTATAGTATTTATAAAACCTAAAAAAATATTTTTCATACAATTTGTAGTTGGTATTATAAGACTTAACATCTCTTATCTAGGTAGCGTTGTGATAATTTTTTTGTCATTTTTATATTCATATTCATATGACTTTATCGCTAACTTGATTATGTATCGTTAACTTGTTAGATTTATTTTGTTTTCGGTGATTATTGTTTGTTTCATAATTTTGTAAAAAAGAATAATCAATATAAAATAATATATGTTTGAAGAATTTAGTACTGTGACTTTTTCCCTTATATACGGTCATAATAGATTGGACAATAGTAAAAAAAAGAAAATAATTTAAATCAAAAATTCAATTAGATGAGATTAAGAAAATGTATTATACACATATAAATGTTAATTATAAAACAATTAATATATATCAATAAACATGATATATGATATGGAATAATTAAGAAGACAAATATTAATTGTAAAACAATTAATATACAATAATAATATGTGATATTAATATGTAATTTTTAGGTAGGGATTAAATGGTTATTTCATATAATTAAATTACAATATATACTTATTAGACAAGGGTTAAGTTATCGTTTCACACTATTAAATTTACTCATGTTGCTCTATTTTATATATAATATATATAATAATAGATAGATTATCTCCCTATTTATCTCATTAATTAATATTGTTAAGTTTAAAATTATTAGCTAAAAAAATAAACCACATTTTACCAAAAATTAACTAATTAAAATTTTATTTTCTTTTAATAATTCAAAAAAAATTACAGAAATTTCAGTTTTACAAACACTCATGGGCAAAACCAGGGAGGGGGGCAACGGGAGGCTGAAACCCGGCTAGAGTCAAAGTAATCAATTTTTTTTATTTTTGATCATTTTAAAGCTCTCATTAAATAATAACTTCTATTTTTTGCAATTCTAATTCATCGACTTACGATTCTAGTACTTGTTAGTTGTTGTTATTTCTCGCGCTATCACACCATCCGTTCTTGGATAAGTTAAATTACAATTTTCAGAAAAAATATTTTATACATTTATCTAAATTTCTTGATTTTACTCCTTATTTTACAACCGTTTGATTATAGTTTTCCAAAGAAGTAATATACAATAAAACTAAAATAAATTTTCAATTAAATTGATTTACACGGTATAATTGGTTAGAGTACACTATTACATTACTCTCATGAGATTTCAAAGAAATGGATTGTCATTTCTTTTTCTTTTTCACGCATTAAGCTAATGAATACGTTTATTTGTTAATATGATGTCATGTCCGGTCCGATCATGGTTCAGTAAAGATTTTAAGTAAATTCGCTTGGACTATGTTATGTGTCAAGGAGCCATACTATTTATAGTGTCATCTTCTTAAATCGGAGAGGGCACATTATCTATTTTTTTATAATAATTAAAAAGTAGAAAAAAACATTAGAAGTGCTCATTCAACTGGTTTCGCAACAAAAACAAAACATATCACATATTTTTCATATATATGAGATAACAATGATACGAGATGTTAAATTTTACAAACGCTTGAATATAGATTTAGTTGACAATTCCTGTTGTAAGTTTTACAACAAGAACCTCATTTTTGAGTTCACGGTGAATTTTAGAGTTTTTTTAACAAAGAAAATTTTATTTATATTAAAATTTTGAGTACCGACTATCTTAAAATCATGGTTGCGCCACCGCAAACACTACTGCTAAGTTAAATTTTTTAATATAATATATATACTGTTCGCATATAATATTATAAAATATATTATTCTTAAATGATTAGGATATACATGGTATCGATTGAACAAATCTCTAAAAATATATGTGTAATGTTCCTATCAAGTTGGCACCACATAAAATTATTTATTTATTAAAATTCTAGTGTATAATATATAGAAAAAATGTTGGGTTCAGATTCGAGACAGAAAACACAATTTCCATATCAGTCTTGCACATCTATACTACCTATGCTATATTATTAAAGTATGTTATATTATTAAAGTCGAAACATTTAAAGTTTGGTAGTCAGTCCGTCATGGATCGGTATTTGGACCGAATAGTTAATTTATTCAATTTTAAAAATCGCTAGGCGTGTCAGGCGGTCAGGGTACCTTCTAGCGATTAATCGGTAAATCGGGTATTAATCAGAATGATTAATCGAGACATTAATTGGATGTATTTAAATATTATTTTTAATTTTTATAATTATATTAACTATAAAATGTAAATTTTAAAAATTACTTACATATATATTAATCATAGAAAATTATTGTTAATATTAAAAACAATAATTTCAATATTAATAATTAAATATTTAAATGTAATTTATATATACATATAAAAATTGAAAAAAAATTGATTTTGACCGATTTATAACGTCTAAAACTGATATTGACAATTTCTACCGCCTAATAACGATTTTAACTGATTTTCACAAAAAATGCCTAATTTCAATTTTGACCGCCTAGTGTCGATTTTGACTAATTTTTTAAAAAATCGTCTAATTTTCCACCTATCACCGAATCGGGATGTTTCTCTCCTGCCTAGGCGCCGCCAAAGACCGATTTTTAGAACACTCAATTTATTATTGGGTCTCATTTTAAAATATTAGTTTTCTAACTAAAATCTATCAATATATATATTTATATATATCTATATCTATATCTATATCTATCAATATATATATATATATATATATATATATATATATATATATATATATATATATATATATATATATATATATATAAAGGAGAAGATAGAGACGGTTTGGTGGCGCTCTCAAATCGTTATCAATGTATTTTTCTAATTTTTTCAAATTTTTGAATTAGTAAATGTGACGACCGAAATACGGGGGTTAGCAGATTCGATGGAAATCAACAACTCAACATATTGGTTTACAAGACAATACATCTCCACAAATATAAATAACATTACAACTCCTCTCAGAATAAACTCAAATAAATTTCTTGACATACACTGGCTATGCTAACAAGATAAACCAGAACAAAAAAATTTATTAACTTTATTCCCAGCAGCTCGGTAAACAGCTCTACAGCTTTCCCTTGCCCTTAGAGTCTCTTCTCTTCTTCTCTGTAGGGATGTAAACATAAGGGGTGAGCGAAACAAAACTCAACACGTATAAATCCTAAATCCAAGATTAGACAACTAGATATCACGACGAATCAAAAAATAATAAATAAAACTAAACAGGGCAAGGGTTACAAAGATAGGAAATTTAAATATCAACGAGTACCTCAACTCGAATAAAGGAGCAGTGAAATTGAATGAGATGGATTTCAACAACAAGAATATCTTGAAAAAAATTCACTGCTCAAATACAATTTAATAAATCCATGTCTGACGGCTAGGTACAGTTAAGTACCAATATCTCTAATGTCCGAATGCTCAGTTGACCAGAGTTTATAAAATAATTTCTCAAAATATTTTTCTCTTGTATCTCGAAATAATCTCTTTTAAGTATCTCAAAATACTTCCATTTATCTCAAAATAAATTAAAGAACTCTATCTCAAAATAAATTAAAGAATTCTATCTAAAAAATATACAAATAGTTGACCCACAAATAGTCAACTCGACAATAATAGGAAGTCAAAAATAATATGGAAACTCAATTCCAAAATATAATTTAAAACACTCGATGAAAAGATGAAGAAACACTTCCTCTATTAATAAATAAAATAATTTTTGAAACTTTGATGTAAATATTACTCGGATAAAATAATGAGATTTTAAAATAAATCCCTCGTAAGATTTTTAGAAAATATTTAAGAAAACTGAAAGTTTAAATAACTTTTTAAATCTCGAAGAATAAGAGTTTTGAGATCGAATAAGAATATTCTTAAAATAAAATAATTGTGAAGATCGGATGGAAAGCTCTCTATTTTAATAAGATTATCCTTAGAAAAACAACTTTTTGAAAGAATTAAAGATAATAAACATTTTGAAAGATTTTGAAATGTTCTCGAAGTTTTGATAAACCAAGTTTGTGAAATAATTCAGGATGATCAAGACAACACTAGCAATAATATCAATGGATATAAATCCACAAGTCAAAGTAATGCTCAACATACTCGATTATATAAAATAAATCGAGTACACAATAATTCAGATAATAAATCAGGTCACATTGTATACCTTAATAGGCTTCCAATTCTTATCAATTGTGGAATCAAGAAGCACAATCAATAATTTGAGGATAAGAGTGGAAGTACACTTACCTTGTGCAGGAGGTACGCAACACCTGGAATAAATACTCAGAAACACTCTTAATCTTTATCTTGCTTTGTCACAAATCGACAGTCTACACCAACAATATAAATACTTTTTAACAACACCCTATTTTAGGGCCTCCATTAAATTCCATACATTCGAGGAATCTAGTAAATCAACTCTAATTAAATATTTATTAAATCGGTTCAATCTATGAAGAAATAATCTCCATAAATGATTTAGTGAATTTTAAATACCCAATATTATTAAATAAATCCATTTGGGCATTTATTATTTACTAATATTACAAGTAAATTAATTTCCATAAATATGAAAATTAATTTCCTCAATTGAGTCCCAAAACAATTTATTAAACAACAATTATTCAATAACCACCATTTTCATCCTTATTACACCAAAAATCCAAAAATAAACCAAAGTGAGTCTTACCCACTTCATCTTCTTCCTCCCACCATCTCTCTCTTTCTCTCTCTCTCCCTCATCTATAAAAATTATGAAAAGTTTTAAATTAATAATGTTAAGATCTAAACGTTTACCACTATGCCAAAAGCAGCTACTTGTGGAGAAGGCGCAGCTTATAATTTTTATATTGTAGCAGTTAGCGCCACGTTTCGATTTAGGAAGATGTTGACACTCCAACAATCCCCCCCCCCCAGCATCTGCCAGTACTAATAAGTCCATTTTAAGAGACAATGGTTGCACATCATGTCTTTGGCATAATATGCGCCCTTGGCATAATTATGCGCTCCGTGGGATTCGAACTTGTGACCTGCTCTGATACCAATGTAACTGTTTTGAAGAAAATCCTGCACTACATGAAAATCTTGAGGAGCATCAGTCTTATTTAAAAGAGATATATAGTTTGTAGCAGCAAACGAGTAGTTTTGAAAAGTATGACCTTTGGATGCCATTGAAAAACTAGAGATTTAAAGGTTTAAGAAACTAGGGTTTCTATGAAACGAGAGAAAAAGAAAGAAATATTTGATGTAGATGAATAATTCAAAGTGAAAATAAGAATGAAACTATTCTCTCACATTTGCATATTCTTAGTAGTGGGACACGTGGCATAAAATTATTGGAAGAGTAATGAGTAGTGCAATTCTCAAAATACAGTTGGTGTGTGTATCTGTGTATACAACTGACACGTTTTTCGTGACATACACGCGCCCTATGATTAGACAATCAGAGAATAGCTCAGAGTTTAGTGCAAACAGAGTTTATCATATAATCAGAGTTTAACACAAACAGAGTTTAACATGTAATCAGAGTTTGTAGAAATCAGAGTTTGCATAATATGTCAGAGTTTACCATGTACTATAACAGAGTTTACCATAAACACTTATAACTTATGATCAGAGATTAGATGTTCCAATGATCAGAGTTTACTCCTATTTCCATCAGAGTTTACCACATACTCTGAAAGAGTTTGTCATATACTCTGATTGTCTGCTATTTGCTATTTGGAGTTGATCCACTTGTCACCATTCCTAATTCAGAAACCAATCTTGTAAAAGTTACTTCACACAGTGGTTTGGTGAATATGTCTGCTAACTGTTGATCTGAGGGAACAAAATGCATTTCAATTATTCCTTCCATGACATGTTCCCTTATGAAGTGATATCTGGTACTGATGTGATTTGTCAAAGAATGTTGAACTGGATTTCCTGTCATTGTAATAGCACTTTGATTATCACAATAAATAGGAATTTTAGAAAAGTTCAAACCATAATCTAACAGTTGATTTTTCATCCATAAGATTTGTGCAAAACAGCTTCCTACAACTATATATTCAGCCTCTGTTGTTGATGTAGAGATTGATTTATGTTTCTTACTGAACCATGAGACAATTCTTCCTCCTAAGAATTGACAACTGCCACTTGTGTTTTTCCTATCAATTTTGCATCCTGCGAAGTCATCATCTGAATAGCCTATTAATTTAAAATCAGACTCTCTAGGATACCATAAGCCAAGATTAATGGTGCCTTTAAGATATCTGAAAATTCTCTTGACAGCAATCAAATATGGTTCCCTTGGATTTGCTTGAAATCTAGCATATAGACATGTTGCAAACATGATATCTGGTCTACTTGTAGTTAGATAGAGTAGAGAACCAATCATGCCTCTGTATGTTGTAATATCAACAGGTTCTCTAGTGTCTTGATCAAGTTTTATTGCAGTAGCCATTGGATTTGTAGCAGATGCAGAGTCTTGCATTTGGAATTTAGTGAGTAGATTCTTTGTGTATTTAGACTAATTAATGAAAATTCCTTCCTCGGTCTGTTTTACTTGTAATCCTAGAAAATAACTCAATTCTCCCATCATGCTCATTTGATACCTGGACTGCATTAGTTTTGAAAATATTTCACAGAGTTTCTCATTAGTGGAACCAAAAATAATATCATCAACATATATTTGTACTCATAATAAATCATTACCTTGAGTTCTATAAAACAAGGTTTTATCAATTGTACCTCTAGTAAATCCACTTTCAAGTAGAAATTGAGCCAGAGTTTCATACCAGGCTCTTGGTGCTTGTTTGAGTCCATATAAGGCTTTATCTAGTCTGTAGACATGATTTGGATATTTTGGATTGACAAAGCCAAGTGGTTGTTCAACATAAACTTCTTCTTCAAGTTCTCCATTTAAAAATGCACTTTTAACATCTATCTTGTAGACCTTGAATTTCTTATGTGCAGCATAAGCAAGAAAAATTCTAATTGCTTCAAGACTAACTACTGGTGCAAAGGTTTCATCATAATCAATGCCTTCCTATTGAGAATAACATTTGGCTACTAGTCTTGCTTTGTTTCTTGTAATGATTCCATCAGAGTCTGTCATGTTTCTAAACATCCATTTTGTGCCAACAATAGATCTATTCTTTGGCCTTGGAACTAGGGTTCAAACTTCATTTATTTCAAACTCATTCAATTCTTCCTGCATTGAAGTAACCCAATCTGCATCCTTCAAAGTATCTTCATCCTTCTTTGGTTCTGTTTGAGAAAGAAAACTATGAAATAGACATTCATTCTGAGTAGTTTTCCTTGTCTTTACTCCACTTTCTAGATCACCAATAATTAGTGTGTGATCTTTTGTCCATTTTCTTGGATGTGGAAAATTTCTTGAACTGGATGTTCCCTCATGATTTGTGCCTTCAAAGAATGATTCTTCTGTAAATGCTGATCATCCCCCTGAAGATGTACTTCCTTCAGTGTTTGATGTCTCAGAGTTTATGTACTCAGGGTTTGAATTATCAGATATTGAGTGATCAGAGTTTGTGGTCTCAGAGTTTGATTGATCAGAGTTTAGGTTTTCAGAGTTTGTGTTTGACAGAGTTTGGTTAGACTCTGATATTTCAATAACTGTGGTTTGTTCTCCAATATCAGTATTTGATTGATGTTGCTCCCCCTCAACATGTGTAGAATCTTCAATTTCTATTTCAATCATTTTTGAATCAGAGTTTAAAGAATCAGAGTTTATCTCACAAGAGTTTGGTTGAACAGTGTTTAACTCATCAGAGTTTGGTTCAATAGAGTTTATGTTCTGCAATTCATTCTCAAATCTTAGAGTTTCCTATGCATCTTTATCATGTAATTCATCTATTTTTCCTTCATAAAAAGAGATATTAATTGATTCCATGACTATCCTTGTCCTTAAATTGAACACTTTGAATGCCCTTGAAGAAGTTTTAGAAGTTGTTACATAACCAACAAAAATTCATTCATCTGCCTTAAGTTCAAACTTCTTCAATTGTTCAGGATGTGTTTTAAGAATGAAACACTTGCTTCCAAAGATGTGAAAGTATTTGACATTTGGCTTTCTTCCCTTCAGAGTTTCGTATGGAGTCATTCCATGTTTGTTTATTAAAGAACAATTCTGAGTAATGCATGCAATATTCACAGCTTCTGCCAAAAAATAAGTAGGTAGCTTTTCCCCTTCTAGCATTGTTTTGGCAGCTTCAAAATATTATATTCTTGAATTAGCATAGATCTTCTATTTTTCTTGATTTCCTTGGGTCCTTGACATTGAACCTCTAGTGCATCCCAGATCTCTTTTGCTGTTTTGCATGCTACTACCCTGTTGGACATTATAGAGTCAAGACTGTTATGTAGTATATTGCTTACCTTGGCATCTTTGAGGACTTCAAGTTTTTCTTCATTGGTCCATTCTTTCTTGTCCTTTAGGGTATAATATTCAGGGATTTGTCTTCCTTCCGTAATTGTAGATGACACTAGTTTGGTTGGTAGATACTGGCCTGTATAGATTCTGTCTAAATAATCAGGATCAGTTACTTCCAGGAACATCATCATCTGCACCCTCCATGTAGGGTATTCAGCTTTCTTCAAGATTGGAATTCTTGTTTCCAGTATAAGCTAGTATAAATTAAAGTTCAAGCATCAAAAAATAAAACATAACGAATTAATCACTGAGTTATTTACATTCAACATCTAATACATCATGGATCAAACTCTCTTGAATGCTTTGAATAACAATAGAGACGATTGGATGATAAGAGTTAGAGTATGCAGGATGTGAGATGCAATCAATACATAAACATATGATTAATTTAGTCTTGACATGATTTTAATTGATGAGAAGGCTTTTTTTTATTATTTATTAATTTATTACAATTATGCATTTGTACTAACTTTTTGATACTTTAATTTATGATAGGAAAATCTTATCCATGTAACGATTCGAAAATATCTACTTTTTCGATTCAAACATATTTTGGAAGAAGGGTCTTTATATACCATTAAAAACTTAAAACTAGTTGCAAGTACCGGCTGATATAGACAATTATCATGTGAGTTTAAAGTGATGTTTCTACGTACAACGGCCCCAAAAAAATTGGAAAAAGGAATCATCAATATACCACTACATGGATTTGAGTTCATATGTCCTGATATAATTGAAACACTTGTTAATGACACTAATATACAGTAAGGTATTTTGCTAAAATAAGATATTATAAGTCACACACATATATAATTTTAAATTATATTCTTTAATATTTATATAATGTTACTAATATTTATCTAGATGTCGTGGGCTGTTTGACCCACATTGGTGACATTGATATTGTTAGCCATAGATGAGAAAGAAAGAGATCTTAGAATCATAACAGATTAGTAAGTTGTGAATTATAATACAAATATATATTTTGAAATTATTGTTTGATTTTATAATATTTATAAATTTAATAATACTATTTTAATTTAATATAATTTTGTTATATCAAATTTTATCGTATGCAGTTTAGTCATCAGTCATGTAACTTTGTGGGAAAAATTATAAAAAAAATCTAAATTACTTTATATTCTCCTAAAATTTCTTCAAATTATAAATAAAAAAAACTATGTTACTTTATATTCTCCTAAACTTTCTCCTCAAATCAAATTACCATCTTAATATTTTCTTAAATTTTCCTTTAAAATAAATTACTATCTTAATATTCCCCTAAACCTTTTTTTTTCAAATCAAAATTATCATTTTAATACTATCCTAAACTTTCTTCTCAAGTAAAGTTATCATCTTAATATTATCATTATATTATATATATATATATATATATATATATATATATATATATATATAAAGGAGAAATCGGAAACGGTTAGGTGGCACTCCCAAATCTGATCCCGAACATGATAATGTAAAATTTGAGAACAAGAGATATTTCAATGAAGAGAAACAAGTTCAACAAGAAACGGGTTAATGGCTGCCGAGAAACGCATGTAATTTATTTAGTGAATTAATTGTGAGAATCGTGTTATTTATAAAATTTGAGAATAATGAGAAAAGACTCAATGGACAGAAACACGTCCAATGAGAAACGTCTCAATTTCCGTTGCGAAATGTGTATTATTCATTTAATGAATTATTTTAATGAATATGTTATTTAGAGAATTTGAGAATCACGAGAGATCGCTTAATAGAGAAAAATATGTTTTACGAGAAACGACTTTATAGTTGCCGCGAAAAGTGGTTTAATAAACTAATATATATAATAGCTGGGGATTAAAGGGATGATGATATGACAGCTTTAAATCTGTTTTTACTATTTTTTCTTACATTCTGGTTGATTGTCTCCCTATATTCATGCCGCTGGCCTTCTTCACTAGGTTAGTAGTCCAGTTCTTCATTCAACCACGGTTGGATTCTATTGTCATGCATATTACATGATTTTATTAGTAAACTTTAAAAGTAAACAAATAACTTTAATGAAGTAATAAAGATTATAAATTTAAATATAACTAATACCTCAAAAATATTTTTTTATAAAAATATGCTATTTTTCTAGCATGAAAGTACATAGTTTATTTTTAAATATTTATACCATATCCACACCCCATCATCTCGACTACATAATTTTTAAATTTTATTATATTATATATTTTGATATGATGTATTTTACATATTTATTTAGTTAGTTCTCGAATAGCTTTGGTTAATATATCTTTCTTGAATTTCTAAAACGTGTATTCTTAAATTATTATGAATTTTAAGGACCCATTAAATTAATTAATTATATTATTATTATATAAGTCATGGTTTTTATTGCCATTTATAAACTTGCGATGAAATTTTATAAAGAAATTTAAAATTTTCATTTTTTTCATTTTTTTAAATATTTTTAAATAAATAATATTGGTATAATAAAAATAAGATTTTATTAAAAATGTAACTAGGTAAACTTCAATTTTATTATTTTAACTATCTTATATATCTTTTTTATGTATAGTTACTAATGTACAATTAAAATTATTTATAAAATTTATAAAATTTTATTCATTAATTATTAAAAATACACTTTCTCATAATATGAGAGTGAAAATGATCTCAATTTATCGAGTTTAGTGAATTGCTAGACATCAATTATCACGATTCTATTGAATAATTATGATTAATAAAATTTTATCATTTTTATATTCTATATTATAAAAAGAAAAAACGTAAACAAAGTTGAGCTGAACAACTAATAAAAGTCTTAATTAAATTATTTTGATAATTAAATTTTTGTAAGCGAAATTTTTATGTAAGGAATGTCAGCTAACTGAAACTTAGTTTAGAAATATCTAACATTTATCAATTTCAATACTATTCAGGATATTTATATTCTGATTTCTGAATATTTGTACACAAAAAAAAATATTTATATTATAATAAATACTTCCTCCGTCCTATTTTATATGATCTTTATTTCTTTTTGGGACGTCCCAAAAGAATGATCCTACTATATTTACTATTTTTTACTATTTTTTACAATTTCAAGGCCCTAAATGCCCATGGAGCACGTACCGTAAAATGCGGAGAGAGTTGTACGCATACAAGATATGTGTATACAATTTTATTATATAAATATTTTTAAAAAAAAGCTGAATACACAATACACACTTGTGTACATAGTTAGAACACACACATGGTTCTTGCGTGTATAGTGAATAAATAGCATCTTCATTTTATATTGGCGTAGCCGAAGAATTTACAATTCCTAAAATTCAAAATACATTTTCATTCTCTCTCTGGACACCAAAATATATACATATATCTGTTGAATTAAACAAGTCAAATTACGAAAAGATGGATGAAATGATTGTAATTGATTTGTTAAAGGATTGCTCGAAAAACTTGTTAATTTCACTTGTAGATAAAGAAGTCATTTAGACTTGAAATTTTGTTGTAGATCTCAACACACTGCAGCAGAGGTTGGAGGTTGGAATCAGTTGGTCTTCTTACCAAAAATTTAATTATATCTAATGTTGAGCATTGGTTTAATAGCTAAAGTTGAAAGTGAGAATACCCCGTATGAGTAGACACTTGGTAAAAAGTCAATCTTCCCGTAAATAGGTATATCAGGCCGAATATATTAAAAAATAGGTATTTTGATTATTTTCTATATATATTATGATAGTGTTTTTTTTAACTAATAATTCGTATAATTAATTTCCAAAATCTTAATTATTAATTTTGAATTAAACTATTACATTGGTTATTAAATATTTTTAAATAATAAAAATTAATTAAGTCATATGAAAATAAATTGCCGAATTTGAAAATTTTGTACCTACGCACTTATTCGGATCATAATAGAAAATATGTATTTGGCTAATTTATATAACTATTTTAACAATTATAGATTTGATATAAAAAATTTATATTTCTAGTTGTTGAAATTTTTGCATGCATCTAGATAGCACAATACATTTAAAAATTATATTTAAAATAATTTTCAACAAATATTAAATATAAAATATAAAATTTTAATAAAATTTCTAAACCGCGTGCATCAGGGCATTGTTCCCTAGTAAATATCACATTAATCTCCTAACTAAAATATCTCACATTAATTTCCTAACTAAAATACATCTCTATACAAAATACACAAAAATTATCCTATTAAAATATAAATACAAATAAATTATATAAAAATATATACATATAATATTAAATAAAGTTTAAATTATTATTATACAAATAAAAATAAATTTAAATTATATAAAAAAATATTAAAAAACTAAACGCATGATATAAGCTTGTATCACTTTATATACAAATTTATGATTAACATTCACTGTCTCCTTCAAAAGATATGTGCATTTTATCAAATCATGTTTTTACATTCAAGCAATGGCTGCTATCAGCAGCTACTTTTAGAAGCTTTACAAGGTTAGAACCTGTTATTTATTTCTCTTTGTAGTTATTTTCCATTTGTTTGGTTCTTTTGTCCCTGGTTTGGAGTGCTCTTGCCTCTTGAATTCTGCAACAGATGTTTTATCTCTTGCCTGGTGGCAGAATACCATATTATGGACTCTTCCCGGAGAACTTGAACGATAAACAGCCAACATCAATACTTCAAAACAGAAGTTCTTTGCAAAATCGACCATAATTTGGAAGTCAGATCAGTAAGATTACGACATTCGATATCGTTTCAGTTGGATGTGCCCCCCCTAGGAATTGTACATGGCTTGTCGGAGTCAATTAAGAAGTCTTCTAGTGTTGCAAGAGATTTTAACTGCCTGCCAAGAGAAGCAATTGTTTTCTTGCACTCCGAAAATTTATACGCAGCAGCTGCTAACTCCTTATCCTGTCACACAAATCATCATATATTTATATAAGCTTAAAGTTGGTACTAGAACAAAAATACAATTGAGGATATCTCGTGGACACTGACCTGGTTCTGTTTTAAGTCTCTGCGTGAACTTGCAGCTCTCAGTAGTTTACTTTCATTTTGTAATCTTGAAATTTCTTGTTCCAGTTTTTGACACTTTGAGATGGTTTCTTCCGAATATGACCTTTCCTTTTGAATTTCTTCCTCCAAGATGGACATTCTTGTAATCATGGTTTTCAACTCATTGTCCGCTACTTCAAGCTGTGACTCTGCCACTTCTTTCTTTGAATTGATATCATTAAGTGCTGCCTCAACTGTTTCACTTGCTTCATTTGCCGCAGCTAATTGAGTCTGCAACTCCGCCAACTTCATCTCTGTTTCTTCTGAACGGGCTCTTAATTGCTCAAGCTGATATTGGTGTTCAATTAAAGATGTCTCCAATTTATTGTTGTCTGCTTCTATCTTCACTAACTTTGTCTCTGCTTCTTCTAAACAATCTCTTACTGTGTGTAGCATCAGTTGGTGCTTAACTAAAGATGTTTCTGTTTCATTTTTGTCTGCTTCCATCTTCACTAATTTCATCTCTGCTTCTTCTAAACAATCCGTTAGCGTTCTAAGCTGATCCTGGTGCTTTGTCAAGAATGTCTCCAATTCATTTTTGTCTGCTTCCATCTTCACCAATTTGTCCTCCAACTCCGCTGTCCGGTTTCTCATGGTTTCCAAATCAGATCTCAAAGCAGTATTCCCTCCATTTGATAGTTCCATTATAGCTCTTGACTTGTAGGAGTTTACATTTCGCGTATCAGGTAATGCCACAAGCCTTTCCATTTCTAGAAAGTCATCCATGAGACTGTTATCAAGTGAAGTAGTCCTCAGGCTTTTTCCAATAGCTTTCACGTTTTTGAAGTTAGCCGACTCTGATACCAATGACGTGGAAGGATTTTGTTTCCAATCATTTGGCCCCAATTCATGAATTCTAGGGGTATCACTATCAACTAGTGACAGCCTCTCTCCAATATCAGACTGGCTGTCTGTGAAAGATTCCACATAAACAGAGGATTCAGTAATAGACCTTTGCTCATTAAAGGATGGTGCTTTGCGAGCCACTGCTTTGAGTCTACGACATTCGATTTCAAGTTTAGCCACCTTCTTTACACTTTCCAGACTTTGTCTGCTAGCTGATTCAGCAGCTTGAGTACTCAAGTCCCTCTCGATAGTCCTCAATTCTAGCTCCTCTGTTCTGGAAAAGAGCTCATGCTTAAGGGATGAGATCTCTTTTCCTGCAGCTTCAAGCTTAGAGCGAAGATCAATATGCAAGGAGGTGGCACCTTCACCTTTTGCAGCATGAAGTTGGGACTGAAGCTCGACAAGCTGTTTCCAAAGTCCAGACTTAGTAGCTTCCCATTCATTGGTTTTCTTCGTAATAGCTTCATTGATCGTTTGCTCTCGCTCTTCTCTTTCGTGTCGAAGCTGTCTCATGCATTCCTTGAGAGCTATGTCAAGATGGATAGTTCGATCTTCAAATGATGAACTTTTCTTAGTTAACAACTCTAATTGTTGCTTTAAAGCGAACACTTCATTCTCAGCTTTCTCCCATCCTTGTATATTTGAATAGCAAACAATTGTCATATTAACAAGCAGTGACCAAGCAACACAAATAAATGTCTTAATCTCTACTTGGAATATCTTATAAAAAGCCCAACCCAAAGTCTACAAGTTAAAGGTATATCCCTCCATCAGGAAATCGACTCAAAGTATCATATGTTTAAACCTACACCACTCACGTTGAAGATATATTGTTCCATCAGAAAATTAGGTAGAAATATCATATGTTTAACAACCTGCACCACTTGTCCAGTGAAGGATGCAGGAAATGGTTGCAGGGTATGCCAGAACAAAACAAATGTTGGCATTAAAGTTGCAACTCATGTCAATTTTCAGTGGAAGTGGGGCTTTCAAACAACTCTGGACATCTCATTTTTGCAAAATTTAATATATAGAGAATACACCATGGTAAAAAAAATAATGTTGGAAGAAAAATTTGAACTTAGGCCCATACTAATGCTAATACTAGGTTTAAACAACTTATCGGTTCAAATTTTGTGCAAGTATGATACATACAAAAAAAATATTCTGATCAGGACACGCCATGGTAACCCTTGTTACCACATGCTCTGCCCCTAACGATAACCGGAAAATGTTAAGACTAAGTAGTATGACAATTAAGCAGAAAGACGTTCTTATGAAAGTAGAGAGGGGAAGATCCAAAGAAACTTCAAAACAGAAATGTTCAATGAATAAATATTTCTTAAACACGTGGAGTATGTATTTAGTAATACCAGAAAAGTGTATATCAATATCATAATTAATTGGGAAGATATAGAAGAAGCAATGTAAACAATATGCTAGGAGTAGAAATTATAGCTTTCCAGACTGTAGAGAAATGTTAAATTAGTAATGATTTATGACTAATTACTTGGACCTTAAACATATTTCTCTATTTATTATTCGTCCATCAGAACAAATTACCAGAATTCCTTAAAGTCCACACACACACAAAGCAGCCCAGCTCCACACAATTTGCATGTAGAATTTGAACAGGTGAAAATATAGTTGTACCTGAGACGGCTTCCTCTGCAACTTTGGAGTGCTTCTTTACCAAATCATCCTTCGAGCTCATGTTCTGAAGTACTGAAGCTAGTTTCTCTCTAAGAGTCTCCGCGCTATCGATAAACTCTTCATCAGTGGGAATAGCTTTTGATGTGACTTCAGGTGATTGAATATTATGATTTGAGTATGCCTTTTATAACAGACACAGAATCATCAGTTTTTGCTTAAAATCCAGAGCCTCTTCAGGAAAAGCGTAATGCTTTTCAAGAACATAAGGCAGGAGGAATCAAACAACGTACTAAACAGAAAGTTGATACATTAGATAATACTCACTAATGATGCACCAAGTGAGAGTGCCGAAGCTAGTTGTTTGTCATAATGTACATGGTGTCAGAACAATATCAAATGATACTAGCTGCCATAGTGTACTGCATGATCCTAGGTAATAGCCTTAAATGTAAATATTTGCAATCCCTGTAAACTAGCTATAATATCCATAATTGATGATGTCTGTTGTAAACATACTGCTATATAAACACTAGCAGGATAATGTAAATCATCATCCAGAAATACATAACATACATTCCATACTGTTCTTAGACATGGAACATTTTCTTTGCTTGGATAAAAGAACAGAGTAGACTGCATACACTAGCTAAAACATCACAGTCATTTCAGTAAAACTAGAAAATCTAATTTACGACCTAGATGTTTAGGAAAGATTGTATACACCACTACGTTTTGACTTCGCCTACATAAGTAACATATTTAAAATGGAAGTGCGATTTCCACATTTCTACACTGATACATAAGACATAAGTTTCCCATCATATTAAACTCCCCCCAACCCCAATTGTCGATTTAAGGGGGCTTCTGATGCTAAAGCCATTGGAGATAGAAAAATTCCATTTCTGTTTACAACTACTTGGGTATCTCTTTAACTGTAAATGTGTGGAATGGAAAGATATATGAACACATAATAAGAAAAATCGATACGATTTGAGGTATCGTTACAGATAGTGAACAAGCTAAAGTCAATGGCTTTATTAAGTTAACCTTGATCAGCATATCTGTCAGGAAACCAGCAATAGAATAGTAGAAGTGTTAGTAAGGAGTAAGGGCAGTTAAGTCGATGAACAATTAGAATGTACGGCTTAAAATGTTTGTAATAGAATATTCCGGTGTTTTTTTGTAAGCTAGCTAATTTCTTTTATTACTGAAATTATGTAGATGGTGCCCATTCATATAAATATAGTTAAAATTCATTATTAAACGGGATTTTAACACGAGAGACCTGGAACAGCTAGAATACATTTCAGGAAACAAAAAAGTACTAGTAGGGAACCATATCTCTTCTTGGTGCACAAATGTTCCTAAATTTCTTGCAAACCTCGAGCTACAGTGAAGCTAAGCACTCTGTGTAAAGATTTCTTTTGTAAAAACCAAGAAACAAAGTACCCAGATATATGGTTGCGTATATGTAAAGTACCAAGCTAACGGCTGAGCATGTTGAATTGATATGCTCCAAGAATGCCAGTTGAGGAAGGATATTTAGTCTTGCAGAGCCGGAAAGTGGCTATTGTAGTATAAAACTGGAAGATGGGGTTTCCCTTGTAGGTACAAGATTGGATGTCCAGCCAGCTTGACAGGATATTTGTATTGATTAGAACAGGTTTGGTCTTATTTTTCTTTTATAACTCAAGTGCAATATATATGCTTTTCTGCAACTGAGAGCTTTATATATAAACTATTTACCTTTCCTGATTTCTACGTATCTACAGAGTAACTACAGCAAAACCCTCTATCCGTGGTCTTATTTTTTGTTTGTATAGAACTTACGTTTTGGGAAAAGATCTTTTAGCAATAGTAAGATTCACACATGCTTATGTATTGTTAATAATTTGTAATATGTCAACAACATTGTCAGGACCAAGAAGGACAATTGCCTGGACCAAAAAGGAAACAAATCTAGGGTAGTGACCAACCTTCATTTGGCTATAAATTAGTTGGCCCAGAGTATAGGGGTCAAAGGTTTGGAACTGATGAATTCTACCCATGGTGGATACAAACTGGAAAAACGGGACTACAGGAGGGTATTAAACAGTAAATTTACGAATACTAGCACATAATGAACATTCTTCATGTTCCTATTGTTCTTAATAACAAACAACCGGAGAAAGTCATACCCAATTTAATGATGCCTATAACAATAACCAACCCATGTTGGAAACAGAGTTATTCGCATTAGAGTGATTAAGTATAGATTTTTCAACACAGCTGTGTATATTATCATGAAAACCAGGTGAAGATAAAGGAACAACAATGATGCCTAGAACAAATGCTTGTGAACAAAGGAGAGAGTCCCTTGTGGTCCAACTACAATAATGTATAACCACACAAGGTGGTCCACACTGATTATGGTAACCAAACCAAACTGTAAGCAGACAGCGGGCCATTGATCTGGATATTATACAAAGTAGCTCTATTAATTAAAGATGAAGACATCTATGGAAGCATGCCATGAGTGAACTCTTGATTTGACATAATGATAGAAAGACTTTAAATTTTGATTATAAATATAAAATGTTTCCATGCACGTTGGACCTGTTATTGGTCCTAAACTTGCACATCTTTTTCTACATATAAGACCCAGCATTTGAAACATAAGAAATGTAGACAGCTAAACAGGCATGATACATATACCTTTAATAAATTATTACTTCAAACCCATCCCCCACTTGTTTGCTCTTTTTTTTTTTTTGCAAAACAATAGAGACTGACAGATTGAGGTTTTCAGACGGCTAAAGAACTACAACAAGACATTTTATATCATACTTATCCGACCTCAGTAGCCACTATATACTGCTGGGAAATGTTTATAGTTGCACCTTATCTGTCATTATATAATTTAAAGAATCAACATCTGTAAAAAAATATTCGAATTCAGTAAATTCAACTATCATGATGTTAATTAGGCAAGAAAAACTATCATGATATTGAATTCTCATACAAAGTACATGTGCATGTGTGTGTGTGTGTGTCCTTGGTGTGTATAAAGGAATAGTCACAATTTGCAGTTAAAGCACTGATAAGTCGCTATACCACTATACTTACAGTTAAGGTTGCAGTTGTTGCTAAGAAAGATGAGACATAAGCTCATAGATTTTATAGAAAATTGCTCTTTGATTAAAGGCCTGAACTTGGTCACATAAGTCTTTGCCAGAAACAAACCAAAACATGTAAGAATCCAGCACAAATTGCTCATAAACCATTTAGCAAAAAAAAGAAGAAGAAAATTCTCATAAACCAAGACTAACTAATGATTAATTTATGAACAGGAAAAAAAAATCAAAACAAATCTGCAACTGTAGGTTTCACTGAATCAGATAGATGTGAATTGAAAAACAGAACAAAAGATGCTCACTGCATAAAACAAAATTAGGCCAAATAACAATGTGAAAAGTCAAGGCAGTCAATGACAATGCAAACAAAAGCAATCATCATGAAGAAAATGTGAGATGAACCAAATAACCAACCTGTTCATCAGAGAATCTTTCTGAATGTGATGACATTGATCCAAAGCTTTCCGTTTCACCTAGACTTTTATCGGAGGACTTCCTCCTCCATAGCCAGCTCCGACGATCCATCAACAAATAATCAGAAAACACCTATCCAAAAGTATCCCCCGACAGACACCTCATCTACCATATTAATAAATCACCTTTCCTCAAAACATACCCAAGAAACAAATAATCTGAAACCAATAACAACTTAAATTACACAAACTTAAACAACCCCGTGATAATAAACAATCAAAGAACTATTAAAAACATAAAATTTGCATCTACCATATAAATAAATCACCTTCCTCATAGCCAAGAAACACATAATAAGAAACCAATAACAGTTCATACAACTTAAATTACACAAACTTAAACAACCCCATGATCTAAAACAATCAAATAACTATTAACAGACACAAAATTGCATCTGGGGACATCATACATTCAAGAACACTTACAATTCAAGAACCAAAATCAGTTAAAAAACAAGAAGGGGTTGCATCATTTTTTCAGGTGAAGTGAAACTTTGCTTAGAATTTACCCTGTAGCCATACATAAAATAATCACCAACTAAAAAATGAACCTTTTCAAGAAACCCAAAAAGGCAAAAGAGACGAGTAACAAAAAGAAAGAAGTACAGTTACATACCCAAACACTCAAGGTAATAACTTGTGAACTTGAAAGTTCTTGTTACTATCTTGATGGTTAAACTTTCAAATCAACACAAGAAGACTAAAATCGAGGCAATACTCATTACTATATTTGTGTGTGCGTCAATATATGTATGTATATGAGAGAGAGAGAGAGAGAGAGATGGACCCACCAAAGGAGCATAGACGGATGAAGAGTGTGACAGGCCACTTTGTCAGACAAAATCATCCTTGTCAGAATATTACTAGCTTATTACATAATATTATATTATATACATACAGCATGCAAATAATAATAAAGTGGAAAAAATTATTACTCATCTGTATGTCTGTATGATCAATGATTATGTATAAAAAATATTTTTGATTAAATTATTATGAATGATTTGATGATGATTATCACCGATATATATTAATTTTTAAATAAAATCACCATTTGATGTATTATATTAATTAAATTAAATACAAACAACATTTTCTTGGAATGGAAAAAAAAACAAATATTACGAAATAATAGAGTATAAGAATATATGAAATAATTCACACAATGATGATGTCATAAACTTAAAGTTCTAGCGGAGGCTTATTCTCTATCATTACAAATACTCACCTCAAAAATTTCTTAGAACAATTAAATGATTGTTTGGTAATATTTTAAATTTTTGTATATTTTGAAAAAATAATATAAAAAAATATTTTTGAAAATATTTGATACTAAAACTTACAATTGAATAATATTATTATAATATTTTCTACTTTTTAGGTAAAAACTGTTGTTGCTATCCGCAACAACAATCCCAAATACACAATTAATTAGTTTGGTCTACAAAATTTTAATTTATTAATCAAAATAAAATAATATATATTAGTTTATAACCCGTCCGAAGCATAGGTTTTTTTTATTTTTTTAAAATATATTTTAAATGAAATAATATTTTTAATTGAATACAAATAAATGAATAATAATATTATAATATTCATGAAATTCAATTAATAAATGTTAATTTTAAATAAATTAAAGAGTCTAACTATTTATGAAATTGAAATATATTAGTAAATTGTATTAAGTACAAATTGTATTAGAATTATTAGAATATAAAATTTAGGATATAATTAAAATATAAGTTAACAATAATAAAATATTGATAAAAATTATATTATAAATGATTTTTATAATATAAAATTCAAGTTATAATTTAGATGTAGTATAATATTAATAAATATATTTAATGAGATTATTTTTATGATTAACTGAAGATTTAAAAAATCTAACGGTTATCATACTTCTAAGGTTCACGTTATAATCAAAAATTGGGATCACCAAAATTTTGGATAAAATCTCAAATTTACTTACTACATAGAAGTATAGTTATGTGCATTGGTTAAAAACAACGATCCTATACTCTTCAACTGCAATTTGATTGCTTATGCTATCTCAACAGGCTTTTGTAAAGGGACAAGTGACCAAAGAATTAATGAATTATAGTTTCTGGTTCCGCATTATATCTCCACTTAATTCGACCCTCTTGGATACTTTGGAAGTTGTGATATTAATGTGTGAAAATTGAAATTCAATTTTGAATCATCAATGTATATTCTTAACGATTGCCACCAAAACTTGGGTAAATAACGAGTTACCATGGCTCAATCTGTTTAACATTTTTAATTATTTTTAAAACATTTTTGACAATTTAATCAATTTAAAAATATTCGAAAACATAACTAACTCGCAATCAGATTAAAACCCGATTCATAATTAACGTTAATTCCTAACAAGAAAGTAAGATCTAACAATATTCTTATCAGTCACACTTATTTTTAAAGTCAATATTATTTCAGAAACGCTCTCAAAACCATTATTCCATTATTATTAATTTGAATACATATTCATTCGTTGTTTTTTGCTCGAACATTTTGAATTGTTTGTTATATTTTTAAATTCATGAATCTCCATTCTCTTCTCCGTTTTTTTATTTTCTCTCTATGAATGGAAGGTTTGTATATATACATGTATAACTCTTTTTGTGTTTATACATGCGTGTAACTAGATTGTTGTGTAATCATATATAATCAGATATTTGGATTAATACTTGATTTTTGATTTACAGAGGGACATCACAAAGCTTTCTCTTGTTGGATCATATATTGCTTTGGACTGGGTAATCATCTTTTCTATGACTTGATATAATGCCTAAATGAAAAGTTTATATTTATCTTATATATTTCAGTTTTGAAATTATATTAATTTTGTTTGGTGTTTGATTGTTAACAGGAAAATCAAGAATGAATGTGATCAATTATATGTTCTTTCAATCTCAACTATGTTGTTGAAATTATATGCTAATAAAATTTGTTGTGGAATGTGGTAGGCTTATAAAGTTGAGAATGTGCTAGCAAATGCATTAGTTGATCCTTGATGGCTGTTTCATGCTTGAAATTTTGTGCATGTCAACCAGTATTGATGGTAGGTGACAAAGCAGTGAACCAACTAGAGAAGTCTGTCAACTCTAGACTTGAAGCTACTGTTGCTAGGCACATCCAAGCACAATTTCAGACTTCCTGCAAACAAATTCTCCAGATTCAGGTTCGCATAACCATTGCTCAAATACAGTAGTAAGAAAAACAAAAATTAAAGTGTTTAGTGTTAAGCAAAATTCAGTAATGTGATTTTATCGGTTGGTATAATTAATCATGATTCAATGAGATGGCATTGCCGAGCAGGTTTTGAACATGTCTACGCTATGTTTACGGGTCGGTAACTTGGAATAGGCTAACTAATTAAGTTAAAACATAGATTGTTTCCCTGAATCTGCTCTCTTTACGCCTTATATTTTCTTTATTTGTTCACGAGCCTAAATTAGTTTATTAAAGTAGTAAATGATTCAATGAGATGGCATTGCCAAGCAGGTTTTGAACATGACTACGCTATGTTTACAGGTCGGTAACTTGGAATAGGCTAACTAATTAAGTTAAAACATAGATTGTTTCCCTGAATTTGCTCTCTTTATGCTTTATATTTTCTTTATTTGTTCACGAGTAGTTTATTAAAGTAAAACATATTAGTAATTAGTGTGCTTTTGCTAAAGCAATTCAAAGCACACGGACAATTCATATGTTAAAAAATCTGGCTCTGCAGCAATTGCATTGTAATATCTAATGGTACTTACTTGCAAACTTATGTTCTGCATGTACTTGCTGCTTTCTCTCTTTACTTATGTTTTGCCTTAGGTGCCCAAGGATCACAAATATAGGCGGTGTTGGGATATTTGACTGAGCAATACACTGTACCTAATGTTTTTTATTGGTAAGAAATGCTCTATAATCATCATTCCTTATCAAAATTAGATGCAACTTGATATTTATTTGTTTCTTTTAGCAATAAAACTCAATTTAATTACTGCACCAGGAGCAATGTTGTTTGAGGTTGGGGGTTGTCATTAGCAAGACGGAAAAATAAGTTAAAATATAAGTTGTTTTAAGGTTGAGATTTATCTGTAGTTTTATTGATTATTTAACACCTTTGTACTGCAGAAGGGCCAATTACTATCATGGATATCATACCATTTGTAAATAATAGATTACTCTAAATTCCGAAAGATATTTTAATGAGAATACAAACTTTATGCCCATTACAAAAGGACTCTTGGACTTAGTAGCATCTCCCCCACTCCTTTACGGAAAACTGAGTTTGTAATATTTTGCATTGCGGCTGACTTGTGAAGATCTGTAACTGACTTTTAATTTACATGGTAAACATACTGGAAGGTTGAGGTTGGTTACTGTTACAGTCTTGCTTTCCAGTCTACGACGCGGTGAATCAGCCCGTTCCTGCAGGTGAATCAGCTTTTGTTCAAGGTACTCCAGTCTTGCTTTCCATTAAAAATAACCAACATCTGGAAATTGTTATTTTTATCATTTTAAAGAGTATGATAATCAACTACTCGAGCTATCTCATCGCGCTCAATCAACTACATGTTTAATTTAATTAATCAATAGTATAATATTTACTATTGGATTCCTCTGCTCAAGGATGTGAGGAGCATATCATTAACTATGGCCAATGGTATATATGTGAAAGTTCTCCGCCTATAAAGAGTATGATATTGTACTTTATTTGTCACAGATGTAAATATTTTGCTCTTCGAGCAGGTTACATTGCTGATGGTTCAAGATTTATCGAAAATAGTTATTTTAAAAGAAGAAATTATTATTGGGAAACCAAACAAGCTCTCCGAAGAAATTATTAGATGCTTGATAGGCATTGACAGGCAAATATATATCAAGCTAAACCACAATTCTCTAGTTAGTAAAAGATCTGTTATGGTCCCTAAGCATTCCTTTTCCTGTATCAACTCAAAAGGCTTCATCTCAAACATTTTCTTCAATTGTACAATGCGCCTACATTTCCAATTGATGATGACACATTAAATTTTGAACCTTATGGCATATGAGAAACTCCAGGTCCGTATCAAATTTTCATCCAAATAACAAGAATTTGTCTGGCAACCAACTGCATTTCTGAATGTTTTTCAGCTATGAAACAATTGAGGTTCTGAAAAACTTTTGGTTAATGTCTGCTTGCTTATGTAGATATGTGCGGGTAATATGTACACGTGAAGTACTAATAGATAGTTCTTTCCTCCAGGTCTTTGATGCATAAACTCTGCAATGTAGACTTAACTTTTTTGACATACCCACATGCCACAGAAGTTAGCATTCTGGATCATTATCTACACAATTCCAGTACAATGCATGTACAGTAAGATACCTTTTATATGCATAGGGAGAAGATTATATATACATATGTACCTTATGTGAGATATTGCTTCTAATGCAGGCCTACTACCACATGGCTTGCCTTCAACACATGAGAAACTCCCCACACTGATCAATAAGGTACATATATATCATCTCTCAGATATCACAATTTCACATTTTCTATATTTTGTATAGAGGCCTAATGCATGTGAATTTCCATTTAAAGATTTATACAGGGGATGAAGTTGCGAATGAATTGGGGAAAGCAAGACTGGAGTACCTCGGACCAAAGCCCGTTCCTGCAGGTAAATCAGGTTTTGTTCTTTATATCCCTCTACGACGCGGTCTATAAATTGTTATCATATTTGTACAAAATACTTTATGATGCAATCGTCTGAATTGTCCAATTGGTGGAAGAGGTTAACAAAGAGAACAAGCAAATTTTATCAAATGCAATTCATTTTTTCTTTCATACATGGTAATTTAATAATACTATATTAATGACATGTACTACTATATTTTAATGTACTACTAGATTTTAATTACACGTCGTTACCTGAATCTGAGCTAAATTATTTTTCTCCATCGCAGATATGTCCAAAGAAAGTTTGATCAACCATACTTGGAAATATTTTGTAGACCTCCTTCACTATTTTTGTATAATTAGAAACCAATTAGCAATAGCCTGTAACATTTTCTTCATATATTTTGGGTGTTGGCCCTATATGTCACAATTTGGGGAGAAAATGCCCTAAATAGCACACCCCAAAAAAATGGCCCTAAATAGCACTCCAAAACGCTACATCGTGTAGCGTTTTGGAAAAAAAAACTCCCCAAAATGCTATTTTAAATTGCGTTTTGAGCTCAGAACCCAAGATAAAGTAGCGTTTTCCCCCGAAAAAAATAAAAAAATTTAAAAAGTACAAAACACTATACGAAGTAGCGTTTTTCCCCGAATTTTTTTTTAAAAAGTGCAAAACGCTACATGAAGTAGCGTTTTCACCCCTTTTCCAGCACGCCACACTATATAGCATTTTGGAGTGCTATTTAGGGTCATTGCTACGGGTTGTGTCATTTAGGGCATTTTCTCCCCAAATTGTGACATAGTGGCCGTTTGGGGTGTCTTAAACTTAAAATAAGTAGCTTATTTTATTTTTATTTTTTACATATTTTCATATATTTTTTTAAGATAAATATTTGTTTTAGAATTTTAAAATCAAATATGAACTTAATTATTTCCGGAAATAAGGGCTTATTTCCGGAAAGTACATACATCCCTACTTTTTTCCGGAAATAAGGGCTTATTTCCATAAGTAACCGGTTGCCAAACAGGCCCATAGAGTCTTTTCTCATATATTTTTGTATATATATATTTATGTTCAGGTCTCTTATTTTGAGCTTCTTCTCTATTTACCTACTGCCATTTCATAATGTTCTGAGAAATAAGAAAGATTTACACAACAGAATCTAACCCCTGTCATTATTATTGCATATATGTATACCTGAACTTCTGATAGTGAAACTCTAATTTCCAGTAGAAGAATAATTACCATTATTATTCTAACCAGTCTCCAAACTATCAAAGAACGTGAAATTAGGTTGGAAGGAGCTTTTCAGTAATATTCTTGTCATTTTACATAAGTTGGTTGACTTCTTTTCTAAATAAACGTTTTGAGTGTTCATGTTGGCATATCTATGCATCTTCATCTATAATATATATATATATATATATATACTTTTTCTAATTGTTTGTGCAAGAGTTGTCCAATTAGTTGTTATACTTTCTGTATTTTAATTGCATGTATTAGTACATTAAATGCTAATACCACTGAAATAGAAACTAAAGATGTGCTAAATGTTCTTTATGTGCCTAGAACAAGGAATGAAGTGATGATTAAACACTTAAAAAATATATGACATTTCATTTACAAGGTGACTGAAGATTACTACAATGCTAACAATAATTTTAGTTATTTGTTGACTGAAGATTACTTATATTTACTACAATTCTCATGCCTTGCAAGGTTGCATCATTCACCGTGGAAATACAAGGATTGGCAAGTTGCAGAAACTCTCTCTTGCAAGTGTATATAAGTTGCGTCTAAAAGAAGGCTTAATTGCTACAATTTTGTTGTATAATTATGCGTTATGCTAGGACATCCTCAAGTTCAATTTCAAATATGAGACGACTCCATTGAGTCTTTCAAAACTAGCACATCTAATTGCCTATATTAGCGGTCATCAAAGTTGAGCAGTTGTGGTTTGGTGGAAGAAATTTGAGTCAAGAGCACTTAATAACATGACGGTTATGAATGTAAATATCATGACGGTCACTAAATGTGACAGTTTTTCAAATTTTATTTTTTATTTTCTTTTGAATATTTACATTCACAAATTACTTATCTTTTTCCTTTTCATGTACTCTTATCTCTTATTTGAATATCTACTTTTATCTTATTTGAATGTCTACTTTTACCTAAGCATCTGCTTTTTTTTTTTTTGTATATTATCCTATATCTGCCTTCATTTTCATTTTGTGAATGGCTTCTCATGGTAGTGAGTGCCCGAAAAGCACAAAATTGATTAAATTGTTATTTTTCTTTCATTTTCAAGGAATAATATTTGTCACTTCTGGACATCGTTTCCCCCATTTTGGAACTTGGTACTAAACTAAGCACATCAAATTGTGAGTACGAGCGAAAAAAATGAAAATGATAAGAGATAAAGGTAAATAACTTTTGATAAAATAGTTTATAATAGTTTGGAGAGTTTTTTAGTATTTGTAAACTGAAATAGTTTATAATAGAATGTGATGTATATATATATTCTGGGTGAAAAAAATTATGGTAGCTAAAATATATCACTAATCATTTCAAAAATTAGAATTCGAGAAATCAAACGAGGTTCGTGCCTTGCATGGGCTCTAATGCTAGTTTCCTTTTTAAAATAAGTTCAAAATTTTCAATTGGTTTGGATTTTTTATTAGTAAATATTTTTTTAATGAATATACGCATTTTTATTATTGTGTCTTTCAATGCCATACACAAAAGGGGTATACTTTTATAAAAATATAATGAATTGTTATATATTAATATACGGTCGCTTCTTCTTATAAAACTAGGGACGGTGTAAGGATTAATTTCTTTACAAGTAATATACAAGTAGGGCCAATGAGTTATTATTTACGAGCTAAATGAGTTCGGAAATGTTAATCCAATTTAAATAAATTAGGTATGGGTTTCAATTTTTTTACTCGAACCAATTCAAACCGATTACAAATTTAAATAACTTAATAATATATATTTACCGGACTATATATCCATCACCTTGTTAAATATTTATTTTGACTTAAATTATCTGTCGTTACATCCAAACTCAATGTGTTTTAGTCAATTTGATTTATGTTATTTTGCAAAGCAGCATTATAATATCTTATTTCAACTTTTTTCGTACTTTTCTCTATTTGACACTGCTTTTAGTGTTCATAAATTATTAAATTCACATGGTTCAGTGTCAATTTAGTTAATTTACACAAATATGCAAAAACAATAACTACTTGGCTATTGTCATGACCATTGGTAAAATTATTCAATATTATTTTTTGATAGAGTCATCAAAATAACATACCACCGAGTATTGGAAATGAAACAAATAAGTAGATGTTACTCCGTACTAATTAACTTTCATTTTCAGTATTATAATTAATTGACTATATTAATTATCTAATTTATTTTTATACTATTTTTTTATTTTAAATATTTATTAACAACCCGTTTAAACTGAACCGATCCGATTCAAACCAATTAAATTGGATCGAGTTGGATCATAAATTTATTTTTAATTAACGGGTTGGGTTGAAATTTTTTCAAAACGATTAAATTGAATTAGGTAAAAAAAAAATTCATTTAAACCGGACGAAGCCAAATCACGTGGTCCACGTACACCCCTGTTAAATTGGGTTATTACATTTTAGGTTAGATGAAATCATCCTGGTAAATTGGGCCCTTCTATTTTTTTCATGATTGTTTTAATTAATTAATTATATGAAAACTCGGGGACTTGCAAAAACTGGTTAAACAAGTAGGCCGGACTTCAATTATACAAACTATCCGAAAATAATTTTGTACCCTTAATATTATTTTATTTATAATTCATATTATTTGATGGCACCGATATAATTATAGGAATTCATAGTTGAATGTATAAACTATAGCGGGTTGAATTGTGTCAGAACTATTATTTTTTATAAATTTCAATTTAATTTAATTTTTTGAATGTGACTAAAAATTAAGTCATTTAATTTTCGGTTTAAAATGATTCAATTTATTCGATTGAAACGAAAATAAAGTTGGATCGGGTTATTTATTTTGGGTTGAATTTATGAATGTTTAATTAATTATATGAAAACCCAGGGACTTACTGAAACAAGTGAAATAAGTGGGCCGGACTTCAATCATACAAGCCATACTAAATTAAATATGTTTAACGAGACCTAATAAAAGGCCCATTTATCAAAAGCCTGATATCATCACGTCATTCACTTCCCTACGGATCTTCACACCGGGTCGGGTCAAAACAAAGCCTCCATTAATCATCAACATCCCCCCAAACACACAATATAAAAACAACCCATTTTCACACACCAAAACACACACACAATCTCTCTCTGATCGTCTCTCTCCATTTTTTCAATCAATCAACATGGACGGCGACGGCGACGGCCGTGACGACGGCGAAGCGGCGGAGGCGGCGGCGCAAGACGACGTCGAATCAAACAACGAAGAGGAAGATTTGTTGTTCATCAATTGTCAAACACTTATGGATAAGATCACCGCCTCTCCTCTTAATCCTAATCCCAATGTTCTTCATGCCCTAGCTACTATTCTCGAAACTCACGAAACTAGGTCTCTTAATCCTCTTTCTTATAGCCTTTGTTTTCGATTGTTTTCGATATGTTTTCGTGTTTGTTAGATCGCAGAATTTTATTCGTTTATCAAAATTATGAGTTTAAACACTCTGTTTTTTTCGAGATAGTATTAGTGGTTGTATTGTCGAATTTTGTTGCTTTGTCGTTATGATTCTAGGTCTCTTTATAAGTGTGCTTGTATTTGTTTAGATATTTGTTCTATTGTGCTGTTCATTTATGTAGTTGAAAGATGGAATTGTGGTAGTGTGGGAAGTGTACAAGTTAGTGATCATGTATTTAGTTAGTTACTGGTCGTAGCATTTACAAAGTGCTGTACACGTGTCTCTTGGGCTTAGTGTGTGTGTATGGAGAATCTCGTTAGTCTTGATGAATTAATTGAAATTGTTATAATTACTTTAGTAACACTTGTGGGGTACCAAATCGCACTGTCAAAACTAGTTTACTCCTCGAAAAGGACTCGGAAAATTTGTTATAATTAATTGAATGAAACTAGGTCTCTTTATTCTCTTTCTTATATCCTTCTTTTCGATTGTTTTCGATATGTTTTCTTATTTGTTAGATCACAGAATTTTATTCGTTTATCGAAATTATTAGTTTAAACACTCTGTCTTTTTTGAAAAAGTATTGTTGGTATTGGTAGTGGGATTTTATTTCCTATGTTGTTATGATTCTAGGTCTCTTTATAAGCGCGCTTGTATTTGTCTAGATTTTTGTCCTATTGTGCTGTTCATTTATGTACTTAAAAGCTGGGACTCGTGTATTGTGGGAAGTGTACAAGTTAATGATCACGTATTTAGTTAGGCTTAATGTATGTGTATGGAGAATCTTTTCAATCCTGATGATTTAATTGTTTGGAGTTTCATAATTACTTTAGTAGCACTAGTGAAGTGCCAAATCTCAGTAGAGACAAGGACTCGTAAAAGTTGTCACTTCGCACAGACGCTTAAATTAATTGATCAGGAATAGAGAGTTATCCAAATCATGTAATTTAATCTTTGTAGTTAGATCCTGGAAAATATATTAACAGTGGTATCCTCATTCCTCAGTGGCCTAGTGTCCCATTACTGTAACTGCTGAATTACTGGCTGAGAGAAAGACGACAACGTCCCAGTTTTGTGACAGTGCCACAGAGTTGGAGGAACTAATTAAAGCTAGTTTAGGAAGAGAGGGTCAGCGAATGTCATTAGGACAAGAAAGTTATATCAAGGTTGTTACAGTGTTCAGTTGAAGATACTAACATCTAAAGCATCTTTTCTTGCTCTTGTAGACATTGGACTGTGAGGCCAATAGGCCATTAATTTTTATCATTAGACAAACATATTATATAAGTAGTGATGTAAATAGACGGGGTCCATTTTTTGTAGTTTTGAACAAAGAGTATACTTTCTAGCATGTGCTGCTCAAATACGTATTTTAGCACAACTAAAGCATCACTTATTTTAGCCTGCAATTTGACATATGCAGATCTTATTGTTGTTAATTTTCAATGGCTTTGATGATGTAGGTATGTGGAAGATACATTTGATTCCTCTGTGAATAATGTCCGTGCTTCACATACCATTGGACGGTTGGGAAATCTTATTCGGGTAATCAATAATTCTCATTTTTTTGCAAATGAGTGATTTTTTAATTGCTTTTAAGTTATATATTTTCTTGTTCTTTAGAATATCCATTGAGATAAGCTCGTATAGACATGATTTTGAGCTGATTTTGAGTTAAACACGTTATAACACATTTACACCTATACTTTGTGTCTGTTCGACAGGAAAATGATGATTTTTTTGAATTGATATCTTCGAAGTTTCTGTCAGAATCTAGATACTCGATATCTGTCCAGGCCGCTGCTGTTAGAGTTCTCTTCAGCTGTTCATTGACGTGGATGGTATGATATCTCTACTGCTCCTTTTTACTCTTTTAACATTGGTTTGATAAGTTGTTCAACACTAACGTTGATGAAATTTTTTATGGATTACAAGTATCCCCATGTTTTTGAAGAAAACGTGTTGGAAAATATAAAAGGTTGGGTGTTGAATGACGCTTCTAGGTCTTCGTGTGAGGATCCCAACTTGAACAATGATTGTGGACAGCGGAAATCCTCAGATGCTGAAATGTTGAGAACATATTCTACTGGACTTCTTGCGTTATGTTTGGCCGGGTATGCTCTTTGTCTTTGTTCAGTTATGAAATATTATTATGACAGTAGCTCAAATTTTTGAATAATAATTTGCAGTGGTGGTCAAATAGTTGAAGATGTGTTAACATCTGGATTGTCAGCGAATTTGATGCGGTATCTTCGTATCCAGTCTCTAGGCGAGACAAATAAAAAAGATGCCCACCATTCGATGGATAGCAAACTTGCTTCAGCTATTTCAGTTAGAGGTAAAGAAGAAGGCAGGAACCGGATCCGCCATGTTACAGAGAATTTTCAGTTGGATGCTCCTAGGATAACAGAGGGAGTGGTAGGCGACCAAGTTGTTGAAAGGGATAGTGATAGTAGAAGTTTCATTAGGCCATCATATCAACCTTGGATTGATGGAGAATCCCCTGATAGATTAGCTGACGGTGACGATGATTATGGGGCAGATGCAGAGGACGGTGATGGATGGCATGGTCAAGATTTACGTGATAGAAAGACAAAACCTGGTGATAGAAACGGTCAGGGAAGATCTATAAGAGAAGAAGATTTTGATGATGGTGTTGGAGAGGATTCTTTAAGGCGGAGGGTAAATCGCGGAGGGGTAAGATCTAGAGGTAGGGGAAAAATAAATGAAGGAGTTATGGATGCCAAACATGGTTTGACATCTCCAGGGACAGGGACAGGGAGAGGACAAGAGCGTAGGTCGAAGGACAGGACGCTGACAAGTAATCTGAATTCAAGAAGCATAACTGATGTTGAGAGGTGTTCACAGATGGTTGGTGGAGAAAATTGTGCCCCTGAAAGGGAAGATTATGATGACTGCTTCCAGGAATGCAAAATTGGGTCCAAGGATATATCTGATCTGGTAAAGAAAGCTGTCCGAGCTGCTGAGGCTGAAGCAAGAGCAGCCGGTGCTCCTGCTGAAGCCATCAAAGCAGCCGGTGATTCTGCAGCTGAAGTTGTCAAGACTGCTGCATTGGAGGTTAGGCGTCTCTCTTCTCTCCTTTATTTAATCACAAGAAACAAATTATGTCGGTTAATTGTAATTAGGATTAGATTGGGGTGTTACAAGGGACCTTTATGACCTAAAGGTCATGATAAAGTTAAAAGTATATTTTTATTTGTAGTTGAAACAATGAAAATATGCTACATAATAACTGCATTCTGAATATCAAACATCTTACTGGTAAAGTATTGTTTCCGTTATGATCATCATTAAGAAAGAATTTTTCTGACCCCATGTTACATATTGATAATGAATGAGTGGAAGCAGCGACTATATTTTTGCATCTCACAAATATATGCTGCTTATTCTTGTTTTTATTGGTATATTAGTTGAGGTGGTTATTGCTATCAAGTTTACTGTGCAATTAGTCAGTGATGTTGTCTGTAGTATCTGAAAGAAATAAAAAATTCAGCTAGTCAGTGAGCTTTCAATTGTGCTTTATATGTATAGTTTTTTTTTAGTTGAAACTATTTTTTTTCTTCTGTAATGCACATAGTTGTTAGTTTGTTATATATGCAACCAAGTGCAAGAAGACTTCTAGTTACCAATGATAACACTTACAACTGTTTAATATTTATCTCTTCTTAAGGACAAGTATAACTGTTGCAAAAGTTGTTTACACAAATTTTCTGTACTTAGGTATATAAAGAGACTAATGATGAAGAAGCTGCTGTTCTGGCGGCATCTACAGCCGCATCTACTGTCATTGATGCTGGTAATGCAGTTGAAGTTTCAAGGTCAGTAATGTATTTTTATATACATGATATAGAGCTGACAGGAAGGTTATTGCGAGTGAACTTAGCATTTTCTATTTTTTTACTAATATATACTTAACTGGTGACAGGAGTTTACACAGTGTTGATGTGAATTTATTGGGCTCTCAAGGGGCCGAACCAGAAAGGAATGATGAAGCTGAGGAGTTCTCTATTCCAGACATTGGTGCCTTGGCAAATCTAAGAGAGAGGTTTTGCATCCAGTGCCTTGAAATACTAGGAGAATATGTTGAGGTTCTTGGTCCTGTTCTGCATGAAAAAGGAGTCGATGTCTGTATTGCACTGCTGCAAAGAAGTTCTAGGGTCCCTGACGAACCAAATATTGTGCTGCTCTTGTCTGATGTTCTCAAATTGATCTCTGCTTTGGCAGCTCATAGAAAATTTGCTGCTGTGTTTGTGGACCGTGGCGGCATGCAGAAGCTTCTCACTGTTCCAAGAGTTGCTCAGACATTTTTGGGCCTGTCTTCATGCTTGTTTACAATTGGTTCGCTTCAGGTAAGGAAAATGTAACACGTATAATCTATAGGCCATGTGTGTTTCATCAATTTTATAGTTACCTATTGAACATGAACTTCCTTGTAACCAGGTTACAATTACAACACCAAGTTTCAAGCAAATTGAAGTGTGGGGTTCAGTACCATGTAGCTAGACGTTACATAGTTATATAATTGTTAATATTTAAATTGTGGTGACCATAGGAGACCTAGGTAACTAAGTTCCCATGTTTTTTAGTAACTATTAACTACAAGTTTCTTGGAAAATGGAGTTCCTTTGTTCAACTTGATCTAGCCTTAGGACATGTGCTAGTACCGTCTGCAAATGTTTTTAATCTGTTTTATATATTTTGTGTAGCATTTTGATATAATTTGCACGCGTGAAGGGTTTTTATAGCATTGAATATGGTTGTCACATATGTATTTAGACACATTCTGTTATCGTTATGAATAATAAGCTAGTTTAAGAATTATTGATTAGATCTCTACTCTTGGGCGTGGCGAAAGAAGTAATTATTATTTGTCGGGCTAAGAAAATGTAAAATACTTGTGATCGTGGGGAAACAAATTTAAGATAAATTACAGTGTTTTATAGTACAATATGATGTAGTTATTAGGCATGTTCATCAGACTGCAAAACCCCATACACTGATGACCAAATCCAGTTTTGAATTTTTGCGCTATAGTTGTGGATTAAATTTTACTCAAACCGCACAGTGCGCTGCGGGTTTCAGTTAGTATTTCACTTGTGTGGTTCAAATTGCAATGCATTTTAATATAATTATGAATTTATATACATATATATTCAATATTTATCTTTATGAACTAACTCTTATAATCGTAAGTATTAGCCCAGTGTCAGTATTTACCAGTTACTTATTCAATTTACTCATGCACTTAATGGATATTTAAGAAGAAATGGTTGGTCTTATATTTGCTTAAATAGCACCGAGAGTTCCGTGATAAGAAAAAAATTACACCGAGGTTCAAGGGCATTCATACCATAGTAATTTTCTCCACTTAATTTAAATAAATTATAGCAAGTGATGCAATAGTATATAGGAAACTGATAAATAAACTTCAAATTTTACTGATTAAACTCCACTTGTGCATATTAGGGTTGTAACTCTTGCATATAAGTGTTGTACAATGTATTGTAAAATTTAGTACATCGTGAGAATGATATGGTCCATTAGAGGTTAATTAATAAATTGTGATGCGATGTTTATTAATTATTTCTTAATGTGTAAATACTAAATATTGCTTTTGTACTTGATAAAAATTTATTCCATATATGTAAGATGTGATGTTATATATGATATTAGTGAACACACAAATTTATTTGAAAATAACTATTAGTTTATTTATTTGAAAATAACTATTAGTTCAAAATTCATAAAAACATGTAAACACATGTAAATTTGGGTGAAAATTAACAAATTAATAGGCATGAGTTCTATGTATCATACGCGAGACATGAGTAAAATAATCATTCTAATGAATATAAATTAAAAGAAAGGTTTTAGTGCATGTAGTTAAAGAATTGTAAAAGTTAATCAGCTGTGTCTTTTTACTTAAATGTTTGCATATTAGTATATTAAAGTCAATTAGAATTAAGAGATCTGTGGTTCGATGCCCGGATTGCCCGCAACCAACTTTTTTTAACTTTTATATGATTGAGTGGGTATAATAGTCATTTTGAATAAAATGGCTCATTTGAACTCTCATGTTGGAATATAATATATAGTAGATAAAAACATGATAACCCATTTTTAAACTAAGGAACTTTCAGTTACGTGGGTTGGTTACAATTACATTGAAACAAACAAGGCCTTGGTTCATTCTGGAAATGCTTTATGCTTTTATCAATTTTAATCTGTTTTATTTAACATATTTTCGTTTTCTGGTTTCTTAGCTTCTAACTTCACATTTGTCTTAGGTGATAATGGAACGTGTATGTGCACTCCCATCAGATGTTGTCTATCAGTTGATTGAGTTGGCTCTTCAACTTCTTGAATGCCCACAGGATCTAGCGAGAAAGGACGCAGCAGTATTCTTTGCTTCTGCATTTGTTTTCAGAGCTGTGTTGGATTGTTTTGATTCTCAGGATGGTTTGCAGAAGCTGTTAAATCTCTTACAAAATGCAACATCAGTAAGATCTGGGGTTAATTCTGGGGTAAGAGGGACATCTCCTTCAGGATCCCTCCGAAATGATCAGTCTCCCTCTGAAGTGTTGACGTCATCTGAGAAACAGGTAGCGTACCACACTGGTATCGCTTTAAAACAATATTTCAGAGCACATCTCGTGTTGCTTGTGGATTCAATCCGCCCAAATAAAACTAATCGAAGTGCGGCACGAAATGTACCAAGTGTCAGGGCAGCCTACAAGCCACTTGATATTAGTAACGAAACTATGGATGCAACATTTCGCCAGATACAGAAGGACCGGAAGATTGGTCCTGCATTTGTCAGAGCCCGTTGGCCTGCTGTGGACAAGTTTTTGGCCTTGAATGGGCATATCACAATGTTAGAGTTGTGTCAGGTTTGAATCAGTATCTTTGTATCTTTTTACTCGTAATTCTTCTCTTATTATATGTAAATTGACTCTCTGTTTCTTTATCAGGCCCCGCCTGTTGAACGCTACTTGCATGACTTGATTCAATATGCATTGAGTGTTTTGCACATTGTCACATTAGTACCATACAGCCGCAAACTGATAGTTAATGCCACTCTCAGCAATGATCGTGTAGGGATAGCAGTCATTTTGGATGCAACAAATGGTGCTGGCTATGTTGAACCACAAGTAAGGTTTCATTTGCATATTATCAAATGCTTATGTTGTGCAGCAACACTTTCAATGTAATAAAGGGTTTGATATCATCTGACAGTAATTTTTATTTTGTTATTTTCTTAGATTATTCAGCCAGCGCTCAGTGTGCTGGTCAATCTTGTTTGTCCTCCACCATCAATCAGTAATAAGCCACCTCTTCTGAGTCATGGACAGCAATCATCGGTTCAGTCATCAAATGGTCCTACTGTGGAAGGCAGAGACAGAAATGCAGAGCGAAATATCCCAGAGCGAAGCATTATAGATCGAACCAGTGATTCGAATGTCGTAGATCGAGTCAGCTCAGTGGCTCTTGGTACGCCATCGGCGAGTAACTCATCACTGACGCCTGTGACAGCAGTCCCTTCTGGATTAGTTGGAGACCGTAGAATATCTTTAGGTGTTGGGGCAGGTTGTGCTGGTCTTGCTGCACAACTAGAACAAGTATTCCATCAAGCTAGAGAGGCTGTCCGTGCCAACAACGGAATTAAGGTCCTTCTTCAGCTCCTCCAACCTCGTGTACTTACTCCACCTGGTGCTCTCGATTGTCTTCGGGCTCTAGCATGCCGGGTGCTTCTTGGTTTAGCCAGAGATGATACTATTGCACACATTTTAACAAAGCTTCAGGTACATGTTTTTAAACTTATTTTTATCTGTATTCAATCTGGCCATATTTTAAAGCAAAATAATTTTCAGCTTATCATTAAGATAACTATGCTGTCTTGTGTTTTAAAAAAATTGCATTAAAAATAATTAAGATTTGATTTGAAATGTCAAGAATACATTGACATTCTACGCTCTATCTCATGCTTTGATTGGATCCAAATTAAATATTCAGGTCGGGAAAAAGCTGTCTGAACTTATTCGAGATCCAGGTGGTCAATCCCCTGCAAGTGAGCAGGGAAGGTGGCAAGCTGAACTAGCCCAGGTCGCGATTGAGCTTATAGCGGTACGTAGTCATTCTTTTATCTGGAATATTAGAGCATCTCCAATAGAGGTTGTTAAGAAAGTTGCCAAACGATAACAAATCATCAAATATATTATTTTTTAATTTTCTCTCACATCCATGTCACTCTTGGCAACATTTATTAAAATTTTGCTCCAATAGTTAAGCAACTTTAAAGATTGCCCATGTGGTCCCTCTATATTAATTTTACATTTAGTTCAATATAAAAGTGGATAGAGTAATATACACTTTAGATGTTCTATGACTTTTTGCTAGTTTAGGAAGTTGCCAAGAGTTTGCCAACTTTTGGCAACCTTGGTAAGCAACCTCCCAACTCCAATAGCTAGGCAACCAAGGGTGCCATGCCACATAAGCTTGGCAACCCCTAGGAGATGCTCTTATGGATTACTAATTAACCAACCAACCTACTTACTCAGTGGACCTTTTCTGCTTTTATGGTTCAACTTGTTATTAAAGGCCAGAGAAATCTGTGTTGTCTATTGTATAGTAATTATATCGTGTTTTATTAGGGTGAACTGGGCACGTTAGGGGGAATTATGCAGTACTTTTCCTTTGCTCACATAAAACTACTACTGTTGTGTTTGTTGTTATAATCTTCATCTTTTTTGCTCCACCTTTGCTGCATTCCCCTTGATAAAATGTGGGTGGGCATATATATATATATAGGTTAATGTTCAAATAAAAACTAACTTAGCCTAGAAACTAAAACCCATCTGAAATCACTTCTTATAACTAAACAAATTATCGATCTAAATACTACAAATCACCATTTTTTCCCCGCAAATCACAACTGATGTGAGGGTACTAATCACAAGATCTGTTTATGAATAACCACAAATCGTAAGTAATTTGTATCTCAAGTTAGAAAGTGATTTGAATACAAATTTTAACCACCATTAAAGTCATCGTCTTAATTTTCTTACATGGTTATTCTTGAAATTTGATTAATAATTAGTCTGATGCGTTGAGCAAGAACTGCTAAAACTTTATGGTGTTCCTACATGTTGCTTGTTAATTGCAGGGCAGGGTTGGATACTAAGATATGTTTGTTTACCTGGAATAATAATCACCATACTGTTACACAAGTTGCTCTATATTATACTAAGATAGAACAAAACAAAGAGAAAGTTATGCATATTTTTTACTTGTTTTACTTTTAAACAGTTTCGTAGTTGACGTTAGATGTACTGCATGCTTAAGACACAGGAAGCCAATTAGGGTTTCCCCTGGTTTACTTGGATGTTTTATAACCTTTTTAGCATGAAGTAATGTTGTTCTTCTCGAAACCTCCTGCCCATATTTGTAGGTTGTTACTAATTCTGGACGTGCAAGTACATTAGCAGCGACTGATGCTGCTACTCCCACCTTGAGGCGCATAGAGAGAGCTGCAATAGCTGCTGCTACTCCAATTACTTATCATTCCAGGTATAAGATGCTTAATATCTCTGGATCAATGGATACAGCCGTTCTCATATTTTCTCTATGAATTTATTTATTTATTTATTTTTCTGTTTGACTTGACATGTGTCTCTCCTTTGAAAAACTAGAGAACTTCTACTACTCATTCACGAACACCTACAAGCATCTGGATTGGCAACAACTTCTGCAACACTTTTGAAAGAGGCTCAATTAACACCTCTTCCATCACTAGCAGCTCCATCATCTCTACCGCATCAAGTCTCTCTGCAGGAAACTCCATCAGTACAAGTTCATTGGCCTTCTCGAAACACTTCCTCTGGATTTTATTGTGATAAATATAAAACTGCTGTATTGGATGAAGATTCCAGCTTGAAGTTTGATTCAGCTCTACCATCATCAAAGAAGAGATCCTTGGTTTTCTCACCTACACTTGGTTTGCAGCTGAAACCCAAATCTCAAGATTGTTACCCAGCATCTACCAGTAAAGTCAACAATACTATAAAGAAATCGGGTATCCCAGCAGCCACTCCAGAAGCTCCATCAGCATTTGCAGTGAAACCTAGTGGAGATCCAGATATCAATTTACGAACACCAATTACATTGCCGATGAAGCGCAAGTTGTCCGAGACAACTGATGCTGGGCGGTTTACATCGAATAAACGTCTTATCACTAGTGATAATGGACTCCGGAATGCAGGTTGTACTACTCCTAGCAGCGTCCGTAAACTAACCGAATCCAGTGCTTTCTCCACACCATGTTCCTTGAAAGATTCTCATGGACGAGTACTATCAGGAGGTTTGCTCCCAGATAATCTAGAAGATGGCCAATACAACAATTTGCCTCAAGCAACACCTTCCGTACATTATGGTTTGTTAAATGACCCACAACATGTCAACACGGAACGGTTGACTCTGAATTCTATTGTTACTCAGTATCTGAAGAACCAGCACCGCCAATGCCCAGCTCCCATCACTACATTACCGCCACTCTCGCTTTTGCACCCGCATGTCTGTCCTGAATCAAGACGTAGCATTGACATACCATCTAATGTGACTGCACGACTTACTACACGTGAATACAGAATTAAGTATGGTGGAATCCAGGGAAGCCGCCGGGACCATCAATTTGTGTATAGTAGATTTAGACCCTGGAGAACCTGCCGGGATGATAGTGGTGCTCTGTTGACCTGCATGACTTTTCTAGGAGATACCTCTCGCATTGCTGCTGGTTGTGATTCTGGGGAGCTTAAAGTTTTTGACTCTGACAAAGGCAGTATGTTGGAGAGCTGTACTAGCCACCAATATCCTTTGACAGTGCTTCAGTCGCACCTTTTTGAAGAAACCCAGTTAATTCTCTCTTCAAGCTCCCATGACGTGCGACTATGGGATGCATCTTCTGTTTCAGCTGGACCTAGGCATTCATTTGAGGGGTGTAAAAATGGAAAGCTGAGTAATGCAGGTAGAAATTTTGCAGCATTATCATTGGAGTCAACTCCCCGAGAAATCCTCTTGTATGACGTACAGACCTGCAATTTGGATTTAAAGCTTACAGACACAAACTCAAGTATATCGGGACGTTCACATGTATATTCTCTAGTTCACTTTAGTCCTTCAGACACAATGTTGCTCTGGAATGGTGTCCTATGGGACCGTAGGGAGCCCAACCCTGTCTATCACTTTGACCAATTTACTGATTATGGTGGCGGTGGGTTTCATCCAGCTGGCAATGAGGTATGGTAACCCGGCCGTGCATTTTATAAATGTTGACTTGGCCCCCTTCTGTGTGTGAGAGTTTTGGAGACTGAGAATTTGTTTTTTGTTCTTATATCATTATAAAAGGTCCATTCACAATTTAGACGAAGGCTGGTGTAAATCACTGCAGATTTTTTAATACTGCCTGTGGTTTTAATGGCTTCCTCATAGTATTTTATCTTATTAATGCAATATTGCGTTTGTTTAAAGTGGCTCTAATTTGGTCTTTTTTAACAGGTCATCATAAACTCTGAAGTTTGGGATCTCCGAAAATTTAGGCTTCTTCGCAGTGTGCCTTCCCTGGACCAAACAGTAGTTACTTTCAATGGCAGTGGAGATGTAATTTATGCAACCTTGAGGAGAAATCTTGATGATGTTACTTCGGCTATACACAGTCGACGACTCAAACATCCACTGTATTCAGCCTTCCGTACTGTGGACGCTGTTAACTACTGTGACATTGCCACTGTACCTGTTGATCGCTGTGTCCTTGACTTTGCAACTGAGCCGACTGATTCTGTTGTTGGGTTGGTTACAATGGATGACCCGGACGAAATGTATTCTTCAGCCAGGATTTTTGAGATAGGAAGGCGGAGGCCAACTGATGATGACTCGGATCCCGATGATGCTGAGACTGAGGATGAAGAAGACGACGATGATGAAGACATAGATGAGGATCCATTAATGGGAATTGTGGGAGATGGTGGAAGTGATATGGATGATATGAGTAATGATGATAGTGCAAGCGAGCTGGAGGACGATGAAGATGATGGGGAATTCATGATGGATGACCAAGATGATGATGGTGAAATGCTTGAGTTTGTGACGGGGGGTGACGATGGGGATGATGATAGTCAGGTGGATGAAACATATAGCAGCGACGAAGACGATGACGATTTTGTAGGTGTCCTTTAAATCCTTATCAAATATATGATCTAAATAATTGAGAACGTGTCAATGATAGGTCCTCAATTGATGTATTTATTAGTACGAGGCTCTTAGGTGAAATGTCACACTGTTGATTATAATCTTTGTGTAAGCTGTAAGTCTGTTCCGAGTAAATGTTTTCTTTCTATTTATTTATTAAATTTTTAGGAGTTGTAGGCTCATTTTGCCAAAGAATGGAACTATAGGCTTTTACAGTACACGTTTAGGATTTCTAGAAATATTCAGCACATTGAAGATTCTATACACCTCTAGTCGTTCAGATGAGCTGATCATACCGAAACTTTATCACGAAGAAATTAATTTTAAGAACTCTATTGGTTTAATTATTGATCTAAACATTGAAAAAAAGAGAGAATAAAGTTTCGAATATCATGAACTAAATGCATTGCCGATCTATAATTTACCGGCAACGAAAGATTTAGAGGCAGAATATGCATAAATTCTGATACTGTTTTTCTTGAACAAGTCGAAGTCTTCATTCTGATGAGCAATAATGGTGATACAGAATTTGATGTTATTATTCAGATTAACTTGACCGCTACTTAGTGACCAAGTCAGAAACTTTTAAATATGGGGCTAAAATATAACAAATATTTATGAGATAATATATCTTTAAAATATTAAAAAAATTCATCATAAAAAACTTATAGTTAATATTTTCTGCCGCCGCAGATCCCACTAGCCCCTATAGCTCCGCCACTGCGGCCATGCATCATGCATGTATGCTCTAGTTATCCTATAATCTAACTATGATGTGAGTTCAGTTAATCTTGATTAAGGCAATAATGCACAAGTGAGAATCATAAAAATAGATGTATCATGTATGACATGTACATTTTCTCCCTTGTAATTTATGAACTACCTGTGGTAGTCTAAAGGACTTGATTAGAATAAACTACTCCACTATTGTATTTTTTCTACATCAAACCATAAATGATTTTAATCGAAAGCCAAGGCACTAAACTTTTAACAAGTCTCAAAATGGTTTGTTTTTGTTAAATATTTAACCTTTAGATCAGAATAGCTTGTTTTTATTTGAGATTTAACCTTTTTAAAAAGTATCAGAACAGCTTGGTTTTGTGGTGATATTCATATCAAACAAGAACAATATTTCCAAGATTTGTATCAGGTGAATCAATAGTTCAATACCCATTTCAAATGCATGTTTTGGATATACACATTGGAAAGATGAAGATTTTGTAAGAAATTTTCAAGAAATATGCATGTTAGAATGCGAAGTGTAACCACCTGCTATAAAATATATAAACTAGAGTTACTAAACTATCGTTCTGCGGTAAAAAAGAAACACATTCACCGCTGGTCTAATGGAGAACACTAGAACAGTAATGGGAATACATCCATACACACTGCTTGACTAAAAGCAATCTTTTCGATCCCATCCTAAATCTAAGTATCTACAAGTAAGTTTCTGTTGTTTTCTTTGGACTTTCTTGGGTGTGAATATCTTTTATGTTGTGACTTTGTGAGCCAGGAGAGTGGATTTCCACTGTGTCTGCAAGAACCTTTCATTATATATAGCAATCCACCAAGAGCAAAACTGCAGATTTGAATAATTGAATGTATGCTATGGCGCCATATAGCTTTACAAACTCCATTTTCTTGTTTCTTTTGTCTCTCTTCATGTTGTCATCGCTACTGCAAATACGTTAACACATTCCAATGCTACATTGTGCCATGATCATGAAAGGTCAGCTTTGTTACATTTTAAGAATAGCTTTTCTCTCAATAAATATGCCTCCGGTGATTCATCTGCTTACCCAAAGACTGAATCTCGGAAGAAAAGTAGTAGTGATTGCTGCTCATGGTATGGGGTTTAATGTGATGATAATACTGGTTATGTCATTGGTATTCACCTCAATAGCAGTTTATTCTGCGGTACTCTTCATTCCAATAACAGCATCTTTAGCCTTGTTCACCTTCAAACACTAAACTTGGCTGACAATTTATTCCTCAACTCTTCAGTTCCACCTGAAATTTCCTATCTTTCAAGTTTATCTAGTCTTAACCTCTCTTTCTCTGATTTCTCTGGCCAAATCCCACTTGAGCTATCAGGATTGTCCAAATTGATCTCCCTTGATCTTTCCAGAAACAATTTGTACGGTGACTTTCCGAATAACATTTTCCATCTACCTGACCTGCTTGTTCTTAGTGTGAGAGAAAATCAATATCTCACTGGTACTTTGCCAGAATTCAACCGAACAAGCTGTTTCAAGGGACTGGACCTTGTTTACACGAGTTTCTCAGGTAACGTGCCTGTCTCAATTGGAAACCTGCAGACACTGACTGAATTGAAACTAGGAGGATGCCATTTATCAGGATCAATTCCACCCTCAATAGGTAATCTGACCCAACTCACTTATTTATCACTTTCTTATAACATGTTTAAAGCAGGGAGACCTTCTTGGCTTGACAAGCTACGTAAGCTTAAAATTCTGGACCTTGATGATACCAATCTACATGGTAATATCCCGCCATTTCTTGAAAACTTGACCCAACTTACTTCTCTTAGCCTTAAAAAAAATCACTTTGAAGGTGAAATCCCCTTGTGGCTCATGAACATGACTCACTTAACTAGATTAAAACTGGATATTAATGAACTAAGAGGCCCAATTCCAAGTTCAATCTCTCAACTTAAGAACCTTGATTATCTTGCACTTGGGAGTAATAAATTTAGTGGTGAAGTATATGCTGACATTTTTCCGAGTCTCAAAAAGCTTATCTTTCTCAGTCTGTCTATAACAGGCTAACATTACTTGCCCCCCATTACATTAATGTCACTTTTCCAAAGTTTGAAGTGTTACAACTGAGCTTTTGTAACCTAAGAGAGATCCCGTACTTTTTGCATTTCCAGAATAATTTGGAGGTACTATTCCTGACATAAAACAACATTCACGGTAAAATACCACACTGGATCTGGAATGCAAGTGATCATCTAGAGGAAATTGCACTTTCTGCTAACTTCCTGACAACAATAGAACATAACCCAACTGTTTTATCGAGTATGAGTTTAAGAGTCATAAACTTGAGCGATAATATGTTGCAAGGAAAACTCCCAATTCCACCACCAAATACAGTTCAGTACTCTGTGTCTAACAACAGTATGACCAGAAATATTTCACCCATGATCTGTAGTGTCAAGTCTCTCAAAGTACTAGATTTTTCGAGGAACAACATGAGTGGACCAATTCCTCAGTGTCTTGTCAATTCTTTGGAAGCCTTCATTCTCCAAGGCAACGAATTGTCTGGCACAATTCCTCAAATATACCCAGAAAAATGCGACTTGAAGGTGATGGACTGGAGTCAAAACCAGCTAATGGGGGAAGTACCCAAATCATTGTCGAATTGTAAAATGCTCGAGATATTGGATCTATCATATAACCAAATGGACCAAACTTTCCCTATTTGGTTGGGGACTCTTCCGCGACTACAAGTCCTACTTCTGCATTTTAACAAGTTTTATGATGAAATGGGAAGTCCTAGAATTGCTACGGAGTTCCCAATGTTAAGCATTATCAATCTCTCTCACAATCTTTTAGCCGGTGATTTGCCAGTAAATTATATCCAAATTTGGAATTCAATGGAAGTTTTCCATACCGACAAGGAACTATATATGAACACAAACGTGACATTTAAAACCCAACATCGGGAGTGGAGTGTCCCATATGAGAGCTCCATAACTCTTACCAACAGAGGAGTAAAAACGGAGTACAGTAAGATTTTAAATATATTTACTGCTATTGATCTTTCAAGCAACAAATTCACAGGGCAGATTCCAGAATCATTTGGTATCCTAGAAGCACTTCAGTTACTCGACCTTTCAAATAATGAGCTTACTTTCTCTTGGGAACCTAAGACATCTTGAATCGTTGGATCTCTCTATCAGGAGGCAACCCTCAACAACTAGCAGCACAACTCAATTTTCTCGCATTCTTCAACGTGTCTTACAATTTCCTAAGTGGACGGGTACCACAAGGCTCACAATTCAAGACATTTGACAACAACTCTTACGTGGCAAACTCTGGACTTTGTGGCTACCCTTGTCACCGCCTGCTGACAACAATGAGGATGATACTGATGATGAGTCTTCCAGTGAATTCATATTAGCAGGACTTGCCGTTGGGCTCGTTATGGGAAATATTTTATCGCATAAATACCCTGGTTGATTGATAGAATTGTCGGGAACTTCTTATGGACACAAAAGGAGAGGAGGGAGCATAAGAGACTGATCAGAAACATTGCATGATTGCTGTCATTGGCAACTAAAGATGTGATTTTCCAGTTTATTGTAATGATAAAAATATCTGGTGTGGTATAATTATAACTAGTCATTTTTATTAGTAGAAGCTATTGTTTCTCTTTGATTCAGCCCATTACACACAGTGTGTTCTGCAAGCATGCATTACAACAAACATTTCGTCCTTGATAACTATGTAAATATCCTTCCCATCCTATCATTTTTATTACTTTAACTTTTACGGGTACTAACTTATATGCCGTGTGCGATGCACGAATAATTTTTTTTAATTTTTTAATTTTTTTATTTTAATATGATTTAAATTTATTTTTATTTGTATAATAATATTTTAAACTTTATTTAATGTTATACATTATATGTATATATTTTTATATAATTTATTTGTATTTATATTTTAATAGAATAATATTTGTGTGTTTTATACAGAGACCTATTTTATTTAGGACATTAAGGTGTGTTTGTGTTCGATCTAAACTATTATGTTATTATATTATAAATGAAATAAATTATACATGTTTAATTTATTTATTTTTAGAAAGCACTTGCAATTTTTTTGAAGGTGTTGAACTAACCAAACTACCAAATAAACTCATATTTGCTTATAATAATACTAGCTTATAACACCCGTAAAACACGAGCTATATTAATAAATTATATATTAATTATTTTATATGATTATTTAATTTAATATAATAATTTATTTTATTATTAATTTATTATATGTTATTTATATATTATTATGATATATTATTTTTTTATTTTTTTATTCATGAGATATGATTAATAGGTTGTAATTTTAAATAAATTAAAAAGCGGTGATAAAATTGAGTTAAATGTTAATACAACTATATTATATAAAAATTATATTATAATATTATTCCTAAAATAGAAATTTATTCTATAATTTAAATATAAAATAATATTACCCATGAATAGTTGTATAAAAGAGGATTACACCATTGATATTTGTATTATTATTTTAATATTCATAAAATTTAATTAATAAGCTATGATTTTAAATAAATTAAAGAGGTTGAGCAATGATGAAATTGAAACATGTTACTAGATCGTAAATACAATTGTATATTTTAATTAAAAGAGTGTGTTTGAAATTGAGTAAAAAATAAACATGTGCATTTGAAGTTGAGTGGAAGACAACATGACCAGACCCGGACGACAGACCAAACATTTGGTCATACAATTTTAATAATATATTCCCTCAGTCCCGTCCATTTATTTACGTTTTGAAGAGAAGGTCTGACACGTATTTTAAGGTGCATATAAAATATAGTTTCATAACTTATTTTAATTTTTTTTTTCTGAATAAAAGTTTAAATATTCAGTTTTTATTCAAAAATAAAAATTGTAAAAATAAGCTACAAAACTATACTTTATATACACCTTAAAATGCGTGACGGACCATCTATCCGAAACGTAAACAAATTGGTGGGACGGAGGGAAAGAGTATTATAGATAATATGATACCAATTTAAAAAAATACTTTTTATACATAATATTTCTATTTTTTTGTTGTAAAAATTTGATTTTTAAACTTTTATATCAAAAAGAATTTCAAAAATATTAAATGAAAGTATTTATTATATATTTCAAAATGCGTCAAAAAAATCAAATTGTAACAAAAATTAAGGGCAGGAGCATATTTTTTTTAAAAAAAAATTATTTGACTATGAACGGCGTCGTACTTGCAGCAGTTTACAAAAATTATCAGAAGCTGGTTTCTTTTCTACTTCTGAAACTGATTAGTAATCCAAGAAAAACAAAATGGTAATCTTTATTTTTCTTGCTTGTAATTCTACAAATTATTACTCAGATTTTTAATTATCTTGATGATATACTCACTGATGTTTATATATATATATATAATTGTTTGGTATTGCAGTCAGCACTATTTAATTTCCATTCGTTTCTGACGGTGTTGTTGTTAGTGATATGCACCTGCACTTTGTTGAAGATGCAATTTCCCACTTTTCTTGAACAGAAAACTGGGTATGTATATTTAACTCCACCCCATCTTTTTATTAGCCATCGTGTGTATTTGTATGGAATATGGGTTGGATCTAACAATTTTTTGTGTGTGTAATGGTCCGTTACATTAATTTAAATATACCCACATCCTGTTTATATGAATTAGGAGTTTGAGTTCGAACCCTCGACCACTTGTTACCAACCTTAGAGGGGTTTGTGCTAAGCTAAGTCTTGCGTGAGGAAATGGCTGAGTCATCACTCATAAGTGTGTGACTTATTCAATCCGGATTCTGCATTATTTTTTTGTATTTTAAAAATCTGAGGGTATTCAGGATTTTAAATAATACTTTAAAATTTGGGGTATTCAATTAGGATTTTAAACTATAGTTTTAAATTCAGGGTATTCAATCAGGATTTTAATTAATGATTTAAAATCCAAGGGCATTCAATTAAGATTTTAATTAATCAATCAAAATCTAGGGGTATTCAAAAACTTATTAACAGTGATGGATTCTAAAAATTCATGGATTATATTGAATTTTCCTATATATTTTTTATTCTTTAAAATCTTGCCTCAGTACGAGAGATTCTACTTGAGAGATTCTACTATATTCATGGTCAACTCTACGTGGACTGCTTGCCTCAGTACGAGAGATTCTACTTGAGAGATTCTACTATATTCATGGTCAACTCTACGTGGACTGCATGAATTATTTATATAATCTATCAACTCTGCGTAGAATTACGAATCAAATACAATCAATAAAAATCAATGGATCATAAATAATACTTTTAAATCTAGATTGAATACACCTCCCTAATAGTGTCGCAAAATGCATTTTGTACTTATGTGTTTATACGTCCCTACTTGAAAACCCAAATTATATTAGAATCAAGAGTTGATCACTAGGTTCGCAATTTTAGGGCGGTATTTGATAAATTTTAGTTTTAATATTGAATTCTTGAGAATGTTGAGTTAGAAGGATTAGACTTGAGATCAACGGGTCAAAAGAGCTCTGATATCTTGTTAAGTACATAGCTTTTCTAAAAATGTAAGGTATTAGTAGATAGACTTAGGCTCCGGTTCGTATTATTGGTAAACATTGATGTGTTATGACAAAAAGTGCCGGTGAAAAACATGATAGTGCTGGTGGAAAAATTGATGTCAGAGGATCAGGATCACTGTTTGGTAATAATTTTGATTTGTGCATATTTTGCAATATAATATAAAATAAATAATGTTTTTGGAAAAATTTGATGGCCAAACTTGTAAAATCAACTTCCCAAAAGCGGAGGCCTGCTTTCTCAAAGCAACTTTTAGATCAAACACACTTTTTCTGAAAGCTGCTTTTGAATTTTACCAAACGGTTTTTTACCGCCTTGCAGCAAAAAAATGTTGTAGTTGTCTCCAACAGAAATACCAAACGGGGCCTTAATATCTATATCAAACTTTTATGTAAATATATGTAGTATTTAGTTTGATGATTCCTCATAGTAAGTCCTTAATTTTTGTAATTGACTAATGTTGAAGGGTCTACAATGTGACAATTGAGCAATGCATGTTTAATTGAGCTTCAACCAAAGGCCACTGTCTGTATTTTGTTTTCTCTGACCTGTGTAGAGTGAGTTTTTTTTTTTTTTGCATTTAGAACATGTATAATGTATGCTTCTTTAGTCATGAAGATAGAAAAGTTATGACCAATTTATTGAGTGTAAATGTAGGCGGTTGCAATAGCTGCATTAAGAATGCTGCATGCATTTGGTGCGTCTACAGTTCAAGTTAAATACATTTTATGTGGGTGATTGCAAAGGTTAACTAATTGTAAGCTTTGTTTACATATGCGGATAATAACATGGTATATCTGCCAATGACATTACTATTGAATTCATTGCAATGTGGCTTTCTTAGTATTATGTGTTTGGGATCAAGTCTTGCAACAAGATGATTACTGACAATACTAAATGTTACTTTAAAATGAAGGGTGTTGTCGTGATACATGTGCGGTGGATGTCATTCATAAGTCCATACCTGACTACTGGTGGTTAACCAGAATAAACAAGACATAATCAATGCACATAATTATAGTTGAGTAATATATGTCATTTTCTAATGACAAACGAGCATGCTGTTTAAATGAGTTATTAAATTGAGTGTTTTCTCTTTTTGGATCCTTGTCCATGCTGAGTAAGTTTGACACTTTGCAGTAAATACAAATATTAATGGGAAGTTAATTATCTCGAACATATAAACCTGTGAATTATGCTGCTTTCCTGTTGACTCGTTAAAGTATAAAAAAAGCAACAAGATCGAAGATATGCATATTGGCGTTCAAGTCAAACGGGTATTCTGTCTTTCTTGGTAGAAAACAGCTCTGATTTTGTTGTGCTTTTAAGTTTATATAGTTCACTTGTCACAGATTGATATATATATATATATATATATATATATATATATATATATATATTATTAGTTTTACATAAACTCTGAATCGAGTGGCGTTCTGGTAAATCTACTGGCAGGTTTCGTGGTTTCTTCTGGAAGGCTGCAAGAATAGTACTCTCAAAATCTTCTTTAAGGTTTTTTTGATTTATTAGGATATCTGAAAAAATACCTTACTGCTAAAAGAACTCATACTTTGACAGAATTAAAGCAATGGATAAAGTTGTATTAGATATTATGTAATTTGCTAATATAATAAACTACAAATTATCATTCTTAAGCTTTCTCTATCCTTAAGGGAGATGCACATTGCCTTTTTAAAAAAACTTTGGAACACAAAAAATTGAATCATAATTTTTTAAATAAACTAGAAGTTAAATGACGAAGCTCAAAATTAATTTCCACGTCAAAAATTTAACCATTGTAAACTGCTAAATAGAAAACATGTATTCCGTTGCTACTCGTATTCAAGCGTTTATACAATCAGTCAATCAGACTAATTTTGCATTTTGAAACAGGAGAGAGACTGAGCCCCTGGGTAGCCGTTGGATGCTTCACGATGGGCGTCTCAATAATATTTTTCTGAAAATGAAATTCTGTCCTTTTTTTCTTTCTATTATGTTATATATGTAGCTTTTCAGACTTGTAGTTTTTGATAGTTTTGTAAACTCATATATACGTGTAATTGCATATATACGTGTGCACACGCGTATGTTATCTAACCTGATATATCCTCTCTGTTACATATAAATTTAAAGAAGTTACTGTCACAAGTTCTAAGCTCCTTTTTTACTCTTTCTATTACTGTCGTTTTTTGCCCTGTATATAACAGAAGGTACTTCTAAATTTCGCTCACATGGCAGGCTGGCAATATCCATTGAGCCTGAATCTCTTTTTTTTTATTTGCCACCTACTGAACCTACCTCAGTGGATTCGAGATAGGTTCTTCAGGGATTATAATGTTTGGGTTCGCGCTGAAGTTAGCATTGAACTTGTAAATAGGTTTTCGAGTTCAGCTTGTTAAAAAACATTGTATCAAATTTAGTTCAAAATGAAATCTGAGAATTGGCTACAGGATGTAGTTTACTTGGACAGAACTAAGTTATATATGTTATTACTTTCAAGTGTTCGATTCGTGTTCTATTGTTCAAATTTATCCTAGAGTAACTTTTATGTCTAATTCTAGATTAGTTTGGATTGTCTAAAAATGTTTGATGAAGTTATCAAAATATTCGGGTGAAATACATTGTTTGAGGATCTATGTTAAAGACGGCAAAGAAAATGTCAGGATTGGTTCAGTTAAAACTTGAGCAGTGGTCCAATGGATTATAGACTCAGAATACATCAACCCCAAGTACCCAATAGTGTGTAAATCAGTAAATGTATACATATATTTTCTATTTCTTCCCACAGTGTGTTGTTTACCAAGGGCTAATGCTTGAGAGATAGTTGTTACAACATTATTTTCACGGATAATAAGTGCGGTAAAGTGAAAATACTAAAGGGGTGTATTCAATATTGATTTTAATGTATTAGAAATAATTCATAGATTTTAATTGATTTAAATGTCCATGCTGAGTTTATTAGATTTTAATTGAGTCTACGTGGATTTTATATGGATTTTAATGACTGATTTAGGAGGATTTTGTTAACTTTACAATAATATTATATAAAATATTTATATTAATATATCATATTAATTAATATATAAATAAATTAGAATACGAATTTTATTATCAAATATATATTGAAATAAAACAAATATTCTACTAAAAGTCACATGTAAATAATTTTAAATTAATAAAAGACTACTAACAAAAGATAAAAATCTCACAATATAAATAAAATAAACCATACATAATACTAAAGTCTATTTATTAAAACATAGTCAATACATTTTATTATCACTATCTTAATTCTCGAAAATATCCTCTTCATTTTCAATTTGAATTCCGGGTGGCCTATCATTCCACATAAAATTAACAATGTTTGATCTCCAAGTATTAGCCTCCATTCTTTGTTGTTGGCTTGAATTATTTAATTCAAAATTTTCTTTTTTAGCATCGAGATTGTAATCATCCGTTATTTCTATTAGAAATTCATTAGAGCGACATTCTTTTCGTAGAAAGTTGTGTAGTCTAGCACAAGCTAATACCAACTCTGCTTGTTTTTGAAAAGAAAATGGAGGTGCAACTTTAAAAATAATGAATCTTGATTTAAAGATGCCAAATACTCTCTCAATCACATTCCTTAGTGCCGCATGGCGAAAATTGAATAACTCATTCGCATTTCTTTCTAGGATGACGGCCTTGACCACCAAAATCTTTCAAATGATACCGAACACCACATAAAGAAGCTAAAAATTGATGTCGGTTGGGGAATTCACAATCCACAAGATAATATTTTCCTATAGTTATGATATATCTATATAAATTAGTATGGCCCATACAATGAAAATTACAAACTCGTATAAATTAATAAAAGAAGTGCAGTTATGTAGCCAAATACCTCGAGGAACTTTAAGTCCATTTCTCCTTAACAAAGCATCATTTAGCAACTTTGAATCATGTGCGGAACCTTCTCGGCCACTAAGCACGTACATGAAGTCTAAATCAAAAAATATATATTAATAGTAAATTAATACATTTTTGTTGTCCTGTTTATAAAAATCAACTTATTATGTATTTAAATTCCCTTTAGATATTCCTCCCATATTTCATTATTAGCAGTAAAAGTCTTTGTAATTGGGTCAAGTCCAAAGTCAGAACTGAATCGTAAAAGAGTTGAATAAGACAATCACCGATTTTTAAACCATCCCAACCGACTTTGATAATTATTATAATTCTTTTGACAACCAAGTCTTGAATTAAGAACGGGAAGAATTCTTTCCTCAACAGTTTACTTACTATAAACACCACTATTATCATGTCATCCTCGACTTGTAATATTAATCATCAACTCTAACAATACATCAGTCTCTTGTTTGATCCACTGATCATAAAAAACTCTTTTTTTCCATCTTATTGTGTGTCGCCCATAATCTATTATATATGTACGAGTTATAAGACATAAATATACTACAATATAATGGTTTGACCCCTCTGTAGCATAACATCAAACACCATACAAATAAAACATTGATCTATAACAAAATATATACACGCAATCAAACGAAAACACAAAAAATCCAGTAATAATATATAAAATGAGATGTGTACCTTGAAGAGTTATCTGATTATAAGACAACTTGATAGAGAAGAATTTTTATATGTTATGTATATATTGTTAAACAATTTTGAGAATCCCTATGTTAAAAAAAGGATTTGTATAATCTTTTTTTACATGTAAAATGCTGGTTAAAATCATATAAAATCAATCAAACCAAAAAATCAAATAAAATCAATCAATATTTGAATATTACTAGATTTAAAAGTATATTTTTAAATCAATATTGCATATCATAAGATTTTGACCGATTGATTTAAATCCAAATCGAATACCTTCAAATTTTATTAGATAATTTATAACTTGAATCGAATACCCATGGGCTTTCAAAATTTTAAAAAAATATTACATAATCAATGACATGAATAAAGATCTAAGAGTGAAAACAAGAATAACAAAACAAAGTAGTATACTCACAAAAATATCTTAATACAAACACACAGCATATTCTTGTTCATTAGATAAGGCTCACCTCTGTCACAAAACTCCTCTTTCTCCATTCGAACAATGCTATCTTCAACCATAACCACCCCAAGATTTCTCTCCACTTCCTCCCCTTTACTCCCTCCTTCGCTCCCTCACTTCCCACTTCACAAAATTCAATGCATTCCTAGACCAGTTATTGATGCCTCCATTCCCTCCAAACCAGCTGCTAAAACACAAGTTTATCAACCTTTTCGACCCCCACCATCTCCCATTCCGCCCCAATTCCGCTCATTAGATGCTAATGGTCGTCTTGAGATCCTCGCTAATCGTCTCGGGCTCTGGTTTGAGTATGCACCTCTGATTCCTTCACTTACTCAAGAAGGCTTTGCAGCTCCCACTATTGAGGAGATCACTGGCCTTACTGGTGTGGAACAGAATCAACTTATCGTTGGTTGTCAAGTACGCGATTCTTTAGTGCAGTCTAAGTTGGAAGATGAGGTGCTTGCATTTTTTGATCTTGGTGGTGCTCAGTATTTGTATGAGATTAGGCTGTTGAGTGTTTCGCAACGTGCAGAAGCTGCTAGATTGATTGCAAATGAAAAGTTTGATGTTAAGAGTGCGCAAGAACTTGCGAGGGCGATTAAGGATTATCCTAGGAGGAAAAAGGAGAAAGGGTGGGAGTGTTTTGAGTATACGAGTCCCAGGGATTGTCTTGCGTTTATGTATTATAGATTGGCGCTTGAGCATCAGAGTTCGGAGTTGAGGGAGTTGGGGTTGGTGAAGGCCTTGGAAATGGCAGGGACAGACAAGGCGAAAAATAGGATTTTGAAAGATTTGAGAGGGAAAAGTGGAGATGGGGTTGTGGATGACGGTGTTGTTAAGGCGGTTAAAGTTCCTGTTGTTAGAATGAAGGTTGGGGAGGTTTCTGAGGCGACTAGTGTCGCGGTTTTGCCTGTTTGTAGGTCTGAGGAGAGGGAAAAGGAGGTTGTGGAAGCGCCTTGGGAATGTGGGACAGGAGGAGAGTTTGGGGTGGTTGTCGCGGAGAAGCCTTGGAGTAGGTGGGTGGTGTTACCTGGATGGGAGCCGGTTGTGGGATTAAAGAAAGGAGGAGTTGTGGTAGCATTTTCAGATGCAAGGGCTTTGCCATGGAAGGTGAATAGGTGGTATAAGGAGGAATCAGTTTTGGTTGTTGCGGATAGGAAGGTTAAGGAAGTGACGATGGATGATGCGTTTTATTTGGTTTGTAAAGATGATGGATTGAAGGTGGAGAGTGGGGCTGCATTGAAGGAGTTGGGTGTGGTGGAGAGTTTAGGAGCTGTGGTTTTGGTAGTTAGACCACCAAGGGAAGATATCGAAAGTCAGTTGGAAGAAGACTGGGAATAAGAAAGATGGTAAAAATGTAATCTTTGGTCTAAATATTCAATTTTTGTAGCACAGGAGAATCAAGGTTTACAGTTTAAAGAAGAAGACTTATCGTTTTTCGTTGTTGAGGTTAGCCAGAAGATTTGGCTCTCAAGCAGAGAGCTGCTCAGGATTACATTAGTATGTTTTGTAATGTTGTTTTCTGAGTACATAGATTCCTGTATTCTTTGTAATATCAATAACAAACATTACACTCTCCAGAGGCTTTTTTTTTTGTTTAGTTAACCTGCTGCAATTATACTCTCATCATGATCAGATCAACATCTAAGGCATTGTAGGGACTTTGCAATCAGCTAATTAAATTTCCATGTTCAGTTGAAGGAAAGCATATCTACAAAAGAATAAGCTTGGAAAGTAACTATTTGTGTAATAAGATTTAAAAATGTGATTATCACAGAGGATAAAAGACAAATAATTCGAGTTTAACTGATTATTATTTTTCAAAATATGGTGACCTACTAACTAATATCATCGAAAGTTCTGGTGCTACAAGCTTAAGATTTCAATTGGTAACATAATATCTTGTAATGATAGTTATATTTAACATAACACATAATTTGAAGCCAGAATCTCCATGGCAAGTTCTCTGTAATCTGACCACAATCTTCGATTACAACATTTGATGAGGTCCCCTCACCGCGAGATCCCATTTTTTCCATCTCGTGAACCACATTATAACAATCTACAACTTCTCCGAAAACATCGTTCTTCCAATTAAGCCATGGTGTCTTGTTTGTACAGATAAAGAACTGCGATCCATTGCTATCTTTTCCAGTGTTGGCCATTGAAAGAATACCAGCTCCAGTGTGCTCAAGAATAAAGTTCTTATCATCAAACTTGTGCCCGATTCACCAGCTGTCCCGTTACCCCTAGTGAAATCTCCTCCGTGAAACATGTATCCAGGGATGATTCGGTGAAAGCATGATCCTTTGTAGTGAAAGGATTTTCCAGATACTCTGATTCCTTTCTTGAAAGAAAGTTTACAGCAGTAAACTCGTCCAGCCTTCATCTTTCCAATCAATATGTCAAAGAAAACTTTCGGGTTTGCCAACTTTTACCTGTTAATCGGAAACACCATCCATATTACTAAAGGATGAGTTTTACAGACGTAGAGGTGAAAGGGTTAGTCACAACACTTTTCTGGCATAAACTTCTTGATAACATCTTTTTCTTACATTTTTCTGTGTGCACGCCCACTATCCTTGAGAACACTCTTCTCGACAACCTTCCTCTTACACGCTTTTTTTTATATAACAGTTAGAAGATTGGAGTTTTCGAAAATGATAACACTCTTCTAGGTTGATAATTTTGGGGGCTTGTTGCAGATTATTATTGTCAAAGCCTAAAGCCCGTAAGCTGAAAAGGTTGCATACATTTTCTTTTAGCTCTCACTAGAATAAAAATGTCAAAGATTTATTAGCTAGCTTGTAACTTTTTGTTTTAATGTTAACCCCTAGGACTAAATTTTATGGCTCTGCCAGTGATTATCGTACACTACCTTTCTTCTATAACCTTCACACTCTTCTCGACAACTAGAGGTATGTCTTCTTCACGAACACTTGTTAATATAATGATACAGATAACAAGAAGCGATCATCAGAAGCACAAATGTGCAAGTGTTTACAGAATGTTACAATGATTAACATCATGCACTATATAAATTTAAGCAGCAGCAGCTATAGATTAACCATCTTGAAAAAGAAAATATATATACTTTGCATAAACCACATAAAATGGTGCTTATATTTGATAATTTAGGCATTGGTTACAATAATCCATCCTCTCTGTAGTCGTACCAACCAACAAATCTCGAAATTTTCATTATAGTGTTAGAGAAACTAGTTATTACGATTCTTAACTGCTGTCTAATCACTATTACCTGTATGCTGCAATATATATGAAGGCGAGCATGTTGAATTCCCAATCAAAATTTTACTATGTCATCCTTTCACCTGCTCGTTGTAATGCTGATCGAAGCTCTTCAGCCATTCCTCGTAAGAGAACAGGTTTCCGAATAACTCCATTCATTCCCACATGTATACATCGTTCCCAAACATTCTCCTCTGCACTTGCAGTCAATGCTATAATTACTGGCCAATTACTGCGGCTCCTAAATTTCCGGATCCTCGTTGCCACCTCAAAGCCATCCATGTCCGGCATGTGAAGATCCAAAATAACAACCGGAGTAGCTTTTAAATGGGGTCCTAAAGCACTTAAGCACTCGGAACCTGATGAAACAGCAGATACTTGGCAACCTAGTCTTTCAAGAAGTTTCTTGGTTACCATTCGATTCGTGTTATCGTCATCAGCTAGAATAACATGAAGACCCCTTAGCATAGAGTTAGACAATGGACGCTCGGGAAATATACCGAGTTCGTATAAAGGTCTTCTAAAAGAAGGCACCTTCTGAAATCTGAGAACTAGATTCATGCTTTGCACTAGGCCCAAGAAATTCGAAGATACTCTAATGCTACCCTGCATCATCTGTGCCAAAAGCAGTGAAGCTTTTTAAGTAATAATTACTAGACACCAATAGGAAATGAATACCAGAAAAAGTTACCAAGTATCAACCAATGTAGTTATTATCATTTGATCAAGTATGACTGGATGACAGCACGAGTTTAAAAATAATTATTTTCTCCGAGACAAGTAAAGAGTCTCATCTGCAAATTCTCTGGTTCACGAAAGTCTCAATTCCAAAAATTAGTGAAATCACTGTGGCTTCGTGCAATGTGGAGCATTGAGATAATATACTAATAATACCCCAAAACGCTTAAAATGTAATATCATTTTCCCTTCATATACCATTATCTCTCTTTTATGACCTTGATAATAATCAAACATATGGCTACTAATGTTAGAGTGCTTTCTGTGTGTTTATTATTGACTGGTAACAGTCCACAGGAACAAACATAACATGATAACAGAAAAGGGTAACTTTACAAGGCAACAGGAACATCATCTAGCGGCCCAAGGTTAATCTCTTTTATATCCCATTATCCCAAAGGCTTTACATAATATTCAATGAATTCTAATATCATCAATACACAATAATAGGTCATATAAAGCTTAAACCAGTGTACAAACTTTTCAACTGAGCTACATAAAGGCTGACAGATCGCGGTAACTATACCCTTTCCTAACGATAAGTATTTATGAACACAAAATGGGTGAGAAGAAAATAATTTCATATCTAATTTTCCTTCTAAAAGAGGGTCGAAAGCATGCTCACATACTGTTAGCAATGATTACAGTCTATTACTTTGATGAAGCTAACAATATATGATTGCAGTCATTATTGACGTTCTAGTTGGGAATAGAATATGGGACTGACAGTCCAAGGTCCTAATGTGGTGGCATCATCATGTTCAACAGCTAAGCGAGACTCTAACCACTCTATGTTGTAGATATTGACAAATCTAGACCATGCAAATATCATCAAACATAATAATTAATATAGGCTTAACAATCAGTACAAATATATTGGTGTGAAAAACTAAAATTAAAATATCAGTACGAAAAATTCAGATTGGTTCTTGGTAATGTTAAATGGAATGTCAATCCCAAGCGTACGGCCAGATGTAGGACTATTTGTAGTGTGCTGATATTTATACACCAAAAGTAGATTTGTTAACACCCTCTATGCATTGTAGGCTTGTACCATACAACAGTACAATACATTGTGGTCAACACTTCACTGCACATTATTCAGATAAAGAAAACACACACACTTCAATGCCCAAAACAGTGTGCATGAGCAATCTAGAATGTGCAAATATTATCAGTACCCCTAACATATCTTCATAATTTCTCTCTCATGTCTATCTACATTGATATTTTTGCAGTATTACTGCACATTTGCTCACTAAATAAAAAATAAATAAATAACATAGAAGGGTCCACAACAGGAGTGTATTATTGTTGAAAAAATTCAACAGCTTCATCACATAGAAGGGTGTATTATTTGCGCATATATACCTTCACATGTGTTCAATCTCCACAATATTACCGACAAAGATGAGAGAATATCACAGATGATCAATGACATTGAGATTATAGCATACGATGCAGCATATTTGCAAATATGGTAAACCAGATGCCCATTTGAAAAGAACCTTATATGCAGCAAGAGTGAAAAAAGTCAACTACAAAGGCATTAAAACTAGATGCAATGTCATGCCCAACATACTTGACCTGAATTCCCACAAATACATGCACCACAAAAGGCAAATTTAAATCAAGAAATACTTAATATACAGGAAAGATCAGAAGAAGGTTCGGCAAAACATATGATATATCAATGATGTACAAAAGTATACACACCTGCACAAGCATTTTACACATGCGGAAGCTCAGGACATCCTTAGCTTCAGCGCCAACTTTTTTTCTTCCACCTAAATGAATGCTAGAGCTATCTGATTGAGAACCTCCAATAATTCCAATTTCAAACTTAATACTCACATACTCATCAGTTGTGTTTGCTCTTCTTGCCCCCAAAAGATTTTCATTTATTCCTTCTGGCCCATTTTCTAAAGACACCCTTAATACAACAGGTCCTTCTCCCTCGTGAACATTCAACAAATGTCCAACCATATGCAACAAAACTTGAAAGGTCCTCCTCTCATCGCCCATCAACTGATTAGGTAAAAAGTTTGAAACATCTAAATCAAAAGCAAAACCTTTGTAAACACACAAGCACTTAACAAGACAAGAAGCTTCCTTAATCATTGAGTGAAGTTGAAAAGGCTTCATCTCTAATGGGAATCTGCCATCATCTTTAGCTGATATCTCCATTACATCATTTATTAGAGTTGAAAGCACATTGCTGGATCTTATAATTGTGTCAACAATGGTTCTCTGTTCAGAGCACATGGTCTCGTCTTGGACTACTGACAGTAGGCCCAACATAGAATGCATTGGCCTCCTCATTCCATGGCTCATCACCTTTTGGAAAGAGTTTCTCGCCTGGCTAGCCATCATTGCATTCTCCTTGGCATGTTTCAGCATCCGATTTTGCTCCTCCAATTTCTCTCTCATCATCCGGGACTCCTCAAGGACTGCAGCATGGGAAAGAGCCACAGCAACCTGATCTGCCACAACTTCCAATATCTCCATCTCATCATAGCTCCATCGTCGTCCATTTGAATTAGGAAGAGCAAGAACCAGTATGGCGTAACAAGTTTCAACCAACACAGGTGTTCCTCCTTTAAAATTTGATACTTGAAGCATTGGCATCCGAATTGCAGAAACAGGGCCCGAGTCACCAGACCCACCACTGCTAGCATCCCCAAGTCTAGACTGATCACTCAAAATCCTTACACCATCATTCTTAGTTATGTCCAATACATCTGGGTCATTAACTGGAAGTGCTGGGCGGTAACCATTAGAAGTACTTGGTCTTAATTCATGAGTCAAGTTCATCTCAGTCCTCGTGTCATTCAGCATCCAAACAGCACAATTTTGTAGATCCAATGTTTTGGAGAGCTCAACCAGTGTGGTGTAAAGTATTGTGTGCTTATCAAGTGACTTTCTAATTTCTTGGGTCAGCATTCGGACATGCCATCCTGCATCAGTCTGCCTCTTCATCATCCCAACTTCTTGGTCTAGCTCTCTCACATTTTGTGCCAAGAAAAGCTCCCTAACTTTCACTTTAAGAACTAGTGGAATTAAGGTCAAAAGGGTGATTGCAGTTGCACAAGAGACTAGGGCCGTGAGTAATTTGAAAACTGTAAGTGACATCATCAACTGGAAAGAATGCTGACCATAGTATGTCCACCCATTGAGTAAATGGGTCATTCCACATAACACGATGAATAATATAAATTCAACAAGCACCCATTTAAACGGTACATTGGAGCAACTAATGAAGTAAAGTAACTCAATCGGAATCGAAAAATATGCTACTGCAATCAAAAAATCGCTCACTTTCTGACATTCAAGAATACTATGCAAACTCCAATAGCCCTCATCATCACAGTGACAATAAGACAAGTCAGTATCTAAGGCCCCAACCACGATGATCGAAGAAAAAATCAACAAACAAAGAACAAATGACTTCGACATTGCACTCTTCAAGACTTAAATCCTTTCTCCGAAACTCCAATCGACTAACCTATCTTGAATTTAAACCTAAAACCCCAAGCTTAAACTTTTACTCCAACAATCCGGAATTCACTTAACATAACAATAAATAAGATCAAGCAAATTGATCTGCCATATCAAGATCCAACATACCCAATCCTTCAATATCCAACAACCCCATCTGGCATAATTGCATAAACCTCAAAAACTTCAAAATTTTGATCTAATTAACATATTGTCTTCAAATAAAGATTCTAAAGCTTCACTTTCTTCACATATCAACAATTCAACCTATATACTTGAACAAAAGATGAAGATTCTTTGATGATTAAAGAGTAAAGGGAGACTCAAGAACTAACCTTTACCAATCTTGTGAGCTAAAAGCAGCTTGAACACTTGTGAGCTTCCAAGATTAGTGATTTCAACACTAAAGTTTCAATCTTTATGAATCTTAAAGCAAGTTAAACCCCAATACATCTCCCCCAAGTTACAATTAAAAATACCAACTTGCACATTAAATATACTCATCTAGATACAATACACACATGCTTATAAACTTTGATACCTGATAAAGATCCACTAATCAATCAACCCATATATAAATACAAATTCCCACCAAAAATCTTTATTAAAGATATAAAATTCACTGCCTACACCAACTCATAATTCATCCATATCATATATACATATGTACATATATATAAATATACACAGAATATCTTACTGTTTATAACTTTTTTTGTAGTTTTTTTTTGAAGGGGTCTTTAGAGTTGAAAAAAGGGAAGTGTTGAATAAAGAAAGTGATGAACCCAGGTGGTGAGGGAGGTGGGGCCCATTAATGCAATTTTGTGGGGCCTATTAATGCAATTTTTAATACATGAAACGAACCTAGACATTGTTGAGTGTTGGCAAGAAAATAGGAATGGTTTTGATTTTTTTCACATCGTTTAAAGTGTAAAAATGGAGTAGTTATTTATATATATTACTTTTTAAATTTTCTTAATTTTAATAATAATTTAAATATTTTTTTTTATTTAATATAAGAAAATTGAAAAAATAATGTATAAATAGATTCATTTTACACCATAAATTACGTGAACAAACATAAAATGACGGGATAAATAGACTAATAAGTAGTTGTATTGTGTTATTTTACTATTTTTATATATTTTATATGCTGAATAAAAGTAAATAAATTTAAAATTTATTTTCTAGCATATTCAATTTTAAGTAAATAAGAAAGATCAATTAGATAAAGTTTTTTTTTGAAACATAAATTAGATAAAGTTAAAAAATCTCTTAGGAAAAGGAAAAAAATTATAAACTTTTTAATAAATTATACCTTCAAATATATATTATAATTAATTTAGTATCGCTATATGTATTTCTAAAGAAAGAAACGGAGGAAGATGAGTAGAGACATGTGAAAAGATCAAATTCCTCACGTGATACTATTTAAATACAGTTAGTTATGTCATATGTGTACCGTATATTTTTGGCCTTCCACAAAAATCTTTTCTATTTAATTTATGTTTTATTAAATTACTAATGATTTGGAAATTTTAAATTGTGGGTTACTAATAAGGGTTAAATTAATAAAAAGAGAATTATGAAATAAGGGTTAAATAATTTGAGGAATAAATAAATTCAAAAAAAAAGAGAAATATGAATTTCGGATTAAATGATTTGCTAGTAATAAATCTTTTAATATATATTGACCAATCTATAAATTCTATATTATCCGAGAATGGACGTAGTAGTGCAATTTAACGTTATTTTGAACTCAAATCGCAATGAAACTATTTAAATGCGGTTTTTAAAATAAAAATATTTTATTCAAATATTCATATTTTATTATAAAAAGTTTTCATACCTTTTTTCTCACCACTCCCTTTATCATTTTTGTTTTAAACTAAACAACTACTCCCTTAATCCTATTTAATTTTATTGTACCAAATAATTTTACATTCACATTTAGGTAATATGATAAATTAAATATTAAATTGGTTTATTTACGTGTAAAGTAATATATGTTTTCAATAATTAATAATTTATTAGGTATTTTTAAATAAATAAAATTTTACCTTCTAGAAAATCCCAAACTCTTTTTTATAATCAAACTGGCCAAAATTTAATTGAAATAAAAAATTATTCTTCATAATTTAATTTATATTTTAATGTAGATTAATAATATAACTTTTTTTTGAAACAATAATATACTACCTCCGTCCCGGCCAAATGTTTATATTTGGTCCGGGCACGGAGACCAAGGATAGTTGGTGTAATATTGTTAAAATAAATGAAGTAATGAGTGTAATAACAATTTTATTGTTAAAATAAATGAAGTAGTGGGTGTAATAGTGTAAAGTGTTGAAAAAGTGGAGTGAAGTAGTGAATGTAATAATGTATTTTATTGTTAAAAATTATTATTTTTAATAATATAAAGAATTGGTGGGACATCCCAAAATGGAAAGAATAAAGAAATGGGAAGGATATATGGAGTAACTTTTACAAGTCATTTATATAATATATGTCACTTAAAATTTTATTAATTTAACAATAAAGAAAATTAAATAAAATAGTTAATCCAAATGAGTAATATACACAACACACTTGGAAATATGTAATGTAATTCATGAGATCATGAGTTTTAATTATATGATCCAAAATCTTTGGCAACAACAAATATTGAGTCTATATTATATTTTCTTAACTATTTGATATTTTTGGTTGAATTGTTGCATATGATCGCATGTCAGCGTATCTTGATAATCTATTTCAACTAATAATAAATCCACTTTGACAATGACAAGTGATGCACGTACTATCAAACAGGCCAATAGGCTTAAATTATTGTGTCGTATGAAAAGTTAATATTAATGTCAAAAGTGGCTTATAGATTGAGAAATGATACGTATACAAATCTTTTAAAAATCATATAACGCGACTTGAGCTAAATTTGCAATTCCCAAGAAAAATGATGATAGAGACTCGATAACTATTTGAGGACTATTATTTTGAGTATCATGAAGACCGAAAATACATGAATTCAACATCATTTAAATATTGATGATCGGTTATAATTGAAGATTTATTTGAACAAATAGTCTAATTCAACCTTGTTTTTTAATAATATCAAAAATCTAACCATGAACAATTTTTATTTTGGGATTGATAATTGTTAACACAATGACTTGGCCATCATGCTTCTTAAAATAAGACGGATTCTAATAACTTATAATTAAATTCAAGACGGTGACCCATTCCAAAATACTTTTAGAACAAAAAAATTAGAACATTTAAGTGACTTCACCGAAAACTATGTTTTATTTGATCCCTATAATTTAGAATGCATAGGCATATTATATGAAACAAATTGTTATCTTACTATCAGTATAGAAATAATTTTCAAAGGCATATTATATGAAACACATTGTTATCTTACTATCACTAGAGAAATAATTCTCAAACCCTTTTGTTATAATTCTATGAGTAATCTATTCGTCACAATTCTGCTTTCACTCAAGTACCACGGAACATCACATTTTCACCATCCTACACCTATCACTATCATCAACCACCACCACAATTCTAACAACTCCCAATAAATCTTTGTTAACATCACCTTCCTTCATTAAGAATAACAAAACATTTATAGTATCAGATGACAATTGCAAGTACACCATTTATAACTATCTACCCTAAGAAAGATTATAATTATTTACAACTCATTATTTAATAAATGTTTATATATTGTCATTCGCAAAGTACTAAAGTAAATTCATCCGTTGAGAACTTTCAGTAAGAATTGAAGTATATCTAGTCGAAATATTCTAGTACAAATCATTTTTTCAACAAGAAGTATTGCAGATTAGTATTTTGCTGATTACAGAAAAGGGAAGACTCTTCAAGAACTGTACAATGCATTGTATAGACAGTCAATACATCTATTTTCTCTTATAAAACCCAGTCAGCATCTCAAATATCACAGAGCTAGTCTCTGTTGGGTATATGGTCGTAATCGTCATTTTCTGGAGAGTGGTGCTCTACAGGTCCCATTCTTCCTGAAATAAAACAGGGTTTCATTATGACTGTTTTTGGCTATCACTTTGGGGACAACATATGTATAGGTTAAGCATGCAGATGTCATTTAATTTGTACATCGAGAGAGCATATACCAGAAAAGTCATAACTTGCATTGCTTCTTGTATCAGTGCCACTCCACTCATTTGTATGTGGAGGTGTACTCATCTGCATGTTTCTAGGTTGTATCATGTATTGATTTCCAGAAGAATCAACTGTTGCTGGAAAGGCTGCATTTGAAACTGACATCCCGCCAATTGGTGATGGAGATTTGTTCCCAGAACTGTCAGTTTTTACATTACCTACTACATCCTTTTTAGTATCAATCTGAAATGCGCCAACAATCACCTGTTTCCAAGCAATACTGATTAAAATATGGCGGAAATAGAAGCATATTTTATCCTTTATCCTACATAGCTAAAATTAATTGAACCAGTACATGAGCTCATTCATCATCTATCAATCTCTTCAATGTTAAGCATCTAAAGAAACCTTTTCTGACAAGTAGCAACTAGCAAGACAAAGATAATCATCTCAGAGTACTGCTACGCAAAGTCGCAAATCCCAGCACACATGTAAATTGAATCCTACCTGAATTGGACCTGCAGCTGTCAGCGGTCCAGCAACTCCACCTCCAATAATTTGGCCATCCGTACTAGACAAGCATACACTGAGCCCACCGCTTCTTCCTCCCAGCTCAGTACTTATATAAGATCCGGAAAGCGAAATTATGTCAAAGCGCCCCTAGTCAGCAGCAACCACTTTTAGCAACTTTCAAATGTATGGTATTCTACTTAAAGCAAGCGGATTAACATTGATTTCTTCTAGGCAGATAAAAACTACTAGATTGTAAAACCTTTGGACTACTGCATATAATTCCCAATAATTCTATATTTTATAATCATTCAACACTTGGTGTAGTAGCTTGAAATTGTACATTAATGACGCAATTTCAAAAGCATTTGGCATTTATGCAAACATGAGCAATTCTAAAAAAAATAACAAACAATCTTTGATTATAAGATTCAATTGCAAAATAAAATGAATAGTAATAGGCATTATTATTAAAACTATAACAAACCTTAGAATTGTGTGAGAATTTGCCAGTAACCTATTCAAATCATGGGAAAGCATGATGGAAGTTAAACATTTTTTATGTTTTTTTCATTAGACCAACACACATTGGATAACCTGAGATTTCAACTATTGCATAAATCTCAAAAGCAACCCTACTATCCTAACATTTTAAGCTAATATATAACCACTGAACAAATTCCAGGCACCCAAAATATAAGAACAAAGGACAGCAGGGTTAGCACTAATTTTTATCAGATTCAGACAAATAAGATTAACAGCCTGTCAGCCTCAACATTTAATACCACACTTACGATGTCCTGAATCCAGTTTTTTCCTATTCTTCATGTTGAATATATTCTCTGCATAATACGATTGTCTTACTATACTTAACACCTTATGACATAATATACATTCATGTATTAACTACATAAAAACCAAATCAAACATACCCAGTATGTCTCACTTGGAAGTAGGGGCTTATAACTACAGCATGTCGACAATTACCATATAAGCCTAATAAATTCATGTGCACTAAACTCTCCAAGAAAAGTACAAATAAAAAAGTGAACTTTTTACTAAAAAAAGTTGTCGTAATGTTCCCATAATATTAACTTATGATTTATATAGTTGATCTTCAGATCCTAATACGTTACCCAAAAGTTGAAGGCACAAAAACCACAGAAAATTATATTGACTGGGCTTGAACGCAACAATACCCGTGCGTGGAAGCAAGCAACATAAAGAAATTCACTTTTATTTCCAGTTTTTCAAATAAAAATGCATGGTATATTTTAGACATATTTTGTCAGGTTTCCATTTTATGGAAGTCTTTCAATGTGAAGACAGCTTCCATCTAGATGATTTCATTACCAATCATTCATTCTCACCTCATATGTAATGCTACCACCAAATGTGGCTGGCTGGCGTAAGGACGCATTAGAGATCGAACCAGATGCTGAAAGAATACATAATTCACGCTTGCTTTGCTGCATGAAAAACATTATCTTTTGTCCCACATCCTACGGCATACAAACAAGTCACGATTTATGAGAGTCTATACATCAAAGAGGACTGTCAGAACAACATCTCCACAATAACATAACAACTAGACAGTGAAATTCTGCAATTAAACCCTTGATATTAGGAACTGCATATCTGCAATTTACTAGCAGTGAAATTCTGTAATAGCTTCTAGCACAAGCCTCCAAGTTTAGACTAAAGGAATTAAATTTTGAAGCTCATTCACTTTCTAGAAAGGACAGGAAATTTGGGACTAACAAATTATATATACAAAACATCAAACCAATTTCATAAAACAGAACAAAAATCTTTCTCCAAGTACTGATTTCTACAGTCCAGAGCTTTTAGAAAGATCAGGACTGTATCTTGTACACATTAGTTTTCATTAAGCATGTTATGCAAACATTTGTATATGCTGATATATCCCAGTGTGTTATTCTCAGTTTGAACATCATGAACCTACTAGCAAAGAAGGCAATGTTATACATGGATATGCACAACAAAGGCCATTTACAAGTCCTTAAAGAAAACTATTGTTGCTGCTCAAAAAATTAGACTAATATCAAGTTCATTCCAAACTTAATGGAAACAGTCATGCAGTGCACCGAATAATGATATACCTATGTATACGTGATCTGGAATGGAAGTTCAAAACACATGCAACTATCTTTTAAGTTTTAACTATGATTAATTACAATTTTAATTCATCAAGTCAAAAAAGAGGCTTTATTTTAATAGAAACTTTGAGACATGAATGCGATATAATATTGGAATGGTCATATACAAACATACTTCTCCAGCAGCCACAGTAATGATATGAGGTATGAAACCTTGCCCTGCACCGCCTGCATTAACCAGTTGGGAGAAGAAGTAATGGTTAGTAAGTGTACTTCGTCTTCTACTTCTATATGATACAGTGATCCAGTGAAACCACAACTAGATTTAATAGTCTGTTAAAAATTAAATTTTTACAATCATGCCTCACTAATAGACATCAGACACAATGTCTCTTGTATACGAGAGTATCACTATACTAGTACATAGAACTCCAATTACCACCGAACAAAACCCTAAATTATTTTTCATTTTTGTTTTGTATTTACCATAACATTATATCCATAGGCTTGCAGTCAAGGATCCCATAAACCTCAAACACTAAAAGTACTAATAAATTAAGTAATATCAAAATAAAATCATTTATCCCATACATTTGTAGAAGTCTTAAACACACGATAATGCAAATTGCATATACCAGTCTCCTATCAGTTGCAAAAAAAACTAGATAGGGGTTAAGACAGGCTCGATCCTCATTCTTGGTCCTCTCCCTGAGACTTGCAACTTACAATAGGCGGATGAACAAGAAAAAGTCTGGAAAGGAGGTTCACCCAGAGGCTACAGCCAGAGTAAATGTAAAAGGACTGATATGTGGCTAAAGCTGCCCAAGAGAGAGTGCTGCCCATAGTATTAGTGTTAGTTGCACTGCTTGTTCCTCACCAGTGTGAAGCCCACGAAAGCAAGATAAACGTTCAGAAGGGGTAGCAGACTCTGCAAGAGGACCATATGTATGCTAAAACCACCTTCATGTACATTGCAAAAACAAATCTGGCAAGGATGGATCCAATCTAAACTCAAAAACGTTGTTCCTACCACCAGTATGAAACTGGTTTTCGCCTCAAATGACAAACTTGGGATGGATAGATGCATACTTATGTCTCTATCTACTTATAGCTAACTTCTTAAGAGTCTCCAAACTCAAATGTATCAATATTACTCGTACATATGTTTCGTAGATCCTACCACCAACACTCGACTCATACAGAACTCAATTTACCAAAAAGCGAACCATAATACCCCAAGTTTTTTTGTAGAAAACCTAACAATGTTTTACCATCAATATGAATCACACAAGATATTGTTAACTACCCTTAGTGAAAGTAAGAAGAAGCAACACGAACAAGGTCAAGTAAAATCAAACAAAAATATACACCCAAAGGTTGGATAATAAATTGCACAATTCAAAGAGAGAAATGCACTAGAACAACATATTCCATATATCCTCAAAAAAGCATAGACCAAGGGTTCATTTGTTTTCCGTATTCCGAAACAACATAATCCCTTGGTTCCAACTTACATACTCACTAATAAACTCCCATGATCAATCTTTCAAGACCCCCCCCCCCCCCCCCCCCCGATCAATCTTTCAAGACTCTCTCTCCCCCCCCTCTCTCCCTCTTTCTAATAAAATCCCATGACCAATCTTTCAAGACTCACTCTCTCTCTCCCTCGTTCTAATTAACTCCCATGATCAACCTTCAAGACTCACACACTCTCTCTCTCCCTCTTTCTAATAAACTCCCATGATCACTCTTTCAAGACTCTCTCTCTCTAATAAACTCCTATGATCAATCTTCCAAGTTACTATATCTCTCTCTCTAATAAACTCTTATGATCAATCTCTCAAGTCTCTCTCTCCACCCCTTGATTTCAAAACACAAACACCACAAATCTCACCAACTCTGGCATATCAACGCAAAACACAAATAACCCTTCAATTATCCACTAAAAACAATCCAAACACACAAACCATTACAAGAACATACCAAGAGAACCCAACAGAGCTTTCTTCCCAGCCGAAGACGACCCACCACCGCCCCCGCCCCCACCCACCACCGCATCCTTCTTAACCGCCGTGGACGCCGCCGAAGACATCCTCTTCGCCGCCGCAGCTAGCTCCGGCGTCCCATACTTTCTGGGTCTGCCACGCTTCCTCCTCACAGTCTCCAACGAAGAAGACACAGCCGGTGGAGGAACAGAGTGAGGGTACACCATGCGGGGGGAGTTGGGTAGAATCCCATTACTCGACGGAGGAGCTACGGTGGTCGGAGACGGCAGTTGGGGTTGTGAAGAGTGGTGGTGGTGATAGTATGAACTAAGTTCACTTTCGTTTGGTTCCATTACTTTTGGATTTTCAGATTTTTGTTTTCTTTCTTTTTTTTTTCTCTATTTTTTGTTTTCTGATAATTATATTATTATTTTATTTACTTGGGTATGAATGGATGATGTCAGATGGGGAGAATGGGAGTTCATGGTTGGGTGACTTGTGCTGCATGATGTCTCATGATCGTTCATGAGACTGATATTCTCGATATTATTTTACACAACTTTTTTAAAATATTAAATTTTTTTATATGAATATGTGAGAGTATTATTGTAATTATAAAATATTATATATAATTATAAAAAAATGTCATTAATATTTTATACTTAAAAAATATAGGGAAAAATTGTAAACAAAATCTTCGGAACAACAAAAAAATAACTTGTTTACAACTTAAACTTGTTTGGTTTATGATTAATGAAGTGGTTAATAAAATTATAATTTCAATATCATATAGTATATTAATATTATAAAAAATTTAAAAAAATATCATTAGAAAATATATTTAATCTATTTTAAAATGTAATTTTTTATTTTTAAAAAATGTAAAAAAATAATCTTTAATGTTCATCAAAGTTTAATTAAAATAACCAAATATTAGAGATTATTTTTATACATGTACTCCAACAACATTATAAAAAATATTAAGTTTATCGCAAGTAAAATATATAAAAATATTTATAAAAAATATATTATACAAGATATTAAATAAAATTAAAATCATTACTAAAAAAAATTATATAAATAAAATATAAAATATAAAATATAAATCAAGAAATAATATTAAAATTTCATATATTGTATGGGATATATATATATATATATATATATATATATATATATATATATATATATATATATATATATATAATTTTGCAAGAAGTTTAAAATATTTAAAAATATATACTGTATAGAAATAGGCTCAGCTCATAAGCAAGAAAGAGAGAATTGTACAAACTAAAGAATTTATTTTATTTTTGCGTACTCACAACTGAAAACAAGCTCTCTATTTATAGAAAAAATAGATGTTTGCTAAACATGTTTGGACAAACAGCTTTGCTAAAAGAAAAAGAAAAAGCAAAATTTAAAAAATAAACAGTCTAAAGCAAGTGCATTATTGATACCGGGTACTATTTTGGGCCCCATCATTATATCAAATAATGAAATTTTTTACAAGAAAACAAAAGACTTTTATTAAAGCAAAATTATTGCTGCTAATTTCTATAAGATGGCAGACAAGATTATATTCTCATCTTTATTATATGTTGGACATTGTTATCCTGTGAGATTGTTTTGTTGGAGAAGAATCTTCTCAAAGACTAAAGTCTTTTTTCTCTTCCTTTTAAGTTTTACTAATAAAAATTGTAAATAAACGAAATCTAATTCAATTTCGTGGACTGGCCTATTAGTCTTTTCTTCCAGAGTGGCTTCTCGATATTTCTTGAAGTGAGAATCAATTTTCTGGTCTAACTTAAGGATTTTTTTTATCCTTCTTCAGCCTTTTAAAAGTTCCCTTGAACTAAGTCATTCAATTATACCTTTTCTTTTGTCCTTAGAATTTTTAGACTGAATAAAGGCTATGAAAGAATCCCAAATTTTTTTAAGAGTTGGTTTAACAACTTGAGATTCACCTGCTAAATAATTAAAAGTATTATTTGAATCTATTGATTCTGGGGAAGATACAATCTTCATGGATTCGTCATCTCCTCCTTTGTAGATTGATTAAGAAAGTTCTTGAAAAATTGATTTTTCATATAGTCGAGAATTCTGACCATAATTTCCTCTTCAGACTCACAAAAATATTTTTTCTGAAAATAATCCTTTAGATTGCTTATAGAATCCCTTTGAGAGTCTTGCCTCTTTACTTCTCGGGTCTTATCTTGAGAAATAGTAATTTTAATATTTATTACTATTTTCTGAATATCTTCAGCGATCATCTCCTTCCACCATTTGAAGAAAAAGTTTCTATATAGAACTGAGATGCATAGCATGTCTGTGGCAATAAATACTGCCCATCTCCAAATTTACGGAATTTGAAATTTAGTGATAAATAAAAGAAGACATTGTCCAAACATTAATTTATTCGAATTATTATTCAGAACTAGCGTACTGTTGTCACATCATAAATTGTATAAACCCATGATCTCTTTGAGAAAGATTTTCATGAAAGGGCCAAATTTTGACCACCATTCAATAAACTAGTTAGGAACTTGTTTGTCCAGAATTTCTGGATTCATCGAGAAAAACCAAAAATGTTTATTTTTGGGATTCTGGTAGTAAAAAGCTTTAGAAAAAGCCTGAATATAATCTCAATAATTGTAGTAAATATACTTTTCCTTCTACTATCTTAATAGCTTTTTCTCTATTTGGATTTAATCCCCATTCCTTTGGAGATAGTACCTTATTAATATGGCACTTGCTGAAATTTATAAAACTTTCAGGATTATTATTCTGAAAGTGATGAGTTATAGTTACTGATTCGGTAACTGTTAATAATATCTCCAGATTTTGTCTGACTTGATTTTGTAAACCTGGATATCCCCTTGATTCAAGATACATTGTTTTAATAAACCACCCATTATTATGAGCAATTTCAATATCTTCATTCTCAATATATATAATGATTTCCCTATTAGGCTTTTCGAAGAATCCTGGTTCTTCTTATTCAGCCGCATCTTTATAAGATACTACCTTACTGGATGATGAAGAGGAAGATATTTCTTCCTTTTTCTGAGGAGTAGGAGGTACAGACAATTGTTGCACTCTTCTTGCCATATTATGATAGGTTGTCCAATCATCTATTATGGAAATATTTAGTTCTTGATGAGGTAACATATTGCTACTCCCATATCCTCGCCCACGGCCATATCTGCGGTCTCTTCCCCCTATTAGGAGTTGTCATTCACCTTGTAAAAATTCTCGGGTTAAATAATCAGCAAGATAATTATTTTCTCCCTTTATATATTGAATATCAAATTCAAAGACAGAAAGTTGAGCTTGCTATCTTGCAAAAATTTGTTTGGCTACAAGATTTTTAACATCTTTTTCAATATATATATATATATATATTTATATATATAAGGACCAAGAAGGTGTTTGGATGAATGTTAGGAAAAAGAATTTGAAATGAAATAAGAATTAAGGGTATAAGAGCAAGTCTAACGGTTCCTTAGAACTTTCTTATAAATATTATAAAATATTGTATTTTAGTGATTTAGGACATTATCTTTATACATGCACTCCAACAACATTATTTATCATCATTCTTTATTACCCTCTCCGTCCCAATTCAAGTAACTTATTTGACTTTTTGCGGTCATTTTAATTAAACTTTGACCGAATATTAGAGATTATTTTTTTACAATTTTTAAAAATAAAAAAATACGTTTTAAAATAGATTAAATATATTTTCTAATGATATTTTTTTTAATTTTTTATAATATTAATATACTATATGATATTGAAATTATAATTTTATTGACCACTTCATTAATCATAAACCAAACAAGTTTAAGTTGTAAACAAGTTATTTTTTTGTTGTTATGAAGATTTTGGTTACAATTTTTTGCTATATTTTTTTAGTATAAAATATTAATGACATTTTGTATAATTATGTATAATATTTTATAATTACAATAATACTCTCACATATTCGTATAAAAAATAATATTCATATTCATATATATATATATATATATATATATATATATATATATATATATATATATATATATATCGATTTATATCCCATACAATATATCAAATTTTAATAATATTTCTTGAATTATATTTTATATTTTATTCATATAATTTAATTTTTAATTTTATAGTAATGATTTTAATTTTATTTAATATCTTGTATAAAATATTTTTATATATTTTACTTGCGATCAACTTAATATTTAGTTTGATAATATTTTAGTTAGAATACTAATATTTAAAATTTAGGTTCAAGTATCGATGTATAGAAAATTCTCCCCAGCCATTGCAGCATCAAAACGAATATCTTTGATAGGACTTCGAGAACCATTGACTCAAGAGTGCAGTCACATTTTGTGTGTCAGACCATTTGAAATACCACAACTCATAAACTATCACGTGCTATGCTATACTGTATTTTTAATTATTTTACACATTATATAATTCCGTTAATTTCATGCAACACTGTGTATTTAGATGAGGGTATTTGTGACTTGCATCAATAAACAAGTACCATCTTCACGGAGTCGACACCAAAATTTTATAATCCACAATTTCCCTCAAATTCATTATAAATTCTCTCCCACTTTTCTTTCTCCACAGCAATTATATTTGAGCAAGCAGGTAATACAATAACTATGGTCTCATCATCTGTCGTCTAAGTTATCCGGTACAAGAAACAAAAACAGTTACAAAGTTTCCTCAAACTGGCTTAACTTAGTATACCCCGTAATTAACGAATTTCAGCAACAAATTATACCCATCCCAGGCATCTCATCAAACAAGTTACACATAGACACTAAATCACTGAAACCCCTAACATGAACAGTTAACGATTCATTACAAACAAAACAATCATCACTCGAAAATAGGTGTATATATAGGTGTATAAGCGAGTTCGTCGGCTTTCATGTTTTCCGATGAGACGTGTGTGTTGTGTGCATAGGTGTATAAAGATTAACGAGAATAAGAGGAAAGAAAGCAGGGAAGAAGATGAGGGAGACACATGCCCATTTTAACCCATTGTAGCCTTGAAAATACAGAAATGAGTCCACTAAAGTTATTTTGACGGAAACATGCATTGTGTAATTAATTTCGTGATAGTTTTTTAAATACAGTATTTCAAGTGATCTCACACACAAAATGTAAATACACAAAGTGCCCGTCTTCATTTACATAAACATCCACTACCACTACCACGGCACTAAATGTACGGCCTTTGTAGGCATTTAAAGTTTTCCAAAAAAATCACTACACTAGTGTTACCCGTAACTGTGGGATGTCAGTATGCAACATAGTATCTACTCGCAAATAAAAAAGAAGAAGATATGCAGCTGTTATCCAGAAGTTAAAAAGGTTCTTTAAATACCTGGGGCGGTGTAGTGACGATGGTGGCTTCTGGAGAGCCACCTAAGTAGAATTTGAGGCATGTTGTCACTCTTTATAGAATTATATAATACAGAGTATATAGTATCTGCAATCAGAGAAAGGTCATTAAGTGGAACTAAAATGATGATTATATTTAAGAAATATATATAAAGTTACCTCAATGATATCCAAGTCAAGACAGAACCCTGGAACTACCTAGTCCTGAAAACATATGAGTAACTTGACTATAATATTTTTTCAACTTCTTCGATGGTGTTGTGAAAGTGCTACCCCTTAATTTTACATTCACATTCTACAGCTCCGAAACTCGAAATGTGACTGGAAAGAACCCAACAGAACTGAAGTTGGGGATATTGGGCGACGATACCATGATATTACTAGAATGTCTACTGATAGTACTCTGGCGGTTATTGATTTCCAGGTTCAGCAATTGGGAACAATCCATTACCCAATCAACCATTATGCTTGTCCGGAAAAACAAGGTGAGATTCTGCAGATTGACAAGTGTAGGAAAGAACTCGCTCGTATTTTCAGGATATTCTACACAATCCGATGTAAGAGTTACTAAAGCTGGAATATTACAAACTGCTGGAGGTAATTGGCACTTTGCCAGATAAAGAGTTGTTAAAACAGGCAAACTAATAGATTTTGGTAACTCATAACCATCAAGTAATAGGATTCATAAAGACGAAAAGCAGACCAAACATGATTTAGGAAAAGTTAACCTATGATAAGAGAAAGGATTCATCAAGTGTAGAGTTGTTAAAGCGGGTAAATCCCAACAATCTGATTCCGAAAGATTATGAAGAGTTAGAGTAGGTGCGAGTTTCTTTATGGAAGTAGAATTGAAGGTGAATAATCTAGCAGCATTAAATCTTTGATATGGAATTTCAACATTTAGATCTTGAACATTGTGTGAAATCGCATAACTGACAATCTTGCGACGCACACCTGGATATTGGGTGTAGTGACAAAAGAAATTCAATTTTAATATCTGAGAATCATGGTTCCGGTGAGATAAATAACTGTCAACGAACTTAGCAAACTAGGGAAGGAAATTAAATTAAAATCAAGCGAAGAAAGAGTAGTCCATATCAATTTCCTACACTTGTCAAACTACAGAATCTCACCTACTTCATTGTCAATTTCCTCCTCATCCAATTTCTTCGATAACGAAGAATAGTTGTGCATCTCAATTTCCTCCTCTTCATCGTCATCTGACAATCCATTTACTCAACAGCAGCCTGTCCTTAGATCTTTCCTCTTTCATTCTCTCTTTCCTTTGATCTGAAATACTGAAACCCTAATTATATGCAAAGGAGTGAAGCAAACTGAACATTTTATTTTTTGGAGTGGGGAACTTTATAATTTATATCCTTTGCTCCAGTAACTTGAATGCTGAAATTACAACCCGATCACAACATTTGGTTTATTTAGAAGTTAAATTCAAGAAAAAAAAATTAAGTAAATAATTAAGAAATTCATTTTAAAATTTTAAGTTCGTTTGATAAAACTTTATATAATATCATCTTTAATTCCGGTCCGTGCAATTATTTATAGCAAATTCTGAGAAATTTCCAACCCACACTTGTAGCCACTTAGATCTTTGGCACCTATACTTCCCTGCCAGGGCCAGAACACAGATATGCAGGTCAACAAAATTGAAAACACGTACTTGGATCCATTATTTGATGCTAATGCTCCTGCTCCAAGAAAACTGAAACAAATATAGACAAGGTCATGTCTGATGCAACTTATCTGCCTGCAAATACTAAAAATCGAGCATCATCAGATATTAATATGGGATACTAAAGTCTAAATAAACCAAGTAATGAAGTTGTTAAGCACTTGCGCGATGGGCAAGTAAATAGCTTGCTGGAAATTGTGAGTGGGTAATGCAAACATGAGAGCAGTTGGAAATTGCAGTAAGCGAAAGTAATAAAGCAATTACATTATAGCACAAGTGCACTACAACTCAACAAAATATGCTAGAATATTCTTATGTGAACTGAAACAACATCTTACAAGTTACGTAACAAGCATACAGGAATTTTCATGATAACTGTTATGAATCAAGAAACTCGTGAGCCAGACTATGGACAAGATACTATGACATCCAAACAAATTTAGAACATGTCACTAATCTGGAGAAAAATAAGGGACCAGACAGTAGACCTCCTCCAATGCAGCAAACAAAAAGGTTTGTACCCATAGTTCTTTTATGAATCTCTTGCATCTCTTCAGCACGAGGGGTTTGTAGATTTTGCAATTTAGTTTTTGTATGATTAGATACAAATCTGCAAATTTTGGTTACTTTTGGTATCATCGATATAACAGTCAATTGCAAAAAACTCGGAAAGTAGAGGCTGTAAATTGTAATAACGGAGGCTGTTCTATATAGTCCAGACAGCTCACAAACCAACCTACGTGGGACCCAAATTCTTCAAGATGGCAAAAACATACCTGTACTCCGCAATCATCTCAACATCAACAACAGTCGTAGAGATTTTAGTGAAATCATTCACCGAGGTGCAGAACATATTTAGCGTCGTTCTAACAACTTTCTTGTTTTTCTAGTGAAGTTCTCAAAGTTTTCCGGGTATTTGTTCATAACGAGATTCATTTGACGTAACCTCATGACCCTGCCGTAACCGGATATCACTGTTGCCCCTCAAAGAGCTCACCCGGTCATCGCCTATACCTTCAATTGGAGCACCAATTTGTTTAACTCTGTCAGCACTTACTACAGAATTCTGCACCATGTGCTCTTGTTGCACCCCCATGTCAAAAGTGTCAACATTACAGTTTTGCGAATATTTTGAGAATTAACACCTTTATTGGAGATGCGAAGGTTTCCTGTAGCACTAAATTCCGAGCTGTCACAGGTGCTGCCTCTGTATGAGGAATCATGTTTTCTAGACCTGGATATTAATATCCATTATCCTTATGAAGTTCTTTCAAAAAAGAGGCAAGAATATTTGGAGATAAATTGTACTTTTTCTGTGAGCCGTTACTTCTAATGTAGGCATGTAGCATCATCCATCCCTATAGGAATATCAGAAAAAGTCTAATCCTACATCTCCACGAACTCTTATCTAAGGTCATGTCACCGGAGAGAGTTAAGGCCTTCAAGTCTAGCTCTAGCCTCAACTGATCATGCTCATGTCCACTGCTATATGCTTCAGACCTTTGGTACAATATTATCAAATAAAACATGCAATATGGTTATAGGAAAATGTAATGTTATCCAAGACTAAGAAGAATCATCCAAAATCTAAATCACAATGTCTAGTTAATTATGAATTAGCATTAAAAATAATTCTGGATTCATGATGAAACTTGGAGTAACGCGAGATCTCCAGTTCTAGTTAGTTACATTTTTAAGTAGTCCTGCCATTTGCAAAATTGTATCTCCTCTTGTTAGAAGTTAAAACTCCTATTGTTAATTAAACTAGCAGGGTAGAAGCAAGTGTAACATTAAAACTGAACACTACTCCAAGGAAATTTCACCAGAACCAATAAAAATATTTAAGAAAAAACAACATAGTCGTGTATCAACCAGTTGATGCTAATGTTTCCTATCACAAAAAAAAGTTTAGAAACAAAACCGAAGGACTTGATTATTTATATCTCTATAAAAGCTTCACATACTTCTAGTTACAGAATGGAGAACACAAATTGCAGGGCCGGGAATTGCAGAAAGTGTCAAAGTAAATAAAACAATTATAATATAGAAAACTTCATGATAAAATATGCTAGGGAATTATTATATAAATTGAAACAAAGATACTAAACAGCTAAACAAGTGATAAAAAAATTCCATGAGAATCAGTACGAAACAAAATACCAAGAATAGTACTTCAATAAAAGACAGTAACAAGATACTACGGCAGCCAAACAACTCTTAAGTCTTAAACACACAACCAATCCCAGGAATATTAGGGAACAGATAATAGATGATCACCAACGTAGCCGACAACAAGGTTTGCGCAAATACTTCCAAAAGCTTTCTGAATCTCTTGAATCTTCTCAGCAAGAGGAGCCTCTATTATTTATATGTGCATCCTCTGTTACTTGTAGTACTACTTATAATATTGTTTTTTTGATAGACAATGTGTATCATTAGTTTAGTTTGTCAGAATCTGACCAGTTGTTGAATGATACTTTGTATTGTATAAAATAAATAGTTTATATGTTATCTTAAATAACAAGTTTATATGTTATCTTGAATAGTCCTGGTGTCAGTGGCTCGAAAGTTTTTATTGACTGAATTTAGTAGCCTAAGTAAAATAAAAGACATAGGTAACCTTGCAAAATTATAATTAATTTGTCACTCTCGAGGGCCTAGAGATCCTTTGATGGGCGGACTTGTAGCGATTCAGAGTTCCCTGAATCAGCTAGTTGTACCATATATATCAGGATGAGATTATATAATAAAAATGAAAAAAACTATAAAATAAGATAACTCAGCAATATCAAAATTTTCAAAACACCATCACTTTCAAAATGGGGTTTAGTAAGGGCTCCAATACTGTTGGAGTAAACTTTCTCGCAAATAAGTAACGAATAGGCGTTCTATGAAATTTATATGGACAGAGCGTCCCGTTCTTCCTGGCTCCATTTCATATATAGGACATTAACTTTATTCCATATCAAAAATGGGATAGATGTTCAGACTCTATCAAAAATGGTATAGCAAACACCCCATTTTGGCGAACACAGCAGAGTTGAGCCAGTGAGCATGAGGTGTTTGTACAGCTTGCAGTTCGCCTCTTCCCATGGCGAACAATGCACCTGAAATATTTGTTGGGATTGCTTTTGGTAATGGCGAACAAACAAGTGAGTAGATAAAAAATAAAAGCTATGAACGCCATCTCCAACGGCGAACATAGCAAGTACCAGAAGATTACTGTTCGCCATATCTAATGGCGAACGTAGCTGTACATTTTTACAAAATCAAATGACGTCGTTTCACGTTGTTTTAAATCTAATTTGTAGCCTAAACCCCAATCTCACATCCCAGCTCATTGTCACACTCTCAGATCTAACATCCTCCCTCATCTTGTCCAACGGCGAATTCCTCCAGCTGAATTTGTATTATAGTTATTAATTTTATATATTAATTTTATTTGTGCACAATTAAATAGTTGTTTAGATTTTAAGAAAATATTTATAAAAATTGAAATAATTAAAACAAAATCAATTGAATAAATTTAAAAACCTATTTCGAATAAAAATAAATTAGATTTTAAATGTTATATTTTCGAATATAAATATATATTAGAATATGAAAAATAGATTATAATATTAAATATTTTTGTAGTTATATTTAAAGAAAGTAATTATATATTTTGTAAAATATTAAAAAATTTTAATAAATAATTGGAAGAATATTCTATATTAAATATTTTTCATAATTGGAAGAAATTGGAAGAATATTCTATATTAAAATTTCTTCCAATTATTTATTAAAATTTCTTAATATTTTACAAAATATATAATTACTTTCTTTAAATATAACTACAAAAATATTTAATATTATAATATATTTTTCATATTCTAATATATATTTATATTCGAAAATATAACATTTAAAATCTAATTTATTTTTATTCGAATATGAAAAATATTTAGTTATATTTTTCATTATTAGAATATGAAAAATATATTATAATATTTAATATGTTTGTAGTTATATTTAAAGAAAGTAATTATATATTTTGTAAAATATTAAGAAATTTTAATAAATAATTGGAAGAATATTCTATATTAAATATTTTTCATATTTAATATAGAAAAATATTTAATATAGGTTTCTTATGTTTGTCATGTTTCGTAAGTTTCTTAGGTAATGTTTAGTATATTTCTTAAGTATAACACTTATGTGGTTTGTTTCTTATGTAATTTCATAATGTTTAGTGACCGCAAATAATATCAATTAAAACACGTCATTATATTAAAACAAACATCAATTCAACAATGCATAGAAACATAAGACATAAAACAACATAAAACATAAATCTTAGTCTTACATTTTATTATAATTATAAAATCTAAATATTTTTATAAATATAGAATATTCTTCCAATTATTTATTAAAATTTCTTAATATTTTACAAAATATATAATTACTTTCTTTAAATATAACTACAAAAATATTTAATATTATAATATATTTTTCATATTCTAATATATATTTATATTCGAAAATATAACATTTAAAATCTAATTTATTTTTATTCGAAATAGGTTTTTAAATTTATTCAATTGATTTTGTTTTAATTATATCATTTTTTATAAATATTTTCTTAAAATCTAAACAACTATTTAATTGTGCACAAATAAAATTAATATATAAAATTAATAACTATAATACAAATTCAGCTGGAGGAATTCGCCGTTGGACAAGACGAGCTGAGGGAGGATGTTAGATCTGAGAGTGTGACAGTGAGCTGGGATGTGAGATTGGGGTTTAGGCTATAAATTAGGTTTAAAACAACGTGAAACGACGTCATTTGGTTTTTCTAAAAATGTACACCTATGTTCGCCATTAGATATGGCGAACAGTAATCTTCTAGTACTTGCTATGTTCGCCGTTGAAGATGGCGTTCATAGCTTTTACATTTTATCTACTCACTTGTTTGTTCACCATTACCAAAAGCAATCCCAACAAATATTTCAGGTGCATTGTTCGCCATGGGAAGAGGCGAACTGTAAGCTGTACAAACACCTCCTGCTCACTAGCTCAACTCTGCTGTGTTCGCCAAAATGGGGAGTTTGCTATACCATTTTTGATAGAGTCTGAACATCTATCCCATTTTTGATATGGAATGAAGTTAATGTCCTATATATGAAATGGAGCCGTTCTTCCTTATATATTGTAGAAAAACTTCTGTGGTATTGCACGGGAGGGCGCGAGAATTTGGATTTTAATGAAGGCCCATTTTTATAGTTCTGTGGTACAATACAATTTATTAATGCAAAACTCTATTACAAAGGTAACTATTACAAAGGCACAGCTAACAATGACAAGTCAACAACCAATCTACTCTCGATCTAAGATCCTCAAAATCCAATGCACTTCAACTTTCTCTTACATCAAACCTGAAATATCAAAAGAATGAACTGCGAAGCCCAACAAGCAATTATCGTTCAACGGCTCAAAATAATATTTTATCTTTTCAAAAACATAAGTTAAACATGTACCACATAATATTTATCACATAGTTGGCCTTGTTTCATGCCGACCTAAGTTTTTCTTCAAATCTTTGAGTTCAGCCTCATAGGATGTAATTTTATTCTCCAGTGTCCTACGGGAATGAGAACGCCGGCTTCCTACTGGCTCTTTGACAGGCCTCCTTCTTCTAAGATTAACATCAGTGCCTTCAGAGCTTTCATCATCAGTTGAATATGGTCTTGAGAAATCAGAAGCTCTTAAAATAATTACTTAAATAACGGTTCTTATAGAAATAAGCGGTCTAAGTACAACATATATATAGCACTTCTAAAAATCACAAGTACAATAAAAATAAACCAAATTACAATAAATAGCATACTAGTAACTCATCAAATTACTTTTTTATTTTTAAAATCAATTTCAATAATCTAACAACTTCGATAAACCTTGAATATTGATAGCTACATACCAATAAATTTTTTTAAATTGATTTATACAATGGATAATAAAACTATTATATACAAACTACCTATTACAATAAAACACCAAAATTTACTTCATTAACAAATTGTTTTTGGGAGCCCAATTGTACAAGTATGTTGCGCAATTTTTCTAGAACCAAAGCATTTTATCGTGAGGATAGGGCTTCAATCTCGGGGGGAAAAAACTGTACCCAAACAAAATTTCATTTAGTTCATATGAAATAATATACTTGTAATTACTACTAGTAATTTAAGAAATATTAGAATTTACTTGCATTGATGTGGACCAACCAATAAATAGCGATATTAGCAATACTGACCTATACTTAAAAAGCAGTTAAGCTTAATTAATTGGCTAAAAATTGATTTTTTGTTTTTAAAATCAATTTCATTAACAAATAGCGAAAAAAATTGTTTTTTTGTTTTTAAAATCAATTTCAATAATCTAACTTCGATATACCTTGAATATTGATAGCTACATACCAATAAAAAATTTCAAATTGATTTATACAATGGATAATAAAACTATTATAAACGCCTGAGCTTCAAATGACCACTTTTTATAGTTATATCTCCGAAAAGCATTTAGTTGACACCTCATTAGGATCCGAACCATGCATATTACATTCTAAAATCTATTTTATAAGCATATCATTATTCCTCAGAGATGCCTTACAATTATATATATATTTTTAATATTTGAACCATGAGGAGTGATGGAATACAACACTTGATCCATTTTTGGGCTTTATTTTTTATGCGAAGAAATTAGATGAATTTCGAAAGTTTTTTCAACCATACGATACAATAATTCCAAATATATGAATTTTTTATTACAGAAAAATGTTTTTGTGGTGTCCTCCAAACCTCACGACTTTGGAGATTTGGTATATTTATTGGAGGCGCTTCATACCGTCTTTGTGAAGCAAAATGAAAGATTAGGCTAAACAAAGCGTTAATCCTTAAGAACACATAAAATACTCTTACGCGAAAAATCCTTAAATACCTTGAATATATAAAAAAGAATTCTTGAATTCACATACAAGAAAAATAAGAATTAAAATGAACTACAAATACAAATTTAAATTATCTTTTAATTATATTTATTAAATTTATACTTATGTTTGAATATTTTGGAATTCATTTAAATTTAAATTTAAATGAAAAGGTACAATTTTCTACTCTTCGGGGAATTTTCATAAATTTCAAGAAGTCCATGATCTGGAGTGCACTTAATGATCACGGTAATGAGTATAAGGTTGATTTGAATTGTGCATTTTGTTCCGGCAAGCACACGTGGGATTTGTACTCTCCCTTGGGTTTCAACCAATTTTTAGGGTTGGATGACGGATATCCGATTGATCCAGCATTAGGGATGACCATTGAGCCAGTTCGGGGATACTCTCATTTGAGTTTCAACTAAAAATAGAGTTGGATGATGGAGAATCGGTTGATCGGGCATGAAGGATGGCCATTGGGCCGGTTTGACGAGTGCTATCTCGCAACTCGCAAACCATAACCCAATTTCCATACTGGACCCTCCCAGTGACGATCAAATTGTTCCCCGATCCGTGTCCCAAACAGGACGATTAATTTGTTCCTCGATCTCTGTCCCGAACAGGAAACGAAGTTTCCGTGGTAATTTGTGCAATTTATTTTATTTTAAATAATTATATTTCAATCTATATTATTTAATAAAAATATTTTAAAATTTATCATGTATAATATATTTTTTAAATTTCATATCATATTTTAAGTATTAATTTTTATTAATGTTAATTTATAATATTTATACAGGACACAAATAATATTATTATAATTTTAAAAATTTAGGTTAATAAAATTAATTATAAATTTAAAAGTATAATAATACACATAATATATATATATATATATATATATATATATATTTATTATTTTAGTTAATATATATCTGTACTATATTATGATAGCCGAAAGATTAAAAGTTTTGGTCGATCGGTCGGTATTGGGTCAGGAGCCTAAAAATATATACGTATTAGATATAATTTTATTTATTATATTATTAGACCTAACTATATACATATCTATCTTATCTAAAATTTTACTTTTTAGGTCCAATTACATAGTTATTATAACATGAATCCAAATTATAACATATTTATATTAAATAGAATAAATTTATATAAAATAAGAGAACATATAATATTAACATAAATTCTTAATATTATAAAATTTATATTATTATAGTTGAAAGATTAAAATTTTTGGTCGGTCGGTCATGGACCACGAGCCTAAAAACAGTACATATATTAGATATAATTTTACTTATTATAATATGGATCCTAACTATATACATATCTATTTTTGGTCGGTCGGTCATGGACCACGAGCCTAAAAACAGTACATATATTAGATATAATTTTACTTATTATAATATGGATCCTAACTATATACATATCTATATTATCTAAATTGTTTTAGGCCCAATTATGTATTTATTATAATATAAGCCCAAATTATAATATATTTATATTAAATAGAATAAATTTATATAAAATAAGAGAACATATAATATTAACATAAATTCTTAGTATTATAAAATTTATATTATTATAATTGAAAGATTAAAAGTTTTGGTCAGTCGGTCGTCGGTCCTGGGCCACGAGCCTAAAAAAATATATATATTAGATATAATTTTACTTATTATAATATGAGTCCTAACTATATACATATTTATATTATCTAAATTTTTAAAGGCCCAATTATGTATTTATTATAATATTAGTCCAAATTATAACATATTTATATTAAATAGAATAAATTTATATAAAATAAAAGAACATATAATATTAACATAAATTCTTACTATTATAAAATTTTATATTAAATATCAATAAAAATGTAAATAAAAAATTAATTTATTTAAATATTAGTTATTTCGTGTTTGCACGAGTCATAAGCTTGTTCACCATCCCCGAAATTTTTATGATATCAACACCGACTCATGTTCAAAAAAATCTCCAAATGTCCCAGCTTACTGTACGAATCAGATCAGAATCGGGTAAGGCAGGATAACATCCATCCCTAGAACATTTGTTTGTGGGAACGGACATCCGGGGCATTGACTAATGGACTAATTTGTTCTACCAGCCGCGCATGTTTCGTTGTAAGAGAACGTGACTACCTAATTACACCCCTGGGTTAGTCCTATATATTACATGATTTTGCGCATCATATGTTTAATTTTTGTGACTGTGTTATAAGATCATATCATCATGTGACCTTGTTTACTACAGTTTGTTTGTATTTTTGGACAATAAGGCGATTAATGCATGACAAAGTTTAAGCAGTTATCTTTGTTTATTTATTGTTTAATTAATATCCTCTTTTTTTAAACAATAATCTTTTGACTTTTCCACATTCATATTTTAAGGATTAAAAACATATATAGTTCTAATTAAATTAATGTTAGTTTTTAGGTTTTATAACAAATTAATAAAAAAAAATTATTTCAACATTTTCATTAATTGATATAAAAATTGATAATATACTATTATCAAATATACGTATAGATGTTCTTTGTGTTCTGGCCTGAGAGGGTGGATATGCATCTAATGTAAGATTAGCATTAATTGCTTATTGTACATCATAAACCACAGGTTGATTAATGAATAATGTACATCTAGAATTACTATTGTTTATTGTACAAATCAACATTATTATGTAGTATTTAATACATCTTGTACAACCAACACAATAAGAAAGCTGCTGAACCTAAAAGGTTTTCAGAGGTTAGTAGGAATGGTATTGATCTGAAACATCGGAGAAGCTATGAGATCGTTGAACTCATGGCTAAGCATCAATATGAGAGAGGTCTCTCAGATGCTGAAAGAAAATCTGTGGTTGGTAACAGAGATGAAATCCATGTTATGCCCCAACAATGCTATTGGACTTCAATTTAAGCGGTAGAATCATGGTAGATTGGCAATCAAGCGTTTATACTCCTCCTCAAGGTAGTAATAAACTTCATAACCTTCAAAAACCAATTAATGTATGCGAAATCTGCCGGCAAACACAATCATAAATCAATAACGAAATCAAGTTGAGAGAAACACACATAGAAATTTTCAGAAAATTAGTTATATGTACCTTTTGATAAGAATATAATCATAGTGAGTTTTCTCACAACTGCAAAGTGCCTGAGGCGGCTGATCAGGGTACTGTCTTGAGGCTACAATGCAATATATATAGTACTATAATATTATAATCTACCTAGGTTTTTCATGGACTTGGGCCAAGTTGTGTTTAGTTGAAAGATGTAAGGGTTTTTTAAATTCGGCCCTTATTTAAGTAGGTTATATTATATTTTTCAAATTTAAATTGTTCTAGCTAGTAAACATGAGTTTTATGTAGACCAAATTTATTTTGATGATTTAATATTTCAACTGAATGACTGATGCCAAAAATTCTTTTTTTAAACATCATATGCCGGCTAATATAACAACATTCTTCCCCTCAAACATGTATTATTTTATTTTATTTGTATTCATTTATATTTACATTTAACCATTATTATGCAATGATTTATATTTCCAAATATCATGAAAATAGAAATTTTATAAAATCTAAAATTTATTATCAAAGGTGACATGTGATTTATCTTTAATATATTTACAATAATAAAAATATTTATTAAATATCAATGTACTTACCTATATATATATATATATATATATATATATATATTGTATTTATTTATTGGATATAAACTTTTAAATCCTTTTCTAATTTAGTTAGGTTAAAATTTAATACTATTAGAATATTCGATATCTTTTAATAAAAATATGTTGAACTTCTTTTAAAGATATTATTAAGATCAATATTATCTTCTTTTTAATTTATTTGTCTTGCTTTTTACTTCCTGTTTAATTTTTTCAACTCTATACATATAATATAATAGCAAAAATATTTAAGATAATCTTTATATATTATATACAAAATATTGATGCTGAGATGTGACTATTCTAGAGTCAACTTCTGACCCAAGAAAAGACCAAGGAAAAACTATTGATGCTGAGATGAAATCGAAGTATGGGAAAGATAATAAAACAGTAAGAGGTCAATTGTTAACAACAAGTCGGCCAAGTCAATTTGGGAAATTTTGGAGAAAAAATATTGCATTGATGATGCTGGCAAGAGGAAGTATGTGACTGGAGATTGGCTCAATTTTTGGATAGTGGATGACAATTCAATCATGCCACAGGTTCACAATTATGAAAATCTGGTAGCGGATATGTTAATAGAAGGCATGAAAATGTGTGAAGTATTGCAAGCAAATGTCCTCATTGAGAAACTTCCTGATTCATGGTCCAACTACCGCAATTTACTCAAACACAAGAAGAGAAATATGTCTTTGCAAGAACTAATCGGCCATATGAAAATTGAGGAAGCCAAAAGGCTAAAGGATAAAGTTTCTTCCACTGTTAATGAATTTTCTGTTAAAGCCAATATTGTTGAGTTTTCTAAAACTGACAGGTACAACAAGAAAAATCTAGGAAAGCAAAACCATAAAATACTAGGAGTCCATCAAAAAGGATCTGGAACGAAGAAAGGCTTAAAAGAAAAGACTAATGGCGGAGGCTTCTATGTTTGTGGAAAAACAGGGCATAAGTCGTACCAATGTTTTAAACGTGCTGATGCCCTGAAGAATCCTATAAAACATGAACATAACAAATACCAAGCAAATCTGACCGAGGAAAATGAAGTCATAGCTGCTGTTGTATCTGAGGTAAATTTGATAGGAAATAAAGCAGAGTGGGTCGTTGATACTGGAGCGACTAAACACTTTTGTTCGAACCGAGAGATGCTCATGGAGTTTGAAAATACAGACAAATGTGAGCAAGTTTACATGGGTAATTCCAGCAGCTCACAGGTTCTCAGTAAAGGAAAGGTCATACTTAAATGAAATTCTAGAAAAGTTTTATCTTTACAAAATGTATTTTATGTGCCATCCCTTCGCAGGAACTTAATATAGATACCTTCTTAACAAGGAAAGACTGAAACTTGTCTTTGAAGCTGATAAACTTGTGTTGACTATAAATAAGGACTTTATGGGTAAATGATACATGTCTGGGGGATTTTTTATTTTAGACTCTGTTGTCGATTCATCTACTACTAATAAATCATACACTTCTGCTTATTTCGTTGAGTCTTATGATATTTGGCATGCTAGATTAGGACACGTGAACTTTATTTCCCTCGAATAATTACAAAATATGTCACTAATTCCTAATCTAGTAAATGATGGTCTTAACAAATGTGGAATATGTGTTGAAACTAAATATACAAAAAAACCATTTAAATCTTTGACTGAGAGAAAGACAGAACTATTAGAGTTAATTCATTCAGATTTAGCGGATTTTAAAAATACAGAAAGTAGAGGTGGAAAATGATATTATATTACTTTTGTGGATGACCATTCGAGATATACAAAAGTATATCTCTTAAGGACTAAGGATGAACTTGAACTTAAATTTCTTAGTTATAAAGCTGAAGTAGAAAATCCGTTAGATTGCAAAATCAAGAGATTTAGGTCTGATAGAGGTGGAGAGTATAGTACAATTTTTCTTAAGAATGTATGTGAAGAAAGAGGAATCATTCATGAAACATCTGCCCCTTATACCCCGCAATAAAATGGAATAGATGAAAGAAAAACAGAACATTAAAAGATATGATGAATGCAATGCTCATTAGTTCTGGGTTGTCTGATGACATGTGGGGGAAGCAATTATATCTGCAAACCATATACTTAATAAAGTACCTTATAAAAAATAGATAAGACACCTTATGAACTTTGGAAAGGCTATGCACCAAATCTTAATTTTTTGAGAGCTTGGGGTTGTTTAGCAAAGGTTGGATTACCTGACTTTAAATGGAAGAATATTGGACCTAAAACTTTTGATGCCATTTTTGTTGGATATGTTGAAAATAGTGTTGCATATAGATTTTTGTGTTTATCTGATCGCTCTATGTGTGAATCAAGAAATGCTGATTTTTTTGAAAATGTGTTTCCTTTCAAGAAAAATGTTATGTCACATGTTGTGCAACCTGATATGCATGCATCAACTTCTAATTATGTGCCTTCCTTTAATGCTTCTAAAGATATGGACATGCCTAAGAAAAGAAAAAGATGTAGAACTAAAACTAGCTTTGGACTTGACTTTGTGTGAACATTTTTAGTTGAACTTAAAAATATTGACGAACTTGATGAATTATTTATATGCCTTCACATGTTAGAAGAAGATCATAAAATATACGAAGAAGCGATGAGTTCTATTGATGCTAATTTCCGGAAGGATGCCATTAATAGTGAATTAGAATCTATTAAGTGAAATCTCACATGGGAGTTGGTTGATTTGCCTAAAGGTAGCAAAACTATTGGTTGTAAGTGGATATTTAAAAGAAAGCTTAAAATTGATGGTTCAGTAGAAAGATTTAAAACAATACTAGTTGTTAAGGGTTTTAAACAAAAACTTGGTGAAGATTTCTTTTTTACATATTCGCTTATTACAAAGATCACCACTTTTCGTACTTTATTTGTTTAAGGTTATATTTTTAACTTAATTATCCATCAAATGGATATAAAAACGGCATTTTTGAATGGTGAATTAGAAGAAGAGATCTACATGATGCAACCTCCTGGATTTGTAGTTCCTGGACAAGAGCATAAAGTATGTAGACTTAAGAAGTCGTTGTATGGATTAAGACAAGCTCCATTATATTGGTTTGAAAAATTTCATAAAACAATTCTTAGTTTTGGTTTTGTATCTAATAGATCAGACACATGTCTTTATACTAAGATTTTTAGTAATGATTGTGTGATTATTTGTCTGTATGTGGATGACATATTATTGTTGGTACAAACATAAATGTTATAAATGAGACTAAGAAATTCTTGTCATCTTGTTTTGAAATGAAAAATCTAGGTGAAGTAGATGTTATTCTGGGTGTTAAAGTTACAAAACATTAAAATGGCTTCACGTTGTCTCAATCACATTATATAGAGAAAATATTGAAAAAATTCAATTTTTTTGATGTTGTGCCAGTAAGGACTCCATATGATGCTAGTGTGCCTTTATATAAAATTAGAGGAAATAGTGTGTCACAAGCTGAATATGCTAAGATTATTGGAAGCTTGATATTTTTAATGAACTATACTCGGCCTGATGCAGCTTATGCTGTGAATAGACTTAGCAGGTACACCTATAATCCTAGCAAGGAGCATTGGAATGCAGTAAGATGATTATTAAAATACTTAAAGGGCACCATGGACTGAGGATTACACTTTGTTGGTTTTCCAGGAGTTTTAGAAGCATACAGTGATGCAAACTGGGTAATGGACAAATGATGAAGTGAGCTCTACCAGAGGGTATGTTTTTACATTAGGTGGCACTGCTATCTCATGGAAGTCTTCCAAACAGACTTGCATAGCTCGGTCTACTATGGAATCTGAGTTTATAGCACTTGACTTAGCAAGTCAAAAGGTTGAGTTTATACGAAACTTATTGGCTGACATTCTATCGTAGAGTAAACCGACACCTCCAATTTCTATTTTATGTGACTCACAATCTGCTATTGATGTTGCTGAGAACAGTGTTTATAATGGCGAGAAAAGACACATTCGAATCAGACACGCTACTATGAGACTATTAATTGAGAATGGTGTACTTACTTTGCAACATGTAAGGTCTGGCAGATCCATTAACTAAAGGATAAAGCAGGAAAGTTGTTCTTGACTCATCGAGGGGAATGTGATTAAAGCCTTGTAGACGAGAAATTCATGGTGGATACCTTCCTTGTTCATGCAAGGACTATGGTTAAACTAAGCCATGAAAAGACTCGTATTTGTACATTATTTCTCATTCTTACAAGATATGTATATGTGAGGTTGAACTCTAAGCTCTTAATGAATTCATAGCCCTATTCTTGGGTGGTCTTATTTAATACGGACTTGATGGATTCACCGGCTCATTACTGTGAGGATGAACACATTGATGTTCTTAATGATGTCATAGCCCGTGTGTAGGTGGTCTATATTGAGATAGATTTGATGACATCACCTACGTGAGTGTGAAGGGTTAGCTTCCTTCGGTGAAAGACGTGGCTATTCTTTCTAAAGCACTCATAAGTACCCAAGACTTTGTGCCACAATTTGTTGAGTTTTTATTTATTTATCGCAGAACTCCGTAATATTGAGGTGAGATACGTATTTTTTGAGGCTTTTTCTGAAGTCAAGAAAGTTCAAGACTAGTTCACTCTCTTGATAAAAGAATTACTCAATTTTCGCTATGTGTTGGTTCAATTGCAAGACACCAACATTTAAGTTTCAAACCTCTATCTACTCGGAACCAAATATTTTTTTTCCTTTGCATTAGTGGAGGATTGTTGGTAATGCAAAGGCAGAATCTGTTTTGATTTTGCAGTAAATCTTTTTTTAACGTATACTATAATAAATTTGTAACGTCTCCTTAATTTACTCCACCTCTTTCTCCTTTTCCATCCGTTACTATTCTATCTTTTGGCCTATATATGTAAGTTGATTTGCTGAGTTCGATATACAACAATCATCTATTTCACTTCTTCTTATCATCTGTAATTCAACTTCTTTGGTTCTGAGATATTACTTAGTTCTATCTTCTTAAAATCGAGTTCACGATTTTAAGGAGTGCTGTGCAACCTAACCTTGGGGGACGACGCCTGTTGTTGATTGCACAGAAAGATCAAGGCGAAATTCGCTTCTAAGGCAGTGATTTCTATCACGCCACAGCTTCTCTTTCATCTTTATTTTCTTATCATGTTTTTATCAGTGACTTATCTACTTACACGTAAAAATTCAAAGAACATAACTCATAGTGATATACACCAATAATTGATTTATATTTTATATAGATAAGTCATATATTTTTATATAATTAAATCAATGATTAGTACTATAAGACCTATTAGTACAAGAAGACCGATAGATAAAAGAAACAATTACGAACACGAATCAAAGCAATAACTCGTTCTCATAAAAAAACTGAGTGCTGCCACATATATACAGATGTATGACCAATTAACTCCTTAAATGAGAAAGTGTAGTTGCTAGTTCATTCCATTGTCATACCTCATGCACCAGATCTTACTATATAGTTTAGAGATGACATTAGCTTTTAACAAAACGAATCAAGTTCTTTTAAACAGAACCACTGTTAATTCACTTGTTAAATTAAAAAAAAATTAAAGAGAAAATTGATTGGATTTGAAATGGTGTACAAAACTAGAAGAGAAAAAGAAAAATATCCAAGATAGTGTTCAGATGTAATAAAAGTTTTTGGACATTTTTTCAAGGATGTATACATGTAGTAAAGCACATAGAATCCACATTTGAACCATCATTCTGTTGTGGAACTTTAGCTACTTTGAAAGATATGTTAAAAATTTCTTCGTACGACTCTTCTCTATTTTCATGGGTGTAAATATCATATAACAAATTGAAAAAAATATATTTATGTCAAAAAATTGTTAACATGTAAAAATCAAACTGAGAAAGAGATGGTTCTAAAAAGAGAAGTCCATATTATTTTAAAAGTGGTAGTTCCAGGTTCTGCACTTTGCAATGAGTCTATTAGCAACATACATGGACTTTTTGATTCAGATTTTATTTTCACCAATATTGCATATAAGAGCACCATCCAATGATATCTATTAATAATTAATCCAACTCAATTAGTTTGTACAGTAAGCCAGAATGAAATACAACGTATCGTATCTCGTACTTTTAAGTTACTTGTGTATCCAATGCATAACTTTCTTTATCAGATATATTGTTATATATCATTCAAACCACAAATCGTCGAAATACTTGCATCCTACTTTTTTTTTCCAAAGGTAGGACCCTCACAATTCCCTACACAAAACAAATTTGAATAAAATCAATATATTAGCTAGTTGGAGAAACATGATTTTTGATTCCAAAAAACAACTTATGATAAATAATCACAATTGTGACAATTGTGCCGATGCAAGAGAAATTGCAAAGCAAGACTTGTACCTTCCAATTTTGTTACCAAAAGTTTCTGGCCATTTTTACTTTTAATTTTATAGATTGAGATCAAGTGGAATAAATTAAAATTTTGCTAGTAAAGCTTTGTCTCTGCTCATCTTATTATTTACCCATGGATTGATATACTTGAATAAAGGCCTTGCTTCGTTGTTCTGCAGGTTGTTTATCTTTCTGGTTTCTGGTATTTAAAAATGAATTAAATTTTACATAATTACTTTTTTCGCAAAGATAGCTGACTTATTTGATCGAAGTTTATAAACTTTGAAATAATTTCTGGATTTTCTGGCAAGTCAGAATTGATGCTCCTGATTTGGTTTCTAGCTAAGATCACTCCAAACTACTTTAGAAAACAGCCTTTTATAAGTTAGTTCCCGGAAAAGTTCCTAGGCCAGAACATAATTCAGAATCTATGCTCTATAGTTGATTCTAGAAATTATAAGTTCCCATTGCCTAGCACTAATACATTAAACTTTAATATAAAGATCAATATATTTGCTAAACAAATCGATAGACTGGAGTAAAATAAGAAGTTCCTAGCAGATAATTTTACATAACGTGGAAATATTCTCAAATGCTTAATGTAGGGTGGCAAAGTATTTATTTTTCGTATAGTTTGATCACTAAAGGAAGCAAATAAGCAAATAACATAAACTTCTTGTTTAGACGGGTTGAAAGTTCAAGAGAATCTTCATACAGTGATCTGATCTGATATGTAAATATGTACAAATCCATTGTCAAAGTCAAGGGGGAGCAGTGTTTATGTGCCAAGGGATGAAGAATTCTCGGAGGTGAAGACAATTAATATTCTAGGCCAAGACTGTGTACTCGGTGATTCATGTCGTCATATCTTTACTACAGAATGTGTCTATCGACTCCGAACTTGGATTCCCATATTTCACTGCCATTGATTATCTCTTTAATGAGGGCATTGATCGTCCTGAGGTTCCTAAAGAGACTCTCATAAATCTTCTATCTCGTATCCTAAAAAATGTTACCGATCAAGGGAAAAACCTCATTTTATTTGAGACTCCTCAATTTCTTGACAGTGAGACCCACAACTTTAATTACTTATCTCTCCTTCAACCTTTAAAAATGTAACTTGTATGTGTGGTTCTTCCTTTAGTTCATATTTTTTGTTGTGATAAATTTAAGTGAATGAAGGATGAGGAATTTGGCCGTCAAACCCTTATTGGCTTAAACCCGTGTTGCTTACAATTGGTTAAAGTATGGCATTCCATTTATGTCTTAATATGACAGAAGTTTTTCTATCATATATAAGGAAGAACATGACGCTCTTTCCATATAAATTTAATAGAACACCTATTTGTTATTTATTTGCGAGAAAGTTTGCTCCAACAGCATTGAAGCCCTTACTGAACCTCATTTTGAAGGTTATGGGGTTTTGAAATTTTTGATATTACTAAGTTATCTTATTTTACAATTTTTTTTCCCTTTTTACATTGTAATCCTATCCTGATATATATCGTACAACTGGAGAACTCTGAATCTTTACAATTCCGGACATCAAAGGATCTCTGCCCTCCGGAGAGACTAATTAATTAAAATTTTACAAGGTTACCTATGTCTTTTATTTCACTTAGGCTGCTTAAGTCAGACAATGAAAACTTTCAAGCCACGCCACCGGGGCTATTCAAGATAACATATAAACTTTCTATTCAAGATAACATATAAACTATTTATTTCATACAATACAAAGTATCATTCAACAACTAGTCATATGCTAACAAACTAAACCAATGATACACATTGTGTAATACATTTAAAACACAATACTATAAGTAGTACACTAAGTAACAAATGATGCATATATAATTAATCGAAACGCCAAAACACTCGATACAAGAAAAACGGCTAAATTCGAATAGAATAATGCAGTCGTATTTAGCTAAATTCGACCGTCTTGTCGCTTTTAGACAAGTTAATTTTAATAAAACTGGTCAAATTTAGCTAAATTCGACCGGGTAGATTCAACCGGTTAAATTTGACCGATTAAATTTGACAAAAAATTTGAAATTTCAAAATTTGAAATTTTTAAAATTTCGCGCTAAATTTGAATTTGTAAATGTGAACGAATGCGGTCGAATATATAAATGTGACCGAAGTGACTGAATCGGGGCGAATTTAGTTAAATTCGATCGGCTAAATTCAAATTCGACCGGCTAAATTCGACCGACCTTAAAAGTTACCAAATTTGGTAGAATTTTATTTTGGGAATTGTTTGGCTGGATTTGGTCTCAAATTCAACCAAAATCGGTCGAATTTAGGTCTGTCAAAAATATCCGGTCACATTTAGCCTGTCTTTCTTGTAGTGAACTCTCCTGAAGCCACCATTGTTGCTTTCTTTAAACCGGTTTAACGTAGAATTTAAATTAATAGATAAAAAGTTAAACTTGCAGAGGTATTCCCTTTTGATAACTAGTTTATAATTGTCAGATATTTTATTTGATATTACATAATTGATAATAGGGTTTTAGCTTAAAATTGAATGAGATGTAATTTGTTGTCACTTATGAACAATTATGTTTAATTAATATGACTAAGAGAAATGTCCTTACTATTGCTTACAAATGTCATTAAGTTAGAGATGCATATTTTTCAACATTGTTTATTGTTCCAAATAAATAAAGTCAAGGACAGTAATTTTTTTATGTAAAGGTTTAAAGTTTTTTCTTGTGAAAGAATTATTGTCCAATTTGTCATGCTGCCTAATCAAAAGGGTAGAATAAATCTCAAATTGCTAGATTCTATTTCTCTATAAATTTTGGATTTGGATCTAAGTCCCATAAAATCAACTGGCTTTGAATAGGTCTTGTATCGCTATAAACAAATTGATTGGTATATGCATCCAACATAATTTGTTGTAGGGAAGAGTTACAGGCTTCAATAATTACTTCTCCGTGCTTGATAAAAATATGGTTCTTTTTTATGCTTGATAAAAACTGTAATAGCCCACCCTTTTCGGAATATTAATCTTATAAAAATATAAAATACAATACAATTTATTAATGCAAAACTCTATTACAAAAGTAACTATTACAAACGTGCAGCTAGCAATGACAAGTCAACAACCAATCTACTCTCGATCTAAGATCTTCAAAATCCAATATACTTCAACATCCTCTTACACCATTCAACGGCTCAAAATAATATTTTATCTTTTTAAAAACACAACTTAAACACATACCACATAATATTTATCACATAGTTGCACATAATATATTCGATACAATTATCATAAACATTTCAGATAAACAATTAATATACAACAATAGTTCTAAAAGTCACATATTCAAAATTCTTATTCAATAACTAAATCTTAACAACATATCCGTATTTTATTCCCACAATTATAAATCATGGTCACACTCTGTGAGTGACCGATATCTTATTCTTGTTCTTATGTGATACTTTGCTAGTGACCGACATCTTATACTTTATATCACACTTTCCCAGTGGACGGGATTTTATACTTTATGTCACACTTTTCCGGTGGTCGGGATCTTATTCTTATCCTTATGTCACACTTTCCCAGTGGTCGGGATCTTATACTTTACGTCACACTTTCTCAGTGCCCGGGATCTCATTCTTATCCTTATGTCACACTTTCCCAGTGATGAGGATCTTATACTTCACGCGACTAAGACAGGGATTTCTGAAAACTCTTTTCTTATTAGTCATATAACAATATACTATATACGATATTTGAAACAAATAGTAGATGACAAATCCTCTAACAACAAAAAGCATGTTTCATAATAATACAAAGCAACGAAAGATTACTTGCACAATAATACAGAGTAACGAATAGTTACTTATTCAAATATATGAGAACATGTAATCAATTAATATAAAACATGTTTCACAAATACAGAGCAACAGATGTTACTTGCTTCAAGTATAGAAACAAAGAATTTACACCATCCAAAAACATATATCCAATCCTTAACACCCAACCAAAAACATCACATATCAGACATCTCAAACGTCAAATTTCTTTATGATCATGAATCTGCCCAGATCTGTATTTAACTTTTTTGGCCCTCTAAATGATATTTTCTCAAAAACCTTAAACAATGAAAGTCGTAGAAAATGAAAAGATCTTTTTGAAACGTCCAAAATCAACGAATTCCAAGTTACGATAAATTTGTTATGAATTTTACAAGAAAGGTGAGTTGTGTTAGGAAAATCCTACAAATTTCAATAACAAAGATGAAGAAAAAGAAAAATCTTCGAGACTGAGATTATAAAACATTAGGCCAAGAAAAGTAGCAGAATAAGTGCTTAAGACATATGCTGATACATTATACTCATTTGCCGCATCTATCATTGTTGCACACATCACGTCAATCACAAATCCAACTAGCTTAGAAGACTCAAATCGATTCAAAATTGTTGCAACTACGTCTCTCACCTGAGCTTTCTGGCTCTCGAGAAAGGAATTGAAGAAATCAAATATAGTCTTAGCCATGAGTTCTGCCATGATTATCTCATCGAAGACAGGAACGTCTACCAAGGCTATGTGTTCAAGAGCATCTTTCCTAAGATTACGAGTGAATGCAATAAAGGTGGAGTCAGAAGACAGAGTCATTATCAGGATGCTTATAAAAATTCGATTGTCTCGACTGACAAGGAGCTTTGCAAGCTCAACTGCAGATACCAGATGACCAACTGCAGGTACCAGGGACCAAGATCACCTCTGCTCTCATCATTTCTCAGACAAAAAATCAGTTAAAAAAAATGAACAGAACTCTCTGCTATACTTTAGAAATTGTCATGTGCTATAGTTGCTCCTCATGGGAAATGTGGGTAGAAACCCCACATTGTCAAGTCCTTTTGAGCCTAAGCTTTGGTACTTCTTGGTACGTGCCTGCAACAAGTTATGGTTGGACTTTGTTATCCTCCGTGATAGCTTTCCAACGCATATTTAAGTATTTAAAATGGTGAAGGGATGGATGAGATATGATAATCCAAAGTTGATTTTTTGAAAGTGAAGATTTATGAATGTAAACTTGAATCCCACGTAAAATTGGAAAAGTGGTTTCCATCGCTTTATATAGTAGAATTGTGTTAGTATGGTATCATGGACTCCAGACAATTTTATACTAGCGTAAAAGCCCCTGCCTTTTCATATCATCGTAAAATTAAATTTATTTTTGAAACATAATATTTATTTTAATTAATTTATTAAATTATTTATTGACCATCATAAAATTAAATCTATAAATTTTCATTAAATTATTTATTGATCGATATAAATTTAATACCGAATTTATAAATATTAAATTAATATTTTAAACATAATTAATAAATCACACATATATAATGCCACTATATGAATGGATTCGTAGCATCATAAAATTAAATTTATTTTTAAAACATAATATTCATTTTAATTAATTTATTAAATTATTTATTGACCATCGTAAAATTAAATCTATAATTTTTCAGTAAATTATTTAATGACCGGCATAAATGCAATACAAAGTTTATAAATATTAAATTAATATATTAAACATAATTAATAAATCACACATATATAATGGAACTATATATATGCATTAATATATATTTTAATTTTGATTTTCTGACTAAATTATTTTTTAACAATTTATTATATATATATATTGTAAAAAATTCTATTTAACAACTTTTCTAATTTTTTACCCAAATTTACTAAATTTTTGTATATACAATCTAATATATTATTCATAAATATAATTTTCTATATCAATTTATTTAATTGTATCATAATTGCTTATTATATTTTCTGTCTAGTTACAAATCTTGTCAATATATGTTTTTTCTTGCACTCACAAACTCTTCTAGTTTTTGTTATCATAGTTATGACCTGTTCAGAATATCTTAGATTATGGATTCGTATACATAAATTTTATTTTTTTTAACCAAAATTTTAAAATAATGGTACATATGTAATTACATAAAATACATTGTTCCTTACAAGGGGTGGAAGCATGAATGATTAAAATCTAATTTTATATAAAAATATATATTTAATACAAACACATGCATATACACATATAATCATGTAAATTCATATTCTTTTATATAATAATTTAATCAATATATCTATACACCGTACTAAGTTATTTTCAAAATCTATTGTGTAAAATTTAAGTATTTTCACTATTTACATTTTGACTAATAAATTATAATATTTTGTACCTTTATATAATATTTATTCTCATATTTTTTTTATCTATTTCTAAAATAAATATACATTGAAATCATATCATTTGATATATTATATTATTTAAGTGTCAATACCACACTTATATCTCAATTTCATATTTTATTCAAATATTAAATATATATATGGAAAAGAAATATTCCAAGATATTGAAGATTAAAGCCTGGGTATGTATCCAAATGTGTCAAGACTTGCCAAACTCAGACATACAGGATCTCGTCGATTTTTGCTATGTACACCAAGCCTCGAGATCACAATCACTATCCATTAGAATTGTGGCTTGGTAGAGTGAGCTTTCGCTTCCTTATCTTCGAGGTTTCTCTCATTCCTTCTTCCATCTAAGTGAGAGTTGTTCAACCTAACTAGACTCATATATATTATTTAATTTACTGAATCATTTTACGGCTTGGTTGTCCACTTATGTACGTTTCTTTGTAAAGAATATTGTCAACTAGTTAAGGTCGTTAATGAAAGAATTCAAACCGAATATCTCAATTTTTATATCTGTATTTGTTTGTAATATTTATATTCGGATTCGTATTCAAATTCGTTTATTATCTGAATAATTACTTGTATTCATAATCAGATTTGTTTAAATTCATGAACTATTAATATATATTCATTTAAGGAAAAATTGTATAACTGATTCTAGTGCAAGAAAATTCATAAATACAATATATGGGCTATTGGACTAGTTTAGCAAAAAAGAAAATAAATGAATAATTAAGTGCTAAGTTCGAACAAGTCCATAATTTAGTGCCTATATATAGGTAAAAGTTACATGAGTAGACTACTAATTGGAGACCAAATCTTCACTTTCTTATTTGAATCTAATGGTCATTATTAATCAAATTTTTTGATTAAAAAACTCATGAAAAGGCATATTAGTCGAGATAATAAATTTGGGTTTTTTAAAGAACCCATATTGTAAGTTATCCAAGACAATTGATATTTATAAATTAGTAGTATATGTGTCTCATTATTTTTATAGTGGTATACAAGAATTAAGACATCGTAATATTGTATTAGGAATACCATCAATTTGCAATCGGTGATCTCATTTTTCTTTTGTATGAAATACCTTTATCAAATTACAAACTACCAAAAATTAAAACATTTATAAATCCCTATCACCCATGGCAAAGGCCTGGGAACACAAACACAAACGTTTACTAATATTCACTACAAGGAAAACATAATCAGACAACACTCATTAGACAATAGATTTTCTTAAATCGCTATTACATGTATAACTATTGTTTTATTTTCACTCATACAACACACATGTGTTTAAAAACCGTTATCTGTTAGACATTACAAGACAAATATTACATTTTTGGACAAAATTTATGATCTTCACTAGTTTTCTTAAAAAAAGCATACAAAATAAACATATATTTTTTTAATTTTTTTATACATAATTAAAATGGATAGATCTTAACCTCCGTATGGTTGGATCGTTGAAAAAAATAATTTTAAATTAATAGCGAGCTAATGATATAGATTACAAAAATTTTATGCACTACCTCCTCACTTTTACACACAAAACACATACTCATACTCTTGTATTAACTACAAAAATAACTTCCTATTAAAAAGTAATCATACACATCTATACATATGCATAATATAATTTACAAACTCAATTAATTTTTTTAACCTCCTCATCATTTCTTTTGATTTTTTTTCAGATTGGTTGAGCCTCAAGATTTGTTATGAAGTTTTACCGGAAGCAAAGAAAAATACTAGCTTCTAACTTTTATTTTTTTGCTAAATGAAACTCTCAGTTGCTTTTAAATAGTGTATTTAATGATCGACAAATAAATGTATGAGGAAAATTTAGCAATTTACTAGAGAAGATCCAACTCACATTACAATAGACCTGATATAAAAGAGTTCAAACTAGTAGAGGCAAAGCCAACCCATTGGTTTGCCCAAAATTAACAATGCATTGCGTCATTTAAGGCCGAACACTATGTTGGTTTAACAAGGTCCTCCCGATAGAATCGTTTGATCTTCTACTTAATTCATATGCAATTAAGAATATAAATTGTTTAGAAATTTTTTAAGTTTTCTCCTAATCATAAGAGTAATATTACCCCCTCCAAATACATTTTTGTAAAGAAATCATGCCAAAAGAAAAAATATACATCAATTTGAAAGAATTACTTCAAGTTAGTTAGCACACTCTGATCATTCATTTTTCACGTATTACTTTAAAAATAAAAAAATATTTTTCATTAGTTTTATAAGAATAGTTTGAGTAGTTGCATCATCTACAACGAAAAAAATACTCATTTATTTTTCATCCAATATCGTAACTAAAAAGACATTAATTTGGTCAAACACCTAAAATGAGAGATACCGGAGAGGTTGTGCATTATTGGCACTGTTTATATATTTTTTAAGCAAATAGTAGAAAAATCAAAATTGATTAATGAAATTAGACTTTTTAACCCTTAAAAAAGATAATTAAATATACAACGGTTTCCTCTCTATAAACACTTGTCTACACTACTTACCTACATCTTGTTTTGCCCAAAACATTATGTGAGTCTATTTCAGACAATAGTTTCTCATACAATGACATTACCTGTGTAACTGTTGCGTCTTTACATAAGACAAAATATATGGTCTTCGACTTGTTTTGTTAAAAAACATACAAAATAAACATTAATTTTTTAAATATTTTTATTCATGACTAACATTAATAATTTTAATATCCATATAGTTGAATCGTCAAAAAAATAATTTTAAATTAATACGAAGGTAATCATGTAGATAACAAAAATTGTTATGCAGTGCCTCAACACTTGCAAATATAAAATACATACTCGTACTCTTGTTCTAACTATAAAACTATATTTTTATTATAAAGGATTGATACAAATTTGTACATATTCATAGTATTAAATATATTTTTCATGTTATAGGGAACAAAAGCCAAAACTAGTTTAAAATATAAAAATAATATTTTCCGTCTTATATTATATATTGCATAATTAAAAATAAATTACATATATTTTATATAAGTATATTTCTATCTTTTAATTTTAATATTTAATAATTTTAATTAATAATTTGACATTTTAAAATAAATATATATCAATTTTTTTAATTTTTAAAATCATATATTTTGTAACAAAAAAATTAAGATTATAAAATAATCATATCATTATCATAAAAAAATATCATATAACACTAAAAATAGAAATATTTATATTATATTATTATAACTGAATTTAAAATTTTTTGTAATAGGTTTAGTTAACGCTCTTTCTAATATTATTGTTCTTTTTCTTATATTTGAATTTATTTAAAATTGCAAGGCATTATTCAAATTTAATTAATATTATAATATTTTTAAAATCTTTTTTAATGATCCAACTGTACGGATGATAATATTTACTTATTTTAGTGATGTATTAAAAATATTTAAAAATAAAAATTATTTTGATATAATTTTTTAATATAAGTATTGTTAAATCAACACTTATTTTGACATAAATTAATCGTTTTACACAAATATCCCAACCCAATTTAATTTCCCTTAGGTACTCCAACTCACCTTTAGACCAATAATTCATTTCCTCCCTTTACCAATTTTTATTTCTCACCCCCTCTCACCTACAAACACATAATAAATATAGTAGGGCCCTCTCATTTCAATCTCTGCTCATTTCACTCACCCGCTCATAAACTCTCTCGATTTCAATTGGTTTTCAACATCTATTTTCTTTGATTTAAGGCTTCGATCTGAGGCTTTGGTTTGAGACTTCTTCAAAATAGGGCTTCTCAATCAATTTCCTCATTTTAAATTAGGGGCTCTTCATTTTATATTCAATTGATTTCTTAGTTTATGTTCTCTTTAATTTATTTTAAATAATACTTTTTTCTCTTTGATTTCAGGCATTCGAATTAGTACTTGTTCGGTTTGGGCTTGGATTTTAAGGTAATACCTGATTACTCTGTTCAATTTATTTATTTGTGTAGTCATATCTTTTATATGTTGTTAATCGATTTGTTCATCTCAAATTAGCTATTGTCTTCTTGCATTAGTAAGTGGGTTTTGAACAAAAGGGTTTTTTCAATTTCTGATTTATTTGTCTTCTGGTTATTTTTGGGTTTTGCATAAATAATGTTATTGTGGGTTATTTTCAAAATACTATAGCATGGCTCGTGTTCTTGTGGATGTGAACCTTATTATTTGAGATTGCTGAGATTGATGAGATTGATGGGTTTATGATGCCCTGGAAGTTGAGGTTGGGTAAATTGGCGATTTCGCATAGATTGACTAAAGGGGATTATGTTGCTAGTCTTATTGTTAAATACTTTGTTCAGGTATTACTGATTATAGTTATCTTGCACTCTTTTCTTTTCGATGTTAATATTACACGTGTTATTTAATTTTTAATATAGATGCATGTATCAATATCTATAATATAATAAGCACTATCGATATCTATAATATAACAATTTTTGAGATTGTTGAGTTGGGCAAATAAGCTTTGATGTATTGATATCTGGTATGTGTGATGGATATTAGTAAGCATTAAGCTAGTACATATTTTTATTTTTTCTCAGTATCCAACAACTTAAAATTGGTATGTTTCTGGTGCGAGTTTCGTAGTCTCGTTGTGTTCAGTACCCAGGTTTAAGTTTCGTATAATTTGGTTTCAGTTTGAATTTTAACAAGTTAATCATGTTTGTGTAGTCTAAGCAAGGTGGAGTTGTGAAAGTCATATGACTAGTCCTATTTGTAATAAGTACATGACAACTCAACTCAGTAAGAAAGCGAAATAAATAATAAATATTGAATATAGAGAAAGAATAAAAAGAAGCCAAGATAGGACAAGACAAGACAAGACATAAAGACCATTACAGAAGAAATGACAATCAACATTGTAGTTAGTCATCCGTGAACCAGACCAGTGCACAGGTTGTCAACAATGTCACTGAAGATTTGTCATCAAAACGTTCAAGTGGTTAAAAAGGTTATTGTTGAAAAAAAAAGAGTTTTATCTACATCAACAATAGTCAATACTTTAATTTAATTTTCTATTAATTAATTAGTTAATTTAATTAGTAAATTAATTCACTCAGAATTAATTTATTTTTTAATTAATTAAAGGATTAATTAATTTAGAATTATTTTAGAATGACAGAAAACAGAAGGTGGAAGCTCAATGGTATACAGGTTTGTTTGTAATGCAGTGTACAAGAGTCAGAATCAAAGATTGAATATTTGACTCGGTACATGCAGTGGTGAAAAGAAGTATTGTCTAGTTTAAAGAGTCAGATTATTTCAGTAACAGAGGTACTTCTAATTCCAACTGTAGATACACCTAAATATGCATGACCGTACTGACTTTAAGAAAAGATGAAAAAATAATTGACACGGAAGAAATGCAGAGTCATATATTCGTAAATGTGGAACCCCGGTTGGAATTGATTTATCATTTCCAAGTCAAAAGCAGTTCGGTTCTAGACATTCAAGAGACCGCAGCTTAGAGCGTAAGGATTTTTTTTTATTAATAAATATTTTAATTATTTAGTAAATTATATTTAAAAATATCTAAATAATATTATATATTTATTTTTTATAATTTCTAAATTAAATTTATTATTTATTAATAAAAGAATATAAAATGTGCGGGTCTAAAACTATTTCTACGGAGCTTATCACTAAAACACGAAATAAGCCCCTTTGATTTTCAAATTGAAATGGTAGGAGATGTTTTTTTAAAAGGAACCAATCCAAGGCTAACACGTGTCCAATCACATTGAAAAGAAATAAAAAAAGGCTGAGAAAAGAAATGTCATACCGAGCAAACAGTGGAAAAGTCATACCGAAGCTTTTCAAATCAGAAGGTCATACCGAGTGAACAAAAGTCATACGGAGCAGATTTTATTTAATTAAAATGTCATATTGATTTTTAATTAAATAAATTCATACCGATTTTATTTAATTAAAAAGTCATACTGATTTTTTTAATTAAAAAAAGTCATACCGACTTTTTGAAGTCATACCATGTTATTTTAAATGTCATACAAGTGTTAAAAATGTCATACAGACTTAAATAAAGTCTGTAAAATGTCCTATTTTAAGAGGTCGTATCAACTTTTCAACCTCTATAAATATGAGACCTTAGCTTCATAATTTCAGAAGTAGAAAAATAGTCAAATTCAGTAATTTATCTGCAACGTCATATTCACAGACTTTCTGTGCTGGTTTGAGTTTAATTCCTTAAGTAGAACAATTCATGTCAAATTTGTTCAAGGAATTAATGTTTATTCTAACGAATGTTGAAACACCCTTTCAAGTTTAATATACATATTTAAATTGAATCTTGTTTACTTACTTGCTAATTTTCTATATCTTAAACGTTATATCATAAAAATGGAAAGCTAGTAAGTCAGTCTCCCAAACACAAGACTCGAACCCTCACCTAAAGTAATAATTTAATACCGCAAATTCTGAAAAGAATTTTAAATTGTTGTGAGTATCGCCGCATTCAACCCCCTTCTACGATACTTGGGGGACCCAGCAATTGGCATCAGAGCAAGCTCATTGATATACAAATCAAGATCCGCAGTCCAGTAAAACTCAAGGTACCGAAGGTGTTTGAACTCTAGAGGCCTTGTAAAATAAATTTAGTTTATAAATTTAAATTTAGATATGTTATAAATTTTATTTAAAATAAATTTATTTTATGAATTTAATTTAAATGAATTTATTATTTAAACTTGAAAAAGTTTATTTTATAAACTTAATTTAAATAAGTTTATTTTATAAATTTAAATTAAATAAATTTATTCTCTAAATTTAAATAGATTTACTTTTCTTATTTAAATTTGTTTAAAGAAATTTATTTTAATTATGAAAATTTAGATAAATTTATTTATAAATTTTATTTAAATAAATTTAATTTAAATTAGTTTATTATTTAAACTTGAAATGGGTTATTTTATAAACTTAATTTAAATAAATTTATTTTATAAATTTAATTTAAGTAAATTAATTATTTAAATTAATTTTATTTAATTTATAATCTAAAGATACTAAACTACTTGGTCCATTTTTTCAAAAGGGTTTGTAATTGGATTTTTTTTTTGTTTTGGCTCAAAATTAATTCACAGGACATATGACCCAGTTTTGAGGGAAGTGGTATTTTCGGATTAGTAGGTTTATTCCGGAGCGTTTGAATTTTATTGTGGATGTTATGACTGTTCATGTCATAGTTCTACAAATTGCCCAAATGTAAAGATATGATTGATTTATTCGTAGGGAACTCTGTAGAATTTTTCTCTAACTCTACTGATCATTCTAGTTTTTGTACTTGTATAAAATGAATTTAAGAATCGATTAGAGGTCACAACTGAAGAAACATATGAGGCTTAAAGTAGCAAGACAAGATCAGGGTTGTGCTACAATATTCAAGAAGCCTCAACAAGCAAATGATGACAGAGACTGTGTTGAGTTAAAAGCAGGAATGTCAAGCATTAGTAAGGTTACAACATGGAAAGCATTTGTTGGTGAAGTTAAATGCAAAGTTGATTCTATCAGTGATAGTGATGAACGACATGGATATCTGGCATCAATGACCAACACTGGAGATGATTCACTAAACACTTCATAAGTAAGCAATCTAACTAGTATACCTTTATCTAATTCAGAACTGTATGTTTATTATGTTTTGAAATGTATTATATTCATATCAGGATGTTAGCATATTAGGACTTAAATGTTTAATTGATTGCTAAGTATGAGATATTGCATGCTAGGACTTACGAGTTAAAATTAGTATATTTCATACTTGATTTTCTATGCAGGAAAATGAATATCTTGAATTAGATAAGGTGTTCTAGACGGTTAGGTGTATTTATTTTTTGAACATCAACTTGAACTTGATTTAAATCTTCTCTCATTAAATACCTCTGCTAATATTGTGAAAATTGCTAATAGACAAACAGGTCATAGATGAGATATTTTATATTTGTTCTTATTGTGATAAATGACTTGATAAGTGTATGTGGAATTTGATATTGCTCATAATGTCTTATTCAAATATTCTGCATATTCTTGAAATTGTTTATATGCTTATTTTCATATGAATTGCTCACACTCACATAGTTGCACTTAAATGTCAAATCACTTCATGTATCGCGTGTTTAGAAGTACAAGATTAAAAGATGGTAGAAATATCTAAGTAGTTAGTAAAATTTATAGATTCGAGACTTAATCTAAAACTGACTTAGATAATTAGAGATAATTAAAATGTTAGACAACAACAGAAATTGATTAGACAGAATTAGTAATTAAATTGTAAGTTCGTCTATTCCATGTGCTTTTAGAAAATTATTGAATATCTGTAAATCTGCTGAACACCTATTACATTTGTGTATAATGGTTAAAGTAGATTGTACTAAATTTTCTAATATGCATAACATGCCTGAATTGCATAATTCTTATCTATAATGCATTGAAGCATAATGTTTACCATGTGCTCTTATTTTTCATTCTTGTTTATTAAAATTTGTAAATGCATATCTTAGGACTTGCATAATCTTAGGCAAAGCATGTTAAGAATCAAAATAGGGTAAAGATTACTAGTCCACCTTAAGATAGGTTGGAATCACTAATCTCATAGCCTTAAGACTACATTGTCAAGGCTGCTGTGAATGAGAAGTGATCAGTAAAAGATAAGTTTGTGTATGTTAAGGTTGAAGATGTTGTTACCACTATTGAAAGTAATACTTCTAACCCATTTGGACTCAATTAGAGTTGAGTACCGAGAAGCTTAATCATTTGTGATTGCATAATATGAAACAAAAGATAAAAGTTATGTGATTTCGTGACATTTATTGTTCGAGGCATATTACTAGCATTGAAGCTCTACTATCATAGTTGATTGAGAAAGCCTACCCAACACTAACCTTTGGAGATGACAACAAATGATGTACAATGGACTTGGCTATCATGATTTTGGAATTGTCATCACTGGAAATATCTTTCTTGTCGATGGACTTAAGCACTAAGCACTATCTATAGGGCACTAGGGAATTCTTTGTCAAAGATTTTCTGGAAAAGCATTGAAATAGAGAAGTGTTTGATTTCGAGCGAGAAAGACGGATGATCATCAACTGAAAGTGAATTGGTGATGTTCGTGCATTCAACAGATAGTATATCACATATGGTGATTGATCACATCAAGCAGATCAAGTTGGAAGCAAAGTACTTTGAAGTTGAAACGATTATCACATCAAGCTACTTTATTCAACAAAGATCATGAAAAGACATCATATGAGTTAATGGCCAGCAGAAGCAAACACTAAAGATCTTTCGTGTGTTTGGAGGAAATTATTATTTATTAAAGATTTATATGAGTATCTTGGCAAGTTTAAAATTAAGGCTCATGGAACAATTTTCCTCGGCTACTCATTGATGTCGAAACCTTTCAAAGTAAGATGTGATGTAAAATCAGAAGGTGATTAAAAGTCTGAATGTATAGTCCTATTACACCAAGCTCCCGAGCATTAAAATAAAAGTCTATTATGAATTTGTGAAGCTTGACATCTTGTTAGAGTCATATTCAGATATTGATGATGAAATTGATGTTGCAAAAGGAATCAATGTTAATGATGATCATTCAAATCCTAGTAGTGGAAATGGTAGTGAATCTACAAAACTCGTGGACTTTAACAGAATCCACTCAACAAGGTAAAGGATCTTCAACACATCCTAGCAGTAACTCAGGGGGAGCATATAAAAGAAGGATCTACTAGTCGTACTCAACACAATGAAGATCAAAGGAATACATTAAGAACATATCTACCGAGACAAAGGACTTAGAGTCAAATTCATTCCTGGAGTCTAGTTCTTAGTGATCCGGATACTAGAGTAAAGACTAGAAGTGCTATGCAAAGTAAATGGTTATTCTTTGGGAAAGAACAATTGTTAAACAGTTGGTATCCTAAACTAGATTGAAGAAGCACTGATTGATCCAGATTGGGTGAATGCAATGCAAGATGATCTCAATCATTTTGAAGGCAGAATCTACTGAATCTGTAACCAGGTCACAAGACAAAGTTGTAATTGGTACTGTAAGGGTTTTCAGAGACTGGATGATTTTTGGCATTGTTATGAGAGACAAAGCCAAACTGGTTTCTACATAAGGTATCGACGATGATGGAATCATAATCTTCACGAATTTCATGATCTAACTAAAGCACCAGAGACGAAACTTGATACTATTAGGGGTGAACGAGTTGATGTACAACAACTCTTGGACGTTGAAGTTTCATATCCATTGGAATTTGTATATCATTCTCTTCGCAAAGCTCTCTATGATGGAGGTAAGAGATCAAGCAATCGTCAAGGACATAGTATGACACTTTAACTGATAATTACTTGAAAATGATTAAATTTTAAGAGTCGCTATACGCATATCTCTCTAGAATACAAGGCACACATGCATAATGTAATATTAGTGCAAGAATACCATGATTATATTATATGTGGTACAAAAATTTGGCAAGAGACTTTTGCTAAGTTAATGCAGAATAGGTGCATGATCAATTCATTACTTATTCAAGTGCATAAAGACCATATATTTTATTCTCAATATGCCTATGTGCAAGTTTCCAAGTGGATACTAGAAAATCTAATCTTATAGCTAAGATATGAATTTTTAGATATCTTAAGGATTACCAATTCTAAGAATTAGGTACCCTAAAGATACTAGGTTTAACCTAATTGGCTATATACATATAGATAACGCAGGTTCGAAAGAAAGATATGGAAGTAATTACTAGAAGTTGTCAAACTCCATAAACTCTGCTGGATAATCTATTCACCACTCATGGAACAAGCGCATAGACACTATGTATCTTTTATTTTGAGAGTAAATTCTTTTTGTCTAAGTTGGTTAGTAAAGTTAGGATATTATATATGTGCATATTTGTTAGAAATCCCATCTGTAAGGAATTCTTAAATGAGTTCACAAGTATTAAATTTTCAATATTTAAAGGACTTGTGAATTTATCTGAAATCTAGTACCTCGTGCTTATTGATACTACCTTAATTATCATGTTTACAATATTATATGCATATATGGTAATTAGGTGTTCTAGCATAAGTTTGTATATTATCTTAATTGATTTAAATTATGATGTTAGACAATTCGATGTCATATCAGTCTCATAATTTAAATGAATTAAAATAATATGTAGCATAATTATTTGTATGATAAATATTTTATGAGTATCAGTTAATGATATTTTACTTAATTGTTTTGATATTTTTCTATGATATTTTTAAATATTTTGTTATAAATAATTGTAATACTTTTAATATTAGTGACATTATTTAGAATTACTGATCTAAATAATCAATGCATATTTCACACTTCACTAATATTGAAAGAAGAGGAAATATTTTCTAAGTTATGTGTATATAAAATTATCAATATTTTATATACTTAGAAATATTTCCAAAATTATTTTTACTTCGAGGTATCAACCATTTATAAAATGATTTATTTTCAAACATCTGTTTTAATGTATGTTGCACATTGATTCAAAGTACCTAAACATTGGTTGTTGTTTTGAAGGCCTTGTACTGTATTGCTAAGAATACATCCACCCCTTTTGATATGAAATTTTCTATTTTAAGTTAGGGATAATATCAAGTGGATGAAAATCATGAAGATCATAATTGCATTATGGATGAGAAAATCATCGTCCTCTATCTGATAAGGATGGTTTGCAAAACTGTTTTCAAATCATACAGTATTAAGGTATAAAGGAAAAGAGTCATTTTAACGAGATATAATTTGGTAAGAGAGTTGAATTTCTTCTTTGGTATAAATTCTCGCATTTTATTATGAGAAGTTTGTTTTATAGGAAATTCATAAAGGATAAAAACTTTCTTCTATGATACAACTTTCCCACATTTTATTATTGGATATGTATCTTAAAGAATTTTTTTTATCATGCTCTTAATTGATAAATCTTTAGTTCCGACAAAACTCTTTTATTGAAAGTGCTTTAATGCAATATATTACCATTCCTTATTATATTTTTCCTTCTCCTTAGGATGAAAAATATGTTTTGGAATGTTAAAGTGATTATTTTTTTATCTCTATTGGTTCTTTCCAGTTAGCCCCTAGTGGCTTTAGAAACTGGCCAAGAGGTTGAAAACCCATCAATCTCTTATCCAGGTCATAGTACCAAACATCAATTCATCCACTTTCATATATTAACACCTGGAGATATAAGGAACTCATGTAAGTTAAAGGTTGATAAGGGAGAAACTGCAATTGATGCAGCAAATAAGGATGATGTCGGAAGTGCACCCACAGCTCTACCTCTAGAGAAGAAAAGTAGTATATAACTGAGGTAACTGTAAGCTCATCTACATATTCTCAAAAGGATGCAAAGCTGAAAAGGTAATAAAACTGTCTTTGGAATCATTATCTCTACATGACGAGTCCATTGAAATTCGTTCGTCAGCCATACCACCTTGTAATGAGTCAAGCACACCATTGACACTCACGTTGATGGTAAGTGTAAATAGATAAATTCTAGGAACACATTGCAAGGCGTGCATAGTGAGAAGTACATGCAACATTTTTAGTTTTGTACAGTTTTATTTAACTTGTCATACTGTATATATATATATATATATATATATATATATATATATATATATATATATATATATATATATATATATATATATATATTAAATTCCTTAAGAGATTTGAATTTCTTGTTTGGTACAAATTCTCGTATTTTATTATGGGAAGTTTGCTTTATAGGAAATTCATAAGCCATAGAAATTTTCTTCTCAGATACAACTTTCTCACGTCTTATTAAGGGATATGTATCTTAAAGAAAATTTTGTATCATGCTCTTAAATAATAATATTTTTTTCAACAATTGATACATATTGTTTTTGTTTTCAAATTTTTAGTATCTTTATTTCTATATAGATATATATGTGTGTGTAAGTTTATTTTTATTTTGTTTTTAGTTTTTTGTTTTTTAAAAAAATTGGCATATTTATTTATTTATTTTCCTATAAGATTGGCATATTTTAATTTTATTTTAATTTTAAAATTTATTTTTGTCTACGAGAAATTGTTCAAAGAATCATGAGTATTAAATGTCAATAATTAAAGAACTTGTAAATTTATTTACATCTACTTTCTCGAGCTTACATATATCACTCATAATTGTTATGAGTATAATTGTCAGATGCTTGAGTAACAATTATTAGATATAATGCCTGTCTCCTGCCGAACAAGAGCAATAGACTCGAGATAATCTCGATCATGATATATTCTCTAATTAATTAATATAAAAATATATATATACAATTGATATATTGAACCCTCACTGGCTATAGGACGAGATCAAGGGATTAAAAACATACAATCTCTAACACAGATCATAGAACCAAACACTCAAACAGATACAACTTCATCTACTAAACCCCTCAAAAGAAAAGTTTTATCAACTAAAGAGGGTGAGAGAGTAAGTGTGTCTAGTGCACTAGAAAAGAGAAGTATCTATGAGTGTTCGAGCAGCTCTGCCTCTAGTTAGAATATGAAATTAAAACCAAGGCAACTGCTAATTAATTTATATCCTCCCAAAAGGGTATAGATTTGTAAATGGTGAAATTGTTTGTAGGTTCGTCATTTTAACATGATGAGCGTATTCAATTTGGCCTGTCAGCCAAGGCCATTTGTAAAGAGTCAACTTCATCTAGACACTCTCAAACACTGCAAACCATAAATGTAATATTCAAATGCACTGTAAGGATTGTCACACACTAAGGATGAATTGACGGAAGAAATTATTCTAAGCTTCCACATCAAGGAAGGAAGGATGATTGATGATTCTGATTGAATCAACATGCCTTCACAGGCATCAGGAGGAAACTTGGATCATTTGCTATAATATAGATCCTTGTTTCCCTCCCCAGATGGAACATATCTGGATTCCTAACGGAATAGATCATCTTAGATGATCAACAACTCATTTAATCTATTCCTGAAGCAATTCAGTTTTTAAAGTCAAATGTTTTTATAGATTCAATTGAGGACGGGGATTTACGAAACCTCATTGCACCACCAGTGACCTCTCTTGAAGGGGCTATGGTGATCTTTCTTGCAGGTACAAAAAGACTATATCATCCGTACTGAGAGAGATATAGTATTGTGAGAAAAGATTGAAACACAAGTGAAAAAGAGTGAAAATATATATCCTATGAGTGAAATACTTAGAGAGTATATGAGCGAAAAACTTGTCAGAAATACAAAGGAAAATCACACACTACCACAATTACCAAATCCCATTCTCAATTCCCTGTTACAGATTTCTAATGTTACTAAACTAAGGGGGATGAAATTTCTTCTGATATTAAGGATACTGAAGAGGATTACTCAACTAAGGGGAGAAGTTTGAACAAGATCCAAAGGGAAGAATTGTTTAACAAGAGATCCAAAAGGGAGAATTGTTGAACAAGATCCAAATAGAGGGATAATTATTTTTGAACAAGATCCAAATGGGGTATATAACAACATGCTTGGATCGGAAGAATCTAATGATTATTTATTAATTCTTCTATTCCATTTGATTTTAGAAGATTCTTGTATAACGGATTAACCGGATTTTCTAAAATGCATAACATGTCATAGTTTGCATTTTTTATATTTGCGATGGTTTAATGCTGTATGTATGCCATGTCTATTGTTACCTCTATTAAAATGGTTGGATAATTCACGAAGAGGAGAATGAATTCACCTTGGGAGAGAAGTGATGACAGAAGTTGGAGAAATAGAGGAGAGATGGTAAGAAGAGAACAAGACTTCATCCATGTCATCCTAAGCGTGAGTAATGATGAGTCTGAGAAATGAAGATAATACTACTTATATAATATGTTCAGTGCTAGAGGAACAAACATCTTTCATTTCAGTTACTCAAGAAACCTGGAAATGTAGAATCTGATCCAGAGAAACCAGCCACTGAAGATTTACAAATGACACCTGGTCACAAAAGTTAAACTGTAGAAGAAGGTTAAGTTTATGCTTCTGAAGCTGGTAATGATAGGTAAGTCAAGATAGAACTTTGTTAAATATGTTCAGTTTAGAATAACATATATCTTATATTTATCTTTCATAATTGAAATCTGGAAATGTATTATATGATCCAGAAAATAATTTATTATTTACAGTTCTTAAATATCGTATTATTTTCTTAGTTGTTAGTTGTTTATCCTCTAGAAATTGTGTGTTATATGTTTAACAACAAATAGGGGGAGATTGAAAGTCATATGACTAGTCATATTTGTAATAAGTAGATGCAACTCAACTCAAATAAGAAAGCAAAATAAATAATAAATATTGAATATAGAGGAAGAACAAAAAGAAGCCAAGACAAGACAAGACAAGACAAGACAAGACACAAAGACCACTATAGAAGAAATGAGAATCAACATTGTAGTTAGTCATCCGTGAACCAGACCGGTGTACAGGGTATCAACAATGTCAGTGAAGATTCATCATCAAAACGTTCAAATGGTTAGAAAGGTTATTGTTGAAAAATAGAAGAGTTTTATCTACATCAACAATAGTCAAGATTTTAATTTAATTCTATATTAATTAATTAAATTAATTAAATTAATTAGTTAATTTAATTAGTAGATTAATTCACTCAGAATTAATTTATTTCTTAAATTTATTAAATGATTAAGTAATTTAGAATTATTTTAGAGTGACAGAAGACAGAAGTTGGAAGCTCAAAGGGATACAGGTTTGTTTGAAATGCAGTTTACAAGAGTCAGAATCCAAGATTGAATATTTGACTGGGTACATGCAGTGGTGAAAAGAAGTATTGTCTAGTTTAAAGAGTCAGATTATTTGAGTAACAGAGGTAGTTCTAATTGTAACTATATATACAGCTAAACATGCCTGACGGTACTAACTTTAAGAAAAGACGGAAAAAGAATTGACACGGAAGAAATGTAAAGTCATATATTCGTAAAAGTGGAACCCCGGTTGGAATTGATTTATGATTTCCAAGTCAAAAGGAGTTCAGTTCCAGATGTTCAGGAGACTACAGCTTAGAGCATAAGGATTTATTTTTATTAATAAATATTTTATTTATTTAGTAAATTATATTTATAAATATTATATTTATAAATATCTCAGTAATATTAGATATTTATTTTTATAATTTTTGAATTAAATTTATTATTTATTAATCAAAGAATATAAGTTGTGCTGGTCTAAAAGCATTTCTACGGAGCTTATCAATAAAAGACGAAATAAGCCCCTTTGCTTTTCAAATTGAAATGGTAGGAGATGTTTCTTAAAAGGAACCAATCCAATGCTAACACGTGTACAATCATATTGAAAAGAAATGAAAAAGGCTGAGCAAAGAAATGTCATACCGAGCAAAAAGTGAAAAAGTCATACCGAAACTTTTCAAATCAGAAGGTCATACGGATTGAAGAAAAGTCATACCGAGCAGATTTTATTTAATTAAAAAGTCATACCATTTTTAATTAAATAAAGTCATACCGATTTTATTTAATTAAAAAGTCATATCGATTTTTTTAATTAAAAAAACGTCATACCGACTTTTTGAAAGTCATACTCAGCTATTTTAAATGTCATACAAGTGTTAAAAATGTTATACAGACTTAAATAAACTCTGTAAAATGTCCTGTTTTATAAATTCATATCAACTTTTCAACCTCTATAAATATGAGGCCTTAACTTCATAATTTTGGAAGTAGAAAAACAGTCAAATTTAGCAATTTGTCTGCAACGTCATATTCACAGACTTTCTGTGCTGGTTTGAGTTTAATTCCTTAAGTAGAACAATTCATGTCAAATTTATTCTAGGAATTAATATTTATTGTACGGAATATTGTAATATTTAACTTGAATCTTGTTTACTTACTTGCTAATTTTCTATATCTTAAATGTTATATCATAAAAATAGAAAGCTAGTAAGTCAGCCTCCCAAACACTACAAGGACTCGAACCCTCAGCTAAAACAATAATTTAATTCCGTAAATTCAAAAAAGAATTTTAAATTGTTGTGAGTATCGCATTCAACCCCCCTTCTACGACACTTCCGGAACCCAACAAGTTGTAGGAAATGTAATACACATGTTCATGTATATGAACCTCTGACTGATGATACGCTAGACCAAGAAGTTGCAATTACGGCCTTAGCTTTCAATGTGGGCTGGTAAGTCCTTAGTTATGCAGGCTTCCAATGGACCTTTTACATGTACACCCTTATTAATTTGGTCCATCTTGATATATTGTAGCCTTGCAGGATTGTGTGGTTCTAACATTTATATTCAACTAGTAGGCTATTGATTAGTAATGCTCGTTATTACGTGGCTATTTATATTCAACTATTTACTTAGTGACATGTAGTTTATTCCTTGTATTTGAAATTTGTATAACTCATATGGCTGTTTGTAATCAAAAGGGTTTGCCATTTCTTTAACTCTAACATTTGCCAGGCTATATATAAGTTATGGTCTTGTAGTTATATTCCTCAAATAATTTTAAGGGAAGAGTTATAATAAAAACAAGTTTCTAGATGTTATATTATGATTCACATAGTTTATAAATATATTATGAACTTGATTAATAAGCTTGTAGGTATTAATGGACATGGATATATTGGTGAAATTATAGAATATATATGTTATCTTCCTATTTGCATTGATCTATACAAATTTTTTGTAGAATTCGCTATCCCTACAGAAGTGTGCAGCAGATTGATGCGATTGGAAGCATTAAAACTATTATACCTGACCTGCCATCAAGTTAGAGCATCAGCATCATATATCATGCAATAGTTGTGGCTTGCAAAACTGATTTTATTGTGGCCGACAAGAATGGATACTGAATTTTAGTTTATTAATTTTTCTAGATGTATTTGTACAAGTGAATATTTGTTGGTACTGTAATGAAAAATATTGATGGATAGTTTTTATAAATTGAGGCTATTGTATGAAATAGTAGTTTTAGTGAAAATAAAACCATTATTGTATATGTCATTGGCTAATGAGGTCATTTTATATGGCAGTTGTAACAATTCATGTTAGACAACAACATTTTTAAAAAAACATTACGTCAAAGAAACTTAGCCATGTATAAAATTTGTAAAACCATTGTTTTTAGAAAATAGAAACAACAGTTTCAAAAAAGTAAACAATTGTGTGTATACTATACTCAACAATTGTTCGTAACCAAAAAACCATGATGTTTGTAACATTATAACAATAGTTTCAAATAACTAAACATTTGTGTTAAAAGACTTTATACAACAGTACTAAAATATAAAACCATTGTGACCTTAAATATTCAACAATGGTGCAACTTCAACAAAGGTTTGTTTGCTCAACTCTCAGACAATAATGTAGTTTTAAAAATCATTGTGTTTGTCAAATTCTAACAAGAGATTATAAAAGAAAAACACTTGGCGTACAAGCACACACACAACGATTTCTTCCTGGTAGCATTATTCTTCCTGGTAGCATTATTCTTCCTGGTTATCAAACAACATTTCTTAAAAATACCATTGTTGTGTTCAGTCTCTTCACACAATGAATTGTGTACCGTTGTCTGAGGTGCGTAACAGACGGCATCTCAGTAGACAACGAGAAAACAGAGCATTAGACAACGGATAAAAACCCTTGTTTGAAGCAATTTTTCTTGTTCTGATTCTGGTTAAACTCAAAACCTAAAAAGTAAAGAATCAATGGCTGACAAAAAAGTAATATACACCTCATCAAGAGAAGATGGTTGAAGAAAAAGTGATATACTCAAAAGGAAATATATAGACATGAAAACCTAGGCTAAGGTTCTTCCGAACATTTAGGTCTTGATCTCTGTGACCCACAATTAAAGATCTTCTTTGGTGACTTTGTGTTACCAAACCTAAGATAATTAAAAATAATCTTTCACATGACTAAATAATAAATTCCATTTTTATAATCCTATAAAGAGGGGGCTTGTTTATTCTTAAAGTCTTGAACTTAAAGTTATTTTTAATTTTATATCGGGTGTAATAAGTTAAACAGTGTCTTCAAGTTAAAAACAACAACTTAAGGATGTACTTTTTTGAACAACTTATTTCATTTTTATAACTCATAAGTAAATTACACAAAACAATAAAATTAACAAAACAGATGTTTCTGATCAGCAGCCCTTAATCTCCTGTCACCCGTCTGGCATAAGCTGTAAAGAACTACATGGTGTCAAGATTTTTACTCTTGACTTGAAGACCATCTTACAAGTTACAAGTAAATTTCATAGTGAATCGATGTTGATGGAGTTATCCTATATTAATAGTTTTTGTTATTTTTTAGCCACTTTGTGCTATATCAGATATTCTTGTCAATTCTTTATCTCCATTACGTGAAGGTACCACATGGATTCAAAGAATCAAGTATGTCCACTTGCCTTAGATGGTACGTATCTACTTGGTAACTCTCCGGAAGCCACCATTGTTGCTACATATAAACTGGTTTAATGTAGAATTTAAATTAATAGATAAAAATGTAAACCTGTATATTCCCATTTGATAACTAGTTTATAATTGTCAGATATTGTATTTGATATATATTACATAATTGATAATAGGGTTTTAGCTTAAAATTGAATGGGATGTAATTTGTTTTCACTTGGGAACAATTATGTTTTTTTTTCTAAGTGGAACAATTATGTGTAATATGACTAAGAGAAATATCCTTACTATTGCTTACAAATGTCATTAAGTTAGGGATGCATATATTTTAACATTGTTTATTGTTCCAACTAAATAAAGTTCAAAAAGGGTGAGCTCTTCTAGGAGAGAGAGTGATTTTGGGTTATGGCTCTTCTAGGAGAGAGAGTGATTTTGGGTTATGGCGGGGCCAAGAGGTCAACTCCAAGTTTGTATGAGATTAGAAAGCTTTTGGAACTATGGTACAAACTTTCTTGCTGGCTGCACATGAGATGATTTATTGTGTCGTCTAATTATCACGGGGTTGTTCTATTTTTGAGAGTTGTTTGGATGCTGCAGTACCTTAGTACCTTATTATTGTCCTGTCGTGAAGAAATGTCTGTATGCTTCTTTGGTATATCTTTGGCTACGTTGGGCATTGACTGGTAGCAATTTCTGACACCGTTGTGGTGGATGGCAATCACTGCTAGCCGTTAGCCTGCTACTGCTACAACTAGAAAGTCTCTGTTAACATGTGGTAGTTATTTTCCACTTATATTTAATATTCATTCCCTTTCAAAATGTATATTTTTTAATATTTTAAACATATTTTAGTGAGATAATTTCATGTATTATTTTTAAATTATTTTTTAAAATAAATTTTATAATATTAATTTTTATTTTAAAATATTTGTAGAAAATCAAAAGACATATATTTTAAAATGGAGAGAATATATACAACATTTTTATTTGTTAGTGTTGTAATAAAAATTATTACTTATCTATATTTAATATAAGAGACAAAAGAAAATTAATGTATTTGTATAGCATGTATGTTCATACTTTAAAATAACAGTACGCCGGTACATGTCTTATTTATACGGCTTTCACAGCCACTTTATGTGTAAACACAAGTCTAAGTAAAAGTTTACAACTTGTGATCTAATAACAATATATACTACGTGATTTTTGGTTTCCGTGTTACAATTCAAATATAACTAATACTCATTGACAATCACCCTTCTTTATTTAATGCTTTCATAACACTAGATTAACTGTCTCGTTAAACTTTGTCAGAAAAATTTAGTGGGATAAAAATCTTGACAAATGAAAAGGAGTACAGTGTCCCCATAATAAAATATCTCATACTTTGACATCTTGTTGTAGCAAGTTTCTCAATCTCTGCATGCCAATATTATTCCGCAGTTTGATGTAGGTAGTGATCACTTTATAAATAAGTCCACGAGATTTTCACATGAGCGGATTTGTTGTATATCAATGTCATCATTTTGTTAGAACTCGTGAATATAGAAGAATTTTGTCAAGATGTGTTTTGTCCGATCTCCTTTGATGTATCATTTCTTGAGTTGTTTAATATAAACTGAATTATCTTCAAAAACTTTCATTCATCCCAGTACTTGGAAAACTTTGCTCTCATAGGAACAACCATTGCCCGAAGACACTCTTCTGCATGTACTTCCCATTCAGCTGACTGAAGTTTTATATCACATATATCATGAAAAAATACATTTGCAGTAGGATATGTAGTTCCACTAAAATGAACAGTAGCTTCGTGAAACATTTTCAAGAAACCATGTACATTACGAGCAATTTTCCATTCCTGCTTACTAGGATTAAGAACATAATTCTTATCCATAGCAGCTAAACGATTAAATGCCTCCTCGTACTCTATTGCAACATCACGCATTTCAAAAGTAGAATTCCATCTATGTGGCACTTCCATTAGAATTTTCTTTTAACCTTGCATTTCAAATGATTTACAACTTGATCAAAATTTTGTTTTCCGCAGGATTTTGACAAATATCTTATAGTACCACGTATGTTATCCAAAAATGGTTTAATTTTAACTAAGCTATCTTGAACAACTAAATTTAGAATATGGGCACTGCAACAGATGTGAAAGAAATCACCACCACATGGAATTCTATCGGAAAGACAAGTTTTCAAATGTCTCACCATCGAATCATTTGATCAAGCATTATCAACTACCATTGAAAACACCTTCTTGTCTAAATTCCATTACATGATTAATTGTGACATAAATCGAAACAAAGACTCTCCATCATGTGGGTAACTGATATGTCCATAGTTCAGGATCTTTTTATTCAACTGCCATTCACTATTAATATAATGTGCAGTCAAAGCTGTATAAGCAAAATTCTATGAAGCGGAAGTAGTGAGAGTGACTCTACAATCCAATTCATCAAGCATTTCGTATACCTTTCTTTTCATCTCATCGTGTAATTTAATAACATCGGATCTAATAGTATTACAACTAGGCAGCCTAAATTCAGGTTGCATACCATTACAAAAATTTTCAAAAAACTCGTGTTCAGCCCTATTAAAGGGGTAATTGTATTTGACAACCATTTTTGCTAAATCCATTCTACTTGTATCCTGGCTAAATTTAAATATTTCAACCTTAACCGAACCATCCACACTTTTCATTGTTGCTAGTGTTGGTTTTCCCCTATCTTGATAAATTTTCGCATTACACCTCTTTAAGTGTGTAGTGTGTAGTGTGTAGCCAAATTACTTGTTCCTAACTTGCTATCTCCCACAAAAGACTTTTTACGGTGATTACATAGCTTTCTCAATCCCATTACAGTCCTTAATTTTATAAAAAAGTATTTTTCCTCTTTTTTTTTCTCTTGTGGTCCAACCACATCAATCCGATTCTGAACGGTGTTACTCCCAGTGTTATTAGCAGTTCAGCTTACTGTATTCTACAAGATATACAACGAATAATATGTAAGCAGTTGAATATTTAACATACAAGAAAATAATAAAAGATTCACATATAAAAGGAAGAATCACGATTACCATTTTGATATCTAGTGTTCATATTCGTTGGATTCTTTGGATTGGACTTGAGAAGTGAAAAGGAAAAGTGAGAGTTAGAAAAGGGGGCGGCTCACACAAAGTAAGATAGAGTTTAGGGTTTTGACTTGTGTACATACGATATATCTAGTATTCGATATTTTTATTTCACAATAGTTGATATATATATCTATATATCTATATATATATATATATATATATATTAATAAATAAATAAATATATATGTAATATAGTCGGATTGGGTTGTTACTTTTTCTGAAATAAAGTTGAGAAATCTTTCTATTTTATTATCTTATATAACTTTTATGAGACTATAAAAACTTTTCATATAAATATATAGAGGGTTTTATTATAATTATAAAAAGTTACATATAATTATAAAAACATCATTATTATTTCTTATTAAAAAATATGAAATATATTATTTCATACATTTATTTCAAATGATAAATTTTAAATGACATAAATTTAATTATCATTTCAAAATTTTGAATTTATACTAGTAATTAAATGTTTTAGATTTAAAGAAATTTAAATTCAAATCCAAATGTGTTAGTTATCTAAAAAATTTGTTTGATCAAATTCAGAATTTTAAATGAAATGAAATTCTCAACTGGGTCATAAATATATTATATTATATTATATAAAAAATAAAATAATTTATTATAATTAAAATATTTAATTACATAAAATAGGTCCGCTATTTAAAAATTTAATTTATTCTAATTTAAATATAAAATATTTAATTGTCAGTTCAAACCGGAGTTCTTTCCAAACGATGCTGGAAGCTTGTATTCCCAGAGTTCACCTAAGTATTCATGTGGTAATCAGATTACACCTAAGTTTGTGGCTAAATTTCTTAAACATCGAAACCATGAGTGTCAGGTTTCGAGTTTGAACTCATTTTACTCCCTCCTGGTATCTTTGCAAGGTTTCTTCAGTATGCTAATTCTCATCGTGTCAAGTACTTGAATGTTCATTTACTATATGTACCGTACAAGTTGTCCAGCTTTAACTCTAATTCAATACAGAAATTTGAAGATGTGTTGGAGATGAAGACTTCTATGCGTTAATGGGTCTTAACTTGTCCTAAATTGGTGAATTTAGATGTCAGGACCCGGTACTGCCCTAAAATTCGGTATAATTGTGTTCAAGGCACCAAAACTATGGAATTTCACTTCTGGTGGTATCTCTTGGATCACATTTAAAAAATCTTAGTTGGTCAATGTTTATGTCAAGTTAAAGGGTTGGACTGATCACATGATCCTCTCGCGTGATACGTTGAAAAAATATTATGAAGAGTTTGAATTTATGCTATCGGAGTTTACTACTGCCAAGATTCTACATCTCGATTCGGAGACCATAGAGGTAACTTCTTATAATTTTCTTATGATGATGATATTAAAAGTATTCACCCTTTTTTTCCCTTCTTTGTATTGACTCGTATTTGATTTTATAAGTTAATATTCCATCAATAGTTAACCATCCAAAGTTGACCGTCGTCTTTCTAATATATCGGGTGGACAGTGGATACTCTTTTTCCAAAATCCCTTTTGATACTTTAGAAAGGAAAAACATGAGCAATTGAGTCTTTACTTTTTTTGTTTTTTATGTACATATGTGTGTTTTGATATGCAGAATTAAATTATAATTCGGCAACTGATGTTTTATATATTAGTCATCTTGTGTTATTATTTCACAGGCCCTCTCTTCAATTATGGACTATCTTGCCGGTTGTCCTCCTCCATTCTGTAAATTGAAATATGTGGAGTGATGGGTAAAAATACTGTAAGTGCACAGTGGTTAATTGTATCGATTCTCACAATATAAAATTTCCAAACCATACTAAATAAATGAATATGAAATTTCCAAACCATACTAAATAAATGAGCCAGACTAGATAAATAGTTGTCAGAGAAGAGTTTTAACCTAATATGCAAATATGATGAAATAAATATGGAAAACCTAGGAATGCGAATCCATCAATTAATCACAATTAAAATCCAACTTACCCTAAAAATCAATTCTCTTTCTTCAATAAATAAATATCAATTAAGGAGACAAGCATATACTATGAAAGTTATTATCCTACAATAACCCATCAAAACTTCATGGAGCAAGCATAGACTATGAAAAATAAATTTGGTAACAATAATATATCAAAATCACTTTGTTAATCAAACAAATAAGCACCAAGAAAAATTATGAGAATCAAATAATAGGAACAAAAAATACTAAAAATAATCCACTGACTTCACCTTCATCCTAGGGCTAGAGAATTAGCTAGACATGTTTGAAGAAGAAAACAAAGCAACTAATATAAGGCATGTAAATAACAAATAACAGGAAAAGTGTTTGAGAGATAAAAATTTATTTGTATTGAAAGATCAAGAAAATAAAAGTACTCTACTCCTACACCTAATTATTGAAAACCAAAGTTAAAGTTAAGGTTTAAGGTTCGCGGTTATGAAATACAAGAGAAGAGCCCCATATATAGGGAAAATATTGTACGTCTTCTATATCGATTACAAATTGAATTCTAAAATATTTCCTTCGATTCCTTTTTCTTCTCCAACAAGCATTTGATTTTTTCTCTAATTGGTTTGCCTCCAAGTAATTCCACCTCCTTCCTTGTATTCTCCTTTTTCGCTATAATTCTGATTTTAATTAATTTCCTACAAAACAAAATAAAAATAATTAATTAACTAATAAAATTAAAAAAATAAACATAAAATAGGTATTGAAGATATATTAAATATGGACGTTAGTAAAGCTTTCTTAGGAACATGAGTGGTTCTTTTATGAGTACACAAATCTTTTTGACACTTCGCATAAGAGGGAATTTGTTGAATTGCGTCTTAAAGAGGAATGTTGATCTTGACTTGTATAAAGATTTCCAAACTCTTATCCACTTGAGCAAATTGTTTGTTTGAAGTGAGTCTTTGAGGAAATGGGGCTTTTGGTTTGAAGACTTTTTCACTATACATATTAGAGATGGGTTTTGAAGATGTTTCATCAGATTTGGAAGGTTCACTAGATTGCACTACTACTTCAGAACTCTTGGGAGACAAGGATAGGTCAAGACTAGGATTTAAGAGTAAAGGATTTGGCTCAGAAGTGAGTTTCTCTTCCTTTGAGTATTAAGACCGGCATGATTGTTGAATTGATTACCAGACCTAAGAGAGATGATGGAATTCACATTTTCATGAGATTTTTGGTTTGGATGTGAAAGACATATGATTAGGCCTATTTGTAATAATTAGATGACAACTCAACTCAATCTAGAAACAGTGATAAATAATAAATATTTAACAGGAATCAAGGCAAAGACAGTCAACTAGTCACTGAGAATCAAAAGAATCAGAAGTACTCAGTTGAACCTACTACACAACACTGAAGAAGTTCATTAATATGTTCAAGCATTAGTGGAAAATAATCAAGTAGTAAATTCAAAAGGATTCAGAAGATTTTGAGTGATTACTACACGAAGATTTCAGAAGAAGATGAACAGAAAAAGAAGACAGAAAAGCTAAGCAAAGACAGAAGGCCACTATACTAAAATGTTAAAAGACATGAAGAATATTTATTTAAAGTATGACACAAATGAACCAGACAGTACATTTGTGTGTCAACTTTAATTAATAAATATTCAACATCAAGCTGAAGTGGTTCCATGTCAAAAGACGGACTAAAGAGTTGAACAAAAGACTTAATAGTATTTTAATTCTACAATTAAAATTAAGTTAATTATTTATTTTATTAAATTAAATTAATTCAAGTCTGAATCTAATTTAATTCATAAATTAATTAATTAAATTAAGTAGAGTTGATTTACTAAGAAAAGAAATGATTCATATGACTCACAATGAGTCATACCGAGCAGAATTATGAGTCATACCGAGCAGAATTTAATGAGTCATACCAAGCAGAATTATGAGTCATACCGAGCAGAATTTATGAGTCATACCGAGCAGAATTCATGAGTCATACCGAGCAAAATTTATGAGTCATACCGAGCAATTCACAATGAGTCATACCGAAGTCTAAAAATGAGTCATACCGACCATTATGAGTCTTGCCCAGCCTTTTCATGAGTCATACAAGGGTTAAATTTAATTGAAAAAGGTCATACTAGGATGAGTCATGCTGGCTTTCCTCCTCTATAAATATGAGGAGATGGTCTTTATTTTTCAGTTGTCGTTCAAACATTCAAATTCAGAAATTTGTATGCATTGTAATATTCACAGATTTCTGTGCTTAGTTTGGAATATAATTGTTAAACTCGAACAATTCATGTCAAAATCGTTCTAAGCTTTTAAACAGTTATATAAACTTTCTACTAATTAATTTTGTAATACTTTTCAAGTTAAAAATTATATCTTCTACTTGAACAGTATTTCATTTCAATTAATATTTCGTGTGAATTTAAAATAATATTTTTAAATCCAATATTCCACGATAATTAATAGATATTGTATTCAACCCCCCTTCTACAATATCAGGGACCAACAATTGGTATCAGAGCTGGTTGATATATTAAATATCAGATCCGAACCAAATATTCCGCGACTCATACAGATCTCAAAAAATATTTTTAATTCGAAATAAATTTTTTTTTTTTAAAAAAATTTATTTTTAATCAAAAATTATTTTCAGTCAAAAATTAAAATATTTTTTTAAACACTTAACTTTTAATCTTATTTAAAGATGAGTACACAAAAGGTAACGAGCATCAAAATTCCATCATTCGACAAAGATCATTATAACCTATGGAAGCACAAGATGCAATTATTCATTGGGATTGCCAATCCCAAATATGCCTTGATCTTAGAAAAAGGTATTGAACCTCCAATAACAGTTGTTCTCGAACACGAGGTAGATGGGGTTGTAATTCCTCATAGACAAATTCCAAAAAGTCCGGCAGACTACAACGATGAAGAAAAGGAAGCTGTATCCCTGGACAATAACCTCAATCTTATTCTGATAGAATCCCTAGACTATGTCATGTATAATCATGTGGTCAACTGCAAGACCTCCAAGCAAATCTGGGATACTATAGAGGTTATAAATGAAGGGACTGAAGAAGTCAAAGAGAATAGACTGGAGATATTGACCTCCCAGTACGAGCAGTTTAGATCCAACCCTGGTGAGGGTATCTCTGAGGTGTTTCAGAGATTGAACAAACTTATAAACGAGCTCAACCTCAACGGAAAATATTACTTAAACCAAGAGGTCAACAGGAAGTTTCTATTAACCTTGCCAGAGCATCTGGAGCACAGGATCGTGGCCATCCGAGAGTCTAGGGACATGAAGGAGATAACCCTAGAAAGACTCTACGGAGTTCTGAAGACATATGAATTGGAGCAGATCCAGACAAGAGAGATGTATGGCAGAGGCAAAGTTTCGAGTTCTTCTAAAGCACTGATAGTAGAAGCACCAGAGAAAGAGGAAGTGAAGGTTGTTGTACCTTCAAAAAGTTCAGAGGAGTATGTTGTTCCAGAATATGGTCATACTCCAGAAAAACAGGAAAATGGTGAATTCTATTCTCTAGAAGAATTGGATCAGCTGAAAGATGAATCTCTAGCTATGTTTGCCAGGAAGTTTGGAAACATGAGATTCAGAAGAAACTCCTCATTTAAATCTAAACCTACCTTTGGAAGGTTTCAAAAAGGAAGTTCTTCAACAGCTGTATCAAGAAGCGGCTACAAGACAGGCTTGGTTGACAGAAGCAAGATCCGTTGCTTCAACTGCAATGAGCTTGGTCATTTTGCAACTGAATGCAAGAAGCCGAAGCAAGGACATAAGAGAGACTCTTATCAAGAGTTGAAAGAGAAATATGATGCCTTAGTGAAAAAGCATCAAGGGAAGTCCTATCTAGCAGAGGGCAAGAGCTGGGATGACTCAGACAATGATGAGGAAGAAGAGCTAGGAAATCTTGCTCTTATGGCTTCATCAGATGGATCAGTATCTCCACCTCGGACAGAAGGAAAAGAGGTAGATCCCTCATGCCCTAAAATGTTTAAACTGTTAGGAAAAGAATTGGACGACACCAGAGATAGGGTTAATAAACTACGTCTCAAAATTAAAGAATTAACTGATGAGAATGATAGTTTAAAATTGTTAAAAACCAGAAATATAAAACTGACTGAGGACCTAGCTTTTCAGGTTAATAGAGTCAGTTGTTATGTCAAGGTTGAGGCCTATATATCTCAGAAATCAGATTGTAGAGGAACAGAAAAAGTGTCTTGCCTATAAATATTCCTCTTATATTGTAAAAGACCTAGTTGACCAATAAGAAATAAAACGTAAAGTTGGAATAGGCTATAAATACAATCAATCTGTAGGAAAGGCGAGCAACATAACCCCTTTCAGAAAAAGTGCTGAAGAAAGGGGTATCTCACATGTTGTTAAGGACACACCTAAACCTCTTTTCATAACCCCTATAGCAGAACCTATCCTGGAAAGCTCTATACTTATTCAATATGAAATGAAGTTAGAGGATCTCGAGGAAGAAAAGAAAAGAGAGGAACTTGCTAAGGACATAAAAGGAGTTAATGTCCAACAAGAAGTGACTGCACCCAAGACATCAGTGAAAGATGTGGGAACCTCTGCTTTCCCCAATCCTGGTATAGGTGTTAAAGACTTAAAGAACAAACCAAACATACCCAATTCCTTTGTGAATAGTAGGAACACTAACAACAGATTTCATTCTACTGAAAACTTTAAATTTGCTGAAAAAGTTGAGGTAGAAACTGTTAAGACACAAACTGTTAAGTCACCTACTATACTGAATAACATGCTTACAATTGATGCTTTCCATAAACCTTGTGGTGTTTTAAATTGTATGTTATGTGCTTTTAATGCTATGACTGCTTACTTTAAACGCATGATAACTAAAAAAGATAACATGACACCTAGACAGCACATCAATAGTAAATTTGCTAAATCCAAGACTGCAACTCCTTCACTTGAGAAAAAGGAATCATATATTCCTAAGTCTAAACATAAAGTTGTTAAGACGGTTTATAGGAAGGTAGGAACAATCAAGGAAGATAATGATGTTATTCGAAAAGGATCTGTTGTCAAAGCTGACGAAGGTCAATTCTTTAAGTATGCCGGGCCCAATCAATTTTGGGTTCCGAAGACGAATTAATCCATTTGGTATGTGCAGGGAGTTAAACAGGTAAACCGAGTTGTATGGATCCTGGACAGCGGATCTTCAAGGCATATGACCGGAGATAGAGCCTTGCTATCAAACGTGGTTGAAAGAGCTGGCCCAATCGTCACCTTTGGAGATAACAGCAAAGGAATGACTACGGGATATGGCAAGTTAAATACTGGGAATGTTATCATTGAAAACGTCTCTTTAGTGGAAGGACTTAAGCACAATCTACTAAGCGTCAGTCAATTTTGTGATAAAGGGTACAAAGTAAACTTTATCAAGGAGAAATTCTTAATAGCTCATTCTAAAGATGACAAACTAGCCTTGCATGGAGTAAGGAAAGGAAACTTGTACGTAGCCGATCTCAACTCAGGAAGTGAAGATGAAGCAAACTGTTTCTATTCAAAGGCTTCATCAGAAGAAAGCTGGCTATGGCACAAGAAACTCTCACATCTAAACTTCAAAACAATGAACTCTTTAGTCAAGAGGGATTTAGTGAGAGGACTGCCTCCGATGGAATTTACACAAGAAGGCTTGTGTGAGGCATGTCAGAAAGGGAAGTCAAAGAAAACAACTCACAAAGGAACAGACACTACAAATATCACTGAACCACTGCAACTGCTACATATGGATTTATTTGGTCCAGTCAATATTCTGTCTATGTCCAGAAAAAGATACGCCTTAGTGATTGTAGATGACTTCACAAAATATACATGGGTTTTATTCTTGAACTCTAAGGATGAAACTCCACATTTGGTGATTGATCATATAAAGCTGATTGAGTTAGATTCAAAGTTACCTGTCCGGGCAATCAGATCAGATAATGGAACAGAATTCAGAAATGAAGTTCTGAATAACTTCTACTCAGACAAGGGGATAACAAGGCAATATTCAGCACCAAGGACTCCGCAACAAAATGGAGTTGTAGAAAGGAAAAATAGAACCTTGATTGAAGCTGCAAGAACAATGCTAAGTGAATCGAGGTTACCTATCTACTTCTGGACTGAAGCAGTGAATACAGCTTGTTACACTCAGAATCGAACTCTAATCAACAAAGATCATATGAAAACTCCCTATGAATTAATGGCTGGCAAGAAACCAACTCTCAAGTACTTTCATGTATTTGGAGCCAAATGCTTTGTGTTAAAGGATGGAGATGAACATCGTGGCAAGTTTGAGGCCAAGGCACATGAAGCTATTTTTGTCGGGTATTCAAGAAGAGCATATAGGGTGTAGATAATTGATCAGCACCAAGTGAAAGAAAGTGTCAATGTAACTTTTGATGACACTAAACTCCCAAGTATCCAAACTGAAGATTGTTCTGAGTCATTAAAATTCGACAATTATCCAGACTCACATTCTGATGACGAAGAAGAACCTGAGGTTGCAAAAGGAAATGACGATGACAATAATAATGATGATCCAGGTAACAGTGGTGGAAACAATGGTAACACTAGAGATACTACTAATACCAGTGGTGGATCAACAAGTCATCCTGGCAGCAACTCAGGGAGAGATGAAGGATCAACTGGTAGAACACAACATCACAATGAATTTCGAGGCGAATCATCAAGATCAAACCTACCCAGGGAAATGATATGGAGCAGAGATCATCCTTTTGAATTGATCATAGGTGATCCAGATGTTGGAGTAAGAACCAGAAGTGCAACTTCAAATGAATGTTTATTTTCAGTTTTTCTATTTCAAGAAGAACCAAAGAAGATTGAAGATGCATTAATTGATCCAGATTGGGTTCTTGCCATGCAAGAAGAGCTCAATCAGTTCGAAAGACAGGAAGTATGGACACTGGTACCCAGGCCTAAAGATAGATCTGTTATTGGCACGAAATGGGTATACAGGAACAAGTTAGACGGTGATGGCTTTGTTACGAGGAACAAGGCCAGACTGGTGGCAAAAGGTTACTCCTAAGAAGAGGGAATTGATTATGATGAGACCTACGCACCAGTTGCAAGACTTGAAGCCATCAGGATATTTCTGGCATTCGCAGCACATTCCAATTTTAAAGTTTATCAAATGGATGTAAAGAGTGCTTTTCTGAATGGAGAGTTAGAAGAGGAAGTTTATGTGGAACAGCCCCCTGGCTTTGAAAATCCAGAGTTTGCTGGTTTTGTATATTTTCTATTCAAAGCTCTCTATGGGCTCAAGCAAGCACCAAGGACATGTTAATGCAGAGTAGGTATGAAATGAGCATGATGGGTGAGCTGTCGTTCTTCCTTGGATTGCAAGTAAAGCAAAAGGAAGATGGGATTTTTATTTGCCAATCAAAATACGTAAGGGATCTGTTGAGAAAATACAGTCTAGAAGACTCTTCACCGGCAAAAACCCCAATGCCAACAGCCACAAAGCTTGATAAGGATGAAACTGGTAAGAAAGTTGACATCACAAGCTATAGAGGTATGATAGGCTCATTATTGTACTTAACTGCTAGTAGACCTGATATTATGTTTGCAACATGCTTATGTGCTAGATTTCAATCAGATCCTAGAGAATCTCATCTTATAGCTGTGAAAAGAATTTTTAGATATCTTAAGGGCACACCAAATCTTGGAATTTGGTACCCTAAAGATACAGGTTTTGACCTAATTGGCTATACAGATTCGGATTATGCAGGTTGTAGGATGGATAGGAAAAGTACTTCTAGAAGCTGTCAGCTTCTAGGACGTCGACTGATTTCCTGGTATAGCAAGAAACAACACTCAGTATCTACCTCGACAGCCGAAGTAGAATACATTGCGGCAGGCAGCTGTTGTGCACGGATCTTGTGGATAAGGAATCAGCTGAATGACTATGGGCTTGCGTTGAATAAAATTCCAATATTCTGCGACAACACAAGTGCAATAACAATTTCCAACAATCCTGTACAACACTCAAGAACCAAGCACATTGACATAAGGTATCATTTTATCCGAGAGCATGTCATGAATGGAACAGTGGTGTTACATTTTGTACCCACAGAAGATCAGATAGCCGACATCTTCACGAAACCACTTGATGAATCCTCTTTTTCAAAGCTGGTTAGTGAACTAGAGATGTTAAATAATGGCTAATTTTTGGTTGCTAGGAATTAATTTAAGGCTCATAAATATTAAATGATAATATTTAAAGAATTTATGAGACTTGAATTAATAAAGTCCTAAGAGTTTATGAATTTTTGGATAATTATCTCAAAATTTAATAAATTTTCTTAATAGATAATTATTTCAATTATAGCATAAGTACTTTTAATTTAAGTTAAGCATATTATGTATTTATTTATTTGTTTTTCTAATTATTATTGTACATTAATAATAATTATGTTATTAATCAATTAATTAATTTATTCATTAAATTAATTCAAGAATTGAGTTAATTTAATTCCTAAATTAATTAGAACAATTGATAATATAAATAATTATTATATGTCCTTAATAATTTAGTTTTTTTTACTTTTCTAATTAATTAATTAAATCTAAAAGTCGAATAAAATTTTCAATATATTATTTCGATTTTAGAAATAATTAATGTGTATATATATATATTTTTTTTTTCTCTCTCAGCATGACTTCTAATTTAAGTCATACCGATTGGATTTTAATTTTAATTAAAAATAAAATCTCGGTATGACTCATTAATAAGTCATACCGACTAGATTTTAGTTTTAATTAAAAATAAAATCTCGGTATGACTCATTAACAAGTCATACCGACTGCATTTTGTTTTTAAACAAACAAAATCTCGGTATGACTCATTAATAAGTCATACCGAGAGCTTTTGTAATTTCTTATTAAGTCATATTGAGTTTGAATATTAGACACATACACACACCCGCGATACACACACACAGAGTCAAAAACTTGTGATTTTCGATCCCTTCAACTATTTAGAGTTGCTTGTTAGATTAATACAAGTGCTTACACTTGCTGGTTTGGTATTTAATCATCTCTTACAAACATTATACTGCCCAATTTTCGTGAGATTGAAACCGAGTTAACTGAGTTGACTGGGTTGAGGGTTTGAAGAATCATTTTTCTTGAACTAGTGGTGATTAAGGACTGAGTTTATTGATCTTGTGTAAAAATCGAATGGGTCTGTGGTTTGTTAGTTAGGATTTTTAAGTTTACTGTGTAATTTTCAATTTCTGTACTTGTAATTTGATTTTACTGTTTTATTGCAACTTTGTAATTTATTAATTGTAATTTATCAAAAAAAATGGCTGGTTTTTGCGAGATTGTTAAGACTAATTTTGTCAGATTTTTTAATCCGGAGATTTGTACAGTAGCAAAGTTTAGACCCTGGATTATTTTCATGAACGAACACTCTTTGGTTAGGACTGCCATTACCCTAGACGCTCCATTACAGATTCTAGCATTAAGGGCTTTATACAGCACTGCTAGAAATAGATCAACTGAAGCCAGAGTGCAATTCTCATTCAAAATTGGGGAACATGAATATATGATAACTGAAGATGACGTGAATAGGATTCTGTAATTCCCCTTGGACAACTTTGTTGACCCACCTACTATTCCAGAAATTCTTGAGTTCTTTACTGCTATACAGTATCAGGGTGAAATCAACTTGGTAAGACTGACAAAGTCTAAGCTAGTGCATGAGTGGGATTATTTCTTCGACACACTGGCTAAAGTGTTTGCACCTACAACGAAGAACAACTTCAACAATATTTCTTCTTTGCTGCAAATCATAGGATTTTCAGTGGCTCACAATCGAAGAATAAATTTTGGGAAGTTGGTGCTGAAAGAAATAATCAGGAAAATGGGAAAGCCAGAACACAGGGAACAGTATGTACAAGTCTACTATCCAAGGTTCCTAATGCTGTTCATGAATGACTTGTTGTCGGATGAAGATAAAGCCTTATTTCAGAACAGTCCAGCACAAACATCTCCATCCACACAGAATGCTCTGTTTGCAAGGCTCAACAACAATCCCAGATTTGAAAATGTGCCAGTGGTGAGGACAAACTACATGGGTCAGATATTGGATCAAATTGCCAACCCAGAACAGGCTCAGCAAGTACCAGAACAAGAAATAGAGGAAGTGCCAATGGAAACTGAGTCAGTGCAACTACTACTTGAAGCTGCACAACATGCTGAACAAGAAGCTGAAGAACAACAGGTAATATCTCAAACCTTAGCTTCTAATTTCCTATCTAAAATATAACTACTGCTCTTTTAGATTTATCTGTGGCGGACTATGATTGTGGTTTTTCACTTCAGGATATTGGCCATGAACTTGAAAACACACAGGTTCAAACCCAGGCTGATTTAGAGCCACAAACAGTTTCTCCTTCACCATCCTCAATCAGTCATATTCGTAAAAGGAAGAAACCTGTTAGAAAAGTTAGGGGGAGAATTGTAAGTGCAAATGAACCCGCAGCTCTGTCTCCACCTACTAAAAGATCAAGATCAGAACCTGAGACAACTGCAGATTCATCCATTTCCTCACAGTGGGATATGGATTTTGAAACAGCTATCTAAAAATCTCTAGATACACTTGATGGAACGGGTGATTCAGATTCAGATCCTAGCACACTGCTAGCTCTCACAATAGCAGGACCTCCACTTGCAGAAACAGAATCACATGAGGGCACTTTTCTTGAAGAAAATGTTTTTGATAAAAACTCGTCGGATGCCACTTATGTTGTGGACCATGACATTTTCGATGCAGTGCGGCATCAGTTACCCTCAGTGGAACTAAGGGGCACCACAGACTCTAATTAGCCACTCACTACATTGTCTAAGGTGGTGACCCCCCTGGATTTCTTACATCCAGTTCTTTTAAAAGAAGGTCTCGAATCCACTGGTGGATTTGAGAGGCAACCACTCCATAGAGGGAGATGGGACTCCATTCACGGAGTAGCTACGTCAGTAGCGGAGCCAATGCAAGTTCATCTTGTTGAGGACGCGCCTTCACAGGCATCAGAAGAGCATTTCGACTCTTCAAAAGCTATTATTATATATACAGGTACAACATCAGGATCTGGAGAAAATAAGAAGCTAAACACGAGTGATGTGAGGCAAACACTGAGCGATACACATGCACGTAGTGATAGTCCAAACAGGAGTGCAAGCGAGGTGAGTGCACACACACACACAGTGAACTCATGTTAAAAATGGAAGCTCTCCAGAAACAGATGCAGATTGTTCAGACTGAAATAAACAAAGGGAAGGAACAAGCAGAAATCAAGTCTGCCTCTGTAACTGCACAATTGTCAATCATAAGAAAGGATGTTGATAATGTCAAGTCAAATGTAATATTAAAAACTCAAAACATCCAGGATGTTCAGAAGTTGATTGCTGATGACATGGAAGAGATTTCCAATTTAAATGAAAGAATTGATAATGTGGAAAGAAATTTAAACGAAAGAATTCGTTTAAATGAAGAAATCTCATCAGCAAGATTCAACAAGTTAGATGATGGAATGGAACATCTTAATGAAGGTATGAAGCAGGTCTACTTGGCAATTGCAAATCTCAGTAAATCATTGGATGCTTCAAAACCTGTAGAGGATCCCTCAACTAAGGGGGAGAAAGGAAAGTCTGTAGCTGAAGAAGAAGAAGGGGCTACTAGCAAAGGAAAAGAAAAACTATACTCTGAGGAAGATCAATTTCTATCGAATATTCCAGAGGAACAGTACTATCAACAAGAGCAATTCATTGAGGAAGTAAGTGCTGAAAATCAAGGTTTCAATCCTGACTACTGCAGAGCTGAAGACGAAGCTGTCTTTGATGATGAATTTATATTTCCAAAAGAAAAAGAGCATGATCCTGCCTATGAAGAGGCAATGAGGAAGCTGAAGGAAGACATCAAGGCAAGCCATGCCAAAACTTTAAACTTAAAAGCTCTAGTCAAGGAAAGAACCCAAGCTGAAAGAGAGGCAAGCTTAGAAAAACAGAAGCTTTGGGCCTTAGCACTAAAGAAGAAGAAGGAAGATATAGAGATGAAGATAGGGGACAGATGGGATGCAGCAAGGAAAGTCCTAGACAAAATTCAACAAGGTCCCTTTGAAGGCAGACAAATGCTTTCAGTTATCAAGGGTCTTGAAGATTTAAATAAAAATCTGGATAACTTCATGAAGGCATTGAAGGAAGAAGTTGACTATATCACTGTCTTAGTGGATCACATTCTTGAAGACTGGCAAATACTGGTCTACACTCATAGGAATGGAACAATCAGAGTATCTCTAGAATTCTTCCGAAGGAGATCATTATCAGTGATATGGGTTCTGTTAAACAAAGTAAAGAGAAGCTCAGAAGAAAATGAACTTCTCAGGGACAGACTCAGAGAAATAGCAACAGCGGCTAGTCCTCAGATCTTATATGATCCTCATGAAGTGAGGTTTTTCTCAAACAAGTTGTATCAAATCATGAAGCTAGACGAGGAGTCATTGAAAGGCTATACGGTGAGGTATATGATCCAAGTTGAAAGGATGCTGAGATCAAAAGGATTCAGGTCACAAGCCAAGCTAGATGCTGCACAGAAAATAAGGAACTACTGTTTATCCAAAAACATCAAATCCTACATCAGGCAAATGCCAAAGATAGATTCCACACAGCCTTATGATGTACAAAAAGAAACAGTAGATCCTATTGAAGAGGAAGTCATGTTTCAGCTAGCAAAGGCTCAACAGAGAAGATTGTATGGAGAGTCAACCGCAACTCCGACTGAAACTGAAGAGGTACCTAGAACACCTGTGCACAAGAGTTCTAATCTAGAAGAAGGTGAATTGGATACCACTGAAGACTGAAGTCTTAGATAGGCCAAGATAGAAACTATGTTATATTTGTTCAGTACTAGAGGAACAACTATCTTGTATTTATCTTTTAAGTATGAATCTGGAAAATTGTTAAATATAAAACCAGAACTTTTGTTTATTATTTACAAGCTCTTACATGTCATATTTATGTTCTTAGTTGTTAGTTGAGTTATCCTCTAGGAATTTGTATGTTAAATGTTTAACAACAAATAGGGGGAGATTGAAAGGCATATGATAAATAATAAATATTTAACAGGAATCAAGGCAAAGACAGTCAACTAGTCACTGAGAATCAAAAGAATCAGAAGTACTCAGTTGAACCTACTACTCAACACTAAAGAAGTTCATTAATATGTTCAAGCGTCAGTGGAAAATAATCAAGTAGTAAATTCAAAAGGATTCAAAAGATTCAGAAGATTTTGAGTGATTACTACACGAAGATTCCAGAAGAAGATGAACAGAAAAAGAAGACAGAAAAGCTAAGCAAAGACAGAAGGCCACTATACTAAAATGTTAAAAGACATGAAGAATATTCATTTAAAGTATGACACAAATGAACCAGACAGTACATTTGTGTGTCAACTTTAATTAATAAATATTCAACATCAAGCTGAAGTGGTTCCATGTCAAAAGACGGACTAAAGAGTTGAACAAAAGACTTAATAGTATTTTAATTCTACAATTAAAATTAAGTTAATTATTTAATTTATTTTATTAAATTAATTCAAGTCTGAATTTAATTTAATTCATAAATTAATTAATTAAATTAAGTAGAGTTGATTTGCTAAGAAAAGAAATGATTCATATGACTCACAATGAGTCATACCGAGCAGAATTATGAGTCATACCGAGCAGAATTTAATGAGTCATACCGAGCAGAATTATGAGTCATACCGAGCAGAATTTATGAGTCATACCGAGCAGAATTCATGAGTCATACCGAGCAGAATTTATGAGTCATACCGAGCAATTCACAGTGAGTCATACCGAGCAGAATTCATGAGTCATACCGAGCAGAATTTATGAGTCATACCGAGCAATTCACAGTGAGTCATACCGAAGTCTAAAAATGAGTCATACCGACCATTATGAGTCCTGCCCAGCCTTTTCATGAGTCATACAAGGGTTAAATTTAATTGAAAAAGGTCATACTAGGATGAGTCATGCTGGCTTTCCTCCTCTATAAATATGAGGAGATGGTCTTCATTTTTCAGTTGTCATTCAAACATTCAAATTCAGAAATTTGTATGCATTGTAATATTCACAGATTTCTGTGCTTAGTTTGGAATATAATTGTTAAACTCGAACAATTCATGTCAAAATCGTTCTAAACTTTTAAACAGTTATATAAACTTTCTACTAATTAATTTTGTAATACTTTTCAAGTTAAAAATTATATCTTCTACTTGAACAGTATTTCATTTCAATTAATATTTCGTGTGAATTTAAAATAATATTTTTAAATCCAATATTCCGCGATAATTAATAGATATTGTATTCAACCCCCCTTCTACAATATCAGGGACCAACAGGATGAAATTTAGGATTAACCTCAAGTTGACTAGGAAATCGGTTTTTCTCTCTATCACTGATTGTGTTGGCTAACTGACTCATTTGGACCTCAAGTTTAGAAATGGCTTGAGTGTTGGAAGTTAATAACTTCCTATCTTGGGTCATAATTTGCATGAAAGCCTGTTGAGATTGAGTTAGATTAGCTTGAGATTTCAATAATGTCTCAATACTTTTTTCCAAAGAATTCAGTTTCTTATCAGTTTCATTAAAACCAAGAGGATTCAAAGGGACTGAAACGGAAGTTGGATACGGGCCAATGTTTTGAGCAGAAAATGAGTTGGGATTTTGAGTTGGGTATGGACCAGAATGGGGCTTTTGAAAAATAGGTTGAGATGGTTGGTTAAACTGATTGTATTGACCTTGGTTCCATGAGAAATTTGGGTGATTTTTCCAACCATGATTGTACGTTGGTGCAAAGGGGTCATTACTAGCTTTCATTTGAAACATGGCATTAACTCCTAAAATGTTAGGGTAATTTTCTATCACGTGATTACATGAGTTACAATTTGCACATGCAGATACTTGTGGAGAAACTTTGTTGGTTTCTAAGGCTTCTAGTTATTTTGGCTAACTTAGCTTCAGTTGCAAGAGAACTACCAATTACATGTATACCTTTAGATGAGTTAGGTTTTTCAGTTTCCTGACTTGGTTCCTTAGATGACTCCCACAACATCGTTTTTCAGCTAACTCTTCAAAAAATTGCCAAGCTTCTTCTTCATTTTTATCCATGAACTTACCTTGACACATTGACTCTAACAAAGAAGTGGTTGGACTATCTAAGGCTTCATAAAGAATTTTATAAAGTCTTCATTATTCTATACCATGTCGAGGGCACTAGGACAACAGACTTTTAAATCTATCAAAATATTTCCAAAAAGACTCATTTTGATTTTGTTGAAATTGGTTGATTTATTCCTAAGCTTGTTAGTCTTATGGTTTGGAAAATATTTTTTTAGAAATATGCCTACAAATCCCTCCCAAGTTAAAATAGAATTAATGGGTAGACTATATAATCATTTTTTAGCATTTTCTTTAAGAGTAAAGTAGATAAGTCTCAATTGAATGGAGTCATCAGTCAATTGTTGAATTTTATGTATGGCACAAACTTCTTCAAACTCTCGGATGAAAAGATATGGATCTTCTCCCTCTATCCCAGTAAACCTAGGTAACATGCAAATGTGGTGCGATTTGATTTTAAAATTATTACCATTTACTGTTGGTAGGACTATGCAAGAGGGATGGACGGAATGAGCGGGGTAACAACGGTCTCTAAGTGGAATAGACATGACTTACAAGTAAGCAAGTAAGCACGTAGCAGAGAAGAGATAAAACTAAACACCTAAAAAAATTCAAAAGAAAATCCTATGTCTATGTTAACCTAGAGAAATTCTAGACCTGCTCCTAACTTTAAGATAATACTAAAAGTCACAAATTTAGAAATATTCAAACCGATTGGCTAGACAATAAGGGGGCCTTCTTTGCAATCTTTCAAAAGGAAAGTGCGCAATTAAATAACCTCGCTTTTTAGACACCAATCCAAATTGACCAGATAGCCTCAGCTTTCCTAGACACCAAAAGTAAGAATACGTAAATATTTATTTCGTCTTAGGTTCTCTTCCTAAGAGAGCGCGAAATTCTAGGGGCCAACGTCTACTTGATTTTATTAAGGTAATGGGAATACAAGATGAACGTATTAGTGATTTGTGGACCAAGGAAAGGGGATGAAATCCCTTACCTTATCTTCTATTTGGTGGCACCCTTAAGATTGATTAGATGAATGCAATACACAAAGAACGAGAAAATAAACAATTAAAGATGCACTACACTACGTGAAATAATCTAAATTGTATGTACATCTTTCCTCCAACAATCACCACAATTATAAGATTGAAAGAAATAAAATACAATAAAGAAAAACTAGATGATGTGTTCCTATGTGATATGTGAATGAAGAAATTTCTAAACCCTAATAAATAAATCAGGCAGACTAGACAAATAGTTATGAGAGAAGAGTTTTATCCTAATAAGCAAATATGATCAAATTAATATGGAAAACCTAGGAATCTGAATCCATCAATTAATCACAATTAATATCCAACTTGCCCTAAATATTAATTCTCTTTCTTCAACAAATAAATATCAATTAACGAGACAAGCATATACTATGAAAGTTATTATCTAACAATAACCTATCAAAACTTCATGGAGCAAGCAGAGGCTATGAAAAATAAATTTGGTAACAATAATATATCAAAATCACTTTGTTAATTAAACAATTAAGCACTAACAAAAATTATGAGAATCAAATAATAAAAACAAACAAATACTAAAAATAATCAACTAACTTCACCTTCATCCTAGGGCAAGAGAATTAGCTAGACATGTTTGAAGAAAAAAACAAAGCAACTAATATAAGACATGCAAATAACGAATAACAGAAAAAGTGTTTGAGAGATAAAAACTTATTTTTATTGAAAGAGGAAGAAAATAAAAGTACTCTACTTCTACACCTAATTATTGAAAACTAAAATTAAAGTTAAGGTTCATGGTTCAGGGTTATGAAATACAAGAGAGGAGCCCCATATATATAGGGAAAATATTGTAGGTCTTCTATATGGTTACAAATTGAATTCTAAAATATTTCCTTCCATTGATTTTTCTTCTCCAACAAGCATTCAATTTTTTCTCTAATTGCTTTGCCTCCGAGTAATTCCACCTCCTTCCTTGTATTCTCCTTTTTCTCCTACAATTCTGATTTTAATTAATTTCCTACAAAACAAAATAAAAATAATTAATTAACTAATAAAATTGCAAAAACAAACATAAAATAGGTATGGAAGATATATTAAATATGGACCTATCATGAAGCTGCCACTGGGATTTAAAGAAGAAAATATAAGCAGTACTTTAAGAAGTTACTTACTCGGCGGTTCTCCAGCAGCCACCATTGTCACAACATGGCCCCAGGTTTCTTCTACTCAGGTTCATTTTCTTTTCTTAATGCATGTAGGGAGGAACACTGCATGTAGCATTCATTAGTCATACTACGTTTGCAGGGCGGGCATGAGCATTATTTATCTAGTGCTGTACTTGTGCGCTATGGTGGTGGTGTGTACTGAACTAATTTTTTATCCCCTTGTTTTATTAACTTAATATATAGTTGGAAGATACATTTATTATTCATCCAAGTGAGAAATGTTCACCAACTATTCTGATCTTTTTCACAACAAAATGATTTCTAATCCGGCGCCAGCTAATGTGATAGCTCAAAATATTCAACTAAAACTCTTATTCACAACAAGAAAATTTAAAAAACAATAATTTTAATTATGTGATCAAAAGCTTTTCAAAGAGTGTGCCAAAAAATCAAACGTCAAATATTATAAAACAGAGGTGATGTAATTTTATAACCAGAAGATGTGCCGGCAATGATCACTCTCCTGGAAATCACTAAGTTATTACATAATATTGTTTTTGGTTAGGCCTGTAAACGAATCGATCTGATCCTTAGGCTCGACTCAACTCGACTCGACTCGTTTAATAATCGAGCTCGAACTAGAAAAAAAACTCATTAAGCTTAACGAGTTGATCCGAATTTTGTAAATGTCCGACTCAAACTCGACTCGAGTTTGACTCGAACTCGACTCGTTAAACTCGACTCGAACTCGACTCGTTAAGCAATATACATAAAAATTTATAAAATGTACATCTAGATTGTGTGTAAGTGCAATAGTGTAAGTGTAAGGCACTTGAGTTTAAGATTTTATTTGTAGTTAAGCCTCATTTGGTCCGTTAAAAAAAAGTTCAAACCAAAAAATAAATTAATTAATTAACCAACTCAAACTCGACTAGAGTTCGACCCGACTCGAAAAGTTCGTGAACAACTCGAACTCGACTCGGTTCTTAAAGAACCTGAGTTCGAACAACAAAATCTGATCGTTAAGATAATCGAGTTTGGCTCGACTCGTTAAGACAAAGCTTGAACTCGTTAAGAAAAAACTCGACCCGTGTGACAACCCGGATATTTTTCTAAATTTATTTTTTATTATTTAATTATTTTATTGGTTTTCTCAAAAGAGGAAGAATAATTTTTTTATATTTTATTCCAGTTGGATGCATTTACATATTTTTATTATTATTTTAGTAATTATGTTCGGTTCAGTGGGATTGAGTTCGGTTTTTAAAAAATATATATTATTTTACTGATCGGGTCAGCATCTCGAGTTAGTATTTTTTCGGGTGAAAATTTTACCTTGAGTAAATTATTTGAATATTCAAAATTTAGTATTTTTATGTTTTTGAATATTCGAAATATTTAAACATTTTCAAAAGTTATTACTTTTTATTTAGTTTTAAAAATAATAAAATTTATATTTTTCCCAAAATAATTTTATAGATTTTTGGGATTATTTAAAATTATTTAGAGATTAAACATATTATTAAAATAATTTTTCAAATATGCATTTTATAAATTATAAACGTTTAAAAAAAATTATATCTCCCCTCCCCTCCCCTCCCCTCCCCTGAGTAGCAGCCCCCGTTATTTTCTCTCTGTCTGCCGAGTCTTCCCCCGTTTACTCTCAGGCGCCTTCCCCTCTTCTTTGATTACTCGCGCCATCTCTGTCTCCCTTTGCTTTGTGTCTGCGTGTGCCTTGCTTCTCTGTGGTCTGCGGTACGTTTATATTTATATTTAAAACTTCCAAAATTCATGCCTCCAATCTTCGATATTTATATATATAAATGATCAGCGCTTTAAGACCTACACATATGTATAATTTTAGATAAGTTTTGAGAAAATTATTTTATGGACATATTTTCCTTTTTAATTTATTTAAGAGTATAGAAAGGGAATTTGATGATGGTGATCTATGAGGCAGTACGACATGTGTTTGTGCATGGGGATTAATTTTAGATTTTTCTGAGAATATTTTCCGGTCATCAGAAAACACTTGTGGAGTGTCCGTAATTGATCTTACGGTAAGGTTTTTAAGATCCTGACTTCACACGGGCATGTTAGTTTATATATATTAATTTATAATTTTTAGAGATTTTTTTTATACTCGGTAAAGTTACCTATTGACGAGATTTTTAGGTTTAGGTGATCGTGTTTTCCGTTTCTTGCAATTTTATGTGTATAAGTATAATTTGTTTTGTGATTAAATCTGTTTACTTTATTTTAGTATAGTTAGATTATATTGTTTGCGATTGATTTTGAGGGGGTGTGGCCCGAGGAAAATTTCATTTTATAAAGGCCTTATTTTGAAAAAAAAACTGTAATAAAATATGTATTTCATATTTCAATTGTTATTTGATTGAAAATATTAAGTAGTTAATAATATTGAAAAATAATTTATTTAAAAATGATTAATAATTAATTAATTAATTTAATTATTAATTAGTTTATTCTTATTAATTAAATATTAATTTATCTCTTTATCCGTTTTAAATGAAATAAATATTTCTATGATCAAAAAAATAATTTGGAGGTTATAAAAATATTTTTAATTTTAAATTTCCTTAGGAACCCGGATAAAATATTTTACGAGACCTCTTAATGATCCATTTCGAGTCTAGAAATATTTTAGAAACATTTGAATGTTATGTTTATTTGTTTAATTTGATAACGTCATCAAGGGTAGACATTATAAGTTTTAAAGTATGAATTAGAATTATTAGTTTTTATTTCTTTTTGTTCGAGGATTAATTGTTTATTTATATTCTAGTCTCGAGAATTAATTGTTATTTTATATTTTTGTCTCGAGGGTTAATTGGTTTACTAATTAGGGTTTCAAGCCTCATTAACCGGGCCTCCCTTTTGGACCAGACTAGTTCTAATTAATGTCACATTAATTATGTCTCTATGGCTTACTTTTGCCCCATATCATTTGCCCCCAACTTATGTGAAGTGTGCAATACTTTGTAGAAGTTAAGGTCTATGATTTTGTCGTCGAAGTTCTCTTTCATTTATGAAGAATTTTTCACAATTCTTTTCTCGTACCCACAACTATTTTTTCTTAATTTCTAAGAATTTTTCTCTATTTATAGATAATTTTCTAAAATTTATTTGTACCCATGGTTATTTCTCCTTAATTTCTAGGAATTTTTCTCTATTTATAGAAAATTTTCTAGAATTTATTTGTACCCACAGATATTTTTCTCTATTTATAGAGAATTTTCTAGAATTTATTGAAGGGTTTTGAGGCACAAACGCAGCGGAATAAATGCGAAAAATAAATCAAAATAGCGAAACCCTACGCAGGATCCATGCGAAAACAAAAGATTTAATTCGGAGATAAAGAATAAATACCTTTTGAAGCTTTAACAGTTCATTAATGGAAGATTAATGGAAGTCCAAAGCTTGTTTAATCACCACGTATCCCGCTCTCGCGATCTACGCTCTACGGTATCCACACGAACACTTTTCATGAAGGATTGATGTGTACTAGCACTCGAAAACTACTTCTTTCTCTCTCTCTATCTTCCTCTTTTCTCAAAACGGCCAGGGTTTTAGTAAAAATATGTCTTATCAATTAAATCAGCCCATAAAGAGATTATATAGAGAGAGGAATAAGTTTTCTAATTATAATCCAATTATAATTAATACTAATCCAAAATTCTAAATTATTTAATTAAGTCTCACTTAATTATTTAATTATTAATTTTGGAATTAGTTTAAATAATTCATTTATTATATTTATATAATTAATTAAGTCATACTTAATTAATATCATAAATAAAATAAATTACTTATTTAATTTAAATTTACAATTTAAATTATTTCTCCTTCAAGCGTTCTTTGTGTGTGACCCTGTAGGTTATTATTACGTTGGCAACAATTTTAATATCTAATTAAATTGTAAATAATGAGCGGCATCTAGTAATACATCATTGCTACCCAAGTAATAATAATAAATCGGTGATTCGATTAAGCCTTTCGTGAATAATGTTCCATGTAATATAATCCATTTAATCTTGATATTATAGATTAAACTCAAGGCATGTCTCGTGTCATCCTCTTCATAATTTAATCTTTATTTTCTTGATCAATGAGTAGACTATTAAAATCAAATCAACATTTGAGCACGGCGGTGCATTTCATAGTCTCACTCAAACAAGATGCCAATAATATCACTCATAATATACCCAATGTCCACTTTTATCATCACCCGGTCAAAGGTAACTTTTAATGTAATCAAAGTATATTAATTCTCGTATAGAAATATAATGATTTCAGGTCTAAGGATCATTACATCATTATCAAAGTGAGAATTACTTATGACACTTATTTAACATATAGAATCTCACGGCGGGTCATTCCAGTGCCATGCATTGAGACATGCACTTATGTTCTTAACTTTAGTATCACCATACTTATGACCAATGAGATGTGGTCATCTATTAAGAAACATACTAGTATTTGTGCATTATTATTGTCCTTAAATAATAATACTCGACTAGGGAATTTTAAGAATAACATACTATTCATATAATCTCATTTTTAAGTCACATACTTAAAGATATATAATACGTATCAAGATTCCAAGGACATTTATTATGCTTTCAATTTATTATGCAGTAAATAAAACATAATAAATAAATAATAATCAATAAAACATAATCTTTAATAATAAATATTTTCCTTAAAATATAAAAAGTATTGTCTCTAGAGTACAATTACTAACATTTATTTATACCCACAGGTATTTTTCTCTATTAATAGAGAATTTTCTAGAATTTATTTATACCCACAAGTATTTTTTTCTATTTATAGAGAATTTTCTAGAATGTATTTGTACCCACATGTATTTTTCTCTATTTATAGAGAATATTCTAGAATTTATTTGCTATTTAAATTATTTTTAATGATTTTTTAACATTTTTCAGTATTATTTTCAACCAGGAATCCTAGTCGAATTTGACCAGGATCCTGGTCATTTATACGTTTCCCAGGGAATCCTGGTCGAGCAGGATTCCTAGTCGAAAATCCTAGTCGATTTTAGACCAGGATCTTGGTCGATTTTAGTCTGGCACGGAATCCTGGTCGAACAGGATTCCTGGTCGAAATCCCTAGTCGATTTTTGACTAGGATCCTGGTCGGTTTTAGGAAATAATAAAATCAAGGTCGATAGGTTTTCCTAGTCGAATTCGGCCAGGATTCTAATCGATTTTAGTGGCCAAATTGTATCCTGGTCGCAAGAGACTCCTGGTCATTTTTAGCAGTCAAATTGTATCTTGGTCGAATGAGAATCTTGGTCATTTTTAGCAGCCAAATTGTATCCTGGTCGAATGAGACTCCTGGTCGTTTATTCAACCTGGACCCTAATTGATTTAAACTACTTCTAGACTTCTAGTCGATAGGCCCCATGAATATGGTGGCTTAACGGACCTTGGCCCTTTCTATTTTCTATGTGTTTTTGTCATCCTCGATTATTGGGCAAAAAGCCTGCACGGCCCAATTACTTTTGGGCTCGATTTTAAAGGAATTTTAACCGATTGAACTTCTGTTTTTATCGGCTATAAATTAGTGAAGTGAGAACTTCATTTTCACTTCTCACCTTCTTAGCAAATTTCTCTAAAAAATTTCTCTCTAGAGTTCTTAAGGCGATTTCCGGAGAGCTTTTTCTGATCAATCTTTATCTTCTTCGTTTATCAAGCTTCATCCATTGAGGATCAATGGCCGACCAAGATTTTACGCAGCAAAGGCTCCTTGCCATGATGGCAAAAAGAGGTAACATTGTTACCGTGACTTCTAATTTTTCTTCAATCTCTAATCTATTCCAATACATTGGTGACGAATTTCCTACCCATGCCGAGTTAGATTCCTTTAGGTATACCAGTATTTTTACCAACCAACTTCACTGCGCTAAATTTTCAAAATTGTATAAATTACCCCCTGGATTTAAGTTTGTTTTGGCCAAACCTGGAGATCAAGCCTGCCACTGGCGGCCCAACAGGTTATGTGTGTTTAGAGATGCCCTCTTAGGTGGGCTTAGATTTCCTTTCCACAAGTTCATTGTTAAGCTCTTGGCCGAGGTTAGAATTAACCCAGTCCAGTTAACCCCAAACTCGTGGCGGACCTTTCTTTGTTTCTTAGTTTCATGCCTTAGTAAAAATTACCCCCTTTCCATAGCTGTTTTTAGAAGTATTTTTCAATTCAAGAATAATCCATCTTCAATGTTGGGTTGGGTCTATATTAACCATAGGCAAGGTGTCTTCCCAATTTTTAGCAATAAATCTTTGCCCGACTCCAATCAAGAGTGGATGAGGGATTTTCTATTTTTAGAGTGGGAGGGCGGAGACTGGGCCACCCTGTTCAGGCCCACATTCTGCAGGGTCAAGGACAGGAACCCGAGCATGATCCAATTGACTGCAGAAGAAAAGCTCATTATCGCTGATTTGGGCCAAGACAAGGGCTTGACCCACTTTCGAAAGTTTTTGGAGGAATTCTCTTTAAAGGCCATGGGCCTTTCTAATGTTTCTGATAAGGGTATTTTTTTTACCCTCTTTTCCTTTTACTTTAATTTTGCTTAGTCCACCTTTTTATTTCCTTGTTTGTTTTGTAGCTGCTAAGAGCATTAACTTTCATCTGGGCATGGGTAATCAGGAAACCCACAAAATGATGAAGGCCCGTGAAGCTTTGGAGGGCCCAATAAAGGAGACCAATTTTCCCAACTTTCTTCAGCCTTGTGAAGGGGCCCAAAATAAAGTCATGGGGAAGAGGCCCTGAGAGGAATAGGAAGACCCAACCACGGTGGCTTGGAGGCCCAGTTGGGGCTTAAGGAGGCAAGATACCGTCGTCGGGAATACCTTGAATTCCGTCGACTAGTCGCAGAACTCTATTCCTCCAGTCGATAAAGCCAAAATTGCCCTCAAAATGGACATTGAAGAGGCCGAGACTTTGGGGGCCTAAGCTTTTGCCATGGTAAGGCCCACTCATTTCCTATCTTTTTTATACTTGGTTTCTTTTTGATTTTCTCAATTTCTCACTATTATTTTCTTTCTTTAAAACAGATCAACACTTATTTTCAAACCATGGCCCATCAGGCCAAGACTTGCCATTATTCTGAGAAGGTCTAGAGGGTAGGGAAGGTCAAAGCGGAGGCCAAAGTGGCCAATTTGGAGAAGAAACTGCTCGAAAAGGAGCAAGAGCTGCTAGCGGCCCATGCCAAGGTTCAGGAGTTGAAGGCGGACAAAGAGGCCCAAATTGCTAAGTACATGGAGTCCGAGGAATTTTATGCCTTCATGGACAAGCATGATGACATGGTTTTCCCGACGACTTGTGCTCATGCCTGGGAGAAGTGCCTCGACACCATCTTTGCCAAGCACCCCAGTCTCTTTGATCTGTCTTACTTCCCTAATCCCATGGACTAGCCTTTGGCCTTGACTTCTATAGTTGGAGGGACAGGTTCGGGATACTTATCGGGTGGTGAGGCCCTGGATGAGTTTGACCGGGTCTTTGACTCCACTCCAGAAGCCGAGGAGAATGTAGGGGAGGATGAGGATATCGAAGACCTCCTTTAGTTTCTTTTGTTTTTTCTGTATTTCTTATATTTTCCTTTCTATTTTTAACTTATGTACTCCTAAAGACTTTTTATTTATAAAAAGCCCCTTTTTATTTTTATTTTTATTTTTCGTGCCTTAGCATATTTGATAAAATATAATTCTTGAGCATAAAAGAACAAATAAAACTAGACATTACTCGGAGTGCCAACTGTGCTAAATTTTATTCTTTTTCTTGCCTTAGCATACATGATAAAATATACTTTTCGAGCATAAATGAACAAATTGGCATAGATATTAAAGTGCCTATCCAGCCTCGATCTTGTTTCTTTATCATAAATGAACTTAATAAAGATTTCTAATCTAGGCTAAACACGTGATTTTGAAGGTGCCATAAGGCTGAGAATTTTATTAATAATACCTTCGAGGCTAGAGTGGGCACAACCCTTACATAATGGAAATCTTGTCTGGAGCGAAAGGATCTTACATCCTAATGGTTCTATCGAACCTTATTTCTACTTAGTTCCTACGAAATATAAGAACTCATAGTTGAATTCTTTAAGCATAATAAACCTTTAGGTTTGTGGTATGCCAAGTCTTTGGCATCTCAACATCTTATAGGGTATCAAGGATGTATGATCCTCATCCCTTAACTTGTTTTATCTTGTACGACCCTTCCCAGTTTGGGGCTAACTTGCCTTTGGGGCCTACTCCGGAAGCTTCAGCTTTTCTGAGGACCAAGTCCCCTTGTTTAAAAAACATTTCTTTAACTCTTAAGTTGTAGTAGAAAGACGACTTCTTTTGATATTCAATAATTTTTGCATGAGCTTTGTCCCTGACTTCATCTATCAAGTCTAATGCAAGCTTCATCCCTTCTTCATTTTCCTCGGCCTCAAAGGCCTTGATTCTTGGGGACATATGTGATATTTCAACTAGGACCACTGCCTCAGTTCCATAAGCCAAGAATAATGGAGTTGCATCATTAGTGACTTTATGAGTGGTTCTGTATGCCTAGAGTATTGGCAAAAGCTCATCTACCCATGTGTTAGCGGAACGCTCGATCCTTTTCTTGAGACCATCTAACATGATTCGATTGGATACCTCAGCTTGCCAATTTGCTTGGGGACGTGCAACAGAAGTGAAGCGTAGATTGATGTCATTATCATTGTAATATCCCTTGAATTCCTCGTTGTTGAATTGTGTGCCATTGTCTGTGACCAGGATTCGGGGTATTCCATACCTACATATGATGTTTTCCCAGAAGAATTGAGCTACTTATTTTGTGATTATCTTGGCTAGTGGTTCAGCCTCAATCTATTTAGTGAAGTAATCAATTGCAATGATTAAGAACTTTCTTTGTCTGCCAGCCATTGGAAAGGGACCAAGAATGTTCATTCCCCACATTGCAAAGGGGATGGGGGAATTGATGGACTTCAACATCTCAGGAGGTTGTCTAATGATTGGTGCATGCCTTTGGTACCTGTCACACCTTCTCACATACTCCTTCAAATCTTTTAATAATTCAGGCCAGTAAAAGCCTAGAAGGGTGATTTTGCGAGCCAAAGTTCTGCCCCCCAAGTGTTGGCCACAAATCTGTTCGTGTACTTCTTTTAAAGCCTCATGGGCTTCATCTTTCCTTAGGCATTTCAAGTACGGAATAATAAAAGATTTCTTATAGAGAATTTCGTCAATAAGAACGTACCTTAAGGCCCTCATAGAAAGTTTTCTAGCTTCCATGGCATTGGCAGACGTCTATCCAGATTGAAGGTGGGCTTTAATTGGGTCCATCCAGTAACTGCCCATGTTTATCGGGGCTACCATCTTTACCTTGATGTTGGGGGTCTTCAAAATTTGGAAGTAAACACTCCCCATATGTTCATCCACTTCTGATGAGGTGAAATTTGATAAGGCATCAGCCTTTTCATTCTCTTCTCTAGGAATATATTCAATTTGGCATTCTTCAAACTGAGTCATTATCGCTTTTACCAGTTGGAGGTATTTAACCAAAACTTCTTTCCTCACTTTAAAATCCCCATTTACTTGGGATATAACCAGCTTCGAGTCTCTACAGACTTTGAGAAGTTTGACATTTAGTATCTTGGCCAAGCCCAGGCCTGCTATTAGAGCTCCATATTCAGTTTCATTATTGGTTGTTGGGAAGTCAAGCTTAATAGCCTACTCAATAATGAATCCTTCGGGACTTTGTAGCACCAAGACTGCTCCAATAGATCATTTTTGATGCCCCATCAAAATTGAGCACCCAATATTCATTAGGAGTTTGTCTTTCTTCTCGTGTTATGTCCAACTGTCCTGCCCCCCGACTTCTTGGTTGTTGATAGTATACTCGACCACGAAGTCAACAAGAGCTTGAGCTTTGATGGTCGTTCGAGGATTATACTTGATGTCGAACTCTCCTAGCTCTATGGCCCAATTGATCAATCTTCCGCTTGCCTTAGGGCTGTGTAAGATGTTCATTAGAGGTTGATCAGTTAGTACCTCGATTTTGTGTGCTTGGAAATAAGGACGTAATTTTCTCGAGGTCATTACCAAGGCCAGTGCAAACTTCTCAATCTTGGAGTAGTTAAGTTTTGCTCCATGCAAGACCTTGCTTATATAGGAAACTGGCTTTTAAATCTTTTCTTCTTCCTTTATAAGGACAACATTCGGGGCTTTATCAAATACAGCTAAGTACAGGTATAAGACATCCTCGGGACCAGGCTTGGCCAATAATAGAGCTTCAGTTATATATTTCTTCAGTTTTTCAAAAGTTGCCAGACTTTCTTTTGTCCACACGAAATCCTTTACTTTCTTCAATGTTTGGAAGAAGGGTACACAGTTATCCCCAGACGTCGAGACAAACCTTCCTACGGCTGCGATTCTTCCTATTAATTTCTGGACATCCCTCACTGTCTTTGGGGATTCCATGTCGAGTATAACCTTATTTTGTCAGGATTGGCCTCAATCCCCCTTTTAGAGACCATCATTCCTAAGAATTTCCCAGATCCTACGCCAAAGGGCCATTTTGCAGGGTTTAACATCATTTTGTGGTATCTCAACACTTCGAACGCCTCTTTTAAGTGTTGAATATGGTCGGCCTTATCGAGGCTTTTGACTAGCATGTCATTAACGTAGACCTCCATGGTTTTCCGATGAGATGCTTGAATATCTTATTTACCAGCCTTTGATAGTTGGCTTCTACATTCTTTAACCGAAAGGCCATAACAAGATAACAAAACACACCAAAGTCAGTGATGAAAGATACCTCGGCAATGTCATCCTCGTGCATCTTGATCTGATTATATCAACTAAAGCCATCCATGAAGTTTAACATCTCATGTCCTGTTGTGGTATCTATAAGTGCATCGATCTTCGGAAGGGGGAAACAATGTTTTGGACATACATCATTCAAATCAGTGAAGTCCACGTACATCCTCCACTTTCCATTGGATTTCCTGACCATTACAGGGTTAGCAAGCCATTCAGGAAATTAGATTTCCTTGATGAATCCAGCCTCTAAGAGCTTTTCCACCTCTTGCTTTACGGCTTCTTGCCTTTCAAGAGCGAAATTCCTCTTCTTTTGCTTTATCATTTTTTGTCATGGATCCACGTTAAGCTTATCAGTAATTAGTTTGGGATCAACTCCTGGCATATAAGCGGTTGTCCAAGCAAATAAGTCCCCATTTTCTTGTAAGAATTTGTTAATTCTTCATTCATAGGCTCTTCTAATGAGGCCCCAATATAGGTGACCCTTTCAGGTTCTCCTGGAACTAAGGGAATTGGAACTAAGTCTTTGGCTGGCTTCCCCCTTCTTTTTTCGTCTTCTCTCGAATCCATGTCTTCTATGGGTAGGACTTGCCTCCCGACTCCATCGGGTCTCAAGGCTGTCACGTAGCAACTTCTAGCCATTTTCTGGTCTCTTTTTTCCTCCCTAACACCGTTTCTGGTGGGGAACTTGATTTTCAAGTGATAACTTGAGGCTACAACCTTGAAAGCATGCAAACCTGTTCTTCCAAGGATGGCGTTGTACGTAGAAAATGCTTTGATCACCAGAAAGGTTAGCATCTGAGTGACCTCTCTAGGCTCTCTCCCCATTATCATGGGTAGTTGAATGGTTTCTTCTACTTTTGATTCTACTCCATTAAAGCCATAGATGGGAACATCCGAAGGGGTTAGCTGGGAATCATTGTACCCATCTTTACAAATGCATCATGGAACAAGATATCAACTGATGCTCCATTGTTCACCAGGACTCTCTTTACTTCTGAATTTCCTATCAAAGGGGCAATAACGAGAGGATCATCATGTGGAAACTTTATCCCTTCCAGGCCCGAGTCATCAAATGATATGATCACCTACGTTCTAGCACGTTTAGGTGCTTCTCCTACGACTTGCATAACTTCTCTCACATATGATTTTCTTGAATTTCGTGAATTCTCCGCAGCAAGTGGGTCCTCCAAAAATCATATTAATAACTGGTCCTCTAGGCTGAGGATTTCTATCCCGGCTAGCATTATTTTTTCTGTTATCGTTGCGCCTATCATGGCTTCCATATATCTTTAGTGTACTTAAAAAAATTCCTTTTCTGATAATAAATTCGATTACATCCTTCAATTATCTGCAGTCATCCATGTCATGTCCGGTATCCCTATGAAACCGGTAAAATGCATTCTTGTTCCTCTTCTCAGGATTAGACTTCAGAGGTTTAGGTCATCTCAGGTCTCGATCTCTTTCGATATCCATCAAGATTTGACTTCAAAGGGTATTCAGCCTTGCGTATTCGGAAAACTTTTGGCCTAAATTATTTTTCTTAGGGGGGGGGATTCTAAATCCTTATCCATCTTGGAATACTTGTCCCGGGGGGTCATATTCTTGATCACATTTTCTCTTCTTGTTATTATTCCTATTTGTCGCCACTGATATAGTGGTTTTCTTCATACTTTCTTATGCCTTAATGTATTTCCCTGCTCTGTCTTGGAGAAGAAGCATGTTCTCAGGCGGATGTTTAGCCAGAGATCTCTTGAAATAAGGATCAGTCGTTCCCTGCTATAAGGCTATCATAGCCACTTTCTCATCCAAGTCCGGGACTTTTAAGGCTTGCTTGGTGAAACGGTTCCAATAGTCCCTTAAAGATTCATTTTTTCCCTCCTCTAGATTCATGAGAGAAGCTAAACTTTTTTGTACACTCTTCCGCTTATAAACTGGCTTATGAAGGCCTTACTGAGCTCTTTCAAGGATCCAATGGAGTTGGGGGCAACCGACTATACCAACGTTGGGTTATGCCGCCAAGGGTTTGGAGAAACGCCCTACACGTCACAGCATCATTGATAGGTTGTAATAACAAGGTATTCGAGAAGGTTCTTATGTGATTGGCAGGAACGCCTGCTCCATCATAAGTTTTGATGGTGGGCATCTTGAACTTACTTGAGATGTGAACGTTCATGATTGCTTCGGTGAAGGGTGGTGTCAGATCATCAAGATCTCCGAGTGGCAGTAATTTAGTGGGGTCATCCCTTGCAATTTCCATTCTTTTCCCTCGAGGGGTTCCATCTTATTTTATGATGTCAGGGGCTTCATGCCTTGGGGCTGGCCTTATAACCTGCCGATCTAGGCTTTACTTTAGCTCTTTGAGTTCAGCCTCGCAGGAAGCAATTTTCTGTTCTAGTGTCCTACGGGACTGTGAACGGCGGCTTCCTATGGGTTCCTTACCAGGTCTTCTCCTCCTAGGATTGATATCGGTGTCTTTTAAGCTTCCATCATCAGTTGAGTATGGTCCTGAGAAATCACGGACCTCTATTCTATGCCCATAGTTTTGTGGTTCCAACCCTCTGATGTAAGGAGGGGGATAGGCTTCAGAGAGTCCAAGTTTAGGTTGGGCAATAGTGCTACTAGGGAATAACAATAGTGAAAATTTATACGTGAGGGGGAGTAGAAGCCATAAAAGGAGTTTGAGTTACCTGAGATAGAGGGTTGGATCCATGGATGACTTCCTCAGGATTGGTAGAGTGGACAATCTCACTAAAATGGCCAAGTCTTTGAGTGCTAGGACCTTGGATTCCAGCAAGAATTATGGTGGTATTGGGGACTTCGGTAGTTTGATTCTAATCAGGAGGGATGATAGCAGTGGGATCACTTGTGGTAGTGATGATATCTTCGTTAGTTCATCATGTTCTTGCCATTGTTGATGTTGTCTTCCCACAAACGGAGCCAAATGTTATGGATTAAAAACTAGGGTGTAGTCAATGCGATGTGTGTCGGAGCTTAAGAAGTTTTAATGGTTGAACTTATGTTTCGTAGCTTAATACTGCCATCACAGGATGCCTACGTATCTCAAGCGTATTGAGAATCAAGCCAAAAACGTAGTTCTAAGAATGAGAGGTTATGCCCTTTATATAGACGTAGAGAGTCTAAAAATTAGAATAGGCTTAGGAACCTTGGTCGGCAGGCCACCTCCTAGAAGGATACTGTATCCTTCTTGTGATAGAAATAGTTTCCAAGAAGGAATATGTATCCTTGTTGATTGAGGTGTCTCGGGGGCTACTCCTTGGAGTAGTTTCCTTATAGTTGGACATAATTAATTAGCTGTATATTTAGCCAATTAATTAATTATTAATTTATTTACTAATTAAGGTTTCAAGCCTCATTAACTGGGCCTCCCTTTTAGACCAGACTAAATCTAATTAATGCCACATTAATTGTGTCTTTAGGGCTTACTTTTAGCCCATATAAAGAGCTCTTTGTGAATCTTAAATATTTTTATTGTGCAATAGAGTTACTTGTTATTCGTACTCCTGATATTAGAAGTTGATTATAATAAACACACCATATCTTGTGTTATCATAGTAAATAATGAGGATATGGTCTGTATTTAAAACTAAGCATACATTTGAGTTCAGTTGCTCTATTGGATTGAAATTTTTAGTGTAAGTGACTCCGTAGTTGGGTCCAACATTTTTAGGAGGATATAGTAACCATTCCATCTTCCTATAGTCTAACATTACTTGCCTATTTGGTACCTATTGTGAATCTTTGTTATATCTATGGGTATAGAAATGTACCAATAGGATATAAAGAGGTTCTATTGCCTTTGAACTGATTAGGTGACAATAGTGTTTCTAGTTTTTTATCCAATCCATATTGTCAGCATGGCTATTATATATTGTTATCGAGCAGTCGATTCATTTCTATGACATATTGCATTGCATCAGTTTCGATATTAACTGTGATTTATTTACTGTTCAGTTTTATAATAAATGATTTTACATTTCCATTCTTTATTCAGACTTTATATACTGGTTTTATTTCGATTGCCTTATATATACTTTATATCTTGGTTTTATTTTGATTGCTTTCTTTATACTTGCTGAGCATTTCTTTAGCTCACTCTTCTTTTTCATCATACATTTTTCCAGACAAGATGAAAAAATATTAGCCTTTCAGAAAAAGTAGACCGACGAGATTTATCCGCGTAGCTCGGAAGAAGAAAGTAAGATGTCCTTACGAAGACGTTTTTAGATTCAGAAAGTCTGTATCTGGAGTAATTTTTATTTATATATTATTATGTTATATATATGGTTTAGTATACAATAGTGTCGACTGCTGGTATACTTTTTATCAAAGTTATACTAGTAATATAAGATTGGTTTAAAGAAATTGTTGAAATCAATTATGGAATTTTATGGATGGGGGTCACAACCGAGATTTGATTTTATTATTTGAGGTTTATAATAATTGATATTTGGGCTTTGGATTCTTGTTTCTAGAACTATAACCTAAAATATCTTGGTAATTGGGGTCATAACTGTAGAATTCAGATATTGAATGACTACAGGTGGTTTAAAATATTATTAAACACATGATTTTATATTGAGGATTTTCCCGTGATGACCAGACCCCGGATTCGGGGGCGTTACAACCCGACTCGGTTCGTTTACAACCCTATTTTTTATTGACTGCAATGGCATTAAAACTCCAAAGAAATTTCCTTCTTTTCACTGATAGAGAGTTTTCCAACATTATTCTTCACATTTTAACATATTTTAATGATATTATTCTAATTAATGTTTCATTTTTCTTGTAATTGTGAATTGTAAATTGGTTGCTTTAAGATACCTTAAATAATTATATAATGAAACAAATTTTGATATAATGAAAATTTAATCGGTTTATAATTAATATTAAAATTTTATAGTTTCACATATTTCAATATAAATTATAATAATATAATTTATCGGTAACAAAAATAAAAAGATAACGTTAACAAATTATATTCATAAATTATAAAATATATAATTTATTAAAAAAAATAATATATAATATATAAATTATGAAATATAATTATATATTATGTAATATTAACCAAAATAATTTTTAATCAAATTAAATACTAATATGTTTTGTTATTTTCCATTAAATCGGCAGGAAGAAGGACGAGCTGGACGGTTGGTCCCTTAAAAACATAAAACTAAATTAAGATTCGCAAAAGAAAGCGAGAATGGCAACTAAAGACGAGGAAGAAGATACAATCAGCACAACTAATTCATCAAATTCGCACTTCAAACCAGTGTTCTCTCGAAACGATGGAAGCTTATTTGGACTACTCTCCCTTTTCTCGAATTCAAATGGAATCAAAAGCATTCCCCTGCCAACACAACTAACTTAACTCGTCATGTTTTGAGTCATCGAAACCACGGATCAAATGTGTTTCTACCTACAGCTTTAACTGCAAATTTTATTGGATATGCTATTTCTCGCAATTTACAATACTTAAATGTTCAGTTTCCAAAGGATCATAAAAGTTTTAGGTTATCCAACTTCAGTTCTAATACAATCAAGAAACTGTCCGTGCGTGTAAAACTAGATAAATTTATCTTGGCATCGCATTGTTGGGATTTACCAGCTTTAACTAAGCTACACTTGAAGAGCTACTCATTTGATGATAATAATTGCAATGTTCCGGAACTACTTTTGGTGTCATTGCCTGCGTTAAGAACTTTGTTCTTTTAGTTTACCTGCTTTAACGACTCTCGTTCTTTCTATGTGCCTATTGCCTAATAAACTTGGGAATTTTAGGTCTTTAAAAAGTTTAATGCTGGATGATGTTAGGTTTGAATATCCTGAGAATATGAGTGACATATTTGCTACACCTGGAAGTCTACAGAACCTCACATTATCTTTTCACGTGAATTTTGGACGAGATTATTTCTTTAATTGTCCTCATTTGGTGAACCTGGAGATCAAGATCCTTAACTACTACTACCATACACGTAACAATAAATTTGTGGTTTTGGCACCAAAACTCAGCACTTTCACTTCTGTTGGCATCTTTACAATCACATTTGAAAATTCCAAGTTGGACAGTGTAAACATTAAATTACGAGGTTGTATTGATGAAGAGAACTTCCAACAGATGAATTTTAAACGATAACATAAACAGTTTAAATCAATGTTGTCCGGACTTGGTAGTGCCAAGATTCTTAATCTTGAGTGGGAAACAATTGAGGTAACTTTATATTCAATTTTCTTATGAAGATAGCTGTATCATGCCACCCTTTGTTTCCTTCTCGGTGCAAAGATATAAAGGATTTTTTTTACAAAATACTTATTGCTTTAAGATTACTTTCTTGGCATGCCTTTTACATCTTTAGCAAACTTACCGATACCTTATTTCACCCTCCACTTCTAATTTAATCTGACCTCTCCCATATTAAGCCTCCCGGTAAACTGTTAAGTTGTGTCCATTCTCATTCTTCTTCATTTTCCTCACACTCTTCATCATAGAAAATTTTTACTCCTCAGTTTTGTTCACTATTTACTCCTACATTTTTCTCTCACAAAAACCATATATCCTTTGGACTAAGGCATCATAATTTTTCATTCAATTCCCTCCCCATTCCATTCCCTCCAAGTGGACATAACCTTAGTAGTCTGTGTCTATCTTTGAATCCAGGCAGCTCTATGCCTGAAAATATATGATTGGACTCGTTATGAACTATTCTTTGGTCTTGAAAAATAGTTTTTCCTATATACATTGTACGTACTAAGCTTCTCCTACGGTTTTAAATGGTTGAGCTTTAATGTTTCATCTAAAGTTGACAGTTAAAACTTTCTAGACTTTTAAGCTATGTTTGTTTTAAGCTAGCTAAAAAGTGCACTTATTATCCCTTCCAAATTTTCTGGTGGATAGGGGTTTCCTTTTTCTTAGTTAGCCTTGCAAAGAGTGATAGTCACTTCAGTTATTAGCTTCTTGAGTGATATTCACTTCACAATCAGATACTCTGGAAGGAAAGACAAGCAAATGACATGCAAATAGTGGTTGTCTTTTTTTTCTTCTCCTTTACACACACACACAAATATATTAGTGGTTTGAAATTCAGACTTATATTACAATTCATTAGACGCGATGTCATATATACTAATCAAATTTGATTAACTATTTTCTAGGCACTTTTTTCCGTTTCTAACTTTCTTGTAAGTTCCCCTTCTCCATTCTATGACTTGAAGTATGTGAAGCTGCCACATGGATATATGTAAAGAAGAAAGTATATCTAGTATTTTAAGAAGCTACTTGCTTGGTGGCTCTCCAACAGCCACCATTCTTACAACGATGCCTCAGGTATTTAAAGAATAAATTATCCATCTAAGTAACTCGATGCTTATCTTGTTTTATTTCATATAGCCAGAAATAGTGCATGTAGCTTTTATGAAACGGAGGAAGTATATTTCAAGTCCTGAATTGCTCTTTGTTGAGTATGTAGTAAAGTTAAGGGTATGAACTTTTCCAACAAAATTTATGGTTTAAAATACTTGTTAATTGTTAAGGTTCCATGTGTTTCCCAAGGCAAATCCAAGTTTTCATTTGACCTACATACGAAAATGAAGAACTGCTCTCAACTTGTAAATCAAATTGCTAGAATCCGTTTCACCACAACTCTGTTTATCTAGAGCTAGGATCCATTAACTTTTAAACTTTTAGAATATGTCTTGGCTAGTGCAAACTGATTGATGTGCACACCCTACGAAATTAAATATCCTTGGTAAAATTTAGGGGCTTCAGTAATTCCTTTTATCCTTCATGAAAATAGAGCTTTAGAATTTACTTGTGTAGGTATATTTCACAGGTGAACAAACAGATAGAAGGACATGTAAATCGATGTGAAATAATTTATTTTAAACATTGTGCAGAAGATGAAGATGGAATCTGGGAGGGCTAAACAAAAAGAGTGTCGGAGTGGAGAAAGGTGACAGCCAAGATTACTTTAGCTAGGTTAGAGAGAGGGGGCAAGTAATTTGAGTTCAAAGGCTAACTTATGTACTAGTGCTTTAAACTGTGTTTCTACACATCACTACTCAAGCATATCAGCTTGCTAGGTGGTGTCTTGCTGCTATAGAACTGACAGCTAACTACGAAGATATTCTTCTCTACAAAGTATTCTTGCCTAGTATTCCAGAAATTGATAAGAATGACTAATGTCATATATTCAAACGCTCTACTGATGTTATGCACAATGGTTTATAATTTACTGAACTACCTTTGTCAAAAAATTAGGGTAAAAACTTAATATATCATATGAAGATACATTTGTTACTAATATCAGCGAGATATATTTCAGCCAAGTTTCTATTTTTTTTCAGAAAACCATGATTCCTTGTACAGCGGCAGCTTTTGTGACAACTCAAAATGTAACACCATAGTTTCATTTATGACATGTCCTCGGATAAAATAATACCTTATGTCAATGTGCTTGGTTCGAGAGTGTTGTACAGGATTGTTGGAAATAGCTATAGCACTTGTGTTATCGCAGAGTATTAGAATTTTATTCAACGCAAGTCCATAGTCATTTAGTTGATTCCTTATCCACAAGATTTATGCAGAACAACTACCTGACACAAGATTTTTTTCTTCAGAAAATCATGATTCCTTGTACAGCTGCAGCTTCTGTGATAGCTCAAAATGCGGTGGTACAAGAGCCCTTGGCAGCTCCAACAAAGGCATCGATTGATTTTGGAAATTTAAATGACATTGTGTGTTTTGACACTTGGGACTGCAAGAAGAGCATGTCGTGCTGAATTCAGAAGTGCACGATGACAGGATAATTAGACATGGTGGTGCTCGAGTTGAAGGGAGACTTAACAATCAGGTGAGCTATTCCAGGGAAATTAGTGATATTGGGTTATGGCGGGGTCATGAAGTTAAATCTGAGTTTGTAACTCTCCTCAACCACATAATGAATAATGACCCAGTAACCTTTGAACACTTTGCCACCTAAAACAAGGAGTTCTGTACAATGAAGCACTACAAGAATTCCTTGTTTTGACAACGGAAATTGCCAACGGAAATATTTCTGTTAGTGATTCCTAACGGATTCTCAACAATTAGTTAATTGTTGAAAAACCAACACTCTTCCAATGGATTCCCAACGACTTGATAACCAAATTTTACCAACAACCTATTCTGTTGGGAAAAATGGGCGCCATAAATTCCCGCCTAGTTATTGCAACGAAAATGTTAATGAAATGCTAACGGAAGAAGCAGTAATAGAACAACAACAGTTTATAAAGGAATTACTACACTATACCAACGATATGTTTCCTTTGTTAGTTCTAGAACAGTCATATCCATTCCGTTAGTAATCTGTTACAAATCATATTATTTCCGTTACTGGTCCATTATAATTAAAAATAATTCCATTACAAATGTGTTGGTGCACCTACCTTCTTTATAATTAATATAGACATTATGTATTCCGTTACTAATCTGTTATAATTTAAAATATTTTCGTTACTAAACCGTTACTAGTCTGTTGGTTAAAATAAAAATGTTCCAAAAAATTGGCGCTAAAACTGCGGCCCAATTAAGTGGGAAAAATTGGGTGCCAAAATTATTGATCGAATGCCGCCCATTTCTAACTACGAAATGCCAGTGGATTGCCAATGGAAATGGGTTTATTATTTTCATAATTAGATCGAAAAGGATAATGGAATTATTTATATATAAATTATATGATTAAACATATTTATATTTTGCTCATGTTAGTTAGTCCAATTATAGGTGTATACTATATTTTTTTGTGAATGTTTTATATTTTATAGGTAACAAAAAAGTTCAACATGAATAATGATCGAGCTTGGATGTATCAAAGAAAAGATAATAGATGATACTTAAATCCGCTTTTTCTAAAGGGGTTGGAAAATTTTATGCAATATGTTATATCTCGGCCTTCATCCTTGAATGGGACAAACATTCAAAGTAACTTCCTCCGAGTAATTTTATATTGCTATCATGTATGTAAAATGTATTTTAGTAAATAATTTATTATTAATATATATTATAATATTAAGCTATCATGTATATAAAATGTATTTTAGTAAATAATGTATTTTGTTGCAAATTACCGGATTCTATTTTCTTACTATTTTACTGGAAAATATAAGTAGAGAGCTACAACAAGCGGGTTGGGGTCAAACACACAAATTAAGGTTCTCTCAAGAGCGGCAGTGAATTGATCTTTAATTCAAGCGGCGATGAAGTTACTCAATGAAGATGAAGAAACTGGCATCTATTATAAATGTATTTCCCCTCATCTTCTATGTGTATTCATGTGTTTTTCACTTCCCCTTTTGAATTATACGGTTTTGTGTTGTGGTTTTGTGTTGTAATTGATTTAACTTGTAAATTAGAAACTTGTCTGTATTCTTCTTCCCTTTCTCTACAGAGCACATTTCATCACTCTATCTTTTTGTGGGGTTTTCACTATCTTTTTGTGGGGTTTTCACCCTTTCTCAGTTTGCGAGTCCAGAGAAAGGCAACAAGGGGCAACAAGGGTATTGGTTGCAGTCAAGGGTTAAAGAAAAATCTGTTAAAGGCGCAAGTGATCGCGACAAGGGTGTCTCTTCTCAGGTGAGATATACACTTGTCTTTTTCATGTATTATGATGTCCTGCTTTTGCTACAATGTAAAAAGTTCATATGTACACTGGTTGCAGTCAAGGGTTAAAGAAAAATCTGTTCAAGTTGCAAGTGATCGCGACAAGGGTGTCTCTGCTCAGGTGAGATATACACTTGTCTTTTTCCGTGTTGTTTATTATGCTTTTCTGCTTTTGCTACAATATAACAAGTTTGTTATGTACTACTCTATTTGCAGTCTATGATTGAAGCAAAACAAGAGATAGGCTTAAATGTCGATGGTGAGAAGAGTGGCTTTCCTAAAAATAACTTTTTAGTGAAGAATACAAAGAAACACAGTAGACTTATAAGTGCAAGTACTGAGAAAGCTGGTTTCACTAACATAGTTATGTGTCTAATGTGCATTATTACAGGCAAATATGAGGAGATTTAGGAGCCCTACTGAAAGCATCCCAGCCAAATCTGCGGAGCGCGTACCAATAAAACCTGGACAGCATCATTCAACTCAACCTGAAGAGCGCGTACCAACAAAGCCTGGACATCAAAATTCAACTCAATCAAGACAGATCACACCAACAGATCAATTGAAGATATGTGCACAATTTCAGTCACAACAACACTCACCCGTTCAATCAAGCCAGCGCACATCACATTCTAGACAAAGCACACCAATTCAGTCACAGGAATCACGACAGTTCACTCCTCGGTCACAATCACGCCAAGGCACACCTAATGTATCGTCTTCAGCTGCCAATAATTATATATATTGGAACATTGGCTCTACAGATAACAATGGACGGACTCGAGTAGAAGTCATCAAGAAAGTGTAAGTTTAGAGTTTAATAATTTTTTAAGCTGCGAAACTTGTTCTTTTTTCTAATTCAAGCAATGGAATAACAGTGCCTTACGTAAATTTTGATTTTTTTTATGGTTGGAACCTTCACATGAGTGTTCTTCTAAGATCAGACAGATCATGTATGAAAAACTTGAGCCTACTGGATATAACTGGAAGTCAATTTCAAATGAGACTCGGGATTTTTATTTTGAAGAATTTAAGGTAATTGCATTATTGTGCTTATCTAATCTAATAAGTGATAAGTTTAGGAGGTCCTGCCCTAGTGCTATAATTGCAGTTTGCATTTATATGTATTTTTTCCGTAATATGTATTTTTGTTGTTTTTGATTACATTTCTGGACATTATTGTTGGAGAACACATATTTGGCTAGGATTAATTTAGTTTTTGAAATTTACGTGATTATATACGAAATTGTGTATGAATATAGCAAAAGTACTAGAAATTTAACTTATGTTAAACTGTATTAGAGGCGACGACAATAACAATGTGGCTAGAGCACACAGAAAGTAAGGATGAAAATGAGTTATTCGTACTGGTGCAAAGTTTCGATTATTATCCTCGGACAATCACTAATATAAATACTAGCACCTTTCTTCATTACCATCCTGATCTCACTCTGATTTCAAATTGTATATTTGATGAATATGTATTGTTATCTTTCAAATTGTATCTTTTTTTTTATTATTGTAGAAATATTTTGTATGGAGGCAATCAGATGCCGTGATATATCGGGTTAGCAAGCGCACGGAGGAAGTATTCTGAGCTTTGTAGTGTAGCTCATTCTGCTTGGGAAAAACGCGAACAACCAGATAAGAGAATTAGCATGGATGTATACTCGAGTTGGACTGTGTTTTGGGAAACCCCAAAGTTTCAAAAGAAGTCTGAGATTCAGAAAAATAATCGTTCCAGCGGGGTTGATGGCAACCTTTCTACACATACAAGTGGTTCTGCTTCTCATAGGACCATTGCAGCTCGTGCGGTAAGTATGTCATTATAGTGATAGATTCATAAACTTATTCGTCATAATTATTCTGCCATGCTCTAAAATTTCCAATAAATAAATTTTGTAGCAAATGAAGTACCAGTGTGATCCAACTGCCGATCAAATATTTTTGATCACACACCTTAAAAATCCGAATATAAAGAAAATCACGTGTGGCGAGAATGACGAGGATGAAGAGAATGGCGAGAATTGCAATGACAAGGTTCGTACCAACCCTTCTCTTCGGTTGGCATTCCGTTAGTAAACTGTTGGCTAGAATTACCAACGGAAAATTCTGTTGGCCGATGACTATTTTTGGTAACTTTTAGATCTGTTATTAGTTTATTGCTATTCTGTTGGTAAACTTAATAACAGAAATAATTCGGTTGGCAAGCCCCTTCCCAACAACGTTTGTACCAACCCTTCGATTCGGTTGGCATTCCGTTGGTAAACCGTTTTCCCAACGGATTTCCTTCCTTTGCCAACGTATTTTTCTGTTATCAATACTGAACTTTCTTGTAGTGAAGTTCAATATGTTGTACACCAGGGTGAATAACTTCACCAAAATCTCTATGACCAAGGTTGATATTGAGATGATTTCGGAGTAGAGGGATGTATATGATGGCTTGCAGAAATTTGAATTCAGCATAACTTCACTTGTTAGCCGTCTAAACTATGTAGAGCAGCTCCGATTTTCACAGCCCCTACTTCTTGAGCTTCATGCGATTGACTGTCATATTGATGATGCAAAAAGTAAATTAGAAGATTTGCTATTTCATATTGCTGACACTAAAATTAAATTGCAAAATATGCAGACTCTTCGTGCTGAGAAGATGCAAGAGATTCAGAAAGCTTTTGGAACTATGGGTACAAACCTTGTTGTTGGTTGCATCGGAGATGATCTATTGCCCAGTCCTTAATTTTCAGGGGATTTAGTTTTAGTTAATTAGTTGTATGTTTTAGAGTTGTTTGGATGCCGTTGTGTCTTGTATCCTCGAACCTCAAGTACTCTGCTTACGGACTTTGTATAGACCTGTTCTTGGTCTTTGGTTACTACAGTATTTGCCCCGGAAGTGTTTGCATGCTTGTCTAGTATCTGGTAAGATGTGTCACTTTACGTGAAAATTTGCGATCATATATTAATATGCGCTATGTAATACTGTTATTGTTTTTACCTCCTACTTCTAGATACCTTGGAATTTCCGACCTTACAGGTTGCATTCTACATTCTATAACTTGAAGGTTGTGAAGCTATCACACAACATTGGCGCAGGTGTTTTTGGACAACTAATGCTACATTTTATTGTGTTGTATCTGTAGGTGGGTTGAAATTTGAATGCCATATCTAATTAGATTTTGAAGCCTATATTTATAAATAATTCAGATTTTCTTCAATATTTTAGCTATATTTTAATATTTCAGAATTATTATCACAACGTGAAAATATACTGAAAAATTATGTGAAACTAATTATAATAATTGTCTGTGCGCTGCCACAGTCAGTCTCAACATGTACTGCAAGATGCGGGAGTTGGTAGCAATTTTGGTATAAAACGTTCTTACCACCCAGGCCTACGGTCAACGGTCCTTCGGGAAGTCCCTTACAGCTTAGTTTCTACGGCCCTCCATAATCACCATACCAAACTAGAAGACCTACTCTAACAACCAATGGGCTGTAACCGGTCTCAATGATTCAGGAAGCTTAGTCACTCCTCACCCCATAGAAATTTGCCACCGAGCCGCTATAGCTCCGTCGAGTTACCAGACCTAAAACCTATCACTAGAGCGACAGGTGTCATCCTCTAGAGAGAAGGAGAAAATGACTCATCAAACGAGGAAGATAAAAGAGAGAGGAAAGTGAAAAAAGGATTAAGCACACATAACGACACACAAACACACACCTAAAAACACAAACAAATCCTCTCCACGACAATCACCATGACCGCTATGGATTGTATGTAAAAATCCTATGGCCATCATTTGGTGCCACCGCCGGGGACGGTAATCTTTACCACTAGACCACAACGACCAACCTAAATCAAACCATCGTAGAGCTCACTAGTTAGAACCAAGAACACTAACCTTTAAAAATCACTCAGAAATAACCAAAAAAGAAAACAAGATGAGTTATGAGTAGAGTAATAACTCTTCATCACCGAGAAGTATGTCCATATCACCCCCTTTATCTCCAAATCATCAACAATTTTCGAATCTAAGAGCTCAACAAAGGTACACACAGGAACAGATGGACCATATTACGGCCCAAATGGCAGGAAACTATTACGGAGGCCCTAATCCTTCTTTCGACCCATCTGACATGCCTTCGGGATCAAGAACAAGATCTATTCCACCTAGTTCCAGTCGCCACCAACTTAGTACCTCTTCATCCTACCATGAAGATAGTCATCGTGCTAACTCCGGGTTAGAACAAACCAACTTTTTATCAGGAGAACCCTTCCCCTAGTTGTTCTCGAAGATCTTTTTGGGTCCCAGAAGTATTGTAAAAAGGGGGTTGACTGCGATACTCATAATAATTTAAAATTCTTTTCAGAATTTACAGAATTAAATTATTTCTTTTACTGATAGTTCGAGTCCTTGTAGTGTTTCAGAGGTTGACTTACTAGCTTTCTATTTTCATGATAAAATATTTAAGATCTAGAAAATTAGCAAGTAAGTAAACAAGATTCAAATTAAATAAGTATATTGAACATGAAAGGGTTTACAATATTCGGTAGAATAAACCATAATTCTTAGAACAAATTTGACATGAATTGTTCTACTTAAGGAATTAACTCCAAATCAACACAAAAAGTTTGTGAATATGACAATCAGACAAATTGCTGAATTTGACTGTTTTTCTACTTCTGAAAATGAAGCCTTTGGCCAAAGAAGATCATTCATAAACATTATTAAAAATCTTGGATAATAGGACGCGACATTCAGTTCCCTGCTTCTCGGTATCCCCATCTTCCTTATGATCTCAGTCAACACCAGCTTCTCAAAATTTATCCTTCTATTATTGGCCACAAAATATCCAATAATTTATAGAACCGATGAGATGTTGTTGAAGTTGCTCTTCGTTGTAGGGGAAAATACATTAGCCAGTGTATCAAAGAAATAGTCCCATTCGCTGACTAGCTTCCCTTTGGACATCTTTACAAGATTAATATCACCTTGATACATTATAGCCTTGAAGAACTCAATTATCTCCGGTGCTGTTGGTGAGTCAACAAAATCCTTAGTCGGAAAACCTAAAATTTTGTTCACGTCATCTTTAGTCACCATATATTCGTGCTCACCAATAGTGAGGGAAAACTGTGTTTTTGCTGCAACTGTTCTATTTCTTGTTGTCGTGTATAGGTTCCGTAGTGCATCAATTTCTAACGAGGCATCCACTATAATTATAGTCTGTACCAGTTAATGTTCATTCATAAAAATAATTCACGGTCGAAACCTCTCAACTGAATAACCTACAAAATTGGTCTTAACAATTTCACAAACTCCCATTTTTAACAACTTTATAACATTAAAACACTAGTTAATTCGAATTAAACACTAAATTCAAAAATGACACTCAATTAATTCAAAAATTAATCCAAATTAATCTCCAAATTCGATTCTTAACAAATGATTACTCCAAAGTCAGTCCTTAATCAGAAATTATACAACCTAAATCAGTCTCCAATACCTAATCCAAAATCAATTCAGATTGAGTCCAAAATCCGGCACACTTCGAGAGATTTGAACGAATTAATCAGAAACGAGCAAGTAAATAAGCTTAAACAACAACTATAAGCAACTGATAGCAGTTGAATAAGATATCAAAATTGAAAGTTTTGTAAAAGTCTGCTAAAGGTCTATGCGAGTGTGTGTATCTGCGTCTATATATGTTTGTTAAAGTGCTTATAAAGCTGAGTATGAGTTTTAAAAATGTAGTTGTATGACTTTTAAATTAGGCTGGCCGGTATGACATTTTAAGAATATAGGTCGGTATGAATTTTAAAAGGTCATACCGAGATTTTTAATTAAATATTGGCGGTATGACTTTTTAATAGAAACAAAATAAAACAAAAATAAAATAAATTAGCATTATTTTTTAAAATATTTCGGTATGACTTTTATGAATACAATTCGGTATGACTTTTATTAACTAAAAGTCATGCCAATTTTTGAATAAAAAGTCACGCTTAACTAAATGTCATACTGAAATTCTTTTAAAAAGGTCATGCTGAAATACATTAATAATTATTAATATATGTGAACCAAACAAATATAAATATATATTATTAATTGTTCCAAAATTTGAAATAAAATAACTAAAATCTTATTCGAATTTTTAGATTTAATTAATCATAATAATATAATAAATATTAATAAGAAATAATAATTTGAAAATAATATAATAATTTACATAAAAAGCTTAAAATATTAGATATAATATTATAAACAAAAATAAGTACTTATGCTATACTTGAAATAATTATCTATTAAGAGTATCAATTTATTCTCAAGATAATTTCTTAAATATTCATAAGTACTAGGATATTGTTGATTCGAACTTCATAAATTCTTTAAATATTAACATTTAATATCTATGAATTTAAATCAACACCTAGGGATCAAAAAGTTTGTCATTGTTTAGCATCCCTAGTTCAATAACCAACTTAGAGAAATTGGATTCGTCAAGATATCAGCAATTTGATCTTCTGTGGGTAAAAATGTAACACCACAGTTCCGTTCATGATATTTTCTCGGATAAAATGATACATTATGTCAATGTGCCTGGTTCAAGAGTGTTGTATAGGATTGTTGGAAATAGCTATAGCACTTGTGTTGTCGCAGAGTATTAGAATTTTGTTCAACGACAGTCCATAATCATTTAGCTAATTCCTTATCCACAAGATTTATGATGAATAACTACATGCCGCAATATATTCTGTTTCGGCTGTCGAGGTAGATACTGAGTGTTGTTTCTTGTTGTACCATGAGATGAAGCGATGTCCTAGAAACTGACAGCTTCCAAAAGTATTTTTCCTGTCCATCTTGCATCCTGCATAATCTAAGTCTGTATAACCTATTAGTTCAAAATCTGTATCTTTAGGGTACCAAATTCCAAGATTTGGTATAACCTTCAGATATCTAAAAATTCGTTTAACGACTATAAGATGAGATTCTTTAGGATCAGACTGAAACCGCGCACATAAGCATATTGCAAACATTATGTCAGGTCTACTTGTAGTTAAGTATAATAATGAGTCTATCATACCTCTGTAGCTTGTGATATCAACCTTTTTACCAGTTTCATCTTTGTCAAGCTTGGTGGTTGTAGGCATTGGGGTTTTTGTTTGTGAGAAATATTTTAGACTGTATTTTCTCAGAAGATCTCTTACGTACTTTGATTGGCAAATAAAAATCCTATCTTCCTGTTACTTCACTTGCAGTCCAAGGCAGAATGACAACTCACTCATCATACGCATCTCATACCTACTCTACATCAACTTAGGAAATCTCTTGCACAAGTTTTCGTTACTAGAACCAAATATAATGTCATCAAAATAAATTTGGACAAATATCATATCTTTATTATGCAATTTATAAAAGAGAGTTTTATCTATGACACCTCTAATAAAACCATTTCCACGTAAAAACTCAGAGAAAGTGTCATACCATGTCCTCAATGCTTGCTTGAGTCCATAGAAGATTTTAAATAGAAAATATTAAAAATCAGTAAACTCTGAATTTTCAAATCCTGGGGCTACTCCAAATATACTTCATTTTCTAACTCTCCATTCAGAAAGGTACTCTTCACATCCGTTTGATAAAATTTGAAATTGGAGTGTGCTATGAATGCTAGAAATATTCTGATAGTTTCAAGCCTTGCAACTGGTGCGTAGGTCTCATCATAATCAATTCCCTCTTCCTAGGAGTAACCCTTTGCCACCAGTCTCGCCTTGTTCCTTGTAACAATGCCATCACTGTCTAATTTATTCTTATATACCAATTTTATGCCAATTACAGATCTGTCTTTTGGCCTAGGTACCCGTGTCCACACTTCTTGTCTTTCGAAGTGATTGAGCTCTTCTTGCATGGCAAGAACCTAATCTTGATCAGTTAATGCATCTTTAATTTTCTTTGGTTCTTTCTTGGGATAGAAAAATTGAAAATAGACATTCATTTGAAGTTGCACTTCTGGTTCTAACCCTAACATCTAGATCACTTATGATCAATTTAAAAGGATGATCTCTGGTTCATATCCTTTCTCTTGGTAGATTTGACCTTGATGATTCGCCTTGGTATTCATTATGATGTTGTGTTCTTCGAGAAGATCCACCATCTCCCCCTATGTTGCAGCCAGGATGACTTATTGATCCACCTCTAGTATTAGTAGTATCTCTAGTTATTGGTCCCTGATATTGTAGAAGGGGGGTTGAATACAATTTCTAAAATTATCACAGAATTTCGAATATAAAAATATTATTTTAAATAATCACGAAATATTAATTTTAATGAAATGCGGTTCAAGTAGAAGATATAAACTTAACTTGAAAAGCATTACAAAATTAATCTGATGAAAAGTGCACATAATTGATAAAGTAATCTACAACGAATTCGACTTGACGTGTTCAGGTTCAACAATTATATTCCAAAATTGCACAGAAATCTGTGAATATTACAATGCATACAAATTTTTGAAATGTGAATATTTTTCAATCATCAAATAATGAAGACAATCTTGTCATATTTGTAGAGAAAAAAGCTAGCAAGACTTTTGAATAAAAATTATTTAAAAAATCAAAAGACTTTATAAATTAACCTATAAGACTTTTTAAATAAGTTGGGAAAATTTTTTAAACTCGGTAAGACTTTTCAGAAACTCGGTAAGACTTTTGAAAAGTTTTGCCGAGACAAATGTAAACTCGGTAAGACTTTTGAAAAGGTCTTACCGAGTTAATTGGGTAAGACTTTTAAAATGACTTACCGATTTAATTCGGTAAGACTTTCTTAAAAAATCTTACCGGTTTAATTTGGTAAAACTTTTAAAAATTCTTACCGGTTTAATTCGGTAGAACTTTCTAAATTAGTGCAACAAGACTTTCTTTAAATGTTAGTTTAAATGCTCTTTTAACTTAATAAATTTCACCAATTTTTAATTAAATAATTTATAAATTAAATTAATTCAAGGTGAATTAATTTAAGTAGATGAATTAAATAATTAATTAACTTTTCGAGAGTAGAATTGATTTAGTTTCTTCACTGCACAACCGTTGTAGATTTGACTTGAATCTTCCTGTCTTCTGTCTGAAAATCACATGAGCTAGGTGATAAATATTTATTTAATTAGTTGACACACAAATGTATTATCTAGTTCATTTGTGTCATACTTAATAAATATTCTTCACTTTTTAACTTTAATAGCTGTGATCTTTTGTCTTGTTCTTGCTTCTCGCTTTGTCTTCAATATTTTCTTTTCTTGGAATCTTCTGAAGTAAAACTTGGAATTTTCTGAAATACTACTTTTTTATTTGTCTCCGACACTTGAACATATTAATGAACTTCTTTCGATGATAAGTAATAGCTTCATTAGAACCCTACTGATTTATAGGATTCTTTGTGTCTAGTTGACTTTGTTCATCTTGATTCCTCTTATCATATTTATTATTTACTGCTTTTTCTTATCTGAGTTGAGTTTTTATCTAATTATTACTAATAAGTTTATTCATATGTCTTTCAATCTCCCCCCATTTGTTGTTAAACATTTAACACATAAATTCTTAGAGAATAACTCAACTAACAACTAAGAAAGTAATACCACATGTAAAAATTATAAATAATAAACAATGTTCTGTTATTATATTTAACAATTTTTCAGATTCATCATTTTTTTTATTTGAAAGATAAATACAAGATAGTGTTCCTCTAGCATTGAACAAATATTACATAGTTTTCTATCTTGACCTATCTAAGTCTTCAGTCTTCAGTCTTCAGACATATCAACTTCACCTTCTTTTAGGCTTGAACCTTTATGCACTGGTGTCCTTAGTACCTCTTCAGTTACTAATTGTTCTGTTGTATTGGTTTCTCCATATAACCTTCTCTGTTCAGCTTTTGTTAACTGAAACATTACTTCCTGCTCAACAGGATCTACTATTTCTTCTTTCACATCAATTGGCTGAGATGAATCTATCTTTTTAATTTGTCTGATGTAAGATGTAATCTTTTTGGATAAGCAGTAACTTCTGATCTTCTGTGCAGCATCTAGCTTGGAATGGGATTTGAACCCTTTCGACCTTAGCATCTTCTCAACTTCAATCATGTATTTGACTGTATAGCCCTTCAATGACTCCTCATCTAGCTTCAAGATTTGATATAACTTGTTAGAGAAGAATCTTACTTCATGAGGGTCATATAGAATTTGAGGAATAACAGCTCTCGCGAAGTCTCTGAGCCTATCTCTCAGAAGTCCATTCTCTTCTCAACTTCTTTTGACTTTATTCAACAATGTCCATATCATTGATAAACTTCTATGTCTCAAGAACTCCAAAGGAGATTCTGAAAGTACCATTCCTGCGAGTGTAGACCAAAATCTGTCAGTCTTCAAGAATGTGATCCACTATGATAGTGATATAGACCACTTCTTCTTTCAATTTTTTCATGAAGTTATCAATGTCGTCATTTGAATTTTCCAAACGCTCAATGATTGACTTGAGATGTTTGTCTTCAAAAGGAAAACTATTTTTATAAAACTAGTGAAAAATATTTTTGTATTTTTAAAGTATTACGTGAAAACTGAATGATTAGAGTGTGCTAATCAACTTGAAGTAATTCTTTCAAAAAAATAAACGTTAGAAGCTAGTGTTTTTCTTTGCTTTCGGTAAAACTTCATAACAAATCTTCAGGCTCAACCAATCTGAAAAAAATTCAAAAGAAATGATGAGGAGGTTAAAAAAAATAATTAAGTTTTATTTATATATGAAAAAGAAATATTCCAAGATATTGAAGATTAAAGCCCGGGTATGTATCTAAATGTGTCAAGACTTGCCAAACTCAGAGATACAAGATCTCGTCATTTTTTGCTATGTACACCAAGCCTCGAGATCACACTTACCATCCATTAGAATTGTGGCTTGGCAGGGTGAGCTTTCGCTTCCTTATCTTCGAGGTTTCTCTCATTCCTTCTTCCGTCCAAGTGAAAGTGGTTCAACCTACCTAGACTCATATATATTATTTAATTTACTGAATCATTTTACCGCTTGGTTGTCTACTTATGTACGTTTCTTTGTAAAGAGTATTGTCAACTTGTTAAGGTCGTTAATGAAACGAATTCAAATCGAATATCTCAATTTTCATATTTGTATTCGTCTATAATATTTATATTCAGATTCGTATTCGTTTATTATCCGAATAATTACTTGTATTCATATTCAGATTGGTTTAAATTCATGAACTATTAATATATATTCATTTAAGGAAAAATTGTATGACTGATTTTAGTGCAAGAAAATTCACAAATACAATATATGGGCTATTGGACTAGTTTAGCAAAAAAGAAAATAAATGAATAATTAAGTGCTAAGTTCGAACAATTCCATAATTTAGTGCCTATATATAGGTAAAAGTTACATGAGTAGACTACTAATTGGAGACCAAATCTTCACTTTCTTATTTGAATCCAATGGTCATTATTAGTCAAACTTTTTGATTAAAAAGCTCAAGAAAAGGCATATTAGTCGAGATAGATAAATTTGGGTTTTTTAAAGAACCCATATTGTAAGTTATCCAAGACAATTGGTATTTGTAAATTAGTAGTACGTGTGTCTCATTATTTTTGTAGTGGTACACAAGAATTAAGACATGGTAATGTTGTATTAGGAATACCAGCAATTTGCAATCGGTAATCTCAGTTTTCTTTTGTATTAATTACCTTTATCAAATTACAAACCACCAAAAATTAAAACATTTATAAATCCCTATCACCCAACATATCACCCTTGGCAAAGGCGTGGGAACACAAACACAAACGTTTTCTAATATTCTGGTTAGACTCAAAACGTAAAAAGTAAAGAATCAATGGCCGAGAAAAAAGGAATATACAACTCATCAGGAGAAGATGGTTGAAGAAAAAGTGATATACAACTCACCCGTCTGGCATAAGCTGTAAAGAACTACATGGTGTCAAGATTTTTACTCTTGACTTGAAGACCATCTTAAAAGTTACAAGTAAAATTCATAGTGAATCGATGTTGATGGACTATTTAAAGTACAAGCATTCTTTCTTTATAGCATGTTCAAATTCAAGTCTAACTTGGAGTTTAAGTCCTATTAATATAGTTTTTGTTATTTTTTAGACACTTTGTGCAATATCAGATATTCTTGTCAATTCTTTATCTCCATTACGTGAAGGTACCACATGGATTCAAAGAATCAAGTATGTCCACTTGCTTTAGATGGTACGTACCTACTTGGTAACTCTCCCGAAGCCACCATTGTTGCTTCCTTTAAACCGGTTTAACGTAGAATTTAAATTAATAGATAAAAATTTAAACCTGTATATTCCCTTTTGATAACTAGTTTATAATTGTCAGATATTGTATTTGATATATATTACATAATTGATAATGTTTAATATAACTAAGAGAAATATCCTCTATTGTTTATTGTTAGGGATGCATATTTTTCAACATTGTTTATTGTTCCAACTAAATAAAGTTCAAGGACAGTAAATTCTTTATGTAAAGGTTTAAAGTTTTTTCTCGTGCAAGAATTGTTCAAGTTGCCATGCTGCATAATCAAAAAGGTAGAATAAATCTCAAATTTCTAGATTCTATTTTGGTATAAATTTTTGATTTGGATCTAAGTCCCATAACATCAACCAGCTTTCAATAGGTCTTGTATCGCTATAAACTGATTGGCATATGCATCCAACAGAATTTGTTGTAGGGAAGAGTTAGAGGCTTCAGTAACTACTTCTCTATTCTTGATAAAAACGGGGCTCTTTTGCTTGATAAAAAGATATCTGAAAGAAGATGGAACAAGGAAGAGCTAAACAAAAAAGGTGAGCTCTTCTAGGAGAGAGTGATTTTGGGTTATGGTGTTGTCATATTTTATAAATAATATATGAATCAATTAAATTCTAAACCGACTATCCTAAAATTTTGACACACATTATGTAACAACCTTCAAATGACTGGAATATATTGAACATGTCGAAGATTCAAAGGTTTATTTCACTTTAGACAATGCTTCTCTCTAATTGTATAAGAGACTATTACAGAATGAATCACAAGCCATGCAATTATTAGCCTCCTGTAATTTTCTTGACATAACAGATTAATATAGGCATTGATTCCAGCTTTAGTTCTGAGCTCCAGAACCCATGAGATCCTCAATAAACTGTCCAACTGAAGTATACGATGAGCCGCCCTCTCCAGTGGCCTTTCTGCATATGCCTTTCATCTTTTTCACTTTCTTCCTCGTCTCACTTTTTTCCTGCATCAGACACCTTATAACCCTCTCTATCTCTCCTGCCTTCACAAGACGATCGTTTTTTTCTATGTAATCCATTTTAATCTCCACTGCCAGTCCCAACTCCTTCACCAATTCGAATGCATTTAGTTGCTGCTCGGCATAAATAGGCCAAGCAGCAATTGGTACCCCACACCATATACTCTCTAGTGTCGAGTTCCATCCACAGTGGGATACAAATCCTCCCACTGCCGGATGGGAAAGAATAGTCATTTGTGGTGCCCATCCAATAACTTTTCCGTTTCCTGCTGTCCGCTCCAAGAATCCATCTGGCAACACCTCATTGTAATTCTCATAATCTTTTGGCAGATCAATTGATTCCTTTTCTTCTGTTGGGCACCGTAGAGACCAAAGGAAAAGCTGTCCACTGAGCTCCAAAGCACATGCTATCTCTGATATTTGCTCTGAATTAAAGCGTCCCCAGCTCCCAAAGCACAAAAATACTACCGATGCAGGTGGTTGGCTGTCTAACCAGCTAGTAATGGCCTCGTCAGATTTTTGGTTTTCGCTGGTTGCCTCACCGTTAATTAATTTAATGATAGGGCCTACATGGTACACACGAGGGGTGTTTCCATCCTCGACAATGGACTTAATTGCATAGGCTTCCATTTCTAATACAGTATTAATTACGATACCTTTGGTCTCACGTAATCTCCGGGCGAAAGTTTTGAACACTGCAGATCCATATTTACTTATCAACAGCGAAGGCAAAGCCTTGGAAGGAACGGGGTTTATGAAACAAGGGACAGACAGCTCAACATTTGAGTCCTTGTACTCAGAAATTTCCTGCTTTTGGTTCTCTTCCAGACTGAGATTATAAAACATTAGGCCAAGAAAAGCAGCAGAAAAAGTGCTTAAGACATATGCTGATACATTATACTCATTTGCCACATCTATCATTGTTGCACACATCACGTCAATCACAAATCCAACTAGCTTAGAAGACTCGGATCGATTCAAAATTGTTGCAACTACATCTCTCACCTGAGCTTTCTGGCTCTCGATAAAGGAATTGAAGAAATCAAATACAGACTTAGCCATGAGCTCTGCCATGATTGTCTCATCCAAGGCAGGAACGTCTACGAAGGCTATGCGTTCAGGAGCAGCTTTCCTAAGATTACGAGTGAATGCAATAAAAGTGGAGTCAGAAGACAGATTCATTATCAGGATGCTTATAAAAACTCGATCGTCTTGACTGACAAGGAGCTTTGCAAGCTCAACTGCAGATACCAGATGGCCAACTGCAGGTGCAGGGACCAAGATCACCTCTGCTCTCATCATTTCTCAGACAAAATATCAGTTAAAAAATTGAACAGAACTCTCTGCTATATTTTAGAAATTGTAATGTGCTATAGTTGGTCCAAATGAAACACTAGTACAACACAAATAAATTTTATATCCTTATTTTTATTTAAGTTTCAACTCTTATTTATATTGAATAATGTAAAATATTTTGTAAGATACGAGATAAAAATAGTTTTAAAGAAAAAAAAGATATGAGATGAAATAAACAAGATTTATCATTATGATCGTAAATATGTAAGTATTAAATTATTGCATGATCAGGGACGGAGCTAGAAATCCAAGTATGGGGGGACATAATTTTTTCAAATTTCTTTTTGAAACCATGTAATGAACATATATATAATTTATAATCAAATTCATTAAAAATACTAAAAATAACATTAAACATTGATATAATATTAACAAAAATATATGTTTTGGGAGGGCAAATTTAAAAAAATCTATAATTTTACACTTAAATTATCAAAATTTTGATAAAAAATAACATATTTTATACATATATTTTTTTTATTTTGAAATTTGGGGGGCCGCCGCCTTGCGCTATGGCTGAGCAGCAGTCGGTTTGGTCGGTTTAGTAATCAAATCAGACCGGATCATATATACATGTTTCATTAAATATCAAATCAAACCTGATCATTTAAATATTCTGACCAGACCAAAATTAAACGGTTTGATTTGTTCTCTTACGGTTAAACCCAATTTGAAATTTAGATATTTAAAAATAAATGTACCAAAATATGTTATCATTACTTAGAATTGAGCTGCTACAAAAATATAAACACTGTATCCGGTAATCTATTTACAATAGCAGAAAAATTATGTCAAATTCACACTTGTTGGCAAATTTAAACAAATTATATATTTTAACATATCAAATAAACAAAAGAAATAGCCAAATTCACTGCAAATTAAAAAAAAAAAAAAAAGCATCCCACGAGATTACTGCACGTGACCCCTGCCTCGGTCCGTGTGACATAATTCATATAGAATCGCGCAGCATGTTGTAGTTACTGTTATGGTTATTGGTCAACGCCCAAGGGGCATTATAAAAGTATGATAGTGGTAGGCTGGTAGCAATTTCTGACACCGTTGTGGTGGATGGCAATCACTGCTAGCCGTTAGCCTGCTACTGCTACAACTAGAAAGTCTCTGTTAACATGTGGTAGTTATTTTCCACTTATATTTAATATTCATTCCCTTTCAAAATGTATATTTTTTAATATTTTAAACATATTTTAGTGAGTTAATTTCATGTATTATTTTTAAATTATTTTTTAAAATAAATTTTATAATATTAATTTTTATTTTAAAATATTTGTAGAAAATCAAAACACGTATATTTTAAAATGGAGAGAACATATACAACATTTTTATTTGTTAGTGTTGTAATAAAAATTATTACTTACCTATATTTAATATAATAGAGAAAAGAAAATTAATGTATTTGTATAGCATGTATGTTCATAGTTTAAAGTAGCAGTACGCCACTACATGTCCTATTCACGTTATGTGTAAACACAAGTCTAAGTACAAGTTTACAACTTGTAATCTAATAACAATATATACTATGTGATTTTTGGTTTCCGTGTTACAATTCAAATATATCTAATACTCATCGACAATCACCCTTCTTTATTTAATGCTTTCATAACACTACTTAATTGTCAATTGTCATTGTGAGTTATGATAAAGATTGACTGTATCCTTAAACCTTGTCACGAAAACCTAGTGGCATAAAAATCTTGATAAATGAAAATGAGTACAGTCTTATTCCAGAGCTTTTCAAATATTGATGTAGGTAGTGATCACTTTATAAATAAATTCTTCAGATTTTCACATGAGCGAATTTGTTGTATATCAATGTCATCATTTTGGTTGAATTTGTGAATATAGAAGAATTTTGTCAAGATGTGTTTTGTCCGATCTCATTTGATGTATCATTCCTTGAGTTGTTTAATATAAACTGAATTATCTTCAAAAATAACTGTAGAATTGTCCAAGATGTTTGATAATCCACAAGATTCCTGGATATGTTGAATAACAAACCTCAACCAGATACATTCCCGCTTCATGGATTGCCAATAACTCTTTATGATTTGATGAAGTTGCCATCATAGTCTGTTTATAGATTTCCAAGAAATAGTAGTTCCACAATATATGAAAAAATAATCTGTTTGTGATCGTTCAAAATAAGGACCTGACATCTAACCAGTATATGTATACCTAATCGACTCTCATTCTGAATTGTTTGGAAAAAATAATTCAAGATCGATTGTCTCACGAAGACATCTTAATATATGTTTAACTACATCCCGGTGCCTTTTAGTTGGATTAGAACTAAAAAAAATTTGTCTTTCTAAGATCCTTCATTTCAAACTCATTTTTCAAATAATTAGTAGTGTTAGTAATATCTTCAAAAGTACCAACAAGATTCAAATCATCCAGATATACAACAATAATAACAAAACATGTGTATTACATTTTCATAAACACACATGGACATTTGTTTATTAATATACCCATCATTCAATAAATATTCACTAAGTCTGTTATACCCCAAACAGATGTAGGTAATTTGGCAAGTCTTTTAATTAAACACTTTGCTAAACCATTATGTGCATGCAAGTGAGCCATGGGTGTTTGGTTGAGATTCCTACTTACAGTAATCATTGAAAGTTGAAGATGTAAATTCAACAGTATTATCTAATTGAATTGATTTGACTAGATGATCAGGAAATTGGACTCGTAATTTGATTATTTGGGCGAGTAATCTTGCAAATGCTACATTTCATGTAAAATGTAAACAGACATGAGACCACTTAGTTGGGGCATCAACTAAAACCATAAAATATCTAAACGGACCGGAGGATGGGTGAATTGGGCCACTAAAAACAAGGATTAGCATGAAAACATGAAATCATAGAAAATAAGCAAGATAAGAAAGATAAGAAAATATGAGAAAAGAAAATTAATGTATTTGTATAAATGACATCCTATAAATAGGACATGTACTACAACTTTAATAGATTTATTGAGACAAGAGATCCAATACTTGAAGTATAAATGTCTTTGATTTTATCATACATATTAGAATCAGGTCATACTTTAAAAAGTAACTTTTTTGCCACTTTGTGTGTAAATACAAGCTTAAGTACACGGTGTTAGTATTGGTGTCCTAGAGACAATACTTTATGATAAACAGTTAAAGATTATGTTTACTTGATTATTTAATTAATATTTATTATGTCTTTATTTACTGCGTTATAAATTGAAAGCATAATAAATGTCCTTGGAATATTAATGTGAATTATATATCTTTAAGTATGTGACCTAAAAATGAGATTATTTGAACAATATTATATTCCTAAAAGTCCCTAGTGGAGTATTATTATTTAAGGACAATAATAATGTAATAAGACTAGCATGTTTGTTGACTGATGACCACATCTCATTGGTCATAGGTATGGTGATACTAAAGTCAAGAATATAAGTGAAGGAATTTATGCACCAGCGGAAGCATTGAATAACATTTATTTGCATATATTCCTATGTATACATACATATAGATACTAAAACTATTTTATAAATTGAAGAATACCTCGACAGCTTTCCGGCAACAGCTAGAGAAGATCTTGTTCTTCAATCCTTGCAATCACCCCTCAAGTGTGAAGTGCTCTAAAGATATTCACCAATAATCAAACTAAAAGATGAAGGAGAAGGCTAGAGAGGAAATTAGGGTTGCCTCCCTTTTAAAATATTTCTCACAAATATTAGGATTAAAGTATTAGGGTTTATAATCATATATTTACAGGCAAATATCTCAGTTGAGATATTTTCTATAAATATCTTATTATTAATTCCTTTTTTAATTAATTAATCTTATTAATTAATTAGTTAATGATTAAAACTATTTTAATCATTAATTCATTTTTCTAAACTCTTTTAGAAAATTATTCTCTCTTCATATTTAATTACTTTAATTAAATATTTAATTAATAATATTAAGATCTTATCTTAAATAATTTATAATCAATTAAATCTTATTTAATTAATTTATAAAATTTGCTAAGTAATTATTTATTTCATAAATAAATAATGACTAGTTATTATTAATTATTCCTTCATCTATAATTTAATCTCTTTTATGGTGTGACTCTTTAGGTTCAATATTAAGCCGGTAGTAGAAATAAATAATAATAAACATTTTATTTATTATTTATATGAATTTATTAATTCATTAAATATAATTAATCTGATTAATTATATTTATTCTACATCGTGAGTGATGCTTCTCAATATATCGCGACTATCCAGATAATACGAAATCATTGCTTAGAATACTTAGAACCTGTCAGTAATTAGTTACCGTACAATTAATTCATTCTACCCTTCAATATCCCGATTAAATACAAGGCATGGAACTCGTGTCAAGCCTATCTAATTTAATCATATGATTTCTTATTCATAATGCAAAGTTCCTTTTAATGCAAATTAGAAACTCTTTCTAATTTCATTCACTGTGGTAAGAGATTCCTGAACTTGCATATCTAAGAATAACATAGGATATTCACTTCCTTTACTGGAAGGGGCAAATCCTTTATTGATCCGTTAACTATCTCCATACACAAATCACTATGCCCAGAATGGACCTAATGAATGTCCTAGAGACTAAGGACAAAACCAAAGCATAAATCATTGTGTACGAGATTACTCTAACGATCTCAAGTCTAAGGATACTTGTACAACTATTTACTTAATAAACAACTATCGACATGTGAGTAAACTCCATTAGTTGTTCTACTTATCGAATCATGTTCAGTGAACTTATTCCTTAATAAGCACCTACATACTATCTATAATGTCACCACACAAATGTCTATGAGAACAGACATCCTCCTAAGAGAGCTAGTATAGTATGTACTGATCTTTACGGATTTACCAATTTCAAATTAGTTATCCAATGATCAGGAACTGTTTAAGTCTAAAGCTATTATCTTCTAGATCTCATTATTACAATCTCATTATAATTCTAGAAGCTTTGCTCTAAATTATGGAACATCTTATTTAATACACTTGAAATAGATTAAGCCCGTAACATAAATACTTTATTATTATCAAATGAAATCAAATAAGAGTAGCATAAAGTTTTTCCTAACTCATCATACATGATAGGTTTTAGGTCAAACACTTTCAATCTCCCACTTGGCCTAAAGCCAATCATTCTGGTATCTAATACCCATCCGCTCCTTATGACGATCAAAATTTAACTGAGACAGCGGCTTCGTGAACGGGTCTGCTATGTTGTTATGTGTGTCAACTCTTTCGATCTTGACATCTCCTCTTTCAATGATCTCCCTAATCAAATGAAACCTCCGCAATATATGTTTGGTATTCTTGTGAGACCTCGGTTCCTTGGCTTGAGCTATTGCAGCGTTATTGTCACAATATAACACAATAGGCCCCTCTATGCCAGGAACTACTCCCAACTCAGAAATAAATTTCTTCATCCAAACAGCTTCCTTTGCATCCTCACTTGCAGCTATATACTCTGCTTCTGCTATGGAGTCAGCCGTCGTAGATTGCATACGACTTCTCCAACTAATCGCCCCACCCTTTAGAGTAAACACATACCCTGACATTGATGTACTATCATCACACTCTGACTGAAAACTAGAGTCAGTGTAACCCTCTATTTTCAACTAAGACCCACCAAAAAGAAGAAAAATATCCTTAGTCCTTCTCAAGTACTTAAGGATGTTCTTCACTGCTTTCCATTGGTCTTCACCTGGATTTGACTAATATCTGCTAGTCACACTAATTGAGTGAGCAACATCAGGTCTAGTACATAACATCGCGTACATGATAGATCATATTGCCGACGCATAAGGAATCCTACTCATACGCTCTCTTTCTTCAGGTGTCTTAGGAGACATCTTGTCAGAAAAAGAGACTACATGGCTCATCGGTATGAGACCTCTCTTGGAGTTTTCCATGCTAAACCTTTTAAGCACCTTATCGATGTACGTACCTTGGGTTAGACCTATCATTCTTCTTGATCTATCTCTATAGATCTTCATACCAAGAATGTAGGACGCTTCTCCCAAGTCCTTCATGGTGAAGTTCTTTGATAGCCACATTTTTACTAATTGCAGCATTGGTATGTCATTTCCTATTAAGAGTATGTCATCTACATACAAAATAAAAAATGTTACTGCTCTCCCACTAACCTTCTTGTAGACACATGGTTCATCTATGTTTTTGATAAAATCAAACTCTTTGATTGTCTCATCAAAACGGATGTTCCATCTTCGAGAATCTTGCCTTAACCCATATATGGTTCGTAGTAGCTTACATACTAGATGTTCATTTCCTTTGGAAATAAAACCCTTTGGCTGTGTCATATACACTTCTTCTTCAAGTTCCCCATTGAGGAAGGCCGTCTTCACGTCCATTTGCCAGATCTCATAGTCATAGTAAGCTGCAATAGCAAGCAAAATCCGAATTGATTTGAGCAAGGCTACAGGCGAAAAAGTTTCATCAAAGTCAATCCCTTGTCTTTGTTTGAATCCTTTTGCCACGAGCCTGGCCTTGTAGGTCTCTACCTGACCATTTGCTCCAATCTTTCTCTTGTATACCCATTTGCACCCTATAGGCTTCATATCCTTGGGTGCCTCTACCAAAGTCCATACATGGTTAGCATACATAGAGTCCATTTCGGATTTCATGACGACAATTTGCCATTTCTCTAGTCAACATTACTCACAGCCTCGTTGAAGGTCATAGGGTCGTCTCCATCAATGACCGCCAATTCATTGTCATTCTCAATGACAAGGCCATAATACATCTCAGGTTGGCGAGACACCCTTTGTGATCTACAGATGGGTTGTTCTACGGAAGGTTGTTCAATATGAACAGGTGTTTCTTCTTGAACCATAGTAGTTTGTTCTTCATAAACTTCATCAAGTTCAATCATGCTCCCACTATTCCCTTCAAGGATAAACTGTTTTTCCAGGAAGGTAGCATGTCGGGAGACAAACATCCTTTGTTCGGTGTAAAAGTAATACCCTAAAGTCTCTTTAGGATATCCTACAAACCTACATTTCATGGATCGAGATTCTAGCTTATCGGGGTCAACTTTCTTGACATAAGCCGGACATCCCCAAATCTTAACGTGCTTAAGACTCGGTTTCCTTTCTTTCCATATCTCATACGGAGTTTGAGGAACAGATTTGGAAGGCACCTTGTTCAATATATATGATGATGTTTCCAATGCATAACCCCAAAGTAATACTGGAAGATCTGTATAGCTCATCATGGATCGAACCATGTCCAAAAAAGTTCGATTTCTCATTTCGGATACTCCATTCAACTGGGGAGTGGCCGGAGGAGTCCATTGAGAGACTATACCATTTTCTTTGAGATAATTTAGAAACTCGCCACTTAAGTATTCACCTCCTCGATCTGATCGAAGGGTTTTAATACTATACTTGGTTTGTTTCTCTACTTCATACTTATATTCTTTGAACTTTTCAAATGCTTCGGATTTGTATTTCATCAAATACACATATCCAAATCTAGATCGATCATCTCTAAAAGTAATGAAGTATGAAAATCCACCCATGGCTTGCGTGGACATCGGCCCACACACATCTGTATGTACCAATCCAAGCAACTCCGCAGCTCTTTCTCCATGTCCACTAAATGGAGATTTGGTCATTTTGCCTAACAGACAAGACTCGCATGTAGGATATGATTCAAAATCAAAAAGTTTTAGTAACCAATTTCAAATTAGTTATCCTATGATCAGGAACTGTTTAAGTCTAAAGCTATTATCTTCTAGATCACATTATTACAATCTCATTATAATTCTAGAAGCTTTGCTCTAAATTATGGAACATCTTATTTAATACACTTCAAATATATTAAGCCCGTAACATAAATACTTTATTATTATCAAATGAAATCAAATAAGAGTAGCAGAAAGTTTTTCCTAACTCATCATACATGATTGGTTTTAGGTCAAACACTTTCAATAAGTGCATGTCTTAATGCATGACACTGGACAGACCCACTGTGAGAATCTATATGTTAATAAGTGTCATAAGAAATTCTCACTGTGATAATGATGTAATGATCCTTTGACTTGAAATCATTATATTTCTATGCGAGAATTAATATACTTTGATTACACTCAAAGTTACCTTAAACCGGGTAATGATAAAGGTGGACATTGGGTATGCTATGAATCATATGAGAAATATGAATGATAGATATATGATTTAATCCTCCTATTTTAGGAGTGATATTATTGGCCCCTTGATTGAGTGAGACTATAAAATGCATGGTCATGCTCAAATGTTGATTTGATTAATAGTCTACTCATTGATCAAGGAAACCCGGATTAAACATTGAAGATGATGACACAATACATGCCTCGAGTTTGATCTATAATATAAGGTTAAAGGGATTATATTACATTGTACATTATTCACGAATGGTTTAATTGAAACACCAATTATTATTATTATTTGGGTAGCAATGATGTATTAATAGATACCGCTCATTGTTTAAAATTTTATTATTAGGAAAAAAAATTATTGTCGACGTAATAATAACCTAAAGGGTCACACACAAAGAACGTTTAAACGGAGTGTTATTTAAATTATGAATTTAAATAATGTTATTATTATTAATTCAAATTTATTTAATTAATTAATTAAGTGAGACTTGATTAATTATATACATATTAGAATTCGAATTTAATAATAATATAAATCCGAAATCTGAATGGATTTTAAAAGATCCAATCAGATTAGGGTTTTGGCCCAACTCCCTCTCTCCCCTATATATACATAAAGATGTATAGTTTAGGGTAACAGTTTTATAATTTCGTTTTTGAGAAAAACCCTAGCAGCTCTACGTTTTTTAGAGGCTAGAGAAAGAGAGAGATAAAGAGGCAGAAACAGGCTAGTACCTAACTCTGGTGATCGTTAGACGATACGACGTTCGTGTGAATACCGATAGAGAGCAGATCTTTATGAAGGGTTGCTATGATTCATCGCTTCTGGACCTCTGTAATCATCATAAAGAAAGCTTTAATAAGGTATACATCTTATTCTCCATTATCATCCGCCAATTATACACAGATCCTGTATTTGGGATTCGTTATTTTTTTGTATTTAGCATAATTTCGTTGCGTATATATGCCCGGATCCCAACAAAGGTATCAGAGTTACGTGTATAATAGGATGACTTGGTTACGTGTTTAACAGTTGTTCAATACATTCTAGTATGTATATGATCTGCCATGTATGTATATTGATACTGCCTTTGTATGAGATATAATATACATGTTGTCATGTTGATGTATGATTAAAACAGTTACATAATGTGTATCTGGTTATTCATACGATGAGTACATAGATGATGATATTAACATGTTAATGATTTGCCATGACTGATTTATATGCCTTATTGCGATTTGTATATTATGCATGAGGGTCAGTTTGTATAGTAATATAAACTGGTGGATAGATTGTGTTGAACATGATCTGTTAACTGGGATATGATCAGTGTGTATATAATACATGCTTATGAAACTGTATAAGATGGAGTGGGGAAAAGACCAACATATATGATCTGGTCTTCGAAAATAAAAAAAATTCAGACCCCAGTCGGGGACTATCGCCCCCGGACCCCGCTCGGGGCTGCCGTCCCGGACCCCGTCTGGAGGCTGCCGCCCCCAGACCCTGCCCGGGGCTGCCGCCCCAGGACCCCCACAATATTGTTCATGTTCTTTTTGTGTACTTGAGCATGGTGCTGGTTATGGCCTTTAGACCCCTAGATTAATGGTTTTGGTTTTGGTTTTATAAATACGACTTGCATGTCGTTTTCTTAATTCTTGTAATTGTTTAACCTCGAATGTAACTCGAGTTTTCTTATGCAAGTACATTAGTATTGGTTGTATTCAATTTTTCCATGTAATATACTTGAAGATTGAAGGATGATCCAAGAAGAGGAGCAAGCACCCATGGATACAAGAAGAATGAAGACATGTAATTGTATTTATATTTTACCACCATAGATTGACTTTGATCCTTTCATTAGCTCGAAAGGATCACATAGGAAAGGGGTCATAACAAAGCACGTTTACATACTGCACTTTATATATTGATGTATGAATGTTAGTGTAGAATAGTTAATGATGCGTGCTTTAATTAGATTAATCATGTATGTGTGTATTAGATATGACTCCCGTGCCATGCTTGTTTAAACAAGAGAAAATCTGTAAAGACTGAAGATTTTAAAATTGAACAAACGATCATGAGATTCTTGTGTTTATGAAACACGGTATTGAATATGAATTTTCATTTTTCTGATATGGGGAGATTGTCAACAACGGATTATTAATTTAATTTGTAAGAAAGTTGGGTTTTAAGTGAGACCGCTTGTGACTTCTCCGACGATCTGGAAATCAAACCATTGACGAATATTGAAATGGATTATTTAATCAATGAAAAATTGAGAATCTTTTTATGATGGGATCATGATCGTTAAATAATAAATCCCTAAATAAATAATAAGTTAATATAGATGCCTTCCAATATTTATACACATTAAGATCTAGATTGAGAAGGAGTGGGTTTGCCAAAGTAAAGTGTTCTTATCAATCATGGGAAAATGTGAAAGTAATTGTACTTTATTTATTAGACGTTGGGTCTAACTTAACTAAATCATCACAATAGGATTGTGGGTTTAGAGGCATAGAGTTTGGTGAGATTTATTGGATAAATGTGTACAAAGGGTTGTTCCACCAAACTATCCAAGAGTTATATGTGATATAATTAACAAATGTTGTCTACCTAAATATTGATTTGGGTGTATTAGCCAATGCTATCATGAAACATGGATGAAATATGGATCTTAGCTCGCTAGAAAGATTTGATGAAATACTTTCCGAATTAATAGTTAGGGCTATTGATTTGAATAAAATAGTGGGAGATATATATTATGAATGTATATGATAATCACTTGAACATAATTAAAATTATGCAGACTAACTAAATTTATGCATTTTAACATTGTAGATATTTAAATAGCAAACAATAAAAATACTTTCTCCGTACGAGCAACCCTTGAGAAGGACAAACTGACAGGAACTAACTTTCTTGATTGGTATAGGAATTTGAGGATTGTCCTCAGGCAAGAGCGTAAGCTCCACGTCATTGAAATTCCTTCTCCTACTCCTCCTGCTAAGAATGCAACTCGCGCTCAATAAAATGCTTATCAGAAGCATATTGGTGGTGTGACTGATGTGGCATGTCTCATACTAGCAACCATGAGTGCTGAGATTCAAAAAAAACATGAGCATATGAATGTTTATGAGATGATTAAACACCTTCAAAGGATGTTTGAAGGACAGACTCATCAAGAAAGGTTCGACACGAGCAAAGCACTATACGCTTGCAAGTAGGGAGAGCATGAACCTGATCAACCACATGTTTTGACGATGATAGGTTATATTGGGTATCTTGATACTTTGGGCTTCCCGATTGGTCTGGAAGCTCAGATTGACTTAATCTTATAATCTCTGAACAACAACTACACTCATTTTGTTATGAACTACAATATGAATGAGATAGACAAAACACATACTGAATTGTTGGCTATGTTGCGAACTGCTGAAACCAACATGAAAAAGGCCGAACCTGCTCCCATATTGATGGTGAACAAGAAAGGTAAGGCTAAAAGAAAAGGTATATGGAAGGGAAAGAAGAAGATTGGATCTGATTCTGCTCCCAAGCCAAAGGCTAATCCCAAACAGGCTTTAAAGCCTAAAGGTGCTGTTGCAAAGGGTGATTGTCACTTCTGTGGTAAACCAGGACATTGGAAGAGAAACTGTCATGCTTATTTGGAGGGTCTGAAGAAACTAAAGTCTGTTCAGATTTCTGATTCAGGTATTTATGTTATAGAAGTCAATCTGTCTACTTCTACATTATGGGTATTGGATACTAGATATGCTTCTCATATTTGTATAAATGTGCAGGAACTACAAAGGAGTAGGACTTTGGCTAAGGGAGAGGTCGACCTATGAGTTGGCAATGAAGCAAAGGTTGCTGCTTTAGCTATAGGGACTTATCATTTATCATTGTCCACTGGGCTTATTTTAGAACTTGAGAATTGTTTTTACGTGCCTGCAATTTGCAGAAACATTATTTCAGTTTCTTGTTTGGACAAGAAAGGTTTTGCTTTTTCAATTCAGAACAAATGTTGTTCATTTTCTTTGAATAATGTTACCTATGGGGTTACATGTTTGTTTAACGGTTTATATGTTCTTAATTTAGACACTCCTATCTATAATGTGAATAACAAACGTCTTAAAACTAATGACTCAAATCAAACATACCTTTTGGCACTGTCGTTTAGGCCATATAAATGAGAAGAGCATTTCCAAGTTACATAAAGATGGATATTTGGATAAGTTTGATTTTGAATCATACGAAGCATGTGAACCCTATGTCGTTGGAAAAATGACTAAAGATCCTTTTACTAAACAAGGTAAAAAGGCCACTGAACGATTAGAACTAATACATAGTGATGTATGTGGTCCTATGTGTACTATGGCAAGAGGTGACTTTTACTACTTTATCACATTTACTGATGATTTCAGTAGATATGGATATGTGTATCTTATGAAGAACAAATCTGATTCTTTTGAAAAGTTCAAAGAATACAAAGCTGAAGTAGAAAAGCAGACTAGCGGAAGTATTAAGACTCTATGATCTAATCGTGGGGGAGAATACTTAAGCCATGAATTTAAGAGTTTCTTAAAAGAGTGTGGTATCGTATCACAACTCACTCCTCACGGAATACCACAATGGAATGGAGTTTCTGATAGGAGAAATCGTACTTTGCTGGACATGGTGCGATCGATGATGAGTCATGCAGATCTTCCAATTAGTTTTTGGGGCAACGCCCTGGAGAAGGCTGCTCATACACTTAACCGAGTTCCTACTAAAATGGTTCAGAAGACTCCATATGAGATATGGACTGAGAAATGTCATAGCATGTCATTTATGAAAATATGGGGGTGCAAGTGGGTTTTCAAGAAGAAGACCGACATGGATTGTAATGTACAGACCTACAAGGCACGATTGGTGGCAAAAGGTTTCAAGAAATTCATGGTATTGACTATGATGAGACTTTTTCACCAGTGGCTATGGTCAAGTCCATCAGGATTTTGCTTGCTATAGCTACTTACTATGATTATTAAATCTGGCAAATGGATGTCAAAACCGCTTTCTTAAATGGGAGCCTTGAAGAAGATGTGGATGTGTACATGACACAGCTTGAGGGTTTTGTTGATCCAAAGCATGCTGGAAAGGTATGTAAGTTGCGTCGATCTATTTATGGATTGAAACAAGCCTCGAGGAGATGGAACATTCGTTTTGATGAAATCGTCAAAGAGTTTGGGTTTATTCAAAATGAAGATGAACCATGTGTTTACAAGAAGGTTAGTGGGAGCAATGTAGTATTCCTAGTATTATATGTTGATGACATATTAATAATAGGGAATGACATTCCTTCTTTACAGGATGTTAAGACTTGGTTGAGTAAAAATTTCTCAATGAAAGACTTAGGCGATGTGACCTATATATTAGGTATCATGATCTATAGAGATAGATCAAGAAGATTGATTGGCCTAAGTCAGAGTATATACATTGACAAAGTTTTGCATCGATTTGGGATGCAACATGCTAAAAGGGGATATGTTCCGATGTCTCATGGGATATCGATCTCTAAAGAAAACAGTCTTAAGTCATTGGATGATAAGGACCGTATGAGTAAAGTTCCATATGCGTCGGCAATTGGTTCTATAATGTATACAATGATATGTACTCGTCCTGATATCTCGTATGCTTTGAGCATGACGAGTAGATACCAGTCTAATACAGGTGAAGGTCACTGGACTGCATTCAAGAATATTCTTATGTACTTGAAAATGACTAAAGATCAATTCTTGGTATATGGAGAAGAGGAAAAGCTGGTTGTAAAAGGTACACCGATGCTAGTTTCCAAACAGACAAGGATGATTCGATCTCTCAGTCTAGTTTTGTATTTTGTCTAAATGGAGGTGCTATAAGCTGGAAAAGTTTAAAGCAAGAGACGGTTGCCGATTCTACAATGGAGGCTGAGTATATTGCTGCCTGTGAAGTAGCCAAGGAGACTGTCTGGATTCAGAATTTTATTACAGGTCTTGGTGTGGTTCCTTCGGTCGCAGATCCGATACATTTATACTGCGATAATAACAGAGCCATTTCACAGGCTAAGGAACCAAGGTCTCATTCCCGAATAAAGCATATACTTAGACAATATCATCTTCTTCAAGAGATTAATAATCGAGGGGATATACATATATGTAAAGTGCATACAAATAAGAACATTGCAGATCCACTGACCAAGGCTTTGTCGCAGCAGAAGCACGAAGGTCATACTAGTTTCATGGGTATTAGATACATGAGAGATTGACTCTAGTACAAGTGGGAGATTGTTAGTATTGGTGTCATAGAGACAATACTTTATGATAAACAATTAAAGATTATATTTACTTGATTATTTAATTAATATTTATTATGCCTTTATTTACTGCGTTATAAATTGAAAGCATAATAAATGTCCTTGGAATATTAATGCGAATTATATATCTTTAAGTATGTGACTTAAAAATGAGATTATATGAACAGTATTATATTCCTAAAAGTTTCTAGTCGAGTATTATTATTTAAGGAAAATAATAATGCAATAAGACTAGCATGTTTGTTGACTGATGACCACATCTCATTGGTCATAGATATGGTGATACTAAATTCAAGAACATAAGTGCATGTCTTAATGCATGGCACTGGACAGATCCACTGTGAGAATCTACATGTTAATAAGTGTCATAAGAAATTCTCACTGTGATAATGATGTAATGATCCTTTGATTTGAAATCATTATACTTCTATACGACAATTAATATACTTTAATTATACTCAAAGTTACCTTTAACCGGGTAATGATAAAGGTGGACATTGGGTATGCTATGAATCGTATGAGAAATTTGAATGATAGATATATGATTTAACCCTCCTATTTTAGGAGTGATATTATTGGATTCTTGATTGAGTGAGACTATAAAATGCATGGCTATGCTCAAATGTTGATTTGATTAATAGTCTACTCATTGATCAAGGAAACCCGGATTAAACGTTGAAGAGGATGACACAATACATGCCTCGAGTTTGATCTATAATATAAGGTTAAAGGGATTATATTATATTGTACATTATTCACGAAAGGTTTAATTAAATCACCAATTATTATTATTATTTGGGTAGCAATGATGTATTACTAGATGTCACTCATTGTTTATAATTTTATTATTAGAAAATAAAATCATTGCCAACATAATGATAACCTAAAGGGTCACACTTAAAGAACGTTTAAACGGAGTGTTATTTAAATTATGAATTTAAATAATGTTATTATTATTAATTCAAATTTATTTAATTAATTAATTAAGTGAGACTTCATTAATTATAAACATATTAGAATTTGAATTTAATAATAATATAAATCCGAAATCTGAATGGATTTTAAAAGGTCCAATCAGATTAGGGTTTTGACCCAAGTCTCTATCTCCCCTATATATACATAAAGATGTATAGTTTAGGGTAACAGTTTTATAATTTCATTTTTGAGAAAAACCCTAACAGCTCTACGTTTTTGAGAGGCTAGAGAAAGAGAGAGACAAAGAGGCAGAAACAAGCGAGTACCTAACTCCGGTGATCGTTAGACGATACGACGTTCGTGTGGATACCGATAGAGAGCAGATCTTTGTGAAGGGTTGTTGTGATTCATCGCTTCTGGACATCTGTAATCATCATAAGGAAAGCTTTAATAAGGTATACATCTCATTCTCCAAAATCATCCGCCAATTATACACAGATCATGCGTTTGGAATTCGTTATTTTTTTATATTTAGCGTAATTCCGTGCGTATATATGCCCGGATCCCAATACACGGCTCCGTGTATGCTATAAACAGATCAGAATTAGCTATATCCATATCCGAATCCATTTAAATTTTTTGGATTCAGATCGGATCGTATCGGGAGTCGGATATTTTATAGGTCGATCAATATCCAATCCTAACGCGGATAATCAGATCGGAGATCCGATCCATTTAAAAAATTTTAAAATTAAAATATATTATTATAGAATTTGAGAGAACAAAAAATCCAACTTTCTCTTTATAAAACAGATATGTTCGAATTACTTCAAATAACATAAGTTCAATGTAAATAATATCGGAAACAACTTCAACACAATCATCTATGTCTAAATGATTCACAACTTGCACAAATTTTTGTTTTCCGTAGGGGAATTTTGACAAATATCTTACAGTACCACGGATGTTATCCAAAAATGGTTTAATTTTAACCGGGCTATCTTGAACAACTAAATTTAGAATATGGGCACTGCAACGGACGTGAAATAAATCACCACCATATGGAATTCTATCGGAAAGTCAAGTTTTCAAATGTCTCACCATCGAATCATTTGACGAAGCATTATCAACTACCATTGAAAACACCTTCTTGTCTAAATTCCATTACATGATTAATTGTGATATAAATCGAAACAAAGACTCTACATCATGTGGGTAACTGATATATCACTACAAGAAAAACTGAAACAGACAACACTTATCAGACAACGGTCGGCAGTAAAAGCATTGTTTGAAATTTTCACACAACGGTTTTTTTTTTTGCAAAATCTGTCTGTTGTCTGAAAGAACTTCCACAACGGTTTCTAAAACCATTGTCTATTAGAAGGAGTAAAGCAAAGGCTTTACACAACGGAATTATAAAACTGTTGTCTGAAGAAACTTCAGACAATGGTTTTGCAAACCGTTGTTAGAATCAGACAAGTGTTTTACTTGTATGTGGACTATACTTAATTCACACAACAGTTTCTGCATACCGTTGTCCAATTGCTGTCACACAATTGTTTAGGTTACATAAACCGTTGTCTGATAGATTTAAAAATTTTAAAAAAATAATATAAAGAAGTTAACCCCCTGCCAAAGTTTCAAAGGCAAAACCAATCAATACTGCATACATTAACACTAATTCACAAGAACATTCTGTAGTTTGCAATTTCAAAGGCAAAACCAAGCAAACATAGCAGCCAACCATTCAAAGTACATAAATAAAATTACATCAAGAAAGTAAAATTTGTTCATCAACATCTCGCATGTAACTATAGTCATCCTCCTCAAGCAAATCAACGTCCGGTAAATTAGGCACAAAACACTCATTCTCAAGTTGTACCTCTACGGATCCCTCATCTTCTTCATCATTAACTTCATAGTAGTTCTTCTCGGGTAATTTTAACACCACGGACCATAATTTCTCAAGGGGATCGTCTATGTAACATACTTGCTTGACATGTTTAGCCAACACAAATGGATCGTTAAAAAACCCCAACCTATTCAAATTAACCAATACATACCCCAAGTCATCTACCTTAGTCCCTCTGTTCAAATCTACCCACTTGCACTGAAAAATAGGGATCCTAAAGTTTTCATAATCCAGCTCCCATATACTAGTTATAACTCCATAAAATAGTTGTGAAGCATGCTCAAAATTTTTATCCTCCTCCACAATCATTGTATCAGCTTGTACACAGACGCCGCTACATTGAACTTGACGCGTGTCATCCCGATCCTTAGTACTGAACGTAACCCCGTTCACTTTGTAGCCACTGAACGTGGGGACATCCTTGTTAGGCCCATCTGCAATCCATCTTAGCTCCTTCGGTACCTCTTCTCCAGCATTTAAATCCAAATCAATCTGCCAAAAAATTGTTGATTCATGTCAACTATTTTTATCAGAAAAATGCATTAATTTTTAACAAAAATGCACATAATACCTTCTCTTTGAACCAATTAGGGAATGTGTCATTTTGCTTATTTTTTAGCCATATTGCATCATTTTCATGTTCCGGAAATTTGGACATCAAGAATGACATGTGTTCACTGCAGAAAATTATTAATGTCAAAAAGGTGCAGAAAATGAAAGACATAATGAATAAACAATTCTTGACTTACTCAAAAAATGGCATAACTGCAGTAGTATTTTGTAGGACGCATAAGTGTGCTGCGTGCAAATCAGTGTTGCTCGGGGTGATGATGGTTGCACCAGATAATGGCCTCGAAGTGGTGTCTTGCATATGCCCACCATTTTTGGGCACCCCAATAGTCCTTTCTTCATGATCAACTAAACACTCAACTGCCTCCTCTGCGATATATGCCTCTGCAATGCAGCCTTCCGCACGAGCCCGGTTTCTTATATATCCCTTGAATGTCTTCATATATCTCTCAAACGGATACATCCACCTAAGAAAAATTGGTCCGCAAAGCTCCACTTCTCTTACAAGATGAACCGATAGATGAAACATTACATCAAACAACGAAGGAGGGAAGTATTTTTCTAGGTGACACAAAGTTTCTACTAATTGTGATTGCATTTTCTCTAACTTATCGACCTCTATAACTTTACTGCATATTGCTTTGAAAAAGAGACAAAACCGAATGACAGTGTTCCTTACCTTTTTTTCCAGTGAGGACCGAATTGCAATTGGGAGCAAGTGATGCAAAATCATATGACAATCGTGAGATTTCATTCCAGTAAGTCGGAGAGTTTCCATTGATACAAGACTCCTAATGTTAGAACAAAAACCATCAGGCAGCTTCATTCCAAGAAAGGAGGAGCAAACAACTTTTTTTTCAACATGAGTTAAGTTCCAAGACGCTAATGGTAACTTCTCCTTTTTCCCCGGTTTTTTTGGCCTTAGCTCTGTTCTGATTCCCATTTCAGCCATGTCAAGACGGACAGCTTCCTTATCTTTTGTCTTCTTTGGGATATTAAGCAATGTACCAAGTAAAGCTTCACATATGTTTTTCTCCATGTGCATCACATCAAGAACATGTCTAACAGGCAAAACCATCCAATACTCAAGATCGAAAAATATAGATACCTTCTTCCAAATAGGTCTGTCGTCGCCCTTTTTAAATCGAGGTTGCTGTTGTGTCTTACCAAACACATGGCCCTTTAAATGTTGTGTTCTTTTAAGCACCTCCTCTCCGGTTAATGGAACTGGGGCTGTTTCATTTTCCACGGTGTTATCAAACTCCTTTTTCTGCCGGCGATATGGATGAAAAGGTGGAAGCCACCTCCGATGCCTCATGACCACACACTTACGGTAATTTTTCAACCTTGTAGCTTTTGTATTATCAACACAAACTGGACACCCATTATACCCTTTGACAATGTTTCCCGACAAGTTACTATAGGCTGGATAATCACTAATTGTCCACAACAAAATACCTCTAAGCAAAAAGTACTCCTTTTTATATGCATCATAAACTTGTTTCCCTACCCATAGCTTTTGTAGATCTTCGATAAGCGGTTGAAGAAATACATCAATATCATTACCAGGTTCCTTTGGCCCCGATATCAATAAACAGAGCATAATATACTTTCTTTTCATACAAAGCCACGGTGGAAGATTGTATATTGTCATCAAAACTGGCCAACAAGAGTAATCTATATTTGTGCTGTGAAAAGGATTAAATCCATCCGAGGATAACGCTAACCTTAGGTTTCTTGAATCTGAAGAGAATTCTGGCCACTTTGCATCAACTTCTTTCCATGTTTTTGAATCTGCTGGATGTCTTAATTTATCATCCCTGATTCTTTCTGTGTCATGCCAAGTCAAGTCCTTGGCTGTTTGAGGCGAACTGAACAAAGTCCTCAAGCGGGGTATCAATGGAAAATACCACAAGACCTTCGCGGGAACACCTTGTAATTCATCTCCTTTTTTGTTCAACTTCCACCTAGAGGCTTTACAAATACGGCAACTTGTCTCATCTTCATCCCTCTCGCCACGGTATAATAGACAATCATTCGGACACACGTGAATTTTCTCATACTCCATCCCTAAAACACACAAGCTTTTCTTCGCTTCACTGAATGATGAAGGAAAAGTGTTTCCTTTTGGGAGCATGGACCCAACCAAGAGTAGCATTTCAGAGAAGCCACAATCGGATATTTGATGTTTTGATTTCAGATTGTAAAACTTCACTAAAGCCTTCATCTTGGTAAATTCTTCGCATCCCGGATATAGGGGTTCATGTTCATATTGAACATGGTTAAATAAATCCGAGGATGCTAGGGAAGCATCATCTTCACTATCTGCATTCTCTGTATCCATCGGAATTTGATCCACTATTTCTGAACTGTTGGTCTTTTCAGCGGTGACCGGACTTTCTTCTGCATTCATTTCTCCATGCCAAATCCAACATGTGTAGGTCGGATCGATACCATGTTGGAAAAGATGATTTTTTACAACTCGAGCTGACCACGATTTACTGTGTGCACATCTCATACACGGACAACTAATTTTGTTTTCATCACATCCGTTCTCAAATGCAAACAACAGTAATTCATCAACTCCATCCGCAAACTTTCTTGTTCTTCTATCAGCCTTTACCCACGATCGATTCATCTTTTAAGTAAAATAACATTAAGTCAGATCAAATGATATTCTTAGCAAGCCAAAGCAAGCCAGTACTAAGCATATATAAAACAGAGCAATAATAGTCTTGATGCTAAGTACTTAATGCTAAGTCTTGACCACCAGCAACTGCACTTTAGTTAAAGTACTAGTGCCTTTGCACTTCACAAATTCTAGACTTAAAGTACACAAGTTCTAGTGTTAAGCAACTGCATAAACAAATTCTGGACACCTTTCACTCAAAAAATAAACAAACAATTTTATCATTACAACTGCATAAACAACTGCATCATTACACAAAGGCATCAATAAACAAATGCTAAAGTTCATGCAATTTTATCAATTTGTTTAAACAAAATAAAACAATAACACAAGTTATGAACCCTAATTCTTATATCCCTAATTCGAAGGCAATGAAGCTTAATTCGAGACAGGGAGATGTGGTACCTGAAGATGTTTATATACAAACACAAATCGAGAAAGAGAGAGACAGAGAGAGCGGGGGGTGGGGGAAGAATTTGGGGGGCGGGACTGAAATTTTGGGAGAGACGAAGTGGGGAGCGGGGGGACAGAGATTTTGGAGGAGTTAATGAGGTATTAACAAAATTTTAATAAAAGCAGAGGTCTGTACCTCTACTTCTTTTAAAAGTAGAGGTTTGTACTTCTACTTTCTTCAAAACGTAGAGGTACTGAATATATTACATTATGTTTGTACTTAAATAATAATAAAAAATAATTAATATATATTATTATGAGCGGCACTTATAATTTAGTAAAGGGGGGGAAATTTTGGGAAAATTTTGGTTAAGGGGGAAAAGAATTTTACATATAATTTTATAAATAATAAAATATATAATTTTTTTGTTAATATATACTAGCTTAAAATCCATGTGAAACACGGATTTATATTATAAACACGTACAAGAACGATTTCTTTTTTCTTAATTTCTTGTACACATCACTAAAATCATTAGATATTAACATCTGTACGGTTGGATCGTCGAAAAAAAAATTAAAAAAAATATTATTCCAAAATAATACTAGTTTGACCAAGCAGTACTTTAACAGTTGACCGTTAAAATATCATACATGAATGATTTGTTTTTTTCTAATTTTTTCTACACATCACTAAAATCAGTATATAACATCATCCGTACGGTTGGATCGTCCAAAAATATTTTTTAAAAAATAGATCATGTTCAATCGGTACGACACTAGTTAGAGGGAGTAGTACTTTTGACGGATTTATATTATAAACACGTACAAGAACGATTTCTTTTTTCCTAATTTCTTGTACACATCACTAAAATCATTAGATATTAACATCTGTACGGTTGGATCGTCGAAAAAAAAATTAAAAAAAAAAATTATTCCAAAATAATACTAGTTTGACTAAGTAGTACTTTAACAGTTGATCGTTAAAATATCATACATGAATGATTTGTTTTTTTCTAATTTTTTCTACACATCACTAAAATCAGTATATAACATCATCCGTACGGTTGGATCGTCCAAAAATATTTTTTAAAAATTAGATCATGTTCAATCGGTACGACACTAGTTAGAGGGAGTAGAACTTTTGGCGGATTTATATTATAAACACGTACAAGAACGATTTCTTTTTTCTTAATTTTTTGTACATACCGATTTCAATCGGTATCTATCACAAATACTTATAACATGTTTGGGGGAAGAAAGTGAATTGTATTTGATTAAAATATTTATAATTTAATATAATATATTTTTTTCTAATAATTAATTTGTAACTAATATATTTAATAAATATTCATAATTTATCACAAATACTTCAAATCTTATGATAATTTGTATCTATCAATTTTTTTTAATATTACCTTATTTAATATTAAACATATTTAAAATCATAACTTTTATACTAAAATTGATAAAAATCAAAAAAATTATTTAGCAAAAAAAAAATAAATCAAAAAAGAGATCTAAATCCAACCGTTAATTAACTTTCTTCCCCCCCCAAATTTCCCAAAACACAATTCACTTTCTTCCCCCCGAAATTTCCCCCCAATTCACTCTCGTCTCCATCGCCGGTGATTTCGATTCTCCGACTCCGTCTCCGTCTCCGTCTACGTCTCCATCATCGGTACACACCTCTCTCTCACTCTCTCTCTCACTATCTCTCTAACTCTCTCTCTCTCACTATCTCTCTTGCTCTCTCTACTGTCCTCTCCCTCACCCCCTCTCTCTCTCTTGCTCTCTCTATTGTCCTCTCCCTCACCCCCCTCTCTCTATTGCCCTCTCTCTGACCCCTCTCTCTCTATTGCCCTCTCTCTCTGTCTCTCTCTCACCCTCTATCTTGCTCTCTCTCTCTCTATTGCCCCCTCTCTCTCCTGCTCTCTCTCTGTCTCTCTCTCACCCCTCTCTCTTTTACTCTGCATGCACTTGGTTTATTGTTTATGAATGATTTTTGTGCATTAGGGTTTTTGTGCTGTTTTGTTTGGTTTATTCTTGTGCTTTGTGAAGTAATATATATATTGTGTTGTTTCGTTTGGCTTAATATTTTGTGAAATGTGTGTAATATTTTGTGTTTTGACCTTTAATTCAAGAAACAGGGACATTGGGTGCTAATTCCTAAATTTAATTATATGCTCAAATCTCAGTTAATGATATGCTAATTCCTAATGATATGCTAATTCCTAAATTTAATTATATGCTAATTCCTAATATTATTTATGTGGTATGTAGATTAATATGGCGCCTTCGAAGAAGCCACGATCTGCTCCAAATAAAACCGCGTCTTGCCTTATGAAGGCTTTAAAGAGGAATAGTAGCCTGGTCACTGGTGCGGTAAATAAGGAGGTGAAGAAGAAGGCTACTTCTACTACGTCCTCTCCTGAATCGGTAAAGAATAAGGCTATTTCTACAACTCTGCAACAGCAACTGTCCAAGACGAAGAAGAGGAAACGAGAGGCAGAACCTGTGCCTACCAAAACCAAGGGACTTGGGCTTTTAAAACGGGGTGCTGTTACAATGCATAGGATTGTTAGGCGGAAGATGTTGGGCATCAAGTACACGGTGAATTTTAATGCAAAAGGGGAGCCGTACGGCAAGGCAGCCACAGAGATGCAGTCTTATATCGGGGTTCTTGCGAGATCTAAGGCCCCGATTTGGTATGATTCTTGGAAAAAAGTTCCGGCTGAAAGAAAAAAAAAGATTTGGGATTGTGTTCAGGTAAAATAAATACCATCTCACTGTGTGTATTTTTTATTCTTGAATCTTGACTAATTGATTTATGTTTGTACCAGATGGCATTTGAAGTACCATCAACAGCGAGGAAGGTGGTGCTTAATTCTGCGTGCCGAAAATGGAGGGAGTTTAAGAGCCGTTTATCTACCCGTTATGTCCTGGCATATCGTGATCAGCCCGAGTTGCTAGAAAGTCCTCCAGCTGACTACTCATTCATTGAGAAGCCGCACTGGGACATGTTTGTTGCCAACCGTTTATCTAATGAGTTCCTTGTAAGATTTTCAATTTGTTTAACGTGATTACATAAAACCAAATATATTTAGTGGTACATCTTTGTTGATAACTTCTTTTGTGTTTTTATGAAGGAGGTACATACCGAGCAGAAAAGGCGAAGGGGTATGTATGCGTACGATCACTACTTGTCTCGGAAGGGTTATGCCAACCTGGAACAGGAGTTGGTTAGTGATCTTTATACATTATATTATTTTTCCCATGACATTTTTGATTATGTTTTGATATTTACTTCCCTTGTCTGTTCATACATGTAGTCTGGTGGTGATCCTGAATTTGAAATAGATCGATCCGATACTTGGGTTCTTGCCCGGCAGGATCAAGACGGGAATTTCAAGTCAAATGATGTTGCTACTATTGCTGCGAATATTGTATGTTATTCATTTCTATTGTGCTTCAATTTCCTTGTGAGCATAATATATGCATTGTTAGTTAACTTAATATATGTTTTATTCATTTTTTAGGCTGAGATGAAGAAGAGAGTCAGTGCTGGGGAAGTGACACTGGAAGGCACTGAGGATGTCTTGACCAAGGTGCTCGGTAACCCTGAGCACCGAGGACGAGTACGTGGCCAGGGATGCCATGTTAAGCAGTCTGTGTATTTTGATCTTCCAAAACAGAAAAGGAAAGGCAAGTCGATTGAGGAAAAGATCCAAGAGGGAATTCAGAAGTACATGGCAGAGGAAAAAGACAAGATTATTAAAGAGCGCGATGCATTTTGGGCTGCAGAAATGGAAAAGATGAATGCCGCTTTACATGCAAAAAATGTTGTGTTTGATGGGAGCCCGAATATTGGATCACAACAGGCAAGTTGTTCCAAGGGGGGGCAAGTTAATAATTTGGACATTGAAGGTGTAAAGAAGAAACTTGAACTCGTGGGTGATCAAGTTACTGCTGATAAAAAGAAAGATGTTGGTGAGGAGAAAGTCATTGATGAGGTTCAAGATGTTGACAATGATGAGGGTGATTATCATTGGGAGTTGACAATAGCTGGCTCGAGCAATGTTGTTGCTTATGCAACAGTTGATATGGAAAGCGATGTTCTTCATGGCAAGCCACTTGGAAAGAAGAATGCACGAGTCTCGATTACTCGTGTAATGAATGGAGATGCACCGATTCCTTATCCAATCAATGATGAAATCTTGACTGTGCAACAAGCTGTCGGAACGTACATTGCATGGCCGAAAAGCAATATTTTGAAAGTGAAGACAAATACTGCTCCAGTGAAAGGAAATCTGAAGGTTAACTACTAAACTTGAATATAACCTTTTCAATTATTTTTTCTTGGCTTTAAATATTAGAAGTCTTTAGAAGTAAAGACTAAGTACTTACTTTCAGTTTACATTCCGTTGGATATTCTGTTCTTTCATTCTAGTATGCATAATTGCATTCCTAATTTTTTTCAGGGAGGGAAGAAACTTACTGAAAAGAAGTTTAAAAAGGTGGCTGAATGTGTCTCACAACCAGAGTTGGTCGCTAAGATGGGTCCTGAATTCCACCAGTCACTAAATCATTTGTGGCTCTGGGCAAGTGACACATTAAAGGATGGTCGTACGTTGGCTTTTAAATTACATGAAGATGCTTTTGGATCAAGTAAGAAGAATGTTATGTTCTTATCTGACGTGCATGCTCTGTGCTTTGGAGGAGAAATATCAGGATCAACCATTTGCTATTTCATCAAGTAAGTATTATTAAGTTCTGTTAAAATTTTCAATAATTAGGATCTTACCTTATACTTGCGAATTTATCCAGTTTTCTGACTTGTAAACTCAAATATTAATTTTTGGAAAAATAGACAACTTCAAAGTTATATCGTAAAAGGGCCTAATTCTTTACTTTTTTATGTACAGTTTACTGCATATTTATTTGAGAAAGCACAAGATGACCGACATGATATCGTTTGTTGATCCTGCTGTCACTGGCTCTAAAAATTGTGATACAGCAGGGGAGAGGTCGCACCATCTTGCTGAACGGTTCAAGACTGCCAAACCAGGCCAGCTCTTTCTTTTGCCATATCATGATATGTGAGTAATTGTATTTCTAATTTAATTTTCACCGTCTATGTTATTAATATCCAAATGGGCATCTCAGTCGTAACAAATATTATTTTTTGGACTTGTATTACTTTCAAATATGCATTTCTTCACTACCAAAGAAAAATAATTATATTACATGTTTAAGTGCTAATAATTGACTTATAATATTATACCTAATTTACAATATATATGTTTCCGACGGGGTCATTGTAGGAACCATTGGGCGCTCACCGCTGTTAATCCCGAGTCACAATTAGTCTACCACATGGACCCATTGAAGCGTCGAATTACAGCTGAAGAATGGAGAGAAGTGGTTGACAAGTGAGTGTGATAGTATTATTTCTGTTCTTTATATTAATGAGAAATGTCGTAATGCGAATTTATATTTTTTTTGTAGTGCCATTAATCTTTACAAGGATGCTGGGAAGAAGATTGCGAAGAAGAAGATCATATGGGAGAATCTTGCGGTATAATTATTTCTTGGCCGCCCGTTATTCTTATATTAGTTTCTCGGATATATGTATGGATATATATCTGTAATTGTTGCTTCATATATGAGTTAATATTTATATAAATATTTTTCAGGGTGTTCCTCTCCAATCCGGGACCAAGGACTGTGGTCTGTTTATCATGCGATATATGAAGGAAATATGTCTTGATAAGGAGCTCAAATTTGTTTCAAAGGTATAAATTTTTTAATTTTGTCATCTTTTGTGTTCTTCTTTTCTATGTTGAAATCTGGTGATAATATAGTTTAATCTTTCAGTGGCTACGGAGGGGCAGCTTATCCTATGGAGTCGATGATCTCAATGAAATCAGGATCGAGTGGGCGAAGTACTTCATGAAGCACGAGACTTCTTAGGTTCTTTGCACATTTAGTAACCACGCACCGCAAATTTTCTGATGCACATGTATTTTTGGGAGTTGCGCAGTATATATAAAGACTAACTGATATGCTATGGACATGTAATGGCGTAACTATTTAACTTAAGTGAAGGTTTCAGTCTCTACTTTTGGGGTATGTGCATCCGAAAATCTGATGTTGTTGAACATATTTAACTTAATTAGTTCGTGAATTTTACTTGGTTGTATGTGTTGGTTGTAATGGTTTATTGAATACGATGGAATGGAATGGCTGTTTGTTTTGGTTTTAGTTTGGCTTCTTTATATTGCCAGTGGTTTCTTTATATTGATATTGTGGTTTTTTAATTTTGTTATATAAAACCATTGTCTCTTGTTATTTTAGGTAATTGGACTATAATGAAAACTGTTGTCAAGCATTGTACTAGGCAATCTGTTGAATTTTCTATGAAACCATTGTCTATTAACCTAGATAACAACTTCTTGTTTAAAAAAACCGTTGTCCAAATACATTACTTCAATACAAGCATATGAAACCATTGTGGTAAAGACATCAGACAACAGATACTTAATTTCAAACCACTGTCCATAGAGATTTTTTACAAGCAATATACTAATAAAAACCGTTGTTGTTTTAAAAATAATTCAACGTATTTTATGCTAAACCATTGTCGTAAACACTTTCAGACAACAGTTTTTAGAAAGGAAACCATTGTGTTAAACTATTACGACAATGGGGTTGTTCTACTAAAACCGTCGTAAATATTTAGATCACACAATACTCTTTTGGATAATAAAGCCTTGTCTGAAAATTAAAACAACAACATTTGCTAGTTAATAAACAATTGTTGATTTGTTTGTCAGACAATTGTTTCTACTTGAACCGTTGTTGTTCTCGCGTTTCAGACAACATTTTTTAAGACAAAACCCGTTGTCTGTAGGGAATCAGACAACGGACGCGTCCGTTGTCTGAGCTGCGTAACAGACGGCATCTCGATAGACAACGGTTTTCCAGGGCAGCAGACAACGGGCAAAAAGCCTTGTCTGATTCAATTATTCTTGTAGTGTATCTATAGTTCTGAACGGTGTTATTCTCAGTGTTATTAGCAGTTGAGCTTACTGTATTCTGCAAGATAAACAACGAATAATATGTAAGCAGTTGAATATTTAACATACAAGAAAAGAATAAAAGATTCACATATAAAAGGAAGAATCACGATTACCATTTTGATATCTAGTGTTCATATTCGTTGGATTCTTTGAGAAGTGAAAAGGAAAAGTGAGAGTTAAAAAAGGGGAGGCTAACACAAAGTAAGATAGATTTTAGGGTTATGACTTGTGTACATACGGTATATCTAGTATTCGATATTATATATATATATATACGGATTGGGTCGTTAATTTTTCTGAAATAAAGTTTAGAAATCTTTCTATTTTATTATCTTATAAAACTTTTATGAGACTATAAAAAAAAATCATATAAATATATAGAGGGTGTTATTATAATTATAAAAAGATACATATAATTATAAAAATTCATTATTATTTCATATTAAAAAATATGAAATATATTATTTCATACATTTATTTCAAATGATAAATATTAAATGACATAAATTTAATTATCATTTCAAAATTTCAAATTTATACCAATAATTAAATGTTTTAGATTTAAAGAAATTTAAATTCAAATCCAAATGTGTTTGTTATCTAAAAATTTTATTTGATCAAATTCAGAATTTTGAATGAAATTAAATTCTCAACTGGGTCATAAATATATTATATTATATTATATAAAAAATAAAATAATTTATTCTAATTAAAATATTTAATTACATAAAATAGGTCCGCTTTTTTAAAAAAAAATGCTCTAAAAATTTATCATTAAAACTTATGCCGTTCTCGAATTTTAACAAAAATAACTTTATACCCTGAGACACTATTATTACATTTGGGTAGTGTATCAAATTGTCAGTTCAAACCTGAGTTCTTTCCAAACGATGATGGAAGATTGTATGGACTAGTCTCCCTTATCTTAAATTTAAAAATTATTACCAGAGTTCACCTAAGTATTCATGTCGTAATCAGATTACAGCTAAGTTGTGGCTAAATTTCTTAAACATCGAAACCATGTGTCTCAGGTTTCGAGTTTGAAGCTCATGTTACTCCCACCTGGTATCTTTGCAAGGTTTCTTCAGTATGCTAATTTTCATCGTGTTAAGTACTTGAATGTTTATTTACGAAATGTTCCGTATAAGTTGTCCAGCTTTAACTCTAATTCGATACAGAAATGTGAAGATGTGTTGGAGTTCAAGACTTCTATGCGTTAATGGGTCTTAACTTGTCCTAAATTGGTGAATTTAGATGTCAGGACCGGGTACTACCATAAATTTATATATTAGTCATCTTGTGTTATTATTTCACAGGCCCTCTCTTCAATTATGGACTATCTTGCCGGTTGTCCTCCTCCATTCTATAAATTGAAATATGTGAATTGATGGGTAAAAATACTGCAAGTGCCCAGTAGTTAATTGTAGCAATCACAGATCGATCCTCAGAGACTATGAAATTTTTAAACCCTAATAAATAAATCAGGCAGACTAGACAAATAGTTGTGAGAGAAGAGTTTTAACTTAGTAAGCAAATATGGAAAACCTAGGACTCCCAATTCATCAATTAATCACAATTAATATCCAACTTGCCCTCAAAATCAATTCTTTTTCTTCAACAAATAAATATCAATTAACGAGACAAACATATACTATGAAACTTATTATCTAACAAGAACCCATCAAAACTTCATGCAGCAAGCATAGGCTATGAAAAATAAATTTGGTAACAATAATATATCAAAATCACTTTGTTAATCAAAAAATTAAGCACCAAGAAAAATTATGAGAATCAAATAATAGGAACAAACAAATACTAAAAATAATCAACTAACTTCATCTTCATCCTAGGGCTAGAGAATTAGCTAGACATGTTTGAAGAAGAAAACAAAACAACTAATATAAGACATGCAAATAACGAATAACAGAAAAAGTGTTTGAGAGATAAAAACTTGTTTGTATTGAAAGAGTAAGAAAATAGAAGTACTCTGCTCCTACACCTAATTATTGAAAACTAAAGTTAAAGTTAAGGTTCAAGGTTCGGGATTATGAAATACAAGAGAGGAGACCCATATATATAGGAAAAATATTGCAGTTCTTCTATATCGATTACAAATTGAATTCTAAAATATTTCATTCCATTCTTTTTTCTTCTCCAACAAGCATTCGATTTTTTGTCTAATTGCTTTGCCTCCAAATAATTCCACCTCCTTCCTTGTATTCTCCTTTTTCTGCTACAATTCTCATTTTAACTAATTTCCCACAAAACAAAATAAAATTAATTAATTAACTAATAAAATTAAAAAACAAACATAAAATAGGTATTGAAGATATATTAAATATGGACCTATCAAATACCCCTATACCTATCTTTTGCTCATCCTCGAAAGGAAAAATACTATATAAAAAAACCCATCCACTGTCGTAGGACTCACAGATACTTTTAGGTGTAACAACCCATTTAAACTCGTAGATGATATCTACTAGAGGAGTGTTGTCTCCTAAGGGTTTATAGAAGATATACCTCTAAAATCTGTGAAATATTCTAGCAAACATCCAACTCTATTAACAATAATGTTCATCGATGTCAAAACAAAATAATTTATAGGTAACTACATACCTTAAAGACTCTTCTAATAATAGCCAAGATGGAGGTATCTAGAATCCACTTATATCAAATTTAAACGTTTGCAAAAACTCCCAAGGTGTGTTGTAAAAATAGGTGTCTGAAGAATCAATTGAATAAGTACATTTCCTCTCTTTCAACCAATATTGAACTGACCCAATCTCTATCAAAATATGTATCTAGCCAAAATTCGCAATCTTTTTCACTTTTTTTCCATTGACTGTATAATGTCTATTTTCTTAGGCTTTCTATGTTACCCAAGTAGCGAGTTTTGGGTCAAAGATTCCCAAACCAGTTGGTCATAGGGTACTAGGATTCAAAATACCCCTACAGACTTATTTACTGGAGTAACAAAGGCCACAAAATAAGATTAGTCAATTACTACTTTTATCCTAGCTAGTCAAGTAATTCTCTAGTAACTAAGGGCAGTGAAAATCAACCAAGAAAAAATTATTTCTCATACAATCGCACTTAATACCAGCACATGTACATGGTTCGTCCCTTTCATATAACATTGTATTTGCCACCCATTGATCTCAAAGGAATACTTATGCTTTATTTATATATATATATTTCCACAAACATTTGATTCGACATTGTTTTAACATGTGGCCTCTCTCTCAGGTATCGAAAACTTCCCTGGACAATCTTTCCTATAAAGACCTTTTGCAATAAGTATCGTCTTGGACTTTTAAGCAAAAATTTGTTCGACACAAGTTTCATGAAGAAAACCTTACTCAACTATGTTTGAATTATCTCAAGGCATTACATATTTATAATTTTATAAAAAATTGTTAGCACCAAATAGCATCAAAGTACAGGAGTGGAAAACTTAGCTAAAACATCTCTATTTTGGGATTTTTGAATTTTTTTGGATTTTTGAATTTTTTTGTAATAGCACTACTGAAACCCTCCCCATACCTAAATCATGCATTGTCCTCAATGTATGTAAATAAGAGAGAAATGACAAAGTAAAAGGACGAGAATACCTGATAAAGAAATGGAGAAGATACAAAATTATCTATACCACACACACACACACCTAGTTACTACCCCATAACTACAATTGACTATGGGAGACAATCAAGAAGAAATCTTACTAACTAACACCACATCGAGGAAACCCTTCTTTCATCGTAGAGTAAGCAAACTATTGAAATACATTCTCAAGAACAACATTATCCACTAGAAATATACGATCTCGCAACAAGATAAAACTCATATCACTAATTAACATAATCCATAGACCAATTAGACGCTTCTTTAAATTATTTAAAGAGATTGATTACTTGATATTTGTGATCATGGACTAAGTCATTAGAAATAAAATCATGATGAGTTTCATTGAAACCTACAAAGGACTAATCAAAAGTGGATATAAATAGTTTTGAATCAAGTGGGGGTGGCTCACCTACAGAAGTCTTAACAATGGTCATAGGCTCAAAAGAAATATCCTCCAATTGAGTTTCATGTTTAGAACAAATGACATTCAACTCATCTATCATCTCATCAGAAGTGAAATTTTGATATAGCTCATGAAGTTCTCTATTACTCTTATACTCTAACACAACATCATGTTCAAGAAAAGACTCAATCAAACTATCCTCAAGATTCGATCAAGAAACAACGTCAGCAATGAAATTAACTCCTACAGGTTGGTCATAAAGATCATTTGAGTGACTTCCTACATTAAAGATATTAAGATCTAGAGTCATGTTCCCAAAAGTGAGTTTCATCGAAGCATTCCTACAGTTAATCAAAGCATTGGAAGTAGCAAGAAAAGGTCTTCCTAAAATGATAGCAATTTGATTTTTGAATTTTTTTACAAGTTTGATCTCGAGAACATCAAAATCTACGGGAAAGACAAAATCATTAACCTTAATTAACACATCCTCCACTATGCCCTTAGGAGTTTTGATAGAATGATCAGCTAATTCAAGAGTGACATTAGTCTTTTTAAGCTCACCTAAACTCAAAGTTTGATAGACAGATAATGGAAGAAGGTTCACACTAGCTCCTAGATCAATTAAAGCTTTGTCAATGAAAGTATCACCTATGACACAAGAGATTGTAGGACAACCAGGATCCTTATACTTCACATAGATTTGATGTGATATAATGGAACTAACAAGAGACGTTAGGAAAGCTTTCTTAGGAACATGAGTGGCTCTTTTATGAGTACACAAATCTTTTAGACACTTCGCATAAGAGGGAATTTGTTGAATTGCATATAAAAGAGGAATGTTGATATTGACTTGTTTAAAGATATCCAAAATCTTATCCAATTGAACATATTGTTTGTTTGAAGTGAGTCTTTGAGGAAATGGAGTTTTGGTTTGAAGACTTTTACACTAGACATATCAGAGATGAGTTTTGAAGGTGCTTCATCAGATTTGGAAGGTTCACTAGATTGCACTACTACTTCAGAACTCTTGAGAGACAAGGATAGGTCAAGACAAGGATTTAAGAGTAAAGGATTTGGCTCAGAAGTGAGTTTTTCTTCCTCTTTAGTATTAAGACCAGCATGATTGCTGAATTGATTACCAGACCTTCGAGAGATGATGGAATTCACATTTTCATGAGATTTTTGGTTTGGATGAAATTTAGGATTAACCTCAGGTTGACTAGAAAATCGTTTTTTCTCTCTCTCTCACTAATTGTGTTGGCTAACTGACTCATTTGGACCTCTAATTTAGAAATGGCTTGAGTGTTGGAAGTTAACTGCCTATCTTGGGTCATAATTTGCATGAAATCTTCTTGAGATTGAGTTAGATTAGCTTGGGATTTCAATAACGTCTCAATACTTTTTTCCAAAGAATTCAATTTCTTAAGAGTTTCATTAAAATTAAGAGGATTCAAAGGGACTGAAACAGAAGTTGGATATGGGCCAAAGTTTTAAGCAGGAAATGAGTTGGAATTTTGAGTTGGGTATGGACCAGAATGGGGCTTTTGAAAAGAAGGTTGAGATGGTTGGTTAAACTGATTGTATTGACCTTGGTTCCATGAGAAATTTGGGTGATTCTTCCAACCAGAATTGTACGTTGGTGCAAAAGAGGCCATTCCTAGCTTTCGTTTGAAACATGGCATTAGCTTGTTCAATGTCAGGGCAATTTTCTATCACATGATTACATGAGTTACAATTTGCACATGCAGATACTTGTGGAGAAACTTTATTGATTTCTAAGGCTTCTAATCTTCTAGTGATTGTGGCTAACTTAGCTTCAGTTTCAAGAGAACTATCAATTACATGTATGCCTTTAGATGAGCTAGGTTTTTCAGTTTTCTGACTTGGTTCCCTAGTTGACTCCCACAACATCGTTTTTTCAGCCAACTCTTCAAAAAAATTCCAAGCTTCTTCTTCACTTTTATCCATGAACTTACATTGACACATTGACTCTAACAAAGAAGTGGTTAGACTATCTAAGGCTTCATAAAGAATTTTACAAAGTCTCGATTGTTCTATACCATGTTGAAGGCACTGGGACAACAGACTTTTAAATCTATCAAAATATTTCCAAGTTAAAATATTTTGAGTGCTTGTTAGCCTTATGGTTTGGAAAATATTTTTTAGAAATATGCCTACATTTTACAGTATTACTAATGAAGATGAGTAATGAGCTAATATAAACTCACCCTTTTTCCCGTAGGTGGAACATGTTTCCAAGATGTAGGATAAAATTAGAATTACATGATAATGAACTTTTCAAATCAATGTAATAATGTGCCATGAAGATATTTACCCAATGACGATTATCCCAGGCAATTTCTTTTACGACATCAATAAATTGTTGTGTGGAAGGCACATCTATGAACATTCTTTGAGCACCAATTTGCATCTGAATTGCATTATGCTTAGGTCAAAATAAACAGAGCTATCTTCGAATCATAATGATAATTCTAGATGTTTTTTATTTTATTTGGAGAGAAACAAATTTGACAAGAGCCGGGGTAGTAGTCTTATAAAATAAACTAAATAAGGAAAATAAATTAAATTAGATATACCTGATTTAGACATACAAATCCCTTGAACCGACCTATACTAGAACCAAACATGTGCTACAGTACATATAACACATAAAATTCATTGTGCCAAAACATATATAGGAACGATGAAGAAAAAGAATAGAAGTAGCACATTATATAAACAAGATCTAGTGGGCTAGTGTGCATTTGTGTGATTATAGACAAGATGTAAACAAGAACTGAGTTAGGTCATATATTTAGTAAAAATTAATAACGAGTAACTGAAAAATCGAGAAATGTATCTCATAATCAAAGAATGAAGCCCTGAACCATGTACTCTGCCCCAAATCAAAACTATAAATCGTAGTCAATTAAAAAAAAATTAACAAGTATTTAACACAAAAATTGAAAAGGCTCTCAATTTAAAACTAATTGGAATCCCAATTGAAGAAACCCTAAATTGAAGAAACCCAAATTGAAGAAGAAACCTAATCTAGGAGTGATTTATTGAAGAGTAGTGTGAAAGATGAGGTGTGTGCTTATATGTTTTGAATTGAAGAATACTGTGGAAGAGGAGGGAGAGAAAGAAGCCGTGAATGAGAAAGATGCAGTGAAGGAGAAAGAGGGGAGGGAGAGATTGAGTTTGGTCGATAAAAATGAAAGGGGGAGATAGAAGAGGGAGAGAACTTTTGTGAAGGGGGAAATACTTGGGTAGGAAAGAATAAAATTGGTTTAAGGGGGAACCAAATAAATATTTTTTTAAAAATAATAATAATAATTTCTTTCAAAATAATAATAATAATAATATAATAATAATAATAATAATAATAACAAAACAATAATAATAATAATAATAATAATAATAATATAAAATAATAATAATATAAAATGACATGGTTGGATCATCAAACAAAATCAGTTTAATTTAATATGGAGTTAATCGTATTTTTATAATAAACTCAATATATATCTCCTAACTTGTAATTAAACATAAAACACATACTGAAAACCTGTGTTCCAACTATAAAACTATATACATTTATACATATCCAATATATATATATTCATGTCGTAGGTTTAAAAAATATATTAAAACTCATAAAGAAAACAAATCTTTTTTCTTTACTTAAAAATGTAAGAAAAATATATACAACGGTTTTTACATTTAAAACTGTCTGTGTTTTTAACTCATACAACACAATTGCTAAAAAAATGTTGTCTTGTTCACACTAGAGGATAAAAATTACGAGACGAAAAATGTTTCTAGAAGATTTTTATTATTTTTGTTAAAAAAACACACAAAATAAATTTAAAAATTCTAGTTTTTTTATACATCACTAAAAACCAAAAATCTTAATATCCTTATGGTTGGATCATCGAAAAAATATTTTAATTTTAATAAGAATATATTTATAGATTTAATAAAAACTAATGATCTACATCCTAACTTGTTCGTACATAACACATACTCAAAACTTGTGTTCGAACTATGAAACTATTTAAATTTGACTACCAAGCTATATAGATTTGTACATATCTATAGGATAAATATATTTTTTCAATCAGTAGGTTAAGAAAATTAAAATTTATAAAGAAAATGAATGTTTTTTTATTATATAAAAATTTAAGTAAAATATAATGGTTTATACATTCAAAACTGTTATCTTCACAAATTTCATATAATAGTTTTTCTTAAAGTTTTGTGTCGTATCATTTCATACAATATTTATTTTATAGTGATTTTACGTAAAAAAACCGATGTGTGTTCTTGACTCATACAACACAATTGATAAAAAAATTATTGTCTGTTTGACAGTAAAGGAGAAAAATTGCCTTTTTTATAATAAGACGAAAAATGTTTCAATAAGATTTTTGTTTCTTTTGTTAAAAAAACACAAAAAATAAATTGAAAAATTATAGTTTTTTTATACATCACCAAAACCAAAAGATCTTAACATCCTTACGGTTGGATTATCAAACAAAATATTATTTAATTTAATAAGAATATATTATAAATTTATCAGAAACTTACTATCTACATCCTAACTCGTTCATATAAAATGCATACCCATACTAATGTTCAAACTATATAACTATCTACTTATTGTTAACAAACTATATACATTTATATGTATCCAAAATATAAAATTATAAATTCTTTATTTATTTAGTTTTTGTAAAATGAGTAAATATTTTAAATTATTATTATTTTTTAATAAAAAATATACCTATATTCATAATTGTAATTATAATAACATACTTTCATACTTGTTTCATTGTTATAACTTATCGTGTATATATATATATATATATATATATATATATATATATATATATATGATTTATCGACATGACACTGTAAATATAATTTTAATTTATTTAATTCTTCTAAAATGAGAAAATATTTTAAATTACAAAACACATGTCTGACTAAATAGCAGAGAACGGTTCTTATTTCCGTTGTATAAATTGTAATAAAATAATAGACATATAATCCCTTGTCTAAACATACCTATGGGTAAAACGCCACATTTTTAACTACTTTTCTGACTAAATCTTCTCCCCAATGGTTTTTTTTAACCATTGTAGTGAGTATAGATCAGACAATACATTTTTGACATGGAAAATAAACCATGTTCATTCTGGGCTAACACTTTTTTGACTGAGTATTGTCTGATTAGTGTTGTCTGAAACTGTTTTTCTTGTAGTGCACATATTTCAATATAAATTATAATAACATAATTTATCGATAACAAAAATAAAAAGATAATGTTAACAAATTATATTCATAAATTATAAAATATATAATTTATTAAACAAATTAATATATAATATATAAATTATGAAATATAATTATATATTATGTAATATTAACCAAAATAATTTTTAATCTAATTAAATACTAATAGATTTTGTCATTTTCCATTAAATCGTCCGGAAAGACGGCCTGACGGTTGGTCCCATAAAGACATAAAACTAAATTAAGATTCGCAAAAGAAAGCGAGAATCGCAAGTGAAGACGAGGAAGAAGATGGAATCAGCACAGCTAATTCATCAAATTAGCACTTGAACCCAGTGTTCTATCGAAATGATGGAAGCTTATTTGGACTACTCTCCCTTTTCACGAATTCAAATGGAATCAAAAGCATTCCCCTGCCAACACAATTATCTTAACTCGTCATGTTTTGAATCATCGAAACCACGGATCAAATGCGTTTCTACCTACAGCTTTAACTGCAAATTTTATTGGATATGCTATTTCTCGCAATGTACAATACATAAATGTTCAGTTTCGAAAGGATCATAAAAGTTTTAGGTTTTCCGACTTTAGTTCTAATACAATCAAGAAACTGTCGGTGCATGTAAAACTAGATAAATTTATCTCGGCATCGGATTGCTGGGATTTACCATCTTTAACTAAGCTAAACTTGAAGAGCTACTCATTTGATGCTAATAATTGCAATGTTCCGGAACTACTTTTGGTGCCATTGCCTGCGTTAAGAACTTTGCGCCTTAGCGGTTGGTAGTTAGAACCTTGTTCTTTTAGTTTACGTGCTTTAACGACTCTCGTTCTCTCGTTCTGTCTATGTGCCTATTGCCTAATAAACTTGGGAATTTTACGGCTTTAAAAAATTTAGTGCTCGATGATCACTACAAGAAAAAAGGCTAAAAGCCACGGACAAAATTCGGTAACTTTTAATTATAATCGACCGCTTTTGGTGATTTTTCATATAAATTCGACCGACCACACTCGGTCGCTTTTAAGCTAGTGGAAATTACATATTTCGGTGGCTTTTATAGAAAAGCGACCGGGAAGCCCGTCACTTTTATCAAAAATCAAAATTTACACTTACATCTCAAAAATTTGGTAAAAATTTGAAACTCCCTCCAATTTGGATTTAAAATCGACCGCATTTTGTCGGTCGAAAATAAGGTGAAGTAATAATTTTTGAGCCAATAAAGTTAACTAAATTCGGTCGATTTTAAATGACCTTTTTTTAAAAAAAATTGAAAAAATGTTCGTATATTTTTTTGTTTCTTTTGATCTCTCTCTGCCTCTCTGAAAAAATAATTAACTTGGAGTTATCTAAGAAATACTAACTGATACATCCACATTCCTTTTTAGGATTCAGGAATGGTGATATATGCTAGTCTTAAAGAATTTCGATCTCCTGCTTTCCTTTCTAGACTCTAGCATTTCTTCCCCTGTCTGTGTAGCTGAGTTTGGTGCTTCAAGGTTTATAACGAGAAGATCATAAGATATAGAAAAATCAACATCTTTACAAGCAGCACAAGAACAATACTATATGTTATATAGCTGACAAAGATTTACACCAGCACACTGCAACAAATAATATATAACAAAATTAATCCTCCAACAAATAATATGGTAATGAAAGATATACACCACACTGCCTCCAAGAAGGTGTCAAAAAATCTCTACAAAGAAAACATCAACCTTTAAAGCATTTCAAGAAGAACAGCACATCCCCTTCTTCTCTGGGACTACTTGCCCTGGACCAGGTACAAGTAAAACAATACAAGACATACAGGGTGTGTTACATTTATTAAAAGAAATAAATAAATTTTAACAAAAATATTGAAATACAACATAAATATAACAATTATTTTTCAATTATTCTAGCAATTGATATTTATCCATTCAATCAAATACAATCAAGTAATATTTCATGAATATAAAAAGATAATAATTATCACATTTACATTATTTAAGATAAAGAGAGGATACTTACTTGAAATCGTAGATTTGTGAGCTTGGAGGAGTGAAAAAATGGTGATGGTAACTTGGTGAGTAATGGAAGTAGAAATGGAGGTGGAGGAAAAAGAAGATGGAGGAAAAAGTGCGGACAAGAACAAAGCAAAGAAGATAAGGTAGTAGGTTTAAAATTTTCGGAGGCTAAATTCCACCGAAAGCGGTTGTTTTTATAATTTCCACCAACAGCGGTTGCTTTTATAGTCTCCACCATTAGCGGTGGCTTTTGTAAAAGCGACCGATATCGAAACATGACTCCTTCTGGGCGGCAAATTTCCCGCCCAAGACCCCTAAAGTTAAAAGCGACCACGTCAAATAATGGGTCACTTTTATTATTAAAAGCGACGGAATAAAAGCGACTGCCTTTAAAAGTGACCGAATAAAAACGACGGCCTTTAAAAGTGACGGCAGGCGGTCGCTTTTATGGGCCGGTCAATCAAAAAACAGTTTGACCTTAAAAGTGACTACGTGCGGTGGAATTTAAAAACGGTCACTTTTATTCGGTGGCTTTTGGCCTTTTTTCTTGTAGTGGATGTTAGGTTTGAATATCCTGAGAATATGAGTGACATATTTGCAACACTTGGAAGTCTACAGAACCTCACATTATCTTTTCACGTGAATTTTGGACGAGATTATTTCTTAAATTGTCTTCATTTGGTGAACCTCGAGATCAAGATCCTTAACTACTTCTACCATACACGTAACAATAAATTTGTGGTTTTGGCACCAAAACTCAGCACTTTCACTTCTGTTGGCATCTTTACAATCACATTTGAAGATTCCAAGTTGGACAGTGTATACATTAAATTATGAGGTTGTATTGATGAAGAGAACTTCCAACAGATAAATTTTAAACGATATCATAAACAGTTTAAATCAATGCTATCGGGACTTGGTAGTGCCAAGATTCTTAATCTTGAGTTGGAGACAATTGAGGTAACTTTATATTCAATTTTCTTATGAAGATAGCTGTATCACGTCACCCTTTGTTTCTTTCTCGGTGCGAAGATATAAAGGATTTTTTTACAAAATACTTATTGCTTTAAGATTACTTTCTTGGCATGCCTTTTACATCTTTAGCAAATTTTTTAACTCACCGATACCTTATTTCACCCTACACTTTAATTTAATCTGACCTCTCCCATATTAAGCCTCCAGGTAAACTGTTAAGTTAAGTTGTGTTCAATCTCATTCTTCTTCATTTTCCTCACACTCTTTATCTTAGAAAATTTTTACTCAGTTTTGTCCACTATTTACTCCTACATTTTTCACTCACAAAAACCCTATGTCCTTTGGACTAAGGCGTCATAATTTTTCATTCAATTCCCTCCCCATTCCATTCCCTCCAAATGGACATAACCTTAGTAGTCTGTGTCTATCTTTGAATCCAGGGAGCTCTGTGTCTGAAAATATATTACTGGACTCGTTATGAACTATCATTTGGTCTTGAAAAATAGTTTTTCCTATTTACATTGTACGTACTAAGCTTCTCCTACAGTTTTAAACCGTTGAGTTTAATGTTTCATCCAAGTTGACAGTTAAAACTTTCCAGACTTTTAAGCTATGTTTGTTTTAAGGTAAAAAGTGTACTTATTGTCCCTTCCAAATTTTCTGGTGGATAGTGGTTTCCTTTTTCTTAGTTAGCCTTGCAAAGAGTGATAGTCACTTCAGTCATTAGCTTCTTGAGTGATATTCACTTCACAATCAGATACTCTGGAAGGAAAGACGAGCAAATGACTTGCAAAGAGTGGTTGTCTTTTTTTTTTTGTCCTTTACACACACACACACACACACATATATATTAGTGGTTTGAAATTCAGATTTATATCACAATTCATTAGACGCGATGTCATATATAGTAATCAAATTTGATTAACTATTTTCTAGGCACTTTCTTCCGTTTCTGACTTTCTTATAAGTTCCCCTTCTCCATTCTATGACTTGAAGTATGTGAAGCTACCACATGGATGTAAAGAAAAAAGTATATCTAGTATTTTAAGAAGCTACTTGCTTGGTGGCTCTCCAACAACCACCATTCTTACACCGATGCCTCAGGTATTTAAAGAATAAATTATCCATCTAAGTAACTCGGTGCATATCTTGTTTTATTTCTTATAGCCAGAAATACTGCATGTAGCTTTTCTGAAATGGAGGGAGTATATTTCAAGTCCTGAATTGCTCTTTGTTGAGTATGTAGTAAACTTAAGGGTATGAACTTTTCCAACTAAGTTTATGGTTTAAAATACTTGTTAATTACTAAGGTTCTGTGTGTTTCCCAAGGCAAATCCATTTTTTCATTTGGCCTACATACAAAAATGAAGAACTGCTCTCAACTTGCAAATCAAATTGCTAGAATCCGTTTGACCGCAACTCTGTTTATCTAGAGCTAGAATCCATTAACTTTTAAACTTTTAGAATGTGTCTTGGCTAGTGCAAACTGATTGATGTGCACACCCTACGAAATTAAATATCCTTGGTAAAATTTAGGGGTTTCAGTAATTACTTTTATCCTTCATGAAAATAGAGCTTTGGAATTTACTTGTGTGGGTATATTTCACACGTGAACAAATAGATAGTAGGACATGTAAATCGATGTGAAATAATTAATTTTAAACATTGTGGAGAAGATGAAGATGGAGTCTGGGAGGGCTAAACAAAAAGAATGTAGGAGTCGAGAAAGGCGACAGTCAAGATTACTTTAGCTAGGTTATAGAGAGGGCACTACAAGAAAAACAGCTTGAGACAACACCCATCAGACAACGCTCAGTGAAAAAAATGTTGACCAGAATGGTTTATTTTTCCCCCTGAAAAACTATAGTCTGATCCCTGTGTTATACAACTGTTTTAAACCCGTTGCCTAAAAAACTCAATCACACAACACTTTTTATATGTCATATTGTGCAAAGCAATAGCTCCATACAAGGGTTTAATAAAGCGGTTGTTTGAATAGACTCCAGACAATTCTATGAGAAACCGTTGTTAATATCAAATAAGTGTTTATTGTGAGGCATTATATAAGACGTTTTCACACGCAATAGTACAATATTGTGTTGTTTGATAGAGCTCATAGATAACACTTTTTCAATGTTGTGTTGTGCAAATCAAGATCCCTAACTCATACAACACAATTTCTAAGAGAACCATTGTCTTTGTTTAACTCATAAAACACAATTTCTAAGAAAACGGTTGTCTGTTTCACAGAAGATGATAAAAATGACCTTTTCACATGAAAAGTGTTTTTAAACACATTTTATTAGTTTAGTTAAAAAATACACAAAATATATTTTAAAAATTTTAGTTTTTGTTATACATAACTGAAACCAAAAGATCTTAACATTCGTACGGTTGGATCATCAAAAAAATATTTTTAATTTAATATGGAGCTAATTATAATTTTATAAAAAAACTTAATGTTTATATCCTAACTTTTAAAGAAGAAATCCTACCAATAACTCTTATTGGAATCATCTAATTACTAACAATATATATATATATACATATATTTGTACGTCTACATAATTAAATATATTTTTCTAAGTTGTAGCTTTAAAAAAACTAAAATTCATAAAAAACAAATATTTTTAAGGATTTTAAAACATAAGAAAAGAAAATATACAACGGTTTTCATACAACCAAAAGATCTTAACATTCGTACGGTTGGATCATCGAAAAAATATTTTTAACTTAATATTGAGCTAATTATAATTTTATAAAAATCCTAATGCTTACATCCCTAATTTTTAAACAAGAAAAAATACTAATAACTTTTATTTGAACCATAAAAGTATCTACTAATTAGTAGTTAAATATATATATTTGTACATATACATAATATAAATATATTTTTCTAAGTTAGTACCTTAAAAAAACCAAATTCATAAAAGTAAAATTAATAAAATTATGATTAAATAATATAATAAAAAAATAAAATAAACATCAGATAATTAACTAAACTTTTATTATTATATTAGTATGTGTATAAGTACTTCATGTTTGTTATATATAATATAATTAATATAATTATACCAAATATTAAAATATCTCAATTTAAGAGTTACCAATTGACCTATTAATTTGTTTAAAATAGTGACACATTATATAAATCAAATGATATTTTTCTAATTTTCTAATTATATTATTTCTAATATTGAAATATAGAAAGTAGATTAAAAAATAAATTACACACTTGTACTTTGCATATATCTCAAGTGTAATGTTCATTCATTTAAAAGGCTTGAATCACTTAATTGGGAAGATGATAAGATTAGGGGTTTGATCCTCGCTTTACGATTCATATCATATAGAGAAACATGTTAATAGGTTTGCCTCTCTCATTTTCACCCCATCTCTTCTTTCATCTTCTTTTCTTGTATCTCTCATTCACCCTCAAGCTCTATTTTTAATTTTTCTTCCAAAACACTATGAATTTCAGTCACTGTTATACATATACTATCACTATATTTGATACATACCTTGTTCAATCTACTCGAAGGATCCAATTCAACTCAACTACAACTCCAGATAATGGTCGCATCTAATTAGTTGGTGATGTATGTGTTTGAAGTGCTTTCAACATCTCCAGATACACATTTAGATTTTGATGATTTCGATAAGGTAAACATGATATATGTTTGATTTCTTTATCTTGTATAGTTTCAATGTGCTCAATTTCTTACAATTATATGCATCTCAGATGACTGATTCATCTTTCTTTTTTCTTTAATTTTTCATTTATCACAGTTATTACAGACAATCCTAGATAGGTATAATACTAGACCACCCTTACACGATGAAATTTGAAGAGTTATGCTCAGATCTACTTGACAGGTACATTATACTCTTAAAACTTGTTCTACCAAAATGAATGAGGGTACTCATATATTTTCTTTGCTTATTTTTCCATTCTGATTAAAAGAATTTATGTAGGCTTAAAACCCCTATTCAAATTTCTTTGATTTATGCAGAACTCGCTCTTAGTGATATTGCATGATGAAGTGATTTTTTGTGGTAGGTCAACTCATATTCAAGTTGTTTAGGGAGTTGTGAAATAGATAGGAAATTCATTGTCAATCCCGGTGAAGTTATTGCCCTTGGAGGTGTTGTTCAGGTATATTCATCTCCTTATTCTTATTGTGGACATTAATAATTTAATGGCAGTCCTATTACTGACTAAAATCAAGTTGAGTTAGATTTCAAGTTTAAATATAAATATTGGTTGCAGCTGTGTGTATGTTCAAGGGTACTTTCTTTTATAGGTAGTGTATATTCTTTTGAGGGTTAAGGAAGAGAAGGATGTTGTAGCATTACTTGGTCATCTAAATTTAGGCCAAAGAAAGACAAATTTGTTATATACACCTGTGTGTGTGAGATCAATTATGATATCAATATATTTGGATCAATTTTCTATATATTGAGATTCCGAATGGCTTATAATATTTTTTCTTCTTTTGAATGTACGATTCTTAGGTCCCAGAATAGGATTACTGAAGCCATATTCGTTCATGTACAAGTACAAAAGTTGAATTACTGAAGAGAAGGTAGAGTAGTGGAAGATAAATTGTATCCTCATTGTTGTTGGAGAAACGAATGATGCTCTCTTGTCAAAGCAACTAATGTCCAAAAATTCTCAAAGAAATAAAGGCATCTAGTAATAGTTTGACATGTTTGTACACGTTTTGTATATAGTTTGACACATAAGTCATGCTCTTTTTTGTATTTTTCTTGATTTAGATAAAAATTATAGACGTATAAATAAGAATGTATGAAGAAATAGAAAATCAAATCCATTCCGGAATATGGTCTTTTCTAAAATGTATTTTATTAGCCTATTTTTTATTCTATTAGACCATTGCCTGTCATAATAAACAATAATACAAGAGGAGAAAAATCACTGTATAAGAGAACATGAATAAATAGTTCAATTATTAAATACTTTAAACAATGGTCATGTTTCAAGAAACCGTTGTATACATACCCAAGGCACAAAGTTTTATCATTTTATTAACCCTTGTATTTCTACCTTTCTAACAACCGATTACAAATATAAGACGCTTGTCCTAATAGTAGGTTGACAATGGTTTTATCTTGGACCGTTGTTATTTCTAGATATTATACAATATTTTTGGAATGAGGGTCTGTTGTCATCAACGAAATCACACAATAATTTATGTACTGTTGTCTGAGGTGCATAGGAGATGGCGCCTCAATAGACAACGGGAAAATGGGGTATCAGACAACGGGCAAAAACCCTTGTCTGATTCAATTTTTCTTGTAGTAGAGGCAAGTAATTTGAGTTCAAAGCTAACTTATGTATTAGTGTTTAAACTGTGTTTCTACACATCACTACTGCAGCATATCAGCTTGTTAGGTGGTGTCTTGCTTCTATAGAACTGACAGCTAACTACGAAGATATACTTCTCAGCAAAGTATTCTTGCCTAGTATTCCAGAAATTGATAAGAATGACTAATGTCATATATTCAAATGCTCTAGTGATATTATGCACAATGGTTTATAATTTACTGAACTAGCTTTGTCAAAAAATTTATGTTAAAAACTTAATATATCATATGAAGATACATTTGTTACTAATATCAGCGAGATATATTTCAACCAAGTTTCTATATTTTTTTCAGAAAACCATGATTCCTTGTACAACGGCAGCTTTTGTGACAGCTCAAAATGCGGTAATAGAAGAGCCCTTGGCAGCTTCAACAAAGGTGTCGGTTGATTTTGGAAATTTAAATGACAGTATGTGTTTTGACACTGGGGACATGGGAGTGCAAGAAGAACATGTCGTGCTGAATTCAGAGGTGCACGATGACAGGATAATTAGACATGTTGGTGCTCGAGTTGAAGGGACACTTAATAATCAGGTGAGCTATTCCGGGGAAAATAGTGATATTGGGTTATGGCGGGGTCATGAGGTTACATCTGAGTTTGCAAGTCTCCTCAACCACATAATGAATAACTACCCAGTAACCTTTGAATACTTTGCCACCTAAAACAAGGAGTTCTGTACAATGAAGCTCAATATGTTATGCACGAGGGTGAATAACTTCACCAAAATCTCTATGACTGAGGTACAGGGATGTATATGATTGTTCGGGAGAATACTGAACTATTCGTTTAAAGTATATGACATTGTCTTTTTTATTAAGAATCTTGAATGTATATTTTAACATTGTTTGTATATTATATATTGTGGACAATCTAGTATCAAATGGGATACCAGAAGATTAGATTGTTAGTGTCTATATAATATAATAAATGTTCACAGTTTAAGTGGAGTTAAACAAACGACTGGAATGACTAAAGTATTATTTGGAAATAATATATCTTGATTATTGAATAATACTTGTATGTTTTATGTATATTGAACGGGATCAAAATATTAGAATTGTTCTTCTATTCTAACTATTAAGAAAAACTACGATTCTATAATAGTATTCATAAGTGATGTGATTTATTATTAATCACAATATTATGTTTTGGACAATGACATTGCATACAGAGTGAGATATTGACTATAAAAGGAAATCGTGTCCGAAAATATTCTGTTGATAATGTCCTCTTGAAAGCTAATAAAGATAATTATGTTTTAGTCCTGCAAGTAGATTTGTTCTTGCATAATTAGATGTTGATTAAATTAATTATTAAAAATTAATTTAATTAATGGACATTGGATATCTTAAACATGGGGAATTTAATAAATAAATAATATTGGAGACGAATTAAATAATTAAATTACGGCATTAGGAGAGGTATTGCAAATATTAATTCTTTAGTGGATTGAATTAATATTTAATGAAATTGGGCTTGACCCAAAATGTCATTGGAAGGCCCGACCTAATTATCCAGGATCCCTACTGTATCCTATATATTCATCTTATTCTCTTCTAGCTAAAGGGTTGGAAACTAGGGGGTTTTCTGAGTATTTCTTCAAGGAGACAAACTAGAAGTAGGGTTCCATGATCTCAAAGCTAGAAGGGAGGCAACCTTGGGAGCATCGAAGGCCACACTTTGCACAAGGTGAATACAAGAATATAATAGACGATGTGGATTTGAATCGCTTGTGCCGTAACGATTAAGGTTAACTTTCTATTCAAACTCGTTTGTTTTCATATTATAAAATGCAACATCATGATTCGATTGTCCCAACAATTGGCATCAAGAGCCAGGTTCTAGGGTTCTGCATTATATGATATGATGTTCATGTCATAATTATGTATGTATATAGTGGTGGGCTTGTATTGTTTTTTTATGCAAGTTGTTATCCACTATTATGGCCATGGTTGTAATTATATTTTTTTGGATCCCACGTGGTTTATCGTGGTTGTAGATTAAATCATGGGGTTGATCATTCCTATTTTTCTTCTTTTTCTCAGACTTAGGGTGAATGATTTCAACAAGTGCTTTCCCTTCTAATATCTCTTTTAATTGCTTCTTAGATAAGCTACCAATATTGATCTTTTCAACCTTAGTCTCAACTTGATTCTTGGTTTCCTTACCAAACTTTATAGGGGTGCTAAAGTTGTTCTTCTTATTAGCCATTGATGTTTTACTTGTCGATGGATGCTTATCAATTGATTTAGCATCAATCGATTGATATTCCTTATCAGTTGATAAAGGATTAGCAGTCGAATGATCTTTATCCATTAAAGTATCAACCAATGGCTTGCCTACTGATTTAGGGGATTCTCCTAGAGTATCTACACCATGAACATCAATAATTTGTTTGGCAGTTTTAGCAGACCTATTTCATTTGTTAATGGTTTCAATTTCTCTAGCCAATTGTTCTTTTATCAATTCTTCTCTTTTCAAACTATTCACTAGTTCATCTCTAGCATCCTTACTTTCCTGCTTGAATCTATCTAAACAAACAAGTTCATTTTCAAGAAAAGCATTCCTCTCAGCTAAGGCATCAATTGTGTTCTTTAACTTGAGGTTTTCTTTGTTTAGAGATTTTAGAGTGACATGCAAATTATACAATTCATTAGACATTTCATTAATGGTATTATTGCATTCATCTTTTGAAAGCTCAGAAAAGTTAGTAGCTAATACCCGGTTTAATGATAAACTAGCTTCTTCATCTTCATGGTTGACCATTAGTGCTAGATTGATGAACTCTTTAGAATCACTGTCCTCAGCAACCCAGTCTTTCTTTTTAGTAACAAAAGCTTTTTTTTTGTTTAAGTAGGTCAAAGTATTTTTTTGATAGTCAATACCATCATAGGACTTTGCCTTTTTTATTTTGGCTTTCTGCACTCATTTGAGAAATGACCAGCCAATCCACAGTTAAAGCATTTGAATTTTGATCTATCAACTAAATTTTTGTTTTGATTGTTACTTCTAAACTGGGATTCAGGCCTTTGAGCATTTGGATTCTTCTTGAATTTTAGCTTTGAAAATTTCCTTGATAGAAATGCAAGTGCTCATCAATCTCATCCAAATCATCCTGAGAGCATGCTTCATCCTGAAGAGTATCTCATACTTCTTTTGATGAAGTGCAGTTTATCACTTTGTCAAACATATCTTTATCTAGACCATTGAACAGAATGTTCATGGCCTTATTTTCTTTAAGAACTTCTCTTTCATCCTCTTTTGTGAACTTAGTAATGAGTTTTGGAACTTGTTTGTCAAATACAGGAGTTCTATTAGGGTTTACACCTGTGACTAGCTTCATTGGAATATTTGGACTTTTCTCTATGCAGTTAACATAGGAGGTGTCAAGAGAAAGTAGATGCAAGTGCATTTTCACTTTTCATGCAAAGTATTCATCTTTTTCTAACACTAGAATGTTTACACCAGAATCTTTTTGGCCTATATTGACTGTTCTTTGATCTTTAAACTTTCTATATGCTGAAAGCCTCACCTCTCATACCAATTGTTATTCCCCAAAATAATGTCAATATCATTTGTAGAAGGGGGGGGGGGGTTGAATACAAATTATCAAAACTTTTTCTGTTTTAATAATTGTTTTTAAGGTTTGATTGCTTAAGAGAATATATATATGAACAAATGAAATTGAAAATAAATTGAACAAAGATATTTAAAAATTAATGATGGATTGGTTTTTCCATCAGTGTATATTTGTTCAATTTTTCTAGGTTAATAAAACCTAGCTTCATTTTTACAAATTTAAAAAATAAATCAACTGTTCTTACAAAGTACTCTAAAGCTGAACAGTTGATTCAAGAAATATTGTCTAACTTCTGTATTTTTCAAACAATGCTACCTCACTTGTTTATATACCACAAGTGTGTTTTTACAATACCTATTCTAGGATTGTTTCGTTTCTATCTTTCCTTTTTGCCTTTTTCTATTTTGGGAAAAGGTTGGAAAGACAGTTTGAGTCTTCACAGTCATCATAGACTGTCTTTTATAGGTGTTCTTTTGTCCTTTAGATCTCTGATAGATAGCCTTTTTGTGTTGTCTCAATCAATTGATAATTTGATGTTAAGCATATCAGTTGATCCTTCCTTTTATTCATCAACTGATGTTCTTCTTCGATTGATCTTTATATCCATCAATTGATAAATGATGACTTGTCAATTGATAGATGTTGTCAATCGATTTTCAATACTTGATTTGGCTTCTTCAATTCTAAGATTAAAGTTATCATCAAATTACATGTAGATTCCTAACAAAGACCTCGTGGAGTATTGGAATAGTGATTCCCACACTCGCTGCTATAGGGTTACCACCGAAAACTACAAAAAATTACAACATTTACATAGTTCGGGCGCCAAATCGTTCACGGAGATGGAAGATAGAAGTGTGTATTTTTACATATTTCAAATTATGATTTATTTATTTGTTTGAACTCATGATTTGTAGGCAAATGTTGAAAAGGTCAGAAAGCCACCCTCCCAACCTTGGTGGTTTAAAAAGCTTTACACGAATAAACAGACCAATAAAAAGGTTGCTATCGATGAGATCCCGGAGAGCCCATCCTTTTTGACCGAGGAGAGTCGAATAATAGGGGTATAAATTTAACCTTAATAATATGAATTGTGCATCTCGTCCAGTATATGTTATATATGTCATACTTTTTATTGATTTTAACATTGTTATCTATTTTGTAGGCCCTGTACGCGGAAATTGTTGAACGGAACCGGGATTGGTTTGTGAGTCAACCTGGTGGAGAGGAAAATGTCATACATCTGATCGAATGGTGGCTTTAAGAAACTATCCCGGGTAGTGCAAGACCTTCGAAGAACCAACTCATTGGTTATCCTTGGATTCCCGTTTCTAGGCTCCTCCTGAATCTTGTCGCTACCAACTATCGTGCTCAACGTGCCGATGGGGCGGGTTCTTCAAGCCTAGGTGCTCAAGGCACAAAATCGTCTATTTCGGATCCAGTTTTCTATATAGTCGTCCATTAATTTCTTAATGAAGAATGAGTGAACCCAACCGCATGGCACACTCCTCCCATGTACGAGCAAGTTCAAAACATCTTTGTTGCCACTCTAGAAATGCAAAGGTACCCAACTGTCGGTCACAAGTATTTTCTAGTGTTATCATGAGGGAGGTAACTCGAGTTATTGGGCAAATCCTTCAATCGATATATAATAAGTAAGAAATTATAAATGAAGAGGTACAAAATTTAAGCCGTCTTGATTTTTAAGTTCAAAATAGATACTACAGATTTATTATTTTATGTAGGTGATACAGACCGCTCAACAAGGCGATGAAGAGCATGATGAGGAGGGAGATGGAGGTGGCAATGGGGTCAGAAATGGAAGCAGCGATGTTGACATGGATGGATAATTTTAAAGTTTTTTAGAACTTGTCATTGTCGGTTGAATATTAGAACATGTTATTGTTGGTTTTTTAGAACTTGTTATTATCGGTTTCACTGAACTTGTTAGTTTATGGTATCGCTAGTTGTTAATATTATTGGTTTATGGTTTTTAATTTTATGTTAATTGTTGGTTTATTGTGTTTATGGTATTGTTGGTGAATGATAATTAGTTTTGATTATATTGGCTGATTATATTAGTATGGTTTAATTGGTATTAGTTGTTAGTTTGAATGGTATGAATGGTTATTAGGAATGGTATGAATGGTTACAGGGAATGGCTTAGCAGCAGAGCTACATTTTAAAAAAAATGTAAATAAAACCGACCGCCTAAACCTGACTGTTGTCACCAAATGGCCGAATTTGACCATTACAAATCCAGAAACCCGACCGTGATCATCACAAAACCGACCGTCTTCAAGAAAAACCGACCGTCTTCAAAAAAAAGAGTGGTCGATTTAGATTAGTCGGTTTTAAGAAGACATATTAAATCGCTGGAATAAACCCGACCATTCTAGTAAGTTTTGAAACCCGATCGCGGGTGGTCGAGTTTAACGGTCGTGTTTGGTAACTTATTTTTTTATTTTTTATCTGCCAAATTTCACTAACACATTAGCAAAGTGGGGTCACCACGTCATCATGGGCCCATGCCACATGGTTGTAGTGGACAACCTGGGTCAAGGTTAAAACTGACCACTTTTGTTCAAAACCGACCAAGTTTTACTCGACCGAGATTTGCAGTCGGTTTTAACCAGAACCGACTAAGATGCTTTTAAAACCGACCGTTCAAGCGGTTGGAATTACCTCTATTTCTTGTAGTGAATGAAAATGCAATTGATTGATTTCTGAGCAGATATGCAAATTTTAATAAGTTTAATTTGTTATTTTTCACCATTTTATATTATTGTTATAGGATTTTTATGGAAATTGTTTATGGTACATCATATCCATGGCAAAGAGCGGTTTAAACTTCTATCTGTCATATATATATGTGTTTGCAAAACTTTTTGATATATATGTTTCAGCTATTTATAATTCGTGTCATATGGTAAACTTTTAAAATCTAGTGGAGGACACTCCAAAGCTAAAGTTCTTCAGTGACATTGACGGTCATTGAAAGAAATCGGGGAACTGTTTTAGATTAAAAAACTCATGTGGTCTGATGTCAAGAAAGTGGGATCATGTTTGGCCCAACTATTGTTGAACATACAAATTAAGGGCTGAGGAGCTTCAAAAGTAGAGTGCAATGAATAGTGTCGATGACGGAATTCTTGAAATATTTCGAGAGATTTAGAAGAAGCTTAGTGAGACTATATTAAAGGAGGAGGATGGGGAAAAGCCTTTTTATCTTTGCAATCAAAACGAGATGGGGTAGTGAAAAATATTTGGAGTCTTCGAGTTGAATTTGAAAGTACAGTTTTGTTTTCTATGCTAAATGACAGATATAAGAGAACAATGAATCGTGTCTATTGTTATATTTAATATTTTTGTTTTTTAAAGAATCTATGGTGTAAGTTATATAAGACAATTGGTATTTTTAAATTAGTAGTATGTATGTTTCAATATTTTTGTAGTGCACATAAGAATGAATACATTGTAATGTTGTATTATTAGTAATACTAGCAATTTACAATTGGTGATTTCATTTTTATTCTGAATTAATTACCTTTATCCAATTAAAAACCATGTAATATTAAAAGTAAATATTATTATTCATCCATGGATAACTTATAAATTTTATTTTTATATTTTTAATAACTCATAAGTTACACAAAACAATAAAATAACCAAGCAAATACATGATACTAAAATATTTTACCGTTCACTTTTAAATTAAATAACTTTAAGTTATAAGTAATTTTTTAAAATTTTGCCCAAACACCCTCAAAGTCTTTTAGACCTGCTCTTACTAATGTTTGTTTATGTATAAGTTTTTTTTGAAAGGATTTATGTATAAGTTTATTTTGTGTTATTTGAATTATTTAATATGCTGCGGATATCTAAATCCTAATCATTTGGCTTTCTTAAGTCAAATATCAGCACAAACCATCATAAAAGGAGGAAGTAAGTTGCTCGAAGTATAAGAGTGAAATAAGACGCTTAAAAATAAAATATTGGTGAAATCAAGACATATAAAAATATGATATTGACTTATAATTTATTATATTAGAGTATTTGTGATGTAAAATAAATTATCATAACATTAGTTTAATATTAAAAAATTATATCATCATTTAAACGGAGGCTAAGGGTGTTGCTGACAATTCGGAGAAAATACTTATTTGTAATTTCACAAATTGTTACTATTTTCTTATAAGAATTTCAAAAATTGTACCTCAACAAGCATCCAAAGTAACATGCTATAAAGATTTAGAGATTGTGGTTTGAAACTTAAGTAGTCAACCTTGTTCGTAATTTTGAAGAAACTCCTTTACAAAAAAACTTAAAAACAATTTTTCAGTTATTAATACTATTATTAATATATTATATTCCAATTTTTGTTGAAATATAAAAGATAAAATTCAAAATTAATGTAAATAATATAAAATACAGTAATTAGCATTTTGTAACCTTATCTTTGGATGTTTTTTCAATTTGGTTTCAAACTATATTTCTTGTCATATTGCACCTCCATGTTTCAAATTCGTTTCACTTTGCACCCTTTCGACCAAATTAGTAGGAGTAAAATAGGAAATGATTTATTCAAGTATGGTTTATAACAAAATGCACCTCATAATTTTAAACCATAAATCATACTTGAATAAATCATTTTTTATTTTATTCTTGTTAATTTGGTCAAAAAGGTGCAAAATGAAGTGAGTTTGAAAATTAGAGGTGCAATATGTCAAGAAACATAATTTGAGACCAAATCAAAAAAACGTCCAAAGATAAGGGGTGCAAAATGATAATTACTCTATAAAATAATATGTGCAAAAAGTGTTAGTTTGTAAACTCAGACATACAAGATCTCGTCATTTTGTGTGGGTTTTGGCGATGTACACCAAGTCTCTAGGTCACAATGACTATCCATTAGAATTATGGCTTGGCAGAGTGAGCTTTTGTTTCCCTATCTTCTAGGTTTCTCTCCTTCCTTCTTCCGTCTAAGAGAGAGTGGTTCAACGTACGTAGACTCGTATATGTTATTTAATTTACTAAATCATTTTACCGCTTGGTTGTTCACTTATGTTTCTTTGTAAAGAGTACTGTAAACTAGTTAAGGCCGTTACTTTGTTCATTTTCTCTCTTACTAATCTTTTTTTCTCAACAGGTTTGGAGATTTACATGTCCGTCTTCTATTTTCGATTTTTTAGAGTTCTCTGCTACTCTAGTTGGGGGTTCACTTTGTATCTCTATTTTCAGTTCTTGTTTGTATTTGTCTTGGCTTTTACTTTGTATCTATGTTTAATTTGAGTTTGTTTTGAGTTTTTCTTGGATTTTTCTTTGCTACTATAGTTGGGGGTTTTGTTCTGTTTTTGAATACTGAGTTGGGGGTTTGTAAGCTCTGTTTGTGTTATTTTTGTATTGTGTTATATTTTTGTATTTCTTTATTGATTTGCCCTGTATGACTTGGTGTGTATTATTAAAATTATTTGTTTTTAGTTTTTACCCTGTAAACTTGGTTGCTCTGTAAAAAATTCTTGCCAGTTGGCTCGTTGGAATATATGTGTTAACAATTTTATATATTTTTGTTTGGTAAGTAGATGTAATGTTATAGGTTGGTTAATAAATTGATATTTTGTTTTTTGCAAATTGTTCTGTATTTAAACTAGGGACTACTGTTGTTGCGAAGAACTATGATTTACTTTGTTGTTGTAGTGCTCAATAGTTGTAAGTAGGATCTATTACTCTTTTTTTTTTTAATTCTAACATATAATTAGTAAAAAGTTAATCTTTCCAATCCAAGTTCTAAATTGAACTAGTTATCACACTCAAGTATTCGATTTTACCATATCCGTATTCATATCTAATCCAATTTTTAGACTGAACTAGTTTCTAGTAAAATATAGTCACACAGTTTCATAATTCTTAGTCGGATGAGAGTTTAAAGATACCCTATTGCCAACTCCTCATCCATATCCCAGGTGAGAATGTCATGGGGGTTGATATTCATTCGCCCTCCCCTCTTCTAAGTACTTTAACATTGAAAAGTTTTTACCATACCAAAGTTAAAAAATATCAGTCAATTTTCGTTAGTGTTGTATAGGTTATGTACTTTCCACTTACTGTAGTTTTATTAGATGATTTTTGGGTTGGTAATGTTATAGGTTGGTTAATAAATTCTTCTCGGATGTTATCTTTGATTATTCAAGTTGATATATTATATTGACATAAGAAAGTAGGGTAGTACATTCGCATTCGGGTTCCCGTTCTTGGAATTGTAATTTACATAAACCCTAGGATTTTAACTAATTATTTACGTACATAATATATTATTTGTTAGTATATATACATATATTCTATTAATTTAGATATATTATTTATTAGATAATTTAGATATAATCATAAACAATTAAATCTGCTCCTATTTAATTATTAATGTTTAAAATGAGAATCAGGTAGTTCGATCGAGTCATGGATTTCAAAAGATAGGGATTCTTTGGAATATGAAATTGGGGTCGAACAATTCTTGATATATGCCGAGCAAAAATTCTAGTGATCCTAAGAATATTCACTGCCCTTGTGGACGATGTGTTAACTTCAAAAAATTCTTGTTAAAAATTATAAGGGTTCACTAATATGAAAATGGTTTTGGTTTAGGCTATGTTAATTGGATTTGGACCGGAGAAGATTCTAAGATTAGGTCATCGGTTGCTAGTACATGCTCTGCTTCAGAGAAGATTGTTACATCTACTTCTGCACCATAAACTGTTAATATTTGTGATGCAGTATATAATTCTGAGTGAGTACAATAATGATTCGTTTCAGTTTGGGAGGATTGTGGCTAATGCTGAACAACTTTTGTTTAAGGGTAGAAAATGTACAAAATTAGAGTAGATGCTAAAATTACATAATTGGAAAGCTAGGTTTGGTATTGCTGATATTGCCTTCACATATTTGCTCACTTTTGTTGGTTGTATCCTTCCCAAAGATAAGGTGTTGTCACCTAATGCATATGACCCAAAGAAAATCCTATCTGATTTAGGCGTCGAATACATCAAATTCCACTCATGTCCAAACAGTTGTATACTATATAGGGTTGTCAATAGTAATGCTTTCGAGTGTCCCAAATATCATCTATCTCGTTAGAAAGTCAAAAAGAATGGTCAATTAAGGGTTAATATTCCTGCCAAAGTCATGTGATATTTTCCAATTATTCTCACATTTAAACGGATGTTTAAATCTCCTTCTCCTCTTTTACCGCTGAACTAATGATTCGGCATGCGAAGCAATGAATAGAATATAAAAAGATGAGACATCCAGCTGACTCTCCTTCTTGGAGAAATATATATTAGAGGTGGCATGCCTTTGGTAATGACCCAAGAAATATTTGCTTAGCTTTGTCGGCAGATAATATAAACTCACATGTCTAACCAATAGATACAGTTGTTGGTCGGTAGTATTGGTAACTTATAATCTTCTTCTGTTGTTACGCATGAAGAGGAAGTTTATGATGTTAACAATATTAGTTTCCGGTCAACATGAGCCTGGTAATAACCTTGATGTATATTTATAACCGTTGACTGATTTTTTAAATGAGCTTTGGGATGAAGGTGAACCAAATGTATATCATATTTCACTTTGAGTGCAATTCTATTGTGGACGATAAATGACTTCCCTGTACACGGGAATTTGAGTGGTTGTGTCAATATGGGTTATATGGGTTATCCAATATGTGGGGATTATACCCTAGGTAAGTATTTAAGCCATAGTATAAAAATGTGTTATCAAAGTAATCGATATTATTTGGCTCCACATCATCCTTATAGGAGGCAAAAGGCAACATTTAATGGAGAACAAGAGTTGGGGCAGGTACATCAACCCCTTTCGGGAGAAGAAGTTTTAGCACAGTAAGAACAATTTAAATTTTAATTTGGGAATGAATTAAGAAAGTCAAAGAAGGTGGATTTTCCATGGAAGAAAAAGTCAGTTTTTTTGGAGTTAGAATATTGGAAGTTTCATCATGTTCATCAATGTCTCGATGTTGTGCACGTCGAAAAAAATGTATGTGATAGTTTAATTGGGGCACTACTAAATATGAAATTTAAGTTCAAAGATAATGAAGCATCTCGTATTGACATGATTGATATGGGGATTGGATTTGATTTAGCTCCACAAGTAGGAGAACTGAAAACCTACTTGCCCCCTTCGGCTTTAACTTTGTGAAAGGCAGAAATAAGATTGTGTTGAAGTCATTCATGTGTATGAAACTTCCTTATGGACATGTATCAAACATCAAAAACTGTGTATCCATGGAAAATTTAAAGATGTATGGGATAAAGTCCCATGACTACCACATCCTCTTGCAACAATTACTTCATGTCGTAATTCGTTCCGTTCTTTTTTAACTCTTTGTGCAACGAAGTGGTGGAGGTATCGAAACTAGATAAATTGGAGTTAGATGTGATACTAACCTTGTTCGAGCTAGAAAAAATATTTCCTCCATCATTCATTGATGTAATAATACATCTGGTAGTGTACTTAGTTCTGGAATAGCGATTGTGTGGACCGGTATTTTATAGATAGATATTTAAATTTGAACGGTTTAATAAGGTATTGAAGAGTTATGTACGAAACCGTTATTATCCCGAAGGTTGTATAGCAGAAAGTTATCTTAGAAAAGAATCGGTAAAATTTTGCCAAAAGTTTGTTAAGTAGAGTTGCACCATTGCCGGTCTTCGAAAAGATACAGATAAGCTTTCTCGTCCATTATCATTTGTGACAATGAAAGTGGTAGAAGAGAACGAGCGAGACGAGGCTCATCTACATGTTCTTCTGAACAACCGGGAAGTGTATCCATATAATATGTAAGTTATTTATTTTCCTTGTAAATTCTTCCTTTTTCGTGTAAGTATTTTTTATAGTTGTTTATTTAACAAATGCATTTTCTCAGAATGAATAAAGAGTATGCGGATGGAATCCATCGAGGGAAAATAAAAGCGTTAATTGGCTCATCAGATAGCTCAATCATCTTTTTGTTGATTGGTTTCAAAAAAAGGTTAGTATTATTATTTTTTTATTTTGTTTTCTACTTTATTGGGTCTAGGTAGTATTAGAATATGAAATTTAGTTGTATTTTTGTTCGTAACAACATGTGTAGGTTAGTAATGAAATAATGGTGAAAAACGAAGGTGTCTCAGAGACGATAACATGGCTAGCTGGAAAACCATCTTTTTCCATTCTCACTTACGAAGGTTATTTAGTTGACGGTGTACGATACTTTACAAAGGAGGGAGATGATATAAGGGTTGTTACAAATTGTGGTATGTCTTTAGTTGCTAAAACGGTTCAAGTCTCTAGTGCCAAAGATGTAAATCTTGTAAAGATTGATATGACATTCTACGATATCATATTAGAAATATGGGAGTTGGATTATCATGCCTTCAAAGCTAAATTAAGGGTCGACTATGTGAAGCCGAATCTTGGATAAAAGAAAAAATTGTGGAAACCGCCCAAGAAGTATGCTTTTATTGGAAAGGAGTCTTGGAAGAGATTTGTGGCCGAGAGGACTACCGATAACTGACTGGTATGCATTATATAGAGCTATTTGTAGTTTTAAGATTCCAACTTGAGTTATATTTTTCTTTTTGATGAAACAATCATTAACCATATTATTTATTATTTTAATTTTAGTCATTTAGTCAAGCACAAAGCACTAGATTGAAGAATGGTAGTCTAGGAAGGGTTACAATGGATTGTTAAGAAGAAGTAAGAACCTAAAATTGTACACCTTCCATCTCATAAATCTTTTTTCATTTTTTTATATATTATTTTTGTAAGACATATTGAAAATTGAAAAATAAATTTATTATTATTTTTTTATAAGAATTTCACAAATTGGGGTGACATGCTATAAGGAGCCAGAGGTTGGAAACTCAAGTAGGAAACCTTGTTGGTAATTTAGAGGAAACTCCTTTATCAATGAAACTTAAAAACAATTTTTCAGTTATTAATACTATTAATGATATATTGTATTCCAAATATTGTTAAAATATAAAATATTAAATTTCAAGTTAATGTAAATAATATAAAATAATATGTGCAAAAAGTGTTATTTTTAACATGACATATGCTTTTTCTCTAAAATGAAAAAAATATATATAATGAATAAATAAATATTATAATTTTGGCTAACAAAATAGAAGTATGTGGGTGATTCTAGATTATTCTTTATATACATTATTTATCTTTTCTATATTCAGTGTATTGGTGCACATACATGTAATCTCTTAGCTATCTCTAGAATATTTGAGTGAGTCTCTTGAAATCAATTGAGGAGTCTTTTAGCATCTAAGTGTGTAAATTTGTTCTTGTAATCAAATCATTTTAAAGTTTTAATATAGTTTTATACCAATTACTTCTTCTCCCAAATTGAGTTGTACTAGGTCAATTCCCAAATAAATTCATACCAATTAAAATTCTTGGTTAAGAAATAATGAAGATCAAGATGGCCAAGATGGCATGTCCATGTTGCACAGACATTTTTCATGCATTTTAATTATTTATTTAAAAATTGTGGGTATATGAGTGAAATAAGACATTTAAAAACAAAATATTCATATAAATGAAATCAAAGTGAAATCAAGACACATTAAAATATGATATTGAATTATAATTTATTATATTAGAGTATTTGTGATGTTAAATAAATTATTGTAACAGTAGTTTTATATAAAAAAATTATATCACGCCTTGAAAAAATGCTAGGGGTGTTGGTGATAAGTCAGAGAAAAAATAATTCTCGAAAAAAATTGAAAAAGAAATTTGTTATTTTTTCATATATGAATTTTAGAACTTGCCACCTCAATAATAATTAGGCAAAGTATCATGTCATAAAGACCCAAAGAGGGGGTTGGACACTGAAGTAGGTAACTTTGTTGGTAATTTCTTGTAAACTCCTCTATCAAAAAAACTTAAAAACAATTTTTCAGTTAATATTATTATTAATATATTATATTACAAATTTTGTTAAAATGTAAAATATAAAATTCCAATTTAATGTATATAATATAAAATAATATGTGCAAAAAGTGTTATTTTGTAAAATAACATATGTTTTTTCTCTAAAATGAAAAAATATTATAATGAAAAAATAAATATCAAAATTTTGGCTCACAAAATAGAAGTACGTGGGTGATTCTAGATTATTCTTTATATACATTATTTATATATTTTCTATATTCAGTGTATTGGTCCACATTCATGTAATCTCTTAAGTCTTAGCTATTTCTAGAATATTCTAGAATATTGCAGCATTTAAATAAGTGTGTAGCTTTGTTCTTGTAATCAAATCATTTTAAAGTAATATAGTTTTATACCAATTACTTCTTCTCTCAAATTAAGTTGTGTGAGTTTAAGTGAATCTTTTCTTCCAACCGGCAATTCCCAAATAAATTTATCCCAAATTAAATTCCTCGTTAAGTAAAAATGAAGATCAAGATGGCCAAGATGACACGGGATACGATGTTGATCATGTCTTTTTAAGGTTTTTTCTTATTAATTTTATTTGATTTTACTTTTTAAACATATATTATTTGTATATATATTATAATAGTTTTAGATATATTCATATATGCACATGTAATTGATTAATTTCGATATGCGGATTTTAATCAGTTTAATTTGTCATTTTTAACCATTTTCATTATTGTTTTAACTGGCCTCTTGGTTACAGGAATTTCATGGGGATTGTTTATGGTACATCATATCCATGTCAAAGACCGGTATAAACTTCTATTTCTTATATATATGTGTTTGCAAAACTTTTATTGATAATTAGGGTTTCTGTCGGGGGCGCACTCAAAATCGGATCAATTTCTTTCGATTTTATTGATAAAGATTTGATTTTTCAGCTTGGGTTTGGATCAAGAAGATCAACGGTGGTGATTTCATGGTGAATCTTCAAACTTAAGTGAGGTATATCTTCCGATTTCAAACTTTTGGGTTATATATATAAAGTTTGTATCTATTTTTCTTGATCTGTTTGTGTTTACTGTTTATATGTTGGATTGTTTGGTAAGGTGGATTGTTGTTCTATGGGTCGGTTAATGGTTCCTTTTATGGGTTTGGTTTGGGTGTTTAATTAGTATTTTTTAATATTAATTAATTTATTTATTTCCTTTTGTGGTTTGATTGGTGTGTTGTCATTTATGTATCTTGATTTGTGAATTGGGCTTATGTGTATGTGGCTATTTAGTGAAATAGGTTTTCGAGTTTGGTGATATAACATCCAATTGTAAGACAAATATGTGGCTCGATGAGTTTGGTGAAACCCTAATTTATGATTTATTGTGGATAAGAATTGGGAATGTGTTTGGACGGTGTGGATTGAATGTTTGTATTCAGTTGGATTTGTTGGTTTATAAAAGGGGATGAAACCCTAATGGGTATCGGGCGGCCCATTTTGTAATTTGTTTGGAGTTGAGTGAATCGATTTAGCTATACGGGCGACGGTGGTCGACTGAATTCTCAAACCAGCTTTTGATGAGCTGTCATCAAAAATTAGGTCGGCACAGCTGCTTGATTTAGCTAGCAAAGGTAAGTTTTCTTTATGCCGTGTTATGTGAGCTGGTGTTTGCAATGTCTGTCCATAAATTGCGGTAACATTATTAATTTGGGTGGATTGAAGTTAAAACTTGAGGTTCATATATGTTTGTTCCAGATTTTAATTTTTTATATCAGTCTTACATTTAGAAACGTATAATTGTTAATTATGTATGCTTATGTAAAGTATGTATTGCTGTTGAGAAAGGGTCTTTTGTTGAATGCATTGTCCCAACTGTGTTTTTTATTCCAGTTAACCTCAACAATTTCACTTCAATTATATTGACGTGCTATTAATTGATTGATGTATGATATATCTTGGGAAATTGTGCCTTTACATTTTTCTAGTTGCGATTATAGTTTCTTACGTTTTTTTCAAGTATTTCAGTTAGGGGATAATATTTTCTGTAGTCTTGAAAGATTCAATACATCACTTTTTTGTTTCAGCTTAACATGGAGAAGATTAGTATATTGGAACAAAAAAACAATCACACAAGCAGCATCGTGACACCTGTGTCCAAGTTGATCAAAAAAGATGTGCGGGGGAACTGTTTTGGATTACAAAGGGCTGAGGAGCATCAGAAGAAGAAGAGTACAATGAATAGTGTTGATCACGGCATTCCTGACGAAATGATCGGCCAATTATAACAGTTAGAAATATTTCAGAGAGATTGAAAAGATGCTGAGCGAGGCTATATTAAAGGAGGAGGATAGGGAAAAGCCTTTTCAGCATTGCAATCAAAGAGATGCGGTTGTGAAAATTGTTTAGAGTCTTCAAGTTGAATTTGAAAATACAATTTGGTTAAATGATAATTTGCAGTCTAATGCATATGCACTTTAGTAGTAAACTTCGGTAAATCTTAGATATAAATTTTACACTTGTGTATGAGAAGTGAAATTTTAAAGAGTGCCAATAATGCACAACCACTCAGTTATATCTCATTTTATGTCTTTGACCAAATTAATGTCTTTTTAGTTACGGTATTGGATGAAAAATAAATGAGTAGTTTTTTCGTCGTAGATGATGCAACTACTCAAACTATTCTTATAAAACTAATGAAAAATATTTTTTTATTTTTAAAGTAATACGTGAAAAATAAATGATTAGAGTGTGCCAACTAACTTGAAGTAATTCTTTCAAATTGATTTATATTTTTTTCTTTTGACATGATTTCTGTACAAAAATGTATTTGGAGGGGGTAATATTACTCTTATGATTAGGGAGGAAACTTAAAAAATTTCTAAACAATTTATATTCTTAATTGCAAATGAATTAAGTAGAAGATCAAACGATTCTATGGGGCAGACCTTGTTAAACCAACATAGGCCAAAAACATAGTGTTTGGCCTTGAATGACACAATGCATTGTTAATTTTGGGCAAACCAATGGGTTGGCTTTGCCTCTACTAGTTTGAACTTTTTTATACTAGGTATAGTGTAATGTGAGTTGGATCTTCTCTAGTAAATTGCTAAATTTTCCTCATCCATTTATTTGTCGATCATTAAATACACTATTTAAAAGTAACTGAGAGTTTTATTTAGCAAAAAATTAAAAGTTAGAAGCTAGTGTTTTTATTTGCTTCCGGAAAAACTTCATAACAAATCTTCAGGCTCAACCAATCTGAAAAAAATCCAAAAGAAATGACGAGGAGGTTAAAAAATTTAATTGAGTTTGTATTTATATATGAAAACAAATATTCCAAGATATTGAGGATTAAAGCCTAGATATGTATCCAAATGTGAGACTTGCCAAACTCAGACATACAAGCTCTCGTTGGTGCTATGTACACCAAGCCTCGAGATCACAATCACTATCCATTAGAATTGTGGCTGGGCAGAGTGAGCTTTCGCTTCCTTCTTCGGTCTAAGTGAGAGTGATTCAACCTACACTACAAGAAAAACACGATCATACAACACTTATTACACAACGGTTAAAAAAATAACCGTTGTCCTAAAAAATTAAACAACATTGTATGTTTGTTTTTTGGAAAACTGTTGTGTGACTATGGCTACGACAACCGGCATTGAACTTATTATAAATCGTTGTCTCTGTGGTGTACCTTTGATCATACCAGACAAGTGTTATTAATGCGATCGTTGTCTCATATCTTTCACACGAGGGTTATAATTCATTGTTGTTCTTTTGAAAAACTGATGTGTGACTATGACTACGATAACTATTATTGAACTTATTGTAAACTGTTGTCTCGGTGGTGTATCTTTGATCAGACAGACAAGTGTTTACACAACGGTTTGTAAATGAAACTGTTGTCTTCAGCACTTCCATACAAGCCTTTTTAAATTTAAACCATTGTCATAAACTTATTTATACAAGTGTTTTACAAATAAACCATTGTCTTCTGTGACGGCACGTGATTGGTGGAAAAACTTTGACGTAGATTGGTGAGGTGGCAAAATAAGAGCCCTCGATTGAAATAAGATTAGATATTAGCCATTAGATTAAGAAAATATATATATATTTACACAACGGTTTGTAAATGAAACTGTTGTTTTCAGCACTCCCATACAAGCATTTTTAAATTTAAACAATTGTCATAAACATATTTATATAAGTGTTTTACAAATAAACCATTATTATGTGTTTAATGCTTATTTTACAACGATTTTACGTGGAAAATCGTTGTCTTCGTTGAACTCACATAACACAATTTCTAAGAAAACCGTTATCTGTTTCACAGAAGATGACAAAAATGACATTTTCATAATAAGATGAAAAATATTTTTAAACACATTTTATTAGTTTAGTTAAAAAACACATAAAATAAATTTTAAAAATTTTAGTTTTTTTTATACATAACTAAAACCAAAAAATCTTAACATCCGTAGGGTTGGATCATCGAAAAAAATATTTTTAATTTTATATGAAGCTAATTATAGTTTTATAAAAATCCCTTATGTTTATATCCTAACTTTTAAACAAGAAAGCATACTAGTAACTCTTATTCCAACCATAAAAGTATCTACTAATTATTATCAATATATATATTTGTACATATACATAATATAAATATATTTTTCTAAGTTGTAGTTGAAAAAAAATCAAAATTCTTAAAAAACAAATCGTTTTAAGTATTTAAAAACATAAGAAAACAGACCACGGTTTTTACAAACAAAATCGTTGTCTTCATGAACGTCATACAATGGTTTTTTCTCAAAGTGTTGTGCCATGTTATTTCATACAATATTTATTTGACAACGGTTTTATGTAGAAAACCGTTGTCTTCATTTAACTCATACAACACAATTTCTAAGAGAACCCTTGTCTGTTTCACAGAAGATGACAAAAATTACCTTTTCATAATAAGATGAATTTTTTTTTAAACACATTTTATTAGTTTAGTTAAAAAAACACATAAAATAAATTTTAAAAATTTTAGTTTTTTTTATACATAACTAAAACCAAAAAATCTTAACATCCGTACGGTCAGATCATCGAAAAAAATATTTTTAATTTTATATGAAGCTAATTATAGTTTTATAAAAATCTCTTATGCTTATATCCTAACTTTTAAACAAGAAAGTATACTAGTAACTCTTATTCCAACCATAAAAGTATCTACTAATTATTATTAATATATATATTTGTACATATACATAATATAAATATATTTTACTAAGTTGTAGTTGAAAAAAAATCAAAATTATATATAAATATATCATAAATTTTATATACTTAAATTAAATATCTTATTTATAATATAATTAATAAAATTGCCCAAATATAAACACATCTTAATTTAACCATTGCTAAAACTATTTAATTTATTTAAAATTACAACTTATTATTTAAATCCAATGAATATTATAATATTATAATTATGCCCTTATATATAATTTTATTAAAATTTTATATAACATATTGATAAATTTTAAAATAATTTTAATAAATATAAAATATAAAATAATTTTTTATTTTCAATATTTATATGTACTTGTATAAATTCAATATAATTGATAAAAATAATATATATTTTATTGTCAAATTTTATTGATAAAAAACAATATATATATATATGTACTTGTATAAATTCAATATAATTGATAAAAACAATATACTTTATTGATAAAAATAATATATACCCCCCCCCCCGGGTCCTCTCATTCCCACCTTAGCCAAAAATTCATTTCCCCTTCAAATTTTTGTTTCCCACGCCTTCACTGCTTAGACACAAAACCAAACCCAAAAGCCTAAAAATTCAGACACAAACAAAAGTTAGGGCTCTATCTTACGGCTCTCTCTCCTCTCCCACATAACTCGATTTGTGACTATAAATTAGAGCTTTGGTTTGAAATACTTCAATTGATTTTTGAAATGAGGGCTTCTTACCATCTATTTCGATTGATTTGAGGCTTCGATCTGAGACTTTGGTTTGAGACATCTTCAAATTAGTGCTTCTCAATCCATTTTTTCACTTCAAATTAGGGGTTCTATAAATTATATTCAATTGATTTCTTAGTTTAAGTTCTTTTTGATTTTATTTCAATTGATTTGGGATTTCGATTTTGAGGTATAACCCTCTTTTACTTTATTTTAGGGTTTCAATTTGGGTTTGTTTTTTATTTTTGGTATTTTTTATGTTTGATGTATGCTCAGTTTTGTTATTGTATTTGAAACTGTAGTTGTGTCTTTAAGTAGATGTTCTTGGTGGGTATGGGATGGAAAAGTAAAATAGCATGTTGTGTCTAATGGTTCTTCACTAAACTCCTCTTCTTATTGGGGTTTGGGAATGAGGGAGATGGAATCTTTAAAATTTTCATCTGTGAAGGGGGCTAAGATGGTTTCTTCAAGTAGGAAAATCAAGAAGATTCGGACTGGTCGATTGGGTGGTTGGAACCACATGCCTCACTTTAGCGTGCAATTTAGCGTGCAAGATGCAAATAAGACACTTTGACACTACTAGATTCCTGGTATATATACATTGTTCCTTTCTTTCTAATTCTAGAAGTATGTTTCATCAAACAGACTATGTATGAGAATAATCCTGAAACCAAGTTCAAAGGAGCAATGTCAATGGGCATACCTGGTGAGCTAGCTCGTCTTTACGAAGCTTGGATAAGACATGGACGATTGCCTTGGAAGACTCTGTTCTAGCCAGCCATCAAACTTGCCAGAGATGGATTTGTAATTACTCCATATCTTGGAAAACCGATTGCTGAACACTCTGATTCAATTATGAGGGACCCTAGTTTAAGACAAGTTTATGCACCACAAGGAAAGCTGCTTAAAACTGGTGAAAAGTGCTACAATGTGGAACTTGGTCACAGCTTAGAAGCAATAGCAGAACTAGGGCCGAAAGCCTTTTATAATGGTAGAATTGGCGAAAGGTTTGTTCAGGATGCGAGAGAGGCAGGTGGAATTTTAACGATGGAAGATTTGAGGAGCTACAGAGTGGATGTTACAGAGGCTGTGACCGTGAATGCCATGGGCTACACTATCTTAGGGATGCCTTCTCCTTCAAGTGGAACACTTGGTATTTCTCTGGTGTGTACCCTTTTCCTACTTAATTAAACTTCCAGTTCAACACAATTATTTGAAGCATGTATAGTTTGTTTAGAATAAGATTTTGAGTAGGCTGAAATAACTTTTTGCCAACTTATTAAGATTTTAGCCAAGGCCTTGAAGTGCTTAATCAGCACCTTTCCACCCCTAATAATCCCAACAAACAGATACTCCATGCTTGTGCTGTTAACTTGGGAGTTGTTATAGACTAATTTACCATGACATGTCATCCCTAAACTAATTCAGTGGCATCTATAATTGGTAATTTCAGGTCCTAAATATCTTAGATAGCTACAGAAGTACCTATGCTGCAATGGGGTCTCTAGGTTTACATCGCCTGATTGAAGCACTAAAGCACATGTTTGTTGTTCGAATGAATTTAGGAGACCCCAACTTTGTAAACATCACTGAAACTACAGCAAATATATACCTTTCAAATATCCTTTCCTTCTATAGTATGTTGCCAGCTTCTTGAAATCTCACACCTGCTCTCCAAATTATCGTGTGGACTCAAGATGGTCATAACTATTTCTAGAAAAGTTTTTCAATTATGCTTGTTTAATTAATCTATTACTTAGGTATGTTTGGAATTTGAAACTTTAGTCACACATCCAGTCAACATATGAGGGCATATATTCACTCTGAATTGAATAAGTAATTTGCATATTAATTTGTTATTTATCATATATCAGTTTTGCCAAGTTTAGCCCATAAACAATTGTTGTATCAGCTATGTCTTGTGTCCTTACCCGTGATGATGCCAAAATATATCTTATGCATATATGAAAGTAAGATCTAAATTTCTTCAAGAGGTAATATATTATATATACGTGAATGCAAATTCATGTTATGTGTTGTAACTGGAATGAGTTTGAATTCCTCACTACCAACATAGGATCTCACAGCTGAATGCACTGCTATGATGAAGAGTATCTACCAAGTGAAGTTGAGTTCCCAGAAATTTGAAACTACTGAGATGGAGGAAATGGACCACATCTCTAGTGAAGATAGAGCTGGAGGTTGCATGCACATTTTAAGAATTACTTGTTGCCTGAATTACTAATGAGTAGGTTTATGATTGAAAAGGTATGAAGTTATGCATAAAACAGTCAATAATTATCTACGTATAAAGTATTTTTAAGGATTACTTATTGCTTAACATGAATCATATAGATAAGAGCAGAATCTTTAACCATGGACTTCTAGAGAACAAGAGATCTTGACAGGTTCCCATCTATTAGAGTTACATGCTGCAAATGCCAAAGACATGAAAATTGTTATAGAGATGATTATGTATGCAATTTTTACATTAAAAATTTGTAGGACTTGTAGAGACATGAGATTGCTATGTATGTAATTTTTACATTGAAAGTGTAGATCAATTAGAAATTTTTGTATTGATAAATTTATTGATTCATTATTTGGTTAGGGGTATTATTTAAAATCAAATTTTTATGTACATAAACCATTGTCTAATATAGAGAAACACAATACACACTATAAAATATTTCATTTTGTGCTAGTTGTGTAAATAAAACAAATACAACGCATTAAAAGAAATAAAATTGTTGTCTATAGAGAACTACAATAACAGTTCTTGGAATAAGAAACAATAACAGTTTTTAAAACACTTCATTGACTTCATTTCAGACAAGAGTTTTGAACCATAGCATTGTTGTTTCTAGGTGTTATACAACGGTGTCCAGAACATGGGGCGTTGTTCTGTAATCTTTTGGACAACGGTTATCATACCGTTGTCTGTGGTGCATATCAGACGACACCTCAATATTCAACGGGAAAACAGAGTGTCAGCCAACGGGCAAAAACCGTAGTCTAATGATAGGACCCGTTGTCTTTTTTGTATTATAACAAGCCTGTTGAACCGTTGTGTTCCTTTCTTCGTGTAACAGTTTAAACAAGCGTTGTTTGATCGCAATCACACGGCACCTCAATAGACTACAGAAAATTGGTATGCCAGACAACGGTGCAAAACCCTGAGCCTGTTTTTCTTGTAGTGCTACCTAGACTCATATATATTATTTAATTTTCTGAATCATTTTACGCTTGGTTGTCCACTTATGTAGGTTTCTTTGTAAAGAGTATTGTCAACTAGTTAAGGCCGTTAATGAAACGAATTCAAATCGAATATCTCAATTTTTATATCTGTATTCATTTATAATATTTATATTTGGATTCATATTCGTATTAGTTTATTATCCAAATAATTACTTGTATTCATATTCAGATTCGTTTAAATTATGAACTATTAATATATATTCATTTAAGGAAAATTTGTATAACTGAGTTTAGTGCAAGAAAATTCACAAATACAATATATGGGCTATTGGACTAATTTAATTAGCAAAAAAGAAAATAAATGAATAATTAAGTGCTAAGTTAGAACATGTCCATAATTTAGTGCTTATATATAGGTAAAAGTTACATGAGTAAACTACTAATTGGAAACCAAATCTTCACTTTCTTATTTGAATCTAATTTTCAATATTAATCAAATTTTTTGATTAAAAAACTCATGAAAAGGCATATTAGTCGAGATAGATAAATTTGGGTTTTTTAAAGAACCCATGTTGTAAGTTATCCAAGACAATTGGTATTTGTAAATTAGTAGTATGTGTGTCTCATTATTTTTGTAGTGGTACACAAGAATTAAGGCATGGTAATGTTGTATTAGTAATACCAGCAATTTGCAATCCGTGATCTCATTTTTCTTTTGTATTAATTACCTTTATCAAATTACAAACCACCAAAAATTAAAACACCCATGTTGTAAGTTATCCAAGACAATTGGTATTTGTAAATTAGTAGTATGTATGTCTCATTATTTTTGTAGTGGTACACAAGAATTAAGACATGGTAATGTTGTATTAGTAATACCAGCAATTTGCAAACGGTGGTCTCATTTTTCTTTTGTATTTATTACCTTTATCAAATTATAAACCACCAAAAATTAAAACATTTATAAATCCCTATCACCCAACATATCACCCTTGGCAAAGGCCTGGGAACACAAACACAAACGTTTTCTAATATTCTGGTTAAACTCAAAACCTAAAAAGTAAAGAATCAATGGCTGAGAAAAAAGGAATATACAACTCATCAAGAGAAGATGGTTGAAGAGAAAGTGATATACTCAAAAGGAAATATATAGACATGAAAACCTAGGCTAAGGTTCTTCGTAACATTTAGGTCTTGATCTCTGTGACCAACAATTAAAGATCTTCTTTGGTGACTTTGTGTTACCAAACCTAAGATAATTAAAAATAATCTTTCATATGACTAAATAATAAACTCCATTTTTATAATCCTATAAAAAGTGGGCTTGTTTATTCTTAAAGTCTTGAACTTAAAGTTATTTTTAATTTTATAAAGGGTGTAATAAGTTAAAGAGTGTCTTCAAGTTAAAAAAAAAAAACTTAAGGATGTACTTTTTTGAAGAACTTATTTCATTTTTTTAATTTTATTTAATAAAAGTTAATATTATTATTTACACGTGGACAACTTATAAATTTTACTTTGATATTTTTAATGACTCATAAGTTAATTACACAAAACAATAAAATTAACAAAACAGATGTTTCTGAATAGCAGCCCCTAATCTCCTGTCACCCGTCTGGCATAAGCTGTAAAGAACTACATGGTGTCAAGATTTTTACTCTTGACTTGAAGACCATCTTACAAGTTACAAGTAAAATTCATAGTGAATCGATGTTGATGGACTATTTAAAGTACATGCATTCTTTGTTTATAGCATGTTCAAATTCAAGTCTAACTTGGAGTTTAAGTCCTATATTAATTTTTAGCCACTTTTTGCTATATCAGATATTCTTGTCAATTCTTTATCTCCATTACGTGAAGGTACCACATGGATTCAAAGAATCAAGTATGTCCACTTGCCTTAGATGGTACCATTGTTGCTTCCTTTAAACCGGTTTAACGTAGAATTTAAAGTAATAGATAAAAACTTAAACATGTATATTCCCTTTTGATAACTAGTTTATAATTGTCAGATATTTGATATATATTACATAATTGATAATAGGGTTTTAGCTTAAAATTGAATGGGATGTAATATGTTTTCACTTGGGAACAATTATGTTTTTTTTTGCTAAGTGGAACAATTATGTTTAATATGACTAAGAGAAATATCCTTACTATTGCTTACAAATGTCATTAAGTTAGGGATGCATATTTTTCTACATTGTTTATTGTTCCAACTAAATAAAGTTCAAAGATAGTAAATTCTTTATGTAAAGGTTTAAAGTTTTTTCTCGTGCAAGAATTGTTGTTCAAGTTGCCATGCTGCCTAATCAAAAAGGTAGAATAAATCTCAAATTTCTAGATTCTATTTTGGTATAAATTTTGGATTTGGATCTAAGTCCCATAATATCAACCAGCTTTCAATAGGTTTTGTATCGCTATAAACTGATTGGCATATGCATCCAAAAAGGGTGAGCTCTTCTAGGAGAGAGAGTGATTTTGGGTTATGGCGGGGCCAAGAGAGGTCAACTCCAAGTTTGTCCGTCTACTAGATATCATCATGAAGATGCAAGAGATTCAGAAAGCTTTTGGAACTATGGCACAAACTTTCTTGCTGGCTGCACAGGAGATGATTTATTGTCACGTCTAATTATCACGGGGTGGTTCTATTTTTGAGAGTTGTTTGGATGCTGCAGTACCTTAGTACCTTATTATTGTCCTGCGTGAAGAAATGTCTGTATGCTTGTTTGGTATATCTTTGGCTACGTTGGAGATGGTCTAATGTATGGTCCTTGTTATTGTTTTTAGCCTTTAATTTTTTGTGATGGGAAACATTAGCATCAAGTGATTGATCAAGGGTACTTGTACCATTTATATTTTTAGTGAAATTTTCATTTAGAGAAGTTTTTATACTTCCCCTTGTCCCAAATCATTTGTTTTGTCTGACTTTTTATGACAAATTGACTGAATTTTGTGTATAATTTACCTTCATATTATATAGTGATTTTTATATATAGTTAATAATATAAATTGTAATCAAAGTTCGGTCAAATTGTACACAAAAAATCAAACAAGCTAAAAAACAAAGATTTTGGATGTAGAAACTACATTAAACAATCTAACGGATAGATAGATATCTTGTAATAAGAATTAACTTTCTCCAAGTTATGTTTAATCACTTTTAATTTCAATATCATTAATTAAATAAAATAGTTACACCAATTGAAATTTTAGTTAATATATATTTGGGTATAATGCTTTTGATTTTGTTTCAATCCGTTGTCATATTTTAAAAATAATATATGAATCAATAAAATTCTAGACCGACTATCCTAAAATTTTGAGACACATTATGTAACAACCTTCAAATGACTAATATATATTGAACATGTCGAATATTCAAAGGTTTATTTCACTTAATTTAGACAATGCTTTTCTCTAATTGTATAAGAGACTATCACAAGCCATGCAATTATTAGCCTCCTGTAATTTGCTTGACATAACAGATTAATATAGGCTTTGATGCCAGCTTTAGTGCTGAGCTCCAGAACCCATGAGATCCTCAATAAACTGTCCAACTGAAGTATACGATGAGCCGCCCTCTGCGGTGGCCTTTCTGCTTATGCCTTTCATCTCTTTCACTTTCTTCCTCATCTCACTTTTTTCCTGCATCAGACACCTTATAACCCTCTCTATCTCTTCTGCCTTCACAAGACAATCGTTGTTTTTTATGTAATCCATTTTAATCTCCACTGCCAGTCCCAACTCCTTCACCAATTCGAATGCATTTAGTTGCTGCTCGGCATACATAGGCCAAGCAGCAATTGGTACCCCACACCATAAACTCTCTAGTATCGAGTTCCATCCACAGTGGGATACGAATCCTCCCACTGCCGGATGGGAAAGAATAGTCATTTGTGGTGCCCATCCAATAACTTTTCCTTTTCCTGCTGTCCGCTCCAAGAATCCATCTGGCAACACCTCATTGTAATTATCATAATCTTTTGGCAGATCAATTGATTCCTTTTCTTCTGTTGGGCACCGTAGAGACCAAAGGAAAAGCTGTCCACTGAGCTCCAAAGCACATGCTATCTCTGCTATTTGCTCTGAATTAAAGCTTCCCCAGCTCCCAAAGCACAAAAATACTACCGATGCAGGTGGTTGGCTGTCTAACCAGCTAGTAATGGCCTCGTCAGATTTTTGGTTTTCGCTGGTTGCCTCACCGTTAATTAATTTAATGATAGGGCCTACATGGTACACACGAGGGGTGTTTCCATCCTCGACAATGGACTTAATTGCATAGGCTTCCATTTCTAATACGGTATTAATTACGATACCTTTGGCCTCACGTAACCTCCGGGCGAAAGTTTTGAACACTGCAGATCCATATTTACTTATCAACAGCGAAGGCAAAGCCTTAGAAGGAACCGGGTTTATGAAACAAGGGACAGACAGCTCAACATTTGAGTCCTTGTACTCAGAAATTTCCTGCTTTTGGTTCTCTTCGAGACTGAGATTATAGAACATTAGGCCAAGAAAAGCAGCAGAAGAAGTGCTTAAGACATATGCTGATACATTATACTCATTTGCCACATCTATCATTGTTGCACACATCACGTCAATCACAAATCCAACTAGCTTAGAAGACTCGAATCGATTCAAAATTGTTGCAACTACATCTCTCACCTGAGCTTTCTGGCTCTCGATAAAGGAATTGAAGAAATCAAATACAGCCTTAGTCATGAGCTCTGCCATGATTGTCTCATCCAAGGCAGGAACGTCTACGAAGGCTATGCGTTCAGGAGCATCTTTCCTAAGATTATGAGTGAATGCAATAAAAGTGGAGTCAGAAGACAGATTCATTATCAGGATGCTTATAAAAACTCGATCGTCTCGACTGACAAGGAGCTTTGCAAGCTCAACTGCAGATACCAGATGACCAACTGCAGGTGCAGGGACCAAGATCACCTCTGCTCTCATCATTTCTCAGACAAAAAATCAGTTAAAAAAATGAACAGAACTCTCTGCTATATTTTAGAAATTGTAATGTGCTATAGTTGGTCCAAATGAAACACTAGTACAACACAAATAAATTTTATATTCTTATTTTTGTTTAAGTTTCAACTCTTATTTATATTGAATAATATAAAAAAATTGACATTAAACATTGACAAAATATTAACAAAAATATATGATTTGGGGGAGGGTAAATTTAAAAAAAATCTATAAATTTACACTTAAATTATCAAAATTTTGATAAAAATAAAATATTTTATACATAATTTTTTTTTTGAAATTTGGAGGAACACGCCCCTGCGCTAGGGTTGAGCACCGGTCGGTTTAGTGACCAAATGAGACCCGATCTATATACGAGCCATATATACGAGTTTTATTAAATATAAAACCACCTGCAAAAAAAAATTATGTCAAATTATGTCAAATTCACACTTGTTGTCAAATTTAAACAAATTACACATTCTAACAAGTCAAATAAAAAAATAGCAACAGCAAATTCACTCAAAAAAACAAGAAAAATGCATTCCACGATATTACTTCACTGCACGTGACCCCTGCCTCGGTCCCTGTGGCAAGTTCAGCACTTGCATATAAGCATATAAGCATATAAGCATATAAGTTCCATCTTTATATCCACTTATAACTGTATCAAGTTCAGCACTTGCATATAAGCATGTGATCACATCATCATGCCCACACAGAATGTGAAAGGGCGTTTCAGCAATGACACAGTCTTTATGTGGGATCACTGTTGGCACATTTCGGACTCTTCTTTCCGGTATCCTCGCCCGAACAACATCCCAGATCATAATCGTTGTATCATAACTCCCAGTAGCAAGGATGCTTCCATCAGAAGTCACTGAAGCATCAACTCCAATCAGAATATAGTGTTTCATTCCAAAAATTACATTATCAGGGGCGGACCCAAGATATTTATACTACCGGGGCTAAAAATTTTTTTACTGAAAACAATATTTTTTATAATTCTTTTTACATAAAAATATGTGATAACTAGTTAATGTTCTTATATTTTGAAAATAAATAATAATATCATATATATAATATAATAATTATTCTGGATAATATTTTTTTTCTTGAAACTAATAGAAAATATACTTATAAAATTTAGGGTATGTCAAATTATAAAATAAATATATTAAAAATGGATTTTCAAAAGTTATATTTACATAAGATATTAAAATATTACAATATAAGATTATTATTAGTTCAAATAAACTAAAAATAGATTAAACTAATATTTGCTAAATTTAATCTAAAAATATATTTATAAAAGAAACTCTCCACAAGCCACCGTTGGATATCTATTGATATCTATTCAACCCATCTCCAACCGTTAAAAAACCAAATTAACGGCTGAGATTTTAAAAAACATATAGAGCTGTATTATAGAGGGTACGGATTATGTTACTTCGCGTAGAAGATGAACCATTTATAAATGTGCACCTTAATTGAATATATTTAGTTAAAAGTCATAACTTAATAAATATAATCATTACAAAAATTTTAAATTTTAGTATTTTTATTTTAATAACATATAACCTTATATTTATTCTATTAAATTTGAAAACATATAATTTATACAAAAAGATCAATTTCAAAATTTATAAAATTAAATTTAAAGATGGATTCTCACTTGTAAATTTAACTAGACTGCTAAAAAATATTGATAATTAATTAGTATTCTGTCAACCATAATATTTTTTGAATAAAATGAAACAGTAATAATGGATTAGTTATATATATATATATATATATATATATATAATTAATGATTTATATGGTAAGAAATAGTATTTTTTTGGTTAAACCCGTGTCTTTCTTTTACTTCCCCCTATGAAAAGCAACAGAATGAGAGAGTTGAAACTATATTTACCGGTTGAGATTAGATTAAACTTTAACGATAATAGTAAAATTTTGAAAAGTAAAAATCTTATCCGGGCTAGGACCAACCCTAGCCCATACCTAGGTCCGCCCCTGTACATTATAAAACTATAAGGTAAACCATAGTAATGTAAAGAATGGGGGAAAAAATACAAACGCATTGCAGTCGTATACTTAAATGATAGCCATAAGGAAATGCTTACAGAGCCTTATACTGAGTATAGCAAGAATGATTAAAAATCTACAGGATGCGTTAGACACTTTAATTCTTATTTGTACACCATTTTACAAAGCAAGCTTTTAGTGAATTTAGTAAACAAGACACACAAATAGATTATTAACATATTATATTACATTATTACAATAACAAAATTAATATGATCTCATTATTAAAGTTATAGTAATCTTCATTATTTTAGATTCTAAATTGATCTAGTGTTGTGAGAATAGTGTGCAGGTCTACTGATTATCTCTGGTGATAGGTTCCATCTTATCCTTTCATACTTCTGTCCAACATCAATTAACACCATAACTTTTTATTTGTTCACTTGTCAAGATATTATTGACCTAATTAAAGACCAAATATCTTTTGGGAACTTTAAGTCAAGCAGATAGTACCGAGACTGTTCTCATACAATCTTTATATATTTCAAAATGTAATACCCCCCCCCCCCCCCACAGAGTCTTATACTGACTGTTTGATGTCAACTCATCACTCTTAATACTCTGAATAATACAAGAGTACTTTCAGTTGCAACTTCTTTCACAATCAAGAAAGGGAAAATATATTTGAATTATTCAAATTTTGAATCATAAAGATTTCAGGACAGACCTCAGAAGTCATAGGAAGCGTGGAACAGAGTCATACTGAATATGTAATACTTCTGCTGTTTCCTAAATTATAACATGGTCCTGAGTGATTTCATAATGGTACGTAACTTTATCGAGTATATGAAGAATAAAAAATTTGAATATCAAATTTCACCACATCAACAAACAAGTAACAAATAACATTAAAGTAGACAACGAAAGGAATAAAAATTCACAAAACCCCCCTCCAGCTCTCCTCCCCCAAGTAACTCAGAAAACGCCAAACTGTAACAAACTCGTTAATCAAAACATGCGAGCATATATTTTCCTTGTACTCGATAAAAGAAAAAGAAGCAGACTGAAATTTCTCTGACAACACCTACTTGATCAATCCAAAAAAGAAGTACCAGAGATATTACATGCATCTAAGATATCAATCCATTAATTCATATAGAATTGCGCAGCATGTTGTAGTTACTGTTTTGGTTGTGGGTTAACGCCCAAGGGGCCTTGACTGGTAGCTATTTTAAACATATTTTAGTGAGATAATTTAATGTATTATTTTTATATTATTTTTTAAAATAAATTTAATAATATTAATTTTTATTTTAAAATATTTGTAGAAAATCAAAAGACATATATTTTAAAATGGAGAGAATATATACAACATTTTTATTTGTTAGTGTTGTAATTGTTGGGTTTAATTTTAAACATGTTTTATTTAATTGTTTTGTTCTGTTTTGGTTTGAATAAATCAACATGTACGTTGCAGTAGTCATAGGTGGGTAGGAGTTCGTGGAGAATAATTAGGATCATGTCCTCATTTGTAGGAGTTTAAGTTGTTAGCTGCTTTCATTTATCAACCCATGTAATGTTTCATTTTATAGAGAGAAAAGAAAGAAGATCCCAGTTGCTTTTCACGCATATATCATTAGTATGTTTCTTACCATATCAGTTTGTATCTATCATCTGGTATCAGAGCTTTATAAACACCCACATCTATTTTTGTTACGATCGTGAACACCATTGATTGCAGAGTCAAGCAGAGGAAAGGAAGGTCAAATAGGTTTCAATTACCCACTGCTAACCAAAACCAATTATACCGCCTGGGCTATGAAAATGAAAGTGTTCTTGCAGGCATACAATGTGTGGGACGTAATAGAGCCCAAAGACCCGAAGGCAGTCATCGAGGACAAGGCAGACAAGCGTGCTATGGCGATGATTTATCAATCAATCTCAGAAGAACTGTTGTTGACGCTAGCAGAACGTAAAACTACGAAGGAAGTATGGGAGGCCATCAAAACGGCTTCTCTGGGTGCTGATAGAGTGAAAAAAGCTAAGGCTCAAACTCTCAAAGCTGAGTTTGAGTCACTAAGCATGAAAGATTCAGAACAGTTGGATGACTTTTGCTTGAAATTGAATGGCCTGGTTGCAAGAATCAGGGCACTTGGTGAACCAATTGGAGAGGAATACGTTGTGAAAAAAATTCTAAGGGCAGTGCCAACAAAATTTCTCCAGATTGCCTCAACTCTTGAGCAATTTGGAGACCTTGATACAATGCCCATTGAGGAGGTTATCGGGTCGTTGAAGGCTCATGAGGAACGTATTTTGGGACAGGTAGAGAACAAAGAAAGCCAGCAATTGCTGATGACTGAGGAAGAATGGTCCAAAGACGAAGCCAGTGGTGGTGAAAGGCTCTTACTTACATGGGAAGAATGGTTGCAACGGTCAAATCCAGGTGGAAGTGGTGTTCGTGAAAGCCGTGACAGAATCGACATGAGCAAGGTAAAATGTTTTAATTGCGGAGCATATGGACATTTTTCCCGTGAGTGTAGAAAGCCAAGGAAGGACAGAGTACAACGAGGGGAGGTCAATTTGACACAAACCAACGATGATGAACCTGCTCTCTTGATGGCTATGACTGAAAGTGATGAAGACGGCGTGATCATGTTGAGTGAAGGAGAAAACTCATTTGGAAAGGAGGATGCAGAGAATATGTGGTATCTCGATAATGGAGCTTCCAACCATATGACGGGGTGTCGAGAAGCTGGATAAAACAATGCGAGGACAAGTGAAATTCAGTGATGGTTCTATGGTTAAAATAGAGGGAAAAGGCACAATAAACATGGTTTGCAAAAATGGTGAGACCAGGAAACTTTATGGAGTATACTATATTCCTACCTTACGTAGCAATATCATAAGTTTAGGCCAACTCTCAGAAGAAGGAAATCGAGTTGTCTTAAATGGCGAAAATTTATGGGTTTATGATAGCTGTGGTAGACTTCTGATGCATATAAAGAGGTTAGCCAATCGTCTCTATAAGATCCGTATTGAGAACAGTAAAGAGGTCTGTTTGTTGACTAAGGCGGAAGATGAAACTTGGCTTTGGCATTTGAGACTCGGGCACGTCAACTTCAAGGCTATGCAATTGATGGGGAGAAATAATATGGCACACAACTTTCCTTCAACCGTCTTGCCAAAAGAATTATGCAGCGGTTGTCTCATGACTAAACAGCACCGTAAGTCTTTCTCGAGCTCTACTTTTGTCGCTAAACATGTGTTGGAATTAATACATGGTGATCTTTGTGGTCCTATATCACCCCCCACCCCCGCTGATAACAAGTATTTTATGCTATTAGTAGATGACTTTAGTCGAAAGATGTGGGTTTATATGTTGAAAACCAAAGATGAAGCACTTAGTTGTTTTAAGAAGTTTAAATTGCTAGTTGAGAATGGCACCAGGAACACTATACAGGTTTTTCGTACTGATAGTGGGGGCGAATTTTTCTCCATAGAATTCGAAGTTTTCTGTGAAAATTCTGGTATTCTCAGACACTATACAGCACCCTACACACCACAACAAAACGGTGTTGTAGAGCGCCGTAATCGTACCGTGACATCCACGACAAGGAGTTTGTTAAAAGAAAGAGATGTACCAGTGAAATTTTGGGGCGAAGCAGCAACGTATGCAGTCTATATTCTCAACAAATTACCTACAAGGTCTCTCTCCCAAGTCACACCTCATGATGTGTGGTTTGAACAAAAACCCAGTGTTGCAGATTTGAAAGTTTTTGGATGTGTTTGCTATATGAAAGTTCCATCAATTTTTACTCGAAAACTTGATGATAAAAGTCAGTTATTGGTGCACTTTGGAAGAGAGTCTGGAACGAAGGCGTACCGCCTGTACGACCCAATTTCAGGTCGTATTCATGTTTCTCGTGATGTAATATTTGATGAACACAAAAGCTGGGATTGGTCAGTTCATGGTCATACTGAAGGTGCTATTCTGCAACAGCCGCTTGTCTTTCCAGATTTCACCCCTGAGAGTGGGAACGAAGAACTAACCACACCTTCTCCTATGTCACGGCCATCTACACCAACTTCTGATTCAAGTGCTACTGAAGCTGAAAGTGAACCAAAGAGATTCAGGCTTCTCTCAGATATTTATGCTACTACAGCGGTTGTCGAGCTCGAAGAGGAGTTGCTCTTGTCTGGTATAGATGAGTCTGTTACATTCGAACAGGCCATCAAAGATGAAGCTTGGCGAGCAGCCATGAATACGGAGATTGATACGATTGAGAAGAACCACACTTGGCAACTGACAGACCTACCACATGGTCACAAGGCCATCGATCTCAAGTGGGTGTTTAAACTGAAACGAGACACTTCAGGTGACATAATTAAACATAAAGCTCGTCTTGTGGCAAAAGGGTATGCTCAACAACCTGGCATTGACTATGATAAAGTTTTTGCCCCAGTCACTCGCCTTGAAACGGTACGTTTACTTCTAGCTTTAGCTGCCAAACATGAATGGGAGGTGCATCATCTCGATGTCAAGTCAGCGTTTTTGAATGGAATTCTGGATGAAGAAGTCTATGTTTCACAACGCAAAGGTTATGTCAAAGCTGGGCACGAGAAACAAGTCTACAAACTATTCAAGGCTCTGTATGGCCTTTGTCAGGCCCCTAGAGCATGGTACTCTCAACTGAACAAGTGTCTCCTTCGTTTGGGCTTCATCAAATGTCCTTACGAACACGCTGTTTATACACGAAAGGAAGGGACTGAGCTGTTACTGATGGGTGTCTACGTGGATGATTTGATTATCACGGGTTCCTCTGTTTCAGTCATTGTCAAATTCAAGGGGGAGATGAGTCGTGAATTCGACATGACTGATCTTGGCAAGTTGTCTTATTATTTGGGTTTGGAGGTCGAATAGCAAAAGGGCTGCATCGAGATAAAGCAGACAGCGTATGCAAAGAAAGTGCTGCAAAGGGCTAGTTTAAACGAATGCAATGCTGTAAAATTTCCCATGGAAATTAAGTTACAGATAGATGCGGACAGAGATGGTAAAACAGTAAACTCGACTCATTACAAGAGCCTGGTAGGAGGACTACGTTACTTGGTCTATACACGACCTGACATAGCCTATTCCGTAGGCATAATAAGTCGTTTCATGGAGAAACCTACCGAGTTGCATTTAAATGCAATAAAGCGAATATGTCGATATGTGAAAGGCACCCTACACTACGGTTTGGTTTACACAAAAGGCCGTGGCAGTTATTTGTTATCTGGTTTTTCTGATAGTGACCTTGGAGGAAGTGTTGAGGATCGAAAGAGCACATGTGGCATGGCATTCTACCTTGATGAAAGCTTAATTACTTGGGTCTCACAGAAGCAAAGATGCGTGGCCTTATCATCGTGTGAAGCCGAGTTTATGGCTGCCACCACTGCAGCATGTCAAGGCATATGGCTTCAAAGAGTGCTAAGTCATATCATGAACATAAAGGCAGGTCCAGTTGTTCTTTATATCGATAATAAATCAGCTATCGATCTTGCAAAAAATCCAGTCTTTCATGGTAGAAGTAAGCACATTGATGTGCGTTATCACTTCATAAGAGATTGTGTCGAGCAGGGCTTAATAGTGATCAAGCACGTGAGTACAAGTGAACAAAGAGCAGACATATTGATAGAGGCTTTGTCTGCTGCCAAATTCGAAAAGATGAGGAGCTTGCTTGGAGTCAGGAACTTGGAACATGTTTAGAATTAAGAGGGAGCATGTTGGGTTTAATTTTAAACATGTTTTATTTAATTGTTTTGTTCTGTTTTGGTTTGAATAAATCAACATGTACGTTGCAGTAGTCATAGGTGGGTAGGAGTTCGTGGAGAATAATTAGGATCATGTCCTTATTTGTAGGAGTTTAAGTTGTTAGCCGTTTTCCTTTATTAACCCATGTAATGTTTCATTTTATAGAGAGAAAAGAAAGAAGATCCTAGTTGTTTTTCACGCATATATCATTAGTCTGTTTCTTACCATATCAGTTTGTATCTATCAGTAATAAAAATTATTACTTATCTATATTTAATATAAGAGAGAAAAGAAAATTAATGTATTTGTATAGCATGTATGTCCATAGTTTAAAGTAGTAGTACGCCGGTACATGTCCTATTTATACGTCTTTCACCACCACTTTATGTGTAAACAGAAGTCTAAGTACAAGTTTACAACTTGTAATCTAATAACAATATATACTAGGTGATTTTTGGTTTCTGTGTTATAATTCAAATATAACTAATACTCATTGACAATCACCCTTCTTTATTTAATGCTTTCATAACACTACTTCTTAATTGTCAACTGTCATTGTGAGTTATGACAAAGATTGATTGTCTCGTTAAACCTTGCCATGCAGGAAAACCTAGCGGGATAAAAATCTTGACAAATGAAAAGGAGTACAGTCTCCCCCTTATTAAAATATCTCAGACTTTGACATCTTGTTGTCCAAGATGTTTGATAATCCACAAGATTCCTGGATAGGTTGAATAATATACCTCAACCAGATACATTCCCTACTTGCTTCATGGATTGCCAATAACTCTGTATAATTTGATCAAGTTGTCGACAAAGTCTGTTTATAGATTTCCGAGAAATATTAGTTCCACAATATGTAAATAAATAACCTGTTTGTGATCATCCAAAATGAGGACCTGACATCTAACCAGCATATGTATACCCAATCGGTTGTGATTCTGAATTGTTTGGAAAAAATAATCCAAGATCGATTGTCCCACGAAGATATCTTAATATATGTTTAACTACATCCCAGTGCCTTTTTATTGGATTAGAACTAAACGAAATTTTGTCTTGCTAAGATCCTTCATTTCAAACTCATTTTTCAAATAATTAGTAGTGTTAGTAATATCTTCAAAAGTACCAACAAGATTCAAATCATCCACATATACAACAATAATAACAAAACCAGTGTATTACATTTTCATAAACACGCATGGACATTTGATTATTAATATACCCATCATTCAATAAATATTCACTAAGTCCGTTGTACCCCAAACAGATGTAGGTAATTTGGCAAGTCCTTTAATTAAACACTTTGCTAAACCATTATGTACATGCACGTGAGCCACAGGTGTTCGATTGAGATTCCTACTTACATACAATATTAAAAGTTGAAGATGTAAATTCAACAGTATTATCTAATTGAATTGATTTGACCGGATGATGAGGAAAGTGGACTCATAATTTGATTATTTGGGCGAGTAATCTTGCAAATGCTACATTTCGTGTAAAATGTAGACAGATATGAGACAACCTAGTTGAGGCATCAACTAAAACCATAAAATACCTAAACGGACAAGAGGATGGGTGAATTGGGCCACTAAAAACAAGGATTAGCATGAAAACATGAAATCATAGAAGATAAGAAAGATAAGAAAACATGAGAAAAGAAAATTAATGTATTTGTATAAATGGCATCCTATAAATAGGACATGTACTACAACTTTAATAGATTTGTTGAGACAAGAGATCCAATACTTGAAGTATAAATGTCTTTGATTTTATCATACATATTTGTATCAGGTCATACTTTTTAAAGTCATTTTTTTGCCACTTTGTGTGTAAATACAAGCCTTACTACACGACTCGGTGTATGCTATAAATGGATCGGATTTAGCTATATCCATATCTGAATCCATTTAAATTTTTCGGATTCAGATCGGATCGTATCGAAAGTCAGATATTTTATAGGTCCATCAATATCTGATCCTAACGCGGATAATCGGATCGGAGATCCGATCCATTTAAAAAAGTTTAAAATTAAAATATATTATTATAGAATTTGAGAGAACAAAAAATCCAACTGTCTCTTTATAATACAGACATGTTCGAATTACTTCAAATAACATATGTTTAATGTAAATAATATCGGAAACAACTTCAGCACAATCATCTAGGTCTAAACTTTCTGTTTGAAGAACATATTCACCTGCACCTTGACTCCTTGAGGCATGTTTCCATTGAAATCTCCTTGAGAATCAATTTGAGGGAAATAGTCATTTGTCTTCCGTGTAAATAGAAGAAAAAAGTAATTGTTATTAATTAACTCCATTATACCTAAAAGAGTGCAGGGAAATACGAAAACAACAATTAAAGTTTTATGATAATAAACTTGAACAACTAAAATGCATTAGTAGATTATAGTAGAAACTTCATTCAAACATATTAAGAGCAGAAGAAAATATACCTTTTACATCATTAAAGTATTTTTCCGCTTCCGCCTTCTCATTCGGAACAGTCTCGTAGCCGGAACGGAACAACTAAAATATTTCGTGCAATTTTTGATATTGTTGGAAATCTGGTATCATTGATTGACCACCATGTCAAAATATTAAATTTTCCGTTACATGGATGTGTTTCCTCATCCAAGTATTGATCAAACTTGGACTTCGGAACATGTCGGTTGCCAGAATCTCGTTCCCTCTATCTCCACCTTCTAAAGTCATTTAGTTTGCTGCTTTGTGATGCAACTTGTGATGCAACATTACTAGAGATGAGTTGGTCGTATCCACCATCCATTACTGAACTTTGAGACGAAACAATTCTGCCTCCATACTCAATATAAAGATTAAAAAAAGACGACTTTACCTTCTGTACATGAGTATGAGCAAGATCTTTACCATAAAGTTTATCATAATAGTACTCAAAGATATCCAACTTGAACCTGGGGTCAAGAATTACTTCCACTGCTAAACACACGGAACATTCATCCCAGTACTTGGAAAACTTTGCTCTCATAGGAACAACCATTGCCCGAAGAGACTCTTCTGTATGTACTTCCCATTCAGCTAACTGAAGTTTTATATAACAATTCCATCCATAGCAGCTAAACGATTAAATACCTCCTCAGACTCTATTGCAACATCAAGCATTTCAGAAGTAGAATTCCATCTATGTGGCACTTCCATTAGAATTTTCTTTTTACCTTGCATTTTAAGTGATTCACAACTTGATCAAATTTTTATTTTCCATTCGGGGATTTTGACAAATATCTTACGGTACCACGGATGTTATCCAAAAATGGTTTAATTTTAACCAAGCTATCTTGAACAACTAAATTTAGAATAAGGGCACTGCAACGGACCTGAAAGAAATCACCACCATGGAATTCTATCGGAAAGCCAAGTTTTCAAATGTCTCACCATCGAATCATTTGACGAAGCATTATCAACTACCATTGAAAACACCTTCTTGTCTAAATTCCATTACATGATTAATTGTGATATAAATCGAAACAAAGACTCTCCATCATGTGGGTAACTTATATATCTATTAGTTCAGGATCTTTTTATTCAACTGTCATTCACTATTAATATAATGTGCATGTATTTATTTATTTTAGACGTTGCTTTCAGTTTGTTCCTATGACTTGGTCTAGCAGTGTTTTAGTCATTATAGGAGTTCGTTGCAAATAAACGTGTAGCAGTAGCATAGTTTTAGGAAGTTAGGTCCTATTTTCTAGTGGTTCCAGTTCATGTATTCCATTTATATTTTGTAATGCAGCTATGAATAAACACAACGTTCAGGAAAATCTATTTTTTCTTTCACAGATACAAATCAAACATTTATTATATGTGTATGTATTGATCAGACTCTTGTATAATACAACAATCTGGTATTAGAACTAGGTTCAACGGTGAATGCCCAAGCTATATACGATGGAAACGAACAAGACAAAAGATGGTACGATTGGCTTAAGTTATCCTCTGTTAAGTAAAGGAAATTACACAACATGGGCATTTAAGATGAAGGTTTATATGCAAGCACACAGATTCTGGGGAGCTGTGGAGCCTGTGGAACCCAAAGCGGTGGTGGAGGACAGGACGGATAATATAGTACTGGCAGCTATCTACCATGGTATACTGGAGGATATTCTGTTATCTCTGGCAGATAAGAAAATAGCGAAGGAGGCGTGGAATGCGCGAAGACTATGTGTTTGGGGGATGAACGTGTGAAGAAGGCGAGGGTTCAAACTCTCAAGGTTCAGTTTGAATCCTTAAGTATGAAGGAGAGTGAGTCTGTGGATGATTTTTTTATGAAGCTGAGTGGGCTAGCAACGTCTTTAGGTGAAGAAGTTAAAGAAACATACGTTGTGAAAAAACTTCTAATAGCCGTTCCCACCAAGTTCTTGCAGATAACATCAACTATCAACCAATTCGTGAACCTGGACACGATAACTCTTGAAGAAACAGTGGGATCATTGAAGGCACATGATGAGCGTTTACGAGGTCAAGGTGAAACTGGTGGAAGAAAATCTTAGTTATTCCTCACAGAGGAGGAGTGGTCAAAGCGAGAAAGAGAGGAGAGAAAACTGCTGTTAACAAGGGATGAATGGTTGAAGAGGAGCAACAAATCCGGGTCAGATGCAACTACTAATCAGCGTTTCAAAGGTAACAGAGATTTTGGTCGAGGCCGTCGTGACAAAAGTAAGGTAAGATGTTTTAGCTGTTTGGGTTATAGTCATTACGCTGCGGAGTGTAAAAGAACTAAGCGTGATAAGGAGGTCAAGGAGGAAGTCAATATTACTCAAATGCAAGATGAAGAACCAGTGCTGCTGTTTACAGAGGGCTCGAAAGAGAAAGACGGAGTAATGCTGATCAATGAAGAAAAGGTGAAGCACTGATTGAACTCGAACAATGGTGATGTACAGGGAAACTCAAATCTGTGGTACTCAGATAATGGTGCCAGTAATCATATGACTAGACAGTTGTCTAAGTTTCGAGAGCTAGATGAAAATGTGAAGGGAAGTGTGAAATTTGGAGACAGATCAACCGTTTTTATAAAAGGAAAAGGAAGTATTGTTCTCAACTGCAAGAATGAAGAAGAAAGAATTTTGCGATAGGTGTACTACATACCTAAATTTCTAAGAATTTTTCTCTATTTATAGAGAATTTTCTAAAATTTATTTGTACCTACAGGTATTTTTCCTTAATTTCTAGGAATTTTTCTCTATTTATAGAGAATATTCTAGAACTTATTTGTACCCACATGTATTTTTCTCTATTTATAGAGAATTTTCCAGAATTTATTTATATTCACAAGTATTTTTCTCTATTTATAGAGAATTTTCTTGAATTTATTTGTACCCACAGGTACTGTTTTCTATTTATAGAGAATTTTCTAAAATTTATTTGTATCCACAGGTATTTTTCTCTATTTATAGATAATTTTTTAGAATTTGTTTTCTATTTAAATCATTTTAATGATTTTTTTATCATTTTTCAGCATTATTTTCGACCAGGAATCCTCGTCGAATTCGACCAGGATCCTGGTCGTTTATAGGTTTCTCAGGGAATCTTGGTCAAAAATCCTGGTCGATTTTTGACCAGAATCCTTGTCGGTTTTAGTCTCTCACGGAATCCTGGTCGAACAGGATTCCTGGTCGAAATCCCTGGTCGATTTTCGACCAGGATCCTGGTCGGTTTTAGTTTGGCACGGAATCCTGGTTGAACAGGATTCCTGGTCGAAATCCGTGGTCGATTTTCGACCAAGATCCTCGTCGGTTTTAGGATATAATAAAATCCAGGTCGATAGGTTTTCCTGGTCGAATTCGACCAGGATTCTGATCAATTTTAGTGACCAAATTATATCCTGGTCGAATGAGCCTCCTGACCGTTTTTAGCAGCCAAATTGTATCCTGATCGAATGAGACTCCTGGTCTTTTTTAGCAGCCAAATTGTATCATGGTCGAATGAGACTCATGGTCGTTTATTCGACGAGGAACATAATTGATTTAAACCACTTTTAGACTTCTAGTTGACAGGCCCCATGAATATGGTGGCTTAATGGGACTTGGCCTATTTCTATTTTCCACACGTTTTAGTCCTCCTCGATTTTTAGGCCAAAGTCCTACACGGCCCAATTACTTTTGGGTTCGATTTTATTGGAATTTTAACCGATTGAACTTCTATTTTTATTGCCTATAAATTAGTGAAGCGAGAACTTCATTTTCACTTCTCACCTTCTTAGCAAATTTCTCTCAAAAATTTCTCTCTAGAGTTCTTAAGGAATTTTCAGCGAGCTTTTTCTGATCAATCTTCATCTCCTTCGTTTATCAAGCTTCATCCGTAGAGGATTAATAGCGGACCAAGATTTTGCGCAGCAAAGGCTCCTTGCCAGGGCGGCAAAAAGAGGTAACATTGTTACTGTGACTTCTAATTTTTCGTCAATCTCTGATCTACTGCAATCCATGGATGACGAATTTCCTACCTAGGCCGAGTTAGATGCTTTCAGGTATACCAGTATTTTTACCAAACAACTTCATTGCGATAAATTTTTAAAACTATATAAATTACCCCATGGATTTAAGTTTGTTTTGTCCGAACCTGGAGATCGGGCCTGCCACTAGCGGCCCAACAGGTTATGTGTTTTTAGAGATGCCTTCTTAGGTGGGCTTAGATTTCCTGTTCATGAGTTCATTGTTAGGCTCTTGGCCGAGGTTAGAATTAGCCCAATCGAGTTAACCCCAAACTCGTGGCGGACCCTTCTTTGTTTCTAAGTTTTATGCCGTAGGAAAAATTACTCCCTTTCCATAGCTGTTTTTAGAAGTATTTTTCAATTCAAGAATAGTCCATCTTCAATGTTGGGATGAGTCTATATCAGCCATAGGCAAGGTGTCTCCCCAATTTTTAGCAATAAATCTTTGCCCGAGTGGATTTTCTATTTTTGGAGTGGGAGGGCGGCGACTAGGCCACCCCGTTCAGGTCCACATTCTGCAAGGTCAAGGATGGGAACCCGAGCTTGATCCAATTGACTCCTGAAGAAAAGCTCATTGTCACTGATTTGGGCCAAGACAATGGCTTGACCCGTTATAGAAAGCTTTTGGAGGAATTCTCTTTAAAGGCCGTGGGCTTTTCTAATGTTTCTGATAAGGGTAATTTTCTTACCCTCTTTTACTTTTGCTTTACTTTTTCTGAGTCCACCTTTTTATTTCCTTGTTTGTTTTGCAGCTGCTGAAAGCATTAACTTTCATCTGGGCGTGGGCGATCAGGAAACTAATAAAATGAGGAAGGCTCGTGAAGCTTTGGAGTGCCCAATAAAGGAGCCTAATTTTCCCAGCTTTCTTCAGATCTGTGAAGGGGCCCAAAATAAGGACATGGGAAAGAGGCCCCGCGAGGAACAGGAAGACCCAGCCACGACGGCTTGGAGGCCCAGTTGGGGCTTAAGGATGCAAGATACCGTCATCAGGAATACCTTGAATTCCTTTGACTGGTCGCAAAACTCTATTCCTCCAATCGATAAAGCCAAAATTATCCTGAAAAGGCCGAGACTTTGAGGGCCCAAGCTGTTTCAATTGTAAGGCCCACTCATTTCCTATCTTTTTTACACTTAGTTTCTTTTTCATTTTCCCAGTTTCTCACTATTATTTTCTTTCTTTAAAACAGGTCAACACTTACTTTCAGACCATGGTCCATCAGGCCAAGACTTGGCATTTTTCTAAAAAGGCCCAGTGGGCAGGGAAGGTCAAGGTGGAGGTCAAAGTGGCCAATTTGGAGAATAAACTGCTCAAAAAGGAGCAAGAGTTGCTAGCAGCCACGCCGAGGTTCAGGAGTTGAAGGCGGACAAAGGGGCCCAAATTGCTAAGTACATGGGGTTCGAGGAATTTTATGCCTTCATGGACAAACATGACGACATGGTTTTCTCGGTGACTTGTGTTTAGGCCTGGGAGAAGTGCCTCCACACCGTCTTGGCGAAGCACCCCGGTCTATTTGATCCGGCTGACTTCCTTTGTCCCATGGGCCAGCCATTGGCCTTGACTTCTACACCTGAAGGGACAGGTTCGGGAGACTTGTCGGGTGGTGAGGCCCTAGATGAGTATGACCAGGTCTTTGACTCCACTCCAGAAGCCGAGGAGAATGCTAGGAATGAAGCAGAAGAAGAAGAGAAGATAGAGGAGGATGAGGATATCGAAGACCTCCCTTAGTTTCTTTTGCTTTTTTGTATTTCTTGTATTTTCCTTTCTATTTTTAACTTATGTACTCTTATAGACTTTTTATTCATAAAAAGCCTCTTGTTATTTCTTTTTCTTTTTCGTGCCTTAGCATATTTGATAAAATATACTTCTTGAGCATAAAAGAATAAATAAAACTGGACATTACTCGGAGTGCCAACTGTGCTAAATTTTATTCTTTTTCTTGCCTTAGCATACTTGATAAAATATACTTTTCGAGCATAAAAGAACAAATAGGCATAGATATTAAAGTGCCTATCCAGGTTCGATCTTGTTCCTTTATCATAAAGGAACTTAATAAAGATTGCCAATCTAGGCTAAACACACATGTTTTTTAAGGTGCCATAAGGCTGAGAATTTGATTAATAATGCCTTCGAGGCTAGAGTGGGCACATCCCTTACATAATGGAAATCTTGTTTGGAGTGAAAGGCACTTACATCTTAATGGTTTCATCGAACCTTATTTCTACTTAGTTCTTATTAAATATAAGAACTCATAGTTGAATTCTTTAAGCATAATAAACCTTCAGGTTTGAGGCATGCCAAGTCCTTGGCACCTCAACATCTTCTAGGGTTTCAAGGATGTATGATCCTCCTCCCTTAACTTGTTTTATCTTGTACCGTCCTTCCTAGTTGGGGGCTAACTTGCCTTTGGGGCCTACTCGAAAGCTTTAGCTTTTCTGAGGACCAAGTCCCCTTGTCTAAAAAACCTTTCTTTAACCCTTAGGTTGTAGTAGAAAGACGACTTCTTTTGATATTCAATGATTTTTGCATGTGCTTTGTCTCTAACTTCATCTATCAAGTATAATGCAAGCTTCATCCCTTCTTCATGTTCCTAAGGCTCAAAGGCCTTGATTCTTGGGGACACATGTGATATTTCAACTAGGACCACTATCTTGGCTCCGTAAGGCAGGAAGAATGGAGTGGCATCAGTAGTGACTTTATGAGTGGTTCTGTATGCCTAGAGTATTTGCAAAAGTGCATCTACCCATGTGTTAGTGGAACGCTCTATCCTTTTTTTGAGACCATCCAGAATGATTCGATTGGCTACCAGCCTTCCCATTTGCTGGGGATGTGAAACAGAAGTGAAGCGTAGATTGATGTCATTATCATTGCAATATCCCTTGAATTCTTCGTTATTGAATTGTGTGCCATTGTCCGTCACCAGGATTCAGGGTATTCCATACCTACATATGATGTTTTCCCAGAAGAATTGAGCTACTTGTTTTGTGGTTATCTTGGCTAGTGGTTTAGCCTCAATCTATTTAGTGAAGTAATCAATTACAACGATTAGGAACTTTCTCTGTCCGCCAACCATTGGAAAGGGTCCAAGAATGTCCATTCTCCACGTTGCATAGGGGATGGGGGAATTGATGGACATCAACATCTCAAGAGGTTGTCTGACGACTGGTGCATGCCTTTGGCACCTGTCACACCTTCTCACATACTCCTTCGAATCTTTTAACAAGTCAGGCCAGTAAAAGCCTAGATGTGTGATTTTGTGAGCCAAAGCTCTATCCCTCAAATGTTGGCCACAAATCCCTTCGTGTACTTCTTTTAAAGCCTCATGGGCTTCAACTGGCCTTAGGCATTTCAAGTACGGAGTAATAAAATATTTCTTATAGAGAATTCCATCAATAAGAGCGTACCTTAAGGCCCTCACATTAAGTTTTCTGGCTTTTGTGGCATTGGCAGGCGTCCATCCAGATTGAAGGTGGGCTTTAATTGGGTCCATCCAGCAACTGCCCATGTTTATCGGGGCTACCAGCTTTGCATTGATGCTGGGGTTCTTCAAGATTTGGAAGTAAACACTTCTCATATGTTCATCCGCTTTCGATGATGTGAACTTTAATAAGGCATCGACCTTTGCATTCTCTTCTCTAGGAATATATTCAATATGACATTCATCAAACTAAGTCATTATAGCTTTTACCAGTCAGAGGTATTTAACCATAACTTCTTCCCTCTCTTCAAAATCCCTATTTACTTGTGATATAACCAGCTTCGAGTCTCCACAGACTTTGAGGTGTTTGACATTTAGTGCCTTGGCCAAGCCGAGGCCTGCTATCAGATCTTCATATTCAGCTTCATTGTTGGTTGTTGGGAAGTCAAGTTTAATAGCATACTCAATAATGAATCCTTCGGGACTTTGTAGGACCAAGCCTGCTCCAGTAGATTTTATTTTTGATGCCCAATCAATATTGAGCACCCAATACTTGTTAGGAGTTTGTCTTTCTTCTAGTGTTCTGTCTACGCTATCCTGCCCCCCCCCCCCGACTTCTTGGTCGTTGATAGTATACTCGGCCACGAAGTCAGCAAGAGCTTGAGCTTTGATGGCCGTTCGAGGATTATACTTGATGTCGAACTCTCCTAGCTTTATGGCCCGCTAGATCAATCTTCCACTTGCCTTAGGGATGTGTAGGATGTTCCTTAGAGGGTGATCAGTTAGTACCTGGATTTTGTGTGCAAGGATGTAATTTTCTCGAGGCCATTACCAAGGCCAGTGCAAACTTCTCAATCTTGGAGTAGTTAAGTTCTGCTCCATGCAAGACCTTGCTTACATAGTCAACTGGCTTTTGAATCTTTTCTTCTTCTTTTATAAGGACAACACTCAGGGCTTTATCAGATACAGCCAAGTACAGGTATATGACGTCCTCGGGACTAGGCTTGGCCAATAATGGAGCTTCAGTTATATATTTCTTTAGTTATTCAAAAGCTGTCTGAGTTTCTTTTGTCCACACAAAATACTTTACTTTCTTCAATGTTTGGAAGAAGTGTAGACACTTATCCCCAGACTTCGAGACAAAACCTTCCTAGGGCTGCAATTCTTCCTGTTAATTTCTGGACATCCCTCAACTTCTTTGGGGATTCCATGTCGAGTATAGCCTTAATTTTGTCAGGATTGGCCTCAATCTCCCTTTTGGAGACCATCGTTCCTAAGAATTTCCCAGATCCTACGCCAGAGGCACATTTTGCAGGGTTTAGCATCATTCTGTGGTGTTTCAACACTTCAAACGCCTCTTTTAAGTGTTGAATATGGTCGGCCTTATCGAGGCTTTTGACTAGCATGTCATCAACGTAGACCTCCATGGTTTTTCCGATGAGATGCTTAAATATTTTATTTACCAGCCTTTGATAAGTGGCTCCTCCTTTCTTTAACCCAAAGGCCATAACAAGATAACAAAATACACCAAAGTCAGTGATGAAAGATACCTTTTCAATGTCATCATCGTGCATCCTGATCTGATTATATTCATTAAAGCCATCCATGAAGCTTAACATCTCATGTCCTGCTGTGGTATCTATAAGTGCATCGATCCTCGAAAGGGGGAAACAATCCTTTAGACATGTATCATTCAAATCATTGAAGTCCACGCACATCCTCCACTTTCCATTGGATTTCCTGACCATTACAGGGTTAGCAAGCCATTCAGGAAATTGAATTTCCTTGATCAATCCAACCTCTAAGAGATTTTTCACCTCTTGATTTACGGCTTCTTGCCTTTCTGGAGTGAAATTCCTCTTCTTTTGCTTTATCGTTTTTCATCGTGGATCCATGTTAAGCTTATGAGTAATTAGTTTGGGATTAATTCCTGGCATATCAGCGGCTGTCCAAGCAAATAAGTTCCCACTATCTTGTAAGAACTTTGTTAATTCTTCTTTCATAGGCTCTTCTAACGAGGCCCCAATATAGGTGACCTTTTCAGGTTCTCTTGAAACTAAAGGAATTGGAACTAAGTCTTCGACTGGCTTCCCCCTTCTTTCTTCGTCTTCTCTCGAGTCCATGTCCTCTATGAGTATGACTTTCCCCCCGACTCCATCGGGTCTCAAGGCTGCCACGTAGTAACTTCTTGCCATTTTCTGGTTTCCTTCTTCCTCCCCAACACCATTTCTGGTGGGGAACTTGATTTTCAAGCGATAACTTGAGGCTACATCCTTGAAAGCATGCAAACCTGTTCTTCCAAGGATGGCGTTGTACGTAGAAGATGCTTTGATCACCAGAAAGGTTAGCATCTAAGTGACCTCTCTAGGCTCTCTCCCCATTGTCATGGGTAGTTGAATGGTTCATTCTATTTTTGACTCTACTCCATTAAAGCCATAGATGGGAACATCCGAAGGGGTTAGCTGGGAATCATTGTACCCCATCTTTACAAATGCATCATGGAACAAGATATAAATTGATGCTCCATTATCCACCTAGACTCTCTTTAATTCTGAATTTCTTATCAAAGGGGCAATAACGAGAGGATCATCACGTGGAAACTTTATCCCTTCCAAGTCCGAGTCATCAAAGGTTATGATCACCTCCGTTCTAGCACATTTAGGTGCTTCTCCTACGACTTGCATAACTTCTCTTGCGTATGCTTTTCTTTAATTTCTTGAATTCTCCGTAGCGGTGGGTCCTCCGAAAATCATATTAATAACTGGTCCTCTAGGCTGAGGATTCCTATTCCGACTATCGTTATTTTTTCTGTTATCATCGCGTCGATCATGGCTTCCATATTTAATGTACTTAAAAAAATTTCCTCTTCTGATAAGAAATTCGATTTCATCCTTCAATTGTCTGCAGTCATCCGTGTTATGTCCGATATCCCTATAAAACCTGCAAAATGTGTTCTTGTTCCTCTTCTCAAGATAAGACTTCAGAGGTTTAGGCCATCTCAGGTCTCGATCTCTTTCGATATCTATTAGGATTTGACTTTGAGGCGTATTCAACCTTACGTAATCGGCAAAAAAGTTCCCCAAATTATTTTTCTTAGGGGGGAATTCTGAATCCTTATCCATCTTGGAATACTTATCTCGGGCGTCATATTCTTGATCACCTTTTCTCTTCTTATTATTATTCCCATGTTTCGCCACTAATATAGTGGTTTTCTTCATACTTTCTTCCGCATTAATGTATTTCCCTGCTCTGTCTTGGAGAAGAAGCATGTTCTCGGGTAGATGTTTAGCTAGAGATCTCTTGAAATAAGGATCAGTCATTCCCTGCTGTAAGGCTATCATAGCCACTTTCTCGTCCAAGTCCGGGACTTTCATGGCTTTCTTGGTGAAACGGTTCAGATAGTCCCTTAAAGATTCGTTCTTTCTCTGCTCCAGATTCATGAGAGAAGATGAACTTTTTTCATGCACTCTTTCGCTTATAAACTGGCTTATGAAGGCCTTATTGAGCTCTTTCAAGGATCCAATAGAGTTGGGGGGCAATCGGATATACCAACATTGGGCCATGCCCCCTAGGGTTTGGGGAAACTCCCTACACTTCACAACATCATTGATAGGTTGTAATAACAAAGTATTCGAGAAGGTTCTTACGTGATTGGCTGGATCGCCTGCTCCATCATAAGTTTTGATGGTGGGCATCTTGAACTTACTTGAGATGTGAGCGTTCATGATTGCTTCGGTGAAGGGTGATGTCGAATCATCAGGATTTCCGAGTGGCAGTAATTCAGTGGGGTTAACCCTTGCAATTTCTATTCTTTTCCCTTGAGGGCTTCCATCTAGTTTTATGATGTCAGGGGTTTCATGCCTCGGGGCTGGCCTTCTAACTTGCCGATCTAGGCTTTTCTTTACCTCTTTGAGTTCAGCCTCGTAGGAAGCAATTTTCTGTTATAGTGTCCTACAGGACTGTGAACGCCGGCTTCCTACGGGTTCCTTACCAGGCCTTCTCCTTCTAGGATTGATATCGGTGTCTTCTGAGCTTCCATCATCAGTTGAGTATGATCCTGAGAAATCACGAACCTCTATTCTACGCCCAAAATTTTGTGGTTCCAACCCTCTGATGTAAGGAGGGGGATAGGCTTGGGAGAGTCCAAGTCTAGGTTGGACAACAGTGCTACTAGGGATAACAACAGTGAAAATTTATGCGTGAGGGGGAGCAGTAGCTATAAAAGGAGATTGAGTTACCTTAGATAGAGGGTTGGATCCATGGATGACTTCCTCAGGATTGGTGGAGTGGACAATCTCACTAAACGGGCCAAGTCTTTGAGTGCTAGGACTTTGGGTTCCAGCAGAAATTGTGGTGGTAACGGGGACCTCGGTAGTTTGAGTCTAATCAGGAGGGATGATAGCAGTCGGATCACCTATGGTAGGGACGATGTCTCCGTCAGTTCATCGTATTCTTGCCATGGTTGATGTTGTCTTCCCACAGACGGCGCCAAATGTTATGGATTAAAAACTAGGGTATAGTTAATGATATGTGTGTCGGAACTTAACGAGTTTTAATGGTTGAGCTTGTGTTTCGTAGCTTAAGCGTATTGAGAATCAAGCTGAAAATGTAGTTCTAAGAATAAGGGGTTAGGCCCTTTATATAGACGTAGAGGGTCTAAGAATTATAGTAGGTTTAGGAACCTTGGTGGGCAGGCCACCTCCTAGAAGGATTCTGGATCCTTCTTGTGATAGAAGTAGTTTCTAAGTAGGAATATGTTTCTTGTTAATTGAGGTGTCTAGGGAGCTACTCCTTGAAGTGGTTTCCTTGTAGTCGGACATAATTAATTAGTTGTATATTTAGCCAATTAATTAATTACAAATTTATTTACTAATTAGGGTTTCAAGCTTCATTAACTTGACCTCTCTTTTGGACCAGACTAGGTCTAATTAATGCTACATTAATTGTGTCTTTAGGGCTTATTTTCAGCCCATATCAAGAGCTATTTGTGAATCTTAAATATTTTTATTGTGCAATAGAGTTTCTTGTTATTGGTACTCCTGATATTGGAAGTTGATTATAATAAACACACCATATCTTGTGTTATCGTAGTAAATAATGAGGATATGGTATGTATTTAAAACTAAGCATACCTTTGAGTTCAGTTGCTCTATTGGATTGTAATTTTTAGTGTAAGTGACTCCGTAGTTGGGTCCAACATTTTTAGGAGGATATGGTAACTATTCCATCTTTCTATAGGCTAACATTACTTGCCTATTTAGTACATATTATGAATCCTTGTTATATCTATGGGTATAAAAATGTACCAATAGGATATAAAGAGGTCATATTACCTTTGAACTGATCAGGTGACAATAGTGTTTATATTTTTCTATCCAATTCATATTGCCAGCATGACTATTATATATTGTTATTGAGCAGTTGATTCATTTCTATTACATACTGCATTGTACTAGTTTCGATATAAATTATGATTTATTTACTGTTCAGTTTCATAATAAATGATTTTACATTTCCGTTCTTTATTCAGACTTTATATCCTCGTTTTATTTCGATTGCCTTATATACACTTTATATTATGGTTTTATTTCGATTGGCTTATATATACTTTATATCCTGGTTTTATTTCGATTGCTTTATATATACTTGCTGAGCATTTCTTTGGCTCACTCTTCCTTTTCATCATACACTTTTCGAGACAAGATGAGAAAATATTAGCCTTTCAGAAAAAGTAGACCGACAAGATTTATCTGCGTTGCTCGGAAGAAGAAAGTAAGATGTCCTTACGAAGACGTTTTCAGATTCAGAATGTCTGTATCTGGAGTAATTTTTATTTATATATTATTATCTTATATATATGGTTTGGTATACAATAGTGTCGACTGCTGGTATATTTTTTTATCAAAGTTATCTGGTGATATAAGATTGGTTTAAAGAAATTGTTGAAATTAATTATGGAATTTTATGGATGGGGGTCAAAAACGAGATTTGATTTGATTATTTGAGGTTTATAATAATTAATGTTGGGGCTTTGGGTTCTTGTTTCTACAATTATAACCTAAAAGATCTTGGTAGTTGGGGTCGTAACTGTAGAATTCAGACATTGAATGAGTACATGTGGTTTAAAATATTATTAAACAGATGATTTTATATCGGGGATTTTTAGGTGACGACCAGATCCCTAACCCCGGATTCGGGGGCGTTACAACCCGACTCGGTTCGTTTACAACCTTATTTTTGGTTGACTGCATAACTAGCCATGGCATTAAAATTTCAAAGAAATTTCTTTCTTTTCCCCAATAGAGAGTTTTCCAACATTATTCTTCACATTTTGACATATTTTAATGATATTTCTCTAATTAATGTTTCATTTTTCTTGTAATTGTGAATTGTAAATTGGTTGCTTTAAGATACCTTAAATAATTATATAATGAAACAAATTTTGATATAATGAAAATTTTATAGTTTCACATATTTTTATATAAATTATAATTATATAATTTATCGATAACAAAAATAAAAAGATAACGTTAACAAATTATATTCATAAATTATAAAATATATAATTTATTAAAAAAAAGTAATATATAATATATAAATTATGAAATATAATTATATATTATGTAATATTAACCAAAATAATTTTTAATCTAATTAAATTCTAATATATTTTATTATTTTCCATTAAATGGGCCGGAGGAAGGACGAGGTGGACGTTTGGTCCCTTAAAAACATAAAACTAAATTAAGATTCGTAAAAGAAAGCGAGAATCGCAAGTGAAGACGAGGAAGAAGATAGAATCAGCACAGCTAATTCACCAAATTAGCACTTGAAACCAGTGTTCTCTCGAAACGATGGAAGCTTATTTGGACTACTCTCCCTTTTCTCGAATTCAAATGGAATCAAAAGCATTCCCTTGCCAACACAACTAACTTAACTCGTCATGTTTTGAATCATCGAAATCACGGATCAAATGCGTTTCTACCTACAGCTTTAACTGCAAATTTTATTGGATATGCTATTTCTCACAATTTACAATACTTAAATGTTCAATTTCGAAAGGATCATAAAATTTTTAGGTTATCCGACTTTAGTTCTAATACAATCAAGAAACTGTCGGTGCGTGTAAAACTAGATAAATTTATCTTGGCATCGCATTGTTGGGATTTACCAGCTTTAACTAAGCTACACTTGAAGAGCTACTCATTTGATGATAATAGTTGCAATGTTCCGGAACTACTTTTGGTGTCATTGCATGCGTTAAGAACTTTGTTCTTTTAGTTTACCTACTTTAACGACTCTCGTTCTGTCTATGTGCCTGTTGCCTAATAAACTTGGGAATTTTAGGTCTTTAAAAAGTTTAGTGCTCGATGATGTTAGGTTTGAATATCCTGAGAATATGAGTGACATATTTGCTACACTTGGAAGTCTACAGAACCTCACATTATCTTTTCACGTGAATTTTGGACGAGATTATTTCTTATATTTTCCTCATTTGGTGAACCTGGAGATCAAGATCCTTAACTACTTCTACCATACACGCAACAATAAATTTGTGGTTTTGGCACCAAAACTCAGCACTTTCACTTTTCTTGGCATCTTTACAATCACATTTGAAAATTCCAAGTTGGACAGTGTATACATTAAATTACGAGGTGGTATTGATGAAGAGAACTTCCAACAGGTGAATTTTAAACGATATCATAAACAGTTTAAATCAATGTAGTCCGGACTTGGTAGTGCCAAGATTCTTAATCTTGAGTGGGAGACAATTGAGGTAACTTTATATTCAATTTTCTTATGAAGATAGCTGTATCATGCCACCCTTTGTTTCCTTCACGATGCAAGATATAAAGGATTTTTTTTACAAAATACTTGTTGCTTTAAGATTACTTTCTTGGCATGCCTTTTACATCTTTAGCAAAATTTTTAACTTACCCATACCTTATTTCACCCTCCACTTCTAATTTAATCTGACCTCTCCCATATTAAGCCTCCCGGTAAACTGTTAAGTTATGTCCATTCTCATTCTTCTTCATTTTCCTCACACTCTTCGTCATAGAAAATTTTTACTCCTCGGTTTTGTTCACTATTTACTCCTACATTTTTCTCTCACAAAAACCCTATATCCTTTGGACTAAGGCGTCATAATTTTTCATTCAATTCCCTCCCCATTCCATTCCCTCCAAGTGGACATAACCTTAGTAGTCTGTGTCTATCTTTGAATCCATGAAGTTCTATGCCTGAAAACATATGACTGGACTCGTTATTAACTATTCTTTGGTCTTGAAAAATAGTTTTTCCTATATACATTGTACGTACTAAGCTTCTCCTACGGTTTTAAATGGTTGAGCTTTAATGTTTCATTCAAAGTTGACAGTTAAAACTTTCCAGACTTTTAAGCTATATTTGTTTTAAGCTAAAAAGTGCACTTATTGTCCCTTCCAAATTTTCTGGTGGATAGTGGTTTCCTTTTTCTTAGTTAGCCTTGCAAAGAGTGAGTCACTTCAGTCATTAACTTCTTGAGCGATATTCACTTCACAATCAGATACTCTGGAAGGAAAAATGAGCAAATGACTTGCAAAGAGTGGTTGTCTTTTTTTTTTCTCCTTTACGCACACACACACACATATATATATATATTAGTGGTTTGAAATTCAGACTTATATCACAATTCATTAGACGCGATGTCATATATACTAATCAAATTTTATTAACTATTTTCTAGGCATTTTCTTCGGTTTCTGACTTTCTTGTAAGTTCCCCTTCTCCATTCTATGACTTGAAGTATGTGAAGCTGCCACATGGATGTAAAGAAGAAAGTATATCTAGTATTTTAAGAAGCTACTTGCTTGGTGGCTCTCCAACAGCCACCATTCTTACAACGATGCCTCAGGTATTTAAAGAATAAATTATCCATCTAAGTAACTCGGTGCATATCTTGTTTTATTTTTTATAGCTAGAAATAGTGCATGTAGCTCTTATGAAACGGAGAGAGTATATTTCAAGTCCTGAATTGCTATTTGTTGAGTATGTAGTAAAGTTAAGGGTATGAACTTTTCCAACAAAGTTTATGGTTTAAAATACTTGTTAATTGCTAAGGTTCCATGTGTTTCTGAAGGCAAATCCATGTTTTCATTTGGCCTACATACAAAAATGAAGAACTGCTCTCAACTTGCAAATCAAATTGCTAGAATCCGTTTCACCGCAACTCTGTTTATTTAGAGCTAGGACCCATTAACTTTTAAACTTTTAGAATATGTCTTGGCTAGTGCAAACTAATTGATGTGCACACCCTACAAAATTAAATATCCTTGGTAAAATTTAGGGGCTTAAGTAATTCCTTTTATCCTTCATGAAAATAGAGCTTTAGAATTTACTTGTGTAGGTATATTTCACAGATGAACAAACAGATAGAAGGACATGTAAATCGATGTGAAATAATTAATTTTAAACATTGTGCAGAAGATGAAGATGGAGTCTGGGAGGGCTAAACAAAAAGAGTGTCGGGTGAAGAAATGTGACAGCCAAGATTACTTTAGCTAGGTTAGAGAGAGGGGGCAAGTAATTTGAGTTCAAAGGCTAACGTATGTACTAGTGTTTTAAACTGTGTTTCTACACATCACTACTGAAGCATATCAGCTTGCTAGGTGGTGTCTTGCTGCTACAGAACTGATAGCTAACTACGAAGATATACTTCTCCGCAAAGTATTCTTGCCTAGTATTTCAGAAATTGATAAGAATGACTAATGTCATATATTCAAATGCTCTACTGATGTTATACACAATGGTTTATAATTTACTGAACTAGCTTTGTGAAAAAAATTAGGTTAAAAATTTAATATATCATATGAAGATACATTTGTTACTAATATCAGTGAGATATATTTCAGCCAAGTTTCTGTTTTTTTTTCAGAAAACCATGATTCCTTGTACAACGGCGGCTTCTGTGACAGCTCAAAATGTAACACTATAGTTCCGTTCATGACATGCTCTCGGATAAAATAATACCTTATGTCAATGTGCTTGGTTCGAGAGTGTTGTACAGGATTGTTGGAAATAACTATAGCACTTGTGTTGTCGCAGAGTATTAGAATTTTGTTCAACACAAGTCCATAGTCATTTAGCTGATTCCTTATCCACAAGATTTGTGCAGAACAACTACCTGTTGCAAGATTTTTTTTCCAGAAAACCATGATTCCTTGTACAACGGCAGCTTCTGTGACAGCTCAAAATGTGGTGGTAGAAGAGCCCTTGGCAGCTCCAACAAAGGCATCAGTTGATTTTGAAAATTTAAATGACAATATGTGTTTTGACACTGGGACATGGGAGTGCAAGAACAACATGTCGTGCTGAATTCAGAAGTGCACGATGACAGGATAATTAGACATGTTGGTGCTCGAGTTGAAGGGACACTTAATAATCAGGTGAGCAATTCCGGGGAAAATAGTGATATTGGGTTTTGGCAGGGTCGTGAGGTTAAATCCAAGTTTGTAAGTCTCCTCAACCACATAATGAATAACGACCCAGTAACCTTTGAACACTTTGCCACCTAAAACAAGGAGTTCTGTACAATGAAGCTCAATATGTTATGCACCAGGTTGATATTGAGATGATTTCGGAGTACGGGGATGTATATGATGGCTTGCAGGAATTTGGATTCAGCATAACTTGGCTTGTCAGCCATCTAAACTACGTAGACGTACCAACTCCAGTTTTCATAGCCCCTACTTCCTGAGCTTCATGGAATTGACTGATATATTGATGATGCAAAAAGTAAATTACAAGATTTGCTGTTTCATATTGCTGACACTAAAATTAAATTGCAAAATCTCCAGACTCTTCGTGCTGAGAAGATGCAAGAGATTCAGAAAGCTTTTGGAACTATGGGTACAAACCTTGTTGTTGGTTGCATCGGAGATGATCTATTGCCCAGTCCTTAATTTTCAGGGGATTTAGTTTTAGTTAATTAGTTGTATGTTTTAGAGTTGTTTGGATGCCGTTGTGTCTTGTATCCTCGAACCTCAAGTACCCTGCTTACGGACTTTGTATAGACCTGTTCTTGGTCTTCGGTTTCTACACTATTTTCCCCGGAAGTTTTTGCATGCTTGTCTAGTATCTGGTAAGATGTGTCACTTCACGTGAAAATTTGCGATCATATATTAATATGCACTGTGTAATACTGTTATTGTTTTTACCTCCTACTCCCAGATACCTTGGAATTTCCGACCTTACAGGTTGCATTCTACATTCTATAACTTGAAGGTTGTGAAGCTACCACACAATATTGGCGCAGGTGTTTTTGGACAACTAATGCTTCATTTTATTGGGTTGTACCTGTAGGTGGGTTGAAATTTGAATGCCTTCAAAATAATCAGCAACGTGTGTATATCTAATTAGATTTTGAAGCCTATGTTTATAAATAATTCATATTTTCTTCAATATTTTAGCTATATTTTAATAATTTAGAATTATTATCATAACGCGAAAATATAATGAAAAATTATGGGAAACTAATTATAATAATTGTTCGTGCGCTGTCACAGTCAGTCTCATCATGTACTGCAAGATGCAGGAGTTGGTAGCAATTTTGGTATAAAACGTTGATGGCCTATAAATTTTCCTCCTTACGGCCCAGGCCTACGGTCAACGGTCCTTCGGGAAGTCCCTTACGGCTCACTTTCTACGGCCCTCCATAATCACAATACCAAACTAGAAGACCTACTCTAACAACCGAAGGACTGTAACCTGTATCAATGATTCAGGCAGCTTAGTCACTCCTCACTCCTACATAAAGGAACAGATGGACCATATTACGTCCCAAATGGCAGGAAACTATTACGGAGGCCCTAATCCTTCATTCTTTCGACCCATCTGACATGCCTTCGGGATCAAGAACAAGATCTCTTCGACCCAGTTCTAGTTGCCACCAACTTAGTACCTCTTCATCCTCCCATGGAGATAGTTGTCGTGCTAACTTCGGGTCGGAACAAACCGACTTTTATCAGGGGAACCGTTCCCCTAGTTGTTCTCAAAGATCTTGTTGGGTCCCAGAAGTATTGTAGAAGGGGGTTGAATGCGATACTCATAATAATTTAAAATTCTTTTCAGAATTTACAGAATTAAATTATTACTTTTACTGAGAGTTCGAGTCCTTGTAGTATTTCGGAGGCTGACTTACTAGCTTTCTATTTTCATGATAAAACATTTAAGATCTAGAAAATTAGCAAATAAGTAAACAAGATTCAAGTTAAATACGTATATTGAACTTGAAAGGGTTTACAATATTCGGTAGAATAAACCGTAATTCCTAGAACAGATTTGACATGAATTGTTCTACTTAAGAAATTAACTTCAAACTAGCACAAAAAGTTTATGAATATGACAATCAGACAAATTGCTGAATTTGATTATTTTTCTACTTCTGAAAATGAAGCCTTTTGCCAAAGAAGATCATTCATAAACATCATTAAAAATCTTAGATAATAGGACGCGACATTCAGTTCCCTGCTTTTCAGTATCCCGATCTTCCTGATGATCTCAGTCAACACCATCTTCCCAAAATTTATCCTTCTATTATTGGCCACAAAATATCCAATAATTTGTAGAAGCGATGAGATGTTGTTGAAGTTGCTCTTCGTTGTAGGGGAAAACACATTAGCCAGTGTATCAAAGAAATAGTCCCATTCGCTGACTAGCTTCCCTTTGGACATCTTTACAAGATTAATATCACATTGATACATTATAGCCTCCAAAAACTCAATTATGTCCGGTACTGTTGGTGAGTCAACAAAATCCTTAGTCGAAAAATCTAAAATTTTGTTCACGTCATCTTTAGTCACCATATATTCATGTTCACCAATGGTGAAGGAAAACTGTGCTTTTGCTGTAACTGTTCTATTTCTTGCTGTCGTGCACAGGTTCCGTAGTGCATCAATTTCTAACAGGGCATCCACTATAATTATAGTCTGTACTAGTGAATATTCATTCATAAAAATGATTCAGGGTCGGAACCTCTCAACTGAACAATTTATCGGGTTAAAATAACCTATAAAATTGGTCTTGACAATTTCACAGACTCCCATTTTTAACAACTTCAAAACATTAAAACACCAGTTAATTCGAATTAAACACTAAATTAAAAAATAACACTAAATTAATTCAAAAATTAGTCCAAATTAATCTCTAAATTTGATTCTTAACAAATGATTACTCCAAAGTCAGTCCTTAATTAGCAATTATACAACCTAAATCAGTCTCCAACACCTAATCCAAAATCAATTCAGATTGAGTCCAAAATCTGGCAGCACTTCGAGAGATTTGAATGAATTAATCAGAAACCAACAAGTAAATAAGCTTGAACAACACCTACAAGCAACTGATAGCACTTGAATAAGAGATCAAAATTGAAAGTTTTGTAAAAGTCTGCTAAAGGTCTGTGCGAGTGTGTGTATCTGCGTGTATGTATGTCTGTTAAACTGCGTGTATGTGCGTGAAAGTTTTGTAAAAGTCTGTTAAAGTACTTTTAAAAGGTCATACTGAAATTTTTAATTAAATATTGACGGTATGACTTTTTAATAGAAATAAAATAAAACAAAAATAAAATAAGTTAGCATTATTTTTTTAAAATATTTTGGTATGACTTTTATCAACACAATTCGGTATGACTTTTATTAACTAAAAGTCATGCCAATTTTTGAATAAAAAGTCATGCCGAACTAAATGTCATGCCGAAATTCTTTTAAAAAGGTCATGCTGAAATACATTAATAATTATTAATATATGTGAACCAAACAAATATAAATATACATTATTAATTGTTCCAAAATTCAAAATAAAATAACTAAAATCTTATTCGAATTTTTAGATTTAATTAATAATAATAATATAATAAATATTAACAAGCAATAATAATTTGAAAATAATATAATAATTTACATAAAAAGCTTAAAATATTAGATATAATATTATAAACAAAAATGAGTATTATGCTATACTTGAAATAATTATCTATTAAGAGTATTAATTTATTTTCAAGATAATTTCTCAAATATTCATAAGTACTAGGATATTGTTGATTCGAACTTCATAAATTCTTTAAATATTAACATTTAATATCTATAAATTTAAATCAACTCCTAGCAATTAAAAAGTTTGTCATTGTTTAACATCCCTAGTTCAGTAACCAACTTAGAGAAAATGGATTCATCAAGTGGTTTCATGAAGATGTCTACAATTTGATCTTCTGTGGGTACAAAATGTAACACCACAGTTCCGTTAATGACATACTCTCGGATAAAATGATACATTATGCCAATGTGCTTGGTTCAAGAGTGTTGTACATGATTATGGGAAGTAGCTATAGCACTTGTGTTGTCGTAAAGTATCCACAAGATTTATGCAAAATAATTACATGTCGCAATGTATTCTGTTTCGGCTGTCGAGGTAGATACTGAGTGTTGTTTCTTGTTGTACCATGAGATCAAGTGATGTCCTAGAAACTGACAGCTTCTAGAAGTATTTTTCCTGTCCATCTTGCATCCTACATAATCTGAGTCTGTATAACCTATTAGTTCAAAATTTGTATCTTTAGGGTACCAAATTCCAAGATTTGGTATACCCTTCAGATATCTAAAAATTCATTTAACGACTATAAGATGAGATTCTTTAGAATCAGACTGAAACCGCGCACATAAGCATATTGTAAACATTATGTCAAGTCTACTTGCAGTTAAGTATAATAATGAGTCTATCATACCTTTGTAGCTTGTGATATCAACCTTTTTACCAGTTTCATCTTTGTCAAGCTTGGTGGTTCTAGGCATTGGGGTTTTTTCTAGTGAGAAATCTTCTAGACTGTATTTTTTTAGAAGATCTCTTACGTACTTTGATTGGCAAATAAAAATCCCATCTTCCTTTTACTTCACTTGCAGTCTAAGGAAGAATGACAGCTCACCCATCATACGCATATCATACCTACTCTGCATCAACTTAGCAAATCTCTTGCACAAGTTTTCGTTAGTACAACCAAATATAATGTCATCAACATAAACTTGGACAAATATCATATCTTTATCATGCAATTTATAAAAGAGAGTTTTATCTATGACACCTCTAATAAATCCATTTTCAAGTAAAAACTCAAAGAAAGTGTCAAACCATGTCATTAGTGCTTGCTTGAGTCCATAGAAGGTTTTAAATAGAAAATATAAAAAATCAGCACACTCTGAATTTTCAAAGCCTGGGGCTACTCCAAATATACTTCCTCTTCTAACTCTCCATTCAGAAAGACACTCTTCATATCCATTTGATAAAATTTGAAATTGGAGTGTGCTGCGAATGCTAGAAATATTCTAATAGCTTCAAGTCTTGCAATTGGTGCATATGTCTCATCATAATTAATTCCCTCCTCCTGGGAATAACCCTTTGCCACCAGTCTGGCCTTGTTCCTTGTAACAATGCCATCACGGTCTAATTTATTCTTGTATACCCATTTTATGCCAATTACGGATGTGTCTTTTGGCCTGGGTACCGGTGTCCACACTTCTTGTCTTTCGAACTGATTAAGCTCTTCTTGCATGGGAAGAGCTCAATCTGGATCAATTAATGCATCTTTAATTTTCTTCGGTTATTCTTGGGATAGAAAACCTGAAAATAGATATTGATTTGAAGTTGCACTTTTGGTTCTAACCCTAACATCTGGATCACCTATTATCAATTTAAAAGGATGATCTCCAGTTCATATCCTTTCTCTTGGTAGATTTGACCTTGATGATTCGTCTTGGTATTCATTATGATGTTGTGTTCTTCGAGAAGATCCAACATCTTCTCCTGAGTTGCTGCCAGGATGACTTGTTGATCCACCTCAGGTATCAGTAGTATCTCTAGTTGTTGGTCCCTGATATTGTAGAAGTGGGGGAATACAATATCTAAATTTGTCGTGGAATTTTGGATTTAAAAATCTTATTTTAAATAATCACGAAATATTTATTTTAATGAAATGTGGTTCAAGTAGAAAATATAATTTTAACTTGAACAGTATTATAAAATTAATCTGATGAAATGTGTAAATAATTAATAAAGTAATCTAGAACAAATTCGACTTGACGTGTTCGGGTTTAACAATTATATTCTAAACTTGCACAGAAATCTGTGAATATTACAATGCATACAAATTTCTGAAATTTAAATATTTTTCAATTATCAAATAATGAAGACAATCTTGTCATATTTAAAGAGAAAAAAGCTAGCAAGACTTTTGAATAAAACTTATTTAAAAAATCAAAAGAGTTTATAAATTAGCCTATAAGACTTTTTTAATAAGTCAGGCAAAACTTTTAAACTCAGTAAAACTTTTTAGGAACTCGATAAGACTTTTGAAAAGTCTTGCCGAGACAAATGTAAACTCGATAAGACTTTTGAAAAGGTCATACCGAGTTAATTCAGTAAGACTTTAAAAATGTCTTACCGATTTAATTCGGTAAGACTTTCATAAAAAGTCTTACCGATTTAATTTGGTATGACTTTTAAAAAGTCTTATCGATCTAATTCGGTAGAACTTTTTAAATTAGTGCAAAAAGACTTTCTTTAAATGTTAGTTTAAATGTTCTTTTAACTTAATAAATTTCACCAATTTTTAATTAAATAATTTATAAACAAAATTAATTCAAGGTGAATTAATTTAAGTAGATAAATTAAATAATTAATTAACTTTTTGAGAGTATAATTAATTTAATTTCTTGCACAACCGTTGTAGATTTGACTTGAATCTTCTTGTCTTCTATCTGAAAATCACTTGAGCTAGGTGATAAATATTTATTTAATTAGTTGACACACAAATATATTGTCTAGTTTATTTGTATCATACTTAATAAATATTCTTCACTTTTTAACTTTAATAGTTGTGATCTTTTGTCTTGTTCTTGCTTCTCGCTTTGTCTTCAATATTTTTTTTCTTGGAATCTACTGAAGTAGCCACTTGGAATTTTCTGAACTCTTCTGAAATACTACTTCTTTATTTGTCTCTGACACTTGAACATATTAATGAACTTCTTCTGGTGATAAGTAGTAGCTTCATTAGAACACTACTCATTTATAAGATTATTTGTGTCTAGTTGACTTTGTTCGTCTTGATTCTTGTTATCATATTTATTATTTACTACTTTATCTTATATGAGTTGAGTTGTCATCTAATTATTACAAATAAGCCTATTCATATGTCTTTTAATCTCTTCCTATTTGTTATTAAACATTTAATACATAAATTTTTAGAGCATAACTCAACTAACAACTAAAAAAGTAATACGATATGTAAAAATTGTAAATAATAAACAAAGTTCTGATATTATATTTAACAATTTTCCAGATTCATCATTTTTTTTGTTTGAAAGATAAATACAAGATAGATGTTCCTCTAGCACTGAACAAATATTACATGATTTTCTATCTTGACCTATCTAAGTCTATTCAGACATATCAACTTCACCTTCTTCTAGGCTTGAACCTTTATGAACTGGTGTCCTTGGTACCTCTTCAGTTACTGATTATTTTGTTGTAGTGCTTTTTCCATACAACCTTCTCTGTTCAGCTTTTGTTAACTGAAACATTACTTCCTGCTCAACAGGATCTACTATTTCTTCTTTCACATCAATTGGCTGAGATGAATCTATCTTTTTAATTTGCCTGATATAAGATGAAATCTTTTTGGATAAGCAGTAAATTCTGATCTTCTGTGCAGCATCTAGCTTGGCATGGGATTTGAACCCTTTCCACCTTAGCATCTTCTCAACTTCAATCATGTATTTGACTGTATAGCCCTTCAATGACTCCTCATCTAACTTCAAGATTTGATATAGCTTGTTAGAGAAGAATCTTACTTCATAAGGGTCATATAGAATTTGAGGACTAAAAGCTCTCGCGAAGTCTCTAAGCCTATCTCTTAGAAGCTCATTCTCTTCTGAACTTCTTTTGACTTTATTCAACAATGTCCATATCTCCGATAAACTTCTCTACCTGAAAAACTCCAAGGAGAATCTGAAAGTACCATTCCTGTGAGTGTAGACAATTTGCCAGTCTTCAAGAATGTGATCCACTATGATAGTGATACAGTCCACTTCTTCTTTCAGTTCTTTCATGAAGTTATCAATGTTGTCATTTGAATTTTCCAGACCCTCAATGATTGACTTGAGATGTTTTCCTTCAAATGGAAAACTATTCTTAAAAAACTAGTGAAAAATATTTTTGTATTTTTAAAGTAATACGTGAAAAATAAATGATTAGAGTGTGCTAACTAACTTGAAGTAATTCTTTCAAATTGATGTATATTTTTTCTTTTGGCATGATTTCTTTACAAAAATGTATTTGGAGGGGGTAATATTACTCTTATGATTAGGGAGGAAACTTAAAAAATTTCTAAACAATTTATATATATTCTTCATTGCAAATGAATTAAGTAGAAGATCAAACGATTCTATCAAGAGGACCTTGTTAAACCAACATAGTGTTTGGCCTTGAATGACACAATGCATTGTTAATTTTGGGCAAACCAATGGGTTGGCTTTGCCTCTACTAGTTTGAACTCTTTTATATCAGGTCTAGTGTAATGTGAGTTGGATCTTCTCTAGTAAATTGCTAAATTTTCCTCCTACATTTATTTGTCGATCATTAAACACACTAATTAAAAGCAACTGAGATTTTATTTAGCAAAAAAATAAAAGTTAGAAGCTAGTGTTTTTTTTTTCTTTCGGTAAAACTTCATAACAAATCTTCAGGCTCAACCAATCTGAAAAAAATTCAAAAGAAATGATGAGGAGGTTAAAAAAATTAATTGAGTTTGTATTTATATATGAAAAAGAAATATTCCAGGATATTGAAGATTAAAGCCCGGGTATGTATCTAAATTTGTCAAGACTTGCCAAACTCAGAGATACAAGATCTCGTCAGTTTTTGCTATGTACACCAAGCCTCGAGATCACACTCACTATCCATTAGAATTGTGGCTTGGCAGAGTGAGCTTTCGCTTCCTTATCTTCGAGGTTTCTCTCATTCCTTCTTGCGTCTAAGTGAGAGTGGTTCAACCTACCTAGACTCATATATATTATTTAATTTACTCAATCATTTTACCCCTTGGTTGTCCACGTATGCACGTTTCTTTGTAAAGAGTATTGTCAACTTGTTAAGGTCGTTAATGAAACGAATTCAAACCTAATATCTCAATTTTGATATCTGTATTCGTTTATAATATTTATATTCAGATTCATATTCGTTTATTATCCGAATAATTACTTGTATTCATATTCAGATTCGTTTAAATTCATGAACTATTAATATATATTCATTTAAGGAAAAATTGTATGACTGATTCTAGTGCAAGAAAATTCACAAATACAATATATGGGCTATTGGACTAGTTTAGCAAAAAAGAAAATAAATGAATAATTAAGTGCTAAGTTCGAACAATTCCATAATTTAGTGCCTATATATAGGTAAAAGTTACATGAGTAGACTACTAATTGGAGACCAAATCTTCATTCTTATTTGAATATAATGGTCATTATTAATCAAATTTTTTGATTAAAAAGCTCATGAAAAGGCATATTAGTCGAGATAGATAAATTTGGGTTTTTTAAAGAACCCATGTTGGAAGTTATCCAAGACAATTGGTATTTGTAAATTAGTAGTACGTGTGTGTCAATATTTTTGTAGTGGTACACAAGAATTAAGACATGGTAATGTTGTATTAGGAATACCAGCAATTTGCAATCGGTAATCTCATTTTTCTTTTGTATTAATTACCTTTATAAAATTACAAACCACCAAAAATTAAAACATTTATAAATTCCTATCACCCAACATATCACCCTTGGCAAAGGCCTGGGAACACAAACACAAACGTTTTCTAATATTCTGGTTAAACTCAAAACGTAAAAAGTAAAGAATTAATCAATGGCTGAGAAAAAAGGAATATACAACTCATCAAGAGAAGATGGTTGAAGAAAAAGTGATATACAACTCACCGGTCTGGCATAAGCTGTAAAGAACTGCATGGTGTCAAGATTTTTACTCTTGACTTGAAGACCATCTTACAAGTTACAAGTAAAATTCATAGTGAATCGATGTTGATGAACTATTTAAAGTACAATCATTCTTTGTTTATAGCATGTTCAAATTCAAGTCTAACTTGGAGTTTAAGTCCTATGTTAATAGTTTTTGTTATTTTTTAGACACTTTGTGCTATATCAGATATTCTTGTCAATTCTTTATCTCCATTACGTGAAGGTACCACATGGATTCAAAGAATCAAGTATGTCCACTTGCCTTAGATGGTACGTACCTACTTGGTAACTCTCCCAAAGCCACCATTGTTGCTTCCTTTAAACCGGTTTGACGTAGAATTTAAATTAATAGATAAAAATTTAAACCTGTATATTCCCTTTTGATAACTAGTTTATAATTGTCAGATATTGTATTTGATATATATTACATAATTGATAATAGGGTTTTAGCTTAAAATTGAATGGGTTTTTTTTTTGCTAAGTGGAACAATTATGTTTAATATGACTAAGAGAAATATCCTTACTATTGCTTACAAATCTCATTAAGTTAGGGATGCATATTTTTCAACATTGTTTATTGTTCCAACTAAATAAAGTTCGAGGACAGTAAATTCTTTCTGTAAAGGTTTAAAGTTTTTTCTCGTGCAAGAATAATAACAAAACCAATGTATTACATTTTCATAAACACACATGGACATTTGATTATTAAAATACCCATCATTCAATAAATATTCACTAAGTCTGTTGTACCCAAAACAGATGTAGGTAATTTGGCAAGTCTTTTAATTAAACACTTTGCTAAACAATTATGTGCATGCACAGGTGTTCGATTGAGATTCCTACTTACATACAGTAATCATTGAAAGTTGAAGATGTAAATTCAACAGTATTATCTAATTGAATTGATTTGATTGGATGATGAGGAAATTGGACTCGTAATTTGATTATTTGGCCGAGTAATCTTGCAAATGCTACATTTCGTGTAGAATGTAGATAGACATGAGACCACCTAGTTGATGCATCAACTAAAACCATAAAATACTTTAACAGACCGGAGGATGGGTGAATTGGGCAACTAAAAACAAGGATTAGCATGAAAACATGAAATCATAGAAAATAAGCAAGATAAGAAAATATGAGAAAAGAAAAATAATGTATTTTTATAAATGGCATCCGATAAATAGGACATGTACTACAACTTAAATAGATTTATTGAGACAACACCTATCAAACAACCGTTACTAGAAAAAGTGTTGGCTGAAATAAACAGACAAGCCTTCATTTTCAACACTGAAACAATGTTGTGTGAACAGGATTCATTACAATAGTTTAACGACCATTTACAAAACTATTGTGTGAAGTATTGGATTAGTGAGATTTGAGACAACCATTTGTAACTATACTTATTTTATTATATTTCACACAACGGATCATAAAACCGTTGTTTGACTTAGACAAGTGTTTTCAATATTGCACAATTAATCATACTTCAAATAACGTAACATTAAAACCATTATTTGAAGCATATATTTTTTTTGTACTAATAAGACACGTGTAACTTCATTAATGTGTCACATGACACAAAAGATATATATTTTTTAGAGTATTATTTAGACAATTAATTATACAACCGTTTCCTCCCCATAAAGTGTTGTCTACACCATTTACATAGAACGGGTTTTTTCCCAAAACCTTGTGTGAGCCTATTTGAGACAATAGATTTTCTTAAATCGGTATTACATGTATAACTATTGTTTTATTTTCACTATAAGACAAAATTTATGATCTTCACTAATTTTCTTAAAATAGCATACAAAATAAAAATATATTTTTTAAATTTTTTTATACATAATTAAAATGGATAGATCTTAACATCTGTATGGTTGGATCGTCGAAAAAAATAATTTTAAATTAATACTGAGCTAATGATATAGATTACAAAAATTATATGCACTACCTCCTCACTTTTAAATATAAAACACATACTCATACTCTTGTATTAACTACAAAAATAACTTCCTATTAAAAAGTAACCATATATATCTATACATATGCATAATATAATTATATTTTTTAAGAAAAGAGAACAAAAATCAAAATTAATTAATGAAATTAGACTTTTTAACTCTTAAAAAAGACAATTAAATATACAACGGTTTCCTCTCTATAAACACTTGTCTACCGTACTTACCTACAACTGGTTTTGCCCAAAGCATTATGTAACTGTTTTGTCGTTTCTACTCTACAACACACTGGTGTTTAAAAACCGGTTGACTGCTATACACTACAGGTAAAAAATTACATTTTTACAATAAGACAAAATTTATGGTCTTCGACATGTTTTGTTAAAAAAACATACAAAATAAACATTATATTTTTTAAATTTTTTATACATGACTATTATTGATAGATCTTAATATCCCTATAGTTGGATCATCAAAAAAATAATTTTAAATTAATACGAAGCTAATCGTGTAGATAACAAAAATTGTTATACACTACCTCATAACTTGTAAATATAAAACACATACTCGTACTCTTGTTGGAACTATAAAACTATGTTCTTATTACAGAGGATTGATACAAATATTGATACAAATTTGTACATATGCAGAGTATTAAATATATTTTTCATGTTATAGGATACAAAAACCAAAACTAGTTTACAATATAAAAATAATATTTTCCATCTTATATTATATATTGCATAACTAAAAATAAATTACATATATTTTATATAATTGGATTTCTATCTTTTATTTTTAATAATTTTAATTAATAATTTGACATTTTAAAATAAATATATACCAATTTTTTCAATTTTTAAAATCATAAATTTTGTAACAAAAAATTAAAATAATAAAATAATCATATCATTATCATAAAAAATATCATATAACACTAAAAATAAAAATATTTATACTGTATTATTATAACGGAATTTGAAATATTTTGTAATAGGTTTAGTTAACGCTCTTTCTAATATTAATATTCTTTTAATTATATTTGAATTTATTTAAAATTGCAAGGCATTATTCAAATTTATTTTAATTAATATTTATATTTTAACAAAAATTGTTATGCACTACCTCATCACTTGCAAATATAAAACACATACTCGTACTTAGTAGTTTTGTACTAAGATCTCAAACAAATTTAATTTTAAAATTTTTAAAAAATTCTAAAATTTTAGTTTATTATATATATATTTTTTAATAGAAATCTAGTTAACATCTCACGAATGAAAATTATTTTATAAAAGATTTTATTTTCATTTCCCACATCTTCTTTCCCTCATCCGTTTCTTGAAATTTTAGTAAATCTAAATTCCCCCACTTAGCCAAATTTCACTTCCCCCTCTTTTTTTCCAGAGGCCTCTCTATGACTCTATGTCTCTATCTCTCACACACACAAACACAAACTTGGGCCTATCTCAGTCCTCTTCTCTCGATTACTCACCTCTATCACAAACATGAACCCTAATTATTCAAAACACTAATTCTATGATTTGGGTTAGTGGAGCTGAGAGGTTGTTGGGTTATGAGTGTGAGAAAGCTAGTCAAGCTCAGGTGTTTGGGTTAAAGATTTGGTGTGTATTCCTTTGGAAAACGACGTCGTTGAGTTGGGTTCCACTGAGGTTATTTATCAGAGCTTGGATTTCATGAATAAAGTTAGGGTTTTGTTTGATTTTAATGGGGGTCAATCGAGTTTTTTACCCTTGGGGAATGATAATAATAATCCGGATGTTAATGAGTCTGACCCGTCTGCGCTTTGAATCCAGGAACCTTCTCTCGTGGTACAGGTTCCCTCAATTGTTCAAAATAAGGAGACCCCTTTGGTGAGTTTGTCTAATCATATGCAGATTGTGTTTGAGAATCATAGTTCTAGTGCTTTGATAGAGAACCCTAATCCTGTTAGTAGCGGGGTTCATGTCCCGAATCATCAGTTTAGTCGAAATGAGGGGAAGGAGATTGGGGTTATGGGTAAAGAATTAAACTTTTGAGGGTTTGGATATGATGAGATTGGTAGAAGTAATGTTAGGGGGTGTGGGTTTGGAATCGAATGGTTGTAAGCCGGAATGAGGGGAGATATTGAATTTTGGGGAAAATAAACGGAGTAATGGGAGTAAGGTCATGCCATTTAGGGGAATTGTTGAGGATAGCAAGAAGAGATCAAATGGGGATGGTATGTGGTCATTTTCTGGTGTGAAATCTAGTGGGGTTGGAGATTCAGATCATTCGGATCTGAAAGCTTCTATCGTAAAAGAGCAGGAGAGTGTTCGAGTTGTAAAGCCAGAAAAGAAGCCACGGAAGAGGGGGAGATAGCCTGTGAATGGGAGAGAAGAACCGTTGAATCATGTCAAAGCAGAGAGGCAGAGGAGGGATAAGCTCAATCAGAAGTTTTATGCGCTTAGAGTTATTGTGCCTAATGTATCGAAAATGGACAAGGCTTTTTTGTCACGGATATCCATTCACTAGGTAAACCATAGTTTATACAATGCTTGTTCTTTTAAGTTTGTACTCAAGTAAGTCATGTCATTAATAATATATGTTTTCTATTTAATTTAGGATTTCACTTTTTTTGGTTATTAAGCATATGTGATATTGTTCATGCAGAGAGAAGTTGGTCCCTTTATAGGACAATGATGCTGTGTAGAAAGAAGTGGACATCGATTTATCTAGTAAGTTTGAATGACTCTGTAGAAGTTGGGAAATCTTATATTGATTTCATTTTTCAGTAATACTGTTAATGACTACTTTGTGTGCCAAAGATGTATATATTTGTTTATTTTGCAGACTGGAGTTTGCAAACCACCTCATTTAACAACGTAAAAGGGGCAAAAACTAACTTTGTATGACTCATTTAGTCGGTTTATCTCTCATGTACTTACAATTTCCTTCACAGTTAAGTTTATAGATATTCCAGCAGCTAGTTTTTGATGTCATTGTTAATTAGTTGCTAGTACAAACTTGAAAATGGTTTAAGTTGAAAAGCGTGAGGGAGACCTTTTAGCAGTTGGTGCTACTCTTCTTGTCAAGATATATATTAAAATTTGATTTTATATATTATATGTGTTTTTTTTGTGAATAATGCAGCTGATCTCCGAAAAAGTTATTGCTGTGTGTTTTGGAAAGCATGACAGAGAGGGAAAACTGATCTTTGTTAATGTGAAGCTATTACCTGAATACGGAGGAACTGAAGTAAAACTGTACGACAAAGAGTAAGTATAGTTGTTTTAAATGCACTTTATCATCCTATTTAACTTGTGAGGATATGATGTTTATCAAGTTAAATGTTGAGACGGATCAAATTGCACCTTGGCTCAAGGAATACACGGTTGGTGTTTATCTTATGTGTTGATCTTTAAAGCAAAATATTCAAATGGGGGGTTGGAGATCAGTTTTCTTCTATTCACTTAGAGTTACTGAGCATGATCTGTTAGTGGCAATGGATGACAAAGTTGCCAGAGGGAGTGATAGGGTTTTTGGTATGATAGGGCTTTGATTTTGTTCTTTTGTTTTAGTTTTGTGGACAAGCTGTGTATTTGTAATTTTTGTAATATTTGGAATTTTTATAAATGCTCTGATTTTGTATTTTTGCTTTGGTAAATCATTGTTTATGAATAAAAATGGGAAAATAATTTAAATTAAACCATTGTGTGAATCAAATAAAAATAATGTTTTGGATGATTAATACCATTGTGCCTATAAAACCGGAATAATTGCTATTTCAAAAACACCATTGTCTGCTCATTTTAGAGACAATGGAAGGATCTCACATAACTGTTGTCAAATAGCAGCAAAAACAATGAAATCTAAACTAAAACGTTGTATGCAAGCTATTCTCATAATAATCTTTATATTTTGTGTTGTATGAATAAGATGAGAACAATAGGGTGAAGAACATAGACCATAGTCTACTATCACGAAATACAATAGGGTGAAGAATAAAAACATTGTCGTAATGCCTTTCTTACAACACGAAGAAACTGATAAATACTTGTTATAGACCACTTATGACAACAAGTTTTTTAATAGCATTGTTTTTTATAGCTCTTGGATAATGCAGTTAAACGCGTCTGTGTTGTCTGACTTTGTTTTGCACAACAATTGTATATCGTTGTATGAGATGCATTTCAGACAGCATCTCAAAAGACAACGGGATTTGTGACCTTTAGACAACGGAGAAAAACTCTTCTATGAAGCCTTTTTTCTTGTAGTGACTTCTTCAGGAAGGTTTCCATTGAAATCTCCTTGAGAATCAATTTGAGGGAAATAGTCAATTGTCATCCCTGTAAATAGAAGAAAAAAGTAATTGTTATTAATTAACTCCATGATACCTAAAAGAGTGAAGGGAAACACGAAAACAAAAATTAAAGTATTATGATATTTAATTTGAACGACAACTAAAATGCATTAGTAGATTATAGTAGAAACTTCATTCAAACATATAAAGAGCAGAAGAAAATATACATTTTACGTCATTAAAGTATTTTTCCGCTTCCGCCTTCTCATTCAGAACAATCTTGTAGCCGGAACAGCTAAAACAACTCGTGCAATTTTTGATATTGTTGGAAATCTGGTATCATTGATTGACCACCATGTCAAAATATTAAATTTTCCGGTACATGGATGTGTTTCCTCATCCAAGTATTATCAAACTTGGACTTCGAAACATGTCAGCTGCCAGAATCTCAATCCCTCTATCTCCACCTTCTAAAGTAATTTAGTTTGCAGCTTTGTGATTCAACTTTGGATGCAACATTACCTTCTGTACCATTCATTACCTGAGTTGGTCGTATCCACCATCCATTACTGAACTTTGGGACGAAACAATTCTGCCTCCATACTCAAATAAAAAAAAAGACGATTTTACCTTCTGTACATGAGTATGAGCAAGATCTTTACCATAAAGTTTATCATAATAGTACTCAAAGATATCCAACTTGAACCTGGGGTCAGGAATTACTGCCACTGCAGAATACACGGAACATTCATCCCAGTACTTGGAAAATTTTGCTCTCATAGGAACAACCATTGCCCGAAGAAACTCTTCTGTATGTACTTCCCATTCGGCTAACTGAAGTTTTATATCACATATATCATGAAAAAAGACATTTGCAGTAGGATATGTAGTTCTACTAAAATGAATTTTAGTGGAACATCAAGCATTTCAAAAGTAGAATTCCATCTATGTGGCACTTCCATTAGAATTTTCTTTTTACCTTGAATTTTAAATGATTCACAACTTTTGATCAGATCTTTGTTTTCCCTACGGGGATTTTGACAAATATCTTACAGTACCACGAATGTTATCCAAAAATGGTTTAATTTTAACCAAACTATCTTGAACAACTAAATTTAGAATATGGGCACTACAACGGACGTGAAAGAAATCACCACCACATGGAATTATATCGGAAAGCCAAGTTTTCAAATTTCTCACCATCGAATCATTTGACGAAGCATTATCAACTACCATTGAAAACACCTTCTTGTCTAAATTCCATTACATGATTAATTGTGATATAAATGGAAACAAAGACTCTCTATCATGTGGGTAACTGATATATCTATAGTTCAGGATCTTTTTATTCAACTGCCATTCACTATTAATATAATGTGCAGTCAAAGCTGTATAAGCAAAATTCTATGAAGCGGAAGTGGTGAGAGTGTGAATGCACACCTAGAGGAGAGGTGAATAGGTGTATATGACTAACTAAGGACAATTTTAACTTTTACCAACTTGTATCGACTGTTACAAACGAAACACTCTGCTACTGAAACTGTCAGCTTGCTGATTACAGATTATAGAGTATAATATATAGCTTGCTGTTATGATGCAGTGCAGAATGTAAATACTGAAAATAATAAAGAACATAATCGATTTTAGCCAGGTTCGACCCCTATTCACTAATGGTCTATGTCCTGGTCCCTTACCAACCCGGTAAGAGAATATATTATTGATCAATAAAAATACCAATTACACGATACAATAATATATCTCCCTTTAACCCAGTTATTGAAAACGGCTTGCTGAAACACTATGTTTCCCTTGAATAACCAGACCTCTTGAACTTCAAGATTCTCTAATAAGCTTGTTCCTCTTGAACTCTGAATTCCTTGAGACACCTACTCCTTTGAATTCCTTAGTTCCCGAACAACCCGTTCTCTAATACAAAGAGTTCCCTAGAGCAATATATTCCCGATCACCTAAATCCTTTGCCACTACTTCAACAACTAATCAATACAACTTTGTTTACAAAGAATAAAAACGTTACAACCCAAACTATAAACTCTTGTATATAATATACGTGTATATAACAATAAAGCTCAGAGTTTACAAAATCAAAGTGTTTTGAGAGAGAAGAGAGAAGGCTTGTATAATTAGGTCTCAAAACTTTCACGTTGTATATCGATTGGTTCCTTACAATTAAGACTGCAAGTGAATATATAAGAAGCATACAACGGTTGTGAAGATATTATGCAATAAAAAAAGATTTGATTAATATAAAATATTCTCCAACAACTAGGAAATTAGAAGATTTGAAATTTGAAATAGTTTAAATCTTCTAACAAATCAATTTTGAAAGGAAATATCAATTTCCAACAGCTAGAAAAAGATCAAAACGAATTTGAGCTGTTATGGAAAGATTTTGATATGGAAAAGATTGATAGAAATCTGTTTTGGAAAGATATGGTAAGGAGAATCAAATCTGAGTAAATAAGGAAGGTATTTGAAAACCTTTTTTGAGCTCTATTAATTATATAAACTATATATTACATAATACAGTCCTTACAGATTTAAATCCTAACCAAACTCTGATCTCTCCAAGCATCTTCAAGAAATATCCATTATCGAAATTTATTTTGAATAACTTCTGGGCGGAACAGTGTCAGCTTGCTGATATAGTTCTGGGCGGAACAGTGTCAGCTTACTGTTACGGTTCTGTGACTGATCTTAGCAAGCTGTTACGAACACTTTCCTGAAATTTTGTCTTTCCACATACTCAACCAAGTTACCTGAGAATATACTTATACATAGCAAACTCATATATATGCAGGTTATATCAAGTGAGTCAATCATATAATGGTAAGCTGTATAGAGTAAAACTGGTAAAATAGCAAGCTGTTATAATAACAACTAACAAATCAACATGATGTTATATATCATCAAAACACATCAGATTAACAGAGAGTGACTCTACAATCCAATTCATCAAGCATTTCGTATACCTTTCCTTTCATTTCATCGTGTAATTTAATAGCATCGGATCTAATAGTATTACAACTAGGCAGCCTAAATTCAGGTTGCTTACCATTACAAAAAAATTCAAAAAACTCGTGTTCAGCCCTATTAAAGGGATAATTGTATTTGTCAACCATTTTTGTATCCTGGCTAAATTTATTCAACCTTAACCGAACCATCCACACTTTTCGTTGTTGCTAGTGTTGGTTGTCCCCTATCTTGATAAATTTTCGCATTACACCTCTTTAAATGTGTAGTGTGTAGTGTGTAGCCAAATGACTTGTTCCTAACTTGCTATCTCCCACAAAAGACTTTTTAGGGTGATTACATAGATTTCTCAATCCCATTACAGTCCTTAACTTTATAAGAAGTTTTTCCCCTCTTTTTTTCCTCTTGCGGTCCATCCACATCAATCCGATTCTAAACGGTGTTACTCTCAATGTTATTAGCAGTTGAGCTTACTGTATTCTGCAAGATAAACAACTAATAATATGTAAGCTGTTGAATATTTAACATACAAGAAAATAATAAAAGATTCACATATAAAAGGAAGAATCACGATTACCATTTTGATATCTAGTGTTCATATTCGTTGGATTCTTTGGATTGGAAATGAGAAGTGAAAAGGAAAAGTGAGAGTTAGAAAAGGGGGCGGCTTACACAAAGTAAGATGGAGTTTTGGGTTATGACTTATGTACATACGGTATATCTAGTATTCGATATATTTTTTTCACAATAGTTGATATATATATATATAATAATAAATAAATATGTAATATTGTGGAATTGGGTCGTTAATTTTTCTGAAATAAAGTTTAGAAATCTTTCTATTTTATTAACTTATATAACTTTTATGAGACTATAAAAAGTTTTCATATAAATATATAGAGGGTGTTATTATAATTATAAAAAGTTACATATAATTATAAAAATATCATTATTATTTCATATTAAAAAATATGAAATATATTATTTCATACATTTATTTCAAATGATAAATTTTAAATGACATAAATTTAATTATCATTTCAAAATTCCGAATTTATACTAGTAATTAAATGTTTTAGATTTAAAGAAATTTAAATTCAAATCCAAATGTGTTAGTTATCTAAAAAATTTATTTGATCAAATTTAGAATTTTAAATGAAATTAAATTTTCAACTGGGTCATAAATATATTATATTATATTATATAAAAAATAAAATAATTTATTCTAATTAAAATATTTAATTACATAAAATAGGTCCGCTATTTAAAAAAAATTGCTCTAAAAATTTATCATTAAAACTTATGCCGTTCTCGAATTTTAACAAAAATAACTTTATACCCTGAGACACTATTATTACATTTGGGTAGTGTATCAAATTGTCACTTCAAACCTGAGTTCTTTCCAAACGATGATTAAAGCTTGTATGGACTAGTCTCCCTTATCTTAAATTTAAAAATTATTACCAGAGTTCACCTAAGTATTCATGTCGTAATCAGATTACAGCTAAGTTTGTGGCTAAATTTCTTAAACATCGAAACCATGAGTCTCAGGTTTCTAGTTTGAAGCTCATGTTACTCCCTCCTGGAATCTTTGCAAGGTTTCTTCAGTATGCTAATTCTCATCGTGTTAAGTACTTGAATGTTCATTTAGGAAATGTTCCGTATAAGTTGTCCAGCTTTAACTCTAATTCGATACAGAAATTTGAAGATGTGTTGGAGTTGAAGACTTCTATGCCTTAATGGGTCTTAACTTGTCCTAAATTGGTGAATTTAGATGTCAGGACCCGGTACTACCATAAAATTCGGTATAATTGTGTTCAAGGCACCAAAACTATGGAATTTCACTTCTGGTGGTATCTCTTGGATCACATTTAAAAAATCTTAGTTGGTCAATGTTTATGTCAAGTTAAAGGGTTGGACTGATGACATGATCCTCCCGCGTGATACGTTGAAAAAATATTATGAAGAGTTTGAATTTATGCTATCGGAGTTTATTACTGCCAAGATTCTACATCTCGATTCGGAGACCATAGAGGTAACTTCTTATAATTTTCTTATGATGATGATATTAAAAGTATTCACCTTTTTTTCCTTCTCTGTATTGACTCAAATTTGATTTTATAGGTTAATATTCCATCAATAGTTAACAATCCAAGTTGACCGTCGTCTTTCTAATATATCTGGTGGACAGTGATTACTCTTTCTATATTGTCTCTGCAATTATGGACTATCTTGCCGGTTGTCCTCCTCCATTCTGTAAATTGAAATATGTGAAGCTACCACTGGGATTTAAAGAAGAAAATATAAGGAGTAGTTTAAGAAGTTACTTACTCCGCGGTTCTCCAGCAGCCACCATTGTCACAACATGGCCCCAGGTTTCTGCTACTCAGGTGCATTTTCTTTTCTTAATGCATGTTGGCAGGAACAGTGCATGTAGCATTCATTAGTCATACTACGTATGCGGGGCGGGCATGAGCATGAAATGGTGGATAACTGATGTTATTTATCTAGTGCTGTACTTGTGCACTATGGTTGTTGTGTGTACTGAACTAATTTTTTATCCCCTTGTTTTATTAACTTAATATATTGTTGGAAGATACATTTATTATTCATCCAAGTGAGAAATGTTCACCAACTATTCTGATCTTTTTCACAGCAACATGATTTCTAATCCGGCGCCAGCTAATGTGACAGATCAAAATGTGGTGATACATGAGCCTTTGGCAGCTCCAACCAAGGCGTTCTATGATTCTGAAAATACACATGAAACTGTTTGATTTTATTTTACGTTTGACTTTTTGGCACACAGGAACTTTGACTATATAGTTAAATTTATTATTTTTATTATTTTTTGTTTTTTGAATAAAAATATTCAACTAAAACTTTTATTCACAACAAGGAAATTTAAAAAATAATTATTTTAATTATGTGATCAAAAGCTTTTCAAAGAGTGTGCCAAAAAATCAAACGTCAAATATTATAAAATAGAGGTGATATAATTTTATAACCAGAAGATGTGCCGGCAATGATCACTCTCTGGGAAATCACTAAGTTATTACATAATATTGTTTTTGGTTAGGCATCTAAACGAATCGAGCTGATCGTTAGGCTCGACTCAACTCGAGTCGTTTAACTCGACTCGACTCGTTTAATAATCGAGCTCGAACTCGAACCAGAAAAAAAACTCGTTAAGCTTAACGAGTTGATTCGAGTTCTGTAAAACGTCCGACTCAAACTCGATTTGAGTTTGACTCGAACTCGTTAAGCAATATACATTAAAATTTATAAAATGTACATGTAGATTGTGTGTAAGTGCAATAGTGTAAGTGTAAGGCAATTCGGCGTAAGATTTTATTTGTATTTAAACCTCATTTGGTCCGTTAAAAACAAGTTCAAAACAAAAAAAAATTAATTAATCAACTCAAACTCGACTCGAGTTCGACCCGACTCGAAAAGTTCGTGAACAACTCGAACTCCACTCGGTTCTTAAAGAACTCGAGTTCGAACAACAAAATCTGATCGTTAAAATAATCGAGTTTGGCTCGACTCGTTAAGACAAAGCTCGAACTAGTTAAAAAAAACTCCACCCGTGTGACAACCCGAATATTTTTCAAAATTTATTTTTTATTATTTAATTATTTTATTGGTTTTCTCAAAAGAGGAAGAATAAATTTTTTATATTTTATTCCAGTTGGATGCATTTACATATTTTTATTATTATTTTAGTAATATATTCGGTTCAGTGGGGTTGAGTTCGGTTTTAAAATATATATATATTATTTTACTGATCGGGTCAGCATCTCGAGTTAGTGTTTTTTTTCGGGTGAAAATTTTACTTTGAATAAATTATTTGAATATTCAAAATTTAGTATTTTTATGTTTTTGAATATTCAAATTATTTAAATATTTTCAAAAGTTATTACTTTTTATTTAGTTTTAAAAATAATAAAATTTATATTTTCTCCAAAATAATTTTATAGATTTTTGGGATTATTTAAAATTATTTAGAGATTAAACATATTATTAAATAATTTTTAGAAATACATTTTATAAATTATAAACGTTTAAAAAAAATTATATCTATATTCCTTAACCCTCCCCTCCCCTCCCCTCCCCTCCCCTCCCCTCTTTTTAACGGAGCAGCAGCCCCTGTTTTTTTCTCTCTGTCGGCCGAGTCTTCACCTGTTTACTCTCACGCGCCTTCCCCTCTTCTTTGATTACTCGCGCCATCTCGGTCTCCCTTTGCTTTGTGTCTGCGTGTGCCTTGCTTCTCTGTCGTCTGGGGTACGTTTATATTTATATTTAAAACTTTCAAAATTCATTATTTACAAACCATGCTTCCAATCATCGATATTTATATATAAAAATGAACAGCGCTTTAAGACCTACGCATATGTATAATTTTAGATAAGTTTTGAGATGATTATTTTCTGGATATATTTTCCTTTTTAATTTATTTAAGAATATACAAAGGGAATTTGATGATGGTGATCAAGTTAGGAGGCAGTACGACATGTGTTTGTGCATAGGGATTAATTTCGGATTTTTCTGAAAATACTTTCTGGTCATCAGAAAAGACTCGTGGAGTGTCCATAATTGATCTTATAGTAAGGTTTTTAAGATCCTGACTTCACACGGGTATGTTAGTTTATATATATTAATTTTATAATTTTTAGAGATTATTTTTATACTCCGTAAAGTTACCTGTTGACCAGATTTTTAGGTTTAGGAGATCGTGTTTTCCGTTTCTTGCAATTTTATGTGTATAAGTATAATTTGTTTTGTGATTAAATTTATTTACTTTATTTTAGTATAGTTAGATTATATTGTTTGCGATTGATTTTGAGGGACTGTGACCCTAGGAAAATTATATAAATATAGTTAAATTATAAATATAGTTAAATTATAAACGCTCGTGGAATATAGCGACGTATTTCAACGATTAAAGTAATGTCTTATGTTTGACTATAGAAATATATATTTGACTAAAGAAATAGACGCGCTGACTCGATATCGATAGTTCACACTCATAGCATCTGCGGAGCTTCAAATCAAAGAATTATTAAATGGTGATACTGTGAGACAGAAGAAGGAAATAGTTTGGTTAATTCGACTGTACGTAATCAGTAAAACACAAAGGCAAATATTTTCTCCTTAATCATCTTAAACACTGTGATTTATATTTTTATTTATTCGTATCATGACAAATAGTTATTGTTCAGAGTTGTTATGGATTAAAAACTAGGGTGTAGTTAATGCGATGTGTGTCGGAGCTTAACGAGCTTTAATGGCTGAGCTTGTGTTTCGTAGCTTAATATTGCCCTCACAAGATGCCTACGTATCTCAAGCGTATTGAGAATCAAGCCAAAAACGTAGTTCTAAGAATGAGGGGTTAGGCCCTTTATATAGACGTAGAGAGTCTAAGAATTTGAGTAGGCTTAGGAACCTTGGTGGGCAGGCCACCTCGTAGAAGGATTATGGATCCTTCTTGTGGTAGAAGTAGTTTCCAAGTAGGAATATGTGTCCTTGTTGATTGAGGTGTCTCGGGGGCTACTCATTGGAGTAGTTTTCTGGTAGTTGGACATAATTAATTAGCTTTATATTTAGCCAATTAATTAATTATAAATTTATTTACTAATTAGGATTTCAAGCCTCGTTAACTAGGCCTCCCTTTTGGACCAGTTTAGGTCTAATTAATGTCAAATTAATTATATCTTTAGGGCTTAGTTTCACCCCATATCATTTACCCCGCAACTTCTGTGAAGTGTGCAATACTTTGTAGAAGTTAAGATCTACGATTTTGTCGTCGAAGTTCTCCTTCATTTATAAAGAATTTTTTACAATTATTTTCTCGTACCCACAACTATTTTTTCTTAATTTCTAAGAATTTTTCTTTATTTATAGCGAATTTTCTAGAATTTATTTGAACCCATGGTTATTTCTCCTTAATTTCTACGAATTTTTCTCTATTTATAGAGAATTTTCTATAATTTATTTGTACCCACATGTATTTCTCCTTAATTCCTAGGAATTTTTCTTTATTTATTGAGAATTTTCTAGAATTTATTTGTACCCACAGGTATTTTTCTCTATTTATAGAGAATTTTCTGGAATTTATTTATACACATAGGTATTTTTCTCTATTTATAGAGAATTTTCTAGAATTTATTTATACCCACAGGTATTTTTTTCTATTTATAGAGAATTTTCTAGAATGTATTTGTACCCACAAGTATTTTTCTCTATTTATAGAGAATTTTCTAGAATTTATTTGCTATTTAAATCGTTTTAAATGATTTTTTAACATTTTTCAGCATTATTTTCAACCAAGAATCTTAGTTGAATTCGACCAGGATCCTGGTCGTTTATAGGTTCCCCAGGAAATCCTGGTCGAGCAGGATTCCAGGTCGAAAATCCTAGTCGATTTTTGACCAGGATCCTGGTCAGTTTTAGTCTGTCACGGAATCCTGGTCGAACAGGATTCCTGGTCGAAATCCCTGGTCGATTTTAGACCAGGATCTTGGTCGGTTTTAGTCTGGCATGGAATCCTGGTCGAACAGGATTCCTAGTCGAAATCCCTAGTCGATTTTTGACTAGGATCCTAGTTGGTTTTAGAACATAATAAAATCAAGGTCGATAGGTTTTCCTGGTCGAATTCGACCAGGATTCTGATCGATTTTAGTGGCCAAATTGTATCCTGGTCGAATGAGACTCCTGGTCAGTTTTAACAGTCAAATTGTATCCTGATCGAATGAGAATCTTGGTCATTTTTAGTAGCCAAATTGTATCCTGGTCGAATGAGACTCCTGGTCGTTTATTCGACCTGGACCCTAATTGCTTTAAACCACTTCTAGACTACTAGTCGATAGGCCCCATGAATATGGTGGCTTAACGGGCCTTGGCCCTTTCTATTTTCCACGTGTTTTAGTCCTCCTTAATTTTTGGGCCAAAGGCCTGCACGGCCCAATTACTTTTGGGCTCGATTTTAAATGAATTTTAACCGATTGAACTTCTGTTTTTATCGGCTATAAATTAGTGAAGTGAGAACTTCATTTTCACTTCTCACCTTCTTAGCAAATTTCTCTCAAAAATATCTCTCTAGAGTTCTTAAGGTGATTTCTGGCGAGCTTTTTCCAATCAATCTTTATCTTCTTCGTTTATCAAGCTTCTGCGCGGAAAAGGCTCCTTACCAGGGCGGCAAAAAGAGGTAACATTGATACCGTGACTTCTAATTTTTCTTCAATCTCTAATTTATTCCAATCCATGGGTGACGAATTTCCTACCCATGTCGAGTTAGATGCTTTTAGGTATACCAGTATTTTTACCAACCAACTTCACTGCGATAAATTTTCAAAATTGTATAAATTACCCCCTGGATTTAAGTTTATTTTGGCTGAACCTGGAGATCGGGCCTGCCACTGGCGGCCCAACAGGTTATGTGTGTTTAGAGATGCCCTCTTAGGTGGGCTTAGATTTCCTTTCCACGAGTTCATTGTTAAGCTCTTAGCCGAGGTTAGAATTAACCCAGTACAGTTAACCCCAAACTCGTGGCGAACCCTTCTTTGTTTCTTAGTTTTATACCTTCGAAAAAATTATCCCTTTTCCATAGTTGTTTTTAGAAGTATTTTTCAATTCAAGAATAGTCCATCTTCAATGTTGGGCTGGCTTTATATCAACCATAGGCATGGTGTCTCCCCAATTTTTAGCAATAAATCTTTGCCCGACTCCAATCAAGAGTGGAGGAGGGATATTCTACTTTTAGAGTGGGAGGGCGGCAACTGGGCCACCCTGTTCAGGCCCACATTCTGCAAGGTTAAGGACAAGAACCCGAGCATGATCCAATTGACTCTTGAAGAAAAGCTCATTATCGCTGATTTGGGCCAAGACAAGGGCTTCACCCACCATCGAAAGCTTTTGGAGGAATTCTCTTTAAAGGCCGTAGGCCTTTCTAATGTTTCTGATAAGGGTAATTTTCTTACCCTCTTTTCTTTTTACTTTAATTTTGCTTAGTCCACCTTTTTATTTCTTTGTTTATTTTGCAGCTGCTGAGAGCATTAACTTTCATCTGGGCGTGGGCGATTAGGAAACCTACAAAATGAGGAAGGCTCGTGAAGCTTTGGAGGGCCCAATAAAGGAGCCCAATTTTCCCAGCTTTCTTCAGCCCTGTGAAGGGACCCAAAATAAGGTAATGGGGAAGAGGCCCTGAGAGGTATAGGAAGACCCAGCCACGGTGACTTGGAGGCCCAATTGGGGCTAAAAGAGGCAAGATATCGTCGTCGGGAATACCTTGAATTCGTCGACTGGTCGCAGAACTCTATTCCTCCAGTCGATAAAGACAAAATTGTCCTCAAAATGGACATTGAAGAGGCCGAGACTCTGGGGTCCCAAGCTTTTGCCTTGGTAAGGCCCACTCATTTCCTATCTTTTTTATACTTGGTTGCTTTTTGGTTTTCCCAGTTTCTCACTATTATTTTCTTTCTTTAAAACAGGTCAACACTTACTTTCAAACCATGGCCCATCAGGCCAAGACTTGCCATTTTTTTGAGAAGGCCCAGAGGGCAGGGAAGGTCAAGGCGGAGGCCAAAGTGGCCAATTTGGAGAAGAAACTACTCGAAAAGGAGCAAGAGCTGCTAGCGGCCCACGCCGAGGTTCAGGAGTTGAAGGCGGACAAAGAGGCCCAAATTGCTAAGTACATGGAGTCCGAGGAATTTTATGCCTTCATGGACAAGCATGACGACATGGTTTTCACGACGACTTGTGCTCAGGCCTGGGAGAAGTGCCTCGACACCATCTTGGCCAAGCACCCCGGTCTCTTTAATCCGCCTGACTTCCCTTATCCCATGGGCTAGCCTTTGGCCTTGACTTCTACAGTTGGAGAGACAAGTTCGGGAGACTTGTCGGCTGGTGAGGCCCTGGATGAGTTTGATCGGGTCTTTGACTCCACTCCAGAAGCCGAGGAGAATGCAGGGGAGGATGAGGATATTGAAGACCTCATTTAGTTTCTTTTATTTTTTCTGTATTTCTTATATTTTCCTTTCTGTTTTTAACTTATGTAGTCCTAAAGACTTTTTATTTATAAAAAGCCCCTTTTTATATTTTTTTTTATTTTTCGTGCCTTAGCATATTTGATAAAATATAATTCTTGAGCATAAAAGAACAAATAAAACTAGACATTACTCGGAGTTCCAATTGTGCTAAATTTTATTCTTTTTCTTACCTTAGCATACTTCATAAAATATACTTTTCGAGCATAAAAGAACAAATTGGGATAGATATTAAAGTGCCTATCCAGGCTCGATCTTGTTCATTTATCATAAATGAACTTAATAAAGGTTGCCAATCTAGGCTAAACACACGTGATTTTGAAGGTGCCATAAGGCTGAGAATTTTATTAATAATGCCTTCGAGGCTTGAATGGGCACAACCCTTACATAATAGAAATCCTGTCTGGAGCGAAAGGCTCTTACATCCTAATGGTTCCATCGAACCTCTCGAACCTTATTTCTACTTAGTTCCTACTAAATATAAGAACTCATAATTAAATTCTTTAATCATAATAAACCTTTAGGTTTGAGGTATGCCAAGTCTTTGGCATCTCAACATCTTATAGGGTTTCAAGGATGTATGATCCTCCTCCCTTAACTTGTTTTACCTTGTACGGCCCTTCCCAGTTGGGGGCTAACTTACCTTTGGGTCCTACTCCAGAAGCTTCAGCTTTTCTGAGGACCAAGTCCCCTTGTCTGAAAAACCTTTCTTTAACCCTTAAGTTGTAGTAGAAAGATGTCTTCTTTTGATATTCAATAATTTTTGCATGAGCTTTGTCCCTGACTTCATCTATCAAGTCTAATGCAAACTTCATCCCTTCTTCATTTTCCTCGGGCTCCAAGGCCTTGATTCTTGGGGATACATGTGATATTTCAACTGGGACCACCGCCTCGGCTCCATAAGCCAGGAATAATGGAGTTGCATCAGTAGTGACTTTATGAGTGGTTTTGTATGCCCAGAGTATTGGGAAAAGCTCATCTACCCATGTGTTAGAGGAACGCTCGATCATTTTCTTGAGACCATCCAGGATGATTCAATTGGATACCTCAGCTTGCCCATTTGTTTGGGGACGTGCAACAGAAGTGAAGCATAGATTGATGTCATTATCATTGCAATATCCCTTGAATTCTTCGTTATTGAATTGTGTGCCATTGTCTGTAACCAGGATTCGGGGTATTCCATACCTACATATGATGTTTTCCCAGAAGAATTGAGCTACTTGTTTTGTGGTTATCTTGGCTAGTGGTTTAGCCTCAATCCATTTAGTGAAGTAATCAATTGCAACGATTAGGAACTTTCTGTATCTGCCAGCCATTGGAAAGGGTCCAAGAATGTTCATTCCCCACATTGCAAAGGGGATGGGGGAATTGATAGACGTCAACATCTCAGGAGGTTGTCTGATGACTGGTGCATGCCTTTGGCACCTGTCACACCTTCTCACATACTCCTTCAAATCTGTTAATAATTCAAGCCAGTAAAAGCCTAGACGGGTGATTTTGCGAGCCAAAGTTCTGCCCCCCAAGTGTTGGCCACAAATCTGTTCGTGTACTTCTTTTAAAGCCTCATGGACTTCATCTGGCCTTAGACGTTTCAAGTACAGAATAACAAAAGATTTCTTATAGAGAATTCCATCAATAAGAGCGTACCTTAAGGCCATCACAGTAAGTTTTCTGGCTTCCATGGCATTGGCGGACGTCCATCTAGATTGAAGGTGGGTTTTAATTGGGTCCATCCAGTAACTACCCATGTTTATCGGGGCTGCCAGCTTTACCTTGATGTTGGGGGTCTTCAATATTTGGAAGTAAACACTCCCCATATGTTCATCCGCTTCTGATGAGGTGAACTTTGATAAGGCTTCGACCTTTTTTTTTTCTCTTCTCTAGGAATATATTCAATTTGGCATTCTTCAAACTGAGTCATTATCGCTTTTACCAGTTGGAGGTATTTAACCATACCTTCTTTCCTCGCTTCAAAATCTCCATTTACTTGGGATATAACCAGCTTCGAGTCTCCACAGACTTTGAGGTGTTTGACATTTAGTGTCTTGGCCAAACCCAGGCCTGCTATCAGAGCTCTATATTCGGTTTCATTATTGGTTGTTGGGAAGTTAAGCTTAATAGCGTACTCAATAGTGAATCCTTCGGGACTTTGTAGCACCAAGACTGGTCCACTAGATTTTTTTTTGATGCCCTATCAAAATTGAGCACCCAATATTCATTAGGAGTTTGCTTTCTTCTCGTGTTGTGTCCACACTATCCTGCCCCCAACTTCTTGGTCGTTGATAGTATACTCGACCACGAAGTCAACAAAAGCTTGAGCTTTGATGGTCGTTGGAGGCTTATACTTGATGTCGAACTCTCCTAGCTCTATGGCCCACTTGATCAATCTTCCGCTTGCCTTAGGGCTGTGTAAGATGCTCATTAGAGGTTGATTAATTAGTACCTCGATTTTGTGTGCCTGGAAATAAGGACGTAATTTTCTCGAGGTCATTACCAACGCCGGTGCAAACTTCTCAATCTTGGAGTAGTTAAGTTCTACTCCATGCAAGACCTTGCTTATATGGGAAACTGTCTTTTAAATCTTTTCTTCTTCCTTTATAAGGACAGCACATGGGACTTTATCAGATAGAGCCAAGGAGAGGTATAAGACATCATCGGGACCAGGCTTGGCCAATAATAGAGCTTCAGTTATATATTTCTTCAGATCTTCAAAAGTTTCCTGACTTTCTTTTGTCCACACGAAATCCTTTACTTTCTTCAATGTTTGGAAGAAGGGTACACAGTTATCCCCAGACATCGAGACAAACCTTCCTAGGGCTGCAATTCTTCCTATTAATTTCTGGACATCCCACACTGTCTTTGGGGATTCCATGTCGAGTATAGCTTTAATTTTGTCAAGATTGGCCTCAATCCCCCTTTTGGAGACCATCATTCCTAAGAATTTCCCAGATCCTACGCCAAAGGCGCATTTTGCAGGGTTTAACATCATTTTGTGGTATCTCAACACTTCAAATGCCTCTTTTAAGTGTTGAATATGGTCGGCCTTATCGAGGCTTTTGACTAGCATGTCATCAACATAGACCTCTATGATTTTCCGATGAGATGCTTGAATATCTTATTTACCAGCTTTTGATAGTTGGCTCCTGCATTCATTAATCCAAAGGCCATAACAAGATAACAAAATACACCAAAGTCAGTGATAAAAGATACCTTGGCAATGTCATCCTCGTGGATCCATGTTAAACTTATGAGTAATTAGTTTGGGATCAATTCCTGGCATATCAGCGGTTGTCCAAGCAAAAAAGTCCTCATTTTCTTGTAAGAACTTTGTTAATTCTTCTTTCATAGGCTCTTCTAATGAGGCCCCAAAATAGGTGACCTTTTCAGGTTCTCCTGGAACTAAGAGAATTGGAACTAAGTCTTCGGTTGGCTTCCCCCTTCTTTCTTCGTCTTCCCTCGAATCCATGTCTTCTATGGGTAGGACTTGCCCCCGACTCCATCGAGTCTCAAGGCTGCCACGTAGCAACTTCTTGCCATTTTCTGGTCTCCTTTTTCCTCCCCAATACTGTTTCTGGTGGGGAACTTGATTTTCAAGTGATAACTTGAGGCTACAACCTTGAAATCATGCAAACCTATTCTTCCAAGGATGGTGTTGTACGTAGAAAATGTTTTGATCAGCAGAAAGATTAGCATCTGAGTGACCTCTCTAGGCTCTCTCCCTATTGTCACAGGTAGTTCAACGGTTCCTTCTACTTTTTATTCTACTCCACTAAAGCCATAGATGGGAACATCCGAAGGGGTTAGCTGGGAATCATTGTTCCCCATCTTTACAAATGCCTCATGGAACAAGATATCAACTGATGCTCCATTATCCACCAGGACTCTCTTTACTTCTGAATTTCCTATCAAAGGGGCAATAACGGGAGGATCATCGTGTGGAAACTTTATCCCTTCCAGGTCTGAGTCATCAAAGGATATGATCACCTCCGTTCTAGCACGTTTAGGTGCTTCTCCTACGACTTGCATAACTTCTCTTGCGTATGCTTTTCTTGAATGTCTTGAATTCCCCGCAGCAGTGGGTCTTTCGAAAATCATATTAATAACTGGTTCTCAAGGCTGAGGATTTCTATCCCAACTATCATTATTTTTCTATTATCGTTGCGCCTATCTTGGCTTCCATCTTTAGTGTACTTAGAAATTTGTCCTCTTCTGATAGGAAATTCAATTTCATCCTTCAATTATCTGTAGTCATCCGTGTCATGTCCGGTATCCCTATGAAACCTGCAAAATGCATTCTTGTTCCTCTTCTCAGGATTAGACTTCAGAGGTTTAGGCCATCTCAGGTCTCGATCTCTTTGGATATCCATCAGGATTTGACTTCGAGGGGTATTCAACCTTGCGTATTCAGTAAACTATTGCCCCAAATTATTTTTCTTAGGGGGGGGATTCTGAATCCTTATCCATCTTGGAATACTTGTCCTGGGGGGTCATATTCTTGATCACCTTTTATCTTCTTGTTATTATTCCCATTTGTCGCCACTGATATAGTGGTTTTCTTCATACTTTCTTATGTCTTAATGTATTTCTCTGCTCTGTCTTGGAGAAGAAGCATGTTCTCAGGCGGATGTTTAGCCAGAGATCTCTTAAAATAAGGATCAGTCATTCCCTGCTGTAAGGCTATCATAGCCACTTTCTCGTCCAAGTCCGGGACTTTTAAGGCTTGCTTGGTGAAACGGTTCCGATAGTCCCTTAAAGATTCGTTCTTTCCCTCCTCCAGATTCATGAGAGAAGCTGAACTTTTTTCGTGCACTCTTCCGCTTATAAGTTGGCTTATGAAGGCCTTACTGAGCTCTTTCAAGGATCCAATGGAGTTAGGGGGCAACCGGCTATACCAACGTTGGGTCATGCCACCCAGGGTTTGGAGAAACGCCCTACACGTCACAACATCGTTGATAGGTTGTAATAACAATGTATTCGAGAAGGTTCTTATGTGATTGGCTGGATCGCCTGCTCCATCATAAGTTTTGATGGTGGGCATCTTGAACTTACTTGAGATGTGAGCGTTCATGATTGCTTCGGTGAAGGGTGGTGTCAGATCATCAAGATCTCTGAGTGGCAATAATTTAGTGGGGTCAGCCCTTGCAATTTCCATTCTTTTCCCTCGAGGGGTTCCATCTTGTTTTATGATGTCAGGGGCTTCATGCCTCGGGGCTGGCCTTCTAACCTGCTGATCTAGGCTTTTCTTTAGCTCTTTGAGTTCAGCCTCGTAGGAAGCAATTTTCTAGTTCTAGTGTCCTACGGGACTGTGAATGCTGGCTTCCTACGGGTTCCTTACCAGGCCTTCTCCTCCTAGGATTGATATCAGTTTCTTCTAAGCTTCCATCATTAGTTGAGTATGGTCCTGAGAAATCACGGACCTCTATTCTACGCTTATAGTTTTGTGGTTCCAACCCTCTGATGTAAGGAGGGGGATAGGCTTCAGAGAGTCCAAGTCTACGTTGGGCAACAGTGCTACTAGGGATTAACAACAGTGAAAATTTATGCGTGAGGGGGAGCAGAAGCCATAAAAGGAGTTTGAGTTAGTTGAGATAGAGGGTTGGATCCATGGATGACTTCCTCAGGATTGGTGGAGTGGACAATCTCACTAAACGGGCCAAGTCTTTGAGTGCAAGGACCTTGGATTCCAGCATGAATTGTGGTGGTAATGGGGATTTCGGTAGTTTGAATCTAATCAGGAGGGATGATAGCAGTCGGATCACTTGTGGTAGGGATGATTTCTCCGTCAGTTCATCGTGCTCTTGCCATGGTTGATGTTGTCTTCCCACAAATGGCGCCAAATGTTATGGATTAAAAACTAGGGTGTAGTCAATGCGATGTGTGTCGGAGCTTAACAAGCTTTAATGGCTGAGCTTGTGTTTCGTAGCTTAATACTGCCATCACAGGATACCTACGTATCTCAAGCGTATTGAGAATCAAGCCAAAAACGTAGTTATAAGAATGAGAGGTTAGGCCCTTTATATAGACGTAGAGAGTCTAAGAATTAGAGTAGGCTTATGAATCTTTGTGGGTAGGCCACCTCCTAGAAGGATACTGTATCCTTCTTGTGATAGAAGTAGTTTCCAAAAATGAATATATTTCCTTGTTGATTGAGGTGTCTCGGGGGCTACTCCTTGGAGTAGTTTCCTTGTAGTTGGACATAATTAATTAGCTGTATATTTAGCCAATTAATTAATTATTAATTTATTTATTAATTAAGGTTTCAAGCCTCATTAACTGGGCCTCCCTTTTGGACCAGACTAGATCTAATTAATGCCACATTAATTGTGTTTTTATGGCTTACTTTCATCCCATATAAAGAGCTATTTGTGAATCTTAAATATTTTTATTGTGTAATAGAGTTACTTGTTATTCGTACTCTTGATATTAGAAGTTGATTATAATAAACACACCATATCTTGTGTTATCATAGTAAATAATGAGGATATGATCTGTATTTAAAACTAAGCATACATTTGAGTTCAGTTGCTCTATTGGATTGGAATTTTTAGTGTAAGTGACTCTGTTGTTGGGTCGAGCATTTTTAGGAGGATATGGTAATCATTCCATCTTCGTATAGGCTAACATTACTTGCTTATTTTGTAACTATTGTGAATCTTTGTTATATCTATGGGTATAGAAATGTACCAATAGGATATAAAGAGGTCCTATTGCCTTTGAACTGATCAGGTGACAATAGTGTTTCTATTTTTTTATCCAATCTATATTGCCAACATGGCTATTATATATTGTTATTGAGCAGTTGATTCGTTTCTATGACATACTGCATTGTATCAGTTTCGATATAAACTGTGATTTATTTACTGTTCAGTTTTATAATAAACGATTTTACATTTCCGTTCTTTATTGAGACTTTATATCCTGGTTTTATTTCGATTGCCTTATATATACTTTATATCCTGGTTTTATTTCGATTGCTTTCTATATACTTGCTGAGCATTTCTTTGGCTCACTCTTCTTTTTCATCATACACTTTTCCAGACAAGATGAGAAAATATTAGCCTTTCAGAAAAAGTAGACCGACGAGATTCATCCGCGTAGCTCGGAAGAAGAAAGTAAGATGTCCTAACGAAGACGTTTTTAGATTCAGAAAGTCTGTATCTGGAGTAATTTTTATTTATATATTATTATGTTATATATATGGTTTAGTATACAATAGTGTCGACTGCTGGTATACTTTTTATTAAAGTTATACTAGTAATATAAGATTGGTTTAAAGAAATTGTTGAAATCAATTATGGAATTTTATGGTCATGGTCACAACCGAAATTTAATTTTATTATTTGAGATTTATAATAATTGATATTTGGGCTTTGGATTCTTGTTTCTAGAACTTAAACTATCTTGGTAATTGGGGTCATAACTATAGACTTCAAATATTGAATGACTACAGGTGGTTTAAAATATTATTAAATAGATGATTTTATATTGGGGATTTTCACGTGACGACCAGACCCCGGATTTGGGGGCGTTACAACGCGACTCGGTTCGTTTAAAGAACTTTTTTTGGTTGACTGCATAACTAGCAATGGCATTAAAATTCCAAAGAAATTTCCTTCTTTTCACTAATAGAGAGTTTTCCAACATTATTCTTCACATTTTAACATATTTTAATGATATTATTCTAATTAATGTTTCATTTTTCTTGTAATTGTGAATTGTAAATTGGTTGCTTTAAGATACCTTAAATAATTATATAATGAACCAAATTTTGATATAGTGAAAATTTAATCGGTTTATAATTAATATTAAAATTTTATAGTTTCACATATTTCAATATAAATTATAATAATATAATTTATTGGTAACAAAAATAAAAAGATAACGTTAACAAATTATATTCATAAATTATAAAATATATAATTTATTAAAAAAAATTAATATATAAATTATAAATTATGAAATATAATTATATATTATGTAATATTAACCAAAATAATTTTTAATCTAATTAAATACTAATATATTTTGTTATTTTCCATTAAATCGGACCGAAGAAGGACGAGCTGGACGGTTGGTCCCTTAAAAACATATACCTAAATTAAGATTCGCAAAAGAAAGCGAGAATGGCAAGTGAAGACGAGGAAGAAGATAGAATCAGCACAACTCATTCATCAAATTAGCACTTGAAACCAGTGTTCTCTCGAAACGATGGAAGCTTATTTGGACTACTCTCCCTTTTCTCCAATTCAAATGGAATCAAAAGCATTCCCCTGCCAACACAACTAACTTAACTCGTCATGTTTTGAGTCATCGAAACCACGGATCAAATGCGTTTCTACCTACAGCTTTAACTGCAAATTTTATTGGATATGCTATCTCTCGCAATTTACAATACTTAAATGTTCAGTTTCGAAAGGATCATAAAAGTTTTAGGTTATCCGACTTTAGTTCTAATACAATCAAGAAACTGTCGGTGCGTGTAAAACTAGATAAAATAATTGCAATGTTCCGGAACTACTTTTGGTGTCATTGCCTGGTTAAGAACTTTGTTCTTTTAGTTTACCTGCTTTAACGACTCTCGTTCTTTCTATGTGCCTATTGCCTAATAAACTTAGGAATTTTAGGTCTTTAAAAAGTTTAGTGCTTGATGATGTTAGGTTTGAATATCCTGAGAATATGAGTGACATATTTGCTACACTTGGAAGTCTACAGAACCTCACATTATCTTTTCACGTGAATTTTGGACGAGATTATTTCTTAAATTGTCCTCATTTGGTGAACCTGGAGATCAAGATCCTTAACTACTTCTACCATACATGTAACAATAAATTTGTGGTTTTGGCACCAAAACTAAGCACTTTCACTTCTGTTGGCATCTTTACAATCACATTTGAAAATTCCAAGTTGGATAGTGTATACATTAAATTACGAGGTTGTATTGATGAAGAGAACTTCCAACAGATGAATTTTAAACGATAACATAAACAGTTTAAATCAATGCTGTCCAGACTTGGTAGTGCCAAGATTCTTAATCTTGAGTGGGAGACAATTGAGGTAACTTTATATTCAATTTTCTTATGAAGATAGCTGTATCATGCCACCCTTTGTTTCCTTCTCCGTGCAAAGATATAAAGGATTTTTTTTACAAAATACTTATTGCTTTAAGATTACTTTCTTGGCATGCCTTTTACATCTTTAGCAAACTTACCGATACCTTATTTCACCCTCCACTTCTAATTTAATCTGACCTCTCCCATATTAAGCCTCCCGGTAAACTGTTAAGTTTTGTCCATTCTCATTCTTCTTCATTTTCCTCACACTCTTCATCATAGAAAATTTTTACTCCTCAGTTTTGTTCACTATTTACTCCTACATTTTTCTCTCACAAAAACCCTATATCCTTTGGACTAAGGCATCATAATTTTTCATTCAATTCCCTCCCCATTCCATTCCCTCCAAGTGGACATAACCTTAGTAGTCTGTGTCTATCTTTGAATCCAGGGAGCTCTATGCCTGAAAATATATGATTGGACTCGTTATGAACTATTCTTTGGTCTTGAAAAATAGTTTTTCCTATATACATTGTACGTACTAAGCTTCTCCTATGGTTTTAAACGGTTGAGCTTTAATGTTTCATCCAAAGTTGACAGTTAAAACTTTCTAGACTTTTAAGCTATGTTTGTTTTAAGCTAGCTAAAAAGTGCACTTATTGTCCCTTCCAAATTTTCTGGTGGATAGGGGTTTCCTTTTTCTTAGTAATTAGCCTTGCTAAGAGTGATAGTCACTTCAGTCATTAGCTTCTTGAGTGATATTCACTTCACAATCAGATACTCTGGAAGGAAAGACAAGCAAATGACATGCAAAGAGTGGTTGTCTTTTTTTTTTCTCTTTTACACACACACACACATATATATATATTAGTGGTTTGAAATTCAGACTTATATCACAATTCATTAGATGCGATGTCATATATACTATTCAAATTTGATTAACTATTTTCTAGGCACTTTTTTCCGTTTCTAACTTTCTTGTAAGTTCCCCTTCTCCATTGTATGACTTGAAGTATGTGAAGCTGCCACATGGATGTAAAGAAGAAAGTATATCTAGTATTTTAAGAAGCTACTTGCTTGGTGGCTCTCCAACAGCCACCATTCTTACAACGATGCCTCAGGTATTTAAAGAATAAATTATCCATCTAAGTAACTCGGTGCTTATCTTGTTTTATTTCTTATAGCCAGAAATAGTGCATGTAGCTTTTATGAAACGGAGGGAGTATATTTCATGTCCTGAATTGCTCTTTGTTGAGTGTAGTAAAGTTAAGGGTATGAACTTTTCCAACAAAATTTATGGTTTAAAATACTTGTTAATTGTTAAGGTTCCATGTGTTTCCCAAGGCAAATCCAAGTTTTCATTTGGCCTACATACGAAAATGAAGAACTGCTCTCAACTTGTAAATCAAATTGCTAGAATCCGTTTCACCGCAACTCTGTTTATCTAGAGCTAGGATCCATTAACTTTTAAACTTTTAGAATATGTCTTGGCTAGTGCAAACTGATTGATGTGCACACCCTACGAAATTAAATATCCTTGGTAAAATTTAGGGGCTTCAGTAATTCCTTTTATCCTTCATGAAAATAGAGCTTTAGAATTTACTTGTGTAGGTATATTTCACAGGTGAACAAACAGATAGAAGGACATGTAAATCGATGTGAAATAATTTATTTTAAATATTGTGCAGAAGATGAAGATGGAATCTGGGAGGGCTAAACAAAAAGAGTGTCGGAGTGGAGAAAGGTGACAACCAAGATTACTTTAGCTAAGTTAGAGAGAGGGGCAAGTAATTTGAGTTCAAAAGCTAACTTATGTACTAGGATTTTAAACTGTGTTTCTGCACATCACTACTGAAGCATATCATCTTGCTAGGTGGTGTCTTGCTGCTATAGAACTGACAGCTAACCACGAAGATATACTTCTCCGCAAAGTATTCTTGCCTAGTATTCCAGAAATTGATAAGAATGACTAATGTCATATATTCAAATGCTCTACTGATGTTATGCACAATGGTTTATAATTTACTGAACTACCTTTGACAAACAATTAGGATAAAAACTTAATATATCATATGAAGATACATTTGTTACCAATATCAACGAGATATATTTCAGCCAAGTTTCTGTTTTTTTTTCAGAAAACCATGATTCCTTGTACAGCGGCAGCTTCTGTGACAGCTCAAAATGTAACACCACAGTTCCGTTCATGACATGCTCTCAGATAAAATAATATCTTATGTCAATGTGCTTGGTTCGAGAGTGTTGTACAGGATTGTTGAAAATAGCTATAGCACTTGTTTTATCGCAGAGTATTAGAATTTTGTTCAACGCAAGTCCATAGTCATTTAGTTGATTCCTTATCTACAAGATTTGCGCAGAACAACTACCTCCCACGAGATTTTTTTCTTCAGAAAACCATGATTCCTTGTACAGCGGCAGCTTCTGTGATAACTCAAAATGCGGTGGTAGAAGATCCCTTGGAAGCTCCAACAAAGGCATCGATTGATTTTGGAAATTTAAATGACAGTGTGTGTTTTGACACTAGGGACATGGGAGTGCAAGAAGAGCATGTCGTGCTGAATTCAGAAGTGCATGATGACAGGATAATTAGACATGGTGGTGCTCGAGTTGAAGGGACACTTAACAATCAGGTGAGCTATTCCGGGGAAAATAGTGATATTGAGTTATGGCAGGGTCATGAGGTTAAATCCGAGTTTGTAACTCTCCTCAACCACATAATGAATAATGACCCAGTAACCTTTGAACACTTTGCCACCTAAAACAAGGAGCTCTGTACAATGAAGTTCAATATGTTGTACACCAGGGTGAATAACTTCACCAAAATCTCTATGACCAAGGTTGATATTGAGTTGATTTCGGAGTACAGGGATGTATATGATGGCTTGCAGAAATTTGGATTCAGCATAACTTGGCTTGTTAGCTGTCTAAACTACGTAGAGAAGCTCCGATTTTCACAGCCCCTAGTTCTTGAGCTTCATGCGATTGACTGTCATATTGATGATGCAAAAAGTAAATCACAAGATTTGTTGTTTCATATTGCTGACACTAATTAAAATTAAATTGCAAAATATGCAGACTCTTCGTGCTGAGAAGATGCAAGAGATTCAGAAAGCTTTTGGAACTATGGGTACAAACCTTGTTGTTGGTTGCATCGGAGATGATCTATTGCCCAGTCCTTAACTTTCAGGATATTTAGTTTTAGTTAATTAGTTGTATGTTTTAGAGTTGTTTGGATGCCGTTGTGTCTTGTATCCTCGAACCTCAAGTACTCTGCTTACGGACTTTTTATAGACCTGTTCTTGGCCTTTGGTTTCTACAGTATTTGCCCCCGGAAGTGTTTGCATGCTTGTCTAGTATCTGGTAAGATGTGTCACTTCACCTGAAAATTTGCGATCATATATTAATATGCACTGTGTAATACTGTTATTGTTTTTACCTCCTACTCCTAGATACCTTGGAATTTCCGACCTTACAGGTTGCATTCTACATTCTATAACTTGAAGGTTGTGGAGCTACCACACAACATTGGCGCAGGTGTTTTTGGACAACTAATGCTTCATTTTATTGTGTTGTATCAATAGGTGGGTTGAAATTTGAATGCCTTCAAAATAATCAGCAGCCTGTGTATATCTGATTAGATTTTGAAGCCTATATTTATAAATAATTCAGATTTTCTTCGATATTTTAGCTATATTTTAATAATTCAGAATTATTATCACAACGTGAAAATATCCTGAAAAATTATGTGAAACTAATTATAATAATTGTCTGTGCGCTCCCACAGTCAGTCTCATCATGTACTGCAGCCTGCGGGAGTTGGTAGCAATTTTGGTATAAAACGTTGATGGCCTATAAATTTTCCTCCTTACGGCCCAGGCCTACGGTCAACGGTCCTTCGGGAAATCCCTTACGGCTTACTTTCTACGGCCCTCCATAATCACCATACCAAACTAGAAGACCTACTCTAACAACCGAAGGGCTGTAATCGGTCTCAATGATTCAGGAAGCTTAGTCACTCCTCACCCCATAGAAATTTGCCAGCGAGCCGTTATAGCTCCGTCGAGTTACCAGACTTAAACCTATCACTAGAGCGACAGGTGTCATCCTCTAGAGAGAAGGAGAAAATGACTCATCACATGAGGACGATAAAAGAGAGAGGAAAAGGAAAAAAGGATTAAGCACACATAACGACACACAAACACACACCTAAAAACATAAACAAATCCTCTCCACGACAATCACCATGACCGCTATGGATTGTATGTAAAAATCCTATGGCCATCATTTGGTGCCACCGCCGGGGATGGTAATCCTTACCACCAGACCACAACGACCAACTTAAATCAAACCATCGTAGAGCTCACTAGTTAGAACCAAGAACACTAACCTTTAAAAATCACTCAAAAATAACCAAAAAAGAAAACAAGATGAGTTATGAGTAGAGTAATAACTCTTCCTCACCGAGAAGTATGTCCATATCACCCCCTTTATCTCCAAATCTTCAACAATTTTCGAATCTAAGAACTCAACAAAGGTACATACAGGAACAGATGGACCATATTACGGCCCAAATGGCAGGAAACTATTACGGAGGCCCTAATCCTTCTTTCAACCCATCTGACATGCCTTCGGGATCAAGAACAAGATCTCTTCGACCTAGTTCCAGTCGCCACCAACTTAGTACCTCTTCATCCTACCATGAAGATAGTCATCGTGCTAACTCCGGGTCGGAACAAAATGACTTTTTATCACGGGAACCCTTCCCCTAGTTGTTCTCGAAGATCTTGTTGGGTCCCAGAAGTATTGTAAAAGGAGGGTTGAATGCGATACTCATAATAATTTAAAATTCTTTTCAAAATTTATAGAATTAAATTATTGCTTTTACTGATAGTTCGAGTCCTTGTAGTGTTTAAGAGGCTGACTTACTAGCTTTCTATATTCATGTTAAAACATTTAAGATCTAGAAAATTAGCAAGTAAGTAAACAAGATTCAAGTTAAATACGTATATTGAACATGAAAGGGTTTACAATATTCGGTAGAATAAACCATAATTCCTAGAACAAATTTGATATGAATTGTTCTACTTAAGGAATTAACTTCAAACCAATACAAAAAGTCTGTGAATATGACAATCAAACAAATTGCTGAATTTGACTATTTTTCTACTTCTGAAAATGAAGCCTTTGGCCAAAGAAGATCATTCATAAACATCATTAAAAATCTTGGATAATAGGACGCGACATTCAGTTCCCTGCTTCTCGGTATCCCCATCTTCCTCATGATCTCAGTCAACACCAGCTTCTCAAAATTTATCCTTCTATTATTGGCCACAAAATATCCAATAATTTGTAGAACCGATGAGATGTTGTTAAAGTTGCTCTTCGTTGTAGGGGAAAACATATTAGTCAGTGTATCAAAGAAATAGTCCCATTCGCTGACTAGCTTCCCTTTGGACATCTTTACAAGATTAATATCACCTTGATACATTATAGCCTGGAAGAACTCAATTATCTCCGGTGCTGTTGGTGAGTCAACAAAATCCTAAGTCGGAAAACCTAAAATTTTGTTCACGTCATCTTTAGTCACCATATATTCGTGCTCACCAATAGTGAAGGAAAACAATGTTTTTGCTGCAATTGTTCTATTTCTTGCTGTCATGTATAGGTTCCGTAGTGCATCAATTTCTAACAGGGCATCCACTATAATTATAGTCTATACCAGTTAATGTTCATTCATAAAAATGATCGAGGGTCGAAACCTTTCAACTGAATAACCTATAAAATTGGTCTTAACAATTTCACAGACTCCCATTTTTAACAACTTTATAACATTAGAACACCAGTTAATTCGAATTAAACACTAAATTCAAAAATGACACTCAATTAATTCGAAAATTAGTCCCAATTAATCTCCAAATTCGATTCTTAACAAATGATTACTCCAAAGTCAGTCCTTAATCAGAAATTATACAACCTAAATTAGTCTCCAATGCCTAATCCAAAATCAATTCAGATTGAGTCCAAAATCCGGCAGCACTTCGAGAGATTTGAACGAATTAATCAGAAACCAGCAAGTAAATAAGCTTAAACAACAACTACAAGCAACTGATAGCAGTTGAATAAGAAATCAAAATTGAAAGTTTTATAAAAGTCTGCTAAAGGTATGTGCAAATGTGTGTATCTGCGTGTATATATGTCTGTTAAACTGCTTATAAAGCTGAGTATGACTTTTAAAAATGTAGTTGTATGACTTTTAAATTAGGCTGGTTGGTACGGCATTTTAAGAACATAGGTCGGTATGAATTTTAAAAGGTCATACCTAGATTTTTAATTAAATATTGGCGGTATGACTTTTTAATAGAAATAAAATAAAACAAAAATAAAATAAGTTATCATTATTTTTTAAAATATTTCGGTATGACTTTTATCAACACAATTCGGTATGACTTTTATTAACTAAAAGTCATGCCAATTTTTGAATAAAAAGTCATGCTGAACTAAATATCATACCGAAATTCTTTTAAAAAGGTCATGCTGAAATACATTAATAATTATTAATATATGTGAACCAAATAAATATAAATATATATTATTAATTATTCCAAAATTCGAAATAAAATAACTAAAATTTTATTCGAATTTTTAGATTTAATTAATCATAATAATATAATAAATATTAACAAGAAATAATTATTTAAAAATAATATAATAATTTACATAAAAAGCTCAAAATATTAGATATAATATTATAAATAAAAATAAGTACTTATACTATACTTGAAATAATTATCTATTAAGAGTATTAATTTATTCTCAAGATAATTTCTCAAATATTCATAAGTACTAGGATATTGTTGATTCGAACTTCATAAATTCTTTAAATATTAACATTTAATATCTATGAATTTAAATCAACTCCTAGGGATCAAAAAGTTTGTCATTGTTTAACATCCCTAGTTCACTAACCAACTTAGAGAAAGTGAATTCATCAAGTGGTTTCGTGAAGATGTCAGCAATTTGATCCGGTACAAAATGTAACACCACAGTTCCGTTCATGACATGTTCTCGGATAAAATGATACATTATGTTAATGTGCCTGGTTCAGGAGTGTTGTACAGGATTGTTGGAAATAGCTATAGCACCTGTGTTGTCGCAGAGTATTAGAATTTTGTTCAACGTCAATTCATAATCATTTAGTTGATTCCTTATCCACAAGATCTATGCACAATAACTACATGCCGCAATGTATTCTGTTTCGGCTGTCGAGGTAGATACTGAGTGTTGTTTCTTGTTGTTCCATGAGATCAAGCGATGTCCTAGAAACTGACAGCTTCAAGAAGTATTTTTCCTGTCCATCTTGCATCCTGCATAATCTAAGTCTGTATAACCTATTAGTTCAAAATCTGTATCTTTAGGGTACCAAATTCCAAGATTTGGTATAACCTTCAGATATCTAAAAATTCGTTTAACGGCTATAAGATGAGATTCTTTAGAATTAGACTGAAACTGCGCATATAAGTATATTGCAAATATTGTTTCAGGTCTACTTGTAGTTACGTTAATAATGAGTCTATCATACCTCTGTAGCTTGTGATATCAACCTTTTTACCAGTTTCATCTTTGTCAAGCTTGGTGGATGTAGGCATTGGGGTTTTTGCTTGTGAGAAATCTTCTAGACTGTATTTTCTTAAAAGATCTCTTATGTACTTTGATTGGTAAATAAAAATCCCATCTTCCTTTTACTTCACCTGCGGTCCAAGGAAGAATGACAACTCACTCATCATGCACATCTCATACCTACTCTGCATCAACTTAGCAAATCTCTTGCACAAGTTTTCGTTAGTAGAACGAAATATAATATCGTCAACATAAACTTGGACAAATATCATATCTTTATTATGCAATTTATAAAAGAGAGTTTTATCTATGACACCTCTAATAAAACCATTTCCAGGTAAAAACTTAGAGAAAGTGTCATACCATGTCATCAGTGCTTGTTTGAGTCCATAGAAGGTTTTAAATAGAAAATATAAAAAATCAGCAAACTCTGAATTTTCAAATCCTGGGACTGCTCCAAATATACTTCCTCTTCTAACTCTCCATTGAGAAAGGCACTATTCACATCCATTTGATAAAAATTTGAATTTGGAGTGTGCTCTGAATGCTAGAAATATTCTGATACTTCAAGTCTTGCAACTGGTGCGTAAGTCTCATCATAATTAGTTCCCTCTTCTTGGGAGTAACCCTTTGCAACCAGTCTGGCCTTGTTCCTTGTAACAATGCCATCACCGTCTAATTTGTTCTTGTATACCAATTTTATGGTAATTACAGATCTATCTTTTGGCCTGGGTACCAGTGTCCACACTTCTTGTCTTTCGAAGTGATTGAGCTCTTCTTGCATGGCAAGAATCCAATCTGGATCAGTTAATGCATCTTTAATTTTCTTTGGTTCTTCTTGGGATGGAAAAACTGAAAATAGACATTCATTTGAAGTTGCACTTTTGGTTCTAACCCTAACATCTGGATCACCTATGATCAATTTAAAAGGATAATCTCTGGTTCATATCATTTCTCTTGGTAGATTTGACCTTGATGATTCGCGTTGGTATTCATTATGATGTCGTGTTCTTCGAGAAGATCCACCATATCCCCCTATGTTGTTGTCAGGATGACTTGTTGATCCACCTCTGGTATTAGTAGTATCTCTAGTTATTGGTCCGTGATATTATAGAAGGATGGTTGAATACAATATCTAAAATTGTCGCGGAATTTTGAATATAAAAATATTATTTTAAATAATCACGAAATATTAATTTTAATGAAATGTGGTTCACGTAGAAGATATAATTTTAACTTCAAAAGTATTACAAAATTAATCTGATGAAAAGTGTATATAATTGATAAATTAATCTAGAACGAATTCGACTTGACGTGTTCAGGTTTAACAATTATATTCCAAACTTTTACAGAAATCTGTGAATATTACAATGTATACAAATTTTTGAAATTTGAATATTTTTCAATTATCAAATAATGAAGACAATCTTCTCATATTTATAGAGAAAAAAGCTAGCAAGACTTTTGAATAAAACTTATTTAAAAAATCAAAAGACTTTATAAATTAGCCTATAAGACTTTTTAAATAAGTTGGACAAAACTTTTAAACTCGGTAAGACTTTTCAGAAACTCGGTAAGTCTTTTGAAAAGTCTTGTCGAGACAAATGTAAACTCGGTAAGACTTTTGAAAATGTCTTACCTAGTTAATTCGGTAAGAGTTTTAAAATGACTTACCGATTTAATTCAGTAAGATTTTCTTAAAAAGTCTTACCGGTTTAATTTGGTAAAACTTTTAAAAATTCTTACCCGTTTAATTCGGTAGAACTTTTTTAATTAGTGCAGTAAGACTTTCTTTAAATGTTCTTTTAACTTAATAAATTTCACCAATTTTTAATTAAATAATTTATAAATTAAATTAATTCAAGGTGAATTAATTTAAGTAGATAAATTAAATAATTAATTAACTTTTTGAGAGTAGAATTGATTTAGTTTCTTCACTGCACAACCGTTGTATATTTGACTTGAATCTTCCTTTCTTCTGTCTGAAAATCACTTAGCTAGGTGATAAATATTTATTTAATTAGTTGACACACAAATGTATTGTCTAGTTCATTTGTGTCATACTTAATAAATATTATTCACTTTTTAACTTTAATAGTTGTGATCTTTTGTCTTGTTCTTGCTTCTCGCTTTGTCTTCAATATTTTCTTTTCTTGGAATCTTCTGAAGTAACCACTTGGAATCTTCTGAAATACTACTTCTTTATTTGTCTCCGACACTTGAACATATTAATGAACTTCTTCCCGTGATAAGTAATAGCTTCATTAGAACCCTACTGATTTATAAGATTCTTTTTGTCTAGTTGACTTTGTTCATCTTGATTCTTGTTATCATATTTATTATTTACTGCTTTTTCTTATCTGAGTTGAGTTGTCATCTAATTATTACAAATACGTTTATTCATATGTCTTTTAATCTCCCCTCATTTGTTGTTAAATATTTAACACATAAATTCTTAGAGAATAACTCAACTAACAACTAAGAAAGTAATACGACATATAAAAATTGTAAATAATAAACAATGTTCTAATATTATATTTAACAATTTTCCAGATTCATCATTTTTTTTATTTGAAAGATAAATACAAGATAGATGTTCATCTAGCACTGAACAAATATTACATAGTTTTCTATCTTGACCTATCTAAGTCTTCAGTCTTCAGACATATCAACTTCACCTTCTTCTAGGCTTGAACCTTTATGCACGGGTGTCCTTAGTACCTCTTCAGTTAGTGATTATTCTGTTGTAGTGATTTCTCCATACAACCTTCTCTGTTCAGCTTTTGTTAACTGAAACATTACTTCCTGCTCAACAGGATCTACTACTTCTTCTTTCACATCAATTGGCTGAGATGAATCTATCTTTTTAATTTGCCTGATGTAAGATGGAATCTTTTTGGATAAGCAGTAACTTCTGATCTTCTGTGCAACATCTAGCTTGGCATGGGATTTGAACCCTTTCGACCTTAGCATCTTCTCAACTTCAATCATGTATTTGACTGTATAGCCCTTCAATGACTCCTTCTCTAGCTTCAAGATTTGATATAGCTTGTTAGAGAAGAATCTTACTTCATGAGGGTCATATAGAATTTGAGGACTAACAGGTCTCGCGAAATCTCTGAGCCTATCTCTCAGAAGCTCATTCTCTTCTCAACTTCTTTTGACTTTATTCAACAATGTCCATATCACTGATAAACTTCTCTGTCTAAAGAACTCCAAGGAGATTTTGAAAGTACCATCCCTGTGAGTGTAGACTAAACTATGTCAGTCTTCAAGAATGTGATCCAGTATGATAGTGATATAGTCCACTTCTTCTTTCAGTTTTTTCATGAAGTTATCAATGTTGTCATTTGAATTTTCCAAATGCTCAATGATTGACTTGAGACGTTTGTCTTCAAAAGGAAAACTATTTTTATAAAACTAGTGATATTTTTTTTTGTATTTTTAAAGTAATACGTGAAAAATGAATGATTAGAGTGTGCTAATCAACTTGAAGTAATTCTTTCAAATTGATGTATATTTTTTCTTTTGGCATGATTTCTTTACAAAAATGTATTTGGATGGGGTAATATTACTCTTATGATTAGGGAGGAAACTTAAAAAATTTCTAAACAATTTATATTCTTAATTGCAAATGAATTAAGTAGAAGATCAAACGATTCTATCACGAGGACCTTGTTAAACCAACATAGTGTTTGGCCTTGAATGACACAATGCATTGTTAATTTTGGGCAAACCAATGGGTTGGCTTTGCCTCTACTAGTTTGAACTCTTTTATATCAGGTGTAGTGTAATGTGAGTTGGATCTTCTCTAGTAAATTGCTAAATTTTCCTCCTACATTTATTTGTCGATCATTAAACACACTAATTAAAAGCAACTGAGAGTTTTATTTAGCAAAAAAATAAAAGTTAGAAGCTAGTGTTTTTCTTTGCTTTCGGTAAAACTTCATAACAAATCTTCAGGCTCAACCAATCTGAAAAAAATTCAAAAGAAATGATGAGGAGGTTAAAAAAATTAATTAAGTTTGTATTTATATATGAAAAAAGAAATATTCCAAGATATTGAAGATTAAAGCCCGCGTATGTATCTAAATGTGTCAAGACTTGCCAAACTCAGAGATACAAGATCTCGTCAGTTTTTGCTATGTACACCAAGCCTCGAGATCACACTCACTATCCATTAGAATTGTGGCTTGGCAGAGTGAGCTTTCGCTTCCTTATCTTCGAGGTTTCTCTCATTCCTTCTTGCGTCTAAGTGAGAGTGGTTCAACCTACCTAGACTCATATATATTATTTAATTTACTGAATCATTTTACGGCTTGGTTGTCCACTTATGTACGTTTCTTTGTAAAGAGTATTGTCAACTTGTTAAGGTCATTAATGAAACGAATTCAAACCGAATATCTCAATTTTCATATTTGTATTCGTTTATAATATTTATATTCAGATTCGTATTCGTTTATTATCCGAATAATTACTTGTATTCATATTTAGATTCGTTTAAATTCATGAACTATTAATATATATTTATTTAAGGAAAAATTATATGACTGATTCTAGTGCAAGAAAATTCACAAATACAATATATGGGCTATTGGACTAGTTTAGCAAAATAGAAAATAAATGAATAATTAAGTGCTAAGTTCGAACAATTCCATAATTTAGTGCCTATATATAGGTAAAAGTTACATGAGTAGACTGCTAATTGGAGACCAAATCTTCACTTTCTTATTTGAATCACATGGTCATTATTAATCAAATTTTTTGATTAAAAAGCTCATGAAAAGTCATATTAATCGAGTTAGATAAATTTGGGTTTTTTAAAGAACCCATGTTGTAAGTTATCCAAGACAATTGGTATTTGTAAATTAGTAGTACGTGTGTGTCAATATTTTTGTAGTGGTACACAAGAATTAAGACATGGTAATGTTGTATTAGGAATACCAGCAATTTGCAATCGGTAATCTCAGTTTTCTTTTGTATTAATTACCTTTATCAAATTACAAACCACCAAAAATTAAAACATTTATAAATCCCTATCACCCAACATATCACCCTTGGCAAAGGCCTGGGAACACAAACACAAACGTTTTCTAATATTCTGGTTAAACTCAAAACGTAAAAAGTAAAGAATCAATCAATGGCTGAGAAAAAAGGAATATACAACTCATCAAGAGAAGATGGTTGAAGAAAAAGTGATATACAACTCACCCGTCTGGCATAAGCTGTAAAGAACTGCATGGTGTCAAGATTTTTACTCTTGACTTGAAGACCATCTTACAAGTTACAAGTAAAATTCATAGTGAATCGATGTTGATGAACTATTTAAAGTACAAGCATTCTTTGTTTATAGCATGTTCAAATTCAAGTCTAACTTGGAGTTTAAGTCCTATATTAATAGTTTTTGTTATTTTTTAGCCACTTTGTGCTATATCAGATATTCTTGTCAATTCTTTATCTCCACTACGTGAAGGTACCACATGGATTCAAAGAATCAAGTATGTCCACTTGCCTTAGATGGTACGTACCTACTTGGTAACTCTCCCGAAGCCACCATTGTTGCTTCCTTTAAACCGGTTTAACGTAGAATTTAAATTAATAGATAAAAATTTAAACCTGTATATTCCCTTTTGATAACTAGTTTATAATTGTCAGATATTGTATTTGATATATATTACATAATTGATAATAGGGTTTTAGCTTAAAATTGAATGGGTTTTTTTTTTGTAAGTGGAACAATTATGTTTAATATGACTAAGAGAAATATCCTCTATTTCTTACAAATGTCATTAAGTTAGGGATGCATATTTTTCAACATTGTTTATTGTTCCAACTAAATAAAGTTCAAGGACAGAAAATTCTTTATGTAAAGGTTTAAAGTTTTTTCTGGTGCAAGAATTGTTGTTCAAGTTGCCATGCTGCGTAATCAAAAAGGTAGAATAAATCTCAAATTTCTAGATTCTATTTTGGTATAAATTTTTGATTTGGATCTAAGTCCCATAATATCAACCAGCTTTCAATAGGTCTCGTATCGCTATAAACTGATTGGCATATGCATCCAACAGAATTTGTTGTAGGGAAGAGTTAGAGGCTTCAGTAACTACTTCTCTATTCTTGATAAAAACGGGGCTCTTTTGCTTGATAAAAAGATATCTGAAAGAAGATGGAACAAGGAAGAGCTAAACAAAAAGGGTGAGCTCTTCTAGGAGAGAGTGATTTGGGTTATGGTTTTGTCATATTTTATAAATAATATATGAATCAATTAAATTCTAAACCGACTATCCTAAAATTTTGACACACATTATGTAACAACCTTCAAATGACTGGAATATATTGAACATGTCGAAGATTCAAAGGTTTATTTCACTTTAGACAATGCTTCTCTGTAATTGTATAAGAGACTATTACAGAATGAATCACAAGCCATGCAATTATTAGCCTCCTGTAATTTTCTTGACATAACAGATTAATATAGGCATTGATTCCAGCTTTAGTTCTGAGCTCCAGAACCCATGAGATCCTCAATAAACTGTCCAACTGAAGTATACGATGAGCCGCCCTCTCCAGTGGCCTTTCTGCATATGCCTTTCATCTTTTTCACTTTCTTCCTTGTCTCACTTTTTTCCTGCATCAGACACCTTATAACCCTCTCTATCTCTCCTGCCTTCACAAGACAATCGTTTTTTTCTATGTAATCCATTTTAATCTCCACTGCCACTCCCAACTCCTGCACCAATTCGAATGCATTTAGTTGCTGCTCGGCATACATAGGCCAAGCAGCAATTGGTACCCCACACCATATACTCTCTAGTGTCGAGTTCCATCCACAGTGGGATACAAATCCTCCCACTGCCGGATGGGAAAGAATAGTCATTTGTGGTGCCCATCCAATAACTTTTCCTTTTCCTGCTGTCCGCTCCAAGAATCCATCTGGCAACACCTCATTGTAATTCTCATAATCTTTTGGCAGATCAATTGATTCCTTTTCTTCTGTTGGGCACCGTAGAGACCAAAGGAAAAGCTGTCCACTGAGCTCCAAAGCACATGCTATCTCTGTTATTTGCTCTGAATTAAAGCGTCCCCAGCTCCCAAAGCACAAAAATACTACCGATGCAGGTGGTTGGCTGTCTAACCAGCTAGTAATGGCCTCGTCAGATTTTTGGTTTTCGCTGGTTGCCTCACCGTTAATTAATTTAATGATAGGGCCTACATGGTACACACGAGGGGTGTTTCCATCCTCGACAATGGACTTAATTGCATAGGCTTCCATTTCTAATACGGTATTAATTACGATACCTTTGGTCTCACGTAATCTCCGGGCGAAAGTTTTGAACACTGCAGATCCATATTTACTTATCAACAGCGAAGGCAAAGCCTTAGAAGGAACCGGGTTTATGAAACAAGGGACAGACAGCTCAACATTTGAGTCCTTGTACTCAGAAATTTCCTGCTTTTGGTTCTCTTCGAGACTGAGATTAAAAAACATTAGGCCAAGAAAAGCAGCAGAAGAAGTGTTTAAGACACATGCTGATACATTATACTCATTTGCCACATCTATCATTGTTGCACACATCACGTCAATCACAAATCCAACTAGCTTAGAAGACTCGAATCGATTCAAAATTGTTTCAACTACATCTCTCACCTGAGCTTTCTGGCTCTCGATAAAGGAATTGAAGAAATCAAATACAGCCTTAGCCATGAGCTCTGCCATGATTGTCTCATCCAAGGCAGGAACGTCTACGAAGGCTATGCGTTCAGGAGCATCTTTCCTAAGATTATGAGTGAATGCAATAAAAGTGGAGTCAGAAGACAGATTCATTATCAGGATGCTTATAAAAACTCGATCGTCTCGACTGACAAGGAGCTTTGCAAGCTCAACTGCAGATACCAGATGACCAACTGCAGGTGCAGGGACCAAGATCACCTCTGCTCTCATCATTTCTCAGACAAAAAATCAGTTAAAAAAATGAACAGAACTCTCTGCTATATTTTAGAAATTGTAATGTGCTATAGTTGGTCCAAATGAAACACCAGTACAACACAAATAAATTTTATATCCTTATTTTTGTTTAAGTTTCAACTCTTATTATATTGAATAATGTAAAATATTTTATAAGATACGAGATAAAAATAGTTTTAAAGAAAAAAAAGATATGAGATGAAATAAACATGATTTATCATTATGATCGTAATATGTAAGTATTAAATTATTGCATGTTCAGGACGGAGCTAGAAATCCAAGTATGGGGGACATAATTTTTTCAATTTTTTTTTTGAAACCATGCAATGAACATATATATAATTTATAATCAAATTCATTAAAAATACTAAAAATAACATTAAACATTGACATAATATTAACAAAAATATATGTTTTGGGAGGGCAAATTTAAAAAAATATATAATTTTACACTTAAATTATCAAAATTTTGATAAAAAATAACATATTTTATACATAATTTTTTTATTTTGAAATTTGGGGGGCCGCCGCTGTGCGCTAGGGCTGCGGTCGATTTGGTCGGTTTAGTAACCAAATTAGACCGAATCATATATACATGTTTCATTAAATATCAAACCAAACGTGATCATTTAAATATTCTGACGAGGCCAAAATTAAACGGTTTGATTTGTTGTGTTATGGTGTAAACCAAATTTAAAATCTAGATATTTAAAAATAAATATACCAAAATATGTTATCATTACTTAAAATTGACCTGCTACAAAAATATAAACATTGTATCCGATATCTATTTACAATAGTAGAAAAATTATGTCAAATTCACACTTGTTCGCAAATTTAAACAAATTATATATTTTAACATATCAAATAAACAAAAAAAATAGCCAAATTCACTGCAAATAAAAAAAAAAGCATCCCACGAGATAACTGCACGTGATCCCTGCCTCGGTCCGTGTGGCATGATACATGCATCTAAGATATCTATCCATAATTCATATAGAATCGCGCAGCATGTTGTAGTTACTGTTATGGTTATTGGTCAACGCCCAAGGGGCATTATAAAAGTATGATAGTGGTAGGCTGGTAGCTATTTCTGACACCGTTGTGGTGGATGGCAATCACTGCTAGCCGTTAGCCTGCTACTGCTACAACTAGAAAGTCTCTGTTAACATGTGGTTGTTATTTTCCACTTATATTTAATATTCATTCCCTTTCAAAATGTATATTTTTTAATACTTTAAACATATTTTAGTGAGATAATTTCATGTATTATTTTTAAATTATTTTTAAAAATTAATTTATAATATTAATTTTTATTTTAAAATATTTGTAGAAAATCAAAAGACATTTATTTTAAAATGGAGAGAATATATGCAACATTTTTATTTGTTAGTGTTGTAATAAAAATTATTACTTATCTATATTTAATATAAGAGAGAAAAGAAAATTAATGTATTTGCATAGCATGTATGTTCATAGTTTAAAGTAGCAGTACGCCAGTACATGTCCTATTTATACGTCTTTCACCGCCACTTTATGTGTAAACACAAGTTTAAGTACAAGTAGGGTTCCAAATGAACAGAGCTATTCGTGAACAAAATTCGAGCTCGGCTCGTTTAAGTGAGCTCGACTCTGTTCGTTTATTAAAAGAACCTGATCTTGAACATAAAAATTCGCTCGGTTAGTAAATGAACCCGAGCCGAGCTTTATGCCTGTTCGGCTCGAGCTCGACTCGTTTAGCTCGGGATCGGTTCGAGTTCAGCTCAAGCTCGTCTAGCTCGGCTCGGATAAAATTTATATATATTATAAATAAAAAAAATATTATGAATAATTTAAATATTTATATCATATTTAATATATTAATGTTTATATGAAATTATTCATATTATATATATATTGTTAGAAAAAGAATAAGTGTATACTATACATGTGGTTTTTGTTTGTTTTACAGATGCTAAGAATCAGATTCAGGCATTTGCCTCCCAATTCCCAAACCATTGCATCTCGATTCTCATCCTCATTACAGTCTGCATTCACTATCGTCTAAGTAACACTAGAAGATTGAAAAAGATAAAACTGCAAAGTCTATTTGTGACTGGAAATGAAATAATATCTACCGCCTAAAATATTTATAGTTTGATTATGTATTTGTGTAAATTGTGAATCTGTGATGTACTGATGTGTCTTAATTCTTGAACATTTTATTTTTAAAATTTCTAAATATAATAATTAACACAAATTCAAATTTTATATTATGTTTTTATTATGATATGTATAAATATATACACACACACACATATATTATAATGTATTTACATTTGATTATTTGAATCATATTTAATATATTAATTTTTATGTGACTATATATATATATAACATACGTAATTTTTTAATTTTTTAATTTTCTTAAATTGATTACAATCTCATTTTAGAAAATGAATATCAATTTAATTTAATTTGTCAAAATTAAAAAATTGATTAAACCATGCCATTTTTCTCACAAGTCACAACACAAATATGAAATTTGGAATTCAACATCAAGAATTTAAAAAAACAACTTATAACCTATTCAACTTCGATCACATAGTGAAATTGACCATAATTAAATATGTTACATTTGTATTATTATACATAATATATATATATATATTAAAAAATATAATACATTTAATTTGGGAATATCATTAAATTAAATAAATCTTGACATCTGTACGGTTGGATCGTCGAGAAATATTTTTTAAAAAATGGAAAGAAAAATTCGTCACAAAACACTAGTAGTGATATACTAAGATCTCCAACCAAATTTTTTTTTTTTAAATTTGGGGATATCATTATATTATATATATCTTGACATTCATATGGTTAGATTGTCGAGAAATATTTTTAGAAAAATAAAAACAACAATTCGTGACAAAATACTAGTTACGAGGACTAGTCAAGTACTCAATATAGTAATGATATACTAGAATCTTCAGCCAAATTAATTTTTTATTTTTTTAAAATTTGGGAATATCATTATATTAAGTATATCTTGACATCCGTACGGTTGGATCGTCGAGAAATATTTCTTAAAAAATAGAAACAACAATCCGTAAAAGTTATTTTTATTAATTGAACTTAATTGAGTAAAATATATTTGTTTTGTTAGCGAACAACTCGATTCAGCTCGGACTCGTTTCGAATTCGACTCGACTCGGACCCGACTCGATTTATTCACGAAAAACTCGTGTTCGGCTCGTTTATTAGGAAACTCGGCTCGACTCGGTTCGTTTTAAAAAAAAGTCAAACTCGGCTCGGTTCGGTTCGTTTAAAAAAAATGTCAAACTCGGCTCGGCTCGGGCAAAACTTGGCTCGACTCTGTTCGTTTGCAGCCCTAAGTACAAGTTTACAACTTGTAATCTAATAACAATATATACTAGGTGATTTTTGGTTTCCATATTACAATTCAAATATAATTAATACTCATTCACAATCACCCTTCTTTATTTAATGCTTACATAACACAACTTCTTAATTGTCAATTGTCATTGTGAGTTATGACAAATATAGACTGTATCGTTAAACCTTGCCAGGAAAACCTAGTGGGATAAAAATCTTGACAAATGAAAAGGAGTACAGTCTCCCCCTTATTAAAATATCTCAGACTTTGACATCTTGTTGTATCAAGTTTCTCAATCTCCGCATGCCAATATTATTCCGCAGCTTTTGAAATGTTGATGTAGGTAGTGATCACTTCATAAATAAATCCACGAGATTTTCACATGAGCGAATTTGTTGTATATCAATGTCATCATTTTGTTAGAACTCGTGAATATAGAAGAATTTTGTCAAGATATGTTTTGTCCGATCTCGTTTGATGTATCATTCTTTGAGTTGTTTAATATAAACTAAATTATCTTCAAAAATAACTGTAGGATTGTCCAAGATGTTTGATAATCCACAAGATTCCTGGATAGGTTGAATAATATACCTCAACCAGATACATTCCCTACTTGCTTCATGGATTGCCAATATAATTTGATGAAGTTGTCGTCATAGTCTGTTTATAGATTTTCGAGAAATAGTTGTTCCACAATATGTGAATAAATAATGATCGTCCAAAATGACGACGTGACATCTAACCAGCATATGTATACCCAATCGACTGTGATTTTGAATTGTTTGGAAAAAATAATCCAAGATCGATTATCCCACGAAGATATCTTAATATATGTTTAACTACGTCCCAGTACCTTTTAGTTGGATTAGAACTAAATAAAATTTTGTCTTTCTAAGATCCTTCAGTTCAAACTCATTTTTCAAATAATTAGTAGTGTTAGTAATATCTTCAAAAGTACCAACAAGATTTAAATCATTCACATATACAACAATAATAACAAAACCAGTGTATTACATTTTCATAAACACACATGGACATTTGATTATTAATATACCCATCATTCAATAAATATTCACTAAGTCTGTTGTACCCCAAACAAATGTAGGTAATTTGGCAAGTCTTTTAATTAAACACTTTGCTAAACCATTACGTGCAAGCACATGTGCTCGATTGAGATTCCTACTTACATACAGTAATCATTGAAAGTTGAAGATGTAAATTCAACTATATTATCTAATTGAATTGATTTGACTGGATGATCAGGAAATTGGACTCATAATTTGATTATTTGGGCGAGTAATCTTGCAAATGCTACATTTCGTGTAGAATACTTTAACGGACTGGAGGATGGGTGAATTGGGCCACTAAAAACAAGGATTAGCATGAAAACATGAAATCATAGAAAATAAGCAAGATAAGAAAGAAAAGAAAATATGAAAAAAGAAATCCAATACATAAATAGGACATGTACTACAACTTAAATAGATTTATTGAGACAAGAGATCCAATACTTGAAGAATAAATATCTTTGATTTTATCATGAATATTGGAATCAGGTCATACTTTAAAAAGTCATTTTTTTGCCACTTTGTGTGTAAATACAAACCTAAGTACACGGCTCCGTGTATGCTATAAATGGACCGGATTTAGTTATATCCATATATGAATCTATTTAAATTATTTGGATTCGGATCGGATCGTATCGGGAGTCAAATATTTTACAGGTCGATCAATATCTGATCCTAATGCGGATAATCGGATCGGAGATCCGATCCATTTAAAAAAAGTTTAAAATTAAAATATATTATTATAGAATTTGAGAGAACAAAAAATCCAACTTTCTCTCTATAAAACAGTAAAACAGACATTTTCGAATTACTTCAAATAACATAAGTTCAATGTAAATAATGTTGGAAACAATTTCAGCACAATCATCTAGGTCTATACTTTCTGTTTGAAGAATATATCCACCTACACCTTGACTCCTTGAGGAAGGCTTCCATTGAAATCTCCTTGAGAATCAATTTGAGGGAAATAGTCATTTGTCTTCCTTTGTAAATAGAAGAAAAAAGTAATTGTTATTAATTAACTCCATGATACCTAAAAGAGTGCAGGGAAACACGAAAACAACAATTAAAGTATTATGATATTTAACTTGAACGACAACTAAAATGCATTAGTAGATTATAGTAGAAACTTCATTCAAACATATCAGGAGTAGAAGAAAATATACCTTTTACATCATTAAAGTATTTTTCCGCTTCCGCCTTTTCATTCGGAACAGTCTCGTAGCCGGAACAGCTAAAACATTTCATGCAATTTTTGATATTGTTGGAAATCTGGTATCAATGATTGACCACCATGTCAAAATATTAAATTTTCCGTTACATGGATGTGTTTCCTCATCCAAGTATTATCAAACTTGGACTTCGATCGGAACATGTCTGCTACCAGAATCTCATTCCCTTTATCTCCACCTTCTAAAGTAATTTAGTTTGCAGCTTTGTGATTCAACTTGTGATGCAACATTACTAGAGATGATTTGGTCGTATCCACCATCCATTACTGAACTTTGGGACGAAACAATTCTGCCTCCACACTCAAATAAAAAAAAGACGACTTTACCTTCTGTACATGAGTATGAGCAAGATCTTTACCATAAAGTTTATCATAATAGTACTCAAAGATATCCAACTTGAACCTGGGGTCAAGAATTACTGCCACTGCTGAACACACAGAACATTCATCCCAGTACTTGGAAAACTTTGCTCTCATAGGAACAACCATTGCCCGAAGTAACTCTTCTGTATGTACTTCCCATTCAGCTAACTGAAGTTTTATATCACATATATCATGAAAAAAGACATTTGCAGTAGGATATGTAGTTCCACTAAAATGAACAGTAGCTTCGTGAAATATTTTCAAGAAACCATGTACATTAGGAGCAATTTTCCATTCCTGCTTACTAGGATTAAGAACATAATTCTTATCCACAGCAGCTAAACGATTAAATGCCTCCTCATACTCTATTGCAACATCAAGCATTTCAAAAGTAGAATTCCATCTATGTGGCACTTCCATTAGTTTACCTTGCATTTTAAATGAATCACAACTTGATCAAATTTTTCTTTTCCGTACGGGGATTTTGACAAATATCTTACAGTACCACGGACAGTGGCGGAGGCAGGAATATAATTAAGGGGGAGCCAAAAAAAAAATTGAAACAAGTAATGACACCAGGACTTAGTTTAGAGTAGAAAATTATCTAACCTTACAATATACTGATAAAACATATGAAACAGCGACAAAAACTCCATGAATGCAGATGAGTAGTTCCCTAGACCTGCAAAAATGGTTCAGATTAATACAAAATATAATAGCAAGATTATGCATAATAATTTGAACTTGTAAATGAAAAAAACTTACATTTTAGATAATACTTTTACGATTCCTCATGCATTGAAATCGTTTCATAATATCATTGTTTTTTACTTTAAGAAAGACATCTCTCTCAATGTACGTCACTAAAAGATCATTCAACCAATCATCCCCAATTCGATTACGCAATTTATTTTTAACAATACTCATTGCAGAAAATGCTCTTTCCACGCCAGCAGTTGCAACGAGTAAAAGTAGGGCTAACTTCAAAAATTTATAAACTAATGGATGAATTACATGTTTTCTCGTCTTGACCATTTTTCTACTAAGTGAGGCAATTCCATCAAGTTCTAAGAATCTATTGTCGGTAGTTACATCTTCAAAATAAGTACAAAGTGACCATTTGAGTTCTATGAGTTGGATCGGAGAAAAATCAAATGTATAAAACTTGACAAAGTTTATTAATTTTTCACTATCAAAAGCACGGAAAATTTTTTGTGGATCAAGGCATCCCATTCCCAAAAGTAACTCCGTTCTAATTTCTCCAAAACGATCATTTAAACATTGAAGTTGGATATCTATGATTGTATTGAATGTGTCAAATCGATAATGATGGAGATTTATCAATGTCTCGGCTTTGTGTTTCTTTCTTCTTGGATTGATGAAAGAATCACTCATATCAACCACCACAATATTATGTTTCTCACAAAAGAAAGTAACTTCATTTATCAAGGTCTCCCACCCATCATTTCTCATCTTAGATAATAAACTTTTACTCCCCTTTACAAGTTTCATAGCATTTACCATGTCTTGATCTTTTGTTTGTAATGCTGGTGACAACTCATTACTAATTCCCATGATATTAGTCATAAAATGCAAGAAGAATATGTAGTCAAAATGTTGCATGTTGGTTAACATCATTCCCGCATTACCTTGAAGATCTTTATCTTTAGTATGTTCTTCGATGTCCTCAAGTACATCAATAACGGGACTAAACAATCTAATCAAACTCAAAAGTGTAGAATAATGAGAACCCCATCGTGTATCTCCCGGTCATTTCAATGTCGATTCTTGGTTCAAACCTCTACCCGTCAAAGTTTCACCACTACAAATATTTTCAAACACTTCATTAACTTGTTTGTCCCCAAGCAAATCTTGTCTCTTACATGATCCGGCAACAACATTAACTATATGTGACACATGAGTAAAAAATATTGAAGCTTGCTTATCTTTATGCATTACACTAACTAGTGCCAATTGTAATTGATGAGCAAAACAATGAACATAAAAGGCACAAGAATTCTCCTTTAAAATCAAACTCTTCAATCCATTAAATTCTCCTTGCATGTTACTAGCTCCATCATAATCTTGTCCCCAAATATTTGAAAGACTCAACCCACGCTTACTTAAAAGTTCTTCCACACCTACTTTAAGTGATGGTGAAGTAGTGTCACTTACATGTACAACTCCAAGGAAGTGTTTAATGATATATCCTCGTTTGTCAACATAACGTAAAAGCATCACCATTTGTTCTTTAAGCGATATGTCACGTGATTCATTAACTAAAATAGAGAATAAATCCCCTTCAAGATCATCAAGAATAATTTTCGTGGTCTCAAGTGCCATTGCATTAACAATATCTTTTTGAATATCCGGGGAAGTCAACTTGTTATTTAGAATATGCTATCCAAAATTTTCGTGGTCCACGGATGCTATCCAAAAATGGTTTAATTTTAGCCAAGCTATCTTGAACAACTAAATTTAGAATATGGGCACTGCAATGGACGTGAAAGAAATCACCACCACATGGAATTATATCGGAAAGCCAAGTTTTTAAATGTCTCACCATCGAATCATTTGACGAAGCATTATCAACTACCATTGAAAACACCTTCTTGCCTAAATTCCATTACATGATTAATTGTGATATAAATCGAAACAAAGACTCTTCATCATGTGGGTAACTGATATATCTATAGTTCAGGATCTTTTTATTCAACTGCCTTTCACTATTAATATAATGTGCAGTCAACGCTGTATAAGCAAAATTCTGTGAAGCGGAAGTGGTGAGAGTGACCCTACAATCCAATTCATCAAGCATTTCGTATACCTTTCCTTTCATCTCATCGTGTAACTTAATAACATCGGATCTAATAGTATTACAACTAGGAGGCTAAATTCAGGTTGCATACCATTACAAAAAATTTCAACGTGTTCAGCCCTATTAAAGGGATAATTGTATTTGACAACCATTTTTGCTAAATCCATTCTACTTGTATCCTAGCTAAATTTAAATATTTCAACCTTAACCGAACCATCCACACTTTTCGTTGTTGCTAGTGTTGGTTGTCCCCTATCTAAAAAAATTTCGCATTACACCTATTTAAGTGTGTAGTGTGTAGTGTGTAGCCAAATGACTTGTTCCTAGCTTGCTATCTCCCACAAAAGACTTTTTACAGTGATTACATAGCTTTCTCAATCCCATTACAGTCCTTAACTTTATAAGAAGTTTTTTTCCTCTTTTTTTTTGCTCTTGTGGTCCATCCACATCAATCGGATTCTGAATGGTGCTACTCTCAATGTTATTAGCAGTTGAGCTTACTGTATTCTGCAAGATAAACAACGAATAATATGTAAGCTAATTCTCATCGTGTTAAGTACTTGAATGTTCATTTACGAAATGTTCCGGATAAGTTGTCCAGCTTTAACTCTATTTCGATACAGAAATTTGAAGATGTGTTGGAGTTGAAGGCTTCTATGCCTTAATGGGTCTTAACTTGTCCTAAATTGGTGAATTTAGATGTCAGGACCCGGTACTACCATAAAATTCGGTATAATTGTGTTCAAGGCACCAAAACTATGGAATTTCACTTCTAGTGGTATCTCTTGGATCACATTTAAAAAATCTTAGTTGGTCAATGTTTATGTCAAGTTAAAGGGTTGGACTGATGACATGATCCTCCCGCGTGATACGTTGAAAAAATATTATGAAGAGTTTGAATTTATGCTATCGGAGTTTACTACTGCCAAGATTCTACATCTCGATTCGGAGACCATAGAGGTAACATCTTATAATTTTCTTATGATGATGATATTAAAAGTATTCACCCTTTTTTTCCTTCTCTGTATTGACTCATATTTGATTTTATAAGTTAATATTCCATCAATAGTTAACAGTCCAAAGTTGACCGTCGTCTTTCTAATATATCGGGTGGACAGTGGTTACTCTTTTCCCAAAATCCCTTTTGATACTTTAGAAAGGAAAAACATGAGCAATTGAGTCTTTACTTTTTTTGTTTTTTTTTATGTACATATATGTGTGTTTTGATATGCAGAATTAAATTATAATTCGGCAACTGATGATTTATATATTAGTCATCTTGTGTTATTATTTCACAGGACCTCCATTCAATTATGGACTATCTTGCCGGTTGTCCTCCTCCATTCTGTAAATTGAAATATGTGAAGTGATGGGTAAAAATACTGTAAACGCACCGTTGTTAAATGTAGCAATCACATATTGATTCTCAGAAAATATGAAATTTTCAAACCCTAATAAATAAATCAGGCAGACTAGACAAATAGTTGCGAGAGAAGAGTTTTAACTTAGTAAGCAAATATCATCAAATAAATATGAAAAACCTAGGACTCCGAATTCATGAATTAATCACAATTAATATCCAACTTGCCCTAAAAAATCAATTCTCTTTCTTCAACAAATAAATATCAATTAACGAGACAAACATATACTATGAAACTTATTATCTAACAATAACTCATCAAAACTTCACGGAGCAAGCATAGGCTAAGAAAAATAAATTTGGTAACAATAATATATCAAAATCACTTTGTTAATCAAACAATTAAGCACCAAGAAAAATTATGAGAATTAAATAATAGGAACAAACAAATACTAAAAATAATCAACTAACTTCATCTTCATCCTACGGCTAGAGAATTAGCTAAACATGTTTGAAGAAGAAAACAAAATAACTAATATAAGACATGCAAATAACGAATAAAAGAAAAAGTGTTTGAGAGATAAAAACTTGTTTGTATTGAAAGAGTAAAAAAATAAAAGTACTCTACTCCTACACCTAATTATTGAAAACTAAAGTTAAAGTTCAAGGTTCGGGGTTCGGGGTTATGAAATACAAGAGAGGAGCCCCATATATATATGAAAAATATTGTAGGTCTTCTATATCGATTACAAATTGAATTCTAAAACATTTCCTTCCATTCCTTTTTCTTCTTCAACACGCATTCGATTTTTTCTCTAATTGCTTTGCCTCCAAGTAATTCCACCTTCTTCCTTGTATTCTCCTTTTTCTGCTACAATTCTGATTTTACCTAATTTCCTATAAAATAAAATAAAAAATTAATTAACTAATAAAATTAAAAAATAAACATAAAATAAGTATTGAAGATATATTAAATATGGACCTATCAAATACCCCTATACCTATCTTTCGTTCGTCCTCGAGAAAATTGAAAGAAAAAAATGCTATATAAAAAAACCTAGCCAATGTCGTAGGACTCGTAGATACTTTTAGGTGTAACAACCCATTTAAACTCGTAGACGATCTCTACTAGAGGAGTGTTGTCCCCTAAGGGTTTACAGAAGATATACCCCTAAAATCTGGGAAATATTCTAGCAAGCATCCAGCTCTATATACAATAATATTCATCGGTGTCAAAACAAAATAATTTTTAGGTAACTACATACCTTAAAGACTCTTCTAATAATAGCCAAGATGGAGGTATCTGGAATCCACTTATATCGAATTTAAACGTTTGCAAAAACTCCCAAGGTGTGTTGTAAAAATAGGTCTCTGAAGAATCAATTGAATAAGTACATTTTCTCTTTTTTAACCAATATTGAACTGACTCAATCTCTATCAAAACAAGTATCTAGCCAAAATTCACAATTTTTTTCACTTTTTTTCCATTAACTGTATAATGTCTGTTTTCTTAGGCTTTCTATGTTACACAAGTAGCGAGTTTTGGGTCAATGACTCCCAAACCAGTTGGTCTTAGGGCACTAGGTTTCAAAATAACCCTAGGACTTATTTACTCGAGTAACAAAGGCCACAAAATAAGATTAGTCAATTACTACTTTTATCCTAGCTCGTCAAGTAATTCTCTAGTAACCAAGGGCAGTGAAAAGTCACCAAGAAAAATTTATTTCTCGTACAATCGCACTTAATATCAGCACATGTACATGGATCGTCCCTTTCATATAACATTGTATTTACCACCCATTGATCTCAAAGGAGTACTTGATGCTTTATTTATATATATATTTTTCCACAAACATTTGATTCGACATTGTTTTAACATGTGGGCTCTCTCTCAGGTATCGAAAACTTCCCTAAATAATCTTTCCAACAAAGACCTTGTGCAATACGTGTCGTCTTGGACTTTTAAGTAAAAATTTGTTCGACACAAGTTTCATGAAGATAACCTTACTCAACTATGTTCGAATTATCTCAAGGCATTACATATATATAATTTTATAAAAAATTGTTAGCACCAAATAGCATCAAAGTACAAGAGTGGAAAACTTAGCTAAAACATCTATATTTTTGAATTTTTGAATTTTTTTGGATTTTTGGATTTTTTTTAATAGCACCACTAAATCTCTCCCCATACCTAAATCATGCAGTGTCCTCAATGTATGCAAATAAGAGAGAAATGACAAAGTAAAAGGACGAGAATACTTGATAAAGAAATGGAGAAGATACAAAATTACCTATACCACACACACACACCTAGTTACTCCCCCATAACTACAATTGACTATGGGAGACAATCAAGAAGAAAGCTTACTGACCAACACCACATCGAGGAAAACCTTCTTTCATTGTAGAGTAAGCACACTGTTGAAACATATTCTCAAGAACATCATTATCCATTAGAAATATACGATCTTGCAGCAAGATAAAACTCCTATTACTAATATAATCCATAGACCAATTAGACACTTCTTTAAATTATTTAAAGAGATTGATTACTTGATATTTGTGATCATGGACTAAGTTATTAGAAATAAAATCATGATGAGTTTCATTGAAATCTACAAAGGACTAACCAAAAGTGGATAGAAATAGTTTTGAATCAAGTGGGGGTGGCTCACTTACAGAAGTCTTAACAATGGTCATAGGTTCAAAAGAAATATCCTTCAATTGAGTTTCATGTTTAGAACAAATGACATTCAACTCATCTATCATCTCATCAGAAGTGAAATTTTGATAAAGCTCATGAAGTTCTCTATTACTCTTATACTCTAACACAACATCATGTTCAAGAAAAGACTCAATCAAACTATCCTCAAGATTCGACCAAGACACAACGTCAGCAATGAAATTAACTCCTACAAGTTGGTCATAAAGATCATTTGAGCGACTTCCTACATTAAAGATATTAAGATCTAGAGTCATGTTCCCAAAAGTGAGTTTCATCGAACCATTCCTACAGTTAATCAAAGCATTAGAAGTAGCAAGAAAAGTTCTTCCTAAAATGATAGGAATTTGATTTTTAAATTTTTTTACAGGTTAGGTCTCGAGAACATCCTCCACTATGCCCTTAGGAGTTTTGATAGAACGATCAGCTAATTGAAGAGTGACATTAGTCTTTTTAAGCTCACTTAAACTCAAAGTTTAATAGAGAGATAATGAAAGAAGGTTCACACTAGCTCCTAGATCAAGTAAAGCTTTGTTAATGAAAGTATCACCTATGACACAAGAGATTGTAGGACAACCAGGATCCTTATACTTCACATGGATTTGATGCGATATGATGGAACTAACAAGAGACGTTAGGAAAGTTTTCTTAGGAACATGAATAGTTCTTTTATGAGTACACAAATCTTTTAGACACTTCGCATAAGAGGGAATTTGTTGAATTGCATCTAAAAGAGGAATGTTGATCTTGACTTGTTTAAAGATTTCCAAAATCTTATCCAATTGAGCAGATTGTTTGTTTGAAATGAGACTTTGAGGAAATGGGGCTTTTGGTTTGAAGACTTTTTCACTAGACATATGAGAGATGGGTTTTGAAGGTGCCTCATTAGATTTGGAAGGTTCACTAAATTGCACTACTACTTCAGAACTCTTGGGAGACAAGGATAGGTCAAGACTAGGATTTAAGAGTAAAGAATTTGGCTTAGAAGTGAGTTTTTCTTCCTCTTGAGTATTAAGACCGTCATGATTGTTGAACTGTTTACCAAACCTAGGAGAGATGATGAAATTCACATTTTCATGAGATTTTTGGTTTGGATAAAATTTAGGATTAACCTCAGGTTGACTAGAAAATTGGTTTTTCTCTCTCTCACTAATTGTGTTGGCTAACTGACTCATTTGGACCTCTAGTTTAGAAATGGCTTGAGTGTTGGAAGTTAACTGCCTATCTTGGGTCATAATTTGCAAGAAAGCCTGTTGAGATTGAGTTAGATTAGCTTGGGATTTCAATAACGTCTCAATATTTTTTTCCAAAGAATTCAATTTCTTAACAGTTTCATTAAAACCAAGAGGATTCAAAGGGACTGAAACAGAAGTTGGATATGGGCCAAAGTTTTGAGCAGGAAATGAGTTGGGATTTTGAGTTAGGTATGGACCGGAAGGGGGCTTTTGAAAAGAAGGTTGAGATGGTTAGTTAAACTGATTGTATTGACCTTGGTTTCATGAGAAATTTGGGTGATTCTTCCAACCAGGATTGTACGTTGGTGCAAAGAGGTCATTCCTAGCTTTCGTTTGAAACATGGCATTAGTTTTTCAATGTCAGGGCAATTTTCTATCACATGATTACATGAGTTACAATTTGCACATGCAGATACTTGTGGAGAAACTTTTTTGATTTCTAAGGCTTCTAATCTTCTAGTGATTGTGGCTAACTTAGCTTCAGTTGCAAGAGAACTACCAATTACATGTATGCCCTTAGATGAGCTAGGTTTTTAAGTTTCCTGACTTGGTTCCCTAGTTGACTCCCACAGCATCATTTTTTTAGCTAACTCTTCAAAAAAATTGCTAAGCTTCTTCTTCATTTTTATCCATGAACTTACCTTGACACATTGACTCTAACAAAGAAGTGATTGGACTATCTAAGGCTTCATAAAGAATTTTACAAAGTCTCCATTTTTCTATACCATGTTGAGGGCACTGAGACAACATAATTTTAAATCTATCAAAACATTTCCAAGTTAAAATATTTTGAGTGCTTGTTAGCCTTATGGTTTGGAAAATATTTTTTAGAAATATGCCTACATTTTACAGTATTACTAATGAAGATGAGTAATGAGCTAATATAAAGTGACCCTTTTTCCCGTAAGTGGAACATGTTAACAAGATGTAGGATAAAATTAGGATTACACGATAATGAACTTTTCAAATCAATGTAATAATGTGCCATGAAGATATTTACCCAACGACGATTATCCCGGGACATTTCTTTTACGACATCAATAAATTGTTGTGTGGAAGGCACATCCATGGACATTCTTTGAGCACCAATTTGCATCTGAATTGCATTATCCTCAGGTCAAAATAAACAGAGCTATCTTTGAATCATGATGATAATTCTAGATGTTTTTTTGTTTTGTTTGGAGAGAAACAAATTTGACAAGAGACGGGATATTAGTCTTATAAAATAAACTAAATAAGGAAAATAAATTAAATTAGATATACACATACAAATCCCTTGAACCGACCTATACTAGAACCAAACATGTGCTAGAGTACATATAACACATAAAATTCATTGTGCCAAAACATATATAGGAACGATGAAGAAAAAGAATAGAAGTAGGCACATTATATAAACAAGATCTAGTGGGCTAGTGTGCATTTGTGTTATTATAGACAAGATATAAACAAGAACTGAGTTAGGTCATATATTTAGTAACAATTAATAATGAGTAATTGAAAAATCGAGAGATGTATCTCATAATCAAAGAATGAAGCCCTGAACCATGTACTCTGCCCCAAATCAAAACTATAAATCGTATTCAATTAAAAAAATTTGAACAAGTATTTAACCCAAAAATTGAAAACGCTCTCAATTTAAAACTAATTGGAATCCCATTTGAAGAAAGCCTAAATTGAAGACAAATTGAAGAAGAAACCTAATCTAGGAGTGATTTATTGAAGAGTATTGTGAAAGATGAGGTGTGTGTTTATAGGTTTTGAATTGAAGAATACTATGGAAGAGGAGGGGGAGAGAGAAGCCGTGAATGAGAAAGAGGCAGTGAAGGAGAAAGAAGCGAGAGAGAGATTGAGTTTGGTCGATAAAAATGAAAGGGGGAGATAGAAGAGGGAAATGAAATTTTGTGAAGGGAAAATGAAATTTTGTGAAGAGAAATGGTTTTTACATTCAAAACTGTTTGTGTTTTTAACTCTTACAACACAATTGCTAAAAAAACGTTGTCTTGTTGACACTAGAGGATAAAAATTATCTTTTTATAATAAGATGAAAAATATTTCTAAAAGATTTTTATTATATTTTTTAAAAAAACACACAAAATATATTTAAAAATTCTAGTTTTTTTTATACATCACTAAAAACCAAAGATCTTAATATCCTTACTGTTGGATCATCGAAAAAAATATTTTAATTTTAATAAGAATATATTTATAAATTTAATAAAAACTAATTATCTACATCCTAACTTGTTGGTACAAAACACATACTCAAAACTTATGTTTGAACTATGAAACTATATAAATTTGACTACCAAGCTATATAGATTTGTACATATCTAGAGGATAAATATATTTTTTCAATCAGTAGGTTAAAAAAATTAAAATTTATAAAAAAAATGAATGTTTTTTTATTGCATAAAAATCTAAGTAAATTACAATGGTTTATACATTCAAAACTGTTGTCATCACAAATCTCATATAATAGTTTTTCTTAAAGTATTGTGTCGTATCATTTCATACAATATTTATTTTATAATGATTTTACATAAAAAACCGATGTGTGTTCTTGACTCATACAACACAATTGATTAAAAAAATTGTTATCTGTTTGACAGGACAAAAATTGCCTTTTTATAATAAGATGAAAAATGTTTTAAGAAGATTTTTGTTTCTTTTGTTAAAAAAATACAAAAAATAAATTGAAAAATTCTAGTTTTTTTTATACATCACCAAAACCAAAAGATCTTAACATCCTTACGGTTGGTTTATAAAACAAAATATTATTTAATTTAATAAGAATATATTATAAATTTATCAGAAACTTACTATCTACATCCTAAATCTTTGATATAAAATGCATACCCATACTCATGTTTGAACTATATAACTATCTAATTATTGTTAACAAACTATATACATTTATATGTATCCAAAATATAAAATTATAAATTCTTTATTTATTTAGTTTTTGTAAAATGAGTAAATATTTTAAATTATTATTATTTTTTAATAAAAAATATACCTATATTCATAATTGTAATTATAATAACATACTTTCATACTTGTTTGGTTGTTATAACTTATCATATATATATATATATATATATATATATATATATATATATATATATATATATATATGATTTATCGACATGACATTGTAAATATTATTTTCAATTTATTTAATTCTTTTAAAATGAGAAAATATTTTAAATTACAAAACACATATCTGACTAAAGAGCAGAGAACCGTTCCTATTTCCATTGTGTAAATTGTAATAAAACAATAGACTTATAATCCGTTCTAAACGTACCTATTCATACAACGCCACATTTTTAAACACTTGTCTGACTAAATCTTCTGCACAATGGTTTTTCTAAACCGTTGTAGTGAGTGTGGATCAGACAATACATTTTCGAAATGGAAAATAAACCATTGTATTTCATTCTGCGCAACACTTTTTTGACTGAGTATTGTCTCATCGGTGTTGTCTGAAACTGTTTTTTTTGTTGTAGTGCACATATTTCAATATAAATTATAATAATATAATTTATCGATAACAAAAATAAAAAGATAATGTTAACAAATTATATTCATAAATTATAAAATATATAATTTATTAAACAAATTAATATATAATATATAAATTATGAAATATAATTATATATTATGTAATATTAACCAAAATAATTTTTAATCTAATTAAATACTAATATATTTTGTTATTTTCCATTAAATCGTCCGGAAGAAGGACGGCCTGCACGGTTCCCATAAAAACATATAACTAAATTAAGATTCGCAAAAGAAAGCGAGAATCGCAAGTGAAGACGAGGAAGAAGATAGAATCAGCACAGCTAATTCATCAAATTAGCACTTGAAACCAGTGTTCTCTCGAAATGATGGAAGCTTATTTGGACTACTCTCCCTTTTCTCGAATTCAAATGGAATCAAAAGCATTCCCCTGCCAACACAACTAACTTAACTCGTCATGTTTTGAATCATCGAAACCATGGATCAAATGTGTTTCTACCTACAGCTTTAACAGCAAATTTTATTGGATATGCTATTTCTCGAAATGTACCATACTTAAATGTTCAGTTTCGAAAGGATCATAAAAGTTTTAGGTTATCCGACTTTAGTTCTAATACAATCAAGAAACTGTCGGTGCGTGTAAAACGAGATAAATTTATGTTGGCATCGGATTGTTGGGATTTACCAGCTTTAACTAAGCTAAACTTGAAGAGCTACTCATTTGATGATAATAATTTCAATGTTCCGGAACTACTTTTGGTGCAATTGCCTGCGTTAAGAACTTTGCGCCTTAACGGTTGGTAGTTGGAACCTTGTTCTTTTAGTTTACCTGCTTTAACGATTCTCGTTCTGTCTATGTGCCTATTGCCTAATAAACTTGGGAATTTTACGGCTTTAAAAAGTTTAGTGCTCGATGATGTTAGGTTTGAATATCCTGAGAATATGAGTGACATATTTGCTACACGGGGAAGTCTACAGAACCTCACATTATCTTTTCACGTGAATTTTGGACCAGATTATTTCTTAAATTGTCCTCATTTGGTGAACCTGGAAATCAAGATCCTTAACTACTTCTACCATACACGTAACAATAAATTTGTGGTTTTGGCACCAAAACTCAGCACTTTCACTTCTGTTGGCATCTTTACAATCACATTTGAAGATTCCAAGTTGGACAGTGTATACATTAAATTACGAGGTTGTATTGATGAAGAAAACTTCCAACAGATGAACTTTAAACGATATCATAAACAGCTTAAATCAATGCTGTCGGGACTTGGTAGTGCCAAGATTCTTAATCTTGAGTTGGAGACAATTGAGGTAACTTTATATTCAATTTTCTTATGAAGATAGATGTATCATGCCACCCTTTGTTTCCTTCTCCGTGCAAAGATATAAAGCATTTTTTTTACAAAATACTTATTGCTTTAAGATTACTTTCTTGGCATGCCTTTTACATCTTTAGCAAATTTTTTAACTCACCGATACCTTATTTCACCATACACTTCTAATTTAATCTGACCTCTCCCATATTAAGCCTCCCGGTAAACTGTTAAGTTAAGTTGTGTTTAATCTCATTCTTCTTCATTTTCCTGACACTCTTTATCATAGAAATTTTTTACTCAGTTTTGTTCACTATTTATTCCTACATTTTTCACTCACAAAAACCCTATGTCCTTTGGACTAAGGCGTCATAATTTTTCATTCAATTCCCTCCCCATTCCATTCCCTCCAAGTGGACATAACCTTAGTAGTCTGTGTCTATCTTTGAATCCATGAAGTTCTATGCCTTAAAACATATGACTGGACTCGTTATTAACTATTCCTTGGTCTTGAAAAATAGTTTTTCCTATATACATTGTACGTACTAAGCTTCTCCTACGGTTTTAAAGAGTTGAGTTTAATGTTTCATCCAAAGTTGACAGTTTAAACTTTCTAGACTTTTAAGCTATGTTTGTTTTAAGGTAAAAAGTGTACTTATTGTCCCTTCCAAATTTTCTGGTGGATAGTGGTTTCCTTTTGTAGGAATAAAAGGATAATTTGAAGGCTACAAAATATTGAAATCAACAAAGGTAATAAACAAGAAATCGCTGTACCGTGGCAAGAAAATTCACTGCCTTGAAAACGATATGCGGCGCGACCGAGGTGCTAAATCGTATCACCGATCCGTTCCCTAAGGTTTACTCAACACTCTCACACAAGTGCACTCTTGGATGATAGTTTGGAGCCTATACAAACTTGTGCCCAAAAAGAAAGAAAGTTTTTATGTTTTTCAATGGTGTCCTTTCTCTCTGAAAAACCATTTGTATATATATCTATACCCAGGAAGAAGAAGATCAGATTTGTAACTTCTCACATATAATGACCCATAATGAATCATCAATTTTAGGAATTAAAATCAAAAATAAAAGATCTGATAAACATGTAACTCCCAATGTATATATATATGTACATATATATAATATAATATAATATAACTAATAAATATAGAATATAGAATATTCATTTAAGTGGGGAATAATATATATCTACCAATATAAAATATTGGTTACATTATTTTGAATTATCATTATATCAACAATCCCCCACTAATGATTTTGAAAAATAAACAGAAATAAAAAAATACAAACTTTTAGGCACAAGAGGAGATGTGTACTTAACAAATGATATAATTGAAATCTTTTGTTTAGTGAAATGAGGCAACAATCTACAAGTCTTAAGGGCGAACTAGCCTTGAAACCCATAAGACTCTTGATCAAAGAGTAAACTAGTATTGAACTCAAAGATTTAGACTGAGACCCCCACAACACATACAATACTCCAAAATCTATATAGGCTCCGCAAATAGTATCATGCGCTATTTTAAAGCCAAACGTCAATCTTAGGACTCATGGACGCTCTAGGAAAATTGCCCAATATTTTCCATAGAAGATGGCTAGTCTCCACGTCCATGTAGGTGAATCACTCATGTGCTTCTCAATAGCACCAAAAATAATATTGATTCATTAAGAGTCATATAAAACTCAACCTAAGCAATTATAACGGTGGATTTCACAAATGCCTTTAGTGGCACCTACCTCGTGGGTATAAATCCATTAAGAATTAAAGAAATAATTCAACCTCACCTGAGCATTATTAATACAATTGCCATAGGGATGAGGTAAAAATAATGCTCATAATATTTACTCTTTGGGCTTGAGCCCCATCCCCCTCGACATATCCATAACTTGCCTTCTTGGCAAATCTTTCGTCAGAGAATCTGCTAAATTCTTCTCGGACCTCACATAATCTAGAAAGATTACTCCATTTCTGAGTAATTGTCTCAACACACCATGTCTTATGCGAAGATGCCTCTTTTTACCCTTAAAATTGCTATTAGTCGCAAGACCAAGAGCTGCCTGAGAATCACAATGTAAAGATACTGGAGACGCACGTCCCCCCACAATAGAATTTCTGCCAAGAGATTTCTCAGCCATTCCGTTTCTTGTCCTGCCAACTCAAGAGCAATAAATTCAAATTCCATGGTGGAGCGAGCTATACATGATTGTTTTGAAGACTTCCATGATATAGCACCTCCACCTAAAACAAAAACATAACCACTAGTAGAGTTTATTTCATCATTATCGTTTACCCAATTTGTATCAGAATAACCTTCCAAAACATTTGGAAATTGAGAAAAATGCAAACAAACATCCATGGTACCTCTTAGATACCTGAGTAACCGATGAAGAGCAGTCCAATGAGCACTACTAGGATTATGATTATACCTGCTGAGTCTACTAACCGCATATGCAATGTCTGGACGAGTGCAATTCATTAGAAACATCACACTCCCAATAATTTTAGCATATTTCTCTTGGGAGACACCTGGCCCATTATTTTTGACGAGTTCCACACCAGCATCATAAGGTGTCTTACAAGGCAAAACATCAAAAGAGTCAAACTTTTTTAAAAAAATTTCCACATAATGAGACTGACTCAATGAATAACCACCATTAAATTTACTTAAACGAATACCAAGTATCACATCAGCTTCGCCCAAATCCTTCATCTCAAACATATTAGAGAGAAATATCTTAGTGTCATTTACAACATCTATATTAGACCCAACTATAAGCATGTCATCAACATAGAGATAAATAATGACACAAGAAGACTCAAGCATTTTATGGTACAGGCATGAATCAGATGCATTCACAACAAATCCATTACTTCTAAGAGTGACATCAAATTTTTTATACCAATCTTTAGAAGCTTGTCTAAGCCCATAGATGGATTTTTTAAGTCTGCATACTTTATGTTCTTGACCTTGTATTACAAATCCCTCAGGTTGGGACATGTAAATTTCTTCTTCAAGATCACCATTCAGAAATGTTGTTTTAACATCCATTTGATGAACTACCAAATCATGGATTGCTGCTAGAGTCACCAAAGTTCTAATTGTGCCAATTTTTGTAACAGGTGAAAAAGTATCAAAGAAATCAACACCTTTCTTTTGCGTAAAGCCTTTTATTACAAGTCTGGCTTTGAATTTATCAATGGAGCCATCTGGTCTAAATTTCTTTTTAAAGATCCATTTACTACCAATGGGTTTAGAACCTTTAGGTAAGTCACAAAGCTCCCAAGTTTGGTTATATAAAATAGAATCTAGTTCACTTTTGATGGCATCTTGCCAAAAACTAGCATCAATGGACCTCATAGGTTCATCATATGTTAATGGATCTTCCTCTAAAAGAAAAAGAGAAACAATATTATCATTTAACAGATTCACATCAAAATCTTCTACAAGAAAAGCAGTTAAAAAATCAGGCCCAAAAGAAGTTTCAATTCTACGCCTTTTACTCCTCCTAGGTGCATGCACATCTAAAATTGCAGATGAGGAAGGGAGACTATGGTCAACTATGGGCTCAACAGATGGCATATAAACAGATGATGGCAAAGACATTTTATTTAAAGGAAACACATGCTCAAAAAATATTGCATCTCTAGATTCACAAATAGAAAAATCACTTAAAGACATAAATCTATAAGCTGCACTATCTTGAGCATACCCTATGAAAACATAATCAAAAGTTTTAGATCCAATTGTGGTCCTTTTCGAATCTGGAAATGCAACTTTTGCCAAACAACCCCACACTTTCAAATAACTCATATCAGGAATATATCCCTTCCAAAGCTCATATGGGGTCTTGTCAAGTTTCTTATGAGGCACTCTGTTGAGTACATAACATGTAGATAAAACCGCTTCTCCCCACAAGTTAATCGACAAGCCTGAACTTAAAAGCATGGCATTCATAGTATCTTTCAAAGACCTATTTTTACGTTCTGCTATACCATTCTGTTGAGGAGAGTAAGGGGCTGTCAATTCGTGTACAATCCCATTTTTTTCACAAAAATCTTTTAAAGACGAATTAACATACTCTCCACCCCTATCAGATCTAATCCTTTTAATTTTATGGTCAAGTTGTAATTCCACCTCAGCTTTATATTTTAAAAATGCACTCTCAGTCTCATCTTTTGATCTTAAGAGATAAATTTTAGTATAACGGGAGTAATCATCAAGAAAACTCACATAATAGTTTTTACCCCCTTTACTAGTGCAACTTTTAAAATCTGCCAAGTCAGTGTGAATTAACTCAAGTATTTTAGTACTTCCAAAGGCAACAGGCTTATATGGTTTCTTCGTATGTTTGGCCTCAACACAAATAGGACATTTAGAGGCCATTTTAGAATTTTCAAAAGAAATCAAATTCATGTCCTTTAATTTGTTCATGTAAGAAATATTTAAATGCCCCAAACGATTGTGCCAAACATCCAATGATTCAACAATATAAGCAAAAGAAGTACTTTCATTTTCATTCATAACATTCAACAAAAACAAGCCATCACTAAGGTAACCTTTCCCAACAAAGTCTCCACTCTTAGAGATTACAATCTTGTCGGCCTCAAAGACAAGTTTTAAACCGGCTTTGTTGAGAAAAGCACCAGAAATAAGATTTCTCCTAAGGGAGGGAACATACAACACATTACTCAAGGACAAGGTTTTGCCAGATGTAGGTTTAAGAATAACCTTCCCTTTACCAAGAACACCAGCATTAGTATTATTTCCCATGTAGACATGATCACCGTCTTTTGCATCCTCAAAGTCCTTCATGATAGATTTATTAGAACAGAAATGTCTTGATGCTCCTGTGTCCAAGATCCATTCAGTTTTGTTTTCCACCAAGTTGGCTTTAACAACTACTGCTGCAATGACATCTGATGATTCAACAATATTAGCTTGTGGCGCTGTCTTGTTGTTGATCTTCGAATCTCCATACTTCCCGGCTTGTCATTGACAACATTGAAAGGCTTTGTGTCCGGTCTTTCCACACACATAACAAGCCGCCTTGGATTTCTGAATCTTGTTGTTTTTGGAGAAATTCCCTTTGCCTTGCTTCTTCTTGCCATTAAACCTGTTTTTTGTCATAGGAACAATAGATTCAACTAGATTAGCTTTAACAAAATTAAGAGAGAGATTTTCAAACTTATCCTTGAGACGATTAGCCTCTTCAGTCCTCATATGGCTTATGAGTTCTTGAATTGTCATGTCCTTCTTCTTATGTTTCAAAATATTGCGATAATCATTCTAAGAAGGAGGAAACTTTTCCAAGAGAACATTAGCTTTAAGGGTCTCACACATCTTCATGCCATCACTCAATATCTTAGTTACAATATTTTCATATTCATGGACCTGGTCCATGATAGGCTTATCATCTGTTATCTTGAAATTTATCCACCTGTCAACCACATACTTTTTCTTCCCTGCATCATCAGAACCATATTTTTTCTCCAATATTTCCCAAATGGATTTGCTTGATTTATTGTCAACAAAAACATCAAACAGCGTGTTAGACATGTGATTTAAGAGATGTCCCCGAACCATTTTGTTGTCCCTCTCGTACTTCTTCTTGATTTCTTCCGCAGCTAATCTTTCGGCTTCAGAGAGAGTGGGTTGTGTCGATCCTTGAGTCTGAGACGAAACATCAGTACTTTTCTCCATAACTCCGGTGGGAATATCTTGGTACAGAACATAATCAACCTCAAGTTGTTCAAAGAATATCAAGAGCTTTTGAGACCACCTCTTATAGGTTTTACCATCAAGAGGCTCCAATTTAGAAAGATCAGGTAGAGTCTTGTTTAGAATTGTAGCCATTGTAGACATATCGTTTTCAATTGTAGGAATAAAAGGATAATTTGAAGGCTACAAAATATTGAAATCAACAAAGGTAATAAACAAGAAATCGCTGAGCCGTGGCAAGAAAATCCACTGCCTTGAAAACGATATGCGGCGCGACCGAGGTGCTAAATCGTATCGCCGATCCGTTCCCTAAGGTTTACTCAACACTCTCACACAAGTGCACTCTTGGGTGATAGTTTGGAGCCTATACAAACTTGTGCCCAAAAAGAAAGAAAGTTTTTATGTTTTTCAATGGTGTCCTTTCTCTCTGAAAAACCATTTGTATATATATCTATACCCAGGAAGAAGAAGATCAGATTTGTAACTCCTCACATATAATGACCCATAATGAATCATCAATTTTAGGAATTAAAATCAAAAATAAAAGATCTGATAAACATGTAACTCCCAATGTATATATATATGTACATATATATAATATAATATAATATAACTAATAAATATATAATATAGAATATTCATTTAAGTGGGGAATAATATATATGTACCAATATAAAATATTGGTTACATTATTTTGAAATATCATTATATCAACACCTTTTTCTTAGTTAGCCTTGCAAAGAGTGATAGTCACTTCAGTCATTAGCTTCTTGAGTGATATTCACTTGACAATCAGATACTCTAGAAGGAAAGACGAGCAAATGACTTGCAAAGATTGGTTGTCTTTTTTTTTTTGGTCCTTTACACACACACACACATATATTAGTGGTTTGAAATTCAGATTTATATCACAATTCATTAGACGCGATGTCATATATAGTAATCAAATTTGATTAACTATTTTCTAGGCACTTTCTTCCGTTTCTGACTTTCTTGTAAGTTCCCCTTCTCCATTCTATGACTTGAAGTATGTGAAGCTACCACATGGATGTAAAGAAGAAAGTATATCTAGTAGTTTAAGAAGCTACTTGCTTGGTGGCTCTCCAATAACCACCATTCTTACAACGATGCCTCAGGTATTTAAAGAATAAATTATCCGTCTAAGTAACTCGGTGCATATCTTGTTTTATTTCTTATAGCCAGAAATAGTGCATGTAGCTTTTATGAAATGGAGGGAGTATATTTCAAGTCCTGAATTGATCTTTGTTGAGTATGTAGTAAAGTTAAGGGTATGAAGTTTTCCAACTAAGTTTATGATTTAAAATACTTGTTAATTACTAAGGTTGTGTGTGTTTCCCAAGGCAAATCCATGTTTTCATTTGGCCTACATACAAAAATGAAGAACTGCTCTCAACTTGCAAATCAAATTGCTAGAATCCGTTTTACCGCAACTCTGTTTATCTAGAGCTAGAATCCATTAACTTTTAAACTTTTAGAATGTGTCTTGTCTAGTTCAAACTGATTGATGTGCACACCCTACGAAATTAAATATTCTTGGTAAAATTTAGGGGTTTGAGTAATTACTTTTATCCTTCATGAAAATAGAGCTTTGGAATTTACTTGTGTAGGTATATTTCACAGGTGAACAAACAAATAGTAGGACTTGTAAATCGATGTGAAATAATTAATTTTAAACATTATGGAGAAGATGAAGATGGAGTCTGGGAGGGCTAAACAAAAAGAATGTCGGAGTGGAGAAATGCGAGTGAAAAAACTGTTGCATAGAATTAACATACAATTGTTTATTTTCCCCCTGAAAAACTATAGTCTGATCCATGTGTTATATAACAGTTTTAAACCCCTTTTTATATGTCGTATTGTGCAAAGTAATAGCTCCATACAACGTTTAATAAAGCCATTGTTTGAATACACTTGAGACAATTCTATGAGAAACCGTTGTTAATATCAAACAAGTATTTATTATGAGCCATTATATAAGACCTTTTCACACAACAGTACAATATTGTGTTGTCTCATAGAACTCATCACATAACACTTTTTCAATGTTGTGTTATGCAAATCAAGATCCCTAACTCATACAACACAAATTCTAAGAAAACCATTGTCTTTGTTTAACTCATACAACATAATTTCTAAGAAAACGGTTCTCTGTTTCAGAGAAAATGACAAAAATTACCTTTTCATAATAAGACGAAAAATGTTTTTAAACACATTTTATTAGTTTAGTTAAAAAATATACAAAATAAATTTTAAAAATTTTAGTTTTTGTTATACATAACTGAAACCAGAACATCTTAACATCGGTACGATTGGATCATCAAATATTTTTATATTTAATATGGAGCTAATTATAGTTTTATAAAAAAATTTAATATTTATATCCTAACTTTTAAAGAAGAAAGCATACCGATAACTCTTATTCGAACCATTTAAGTGTCTATTAATTACTAACAATATATATACATATATTTGTACGTCTACATAATTAAATATATTTTTCTAAGTTGTAGCTTAAAAAAATCAAAATTCATAAAAAACAAATATTTTTAAGGATTTTAAAACATAAGAAAATATACAACGATTTTTACATACAAAACTGTTGCATTTATGAATTTCATACAATGAATTTTTCTCAAAGTGTTGTGTCACCTTATTTCATACAATATTTATTTTACCACCGTTTCATGTAGAAAACCGTTGTCTTATTTTCACTCATGCAACATAATTTCTGTGAAAACTGTTGTCTATTTTACAGAAGATGATAAAAATTACCTTTTCATAATAAGAAGAAAAATGTTTTTAAACACATTTTATTAGTTAAGTTAAAAAAACACACAAAATAGATTTTAAAAAATTTAGTTAGTCTTATATATAACTAAAACCAAAAGATCTTAACATCCATACGGTAGGATCATCGAAAAAATATTTTTAATTTAATATAGAGCTAATTATAGTTTTATAAAAATCCCTAATACTTACATCCCTAACTTTTAAACAAGAAAACATACTAATAAATTTTATTTGAACCATAAAGGTATCTACTAATTAGTAGCTAAATATATATATATATTTATACATATACATAATATAAATATATTTTTCTAAGTCGGTACCTTAAAATAACCAAATTCATAAAAGTTAAATGAATAAAATTATGATTAAATGATATAATAAAAAAAAACATCAGATAATTAACTAAACTTTTATTATTATATTAGTATGTGTATAAATACTTCATGTTTGTTATATATAATCTAATTAATGTAATTATACCAAATATTAAAATATCTCAATTTAACAGTTACCAATTGAACTATTAATTTGTTTAAATTAGCAACTCATTATATAAATCAAACGATATTTTTCTAATTTTCTAATTATGTTATTTCTAATTTTGAAATATAAAAAGTTGATTAAAAAATAAATTACACACTTGTACTTTGCATATATCTCAAGTGTAATGTTCATTGATTTAAAAGGCTTGAATCACTTAATTGGGAATATGATAAGATCGATTCATATCATATAGAGAAACATGTTAGTAGGTTTGCTTCTCTCATTTTCACCGCCTCTCTTCTTTCATCTACTTTTCTTGTATCTCTCATTTACCCTCAAGCTCTCTTTTTAATTTTTCTACCAAAACACTACGAATTTGAGCCACTGTTATATATATATTATTACTATATTTGATACATACCATGTTGAATCTACTCGAAGGATCCAATTCAACTCAACTACAACTCCAGATAATGGTCGCATCTAATTAGTTGGTGATGTATGTGTTCGAAGTGCTTTCTACATCTCGAGATACACATTTAGGTTTTGATGATTTCGATAAGGTAAACATGATATATGTTTGATTTCTTTATCTTGTATAGGTTTAATGTGCTGAATTTCTTACAATTATATGCATATGAGAGTTGTAGATTGACTGATTCATCTTTTTTTTTTCCCTTTAATTTTTCATTTATCACATTTATTACAGACAATCCTAGATAGGTACAATACTAGACCACCCTTACACAATGAGATTTGAAGAGTTATGCTCAGATCTACTTGACAGGTACATTCGACTCTTAAAACTTGTTTTACCAAAATGAATGAGGGTACTCACATATTTTCTTTGCTTATTTTTCCATTTTGATTAAAAGAATTTATGTAGGCTTAAAACCCCTATTCAAATTTCTTTGATTTATGCAGAACTCGCTCTTAGTGATATTGCATGATGAAGTGATTTTTTGTGATGGGTCAACTCATATTCAAGTCATTTAGGGAGTTGTGAAATAGATAGGAAATTCATTGTCAATCCCGTTGAAGTTATTGCCCTTGGAGGTGTTGTTCAGGTATATTCATCTCCTTCTTCTTACTATGGACATTAATAATTAAATGGCAGTCCTATTGCTGACTAAAATCAAGTTGAGTTAGATTTCAAGTTTAAATATAAATATTGGTTGCAGCTGTGTGCATGTTCAAGGGTACTTTCTTTTATAGGTAGTGTATATTCTTTTGAGGGTTAACGAAGAAAATGATGTTGTAGCATTACTTGGTCATCTAAATTTAAGCCAAAGAAAGACAAATTTGTTATATACACGTGTGTGTGTGAGATCAATTATAATATCAATATATTTGGATCAAATTTCTATATATTGAGATTCTGAATGGCTTATAATATTTTTTCTTCTTTGGAATGTGCGATTCTTAGGTCCCAGAGTAGGGTTGCTGAAGCCATATTGGTTCAGGTACAAGTACAAAAGTTGAATTACTCGAGAGAAGGTAGAGCAGTGGAAGATAAATTATGTCGTCATTGTTGTTAGAGAAACGAATGATACTCTCTTCTCAAAGCAAATAATGTCCAAAAATTCTCAAAGAAATAAAGGCATCTAGTAATAGTTTGACATGTTTGTACACGTTTTGTATATAGTTTGACACATAAGTCATGCTCATTTTTGTATTTTTGTTGATTTAGGTAAAAATTATAAACGTATAAATAAGAATGTGTGAAGAAATAAAAAATCAAATCCATTCTGAAAAATGGTCTTTTCTAAAATGCATTTTGTTAGCCTATTTTTTATTCTATTAGACCATTGTCTGTCATAATAAACAATAATACAAGAGGAGAAAAACCATTGTATAAGAGAACATGAATAAATAGTTCAATTATTAAATACTTTAAACAATGGTCATGTTTCAGGAAACCGTCAGATACTTACCCAAGGAACAAAGTTTTATCATTTGATTAACCCTTGTGTTTCTACCTTTCTAACAACCGATTACAAATATAAGACGCTTGTCCTAGTAGTAGGTTGACAATGGTTTTATCTTGGACCGTTGTTATTTCTAGATATTATACAACGTTTTTGGAATGAGGGTCTGTTGTCGTCAGCGAAATCACACAACAATTTATGTACTGTTGTCTGAGGTGCGTAGCAGACGGCGCCTCAATAGACAACGGGAAAATGGGATATCAGACAACGGGCAAAAACCCTTGTCTGATTCAATTTTTCTTGTAGTAGGGGCAAGTAATTTGAGTTCAAAGGCTAACTTATGTACTAGTGTTTTAAACTGTGTTACTACACATCACTACTGAAGCATATCAGTTTGCTAGGTGGTGTCTTGCTGCTATAGAACTGACAACTAACTACGAAGATATACTTCTCAGCAAAGTATTCTTGCCTAGTATTCCAGAAATTGATAAGAATGACTAATGTCATATATTGAAATTCTCTATTGATATTATGCACAATGGTTTATAATTTACTGAACTAGCTTTGTCAAAAAATTATGTTAAAAACTTAATATATCATATGAAGATACATTTGTTACTAATATCAGCGAGATATATTTCAGCCAAGTTTCTATTTTTATTTTCAGAAAACCATGATTCTTAATTTGTACAGCGGCAGCTTTTGTGACAGCTCAAAATGCGGTAGTAGAAGAGCCCTTGGCAGCTCCAACAAAGGCGTCAGTTGATTTTGGAAATTTAAATGACAGTGTGTTATAATATAGAAGAGACAGCGAGTCCTATCATTATGAACAATTGTTGGAAAAATAAAAAGGCAATAGTTTCACGAGTAAGAGACAACGGTTGAGCATGTTTATTATAATGTACGAGACACAACGGTGCTATTATTATGAACAATTGTTGGAAAAAGAAAAATGCAACAGTTTCACCACTAAGAAAAATTATCTTAGTTTGGGTTAGACAACAGTTTCACATAATTATTTCTTATTTCAATAACTATTGTTGTAATTCTCTATAGACAACGGTTTTATTTTTTTTAATGTGTTGTATTTGTTTTATTTACACAACTAGGACATGAGGAAATATTTTATAGTGTGTGTTGTATTTTTCAATATTAGACAATGGTTTTGGTACACAAAAAATGGTTTTAAATAATGCCTCCAATCAAATAATGAATCAATATATTTATCAATACAAAAATTTCTAATTGATCTACAATTTTTATGTAAAAATTACATACATAACAATCTCATGTCTCTACATATATAGCAATCTGAACGGATTGACCAATACACTATACAGAGATTCGAAGCAGGTAGTTACAGAAAACCTAGTCGTCAAAGGGGAATTACATTCAAAAAGGTAACTAGGAGCCTCTACATTTCCAACATCATTTCTTCCCAAATCAACAAGCATAATGTCCTCAGTGCATTGTTTTTCATCATGCAGAAACTGGTTCTCTAACATGTAGTCCTTTTTTGGTGTACATTTTCCACTTCTGATGGTTTCAGCAAGCTTTTACAAACTTTCCGAGCAATGCACTATGACAAAAAAAAGTAGTAAGAGAAAGACAAGATTATAGAGGATGATTCGAGTTGTTAACATCCTTTATACCTTTTTGACTCGTGTCAGGATTTCTGGACTTGATGCAACAAGAATACACCCTCTATCCTTAGCATGATAAATGTTAATAAAAATACCATAGAAGTAAATAAAGATATGCACAACTTATCCATTATGTTCTTTGAAAGACATACAGAGCTGTAAATAAGTCATATATGGACTGGGATTGACTATTCTTAATGTTCTGTAACTGGATTACGATATTCATTCCTTCTCTTTTTTATTTCCTTTCTAATAAAGTTATGCAACAGATTAGAGATTAGAAAGATTTGCAATTGATCAAGGTAAGTGTGCTTAAACTCGTTACATAGAATGCAGAAGCAGGTCATAGAAACACAGGATAACAATAACATACCTGATGTGCAGCAACTGTTTGTATACCAAGAGAAGTAGCAAAATACACAAGAAGTGCGTAAAATGTCACCTAAAAAACCCATCCTGTATTAGTTGTCACGGCATATTATACACAGCAAAACACTACACCATAGATTGCTTATAGCAACCACATGTTAAAAAATTTCTTTAAAAATGTTGCTATTGCTTGGAAAATTTTGAGCAAATTAGATATATTGCAACTACTTAAAAAAACCATTACAATAGAATTGAAATAATTAGAAAAAGTTTAAAATCTAGAATCTATGGCAATGGTTTTATATGGAGTTGCTATAGACTGCAATATGGGCCCAAAAAATTTGGCGGGCTTGTAATAAAATGAATTGGGCGGGCTATGAAAAAATTAAACAAGGGAGGGTAATTTAGCGGGATAAGAAAATAACAAAAACTCGAACCTATCTAACCTATCTCAGACACAAACACTCTCTAACCTATCTCTAATCAAATCTTGAAGAAGCTAGAAAGCAAGGAGAAATCTGATATAAAGTAAAACAAGGAGAAAGCTCGAAGAAGGTCGTAGAAAGCTCGAAGAAGGTAAGTTTGTTATTCCTTGTTCTTAATTAGGGTTCTTGTTTGTTTGTTAGTTAGTGTTCTTGTTTGTTAGTTAAGGTATATATATGTTCTTAATTTGAGCATTATGTGTTAATTAGGGTTCTTATTTGAGCATTATTGTACTAATTTTAAATAGTACTGATTTTAATTTGGGCATTATTTGAGCATTATGTCTTCAACTTGGGGTTTTTAAAGAGTACTGATTTTTATTTGGGGGTTTAAATTGGGTTTGTATTTATAGTACTAATTTTAATTTGAGGTTTTTCTTATTTAGGTGTTTTTTTATTAATGTTTGTATGTATTTGAATTTGGGGGTTTCTAGTGTTTGTACTGTTTTAACACGTTTGTATGTACTGTGCATTGCTTGCCATAGAGTTATGTTTGTGTAAGTATAAATTGCTGATCAGGCAAGACAAGAGTGGAATCATATACCTTTTTCTTCTACTACTTTTGCTCTTGGAAGGGACTCAATTGCTGGTTCGTTTCAGCATTGAAGTTTTTTATTTTTCATATTGAGCTTTATATATTTTCCTGAAAGTTAATTGAATTGCATGTCATAGTGGTGTAAACCCCATGATGAATCAGTATATTATTAGAGGCAATGCCTCCAATGGCACTGGTGGTCATCATGATCACATATCAAGGGGACATCCTCTTTCATCTTCACATTATTTTAATAGAACTTCTGCGTAAGTTACCAGAGGAAGTGGTAATGTTTATTCTAGTAGTATGGCTGCATACAGGAATGGGCTAAGCTACTCCAGGGCAAGGCATGAAGCTATCTGTCCAGATGTGCATTCATATGTAGGGAGTTCAACTTTTAGATATACAGGGCCATTATCTGAAGGTGGATTACATAATAATTACAGGAATGTAAGATCAAGCTCAGCTCTTGAGAGAGTTCAGCCTGTTTTGGATCTCGTGGATACCCGTCATAGAACTGGTATTGAGGTGTGTACTATTGTATTTTCTTCTACTCCTTCATGTTAATACTAAAAAGCTATTTTAGTTATTTTTCTGTATTTTTGTTGAAGTTGACTGAGGATTTTGTGGCTGTCACAGACTCACAGTGATTGGCCACACCTTGCATATGTAGATCAGTGACTGCTAATTTGTTTCTGTTTAAATGTTATCAATTTTTCTTCATTTTCACTCAGTAAATTAGTTTGAACTATATGACAGTTTTTATTTTTCAAACAAATATCTAGATTTTCAATTATTTTCATATCAACATGTAGTAGATGCTATCTGTGTCACTTGTTAATTACATGGTTCAATAAACATGGCGCATTCAGTGTTTTTTGTTATTGTTATAACTCAGTTTAATGATCGGATCTATTAGTCTTTGTTTCATTCTGGTTTTGGTCTCTATGTTTATTTAATTTTTCCCCTTTGTACAAAGTTAACTAAATAGTTGTAGTAGCTATGTTTATTTAATGTTTTCTTCAAGTTTTAGGTCAACTTTTAATCTAATTCTCTGTGACCCTCCAGGTTTCCATGATAGTCGATCATTCATCCTTTTATAGTGCCTCTAGAAGTTCGTATGATCAGTATAGAGACATGAGGCTAGATGTTGACAGCATGAGCTATGAGGTTGTCAAACTGATATTCTTGCTCTTTAGTTTCTTCTTCTCATCAGGTGCTAAACTCTACTGACTTTGGGCAGGCACTTCTTGCTCTTGAGGAAATAATCGGGAATGGTATGATGAATAGGGATTTGAATAATTGTGCATTGTAATAAATTGAATCATTATTGTGAACACTTATCAGTTACTAATATAATTTTCTTTCTTGTTTCACTCTATTAATTTTATGCTAGAAAAATAAGAAGGCGGCTAAGAAGACAATCCCACTTTGAAGATCAGTGTTGAAGAACTTTGTGATATTTCTGTCGAGAATGGAGAAAAGTCAGATGGAGATGCATCTGCTTGACCTAGTGCCACTTATCGCATATTTACTTAATTTATGTCTAAGCTTTTGGTGAATGTAACTAGACTTCTACCTTAATGATGTTTTATTTTGCATTTAGTATTTAGTTGTTGAATGGTTGGTAAACCGATGTTGTCGGGATTCTTTTGATATTGTCTACGGGTCTGTGGTCATGTGTACCGGCCTATGTAATCTTTTGGATCGGTGTATGAAAACCATGTTAATGGTGGCTTTGTTATGAAACAAATAGGTCATGTCAATTTGTTTTTATAAAAGCATTGCCATTGCTACTTAAAATGTTACCATTGCCTATCTTTTGCAATACTTTTTTCCTTAAAATAATTACTGGTAAATATACATTCATTGCCATTGGCACCTAAAACATTGTCATTTCCAACTAAAACATTATTATATCCTATCTATTGCAATGCTAAACAGAAAACAGAGTTTCAAAAGATAGGTTGCTAGTCTATTGCAATGATATTAAATCATTACAATAGGCAGGAAAACATTGATGTATCTTCTTATTGCAATGACATTAAAGAGTTGTTATACGATACTAAACTCGTTGCTATAGGGGTCCATTTGCAACCCCACCTAAGTTAACGCCCATTTTTGGACAAAGCATTGCAATAGCGTATATGGCAACAGTTTTATGCCATATAGCAACTTTATTTTTGGGTTGCAATAGGCAATCTATAGTGTAGTGAAAGAAACAAGCAATATCGTCACAAACCTTTGATATCATGGTGACAAACACTGGTGCGGCGATGCTGTATATATGTTTCAAATCATTGAATGATGGAACAGAGAGAAGATAACCATTATATCCTTTCTTGTTAAGTGCCTCAACCACCATATAAGCTGCAATAACCTAAATCATATTCAAGTAAATACATTAGAGGAGAAAAAGTTTGTAGTGAAGTGTCTGAAGTGAGTGTGCGTCAACATCAATTGTTCAATACTGTAAAAATGGAACATAATGCTTAATCACCATATTTGTGATGCCATTGTTGCCCATGCTGCTCCTGCAATACCATAGCCTAGGAATGTGCATAAGACCACGTCACCAATCTCATTTATAGCGCTGGCAACTGACAAAGGCTTTAAGGATCCCCAAGAATCTTTCATGCCAAGACTGAACCAGAATAAATGATAACTAGTAAACGTGCCAATCATGAATCTTCATATATATGAAGACCTGAAAGCTATGAATCTTAAAAATGACAATGTTGTAATTTTACAGTGTTTTTAATGAGATTAGTCATTCTTCAGAGTATAAATGTAATTAATCCTTGAAATGTTTAGGTGCATTCTTCACTTCTACCAATACTGAATCATACCAAATCTCATGTGCTAACAACACTTGCAGTCCCAAAGAACAGTTTGCAGTAAATGAATACAACAGAAAATACTTTATAATGCACATTCTCTACCACAGAAATGATATTACAGAAACAGAGCTATGAGTTCGGACCTGGCACTTTAAAAATAATCTCCAGTTTGAACAAGCATCTCTGGCAGTACCTTTGAAGTCAATGTCAGGGAAACTAAAATTGCGGGCTCTGGATTGAAAAAGGTGAGCATCTTCATGCACAAACATTCAAGGGATTTTCGTGGCACCATCATGTACAATCCCCTCTCTTGAGCCAATATATATCAGCTTTGGAAGAGAACAATTAAACTTAGGCCCAACTCAAACTTGCAGCACATACAGCATTCTCAGACTCACACATGAAATTCAAAAACATATAAACCAAAACTCATTATCATAGTAATTTACAAAACATTATGAAATAAACACGTTTCTTACAAACATGAAACAAACTTGAAAACCCATATAAAAATCACATAAAACTCACACAAAACTCATATATCCAGGAAAACTAAACAAAATCAACATACTCTTGTATAACTTGTGTATCCTCTATTTCAGCTGCAGCACCCGCCTCGGGTTTTGCTTCTTCTTTGCCACTACCTTCCTTCTTCTATTTAGCATCACCAGATCTTGTCTCTAATCATTTAATTAATTAAATCACAAACAACCCAACATCAAAATTTAACAAAACACATTAATCTTGTCCAAAATCACTTAATTAATTTAATCTAAGAGTAATCAATATGACACATGTTAGACAATATGAGTGTTGCAGAAGGGGGGGGATTGAATGCAACTTGATAATTTATCACTGTTTTGCTAACAACAAAACAACACAATAGAGATAATACCAAGTACTAATGCAAACAGCAATAAGCAGATTAAAACACAAGTTGATATACTTCAAAAAATTAATTTTATTAATTTTTTGTTACTACATCTGTCTGGAAGATATTTCCAGCTTCAATAGAAAACAATAACAAAAGAATGCTAAGGTTTTTTATGCTTGAGAAAAGTTAAGCTGAGTTGCATAAGGAAAGTGTTTGTGAGATATGTGTTTTTATACTGAAACACACAACTCACTTACAAGTGTGCTTTCCCTTGATTCCTGGACAATACTTGAAATAGAAACTTCACTTTTTCTTCTCAAGTCTGTCTTTATTCCATTTGTAGATAAAGTTGCTCTGAGAGGATTTGACATTCTTGACTCCACGAGCATTCTTCACCTTTTTGCTTACTTTATCTCAAGTTGCAGTAGTAGTCTTGACAGACTAGGTAGAGTTGTCAAGATCAATCCATGAAAGACCTTTACCTAGTCTGCTTCTTGAAACAGACTGTCAGCTTCACCAAAAGGTTACTGTCAACCTTTTGCTTCTCTTTGGTGACAGTAACTTCGTCTCCGCATATGTTGCTGTCGATCCTGACATTCTCCTGAAACATACTGTCATCTAAAGTTACTGTCAAGGATCCCGCAAAACATGCTGTCGACTATCCTGATAAACGTGTTGTCGAACAAAGTTGCTGTCAATTCTTCCGCCAAACATACTGTCAACTCTTTCCGCCAAACATACTGTCAGAAAACTTGTTGTCTTTGATTCTTCAATCTCCGCCAAGTTTACTGTCAAGAAATAGTTGCTGTCGTCTGTTCTAACAGATACTGTCACTTGAACATGCTGTCATAGGCTTCAGTTTGCAGAAAGTTACTGTCAATAATTTGATCCATGCTTTGCATGAACACTGTGTGAACTTCTACTTCATAGTTCATTTTATTACATTTATACGGACAGTAACTATCTAAACATGTTGTCACCTACTTGGCTTAAGAACATACTGTTTATAAGTGACAATTAAACATATTGTCAATGTATATATGACAGTATGTTTTACTTAGTTAATTACTAATTAATCTAAGTAATAATTAGTTGATTACATTGATAGAACCACAATCCCTAACAATCTCCCCCAATTTGTTTTTATGATGGATAAAGACAAATTTAAAAGAAAATTGTAGATGCTAACTCAACTAATAAAAGTAGAAGTGTTTGTACAGAAAATAAACAACATTACAAGTACAATCCTATCTCAAGTATGCTCCTCTAGACTGAGTAAATCTTCAATTTAGTCTTGAGCTTCATCTTCACTTCTTTCCTGCTATCATTCTTCCATACAGTCCCTCAAGAGCTTTCAGTTCCCTCTTCTCTTCTTCTGTCTTGGCATGAGCAGTAACACAATCTAAGACTAGCTTCACCATCTTGTAAGAAATATTCTTCAACTCCCTGTAGGTGTAGTAGTTCTCAGTTGGTCCTTTGGATATGCAGAGATACTTCATTCCAAACATGTCTTTGACAAATCTTTCTTTTGTAGAAGAGAAGATCTGTTTCACCCTGATTTTGTCAATAGACTCATCCTCTTCTTCTCTGGACTCAATGATTTGTCAAACAACTTTGCTTAGATCTCTTTCAAACTCCAAGAATGAGCCTGTAATCATTCTGAATATCTTCCTTAAATTTTCATTATTGAGCACCCTGAAATTGACAGCCTCCACTTCAATGCTATCAACAATGATTCTCAGGGGCCCACTCAGGACTAGAGAAACATAGCTGGACCTTTTAGAGAATTGATCATTCAGCAGAGCATGCTTCATGTCAATCTCAGCCTCCTTGATTCTTTTGGAAATTTGTTCAACTTTCCTCTTTGCAGCTTCAACTTCATCATCAAACTTCTTTCTTTTCTCTTTCTCCTCCTTCCTTATAGAGTCAAAGATCTCCAGTGCTCTATTTTTCAGATAAAAAATCTTATAGTTTGTGATATTTAGCAGTTGCTTCGTGATGAGCTCAATGATGTGAGGGTCATTCACAACCAATTTTTTTAACTCCTCAAAAGTGATTTCTTCTGCAGAACCACTAGTATTGTAGAAGATAACTCTGTCAGGATTCCTGAGAAGACATTTATGTGTCCTCTCATATTCAAACTTCTTCTCAATCTCCCTCTTTTTTTTGGCTTGAATAACTCTCAGAACATTTGACATGTATCTGCTCTCCTCAGGATAAAGATATCCTTCCCACTGCTTTATCAACCTTTCAAGTAGATCTAAATTCTGGTCCTGTAGAGACTCTGTGCTCCAAAATTCTTTGATTCCATCTTCACCCTCAAACATTACTCCATCATAGTAAACAACTGTTTCAGGTTCTTCAACATCATTGAAATCTAAAGGATGAGGTTTGAAAGAATCCATTAACTCCATGAGCTTCTTTATCAACAGACTCCTTATTAACTGTGTTCTCATGTCTGATCCTTGTATTATAATCAGCATTCTTCTGACCAGAAAGTAGTTTACTTCTTTCATCTTATAACTCAATTCTTCAACTGTTCTATTTGAAAACAATAGAATTATCTTGCTTAGAGTATTCATTCCAGACCACTCAACTTTCAGTTTCACCAAGGATTCTGCTTTTGCTTCTGCTATGTTGTTGATGGTTGGCCTCCTAACATCCAGACAATCCTCATGAAGAATTTCATACATAAGCTTCCACCCTTTTTTGCTGGGCCTCCTACTTGAATGAGGCTTAAGTCTCTCTGCCCTTGCTTTTATGCGTTTCTTAGATGTAGAAATATTGCTTGACAACACCTTTTCCTTCACTTCTTTTGACAGTAGCTCTTGACAAGTTACTGTCACTCCATGCTCGACAGTAGGTTCTGTGACAGTACCTTTTGTGACAGCAAGTTCTGTGACAACACCTTTTGTGACAGCAGGTTCTCCCTTATCACTTCTGACAGCATCTTTTTCATCATTTTCACCTCCAAGTACCACTGTCTTCAAAATTCTCCCTTCTACACCATCTCTATACTCCTTCTCCTCTTTCTTCTTTTCTTCCTCCACCTTATTTCCAGTTCCAGATGACCCTTCTTCATTGTTGTGTTGGCTGGAACTACCTGCACCTCCATCAGGCTTTTCTTCATCATCTCCATCTCTTTTCTCCTGTGTCTTCTTTACATTCCTTTTTAACTTCAAATCTTCAAGTCTTTTCAGTTCTACTTCCAACACCCTCAACACTTCAATTCTTTCTTCATTCATGGGCAGTTGCTTGAAGTGGTCAAAAGCTTCTTTAACAGATTTAGGCCTACAGTTGCTCACCCTTTCTAGATTCATAGACCTGTATTTTCCATCTATGGAGAAACTGAATTTAATGGCCAAGGGATTTTGAGTTACTTCTGGTAATTTCTTAATTACCAGCTTCTGCAAAGTTCTTTTCAAGTTTTCATTGAGCCATGACTTATTTGTTTTGATTTTGAGTTTGATTGCTTCAATAACTGCAATCTCTTGCCTGCTTAGATAAGCCATGCTTACACACCAGCTGTAGCCTCCTTCAGTTCTGACAGAGATCACCTACTTGTTGCTTTTGGACACCATCACAGCTACTCCTGTGGTTGACTGTCACATTGAATCAGAGAATTTCTTGGGGTCCCTGTTAGATGAGGCTCTCAAATCATTGATTCTCTTGTTGAACTTTGCATCCTCAAATACTCTGTTGTTCTCATTTTCATCCACCATAAGAATTGAAGCTTGTTCATCATCAAAATCTTCTCTCTCTTCCAATACCCAGCATCACCTTCATCCTGGAAGAGCTTCTCTTTTCCTTTTCCTGCAACATGGACCACAGAATCTTTCTTCACACCTCCCTCCTTTATCACTACTCCTTTCTCCTTTGGTCTCTCCACCTTATTTCCTCCAAGCTGTGTAGCAATCTCAGCAGCCACACTAGACAACAATTCTAGTTGACTCTCCCCCTGGGATGCAGCTTGATTTTTCTCCTTGACTGCCACCTTATCACTCCTTTCTACATCTGCAACAAACACTTAATCCTTACCACTTTTCTCCCCCTTAGTTGAGGTAGCAACTGTAGGGGTTGAAAATTGTGCTTGAAATTCCTGACGCTTATCAAAGATAGCCTTGAACCCTTCATTCATATTTTGCTCCAAACTGGACATCCTGTTCACCAGCTTCACCTGATTTCTGCCCACTGTGTCCAAGTTCTTTGATAATTTAGTAACCTTGTGTGAAAGGGATTTCAACCTTTCAGCAGCTTGTTTAGGTGATTTGGAGGCTGTGTTGGTTCTCACACTCTCTGGTTTTTTATGAGTGATCTCATCACTCCTCATCAACTCACTCTCCAGGCCTAATGCCTTTGATTTTTGGGCTCCCACATCTTGTTTTTTATTCTGGCCTTGCTCAGGGCCCTCTTATTTTGCTTGGGATTTTCCCAGCCCCCCATTTTTATGCTCACTTCTCTTTTCTTTTATCTCTCTTTTTCTTTTCACACCCTCACTCATCCTAGGTGCAAGAGACTGAGCAGGTACAGCTTGCACTGAAGTTTTAGATTTTACCTTAAGTAGGGTAGAAATTGGAGCAAAATCTTCATCACTTAACTGTTGAGAAGATGCAGCCATTTGAGAGTTGCTGTCTTGGATTGGAATGTTGACAACATCTTTTGAAAAGTTGACAACACCTTTTGAAAAGTTACTGTCAGGAGGATTGACATCAACTTTGTCATTAACAGCTACAGAGGCTGTGACAGCAATCTCTTCCACCCTTTGAGTAGAAGGTTCTTGTGGATTGCTATGATCAGTTGCATTCAATTGTTGGAAGAGTGCATCAACATTTTGATCTTCAACATTGGCAAAGAGTGATGCACTATAATTGAATGAACTGTGTTCCACATTTTCTAGCCCTATAGTGTGTGTGTCTTCAAGTATGGGCTCAGGTTGAGTGTGTTCAACCTGTTGTGCAGACTCTTTACAAGATGCCATGGGTGACTAGCCAAGTTCAATAGATGCCCCCTGTTGAGAGGAGACATCTAGAGATGTGTTTTGATCCCTATTAAGATCTGTGCCTTTTTGAGAGGACACAGTCTGGCTTACAGAAGTTGATACCCTTGCCTTCTTTCTCTTAGGCTCACCAGGGCCCTCTGTGGGTTCTGTGTTCATACTACCAACCTTATTTGCTGCATCTAGTGCAGTTTCACCACCTACATGTGGAAAGGTTTCTATCCTAGAGTGTGTAGTCCTCATCCTTTTAGAAATCTGGTCCTTTTGAGAGGAACCAGACCCTTGGCTGATATTTTTGGTGACTCTAGAAGGTCGGACTCCTTCAAAAAGTTTGGAGTGTGGGTTAGGAATGGATAGGTCAACACCATTCTCATCACTCAAGGAGAACACATTGTAATCCCCAATAATTTTTTAATTTAATCTATTGATGGTTGAAAAGATGAAATCAGTTATAAACAGACTCAATTCAGTGTTAAGTGGTTTACTGGTTAACAAAGAATGAATGTTTTTCTTTAATGTTGGGGACTCCATGCATTGAACACTATCTAAATTAATTATGCCTACAACAGAGTTAATTATAAGCATAAAGAATATAGGATAGTAAATTACCGGTTTTCTAGCTTCTTTCTTTCCCAGAACCAGCTTGAATAGTGGCATCAGTTGCTTTCCAATGTCAATCCTATAGTTCTGCACCATGGAATGCATAATCTTCCTGATGTATGTTGGCACTTCATTCCAGCCACTAGTTTTACTGGACATGGACCTTGAAACAGCATCCATCATCATGCTCCATTCTTTATTTAGATATTTCCTGTTCATTCCTCCCGAAGGATACCATTCATCACTATCTGCATTGAGCTTGGGTCCAGCATACCCGACCATCTTGAAGAACTTGGCAAGTTGTTCTTCACTTGCAGGCTCCTTAAATAGCAAGCCTTCAGCCTCTTCCACATGAAGAGCTTTGTTGATGTGAGAGGAATCAATGGTGTAAGAGGTACCATTGATTTGGAAAGAGATAGAGCTCGCATCTTGCTCCCCCTCACATACTGCAGAGGTCCAGAAATGAGAAAGTCTAGGAATTTCCAGGTGGGGACTTGTAGTTAGGGCATAGGTTAGGTAAGAGTTGTTCATGAAGCCAACAAGAGGTTTGAAGGTTTCTCCAGCTTCACCAACTGAAGCCATGGTAGTGAAGTTGGTTTGGGCAAGAGAACAGATAATTTAGGGTCCAGACATGGTTACAAGAAATGGTTTAGATCTAGGTTTAGAGAGTTGAAGAACAGTTTAGAGAAAAAGTTGCAGAAAAAGTAGAGGGTTTTTAGGGCGTTTAAATATTTGAAGATTAAAGAAAAATAAAGAATGTGAGAGATTTAAGCTGTTTGTATATATATGATGTGAAAAAGATACTGTCAAGAAAGAATTTTAAACGATTTAAAGTGACAGTTGTCTTCAAGTTGCATTCTTTGACAGTAACTTCTGCGCTAGAAATCACAAACACTCTTGACAGTAACATTAGAGATTAGAGAATATATATAATAAATGAATACCTCTAATATTAACTGGTGACAGTATGTTATGCGGAGGTTTTAGAAAAACTGTATTGTCAAAGGATATTGACAGTAAGTTTCATTTCCGCATCCTATACTGTCACTATTTCTCAACTCTTTGACAGTAGGTTTCACAGGATTCGACAGTAAGTTTTAATCCCGCGAAACATACTGTCAAGGCTTCACAACCTTTTGACAGTAAGTTTCACAGAATTTGACAGTAAGTTTTAATCCCGCAAAACATACTGTCAAGACTTCTTAAACATGTGACAGTAAGTTTTCACAGATTTTGACAGTAACTTGTTACCATATGATAGGTATAGATAAAACATACTGTCAAGAATTTTGACAGTACTTTTTATCAAGTTACTTAAAAATCAATTAGTTAACCTCTCAGTTAATTATCATCATGTCTTATCACTGTGATAGTAATCAAAACACCTCTAGAGGCCATTAATTCACAGTGAGAATCAGTTAACTAAAGTTTTGATCAACTAAACAGAGTTACATCAACAAGTTAAGTTTAACATACCCAATTCACTCACTAACCTGTTGAAAGTATTTTCATCCAATGGTTTGGCAAAGATGTCTGCAAGTTGCTTCTCTGTGGGCACATAGATTAGCTTGATTGTGCCTTCCTCCACATGCTCTCTAATGAAATGATGTCTGATGTCAATGTGATTAGTTTTGGAATGTTGAACCGGATTCTCAGAGATTGCTATAGCACTTGTGTTGTCACAAAATATAGGAATTCCCTGCAATGTTAACCCATAGTCCAATAGTTGGTTCCTCATCCAAAGAAGCTGAGCACAACAACTACCAGTTGCAATATATTTAGCCTCTGCAGTTGAATTTGACACTGAATGTTGCTTCTTGCTAAACCAATAGACCAATCTTTCCCCCAAAAACTGACAGCTACCTGTTGTACTCTTTTTGTCTATTCTGCACCCTGCATAGTCTGAGTCTGATTATCCAACCAAGTCGAAACTAGAATCCTTGGGATACCAAAGGCCTAAGTTTTGAGTGCCTTTCACATATCTGAGAATTCTTTTCACTGCCATTAAATGTGACTCCTTTGGATCAGATTGAAACCTTGCACACAACCCTGTGCAAACATTATGTCAGACCTGCTAGCTGTTAGGTAGAGGAGAGAGCCAATCATTCCTCTATACATCTTGTTGTCCACCTTCTTTCCTTTTGGATCCTTGTCAAGTTGAGTTGCTGTTGAGATTGGAGTTTTTGCAGGAGATGAGTCTTCCATATCAAATCTTTTCAAAAGATCTTTAACATACTTAGTTTGGCAGATAAATATTCCATCTTCTTTTTGATAGACTTGAAGTCCAAGAAAGAATACTAATTCACCCATCATACTCATCTCATATTTCTTCTGCATTAACTCTGAGAATTTCTTGCATAACTCTTCATTTGTTGAACTAAAGATAATGTCATCAACATATACTTGGACTACAATGATATCCTTTCCATGCTTTTTGTAGAAAATAGTTTTATCCACAATCCCTCTTGTAAAGTTATTATTAAGAAGAAACTTGGAAAGAGTATCATACCAAGCCCTTGGTGCTTGCTTTAGACCATACAATGCCTTGAGTAGTCTGTACACAAAGTTTCTCATCTTTGGATCTTCAAAGCCTAGAGGTTGTTCAACATACACTTCTTCTTCTAATTCTCCATTGAGGAAAGCACTCTTAACATTCATTTGAAAAACTTTGAAGTTGTTGAATGCAGCAAAAGCCAAAAAGATTCTTATTGCCTCAAGTCTGGCAACAGGAGCAAATGTTTCTTCATAGTCAATCCTTTCCTGTTGACAGTAGCCTTTTGCCACCAGCCTGGCTTTGTTTCTTGTGACAATTCCACAGTCATCCATCTTGTTCCTAAAAACCCATTTGGTGCCTATAATAGATTTGTTCTTTGGCCTAGGCACCAATTCCCAAACACAGCTTCTTTCAAATTGATTCATCTCCTCTTGCATAGCATTAATCCAATCTGGATCAGCCAAAGCTTCTTCTAGAGTTTTAGGTTCTGTTTGAGATAGAAAACAAGAGTACATGCATTCATTAGCAACATTTCTTCTTGTTTTGACTCCAGTTCCTGGATCACCAATAATTAAATCATTAGTGTGTTCTCTGTTCCATTTAGTTCCTCTTAAAGAGTCACTAGAGTCTTCAGCATTTTGTTGATTGACAGCATCTTTTGTTCTTGCACTGTTGACAGCATCAATTTCTTCAAGTCCACTATTCATTGGAACATTCCAAGAAAAATCAGTTGTTTGGGCAGTTCCTTCATGTTCTCCAGAATTGCTAGGAACCATTGTTAGACCAGAAATATTGTGATCAATACTTGGTGAATTCTCTTCAATCTCTTCTAGATAGCCTTGTTTTTCAAAGACTAAAGCTTCTGTTTCTTGACTACCTTTAATTCCAGGAAATTTAGTTTCATCAAAGGTGACATTTACACTCTCCTCCACAGTCTTGTGATCAATGATGTAGACTCTATAAGCAGTCCTGTCAATACCATATCCCATGAAGATTCCTTCAAGTGCTTTAGTATCAAACTTTCCTTTGATCTCATTTGAGTCTTTCATGAAGTAGCACTTGCTCCCAAAGACATGAAAATAGTTGACAGTTGGTTTCCTTCCTGTAAGCAATTCATAGGGTGTCTTCCCATAGGCTTTGTTGACTACAGTCCTGTTTTGAGTGTAATAGGCTGTATTGATTGCTTCACCCCAGAAATAGGTCAGGAGTTTTGCTTCACTCAACATTGTTCTTGCAGCCTCAATAAGAGTTCTGTTTTTTCTTTCCACAACACCATTTTGCTGAGGTGTTCTTGGTGTAGAGAATTGTTGAGTTATTCCATTGTCTTTGCAGAAATCATTCATGATACTGTTTTTGAACTCAGTACCATTATTACTTCTCGAGGTCTGCACTTTGTACTTGGGATTTTTGTCAAGAACCCTAACCAAATCAATAATTGCTTGTGCAGCTTCATCCTTGGATGTTAGAAATCTTACCCAAGTGTATCTTGAGAAATCATCAACCATTACCAAAGCATATCTTTTTCTTGCCAGTGATTGCACATTCACATGACCAAACAAGTCCATGTGAATTAGTTGAAATGCTTCATTGATTGAACCACTAGGAGTGCTTTTATGAGCAGCCCTACTTAGTTTCCCTTTCTGGCAATCCTCACATAATCCTTCTTGACAGAATTCAAGTTGAGGTATCCCTTTCACCAACTCTCTCTTCATTAGATGATTCATTGCTTGGAAATTCAAATGAGAGAGCTTCTTATGCCACAACCAACTTTCAGTTGAAGAGGCCTTACTGTAGAAACAGTAGGCCTTGTCTTTCCTTACAGAATCCAAGTCAGCAATGTAGAGGCTTCCTTTCCTTACACCATGAAGAACTTCTTCTGCTGTCTTTTTGTTGATAATGGAGCATCTGTCTTGATCAAAACCAACCTTGAAACCTCTTTCACAAAATTGAGTAACACTCAACAAATTGTGCTTCAAACCATTTACTAGAGCAATTTTCTCAATTTTCAAGTTTCCAACTTCCAGTATGCCATATCCCATTGTGAAACCAATGTTATTATCACCAAAGGTTACACAAGGGCCAGCCATTTCCTTGAACTGTGATAGCAGGGCTTTATCACCTGTCATGTGTCCTGAGCATCCACTATCAATGATCCACATGATTCTTTTATTTTTCCTGTTGCCCTGTAAAGCAAAACATCTCAAGTTGCTTTTGGTACCCAACTTTCATTGGGTCCATTTTATTTAGCTAAATCACAGTTTGAGGTTTATTCAGTTGTATTTCTTTCTTTTGCTTTTAACAAGACTCATGTAGCTACCCATTCAGTTTTGAATATAGGTTTGATAGCTTTGTTCTTGGGTGGCTTGCCCATCCTAATTTTAGGAGGACTTGGAGTCTTTGCCTTTCCAGTTTTAGCATTGTTATGCAAGCATTTTTGATTACTAGCAAAAGGCAGATTAAAGCAAACACTCATCAAATTCATTTTGCATGAAATACAATCAAAGTCACCACAATTAGTTACTTGTTTGTTCTTTAAAGACATGCTGTGTAAGTTTCCATTGCTAGAGATAGCATTCTTATCAGTAGACTTGACCTTGTTGCAAACATGAGTTAGATGACTAGAAGACCCACAATTATTGCACAACTTTCTAGGAGCATTAGGAATATAATCATAATTGTTTTTCTTGTTTATCCCTAATTTTCCATTTCTGTTCTTCTTGGTCTTCATGACAGTATGTTTAGAAGTTACTGTCATGCTGGTGTTGACAGTAGGTTTAGATGGAGTGGTCTTGACAGTAAGTTTGGATCTTACAGTCTTGACAGCATCTTCTGAACTTATTGTCGAGCTAGTATTGACAGTATCTTTTAAACAAAGGTTACTATCAGAATCAAAACTAACTGTCTTGGGGATTTTGACAGTATCTTTTGCCTTGAGGATTTTTCTGACAGCATCAATTTCCTCATCATCTATCTCTTGTTTGATTACTAAAGCTTCCTCATCAAACTCAAATTCAGCCTTTTTGAACAATGGATTCTTAACCTTCTTTAGAATGGATGGTTTGACAGTATGTATGACTTCTTCTTCTACAACATGTTTCTTTCCAGATTTCTTCTCATTGTCAAAACTTATAGCTACTTTTTGATTTTCAGTATTATTATCATGGTAAGATTTTAATAGAGAGGAGGAATTCTTATAGGCCTTGATTTTTAGCTCATTTTCAGAAATCTGTTTTCTAAGAAATTCCTCAATCTGAGAAGCACACACAATCTTGTTCTTAAGAATCTCATTTTCTTGTTGTAAGGACTCAAAAGCATTCTGTTTTAGTTCTAATTCATGATTCCTAATTTTCAATAACTCATTAGCACTGGACAATTTAGCTATTTCCTCATTAGCAGCTAACATGCTTGTATGAATATTAAAAATTTCAGAACTTAGACTTTTAACAGTTTTCTTATACTGAGATGTAGTCATATCAACAGTAGTAAGAAAAGGTACCTGACTTGATGAAGAAGATGAACCTTCTCCTGAGTTTGCCATGAGAACAAGATTCCCATATTCTTCTTCTTCTTCATCTGAATCTTCCCAACACTTTCCTTCAGCCACAAAGGCTCTTCCTTGTTGCTTTTTCAACAGGGCTTCATACTTTACTTTGAGTTCCTCATAGTCATTGTCATTTCTTCTCACTTGTTTTGGATTCTTGCATTCAGTTGCAAAATGCCCCATTTCATTGCAGTTGTAACACCTTATTTTGGATCTGTCCACCATACTTGTTTTGTATCCACCTTTGCCACTTCCTCCAGGTTTTGAGAAATTTGGCTTGTTGAACCTAGAGCTTTGTCCTCTGGGTTTGAAAGCTTTGTTCTTCTTGAATCTCAAGTTGGAGAACTTTCTTGCCATGTAGGCCATTATTTTGTTATCCATGTTGTCCAGTTCCTCCAAAGTGTAGAACTCATCTTCTTCACCATCCTTGAGTTCCAAAGTCACACTTTCATCTTCATCTGTGATTTCTTCAATCTTGATTTGTTGTTGATGTTGAGATTCCTTGAGCTGCATCACCTGTGGATCTTGTGCTACTAAAGCATTTGATGTGTTGACCATTTTTCCCCTTTGACCAGCTTGAATGGCTCTCTTCTGTAGCAACTCTAGCTCATAGATTTTGAGTATGCCATATAAAGTTTCAAGAGAAACTTTTGATAAATCCCTTCCTTCTCTTATGGCAGAAACCTTGTGCTCTAAGTGGTCAGGAAGTGTCAACATGAATTTCATGTTTACCTCTTTTTTGTCATAAAACTTTCCATGCAGCTGCAAGTCATTTATCAACCTGTTAAACCTCTCAAACATCTCAGTCAACCCTTCACTTGGTTTATCCATGAAAGCTTCATACTGAGACACCGGAATTTGTCTTTGATTTTCTTTTACTTCTTCTGTCCCTTCACAGAGTATCTCAATGGTTTCCCATATTTGCTTTGCACTAGTGCAGTTGACAATTTTGTTGTACATGACATTGTCAAGTGCCTCAATGATGATGAATTGAAGGCAATCATCCAGAGACACTTTTTCTCTTTCAGTGTCATTGTACTCTGAAACTTTTTTAGGAACCTAGTAGGCTGGTATTGTTTCACCATCTACTGTAGTTTCAAGTACATATGTCTAGGGAATGAAAGGACCATTTTCCAGTATTCCAGGATAAAGAGGATTGGCTGTTTTTATGAATAACATTATTTTTCGTTTCCAAAGGTTGTAATGTTCTTTGTCAAAGGTGGGTATTTTTATGCTGCTTACTTTCTGTGCACTCATTTTTAGATATTTTCAGGTTATGTATATCTAACCTACCGCTCTGATATCAGTTGTTAGACAATATGAGTGTTGCAAAAGGGGGGGTTGAATGCAACTTGATAATTTATCACTGTTTTGCTAACAACAAAACAAAACAATAGAGATAATACCAAATACTAATGCAAACAGCAATAAGTAGATTAAAACACAAGTTGATATACTTCAAAAAATTAATTTTATTAATTTTTTGTTGCTACAACTGTCTGGAAGATATTTCTAGCTTCAATAGAAAACAATAACAAAAGAATGCTAAGGTTTTCTATGCTTGAGAAAAGTTAAGCTCAGTTGCATAAGGAAAGTGTTTGTGAGATGTGTGTTTTTATACTGAAACACACACCTCACTTACAAGTGTGCTTTCCCTTGATTCCTGGACAATAATTGAAATAGAAACTTCACTTTTTATTCTCAAGTCTGTCTTTATTCCATTTGTAGATAAAGTTGCTCTGAGAGGATTTGACATTCTTGATTCCACGAGCATGCTTCACCTTTTTGCTTACTTTATCTCAAGTTGCAGTAGTAGTCTTGACAGACTAGGTAGAGTTGTCAAGATCAATCCATGAAAGACCTTTACCTAGTCTGCTTCTTGAAACAGACTGTCAGCTTCACCAAAAGGTTACTGTCAACCTTTTGCTTCTCTTTGGTGACAGTAACTTCGTCTCCGCATATGTTGCTGTCGATCCTGACATTCTCCTGAAACATACTGTCATCTAAAGTTGCTGTCAAGGATCCCGCAAAACATGCTGTCGACTATCCTGATAAACGTGTTGTCGAACAAAGTTGCTGTCAATTCTTCCGCCAAACATACTGTCAACTCTTTCCGCCAAAGCTACTGTCAGAAAACTTGCTGTCTTTGATTCTTCAATCTCCGCCAAGTTTACTGTCAAGAAATAGTTGTTGTCGTCTGTTCCAACAGATACTGTCACTTGAACATGCTGTCGTAGGCTTCAGTTTGCAGAAAGTTACTGTCAATAATTTGATCCATGCTGTGCATGAACACTGTGTGAACTTCTACTTCATAGATCATTTTATTACATTTGTACATGACAGTAACTATCTAAACATGCTGTCACCTACTTTGGCTTAATAACATACTGTTCATAAGTGACAATTAAACATACTGTCAATGTATATATGACAGTATGTTTTACTTAGTTAATTACTAATTAATCTAAATAATAATTAGTTGATTACATTGTTAGTACCACAATCCCTAACAACACATTATAAAATACACACACACACATGTACATAAGAAGACAAACCTGGAAAGCCTTTTAGACAAGCCCTGACTTTCTTAGCACAACCTTCACAATGCATGAAAGCTCTCATAACAATCACTTGCGGCGGTGCCGGTGCCGTAGCATCCTCTTTTTCTTTTTCAATTTTCTTGTCTTCTTTAGCTTCATTTTTCTTTACTTCCGAAATCACATAATTGGAATCGAGTTTTATCTTAAAATTGAAACTCAAACCGAACAAACTACAAATACGGAACAAGTACTAATTCAAATGCCTGAAATCAAAGAGAAAAAAGTATTATTTTAAATGAAATCGAAGTGACCATAAACTAAGAAATCAATTGAACATAAAATGAAGAACCCTTAATTAATAGATTGAGAAACCCTAATTTGAATATGTCTCAAACCAAAGTATCACATCGAAGCCGTAAATCAATGAATATAGATGGTACAAACCAATTGAATTTGAGAGAGCTTATGAACGGGGTGGAGCGAGAGATTGAAATGAGAGGGCGGGTGTGAAAGATGAATGAGTGGCTGTGAAATGAGATATGAGAGATGGGTGGGAAATAAAAATTTGGTAAAGGGGGGAATTAATTATAGGTGTAAGCGGGAGTTGGAGTATTGAAGGATTAAAAGGGGTTGAGATATTTGTGTAAAATGATTAATTTATTTTAAAATAAGTGTTGATTTTACAAGGTTTATATTAAAAAAATTGTATAAATATAATTTATTAATTTTCAAATATTTTTATACATCACTAAAATAACTAGATATTATCATTCGCAGATCATTAAAAAAAGAATTTTAAATATATTATAATATTAATTAAATTTGAATAATGCCTTGCAATTTTTAATAAATTCAAATATAAGCAAAATAATAATAATATTGTTAACTAAACCGATTATAAAAAAATTTCAAATTTAGTTATAATAATACAATTTAAATATTTCTATTTTTAGTGTTATGTGATATTGTTTTTATGATAATGATATGGTTATTTCATAATTTAAATTTTTTATTACAAAATTTATGATTTTAAATTTTTTAAAACTTGTTATTTATTTATTTTAAAATTTTAATTATTAAATATTAAAATTAAAAGATAGAAATATATTTATATAAAATATACATAATTTATTTTCAAATATGCAATTTATTTTAATATTTTAAACTAGTTTTCGTTTTTGTACACTATAACTTGAAAAATATTTTTATACTACGCATATGTACAAATGTGTATCAATGCTTTATAATAAGAATAAAGTTTTATAGTTTAGACAATAGAAATCGTATGTTTGTTATCTACACCATTAACTTCGTATTAATTAAAAAAAATCATGATCTAACTATACAAATATTAAGATCTATTAATGTTCGTCATGTATTAAAAAAATTGAAAATTTTAATGTTTATTTTGTATGTTTTTTAAAAAAACAGGTGTAAGATCATAAATTTTATCTTATAGTAAAAAGATAAATTTTAACTTGTATATGTATATTATTTAAGCTACAACTTAAAAAAAATATTTATATTATGTATATGTAGAAATATATATAGGTGGTAGTATTAATAAGTAAATACTTTATAGTTCAAACAAGAGTTATTGGTATGATTTCTTTGTTTAAAAGTGAGGATATAATTCATTTTTTATGAATTTTGGTTTTTTAAAGCTAAAACTTAGAAAAATATATTTAATTATGTATATGTACAAATATATATATTTTGCTAGAAATTAGTTGATACTTTTATGGTTCGAATAAGAGTTATTAGTATGGTTTCTTGTTTAAAAGTTAGGAATGTAAGCATTAGAGATTTTTATAAAACTATAATTAACTCAATATTAAATTAAAAATATTGTTTCCGATGAGATCTTTTGCTTTCTATTATGTATAAAAAAAATTAAAAAATTAAAAATTTATTTTGTATGTTTTTTTAATTAAACTAATAACATGTGTTTAAAAACATTTTTCGTCTTATTATGAAAATATAACAGTTTTCACAGAAATTGTATTGTATGAGTTAAACCAAGACAATGGTTTCCTACATAAAACCCTTGTCAAATAAATATATTGTATGAAATAACATGGCATAACACTTTGAGAAAAAACCGTTGTATGACGTTCATAAAGACAACGATTTTGTGTGTAAAATGGTTGTCTGTTTTTTTATGTTTTTAAATGCTTAAAACCATTCGTTTTTTAAGAATTCTGAATTTTTTTTCCAACTACAACTTAGAAAAATATATTTATATTATGTATATGTACAAATATATATATTGATAATAATTAGTAGATACTTTTATGGTTGGAATAAGAGTTACTAGTATGCTTTGTTGTTTAAAAGTTAGGATATAAGCATAAAGGATTTTTATAAAACTATAATTAGTTTAATATAAAATTAAAAATATTTTTTTCGATGATCCAACCGTACGCATGTTAAGATTTTTTGGTTTTAGTTATGTATAAAAAAAACTAAAATTTTTAAAATTTATTTTATGTATTTTTTAAACTAAACTAATAAAATGTGTTTAAAAAAAATTTCGACTTATTATGAAAATATAATTTTTGTCATCTTCTGTGAAACAGACAACGGTTTTCTTAGAAATTGTGTTGTATGAGTTAAATGAAGACAACGGTTTTCTACATTAAACCATTGTCAAATAAATATTGTATGAAATAACATGGCATAACAATTTGAGAAAAAACCGTTGGATGACGTTCATAAAGACAACAATTTTGTGTGTAAAAACCGTTGTCTGTTTTCTTATATTTTTCATTTACATACCGTTGTGTAAATATATATATTTTTTCTTAATCTAACGGCTAATATCTAATCTTATTTCAATCGAGGGCTCTTATTTTGCCACCTCAGCAATCCAGGTGAAGGTTTTTCCACCAATCACGTGCGGTCACAGAAGACAATGGTTTATTTGTAAAACACTTGTATAAATAAGTTTATGACAATGATTTAAATTTGAAAAGGCTTGTATAGAAGTGTTGAAGACAACAGTTTCATTTACAAACCGTTGTGTAAACACTTGTCTGGTCTGATCAAAGATACACCACCGAGACAACAGTTTACAGTAAGTTCAATAACAGTTATCGTAGTCATAGTCACACAACAGTTTTTCAAAAGAATAACAAAGGATTATAACCCTTGTGTGAGATATGAGACAACGATCTCATTAATAACACTTGTCTGGTATGATCAAAGGTACACCACAGAGACAACGGTTTACAATAAGTTCAATAACGGTTGTCGTAGCCATAGTCACACAACAGTTTTCCAAAAAAACAAACATACACTGTTGTTTAATTTTTTGGGACAACAATTATTTTTTTAACCGTTGTGTAATAAGTGTTGTATGATCATGTTTTTCTTGTAGTGTGATATTGAGATAATTTCGGAGTACAAGGATGTATATGATTGTTAGGGAGAATACTGAACTATTCGTTTGAAGTATATGACATTGTCTTTTTTATTGAGAATCTTGAATGTATATTTTAACATTGTTTGTATATTATATATTGTGGATAATCTAGTATGAAATGGGATACCTGAAGATTAGATTGTTAGTGTCTATATAATATAATAAATGTTCACAGTTTAAGTGGAGTTAAACAAACCACTGGAATGACTAAAGTATTATTTTGAAATAATATATCTTGATTATTGAATAATACTTGTATGTTTTGTGTATATTGAACTGGATTAAAATATTAGAATTGTTCTTCTATTCTGACTATTAAGAAAAACTAAGATTTTATAATAGTATTCATATGTGATGTGATTTATTATTAATCACAATATTATATTTTGGACAATGACATTGCATACAGAGTGAGATATTGACTATAAAAGAAAATCATGTCGGAAAATATTCTAGTGATAATGTCCTCTTGAAAGCTCATAAAGATAATTATGTTTTTGTCCAGCAGGCAGATTTGTTCTTGCATAATTAGATGTTGATTAAATTAATTATTAGAAATTAATTTAATTAATGGACATTTAATATCTTACACATGAGGAATTTAATAAATAAATAATATTAGAACCGAATTAAATAATTAAATTATGGCATTAGGAGAGGTATTGCAAATATTAATTCTTTAGTGGATTGAATTAATATTTAATGAAATTGGGCTTGACCCAAAATATCATTGGAAGGCACGACGTAATTATCTAGGATCGCTACTGTATCCTATATATTCATCTTATTCTCTTCTAGCTAAAGGGTTAGAAACCTAGGGGTTTTTTTGAGCATCGGTTCAAGGAGGCAAATAAGAAGTAGGGTTAAAAGATCTCAAAGCGAGAAGGGAGGCAACCTTGGGAGCATCGATGGTCACACTTCCTCAAGGTGAATACATGAATACAGTAGAAGACGTGTATTTGAATCGCTTGCGCTATAGGGATTAAGGTTAACTTTCTATTCAAACTCATTTGTTTTCATATTATAAAACGCAACATCATGATTCGATTGTCCCAACAATTGGCATCAAGAGCCAGGTTCTAGGGTTCTGTTTTATATGATATGATGTCCATGTCATAATTATGTATGTATATAGTGGTGGGCTTGTATTGTCTTTTTTATGCAGGTTGTTATCCACTATTATTGTAATATCCCGTATATTTATATAAATATATTATATATATTTTTTGGGCCCCCGTATTAATTTTTACTCCAGTCTAGCAGTTATATAATATAACCCAATAATAATATTAACCCATTAGTAACATAAACCCTAATTCAAATATACGTTTCTTATTCTCCATATCAGAGAGATCAGTTTCCCCATTGAATCTTGGGGAAGAAAAAGATAAATGTGTGCAACGCTTACGAGTAGTCTGATAGAGATGAGATTATACCTTGCCTATTGCCTTTGTGTAAGTTCTTAATTGTGATAAGGTACGGATTTCACCTTCTTTTTCATCACTTCTGAAATCTCTCGAATTAAGATTTGGGTTCTGTTGCAATACATGGGGTATACATGTTAGTTGTATAATTTTCAGATTTGGGGTTGTATTTTGTATTGGTCATAACTCCTTCGTTACAAATCCGAATTGTGTAAAGTCAGTTAATATAAGAAGCTAATAGAACCCTCTATATTTGTATAATGAAATCAGACTATGTTTGGAATTGCCAACATAGGGTAAAAACCACTTTTGTAAAATCTGGACAGATTCGCTGTTACGACTTGTTTTGCCTATAGTTTTTCGTTATAAGTCCGAATTAATCGAGTTTAGTCAATACGGAAACATCATGAAAATATCTATGTTTTTGTAGCTATGCTCAGAGATAGTTTTGGTCGTTTTCATGGGGTAAAAACTGTTTTAAAGAATCCTGGACAGATTTATTGTTACGTTTTGTTTTGCTCATAACGTGTTCGTGATAAGTCTGTTTTGCATGAATTTGGTCAATTTAGAAAGCTCTTAAAGTCCTCTGTATTTTCTTGGTTATAATGTCCAGCTAAATCAGTTGACATCTTAAGTTTCAAAGCTGTTTTATAAATCTGCCCTGTTTTATGTTTACACATTATTTTGCTCATAACTTACTCGTTTTGCATTCGTTTTTCATCAAATTATACAATTTTGAAAGCCCTTAAAACCCTCTTTATGAATCAGGTGGAATCATGTTTAAATCCATCCTTTATAGTGGTGTAATTTGTCTTCTAAATTTTCTGGACAGCAGGGGTTTTAGTTTGAAAATCCTAAAGTGTTTTGGCCAAAACTTATTCGTTATAATTCCGTTTTTCGAGAGCTTCGTTAATTTAGAAAGCTTATTAAATTATCTATAATATTCAGTTGAGATCAAGTTCAAATTTTGTTAATGAACCAGTGGTATTTGAGTTCTAAGTTCTGCTCCTAAATATTCAATTGTGATTGAGATTTGTTTTAGTGTTTGTCATAGACAACACTTCAGAAATTTTATACCGAGCATAACCACCTGTGGGGGTACCACAGGCATGTCATTGTGGCACTAATGACGTGACACCATCGTGGCGGTGTGATTAGTCACGACGTCTCCTTTTGTTCAGAATTATATGTAGCTCGTGGGTGAGCTTCAGTTAGCTTCAGTTTAGCTCGTGGGTGAGCTTCAGTTAATATTTGTAGGAGGCGTATGGGTCGACCCTAGCACATGTGTTCAGTTATGATTAATTAGTAGATGGAGTTGTTTGTGCCATACACCCATTCTACTTTTGTTATACAATTGGATTCTGCAGGTCCATTGTATGTGCCTACGTGGCTTTGTTGTCAATATGACATGAGGTTATAATAACCTTCTGATGTGTGAATAAATTTGATGATTCGGTATATTTGATCAGTTTAGTCACTTGATATTTTAGTTGGTTTGATTCGATTAAGTATTCGTTTATTTTGATGCATTTTATATGAACTCTCTTATCTCCATCTTACATTGACATTACGTTCTTCCATATTATCATTGAGTTGTGATTATTCAGAGTATATAATTATATTTGATCCTTTTATTGAATTCATCTGTACTGGGCATTTGGCTCACGCCGTTTCTTTCTTCACGGCAGGTTTTCAGGGGGATCATGGGAATGTGTGATGAGAGATGTATTGTCTTTCTTCCTAGATGATGCTATGGACTCGGCTTATTTTTAGTATTTCATTTTCAAAGTAGTGCAATAGAGTTTCATTGTAACTTATGCCACTGTGACTTTACTTGAAGTTGTTTAAGCCAAAGATTTATTTAGGTTTTGAAAATATTTTGAATTGTGGAGTTTTCAGAATAAATTCAGTTGTCATAATATTTGGCGATTTATGGTATTTTTTATATATTCAAAATAGGGGTGTTACAATTATGGCCATGGTTGTAATTATATTTTTTTGGATCCCACGTGGTTTATCGTGGTTGTAGATTAAATCATGGGGTTGATCATTCCTATTTTTCTTCTTTTTCTCAGACTTAGGGTGAATGATTTCAACAAGTGTTTTCCCTTCTAATATCTCTTTTAATTGCTTCTTAGATAAGCTACCAATATTGATCTTTTCAACCTTAGTCTCAACTTGATTCTTGGTTTCCTTACCAAACTTGATAGGGGTGCTAAAGTTGTTCTTCTTATTAGCCATTGATGTTTTACTTTTCCATGGATGCTTATCAATTGATTTAGCATCAATCGATTGATAATCCTTATCAGTTGATAAAGGATTAACAGTCGAATGATCTTTATCCATTGAAGTATCAACCAATGGCTTGCCTACTGATTTAGGGGATTCTCCTAGAGTATCTACACCCTGAACATCAATAATTTGTTTGCCAGTTTTAGCAGACCTATTTCATTTGTTAATGGTTTCAATTTCTCTAGCCAATTATTCTTTTATCAATTCTTCTCTTTTCAAACTATTCACTAGTTCATCTCTAGCATCCTTACTTTCCTACTTGAATCTATCTAAACAAACAAGTTCAATTTCAAGAAAAGCATTCCTCTCAGCTAAGGCATCAATGGTGTTCTTTAACTTGAGGTTTTCTTTGTTTAGAGATTTCAGAGTGACATGCAAATTATACAATTCATTAGACATTTCATTAATGGTATTATTGCATTCATCTTTTGAAAGCTCAGAAAAGTTAGTAGCTAATACCTGGTTTGATGATGAACTATCTTCTTCATTTTCATGGTTGGCCATTAGAGCTAGATTGATGAACTCTTTAGAATCACTGTCCTCAGCAACCCAGTCTTTCTTTTTAGTAACAAAAGCCTTTTCTTTTTATTTAAGCAGGACAAAGTATTTTTTTGGTAGTCAATACCATCATATAACTTTGCCTTTTATGTTTTGACTTTCTGCACTCATTTGAGAAATGACCAGCCAATCCATAGTTAAAGCATTTGAATTTTGATCTATCAACTAAATTTTTGTTTTGATTGTTACTTCTAAACTAGGATTCAGGCCTTTGAGCATTTGGATTCCTCTTGAATTTTAGCTTTGAAAATTTCCTTGATAGAAATGCAAGGTGCTTATCAATCTCATCCAAATCATCCTGAGAGCATGCTTCATCCTGAAGAGTATCCCATACTTCTTTTGATGAAGTGCAGTTTATCACATTGTCAAACATATATTTATCTAGACCATTGAACAGAATGTTCATGGCCTTCTTGTCTTTAAGAACTTCCTTTTCATCCTCTTTTGTGAACTGAGTAATGAGTTTTAGAACATGCATGTTTGTCAAATACCGGAGTTCTATCAGGGTTTACACCTGTGACTAGCTTCATGGGAACATTTGGACCTTTCTTTATGCAGTTAACATAGGAAGTGTCAAGAGAAAGTAGATGCAGGTGCATTTTTACTTTCCATGCAAAGTATTCATCTTTTTCTAACACTGCAATTTTTACACCTGAATCTTTTTGGCCCATATTGACTGTTCTTTGATCTTTAAACTTTTTATATGCTGAAAGCCTCACCTCTCATACCAATTGCTATTCCCCAGAATAATGTCAATATCATTTGTAGAAGGGGGGTTGAATACAAATTATCAAAAAAAAAATTTGTTTTAATAATTGTTTTTAAGGTTTGATTGTTTAAGAGAATATATATATAAACAAATGAAATTGAAAATAAATTGAACAAAGATATTTAAAAATTAATGATGGATTAGTTTTTCCATCAGTGTATATTTGCTCAATTTTTCTAGGTTAATAAAATCTAGCTTCATTTTTACAAATTTAAAAAATAAATCAACTGTTCTTACAAAGTGCTCTAAAGCTGAACAGTTGATTCAAGAAATATTGTCTAACTTCTGTATTTTTCAAACAATGCTATCACATTTGTTTATATACCACAAGTGTGTTTTTATAATACCTATTTTAGGATTGTTTCTCTTCTATCTTTCTTTTTTGCCTTTTTCTATTTTGGGCAAAGGTTGGAAAGACATCTTCTGTTTGAGTCTTCACAGTCATCATAGATTGTCTTCTATATGTGTGCTTTTGTCCTTTGAATCTCTGACAGATAGCCTTTTTGTGTTGTCTCAATCAATTAATAATTTGATGTTAAACATATCAATTGATCCTTTCGTTTATCCATTAACTGATGTTCTTCTTCGATTGATCTTTTTATCCATCAATTGATAAATGATGACTTGTCAATTGATAGATGTTGTCAATCGATGGGTCTTCATATCATTTGACGGTCTTCAATACTTGACTTGGCTTCTTCAATTCATCTTTTATTCATCAATGCTTCAATATCAACTATTCATCCTTCACTTGTATAATTTTCTTGTCTTCAAATAATTACAATTTGACAGTCCAAGTTACACATCATTTGATGACCTATATCAATCGACTCTAACATAAATTGATGAAAATAATATCAATTGACTTATACCTTATCGTTGAAATAGACTAAGTACACCTATGATACAATCCATATTATCAGTTGATTCACATAAATATTTCAACTGATAAATGGTTTCCTGATCAATTGATATTTATAATTTTCATATCAATTGTTCAGTTACAGCAATTACAATTTCTGTGATTCTAAGATTAAAGTTATCATCAAATTACATGTAGATTCCTAACAAAGACCTCGTGAAGTATTGGAATAGTGATGCCCGCACTCACTGCTATAGGGTTACCGCCGAAAACTACAAAAAATTACAATATTTACATAGTTCGGGTGCTAAATCGTTCAAGGAGATGGAAGATATAAGTGTGTATTTTTACATATTTCAAATTATGATTTGTTTATTTGTTTGAACTCATGATTTGTTTGAACTCATGATTTGTAAGTAAATGTTGAAAAGGTCGGAAAGCTACCCTCTCAACCTTGGTGCTTTAAAAAGCTTTACACGAATAAACTGACCAATAAAAAGGTTGTTGTCGATGAGATCCTGGAGAGCCCGTCCGTTTTGACCGAGAAGAGTCGAATAATAGCGGTATAAATTTAACCTTAATAATATGAATTGTGCATCTCATCCAGTATATGTTATATATGTCATACTTTTTATTGATTTTAACTTTGTTATCTATTTTTGTAGGCCCTGTACGTGAAAATTGTTGAACGAAACCGGGATTTGTTTATGAGTCAACCTGGTGGAGAGGAAAATGTCATACATCTTATCTAATGGTGGCTTCAAGAAAATATCCCGGGTAGTGCAAGACCTTCGAAGAACAACTCATTATCCCCGGATGCCCGCTTCTAGGATCCTCCTGAATCTTGCCGCTACCAACTATCGTGCTCAACGTGCGGATAGGGCGGGTTCTTCAAGCCAAGGAGCTCAAGGCACAAAATCGTCTATTTCGGATCCAGTTTTCTATATAGTTGTCCATGACATTCTTAATGAAGCATGAGTGAACCCGATCGCATGGCACACTCCTCCCATGTACGAGCAAGTTCAAAACATCTATGTTGCCACTCTAGAAATGCAAAGGTACCCAACTGTCGGTCACAAGCATTTTCTAGTGTTATCATGGGGGAGGTAACTCGAGTTATTGGGGAAATCCTTCAATCGATATATAATAAGTAAGAAATTACAAATGAAGAGGTACAAAATTTTAACCATCTTGATTTTTAAGTTCAAAATAGATACTACAGATTTGTTATTTTATGTAGGCGATACAGACCGCTCAACAAGGCGATGAAGAGCATGATGAGGAGGGAGATGAAGGTGGCAATGGGGTCAGAAATGGAAGCGGCAATGTTGACATGGGTGCTTAATTTTAAAGTTTTTTAGAACTTTTCATTGTCGGTTGAATATTAGAACATGTTATTGTTGGTTTTTTAGAACTTGTTATTATTGGTTTCACTGAACTTGTTAGTTTATGGTATCGCTGGTTGTTAATATTATTGGTTTATGGTTTTTAATTCTATGTTAATTGTTGGTTTATTGTGTTTATGGTATTGTTGGTGAATGATAATTAGTTTTGATTATATTGGTTGATTATATTAGTATGGTTTAATTGGTATTAGTTGTTAGTTTGAATGGTATGAATGGTTATTAGGAATGGTATGAATGGTTATAGGGAATGGCTCAGCAGCAGAGCTACATTTTTTTAAAAAAAATTACAAACAAAACTGACCGCCTAAACGCGACTATTGTAACCAAACAGCCAAATTTGACCATTACAAATCTAGAAACCCGACCGTGATCATCACAAAACCGACCGTCTTACAAAAAAGAATGGTCGGTTTAGAATAGTCGGTTTTAAGAAGACTTATTAAATCATTGGAATACACCCGGCCATTCTAGTCGGTTTTGAAACCCGACCGCGGGTGATCGAGTTTAACGGTCGTGTTTGGTAACTTATTTTTTTATTTTTTATCTGCCACATTTCACTAACACATTAGCAAAGTACGGTCAACACGTCATCATGGGCCCATGCCACGTGGTTGTAGTGGACAACCTAGTTCAAGGTTAAAACTGACCACTTTTGTTCAAAACCGACCAAGTTTAACTCGACCGAGATTTGCAGTCGATTTTAACCAGAACTGACGGAGATGCTTTTAAAACCGACCGTTCAAGCGGTTGGAATTACCTCTGTTTCTTGTAGAGAATGAAAATGCAATTGATTGATTTCTGAGCATAGGCAAATTTTAATAAGTTTAATTTGTTATTTTTCACCATTTTTTATTATTGTTATAGGATTTTTATGGGAATTGTTTATGGTACAACATATCCATGGCAAAGAGGGGTTTAAACTTCTATCTATCATATATATGTGTTTGCAAAACTTTTTGATATATATGTTTCAGCCATTGTAATGTTGTATTATTAGTAATACTAGCAATTTACAATTGGTGATTTCATTTTTATTCTGAATTAATTACCTTTATCCAATTAAAAACCACGTAATATTAAAAGTTAATATTATTATTCATCCATGGATAACTTATAAATTTTATTTTTATATTTTTAATAACTCATAAGTTACACAAAACAATAAGATAACCAAGCAAATACATGATACTAAAATATTTTACCGTTCACTTTTAAATTAAATAACTTTAAGTTATAAGTAATTTTTTTAAAATTTGCCCAAACACCCTCAAAGTCTTTTAGACTTGCTCTTACTAATGTTTGTTTATGTATAAGTTTTTTTGGAAAGAATTTATGTATATGTTTATTTTGTGTTATTTGAATTATTTAATATGCTGCGGATATCTAAATCCTAATCATTTGGCTTTCTTAAGTCAAATATCATCACAAACCATCATAAAAGGAGGTAAGTTACTCGAAGTATAAGAGTGAAATAAGACACTTAAAAATAAAATATTGGTGAAATGAAGACATATAAAAATATGATATTGACTTATAATTTATTATATTAGAGTATTTGTGATGTAAAATAAATTATCATAACATTAGTTTTATATTAAAAATTATATCATCATTTAAACGGAGGCTAAGGGTGTTGCTGACAATTTGGAGAATATACTTATTTGTAATTTCACAAATTAATATTATTTTCTTATAAGAATTTCAAAAATTGTACCTCAACAAGCACCCAAAGTAACATGCTATAAAGATTTAGAGATTGTGGTTTGAAACTTAAGTAGTCAACCTTGTTCGTAATTTTGAAGAAACTCCTTTACAAAAAAGCTATTAAAAAAAATTTCAGTTATTAATACTATTATTAATATATTATATTCCAATTTTTGTTGAAATATAAAAGATAAAATTCAAAATTAATGTAAATAATATAAAATACAGTAATTAGCATTTTGTAACCTTATCTTTGGATTTTTTTTCAATTTGGTTTCAAACTATATTTCTTGTCATATTGCACCTCCTTGTTTCAAATTCGTTTCACTTTACACCCTTTCGACCAAATTAGTAGGAGTAAAATAGGAAATGATTTATTCAAGTATGGTTTATAACAAAATGTACCTCATAATTTTAAACCATAAATCATACTTGAATAAATCATTTCTTATTTTATTCTTGTTAATTTGGTCAAAAAGGTGCAAAGTGAAGTGAGTTTGAAAATTAGAGGTGCAATATGTCAAGAAATATAGTTTATGATGTAATCAAAAAAACGTTCAAAGATAAGGGGTACAAAATGCTAATTACTCTATAAAATAATATGTGCAAAAAGTGTTAGTTTGTAAACTCCGACATACAAGATCTCGTCATTTTGTGTGGGTTTTGGCTATGTACACCAAGTCTCTAGGTCACAATGACTATCCATTAGAATTATGGCTTGGCAGAGTGAGCTTTTGTTTCCCTATCTTCTAGGTTTCTCACCTTCCTTCTTCCGTCTAAGCGAGAGTGGTTCAACCTACGTAGCCTCATATATATTATTTAATTTACTAAATCATTTTACCGCTTGGTTGTTCACTTATGTTTCTTTGTAAAGAGTACTGTAAACTAGTTAAGGTCGTTACTTTGTTTATTTTCTCTCTTACTAATCTTTTTTTCTCAACAGGTTTGGAGATTTGGAGCTGCTCTTTGCTACTACAGTTGCTCTTCTCAACATGTCCGTCTTCTATTTTCGATTTTTTAGAGTTCTCTGCTACTCTAGTTGGGGGTTCACTTTGTATCTCTATTTTCAGTTCTTGTTTGTATTTGTCTTGGCTTTTACTTTGTATCTATGTTTAATTTGAGTTTGTTTTGAGTTTTTCTTGGATTTTCCTTTGCTACTATAGTTAGGGGTTTTGTTCTGTTTTTGAATACTGAGTTGGGGGTTTGTAAGCTCTGCTTGTGTTATTTTTGTATTTTGTGTTATATTTTTGTATTTTTTTATTGATTTGCCCTGTATGACTTGGTGTGTATTATTAAAATTATTTGTTTTTAGTTTTTACCCTGTAAACTTGGTTGCTCTGTAAAAAATTCTTGCCAGTTGGCTCGTTGGAATATATGTGTTAACAATTTTATATATTTTTGTTTGGTAAGTAGATGTAATGTTATAGGTTGGTTAATAAATTGATATTTTGTTTTACTGCAAATTGTTCTGTATTTAAACTAGGGACTACTGTTGTTGCGAAGAACTATGATTTACTTTGTTGTTGTAGTGCTCAATAGTTGTAAGTAGGATCTATTACTCTTTTTTTTTTAATTCTAACATATAATTAGTAAAAAGTTAATCTTTCCAATCCAAGTTCTAAATTGAACTAGTTATCACACTCAAGTATTCGATTTTACCATATCCGTATTCATATCTAATCCAATTTTTAGACTGAACTAGTTTCTAGTAAAATATAGTCACACAGTTTCATAATTCTTAGTCGGATGAGAGTTTAAAGATACCCTATTGCCAACTCCTCATCCATATCCCAGGTGAGAATGTCATGGGGGTTGATATTCATTCCCCCTCCCCTCTTCTAAGTACTTTAACATTGAAAAGTTTTTACCATACCAAAGTTAAAAAATATCAGTCAATTTTCGTTAGTGTTGTATAGGTTATGTACTTTCCACTTACTGTAGTTTTATTAGATGATTTTTGGGTTGGTAATGTTATAGGTTGGTTAATAAATTCTTCTCGGATGTTATCTTTGATTATTCGAGTTGATATATTATGTTGACATAAGAAAGTATAGTACGTTCGCATTCGGGTTCGGGTTCTTGGAATTGTAATTTACATAAACCCTAGGATTTTAACTAATTATTTACGTACATAATATATTATTTGTTAGTATGTATACATATATTCTATTAATTTAGATATATTATTTATTAGATAGTTAATTTAGATATAATCATAAACAATTAAATCTGCTCCTATTTAATTATAATGTTTAAAATGAGAATTAGGTAGTTCGATCGAGTCATGGATTTCAAATGATAGGGATTCTTTGGAATATGAAATTGGGGTCGAACAATTCTTGATATATGCCGAGCAAAAATTCTAGTGATCCAAAAAATTCACTGCCCTTGTGGACGATGTGTTAACTTCAAAAAATTCTTGTTAAAAATTATAAGAGGTCACTAATATGAAAATGGTTTTGGTTTAGGCTATGTTAATTGGATTTGGACCCGAGAAGATTCTAAGATTAGGTCATCGGTTGCTAGTACATGCTCTGCTTCAGAGAAGATTGTTACATCTACTTCTGCACCATAAACTGTTAATATTTGTGATGCAGTATATATATAATTCTGAGTGAGTACAATAATGATTCGTTTCAGTTTGGGAGGATTGTGGCTAATGCTGAACAACTTTTGTGTAAGGGTAGAAAATGTACAAAATTAGAGTAGATGCTAAAATTACATAATTGAAAAGCTAGGTTTGGTATTGCTCATATTGCCTTCACATATTTGCTCACTTTTGTTGGTTGTATCCTTCCGAAAGATAAGGTGTTGTCACCTGATGCATATGACCCAAAGAAAATCCTATCTGATTTAGGCGTCGAATATATCAAATTCCACTCATGTCCAAACAGTTGTATACTATATAGGGTTGTCAATAGTAATGCTTTCGAGTGTCCCAAATATCATCTATCTCGTTAGAAAGTCAAAAAGAATGGTCAATTAAGGGTTAATATTCCTGCCAAAGTCATGTGATATTTTCCAATTATTCCCACATTTAAACGGATGTTTAAATCTCCTTCTGCTCTTTTACCGCTGAACTAATGATTCGGCATGCGAAGCAATGAATAGAATATAAAAAGATGAGGCATACAGCTGACTCTCCTTCTTGGAGAAATATATTTTAGAGGTGGCATGCCTTTAGGAATGACCCAAGAAATATTTTCTTAGTTTTGTCGGCAGATAGTATAAACTCACATGTCTAACCAATAGATACAGTTGTTGGTCGGTAGTATTGGTAACTTATAATCTTCTTCCGTTGTTACGCATGAAAAGGAAGTTTATGATGTTAACGATATTAGTTTCCGGTCAACATGAGCCTGGTAATAACCTTGATGTATATTTATAACCGTTGACTGATTTTTTAAATGAGCTTTGGGATGAAGGTGAACCAAATGTATATCATATTTCACTTTGAGTGCAATTCTATTGTGGATGATAAATGACTTCCCTGTACACGGGAATTTGAGTGGTTGTGTCAATATGGGTTATATGGGTTATCCAATATGCGGGGATTATACCCTAGGTAAGTATTTAAGCCATAGTATAAAAATGTGTTATCAAAGTAATCGATATTATTTGGCTCCACATCATCCTTATAGGAGGCAAAAGGCAACATTTAATGGAGAACAAGAGTTGGGACAGGTACATCAACCCCTTTCGGGAGAAGAAGTTTTAGCACGGCAAGAACAATTTAAATTTTAATTTGGGAATGAATTAAGAAAGTCAAAGAAGGTGGATTTTCCATGGAAGAAAAAGTCAGTTTTTTTCGAGTTAGAATATTGGAAGTTTCATCATGTTCATCATGGTCTCGATGTTGTGCACGTCGAAAAAAATGTATGTGATAGTTTAATTGGGGCACTACTAAATATGAAATTTAAGTCCAAAGATAATGAAGCATCTTGTATTGACATGATTGATATGGGGATTGGATTTGATTTAGCTCCACAAGTAGGAGAACTGAAAACCTACTTGCCCCCTTCGGCTTTAACTTTGTGAAAGGCAGAAATAAGATTGTGTTGAAGTCTTTCATGTGTATGAAACTTCCTTATGGACATGTATCGAACATCAAAAACTGTGTATCCATGGAAAATTTAAAGATGTATGGGATAAAGTCCCATGACTACCACATCCTCTTGCAACAATTACTTCATGTCGTAATTCGTTCCGTTCTTTTTTAACTCTTTATGCAACGAAGTGGTGGACGTATCGAAACTAGATAAATTGGAGTTAGATGTGATACTAACCTTGTTCGAGCTGGAAAAAATATTTCCTCCATCATTCATTGATGTAATAATACATCTCGTAGTGTACTTAGTTCGGGAATAGCGATTGTGTGGACCGGTATTTTATAGATAGATATTTAAATTTGAATGGTTTAATAAGGTATTGAAGAGTTATGTACGAAACCGTTATTATCCCGAAGGTTGTATAGCAGAAAGTTATCTTAGAAAAGAATGGGTAAAATTTTGCCAAAAGTTTGTTAAGTACAGTTGCACCATTGCCGGTCTTCGAAAAGATACAGATAAGCTTTCTCGTCCATTATCAGTTGTGACAATGAAAGTGGTAGAAGAGAACGAGCGAGACGAGGCTCATCTACATGTTCTTCTGAACAACCGGGAAGTGTATCCATATATTATGTAAGTTATTTATTTTCCTTGTAAATTCTTCCTTTTTCGTGTAAGTATTTTTATAGTTGCTTATTTAACAAATGCATTTTCTCAGAATGAATAAAGAGTATGCGGATGGAATCCATCGAGGGAAAATAAAAGCGTTAATTGGCTCATGAGATAGCTCAATCATCTTTTTGCTGATTAGTTTCAAAAAAGGTTAGTATTATTATTTTTTTATTTTGTTTTCTACTTTATTGGGTCTAGGTAGTATTAGAATATGAAATTTAGTTGTATTTTTGTTCGTAACAACATGTGTAGGTTAGTAATGAAATAATGGCGAAAAACGAAGGTGTCATAGAGACGATAACATGGCTAGCTGGAAAACCATCTTTTTCCATTCTCACTTACGAAGGTTATTTAGTTGACCGTGTACGATACTTTACAAAGGAGGGAGATGATATAAGGGTTGTTCCAAATTGTGGTATGTCTTTAGTTGCTAAAACGGTTCAAGTCTCTAGTGCCAAAGATGTAAATCTTGTAAAGATTGATATGACATTCTACGATATCATATTAGAAATATGGGAGTTGGATTATCATGCCTTCAAAGCTAAATTAAGGGTCGACTATGTGAAGCCGAATCTTGGATAAAAGAAAAAATTGTGGAAACCGCCCAAGAAATATGCTTTTGTTGGAAAGGAGGCTTGGAAGAGATTTGTGGCCGAGAGGACTACCGATAACTGACTGGTATGCATTCTATAGAGCTATTTGTAGTTTTAAGATTCCAACTTGAGTTATATTTTTCTTTTTGATGAAACAATCATTAACCATATTATTTATTATTTTAATTTTAGTCATTTAGTCAAGCACAAAGCAGTAGATTGAAGAATGGTAATCTAGGAAGGGTTACAATGGATTGTTAGAAGAAGAAGTAAGAACCTAAAATTGTACACCTTCCATCTCATAAATCTTTTCTCATTTTGACTTTTCAAAGTCAAATTAATATAACTTTGACTAACAATTAAATATTAATAACTTATTACTTTATAAATCTACAAATTGATTCTTAAAATAGAATAATCAAAGTTTGTTGTGATATTTTTAAAATATATATATTATTATCTAATATGTTTTATCTATTGGTCAGAATTATTTAATTTAACTTTGAAGAGTCAAACAAAGACAAAATTTATGAGATAGAGGGAGTATTTAAATATTTTTTGTCTAGCAATGAATTTTAAATAATTCTTTCTTAATGAGGAAAAAGAAGGAAATTATAACCCGGAAAAGTACCTGATTGGTCCATTTTATGGAAAAAAGCTCATACACCAAAGGATGTGAAGATTCCATTTGATACATATCTAGGCAAAATTAATGAAAAAATTTGTAAGTTGTATATCCAATGTCAGCATATGTCTATTGTAATAAACTGGTAATTAAAGAAAAAAATCCTGTCATTTCCAATTTAACGTAAATTATTGGATCACCTCAACTTTTTGAATTATGTAAAATCAAATAAAATATTTAAATAATATATTAAATGTGTTTCTTATCTATTTCAGTAATTTCCTAATGAAAGTATAATAGAGAAACTGGCTGGTATGCATTTTTAACTTCTTACTATTTTATTTGTGTATAGATTAATTGATAGGATGACTTGCTTTGAGTTTAAACCTTGCGGAAGTGACAATGTATTGAGTACGGTCCTGGAACCTCCAGGAGTTGAAAAATTTATCACCTCTGTTGGAAACGTGTATGAGCTCTAGCTTTAAAATATATATAAAATTGATATGACTCAAACACACACACTATGTATACTGTATAAATAATTTGGATAATAAAACAAAGACAAGCTTTTTATTTCTCACAATAACAGCAACAACTTTTCTTTTACATACGAAAGGCTTCAGCCTTTTCTTTTCTCTCTCAAGAGCTAGAGCTCTATTTCTTTCCTCTCTACAATATTTCACTTGGTTGTTATATATATGAATTACAAATGAAATGCAGCAACCTATTTATAGGCTTCAGATATTAACTTATAGGTCATGCCTTGCATCACCAAACGTCTTCCTGGTCTTATGGTGAGATTTCATTAATTCAAGGTTGCCTACCTTATATTCAGGATGATATAGCTGGTGCCTTTACTTCATGCAGATGTCTTTTGTTTTACTTACGCGTGTTCTTCTTACAATATTACTCACCAAACACCGACTATCCAGATGGTGTAAATAGCATGCTTGACTTCTTCATGTACGGCTGCTACTATTCATACTACAAGCTGATATAGTTTAGTAACTATATTATTTATTATACATATATTGTAAGAGAGTTTGAAATTCTAACACTCCCCTTCAAACTCGACTTCCCATTCCGAGTTTCATTTTCATTTTCTGAAATGCATCCGGCTTCAATGGCTTTGTAAAAATTTCTGCCAAATTTTCTTCCGTCCTGCAGTGCATCAACTCAACAATTTTATCATTCACTTGTTCTCGAATAAAATAATATTTTATGTTGATGTGCTTGCTTCGACTGTATGACACATGATTTTTTGCAAGTGAAATAGCGGATTTATTATCCACGTAAATTTTAACCAAATCATCTTTTGCAAGATTTAACTCTCCTAATATGTAGTCTAGCCACATAGCTTGACATGCGCAGGCTGCTGCTGCGATGTATTCTGCCTCACATGTTGAGAGAGCAACTGTTTGTTGCTTCTTCGAAGACCACGAAAATATCGCTGAACCGATATGAAAAGCATAACCTGAAGTACTTTTCCCATCATCCAAGTCACCACCATAATCACTGTTTGAATAGCCAACTAATTTTAAATCTTGAGAATGCGTGTAAAATAAATCATGATCAAGTGTACCTTTTATGTACCTCAAAATTCTTTTAGCTTCCATGAAGTGATCTTGCTTCGGCTTCTCATTGTACCTACTAACCAGTCCCACTGCATACCTAATATCGGGCCGAGTGAAAGTTAGGTATCTCAGACTTCCAACCAAACTTTTGAACAATGTCGGATTTACCGATTCTCTTGTTGAATCAACTCTGAGCTTTATGCTTGCTTTTGCTGGCGTACTCACTGGCTTGCATTCTTCCATTCTGAATTTTTTAAGAATTTGCTCAGCATATTTTTTATGTGACATAAAAATCCCGTCTTTGCTTTGCTTCACTTCGACTCCAAGAAAGTATGACATTTGACCAATATCTGTCATCTCAAATTCATTAGTCATAACTTTCTTAAAATCAACGAACATACCAGGGTTGTTGCCAGTAAAAATCATGTTGTCCACGTATAAGCACACGATCATAATATCTCCCCCTGAATTTATTTTTGTGTAGAGTGCATGCTCGTACGGACTCTTCACAAAACCATTCTTCTGAAAGTATTCATCAACCCTAGTGTTCCATGCTCGCGGGGCTTGCTTCAACTCGTACAGTGCTTTCTTTAGCCGGTAGACTTTATCTTCTTGGCCTTCTTGAACATATCCAGGAGGTTGCCCAATGTAAACTTCTTCTTCGAGATAACCATTTAGAAATGCTGACTTTACATCCATCTGATAAATCTTCCACTGATTTTGAGCTGCAATTGCTGTAAGAAGTCGTATGGTATCAACTCTTGCAACTGGAGCAAATACCTCATCATAGTCAATCCCGTATCTCTGCTTGTAGCCTTTAGCAACTAGTCTTGCCTTGTACTTTTCAACTTTTCTTCTTGATTGGTCTTTGTTTTGTAGACCCATTTGACACCAATTATTTTGTGTCCTTCTGGAAGATCTACGAGCTCCCAAGTATCATTCTTCTTGATTGCACCAATTTCTTCATCCATGGCTTTGTTCCATTTGCTTTCTTCAGAAGCTTCCTCAAATGTCACTGGATCACATTCTGCCATTAAACAAAATAATGAATAATCAAATGTTGTTTGTATCGGACTTGTTGCATCATAGATGTCATTCAGACTCCGCATTTTTCTTGGTGCTCTCCCTGAACTATTGCTACTGCTGCTTCCTGAACTCGATGGTGTCGAGGCAGGAGTTTGTTGAGTTGGACTTTGTGGAGGAGTTGGATCATTATCTTCGTCATCTTCAATGTTGGTGTCAACACCATCATCATCATTATTGTCATCATTAAAAAATAAACCAGCAACTTTTCTTTCATCCTCGCTCCATCTCCAGTAATCTGATTCATCGAACTCAACATCTTGAGAAATGATTAATTTCTTCGTAAGGGGATTATAGAGTCTGTAAGCCTTGCTTCTTTTGTCATATCCGGTAAAGATGCACTTCTCGCCTATATCATCCAGTTTCTTTCTTTTCTGATCTGGAACATGTGTATATGCAATACACCCAAAAATTCTGAGATGTCCAACTGATGGTTTGCTACCACTCCATGCTTCGTTTGGAGTTTTGTTTCTTGCACTTTTTGTTGGACAACGATTCAGCAAATAAACTGCACATAATACGGCTTCAGCCCAAAAGGTTCTTGGCATGTGCTTTGCTTTCACCATGCTCCTTGCCATGTCATGAATAGTGCGATTTTTCCTTTCTGCAACGCCATTTTGTTGAGGAGTATATGCTGTTGTCAACTAATGATTAATTCCATGTACTCTGCAGAAGCTTTTGAATAGATTTGAAGTATACTCGCCTCCTCTGTATGATCACAGTACCTTCAAATAATGACCACTTTACTTTTCCGCCATTGCTTTGAACTCCTTGAATTTATCAAGAGCCTCTGATTTTTCTCTCAGAATATATACCCAACTTTTCCTGCTAAAGTCATCAATAAATGTAAGGTAATACCTATTTCCGCCAAGTGATGCAATATCAAATGGACCAGCAATATCAGTGTGAACAATCTCTAACGGCCTCCTGGCTCTCCATGATTTTCCAACGGGAAAACTTTGTCGATGTTGCTTCCCTTTAACACATGCTTCACACAACTGATTTTGTTCAGTGATTGCTGGCAAACCTTCTACCATCTTTATTTTTGATAATAATTTCAAGCCAGAAAATCCAAGATGACCAAATCTCAAATGCCATAACCATGAATCATTTTTAATGACCGACTTTAAGCACTTCTGCACCTTTGTCTGCATATCAAGAGTGAATAGACGATTCTGTGACATCTCCACGTTAGCAATTAATTCCCGAACTTGATTTCTGATAAAGAGGGAATTATCCTGTATCTGTATATTATATCCTTTCTCCACGAGTTGGCCAAGACTAATGATGTTATTTTTCAAAGAAGGTATATAATATACATCATTGATATATTTCTTCTCACCATTTTTTAATACAATCGAAATTGTACCTTTACCTTTCACCGTAATTTTCGATGAGTCACCAAAAGTAACCTCCCCGTTGACAGTATCGACTATCTCCGTAAATAATTCCTTGTGACCACACATATGATTGCTGGCACCTGAATCAAGATACCAAATATTTTTCTTGCATTCCTCATCTCCTTTGTATGTGAGAAACATAGCAGAACCCACATCTTTGTCTTCTTTTGCTGCTGCAAAATGACTGCTTTCTTGCACCTTCGGGGATCTACACTCATAACTGAAATGGCCATACTTATTACAATTATAACACTGAAATTGAGACTTATCACCTCTTTGTTGAAAATTTCCTCTTCCTCGTCCTCTGAAATTTTGACCACGGCCAACTGGCTGATAACTTTCATTTTTCTGGCCTCTATTGAACGGTTGTCTTCCTCGTCCTCGTCCTCCTCGGTAACCACCTCTATAGCCACCTCTGCCACGTGAAAAACTGCTAATGCTTTTATTTTCACCGATGGACACTTTGCTCTGCAACGCCTTTTCCAAATGGCTCGTATCATCATACTGATTCATTCGTTGCTCATGGTCTTGAAGAGAACCCACAAGTTTATCAATTGTAATTATGGACAAATCTTTTGACTCTTCGATAGATGTAACAACATAATCGAATTTTCTTGTCAACGAACGGAGTACCTTTTCCATGACCCGAGCATCATCGAGACTTTCACCGTTTCTTTTCATTTCATTTGTCACCGTTTTCAAACGAGTAACATATTCGCCAATATTTTTTGAACTTTTCATTTTTATATTTTCGAACTCTCCGCGTAGCACCTGTAGCCGTACCTTTTTTACTTTTTCAACACCTTGGAAAGATTTTTGTAAAATCTCCCATGCTTCTTTTGCTGTTTTGACTTCCGAGATTTTTTCAAAGGCTGATTCATTAACACCTTGAAAAATTATAAACAAAGCTTTTTTGCCTTTTTTACGGAACTCCTTTAACGCCGTCTTCTTGACATTTGGAAGAACTGCTTCAGCGGCTGCATCCACGGGCTCAATATACCCACTTTCGACAATATCTCAGTTATCGTAAGAACCGAGCAACACCTTCATTTGGATGCTCCAGTTCCCATAATTTGTTGCCGTCAATTTTGGGATTTGCGGTTGTATCATATTCGCCATTTTTCCTCGGACAGAACCTTAGCTCTGATGCCACTTGTTGGAAATATGGTGGGCTAACAACTAATATGTATAACTCAACGCTTATATAATAAACTGATAAAGTCAAATACTCAAACTTTATTATTACACAGATACAAGCCACGCTTTAATATTACACATGTAACAAGGCTACTGCCTTCTCTTTTCAAACTGAGCTTCAGCTCTATTTCTTTCCTCTCTACAATATTTCACTTGGTTGTTATATATATCAATTACAAATGAAATGCAGCAACCTATTTATAGGCTTCAGATATTAACTTATAGCTCATGCCTTGCATCACCAAACATCTTCCTCGTCTTATGGTGAGATTTCATTAATTCAAGGTTGCCTACCTTATATTCAGGATGATATAGCTGGTGCCTTTACTTCATGCAGATGTCTTTTGTTTTACTTACACGTGTTCTTCTTACAATATTACTCACCAAACACCGACTATCCAGATGGTGTAAATAGCATGCTTGACTTCTCCATGTACGGCTGCTACTATTCATACTACAAGTTGATATAGTTTAGTAACTATATTATTTATTATACATATATTATAAGAGAGTTTGAAATTCTAACAACCTCGTCCATGTATTTCAAGTTACCAAAAGGGGAAGGTGTTGAATAACCAAGGCTCGTTTATTGGCCCCTGATGGATGGAGGGACGTGGAGCTGGAGAAAGCAAAACACGATATGGTCACTTTTAATTTCAATATCATTAATTAAATAAAATAGTTAAACCAATTGAAATTTTAGTTGATATATATTTGGGTATAATGCTTTTGATTTTGTTTCAATCCGTTGTCATATTTTAAAAATAATATATGAATCAATTAAATTCTAGACCGACTATCCTAAAATTTTGAGACACGTTGTGTAACAACCTTCAAATGACTAGTATATATTTAACATGTCGAATATTAAAAGGTTTATTTCACTTTAGACAATGCTTTTCTCTAATTGTATAAGAGACTATCACAAGCCATGCAATTATTAACCTCCTGTAATTTGCTTGACATAACAGATTAATATAGGCTTTGATTCCAGCTTTAGTTCTGAGCTCCAGAACCCATGAGATCCTCAATAAACTGTCCAACTGAAGCATACGATGAGCCGCCCTCTGCGGTGGCCTTTCTACATATGCCTTTCATCTCTTTCACTTTCTTCCTCGTCTCATTTTTTTCCTGCATCAGACACCTTATAACCCTCTCTATCTCTTCTGCCTTCACGAGACAATCGTTGTTTTTTATGTAATCCATTTTAATCTCCACTGCCAGTCCCAACTCCTTCACCAATTCGAATGCATTTAGTTGCTGCTCGGCATACATAGGCCAAGCAGCAATTGGTACCCCACACCATAAACTCTCTAGTATCGAGTTCCATCCACAGTGGGATACGAATCCTCCCACTGCCGGATGGGAAAGAATAGTCATTTGTGGTGCCCATCCAATAACTTTTCCTTTTCCTGCTGTCCGCTCCAAGAATCCATCTGGCAACACCTCACTGTAATTCGCATAATATTTTGGCAGATCCATTGATTCCTTTTCTTCTGTTGGGCACCGTAGAGACCAAAGGAAAAGCTGTCCACTGAGCTCCAAAGCACATGCTATCTCTGTTATTTGCTCTGAATTAAAGCTTCCCCAGCTCCCAAAGCACAAAAATACTACCGATGCAGGTGGTTGGCTGTCTAACCAGCTAGTAATGGCCTCGTCAGATTTTTGGTTTTCGCTGGTTGGCTCACCGTTAATTAATTTAATGATAGGGCCTACATGGTACACACGAGGGGTGTTTCCATCCTCGACAATGGACTTAATTGCATAGGCTTCCATTTCTAATACGGTATTAATTACGATACCTTTGGTCTCACGTAATCTCCGGGCGAAAGTTTTGAACACTGCAGATCCATATTTACTTATCAACAGCGAAGGCAAAACCTTAGAAGGAACCGGGTTTATGAAACAAGGGACAGACAGCTCAACATTTGAGTCGTACTCAGAAATTTCCTGCTTTTGGTTCTCTTCGAGACTGAGATTATAAAACATTAGGCCAAGAAAAGCAGCAGAAGAAGTGCTTAAGACATATGCTGATACATTATACTCATTTGCCACATCTATCATTGTTGCACACATCATGTCAATCACAAATCCAACTAGCTTAGAAGACTCGGATCGATTCAAAATTGTTGCAACTACATCTCTCACCTGAGCTTTCTGGCTCTCGATAAAGGAATTGAAGCAATCAAATATAGTCTTAGCCATGAGCTCTGCCATGATTGTCTCATCCAAGGCAGGAACGTCTACAAAGGCTATGCGTTCAGGAGCATCTTTCCTAAGATTACGAGTGAATGCAATATAAGTGGAGTCAGAAGACAGATTCATTATCAGGATGCTTATAAAAACTCGATCGTCTCGACTGACAAGGAGCTTTGCAAGCTCAACTGCAGATACCAGATGACCAACTGCAGGTGCAGGGACCAAGATCACCTCTGCTCTCATCATTTCTCAGACAAAAAATCAGTGGAAAAATGAACAGAGCTCCCTGCTATATTTTAGAAAAAGTAATGTGCTATAGTTGGTCCAACTGAAACTAGTACAACACAAATAAATTTTATATTCTTATTTTTGTTTAAGTTTCAACTCTTATTTATACTCCCTCCGTCCCATTGTCCCATTGATTTGGATACAAATCAAATGGGCACGGAGGACAAGAAAAAATTAAAAAAATGATAATTTAAAAGTAAAGTTAGCTAAAATGTGGGTAAAATGGTGGGATCTATTAATATTTAATAATAGATTTGAGATAGTGGAGGAAAGTAGTGAGTGTAATAGTATTTTTATATTATGAATTTGAGATAGTGGAGGAAAGTTAGTGGGTGTAATAGTATTTTTTATTATTAAAATTTTACTATTTTTGGAATGTATACAAATAAGAGGGACATCCAAAAAAGGAAACTGGGTAGAATTGAATGGGAGAGAGGGAGTATTGAATAATGTAAAATATTTTATAAGATACGAGATAAAAATAGTTTTAAAGAAAAAAAAAGATATGAGATGAAATAAACAAGATTTATCATTATGATCATAAATATGTAAATATTAAATTATTGCATGATGAGGGACAGAGCTAGAAATGGAAGTATGGGGGACAGAATTTTTTTCAAATTTTTTTTTTAAACCATGTAATGAACATATATATAATTTATAATCAAATTCATTAAAAATACTAAAAACAACATTAAATATTGACAAAACATTAAGAAAAATATATGTTTTGGGGGGGCAAATTTAAAAAAATCTATAATCTTACACTTAAATTATCAGAATTTTGATAAAAAAATTACATATTTTAATTTTATTTTGAAATTTGGGGGCCGCCGCCCTTGCACTCGGGCTAGCACCGATCCGTTTGGTTGGTTTTTAATGACCAAATCAGACCGAACCATATATACCGGTTTCATTAAATATCAAACTAAATTTGATCATTTAAATATTTGGACTAGACCAGATCAAAATTAAACGGTTCAATTTGCTCTGTTAAGGTTTTAAACCAAATTTAAAATCTAGATCTTTAAAAATAAATGTACCAAAATATCTTATCATTACTTAGAATTGAGCTGCTACAAAAATATAAACATCACATCCGGTAATCTATTTCTAATAAAATAAAAATTAGGTCAAATTTAAATAAATTACATATCTTAACTGTTTAAATAAATAAAAAAAATAGTGCAAATAAACAAAAAGAAATGTATTTCACGAGATTCTGCGCCACCTCTGCCTCGGTCCGTGTGGCATGATACATGCATCTATAGAAGATATCTATCCATTGAATTCATATAAAATTGCGCAGCATGTTGTAGTTAATGTCATGGTTGTTAGTCAAGGCCCAAGGGACATTATAAATGTATGATAGTGGTAGGCTGGTAGCTATTTATGACACCGTTGTAGTGGATGGCAATCATTGCTAGCCACTAGCCTGCTACTAGGGATGGCAAAAAATCCGATTTTTGGCGTTTAGTGAATCCGATTTTTTGAATTTGGATATGGATATGAATTTAAATTTTAAATCCGAAAAATTTTGAATATGGATATGGATTTCATGTATACTAAGCCGAAATCCGAAATCCGAAAAAAACCCGAAGCAAACCCGAAACCCCAAAAAAATCCGAATTATATTTATTATATTTTATATTTCATATATTATATATCATATGTTGTATCTTGTATATTATACATTATAATATATACTTTATATGGAGTATGTATTATTTGTTAATAAATTATTAATAACAAAAGTAGAAGTGGAATTAGGGTTATTGACTAAATTAGTCAGACTAAGTTCATAAAATATAAAATAATTTTTTTAAAATTTACAATGAATTGATTTTATTTTAAAAATTAAATAAAATATTTTATGAAAAATAATAATATTTAAATGAAATTACTAAAAACTTTTATCGTAAAAAATAAAAGTTTATAATAATTATAGATTATTAAAAGTTAGCTAATATAATAAAGTTATTATAATAATTTTAATATCAACAATTCTTTTTTAAAAAAAATACTATTTTTAAAACTAAAAAATATGAAAAATAAACATTTTCGGGTTTCGGGTATCCGTAGGATTCGGATATCCGTTGGATTGGATATGGATATTAATTTTCGGGTATGGATGGGGTTCGGGTAAGGCTTAAATTTTCGGGTATGGATATGGATATTGCCATATCCGAGCCTATCCGACCCGAATCTCATTCCTACAACTAAAAAGTCTTTGTTAAATGTGGTAGTTATTTTCCACTTATATTTAATATTCATTCCCTTTCAAAATGTATATTTTTTTTAATATTTTAAACATATTTTAGTGAGATAATTTCATGTATTATTTTTAAATTACTTTTTTAAATAAATTTTATAATATTAATTTTTATTTTAAAATATTTGTAGAAAATCAAAAGACATATATTTTAAAATGGAGAGAATATATACAACATTTTTATTTATTAGTGTTGTAATAAAAATTATTATTTATCTATATTTAATATAAGAAAGAAAAGAAAATTAATGTATTTGTATAGCTTATTTGCACTTGCATGTATGTTCTTTCACCGCCACTTTATGTGTAAACACAAGTCTAAGTACAAGTTTACAACTTTTAATCTAATAACAATATATACTGCATGATTTTTGATTTCCATGTTACAATTCAAATATAACTAATACTCGTTGACAATCACCCTTCTTTATTTAATGCTTTCATAACACTACTTCTTAATTAATTGTAAATTGTCATTTTGAGTTATGACAAATATTGACAGTCTAGTTAAACTTGTCAGGAAAAATTCAATGAGATAAAAATCTTGACAAAAGAAAAATAATACGGTTTCCACCTTAATAAAATATCTCACACTTTGACCTCTTGTTGTCACATGCCAATATTATTCTCCTGTTTTTCAAATGTTCATGTGGATAGTGATGGCTTTGTAAATAAATCTACGAAATTTTCACATGAGCGAATTTGTTGTATATCAATGTTACCATTTTGTTAAAACTCGTTAATAAAGAAGAATTTTGTCAAAATGTGTTTTGTTAGATCTCCTTTGATAATCCACAGGACATTACGAGCAATTTTCCATTCCTGCTAAACGATTAAATGTTGCCTCCTACTCTATTGCAACATCAAGCATTTCAAAAGTAGAATTCCATTAGAATTTTCTTTTTACTTTGAATTTAAATGATTCACAACTTGATCAAATTTTTGTTTTCCGTACGGGGATTTTGACAAATATCTTACAGTACCACGGATGTTATCCAAAAATGGTTTAATTTTAACCAAGCCATCTTGAGTAACTAAATTTAGAATATGGGCACTGCAACGGACGTGAAAGAAATCACCACCACATGGAATTCTATCGGAAAGCCAAATTTTCAAATGTCTCACCATCGAATCATTTGACGAAGCATTATCAACTACCATTGAAAACACCTTCTTGTCTAAATTCCATTACATGATTAACTGTGATATAAATCGAAACAAAGACTCTCCATCACGTGGGTAACTGATATATCTATAGTTCAGGATCTTTTTATTCAACTGCCATTCACTATTAATATAATGTGCAGTCAAAGCTGTATAAGCAAAATTCTGTGAATCAGAAGTGGTGAGAGTGACTCTACAATCCAATTCATCAAGCATTTCGTATACCTTTCCTTTCATCTCATCATGTCATTTAATAACATCGGATCTAATAGTATTATAGCTAGGCAGCCTAAATTCAGGTTGCATACCATTACAAAAATTTTCAAAAAACTCTTGTTCAGCCCTATTAAAGGGATAATTATATTTGACAACCATTTTTGCTAAATCCATTCTACTTGTATCCTGGCTAAATTTAAATATTTCAACCTTAAATGAACCATCCACACTTTTTAAATATTGTACTCTGCATCTTTACAATCACATTTGAAGATTCCAAGTTGGACAGTGTATACATTAAATTACGAGGTTGTATTGATGAAGAGAACTTCCAACAGATGAATTTTAAACGATATCATAAACTGCTTAAATCAATGTTGTCGGGACTTGGTAGTGCCAAGATTCTTAACCTTGAGTTTGAGACAATTGAGGTAACTTTATATTCAATTTTCTTATGAAGATAGCTGTATCATGCCACCCTTTGTTTCCTTCTCGGTGCAAAGATATAAAGGATTTTTTTTACAAAATACTTATTGCTTTAAGATTACTTTCTTGGCATGCCTTTTACATCTTTAGCAAATTTTTTAACTTACCGATACCTTATTTCACCCTCCACTTATAATTTAATCTGACCTCTCCCATATTAAGCCTCCCGGTAAACTGTTAAGTTAAGTTGTGTCCATTCTCATTCCTCTTCATTTTCCTCACATTTTTCATCATAGAAATTTTTTACTCAGTTTTGTTCACTATTTACTCCTACATTTTTCTCTCACAAAAACCCTATATACTTTGGACTAAGGCGCATAATTTTTCATTCAATTCTCTCCTCATTCCATTCCCTACAAGTGGACATAACCTTAGTAGTATGTGTTTGATATAGGCGAAAAGTAAGCCATAAAGACACGATTAATGTAGCATTAATTGAGCCTCGTTTGGTCCAAAAGGGAGACCTATTTAATGAAGCTCGAAAGCCTATTAAATTCGTAATTAATTAATTAGCTAAATATACATCTAATTAATTATGTCCAACTACATGAAAAATACTCCAAGGAATAGCTACCAAGACAGCTCAATCAATAAGGAAATCTATTCTTACATGGAAACCACTTCTATCACAAGAAGGATCCAGAATCCTTCTAGGAAGTGCCTTACCTCTCAATTCCTAAACCTACTCTAATTCTTAGACTCTCTACATATATATAAAGGGCCTAACCCCTCATTCTTAGAACTACGTTTTGGTTTGATTCTCAATATGCTTGAGATACGTAGGTATCTTGTGAGGGCAGAACAAAGCTACGAAACACAAGCTCAGCCATTAAACCTCGATAAGCTCTGACACACATAGCAATAACTGCACCCTAGTTTTTAATCCACAATATTCGGCGCCGTCTGTGGGAAGTCAACATCAACTATGGCAAGAACACGAAGAGCTGATGGAGACATCATCCCTACCACAGGAGACCCGACCGCTGTGATTCCTCCTGATGAAACTGAAACCTCTGAGGTCCCCGTTACCACCGTTATTCCTGCTGGAACTCAATGTCCTAACACTCAAAGGCTTGGCATGTTCAGTGAAATCATTCATTCTACCAATCTTGAGGAATCCATCCATGGATCCAACCCTCTATCCTAGGTAACTCAAACTCCTTTTATTGGTACTGCTTCTCCTCAAGCATAAATTTCCACTGTTGTTATCCCTATTAGCACTATGCCAAACCTAGGCTTGGACTCTCCCATGCTTATCCCCTTCCCTACATCCGAAGGTTGGAAACCCCACAAAATTATGGGCATAGAGAAGGAGTCCGTAATTTCTCAACACCATACTCGACTGATGATGAAAGCTCTGAAGGTACCGAAATTAATCCTAGGAGTAGAAGGTTTGACAAGCAACCCGTAGGGAGCCAACGTTCACAGTCCCGTATGACACTAGAACAGAAAATTGCTTCCTACGAGGCTAAACTCAAAGAGCTAAAGAAAAGCTTAGGCCGGGAGGGTACAAGGCCAGCCCCGAGGCGTGAAGCCCCTGACATCATAGAATTAGATGGAACCCCTCGAGGGAGAAGAATGGAAACTGCAAGGACTGATCCTACTGAGTTGCTACCACTCGGAGATCCTGATGACCCAACGTCACCCTTTACCAAAGCGATCATGAACACTCACATCTCAAGTAAGTTCAAGATGACCATCATCAAAACTTATGATGGGGCAGGGGATCCAGCTAATCATGTAAGAACCTTCTCGAATACTTTATTGTTATAACCTATCAATGATGATGTGAAGTGCAGGGCTTTCCCCCAAACCTTGGGGGGAATGGCCCAACATTGGTATAGCCGGTTGTCCCCCAACTCCATTGGGTCCTTTAAAGAACTCAGCAAGGCCTTCATAAGCCAGTTCATAAGCGGAAGGGTGCACGAAAAAAGCTCAGTTTCTCTTATGAATCTGGAGTTGGGAAAGAACTAATCCTTGAGGGACTACTTGAACCGTTTCACCAAAGAATCCTTGAAAGTCCCGGGCTTGGATGAAAAAGTGGCTATGATAGCTTTACAATAGGGGATGACTGATCCTTACTTCAAGAGATCTCTGGCCAAGCATCCGCTCGAGAACATGCTTTTTCTCCAAGACATAGCAGGGAAATATATCGAGGTGGAAGAAAGCATAAAGAAAACCACTATATCAGTGGTGACACATGGGAATAATAGCAAGAAGAGAAAAGGTGATCAAGAGTACGATGCCCAAGACAAGTATTCCAAGACCGATAAGGATTAAGAATCCCTCCTTAAGAAAAATAACTTGGGGCAAAAGTTCGCTGAATACGCAAGGCTGAATATGCCTCGAAGCCTAATCCTGATGGATATTGAAAGGGATCGAGACCTGAGATGGCCTAATTAAACCCCTGAGGTTTGATCCTCAGAAGAGAAACAAGAGCGCGTTTTACCGATTTCATCGGGATACCGAACATAACACGGATGACTGCAGACAATTGAAGGATGAAATCGAGTTCCTTATCAAAAGAGAAAAACTTTCTAAGTACACTAAAGATGGACGCCATGATAGACGCGATGATAACAGGAGAAGCAACGATAATCAGGATAGGAACCCTATAAAGCATAATGTAATGTAATATGTAATAGTGATAACGATAACTCAACTAAGAAACAAAGACAGTCAAATAATACTAATATGCAGCACATGAATCTAGAAGGACATGTAAACATGAATCATACATACATCATTGCAGAGCATTCATGATGAAAGGGTTACTAAATGTCAGTGAGAGAAGTTCATTAATATGTTCAGGCCTCAGCAACAAATAAGAGTTCAGAAGATTTCATATTAAAGACAGTATAATGATTTGGGTATAATTGTCAAAGGGTTTTAGTGATCAGAAGCAATGCAAAAGTCCAAGGTTAATTAGCTGAAACAGAACAAAAGTCAAGAGAATTCAATTCAGTGTTAGTCGTTTGTGAACCAGACCAGTGCAATAAGCGTCAGCATAACATGAAAAGAATTGTCTTATATAATCAGAAAAAATTCAGTTGATCAAGCCAGAAGAGTGAAAACCAAGTGGTAAATACTTCAGGAATTCAAGATATTGTTTAAATCAAGTATTACTACATTTGGTGGTTCCTACACTCTTGAAACCATGTATGAAGCGCAACAAAATAATCCAAGGTGCAAGAAAATAACACACCAAGCTTAATGTGGTTTGTGGTGCCTACACTAAGCATCAAGAGTGTAGGCGCAACAAAATGAGTATGTGATATTCTATGCAAAGATTGGCGCAACAAAAATTAAAGAGGAGGATTTTTGTGGTGCCTATACAAGGTATTGGGTGTGCAGACGCAATAAAAGGTCAACCAGGCACAAGGAAATATTGCTTGAATTTTTCTAAGTTATTAGTGGCGCATATACAAGGAAACCAGTGCATAAGTGCAACTAATCTTGTCATTAGCGCAAAAAAAGTACTGAGGCGCAACTAAACCATTTGGTGGCTCCTATACACCATGTGAACTCTTCAAGCCCAACAAAGGACTTGCATTGTTGGAAAATTAATTCATTTGATTTCCAAAAGTCTACACAAATATATAAGAGTTTAATTCGAAAGCATTGGTGTGCTTCTTCTTCAGTAAAATCAATAAGCTTACGGGAACTCCATTAAAGGCAAGCATTAAACACCCACCTTTATTTTTGTTGTAATATTGGTTGAACCCATAGAAGTTAATCATTTGATTAGAAGTGTAGCACCTCAGAGATTTAATAATATATCTTTATTTCCCCGAATCGTTGTGTTTCATTTGCTATCATTTTTATATCTCAAGAACACAAACACTTAATCCGTAATTAAATGAAAATCTACCATCATATTCAACCCATCTTCTATGATGATTTAGGACCTAACAATTGGTATCAAAGCCTGTTGATTGAAGTTACAAATTAAAATCGAAAAATAGATTTCTGAAAAAGTTTATTTTTAGATCTAGAAAAAATCATATTGAAATTTCCTTATTTTAATAGAAAATTCAATTTCAATTTTTTTTAAAGATTTTAAATCCACTAATTTTTTTTATAAAAAAAACTATCAATCATCAAGAATTTGAATTAAAATTTTATTTCATGAAATTTAATTTTTATTTGAATTAATTTTAATTTTTAAGAAATTAATTATTTCTTGAGATTTAAAATTCTTCGTAACCATGAGTACCCAACAACTTAGTAGCATCAAAATCCCAACCTTTGATGAAAATGAATACATTTTATGGAAGAAGAAGATGTCCACTTTCATTAAATCAGCTAGTTCTCAATACATGGGAATTTTGGAAAATAAACCTTATGTTCCTCAGAAGCTTACACCAGAATCATTCTCAGATGACGGAGAACGGATTCCTCACGGATTTACCCCAAAGGAGCCTTCAGAGTACACTGACTCTAACAAAGAAAGAGTAGCATGGGATATTCATCTTCAATGTATCCTAATGGATTCACTAGATACTACAATGCTGAATCAAGTGATTAATTGCACTAGTACCAAACACATGTGTGATACGATTGATCTTCTAATGGAAGGTACAACAGAAGTGAAGAAGAACAGGCTGAATATTCTTATATCCCAGTACGAAGCTTTCAAGTCACTACCAGGAGAAAGTATCACTTAAGTCTTTGAGAGATATAATAAATTGTTGAATGACTTGTCAATGCATGGGAAGGCCTACTCACATAGAGAGATCAACAGAAAATTTATGTTGACACTGCAAGTGCATCTTGAACACAAAATCTCTCTCATCAGAGAGAGAAGTGACATAAATGACATGTCCATTGAAATTTTATATGGAAAGCTTAAAATTCATGAAATGGAGCAATAGCAAAGACAGATCATTTATGGTTCAGGAACAGTGGACAGTAAGAATATAACACTGTTGAAAACTACAGAACTTGTAGCCAAAGCTTTTGTTGTCATAGAGACCAGCACAGTAAAGCCTGTAGTTGAGAAAGAAGAAATTCTGGAAGCTGAATTTACAGAAAATACTCAACCAGGTGATGAAAATGACTTCTAGTCAATGGAAGAACTTGAACAGTTGGAAAACAAGACAATGGCCTATATGGCAGGAAAGTTCAAGAACCTCAGGTTTAGAAGGAAACCTAAGTACAAATTCAAGAGTAACACCAGTTACAGTGGTTCCAGCTTCAGAAATAATAACCGAGGTGGTTTGTCTTCAGGGTCTTACAGAAAAGGAGGTTATAAGACGGGTATGGTAGACCGCAGTAAGTTTAAGTGTTACAACTGCAATGAACCCGAACATTTTGCTATAGAATGCCGGAAGCCTAAGTAAAGAAAAGAAAGAAAGGAGTCGTATGATGAATTGAAAGAGAAATATGATGCACTGGTGAAGAAGCATCAGGGCAGAACTTATATAATTGAGGGGAAGAGCTGGGATGACTCAGACAATGATAAAGAAGAAATATATGGAAATGTTGCACTAATGGTAGACTCTTCAGAGGCATCACCTCAGTCATCAAAGGTATCATTTCTTTCCACAGTTGACATGTCTAATTCTGATTACAAGAAAAATGTAGGAGATCTTAATGTAGAAATGATTAATATACACACAAGCATTCTAGCATCTGAAGAAAAAAATGTTAAACTAGTTCTAAAGAATAAAATGCTAGAAGCTAGAAACAAAGAACTAGAGCTTGCATGTGTTAACTTAGAAGAAGTTAAACAAAAGATAGAATATCTACATAATAGAGACAAATGCAACCTAGAAGTAGAAATTGCTCTTAGGAATAAAATTTCTGAGTTAGAGTTAAAACTTCTGACTTATAAGAAATCTGTTAATCCTGTTAAGGAGGCAATAGATAAGTAAGTCATAGGTCAAAAAACTGGAATATGATTTGACTATGATAAAAAATCAGGAAAGAGACATGAGGTATCAATTGCTGAGGAAAGTCATTTAAAGCAAGACATGCCCCATGTGTTAAAAAATGTCCATAAGCCCCTATACAAGAAGTTTGTCATCGAACCCTTAGATGAAGAGCAGATCTTAATAAAAGAAGAAATCCTTGCTAAGGATCAAAAGAAAGAAGAAGAAAATAAACAAAAGATGCCTAAGAAATCTGTAAAAATTGAAGAACCTAAGAAACCGATTAAAATTGAAATAGGCAACATAGATGAAAAGAAGAAAGCTAACAGAAAAGACAAGATAGGTGTTAATAAGAAAAATGATTATGCCTATTCTCCCAAAGTTATTAGAAAAGTTTGTAATAATTGTAATTCTACTGGTCATCTTACTCATGCATGCAAAAAGATAAAAGTAGTAAAAACAGAAACTTCTTATATGCCTGCCATGTCTATCCCTCATCAACCATGTGGTAAAGTAGGATGCATGCCATATGCTTTCAACATCATGTCTGCATACATAAACTTGATGAATGCATCATCTAGTACCTACATTAATAAAGATGTGAATATGAATAGAAAGCATGTTAGGGAAAAGACTGCTAGTCTTCCTAAGTCTAGGAAGGAAGCCCATGTCCCTAATCCTAAAGACACACCTGTCAAGGCTAAACCAAAAGGCAAGGGCACAGTCAATGAGAAAGATAAGGACCAGAAAATTTCTGCAGCTCAATTTGTTTACTTATCTAAGCCTCTTGGACCCAATCAAATTTGGGTGCCAAAGAAGAAGTAATCAATCTGTAGTTGCAGGGCATAGCGAAAAACAAGCGTGTCATGTGGATTCTCGGTAGCGGTTGTTCGAGGCATATGTCTGGTGATAAAGTCCTGCTATTAGATGTGATTGAGAAAGTTGGCCTGATAGTGACCTTTAGAGATAACAGCAAGGGATTCACAACATTATATGGCAATCTAGAAATCGGAAATGTTATCATTGAAAATATCTCTCTTGTGGATGGATTAAAGCACAACCTTCTAAGTATCAGTCAATTCACTTACAAGGGCTACAAAGTAATTTTCGAAAAGGAAAGATGTGCAATCCAAAACAGGAACGATGCGGAGCTTGCTCTTCAAGGAGTGAGAAAAGGGAATATCTTTGTGGCTTATTCTCTTCTAGCAAAATAGAAGTTCATTGTTTTTATAGCAAAGATTCAACAGAGGACAGTTGGTTATGGTATAAGAAACTCTCACACCTGAACTTTAAAGCAATGAACTCTTTAGTTAAGAGGGAATTGGTTAGAGGTTTACCTGAGATGGAATTCTGTCAAGAAGGTTTATGTGAAGCATGTGAAAAGGGGAAGTAAAAGAAAGCATCTCACTGAATCAAAGATTAATCAGACATTACTGAACCACTGAAACTTCTGCATATGGATTTATTTGGTCTAGTCAATGTCATGTCGACGTCAAGGAAGAGATATGCACTAGTAATTGTAGATGACTACTCTAAGTACACCTGGGTGTTATTTCTAGCCTCAAAGTATGAAGCCCCTCAAACAATTATTGATCACATAAAGAATATAGAGTTAGAAACTGATTTGCCTATCAGGAAAATAAGGTGTGACAATGGAACACTTCAGTTGAAGCAGCAAGAACGTACAATGCTGAATGAAGCTAAGTTATCTCTATACTTCTGGGCTGAAGCAGTCAACACATCTTGGTATATTCAGAACAGTACCCTGGTTAATAAAGATCATGACAAGACTCCATACGAGTTGATGGCTAACAAGAAACCAACAATGAAATACTTTCATGTGTTTGGAGTAAAGTGCTTTGTACTGAAAGATGACTACTCTCTAGAATCTAAGGCATGCATGGTTTATGTGATTGAACACAAAAAGGTCATTGAAAGCATGAATGTAACTTTTGATGATCTCAAGCTCTCAAGTCTGCAAAGAATAGATAACACTGAAACTCTGCAGTTTGAAAATATGAATTCAGATGAAGGTAAAGTAGAACCTGAAGCTGCAACAGAAAATCAAGCACCAAATAAGAATAACAATAATGAAGATTCTGACCCTAGTAGTAGAAACTGTGGAAGATTCACAGAAACTACTAGTAGTGACAGAGAATCTCATTCTCAATCAAGTAGCAGCTCAGGGGGAGCAACTGAAGGATCTACTAACAGAACTCAGCACGTTAATGATAATCAGGATGAATCATCTAGGGTAAATCTACCTAGGTATATGGTGTGGAGTAGGGTAAATCCTTTGGTTGTGTGTTGTGTGTGCATTATGTGGGTTGCTTATTTGGTCAGTGGGTGTCTCACCGTTCACTGTTATTGTTTGATCACGTCCCTCAACACTCACACTGGGCTGATCAGGGTCAAGGAATTGAAGATCACTCAGGTTAAGTGTTTCACTCAGCACAACATGAAAAAAATTGTCTAGGATAATCAGAAGAAATTTAGTTGATCAAGCCAGAAGAGTGAAAACCAAGTGGTAAATACTTCAAGAATTCAAGATATTGGTTAAGGCAAGTAATACTACATTTGATGGTTCCTACAATCTTGGAACTATGTATGAAGCGCAACAAAATCATCCAAGGTGCAAGAAAACAACACACCAAGCTTAATATGGTTTGTGGTGCCAACACTAAGCATCTAGAGTGCAGGCGCAACAAAATGAGTATGTGATATTCTATGCAAAGATTGGCGCAACAAAAATTAAAGAGGAGGATTTTTGTGGTGCCTATACAAGGTATTGGGTGTGCAGACGCAATAAAAGGTCAACCAGGCACAAGGAAATATTGCTTGAATTTTTCTAAGTTATTAGTGGCGCATATACAAGGAAACCAGTGCATAAGTGCAACTAATCTTGCCATTAGCGCAAAAAAAGTACTAAGGCGCAACTAAACCATTTGGTGGCTCCTATACACCATGTGAACTCTTCAAGCGCAACAAAGGACTTGCACTGTTAGAAAATCAATTCATTTGATTTTCAAAAGTCTACATAAATATATATGGGTTTAATTCGAAAGCATCGGTGTTCTTCTTCTTCAGTAAACTCAACAAACTTATGGGAGCTCCATTAAAGCCAAGCATTAAACACCCACCTTTATTTTTGTTATAATATTGGTTCAACCCATAGAAGCTAATCATTTGATTAGAAGTGTAACACCTCAGAGATTTAATAATATATCTTTATTTCCCCGAATCTTTGTGTTTCATTTGCTATCATTTTTATATCTCAAGAACACAAACACTTAATCCGTAATTAAATGAAAATCTACCAACATCATATTCAACCCCCCATTCTATGATGATTTAGGACCTAACAAACCCTCAGCCTAGCGGACCAGTTATTAATATGATTGTCGGAGGACCCACAGCTGCAGGGAGTTTAAGAAATTCAAGGAAAGTATACACAAGAGAAGTTATGCAAGTCGTAGGGGACGCACCTAAACATGCTAGAACGGAGTTGGTCATATCCTTTAATGACTCGGACTTGGAAGGGATATAGTTTTACCAAGATGATCCTCTCGTTATAGCCCCTTTGATTGGAAATTCAGAAGTAAAGAGAGTCCTGGTGGACAATGGAGCATCAGTTGATATCTTGTTCTGAAAGGCATATGACTATGCCTATTTGTAATAATTAGATGACAACTCAACTCAGATAAGAAATAGTAGTAAATAATAAATATCAAACAGGAATCAAGACAAAGACAGTCAACTAGTCACAAGGAATCCTAGTATCAAAAGTACTTAGTTGAAGCTACTACTCAACACTGGAAGAAGTTCATTTATTTGTTCAAGCGTCAGTAAAATTAAATAAAGTAGTAATTCAAAAGAATTCAGAAGATACAGAAGATTTTAAAGTGGCTACTACATGAAGATTCCAGAAGAAAAAGAACAGAAGAGGGAAGACATGAAAGCAGATGGCCACAACTTTAAATGTTAAGAATGGAGAATATTTATTGGTTTGATACAAATGAACCAGACAGTACATTTGTGTGTCAACAATAAAATATTTATTCTTCATTTTAGCTAATGTGGTTTCAAGATAAAAGTCAAAGAAGAGTCGAGAAGACTGTGAAGCTGACTACAGAGTTATACAAGTCAGATAGTATTTTAATTCAACTAATCAAATGGAAGTTAATTATTTAATTTATTTAATTAAAATAATTCAAGTTGAATTTAATTTAATTTATAAATTATTTAATTAAATAAAGTAGAATTAATTTACTATAAAAGATTAAGTTAATATTACTTTTAATGTAATTCAAATTACTTTAAATAAAAAGTAATACCGGATTACTTTAAAAAGTAATACCGAATTACTTTAAAAAGTAATACCGAGTACCTTTTTAAAAGTAATACCAAATTTTGAAAAGTAATGCCCAGCAATTTCAAATGTAATACTAGGCTTATTTCTCAGAATAAAAAGGTAATGATGAAAAGTAATGCTAAGCTTTTCCAACCTCTATAAATATGAGGAGATCACTTCTCATTTCTGTTGTTAGAAAAACAGTTCAAATTCAGAAATTTGTCTGTATTGTAATATTCACAGATTTCTGTACAAGTTTGGAATATAATTGTTAAACTCGGACAATTCATGTCAAAATCGTTTTAAGCTTTTAAGCAGTTATATAAACTTTCTACTTATTAATTTTGTAATACTTTTCAAGTTAAAATTTTATCTTCTACTTGAACAGTATTTCATTTCAATTAATATTTCGTGTGAATTTAAAATAATATTTTTAAATCCAATATTCCGCGATAATTAATAGATATTGTATTCAACCCCCCTTCTACAATATCAGGGACCAACAATTGGCATCAGAGCTGGTTGATATCTTTTTATCAGATCCAAACCAAATATTCCGCAACTCATACACAAATAAAAAATTATTTTAAATTCGAAATAATTTTTTATTCGAAATAATTTTTTTCACTAAAAATTATTTCTGATCAAAAATTATTTTCAGTCAAAAATTAATTTTTTTTTTTGAAACACTTAATTTTAAATCTTATTAAGATGAGTACCCAGAAACTGACTAGTATCAAAATTCCACAGTTCGACAGAGAACACTACAATCTATGGAAACATAAAATGCTACTGTTTATCGGGATTGCAAATCCTAAGTACGCATTTGTCATGGCCAAAGGTGTTGAGCCCCCTATATCAGTTATTCTCGAACATACGGTAGATGGGGTCGTAATCCCCCACAGACAGTTTCTGAAAAGTCCGGCAGACTATACAGATGAGGAAGCAGAAGCTGTGTCCCTTGATAATAACCCGAAGCTTATATTAATTGAATCCCTGGACTACGTAATGTACAATCAAGTAGTCAATTGCAAAAATGCAAAACAGATCTGGGAAACAATTAAAATTATCAATGAGGGAACTGAAGAAGTAAAGGAGAATAGACTGGAGATCCTGACCTCCCAATATGAGCAGTTTAGATCCAAACCTGGAGAGGGTATCTCTGAGGTATTTCAGAGACTAAACAAACTGATGAATGAGCTCAATATGAATGGAAAGTTTTATCAGAACCAGGAGGTGAACAGGAATTTTTTGCTGACCTTACCAGAGCATCTGGAACACAGGATTTCAGCCATCCGAGAATCTAGGGACATGAAAGAGGTAACCCTAGAAAGCCTCTACGGAGTTTTAAAAACTTATGAGCTGGAACAGATCCAAACCAGAGAGATGTACGGAAGAGGTAAGGTACTGAGTTCCTCCAAGGCAATAATGGTAGAAGCACCAGAGAAAGAAGAAGTGAAGGCTGTTGCACATTCTAACAGTTCAACAGAGTATGTGGTTCCAGAATTTGGACATACTTCTGACAAACAAGAAGATGGTGAGTTCTACTCAATGGAAGAACTAGATCAGCTGGAAGATGAATCTCTAGCTATGGTTTCCAGGAAGTTTGGCAACATGAGATTCCGAAGAAACTCCTCATTCAGAGTTAAGCCTAATTTTGGAAGATTCCAAAAAGGAGGTTCTTCGACAGCAGTATCAAAAAGCGGCTACAAGATCGACTTAGTTGATAGAAGCAAGTTTCATTGCTTCAACTGTAATGAGCTAGGCCACTTTGCAACTAGGTGCAAGAAGCCTAAGAAAGGGAAAAAGAGAGAGTCTTACGAAGAGCTCAAAGAGAAGTATGATGCACTAGTGAAAAAGCATTAGGGAAAGTCCTATCTGGCAGAGGGCAGAAGCTGGGATGACTCAGATAATGATGATGAGGAAGAGCTGGGAAATCTTGCTCTTATGGCTTCATCCGAGGAATCACTATCTCCCACCTGTCAAGGAGGAATAGAGGTAAATCCTTCATGCCCTAAAATGTTTGCATTGCTAGGTAAAGAACTAGATGGCGAAAGAGATAAGGTTAAGAAACTCAGACTCAAAGTCAAAGAGTTAGTTGATGAGACTGAAGTTCTTAAACAGTTAAAAAGGAATCATGACAAGTTGACTGTTAAGTTGACTGAAGATTTAGCTATTCAAGTCAGTAAAGTCAGTTGTCATGTTGTAGTAGAAACCAATCTAAGAAACCAGATAGAAGAAGAAAAGAAGAAGTGTCTTGCATATAAGAATTCCTCATATATTGTAAAGAACCTAGTTGACCAACAAGAAATAAGTCGTAAAGTTGGAATAGGCTTCGAGTACAATAAATCTGTAGGAAAGCTAAGCAACATAACCTCTCTTCATAACACCGATAGCTGAACCCATCCTTGAGAGCTCTGTACTGATTGCATATGAAATGCAGTTAGAAGATCTTGAGGAAGAGAAGAAGAGAGGAGAACAGGTTAAGGACATAAAAAGAGTTAATGTCCAGAAAGAGAAGTGTGCACCGGAGACACTAGTGAAAGATGAGGGAACTTCTAAGTCGCCCAATCCTGGTATAGGTGCGAAAGACTTAAAGAATAAAATGAACAGACCTAACACATTTGTTAACAGTAGGAACAGTAACAATAAATTTCATTCTACTGAAAACTTCAAATCTGCTGATAAAATTGAAGAAGAATCTGTTAAGCCCCCTACTGTATTGAATAACATGCATACTATTGATGTTTTCCATAAACGTTGTGGTATAATGAATTGTATGTTATGTGCTTTTAATACTATGACTGCTTACTTTAAACGCATGATAGCTAAGAAAGATAACATGACACCTAGACAGCATATCAATAGTAAATTTGCTAAATCCAAGACTGCGACTCCTTCACCTGAGAAGAAGGAATCATACATTCCTAAGTCTAAATAGAAAGTTGTTAAGACTGTTTTTAGGAAGGTAGGAACAGTCAAGGAAGATAATGATGTTATTCGAAAAGGATCTGTTGTCAAAGCAGACAAAGGTCAATTCTTTAAGTATGCCGGGCCCAATCAATTTTGGCCTCCGAAGACGAATTAATCCGTTTGATAATTGCAGGGAGTTAAACAGGTAAACCGAGTTATATGGATTCTGGACAGCGGATCTTCAAGGCATATGACCGGAGATAGAGCCCTGCTATCAGACGTGATTGAAAGAGCTGGCCCAATTGTCACCTTTGGAGATAACAGCAAAGGGATGACTACGGGATATGGCAAGTTAAATACTGGAAATGTTATCATTGAAAAAGTCTCTTTAGTAGAAGGACTTAAGCACAATCTACTCAGCGTCAGTCAATTTTGTGATAAAGGGTACAAAGTAAACTTTATCAAGGAAAAATGCTTAATAGCTCATTCTAAAGATGACAAACTAGCCTTGCGTGGAGTAAGGAAAGGAAACTTGTATGTAGCCGATCTCAACTCAGGAACTGAAGATGAAGCAAACTGTTTTTACTCAAAGGTGTTGGTCCCTGATATTGTAGAAGGGGGGTTGAATACAATATCTGAAAATTAATCGCGGAATAATTTGGATTAAAAATATTATTTTAATTACTCGCGAAATATTAATTGGAATGAAATACTGTTCAAGTGAAAGATATAATTTTAACTTGATTAGTATTACAAAATTAATATTAAGAAAACAGTTATATAATTGATTAAAAGTTCTAGAACAAATTTGACATGAATTGTTCGTATTTAACAATTATATCCAAACTCAGCATAGAAATCTGTGAATATTACAATGCAGACAAATTTCTGAAATTTGAACTGTTTTTCTGATCTTAACAACTGAAATAATGAGAGCAACTCCTCATATTTATAGAGGTGGAAAACACAGCATAACTCATCCCAATATGACCTTTTTCAATTAAAATTAACCCTTGTATGACTCATAAAAAGGCTGGGCATGACTTATTCTGGTCGGTATGACTCTTCAGAATTCGGTATGACTCATTAAACATTCGGTATGACTTGCCTTTAATAAGCTCGGTATGACTTATTAAAAAGGAAGGTCGGCAGAAGCTCGGTATGACTCCTTGTAAGTCATATTCGAATTTTCTTTAATTAAAATAAATAAGAATGACTTATTTTAAAGGAAAGAAACTCGGTATGACTCATCTAAGAATTCTGCTCGGTATGACTCATGAATTCTGCTCGGTATGACTCATGAATTCTGTTCGGTATGACCCATATTTCAGCAGCTCGGTATGACTCATCCTTCAGCAATTCGGTATGACTCATCCTTCAGCAGCTCGGTATGACTCATCCTTCAGCAGCTCGGTATGACTCATATTTAAGTCATATTGAATCATTTCTTTTATAGTAAATCAGTTCTACTTAATTTAATTAAATACTTTATGAATTAAATTAAATTCAGACTTGAATTAATTTAATTAAATAAATTAAATAATTAACTTAGTTTTAATTGTAGAATTAAAATACTATTAGGACTTATTTAACTCTGTAGTCCGCTCTGAGGTCTTTCCGTCTTTTCTTTGTCTTCTGTCATAAAACCACTTGAGCTAACTGAAGAATAAATATTATTATAGATGACACACAAATGTACTGTCTGGTTCATTTGTGTCATTCTAATAAATATTCTTCAATTATTAACTTTTAAACTGTGGCCTTCTATCATTCTCATGCTTTACTTCATTATTTCTTTTCTTGGAATCTCTTTGTAGTAGGCACTTGGAATCTTCTGTATCTTCTGAATTCTTCTAAAATACTGCTTCTCCATAAATCCCGACGCTTGAACATATTAATGAACTTCTTCCGGTATAGAGTAGCAACTTCATTAGAACACTTTTGATTTTTGGATTCTTTGTGTCTAGTTGACATTCTTCGTCTTGATTCCTGTTAGATATTTATTATTTACCACTGTTTCTAGATTGAGTTGAGTTGTCATCTAATTATTACAAATAGGCCTAGTCATATGCCTTTCAATCTCCCCCTATTTGTTGTTAAACATTTAACACACAAATTCCTAGAGGATAACTCAACTAACAACTAAGAAATAAATATGACATTTAAGAACTGTAAATAATAAATTGTTCTCTGGATTATATAATACATTTCCAAATTTCCTGAGTTAACTGAAATGAAAGATGTTTGTTCCTCTAGCACTGAACATATTATACATGTAGTATTATCTTCATTTCTCAGACTCATCACTACTCCCCCTTAGGATGACAGAGATGATGTTTGTTCTCTTCTCATTACCACTTCTCCTCTGTTTCTCCAACTCCTGTCTTCACTTCTCTCCCAAGGTGAATTCATTCTCCTCTTACTTGAATTATCCAACCAATTTTAATAGAGGTAACAACAGACATGGCATACATACAGCATTAAACCATCGCAGATATAAAAAATGCAAACTATGACATGTTATGCATTTTAGAAAATCCAGTTAATCCTATATACAAGAATTTTCTAAAATCAAATGGATCCAATCCAAGCATGTTGTTATATACCACTTTTTCTTGTGCAACAATTGAGTAATCCTCTTCTGGAAAAAGCCTTTGTTTACTTCTCCCCTTTTTATCTACTCCCCCTTAGTTGAACACTTTAACATTTTGGAGTAATCCTCTTAATAATTCTCCCCCTTAGTTGAGTAATCCTCTTAATAATTCTCCCCCAATTGTAGATAGGTAACAATTGTTGGTCCTATTCTGAAGAAATTTCCACCTTGGTTAAGTAACATTTGAAATCTGTAACAGGGAATGGGGAAAGGGATTCGGTAAGTGTGCTAGTGTGTGATTTTACTTTGTGTTCCTCACAAGTGTTTCACTCATATACTCTCTAAGTGTTTCACTCATAGAATATATATTTTCACTCTTCCTTACTTGTGTTTCACTCTTTTCTCACATCACTATATCTCTCTCAGTACGGATGACTCAGTCTTTTGTACTTGCAAGAAAGATCACCATAGCCCCTTCAAGAGAGGTCACTGGTGGTGCAATGGGGTTTCGTAAATCCCCGTCCTCAATTGAATCTATTAAAATATTTGATTTTTATAAACTGAATTGCTTGAGGAATAGATTCAGTGAGTTGCTGATCATCTAAGATGATCTATTCCGTTAGGAATCCAGATATGTTCCATCTAGGGAGGGAGACAAGGATCTATAATGTAGCAAATGATCCAAGTTTTCTCCTGACGCCTGTGAAGGCATGTTGATTCAGTCAGAATCATCAATCATTCTTCCTTTCTTGATATGGAAGTTTAGAATAATTGCTTCCGTCAATTCATCCTGACTATGACATTTAAAATGCTCCCTCTTGGTCCCTTTTTGGTCCCAAGTATGTCCTTAAATTGTTGGTCCAAAATGCCAATTGAGTTGGTCCATTGTTGGTCCCTAAAAATAAGACAAAATTTGTGGTTTCTTGAAAAATGTCAGATGAAATTAACTCTTTGCTGATAGCCTTGGCTGACAGGCTGAATTCAATAGACTCACTCTGTTGAGAGAATGAACCTAGTAACAGTTTTGCCTTTTCTAAGTCTGTATCCTTTTGAGAGAACACAGATGAGCTAACAGTTGTCTCAGTTTATATATGAAACACCTTTCTAGAGACAGAGCTGTTGAATCACTCACATCACCAACCTTATCAAATGCAATCAAGGCATTGACTCCCTCATTCTTAACAATTAGGTATTCTGTTTAATGGTTAGAGAGATGGAAGTGATAGTGTTTGTGTGTTTGGTTCTAAGATCTTGGTTAGAGATTGATGCCAATGATTAGGATCTCACTTTTAGAATCGATTGGATTATCAATGCTCATAGATCTTTCCTACTTCTCAAAAGAGACTTGAGAATAATCAGCACATATTTATATAGAAATAAACAAAAAAAAATAAAAATAAAGATGCCAAGTTGAAAAATAAATAAAACTATACATACTTAAATATACCAACTGTTGAGAGCAATTGTTGGAAATAATAAACAATATATACTAATTGTTGGAAAACAAACATAATATAAAATATATTTACAGTAAAGATGCCAATGAAAAAAAACTGTACAAAAATAAGGAAAATCTTTTTGAGTTTTCTTTTTCAATTTGTTTGTTTGTTTTTGAAATATTTTAAGGAATATATACAGTGTATTTACAGTGCTTGCTTAAAATTAAATATGCAATTTAAAACATCATGCAATACTTAGTTCATGTTTAACATCCCTAACTCACTAACCAACTTAGAGAAAAGTGGATTCATCAAGTGGTTTCGTGAAAATGTCGGCAATTTGATCTTCTGTGGGTACAAAATGTAACACCACAGTTCCATTCATGACATGCTCTCGGATAAAATGATACCTTATGTCTATGTGCTTGGTTCTTGAATGTTGTACAGGATTATTGGAAATTGCTATGGCACTTGTGTTATCGCAAAGTATTGGAATTTTAGTTAGCGCAAGTCCATAATCATTCAGTTGATTCCTTATCCACAAGATCTGTGCACAACAACTACCTGCTGCAATGTATTCTGCTTCGGCTGTCGAGGTAGATACTGAGTGTTGTTTCTTGCTGTACCAGGAAATCAACCGTTGTCCTAGAAACTGACAGCTTCCAGACGTACTTTTCTTATCCATCCTGCATCCTGCATAATCTGAATTTGTATAGCCTATTAGTTCAAAACCTGTACCTTTAGGGTACCAAATTCCAAGATTCGGTGTACCCTTCAGATATCTAAAAATTCTTTTAACAGCTATAAGATGAGATTCTCTAGGATCAGATTGAAACCTTGCACATAAGCATGTTGCAAACATTATATCGGGTCTACTAGCAGTTAGATATAATAATGAGCCTATCATACCTCTATAGCTTGTGATGTCCACCTTCTTACCAGTTTCATCTTTGTCAAGCTTTGTGGCTGTTGGCATAGGGGTTTTTGCCGGTGTAGAATCTTCTAGATTGTATTTCCTTAGAAGATCCCTTATGTACTTTGATTGGCAAATAAAAATCCCATCTTCCTTTTGCTTCACTTGCAATCCAAGGAAGAATGACAGCTCACCCATCATGCTCATCTCATATCTACTCTGCATTAACTTAGCAAATTTCTTGCACAAGATTTCGTTAGTAGAACCAAATATAATATCGTCAACATAAACTTGGACGAATATCATACCTTTATTATGTAATTTATAAAAGAGAGTTTTGTCTATGACACCTCTAGTAAAACTGTTTTCAAGTAAAAATATAGAGAGAGTGTCATACCATGTCCTCGGTGCTTGCTTGAGTCCATAGAGAGCTTTGAATAGAAAATACACAAAATCAGCAAACTCTAGATTTTCAAAGCCAGGGGGCTGCTCCACATATACTTCCTCATCTAACTCTCCATTCAGAAATGCACTCTTCACATCCATTTGATAAAATTTGAAATTAGAATGTGCTGCGAATGCCAGAAATATCCTGATGGCTTCAAGTCTTGCAACTGGTGCGTAGGTCTCATCATAATCAATTCCCTCTTCCTGAGAGTAACCCTTAGCAACCAGTCTGGCCTTGTTCCTTGTAACAATGCCATCACCGTCTAACTTGTTCCTCTATACCCATTTCGTGCCAATAACAGATCTATCTTTAGGCCTGGGTACCAGTGTCCATACTTCTTGCCTTTCGAACTGATTGAGTTCTTCTTGCATGGCAAGAACCCAATCTGGATCAGTTAGAGCATCTTCAATTTTCTTTGGTTCTTCTTGAGATAGAAAAACCGAAAATAAACATTCATTTGAAGTTGCACTTCTGGTTCTAACACCAACATCTGGATCACCTATGATCAATTCAAAAGGATGATCTTTGCTCCATATCATTTCCCTTGGTAGGTTTGATCTTGATGATTCGCCTCGAAATTCATTGTGATGTTGTGTTCTACCAGTTGATCCTTCATCTCCCCCTGAGTTGCTGCCTGGATGACTTGTTGATCCACCACTGGTATTAGTAGTATCTCCAGTGTTTCCATTGTTTCCACCACTATTACCTGGATCATTACCATCATTGTTGTCATCATCATTTCCTATTGCAACCTCAGGCTCTTCTTCATTATCCGAATCTGAGTCTGGATGATTATCAAATTTTAATGACTCAGAAGGATCTTCAGTTTGGATGCTCGGGAGTTTAGTTTCATCAAAAGTAACGTTGACACTTTCTTTTACTTGGTGCTGATCAATTATGTACACCCTATATGCTCTTTTTGAGTAGCCGACAAAAATTGCTTCATGTGCCTTGGCCTCGAATTTGCCACGATGTACATCTCCATCTTTTAGCACAAAACATTTGGCTCCAAATACATGAAAGTACTTGAGTGTTGGTTTCTTGCCAGCCATTTATTCATAGGGAGTCTTCATATGTTCTTTATTGATTAAAGTTCGATTCTGGGTATAACATGCTGTGTTTACTGCTTCAGCCCAGAAGTAGATAGGCAACCTTGATTCACTTAACATTGTTCTTGCAGCTTCAATCAGGGTTCGATTCTTCCTTTCTACTACTCCATTCTGTTGCGGAGTTCTTGGCGCTGAGAATTGTCTTGTTATCCCTTTGTCTGAGCAGAACCTATTCAGAATTTCATTCTTGAATTCTGTTCCATTATCTGATCTGATTGCCCGGACAGGTAGCTTTGAATCTAACTCAATCAACTTTACATGATCAATCACCAACTGTGGAGTTTCATCCTTAGAGTTCAAGAATAAAACCCACGTGTACTTTGTGAAGTCATCTACAATCACTAAGACATATTTCTTCCTTGACATAGACATGATATTGACTGGACCAAATAAATCCATATGAAGCAGCTGCAGTGGTTCAGTAATATTTGTAGTGTCTGTGCCTTTGTGAGTTGCTCTTTTTGACTTCCCTTTTTGCAATGCCTCACACAATCCTTCTTGTGTAAATTCCATCGAAGGCAGTCCTCTCACCAAATCCCTCTTGACTAGAGAGTTCATTGATTTAAAATTCAGGTGTGAGAGCTTCTTGTGCCATAGCCAACTTTCTTCTGTTGAAGCTTTTGAATAAAAACAGTTTGCTTCCGCTTCAGTTCCCGAGTTGAAATCAGCTACGTACAAGTTTCCTTTCCTTACTCCACGCAAGGCTAGTCTGTCTTCTTTAGAATGAGCTATTAAGCACTTCTCCTTGATAAAGTTTACTTTGTAACCTTTATCACAGAATTGACTGACGCTGAGCAGATTGTGCTTAAGTCCTTCCACCAAAGAGACGTTTTCAATGATAACATTTCCTATATTTAACTTGTCATATCCCGTAGTCATTCCTTTGCTGTTATCTCCAAAGGTGACAATTGGGCCAGCTCTCTCAACCACGTTTGATAGCAGGGCTCTATCTCCGGTCATATGCCTTGAAGATCCGCTGTCCAGGATCCATACAACTCGGTTTACCTGTTTAACTCCCTGCACATACCAAACGGATTAGATCATCTTCGGAGCCCAAAATTGATTGGGCCCGGCATACTTAAAGAATTGACCTTTGTCAGCTTTGACAACAGATCCTTTTCGAACAACAGCTGCATCCTCCTTGACTGTACTTACTTTCCTATAAACAGTCTTAACAACTTTTTGTTTAGACTTAGGAATATATTTTTCCTTCTTGACAGGTGAAGGAATAGCAGTCTTGGATTTAGCAAATTTATTATTGATGTATTGTCTCGGTGTCATGTTCTTTTTATTAGCAGTCATGCGTTTGAAATAAGCAGTCATAGCATTAAAAGCACATAACATACAATTTAACATACCACATGGTTTATGGCATACATCAATAGCAGGCATGTTATTCACAGCAGTAGGAGTTTTAACAATTTCTACTTTAACTTTCTCAGCAGTTTTAAAGTTTTCAGTAGAATGACATTTATTGTTACTATCCCTACTTCTAACAAACTTATTGCTAGGTCTGTTCAAATTATTCTTTAAGTTCTTAGCACCTATACCAGGTTTGTGGAAATCAGAAGTTCCCACAACTTTCACTGGTGTCTTGGGTGTAGCTTTCTCTTTTTGGACATTTACTCCTTTTATGTCCCTTGCTTGTTCTCCTCTTTTCTTCTCTTCCTCTTGATCCTCTAATTGCATCTCATAAGCAATCAATATAGAGCTCTCGAGGATGGGTTCAGCTGCAGGTGTAATGAAAAGAGGTTTGCGTGTGTCTTTAACAACATGAGGAATACCCCTTTCTTCAGCGCTTTGCTTGAATGGGGTAATGTTGCTTGGCTTTCCTACAGATTCATTGTACTCGAAGCCTATTCCAACTTTTCTGTTTATTACCTGTTGGTCAACTAGGTTCTTTACAATATACGAGGAATTTTTATATGCTAGACACCTTTTCTTTTCTTCCTCTATCTGGTTTCTGAGGTAGGTCTCAACTTCAACATAACAACTAACTCTATTGACTTGAAAAGCTAAGTCCTCAGTTAATTTCTTAGTCAACTTGCCACTGTTTCGTTTTAACTGTTTTAAGACTTCGAGCTCATCAACTAGATCTTTATTTTCGAGTCTTAGTTGCTTAACCTTACTTCTTTCACCCTCTAGTTCTTTACCTATTAAATTAAACATTTTAGGGCAATAAGGATTTACCTCTATTCCTTTTTGACTATTAGGAGACCTTGATTCTTCGGATGAAGCCATAAGAGCAAGATTTCCCAGCTCTTCCCCATCACTATCATCTGAGTCATCCCAGCTTTTTCCCTTTGCCAGATAGGACTTTCCTTGATGCTTTTGCAAAAGTGCATCGTACTTTTCCTTGAGCTCTTCGTAAGACTCTCTCTTCTTCCCTTGCTTAGGCTTCTTGCACTCCATTGCAAAGTGGCCTAGCTCATTGCAGTTGAAGCAACGAAACTTGCTTCTATCCACTAAGCCGGTCTTATAGCCGCTCTTTGATTCAGCTGTTGAAGACCCTCCTCTTTGGAATCTCCCAAAATTTAATTTAACTTTATAGGAGGGATTTCTCCGAAATCTCATGTTGCCAAACTTCCTGGCAAACAAAGCTAGAGACTCATCTTCTAGCTGATCTAGTTCTTCCAGAGAGTAGAATTCACCACCTTCTTGTTTATCTGAAGTATGTCCAATTTCTAGAACAACATACTCCAGTGAAGGTACAGCAGCCTTCATTTCCATCTTCTGTGGTGCTTCCACTAACAGTGCTTTGGAGGAACTCTGAACCTTGCCTCTCCCATACATCTCTCTCGTCTGGATCTGTTCCATCTCAAATGTCTTCAATACTCCGTAGAGTCTTTCTAGGGTTACCTCCTTCATGTCCCTAGACTCACGGATTGCTGCGATCCTATGCTCCAGATGCTCGGGTAGGGTTAGCAGAAACTTCCTGTTGATCTCCTGATTCTGATAATACTTCCCATTCATGTTGAGCTCATTTATCAGTTTGTTCAATCTCTGAAACACCTCAGAGATACCCTCACCAGGGTTGGACCTAAACTGCTCGTATTGGGAGATCAGGATTTCGAGTCTATTCTCTTTGACTTCCTCAGTCCCCTCGTTGATAATCTCTATTGTATCCCAAATCTGTTTTGCATTTCTACAATTGACTACTTGATTGTACATGACGTAGTCTAGAGATTCAATCAATATCAGTTTGAGATTGTTGTCCAGGGACACAGCTTCCTTTTCTTCAATTGTAAAGTCAGATAGACTTTTTGAAAACTGTCTGTGAGGAATTACGACCCCATCTACTATATGTTCGAGAATAACTGATATAAGGGGTTCAACACCATTGGCCAAAATATTTGCATACTTGGGATTTGCAATCCCGATAAACAGTAGCGTTTTATGTTTCCACAAATTGTAGTGTTCTCTGTCGAACTGTGGAATTTTGATACTGCTCACTTTCTGGATACTCATCTTTAATAAGATTAAAAATTAAGTGTTTCAAAAAATATTTTAATTTTTGACTTAAAACAATTTTTGATCAAAAATAATTTTTCGGAAAAAAAATTATTTCGAATAAAAAATTATTTCGAATTTAAAATAATTTTTGAGATCTGTATGAGTTTGCGGAATTTGATTTGGATCTGATATGAAAATATATCAACCAGCTCTGATGCCAATTGTTGGTCCCTGATATTGTAGAAGGAGGGTTGAATACAATATCTGAAAATTAATCACGGAATAATTTGGATTAAAAATATTATTTTAATTACTCGCGAAATATTAATTGGAATGAAATACTGTTCAAGTGAAAGATATAATTTTAACTTGATTAGTATTACAAAATTAATATTAAGAAAATAGTTATATAATTGATTAAAAGTTCTAGAACAGATTTGACATGAATTGTTCGTATTTAACAATTATATCCAAACTCAGCACAGAAATCTGTGAATATTACAATACAGACAAATTTCTGAAATTTGAACTGTTTTTCTGATCTTAACAACTGAAATAATGAGAGCAACTCTTCATATTTATAGAGGTGGAAAACTCAGCATGACTCATCCCAATATGACCTTTTTCAATTAAAATTAACCCTTGTATGACTCATAAAAATGCTGGGCATGACTTATTCTGGTCGGTATGACTCTTCAGAATTCGGTATGACTCATTAAACATTCCGTATGACTTGCCTTTAATAAGCTCGGTATGACTTATTAAAAAGGAAGGTCGGCAGAAGCTCGATATGACTCCTTGGAAGTCATATTCGAATTTTCTTTAATTAAAATAAATAAGAATGACTTATTTTAAAGGAAAGAAACTCGGTATGACTCATCTAAGAATTCTGCTCGGTATGACTCATGAATTCTGCTCGGTATGACTCATGAATTCTGTTCGGTATGACTCATATTTCAGCAGCTCGGTATGACTCATCCTTCAGCAGCTCGGTATGACTCATCCTTCAGCAGCTCGGTATGACTCATATTTAAGTCATATTGAATCATTTCTTTTATAGTAAATCAATTCTACTTAATTTAATTAAATAATTTATGAATTAAATTAAATTCAGACTTGAATTAATTTAATTAAATAAATTAAATATTTAACTTAATTTTAATTGTAGAATTAAAATACTATTAGGACTTATTTAACTCTGTAGTCCGCTCTGAGGTCTTTCCGTCTTTTCTTTGTCTTCTGTCATAAAACCACTTGAGTTAACTGAAGAATAAATATTATTATAGATGACACACAAATGTACTGTCTGGTTCATTTGTGTCATTCTAATAAATATTCTTCAATTATTAACTTTTAAACTGTGGCCTTCTATCATTCTCATGCTTTACTTCATTATTTCTTTTCTTGGAATCTCTTTGTAGTAGGCACTTGGAATCTTCTGTATCTTCTGAATTCTTCTAAAATACTGCTTCTCCATAAATCCCGACGCTTGAACATATTAATGAACTTCTTCCGGTATAGAGTAGCAACTTCATTAGAACACTTTTGATTTTTGGATTCTTTGTGTCTAGTTGACATTCTTCGTCTTGATTCCTGTTAGATATTTATTATTTACCACTGTTTCTAGATTCAGTTGAGTTGTCATCTAATTATTACAAATAGACCTAGTCATATGCCTTTCAAAAGGCTTCATCAGAAGAAAGCTGGCTATGGCACAAGAAGCTCTCACATCTAAACTTCAAAACAATGAACTCTTTAGTCAAGAGGGATTTGGTGAGAGGACTGCCTCCGATGGAATTTACACAAGAAGGCTTGTGTGAGGCATGTCAGAAAGGGAAGTCAAAGAAAGCAACTCACAGAGGCACATACACTTCAAACATCACTGAACCACTTCAACTCCTACACATGGATTTATTTGGTCCAGTAAATATTTTGTCTATGTCAAGGATGAAATACGCCTTAGTGATTGTGGATGACTTCACAAAATATACGTAGGTTGAATTCTTGAACTCTAAGGATGAAACTCCACACTTGGTGATTAATCATATAAAGCTGATTGAGCTAGATTCAAAGTTAACTGTCCGAGCAATCAGATCAGATAATGGAACAGAATTCAGAAATGAAGTTCTGAATAACTTCTGCTCAGACAGGGGGATAACAAGGCAATATTCAGCACCAAGAACTCCGCCACAAAATGGAGTAGTAGAAAGGAAAAATAGAACCCTGATTGAAGATGCAAGGACAATGTTAAGTGAATCAAGGTTACTCATCTATTTCTGGGCTGAAGCAGTTAATACAGCTTGTTATACTCAAAATCGAACTTTGATCAACAAAGATCATATGAAAACTCCCTATGAATTAATGACTGGCAAGAAACCTACTCTCAAGTACTTTCATGTATTTGGAGCCAAATGCTTTGTGTTAAAAGATGGAGATGAACATCGTGGCACGTTTGAGGCCAAGGCACATAAAGCTATTTTTGTCGGATATTCCAGAAAAGCGTATAGGGTGTACATAATTGATCAACATCAAGTAAAAGAAAGTGTCAATGTAACTTTTGATGACACTAAACTCCCAAGTATCCAAACTGAAGATTATTCTGAGTCATTAAAGTTCGATAATTATCAAGACTCACATTCTGATGACCAAGAAGAACCTGAGGTTGCAACAGGAAATAATGATGACAATAATAATGATGATCCAGGTAATAGTGGTGGAAACAATGGTAACACTGGAAATACTACTAATACCAGTGGTGGATCAATAAGTCATCCTGGCAGCAACTCAGGGGGAGATGAAAGATCAACTGGCAGAACACAACATCACAATGAATTACGAGGCGAATCATCAAGATCAAACCTACCTAGAGAAAGGATATGGAGCAGAGATCATCCTTTTGAATTGATCATAGGTGATCCAGATGTTGGAGTTAGAACCAGAAGTGCAACTTCAAATGAATATTTATTTTCAGTTTTTCTATCTCAAGAAGAATCAAAGAAGATTGACGATGCATTAATTGATCCAGATTGGGTTCTTGCCATGCAAGAAGAACTCAATCAGTTCGAGAGACAAGAAGTCTGGACACTGGTACCCAGGCATCAGATCTGTTAAAAACTGGATAGATCTATTATCACTTCAATTAAAGATAGATCTGTTATCACTACTAGAAAAACTGGATTAGACATCAGTTAAAAACTGATGTCTGTAGAAATTTAAACCGATGTCTTCGTGGGCGATGTTAAAGCTCCTGCTTTTTAATATCAGTTTATAACCGATGTGTAAGATTACATACCACATCGTTTTCTTATAACAAAATGATGTCTATAATTGTCATTAACATCAGTTTCTTATTTACAAACTGATGTAATAGTTTTAGATTAACATCAGTTTCTTATTTTCAAACTGATGTAATAGTTTTAGATTAACATCTGTTTCTTATTTTCAAACTAATGTAATAACTTTATATTAACATCAGTTTCTTATTTTCAAACTGATGTAATAGTTCTAGATTAACATCAGTTTCTTATTTTCAAACTGATGTAATAGTTGTAGATTAACATCAGTTTTTTATTTTCAAAATGATGTAATAGCTTTATGTTAACATCAGTTTCCTATTTTCAAACTGATGTCATAACTTTAGGTTAACATCAGTTTCCTATTTTCAAACTGATGTCATAACTTTTTCTGGACATCAGTTTCCTGTATAAAATGATGTCTGATTACCTGTTTAACCATTCCCATACAACATGCACGCCAAAAAAAGTTACCAAACCAATAAGAAACTACCAAATTTAATTACTCTAACATACCAATTCTACATCCATCCAATCTAACTATAGATCCATCCATCCAATCCAACTACACAAACATACATATAATCCAAACATCAAGTACTAATACATCCATGCATTTATTTGACTACAATCAAAATAATATAACTGAGAGTAGTGTAACCCAACTACATGATGGCTTGTATATAATCAAGTGTCTCCCAGCGAACGACATCAAGTTCCTCCCTTTTGTAAGTCCTGCGAGTCTTAGAGCTCCACTATAAATATATAACACAAACAAATCAGCAATTTGAAACCTACTATAAAACAGATATTTTTCTTAAACGCTGCTCAAGTTCAAACAAAAATGCCTTAATTAACACGTGAAAGTAGTGCAAAAATGCCTTATTGTTAATTTTAACATTGTTTTGTTTTTGACAGTTTGATTTAAATATTATTGTTAATTATTGCATCTCTAACAATAAACATATAGAAAAATACCTTGCTTAAAAGCTTCATCTCCTCGTCCTCGATTATATCTTTTATACTTCGCATTACTACATACCCACATTCTGTACCACCTGGTTGTTTAGGGCATCCCTATATATTCCGGAAAATTGTTGACAATTAATCAGTCCAGAAAATAATAATAGACAAAATAAAAGACTAACTACATCAACTAAATACTTACTGTAAGATTTGTAATTTTGGGATTCTTATTTACTCGTCCCTCCTGAGCATTATAAGATCTCACTGCTCTGTAGAATTTAATTTACAAATACGGTGTCAATTATATATATATATATATAAGTATATATTAAAATAAAGGTAAAAATTACCGCATTAATGCCATGTCTAGTGCCTCAGGATGTGGATGATGAGGTAATGGATCGAGGATGTAAATTTCAGATTCCCATATCACGATCAAAATCCAATGTGTACTATTTTTATTATATATAAATCATAGTGAGAATATAAAAAATTACACATGACGAGGTCTAACTAATATATTTATTAAATAATTGCAACATTTGCATAAAAAAAAGAGTCATACTCGTAATTATAAGGCATCAAGTTCATCCGAAGAACTCCATCTTTCAGCCTTTGCACAACATAGGCATTAAAATCATCATTGAGCTTATGTGTAGATGGATGGAGAAATGCAAACAACCCCAATAAATCTCTCTCTGGCGTATCCCGAAGCACATAATACATATACCTAAAAATATAAATAAAATATATACATAAAATATATACATTGAGTAAATCATTACGAAATAGAATGAGACAAGTACGCCATATATGTCGATATGGCACACTGCCCAATCATTTCAAACTTTAACAACGAAAGTATACTATCGTGCAATAGAAATATTGTTCTTTCAATTCCAAAGACCTCAACATCACACGGAATCTGTATCGAGTCTCCACTTTCTTTCATCACTGTTGTAGCATATTTGTACAACACCCTAAAGCGAGGAGGCACATCATTTTTCGGCTTCACACAATTAAAAAGGGCATTCACTCTCCGCAGCAGGGGCAAGGTATTTTCTTAGGATTCTTACAATTTTGTTCATCATAAATCAGGAATTTTTCAACGCCGATTTCATAATCCAACGAATCCCTATCTTTCGAAATCCATTCTTTATCCATATTCCAAACTAGGTACAAGATACCTAATTGTCATTTCAAATAATAAATTTCAAGTAACACACAATATCAAAAGCATACACATATACTTAATTTATTTGAATGTTACCTATCTCATACAAACATATAATCCATTATCACATTTCAGAAAAGGAATGAAATTTAAGAAATTTAGCTTGAGAAACTCATCATATCGTAACAACCTATGAGGAATTATTTAAACATCGTAATTAGACCTTCATACATATCCATGATGTAACAACCAATCAATTTAAATCATCGTAATTATTTAAACATCGTAATTAGACCTTCGATGATATAACAACCAATCAATTTAAATCATCGTAAATTAATGCATCTAACTCTTCCACCTACCTGCCTTTCACATATCTCTCTGTGCATTAACATAAGATTATGCTTAATTATGAACGTGTTAGGGTGACTTTGGTATGGTAATTATTATCCTAACAATTACTATAATTAGTGTACTAGTAGGCACTTCTAGCAGGGCAACGTACCCCCTTGTCAGTGCCATCATGCTTCTTTTGAAACAGCGCCGAAAAGTTCTTACATACAAAATATTTTGCAATATTTAAGTCATCTGAGGTGATTGCATTATTATGGGGCTGGAATCAATGCCCCTGCAACCTCACAAGGTAGGCTTCAAGTACGTGACTGTTACTTTTGCATAATAGCTGTAAACTAGTCCTTCTAGATTAACTGCATTACTGGCCTACTATAAAATGTGAATAATACTATGACATACTATTGTATTTCAGCATGCTTTCAATATAATGAATACTTTACCACACGGAATATAGAGACAGGCAGCCAACTCAGTCAAACAACTGTATATAAGCCCAATTAAAAAGATAAAATCAAACACAAACATTAATAACCCCAATTAAAAAGTTAGGGTTTCAATCCCCAATTAAAGCCCTAATTAATCAAACAAAAATACTAAAACATATTTAATGTCTAATTCAAAATCTAGGGTTTCAGTCTCCAATTAAGTAGTGATGAAACCTTACTTTAATCCTCTTTTTTCATCTTCAACCCCAACCTTAGAGACGGGTTCAGCCCCAACCTTCAAGAAAAAGTACACACCTCTGCCTTCGATCTTGTTTAGCTTCGAACAGAGAGTTTTCTTCGATCTTGTTCTGATTCGAACATAGAGTTTGGCTTCGATCTTGTTACACTTCAAACTCAGCTTCGATATTTTCTTCGCAGTTTCGAGCAGCTGAGACTCACCTTCGAAGAATGAGATAGAGGTAGTATAAATAGCTAGGGTTTTTGTTTATGTTTGATCGATGTTTTAAGTTTTGTTTTTATGTTTTAATGTTTTAATGTTTTAAGGGAAATAGGGATAGGTGTATAAAAGAGAGGGAGTTAAAATTTTCTTAAGTGGCCTGGGGGAAATATTTGCAAAGGCGGGGGGGGAAAGGAACTAGAGCGGGAATTTTTTTTTTTTGGAAACATCTTTCACATCGGTTAGTGCAATAACTGATGTTAAAAATATATAAAAGACATCAGTTGTCAAAAAATGATGTAATAAATAGCATTGACATCGGTTTTAATTCTAACCGATGTTAAAGGCGTGATGTCTATTCTCCTTTTTCTAGTAGTGTATTGGCACGAAATGGGTATACAGGAACAAGTTAGACGGTGATGGCATTGTTACAAGGAACAAAGCCAGATTGGTTGCTAAGGGTTACTCTCAGGAAGAGGGAATTGATTATGATGAGACCTACGCACCAGTTGAAAGACTTGAATCCATCAGGATATTTCTGGCATTCGCAGAACATTCCAATTTTAAAGTCTATCAAATGGATGTGAAGAGTGCATTTCTGAATGGAGAGCTAGAAGAGGAAGTATATGTTGAACAGCCCCCTGGCTTTGAAAATCCAGAGTTTGCTGATTTTGTGTATTTTCTATTCAAAGCTCTCTATGGGCTCAAGCAAGCACCGAGGACATGGTATGACACTCTCTCTGTGTGTTTACTTGAAAATGGTTTCATTAGAGGTGTTATAGATAAAACTCTCTTTTATAAACTGCATGAAAAAGATATGATATTTGTCCAAGTTTATGTTGACGATATTATATTTGGTTCTTCTAACGAAAACTTGTGCAAAAGATTTGCTAAGTTAATGCAGAGCAGGTATGAAATGAGCATGATGGGTGAGCTGTCATTCTTTCTTGGATTACAAGTAAAGCAAAAGGAAGATGAGATTTTTATTTGTCAATCAAAGTACGTAAGGGATCTTCTGAGAAAATAAAGTCTAGAAGATTCTTCACCGGCAAAAACCCCAATGCCAACAGCCACCAAGCTTGACAAAGATGAAACTGGTAAGAAAGTTGACATCACAAGATACAGAGGTATGATAGGCTCATTGTTATATCTAACTGCTAGTAGACCCGATATAATGTTTGCAACCTGCTTATGTGCAAGGTTTCAATCTGACCCAAAGGAATCTCATCTTATAGCCGTAAAACGAATTTTTAGATATCTGAAGGGTATACCAAATCTTGGAATTTGGTACCCTAAAGATACAGGTTTTGACCTAATAGGCTATACAGATTCAGATTATACAGGGTGCAGGATGGATATGAAAAGTACGTCTAGAAGCTGTCAGTTTCGAGGAAGACGGTTGATCTCCTAGTACAGCAAGAAACAGCACTCAGTGTCTACTTCGACAGCCGAAGCAGAATATATTGCAGCAGGTAGCTGTTGTGCACAGATCTTGTGGATAAGGAATCAGCTAAATGACTATGGACTTGCGTTGAACAAAATCCCAATTTTCTGTGACAACACAAGTGCTATAGCCATTTCCAACAATCCTGTACAACATTCGCGAACCAAGCACATTGACATAAGGTATCATTTTATCCGAGAGCATGTCATGAATGGAACTGTGGTGCTACATTTTGTACCCACAGAAGATCAACTAGCCGACATCTTCACGAAACCACTTGATGAATCCACTTTCTCAAAGTTGGTTAGTGAACTAGGGATGTTAAACAATGGCTAATTTTTGATAGCTAGGAATTAATTTAAACTCATAAATATTAAATGTTAATATTTAAAGAATTTATGAGACTTGAATTAATAAAATCCTAGGGCTTATGAATTTTTGAAAAATTATCTTAAGTCTAAATTAATATTCTTAAAAGATAATTATTTCAACTTAAACATTATTTTAGTTTATGTTATTTTATTTTATTTTTAATTATTATTGCACATATATATAAATGAGTATGTTCTTAATTAATCAATTAATTTACTCATTAAATTAATTCAAACTTGATTTAATTTAATTCCTAAATTAATTAGAACAATAAATAATGTAAATATTTACTATATATCTTTAATAATTTATAAGCTTGTAAATACTTATTGTTATTTTTAATTTTAATTAAATCTAAAAATGAAATAAAATTATTGAAATTTTATTTCGAATTTATAATTAATTAATTCATTTTTTTAACTCGACATTACTTTTTAATAGAAAACTCGGCATTACTTTTTGACAAGAACTCGGCATTACCTTTTAAAAGCTCGGCATTATTTTTTAAAAGTAATACCCAGTCTTATAAAAAAAAAGTAATACCGAGAATAATAAAAAGTAATATCGAAGTTTTTCTTAAAAAAGTAATAACGAAGTTTTTTTTTAAAATAAGTAATACCGATTGTTTTAAACAAAAAAAAGTAATGCTGACCTTTAATATACAATACCAGTTCAGTTATATATATACACACACGCTGTTATATATACACACACTCGAGCACAACATTATTTTCTTAAACCCTTGCGATTTTGAACATTCAACTGCAAATCAGTTGCTTATTCTTGTTGATTACAAGCTTTTGCTTGCTTATTACTGACAAAACTTGAAAAAATCAGCTAAAACTCTGCCCGATTTTCATTAAATATCAAGTGACTGTTCGTATTTTTGGACAAAATTGAAGCTTTGTGATTTCTGTGATTAAAGAACTGCTGTGTAATTTTTAACTGATTGGAATCGACTTGGTGTATTAATAGCAATTAGGGTTTTAATTTTTCTGTGTAATTTTCGTAGTTTTGAACTTGTAGTTGTTATTTTTAAATTGCAATCGCACTTTGTAATTTGTTTAATTGTAATAGTTCAAATTAAAATGGCTGATAATTGTGAAATTGTCAAGACTAATTTTGTAGGTTCTTTTAACCCAGTGAACTGTTCAATCGAGAGGTTTCGACCGTGGATCGTTTTTTTAAATGAACACTCACTAATTAGTACAACCATTACACTTGATACCCCTCTAGTCGTTGATGCACTAAGGGTCTTGTACTGGACCGCTTCTAACATAACAGTTGGAGAAAGAGTACAATTTTCCTTCACCATTAGAGAGAATGAGTATATGGTGACTAAAGATGATTTAAATAGAATTTTAGGATTTCCAACTGAAGATTTTATTGACCCTCCAACTACTCCAGAGTTAATTAATTTTTTCCAAGCCATTTTATATCAAGGGGAAATGAATTTGGTCAAGATGAACAAATCCAAGCTGGTTAGTGAATAGAACTACTTCTTTGATACACTGGCCAATGTATTTTCACCAACGACGAAAGGGAACTTCAACAATCTCTCCTCTCTTCTACAAATCATTGGGTATTCTGTGGCCCATAATAGGAGGATAAATTTTGGAAGAATTGTGTTAGCTGAAATTATCAGGAAGATGGGGACACTAGAGAGCATGGAACAAATTGTACTATGCTATTATCCAAGATTCTTAATGCTATTTATAAATGATCTTGTTTCAGATGAGGATAAGGCTCTGTTCCAGAACAGCAGAATAGAGATTTCTCCCACCTCTCAGAAAAATCTTTTCACAAGGTTGGGGAATAATGATAAGTTCCCTAACATACCAGTTGTGATGCCTCGATATATGGGTGAGATCCTAGATCAAATTTAAAATCCAGAACATGCTCAATAGGCAGAGCTAGAGCCACAGCAGGAAGAGGAAATGCAAGTGGCTGCGCAGCTATTGGTCGAAGCTGCTAATCAAGCACAACAGGAAGTAAATGAACAACAGGTACTATCCCATACCCTGGGTTCTATTTTCCTTCCTATAAATATATGTAGTCCACTTGTAGATTTATCTGTAGCAGACTATGATGGTGTTCTTACACTCCAGGATATCAGCTACGAACCTGAAAAGACACAGGTTCTGTCCCAAGCTGAATTAGAGCCTCAAACAGTTTCTCCTTCATCCTCTTCTTTGGTACAAGTCAGAAAAAGGAAGAAACCTGCCAGAATAATTAGGGGTCTTGTGCTCATGTGAGTGAACCCGCAGCTCTGTCTCCTCCTTCTAAAAAATCTAGATTTGAACCTGAGACAACTGCAGCCTCAACCTATTCCGGTCAATGGGATATGGATTTTGAAATGGCCATCCAAGATTCTTTAGATACACTTACTCAACCAGGTGATCTAATTAGCTGCTCGGCTACAGCATCAGATAGTGAGGAAAACACACTGCTAGCAATCACACTAGCAGGACCTTCACTTGAAGAAATACAAACACAGGAGGGCACATTTGTTGAAGAAAATGTTTTTACTAAAAACTCGTCGGATGCCACCTATGTTGTGGACCATGACATTTTCGATGCAGTGAAGCATCAGATACCCTCCGAGGTACTAAGGAGCACCACAGACTCTCAAGAGCCTGTCATTACATTGTCTAAGGTGGTGACTCCGCTGGATTTCTTTCATTCAGTTCTCTTACGAGAAGGTCTCGAATCCACTAGTGGGTTTGAGAGGCAACCACTCTTTAGAGGGAGATGGGGCTCCATTTACGGAGCAGCTATGTAAGTAACGGAGCCACTTCAAGTCAAACTTGTTGAGGACGCGCCTTCACAGGCATTAGAAGAGCATTACGACTCTTCAAAAGCTATTGTTGTATTTACAAGTACATCATATGGAACTGGAGAGGAGCTAAACACTAGTGATGTGAGGCAAACACAAAGTGAAACACATGCACAGAGTGACAGTGAGCTAAACAGGAGTGCAGGTGAGTTGAGTGCACACATACACAGTGAACTATTATCCAAAATGGAAGGTCTCCAGAAGGAAATGCAAATTGTTCAGGCTGAGTTGGTAAAAGTTAAAGCACAAGCAGAAGAGAAGTCTACATCTGCCTCTGTAACACAATAGCTGACAATTATGCGAAACGATGTTGAAAGTGTCAAGTCATCTATACTTCTAAAAACTCAAAATATCCAGGATGCGCAGAATCTTATTGCTGAAGATATGAAAGAAGTGAGCAAATTACATGAAAGAATTGATGACGTTGAGAAATGTTTAACCCTCACAATCATTGAAAATGAAAAGATTTCTACTCAACGCTTCAACAAACTGGATGATGGCATGACGCATCTGAATGAAGGAATGAAGCAAGTCTATCTGACTATGCAGAAATTGATGACATCTTTTGAAGCCTCTAAAACTCAAGAGGATCCCTCAACTAAGGGGGAGAAAACAAAGGAGAAAGTAGCTGGAGATGAAGGGGCTACTGCTCAATATAAAGTGAAAGCTAAGCTGTATTCTGATGAAGAACAATTTCAATCGTTTGATCCAGAACCAGAAGAACAGTATTATGCTCAAGAACAATTCATTGATGAAGTGCTCATGATGAATCAAACATTCCTGACCACTGTACAGCTGATGAAGAAGCTGCTTTTGATAAGGAATTTCTATTTCCAGAAGAGAAGGAAATTGATCCTGCCTATGAAGAGGCCATAAAGAAATTGAAAGAGGACATCAAAGTAAGCAATACTAGAACAGAAAATATGAAAGCTCTGGTCAAAGAGAAAATACAGACAGAAAGGAAAGAAAGCCAAGAAAAGCAAAATTTGTGGGCTATAGCTGTCAAAAAGAAGAAAGAAGATGTGCGATTGAAAATAGGGAAGAAATGGGATACTGCCAGAGAAATCATGGATAAACTTCAGAAAGGACCGTTTGAAGATTACAAGTTACAATTTCTAATTGAAAGCCTGAAGATTCAAATGACTGTCTGGATAACTTCATGAAAGCAATCAAAGAAGAAGTTGACTACATCACTGTGATTGTGGATAACATTCTAGATAACTGGCAGATTCTGTTGTACACTCACAGGAATGGCACATTCAGGGTCTCTATGGAATTCTTTCGTCAAAGATATCTATCTGTAATCTGAACGTTAATGAACAGAGTCAGAAGAAGTTCAGAAGAAAACGAAATTTTAAGAGACAGACTTCGAGACATAGCAAGAGCTGTCAGTCCACAAATCTTAAACGACCCTCATGAGGTAAGGTTCTACAACAATAGGCTTTATCAGATTATGAAGCTGGATGAGGAGTCACTAAAGGGCTGCACAGTGAAATATATGATTGAAGTTGAAACAATGTTGAGATCCAAGGGATTCAGGTCCCAGGCTAAGTTGGATGCAGCTCAAAAGATCAGAAACTACTGCCTATCAAATATATTCAATCATACATCAGGCAGATGCATAGAATTGATTCAACTCAGCCCTATGATGTGGGAGAAGAAGTCAAGAGTCAAACTAATCTAGAAGTGGAGTGGGAATTACAACGAGCTATTAATAGAAGGAAGTATGGAGAATCCACTCAGACAGAAGTCGAAGAGGTACCAAGGACACCTGTGCACAGAAGTTCAAATTTAGAAGAAGGTGAAGTTGATACTGCAGAAGACTGAAGTCCTAGATAGGTCAAGATAGAAACAATGTTATTTTTGTTCAGTGCTAGAGGAACAACTATCTTGTACTTATCTTTTATGTATGAATCTGGAAAATTGTTAAATATAAAACCAGAAATTTTGTTTATTATTTACAGTAATATCCTTTAATGACTCGGACTTGGAAGGGATATAGTTTTACCACGATGATCCTCTCGTTATAGCCCCTTTGATTGGAAATTTAGAAGTAAAGAGAGTCCTGGTGGACAATGGAGCATTAGTTGATATCTTGTTCTGAAAGGCATATGACTAGGCCTATTTGTAATAATTAGATGACAACTCAACACAGATAAGAAATAGTAGTAAATAATAAATATCAAACAGGAATCAAGACAAAGACAGTCAACTAGTCACAAGGAATCCTAGTATCAGAAGTACTCAGTTGAAGCTACTACTCAACACTGGAAGAAGTTCATTTATTTGTTCAAGCGTCAGTAAAATTAAATAAAGTAGTAATTCAAAAGAATTCAGAAGATACAGAAGATTTTAAAGTGGCTACTACATGAAGATTCCAGAAGAAAAAGAACAAAAGAGGGAAGACGGAAAAGCAGAAGGCCACAACTTTAAATGTTAAGAATGGAGAATATTTATTGGTTTGATACAAATGAATCAGACAGTACATTTGTGTATCAATAATAAAATATTTATTCTTCATTTTAGCTAAAGTGGTTTCAAGATAAAAGTCAAAGAAGAGTTGAGAAGACTGTGAAGCTAACTACAGAGTTATACAAGTCAGATAATATTTTAATTCTACTAATCAAATGGAAGTTAATTATTTAATTAAATTAATTCAAGTTGAATTTAATTTAATTTATAAATTATTTAATTAAATAAAGTAGAATTAATTTACTATAAAAGATTAAGTTAATATTACTTTTAATGTAATTCAAATTACTTTAAATAAAAAGTAATACCGAATTACTTTAAAAAGTAATACCGGATTACTTAAGTTAATATTACTTTTAATGTAATTCAAATTACTTTAAATAAAAAGTAATACCGAATTACTTTAAAAAGTAATACCGAATTACTTTAAAAAGTAATACCGAGTACCTTCTTAAAAGTAATACCGAATTTTGAAAAGTAATGCCCAGCAATTTCAAATGTAATACTAGGCTTATTTCTCAGAATAAAAAGGTAATGCTGAAAAGTAATGCTAAGCTTTTCCAACCTCTATAAATATGAGGAGATCACTTCTCATTTCTGTTGATAGAAAAACAGTTCAAATTCAGAAATTTGTCTGCATTGTAATATTCACAGATTTCTGTGCAAGTTTGGAATATAATTGTTAAACTCGAACAATTCATGTCAAAATCGTTCTAAGCTTTTAAACAGTTATATAAACTTTCTACTTATTAATTTTATAATACTTTTCAAGTTAAAATTATATCTTCTACTTGAACGGTATTTCATTTCAATTAATATTTTGTGTGAATTTAAAATAATATTTTTAAGTCCAATATTCCGCGATAATTAATAGATATTGTATTCAACCCCCCTTCTACAATATCAGGGACCAAGATGTTCTATGATACATTTGTAAAGATGGGGTATAATGATTCCCAACTAACCCCATCGGATGTTCCAATCTATGGCTTTAATGCAGTGGACTTGAAGGTGGAAGGAACCATTCAACTACCCATAACAATGGGAAGAGAGCCTCAAGAGGTCACTCAGATGCTAACCTTTTTGGTAATCAAAGCATTTTCTACATACAATATAATCATTATGAGAAAAGGCTTGCATGCTTTTAAGGCTGTTGCCTCGAGTTATTACTTGAAGGTCAAGTTCCCTATTAGAAACGGCATTGGAGAGGAAAAAGGAGATTAGAGAATGGCAATAAGTTGTTATGTGACAGCCTTGACACCCAATGGAGTCGGGGGTGCTCATATAGGACATGGACTCAAGAGAGGATGAAGAAAGAAGAGGGAAACTAGCTGAAGACTTGGTTCCAATCCTCTTAGTTCCAGGAGAACCCGAGAAGGTCACCTATATTGGGCCATCGTTAAAAGAGACTATGAAAGAAAAATTAACAAAGTTCTTGCAAGAAAATGAAGACTTGTTTGCTTGGACAACCGCTGATATGCTAGAGATTGATCCCGAACTAATTACTCACAAGCTTAACGTGGATCGAAGACAGAAAATGGTGAAGTAAAAGCAGAGAATTTTTTCCCTAGAAAGGCAAGAAGCCATAAGGAAAGAAGTGGAAAAGCTCCTAAAGGCTGGCTTTATCAAAGAAATTTAATTTCCCGAATGTGTAGATAACCGGGTAATGGTCAGGAAATCCAATGGCAAGTGGAGAATGTGTGTAGACTTTAGTGATTTAAATGATGCATGTCCAAAGGATTGCTTCCCTCTTCCGAGGATTGACACGCTTATAGATGCCATAGCAGGACATGAAATGTTAAGTTCATGGATGGCTTTAGTGGATACAATCAAATCAGGATGCACGAGGATGACATTGCCAAGATATATTTCATCACTAACTTTGGTGTATTTTGTTATCTTATTATGGTCTTCGAATTAAAAAATGCAGGAGCCACCTATCAAAGGCTAGTAAAAAAAATATTCAAACATCTCATCGGAAAAACCATGAAGGTCTACGTTAATGATATGCTAGTCAAATGCCTCGATAAGGCCGACCATATTAAACACCTAAAAGAGGATTTTGAAGTGCTCATGCACCACAACATTATGCTAAACCCTGCAAAATGCGCCTTTAGTGTAGGGTCTAAAAAATTCTTAGGAATGATGGTCTCTAAAAGAGGGATTGAGGCCAATCCTGACAAAATTAAAGCTATAATCGACATGGAACCCCCAAAGACAGTAAGGGATGTCCAGAAATTGATAGGAAGAGTTGCGGCTCTTGGAAGGTTTGTCTCGAAGTCTGGCGATAAATGTCTACCCTTCTTCCAAATATTGAAGAAAGTAAAGGATTTCGTGTGGACATAAGAAAGTCACGTAGCCTTCGAGGAACTGAAGAAATATATGGCTGAAGCTCCATTGTTGGCCAAGCTTAGTCCCAAGGACATCTTATACCTGTATTTGGCCGTATCTGATAAGGCCCTGAGTGCTGTCAATATAAAGGAAGATGAAAAGATTCAAAACCCAGTTTATTATGTAAGCAAGATCTTGCATGGAGCGGAACTTAACTACTCCAAGATTGAGAAATTTGCACTTGCCTTATTAATGGCCTCAAGAAAGTTACGACCTTACATTCAAGCACACAAAATCGAGGTATTAACTGATCAACCTCTGAGAAATATCATACACAACCCTAAGGCAAGTGGAAGATTGATAAAATGGGAAATAGAGATAGGAGAGTTCGACATCAAGTATAAGCCTCGAATGGCCAATAAAGCTCAAGCTTTTGTTGACTTCGTGGTCGAATGTACTACCAACGACCAAAAAGTTGGGGGGCAGGATATGAGGAAACAACTCAAAAAGAAGGACAAACTCCAAAAGAATATTGGGTGCTCAATTTTGATGGCACATCAAAAACAAAATCTAGTGGAACAGGCTTGGTGCTATAAAGTCCTGAAGGATTCATCATTGAGTATGCTATTAAGTTTGATTTCCCAATAACCAACAATGAAGCCGAATATGAAGCTCTGACAGCAGGCCTGGGTTTGGCCAAGTCATTAAATTCCAAACACCTCAAAGTCTGTGAAGACTCGAAGATGGTTATATCCTAAGTAAATTGGGAGTTTGAAGCAAGGGAAGAAGTCATGGTTAAATACCCCCGACTGGTAAAAGCTATAATGACTCAATTTGAAGAATGTCAGATGGAATATGTTCCCAGAGAAGAGAATATAAATGCTGATGCCTTATCAAAGTTTACCTCATCAGAAGCGGATGAACATATGGGAAGTGTCTACTTCCAAGTCTTGAAGACCCCCAGCATCAACGCAAAACTGGTATCCCCGATAAAAATGGGCAGTTGCTGGATGTACCTAATTAAAGCCCACCTTCAATCTCGATGGACGTCTTCCAATGCCATGGAAGCTAGAAAACTTACTGTGAGGGCATTAAAGTATGCTCTTATTGATGAAATTATCTATAAGAAATATGTTGTTATTCCATACTTGAAATACCTAAGGCCGGATGAAGTCCATGAGACCTTGAAAGAAGTACACGAAGGAATTTATGGCTAACACTTGGGGGGCAGAGCTTTGGCTCATAAAATCACTCGTCTTGGCTTTTACTTGCCTGACTTGTTAAAAAATTCGAATGAATATGTGAGAAGGTGTGACAGGTGTCAAAGGCATGCACCCGTCATCAGACAACCTCCTGAGATGTTGATGTCCATTATTTCCCCATCCCCTTTGCAATGTGGGGGATGGATATCCTTGGACCTTTCCCAATGGCTAGTAGATAGAGAAAGTTCATAATCGTTACAATTGATTACTTCATTAAATGGATTGAGTCTAAACCACTAGCCAAGATAACCACAAAACAAGTAGCTTAATTTTTATGAGAAAATATCATATGTAGGTAAGGAATACCACGAATCTTGGTAACGGACAATGGCACACAATTCAACAATGAAGAATTCAAGGAGTATTGCAATGATAATGACATCAATCTACGCTTAACATCTGTTGCACATCCCCAAACAAATGGGCAGGCTGAGCTAGCCAATCGAATCATCCTTGATGGACTCAAGAAAAGGGTCGAGCATTTTGTTAGCACATGGGTGGATGAGCTCTTACCAATACTTTAGGCATACAGAACTACTCATAAAGTCACTACTGACGCAACTCCATTCTTCCTGGCTTATGGAGCCGAGGTAGTGGTCTCAGTTGAAATATCCCATGTATCCCCAAGAATTAAGGACTTTGAGCCTGAGGAAAATGAGGAAGGGATGAAACTTGCATTAGACTTGATTGACGAAGTCAAAGACAGGGCTCATGCGAAGATCATTGAATATCAAAAGAAGTCATCTTTATATTACAAATTGAGGGTTCAAGAAAGGTTTTTCAGAAAAGGGGACTTGGTCCTCAGAAAGGCTGAAGCTTTTGAAATAGGCCCCAAAGGCAAGTTAGCCCCCAACTGGAAAGGTCGTACAAGATAAAACAAGTTAAGGGAGGAGGATCATACATCCTTCAAACCCTAGAAGAGGTTGAAGTGCCAAGGACTTGGCATGCCTCAAACCTGAAGATTTATTATGCTTAAAGGATTCAACTATGAGTTCTTATATTTAGTAGGAACTAAGTAGAAATAAGGTTTAATGAAACCATTAGGATGTAAGAGCTTTTCGCTACATGCAGGATTTACGTTTTATAAGGGTTGTGCCCACTTTAGCCTTGAAGGCATTATTAATAAAATCAAGCTTGGATGGCACTTTGATTCCTTTGTTTAGCCTAGTTTGGCAATCTTTGTGAAGTTCTTTTATGATAAAGGAATAAAATCAAGCCTAGATGACACTTTGACTCATTCATATTTGTTCTTTTATGCTAAAAAATTATATTTTATTAAATATGCGAAGGCATAAAAAAGATAAGAGCAAATGACTTTTCATAAATAAAAACTCTTCGGGTTTACATGAGTTAAAAACAGAAAGGAAATACGAGAAATACAGGGAAAAATAAAAGAAACTAAGAGAGGTCTTCGATATCCTCATCCTCCCCCTTCCCGGTCTTCTCTTCTTCTTCAACCTCCTTCTGAGCATTGTCCTCAGCCTCGTGAGTAGAATCAAAGACCCAATCATACTCGTACAGGGCCTCGCCACTAGACAACTCTCTTGAGCCTGTCCCTCGAGCGGTAGAAGTCAAGGCCAATGGTTGACCCATAGGACAAGGGAAGTTGTCTAGATCAAAAAGACCAGGGTGCTTAGCCAAGACGGCATCGAGGCACTTCTCCCAAGCCTGAGCACAAGTCGCCGAAAAAACCATGCGTCATGTTTATCCATGAAAGCATAGAATTCATCCGACTCCATGTACTTGTCAATCACGGCCTTCTTCCCGGACCTTAACTCTTGTAGCTCATCATGGGCCGCCACCAACTCCTGCTCCTTCTCGAGCAACTTCTTCTCGAGAACGACCATCTTTGCCTCGGCCTTGGCCTTGACCTTCCTTTGGGCCTTCTCCGAGAAGACCAAATCTTGGTCTGATGGGCCATGGTCTGAAAGTAAGTGTTGACCTATTTAAAAAGCACGACATAGTAAGAAACTAACAAAACCAAAAAGTGACTAAGTAAAAAAATGGGAAACAAATGGGCCTTACCATGGCAACAACTTGGGCCCCCCAAACTCTCCACCTCTTCTCTGTCTGTTTTCAGGACAATCTTGGCCTTGTTGACCGGAGGAATAGAATTTTACGACCAGTCGACGGAGTTCAGGGTACTCCCGAGGACGGTGTCTTGTTTTCCTAAGCCCCAACTGGGCCTCCAAGCCGTGGTCTCTAGGTTGTCCTCTTCATCAACTCGAGGCCTCTTGCATGGGGCTTTGTCGCAATGATGAAGGAACCCGGGAAGATTGGGCTTCTTAACTAGGCCTTCAAGAACCTCGTGGGCCTTTCTCATCTTGTGGGTTTCTTGATCACCCATGCCCAAATGAAAGTTAATATTTTTCGCAGCTGTAAAACAAACAAGGAAATAAACAATTGAACTCAGAAAAATCGAAAAGAACCAAGTTAAGAAAAGAAAAGTAACATTATCAGAAACATATGAAAGGCCCACGGCCTTCAAAGAAAACTCCTCCAAAAGCTTCTTGTGATGGGTCAAGCCCTTGTCCTGTCCCAAGTTAGCAATAATAAACTTTTCCTCGGGTGTTAGCTGGATCAGGCCCAGGTTCCCATCCCTGACTTTGCAAAATTTGGGCCTAAAAAGGGTACCCCAATCTCCACCTTCTCACTCCAAATATAAAAAGTCCCTTCTTCAGTGTTGATTGGAGTCAGGTAGAGATTTGTTGCTAAAGATTGGGCTCACCCCTTGCCTATGGCTTATATAGACCCAGGCCAATATATTTGATGAACTATTTTTAAACTGAAAGATACTTCTAAATACGGCTACTGAAAGGGGATAGTTTTTCCTAAGACATAAAACTATAAAACAAAGGAGGGTCCGCCATGAGTTTGGGCTCAATTGACATGGATTTATCCTAACTTCTGCAAGAAGAGGTATGCCAAGCGCACGGAGGATCCGTTGAGTGCGCATCAGCTAAAAAATCCCTTTCAACCTAATTGCAAATTCATGAAAACGGAATCTAAACCCACCTAGTAGGGCATCTCTAAAAATAAACAGCCTAGTGGGCCTCCAATGACAGGCCCGATCTCCAGGCTCGGCCAAAACAAATTTATACCCAGGAGAAAGTTTGTACAACTTTGTAAATTTATCACAATGAATCTGATTATTGAAGGTGCTAATAAACCTAGAAGCATCTAACTCGGCCTGGGTAGGGAACTCATCACGCATGGTTTGTAGAAGACCAGAAATTGAAGATAAAGTAGAGTTCACGGTAACGACGTTACCTCTTTTTGCCGCCTTGGTAAGAAATATTTGATGAGCAGCATCCTGGGAATCCGCCATGGATATTCAAAATATGAAATCTTGGAAATTGAAAAGGATGAAGATTGATCGAAAAATATTCACCGGAAATAGCCCTGGTTAAATAGCTCTAGAGTGAGATTTTGAGAGAGTTTTACTAAGGAAGTGGGAAGTGAAAGTGAAGTACTCACTTCATTGTTTTATAGCCAAGAAAAAAGGTAACTCAACCGGTTAAACCTCCTATAGCCGGTAAAAATAAAGTTCCACGTACTAATTGGGCCTAGCAAGCCTTTAGCCTAAAAATCGATGTGGACTAAAATATATTGAAGAATGAAATGAGCCAGGGCCCGTCAACTATCAAATCAAAGGGCCTATTACAATAAACGACCAAGAATCTTCAACAACTAAAAGTCAATCAATGACCCAAATTCGACCAAGAGTCCTCATCGACTAGGGTCTCAAAAATGGCCTAGAATCGACAAGGATCCTGGTCAAAAAGCGACCAGGAAACCTGTTCGATCAAGACTCAAAGGAAGCTCAGAATCGACTAGGATCCTCGTCAAAAATCGACCAAGAAACCTGTTCGACCAGAACTCCAAGGAAGCCCAGAATCGACTATAGGATCCTGGTCAAAATTCGACCAAGACCCTTGTTCGACCAGGACTCAAAGGAAGCCCAGAATCGACTAGGATCCTGGACGAAAATAGACCAGGAAACCTATTTGACTAGGACTCCAAGGAGCCCAGAATCAACCAGGATACTGGTCGAAAATCGACCAGGAACCTGAAGGGTTTCGAGGCACAAACGCAGCGTAATAAACGTGAAAAATAAATCAAAATAGCGAAACCCTCCACAGGATCCATGCAAAAACAAAAGATTTAATTCGGAGATAAAGAATAAATACCTTTAGAAGCTTTAACAGTTCATTAGTGGAAGATTAATGGAGGTCCAAAGCTTGTTTAATCACCACGAATCCCGCTCTCGCGATCTACGCTCTACGATATCCACACGAACATTTTTCATGAAGAATTGATGTGTACTAGCATCCGAAAACTGCCCATCTCTCTCTATCTTCCTCTTTTCTCAAAACGGCTAGGGTTTTAGTAAAAATATGTCTCATTTATTAAATCAGCCCATAAAGAGATTATATAGAGAGAGGGATTAGTTTTCTAATTATAATCCAATTATAATTAATACTAATCCAAAATTCTAAATTATTTAATTAAGTCTCACTTAATTAATTAATTATTAATTTTGGAATTAGTTTAAATAATTCATTTATTATATTTATATAATTAATTAAGTCATATTTAATTAATATCATAAATAAAATAAATTACTTATTTAATTTAAATTCATAATTTAAATTATTTCTCCTTCAAGCGTTCTTTGTGTGTGACCCTGTAGGTTATTATTATGTTGGCAACAATTTTAATATCTAATTAAAATTGTAAACAATGAGCGGCATCTAGTAATACATCATTGCTACCCAAGTAATAATAATAAATCGGTGATTCGATTAAGCCTTTCGTGAATAATGTTCCATGTAATATAATCCATTTAATCTTCATATTATAGATTAAACTCAAGGCATGTCTCGTGTAATTCTCTTCATAATTTAATCTTTATTTTCTTGATCGATGAGTAGACTATTAAAATCAAATCAACATTTGAGCACGGCCGTGCATTTCATAGTCTCACTCAAACAAGAGGCCAATAATATCACTCCTATGATTAAGAGGATTAAATCCCATCTAGATCATTCATATTTCTCATACGATTCATAATATACCCAATGTCCACTTTTATCATCACCCGGTCAAATGTAACTTTTAATATAATCAAAGTATATTAATTCTCGTATAGAAATATAATGATTTCAGGTCTAAGGATCATTACACCATTATCATAGTGAGAATTACTTATGACACTTATTTAACATGTAGAATCTCACGGCGGGTCATTCCAGTGCCATGCATTGAGACATGCACTTATGTTCTTGACTTTAGTATCACCATACCTATGACCAATGAGATGTGGTCATCTGTCAAGAAACATACTAGTCTTTGTGCATTATTATTATCCTTAAATAATAATACTCGACTAGGGAATTTTAGGAATAAGATACTATTCATATAATCTCATTTTTTAAGTCACGTACATAAAGATATATAATACGTATCAAAATTCCAAGGATATTTATTATGCTTTCAATTTATTACGCAGTAAATAAAACATAATAAATAAATAATAATCAACATAACATAATCCTTAATAATAAATATTTTTCTTAAAATATAAAAAGTATTGTCTCTAGAACACAATTACTAACAGAACCCTCCTCGACTAGGTTTCCTAAAAAGGCCAAGAAACGACCAGGATCCTGGTTGAATTCGACTAGGATTTCTGGTCGAAAATAACTCTGAAAAAATGCTATAAAAAATCATTAAAAATGATTTAAATAGAAAATAAATTATGGAAAATTCTTTATAAGTAGAAGAAAATTCCTAAACATTATGAAAAAATACTTTTGGGTACAAATAAATTATGAAAAATTCTCTATAAATAGAGGAAAATTCTTAGAAATTAAGGAAAATACATGTGGGCACAAATAAATTATGGACAATTCTCTATAAATAGAGGAAAATTTCTAGAAATTAAGGAAAAATACATGTGGGTAAAATAAATTATGGAAAATTCTATACAAATAGAGAAAAATTCCTTGAAATTAAAGAAAAATACATGTGGGTACGAATAAATTATAAAAAATTCTTTATAAATAGAGGAAAATTCTTAGAAAGTAAGGAAAAATACCTATGGATATAAATAAATTATGGAAAATTATCTATAATTAAAGAAAAATTCCTAGAAATTAAGGAAAAATACTCGTGGGTACGAATAAAATTGTGGGAAATAAAGGAAAAATTCATAAATGTCTAAGAAGACAAGATGAATTCTAGCAAAATATAAGAAGCTACCAAGACTAACTTCAACGACAAAGTCTATGGACCTTAACTTCTACAAAGTGTTGCACGCTTTACAGAAGTTGGGGGGCAAGTGATATGAGCGAAAAGTAAGCCCAAAAGACACAATTAATTTAGCATTAATTGGACCTAGTTTGGTCCCAAAGGGAGACCCATTTAATGAAGCTCGAAACCCTATTAAATTCATAATTAATTAATTAGCTAAATATATAACTAATTAATTATGTCCAACTACATTAAAACGACTCCAAAGAGTAACCCACAAGACACTTCAATCAATAAGGAAACCTATTCCTACATGGAATCCACTTCTATCACAAGAAGGATACAGAATCCTTCTAGGAAGTGTCTTACCTCTCAAGGTTTCTAAACCTACTATAATTCTTAGACTCTCTACGTCTATATAAAGGGTCTAACCCCTCATTCTTAGAACTACATTTTGGCTTGATTCTCAATGTGCTTGAGATACATAGGCATCTTGTGATGGCAGAACTAAGTTGCGAAATACATGCTCAGCCATTAAATTTCGATAACCTCCGACACACATCGCAATAACTGCACCCTAGTTTTTATTCCATAGTTATTGTATTTCTGACTTTCTTTTAAGTTCCCCTTCTCTATTCTATGACTTGAAGAATGTGAAGCTGCCACATGGATGTAAAGAAGAAAGTATATCTAGTATTTTAAGAAGCTACTTGCTTGGTGGCTCTCCAAAAGCCATCATTCTTACAACGATGCCTCTGGTATTTAAAGAATAAATTATCCAAGTAACTCGGTGAATATCTTGTTTTATTTCTTATAGCCAGAAATAGTGCATGTAGCTTTTATGAAATGGAGGGAATATATTTCAAGTCCTGAATTGCTTTTGTTGAGTATGTAGTAAAGTTAAGGGTATGAACTTTTCCAACTAAGTTTATGGTTTAAAATACTTTTTAATTGCTAAGGTTCCGTGTGTTTCCCAAGGCAAATCCATGTTTTCATTTGGCCTACATACAAAAATGAAGAAATGCTCTCAACTTGCAAATCAAATTGCTAGAATCCGTTTCACCGCAACTCTGTTTATCTAGAGATAGGATCCATTAACTTTTAAACTTTTAGAATATGTCTTGGCTAGTGCAAACTGATTGATGTGCACACCCTACGAAATTAAATATCCTTGGTAAAATTTATGGGTTTCAGTAATTTCTTTTATCCTTCATGAAAATAGAGCTTTACTTGTGTAGGTATATTTCACAGGTGAACAAACAGATAGATGGACATGTAAATCGATGTGAAATAATTAATTTTAAACATTGTGGAGAAGATGAAGATGGAGTCTGGGAGGGTAAAACAAAAAGATTGTCGGAGTGGAGAAAGGCGACAATCAAGATTACTTTATCTAGGTTAGAGAGAGGGGGCAAGTAATTTGAGTTCAAAGGCTAACTTGTGTACTAGTGTTTTAAACTATGTTTCTACACATCACTACTGAAGCATATCAGCTTGCTAGGTGGTGTCTTGCTGCTATAGAACTGACAGCTAACTACGAAGATATACTTCTTAGCAAAGTATTCTTGCCTAGTATTCCAGAAATTGATAAGAATGACTAATTTCATATATTCAAATGCTCTACTGATGTTATGCACAATGGTTTATAATTTACTGAACTAGCTTTGTGAAAAATTATGTTAAAAACTTAATATATCATATGAAGATACATTTGTTACTAATATCAGTGAGATATATTTCAGCCAAGTTTCTGTTTTTTTTCAGAAAACCATGATTCCTTGTACAACGGCAGCTTTTGTGACAACTCAAAATGCGGTAGTAGAAGAGCCCTTGATAGCTCCAACAAAGGCGTTAGTTGATTTCGGAAATTTAAATGACAGTGTGTGTTTTAGACATGTCGTGTTGAATTCAGAAGTGCACGATGACAGGATAATTAGACATGTTGGTGCTCGAGTTGAAGGGACACTTAATAATCAGGTGAGCTATTCCGGGGAAAATAGTGATATTGGGTTATGGCGGGGTCATGAGGTTAAATCCGAGTTTGTAAGTCTCCTCAACCACATAATGAATAACTACCCAGTAACCTTTGAACACTTTGCCACCAAAAACAAGGAGTTCTGTATAATGAAGCTCAATATATTGTGCACTAGGGTGAATAACTTCACCAAAATCTCTACGACCGAGGTTGATATTGAGATGATTTTAGAGTACAGGGATGTATATGATGGCTTGCAGAAATTTGGATTCAACATAACTTGGCATGTGAGTCGTCTAAATTACGTAGAGCAGCTCCGGTTTTCACAGCCCCTACTTTCTGAGCTTCATGCGATTGACTGTCATATTGATGATGCAAAAAGAAAATTACAATATTTGCTATTTCATATTGCTGACACTAAAATTAAATTGTAAAATCTGCAAACTCTTCGTTCTGAAACGATGCAAGAGATTCAGAAAGCTTTTGGAACTATGGGTACAAACCTTGTTGTTGGTTGCATCGAAAATGATTTATTGCCCAGTCCTTATTTTCAGGGGATTTAGTTTTAGTTAATTAGTTGTATGTTTTAGAGTTGTTTGGATGCCGTATTGTCTTGTATCCTCGAAACTCAAGTACCCTGCTTATGGATTTTGTATAGACCTGTTCTTGGTCTTTGGTTTCTACAATATTTGCCCCGAAAGTGTTTGCATGCTTGTCTAGTATCTGGTAAGATGTGTCACTTCACGTGAAAATTTGCGATCATATATTAATATGCGCTGTGTAATATTGTTATTGTTTTATCTCCTACTCCTAGATACCTTGGAATTTCCGACCTTATAGGTTGCATTCTACATTCTATAACTTGAAGGTTGTGAAGCTACCACACAACATTGGCACATGTGTTTTTGGACAACTAATGCTTCATTTTATTGTGTTGTATCTGTAGGTGAGTTGAAATTTGAATGCATTCAAAATAATCAGCAGCTTGTGTATGTCTAATTAGATTTTGAAGCCTATGTTTATAAATAATTCATATTTTTTTCAATATTTTAGCTATATTTTAATAATTCAGAATTATTATCATAACGTGAAAATATATTGAAAAATTATGTGAAACTAATTATAATAACTGCCCCTGCGCTGCCACAGTCAGTCTCATCATGTACGGCAAGATGCGGGAGTTGGTGGCAATTTTGGTATAAAACGTTGATGACCTATAAATTTTCCTCCTTGCGGCCCAAGCCTATGGTCAACGACCCTTCGGGAAGTCCCTTACGACTTAGTTTCTACGGCCCTCCGTGATTATCAAACCAAACTAGAAGACCTACTCTAACAATCGAAGGGCTGAAACCTGTATCAATGATTCAGGTAGCTTAGTCACTCTACACCCCTTATAAATTTACCAAGTGAGCCGCTATAGCTCCATCGAGTTAGTAGACCTAGAACCTATCACTAGAGCGACATGTGTCATCCTCTAAAGAGAAGGAGAAAATGACTCATAAAACGAGGAAGAAAAAAGAGAGAGAGGAAAAGGAAAAAGAAGGATTAAGCACACATAACGACACACAAACACATACCTAGAAACACAAACAAATTCTCTTCATGACAATCACCATGATCGCTACGGATTGTATGTAAAAATCCTATGGCCATCATTTGGTGCCGCCGCCGGGGACGGTAATCCTTACCACCACACCATAACGAAAAACCTAAATCAAACCATCGTAGAGCTCACTCGTTAGAACCAAGAACACTAACCTTTAAAAATCACCATAACCGAAAAAGAAAACAAGATGAGTTATGAGTCCAATAATAACCCTTCATCACCAAGAAGTATGTCCATATCACCCCCATTATCACTAAATCATCAATAATTTTCGAATCAAAGGGCTCAACAAAGGTACATACAGGAACAGATGGACCATATTACGACCCAAATGGCAAGAAACTATTACGGAGGCCCTAATCCTTCTTTCGAACCATCTGACAGGCCTTCTGGGTCAAGAACAAGATCTCTTCGGCACAGTTCCAGTCGCCACCAACTTAGTACCTCTTCATCCTCTCATGGATATAGTCATCGTGCTAGCTCTGGGTCGGAACAAACAGAATTTTATTAGGGGAAACCTTCCCCTAGTTGTTCTCAAAGATCTTGTTAGGTCCCGGAAGTATTGTAAAAGGGAGGTTGAATGCGATACTCATAACAATTTAAAATTCTTTTTAGAATTTACGGAATTAAATTATTGTTTTTGCCGAGGGTTCAAGTCCTTGTAGTGTTTGAGAGGCTGACTTACTAGCTTTTTATTTTTATGATAAAACATTTAAGATCTAGAAAATTAGCAAGTAAGTAAACAAGATTCATGTTAAATACGTATATTGAACTTGAATGGGTTTACAATATTCGGTAGAATAAACCATAATTCCTAGAACAAATTTGATATGAATTGTTCTACTTAAGGAATTAACTTCAAACCAATACAAAAAGTCTGTGAATATGACAATCAAACAAATTGCTGAATTTGACTATTTTTCTACTTCTGAATTATACAACCTAAATTAGTCTCCAATACCTAATCCAAAATCAATTCAGATTGAGTCCAAAATCCGGCAGCACTTCGAGAGATTTGAACGAATTAATCAGAAACCAGCAAGTAAATAAGCTTAAACAACAACTACAAGCAACTGATTACAGTTGAATAAGAGATCAAAATTGAAAGTTTTGTAAAAGTCCGCTAAAGTTCTGTGCGAGTGTGTGTATCTGCGTGTATATATATCTGTTAAACTGCTTATATGAAGTTGTATGACTTTTAAATTAGGCTGGTCGGTATGACATTTTAAGAACACAGTTCGGTATGACTTTTAAAAAGTCATACCGAGATTTTTGATTAAATATTGGCGGTATGACTTTTTAATAGAAGTAAAATAAAAAATAAAAAATAGATTAGCATTTTTTTAAAATATTTCGGTTTGACTTTTATCAACACAATTCAGTATGACTTTTATTAACTAAAAGTCATGCCAATTTTTGAAAAAAAAGTCATGCTAAACTAAATGTCATACCGAAATTCTTTTAAAAAGGACATTCTGAAATACATTAATAATTATTAATATATGTCAACCAAACAAATATAAATATATATTATTAATTGTACCAAAATTTGAAATAAAATAATTAAAATCTTATTAGAATTTTTAGATTTAATTATTAATAATAATATAATAAATATTAACAAGCAATAATAATTTGAAAATAATATAATAATTTACATAAAAAGATTAAAATATTAGATATAGGCCCTGTTTGGCAACTACTTATTTCCGGAAATAAACTCTTATTTCCGGAAAAAAATAGGTATGTATGTACTTTTTCTGAAAATAAGTAACTTGTTTTTTATTTTGAAAATAATATTTGGTTTTAAAATTCTAAAATAAATATTTATCTTTAAAAAAATAAGAAAATATGTTAAAAAATATGAAATAAGTAACTTATTATAAGTTTAAGGAACCTCAAACGGCCACATAATATTATAAACAAAAATAAGTACTTATGATATACTTGAAATAATTATCTATTAAGATTATTAATTTATTTTAAAGATAATTTCTCCAAATATTCAAGAGTACTAGGATATTGTTGATTCAAACTTCATAAATTCTTTAAATATTAACATTCAATATATATGAATTTAAATCAACTCCTAACGATCAAAAAGTTTGCCATTGTTTCACATCCCTAGTTCACTAACCAATTTAGAGAAAGTGGATTCATCAAGTGGTTTCGTGAAGATGACGGGAATTTGATCTTCTGTGGATACAAAATATAACACCACATTTCCGTTCATGACATGTTCTCGGATAAAATGATACCTTATGTCAATGTGTTTGGTTCGAGAGTGTTGTACAGGATTGTTGAAAATAGTTATAGCACTTGTGTTGTCGCAGAGTATTAGAATTTTGTTCAACGCAAGTCCATAGTCATTTAACTGATTCCTTATCCACAAGATTTATGCACAACAAGTACCTGCCGCAATGTATTCTGCTTCGATTATCGAGCTAGATACTGAGTGTTGTTTCTTGCTGTACCAGGAGATCAAGCGATGTCCTAGAAACTGACAGCTTTCAGAAGTACTTTTCCTATCCATCCTCCATCCTGCATAATCTGATTAGCCTATTAGTTCAAAATCTGTATCTTTAGGGTACCAAATTCTAAGATTTTGTATATCCTTCAGATATCTAAAAATTCGTTTAACGACTATAAGAAGAGATTCTTTAGGATCAGACTGAAACGCGTAGATAAGCGTTGCAAATATTATGTCAGGTCTACTTGTAGTTAATATAATAATGAGCCTATCATACCTCTATAGCTTGTGATATCAACCTTTTTACCAGTTTCATCTTTGTCAATCTTGGTGGTTGTAGACATTGGGGTTTTTGCTAGTGAAGAATCTTCTAGACTGTATTTTCTCAGAAGATCTCTTACATACTTTGATTGGCAAATAAAAATCCTATCTTCCTTTTGCTTCACTTGCAGTCCAAGGAAGAATGACAACTCACCCATCATGCGCATCTCATACCTACTCTGCATCAACTTAGCAAATTTTTTCCACAAGTTTTCATTTGTAGAATCAAATATAATATCGTCAACATAAACTTGGACAAATATCATATCTTTATCATGCAATTTATAAAAAAGAGTTTTATCTATGACACCTCTAATAAAACCATTTTCAAGTAAAAACTCAGAGAGAGTGTTATACCATGTCCTCGGTGCTTGCTTGAGTCCATAGAAGGCTTTGAATAGAAAATATACAAAATCGGTAAACTCTGGATTTTCAAAGGCAGGGGGCTGCTCCAAATATACTTCTTCTTCTAACTCTCCATTTAGAAAGGCACTCTTCACATCCATTTGATAAACTTTGAAATTGGAGTGTGCTGCGAATACTAGAAATATTCTGATAGCTTCAAGTCTTGCAACTGTGCGTAGGTCTCATCATAATCAATTCCCTCTTCGTGGGAGTAATCTTTGCCACCAGTGTGGCCTTGTTCCTTGTAACAATGCCATCACCGTCTAATTTATTCATGTATACCAATTTTATGCTAATTATGGATCTGTCTTTTGGCCTGGGTAGTAGTATCCACACTTCTTGTCTTTCGAACTGATTGATCTCTTCTTGTATGGTAAGAACCCAATCTGGATCAGTTAGTGCATCTTTAATTTTCTTTGGTTGTTCTTGGGATAGAAAAACTGAAAATAGACATTCATTTAAAGTTGCACTTCTAGTTCTAACCCTAACATCTGGATCACCTATGATCAATTTAAAAAGTTGATCTCTGGTCCATATCATTTTCCTTGGTAGGTTTGACCTTGATGATTCACCTTGGTATTAATTATGATGTTGTGTTCTGCCAATAGATCCACCATCTCCCCCTGAGTTATTGCTAGGATGACTTGTTGATCCACCACTGGTATTAGTAGTATCTCTAGCATTTCCAATATTTCCACCACCATTACCTGGATCATCATCATCATTATTGCCATTATCATGTCTTATTGAAGCCTCTGGTTCTTCTTTGTCATCGGACTGTGAGTCTAGATAATTATCAAATTTTAATGATTCATAAGGAACTTTAGTTTAGATACTTGGGAGTTTAGTGTCATCAAATATAACATTGATATTTTATTTTACTTGGTACTGATCAATTATGTACACCTTATATGCTCTTCTTGAATAACCGACAAAAATAGCTTCGTGTGCCTTGACCTCGAACTTGTCATGATGTTCATCTCAATCTTTCAGCACATAACATTTGGCTCTAAATACATGAAAGTACTTGATTGTTCGCTTCTTTCCAGTCATTAATTCATAGGGAGTCTTCATATGATCTTTGTTGATTAAAGTTCGATTCTGGGTATAACATGCCGTATTTACTGATTCAGCCCAAAAGTAGATAGGTAACCTTGATTCACTTAACATAGTTCTTGCAACGTCAATCAGGGTTCGATTCTTCCTTTCTACAACTCCATTCTATTGCAGAATTCTTGGTGCTGAGTATTGTCATGTTATCCCCTTGTTTGAGCAAAAGTTATTTAGAATTTCATTCTTGAATTCTGTTCCATTATCTGACTTTATTACCCAGACTACTAGCTTTGAATCTAACTCAATTAACTTGACATGATCAATCACCAATTGTGGAGTTTCATCCTTTGTGTTCAAGAATAAAACCCACATGTATTTGGTGTAGTCATCCACAATCACTAAGGCATACCTCTTCTTTGACATTGACATAATATTAACTAGACCAAATAAATCCATGTGTAGCAGTTGAAGTGGTTCAGTAAAGTTTGTAGTGTATGTGCCTTTGTGACCTGCTTTCTTTGACTTTCCTTTTTGACATGCCTCACACAACCCTTCTTGTGAAAATTCCATCGGAGGCAGTCCTCTCACTAAATCCCTCTTGACTAGAGAGTTCATTGTTTTTAAATTTAAATGTGAGAGTTTCTTATGCCATAGCAAGCTTTCTACTGATAAAGCCTTTGAGTAAAAAAAATTTGCTTCATCTTCAGTTCCTGAGTTGAGATTGGCTACGTACAAGTTTCCTTTCCTTACTCCATTTAAGGCTAGTTTGCATCCTTAGTATGAGTTATTAAACACTTTTTCTTGATAAAGTTTACTTTATATCCTTTACACAGAACTGACTGACACTGAGAAGATTGTGTTTAAGTCCTTCCACTAAAGAGAAATTTTCAATGATAACATTTTCAGCATTTAACTTGCCATATCCCGTAGTCATTCATTTGCTGTTATCTCCGAAGGTTACGATTGAGCAAACTCTTTCAACCACATCTGATAGCAGTCATATGACTTGAAGATCCGTTGTCCAGGATCCATACAACCTGGTTTACCTATTTAACTCCCTACAATCATTAAACGGTTAACTCTTTTTCGGAGCCCAAATTTGTTTGGGCGTATTATACTTAAAGTATTGACCTTTGTGAGCTTTGACAACAGATCTCTTTTGAACAACAACATTATTTACCTTGACTGTTCTTACCTTCCTATAGACAGTCTTAACAACTTTCTGTTTAGACTTCAGAACATATGTTTCCTTCTTGACAATTGAAGGAATCGAAGTCTTGGATTTCACAAATTTATTATTGATGTGTTGTATAGGTGTCATGTTATTTTTATTTGCAAGCATACTTTTAAAATATGCAGACATAACATTAAAAGCACATAACATATAATTTTCAACACCACATGGTTTATGGAATGCATCAATAATGAGCATGTTATTCAAAATAGTAAATGTCTCAACAGTTTCTACTTCAACTTTATCAACAGTTTTAAAGTTCTCAGTAGAATGATATATGTTGTTAATATTCCTACTATTAACAAACTTATTAGGTCTGTTCAGATTATTCTTTAAGTTTTTAGCACCTATACCAGGATTGGGGGAATCAGAAGTTCTCACATCTTTCACTGGTATCTTGGGTGCCCATTTTTCTTTTTGGATATTAACTCTTTGTATGTCCTTAGCTTGTTCCTCTATTTTCTTTTCCTCCTCGAGGTCCTCTAATTTATAATCTCTATTGTATTCCAGATTTTCTTGGCATTTTTTCAATTCACAACGTGATTGTACATAACATAATCTAGTAATTCTACCGGTATGAGTTGGAGACTGTTATCCAGGGCTACATTTTCCCTTTCATCCTCTATGTAATCAGCCGGATCTTTAAGGAACTGTTTGTGAGGAATTACAACCCCATTTACCTCATGCTCGAGTATGACTGTAATCATGAGCTCAATACCTTTGGCCAAAATCTTTGCATATTTTGTATTGGCAGTCCCGAGAAATAACAGCATCTTATGCTTCCATAAGTTATAGTGATCTTTGTCAAACGGTGGAATTTTAATGCTAGTTACTTTTTGTGTACTCATCTTTAATAAGATTAAAAATTAAGTGTTTCAAAAAAAAATTGACTTAAAATAATTTCTGATCAAAAATAATTTTTGGGTAAAAATTATTTCGAATAACAATCATCTCGAATGTAAAATAATTTTTGATATCTATATGAGTTTCGAAATTTTTGGATTGGATCTGATATTAAAAATATCAACCAGCTCTGTTGCCAATTGTTGGTCCCTCATATTGTAGAAGGGAGGTTGAATAAAATATCTAAATTTCATCATAGAATTATGGATTTAACAATTTTACTTTAATTTCTCACGAAATATTAATTATAATGAAATAATGTTCAAGTATAAGATATGATTTTAACTTGAAAAGTATTACAACATTAATATATTGAAAGTGTAAATAACTGTTTAGAATTCTAGAATGAATTAGACATTAACTGTTTTAAAATAACAATTATTATTCAAACTAGCACAGAAAGTATGTGAATATTAAAATCAGACAAATTACTGAATTTGAATATTTTTCTCTGATACAAAATATGAAGTGCTCACCTCATATTTATAGAGGAAACTAAAGCTTGTATGACTTTTCAATTTAGGATATTTTTCAGACTTATTTAAGCCTGTATGACTTTCAGTTAACTTGTGTATAACTTTTGAAATCATTCGGTATGACTTTCTTATTATATCAGTCGGTATGACTTTTTATAATAGAAAGTCAGTATGACTTTTGTTGAACAAAAATCGGTATGAATTTTGTTAAACAGTTGGTATGACTTTTATAATAAAATGTCGGTATGACTTTTTATTATATCGGTTAGTATGACTTTTTATAACACCAAATTCAATATGACTTTTATTATAATCTAAAATGATTTATTAAAAGTCATACCAAGTCATATCTTTTATAATACATTAATTTAATTTAATTTAATTTAATTAAATAATTTATAAACTAAATTTGATTCAACTTGAATTAATATAATTAATTAAATTAATTAATTAATTAACTTTTGATAGTAGATTTAAAATATTATCTTGACTTGTATACCCACATAGTTAGCACCGAAATCTTCCCGTCTTTGCACTATCTTATGTCATAACACCACTTAAGCTAGATGATAAATATTAATTAATTAGTTGACACACAAATATATGTTTGGTACATTTGTGTCCATACTAAGATAAATATTCTTCACATTTTGACTTTAAAAGGTGTGGTCTTCTGTCCTTCTTCCGCTTTACTATTCTTCACACAAATGTATGTTTGGTACATTTGTGTCCATACTAAGATAAATATTCTTCACATTTTGCCTTTAAAAGCTGTGGTCTTCTGTCCTTCTTCCGCTTTACTATTTTTCCTCCTTTGTTTTCTTTTGTTGGAATCTTCGTATAGTAGGCACTTAAAATCTTCTGTATCTTCTAAATTCTTCTGAAACATTGCATCCTTAATTTTCACTGACACTTGAACATATAAATGAACTTCTTCCAGTGTTGAGAAACAATCTAATCAAAATACTTCTGATACTAGGATTCTTCGTGTCTAGTTGACTTTCTTCATCTTGATTCCTGTTATTATATTTATTATTTACTTTTTTTATTATCTGAGTTAGGTTGTCATGTAATTATTACAAATAGGTCTAGTCACATGTCTTTCATGCTTCTTAGTTAGGAGAGACAAACTTGAATTTACATCATTTTCGTTAAAACTTATGTCACCGAAACTTGCAGGTGACTTGAATCATGGAACTCTCATCTGCCAATACAATCTCCTCCCAGTTTGTAGTATTCTAGAACTGCTCTAGAATGTCTAGATACAATGTTGGGTTTTTCAACAAGACTTCCTTCAAGTATGAGTCAATGAGAAATCTGGTGAAACACTTGTATTGCGGCTTAGCATCAGCATCTCTAGCAATGGCGAGGAAATTGGTTTCAGGAATTACATACACTTTAGTTGCAAGGTTGGAGCTCGAAGATGCCCTTGAATAGTGTGTAGAAAGGAGAAGTGAATAAACAAATAAGTTTAGAGAGATTGAGAGAGAATTCGAATAAGACTATAGAGAGCAAAAATTTCTTTGAGTTTGCGATTATGCGTAGAAATGAAATGTTAGATCTACTTTTCTATTTATATGACCTAGACAACTCGACTAGAATTGTAATTGATTTTAAATGATCGAGAACTTAGAAAAATGAATAAAGTAGCTTTAGTAGAGACCTATCAGAAATTGACCGAGAACTCAGTATATAAGCATTTGAGAACTGTAACATTCGAAAACACAATTTGCTACTCAATCGATAACTCTATGACACAAAGCTAATCGAGAACTCGATTAGTGACTTTATCAAGAACTCACAAAAAGGTGATTCGAGAACTCTTTTTAGTGATTATTCGAGAACTCAAAAGAATTGTAACTAGTCGAGAAGTCAGAAAAAGATAACTTAGTCATAAACTCCATTTTTTGGAGATTCACTCCATTTTCACTTGGAAAAATAAAATAAAAATTTATCAAACACATTTTTAAGAGTAAATTTAAATTAAATTAATTTAATTCGGGATTAAAAAATACATTTATTAAATATTCATGCATAATTAAATATCACACTTGTTATTTAAAGATGCACAAGTATAATAAATGTTTTCAGGTTCCAAGCTACAATTTTGATTTTTCATTTATTTTAAAAGCAATGTACAACAATATGACTGACATATTTATAAGTATATATCAGTTTACTTCACTTAGATAAATCATTGAGCATTCATGTCTGTGAAGTGATTGTTGTAACAGTTAGGTAGATATATTTATTTTACCACTTAGATAGAAGAATTTAACATTCCAATCTCACTAACAAACTTGTTGAAGGTTGTTAGGAATTAGAGTTCCACAGAAGTGTACAGAGAGGGGGGGTGAATGTATACTTTAAATTTTTATATTCTTTTAATTTTGATGAATTGTTTGTTTAATGTATGTGTCTATAATCAATTCAGGAGTTTACATAAATATAATGCAGGAAATAGAGTAAACACTGAATATAATTTTCAATCTAATTTTATATTAGAATTGAACTTGCTACAATATGAAATTCAATGTGAATTTCATCTTCTTGTTCTTAGAAGATACAAGGTATGAACTTGATAAATTCAAAGATCTTGTCTAATGAAAAAAGTGCATAAGTTATATAGACAACATGTCTTTTTGGCACATGTTCTCACATGATGGAAAAAGTTCATCATCTCTCTTTTGTTTCTTCAACTCTTCATTTGTAAAGTCAAAATTTTGATTATTCATAAATTTCTTCATCTTTTCTAGGATCAACTTATCATGTACTTGTTTGACCTTTTTTCTTTTCAATTAGTTCAATGAGATTTAATATTTGACTTCTATTTCCTGAATTCAGGTGTTGATGAATTTTGAAGTGAGCAAGTTTATTTCCTCTTGACATGTACATTACATCATCTGGATTGCAATATGTCTCAGGGAGTGCATTGGGTAGAAGAGGACCCAATATTTGATTTTTCAATTCTTCATCCTCCTGAGTGACTAACTCAACTACTTTATGTAGACTCTCCAGTTCTGTAAATGACAAAGTTTGAAATAGCCCAATAGATACTTTAAAATAGCCAGACTCCATCTGCACTATTGGTTCTCTGAACATTTTTCCACTTTTCTCAAACTTGACTCCCCTTACTGTAGCAATGGCATTGCCAAGCATTTTCTTATAGCTCCAATGATTGCCTTTGATTTGGTTTTTAATATGTTTCAGAAGGTTCAAGAAGTCCTTATCAACATTTGGCTTTAGAATTTCTCCTCTTAGATTTCTCATGACTGCCTTTTACCTCTCAGCCTCTATTTCTTCTCTTCTTTCTTTCTCCCCCTTAAGGTTGATATCTTGTGTTTGAGGGAATGTAGAGTGACTGGGTTGGATTTGAGTTGACACTTGAACTGAAGGAGCTTGATTGGCATGTCCCAAGTTGGAGATAATAGTTTGCAGAGATATGAGTTGAGCAGAGATATTTGCATGTGTGGTGCCTGGAGTGGCAGTAGAGGTGTCAAACTCCTTTTATAGAGTGCTCACACTTCACACAACTGTAGAGACAGTGAAGGTGAGAGATTCAACTTCTGCATTCAAATCATCAATTATTTTGGCCTTAACAGCTTCATCCTTAGCCTTGGATTGATAATAAATATCCACTTGAAGTGGTGACAAGGTATGAAGGGGCACATCTTCAGGCAACCTATTTGCATGTCTATTTGTGTAGATCACTTCAACCATATTATTGATTTTTCTTTGATTGTCAAGTATGGTTGCATTGTTCTGAATCATTTCTTTGTAGGGTTTCTCCATTGCATCCATCTTTGAATAGAGAAGTGATGTTTTGCTAGACTCACCCCTTGATATGTTTCCATATATACCTCCAGGCCTCATTTTGTCCTCAATTGCTTTTAAAGTACCTTCTACCTTGGTTCTGTGATCATTAATTTTAGCTTGCACACCTTTTGTATGGTAGTAGTTAGATTGAAGTTGAACCTTGGCAGCTTCATGGATGACATCATATATGACACTTGGAGTGAAGGTTTTCTCACAAGATCCAAGAGAGGTTAAGTATTTCTGCCTCATCCACTGTACCATTTCTTCCATGTTCACAATGGTTTTGCTGTCCAACCAAGTATCTACATTGGCCTATTCATCTTCAGCCAAATTAGCATTTTTATCCTTGATTTCCTCTTGGTCTTTAGCATACTCCAACATTATTGCAACATAATCTTTGTTGGGCAAGTGAGAGGTGAGGAGTTGCTATGAAATATAGTGGAAACCATCCAATTGATCTCTATATAGTTCTTTTAATTTCTCATCTGAAAGTAACCCACCATTCCTTGTCATTGCACATGTTTCAGCCATTGTGACAAAGAGTGAGAGCTAGGGCCACTTGTTACAGTGGTCCCCTCAGTATCTATTTCATCGTCCAATTTCTCAAATAATTCTCTAGACACTTAATGGATAGGTGATATCTTCTGAGGAGTGTACAGGGGATGCCATTTGCATGGTGTGAAGGTCCCCTAGATTATCCAATATCTGTGAAGACACTTGGCTTTCAAATGCCTTAGTCAACACAAAGTTTGAAGTAAAGACTCCTGAATCCTCAGTGGCTTTGATGGTGTCATCAGGATATGCCTCATCATGCATTCCCTCACCATATAGATGTGTGTCCTGAGTGGTGAACAAGATGTCATACACCAAGTCACTTGAGTTGGGATCACCAAGAAAATAGAAACCCTGATGATCAATAACCTCATGTGTCTGTCTAGACACATTTGATTGAGAAGAAATTTGGGGAATAGAAGAGAGATTTTATATCAAGTTTTGTAGCTGTAGACATTGGAGTTTTGGCAGTTGAGCAATCTTGCATATCAAACCTCTTGAGTAAGTCATTGATGTACTTAGTTTGACTTATAAAAATGCCCTCTGTCCTTAGACTTATTTGAAGACCTAGAAAGTAATTGAGCTCTCCCATCATGCTCATCTCATATTCACTTTGGATTAGCTTGGAGAACCTTTGACAACTTTTCATTTATAGACCCAAAAATGATATCATCCACATAAATTTGAACTAGTATGATATCCACACCATGTTTCTTGTAGAAAAGAGTTTTGTCACTTATTTCTCTAGTGAATTGATTTTCTAGAAAAAAAATTGACAAAGTGTCATACCAAGCTCTAGGGGCTTGTTTGAGTCCATATAATGCTTTGATGAGTCTATAAACAAAGTCTGGAAAATTTGGATCCTCAAAGCCAGGTGGTTGCTGCACATATACTTCCTCTTCTAATTCACCATTAAGAAATGCACTTTTGACATCCATTTGATAGACCTTAAAGTTTGAGTGTGCTGCAAAGGCTAGAAAAATTCTAATTGCTTCTAGTCTTGCAACAGGAGCAAAAGTCTCATCATAGTCAATGCCTTCTTCTTGTGAATAGCCTTTTGCAACCAATCTTGCCTTGTTTCTTAGCACAATTCCATGTTCATCCATTTTGTTCCTGTAGACCCATTTAGTGTCAATTACTGATCTATCCTTTGGAGGTGGCACTAATTCCCAAACATTGATTCTCACAAATTGATTCAATTCCTCTAGCATGGAAATTATTCAGTCTGGATCCAACATGGCTTCTTCAATCCTTTTTGGCTCATTTTGAGACAGAAAGTGTTGGTGAGATTACGAAGCTGTATGAATAATAATCGTGATAACTTAACACTAGAACAGGACAAGTAAATAATATTACGCCTACACAGAAATCAGGAAGAAATGAAGACAAGGAAGATACAGTGAATCAAGATATTAGAAGAATTTTTCAAGTCTACTACAGGTCACTGAAAGAATTTCATTAATATGTTCAAGCCTCAGTGAAGAATAATGTGTAAAGACTTTCAGGGTTTCAGAAGTGTTGAAGATTCAGTATAAAGTGCCACGAGAAGATTTCAGTGTTCGAAGCATAGGAATCTAGAAGGGTAAAGACAAAGGTTAAAGAAGACAGCTGCAGTCTTGAAGTAACACTCATTGAAAGAAGTTCATTTATATGTTCAAACGTTAGTGAAGAACAGATAATGAAGTATTCAAGATTGTGGTAATAATGAAGAAGTTGTCTAAGTACCAAAAAAGATTATAGTGAAAGTTACAGTGTTTATTGAGAGTCAGTGTTTGAAGCAATGCAACAGTTCAGGGTTAATCTACTGAAACAGAACAGAAGTCAAGGGACTTTAATTCAGTGTTAGTCGTTTATGAACCAGACCAATGCACTAAGCGTCATCACAAAAAGAAGAGAATTAATTTTATTTATCAGAAAAAAATAAGTTGATCAAGACAGAAGAATAAAAACCAAGTGGTAAATACTTCAAGCATTTCAAAAAATTGTTTAAGGCAAGTATTACTACATTTGGTGGCTCTTGTACTCTTGAAGCACTATAGAGGCGCAACAAGAATGTCAAAGGCGCAACAAACATATCTTATAAGGCGCAAGGAAAGCTAGCAATAGAAACTAAGTGGTTTGTGGCCCCTGTACAAGGAACTCAGTGTGGAGGCGCAACAAAACTCAAGCCAAGGCGCAACAAAAGCTTAGCCAAGGTTTTGTGGGGCATATATAGAGGAATAAAAGTATAGGTGCAAGAAACCTTGACAAGGGGCGTAAGAAAACTTCAAGCAAACATTTTAAGGCATTTAGTGGCGCCTATACCAGGCATACAGAGTAGAGGCGCTACAAACAATCATATAGGCGCAATAAAGATGCAAAGGCGCAACAAAGGGATTTTGTGGCGCCCACACACTGCAACTAGAATACAAGCGCAACAAAGGACTTAGCATTGAAAAGAACAAATAAATTCTAATTGATTTGACAAGTCTACACATAAAAACAAAATGATGTGCTCATTTTGTTAAGAAAAAAGTTGAAAAGTTGAGATATACAACAATACAGAGAGATACAGAGAGAAACCAGAAGCCGGAGAAGAAAAAGATACAAAGCCATACATATACCTTCTTCACCGGAGTTTTATAACCTAGTCGGTTCATTATATTGCAAATACATAGGGCTATTATAAAACACTCTTTGTTAGCTTGATTTCGTTAGTACAAACACATAGTCAAATATTGTATAGGGATTAAGTTATATCTCTTTGTAGAAGCAAAAAACTAATTTGTTCTTTGGAAACCAGTTATATTTTTAACTGGGTGTAGCAACCTCAGGGTTTATATACGAAAGATATATTCTCTGAAACTTGTCTTGTTAAATTACTTGCTAATTTTCTAGAACATTAATGATTATTCATAAATATAGAAAATTAGTAAGTCAGCCTCCTAAACACTTTTCACCTCATGAATTCGAACCCACTAAACGAACTCTAAATTATTTATCGGCAAATGATTCAAAAGAATTTTTTAATTTAGTGTGTATCGTATTCAACCCCCCCTTCTACGGTACTTTGGGACCCAACAATTGGTATCAGAGCTGATTGATTGATATACAAATCAAAATCCATAACTCAGTGAAGCTTAGAGTGTCGAACCTATTTAGACTACACAAAAATAGCGAAATTGATAAATAAATTTATTTTATAATTTTAAATTTTGATAAGTTTATTTTATATATTTATTTTTAATAAATTTATTTTATAAATTTAATATAAATGAGTTTATTATTTAAACTTGAATATGTTTATTTCATAAACTTAATTTAAATGAATTTTTTTATAAATTTGATTTAAAATAAATCTATGATTTAAACTTAAGTAAATTTATTTTTACAACTTAAATATATTTATTTTATCTATTTTAGGTTTACAACATTTCAACGTCACGCACACCATTTGCAGTCTACTTCAAGTTTACGTCTCAATTTAATTTTTATTTTAGATTTATTTATTTTTCAAGAAAATTTAAATTTCTTGAAAACTAAAATTTTTCTTAAGTATTAATTTACGATAGTTTAATTTTTAAGAAAATTCGAAATTCTTGAAAATTAATTTGTTGTAAATTTTTATTGTTGATTAATTTATTTTCTAAGAAAATTAAAAACTCTGTAAATTTAATTTTTCCTTAAATATTAATCCGAGGGTATTCAAGGAGTAGTAGATGAAGATTTTCCCGGATATTGAAGACAATTAAAATTGACTGAAGATTATCCAATGAAGTTTATTTTGGAATAGGTTGAAGAAGAAGTGGTATTAATATCCTCAGAGTTTTACTCCATAGCATCCCACTGTTTATTCGGATGCTGAAAAAGAAGAGATTAATTTGCGTACAGTTTTTGGTTAATTTGAGTTGAATTTTTGGATGAAAAATCTTAGGGGTTAAAGTAGTGAAGGAGAACAGATTGGACTACCTAACATCTCAGTACAAGCCTTAAAGATTATACTATAGGGAGATTACAGGAAGTTCGTGCTAACACTGCAGATCATCTGGAACACAGGATTACAGTCAATAGGAATTTAAGGATACAACCACATTGTCTGTAGAAGAACTGTATGTGCTGAAGGCCTATGAACTAGAACAAGAGCTGAAGAAGATAATATTTGGTAAAACAGGTTGTTAGCATATCCACTGTATTTGTGACCCATGAACCAAAATTGATTGAAGTCAAGGTTGAGAACCTCTGAACAGAAACGAATTGATCCTAGAAGCTGAATTGAAGATGTTGTAGCTCGAGGTAGTGGTCAATGTGTTATAAGTGAATTTTACACTTTGGAATAACCTGAGAACTGGACTGCAAGTCAAGCCTGCATGGCAATAGGAAGTTCAGTGACATCATATTCAAACGGAATCCCAATTCTAAATCTAAGGTCCTTACCTATAGATTCCATAAAGGAGATTTTCAAGACCAGTTCAAGAGGTGGTTGCAAGACAAGGATGGTTGATTATAGAAGACAAGATCAGGGGCTTGCTATACAGTTTGAAGAAGCCTGTACAAGCAAATGATGACAAACACTGTGTTGGGTTGAAGTAGGAATCTCAGGCATTAGTGAGGATGCAGAAAGGGAAAGCATTTGTGAATGAGTTAAATGCAAGGTTGATTCTATCAGTGACAGTGATGAACCAAATGGATATCTGTCATCAATGACCAACACTGGAGATGAATCACTAATCACTTGACAGGTACACATTCTAACTAGTATACAGTTATCTAATTCAGAATTGTATGATGATTAGTATTGAAATGTATTATATTCATGTCAGCATGTTAGCATCTTAGGACTTGAATGCTTAATTGATTGCTAAGAATAAGATTGCATTCTAGGATTCATGAGTTTAATAAGTACATTTCTTACTTGATTTTATATGCAGTAAAATGAATATCTAGAATTAGATAGGGTGTTCTAGACGGTTAGGTGCATCCCTGCACATTTGCTAGAACTTGAATTTAAATCTTCTGTGATTTAATACCTCTACTAATGTTGTGAAAATTGCTAATAGACAAATAGGTCATAAATCAGATATTTTATATTTGTTCTTACATGAAATTGTTTATGTGTTTATTTTCATATGATTTACTCTTAATCACACAGTTGTACAAAATGTCATATCATTTCTTGTATTGCTTGTTAAGGATAAGAATACAAAAAAATGGTAGAATTATCTAAGTAGTCAGTAAGACTTGTTGATTCGAAGCTTAATCTAAAACTGACTAAGGTAATTAGAGATAGTTAAAAATGTTAGACAATGACAGAAATGGATTAGACAGAATTAGTAATTAATTTGTTAGTTCTTCTATTCATGTGCTTTTAAAAAATTATTGAATATCTGTAAATCTGCTTTATATCTGTTACACTTGTGTATAATCATTTAAGTAGATAGTACTGAATTTTCTAATATGCATATTGAAGATGTTGTTACCACTGTTGAAAGTAACATCTCTAACCCATCTGGACTCAATTGAAGTTGAGTACCAAGAAGCTTAATCATTTGTGATTGCAGAGTATGTAACAAAAGACAAAAGTTATGTGATTTTGTGACATTTATTGTTCGAGGCATATGATTAAGATTAAAGCTCTAATATCACAGTTGGTTGAGAAAGCCTACCCAACAATAACCTTTGGAGATGACAACAAAGGATGTACAAGGGATTTGGCTATCATGTTTTTGGAATTGTCATCACTGGAAGCATCTTTCTTGTCAACGGACTTAAGCACTATCTACAGGACACTAGGGAATTCTTTGTTAAGGGTTTTCTGGAAAAACATTAAAATGGAAAAGTGTTTAATTTGAAGCAAGAAAGATGGAAGCTCACTCAACTAGGAGTGAGGAATTTTTTTCGTAGCTGACATGGATTTTATATGCAAAGGTGAAGTGAACTTTTCAGTAAAGCTTCATTAGAGAAGAGTTAGCTATGGCATAAGAAGCTCTCACACTTGTTGATCAAGACAATGGATTCTCCGATAAAGATGAAATTGGTGAGAGGACTGCTTCATATGAAATTCAATCCAGAAGGACATTTTGAAGTACATTACATAGGGAAGTCAATGAAAACATCACACTGAAGCAAATTATGGCATGGAAGAAATATGCTTAGAGGTGGTTGATGACAACCCTAATTACAAGTTGGTGATGTTCGTGCATTCAACAGATAAAATATCACATATGGTGATTGATCACATCAGGAAGATCAAGTTGGAAGCAAAGTAAGTTGTGAGAACTTTGAAGTCAAATAATGGAACTGAATTTCACGAATGAAGTTCTAAATGAAGTCTGCACTTATAAATGTACTTTAAAGCTGAAGCAATTAACATAGCATGCTGCTTTAATCAACAAGATCGTGAAAAGACATCATATGAGTTAATGGCCAACTAGAAGAAAACACTAAATCTCTTTCGTGTGTTTGGAGGAAATTGTTATTCATTGAAGATTTAAATGAGTATCTTGGAAAGTTTGAAGTTAAGGCTCATGGAATAATTCTCCTTGGCTACTCATTGAAGTCGAAAGCTTTCAAGGAAAATATGATGTAAAACCAGAAGTTGATTGAAAATCTGAATGTGTCGACCTATTACACCAAGCTCCCAAGCATTCAAATGAAAGACTATTCTGAATCTTTGAAGTTTGACATCCCGTCAGAGTCAAATTCAGATATTGATGATGAAACTGAGGTTGCAGAAGGAATCAATGATAATGATGATGATTCAGATCCTATTAGTGGAAATGGTAGTGAATCTACGTGAACTTTAACATAATCCAGTAAAAAAGGTGAAGGATCTTCAACACATCCTAACAGCAACTTAAGGGGAGCAAATAAGAAAAAGGATCTACTAGTCATACTCAACACAATAAAGATCAAAGGAATAGATCAATAACATATCTGCCAAGATAAAAGGTTTTAAGCCAAAGTCATTTCTAGAGTCTAGTTCTTAGTAAACCGGATTATTGAGTAAAGGCTAGAAGTGCTAATCAAGATGAACATATATTTTTTGGGACATAACATCTGGAATCCCAAAGAATACTGAAGATGCACTGATTGATCCAGATTGGGTGATTATAATGCAAGATGATCTCAATCAGTTCGAAGGCAGAATCTAATGAAGCTGAAACCCAGACCACAAGACGAAGCTGAAATTGGTACAGTAAGGGTTTGCAGAAACTAAATAATTATTGACATGGTTATGAGGGACAAATCCAAACTGGTTGCTATAGGTTACTATCAAGTAGAAGGTATCGACGATGATGGAAACAGAATCTTTGGGAATTTCAAGATCAAACAGTAAGCACCAGTAACGAGACTTGATCCTTTTAGGGCCTAACAAGATGATGACCTAACAGTAGGATATCCCTAGCACATATTGAGCATTCAAGCATGAAGATCTATCAGATGAATGTGAACAAAGGCACTCCTGAATGGTGAGTTAGAAGTTGAAGTTGATGTACAACTCCTGAACTTTGAAGTTGCAGATCATTGAAATTTGTATATCATCCTCTTCACAAGCTCTCCATGAATGGAGTTAGGGATTCAAGCAAATCGCCAAGGACATGGTATGACACTCTAACTTGTAACTACATGAAAATGATTTTATATTAGAGTAGTTATATACATATATCTCTCTAGAATATAAAGCACACACAATGTAATATATATGCAAGTATACCATGATTATATTATATGTGGGTCTACTAACAAAACTTTTGCAAGATATTTTTTTTAAGTTAATGCAGAGTAGGTAAAACATGAGCATGTTGGAAGAGTTGCAATTCTTTTTGGATTATAATTAATTCAAAAGAATGATGGTAATTAAAATAAGTCAAGGATCTTTTGAAGATGCGCAATTTGGAATATTCTAGACCTGCCAAGACTTCTTGCCAACAGACCACTAAGCTTGATCAGGGCAAATCAGGTATATGAACTGAAGTGACAAGCTATAGAGGTATGATCAGCTCATTACTTATTCAAGTGAATAAAGACCATATATTTTATTCTCGATATGCCTATATCTAAGTTTCCAAGTGGATACTAGATAATCTTATCTTATAGCTAAGATATGAATTGTTAGATATCTTAGGGGATTACCAATTCTTAGAATCAGGTACCCTAAAGATAATAAATTTAACCTAATTAGATATATAGATATAGATAACGCATTTTGTAAGAAAGACATGGAAGTCATTCCTATAAGCTGTCAATTTCGTGAAAGAGGTTGATTTTTTGTTGAAATAAGAGGAAGCATTCAACACACATAGCTGCAATAAAGGCGAAATTTAAAGCAACTAGTGAATGTGATTCCCTGAACTTCTGGACAAGGAAACTTCTTCAACTCCAACAACTCTGTTGATCTCTCCACACCACGCATGGAACAAGCGCATGGACACCAGGTATCATTTCTTTCGAGATTGTCCTTAGTAGAATAACTTGCAGATATTTGTTAAACAACTTGATGAATTCATTTTGCCTAAATTGGTTAGTGAGCTTGGGATATTATTTAGTTGCATATATGTTGGAAATCTCATCTGTAAGGAATTCTTAAATGAGTTCACAAGTATTAAATTTTCAATATTTAAAGGACTTGTGAATTTTTTTTAAATCCAGTACCTCATACTTTTTGCTATCAGTTTAATTATCATGCTCACAATGTTATATGCTTATGTGGTAGTTAAATAATTTAGCATAAGTTAGCAGCATAATTATTTGTATGTTAAATATTTGATGAGTATTAGTAAATGATATCTTGCTTAATTGCTTTGATATTTTTAAATATTTTATTACAAATAATTGTGATACTTTTGATATTAGTGACAATGTTTAGAATTTATGTCCTAAGTAAACAATGCATATTCTAAAAATCACTAATATTGAAAGCTGAAGTATTTTCTAAGTTATGTGTAAAAAATTCTCAATATTTTATATACTTGGGAAAATATTTCTAAATTTGATTTTATTTGCAAGGAGTTGTAAATAAGATCACAAGTATTAAATGTCAATATTTAAAGGACTTGTGAATTTCTTTTCAACTATATCATCGAGCTTATGTATATCATTAATAATTATTATGAGTATAATTGCAATATGCTTGAGTGACGATTATTAGATATAGCGTACGAAGTTAGATGCAAATATTCAATCTAATGAATATTTTAGAATTTAGCGAAATTATTCTATCTTATTAAAATTATGGATTGAAGCAATTCAATGTTTATTAGTTTCATAATTTTGATTTGATAAAATATTAAAAGCATTATTTCTTGCATTTTGAAATTATTGATAAATATCAAGTAATGATATTTTGTTAATGTTTCTTTGCAATTAACTGTGATATTTTTAATATTAGTGATAATATTTGTTGCTTATTGAAATCACTAATAATAAAAATATGCCTAAATACTTATTGTTCTACTGAATAATTGTCATGTGTTATTTGATTTATATATGCATGTCTGTGTAACTGTTTAGTATTGCATGAGTATTACTATTTAGTTTTCTTTCTTTGACTGAATTTTAAACCTGAATGTATTTGAAAGAATTTTTTGTCTGTTTCTTTTTCAAAATGTTTTATTCAAAAATACATTCATTTTTCTATCAGTTTTAGAGAAGAAAACATCAAAATTCTTTTTCAAAACTTCTCTTTTGAAAATCTTTTGATTTACAGCCCTGCTTAAATTTCTAAATTCTTGGGTGTGAATCAAACTTTTTTTTAGGATAATCTTTCTTTAAATCTCAAAATCTGTTATCCTCTCCCAAAAGCTAGTTCTAAAAGTTTTATCTTACAAAACTTTTTCTCTCTTAATTTTCCTTTTAGAGTGGCAAAAACTTTGCGACTGCTATTTTATTCGGAGAAATTGTTTTTACTTCGAGGTATCAATCACTTGTAAAATGATTTATTTTTAAATGCTTGTTTCAATGTATATTTCACATTGATTCATAGTACCAAAACAGTGGTTGTTGCTTTGAAGGCCTAGTACTGTATTGTTAAACATTCATTCAACCCAATTATCATGTTTTTATTTTAAGTCGGGGATATAATCAGGTGGACGAAAATGATATAAGTCATGATTGCATTATGAGTCGGAAAATCATAGTCTTCTATCTGATAAGGATGTTTTGCAAAACTGCTTTAAAAACATACAGTGCTAAAGTTTAATGAAAAAGAGTCATTTTATTGAGATATAATTTGGTAAGAGAGTTGAATTTCTTCTTTGGTATAAATATCACAAGAGATATTCAAAAGAGATAGATATTTGATGTGCTAAAAATATACATTTTAAATTGCAAGTGCACAATTCACATCGTTTTAATAATTTAAAGATTCGTTCCGCAAGGACTAAAATTATTTTTACAAAAACTTTAATTTTCAATTTATGCGAATTAGACTAATTAATTTTGAGATGAGTTATTAACCAAGGACAACAAAAAAAAGGAATGATAATAAGCTAATTAAAAATTCAAGTAACGAAACTAATTAACCTTTAAACATTAATTAAAATACTTGACAAATAAAAAAAATGGACAAAGGAAGACTAGTGCTTTTAAATCTAGATATACAAACAAAAGACCATAATTAATACTACTAAAATTAGATCTAAAATTCAATACAACTCAAAAGCAAAACTACATCTAAAATATCAAACCATTAAAGCTATTTTAACAAATCTAACAACTAAAAAGTATATCTAAATTCTAACACCCAACAAGAAATAAATTTAGCTCTAAAATATTAAACCCACTAATAAAATGGAGATTTAAAAGGGGTTCAACTACAACATTAAAAGAAAAGTAGATCTAAGAACATTAAACTAAATAGGCTCCTTTCAATTCTCAAGTACTTTACTTTTTTACATAATGAAATTGAAATGGGTCATAGTCATAAAGGTGAATGAGACAAGTAAAATATAAATGTAGATCTAAAATTTAAAGAGCTAAGTTTTAACACTACCAACAACTAGATCTATATCTAAAATATTTAAACAACTACAAGTAAATATCAAACCCAACAACCAAAACTAGTTCTACAATCTAGAATAAAAAAAACCAACTAACAATAATAAATTTAGAGATCTAAATCATTGAACCCATATTTAAAATAGAGATTTAAAGGGGCTCATGACAAGATAATATACAATAAAACTAAGGAGTAAAGTAGAGAGATAAGTAAACTAGATCTAGAATATTAATCTAAAAGGCTCCTTTCATTTCCCAAGTATACAACTTGTCGTACTTAGAAAGATATCATAGCCATAAATTTAAAGAAGATAAGATGAAGACTAACATAAAAATAAATTAAGACTTAAAGAAGATAAGATGGAGACTAGCATAAAAGAAAATAAAGACTTGCATTAATATGAAAAGTGTTTACAATATTTGAGAGAGCTAAAAACTAGATCTAGAAAATTAAAAGAGAGGCTACTACTAAAACTAGGGTAAAACTAGAGATAGACTAAGTTGGTGGCTAAGGGTGAGAATGAGATGCTTAAATAGGCACAAGGTAGGGTTTTAGGGGTAGAAGGGTAATCTTCATTTTCTTTTCTTTTTGCCTTTTCTTCTTCCTTCTTTTTCTTTCTTTCTTCTTTGCTTCCTATTTTGCCCTTTTTGCTCATTTTAATCATCTTTTCTCCTCCTTTCTTTATTTCTTTATAATTTCTGAAATAAGACAATTAACTAATTAAAAATGTGAAGACAAGCAATAAAATATGGATAAAAAATATATAAAATTATGCAACTATAAAATGCCCCCATACCTATCTTTTGCTCGTCCTCGAGTAAAATCAACAATTAAAAAAAAACTAAGAAAAGTTCTAGGCTCCTTTTCGTAGGCGTGACGGGTAATTTTAGGTTTACCAACCCGTTAAACTCATAGACGATCTCTACAAGAGGAGTGTTGTCTCCTAATGATTTACAGAAGATATACCCATAAAATCTGTGAAATAATTCCTGCAATTGTCCCGACTCAATTTTCACTCTAGTTTTCAATGGTGTAAACAAAAAGATTTTATAGGGAAAATACATGCCTTAGCAGACTTTTCTAATAATAGTCGAATTGTAGGTAACTTCAATCTACTGGGATCAAATCTAAATGTTTATAAAAAATCTCAAGGTGTGTAGTGAATTTAAGGCCTCTGATAGATGAACTGCATACGAATATTTTCTCTTTTTCAACCAATATTGAACTGACCCAATCTCTATTAAAACAAGTATCTAGCCAAATATCATAAATTCATATATATAGTCTTTTTTTCCGTTCTTTTTTTTTTAACCGACTATATAGTGTCTGTTTTCTTAGGCTTTCTATGTTACCCATGTAGCGAGCTTTGGGTCAGTGACTCCCAAACCAGTTGGTCTTAGGGCACTAGGTTTTAAAATACCCCAACGGACTTAATTACTCGAGTAACAAAGGCCACAAAACAAGACTAGTCAATTCTACTTGTGCCCATCATCTCATCTATTTATTTTGAGGAATATTGGGTATTGAAGTAGTTTATTCTTTCTTTTTCTTTTTTTCATTTTATTCATTTTCATCATTTTTTTTGGCTATATATTTATTTTTCGCAAAAATTTGATTCGACATTGTTCTAACATGTGGGTTCTCTCTCAGGTATCGAATAACATCCCTATACAATCTTTCCAACAAAGGTCTTGTGCATATGTGCCGTCTTGAAATTTGATGTAAAAATCGTTCGACACAAGTTTCATAAAGAAAACCTTACTCGACTAAGTTCAAATTATCTAAAAGGCCATTATATATATAATTTTTGAAAACAAATGCTAACACCAACTAGTCCTAAAGTTCAAATAGAGGACAGGACAACTCAACCTAAATATTTCTATTTTTGGATTTTTTATTTTCTATTTTTTTTGTATTTTTTTAATTTTAACATTACTAGCACCCTCCCCCATACCTAAATCATGCATTCTCCACAATGTATGCAAATGAGAGAGATATGATAAAATAATATGAAGAGATAATACCTGACATGGGATGACGGAGAAGCAAAACTAGTTTATTCTGAAAACTTACTTTATTCAAAGATCGACAATGTGGATGACCTCTTCCTCGAGATCAATTGGCAATTCTAAAAATGGTTTGAGCCGTTGTCCATTAACTTTAAATATGTCACCATTTTTAGGATTTTCAATTTCAATAGCACCGTGAGGAAAAACTGTTTTAACAACGTATGGTCCTTCCCACCAAGATCTCAACTTTCCAGGAAAGAGATGCAGCCTAGAATTATATAAAAGAACTTTTTGACCGGGAGAAAATGATTTTCTCAAGATGGATTTATCATGAAACACTTTAGTTCTTTCTTTATAGATTTTAGCATTTTCATAGGCATCATTCCTCATTTCCTCTAACTCTGACAATTGCAACTTCCGATGACTACCAGCAGTGGATAAATCAAAGTTTAACTCTCTAATGGCCCACATGGCCCTATGTTCAAGTTCAACAGGGAGATGACACGCTTTACCAAACACTAGTCTGTAGGGAGACATACCCAAGATCGTCTTGAAAGTAGTCCGATAGGCCCATAATGCATCTATCAACTTAATGGACCAATCTTTCCTATTCGAGTTGACAGTCTTTTCTAAAATTTGTTTGATTTGCCTACTAGAGATTTCAACTTGACCACTAGTCTGAGGATGATAAGGGGTAGCCAATTTATGCGTGATGGAATACTTTTTCAAGAGAGATTCAAATTGATGGATTTTAAAGTGCTTGCCTTGGTCACTAATGATAGCTCTAGGTGTGCCAAATCGAGAAAAGATATTCTCTTTTAAGAATTTAAGGACGACCTTGTTATCATTAGCCTTAGTTGGTATGGCTTCGACCCACTTAAACACGTAATCAACCGCTAAGAAAATGTAGAGATTACCAAATAAATTAGGAAATGGCCCCATAAAATCTATTCCCCAAACATCAAAAATCTCAATGACAAGGATTGGACTCATTGGCATCATGTTTCTTCTAGTGATCTTTCCTAAATGTTGACACCTATTACAAGCGGAACAGAATTCGGCGGCATCCTTAAACAAACTAGGCCAATAAAAACCACACTGGAGTATCTTCGCGGCTATTTTCTTAGCACTAAAATGACCTCCACAAGCTTGGTCATGACAAAAGGACAGTACGCTCCTAACCTCATGGTTTGGAATACATCTCCTAATGATTTGGTCTGGGCAATGTTTAAAAAGATAAGGGTCATCCCAAAAGAAGTGTTTGACTTGAGAGAAAAATTTTGATTTATCTTGCTTAGACCAATTGGAAGGAATTTCACCGGTGACAAGGTAATTGACAATATCGGAGAACCAAGGAAGACTAGAGATTGAAAGAAGGTGTTCATCGGGAAAAGATTCATTTAAGGGAAAGTCAATAGTGAAATCCACTACTAATCGAGAGAGATGATCGGCAACAACATTTTCTGAACCCTTCTTATCCCTAATTTCTAGGTCAAATTCCTGAAGCAACAAGACCCATCTAATAAATCGGGCCTTTGAGTCTTTTTTGGAGAAAAGGTATCTAAGGGCTGTGTGATCGGTGTAAACAATGATTTTGGAACCGATAAGATACGACCGAAACTTTTCAAGGGCAAAAACTACTGCTAAGAGCTTTTTTTCAGTTGTGGAGTAATTAAGCTGAGCATCATTTAAGGTCTTACTAGCATAGTAAATGACATGAGGTATCTTATCTATTCGTTGACCTAACACCGCCCCTACCGCATAATCCGAAGCGTCACACATTAACTCAAAAGGTTGATTCCAATCGGGGGACTTGATGATCGGGGCTGAAGTCAATTCTTTCTTAAGTTGGTCAAAAGATTGAACACACTCACTAGTAAACTCGAATTTGACCTCCTTAGAAAGAAGGTTGGTCAAGGGTCTAGCCTTCTTACTAAAATCCTTAATGAAACATCGATAGAAACCGGCATGTCCCAAAAAGGAATGAATTTCTTTGACAGATTTTGGTGGAGGGAGATTAGCAATAAGGTCAACTTTGGCCTTATCAACTTCGATTCCCTTTTCAGAAATTTTGTGACCAAGAACAATTCCTTCCTAATTAACCATGAAATGACATTTTTCCCAATTAAGAACGAGATCGGTTTCCTTACACCTTTTTAAGACTAAGTCGAGATGGTGTAGACACTGATGAAAAGAAGAACCAAAGATGGAAAAGTCATCTATAAAGACTTCTAGAAAGTCTCCTATCATGTCAGAAAAGATGCTAGTCATGCACCTTTGAAAGGTAGAAGGGCCAGAAGTTAGGCCAAAAGCTAATCGATGATAAGCGAAGGTTCCGAAAGGGCAAGTAAAAGTGGTCTTTTCTTGGTCCTCGGGAGCAATGTGGATTTGGAAATACCCAGAATAACCGTCTAGAAAGCAATAGTAAGAATGACCCGCTAACCTTTCTAACATTTGGTCCATGAAGGGTAAATGAAAGTGGTCTTTTCTAGTGGCGGCATTGAGCTTCCTAAAATCTATGCACATTCTCCAACCTGACTGAACACGAGTAGGAACTTGCTCATCCTTTTCGTTGGTTACTATGGTAATACCTAATTTTTTTGGCACTACATGAACGGGACTGACCCAAGAACTATCAGAAATGGGATAGATTATCCCATTATCGAGACATTTAAGGATTTCTTTCTTTACAACTTCCATCATGGCAGGGTTCAATCTCCTTTGGGGTTCCCTAACAGGCTTAGCATCATCAACTAAGTGAATCCTATGTTGGACAATAGCCGGACTAATTCCTTTGATATCTGAGATACTCTACCCTATCGCTTCCTTATGTTCTCTAAGCACAGTTAAAAGCTCTTTCTCTTGTGACTCGGTCAAATTAGAGGCAATTATAACCGGAAGAGAATTGTTAGGTCCTAGAAAGGCATATTTAAGAGTGTCAGGAAGAGGTTTGAGTTCTAATTCTGGCGGGCTTGACTCAATGAGTTCACTAGCTTCGAAAAGAAGGCTTGGTGTGATCTCCTGATTAGTTGTAGAAATGGTTGACTCTAACATTTGGTTGACCTCATTTGTGTAATTGGAAATATCCCAATCCTGACCAAAGTGTTTTAAACAAAAGTCAAAAGCATCACTAGGAGTCATGAGATCTTGATCAACTATTTCATCAATTAAATTGATTCCCATCGGTTGATCAAAATCATCGGATTGTTTTCCAACATGAAAAATATTTAAGTCTATGGTCATATTCCAAAATGTTAGTTTCATTAATCCATTCCTGCAATTAATCAAGGCATTAGAAGTGGCTAGAAAAGGTCTTCCTAAAATGATAAGAATTTGGTTCTTAGGGTTCTTGACCGGTTCAGTTTCTAAGACCACGAAATCAATAGGAAAGACAAAGTCACCTACTTTAATTAACACATCTTCAACAACTCCCTTAGGAATCTTGACAGAACTATCCACTAATTGAAGTGTAACATTTGTCTTTTGAAGTTCTCCTAAACCTAGGGCTTGATAGACAGAAAATGGAAGAAGGTTCACACTAGCTCCTAAGTCAAGCAAAGCTTTATCGATGAAAGTATCGCCTAAGACACACGAAATAGTAGGACAACCGGGGTCCTTATATTTCACGGGAATTTGATTTGAAAGGATCGAACTGACGTGTGATGTCAAAAAGGCTTTCTTCGGGACATGATTGGTGCGCTTATGAGTACACAACTCCTTTAGACACTTAGCATAAGAAGGAATTTGTTGGATGGCATCTAAGAGAAGAATGTTTATCTTGACTTGCTTAAAGACTTCTAAAATCTTGTCTAATTGGTCTGTTTGCTTAGATGAAATGAGTCTTTGGGGATAAGGGGCTTTGGGTTTATAGACTCTTTCACTCGGTTCTTCAGAAGAAGGTTTATTGATCGGTTCACTTGTGGATCCTTGACCTTTCGAATTCTCGGATTTTTCTCCACTTGGACCCGGAAAAGGATGACTTGGTACAAGATTCGATTCCTCATCCTCACGAGATTTATCACCCACTTGGTTATCAACTTGCTTGCCAGACCTTAAGGAAATAACTGCATTCACATTGTCATGAGGTCTTTGGTTCATGGGAAACTTAGGATTCATCTCGGGTTGACTAGGAAACCGGTTCTTCTCCCGCTCACAAATCGTGCTAGCTAACTGACTCATCTGAACCTCTAACTTAGAGATGGCTTGAGAATTGAAATTTAAGATTTGTCTATCTTGGGTCATGGTTTGCATAAAAGTTTGTTGGGACTGAGTCAAATTTGTTTGTGATTTCAACAACGCCTCAATACTCTTCTCTAAGGAACTAAGTCTCTTATCTGAATCATTAAAACCGGGTGGGTTCAAAGGTGTTTGAGTTGAGTTTGGATAAGGACCAAGACTTTGATTTGGGTAAGAGCTAGAATTGGGCTTTTGAAAATTGGGTTGAGACAATTGATAGTTTTGACCTTGGTTCCATGAAAAGTTCGGGTGATTTCTCCACCCGGGGTTGTAAGTTTGTGAAAACGGGTCATTTCTAGGTCTTGGTTGGAACATAGCATTCACTTGCTCCAACTCTTGAAAATTTTGAAGTGCTTGGTTCGGAGAATTATAGTTCGCACACATAGACATTTGTGAGGGAGATCCTATGGTTTCTAAAGCTTCGAGTCGCTTAGTAAGGGTAGCTAACTTGTCCTCGGTGGCAATTGAATTATTAACTACATGCAAACCCCTAGAAGATGAACTCGGTGACTCATTAGACTTAACAGGCTCCCTAGTGGACTCCCACAACATCGTCTTTTCTGCCAATTCCTCAAAAAATTCCCAACCCTGATCCTCATCATTTTCCATGAACTTACCTTGACACATAGACTCTAACAAAGCAGTAGTCGGACTATCTAAGGCTTCGTAAACAATCTTACAGAGTCTCCATTTCTCTATTCCTTGGTGGGGACATTGAGATAGAAGATTTTTAAAACGGTCAAAATATTTCCAAAACGACTCATTTTCTTTTTGATGAAATTGGTTTATCTCATTTGTGATTTTTGTGGTCTTGTGATTTGGAAAATATTTTTTAAGAAAAATTACCACAAATCCCTCCCACGTTGAAATAGAGTTGACCGGTAGACTATACAACCATTTTTTAGCATTTTCTTTTAAAGCGAAATTGATTAGTCTAAGCCTAATGGAGTCCTCAGTTAATTGTTGGAGTTTTTGTAAGGCACAAACCTCCTCGAATTCGTGAATAAAAAGATATGGATCCTCACCTTCACTCCCGGTAAACTTTGGTAACATGCTAATGTGGTGAGACTTAATCTCGAAATTATTACCATTAACCAGTGGTAAGGTAATACACGAGGGTTGGGCAGAACGGGATGGGTAACAGCGGTCTCTAAGAGAAACAACCATGTTTACTACAGTTTCACTAACTTCTACGGGTTCAGAATCTGAAGAAGAAGAAGAAGACAACTCAATCGGTCTTACTAATCTAGATGATTCGTTCCTAGCCCAAGCAGTTCGCATAAACACGTAGCAAATAAGTGCAAGAATTTAAACACTCAAAAGAAAATGTGAAAAATCGAAAGAAAAAAAATTCTAAATCTAGGGTTCCCTAAAATTAACTAGACCTTGCTCCTAACAACAAGATAATACTAAAACTCACAAAACTAAAAGTACTCGTCCTGATTGGCCAGGTCGGTGCAAGCATTGCCAAGAGGCTAAACACCTTCCTAAGACACCAATCCAAATGGCTAGGTAAGCTTTCGCTAGCCTAGACACCAACGAATGAATACTTCGAGATTTGTTCGTTTTAGGTTCTCTTCCTAGTTGAGCGCGAAATCCTAGGGCTAACGTCTAATTAATTTTATTTAAAAAAAGGCTAGGGTATGCAAGATGAGAGATTAATTGTTGTGGGCTAAGGAAAGAGTGATGATTCTCTCCCCTTATCTTGTGATTGGGTTTTGCCCTTAAAATTTATTTAAATGATGCAACACACAACGAGTTATAAAAAAACGATAAACAATTATGGATGTTTAAACTACGTGTCCTAATCAAAAGAAAAGAAGGAATTTAACGTAACTCATTACTCCAGCAATCACTACAATTTACAAGGTACGAAAAATTAAATACAAGAATTTAAATCTAAATGATGTGCTCCTAAGTGATTAATGCATGATGCAACAATTATGTATTTAACCAACTAGTTTTTTTTTTGTTTTTTTTTAAATTTTTATATATTTTTAATTTTTTTTAATAACTAAGTGATGAAAATACGAAAATATGGAGATACGGGTTACCGAAAAATGCTTTCCGAAAATTTCATCAAGTCTGGCAATTTCCACGTTCCAACGAGCTTTCCGAATCTCCAATTTTCTAAAAAAAATAAACAAAGAGAGCAAGTAAAACTAATTCGAAAAATTAAAAATTAAGGTGCGAAAAATAATTTTAGTCCCCGGCAGCGGCACCAAAAACTTGATGTGCTAAAAATATACATTTTAAATTACAAGTGCACAATTCACATCGTTTTAATAATTTAAAGATTCGTTTCGCAAGGACTAAAATTATTTTTACAAAAACTTTAATTTTCAATTTAGGCGAATTAGACCAATTAATTTTGAGATGAGTTATTAACCAAGGACAACAAAAAAAAGGAATGATAATAAGCTAATTAAAAATTCAAGTAACGAAACTAACTAATCTTTAAACATTAATTAAAATACTTGACAAATAAAAAAAATGGACAAAGGAAGACTAGTGCTTTTAAATCTAGATCTACAAACTAAAGACCATAATTAATACTACTAAAATTAGATCTAAAATTCAATACAACTCAAAAGCAAAACTACATCTAAAATATCAAACCATTAAAGCTATTTTAATAAATCTAACAACTAAAAACTAGATCTAAATTCTAACACCCAACAAGAAATAAATTTAGTTCTAAAATATTAAACCCACTAATAAAATGGAGATTTAAAAGGGGTTCAACTACAACATAAAAAGAAAAGTAGATCTAAGAACATTAAACTAAATAGGCTCCTTTCAATTCTCAAGTACTTTACTTTTTTACATGATGAAATTGAAATGAGTCATAGCCATAAAGGTGAATGAGACAAGTAAAATATAAAAGTAGATCTAAAATTTAAAGAGTTAAGTTTTAACACTACCAACAACTAGATCTATATCTAAAATATTTAAACAACTACAAGTAAATATCAAACTCAACAACCAAAACTAGTTCTACAATCTAGAATAAAAAAAACCAACTAACAATAATAAATTTAGAGATCTAAATCATTGAACCCACATTTAAAATAGAGATTTAAAGGGACTAATGATAAGATAATAAACAATAAAACTAAGGAGTAAAGTAGAGAGATAAGTAAACTAGATCTAGAATATTAATCTAAAAGGCTCCTTTCATTTCCCAAGTATACAACTTATGGTACTTAGAAAGATATCATAGCCATAAATTTAAAGAAGATAAGATGAAGACTAACATAAAAATAAATTAAGACTTAAAGAAGATAAGATGGAGACTAGCATAAAAGAAAATAAAGACTTGCATTAATATAAAAAATGTTTACAATATTTGAGAGAGCTAAAAACTAGATCTAGAAAATTAAAAGAGATGCTACTACTAAAACTAGGGTAAAACTAGAGATAGACTAAGTTGGTGGCTAAGGGTGAGAATGAGATGCTTAAATAGGCACAAGGTAGGGTTTTAGGGGTAGAAGGGTAATCTTCATTTTCTTTTCTTTTTGCCTTTTCTTCTTCCTTCTTTTTCTTTCTTTCTTCTTTGCTTCCTATTTTGCCCTTTTTGCTCATTTTAATCATCTTTTCTCCTCCTTTCTTTATTTCTTTATAATTTCTGAAATAAGACAATTAACTAATTAAAACTGTGAAGACAAGCAATAAAATATGGATAAAAAATATGCAAAATTATGCAACTATCAATATTCATAAGAGATAAAAATATCTTTGATTTCATCAAGTAGTTTAGTAAATATATCAGCCAACTATTTTTGTGTAGGAACATAGAATAATTCAATAACAGCATTTTCTGCATGTTCCCTTATGAAATGGTACCTTACATCAATGTGCTTTGTATTTGAATGATTCACTAGATTTGCAATAATGGATATGGCACAATTGTTGTAACACATGATAGGAATCCTTTCCAAAACTAGTCCATAGTCCCTTAACTAGTTTCTTATCCAAAGCATTTGAGCACAACAACTCCCAGTAGTTATATATTCAGCCTCAGCCATGAAAGTTAAAACTGATTGTTGCTTTTTGCTATACCATGACACCAATTTCTATCCAAGAAATTGACACTTCTAGAGGTGCTCTTTCTATCAACTCTATATCCAACAAAACTAGCATCAGAATATCCAACTAGGTTGAATCTTTTTTCTCTTGGGTAGCATAAACCCATTTGTGTTGTTCCCTTGAGATATCTCAGAATCCTTTTGACAACAATGAGATGAGATTCTTGTGGATTGGCCTGAAACCTTGCACACAAACATGTAGAGAACATGATGTCTGGCCTACTAGCTGTTAAGTAGAGTAGAGATCCAATCATTCCTCTATAGATTTTTATGTCTACACTTTTGCCTTTCTTATCCTCATCAAGCTTGATAGTTGTAGACATTGGTGATTTGGAAGGTGAGCAATATTGCATATCAAACCTCTTGAACAAGTCATTGATATACTTGGTTTGACATATGAAGATGCCATCTATTCTTTGACTAATTTGAAGTCCTAGAAAATAATTGAGCTCTCCCATCATGCTCATTTCATATTCACTTTGCATGAGATTTGAGAATCTTTGACACAACTTTTCATTTATAGAGCCAAAAATGATATCATCCACATAAATTTGAACTATAATGATGTCATCACCATGCTTCTTATAAAAGAGAGTTTTGTCAGTTATTCCTCTAGTGAACTGATTTTCCAATAGAAATTTTGAATGAGTGGCATACCATGCTCTAGAAGCTTGTTTGAGTCCATACAATGCTTTGAGGAGTCTGTAAAAAAATCAAGAAATTTTGAGTCTTCAAAGGTAGGTGGTTGCTGCACATAAACTTCTTCCTCTAATTCACCATTTAGAAATGCACTTTTGAAATCCATTTGATAGACTTTAAAGTTTGAGTGAGCTGCAAAGGCTAGTAAGATTCTTGTTGCCTCTAGTCTTGCAACATGAGTAAAAGTCTCATCATAGTCAATGCCTTCTTCTTGTGAATATCCTTTTGTAACTAACCTTGCCTTGTTTCTTATGATAATACCACGTTCATCCATTTTATTTCTATAAACCCATATAGTGCCAATAATTGATCTGTATTTTGGAGGTGACACTAATGCCCAAATATTGTTTCTCTCCAATTGATTTAGCTCTTCCTTCATGATAACAATCCAGTCTGGATCTAACAATACTTCTTCAATCTTTTTAGGTTCATTTTGAGAAAGAAAGCAAGCATACAAACATTTATTTATGGTTGCCCTTCTTGTTCTCACACCTTCATCAGGATTTCCTATAATTTGGTCTGAAGTGTGAGCTCTATTCCATTTTGTTTCATGAGCCACATCTCTTGCATTTGAATTTGTTTCTTCCTGATTTAGGTTGTTTGCATTTGTTGTTGATCCTCGAGAGGCTCCCCTTGAATGAATGCTAGGATTGTGTGGAGAATTCTCAAGTTGTATGTGACTGAAATCCTCATTGTTTCTCTCTTCATTTGTATCTTGTGATATTTCCACATGAGTCTTCATGTACATTGTAATCTTTTTCAATTTCATATGCTTCCATATCCATTTCATTTTCAAATCTTAAAGTGTCACAGTTTTCTCCTTCAAGACTCATGGCAGGAAACTTGAAGTCATCAAAAGTCACATTTGTGCTTTCCATCACTTTTTGTTGATCAATCATATATACTCTATAGACAATTTTATCCAAAGAGTATCCTACAAAGATTCCTTCATATGATTTGGCTTCAAATTTTCATAAATGATCAGCATCATCTTTAAGAATAAAGCATTTTGCTCCAAACACATGCATATGCTTCATAGATGGTCTTATGTTTGTCATGATATGACAAGGAGTCTTTCCAATAGACTTTGTGATGAGTGTCCTATTTTGTGTGTAACATGCAGTCCTGACAGCCTCAACCCAAAAGCTTATTGGTAGACTAGCTTCTGTTAACATGATCCTTGTAACTTCAATTAAAGTCCTATTTTTCCTCTCAACAACTCCATTTTGTTGTGGAGTCCTTGGAGATGAGAATTGGTGAGAAATTCTATTTTCTTTGCAAAATTCACTTATTATGGCATTTTTGAATTTTGTTCCATTATCACTCCTTATAGCCATAATAAGTGTTGGGCCTTTATCCAATCTCCTTATATTTTCAATAATAAGTTCAAGAGCTTCATCTTTTGAGTGCATGAATTCCACTCATGTATATTTGGAGAAATCATCCATCATGACAAGTGCATACCTCTTCTTGGACATAGACATGACATTCACTGTCCAAAAAGGTCCATGTGAATCAATTGTAGAGGCTTTGTAAATGAAGTGAATTCTTTGCTTTTGTGACTTGACCTTTTCATCTTTCCTTTTTGACATGCCTCACACAATCCTTCTATGCAGAATTCAAGTGAAGGCGGGTCCTTTACCAACTCTCTTTTGACTAAAAAATTGAGATTCTTGAAGTTCAAATGAGACAATATCTTTTCCCAAAGTCAACATTTTCTTTCCGAGGCTTTGGTGTAGAAACAACAGATTTTATCCTTGTTTGCAGAGTCCAAATCAGCTACAAACATGTTTCACTTCCTTATTCCATGTAGAGCAATTCCTTTGTTCTTTCTGTGTGATATGAGGCACATCTTTTTATTAAACGTCACCTTCAATTCTTTGTTACCGAATTGAGTGATGCTCAATAAATTGTGCTTCAAACCATTTACCAGAGCTATATCTTCAATGACAATATTTCCATGAATCAATTTGCCATATCCCATAGTGAAACCAATGATGTTGTCTCCAATGGTCACCATTGGGTGAACCACTTCCTTGAATTGTGACAACATGACTTTGTCACCAGTCATGTGCCTTGAGCATCCACTATCCAAGATCCACATAACCTTCTTTTTCTTACATGTGCCCTGCAATCAAAACAATATCAAGTTTTCTTTGGTACCAAAACTAAGTTGGGTCCTTTTTACTTAGTTGTATAATTGTTATTTTCTTTCTTAACAGTCCTAGTCATTTTGTCATGCACAATTTCCTTTTTCTGATTTTCAGTTCTAGTTTAGTTTATGCTACCTGAACTAGATGCATTTCTAGGTGACATGGGAGTTTTCTTCCTTTAATTGGACTTCCAGACTTAGGTCTAGCAGTTTTGTTATTTACAGTTTGACTGATGCATCCTTCAATAAACTATTTCCTTAATCTAAAAAAAGTATTTATAACATTCAGGTTTGCATGGCATACAATCAAATTTGTCACAGAATTTATGATTATTATGCATTAAATGTTTAACATAACCACAAGCAAATTCAACATTATCAACAACAGGTTTCTTGCATGCATGAGTAAGGTGATTTGTTGAACCACGGTTTTTATAAATATTTCTAGGGACATTGTGAACATGTACATAATTGTTGTGTTTGTTAATGCCTATTTTTCCATTTCTATTAGCCTTTTTCTCCTTAGCATGCATGGTATCATTTTTCTAGACATTTTCATTTCTTTCAAGTTTAATAGGTTTAAACTTGGCCTTGAATTAAGTTTTCTTGCCTTTTGTTGGCATAGACTTCTTTTTCTTGAGAGTGTCATTGTCAAACCCAACTCCAACCTTAGAATTTTCCTGATGCTTTTCATGGAAGTCTTGAAGCAGTACAAATTAGTTTTGATAAGATCTAATTTTCAATTCATTTTCAGAAATTTGGTCTCTTAGAAAATTTTCAATTTGTTCTAAGCATGTGATCTTATTTTTCAAATACTCATTTTCTTGTTTTATTTATTCCATGTTAGTCAAGGATAATTCTAGGTATTCATTTTTAATAGACAGTTCATCATTAGCCTTCAACAGTCTATTGATCTCTTCATAAGCAGTAGTCATATTGGTATGCATGTTAAACATTTCAATAATTAGTTATTCGACAGTTTTCATGTATTAAGAGTTTAACATATCAATAGAGTTAGGATTGATATCCGACTTATTGATGTTGATGCTTCTTCATCTGATTTGGCCATAAGTGCCAAATTTCCATACTCTTCTTCTTCATCCTCATCGGTGTCATCCCAACACTTCCCTTCTGTCATGTATGCTCTACCAGTTTACTTTTTCACCAAGGCTTCATACTTGGCTTCCAACTCCAAGTAGTCTTTGTCTTTCTTGACTATTTTTGGCTTTCTACACTTAGTTGCAAAGTGTCCTAGTTCATCACAATTAAAGTATCTGATTTCTGATCTATCCACAGATCCAGTTTTATAACGACCTTTGTAACTGTTTCTAGGAGTTTTGTTTTTGCTTGATGAGCCAAAGTTTGATTTTGGCTTGAAACTCTTGTTTTCCTTGAATCTCAAGTTTCCAAACTTTTTGGCCATAAAAGCCATAGATTTGTTGTCCATGCTTTCAAGCTCATCAATGGTGTAGAACTCATCTTCATCAGATTCAATTTTGACATATTCCTTATCTTCTTTGTCTTTTTCAACAATTTCATTCGTTTTCATTCTTTAGCGTGTACTCATCTTTTCTATCTTCACTGGGTTTTTGACAATCAATGCACTAGAGACATTTGTCATTTTGCCTTTGCTTGCTTGAATAGATTTCTTCTAAAAGAATTTTAGTTCATAGGTCTTTAATATCTCATACAAATTTTCCAATGAAAGTTTTGTTAGATCCATTCCTTCTCTTATAGCAACAATTTTATATTCCAAGTGTTCATGAAGAGTCAACAAAAACTTCAAGTTCTTTTCTTTTGTCTCAAAGACTTTTCCATGTAGCTGTAGTTCGTTGATTAGTTTATTGAACCTTTCAAATACCTCAGTTATGCTTTCATTTCGTTTTGACATAAAAGCTTCATATTGTGATATCAATAGTTGTCTTTGGTTTTCCCTCACTTCTTTTATACCTTCACATAGTAGCTCTATGGTTTCCCAAATTTGCTTGGTAGTGGTGCAGTTGACAACATTGTTATACATGACCATATCTAAAGAATCAATCAGTATGAGTATTAGACTGATGTTAAGAGCAACTTTCTCTCTTTCAGTGTCAGTGTACTGAGATGGATCTTTTGGTACCCATGTAGCTGGTATTACCTCTGAGCTATTAGTTGTTTTAGGAACTAGTGTGACATGCATGAATGGCCCATTCTTCAAGATCTCAGGATACATGTAGTTTACAGTCTTGATGAATGTCATCATTTTCTTTTTCCATAGTATGTAGTGTTCTTTGTCAAATGGAGGAATCTTGATGTTGTTAAGTTTCTGGGAACTCATTTTGATCTTTTTACTGTTTGTATATCAACAGTATGAGCTTTGATACCACTTGTTAGGAATGAGTTAAGCAGAAACTATATAAAGGGGGGGTGAATGTATGGTTTAAACTTTTTGATTTTTGGATTGATGAATTGGTTATCAAATCTTTGTAGTTTTTATAACTTAACAGTGTTTACTTGAGAATTGCGGAAATAAAACAAACACTCAAAGTTTAACTTTCAAACTAATTGTGTATTAGATTGAATTGTTCCAAATATGATATTCTTGATATGAATCTCATCTTCTTATTCTTGAAAGAAAATAAGGTATGAACACTATTCACCTTGTTACTGACTTATGAGGTTGTGCATAAGCTATATAGACAACATGTCTCAATGGCACATGCTCTCACAAGTCAGTTAGCTAAAACTAGAAATAGACAAAATGTGCTTTATATTTGTACACTATCTATTTCTAGCTAAAACTTTCTTTTGATAGTACATCACATCTGTATTCTACTCTTCTGTCTTTATCTTGTTCTTCTTTCAAATTTCTTGTTGACTTATCTCTATCTTCACAGGTTTGACTAATCCTGATCATGACAGAGCTTCAAAATACTTGTTTCACTCTTCTGTAAATCTCCTTGAATTTAGCCTCTTAAATCATTCGAATACTCAGCTTCATTGTACTTCGAGAAGTCATGATATTGACTTCTCGATCGAGTACTTCTGAGACTTCTCGATTGGTCTTTGCCTTGATACTTCTCGAATGCCTTAGACTTCTCGATTAGATAAGGCTTTGATGACTTCTCAATTGGACTAGACTTCTCGAATGATCTATTATCACAGACTTCTCCATTGATCCTATTCCTCATACTTCTCGAATGGTTCAATAGCTTACTTCTCGATTTGTATATCATATTTGACCCTTCTCGAATGGTTTCAATTCTTTGACTTCTCGAATGGACACTTCTAGATCAAATACTGAGTCAATGAGTGTTTTGAAACTTCTCTATCAGTTTTACATGTGACTTCTCTACTAGGGTGACTTCTCGATCGATCACTTGACTTAGAAGATTTTCCATACCGCAATTCTTATTTTGGTGAAGTCTTCTTAGACTTGATGCATGATCCATGATTGAATTTTTTATCCATCTTTTGTTCTTGACTTATAACTATACATTTAAATTTGCAATAGAAACATACTTCTACCTGCATGTACACATTAATAACAAGACAAGTACATTCAATAAAATAAACTTGTTTTGGTCCAACAATACCCGTAACCTCTCTCTCCAGCCCGTTTACTTATATTCTTACTCTTATCTTTAATATTGGACCTACTCTCAAGCCCATACTATGCTTACGGATCGGACCCAGTAGCCCGATGGAGCCAAATCTATCTCGGGAAAATTTTAGGTACAATGTGTATAAAAAATATCTCAGCAAATTGTAAGAATTAAACTGATAACTAATTGTATTTACTATAACTAGACATCTTAGTTAAATTTTTTAAAAAAGTAAATGTAAAACACTTAATTTAATTGACTGAATATTTTAAATGCTGTCATTTAATTAGTTGAAAACTATTAAATTTTTTTGATTAATTAACCATATCGTGTGGCAAACTGCGTTACTATAAAGAAGTATTATTCCTATTATTATTATTATTATTAAAAAATAATTATGAAAAATATATGTTAATACCAAAAGGTATAAAAATCAAAATGGTAAAAAAGGTTTTACAATTAAAAGTTTTATGACTCAAAAAGTATTAATAACCTTTTATATTGTAAAAGAAAACATACATTTGAATTTAAAGGACATTAAACATTGCTATTTTATTATAATTATCATAATTAGTCATCTTAATTAAAAATTGTAAAAAAAGATATCTAAGATATTCAATTTGATTGTCTAATATTCAAATACTCTAATTTGATGGGCACATTGTGTCATTGTGTGATACAGTGAGCTGGAAAAGTAATTCTCATTATTATTATTATTTAAATAATTATGAAAAGTATTTGCTAACAAGAAATAGTATAAAATCAAAATATTAAAAAAATTCTATTTAAAAGATTTATGAGTTAGAATTTAAAGGATATTAAAATATTGTCATTTTATCTTAAATGAATGATTAATTATTATATACCATAACAAGCTATTTTAGTTAAAAATTAAAAATGGAAATATAAAATATTTTATTTGATAGATTGAATATAAAATATTTTTTTTGAAACAAGAGATTTCTTTTCTTATTTAAAAAAAACCCTTGTATGATTGATTGTAAAATATTTAGAAAAATTTGACTCGTTAATCATATAATATGGTAAACCTCATTATATAAATTGGATTATTATAAAAAGGAAAAGATATATTGATATATCGCCTAATAAGGAATTATATTGATGGATACGGGCCCCACTTTTATAATCCAATATCTCGGCCGAATTTTTTGAGTAAATTGGTGAGACTTTCCCCTAAAAGTAAATCTTAGTAATTTAAAAAAGGAGGCTGACTTGTCACATTGTAATTCATTTTCAAAACCAAAAAAGTCTATATCATATCGTGTGTGTATATAAATAAATAAATGTGTCTCTAGTCTATCTTTATTTGCTTTGCTTAGTCTCCATTCTTTCTTTCTGTGCTCATCGCCTCCTCTTTATCTCTAGGTAATCCCTTTCTTTTATCTCGATTTAAATCAATTTTGTTATATGTTTATGATTTTCGTATCTATTGTACGTACAGTTAAATATCGATGGATTAAACAAATTAGTTGCGAGTGTTCATTTATCGATTATTCATTTATGTATCTAATGCTATTAATTTTGAGTATTCATTTATCGAGTATACATTTATCTATCGTATCTAATCCTATTAGTTTTGAGTATATCTAATCCTGTGCACAAAACATATTGGCTAACAAGTTATAAATTATCGGTCATGGTAGTACAAATTAATAACATTGAAATAATAGTAAAGTTGGACGGATGTTATTTTTTGGTTTTTTATACCGTTTTGTATTGGTTTTATTAGTTAAGTGTGTGTACGGGTCCTGATTGATCCGCAGGGGTAAGGAGAAGGTCGATGGATTTTGTGATGACGAAGAAAATGAGAATTGGTAATCAAGTTGTAGGAGGTGAAGATAGAATCAGCAGTTTATCGGATGATTTGATACATAAGATTTTATCGAATCTGGATACCAGAACAGTGGTTCAGACCAGCCTTTTATCGAACAGATGGAAGTTGGTTTGGAAGACTTTGCCGTTTCTTAAGTTTGATGGGTACGGAAAATATTTTAACAGGAAAGAAGCTCGATTTTCCAAGTTTGTCGACAATGTGTTCATGAATAGAAATAATGAATCTCAGGTACTTGAAATGGAACTCAATGTGAAAAAGGGGATTGGTTTAGGTTCTGTTGAGAATTATGTCAGTTATGCAATTGCTCGCAGTGTTCGTGTCTTACATGTTGATTTGTGTCATTGTTATTCGTTGTCGATTTTTAATTCTAGTTGGTTGAAGGAACTTAAATTGACAATGAGACCTGGATCTGAAGTTATTTTTAAGTCAGATTGTTGGAATTTGCCTGTTTTAACAACTCTGCACTTAATCTGCACTCATCATAGCTACAACTTTCCGATGGGACTTTTTACGTGCTTGCCTGCATTGGAAACTCTGTGTCTTGATCATTGCATCTTGCCGGGATCTTTTCGTTTGCCGGCTTTAAAAGTTCTCCGCGTGGCAAGGTGCGATATGCCAGAAATAGTTTGGCATTTGCCAGCTTTGATTAGTCTAGAGATGGATGATGTAGTATTCTCTACAAATATGAATGAGTTTTTCTCTGTTCTTGTTAGTCTGCAGTGTCTTACTTTATCCTTTCGGAAGAAGAATATGCAAGAATGCTTTATATCTTGTCCCCAGTTGTTGAACTTGGAACTCAGGACTAGCATGAGTACTCCAAGTACTCTTACTAGTAACATAGTCGTTATGGCACCAAATCTCCGCCATTTCAGTTCTGTTGGTATCTTTCCTATCATGTGTGGAGTTTCTAAGTTGGAGAATGTTAATATCAAATTACGGGGTTGCTTTAAACACAAAAGTAAGGTGGCGTGGGAGAAGTTAAGACAATATTATCACCGGTTTATATTTATGTTTCCAGGATTGGGTAGTGCCAAGGTTCTCACTCTTGACTTGGAGGCCATTGAGGTATCTTCTTGCTTAGTTTTAAGTATATAAACATCATTCCTTCAATAATTTTTGCGAAGAATAATATCATTTGATATTTGGCAGTTAGATTACTTCTATATGAAAATGTGCTATGTATGTTCTGATCAATTTGTTTCGTTATTTCCTAGGCACTTGTGGCAGTCTGTGACTTTCTCGGACGTTTTCCTTCTCCATTCTATGATTTGAAGTATGTTAAGCTACCAAAGGGATACAAGGAATCAGGAATATCTAGTACTCTGAAAGGCTACTTGCTTGGTGGCTCTCCAGAAGCCAGCATTGTAACAGCATTAACACAGGTAAACAAAGACTGTTGTACTACTTTTTAACTTGGTGAATTTCTTGTCTTATTTGGTAGGCACATATTCACGTAGGCTTAATAGTAAAGCTATAAATCCTTTTTCAATTTAATATAGGTTATTTTCGTTCTGTCTTTTGTGTATATGTGTGTGTGCAATGGAGGAATGACAAGATCAAATGTTTAAGTTCCAAAGAATTTGATATTTCCCGCAAGTCTAACTTATTGAAATCTTGATCACCGTAACTTTACCTATTTAATCTTTGACTATACCTCTTTTGGCACCAGGAAAGAGTAAATGCTAGATCACTTACTATTTTGACTATTAAGATCCCTCTTTTTACAAACTCTGAAATATACAAGAATAGCTTGTGTTATATTATTTGTGACTGGATTATGTCAAATGTCATGTGAAGATACTTTACCAACGGCTATAGCAAGGAAGCATAAGTTTAATATGGTATGAACTTGGATGGTGTTGGGAGTTATGTGTGGTGGCTGTAATATGGCTGCAAGCTTATTGTTTACATGAAATTCTAACAACGGGTCATTATGTCTTTACCAGCAATGTCAATTCTATGTCCATCGACTGCACAAAGTGAAATTTTCTTCATAAATATATATATCAGTTGATTTGATAACACCATTTCTAGTTAGCCTCTTATATGTCTCACTTTAAAGGCTGAGTGGATTTCCGCATATCCTTGTTTTTCTTTTTACAGTAAATATTTTGTAAGCTCCTGCACTGTAGTTTTCAGTAATTTGTTATTAATCTCTTGAAGAGAGATAATCAAACACCTATTCAATAGTCATGGTTTCACTAAACCTTTTACATAGACAACTGTAACAAAAATAATTATGCCACTAATTGATTTTCACTCTGCCTTGAGTTTATTACTTTATCATGTCCGTATCGATTATATATAGCTAGTTTCATGCACATTCCTACTAGTTTGCTTTGATATATAATTCATCTGAACTCTATTTATATTTTCTCTTGTTTGGCAACGAGTAAAACAAAAAGAAAGAGTGAATATCATTGCCTTCTTTTCAAGAACTTGTTATGGATAAGTTGTGTATTTTTGGTAAGGACTTCAGGGAATCTACTTCTGCTATGTACAAAGGCTGATAATGTGCAGTGAATTAATTTCTGGTCCAAACTTTATGCTAACTGCTAAGCATGTTATATGAATGTTATGAATGTGTATTCACTTGGGTTTTGAATATCTTTCAGTGTGATATGAATACTCAAATGGAGCTAGTTTCGCCAACAGCTCAGAACGCGATGCTCAAAGAACCTGTTGCCAGATTGGGAAATGATCGGGAAAACTCATGGGAAACTAGTGGTTTTAGTTTTTGGCGGGGTTACGAGGTTAAGTCAGAGTTTGTAAGCCTACTTGAGCGGATTACAAAAAAGTACCCAGATACTGTGAAGCACTTCACTGCCAAAGTCGATATATTCCATACAATGATGTTGAATGTGTTTTGCATAACAGTGACTTCGTATATGAACACCCGAATAACTGATGTAGATGCTGACATGATCACTGAGTACAGGGTGTTATTTACCGACTTGCAGAGATGGGGATTTAACATAAGTTGGCTAGTGAGCCGTCTAAACTATGTTGAACAGCTCCGATTTACGCAACCCCTGCTTAATGAGCTTCAAGCAATTGTCTCTCGCATTCAAGATTTGGAGACCCTTAATGATGAGAAGATGACGGAGATTCAGAAAGCTTTAGAAACCATGGATGCTGGTCTTTCTCTTCACTGTCTTGGAGATGATTTACTTCCTAGTCTTTAGTTCTCTACATAAGATGATTTTAGAGTATATGGTTTCATAGACTCCAGCTTAGCAGTGTTGCGTTAGTTTCTCTAAAATTGGATCATCTAAATTTTCATGTTTGGGTTTTCAAAATGAGACATGAAATAGCTAGCCAAAAACCAAGAGTCTACATTTCTTGTAGGTTATTACTGGTCGGTTATAAACACCAATAAGTATTGGTGGTTCTATTTTAAACTTATATATTTTCCTTGTTTTTAAAATAATAATTTCTAATTTGTTTTTTAAGTTTTAGGCCTATACTTTGGAAGGTGGTCAAAAACGAAACCCTCGTTAAAAAACCAAGAAATCAGGTTTTCACTCTGCAATTATTTTCAATTTTCAAATATTTTTATTTTAGAATGATTGAATGTAAATTGTATTTTATGTACATGTATTTTGTATAAAATATCATTTAAAATATAATAATTTTTTTTATCTAATTCATATTTTTGTGACTATATTTATATTTTATATGATTTTTTAACTTCATATGTTAAATACGTAAGGTGTTTAATTACAATAGAAGGTAACTCAATATTACAAATGGTATCAAATATTGATTTGAGCATGTCAAGTGGTAGTTGTATTACTTAAAAATTTCTAAACTTTTACTTTCGTATTGTAATTCAAATTTTATTTGATTCCTTTAATTTTATTCCTTTCAACCAATTATAATATTAAGTTTATAATATTTTATTTACGTCGTCTACTAATCTCCATTTTTTGGAAAGTTTAAAAATAATATTACACAAAACATGTCATTGAGTAATATAAATTATATCTTAGTATAAATTAGATTTGATAAATAAAAAATATATAATAATTTAGCCTCGAGTTCAATACAACTCAAATTATTCACAAATAAATTCATATTTGTCATAATTTTTATCATTATCATGAATTTGAATATTAATTTCCATTAAAATTGTTACGAATTTGAAAATTAATTCCCAAAACCTTCGGGACTAATAAACACAAATGCACACTAAACTCCATTACTATTGGGATGACAATATATTGGGTTCAGGCCGGGGGTTTTTAAGTCCAAATTCAAATTCAAATATTTTCATTTTTAAAAATTAAATTCAAATTCAAATTTAAATTAAAAATGAATATCCAAATCCAAATATATCAGATTTTAGATCGAATCGGATTTTTTTGGATATTCAAAAATTGAAAAATAATTTAATTAATTTAACTATCAATAGCGCAGATAGAAAATTTGTCCAATATTCATTCTATTTATACATTAATTTATATGCATCTTTCACCAATTAATGCCTTAATATAAAATATAATAAAAATTTATCCAAAATTGTGTTTATCACTTTATTAACTTTTTGTTTAAATCGAATCACATTCGTTACATATTTTGAATATTTAAATAATACATATATAAATAAATTACCTAAAATTAAATGTAGATAAATTACCTAAAGTTACATGCATTTTTAGTATAAAAATTTAATAACATTTTTGTAATAATAGAATTAATCCTCATATATTTACAAAAATAGCATTGACAATGTGTTATATTTTGTATTAACTTTAGATAATTACTTAAAATCGATTTTAGGGTCATTAAGCCCAGATATATAATAATAAATATATAAATAATAAAATAATATTATCTTAAATAATTCATAAAATAAACATTAAAGAAAATATAATAAAATTCTTTCTAAAAAACAATGCAGTAAGTTAATTATATATATATAACCGATATATATATATATATATATATATATATATATATATATATATATATATAATTGAATTATTTTTGGGTTTCATGTTTAGATTAGATTTCGAAAATCGGATCGAGTTTCCGATCCATGTTCTTGCCTTCAATTCTCATTTCATAAAATTAGGGATACACATCCAACACTACCCATGGATAGAAAGAAGAAGAAAAGGAGACACACAAGTGAACACAAAGGAGAAGACAGCATCAGCACATTGCTTGATGATGTAATTCATCTCATTCTCAAGCGTCTAAACTGTACCAGGCGGGCTATTCAAACTTGCGTTCTTTCCAAACGATGGAAGCTTATTTGGACCACTCTCCCTTTTCGAAGGGAATTCGAATGCCCTTTGCGGCTCCCTTCCAAAAGCTTCACTAATATTGCTCGCCATGTCTTGAAGCACCGGAACCATTTATCTTCGATTTCGCGTTTAGAGCTTGCGTATCTCCCTCCAGGTTTAGCTGTGATTCGATTTGGAAGCTCGTGGTGAGAGTGAAAGTGGGGGAAGCGGATTGTTGGGATTTACCGGCTTTGACGGATTTACATTTGTGGTTGTTACCTACTGGTGATGGTAAGAATGTTTTGCCGGTTCAATGTTTGACTTGTTTGCCTGCTTTGAGGACTTTGAATTTTACTCTTTGGGATTTTCGAGAACCGGCTGTGTACTTAAGTTTGCCTCAGTTAACAACTCTACATTTGGGTATGTTTAAAATGCCTGGAAATATTTGGAATCTCCCGGCTTTGAAGACTGCGTTTTCCTGGGAATATGAGTGATATGTTTGCTGCACTTGTTAGTTTACAAAATCTCACACTACGTATGATGTCTATGCAAGACTGTTACATTCCTTGTCCTCAATTGATTAACCTAGAGATCGAGACTCACTTTGATGATACTATTGAGGATAACATTTTGGTTTTGGCACCAAAACTTAGTAATTTCACTGCTGTTGGTATCTTTCCAATCACATTCAAAGATTCTAAGCTGGACAATGTGTATATAAATGTACGGGGTTGGATTCATCGTTTGAACGTCTCGAAGAAGACAATGAAAAAAAATTATAAACAGTTTGTAATTATGTTACCCGGCCTGGGAAGTGCCAGGATTCTTCATCTTCAGTTGAAGACCATAGAGGTAACGTTATATTCAATTTTCTTATATGTTAATATCAGAGCATTGGGCATTTGTTTCCTCCTCGGAAGATATAGTTGGTATTTATATGACTGATATATGGTATGTTTTATTATCGTTTCTTAGGCACTTTCTTAGATTTCTGACTTTCTTGTAAGTTTTCCCTCTCCATTCTATAACTTAAAGTATGTGAAGCTACCTCATGGATTCGAAGAAGCACGTCTCTCGAGTATTGTAAGAAGCTACCTACTTGGTGGCTCTCCAATAGCCTCCATTGTTGCAACATTGCCCCAGGTATTTAAAGAATCAACTATCCTTATCGTTAATTCGGTGCATTTATTGTTGGCAGAAACAGTGCATGTTGCATTTATTAGGCATACTAGGTATATAACCTTTGCATTATTGTCATGATGGGGTTACGAGGGCATGAATCGAAGGATCTACAGGTATTAATGTAATTGATGCAGGCATATATTTCAACATTGTTTTCTAGCTACTTCTTTTCCAAATAAGTTGAGTAAGAACACATATTTCAATCAACGGTCAACTCTTTTTAGATTAAGGTCAAACATTTATTCTCTTTTCATTTTGTACACAAACAAAAGAGCTCAAATGATATTTGACCTTGATTTTATACTCATTTTTTTTAGATATTTTCCATAAAGAGGTTGATTTTGAATCTTGAGCTAAAATTATTTATACCAGACTGTAACTTTGCTGTTGAGTATTTAACTGCATTTACGGTATGAATTTTTTAACTAATTAAATTCGTGGTTTAAAAATAATTGTTCAAATGGTAGGACTCCATGTGTTTTAAGGTGCAAACATTATTGTCTACATACAAAAGGAAGGACTGATCGCAGCCTGCAAATCAAATTGCTAGAATCTATTAAATTATCAATACTTAGAACAGGTCCTTTCCTAGTGTAAATTGTTTGATGTGCACACCCAACATAATTGAAGATGACAGGGGAGAGTTGGGAACTCACATAACTTCTTTTCTGCTTGATGAAGATAGTGTTTTAGGAGATTTACTTGTGTATGTATATTCGACATGCAAGTACACACAAGTCCACTTGTAAAATGATGTAAAATTGAAGTTGATATCAAACACTGGTGAGAAGATGAAGATGGAGAGAGGGTGAGCTAAACAAAAAGAGTGTTGGAGTGGAGAGGAGGGGGCATAGACAGGTTAAAGAGGCCACTTCACCTACTTGGCTACTTTAGTTTTAATTTTCTTACACATCAAGTATTGAAGCTATGTCATATTGCCAAGTGTTCTAGCTACTACAGAACTAATAGCTCATGTCCGCTAAATATTCTTGCCTCATTTTTTAAAAAGGGTTAAACCTGTTGGGTCTCTTGTTGAAGGTACATGTAATGATCAGGTGAGCTCTTCCAGGAGAAATACTGACTCTGGGTTATGGCAAGGCAATGAAGTTAACTCCAAATTTGTATGTCTACTCGATCAGATTATAAAAAAGTACCCAGAAACCATTGAAAACCTTACCACCAAAAACAAGAAGTTTCGCAAGATGAAGCTGAATATGTTGTGCACTGTGGTTAATGACTTTACCAAAATCCTTATAACTGAGGTTGATGCTGATATGATTGTTGAGTACATGGATGTGTATGCTGACTTGAAGAAATTGGGATTCAATGTGAGTTGGCTTGTGAACCGTTTGAACTGTATAGAACAGCTCCGGTTTTCACAGCCCGTACCTACCAAGCTTCATGCAACTGACTGTCATAACATTGATGCCAAAAGTAAATTACAAGATTTGCAAATTCGTACTGATGATGCCAAAACTAAATTGCAAGATCTAGAAACTCTCCGTTCTGACAAGATGCAAGAGATTCAGAAAGCTCATGGAACTATGGATACTAATCTTGCTGTTGGCTGCATTGGAGATGATCTATTGTCTGGTCCCTAAATTTCACGTGATTGGTTTTTATGTTTTAGAGTCCTTTGGATTCCCCTAGTATCTTGTTTGTTCAAGTTTAGTAGTTTTGTGACATGCTTATCGACTTTGTATTGAAGTGTTCTTGGTCCCTAAACACACATGTAAGTGTTTGTATGGTTCATATTTAGAAATCCCGAGTGTGCACAATTTTTACATTAAATTTTAAAATAAATTAGTGTTTATAAACTATATTTCATACAGAATTAATGAAATTTTTACAAATTCATATTTTTGATTATATGGTTTTAGTAATTTGTACTAATTAATTTCTTGACAACAAATTTACTTTTAAAATAATAATTTTGAAATTTGTTTTTAATAAGTATAAGGTTTGAGGTGCTGAAAAATTCTGTTATTGAATTTTAAATATAATTTAGAAGAAGTTAATATTATTTTTATTAATAATATATTATATTTTTTAATTAGTCAGAAATATAATAATAGCATTACCCATTTTTAATTGAAAATATATATAAATACTTATTATCTTTGGTGTAACATATAACATATATTATATCATATAAATATATTATTTAATTTTTAATTAACATTCTGGTTATGCGATATTTTATTTTATTATCGACAAATATACTATTAAAATATATATTATATTTGAAATTAAACGTAAACATCTATTTTATAAATATAATGTACAATTTTTTTATAATATATAAATTATCAATTATTATTTTAATTATGAGGAAAAAATTTAAAATTAAAAAGTCGGAAATAAATATTTTAGTCCTTGACAAACTTATGTATAACAAAATTTTAATTATAATTTATAATTAAACACAATTTTGACGTTAAATTTTAAAATAAATTGGTGTTTTATAAGGTTCGAGGTGCCGAGAAACGCTATTATATTATTTGTTTTTAAAATATTATTATTTATTTTTAAAATATTATATTCATATTGTATTATAATAAGTTGTTATGAATATATTCATTTGATGATGTACAAAATACTAAAACAGAGTCTAATATAGATATATCTGTAATAGAATAAGTCTTTCCAATCTCTGATCAAAGTAAATATAAATAAAAGTCTAGTTAGTCCCTGTACAGGTATCAAAAGTATTTGTACTTAAAAGATTTTATGAAGAAATAAAACCAGAGTCTGGATCCAAATTAGAATCTGGAGTTCAATCAGAGTCTATAGACTATCAGAGTCAGAAGGTTTTCAAAGTCTATAAAGCTGAAACTGAATTTTGAAGATGATCACGGTAATGAAAAGTCTTTGAAGATAAAGGAAAATATATTGCAGATATGTTATGGGAAGGAATGAAAATTACAGAAGGAAACTCTTAGCTAATATTTAGGAATTCTATTCCTATTATAATTTGATTTTCTGTTATTAGTTGATAGACATCTCTCTATATAAACACTCTATGTAACCTAATTTATTTTGTCAAAGTTTTTGGGAGCATAGATATAGAGAGAGTTGTTGTGAGAAACACAGAGAAACTGTTAGGGTTTGTGTACACTTTAAGATAGTTTGTATTCATATATTAATAATAAAAACAATATTCATTCATATCTTTGTGTTTGTTCTTTATTTTTAATTTAAAACTTTAATTTACATTAAGTTGATTTTAATCAGGCGAAAAGAGCACACAAGTATTCAACCCCCCTTCTAATTCTGTAACTCGGAAAACATAAATATGTTATTATAACAAATATATTATAATAAATATATTATTATTTGTTTTTAAAATATTATATTCATATTGTTACTTATATTATATTATAATAAATATATTATTATTTGTTTTTAAAATATTATATTCATATTGTTACTTATATTACAATAATAAATATATTGCTAGGATATTAGTGCATCTCCAATGGTAGGGATGACAACGAGTCGGATTATTTTTTAATATCCAGATTCATACCCGATTTTTTTACCCGGACCCGACCTAGATCCCAAAAATACTCGAAAATTGAGACCCGGATCGGGTAAAACCCAAAAATTTGGATCGGATCCGGACCCGAACTCGAACCCGAAAATATTATCAAAATTTTTTTTTTATTTTGACCCGATTCAATTAATTATTAAGGTTCAATTATAAAAATTAGATGTTTAATTGAATGATAATATATGTTTATAATTTTATAAAAACATTAGAAGTATATTAAATAAAATTATAGTAGTACTGAATATAAGAGCGAACATATTAAAAGTATGTTTGAAAATATATTAAAAAATAATTCACAGAACATATATTCAATAATATAGTATATAGAACATATTATAAAATATGTTTGTATCATAAAAACTATTATTTATTATATGTTTCACCGAATATTCAATGTGAAACGAGTTTCTCATATTATATATATATATATATATATATATATATATATATATATAGCCAACCATTATAATCAACAAATTTAGATTTAGTATTGGAGATGCTCTTATATGTAATATATGTATACTCTAATTAATAGTAAAAGTTACCATAAACGAGGCAAAAAATTAATGCATAAAAGATTTATTAGAGTCAAAATTACCATAAACTAGGTATAAAAAAATGCATAAAAAGATGTATAAGTAATTTGTTACGAGTGTACAAAGTAATTCTTGAGTGCATTTAGCAACACCATTTCGTTATTCAAATTTTGAAGGACCTAATTATAAAATTATGGAGGTTCTTTTATTGAATATACTGCCTTATTTTATATCTATAGATTGATTTTCATTTCATTCAGTAATGGCCGGTGATAATGTGCAATATGTTTTCTTTGTCGGTTTATAGATTCATAGTTTTGAAGTTATATATTATAGTTGTGATGATAAATGTGGTATTTGTCATGATTTTCTATGCATTTTGTGTGTGTTAGTTAAATGATCTATTTTCTTCGTCTTAATAATATTTTGAATTTTAATTTATATTAACAATTTTCACGTGAATTATAAATGTCATTTAATAAGAGACTCTCTTTTCTAACATATCCAATCAATTGGAGAAAGCGGTGTTGGTTCAAGTACAAGCCTTCACACTGAGCACATGGAAAATGTGAATATACGTTTTGTTGAGCTAAATGTATATTATATTCTTTATGCTGTTTGTTTAAACTAATGTATTTTGATGATATAAAAAAACATGCTAATTTGTAGGTTACTAGTGTAACAACTTACTATGTTATCGGTTTTAATTTATACAATTTACGATTATATGATTGACTCGCTTGATATATCCTGCATATATATATATATGTGTGTGTGTGTTCACTATATATAAGTATATTTTCAGGTAACTTGATTGATTATATGGAGAGACTTCCGCCCAGAAGTTTATAAAAATCAATTTCCATCATGGATATTTTTTGAAGATGTTTGAAGATATGAGAGATTGATTAGAATTTAAATCCGTAAGGACTCTGTTATGTAATATATACTCCCTCCATTTCCTTTTAGTTGTCCAATTTGTTTTCAGTGTCGTCAAACTAACTCATCTTTGACTGTAATTTAAATATAATATATAATTGAAAAAAATAACATTTTATGTTGTTAAAAAAAATATAATCTATTTTAAAATTTATTTTTTAGTTTTTTAAAATTATAAAAGAATGATTCTTAATTGTTACTCAAATACTAATCAATTTGACCACGAAAAGTCAAAAAATGACTACTAATTAGAAACAGAGGGAGTAGTTTATATAATAAAGCTAAAAAAGGATTTCAAATTTCATCCTTATTTATTCAAATTTGATCCTACTTATCATATCTTTCCAAAACTGATTTCAATCAATTTTTTTCTTATCAAAATAATTTCATAACAGCTCAAATCCGTTTTTATCTTTTTCTAGATGATGGAATTTGATCTTACCTTTTAAAATTGATTTGTTAGAAGATTTAAACTATTTGAAATTTCAAAAGTCAAATCTTCTAATTACCTAACTGTTGGAGAATATTTTATGCAAATTAAATATTTTATTATTGCATAATTTCTTCACAACCATTTGTATACTTTTTATATATATAGACTTGCCATTTTTATTGTAAGTAACCAATCAAAAATACAACGTGAAAAGTTTTGACATATGAATATTCAAGCTTTTTCTCTTCTTTCGCAAAATAGTTTTGTTTTATAAAGTCGGAGCTTTATTATTATATACACGTATATTATATACAAGAGTTTATAGTTTGAATTGTAACACTCTTATTCTTCTATTGTAAAAAAAGTTGTATTGTTAGTTGATGAAGTAATGACAATAGATCTTGGTGATCGAGGAATATAGTGTTCAAGGGAACTCTTTGTACTAGAGGACTTGTTTTTTGGGAACTAAGGAATTCAAGGGAGTGGTTTGCTAAGAAATTCATGGTTCAAGAGGAACAAAATTGTTAGAGGGTCCTGGAGTTCAAGTGGACTGTTTATTAAAAAAAACAGTGTTTCACCAAGTCATTTTCAGCAACTGGGTTAAAGGGAGATATATTATTGTATCATATAATTGAAGTTTTTATTGATCAATAATATATTCTTTTACCGGGTTGGTAATGACCAGGATGTAGACCATTAGTGGATGGGGGTCGAGCCTGGTTAAAATTCGATTGTATTCTTTACTTACTATATTTATATTTTTACACTGCATTGCATATCTCAGCTAGCTGACAATGTTTCATAATTACAATTAGTAAGATGAAACTTTAGCATTTTAGATTGTTTTATTTCTGATAGTCAATATAAAATGGTAAAAGTTAAATTAGACATAGTTAGCCATATACACCTATTCACCCCCTCTAGGTGTGCATTTACATTTGGTATAAGAGCTTTGGAGAACTAATATTTCTGTAACAGAGAAATAAGAATCCTATGGCCATGGCTACTAACTTTTATCTTGAAGGAACGTCGAGTTCGAGACCACCACTTCCCTTGGGTACTGAAAATTACAACTGACGGAAAAATAGAATGGAGTTCCATCTGACCAAATAGCAACTTGAGTGGAGAGTTGTTCAAAAGGGTCTGTTTGAGTTCAAAGATAAAGACAACAAGGCGAAAGACATTGATGATCTCACGGATGCGGAATCATCAAAGATGAGCTATAATGGAAGAACAATGAATACTCTAATGAATGGATTGTGTCTTACTGAATGTGACAAAGTTTCATCTTGCAAGACGACAACAGAAGTTTGGGATATCTTGGAGTTATGTCATGAAGGATCTAAAGGACTGAAAAATGTGAAACTTAGCAAGCTGATGAATGAGTTTTGGAATTTCAAGCTTGGAGAAGGAGAAACAATCAGAGAAAGTCAATCAAGATTTCAAATAAATATAAATGTTCTGAAATAATTTGGCAAGGAGATTCCTCTAGAAGAAATCAACATGAAAATACTCAGTGCAGTGCCATTTATCTTTGAACCAATGGTGATGGCATTGGAATCTTCACCAATAATAGATACTATGTACACTTTGGCTATGTTTGCTGAACAAAGGGCAGTTTGAAAGAAAAATAAAGGCTAGTCAAACATAAACTATTCAACCTCTAGTTGCTGAGATGAAAAATTTGGCACTTCATACTAATAACAGCAAGCTGGAATCAAGAGAATCATAAGATCAAGATTTAGACTTAATATTGTTAGGAATTATGTACTTTGATGATAACTTGTTTTCCCAGTTGCACAAGTAGAAGGGGGGGGGGTTGAATACTTGTGTGTCTTTTCTGCCTGATTTAAAATCAACTCAATAGCAATAAACAGATATGAATTAAGAACAAAGATCAAACACAAAGATATGGATAAGTATTGTTTGTATTATTGATTTGTAAATACAAAACTCTCCTAGGGTGTACACAAACCCTAGCAGCTTCTCTGTGTTTATCACAGCAACTCTCTCTATTTCTATGTACTCACAAAATTTCACTCTGATAAATTTTGCTCCGACTTCACACTTTTACAATTAGGTTACATAGAGTTTATATAGAGAGCTACCTATCAACTAATAACATAAAGATAAATTACAATAAGAATAGAATTCCTAATTATTAGCTAACAGTTTCCTTCTGCAATTCTCCTTCCTTGTTTTTATAGCATATCTGCAACATCTTTAGCTTTATCTTCGAAGACTTCCCTTATCTCTGATCATCTTCCAAATTTATCTTTAACTTTATAGACTCTGAATTCTTCAGACTCTGCCAGACTATAGACTCTGATCATTTGTAGACTCTGATAGTCTATAGACTCTGATCACCTTCCAGACTCTGATCTTCTTGCAGACTCTGGTTTTACTTTCTGCAGAAATTCTTCTAAGTATAAGTAACTTGAGTATTGACTATCTAGACTCTGATTATACATTTCAGAGACTAGAAAGATATATTGCAAATAAACTAAGCTAACTCCTGTCCTAGTATTTTATACATCATCAAATGAATATATTCCTAAGAATCTCCCCTATTTATGCTTTATAAAATATAAGCATAAATCCAGGTTTGATGATGTCAAAACTAAAGAATAAAACACTTAGTCTAGAACAGTATGAAAGAATTATAAAGGAAAAAGAATTACTTCTTAATTGATTCTCTCAAAGGCTGGATTATTCTTTAAAAATGAATTGAGCATATTGTCATCCACAATTGCAAGACCTTCACCAACAAATTTCTTCAATTTCTTCACTTGAACATTTGATTTGACAGTAAGCTGCTCTCAGATCATTTGCACTGCTTTCTTGATCTTTCAAGTCCTTCAACATTAGAACACTAACTTTCCCACTCATAGGCTAAAACCCAAAGTAATGACCCACACCGTCTTGAAATTTAATCTATTTTTCTTCCAATGGCATGACTTGATCATTTCCCTCAGTATCAACATATTTTAAGGAAAATCTGCCCATTTATCGATTTGTCTGTTTGTGCAAAGTCAGCTTTCTATCAATCTCCTTGAACCATTTGTGTGTGACAGCCTCTTTCCTCTTGTTAACTTCATAAGCAATTTGAAAGAGAAATCTAATATACTGCGATTCCTCAGCCTGTTTGAAAAATATGAAGTTTGATTGACTGATCCATCTAACTGATCCACCTTCTAAAAAATAAACCAGCATCTCATTCTTCACCTTTTCTGTACCTCCCTGTCCTCATTGCATCTTTCTTTCATAAACATTATAAACAATTTGAGTAGACACCACTTTATTTAAATGCTTCTGTGTAATCTTCTCAAACTGCCTATCTGTCAAAGATTGAGGATCCCTGGTTAGAGTAGATGTTCTGTCAATGTCAGATTCTTCAAAACCTCTAAGACCCGTCTTCTTTTTAGCTTTAAGTTGCATATTTGATTGACTGCACTTCCTGTCTGTCCCTGACTGATGTGGTTGAGATTTGGATAATACAGCCACTCCAGAATTCTTGAGTGATACATCACCAGGACCCCTAGGACCATGAGAACTATCTCCATCATCACCATCTCTCCTCCTTTTGACTCCCCTTTTATCATCTCTGGATGAATCATCCTTATTTCTCCTGGAGGAAGATTCACCTCTCTTCTCCCCCTTTTTGACATCATCAGGACTAGTAACAGCCAACAGAATCTGTTCAAGAACTGTGGAGATATTGGCATGTGCTGCAATAACAGAATCAACCTTGGTGGTCAAATCAGAGACTGTGGATTGGAGAGAAGCTTGTGTAGAGGCGATAGCAGCAAGAACATCCTTGAAGGCGACCTCTTTGGATAATTGAACTGAGTGAATTCTATCAAATTTGGTGCTGAGCAGAGAAGTAGTATTGTCAACACAAGTAAGTTTGGTTTGAATATGAGAGATGTCTTTGACCACACTAGCCAATTGTTTAGCAACACTCTCTGTCTCAGCTTTAACATCCAAGGCCTGATCTTCTTCACCAGGATAGTGACCATGTTCCTGAAGATAAGATTTTTTCTGAAAAGCTTTTAGTCTCTCAGACTGATGAATCTCCAAAATACAGGCAAAAGAATCTTTATCAGTGATGCCTCTCTTCTGTGCAGACTCCCAAGACTGAGGAAAGACTTGATCAAAGTAGACAAAAGAAGGTTGAACGAGATCATCATCTTCGGAAGTGAATTCCTCAGCAACAGGCTCAAGCTTTGTAATAGGAGATGTAGACTCTGGTGGTGGTGTAGACTCTGAAACTGCAAACGGAACTATAGACCCTGACTCATCTCGAGAGTTATCAAAGACTGTAGACTCTAGAAGTCTAGCCCTTATAGGAATGATCAAAAGTGGTTCTTCTGACTTCAATGTTGCAGCCTCAGGTAAATTGACAGGGTTATCCACCAAAGCCTCCATGACTCTATATGCTCTCCTAGCTAAAGAATCCACTAGATGATGTTGTGGTCTTTGTGTAAATGACTTCTGAGCAGCAAGAGCCTCCTCCTTTTTACCAATATGCACAATTAAACAAAGTGAATTTTCATCCATCCCCTGCTCCAACTCATTGGACCAACTCGTTGGAAAATCTTGATCCCAATAAGTAAAGCTAGGTTCAGGAGACCCTAATCTCTCAGTCTCACAGTGGGGTTGGGCACCCACTTTCTCAATCTCACTCAGGCTCTCTACAGCCTTTTCTACCTCTCCTTTTGCCTGGACCAGTGCCAGCCTCTCAGATATTTTTTCACTCATTTGGAAAGGTGCACTCATGAATCCTACAGAAGAGGGGTTGAGAGATAAATAATGTACTTCAATACCTGAACCACCTTGATGGAGGGGAACCCCTTCATAAGTCTGAAGGCTAGGGGTTTCCACCAAGGGGTGAGCAGATACAGATTCTGAACCCTTACAATCATCTTCTTTCTTTTCAGAGTCTGTTGGCTCCAGTATTCCAGTCTCAGGGTCTACTCTAGACTCTGACTGCTTCAGTATGACTTCATTAGAAGCCAGAGTCTGAGTGTCACCATCTTGGACTGTTTGTGCATGAGACTCCCCCTCAAGGTGGATAGACTCTGATAGACAAGGATGGAAAAATACTTCTGGAGCATCCATCAGAGTCTGTCATCCCATATCACTAGGGTTCTCATCAGTAGTTTGTTAAGTTGCCAATGAGGGCCTTACAGCATACTCCCCTGCCCCACTATCACCCAACCTCTGACTAGGTGGTTCTTGTGTGGGTGAGGCAGACTGAGCATCTTTATCACTAGTCACCACTGGTGCACTAGTCCCATCCTCCAAATGCCTAGCATCACCTGCTACCTCCTGTGGTTCTACCATAGTTAATGCATCCAAGTGACCATTGAGAAAAATCCTGGCATGGAGTGCATAGATGGCCTGGGCAAAAGTCATGTGAAAGGAATCCTGCAGTTCCCTTGCAAGTTTCTGATAATATGAGCCCTTGAGTTGATCCAATCTACTTGCATTGGTTGGATAGATGTATTTGTTGGCCAATCTTTCGTGAAAGAGGCTGAATAGTAGAAATCCAATCAATAGCTGTCCTGTAGGTAATTGCTTCATAGTCAAAAACTGGTTACTAAATCTCAGTTTCCAACTCAGCAACAGACTCTGATTCTCTCCTTTTGTAGATCTTAAGCTTTTTAGACTTCTTTGTGATTTGCTGTTCAGAGTCTGGATCTCCCAGTGCTTTGAGAACTTCAGTTGTTCTGCCTTCTATGAGCCCAGCTGCTTTTGCTTGTAATGAAGAGTTGAATAGGTAGCTGTATAAATTTTTGACCACATCATGTGCAGACAGTTATAGCTCCTGTTCCATTCTCTTCCTTAGGGTCTCATAGGTTGAAAGAAAATCCAAGACTTGAGATTTAGTCTGATATTGTTCTGGATCTTCTACTGATTCCACCAAAGGATATACGAACAACAACACCTCATCACTTGGAGTAAGGATTTCATCAATAAGACATGAGGCTGCATCCAATGGCATTCCTTCCCAAAATGTTTCATGATCAGAATCTAAAGGCAGTCTAGACTCTGACTCAACATTAGACTCTGGTTCAGGTAATTTCTTGCTTTCAGAGTCTGGCACTGCAGGAGCCTTGGGAGCATCTGTTTCCTGCAAAACAGGGTTAGTAATAGTGATAGGCTTGTGTGTGTGTGCAGAATAAGCCTTCCTTAACCTTCTGTATTTTTGAGCAAAAGATTTCTTAGGAGATGCAGTTTGAGCATCCTGAGGTGCATTCCTAGGTTGGTCAGAGTCTGTAGCCTTTTCAGAGACTACAGACTTGGCTTGAAGGGTAGAATCAAGTGTATCATGACCTTCCTTTAACAAAGAAAGTCCTTCAATAACTTGCTTCTCTAGAGGGTTGAGCTCCTCATCACTGTGCTCATCTATAAGCCTAGTTTGAACCAATTTTCTCCTCTTTACAACTGGTGCCTGTTGAGAGACACTAGAGGTTGGTTTCTTTTTGGATTTTGGTTTGGAAGATTGTATGTTTGAAGGGGATTGGGTGACTTGGGTAGGTGCAGGGGGACTCTCCATTACTTGTTCCTGCACCATTTCACCACCAAAAAATGAAGCATTATAGATAGAAGGTTTGTAGGTTGAGAGTTTTACCTTCATTACCCGTGGATAAGTCATGGCAGGTAGACTCTTCTTCTTGTCATCAATTCTCTTAATATCATAGAATATCCTCATTTGCTGTTTGTATGCCTGCACACAGAAATCATCTGCCAACTTGGTTGACATGTCAGGAATGAAGTGATTGAGGAGAATCATAAGAAATCTATGATAGTAGACGTTCTTACTCCCCTCATGCACATTATTTAATTTTGCTCCCATTTGTGTGAGCAACATATCACCAATGTTGATTATTCTATCAAATAGGAGACTGTGACCAATTTGATAAGTAATAGCAGTAATAGCATCAAATCCACTACACTTACCAGTAAAACACTTAGCAATTTGATCAAAAAAAAAGGACCATTCCTTTCTCAAATAAGGCCTAGTTAACTTACTCATGTTTTCTAAACTACCAGAATAACCTAGTGAGTTAAACATATCTTTAATTTCAGCATCAGAAACAGTTTCATCAAAAGGTTGTTTAACTGGTAATTTAAACACAGAATTAATAACATCAGCAGTAACGTCAAATGTAAAATCACCAAAGGTAAACATTATTTTACCTGGTTGATCCTGAGAAGGATCAACTACCTTTGCAGAGCTCCAGGCTTGTGACACAGCATCCATGTGAATGACTGGTGATGCCTTGAGAATGTAGTGTAGCTCGGATTGCTCTAAGAAATCCATCACCGGGTAGTAGTCAGTGTCTACCCCTTTCTTTTCTCCAAGAGCGGCAACATGATTTATGGTCATGAACTCGAAATCCCCAAATGTGAAAGCAATTGCCTTGGGTCCCCTCATGACAGTTGAGATAACAGCCATTGAAGTTATTGTTAATTGAAAGTGATGAATACGCTTGAAGAAAGTTGCTAGGGTTTGTAAAGAGCTCTGTGAATAGTGCTTCCTTAAAAATTAATTGCAATAAACAAGTGAGTAAAATGTATGAAAATCTTCTATTTTGTTTGATTTGGTAACAATACACACGAGTCTACAGTCTATCTCCAGTCAAAAACAACTGTTACCGCCTATTTCAAGTCATTTGAATAATTTAAACACTATCAGAGTCTGCAGGTGCTAATTTGTACCAGTTCGGAGTCTAGGTGATAATTGTTTTTCAGAGTCTACAGACTCTCAGAGTCTACAGATTAGTCAGAGTCTACAGACTCGTCAAAGTCTAAAAACTAGACTCTGTCAAGATAAAGTACCAAAATTTTTTTTGCAAAAATAATTAATTATAATGTGTTACAACCAGAATTATAATTAAAGTACATACCTTGTTGCTTGTAATTTGAAATCACTTACATGTTTAACATACCTAATTCACCTACCAGTCTAAGAAAGGTAGACTCATCAAGTGGTTTTGTCAAAATGTCTGCAATCTGTTTGTCAGTTGGAACATAGTGAAGTGTCACAGTACCATTTTCAACATGTTCTCTAATGAAATGATACATGACATCAATGTGCTTTGTTCTGGAATGTTGGACTGGATTCTCTACAATTTTAATAGCACTGGTATTATCACAATACATAGGAATATTTGAGAAAGTTAGTCCATAATCAACTAATTGATTTCTTATCCACAGAATTTGAGCACAGCAACTTTCAGCGGCAATGTATTCAGCCTCAGCTGTTGAGGTTGATACAGTCTGTTGTTTCTTGCTAAACCAAGAAATTAATATGTTGCCAAGAAACTGGCACTGACCTGTTGTGCTTTTCCTGTCTACCTTGCATCCTGCATAGTCAGAATCTTAATAGCCAATTAATGAAAAATCTGACTCTCTAGAATACCAAAGTCCTAGAGTTTGTGCCCCCTTGAGATATCTAAAAATTCTTTTTATAACTATTAAATGTGATTATGTGGGGTCAGCTTGAAATCTAGCACACAGACAAGTCGCAAACATTATATCTGGTCTACTAGCAGTTAAATATAATAATGAGCCAATCATACCTCTGTAGCTGGTGTTGTCAACTTTCTTACCCTTTGGGTCAGAGTCTAGCTTAGTGGCTGTTGACATGGGAGTTTTAGCAGTTGCAGAATCTTGCATATCAAACTTCTTCAATAGTTCTTTTACATACTTTGTTTGATTGATGAAAATTTCATCATCATTCTGTTTGACTTGAAGCCCCAAAAAGAAGTTCAATTCTCCCATCATACTCATTTCATAATTTGACTGCATTAGTTTACTAAACTTTTCACAGAGTTTGTCATTAGTAGATCCAAATATAATATCATCAACATAAATTTGGACAAGCAAAATGTCACCTTTATACTTTCTAATAAAGAGAGTTTTGTCAGTGGTACCTCTTATGAATCCATTTTCAAGAAGAAATTTTGAAAGAGTTTCATACCATGCTCTAGGTGCTTGCTTCAATCCATAAAGTGCCTTATCTAATCTGTAAACATGATCAGGATATTTTGGATCAAGAAATTCTGGTGGTTGCTCCACATAGACTTCTTCTTCCAATTTTCCATTCAAGAAGGCACTTTTTACATCCATCTGATACACCTTGAATTTTGAATGAGCTGCAAAGGAAAGAAACATTCTTATAGCTTCCAATCTTACTACTGGTGCAAAAGTTTCATCATAATCAATTTCTTCCTCCTGTGAGTATCCTTTTGCAACTAGCCTTGCTTTATTTCTTATTACAGTTCCACCCTCATCAAGTTTGTTTCTGTACACCCATTTTGCACCAACAACTGATCTATCTCTAGGTCTTGGTACAAGTTTCCACACTTTGTTTCTCTCAAATTCATTCAATTCCTCTTGCATTGCAATTATCCAATCAGGGTCTTGCAATGCTTCCTCAATTTTCTTGGGTTCATTCTTTGAGAGAAAACAACTATAAAGACATTCATTTTGAGTGGCTGTTCTTGTTTGTACACCACTCTCAGGATCACCAATTATTAAGTCAAGAGTGTGACCTCTTGTCCATTTTCTAGCTGGTGGAAGATTGATTCTTGAACTTGAAGCTCCCTCTAAGTCATTTGCATCTTCTGTATTTAAGTGAAATTCAAATGAAGAGGCTCCCCCTAAATTGCTTGACTCTGTCAAGGGTTCAGAGTTGCTTGATCCAGACCCTGATGAGTTAGATTCTGAGGAATTTGACTCAGTCTGTCTAGACTCTGTCTGGGTAGACCCTGACCTGTTAGACTCTGAATCATTTGGAGTTGTATTTTCTAGCTCCCCCTCAGAATGTGCAGGTTCTTGTGTTGGATTAGGAGTTACTTGAGGGTCTTCATCCTCTTCTTCTTCATTCATCTCAGAACCTTTTAGATTTTCAAATTCCAGTGTAGTAGACTCTGACTCATCTTGCAATCCTGTAAACTTTTTATCATCAAATGCAACATGAATAGATTCCATAACAATTTTGGTTCTGAGATTAAACACTCTGAATGCTTTTGTGTTCGATGCATATCCAAGAAAAATTGATTCATCTGGTTTGGCTTCAAATTTGCTCATATTTTCAGGATGTACTTTCAGTACATAACACTTGCATCCAAATATGTGAAAGTGTTTCACACTTGGCTTCTTGTCCTTTATCATTTCATAGGGAGTCCTTCCATGCATGTTTATTAAAGTACAGTTTTGAGTGAAACATGCTGTATTGACTGCCTCTGCCCAAAAATATACTGGTAGCTTAGACTCTGCCAACATTGTTCTGGGACCTTCTATGAGGGTTCTATTCTTTCTCTCCACAACTCCATTTTATTAAGGAGTTCTTGGTGCAGAAAATTATTGAGTAATTCCTTTTAATGCACAGTAGTCCTTCATGATTGAATTCTTGAATTCAGTACCATTGTCACTCCTTAGAACTCTAATTGTTTTCTTTGAATTTTTTTCCAGAAAAGTGATATGGTCTATTATGTGTTGCGGAGCTTCATCCTTTGAATGTAGAAAGAAAACCCATGTGAATCTTGTAAAATCATCAACAATAACAAGAACATATTTCTTTTTATTAATAGACATAACATTTACTAGACCAAATAAATCAAGGTGCAGTAAATAAAAGGGTTCAGAAATGGTATTGATTGTCTTGCTCTTGAAGGATGATTTCTTTTGCTTTCCAAGTTGACATGCTTCACAGAGTCCATTTTGCACAAAATCAACTTGTGGTAATCCTCTTACAAGATTCTGTTTAACCAGCTTGTCTAGTGTTTTAAAGTTGATATGTGATAGTTTCTTGTGCCATTTCCATCTTTCTTCAATTGAGGCCTTGCTATATAAACATGTGAGTTCACTGTGAATGCAATCCTCCAAGCTGGATTCATAAATGTTACCATGTCTGTGACCTTTAAAAACCAGAATACCTGTTTCTTTGTGAGTCACAAGACACTCTTTGTTGTCAAAACCAGTATGGTAACCTTTATCTCCTAGTTGACTTATGCTTATCAAATTGTGTCTTAAGCCATCAACTAGAGCTACTTGTTCAATGATGACATTCCCAAGTACAATCTTGCCATATCCCAGTGTTTGTCCTTTGTTGCCATCTCCAAAGGATACTTCTGGGCCAGCCATTTCCACAAAGTCTGTAAGTAGGGATTTCTTTCCAGTCATGTGTCCTGAGCATCCACTGTCCAGGATTAGGGTTACATTCTTTACCCTTTTTCCCTGCATACATAAAGCAACTAGTTATTTGTTTTGGGGATCCAAACAGTTTTGGATCCTTTTCCTCTAACTTTAGGTGAAACAGATTTAACAATTTTCATCTTTGATTTACCTGTCTCCTTTTTTGCTTTTGACTCTGGTGGAGTCTTAACAGTGTCATGCCAGCTTTTGTCAATAGATGATTTTAGCTCATAAAAATTGAAATACAATTCATGATAGTCTCTACAATTATAAATAGAGTGAAATATGCTACCACAGTGATAACAAGGTTTTTGTGGAATGTAGTGACTTTTCAGAGTCTGTGGAAGACTAAAACTCTTATTCTTTTTCAATATTTGCTTTACAATCTATAGCTAAATGGTTGTGGTTGCCACATCTAAAACACTTCTTTCTAGGAGCATTAGGATCCTTTTGATAATTATTTGCTTTATTAATGCCTTCCTTACCATTCATATTTCTCCTAGTTTTGGTGGACTCTGATAAGTTCTCTAGCCTTTCTTTTAACTTTGACTTAGACAAGTACCCTATGTTAATATTTTTCTTAGAGTTATTTGCTCCAGTTTCATCTGTCTTTTTGTCAACAACAAGGGGATTATTGACAGATGAGTTTGTGGTTTCAGTCATTTCTTTAGGAGTCACAAACTTAACAGGAACAAATGTTCTTTTGTCTTTAGTCTTATTAGCTTGGCTAGCTTCTTTATTGTTATCATTCTCAACAATAAGTCTTTTGCCTTGACTATTTTCATAGCCTAGACCAGCAGTTTGACACACATTTTGATTATTGAGAATTTCTTGAACTTTTCTACCAGAGTCTGTCCAGACTTTAAATTTAAGTCTTTCTTCTTCTAGTTCATTCTTAACATAGTCATAGGCTTTCAAAATTTCAGTGTAATTATGACTATTTTTATCAGAATCCTTTTTGTATTGTTCCATTAATATTAACTCAGACTCTAAATGATCATTCCTTTTAGTTAAGGTTAAATTTTCTTCTCTCAACCTTTCACTTTCACTAGTAAGAGACCTACATGTTGTCATTATTTTATTAACCTCACTTTGCACAATTTCTATGCCATTAGAGTCTAAGTTAATTAAGGATTCAGGAGTAAAGATTGATACCTGAGTTTTAGGAGATGAGGGTTCTTTGGGAGATTGTGATTTTCTTGAGGGAAGATGCCATCAATGCTAGATTTTCATAATCAATTTCATCCTCTGAGCTTGAATCTGCCCAATCCTTTCATGTTGATAAAAGTGCTTTTCCTTTTCTTTGACTTTTTGACTTTCTGCATTCATTGGCAAAGTGCCCCAATATTCCACAGTTGAAACATTTGACCTTTGCTTTGTCAAGTTTGATTATAGTACTCTTGCTCTTCTCAATCTTCTCATCTTCCTTCTTGAATGATGGCCTTTTGCTAAATTTGCCAGTTCTTTGGTTAAATTTCATTCTTTTGAAAGTTTTAGCAAACATAACCATCATTTGACTTAGATCAATCTCTTCATCAGAATTAGAGTCTATGTCAATAGACTCTGACTCCATAACAATTTTACCCCTCTTCCTTGAATCCTTGATTCTTATTTCAGTGGGTTGTTCCTGTTGTTCTTTTTTAGTCTCCATTAAGAGTGCTACAGATTTTGTCTTCACATACTTCTTATTCTTCCTCTGTTGCATCTCTAAATCATATGTTTTGAGTCTGCCATACAATTCTTCTAGAGTTATTTCATCCAAATCTCTAGCTTCCCTTATGGCTGTAGTCTTATTGTCCCACTCTTCAGGAAGTGCTCTCAGAAACTTGGTGTTGGTATCTTCAGAATCATAAACCTTACCAAGCATAGACATCTCATTCAAGAGTTTTGTAAACCTATCATATATCTCAGTAATAGATTCTCCAGATTTTGCTTCAAATTACTCATACTCTTGAATTAGCAAAGACCTTGCATTTTTCTTGACATCTTTGGTTCCTTGACAATGCACTTCAAGTTTTGTCCATATCTCCTTAGCAGTTTGACATGATATAACACAGTTTGTAAGAACAGAATCCAAACTGTTAAAGAGTATGTTTTTGACCTTTGCCTCCTTAAGAACATTCTCCTTGTCCTCTTTTGTCCATTCAACCTTTGGTTTTTCAATGAAGTGTTCTTCAGTTACTTTTCCTTCTTCATTGATTAGAGGCACTAGCTTTAAGGGCACATAGGGTCTTTCATGAATTCTTTCAAGATAATCAGGGTCTGTTGCTTCCAGATGGTGCAGCATCTTAACCTTCCAATGGGTGAACTCGTTTCTCTTAAGCATAGGAATATTAGAATTGCCATCTTTGTTTCCAGACATCTTTGATCGATTTTAAACGTTAGGCTCTGATACCAATTGTTTTCCCAGTTGCACAAGTAGAAGGGGGGGTTGAATACTTGTGTGTCTTTTCTGCCTGATTTAAAATCAACTCAATAGCAATAAATAGATATGAATTAAAAACAAAGATCAAACACAAAGATATGGATAAGTACTGTTTGTATTATTCATTTGTAAATACAAAACTCTCCTAGGGTGTACACAAACCCTAGCAGCTTCTCTGTGTTTATCACAGCAACTCTCTCTATTTCTATGTACTCACAAAATTTCACTCTGATAAATTTTGCTCCGACTTCACACTTTTACAATTAGGTTACATAGAGTTTATATAGAGAGCTACCTATCAGCTAATAACAGAAAGATAAATTAGAATAGGAATAGAATTCCTAATTATTAGCTAACAGTTTCCTTCTGCAATTCTCCTTCCTTATTTTTATAACATATCTGCAATATCTTTGGCTTTAACTTTATAGACTCTGAATTCTTCAGACTCTGCCAGACTATAGACTCTGATCATTTGTAGACTCTGACAGGTCTTAGACTCCGATAGTCTATAGACTCTGATCACCTTCTAGACTCTGGTTTTACTTTCTGCAGAAATTCTTCTAAGTACAAGTAACTTGAGTATTGACTATCTAGACTCTGATTATACATTTCAGAGACTAGAAAGATATATTGCAAATAAACTAAGCTAACTCCTGTCCTAGTATTTTATACATCATCAAATGAATATATTCCTAACATAACTTAACCATTATAATCATAAGTTTGTATTTTATTTTGTAACTGGTTAATAAATATGTGTTTTATAAATATCCATTGACTAGGTAATCAATTATCAATTTTATTTAAATTATATCAACTGATAATCTGGTATTATATGAAGAATGATGTCTAAGTAATTTATCCATTGATAGTCTAAATGATCAATGGATAATGCATTATCAAGACGATGGATATTAGAGTCAACAAATGTTGGTCATCAACTGATGTGTTTATAGTTTGTTAATTGTAATGATTTAAAAATAGGAAAATAGACAAGTGATGGATGATCAATGGATAAATAAAAGCTCAATAGATATTCTGAAGCTCGATGGATGCCGAAGACCAAGTCAGGAATCGATAGGTCTTAGCATCCATCAGGCTTTAGAATATCCATTGAACCTTTCATTTATCCGTTGATCATCCATCACTTGTGAATTTTCCTATCCTCAAATAATTACAATTCAACAGTCTATGATCATATCAGTTGATGGCCAATATTTGTTAACTCAGATATCCATCTACTCTAGAATGCATTATCCATTAACCACTTAGACTATCAATGGATAAATGACTTTAGATAACATTGGTTGTATAAAATCAAATTATCAGTTGATACAATTTAAACTTTAACAAATAATTGGCTACCTAGTCAATGGATATTTATAGAACACATATCCATTGACTAGTTACAATAAAATTAGTGTTTCTAACTTAAGATTTCTAAAAGTTGAATTATCATCAAAGAGTATAATTCCTAACCATCTCCCCTATTTATGTTTGTAATTTTTTTAGACATTAATCAAGTTGATGACAACAAAATCCTAAACATGTACAATAAAATTAGAATCATAAGTATTTATAGAGATTTAAAACAAGTAAGAATTTTGAAGGTACCATCTGAAGAGTCCTTGGTTGAGTAAGCTTAATTGTCTTGATGTCCTCATATCTTCAAGTCTTCATTCTTCTAACTCCTCTTCTTTTCTCCATTTCTCTTCATTTGATTTTCAAAAACTTGCTTGAGCCATTTTTCATCTTCATCTTCTGTTAAGAGTTGACTAGCAAGGTAGCTTAGTTTAATATTTGGTAGAATTGCCAAATATTTCACTATGTCGAAATATCTGGTAGTCCCATCTTTGTCCTTGTAGATGATAATATAAAATGACTCCATCAACACCTTTTTTGTTTTCAGGATTCCACATCTTGAGTGGCTTCTTCTCCATTAACTCTGTTGAATATTTCCTTTGCTCGAAAATTTGCTACATCATCCCATATGACACTGTTCTAGAAAAGGAAAATTTGTTATTTATTAGTACCACAACCTTTTTGAGTGTGAAGTAGTCCTGTTCCATGACCTTATTCAATGGATAGATTATATTCTTGCCATCCTCATATTCCAGCTTTATGCATTCTGATGATTTAGATGTGGCTGGATGAACTCTACAAGCAATGATTTCATCTGTTCTTATTTCTAATTTGAACTGAAAATCATATGGTCGTAGCTCCATTTTACCTTATTGAGTTTCCTCCTAAGTTCCTCCTTGTTCTTTCTTTTTATCCTTCTTTAGTTTTTTTACCAGTTGTCTTTATCTTCACACTTTTTTGTTTTGACTTCATAGCCTTCTTTTCTTGTTCCTCCCATTCCAACTTTATGTCAATTTGGTCAGCTAATTGAAGTGCAACTTTTTCACCCAATTTCAGTTGTTCCTCCTTGGATAAATTTCTTGACTTGATTGCTCCACTCATTAGCTTTTATCCTCCCAAAATTGGTTGCTTAAAAAGTTTCTTTTCTTTATCTGGATCCATAAACCTTTTTCCATCTTTTTTTGTTACTGTCTTTTCTAGGATAATTTCTATCTCAGGCTACTTGTTTGATGACCCAGCTCCTTGTGAAATAATTATAACTAACTTCTACCTTACACTACACAAGAAAACAGATAATATTTTTACAATACTGGAAAACAAGAAAACAAATTACAACGCAAAGAAACATTATAAGCATAATACATTAAAACTTTGATTTCTTGCGCTCCTCTTCCTCACGAGCTTTCTTCTTGGCTGCTTTTTCTTTCTTCATGAACTCAGGGTTGCAGACTTCATCCATTCTTTTCTTGAGAAGATTAAGTCCTTCTGCTTCCACATGATTTCTGATCTTGTAATTTCGAAACAACCTCAACCACCTTTCAACCATGCTGCGAGTGGTAAGCTTCGTGGGAATGTCTTCAAACCTCAGCTTCGTGACTTTGTCAGGGTATCCCTTTTCTCCTTTCTTCCTTATAACCAGCTGCTTAGGGTATCCAATGACAATAGCGGTGGTGCATTGCTGTAGCCTCTTAATATCAAGCTGTTGTCTTCTCTTACAGAAGTTATCAAATGTGACCCTCAGATAATCCTGATCAAACTCGTCAACATCATCCATCTCCTCAATCAATTCCCTTATAATACACAGTGTTTCATGACTGTGTTCTGCAAAGATGTCGTACTTGATTTCAATGATGGTTTCCACTTGATACTTATCTGTATAGATCAGCAGATCATTCTCATTCTCAGCTTTGCTCTTGAAAAACTTGACATTTGCACTAACCACTGCACTAGCTTCCTTCCTTATTTCCCCTTCTTCTGGAATGTCTATCCTTGGATCTCCGTATCTTTGCACATGCTCTCTTATTGCCTCGTCTTGCAGCTCGAATGCATAGTCTTCAGGTTCCTTCTTAACCACTGGTAGTGTAGCTTCAGGCAACTTGTATCTAGTATCTTGCCTTCTTATCAGCTTCTCCAAGTCCTTAGCCACCAGCTTCTTTTCCTTTGTTAGAAAACCCTTAGAGAGAACTAGCTTTGCAACTGCCTTCAGCACATTTCCGCTCGGAGTTAGTTTCGAGTCATGCAGATTTACGATCCTCAAGACCTTGTCATGGACATATCTGATCTGGTAGGGATTTAGAATGATGTCAACCCCTCTGTCTTCAGCCATCTTCAACAATTTCTCCTTAAACAGCACTCTAGTCTTGACAGAGGTGTCTACCTTGTGAGCGAATTCTACCAGTTCACTTGCACCCCTTTCTTGGAAGAAAGCTTCATCCACCATACACGGCCCGATTTTTGTTATGGGTGTCCAAGTGATCATCAGATTCCATGCCTTCTCCTTGAATATGACTTGTATGGAGGTGCATCCCTGTCTTATGCAATTTAGATAATTCAGCAGCCCAGGGTTTAGATTTTCTAGCTTATGAAGAAGAAAACTCAATCTTCCTGAGTCATGAGCATAGGCTCTTGGTCCAGCTAAGGCTTCTCTAGCCTTGTCCCACTCGGGACCTTCCCTCCTTATGTCAGCCTGGACCTTAGGATCTTTGATCTTTTTCATTTCATACTCATGCTGAGTTTTCTGAGCCGCTCTCTTCTCCTTTGCCATTAGTTCTTTTTCAACTATCCCTTGTAGAACTTCTTCATTTACTCTTTCTCTGGCTTCCCTGAAAATTTCTCCTTGCATCTCCGCTTCATCAACTTCTTCTTCTGGGACATGCTCGTCAGCAACCGAGTGGTCTCCTGCATCACCTGCAACTCCTGCGCCAGATCCGCCAGGATTTAGACATCTTTCTTGTTCCCATTCTCTTGCTCGTTGCTCGAGTCTCGACCTCCTTGCCACTAAGGCTTCTACATCCATCTCGTCATCATCAGAATCTTCAATAAAGTCTCCCATAAATGCATCAACAAGAGGTGTTTCTTTCTCAGCTTCTTCTTCAGCTACCATCTTCTGCTTGCCTTTGTCTTTAAGAGCCGGTTGAGCCTCCTCCACCTTTTCACCAGATTTGTTTGAGGACTCGATCACCGGACCCTTACTAGTCAGCTTTTTCAGACCCTGATCCTCTTTCTCCCCCTTAGGTGTGTTATCCTCATCAGGAGCATCATCATCATTATTATCGTCACCACCACCACCAGTTGAAGGACCAGGTCCATCCTTGTTACGTCCAAAGACAGCATCAAGTAGTTCATTCAGTTTCGTCCAAACCTGAGACATGCCATAAGTGACATCATCTACTGACCTCCCAACCTCCACCTGTGCCAATCCAAGATTATTTATCTTGTCAATCATCTGATTTTGGACGGCAATCAGGTTCTCCATGAACTGAGCTCCAACCTCCAACCTTCCAGAGTGAGAAGAGACAGCAGCAGTAACACCACCAACTCCAGCCTCCAAAGCCTCCACTTTCTTCACTAAATCCTGCAATTTGGGGGACGGTGTTTGGCTTGGGTTAGACTGTTTACTCTCGTCGGGTTCTGTTTCACTCAAGATCCCTAAAAAGAAGGGATCTACTCTCCCTGTCTCTCCCTCGTGTTTAGAGCCTAACAGTACTAGAGCCTCATCCACTAATCGCTGGGGACTAGCGGTGAGTTGGTCGGCGATATCGGTCAGTGAGACTGAGCCTTTAAGCGCTGTGTCTACGACGGGAGATGACGTTATGACCATGTCATCCCCTTGTTCACTTAGAACCTTTTCTGGTTCGCTGGGCTGTTCTGGAGGCGTAGACCCACCAGTCACCAGATGTCGTTGCTCTGCAAGTAACTTATTTTCTGATTTAGATGAGGAAGCGTCATCCGTACTGGATTCGACAGACTCTTCCTCATTAAAACTGCCTGAGATACTAGTATCAGAAGTGCTAGTCTCAGTTTGCCATTCCCCTTCCGAGAAATTGCTCAAAGAGCCCTGAGCGGACAACTCAGGGAAGGTAGGGCCAGCTCCTATTGGCTGTTGAGCTGGACCCCCTTCTTGACTCTCACCAACATGCCTAGGCGAGTGCGAATGTGTTGAAATGATTTGGAGAGGAGAGCCACCAGCGTGAGGTGTAGTGGCTGTGAGAGGTGAACTAGCCTTAACAGGTTGTGCAGTTGCCACTGGGTTTGAATCCACCTTTTGCTTCTTTGAAGGTGGCAGAGCTGCTGAAGTGACTACTCTCTCAACTCCTACACTCCCTCCACTCGATTCACTCGACTCAGATAAGCTTGCCTTCCTTTTATCACCAGTTTTAGGGCTGGCTGAACGTTTATGAACAGAAGGGCTTGCAGCCTGGGATAGAGCCTGGGGGTTTTCAGGCCCACGGCTGTAGAAAACAGGTTGAATTGATGATTGATCAAGATTAGCAAGAATAGGTACCTGACTAAGAAGATCGTCATCCTTGTCAGCTCCAGCTTCTGCAACATTTGCCTCGGCCATATCAACATCCATTCTTGCTTGTTCCAAATTTCTAGGCACTGGATCTCCACCTTCAGCTTCGTTACCGCTACTCTCAGCTTCTACTGCAGTAAACTGATAAGCATGCCTCCTAGCATACTCATCTTGCAGATCCTGGAAGTACGGAGTCAGGCGCAACTCAAAAAGTCTTGACTTTTGCTGGGTTTCCATGGTGGAGATACTCTTTAGAGTCATATCAAAACATGCCATCCTTTCAGAGCCTTGAAATATTCTTCGGTGTTCCTCTGAAAGGACGTCATCCAGAACCATCTGAAGAAATCTTGGCATCCAGCATTTGACTGGACCATCTTCTGGATTCCTTGAGGCATTTTTCTCCAATGCCCACCTCTCATGTAACTGAATCAACAGATGTTTGCCCACATTCACTCTCCTGTTGTTTGCCACTCCATATAGTATTACCCGGCAGCTGTTGTTCATTGGCCTGTAGTCTTTGTCCTTTGGGAACATGCAGCGCTGAATGGCCTGAACTACATAATCCCACTCAGCTGGTAGCATACCGGTGTTAACCTTTGTTACCTTGATAGGACCCGTGGGAGGGCGACAACCTATCTCCGTGAATAATTGCAACATATCCTCCATAGTGGGTTCCGGAGCATAATCTTCTGTAGGAAGCCCGAGTAACTCATTGAACTTCCGCAGACTGACTTCATATTTGACACCACCAATAGTAAAGGATAGTCCTGTTGGATTGGCTTTTCCACCCTGAATCTCTAGTGTAGAGTAAGCAGCTTGAAGGGCTTCGACATTCAGGATGGGAGAGGCGGTTAACGCGTGACTTATGATTGATGTGTTGTTGAGGGATTCAATCCAGAACTGATAGTGAATAAATCTACCAGTTGCTCGATCAGCAGAGAGATTAACAAAGTTGGTCTTGGGAATTGTGAAATTTGGGTTTGCCATTTTAAATTTGTGTTTGAGAAAAGAAATGTTCTGAAATGGTTTGGCAATGGAAATTTTTAGAGAACAAGTTCTAAATTTAAACAACAAAAAAAACGTACACGAACCCCACTAATTACCCCACGTAATTAGTGACACAAATTAAAACAAATTAACTGCCCACTAATGACCACTTAACTCCCCACTAATGATTGACGGTTGAGTTTTCGAAAATTAAAGTGAACAGCCGTTACAAAATAAATTATTTTTCCAGAAAAACCACAAACACGGCGGTAAAGTTGCACTTTAAGGATTAACCAGTAGTACTCACAACTATTTTGCTCAAGAACACAAAAGTACTTAAGAATAAGAAAGCACGAAACAAAAACCAAACTCACTCGAATGAAGAAGAAAACTAAAGAACTAATTGCAAGAACAGTAATAACGATAAAAACAACGCAAGAAGTTCAACAGTTTTAAACAAAATTTTAGCAGAGTTTCGTTTTAGTTATTGATGCTTTTAAGTAACAGTTAGTGATTTTTGTTTAAGAAAATCACAAGAAAACTTGATGTAATGTATGTATACGCGAGTGTATATGAAGAGCTTAAGCTTTTGGAGAGAAAGAAAGTTAATGTAAATAATGAACAGCCTTTTTAATGCTATAATATATACCTGCACGCCTAAAAAAGAAGTGACTGAAAAGACACGTCACATCTCGATCTCGAGATCCGCATCTCGATCCTCATCTAGATGTCGATCTAGATGTCGATCTCGATCCGCATCTCGATCTACATCTAGATGTCGATCTAGATGTCGATCTCGATCCGCATCTCGATCTACATCTCGATGTCGATCTGGATGTCGATCTCGATCCGCATCTCGATCTACATCTCGATGTCGATCTCGATCCGCATCTCGATCTACATATCGATGTCGATCTCGATGTGGATAGATCGAGATTTGCCATAGAAAATTTCTCATTACTTCATTTAGACACTAACCATAACGATATACAGATCAGCACAAGATTAATGTCATGAAACTTTCTAACTCCTTATGATATGCAACACATACATTTATGAAGTTAAGTACACATTATTAATTATGAATATTCATGAATAACAATAATATGTACACAAACTGAATTATAACAGATAGGTAGCAAAACTAACAGGTGTTAAGCATCCCTAATTCACCAACCAATCTAGAAAATGTTGATTCGTCTAGAGGTTTAGTGAATATATCTGCTATTTGACGTTCAGTAGACACAAAATGCAACTCTACAGTTCCATTTTCTACATGCTCTCTAATAAAATGATACCTGATGTCAATGTGCTTGGTCCTTGAGTGATCCACAGGATTGTTGGTCATTGCAATAGCACTTGTGTTGTCACACATGATAGGAATCTTAGATACTTCCACACCGTAGTCCTTGAGTTGGTTCTTCATCCACAGTATCTGGGCCACACAGCTTCCAGCAGCAATATATTCTGCTTCAGCTGTCGAGGTAGATATTGTGTGTTGTTTCTTGCTTTGCCAAGACACCAACCTTCTTCCAAGGAACTGACAGCTTCCTGAAGTGCTCTTCCTATCTATTCTACAACCTGCATAATCTGAATCCGAATAGCCAACAAGATTAAACCCTGTATCTCTTGGATACCAAATCCCAAGATTTGATGTTCCCTTGAGATACCTAAAAATACGCTTTACGGCTATGAGATGTGACTCTCTAGGATCCGCTTGGAACCTTGCACATAGGCACGTAGAGAACATAATATCAGGTCTGCTAGCAGTTAAATACAAAAGTGAGCCGATCATACCTCGATAGCTTGAGATGTCTATAGGTTTACCCGCTTTGTCCTCGTCAAGTTTCGTGGCTGTTGCCATAGGAGTCTTAGCTTGTGATACATCTTGAAGACCATATTTTTTCAATAGATCATGAATGTACTTGGTCTTGCAGATAAATACCCCGTCCTTCTTCTGACTAACTTGAATGCCCAGAAAGAACGTCAACTCTCCCATCATGCTCATCTCATACCTTGATTGCATTAACTTAGCGAATTTAGCACACAGCTTCTCATTTGCAGACCCAAAGATAATGTCATCCACATATACTTGCACCATTATTAGATCATCTTTGCATTTCTTGTAGAAAAGCGTCTTGTCGATTACTCCTCTTGTAAAACCACTTTCTAGTAAGAAGTCTGACAGAGTTTCATACCACTTCCGCGGAGACTGCTTAAGGCCATATACTGATTTGAAGAGTCGATAAACATAATCACAATATTTGATATCGATAAACCCGGGAGGTTGCTCGACATACACCTCTTCATCCAGTTCACCGTTTAAGAATGCACTCTTGACATCCATTTGATAGACTTTAAAACCATGATGTGCTGCGAATGCCAAGAACATCCTTACTGCCTCTAGCCTTGCTACTGGTGCATAGGTTTCATCATAATCAATTCCTTCTCTTTGAGTATAACCCTTAGCAACCAGGCGAGCTTTATTTCGTGTTACACGTCCGTCTTCATCCAGCTTGTTCCTGAATACCCATTTTGTCCCAACAACAGATCTATTCTTTGGTCTGGGTACCAGCTTCCACACCTTCTGCCTTTCAAACTGATTGAGTTCCTCTTGCATAGCAATCACCCAATCAGCGTCATCTAGAGCTTCTTCCACCACTTTAGGTTCCATCTGGGAAAGGAACACTGAATATAGACATTCATTCTCAGTGGCAATTTCAGCTCTAGCCTATCTTCTAGTAGTCACTCCGGCTTCTGGATCACCAATAATTAGCTCGAACGGATGGTCCTTGTTCCAAGTGCGATCCCTAGCAAATGTTCTTGATGATTCAGCTTGATCTTGTAAGTGAAGGTGACTTAGTCTAGAAGCACTTTCACTAGCTTCCCTTGAGCTAGTACTGGCTCCCCCTGAGTGAGCTGCTCCCCCTGAGTTAGTACCAGGTCTGACGGAAGGTGATCCCTCAGCCCTAGTGTTTTGAGTTTGCGAAACACTAGACTCTTGATTAATTTCATTATTTATAGTTGGATCACTACCCTTCACTACTGACTCAGGAACTGTATCCACTTCATCAATATCCACATTTTCAAATCTTAGGGAGTTGGGCTCACTATCTTCTTTTTGTATAGATGGGAGCTTTGAGTCGTCGAATGTGACATTAAGGCTTTCAACCACCTTGCGATCATTAAGCACAAACACCCTGTACGCTGCTACTACTTCAAGAGAATATCCAATGAAAACCCCTTCATCTGCTTTGGCATCAAACTTTCCAAGTTGTGCATTGTCTCTTAACACAAAGCATTTGGCACCAAATACATGAAAGTACTTGATAGATGGTTTTCGTTTATTCATCATGTAATACGGCGTCTCATTATGGTCCTTTATAATCAGGGTTCTGTTCTGTGTATAACATGCCGTGCTGACTGCTTCAGCCCAAAAATATAAAGGAAGTTTTGACTCATACAGCATTGTCCTAGCTGCTTCAACCAGTGTCCTGTTCTTCCTTTCTACCACCCCATTTTGCTGTGGTGTTCTCGGTGCTGAATACTGTCGTCTGATCCCTTTAGATATGCAGAAATCCATTAACACTGAGTTCTTGAATTCTGTCCCATTGTCGGATCGGATAGTCTTCACAGTCAGACTTGCTACGTTTTCAATTACCAGTACATGTCTAATGATCTCATGTGGCACTTCATCTTTCGATGTCACAAACTTCACCCATGTGTATTTGGAAAAGTCATCGACAATTACCAGCGCATATCTTTTCCTTGACATTGACATAACATTAACAGGTCCAAACAAATCCATGTGAAGGAGTTGTAGGGGCTCGGTAATGCTATTCACTTGTTTATCCATATGCGAGGCTCTTTTTGATTTTCCCATCTCACGTGCTTCGCAGAGACCATCTGGGGTGAACTCCATCTGCGGCAGCCCTCTCACCAATTCTCTCCTTACGAGATTATTCATTGCTTTAAAGTTCAGGTGAGATAATCTTTTATGCCATAGCCAACTTTCATCAGCAGAAGCCTTGCTGTAGAAACACGTGACTTCAGACTGATCAGCAGAATTCATGTCAGCTATGAACAAATTTGACTTCCTTACTCCTTTGAGAGCAAGGCTTCCATCCTTTTTGCTTCGAATCGAACAATCATGCTTCCCAAAGTTGACGTCAAAACCCCTGTCGGTGAACTGACTAACGCTGAGAAGATTATGTCGCAATCCTTCCACAAAAGACACGTCCTCAATGATAACATTTCCACAAACGATCTTGCCATATCCCCTGGTGTAACCTTTGCTGTTATCTCCAAAAGTAACCACGGAGCCGGCTCTCAACACCAAATCTGTTAGCAGGGACTTATTGCCGGTCATATGCCTCGATGCTCCACTGTCTAGCACCCATATGACTTTACTCTTTTCCTGTTCACTGCCCTGCAAATCCATAAAGGTTAGGTGTTCTTCGGAACCCAATGATGTTTGGGCCCGGCATCAATAATTTCCTTTTTCTTTTCAGATACAGAAGGCTTTGCCTTGTTGCCATCAGGGGCATCAATCTTGACTTTATCTTTTCCCTTGTCAACCTTGACTGATTTGTCAGGTTTGGGAGCAGACTGGTCACTCCTAACTTTAGGAGGACTTGAAGTCTTAGCCTTTGACCCCGCATGCTTTTTCTTACCACTACTAGATGTATGTTCAACAGATGCACTAGCAGTATTCATTAAATTAAAATAAGCATGCATGATGTTTACAGCACATGGCATACAATTAGGATTATTGCATTTAGCATGATTTGCATGCATGTTAGGCAAAGCAGTAGTTGCAGGCATGGTATTACAACCAACAGATTTTTCTTCCTCTACATAGAACGGGCAATAGTAAGACAAGTGATCAGTTTGATTACAGATATAGCATGCCTTTCTAGCTTGTGTAGATGTAGATACAGATGCAGGTTCAGTTTTAACTGCCTTTACAGGTGCTTTCATTTGGTCTGACCCTGCTACCCATTGTTTATATGACACCGTCTTAGCCTCCTTGGTTCCTACACCTCTCTTAGCATAAGCAATCTTACTAGCTCTCTTAGAAGTTGTAGGTTCTACCACTTTTTCTTCTGAATCTCTTTCAATTTTAATCTCATGTTCAATTTTAGTAGCAACAGGATCTATGGTCCTAGGCTCAAAATGCTTAAAGATAGGTTTTCTAACATCCATTAAAACCTCAGGCACATTTTCTTTGACTAACACAGGCTCTAACAATTCAGCAGCCCTATTTTTCTTTTTCTGTGTGTAGTCAAGTCCTATGTTTACTTTTTCATTTTTACTCTTACCTGCCAGTTTCATGTACATGTCCCTTTCTACGAAAACTTTATTAGCGGCTTCTTCAAAAGATTTACATGTTATTTTAAGCTCAGCTAATTCATTTTTAAGTTCTTCGTTAAGGTCTTCCCTAATCTTAAGCTTGTGTTCTAAAACATCTACCTGATTCATTAACTGCATTTCCTTACTTTCTCCTGATTCTAATTCCTCTACCCTGGCCTCGAGAAGTCTATTCTTAAGGGAGAGTTTAGCATTTTCCTCATTAACAGCAATTAGATTAAGTTGGAGATTGTACATATCTTTAGTCATGGCAGCTAATTCATTTTGGTACTCAGGAATAGACATTTCATTTACGGTTAGAATTGGTACCTCTGATTGTTCTGAAGATTTTGCCATTAAAGCGAAGTTGCATAGCTCCTGATCTTCATCTTCATCAGACTCGTCCCAACCCTTCCCTTCAGTCACAACATACGCCCGGCTTCCCTTCTGTTGCTTGCTAACCAAGGCATCATATTTCTTTTTCAAATCAGCATAGGATTCCTTGGGATGAACGTACTTGGGCTTCTTGCACTCTGTTGCGAAGTGCCCCAATTCATTGCAGTTGTAGCATCTGAACTTGTTCTTGTCTACCAGGTTAGGTCTGTAGCCACTACCAGATGTGCTACTCCGACCGCTGTAACTTCCACTACCACTTACACTACTGCCTCTCCTGCCTCTTCGGTTGAAAGAACTACCAAATCGTCCTTTACCACTTCTTTGCTTCCTGAAGCTGATATGAGCAAATTCTCGAGCAATACAAGCATATGACTTGTCTTCTAATTTGTCCAACTCTTCAAGGGTATAGTATTCATCCTCACTTTCTTCGGATGGATCTTCAATGTCTAATACCACCCTTTCAGGATTAGCAGTTTTCAATGAGACAGCTGCAAGTGCCTTTACAGCAGACTCTTCAGCTACAAGTCCAGACTCACTTACCGCTTTGTTTTCTCCACTATTGTAGGATCTTCTTCTGTCATTTTGTTCCTGCTCCAGCTCGTAGGTCTTCAAAACACCATACAGCTTTTCGAGAGAAGTGTTTTTCAAATCTCTTGACTCTCGAATGGCAGTGATCCTGTGTTCCAGATGTTTAGGCAGATTCAAGAGAAACTTGATATTTGAATCTGCTAGTGGATAGACTTTATCTCTTATACTCAGCTCGATAAGCAATTTACTGTAACGTTTGTAAACATCCGCTACGCTTTCTCCTTGTTCGCATCTGAACTATTCATATTCAGATATCAGAATGCGTTTGTGATTATCTCTAACTTCCTCGGTCCCCTCCATCACCACAGCCAGTTTATCCCACATGGCTTTAGCTGTTTTTAATCCCTTTATTTGAACATAGTACTCTGAGTTTAGGGATTCAATTATGACGTTGCGTAACGACGCATCCATACCAACCAATTCTTTATCTGCGTCTGAAAACTCCATTTCCTCTTTAGGAACAGACCGGGATGGAATTAGTATCCCTCCTTCCATTCGCTCTGGCTCAATTCTCATGGGTATGTATGGACCGTTTTCCAATATTCTCAAGTATACCTTGTTTATTGATTCAAGGTAAGCTCTCATCCTTCCGGTCCATTCGTCATAATGTTGTGCATCAAACGGAGGTATCTTAAATCTGTGTGCGGCGACCATTTTAATAAAGTTTAAAATTAAGATAATACACTTTTCAAATTACAATAAATTGTATTTACTTGAAAAATTAATTATCTCACTTTAAATATCCAACAATTAATATCCAACGGATTTTGTACTTAAGATTCAAGCAAGTTAGTTTTAATCACAGGAACAGTAGCAGGGTCCACCACTTTCTCAAGTCCAAACAAAAAGATGTTCACTTCCTAGTTGACAGAAGTTCAAAAATATCCTTTTTGTTTAGTCAAACAGTTGATTCCAGTTTTCTAGTCAATTAATCAAATATTCCTTTATAACCAGATTTTTGACCACAAGAAAGTCCACAAAGCTCTAATCGTACAACGGTTTGGAATGATGTACAAATATTCCTTACACCATGACTCAGAACCTTTTTAGATCTATGAACTTTTCAAGAAGAAACAAACAAAAACTTTTCGGCACAAACTTCAAGAAAAATTGGATCTGGGATTTTCAAGAACCAACTCAAACAACACAATAGGATCTCTGTTATATGTGTTTAACAGGGGCTCTGATACCAATTGTTAGGTCCAAAGTGTTATAGAGGGGGGGGGGGTGAATACAACTGTTTAAAAATAATGAGAGAATAAACTATATGCAGGTAATAAATGATGACACAGAATTTCAAGAATATATCTTTATATTCATTGAAGGATTTGCTACAACATTCATAAAAGCATCATGATCAGTTGAACAATAAATACAGCAATTAAAGCTAGATTCAACTAATCCTCTCTCTCACTTTTTGTTTTACAGTAAATGCTCTCTCTTTAAAAAATCGTTGAATAATAGAGATGATGAAAGTCTGTATACTAATAAAATCAAGGTGCTGCTTTTATAATGTCATGTAGTCTTGATCTTGTCCTTTTTGTGTACGTGGCCCAATCAGGACTTCGACAACAAAAAGAACTTTAACAACAACTCTGGATCAACCGTTCACAATAAGCCACTTGTCCCTTGAACATTAAATGTTACATTTCTACCCGCATCTCGATCTCCGCCTGGACCCATCTCGATCTCGATCTGTGAAGATCTCGATCTAGATCTGGGAGAATCTCGATCTCGATCTCGATCTGTGAAGATCTCGATCTCGATCTGGGAGAATCTCGATCTCGATCTATCGCCTAGATCGAGATTTGCCTTGGCAGTGTTTTACTTCACTTGTAAATCTCGACCCGCATCTCGATCTGCTGTGGATAGACATTTGCCTTAGCAAATATGCATACATCCAATGTTGACCTTCTTTAGTGACTAATTGAGAATTAACCTTTATGAGCAAGTTTCCTTAACTTCTTCAATTTCTTTTCCTCACTCAATTCAAATGAGATCTTCTATTACTGACATGAACTTGCCTCCAATGTCCTGACACTTGATGCAATGGTCTGGTTCATAAGTGACTAGTCTTGTAGGGGTTCTTGCTTCTGAATGTCAGTTCTCATTTGTTGATTAACCTTTACATTATCCAGATGTTGATATACATTACATGAAATCACTTTGGCCTTCTTGATACTTCCTTGACATTAATTTGATTCTCCATTAGATAAGTTAGGGCATGAGCAATACTCAGATTGAACTTCTTCTCACTTATGCATCCTTGATTAACCAAATTAGTTACTTGTAGTTACCAAGTATCATTACCATTTCTTCAGTTGATTGATTCCATGTGCTTCTTCAGTTTCTCTTGTTTTGCTGTTGTTTTATCTTTTACTTAGTTGAGTTACAAAATAATTAAGTGTTACAAGTTAGTACACCTATGCCTTTCATTACATAATAGTCTGGACTCTGTAATGTCTAACAGAGTAATTTCTTGCAAAACAACAAAGGAAATCAGGGATGCATTAGAAGTTCAATGTCAAGGAACTAAAGAAATAAAAAAGAATAGGAGATCTGTTCTTATTCAGGAGTATGAATATTTTGAGACTAAACAAAATGAGTCTCTAACTGATACATATGATATATTTCTCACTCTGTTGAATGACTTGACCCTGATTGATAAGGTGTATGAGAATGAGGATTCAAAAACCAAGTTTCTAAGGGCTTTACCTGAAGAATGAGACTTGCAGACATCCCTGATAAGAGACAAAGCAGATCTGGAAGACACGTCTCTAGATGAAGTATATGGAAAGCTGAAAACTAATGACTTGGAGTTACATAAAAGAAGAACAGGAAAAGTGGCAAGGCAAAGTTTGTTGCCTTAAATGTTGAGACAAAAACTGTGAAAGCTAAGGAACAAACTTCTATAGTTTCAAAGGGAAAAGAAAAAGCTATGAAGGTGAAGGAAAGTAGTGAGTCAGAGTCTGAAGCAAACTCTGATGTAGGCCTCGATAACGAATCCATCGATTCTGACATGATGGAAAGGGTTGTTATGATTGTCAAGGGCTTTAAAAAGATGAAGTACAGAAAGTTCATAAATTAGGGCAAATTTTAGAAGAGGTCTAGTAATTTTGAGTACAGGGAAAATTTCATAAATGGAGAAGATAGAGAAGGGAAGTAAAAAATACTTGACAAATCAAAGGTCAAGTGCTACAAGTGTAACATGAGGGGACACTTTGCAACTGAGTGCAGTAGCAAGGAAGCCGAAAAGGCACTCATAACATCCAAGAAAGACTGGATGGACTCCTCAAACTCTGATGAGGAAGTAAACTATGCCCTCATGGCAAACACTGAGACTCTTACTACAAACTCTGATAAGGTACCAGATTCAATCTTGAATATAGACACTGGTAATATCAATGAATTGAAATCATTTCTTAGAACCTTGCATGTTAGTTTGAAGACTCAATCTCTTGAGAATGAAAGACTAAAATTTGAAATTTAAAAGTTATCCGTTAAGAATGATTTCCTAGAATATGAACTTTTGCACATGTTAGATACAAAGAAAGATTGTGAAAGAGCTATACACATGTAAACTCAGTTAGAAATTAAGGAGACTTATCTGAAAGCTGAAATAGCCAAATAGAAGGAAAACTTCAAATTTTGGACAAACTCTGGTAAAAAGGTTCAGGAAATTTTAGCTGACAAGAATTAGACATCTTCTTTAGGTTATGAGTCAGATAGTGAAAAGAGAACTAATAAAAAGACTGCTAAGACATACATAAAAGTTAATGAAAAGTTGAATAAACCTGTTAACTTTTTTAGGGCTAGTAATGGAACAAACACTTCTGATAAGTGTTCTAACAATTTCAAAAACAAAGAAAGAAGCGTGTCAGAGAATAAACCAAGTAATATTGGTTTGCTTTCACAAAAATATCTTAAGAAAAAGATGAAGTCTATCATCAATAAGAATAAGCGTAAAAGAGTATAAAGGAATAGGAATGGAAAGGTAGGAATATCTAAGGAGACTGATTATAAAAATATTTTTGATACACCTAGAAAGACTTGTTTCACTTGTGGTAATTCTAATCATCTTGCTATTAACTGTATGCAGAATAAAAAGAAGGAATCTGAGAGACCTAGATCAGGATTTGGGAAACAGACTAGATATAGGCCAAAAATTCCTTTTTTTCATTGTGGTAGCTTATGACATTCTGTTTACACTTGTAAAGAATATCATAGTCTGTATTTCAACTATTATGAACTGTTTCCTCATTTGAATAAAACTCCTGCTTCTTCTATTTATGTCGCAAAACAAAAGTATGTTGTAAAAGCTGATAGAAGAAAACCAAACTCTGAAAATGCAAACTCTATTAAATTAAACTCTGATAAAGTTACTTTGGCTGGAAAACTTAACTATGTTAAAAAGAAAGGATCCAAACTTGTTTGGGTCCTCAAAGCCTCTAATTAGATTGTATATATGATTGTAGAGAAATAGAAAAATATCCTAGTAATTGATAGTGGATGTTCTGCACACATGACTAGAAATAAATATCTGATTTCAGAGTTTGAAGAAAAGACAGGCGTAGCAGTATCTTATGGAGATGGCAACATAGGAAGAATAATGTGATATGGCAATATTGTGATTGAAAATGTCATCATTGAAAATGTAGCTCTAGTTGAAGGACTCAAGCACAACCTGTTGAGTGTGAGTTAAATGATAGATAGAGGTTATTCTGTGAAATTTCATGAAACATATTGTGAAGTCGAAAGCAAAAAGAGTAGCAAAGTGGTTCTCATTGATCACAGACATAACCATTGAATGGATTTCCACTATTCAGCCTCTTTTAAGGAAGGTGGTTGATTATCTTGTCCATAAAATAGGTAAGGTGGCCAACAAATATATCTATCCAACCTATTAAAGTAGATTGGATCAACTAAAGGGTCTTATTATCAATCAATTGCAAGGGACCTGCAGGATCTCTTTCATATTGCTTATGCCCAGGCCATCAATGCAATCCATGCAATGACTTTTCTACATGTTCACTTGTATGCTTTAACTCAGGTAGAACAAAATGAGGTACCAGGTGATGGAAGAAAGTTAGGAGATAGGGCTAGTGCACCAGTGGTGACTAATGAAAAAGGTGCTCAGTTTGCCTCACGCACAAAAGAACCACCTAGTCAGAGGTTAGGTGATAGTGGGGCAAGAGAGCATGTTGATAGGCCCTCTTTGCTATCTCAATAAAATGCTGATGAGAACCCCAGTGATATGAGAGGACAGACTCTGATAAATGCTCATGAAGAAATTCCACAATCAATTCTGTTGTCTATCCACTTTGAGGGGGAGTCTCATATAACAACATTTCAAGAAGGTGATACTAAGACTATGACTTCTAACAAAGTCATATTGAAGTAGTGAGAGTCTATAGAGGACCCTGAGACTGGAATACTGAAGTCAACAAACCCTGAAAAGAAAGAAGAAGATAGTAAGGGTTCAGAGTCTGTTGCTGTTCACCCCTTGGTGGAGACCCCTAGCTTTCAGATATTTGAAGGGGTTCCCCTCCATCAAGGTGGTTCAGGTATTGAAGCACAATTTCAATCTATTAGCCCCCCTTCTTTAGGACTATTTAGTGCACCTTACAAAATGAGTGAAAATATAACTAAGGGGCTGATACTGGTCCAGGCAAAAGTAGAGGTAGAAAAATCTGTAGAGAGCTAGAGTCAGAATGAGAGAGTGGGTGTCCAACCCCACTATGAGCATGAGAAATTAAGGTATCCTGAACCTGGTTTCACTTATTGGGATCAAGATTTTCCCAAGAGTTGGTCTAATGAGTTGAAGCAGAGAATGTATGAAAACTCATTTTTCTTAATCTTGTAGATTGGCAAGAAGGAGGAGGCTCTAGCTGCTCAAAAATCTTTCACACAGAGACTACAACTTCATTTGGTAGATTCTCTAGCTAGGAGAGAATACAGAGTCATAGATGGCTTTGGTGGATGCAACTAACATTCAACCTGAAACTATAGTATTGAAGTCAAATGCACCAATTTTTATTATGCCTATCCAGGCAAGGCTTCCAGAGTCTACAGAGTCTAATCACTCTAAGTAAGAGTCAGGGTCTATAGTACCTTTTATCATTTCAGAGTCTACTCAACCATCATAGTCTACCCCTCTTGTAACAGAAAACTCAACCATCAGAGTCTACTCAACCTTCAGAGTCTACCCCTCCTGTGTAGAGTTAAGGTCAGCAGCTACATCTTTTTCTTCTTCAAGTAGAGAAGCATCAGGCTTCTCACCAGGATAGTGACCATGCTCTTACAAGAAAGACTTCTTCTGAAAGCTTTAAGTCTTTCATATTTATGGATAGCTAGAATGCATTCAAAGGAATCTTTATCAGTAATGCCTTTGACATAAAAGGTATATCTCATATCCAAACAAAGTTGACCAATGTGGATACTACCACTGCATTACTCCAAACAATGTTTGAGACTTTGTACTCTCTTCAACAGTATAAGGATGTTGCTGTGAAAGATTCTTTGGCTGATTTCAAGGCTAAACAGACAACTCTTTAAGATTCAGTCAACTCTCTCACTGTCAAGGTGGATCAGGTTATCACTTCCCAATCCAACATCATTTCTGTTCTTGAGAACATTCTTTTGGCTGTCAAAGGGGGTGATGATGTCAAAAAGTGGGAGAAGAAGAAGGCTGGTGAATATCCAAAGAACAAGGCTAATGAATCTTCAAGGAGTCATAAGGATGGGAGTTGTGGGGATTAAGACATAAATAAGGGAGTTAAAATTAGGAGAGTTGATGATGAAGATGATGCTTTTCATGGTCCTAGGGGACCTGGTGGTGTGTAACAAAAGCAGTGTGAAGCGGCTGTATTAACAAAAACTCAGATATACTAGTTAGGGACTGAACATGCAAAATCAGAGTATAAGACCGACTCTGATAAACAAAGAAAGAAATCACACTCTAATACAATTCAAAGACAAGAAATTCAAGAACCTGGCTGCTAGCAATGTAGTCAATCAAATCTTCCGTTGAGAGTTAGGAAGAAGAATGGGCTTAGAGGTTTTGCAGAGTCTGATATTGATAGAACTACCACTCTAAGCAGGGATCATCAATCCTTGATAGATAGGCAGTTTGAAAAGATTACACAAAAACACTTAAACAAAGTGGTATATACTCAAATTATCTATAATGTCTTTGAAAGAAATGTGCTAGGAGGTCAGGGAGGTACATAAAAGGTGAAAAATGAAATACAAATATATTTTCTGGAAGGAGGGTCTATTAGGTGGATTTGTTATTTCCCTTAAGTACAAGAAGTTTGTAGAAGGGGGAGGGGGGTTGAATACAAACTTAAGAATTTTAAGGAATTCTTGCGGATTCAAATTTGTACTTTGATAGATTTAGTGTTTGGAAATATATAGTGAAGAAAAAAATTTAAACTAAAGATTGAAGACTAATATTTTAAAAAAAAGCACTTTTAAAATTACCAATGGACTGGTTTTTCCACTAGTGTATTTTTACTTTCAATTAATCTTGGTAAAATTACCAAGCTTCTTACAAGATATGAATTTGAACAAGAGAAAAGCAATACAATGAATTATATCTTTTCTATGCTTTTTTTGTTTTTGTTCTATCTCACACTCTTCTATGTTACAATGATATGCTAAGACTATATGTATAGCAGTTCACATCTTACATCTATTTTTCAATCGAATAATAAAATATAAATTGAAAATTATATTTTACAATGTATTCACTAAAATAGATAGTAGCTACTTTTCACAGTCTCCGTTACATTCTTTTTGTTCTGAAAAAATCTTTGTCTTGATATTTTCCTTGAAGACTGCGTTGTCTTGAAAGTCTTCACAATCCTGACATGACTGTCTTCCATTGATTCAGTTTCTGCAAAGTTCCCATCACTTTTGTCTTTAACTAATTTAGGAAATCTTGATCAACTGATAATTGTTGTAAAGCTTATCAATTGATCCTCCTTTACTTATCCATCGATGGATAGGTAACCATCGATCAATTGATGTATCGATGGATAATTAGATTATCCATCGACTCCTTATCCGTTGATTGTCTTTATCTGTTGATAGCCTTTATCTGTTGATAGAGATCCATTGATTTGACTTTTATTGACCTTTGTCCATCGAACAATATCTTTATCCACCGACTTCAATATCTGTTGATCACTTCATTTGTGAGAATTCTGACATAGAATATTTATAGTTGATCAGCCATTTTTCACATCCATTGAGGAGTAATAAACTGAAGTTAGATAGATATCAGTTGACTAGAACTTAGCATCCATCGAAGCATTACAATCAATTGATAATGAAACATGAATCAAATGTTACAATCCAATTTATCAGTTGAGTAACAAGTTTCAACTGATAACTGGTTTCCTAGGCAATGGATATTTATAAGTCATATATCCATTGACCAATTACAATGAAATTTAAATCTTTATTTTAATTCTAAGTAATTTGTTATCATCAAATCTCATAATTCCTTACAGGATTAACCAGTCAAACTTCATCTTCTTCAAACAATCAGAGGAACTACAATATGTCAGATTTCTTTTACAAATATCTTATGAGGTAAATAGAAGTAAAGAAGATATCATACACAAATGGTTTAAGGAAATTGACAGGAAGCTGACTCTGCACAGGCATACAAATAAACAAATGGGTAAATTCACTTTGAAATTTGTTGATGATAATGGGAATGCTCAGAGCATGCCACTGGAGGTAAATGAGATCAAATTTAGAGAAGGTGTGGGTCATTACATTGGATTTCAGCCCATGAGTGGAATGCCAAGTGTCTTGTTGCTGAAAGATTTGAAGGAGGAGAAGTGCAATGCAAATGATCTAAGAGTTGCTTACTGTCAAATCAAAAGTGGCACTGATGAGTTGAAGGAGCTAAAGAAGTTTATTAGAGAAGCTCTAGCCATTGTTGAAGAAAACACGATGAATTCATTTCTAAGAAACAAAAAGGGCTTTGAGAAGATCATTTAGGTAGAAATTCTTTATCCTTTGTAATTTTTAATACTGTTCTAGAATTCATTGTTTATTCTTTAGTTTTGACATCATCAAACCTTGATTTATGCTTACATTTTATAAGGCATAAATAGGGAGAGATTATTAGGAATATATTCATTTGATGATGTAAAAAATACTATAATAGAGTCTAGCACATATATATTTATAATAGAATAAGTCTTTCTAGTCTCTGATCAAAGTAAATATAAATCAGAGTCTAGTTAGTCCATGTACACGTATCAAGAATATTTGTACTTAGATGATTTTATGAAGAAATAAAACCAGAGTCTGGATGCAAATCAGAGTCTGGAGTTCAATCAGAGTCTATAGACTATCAGAGTCTATAGTCTGTCAGAGAATGAAGATCATCAGAGTCTGAAGGTTTTCAAAATCTATAATGCTGAAACTGAATTTAGAAGACGATCATAGTAATGGAAAGTTTTTGAAGATAAAGGCAAATATATTTCAGATATGCTATGTGAAGGAAGTCAAATAATTCTATTCCTATTGTAATTTGATTTTCTATTATTAGTTGATAGGTACCTCTCTATATAAACACTCTATGTAACCTAATTTATGGAATTGAAGTTTTTGAGTGCATAGAGATAGAGAGAGTTGTTGTGAGAAACACAAAGAATCTGCTAAGATTTGTGTACACCTTAGGAGAGTTTGTATTCATATATCAATAATACAAACAATATTCATTCATATCTTTTTGTTTGTTCTTTATTTTTAATTCAAAACTTTAATTTGCATTAAGTTGATTTTAATCAGGTGAAAAAAACACACAAGTATAAACCCCATTTTACTTGTGTAACTGGGAAAACAATTTACCATAAATCTTATTTATCAATAGCTACCACTAATAAAACTGAAAATAGACAAATTGAATTTAACTAAAATTTAACATACCTAGCTCACTTACTTAGTCTTGAGAATGTAGATTCATCTAGTGTGTTGGTAAAAATGTCATCTAGTGTGTTGGTAAAAATGTGTTCTAATTATTTTTCACCAGGAACAAAATGCGTAAATATCCTGTATTTTATTAAATTTCTGTAGAAGTTTTGTTTGTTAGGAAGTTGAGAATTGTACTCACTTTGGTTAAATTACTTGGTTGTATGTGGGAGGTTGGTTGATTATCCAGTATATTGGTTGTCCAAATCTATTCACTCAAGAAGTTCGTACATAACATGCACAAGTTTTTTGCGGGAGTATATCTACTGTTGGTTGAGAATCATATCTAGTCTTTTTATGATATATGGAACTTATTCAGAGGGAAATTTATAGTCAGTATTATATAAATATAGTGGATTCGGGACTATAGAGAAAACAATCAGGTCTAGTAAAAGGTGGTTTCATTATTTGATGACATTGAAATTAGGTTTTAAACAACTAATTTAGTGGGAAAATATAAATTGTAAAGATAAAAGTAATTCAGAATTAAATCGAGTCTTGGTCCTCTCATTGTACTAGCTATATTATTTTGATAATCTGAATCGTTCTTGTACTTAAAAAATACTTCAATCATATAATCCATAATTTTAGGGAATGAGTAGAAGTTTTTGAGTAAAATATTTTTAAGTGTTATGCCTCTTTTACAATTCAATATGAAGAAGTTAGGAGGGGTTAATCAAGCAGATGTATTGAGAAGTTGGTGATTGTGCAGATACTCTTCTCAAACATTGAAACAATATTAAATCTAGTTTCATCTTTCTTTGCTGATAAGCAGGCCGGTTGGATGCTGTATGAAAGTACTGCTTTAGATTTTAAACTAAGTTATCACAATCTGTATTGCATATTGTTCTGGACCTTAACCTCTTATATGCTTCGAAAGACAGGCATATTTTTATAAAAGTAATTTCATTGCAGGGCTCCGTATACTTAATGTGAAAGACGAGGTACAAACGCGTCAGAGCACCAAAAAAGTATGTGTTTTATTTAGCGAAGGAATATGTGTTTCATTGATTGGAATGGATGGGATGAAATGTAAATAGTGAAGAGTTAGCAAAAAAGAAATGTTAATAGTGAAGACAGTTGGAGGTGAGAAGTTTTTAAATAGTACATGTGTCAATAATGTGGCATAAATTATATTCCCTTCCATCCAAATTCAGTGTAATGTCTGTGCTATTTGAAGCCCTGATCTAGTTGAGCCAATACCTTGGTGTATATATAAATGTTTGCATAAGTTTACAAATACATGTTATTTCGACGTAAGAATATCACAAATCTTGTGAAAACCCATTTATTTAGAAATAATAACACTTCATCATCTTCATATATGTATGTAATGAAGTAATTATATAAATATAAAAATGGTAATTTGTATACCCTTCTTTTTACTTTTAATACACTCTAATAAACTTATGTTATTCCAGAAATTATTTTAAATTATACTAATGCTGAATACTTGTGATATTGGCTTTTGTTTATCAAATATGAGTCATTCACTAATGAGCAATAATTATTAATACGAACCCAAATCTTTCACACCTTTTTCATGCTATGCCTAATGAAATTTTCATTCCTTCTCTCAAGATTCAAAGCAACCCAAAAAATATTTTTGGAATCCCAAAAAAATTTATATTTCACAAAGTTGGACTTTGAAAAATATAAGAGGTTTTTTTTTTAATTAGAAAATAAGATAGAAATTACGAAAATAACATGTGTTTTTTTTGAAAAAAGTACATTTTTTAAAACTTTTTATTACAAAACTCCATTTTTTTATTTTTTATTTTTGAAAATTTTGACTTCCCAACTAAAACATAAAACTTTTAACACGTATATCTATGAACTTATGTGTTACTAAAAATTGACATGAATTTATTGTAATTTTTGAAATACCTAAATTTGTCAGTGATAAATACCCATATTTTTATAAATAATTATGATATTATTATTGGATCATATTAGTTCTCTTTAAATTATTTAACTAGTCACACATAACATTTTGATTTCTTTACCAAAAGATGGTTTGTAAGGGGCAATCATAAGATTCGTATTCCACACTTGTGACCTATGACCATGTTCAATTAAAATGTATTAGTCGAAATCATCACATACCCAGTATATGGAGGGTAAGATATACGCAGAGCATATCCTTACTCTAAAAGAATAAGGAGGTTCGGTGAATACCCCGGTTTAGTGCCTAGCAAATTAGTGCCTATCAAATTAGTGAGTGATATAATTATATATCAAATGCATACATATGAGAAAATCTTAGTTTCAATTTTTATATTTAATTATATAATTTGTAAAATGATCGAAACAATACTCCATGGTTTTTTTTTCATATGAGACGACGATTGAAAATGGAAAAAGATTCCTTGTTAGCGAATATAATGAAATTTTATGAAAAATCATCTTTTGATTCGATTTCAATGCAGCCTATTCAAATAAATTTATCGACATTACTTTTGCCCAATGGCAAGTTTCTTCACACGAGTAATGGCCTGCCCGTGTAACCGCCCATATGCCTTGGTCCATTTAACTTTGCTAGGGTTTTTCTTCATCTTAAAATTCTTGTGACATTTAGACCTTGACTTCGTTTCGGACAAACTGAATACCATAACCACGATACATGATACACAATTGATGAACAAAACCAACACTTCCAAGAAGATGAAGAGTATGATTGTTGGGTTGGGGGAGATCTAGTACATGCAACCGTGATAATACAAAATTTGAGACAGGACTGGTGACAATGGTGCGTTCAAAGACACCAATTATCATAAATGGTAGTAGCGTCCATGATTGCACAATTAATTCAATTAATTTTAATACTATATTTGTAAATAATCACCCACAGATAACATTTATTTATTGTAATACTGTAGTGTAGTCAGCCTAACATTTATTTATTCGCATTGTTAGGAAAAGGATATCAACATCAATTTGTTTGGATAAATCCGGTGAAAACGATATTAGAATGGATTGTGTTATACCAAATCTCAAATCTCAAATTCGTAAAGAAAAAAAATACATTATAAATATAATTGTTAGTATTATGGAATAATATGAAATAAATCACTTACTTCTTATGTATTAAACTAATGGAGATAAAATATCAACTCAGTTAATTATTTAGAAGTCTATAAATTTCGCACAAAAGTAATTTTAAAATTTCTATATATATATAAGACAAATAAATATTCATTTACGAGGATATATGAATATATACCATTATTCAAATAAAAAAGTTTCCAAGACAAATTTTATCTAATTTAATTATAATAATAGTAATAGTATTAATAATAATACTTATTGTTATTATTAAATTATAATGTATACTATATTAATAAAATAAAACTACTAACGATAATATTTTATCCTTATTAATACAATTTACTAATCACAAATTTTGTAGTCTAGAATTTCATTACTTCCTTGTAAAGACCCATATTTCTGAAGTAGCAATATGTAATTTACTAGACCTCATAACTTTTATACGATCCCGAGGAGATTTTATAGGTCTAGAATGTTCTAGATTATTCCTACTAACCTAATACGTAGTCGTTTCACCATATACCACGTCAATTGACTACCTATAAAAGCTATACTAGTTGCCCATTAGCTCTTCATTCCAAAACCTTGTTTTGCACGATACAGGCCCAATTTTATCTTTATCTTTTGAGATGTCATTCAATGGTGAACTTTGGTCAAAAAATAATCCATTTCATAGTCTTAAGGGGTTGAATCATGGCAGAAGCTGAAGTATATGAAAAACTTTTATAGTTTGAAAAGTTTTCTACCATGTTCAACCTCTTGATACCATAAATTGGGTTACCAATTCAACCGTAATCTATATATATATATATATATATATATATGCATGTTTACACGTGTGTAAGTATATAGGTAAATCGATGTTGTGGTGTAATATACACATAGTATATAATCGATTCATATTTTGAAAGAAGTTTTGTTTTGTCTCTAGTGTTTAATTATATGCTCAAAATTTAAAATTTACCCCAAACACAACTTGAAACCCATTCCACCTTAAATGATAAAGTTGCTTGGACTGAATTATACATAAACAACCAATTTTAATATTATATTTTGTAACCTTAAATTATTTCGATGTATGAATGTCACAAATCTTGTGAAAAACCATTTATTTAGAAATAATAACGCTTCATCGTCTTCATATATGTATGTAATGAAGTTATTATATAATTATAAAAATGGTATTTTGTATACTCTTCTTTTTACTTTTAATACAATCTAATAAACTTATATTATTCCAGAAATTATTTTAAATTATACTAATCCTCAAATCTTGTGATATTGGCTTTTGTTTACCAAATATGAGTCATTCACTAATCAGCTATAGTTATTAATATGAACCCAAATCTTTCAGACGTTTTTGATGTTATGCCTAATGAAATTTTCATTCCTTCTCTCAAAATCCAAAGCAACACCAAAAATATTTTTAGAATCCCAAAAAAAAATTATATTTCACAAAGTTGGATTTTGATAAAAAAAAAATAAGAGGGTTTTTTTTAATTAGCAAATAAGAAAAAAATTGCAAAAGTAACCCATATTTTTTTGAAAAAAGTACCTTTTTTAAAACTTTTTATTACAAAACTCCATTTTTTTTTCTTTTTGCAAAATTTGACTTCCCAACCAAAACATGAAACATTTAACACATATATCTTAGAACTTAAGTGTTACTAAAAATTGACATGAATTTATTGTAATTTTTCAAATAACTAAAGGTGTTGTTAGTTATAGCTACCCATATTTAAAAAAAAGATTATGATATTATTATTGGATCATATTAGTTCTCTTTAAGTTATTTTTTTTTGACTAATTTGGCTTATAGCCTTACAAATGAGTATCTGTTCTGAACCCAGGACCTGGGACAACAGAGGATAAACCCTCAACCACTTGGGCTATCCAACCGTGCTCTAGTTCTCTTTAAGTTATTTAACAAGTCACTACGTAACATTTTGAGTTCTTTACTTAAAGAAGGTTTGTAAGGAGCAGGATTGGTATTCCACACTTGTGACTCATGTACAATTAAAATATATTAATAAATATATCAAATATCAAATTCGTAAAAAAAAATACTTTATAAATATAATCGTTAGTATTATGGAGTAATATGAAATAAATCACTTACTTCTTATGTATTATTTTGGTAAAAATTGACATAATCAAAAATGCCTAAGTTTAAATTGATTGATATAAAATATCAAGTCAGTTAATTATTTAGAAGTCTATAAATTTCGCTCAAAAGTAATTTTACAATTTCAATATAAGACATATAAATAGTCATTTATGAGGACATATGAATATAATAATAAAAAAGTTTCTATGACAAATTTTATCTAATTTAATTATAATAATAGTAGTAGTAATAATAATAAAATTTAGTGTTCTTATTAAATTATAATGTATACTATATTAATAAAATAAAACTACTAACCACAGAGAGAGGATCAAATATGAACTAATTTCTTGGATCTGGTAACTTAGTAACTAAATGTCAACCATTAAATTAGTTTGCTTTTAACGATGAGGATTATTTCTGGCTTTTAATACAAAATATACTAAAAGGGTAATAGAGTCATATTACATATATATAGACAAACACATGTTCCCTCCGTTTGATTTTATTTGACTTTTGATTTTTTGTCACACGTCTTTAGGAGATTTGACTATATAGTTAAAATTATTATTTTTAAAAATTTGATTTTTTTAATAAAAATATTAAACTAAACCTTTTATTCACAAAAAAAAAATTAAAAATAATAACTCTAACTATGTGGTCAAAATTCTTAAAAATATATGATAAAAAGTCTAAGAGTCAAATATTAACAAATAGAGGTAGTATATACGAAAGGGGGTCATTTACATATCCATGTTGAAGCGATAGTTGAAATCGTGGCCATTAATATAGGAATTCGTTACTATATCTAATAAGATGGTTCAACAATCCATTTTTTATTCTTTATAGATATCTTAAGCATCCAAACAAGTTTAAATACATATTTATTATACCATATTTTTAATTTATTTTTTATTTAGTCTGAATGTGAATTTTTGCTGGAGATACACCATGAATATGGATGAGATTGAATGGACAGAAGTTAAACTTTCACTTATTTTCCGATTTTGGAATAAAGCTTTTATGCTATGTTGATAAACAATTTGATATTTACGGTGGCTATTTTTATTTTCTTTACAAATTACAATTAGGTATCAAATGCAATTATTCTTTTATATACTAATTATTTGGAGTATATGTTTGTACTTATGTATGCATTGTTGTGTACTTGTTTGATAGATTTTGTACCGTAAATGTTAATACTTCTGGATAAGCCCTTTGTGAATCTTCCTCGACTTGATCTTCTTGCAGATCTATGGTGTCAATTTCAACAACAGCTGGTCACCCACCTCAAAATCTAAGGGACGACACCTCTGATCGGCATACTTTCTTCATCCTCCCCGCAGCTTTCTCCAGACTAGCTTTGGCTTCATCAATTATCTCTTACCACCCAATAGCATACCTGCAAGCCACATGACAAGTACCACCCGATCTCCCAATTGCATACCCAGTCGCCGAAGACTGCTGTAAGTTGTAGCAAAACTGGTCAACACTAGCCAATTTTTTTGACTAGCTGAAATATAGTGTCTAAGATATTCCTTCAATAGTTGATTCATCCGCTCCATATGACCATCTGTTTGTGGATGATTTCCAATAGAAAATTTGAAGTCATTTCTCATGAACTCAAATAATGCAACCCAGAAACATCCCGTGAATCTGCTATTTTTGTTACTAATTACATTCTCTTGCAACCCAAAACATCTTAAACTTCACAACTATGCCACCGTCCCGGCCCGCAGCACCAGATTCTGGTCCAATAATGATTGAACCGCTTCATAATTTTCTTTCTCATGACCTTGCATTATCAATAAAAAACTTAAATTTAACATCTGTGTAAGCTAATTCTAGTTAAACATATTAATCGTCCACTTAATAATCGAAACCACATCTTACACATACCTCTACATCACGTGTCTGTCTGTTGTCATCCACAATCTTGTATTCAGTATTTTCAAAATAAATATCATCATCCTTGAGACTAAGTTTTTCATGTACCACATCAGTTCTATTCTCTGTTTCTTCTGACAGTTTTAGAGAATACTTCTTTGTGAATTTCTATGCTCTCCTCAACAGTTTCAAGATCTTTCTCTTCCTCTCTTTCACCACATTTCTCTACATGTTCAGTACCAACCTACAAATTTTTTAACATTTTAAATTTAAAAAACATTAAAAAATTACCATTTTAAGAGAGATTATTTGGATATCAGAACCATTCAGGATGCTACAACCTCATCAACGCAGACTATGCTTCAAGGCATATATATTTATCGATTATAGGCTTAGACCTATGGGAGATTATTACTTTTATAATATTTTCTTAGAGAACTCTATTTTATTCACCGGACACCATTTTAAAAGTTTATATAACACATTTTTAAAATTTTTAAGAACTCTATTTTTACATGTATAACATTTTACAGAACACAAATTTAAATTTACAGGACACAATTATTATATAGGACAGAGTTTTTCTTATTTCGTTACAGAACAATATCTTATAAAAAAGTATAAGAGGAAAATAATAAATTATATATATAATAGCTAAATTACATACCTCATGATCTTCATCATCAGTCCATTCAAGTACCTCCTCCTCGCCAAAATAGTTGTTCTTCAAAATGTATTTCTCTTCTGCTATGCTGGTTTCTTGCGCTCTACACACCTTGTTCTCTCGCTCCATATCCGATCAAGATATATATACTGCAAAAATATTTAAAATTTCAGTATGGTTAATTTTTTAATTTCAGTCCAGAAATTTAATAGTTAAATAATTACTCACCGTTAATAACGGCAAAGATCCTGTGAAGTGGCGCGCAGAAGGATTGCCTGCCAGAATTCATGAGTTGATAATAACTCGTCGATGACCAAACTAAACAAATTCTAATTTGAACAATTATCAACATCACCACGAAACCCAATAACCTTTGTTTTAACTTACCCATTATTGTTAGACTCCACCAAAAAAATTAATAATAATACAAGGACATTCATTTTGAACATATGTGTTGTGTTTTCATGATTTTTGATTTTTTCAGCAACATTGCTCACCGTATTATTGTAAAAGGGTTTATGCTTGAACTGCTTTTCCCATGCCCTAAGCAAATTCTTTGATTCTACGAGTTCAACTTTATTAGTACCCCTTGGTAGAACTAGTACATTTTCCACCACATCATCTGTTATTTTGATGTAACCTTTTTTTAGTAAGATGGAACTAGAATCTTAATCAAATGCTTTCACAAATAAATATCACAATTTATGGGCATATTTTCTCATCCTCATACCCAATACATGACCAAAACCAGTTTGTTTCACCCATTGTATCTGCTCATCAGATAATTCTACTAACATTTTGGTAAATATTCCAGGCGACAACTTCTTTTGGATGTATCGATCGTAGTTTTGTTTCTTGCCTAATTTTATTGTTCCAATCTGATTCCTCCTATTTGCAAGCATCCTCCTTTTCTTCAAGCTTTCAAATGGCCTATTCTTTCCGATGCTTTGTGTTCTGATCCATGATTTTTTTCTTAAGATGATCCACAGATTTTTATCCGTTTGACCTAAGAATGTAAAATCAAATTTAATGTTATGAACTTGGTAACACAATTATAAAGAAATCAATTACTAGAAAAAAGTATTAGTACACATTTATTTATAAGCTTCTATTTCTACCTCTTTTTGATCACCCTTATTCACATTACTCCTTCCAACTTCTGGTTCTTTTTTTCTTTTCAAACATCTTGACGGTATAATATCAAAGTCGTCATCGCTTATACACTCTTTGCTGCTTCTGGAATTGTGAAACAACATTCTTCTCAATCCTTCTGTACTTTTAAGTCTTTTTCTTTTCGAATTTTCATTTGTAGAAAATGAAATAATTCTTGAAGCTCCATTACCTACAATAACATCCTTGTTAATTTTATAATCACACACTTGTTACAGTTGTATTAAATATTTATTCTTTTTCATACCTATTTCAGTGCTTTGCTTACACTTTTCAGCTGCTTTTGTTGTTCTGCTAATCATATTTGGGTTATGCACAATCCCTCTTTTTGCATGAGAATTATCATTTGTCCCTTCTTGATTGCTATTCTTTGTACTACTATCATTACCCAAGTCCACAAAAATCTGAGTCTTTTGTTCTCCGTTAATCAAGTTCACATTTCGACCCATTCGCTCGCACCTGCATGAGATGTTATTTTCACATGCTATCAAATTTCTACGGAACAGGTCAATCATAGTATATATAATATTTATTGACCACAAATTTAAAATAAAATATAATCAATAATATTTTACAAAACACAATTTTCACAAAATTCTATGAGAAATCGTTGTTAAAATCAGACAAGTGTTTATTGTTAGGCATTATATAAGACGTTTTCACACAACAGTATAGTAATGTGTTGTCTGAGAGAGCTCATCAGATAACACTTGTTATGGAATAAAAACTAAGGTGTATTTAATGCGGTGTATGTCGGAGCTTAGCGAGCTTTAATGGCTGAGCTTGTGTTTCGTAGCTTGATTCTGCCCTCACAAGATGCCTACGTATCTCTGTTGTGTTTAGAGAATCAAGCCAAAACGTAGTTCTAATAATGAAGGGTTAGACCCTTTATATAGACGTAGAGAGTCTAAGAATTAGAGTAGGTTTAGGAACCTTGGTGGGCAGGCCACCTCCTAGAAGAATTCTGGATTCTTCTTGTGATAGAAGTAGTTTCTAAGTAGGAACAGGTTTCCTTGTTGATTGAGGTTTCTTGGGGGCTACTCCTTGGAGTAGTTTCCATGTATTTGGACATAATTAATTAACTGTATATTTAGCCAATCAATTAATTATGAATTTATTTACTAATTAGGGTTTTCAAGCCTTATTAATTGGGCCTCCTTTTTGGACAAGACTAGGTCCAATTAATGCCACATTGATTGTGTCTTTAGGGCTTACTTTCAGCCCATATCATTTGCCCCCCAACTTCTGTAAAGTGTGCAATACTTTGTAGAAGTTAAGGTTCATGACTCTATTACTCAAGTTCCATGAAGAATTTTTATAATTCTTTTCTTATGCCCACCACTATTTTTCATTAATTTCTAGGAACTTTTCTCTATATTTAGAGAATTTTCCATAATTTATTGGTACCTACAAGTATTTTTCCTTAATTTCTAGGAATTTTTCTCTATTTTTAGAGAATTTTCTAAAATTTATTGGTACCCAACGGTATTTTTCCTTAATTTCTAGGAATTTTTCTCTATTTTTAGAGAATTTTCCACAATTTATTGGTACCCACCGGTATTTTTCCTTAATTTATTTGCCTTATAAATCATTTTTTAATATTTTTCTAGCATTTTTTAATATTATTTTCAACCAGGAATCCCAGTCGAATTCGACTAGGATCCTAGTCGATTCTTGCTTCCCTACGGGACCCTGGTCGACAAGGGATCCTGGTCGATATTCGACCAGGATCCTGGTCGATTCTAAGAATCATTGGAATCCTGGTCGATCAGGATTCCTGGTCGACTTTCGACCAGGATCCTGGTCGATTCTAGGATTCATTTGAATCCTGGTCGAGTAGGATTCCTGATCGATGGTCGACCAGGATCCTAATCGGTTTTAGGACTCTTTTGAATCCTGGTCGAGTTGGTTTCGACTTTCGACCAGGATCCTGGTCGATTCTAGGATTCATTTGAATCCTGGTCGAGTAGGATTCCTGATCGATGGTCGACCAGGATCCTAATCGGTTTTAGGACTCTTTTAAATCTTGGTCGAGCAGGTTTCCTGGTCGATTTTCGAACAGGATCTTAGTCGGTTTTAGACCTCATTTGAGTCCTGGTCGTGTAGGATTCTTGGTCGATTGTTGACTAGGATCCTAGTCGATTCTAGACCTCATTTGAGTCCTGGTCGTGTAGGATTCCTGGTCGATTGTTGACCAGGATCCTAGTCGATTCTGATTCGTTCTTGTAAAGACCTTTGAATGTAACGGTTAATAGACCTTGGCCCATTTTACTTCTTTACTTCGTTTTAGTTTACATCGATTACTGGGCCATAGGCCCTACTAGGCCCAATTATTTTATGGGCCTTAATTTTACCGACTATAGAAAGTTTAGCCGGTTGAGTTACCGTTTCCTTTGCCTATAAAATAGTGATTCACTTATCACTCTCTCATAAAATTCTCTCAGATTTTACTCTAGTTTATTTTTATCAAGGCAATTTCCGGCGAGCCCTCTCCGATCAATCTTCATCTTCTTCAGTTTTCAAGCCTTCATCCGTTGAATAACCATGGCGGAGCAAGATGCTGCTCAACAACGACTCCTTGCCAAGACGGCGAAAAGAGGTAATATAGTTACCGTAAACTCCACTTTTTCTTCACTTTCTGATCTCCTTCAAACCATGGGAGATGAGTTTCCTACGTTAGCTGAGTTAGATGCCTTTAGGTTTTCTAGTACTTTCACCAACCAGGCCCATTGTGATAAATTTACAAGGTTGTATAAACTTCTTCGGGATATAGATTTGTTTTAGCTGAGCCAGGGGATCGGGCCTGTCACTGGCGGCCAAATAAGTTATGTATCTTTAGAGATGCCCTTATAGGAGGGCTTAGGTTTCCCTTTCATGAATTTATTGTTAGGCTTTTGGCCAAAGTCAGGATAAATCCCTGTCAATTGAGTCCAAACTCGTGGCGGACCCTTCTCTGTTTTATTGTATTGTTCCTTAGAAAAAATTATCCCCTTTCTGTTACCGTTTTCCGAAGTATATTCCAATTTAAGAACATCCCATCAAGTATATTGGGTTGGATTTATATTAATCATAGGCAGGGGGTGAGCCCAATATTTTGCAATAAATCACTCCCCGACAACAACATAGATTGGAGGAGGGATTTCTTATACTTGGAATGGGAAGGAGGGGATTGGGGCACCCTTTTTAGGCCCAAATTTTGCAAAGTTAAGGATGGAAACGCAGGGTTGATCTAGCTAACTCCTGAGGAGAATCTCATTATTGCCGACTTGGGCCAGGACAAGGGTTCGACCCATCACCGGAAGATTTTGGAGGAGTTTTCCTTAAGGGCTGTGGGCCTTTCGAATGTTTCTGATAATGGTATTTTCTGTTCTTGACTTGTCCTTTCTTTTTGACTTTTCTGAGTTTGGTTGTTTATTTTCTTGTTTGTTTTGCAGCGGTGGAAAATATCAATTTTCACTTAGGCGTGGGCGATCAAGAGACTCACAAGATGAGGAAAGCCCGCGAGGCTAACGAAGGCCCAATCAAGGAGCCCAATATTCCTGGATTTCTTCAGCCTTGTGATAAGGCCCAAGGGAAGAGGCCTCGGGTCGAAGAAGAAGAAAGCCCAGACACCGCGGCTTGGAGGCCCAACTGGGGTTTGAGGAGGCAAGACACCGTCGTTGGGAGTACTTTGAACTCCCTCGACTGATCGCAGAATTTGATTCCTCCGGTTGACAAGGCCAAGATTGTCCTGAAGATGGACATTGAAGAGGCCGAGACTCTGGGGGCCCAAGCTGTTGCCATGGTAAGGCACACTCCTTTCCTATCCCTTCATTCTTAGTCGCTTTTTAATTTTCTTAACTTCTTACTAAGCAGTTCTTTTTGAACAGGTGAACACATACTTTCTGACCATGGCTCACCAGACCAAAACCTGACGTTTCTCGGAGAAGGCCCAGAGGAATGGTAAGGCCAAAGCAGAGTCGAAGGTAGCTGCTCTCGAAAAGAAACTGCTCGAGAAGGAGCAGGAACTGGTGGCGGCCCACACAAAATTGCAAGAATTAAGGGCCGGGAAGAAGGCCGTGATCGACGAGTACTTGGAGTCGGAGGAGTTTTATGCTTTTATCGACAAGCATGACGATATGGTCTTTCCGGCTACTTGTGCTCAGGCCTGGGAAAAGTGCCTTGACGCCATCTTGGCAAAGCACCCCGGTCTTTTCGATCCTGCCAAATTTCCTTACCCTATGGGTCAGCCTTTGGCCTTGACTTCTGCTGCCGAAGGGACAGGTTCGGGAGATTTGTCGGGCGGCGAGGCTTTTGACGAATTTGACCGGGTCTTCGACTCCTCTCTAGAGGCTGAGGAGAATGCAAGGAAGGGAGCAGAGGGTGAAGAGAAGGCAAAGGATGATGATGATGATATCGAAGATCTCCCATAGTTTCTTTTATTTCCTGTATTTCTTGTATTTCCTGTATTCCCTTTCTGTTTTTAATTCATGTACCCCTAAGACTCTTTATCTATAAAAAGTCCTTGTTATTTGTTGTTCTTTTTCGTGTCTTAGTATATTTGACAAAATATACTTTTTTAAGCATAAAAGAACAAATAAGCATATATGTTAAAGTGCCTATCCAGGCTTGATCCTGTTCCTTTATCATAAAGGAACTTAATAAAAATTGTCAATCTAGGCTAAGCACACATATTTTTGAAGGTGTTATAAAGTTGAGAGTTTTATTAATAATGCCTTCGAGGCTAAAGTGGGCACAACCCTCCCTTACAAAATGAGAACCTTGTATGGAGCGAAAAGCTCTTACATCCTAATAATTTCATCTAACCTTATTTCTACTTAGTTCCTACTAAATATAAGAACTCATAGCTGAATTCTTTAAACATAATAAATCTTCAGGTTTGAGGCATGCCATGTCCTTGGCACCTCGACATTTTCCAGAGTTTCTAGGATGTATGATCCTCCTCTCTTAACTTGTTTTATCTTGTACGGCCCTTCCCAGTTGGGGGCTAATTTGTCTTTGGGGCCTACCCCTGAAGCTTCAGCTTTCCTGAGGACCAATTCCCCTTCTTTAAAAAATCTTTCTTTAACCCTTAAGTTGTAGGAGAAAGACGACTTCTTTTGATATTTAACGATTTTTGCATGAGCTTTGTCTCTGACTTCATCTATCAAGTCTAATGCAAGTTTCATTCCTTCTTCATTATCCTCAGGCTCAAAGGACTTAATACCCGGGGATACATGTGATATTTCAACTAGGACTACTGCCTCGGCTCCATAAGACAGAAAGAATGGAGTTGCATTAGTAGTGACTCTATGAGTGGTTCTGTCAGCCCAGTGTATTGGCAAAAGCTCATCCACCCAAGTGTTGGCAGAACGCTCGATCCTTTTCTTGAGACCATCTAGGATGATTCGATTAGCTACCTCAGCCTGCCCATTTGCTTGAGGATGTGCAACAGAAGTGAAGCGTAGAGAGATGTCATTATCGTTGCAATATCCCTTAAATTCCTCATTATTGAACTGTGTGCCATTGTCCATCACCAGGATTCATGGTATTTCATACCTACATATGATGTTTTCCCATAAGAATTGAGCTACTTGTTTTGTGGTTATCTTGGCTAGCGGTTTAGCCTCAATACACTTAGTGAAGTAATCAATTGCAACGATTATGAACTTTCTTTGTCCGCTAGCCATTAGAAAGGGCCCAAGAATGTCCATCCTCCACATTGCAAATGGGATGGGTGAATTGATGGACGTTAACATCTCAAGAGGTTGCCTAACGACCGGTGCACGCCTTTGGAACCTGTCACACTTTTTCACGTAATCCTTTGAATCTTTTAACAAGTCAGGCTAGTAAAAGCCTAGACGGGTCATCTTATGGGCCAAAAATCTGCCCCCCAGGTGTTGGCCACAAATTCCTTCGTGCACTTCTTTTAAAGCCTCATGGGCTTCGTCTGGCTTTAGGCATTTCAAGTATGGAATAACAAAAGATTTCTTGTAGAGAATCCCATCAATAAGAGCGTACCTTAAGGCCTTCACGATGAGTTTTCTGGCTTCCATCGCGTTGTTAGGAGTCCACCCAGATTGAAGGTGGGCTCTAATTGGGTCCATCCAGCAACTGCCCATGTTTATCGGGGCTACCAGCTTTGCATTGACGCTGGGGGTCTTCAAGATTTGGAAGTACACACTCCCCACATGTTCATCTGCTTCTGATGTGGCGAACCTTGACAAGTCATCGACCTTCGCATTCTCTTCTCTAGGAATATACTCAACCTGACATTCTTCAAGCTGAGTCATTATAGCTTTGACCAACCGGAGGTATTTGATCATGATTTATTCCCTTGCTTCAAAATCCCCATTTACTTGGGATATAACCATCTTTGAGTCTCCACAAACTTTGAGATGCTTGACATTTAGTGCTTTGGCCAAACCTAGGCCTGCTATCAGAGCTTCATATTCGGCTTCATTGTTGGTTGTTGGGAAGTCAAGCTTAATAGCATATTCGATAATGAATCCTTCGGGACTTTGTAGTACCAAGCCTGCTCCACTAGATTTTGTTTTTGATGCCCCATCAAAATTGAGCACCCAATATTCTTTGGGAGGCTGTTTTGCTTCTTGTATTGCTGTCATACTATCCATATCCTGCCCCCCGACTTCTTGGTCGTTAATAGTACATTCGACCACGAAGTCAGCAAGGGCTTGAGCTTTTATGGCCGTTTGAGGCTTGTACTTGATGTCGAATTCTCCTAACTCTATGGCCCACTTGATCAACCTCTCGCTTTAGGGCTGTGTAATATGTTCCTTAGCGGTTGATCAGTTAGTACCTCGATTTTGTGCGCTTGAAAATAAGGACGTAATTTTTTCGAGGCCATCACCAAGGTCAGTGCAAACTTCTCAATCTTGGAGTAGTTAAGTTCTACTCCGCAAGACCTTGCTTACATAATACAACGGTTTCTGAATCTTCTCTTCTTCCTTTATAAGGACAGCGCTCAGGGCTTTATCAGATACAGCCAAGTACAGGTATAAAACGTCTTCGGGACTAGGCTTGGCCAATAATGGAGCTTCAGTTATATATTTCTTCAAGTCTTCGAAAGCTGCCTGACTTTCTTCTGTCCACACGAAGTCCTTCACTTTCTTCAATGTTTGAAAGAAGGGTAGACACTTATCCTCGGACTTTGAGACAAACATTCCTAGGGCTGCAATTCTCCCTATTAACTTTTGGACATCTCTTATCATCTTTAGGGATTCCATGTCGAGTATAACTTTAATTTTGTCAGGATTGGCCTCAATCCCCCTTTTAGAGACCATCATTCCTAAGAACTTCCCAGATCCTACGCCAAAGGCGCATTTTGCAAGGTTTAACATCATTCTGTGGTGCCTCAACACTTCGAACGCCTCTCTTAAGTGTTGAATATGGTCGGCCTTGTCGAGGCTTTTGACTAGTATGTCATCAACGTAGACCTCCATGGTTTTTCCAATGAGATGCTTAAATATCTTGTTTATTAGCCTTTGATAGGTGGCTCCTACATTCTTTAATCCAAAGGCCATAATTAGATAACAAAATACACCAAAGTCAGTGATGAAAGATACCTTGGCAATGTCATCATTATGCATCATGATCTGATTATATCCACTAAAGTCATCCATGAAGCTTAACATCTCATGTCCTGCCGTGGCATCTATAAGTGCATCGATCCTTGGGAGGGGGAAACAATCCTTTGGGCATGCGTCATTTAAATCAGTGAAGTCCACGCATATCCTCCACTTTCCATTGGATTTTCTGACCATTACAGGATTAGCAAGCCACTCAGGGAATTGAATTTCCTTGATGAATCCATCCTCTAAGAGCTTTTCCACCTCTTGCTTTATGGCTTTCTGCCTTTCTGGAGCGAAATTCCTCTTCTTTTGCTTTATCATTTTTCGCCGTGGATACACATTAAGCTTATGAGTAATTAGATTGGGATCAATTCCAGTTTTGCTTTCATAGGCTCTTCTAATGAGGCTCCAATGTATATGACCTTTTCAGGCTCTCCTGGTATTAAGGGAATTGGAACCAATTCTCCGGCTGGCTTTCCTCTTCGTTCCTCATTTTCTCTTGAGTCCATGTCCTCTTTGGGTAGGACTTGCCCCCGACTCCATTGGGTCTCAGGGCTGCCACGTAGCAACTTCTCGCCATTTTCTGGTCTCCTTTCTCCACCCCAACACCGTTTATGGTGGGGAACTTGATTTTTAAGTGATAACTTGAGGCTACCGCCTTGAAAGCATGCAAACCTGTTCTTCCAAGGATGGCGTTGTATGTAGAAGATGCTTTGACCACCAGAAAAGTTAGCATCTAAGTGACCTCTTTAGGTTCTCTTCCCATTGTCATGGGCAGCCGAATGGTTCCTTCTACCTTTGACTCTACTCCATTAAAGCCATAGATGGGAACATCCGAAAGGGTTAGCTGGGAGTCATTGTATCCCGTCTTTACAAACGCATCATGGAACAAGATATCAATAGATGCTCCATTGTCCAGCAGGACTCTCTTTACTTCTGAATTGCCTATCAAAGGGGCAATAATGAGATGATCATCATGAGGAAACTTTATCCCTTCCAGGTCTGAGTCATCAAAAGATATGACCGCCTCCGTCCTAGCACGTTTAGGTGCTTCTCCTACGACTTGCATAACTTCTCTTGCGTATGCTTTTCTTGAATTCCTGGAATTCCCCGCAACGGTGAGTCCTCCGAAAATCATATTAATAACTGGTCCTCTAGGTTGACGATTCCTATCCCGGCTATCATTATTTTTTCTGTTATCGTCGCGCCTATCATGACTTCCATCCTTGGTGTACTTAGAAAGTTTCCCTCTTCTGATAAGGAATTCGATTTCATCCTTCAATTGTCTACAGTCATCCGTATCATGCCCGGTATCCCTATGAAATCGGCAAAACGCGTTCTTGTTCCTTTTCTCAGGATCAGATTTTAGGGGTTTAGGCCATCTCAGGTCTCGATCTCTTTCAATATCCATAAGGATTTGACTTCGAGGTGCATTCAGCCTTGCATATTCGGCAAACTTTTGCCCCAAATTATTTTTCTTTGAGGGATATTCTGAATTCTTCTCCATCTTGAAGTACTTGTCTCGGGCGTCATATTCTTGATCACCTTTTCTCTTCTTATTATTATTACCGTGTGTCGCCACCGATATAGTGGTTTTTTTCATACTTTCTTCCGCTTTAATGTATTTTCCCGCCCTGTCTTGGAGAAGAAGCATGTTCTCGGGCGGATGTTTAGCCAGAGATCTCTTAAAATAAGGATCAGTTGTTCCCTGTTGTAGGGCTATCATGACCACTTTCTCGTCCAAGTCCGGGACTTTCAAGGCTTCCTCGGTGAAACGGTTCAAATAGTCCCTTAAAGATTCGTTCTTTCCCTGCTCTAGATTCATGAGAGAAGCTGAACTTTTTTCGTGCACTCTTCCGCTTATAAACTGGCTTATGAAGGCCTTGCTGAGCTCTTTGAAGGATCCAATGGAGTTGGGCGGCAGCCGGCTATACCAACGTTGGGCCATGCCCCCCAGGGTTTGGTGAAACGCCCTACACTTCACAGCATCATTGATAGGTTGTAGCAGTAATGCATTCGAGAAGGTCCTCACGTGATTGGCTGGATCGCCTGCTCCATCATACACTTTGATGGTGGGCATTTTGAACTTAGTTGAGATGTGAGCGTTCATGATGGTTTCGGTAAAAGGCGGCATGGGATCATCAGGATCTCTGAGAGGCAATAATTCAGCGGGGTCAGCCCTAGTAATTTCCGTTCTTCTCCCTCGTGGGGTTTCATCCAGTTCTATGACGTCGGGGACTTCATACCTCGAGGCTGTCCTTCTATCCTGCCGATCCAAGCTTTTCTTTAGTTCTTTGAGTTCAGCCTCGTAGGAAGCAATTTTCTGTTCTAGTGTCCTACGGGACTGTGAACGTCGGCTTCCTGCGGGCTCTTTACCAGGCCTTCTTCTCCTAGGGTTGACATCGGTGCCTTCTGAGCTTTCATCATCGGTTGAGTATGGTCCCGAGAAATCACGGACATCTTTTCTAAGCCCATAGTTATGTGGTTCCAACCCTCTGATGTAAGGAGGGGGACAGGCTTGGGAGATTCCAAGCCTTGTTTGGGCAACAGTGCTACTGGGGATAACAATAGTGGAAATTTATGCGTGAGGAGCAGTAGCCATAAAAGGAGTTTGAGTTACCTGAGATAGTGGATTGGATCCATGGATAATTTTCTCAGGATTGGTGGAGTGGACGATCTCACTAAACGGACCAAGCCTTTGGTTGTTTGGCCCTTGAGTTCCAGCGGGAATAGTGGTGGTAGCGGGGACCTCGGTAGTTTGAGTTTCATCAGGAGGGATGATAGCAGTATGATCGCCCGTGGTAGGGACGATGTCTCCGTCAGTTCGTCGTGTTATTGCCATGGTTGATGTCTTCTTCCCACAGACGGCGCCAAATTCCTTCAAAATGGCTGAACTTGTGTTTCGTAGCTTGGTTCTGCCCTCACAAGATGCCTACGTATCTCTGTTGTGTTTAGAGAATCAAGTCAAAACGTAGTTCTAATAATGAGGGGTTAGGCCCTTTATATAGACGTAGAGAGTCTAAAAATTAGAGTAGGTTTAGGAACCTTGGTGGGCAGGCCACCTCCTTGAAGAATTCTGGATTCTTCTTGTGATAGAAGTAGTTTCCAAGTAGGAACAGGTTTCCTTGTTGATTGAGGTTTCTTGGGGGCTACTCCTTGGAGTAGTTTCCATGTATTTGGACATAATTAATTAGCTGTATATTTAGCCAATTAATTAATTATGAATTTATTTACTAATTAGGGTTTTCAAGCCTTATTAATTGGGCCTCCTTTTTGGACAAGACTAGGTCCAATTAATGCCACATTGATTGTGTCTTTAGGGCTTACTTTCAGCCCATATCAACACTTTTTCAATGTTGTGTTATGCAAATCAAGATCTCTAAACAACAATTTATTTTACAACGGTTTTCTAGTTGTCTTCGTTTAACTCATAAAACATAATTTCTAAGAAAACCGTTGTCTGTTTGGCAGAGGCAAAAATTACATTTTCATAATAAGACGAAAAATATTTTTAAACACATTTTATTTGTTTAGTTAAAAAACACACAAAATAAATTTTAAAAATTTTATTTTTTGTTATACATAACTGAAACCAAAACATCTTAACATACGGTTGGATCATCAAAAAAATATTTTAAATTTCATATGAAGCTAATTATAGTTTTATAAAAATTCCTAATGTTTATATCTTAACTTTTTAAGAAAAAGACATAATAATCTCTTATTCGAACCATCTACTAATTACTAACAATATATATACATATATTTGTACGTCTACATAATTAAATATATTTTTCTAAGTTGTAACTTAAAAAAAAAAATTCATAAAAAACAAATCTTTTTAAGGATTTAAAAACATAAGAAAATATACAACGATTTTTACATACAAAACTGTTGTCTTTATGAATTTCATACAACGAATTTTTCTCAATGTATTGTGTCACCTTATTTCATACAATATTTATATTTACAACCATTTCGTGTAGAAAACCATAGTTTTATTTTGACTCATACAACACAATTTCTGGGAAATCGTTGTCTGTTTTATAGAATATGACAAAAATTACATTTCCATAATAAGACGAAAAATGTTTTTAAATGCACTTTATTATTTAATTTAAAAAAACACATAAAATAGATTTTAAAATTTTTAGTTTTTTTTATATATAACTGAAACAAAAGATCTTAACATCTGTTTAGTTGGATCATCGGAAAAAATATATTTAATTTAATATAAAGTAAATATAGTTTTATAAAAATCCCTAATACATCCCTAACTTTTAAAGAGGAAAGCATACTAATAACTTTTATTTGAACCATAAAAGTATCTACTAATTAGTAGCGAAATATATATATATATATATATATATATATATATATATATATATATATATGGACATATATATAATGTAAATATATTTTTCTAAGTCAGTACCTTAAAAAAATCAAATTCATAAAAGTAAAACGAATAAAATTATGATTAAATAATATAATAAAAAAATAAAATAAACATCACATAATTAACTAAACTTTTATTATTATATTAGTATGTGTATAAATAGTTCATTTTGTTATATATAATTAAAATGAATATATAATTTATATTTTTATTATACAAAAAAAATCAGAATGATATATTTATATTATATATATGTACAAATATATATAGTTTGCTTGAAATATAAGTATATAGTTTTTTTGGTTCAAACAAGAGTTATGAGTTTATTTTTATGTTTAAAAGTTAGGATGTACATACTGAGGTTTTTTATACTACTATAATTAGCTGTTATTAAATTAAAAATATATAACATTAAAAATAAAAATATTTATACTGTAAATTTATAACCAAACTTGAGATTTTTTTGTAGTTGGTTTCATTAACCCTTTTTCTAATATTATATTTAAATTATATACTAAATTTATATACTTATATTAAATATTTTATATATAATATAATTACTTGACCATTACTTGACCTATTAATTTGTTTAACATTGCTACTCATTATATAAATCAAAGAGCTAAATGCCAAAAAACCCAATAAACTTTTTTCTAATTTGCAAATTAACCAATTATGTTTGTTTTTCACATGTTTAACCAATAAAATTTATAAAATTATGCAAAACTTTAATTATGGTAAAGTTAAAATCTGACGTGAACAGTATTTATCATATTTGCCACTTGGCACAAACATATATTATTTTGTGAAAATAATCATCATACAATTAGAAAGCACAAGTTTTTCTTTCGAAAAATAATAAAATATGCATTTTACTAACATCAATTTTAATCATTGGATTGTGTAACTTAATGATAAACTTCAGATAATATTATAGTAAGAGGATTTTAACTTAACTATGTTTAAAGTTTGCATGATTTTAAAAAGTTTATTGGTTAAATGTGTGGAAAAACAAACATAATTAGTTAATTTGTAAATCGAAAAGTTTAATGAGTTTTTCGGCCGTTTGCTCATAAATCAAATGAATACTAAAATTTGTTTTTTTAATTTTTTAACATGTTCCCCCTTTTCTGATTAAAAATAAAATTTCCCCCTCTATATGTATTAGTGATGTATAAATATTTTAAAAATAATAATAAATTTGATTTTTATGTTTTTCTAATTTTTTAAATTATAATATTTTTAACAAATAAATTAAAATTAATATACCATTAAAAAATTTATATAAAATAATCATATCTCTATCAATAAAAAATTTAGGTAACACTAAAATAAAATTATTTATACTATATTATTATAATTAGGCTTAAGAATTTTTGTAGTCTGTTTCATTAACACTTTTTCTAATATTATATTTATATCTAAATCATATCCTTATTTCAAATACTCATATCAAATATCTTATATACAATATAATTAATATATTTGTAACAAATAAAAAACATCTTAATTTAACTATTGTTCAAGCTATATAATTTTTTAAAATTGCAACTCCTTAATTAAATCTAATGAATATTATAATATTATTATTTTGTACTTATGTTTAAGTTTATTAAAATTTTATATAATATATTGATAAAATGTAAAATAATTTCAACAAATATAAAATATAAATATAATTTATATTCCAAAATTTATATGTACTTTTATAAATATTTTAAATGCAATTATTGTCCCATGTACTCTAGTTCCCTTCTTAGTCAATAATTCATTCCCTTTGTCAAATTTTCATTTCCCATCTTCACCTCTTAGCCACAAAACAAAACATGGATGCCCAAAAATTCAAATACAAACAAAATCTAGGGTTTTGTCTCAACTCTCTCCTCTCTCAAGTACGGTGTGTCTCAGACTCCATCTCTGCGGAGGCTAAGGATTAGGGTTTTGGTTTGAAATAGGGTTTATCTTGTTCAATTGATTTTTACATATGGGGTTTCTTCATACTTTTTTGAGAAAGATCCAAGGGACGTCTTCCAGGACATACGCAGTTTTGTTTAGACTATAGAACACTATTCTTACACCATCAGAAAGTGGTGTATGGTGTAATCGTATATGATTACAATACACAAATATATCATTGAAAGATACTGATAATATGAGTGAATGTATTATTGTGTAACACAAATATAAGGTATGTGTATGGTATAATTGTGTATCATTGCAGTACACAATTGTATAGTCTACCAAAATATATCATGGCATTACACAAATATATGAGTCAATGTATATTGCTACAATTACAGTGTATTGTATAACTATTATTACGTTATATCTTACACGTATGTATTAGATTGAAATGGACGGCCCTGATTCGGTCTCCACGCTCTCCACCAAAATGATGGTATCCACTAAACTTCATTATATAGGTTCAATGAGGAACTCCCTTATTTGAGTAACTGAGGAACTAACAACAAATACAATTATAAAATACATGAAAAAATTGCTAAACATACGAAAAACTACATAACACAAAAAATAATCACAAAACAAACGAATAAATTACATAACATACAAAAAAATATAGAACACAAAATTACAAAAAACTGTTCAATATTAGGGTTCTATAATTTGTGTTATATATATTTTTATATATTGCGTAATTTTATATTTATTTTGTAATTATTTTTGGTGTTCTACGATTTTTTGTATGTTCTGTAGTCTTCTATAATTATTTGTTAATCAAATTTTCATAAAATAGTAGTTATTTGTTAATCAAATTTTTATAAAATAGGAATTGGTTCATCAGTTACTCAAATAAGGAGTTTCTTGTTGAGTCTTACTCATATAGGTAAGTGATCAAATAGAAAATAACTTAGAATAGAAAATAGAAAATAAGATATAAATCACATATTCAATCTATTCTAAAGGCAACCCGGTCATCCACATACAAATCAAATAAACCCTCACACACAATCCCACATAATCCCTCCGTTTCTAATTTGATTTTTCCCCTTAGTTAGTGAACTTTTTTTCAAATCTAACTTCACCATATTTTTCTCCATCTCCCAACAATTAGTTTGCATACCATATGTGCTATATTTCGACGACTTTTATTTTCCCGACGATCTCTATTATTATTTTTGAACCCATGATATATAATTTAGTGATTTCTGTAATATAAATTAGTGATTTCTATAATACAAATATGTGGTTTCGGTAATATAATTTAGTGATTGAAGTTTGAATCTCATAAGTGGAGAATTTATTTTAATTTCAATTATATTCACCAAAATATAACACATATGGTATGCAATTGATCTTTGGGAGATGAAGAAAAATGTTGTGAAGTTAGATTAGAAAAAAACTTCGCCAATTAACGGGAAAAATCAAATTAAAAATGAAGGAGAATAGATGGATTGTGTTTGTGAGTGTGTATTTAATTTGTGTGTGGGTGAGACATTAATAAGGTTTTCTAGTTCTCATTTAAGCTATTTTCTATTTGATCGGTAAGACTCTCTCTCTCTATATATATATAAATTTATACAAATGTTAGGACATTGACTTACAATGATCATATTATTCAATATTGCCTCGCTTGGAAGGCCATTATGGTCGAAGGGATCTCGTGCTACATCCTACAACTTAGATAATACATTAAAGTTAACACTTCTCCTAAAATCTTATCCCTAAAATCTTAATGTGTCAGGGGACTAATATTTATGGACCCAAAATGTACTGCGTGATTCTTACTAGCCTAATACATAATCACTTCATCATATACAAAGTCTATTCACTACTTATAAACATTATATATACCAGTTGCTCTTTAGTTATTCTTTCTAAATAAGCCGACCCCATTACTGTTTTGCATACAACAACCGCACTGGATCGATTCAAATTTATCTTTATCTTTTCATATGTCATTCGATGATTAACTTTCTCTCATTTACCTACCAACAAATAATTCTTTGACAGTATTAGCCAGTTGGATCATGGTATCAACTAACGCTAAAGTATGGTGAAAAACTTTCCCAAAAATTTTCTTCCATGTTCAACCTGTTAATACCATAACATGGTTACTAATCCGCCCATAATTATTTATTATATATATAGAGAGAGAGAGGATAACACGAGGCTATGAAATAATTATAAATTTATAAAAGAAATGTTTTTTAGTATACATTTCTTTTTATATTTAAATACACTCTAATGAATTTATATTGTTGACAAAACTATTTTAATTTTGAGTAAATTAAATTTTGGAGGCAAAAGTTTGCACCAAATTTTAAAATGAAGGCTCTATTTTGAAGTTTGCAAATTGCAGGCCAAAGTTTTACTAGATTTTCAAAATAGTGGTTGTTATTTCATATTTATATATGAGTGGTCATTATTTATTTCACATTTATATGTTGGTGACCATTATTTTCACGGAATTATAAAAATGTGGTTGTATTTTGATGGTTGACACAATGATTATATGTTATCAAAATTATTTTTAAAATTATTAAAAATAACTTTAATTTTTTATATCTGTTATTTGACTTATTTGTTTAAACACACAAATATTGTTTTGAAAATTCGGTGATAACTCTGACCTAACTCCCAAAATAAAGTTGGTCTTTTAAAAACGTAATTAAAAAGTTGACCCCGATTTACGAATATGAAAATTTAGCCATTATTTTGAAATTTCATACAAATTTTGGCCACCAAAATTTAATTTATTCTTTAATTTACACTAAATGTTGAAAACTTGTGATATTTTCTTTTATTTTTTAATTATATTCACCAATGAAAAATATCTGTAACTCCAATATAAATTAAAATCTCCGAATAGTTTTTTATACGGATTCCATGAAATTTTCATAACTTATCTCAAGCCCAATTTGAAGAAACACTCAAAATATTTATAGAATTTTAAAAAAGATTTATATTTCAGAAAGTTGGAATTTGATAAAAAAAAAAAAAAAAAAGAGTGTTTTTCCAAAATAGACATAAAACAAAATCTTTTTGCAAAACTACATCTTTTTTTGGAAAATAGATTTTTTTACTTTTTATTATAAAACTATATTTTTAAAAATTAAATTATGAATTTACATCGAAACATAAAACATTTTACGATATATATCTCTTCCAAGTTAGGTACTAATAAAAATTGGGGTGAGTCCCAAATATATTTTTATTTTTAAAAATAACTATATGTGTTGTTGGTGATAGCTACCAATATTTATAAAATAATTTAAATATCATTATTTCATCAAATTAGTTCTCTTCAAAATTATTTAATTACTTACTAAATAACCATTTGAACATTGAACCCGGAAAAATTGTAACAGGCAATCAAAGATTTTGGATTGGGTACAGTGACTCATGTACACCTAGTTTAAAATATTTCAATAATTTTACTAAACATTAAATCTCAATCTTATAATGAAACAATATTTTAAAAATATAATTTTAATGTTATATATCATGTTAGGAATATATTCATTTGATAATATACAAAATACTAGAGCAGAGTCTAGCATAGTCTAATTGTAATAAGTCTTTCTAGTCTCTAAACTTTTATAATCAGAGTCCAGATAGTCAACATTCTTGTCACTTGTACTTAGAAGATTTTATGTAGGAAGTGAAACGAGAGTCGGGTTGAAGATCGGAGTCTCGAATGTGATCAGAGTCTATAGACTATCGGAGTCTATAGTCTGTCAGAGACCATAGATTAATTATCAGAGTCTATAGTCTGTCAAAGTCTGAAGATTTCAGAGTCTATAAAGATGAAGCTAAATTTGGAAGATGATCACAGGAATGGAAAGTCTTCAAAGATAAAGACAAATATATTGCAGATATGTTATGAGAAGGAAAGAAAATTTCAGAAGGAAACTGTCAACTAATAATTAGAAATTATATTCCTATTGTAATTTGATTTTCTGTTATTAGTTGATAGACAACTCTCTACATAAACACACTATGTAACCTAATTGTAAGTGTGAAGAAAAGTTGTCAAAGTCGAACTTTTGAGAGAGCTTAGACATAGAAAGAGTTGTTGTGAGAAACACAGAGAAGTTGCTAGGGTTTGTGCACATCTTATGAGAGTTTGTATTTACTGATCAATAATACAAACAATATTCATTCATATCTCTATATTTGATATTTGTTCTTAATTCAAAGCTTTAATTGTGTTTATTTTAATCAAGCAGAAAAAGAACACAAGTATTCAACCTCCCCCTTCAACTTGTGTAACTGGTAAAACATTTGGTATCAGAGCCTAACGTTTAAAATCGATCATAGAAGACTGGAAACAAATATGGCAATTCTAAGATTCATATGCAAAAGAGAAAAGAATACACTCATTTGAAGGTTAAGATGCTGCATCATCTGGAAGCTACAGACCCTGACTATCTTGACAGGATTCATGAAGGACCTATGTACTCTCAAGGATTGTTCCTCAAACTACTGAAGAAGGTAAACTAATTGAAGAGCACCTTGTTGAAAAACCAAAGGTTGAGTGGACAAAGGAGGATAAGAAGAATGTCCTTATGGAGGCAAAAGTCAAAAACATTCTCTTTAACAGTTTGGATTCTGTTCTTACAAACTGTGTTATATCATACAAAACTGGTAAGGAGATGTGGACAAAACTTGAAGTGCACTATGAACGGACTAAAGATGTCAAGAAGAATGTTAGGTCTCTGCTAATTCAGGAGTATGAGTATTTTGAGGCAAAAATTGAAGAAACTATCACTAAAATGTATGATAGGTTTACCAAACTACTGAATGAGATGGCTATACTTGGAAAAGTGTATGACCCTGAAGACACAAACACCAAGTTTCTGAGAGCCCTTCCTGAATAGTGGGATAATAAAACAACAACAATAAGGGAAGCTAGAGATTTGGATGAAATAATAGACTCAAGACATATGATTTAGAGATGCAACAGAGAAAGAATAAGAAGTCTGTGAAGGCAAAATATGTGGAACTCTTAATGGAGTCTAAGAAAGAAAAACAGGATGAACCCAAAGAAGCAAGAATCAAGGATTCAAGGAAGACGAGTAAAACTACTGTTGAGTCAAAGTCTACTGACACAGACTCTGATTCAGATGAAGAAATTGATCTAAGTCAAATGATGACTATGTTTGCTAAGAATTTCAAAAGAATAAAATTCAACAAAAGAACTGGTAAATTTAGCAAGAGGCCATCATTCATGAAAGAAGATAAAAAGATTGAGAAGGGCAAAAGCACAATTATCAAGCTTGACAAAGCAAAGGTCAAATGTTTCAACTGTGGAATGTTGGGGCACTTTGCTAGTGAATGTAGAAAAGTAAAAAGTCAAGGCAAAGGAAAGGAACTTCTCTCAACAGGAAATGATTTGGTAGATTCAAGCTCAGAGGATAAAATTGATTATGAAAATCTAGCATTGATGACTATCTCCTCAGGAAAATCAGAATCTCCCAAAGAACCCTCATCTTCTAAGACTCAGGTATCAATCTTCTCTCCTGAATCCTTACTTAATATAGACTCTGATGGTTTAAAAGTTGTACAAAGAGAGATTAAGAATATAATGACAAGCTGTAGGTCTCTCACTAATGAAAATGGCAGGTTAATAGAAGAAAATTTAACATTGACAAGCAGGAATAACCATTTAGAGTCTGAGTTAGTGTTAATGGAAGAATACAAAAAGATTCTGAGAAATGCAGGCACAACTATACTGAAGTCTTGAAAACCTATGACTTTGTTAAGAAAGAACTAGAGGAAAAGAGGCTTAAGTTCAGAGTATGGACAGACTCTGGTAGAAAAGTTCAGGAAATTCTCAACAATAAAAATGTGTGTCAAACTGCTGGTCTAGGCTATAACAAGAGTCAAGGCAAAAGACCTATTTTTTAGAATAATAACAATGAAGAATCTAGCCAAATTAATAAGATTAATGACAGGAGTACCTTCACTCCTGTTAAGTTTGTGACTTCTGAAAGAAAGACTGATTTACCTAGAGAAACCACAAACTCATCTATCAATGATCCTCCTACTGTTGACAAAAAGACATATGAAACAGGAGCAAAGAAATCTAAGAAAAACATTAACATAGGGTACCTATATAAGTCTAAGTTAAAGGAAAGTCTAGAGAACTTATCAGACTCTACAAAGACTAGGAGAAATAGGAATGGTAAGGAAGACATTGATAAGGCCAATAATTATCAAAAGGATCCTAATACTCCTAGAAAGAAGTGTTACAGATGTGCCAACCACATACATTTAGCTCTAGACTGTAAAATAAAAACTGAGAAGAAATCAGAGTCTATTCCTTCACAGACTCTGAAAAGTCACTACATTCTACAGAAGCCTTGTTATCACTATTGTAGCATATTTCATTCTATTTATATGTGTAGGGACTATCATGATTTGAATTACAATTTTTATTAGCTAAAATCTTCAATTGATAAAAGTTGGTATGACACTGTCAAGACCCCACCAGAGTCTAAGGCAACAAATGAAACAGGTAAAACAAAAGTCGAGAATACTAAACCTGTTTCACCTAGAGTTAATAAAAAAGGATTTAAAACTATTTGGGTCTTTAAAACATCTAACTAGTTGCTTTATGTATGCAGGGAATAAGGGTAAATAAAGTAACCCTAATCCTGGACAGTGGATGTTCAGGACACATGACTGGAAAGAAACCCCTACTTACAGACTTTGTGGAAAACGCTAGCCCAGAAGTATCCTTTGGAGATGGTAACAAAGGAAAAACACTGAGATATGACAAGATTGTACTTGGAAATGTCATAATTGATGAAGTAGCTCTAGTTGATGGCTTGAAACACAACTTAATAAGCATAAGTCAACTTGGAAATAAAGGTTACCATACCGGCTTTGACAACAAAGAGTGTCTCGTGACTCATTAAGAAACAAGCATTTTGATTTTTAAAGGGCACATACATGGTAACATATATGAAGCCAGCTTAGAGGATTGCATTCACAATGAAGTCACATGTCTATATAGAAAGGCCTCAACTGAAGAAAGCTGGAAATGACACAAGAAACGGTCACACGTCAACTTTTAAATACTCAATAAGTTGGTGAAACAGAATCTTGTGAGAGGACTACTACAGGTTGGCTTTGTGCAAGATGGACTTTGTAAAGCATGTCAACTCGGAAAGCAAAGGAAAACACCCTTCAAGAGTAAGACAATAAACACCATTTTTTAACACTTTTATCTATTACACTTTGATTTATTTGGTCCAGTAAATGTGATGTCAATTAACAAAAAAAAATATGCTCTTGTCATTGTAGATGATTTTACAAGATTCACATGAGTTTTCTTTCTGCATTTAAAGGATGAAGCTCCACAATACATAGTAGACGATATCACTTTTCTGGAAATAAAATCAAAGAAGACGGTTAGAGTTCTAGGGAGTGACAGTGGTATTGAATTCAAAAATTCAGTCATGGAGGAATATTGTGCATCAAAGGGAATTACTCAACAATTTTCTATACCAAGAACACCCCAACAAAATGGAGTTATGGAGAGAAAGAATAGAAAACTCATAGAAGCTATCAGGACAATATTGGCAGAGTCTAACTACTAGTATATTTCTAGGCTGAGGCAGTTAGTACAACATTTTTCACTCAAAACTGCACATTGATTAATATGCATGGAAAGACTCTCTATGAAATGGTAAAGAACAAGAAGCCAATTGTGAAAACTTTCAAATATTTAGATGCAAGTGTTTTGTACTGAAAGTACATCCTGAAAATCTAAGTAAATTTGAGCCATGGCTAATGAAGCAATTTTTCTTGTATATGCACCAAACACAAAGGTATTCAGAGTACTTAATCTCAGAACCAGAATTGTTATAGAATCTATTCATGTTGCATTTGATGACAAAAAGATTACAGGATTGCAAGATGAATCAGAGTCTATAACACTGAAATTTGAAAATTTGAAAAGTTCGGAGATAGATGAAGATGATGAGTATGAAGAGACTCAAATAACTCTTGAAACAACACAGGAACCTGCACACTCTGAGGGGGAGCCAGAAAATTGAACTCCAAACATCTCATAGTCTAACAATTTAGGGTCTACCTAGACAGGGTATAGAAAAAAAGAATCAAGTTTTTCAGAGTCTAACTCATCAGGGTCTGGATCAGAATCAAGTAATTTAGGGGGAGCCTCTTTATTTGAATGTCACTTATATACAGAAAACTCCACTGATTTAGGGGGAGATTCAAGTTCAAAAACCAATCTTCCACCAGCTAGAAAATGGACAAGGGATCACACTCCTGATTTGATAATTGGTGATCTTGGGAGTGGTGTAAAACTAGAAAAACTACTCAAAATGAATGTTTTTATAGTTGTTTTCTCTCAAAGAATGAACCCAAAAAAATTGTGGAAGCTTTGTATGACCCTGATTGGATTATTACAATGCTAGAGGAATTGAATGAAGTTGAGGGAAATAAAGTGTGGAAACTTGTACCAAGACCCGGAAATAGATCAATTGTTGGTGTAAAATGGGTGTTCAGAAACAAACTTGATGAGAATGGAACTATGATTAGAAATAAAGCAAGGCTAGTTGAAAAAGGATACTCTCAGGAGGAAGGAATTGACTATGACGAAACTTTTGCACTAGTAGCAAGATTGGTAGCTATCAGAATGTTTCTTGCATTTGCAGCTCATTCAAAATTCAAGGTGTATTAGATGGATGTGAAAAGTGCACTCTTGAATAGAAAATTGGAAAAAGAAATCTATGTGGAGCAACCACCAGGATTTGTTGATCCAAAATTTTTTGATCATGTTTACAGGTTAGAAAAGGCACTATATGGATTGAAGTAAGCACCTATAGCATGGTATGAAACACTATCAAAATTTCTTCTTAAAAATGATTCATTAGAGGTATCATTGACAAAACTTTCTTTATTAGAAAACATAAAGGTGATATTCTTCTTGTTGAAATTTATGTTGATGATATTATATTTGGTTTTACTAAGGAAAAACTGTATGAAAAGTTTAGCAAATTAATGCAGTCAAATTATGAAATGAGCTTGATGAGAGAGTTAAACTTCTTTTTGGGACTTCAAGTCAAACAGAATGATGATGGAATTTTCATCAATCAATCAAAGTATGTGAAATAATCATTGAAGAAGTTTCATATGCAAGATTGTGCAACTGCCAAAACTCCCATGTCAACAGCCACTAAGCTAGACTCTGACTCAAAGGGTAAAAACGTTGACAACACTAGCTATCGAGGTATGATTGGCTCATTGTTATATTTAACTGCAAGTAGACCAAATATAATGTTTGCAACATGCATGTGTGCTAGATTTCAGGCTGACCGTAGAGAATCACATTTTTTAGCTGTGAAAAGACTTTTCAGATATCTTAAGGGTGAACAAACTCTTGGACTTTAGTATCCTAGAGAGTCAGATTTTTTACTAATTGGTTATTCAGACTCTGACTATGCAGGATGCAAAGTGGACAGAAAAAGCACAACTGGTCAATGCCAATTTCTTGGCAACAGATTAATTTCTTGGTTTAGCAAGAAACAACAGACTGTATCAACCTCAACAGCTGAGGCTGAATACATTGCAGCTGGAACTTGCTGTCCTCAAATTCTGTAGATGAGAAATCAGTTACTTAATTATGGACTAATATTTTCAAATATTCCTATGTATTATGATAACATTGGTGCTATTAAAATTGCATAAAATCCATTCCACTATTCCAGAACAAAGCACATTGATGTCATGTGTCATTTTATTAGAGAACATGTTAAAAATGGTACTGTGGCACTTCACTATGTTCCTACTGACAGATAGATTGCAGACATTTTAACAAAACCACTTGATGAGTCCATCTTTCTCAGACTAGTAGGTGAATTAGGTATGTTAAATATGTAAGTGATCAATCAAAGAAAGCAATATGTACTTTAATTATAGTCCCTGATTTATCAAACTATAATTTGTTATTGCAAAAAATTTGAGGTACCTTATCTTCACAGAGTCTAACTTCTAGACTCTGACGGGTCTATAGACTCTGAGAGACTATAGACTCTAATAGAATCTGGGAATTTGTAGACTCTGAGAATAATAACGCCTAGACTCTGAAATGGTTAAAGTTCGCGCATGCAGACTCTGATTACGATCAATCCATTTAAATGACTTGAAATAGGTGGTAATAGTTACTTTTTACTAGAAACAGGCTATAGACTCGTGTGTATTGTGTATAATTTTTAACAAAATAGAAAGTTTACACTCATTTTTATCACTTGTTTATTGCAATTTATTCTCAAAGGCGAAAAAATTCTCAGAGCTTTCTCAAGAACCCTAATAAGTTTTCTCCAGAATTTTCGTCACTTTCATCTCACAACTTCAAATGGCTGCTATTTCAACTGTTATGAGAGGACCCAAGGCTATTGCTTTCACGTTTAGAGACTTTGAGTTCATGACTACAAATCCTGTTACAGCCCTAGGTGACAAGAAGGGTGTTGATGCTGACTATTATCCAGTAATGGATTTCTTGGAGCAGAGTGAACTTAGTTACATTCTCAAAGCATATCATGTTATTCACATGGATGTCATATCTCAGTCATGAAGCTCTGCAAGTGTTGTTGATCCTACTCAGGTTCGACCAGGTAATATCATATTTAACTTTGGTGATATCACTTTTGATGTCACTGCTGATGTTATCAACTCAGTGTTTCAATTACCTGTTAAACAACCTTTTGATGAAACTGTTTCTGATTTTAATATTAAAAGCATATTTAAATCACTATGTTATTCTGCCAGTTTAGACAACATGAGTCAGTTAACTAGGCCTTGTCTGAAAGAAGAATGGTATTTTTTCTTTGATCAAATTGCCAAGTGTTTTACTAGAAAATGTAGTGTCTTTGATGATATTATGGCTATTACTTATCAAATTGGTTATAGTCTCTTGTTTGATAAGGTGTTTAACATTGGTGATATGTTTCTCACTCAAATGGGAGCAAAATTGAACAATGTTCAGGAGGTAAGAAAGAAGGCTTATTACCATAGATTCTTAATGCTTCTCTTGAACCACTTTGTTCCTAACATGTCTTCCAAGCTTGCAGATGAATGTTGTATGTAGCAATATAAACAATAAAGAAGGATATTCTCTAACATTAAGAGAATTGATGAGTAGAAGCAGAGTCTACATGCGATGACATATCCATGGGTAATGCAGGTAAAACTCTCAACCTACAAACCTTTTATCTACAATGCTTCTTTCTTTGGTTGTGAAATGGTGCAGGAAAAAGTAATGGGGAGTCCTCCTGCACCTACCCAAGTAGCCAAATCCCCTCCTACAAAATAATCTCAAAAACCTAGAACTAGAAAACCAACCTCTGGTGTTTCTGAACAAATACCAGTTGTAAAAAGGAGGAAATTGGTTCAAACTAGGCTTGTAGATGAGCACAATGATGAGGAGTTCAACCCCCTAGACAAGCAGGTTGTTGAAGGGCTTTATTTATTAAAAGAAGGTCATGATGCACCTGATTCTAGCCCAATAGCCAAGACTGTAGATTCTTCAAAGGCTACAGTCTCTGAAAAACCTAGGGATACACCTCGGGATTCTTCAATTGAGTCTCTTGAGAAATCTGTTACTTAGAAGTACAAGAGGATAATGAAGGCTTATTCTGCACACACACACACACAAGCCTATTATCGTCACTAACCCTGTTTTGCAAGAAACAGATGCCCCCAAGGCTACTGTTGAGCCAGACTCTGAAATACAAAAATCTCCCGAACCAGAGTCTAATGTTGAGTAAGAGTCTACACTGCCTTCAGACTCTGATCATATGACATTTTGGGAAGGAATGCCAAAGGAAGTTGCCTCATGTCTTACTGATTCAATCATAACACCAACTGATGAGGTACTTATCTTCTTATATCTTTTGGTGGAATCACTTGAAGATCCAGATTCCTTTAAGATACAACAACAGGTTTTGGATCTTCTTTCTTCTTATGAGACCCTAAGGAAGAGGATGGAGGAGGACTACAAATGTCTACATAAGAGGCAGTAACAAATCTATACAGCTACCTCTTCAACTCTTCATTACAAACTCAAGCTGTGGGGCTCATAGAAGGCAGGCCTAATGCAGTTCTCAAAGCACTTGGTGTGCCAGACTCTAAACAACCACAATCAACGAAGCCAAAAAGAATTAAGGTCCATAAAAGAAGAGAATCAGAGTCTGTTGCTGAGTTGGAAACTGAGGATGAGAAACCAGTTTTTGACTATGAAGCAATTTCTGATAAAGGGATTGCCTACAGGACAGCCATTGATTGGATTTCTACTATCCAACCTCTTCCAAGGAAGGTGGCTGATTATCTTGTCCACAATGTAGGGAAGGTGGCCAACAAATATATCTATCCAACCTATCAGAGTAGATTGAAATAAATCAAGGGCTCTTCTTATCAGAAAATTGTAAAGGAACTGCATGACTCCTTTTACATGACATATGCCCAGGCCATCAATGCAATCCATGCCAGGATCTTTCTCAATGACAACTTGGATGCATTAACTATGGTGGAACTGAAGGAATTTATGCATCAACGGAAGCATTGAATAACATTTATTTGCATATATTCCTATGTATCCATACATATAGATACAAAACTATTTTATAAATTGAAGAATACCTCGATTGCTTTCCGGCAACAGCTAGAGAAGATCTTGTTCTTCAATTCTTGCAATCACCTCTCAAGTGTGGAGTGCTCTAAAGATATCCACCAAGAATCAAACTAAAATATGAAGGAGGAGGCTAGAGAGGAAATTAGGGTTGCCTCCCTTTTAAAATATTTCTCACAAATATTAGGGTTGAGTATTAGGGTTTATAATCCTATATTTATACGCAAATATCTCAGCTGAGATATTTTCTATAAATATCTTATTATTAATTCCCTTTTTAATTAATTAATTTTATTAATTAATTAGTTAATGATTAAAACTATTTTAATCATTAATTCCTTTTTCTAAACTCTTTTAAAAAATTATTCTCTCTTCATATTTAATTACTTTAATTAATAATATTAAGATCTTATCTTAAATAATTTATAATCAATTAAATCTCATTTAATTAATTTATAAAATTTGCTAAGTAATTATTTATTTCATAAATAAATAATGACTAGCTATTATTAATTATTCCTTCATCTATAATTTAATCTCTTTTATAGTGTGACTCTTTAGGTTCAATATTAAGCCGGTAGTAGAAATAAATAATAATAAACATTTTATTTATTATTTATATGAATTCTATTAATTCATTAAATATAATTAATCTGATTAATTATATTTATTCTACATTGTGAGTGATGCTTCTCAACATATCGCGACTATCCAGATAATACTAAATCATTGCTTAGAATACTTAGAACCTGTCAATAATTAGTTACCGTATAATTAATTCCTTCTACCCTTCAATATCCCGATTAAATACAAGGCATTGAACTCGTGTCAAGCCTATCTAATTTAATCATATGATTTCTTATTCATAATACAAAGTTCCTTTTAATGCAAATTAGAAACTCTTTCTAATTTCATTCACTCTGACCAGAGATTCCTGAACTTGCATATCTAAGAATAACATAGGATATTCACTTTCTTTACTGGAAGGGACATGTCCTTTATTGATCCGTTAACTATCTCCATACACAAATCACTATGCCCAGAATGGACCTAATGAATGTCCTAGAGACTAAGGACTAAACCAAAGCATAAATCATTGTGTACGAGATTACTCTAACGATCTCAAGTCTAAGGATACTTGTACAACTATTTACTTAATAAACAACTATCGACACGTGAGTAAACTCCATTAGTTGTTCTACTTATCGAGTCATGTTCAGTGAACTTATTCCTTAATAAGCACCTACATACTAGATATAGTGTCACCACACAAATGTCTATGAGAACAGACATCCTCCTAAGAGAGCTAGCATAGTATGTACTGATCTTTACGGATTTACCAATTTCCAATTAGTTATCCTATGATCAGGAACTGTTTAAGTCTAAAGCTATTATCTTCTAGATCTCATTATTACAATCTCATTATAATTCTAGAAGCTTTGCTCTAAACTATGGAACATCTTATTTAATACACTTCAAATAGATTAAGCCCGTAACATAACAAATAAATACTTTATTATTATCAAATGAAATTAAATAAGAGTAGCAGAAAGTTTTTCCTAACTCATCATACATGATTGGTTTTAGGTCAAACACTTTCAGGAACCACAGGAGGTAGCAGGTACTGAATGGAAGTTTAAGGATGGGAGTAGTGCACCAGTGGTGACTAGTGAGAAAGATGCTCCGTCTGCCTCACCCACACAAGAACCACCTAATCAGAGGTTGGGTGATAGTGGGGCAGGGGAGCATGCTGAAAGGCCCTTCTTGGCAACTCACCAATATACTGATGACAGACTCTGATTGATGCTCATGAAAAATTCAATAATATATTCTATCAGAGTCTATCCACTTTTAAGGGGAGTCTCATGCACTAACAGTCAAATATGGTGACACTCAGACTCTAGCTTCTAATTAAGTCATACAAAAGCAGTCAGAGTCTAGAGTAGATCCTGAGACTGGAATACTGGAGCCAATAGACTCCTGAGAGAAAGAAGAAGCTAGTAAGGGTTCAGAGTCTATTACTGCTCACCCCTTGGTGGAAACCCCTAGCCTTCAGACAATTGAAGTTGTTCCCCTCCATCAATGTGGTTTAGGTATTCAGGCATCTCTTACTTCTCTCACACCCTTTTCTGTAGGACTTTTGAGTTCACCCATCCAAATAAGTAAAAGAATTGATAATGAGAGGCTGGCACTGGTCCAGCCAAAAAGAGAGGTAGAAAAGGTTGTAGAGAGCCTGAGTGAGATTGAGAAAGTGGGTGCCCAACCCCACTGTGAGAATGAGGGACTAGGGTATCCTAAACCTAGTTTTACGTATTGGGATCAAGAATTTCACAAAAATTGGTCCAATGAGTTGAAGCAGGGGATGAATGACAATTCATTTTTCTTGATTTTACAGATTGGCAAGAAGGAGGAGGCTCTAGCTGTTCAAAACTCATTCACACAGAGACTACAACAACATTTAGTGGTTTCTCTAGCAAGAAGAGCAGACAAAGTCAAGGAGGCTTTGGTGGATACAACTAACATTTAACCTGAGACTGCAGAATTGAAGTCAGATGCACCAATTCTTATTAAGCCTATCCAGGCTCGGCTTCCAGAGTCTACAGAGTCTGATCACTCTAAGGAGGAGTCAAGATCTATAGTCCCTTATGCAGTTTCAGAGTCTACTCAACCACCAGAGTCTACACCTCCAGTTACAAAGATTGGGCCTATTGATCCTGATATGAAGGAAGATTGCATTTCTGAGGATGATGGGAATGTTAATCCATCTTTTATATATTTTGATCAGTTTTTTCCTCAATCTTGGGAATTAGCAAAACTAAAAGGCATTGATGATAAAGCTACTTTTTAGTTTACTTGGTCATCCATCAGTCTGAGAGACTTGAGGCTTTTCAAAAGAATTCCTTTTTGCAAGAACATGGTCATTATCCTGATGAGGATACTGATGCCTCCTTCATTGAAGAATAAAAAGCTATAGATGCAGATATTAAGACTGAGTCAGATAATGTCACTGCCCAATTAGCTGGCATGGTCAAGGACATCTCTCACATTCAAACAAAGCTTACTGGTGTTAATAATACTACTTCTCTGCTCAAAACTCAGTTTGACAGAATTCATTCTCTTCAATTATCCAAAGAAATCAGTTTCAAATATGTTATTGCTGATATCACTACCAATCAAGTTAAACTCCAAACAACAATCTCTGATCTAACCACCAAGTTGATTTAGTCATTATAGTACAGGCCAACATCTCCTCAATACTTGAACAAATTCTTTTAGCTGTCACAGGTGATGATGATGTCAAAAAGGGGGAGAAGAAAGTTGGTGATTACTTCAGGAGAAATAAGGATGATGTTGGGATCTGGGCATATATACGCAGCGAAATTTTGCTAAATACAAAAAAAAATAACGAATCCCAAACGCAGGATTCATGTATAATTGGAGGATGATTATCAGATGTGTACTTTATTAAAACTTTCCTTATGATGATTACAGAGGTCCAGAAGCGATGAATCACAGCAGCCCTTCACAAAAATCTACTCTCTATCGGTATCCACACGAACGTCGTATCGTTTAACGATCACCGGAGTTAGGTACTAGTCTGTTTCTGCCTCTTTGTCTCTCTCTTTCTCTAGCCTCTCAAAAACGTAGAGCTGCTAGGGTTTTTCTCAAAAATGAAATTATAAATACTGTAACCCTAAACTATACATCTTTATGTATATATAAGGGAGAGAGGGACTTAGGCCAAAACCCTAATCTGATTGAACCTTTTAAAACCCATTCACATTTCGGATTTATATTATTATTAAATTTGAATTCTAATATTTATATAATTAATCAAGTCTCACTTAATTAAATAAATAAATAAATTTGAATTAATAATAATAATAGTATTTAAATTCACAATTTAAATAACACTCCGTTTAAACGTTCTTTGTGTGTGACCCTTTAGGTTATTATTACGTTGGCAATAATTTTATTTTCTAATAATAAAATTATAAACAATGAGCGGCATCTAGTAATACATCATTGCTACCCAAGTAATAATAATAATTGGTGATTTAATTAAACCTTTCGTGAATAATGTACAATGTAATATAATCCCTTTAACCTTATACTATAGATCAAACTCGAGGCATGTATTGTGTCATCCTCTTCAATGTTTAATCCGGGTTTCCTTGATCAATGAGTAGACTATTAATCAAATCAACATTTGAGCATGGCCATGCATTTTATAGTCTCACTCAATCAAGAGGCCAATAATATCACTCCTAAAATAGGAGGGTTAAATCATATATCTATCATTCATATTTCTCATATGATTCATAGCATACCCAATGTCCACCTTTATCATTACCTGATTAAAGGTAACTTTAAGTGTAATCAGAGTATATTAATTCTCGTATAGAAATATAATGATTTCAAGTCAAAGGATCATTACATCATTATCACAGTGAGAATTTCTTATGACACTTATTAACATGTAGATTCTCACAGCGGGTCTGTCCAGTGCCATACATTAAGACATGCATTTATGTTATATCTTGACTTTAGTATCACCATACCTATGACCAATGAGATGTGGTCATCAGTCAACAAACATGCTAGTCTTATTGCATTATTATTGTCCTTAAATAATAATACTCGACTATGGACTTTTAGGAATATAATATTGTTCATATAATCTCATTTTTAAGTCACATACTTAAAGATATATAATTCACATTAATATTCCAAGGACATTTATTATGCTTTCAATTTATAACGCCGTAAATAAAGACATAATAAATATTAATTAAATAATCAAGTAAACATAATCCTTAATTATTTATCATAAAGTATTGTCTCTAGGACACCAATACTAACAGATGATGTATGCAAGGAAGCTGGTGATAGTTCTCATGATCCTAGGGGTCCTGGTGGTGTGCAACAAAAGCAGTCTGGAGTGGTTGTAATAGCAAAAACTCAATCACACTAGTCAGGGACTGGACATGAGAAATCAGAGTCTAAACGAGACTCAGATAAAAAAATAAAGAGATCAGACTCTATCCAAATTCAAGAATCTACATACCAGCAATGCGGTCAATCAAATCTGTAGCTAGAAGCTAAAAAGAAAATAGGACTTGGAGGTTTTGAAGAATCTGACATTGATAGAACAACTACTCTAAACAAGGATCTTCAATCCTTGACAAATAGGCAGTTTGAGATGATTACACAAAAACACTTAAACAAAGTGGTATCTACTCAAATTGTCTATAAGATTTTTGAAAGAGGGGTGTCAAGAGGTCAGGGAGGTACAGAAAAGGTACAAAATGAAATGCTTGAATACTTTTTAGAAGGAGGATCTATTAGATGGATTAGTCAATCAAACTTCATCTTCTTCAAACGGGCTGAGGAATTACAGTATATTAGATTTCTCTTGCAAATTGCTTATGAAGTGAAGAAAATCAAAGAGGTTGTCACACACAAATGGTTTATGGAGATTGACAGGAAGCTGACTCTGCACAGACAGACAAATAGACAGATGGGAAAATTTTCTTTAAAATATGTTGATGCTGAAGAAAATGATCAAGGCATGTCATTTGAAGAAAAGAAAATCAAATTCCAAGAAGGTGTGGGTCACTACTTTGGATTTCAACCTATTATTGGGAAAGTAAGTGTTCTGATGTTGAAAGATTTGAAAGAACAAGAATGCAGTGCAAATGATCTAAGAGCAGCTTATTGTCAAATTAAATGTTCTAATGAATAAATGAAGAAAGTGAAGAAGTATGTTGGTGAACCTCTTGCTATTGTGGATGAGAATATGCTGAAGTCTTTTCTAAAGAACAATTCAGCCTTTGAGAAGATCAAGTGAGATATAATTCTTTTTCCTTATAAATGTTTATATTGTTCTAGATTAATTGTTTCATTCTTTAGTTTTAACATCATCAAACCTTGATTTATGTTTACATTTTATAAAACATAAATAAGGGAAGATTGTTAGGAATATATTCATTTATTGATGTACAAAATACTAGAACATGGTCTAGCATAGTCTATTTGTAATAAGTCTTTCTAGTCTTTGAACTTTTATAATCAGAGTCTAGATAGTCAACATTCTTGTCACTTGTACTTAGAAGATTTTCTGTAGAAAGTGAAACCAGAGTTTGGATGAAGATCGGAGTTTAGAAGGTGATCAGAGTCTATAGACTATTGGAGTCTATAGTCTGTCAGAGTCTATAGACTATCGGAGTCTATAATATGTCAGAATCTATAGACTATAAGAGTCTATAATCTGTCAAAGTCTGAAGATTTCAGAGTCTATAAAGATTAAGCTAAATTTGGAAGACGATCACAGGAATGGAAAGTATTCAAAGATAAAGACAAATATATTACACATATGCTATGGGAAGGAAAGAGAATTTCAGAAGGAAACTGTCAACTAATAATTAGGAATTCTATTCCTATTGTAATTTAATTTTCTGTTATTAGTTAATAGGCAGCTCTCTATATAAACATTCTATGTAACCTAATTGTAAGTGTGAAGAAAAGTTGTCAAAGTCGAACTTTTGAGAGAGCATATAGATAGAGAGAGTTGATATGAGAAATATAGAGAAGCTGCTAGAGTTTGTATTTACTCATCAATAATACAAACATTATTCATTCATATCTCTGTATTTGATCTCTGTATTTGATCTGTGTTCTTAATTTAAAACTTTAATTGAGTTGATTTTAATGAGGCAGAAACAGAACACAAGTATTCAACCTCCCCCTTCTACTTGTGTAACTGGGAAAATATATCATCAAATAAAATGACATAAATTTCCTTATTCTTAAATATTGTTTAAAAGATTATATATTTCGAATAAACATAATTTTTCAGTTTATGTATATAATATATGAATACTCATTTACAATGGACATATGAATATTAATTATTATTTAAATAAGAAAACTTACTAAGCCAAATTTACTAAATCTCAAAACTTACTTAGGAAAGTTTTATAGGCCCATCATAGACGTCTACCCACTACCTATAAAATGATATTACATTTTATAATAGCATGTACTAATCAGATGTGTTATTTATGTGAAGTGTATGTATTTATTTCATTTTACAATAGTTTCACTCTTATTTGAATAATAGAAGAACCAATAACAAATATAATTACCGAACCTGAAAATATTGTCGAACATAGAATACAGGACACAAAAAATAATTACATAATAAATAATAAAAAAATACATAACATATAAAAAATATAGAATATAAATTTACATAACATTATTCGGCATTATTCTATAATTTGTGTTCTATATTTTTTTGGTATATTATATAATTTTTTTATTTATTTTGTAATTATTTTTTATGTTCTTATTTATAATTATTTGTTAATCAAATTCTTATAAAATAGGAATAAGTTCCTTAAGTGTTATTTCAGAATGCACATACTATTTTCATTATATTTGATTGTTATGTACTACCTCTTCTAATATATTTAATATCATGTGACATATTAAAGAACCACATAACTATATTAAAATCATTTAGGAAAAGAAAAAATTAAATAAATGATGATTTCATTTGTTAAAATTGTACAATAGATATTTGTATCACAATTTGAGGACATTAAACAATAAACACCATAAATGAGTAAGGTGACCTAATTTATGATAAGGTGCTAAATATAAATTTTAAATTTATTGTTAATTTTTTATAAAATATATCAAAAATGTATATATTTTAGTAAACATTAAAAGAAATTTATTTTGTATGCAAGTTCTTGCACCATAAAAGATAAAATTTAATAAAAACAATTATAATTTTAATAAAAATTTAAATAAAAATGAACTTTTTTTATTATTATTTTTTATAAATTAAACTAAATATAAGGTAAAAATCATAATATATCAACTTTTAGTACTGATTCTAAAAAAGAGTTATAGTCCCCTTCATTTTAATAGGTTGGCCACTAGTAACTCACAAATTTTTGGAACTTTTTTTTAATAATAATGGGATCGTAAATTTTTAATTTTATATATATGTGGATAAGAACCGAATAGATTTATCTATAATGTCGTGCTGGCATCAAAATAATTATTTAAATATATAAACAATATCCATCCTACACGTATGGATATCCAGAGGATTTCATTATTAATTCATCTGTTGCAAATAAGCTACTTGCAACACCTATATAAAGACACATTCTCATCCTAAACGTCCAAATCTATTTATTGGTAAACAAAAAAATATATAAAAAAGTCTCTATGGAGAGATCACACTTTGAATTCCATCAACAGAAAAATGAAAATGAAGTGTACACCGTAGATGGATGGACTTTCAAAGAGAATAAGGTATTTGAGAGCACTATGATAGAATTTGAAGACACAAGTTCCTTGACATTTTTTGAGAAAGTTGCTAATCAAATGCCCTGGAAAACCATTCCATCTATCAAATTTCACCAACAAATTTTGATGGAGGAACTGAGATGGATAGAGTCATCTGCCGGTAATTTTGAAGATATTGTTATGGAGGATAACATTATGGAAGAGGAACTTGCTCAGAAACCAAAGAAAAAAGGGAAACCATGGACCATAGAAGAACACAAGTAATGTCTTCTAAACATTTTAGAATCAAATATTTTTTTATTGTCAAACAAAATTTAATCTTTAATCATCATCACTCTTTATTTACTAATTTTTTCTTTAAAATATTTAATTACATGACAGCTTATTTATAAAGGGGTTACAAATATGCGGGAGAGGAGAATGGAAGAATATATCCAAATATTTTGTGATTAGCAAGACCCCATCTCAAGTTGCAAGTCATGCTCAAAAATACAATAAACGCATCCATACCCAGACACCTCTTGAGAAACGCAGACCAACTATCAACGACATTCAATGTTGGTGTTGCAACTCTAGCCCATGCAAATTTGCATCCCGGGGGTTTTCCACCTAATCGTTATGATTATCTGCACCACTACATATTACGAGCACTAATATATATGATGCGATATATAATATGTGAGTTTTGTTTGTTTCTTTCTCAATTCCTCCGTCTAATTCCTTGAGAAAGATCAAAATTAATATGTTCCAATAATGTTTCTTTTATTATATTATGCTTATGATATTGTTATGGTTGGGGTCTGAATAAATTTCTTTTAGTTAATTTTTTATTGTTTTTTGAGGTTTTGATTTTGATTGTTAAAATTTGATGTACACTCATATTACTATAAAAGGAATATATGACACCACTACCAAAATTACTAAAATAATAGTTCATTTTCAACTTTTCAAAATATTTTTCACCGGTTCAACTAGATCCATGAACTTTAAGATACAATTACGAAATACACTTGTACTTATTCATGATTAACTCAGATTTTAAAACTTATATATGGGTTTGAGGAAGATTTACATGCTTAAAAGGTTCTGGATAATTCTTTTTACCTAATACATAATTGTTTCTTCATATACTATGTCTACTTTCACATTCCAGGTAAAGGGTACCCAAGCAAATAAAATAAATCCAAATTCACTTGATTAAAAAATTCTCCAAAATCTAATAAAATGTTACAACTCAACAATATCCAAAATATTATTATCCGTCAATTAAAATATAAGTGAAATATCCGAATTAGGATTTAAAACCACACTTATGAAGTCCAAATAAAATACTAGAACTCTAATATATAAAATGTGAGCTAATAAATAACCCCTCTATGTCCGCAACTATGGCTCTCCTCGTAAAGAAGCCTGTCTAATTATGATTACCAACTTGGGAAACAAATAAACATACGTGGACAATGAGCGAAATGCTCGGATATAAATCAAGAATCGAAACAACAAGTGATGACAAAAACTGAAGAAGATAAATTATAATGGATACATAAAATCACAATATAAACCATAAATGTTTTTCAATTTGGAATAGTCTAACTCTTACACATACTCTTACCAATTTTTAGTAATATAATAGCAATTTAATGGAAAATCAATATTTTTACTGAAATGGGAGAATATATTGCACTTACTGGATATCTTACATTTTTTATTATCCGAAAATATATAGTTATTAAAATTTACGGGGCTTGCATACAGCAGAAGACAAATGTTACTGAATAACTTATAGCGTTTGCATAGCACAAAGCAAATATTATCCAATAAATTGCGGGGGGTTTGCAAGCAATAAACACAATACTACTCAAAAGGCCAAATATACACGTACTAGACATGACTATACATGCCCAACAACTCCCACGTCAATACTACTTAACTAGACGATGTACCAAGAATCAGATTCACACCACTTATAAAGAAAATCTTATAATTGGTCCGTTTACCTCAGCTTATAAATCGAAAAAATTAGTATATATGTACTTTTTCTAAAAATAAGAAACTTATTTTCAAATTTAAATAAGATAAGCCAAACACCTATCTCCCAAATTATATATATATATATATATATATATATATATATATATGGTATGCTAGAGCTTTTCAAAAGTTCTGTTCTAGTTTGGAATGAGTCCTCCAACTTGTATGTATATTATATTTTTTATTCATATAACATACCGGGATATCGTCCCAGTTTAACCAAAAAAATAAACTAGTAGTAGGAACTTTGAGTTGATATTGGGGGTGGGGGGGAAGAATAGTTAATCTATCAACCTTTGTTCACTACTATGAAAATTTTCATGAAAACCAAATTTTAAAAAGTTTCTTTCAGCCTTCCAAATTCAAATAGAAAGAAATGAAAACACAGGACAAATATATTCGAGCATAATATTCTAAAACACAAAGTACTGAGTGAAACAAAGTGTAAACAATAAATGAAATATATGGGAGGAATCAATCATGTGCATTGGAGGCCTAACTATCCCCCATCAATTGGACCATGAGATGGACGTGTATCATTCCCAATATGACGTTGCATTAGATGTTAGAAATGAGCCATAACCTTGTTCTCATACTTTTCTTTCTGTTCGTAGTTAAACATAAAAACATCATTTTATTTTGAACAATATACAATTTAATTTACTTTTCTAATAAAAAAAATAGTTATCCTCAATTTCAATACTATGACTCATTACATATGCAAGATTTTCAAACTTTGAAATTTCATCAACCTAAAGACCAATTCCATCCCTACAACGAATACACTTCTCTAGCTGAATATACTTAGTGTTGATGGAGGAATTTGATAACAACAAAATTTGAGGTTCATAATCATAATCAAGATCTAAGATCGTGCTTTTTTACCTGAAAAGTCATTGGAGTGTGTGGTTAATTAATATTGAGATTGTTAGGGTTTTTTAGTTGGCTGAGGCTTTCAACGTCTGACCCCTAATAATGTACATATGTACCCCTATTTATAGGGATCAAACTCACGTAGTTCTTGTTGAAGTAGAAACCTGTTTGAAAAAGTCCACCTTAACCACCCCTTATTCAACATCTTATTCAACCCTGATTCGATAATCAAAACCCAGTTAGAAGAGGTTGTTACCTAATAATTAGACTATTATAGAAGGAGAGTTGAATATAATAGTACTAAACAATCGAAACTAGAACACAAGTATATAAACAAAACACTGTTTGTATTAACTTTGACAAACTTAATACAAAACTCTCTCAAGAAAATCAATATTCTTAAGAGCTGCTAGGTTATGAGTATATTATGTTATGTGACGACTACATCAATGTAAACCTAAACTGTATTTATATAGTACACAGCTACATGTCTAAATAATGTAAGGATAATGATTAAAGATTACAGCAATACAATTTCCATCATTATCTTCGGAATAGATAGCTTTAAGAAGGTAATTGTCTTTCATACAAACACTTTATTTTCTGTCTTCAATTAAGTCCTGATATATCGAATTACCATCTAACAGACTCTGATCATATTAGATTCTATCGGTTGAGTAGACTCTGATTCTGTAGACTCTGGCGACATCATCTAGACTCTGATCAGCTTCTGTAAACTCTGATTGACTTTGTTGGATAGACTCTGACAGCATCATTTCTTCATATCTAACAATCTCCTACAATTTATGCTTTGTACAATAAAATATAAATTTCAATGATGATGTGAGAAACCTCATAGACAAATGCACAGTGTTTGAATTTCCTTGTTCTACACTCTTTTGTAAGAAAAGTCTTCAGCCAGGAAATCATCAAGTAGTTTCTTTTCAGTTGTCTTCAACAATCTCATCAATTCCTCCTTCAGTTCCTTCATTTGATTACTTGAATCATCAATTTGAAAAATTATAGCTCTCAATTTGAAATACTATAGATTCTTTATCCATCAGGATTCAGCATCAAGATTGGAGTATCCAACACCATTTTTATCTTAACATCTCTCTTGCTCATCTCCTTCTCAGTATCATCTTTCATCATGTACATTGTCTGTATTCTTCAGAGTCAAACTTCATCAGCTTTTCATTTTTCTTAGCCCCTGATGTTACCCCTTCTAGATGTTTCACCCACTTTGCAGTGGTGTCATCCTCTTCATTTAGTAAATAAAAAACATATTCCTATTTTTTTGATGACTTGTGAATTAAATATTCTTCAGATAGCTATAACACTCTTCCATTCTCTAGAAAGTATAGCAGTTTCTCTTTAGGTACAACACCATCAAACACATCTTTCACTAAGTGAACAGCAATGAGTTTGTCCAAATGGACTTGAGTCAATTATTCTTGAGGTTTGTCCTTCAAAGAATAGGGATCTCTAAATAAATTAGCTTCACCTCTGTAGACCTTGGATTCTGAGTCACCAATTCCTCCCTTATTATTTTCAAGTCTAGCATTGAGAGTTAGAGACTTAATTATTGTCCATAAAAGATCAGGATTCTTTATTTTGACCAAAGTTTGTTGTTCTTCCTCCTCATCTTTAAAGCTAGTTCCTCCTAGAAGGAATGTGGTTTCTTCCATGATAAGTGGAGCCTTTGGATTTGGTAGAGTTTTTTTATTGGACTGTTAGAGATGGTTGAGATGATTGACTACTTACAATATTTGCACTTGTACCTCTAGTTGACCTTGTCAAAGGTGTATATATATGTTGAGGTCTAGCAGGTTCAAATGTTGTAGGTTTTTTCTTGATCATAAATTTTCTTTTAATAGAAGTTTGTATTTTCTTTAACTGGACTTGAGCATTGTCAGTACCAGCATTCATTTTCTTCACTTCCTATTCAGCAGCAGCTAGATCTATGTTAGGATATTCTATTACAAATATCTTCTTTGCCAGTTCTGCATCCTTCTTTAATTTATCTTCAACTTTTTTTGGCTTCTCTTCTACTTGGAATTTTCTTGCTAACTCTGTATCCTTCCTGATTTGATCTAATTGATCTACATCATCTGTTTCACTCAGAGATTGTTGATTGCCTTTATCTTGTCCAGATCCTGAAGAAATCAAAGTCTGTGAAGGAATCTGATTATGTATCTTAATAATTTTAGCTCCCTTGTGACTCTAAGGAATTGTGTCATTTTTTCCACTTCAATCACCATCAAATTTATCAAGATATTTAAGAGGAATACATCTTTGCATTTGTCTTTTGAAGCTTTCTCCCCCTTTCTGACATCATGAGGGATAGAAAGATGATTCATAATCAGAGTCAAGGAGTCCTGAATAGAAGAGACAGAAGTACTTAGAGTCTCTGTGTTGGATTCCAAAGGTGTATGTTGTTTGAAGAGAGTAGTGAATTTCTTGTCAAAGCCATAGTTGGTCAGCTGTACAACAGTTTGAACTGAAGCACCCAGTTTGATAACATCCTCATGCAAAGAATTCATTTCACTATGAAGAGCCTTAGTGAACACAGTTGTGGCCTTCAACAGGGTATTCATTTTATCAGATTAGAAGTCAGAGTTTTCCTTTTGAACAAGGTCATGAGCCCGAGACCAATTGACCTTTTGATGAGAAAATTTGCAGGATGTCTCCCGGAGTGTCTGCTTGGCAAGATCTTCAAGGGATGGTGCTCTTTGTATAGTGTTTCTGACAATACCGTCCTTATCAAAGGCAGGTTCTATCTCAACCTTTAGCTGAGCAACAGTACAATAATCTAGATACTCCATTTTTAGTTTGTCTAGAGCATCATTAGCATTTGATGGCAATCTTTTGGAGCTGTATCTTTCTTGATAGGAGATAGAAAGATCAATAGGTTTCTCATCAACAAAAATGGGAGAAAGATGATCATCAGAGTCTGTATCTGGAGCAATTATAAAAATGACTAGGACCAGGTGCATCTGATATTGGTACTTGAGGTACAGGTTGATCAGCAGAGGTTATTTTCGGTGTACTCTGAGTACCTGCACAAGAAATAGATCAACTTAAGACACTCTTTTCTTTTAAAGTAATCTCATTACTTCTCACATCACACATCTCATGACTTTCAATAGTCAGAGTTTGTTCACTAGAAGTAATTAACTTCTTTCTCATATCTAACTCTCCTTTTGCTAGAACCAGTATTTGCCTCTCTATGACATTTCTATTTTTCTCACATTTTACCTCAAGCTCACAAGAAAGGCTCAAATCACAGTATCCTATAGAAATAAGAGGTGGTTAAGAAGAGTTGTATGTGGTCACACGAACAGAAGGTACCTTTCTAGGACTATCCATGGTCATTCTAGCTGGAAAAGAAGCAAGTATAAAATCTGAACTTAAGTTATCAAAGTCTATAAAGTCTGAAGAAAAGTCATAGTTTATACCTTGAAGATTTGTAGAGTTTGATGGAGTGTCAATTGGCTGTGCAGAGAGAGAGTGTACCAGGATTGTATCAGTGACTACCAAATGAATAACATTAGAGTTTGAGGTCTCAGCATTTACAGCATTTGAATCAAAATTTAGCTGTTATTACTTGTTTTAGTCTGCAATCATATTGGTGGTGATTGTTTCCTATGGGACCAGATTATGTGTAGTAGTTGCTTCACCACTTTGAGGTGAAGGTTCTTGTGTGCTAAACTCTTCCAGAGTTTGACCTTCAACATCAGCAACAACAGGATCTGTAATCAGATTTTGTATTCCTGCATCCAAACTTTGATTGGATGGTTCTTGTGTGGCTGGGGCCTTAACAGCTTCTTAAACCCTTTGAGCTGAAGGTTCTTGTAGGATATACTCCTGATCCAAGTTGGCTTCATCTGCTGGGAGATTGGCTTCTGTTGAACTTTGATCAACAGGTTCTTGTGGGCATGGCCCTTCTGAGATTGTTACATCACTTTGAGAGATAGGTTCATGTGTGTCTGGGCCAAAAGAGACTTATTGTTTCTTCTTTTTAGATAAAACCAGGGAATCATTTTTTCCTTCGTCTATGGCATCAACATCCCGAGCTCTTTGAGCAACCATGTCTATAGCAACCTCAGCAGCTAGTTCACTCACATTTGCATAAGATAATTCAAGTATCCTCTTAGGTGGTGAGTTGACAGGGAAATCATAGACTACTATTGGGCCTGATGATGGAGCAAGATCAATATTTTGCATATTAGGATTGTCATCATCATTTTTATCCCAGCATTTCTCATAAACAATATCATTGTCAGCCCCTGTTCCTTTTTTATCTTTAATTGGTACATCATTTGAAGCACCTTCAAAGGTGTTTACAGGACTGGTAAAATGATTAACATGAGGAGAGGTCTTGATTTTATTTATGTCTTCACTCATGTACGAATTCTTCTTCGACACTAAACACTCTTCTGCAAAGGCAACTACATCAGGGTTTACAACATCATAGTTTAGTTATTCAGATTTTGCAGCATCAACTGGAGAAATATACTCTGAGATTTTAACTTTAACTAGTCTCCTCTTCTTCTTAGCAGGCTCTGACACAGGATTAACATGAAATTGCTTCATGAATGAAGCAGGAGAAATTTCCGAGGCAGGTTTGACAGATTTCTTGATTAGAAAGACGATGCCCTCAGTACTGTCATCAGAGTGTGTGTGCTTATCAATCAGTTTTTTCTTCTTGGAGGAGACTGAGCCACATATTTACCCTTTCTTTTGAGGTCTGAGCCCTGTGCCTAAGAGGTATATTTTACAACTGATGTCTATTGGGAGACACCAGAGATTGGCAGAGTTTGTGTATCAATTTGTGGTGGGTGACTTGGGTTAAATTCAGAGTTGGGAATTAGTATACTCTAATCCTCGATCACTGAGAGGAAACCACTTCCATACACAGTATGCAAAGTCTGATGAAAAAACTGCCTAACCTGTGCATGATAAAATAACTCAGATAAGGATGCCCCTCTTTTGGCATCCTATTTGGCCAAATCAGCAAACAACCTCTTGTTTATTTGAAAGATAGGCAAGTCATAATCATTATCAAACTTTACATCAGGAAACAGATGAATATAAATTAGCATAATAAACAGTCATTCGATCATCATTAAGCTTTATAGCTAATTGCCTAATAAGCAAGCAAGCAAAATTAAAGTTTGGGGTATGGATAAGAGAATACCCAATTTATTGAGAGAGTTGGGGGATTGCATCAAATTTTGTGCACTTGGCAGTGAAAGCCCTGGTGATGCAATCAAAGAAGAAACTTCAATCCTTCCTTAACTGAGGCCTAGTCAGACTGCCCAGCTTTTTCAGACGGCCCATGTAGCCCAAATTTTGAAAGAAAAACCTTATTGTTCTCTCATTCTCAGGTTTATCATAATCCTCAAACTCTAAAAGATGAAGAACCTGATGTATCATAGAAGGAGTGATAATTTTATTGCCATTACAGATGAAAGTCAGGGTTGGTTCCATATCATAATCAGCATCATTAAACTTTGTTGTTGAACATATTTGTATCACTATCCTGGCTAAAAATGTTTCGGGTTCTAGCAAAACATACCCAACAGTTCTTTGAGTAAGAAGGTCATGTATAACGTGAAAGTCAGGAGTTTCATCCACCTTGTCCAAAAGAGAACAGTAGTTGTTGGGAACAAAGGGGTAGGGACCGAATGTAAGATTCTTGGAGGTCAATTCAGTTGATTTGTGAAACTTTTAAAGTTTTGAGAAACCTAGGGTTTTGAGAGAGAATAAGAAAATATATAGTTAAGATTTTTAATCCAAAGTAGAGAATACAAATGAACCAAACGAGTCTCTCTCTCAATTAACCTTGTAACCTGTAGTGGGACACATGACAATAGATTAGATGATAGAAAATAATTGGAATGGTTCCTAGAATACTACAGTTGTGTGTATATATGTGTACATGTATAATATGAATCATTTTTCGTGATAAAAACGTTCATCGGGATTCATCCGATCAGAGATTAGCAATTATGATGTCACAAATGTAAATATGATGTCACAAAAATAAATCAATAAAAATTAGTTATTGAAAAATAAATAACTATATAAAGTTGACTTATTGACTATGAATCAGAGATGACACTATCTGACATTCAGGTCTGCCACTAAAGCTAACAAAGTCTACCACATACTCTAGCAGAGTTTACCACGGACTCTGACAAAGTTTATCATAGACTCTGATAGTTGATGATATCAGAATTTATAAGTACTGAGTCAACCAACAGAGTGTGATAGAGGATGCTAATCTGTTTATTTTCCTTGAACTCCTGCTGCCATTCTCAACTCATTTACTAGACTTGTAAATGTTACTTTAGACAGAGGCTTGGTGAAAATGTTTGTTAGCTACTGATTAGTTGGAATAAATTGAATTTTAAATCTGCCTTCCATGATATGTTCTCTGATAAAATGATATCTGATACTGTTGTGTTTGGTCATAGAGTGTTGAACTGGATTTTCTGTCATTGCAATTGCAATTTGATTATCACAATATATAGAAATTTTAGAAAGGTTCAAACCATAGTCCAATAACTGATTTTTCATCCACAGAATTTGAGCATAGCAACTTCTTACAGCAATATATTCTGCCTCTACAGTTGATGTTGAGATGGATTTCTATTTTTTTACTGAACTAGGAAACTATTCTTCCTCCTAAAAATTGACAACTCCCACTTGTACTTTTCTTATGTATTTTACATCCTGCAAAGTTAGCATCTGAATAACCTATAAATTTAAAATCAGATTCTCCATAATACCATAAACCAAGATTAATGGTGCCTTTGGGATATCTAAAAATCCTCTAAATAGCAATCAAATGAGGTTCCATTGCATTTTTCTGAAATCTAGCACAAAGACAAGTTGGAAAAATGATATTTAGTCTGCTTGCAGTCAAGTAAAGTAGTGAGCCAGTCATACCTATATAGCATGTCATATCAACAGGCTCACAGTATCTTGATCCAACTAAGTTGTTGTGGCCATAGGAGTAGTTATAGTTGCAGAATCTAGCATGTTGAATTTTATCAGCAAATTTCTTGTTTACTTGGGCTGATGGATGAAGATGCCTTCTTTAGTTTTTTTTTAACTTGTAGTCCCAAGAAATAGCTCAACTCTCCCATCATACTCATTTGGTACCTGAATTGCATTACCTTGGAAAATCTTTCACACAATTTATCATTAGTGAACCCAAAGGTTATATCATCAACATATATTTAAACTAGTAACAAGTCCTTAACTTGATTCCTATAAAACAAGGTTTTATCAATTATACCTCTAATAAATCCACTTTCTAATAGAAATTGAGCCAGAGTTTCATATTATGCCCTAGAAGCTTGTTTAAGTCCATACAGTAACTTGTTTAACCTGTATACATGATTTGGATATTTTGGATCTAAAAATCTAGGAGGTTGTTTAATATAGATTTCCACTTCAAGTTCCTTATTTAGAAATACACTTTTAACATACATCTAATAGACCTTGAATTTCTTGTGTGCATCATAAGCAAGAAAGATTTTGATTGCTTCTAGTCTAGCAACAGGTGCAAAGGTCTCATCATAGTCAATGCCTTCTTGTTGAGAATATCATTTGGCAACTAATCTTAATTTATTAATTGTAATGACTCCATCAGAGTTTGTCTTGTTCTTGAAAACCCATTTGGTGCCCACAACAGATCTATTCTTTGGTCTTGGAACAAGAGTCCACACTTCATTCCTCTAAAATTCATTTAATTCATCTTGCATTACAGTTACACAATCTGTATCTTTAAGATCATCTTCATCTTTCTTTGGTTCTGTCTGTGAAAGAAGGTTATGATACAGAACTTCATTCTGAGTTGCTTTCCTTGTCTGAATTTCAGTGCTTGTATCACCAATTATCAAGTCAGGTATATGATCATTGGTCCATTTTATGATGTGAAGAAGATTTTTTGAACTAGATGTTCCCCCATTTTTGGCATAATAAATTGATTCTTAAGTAAATTTTGATCCTCCACCTGAAGGTGTGCTTACTTCAGAGTTTGTATTAACAGAGTTTGGGTTATCAGAATCTATGTCTATTAGAGATTGATCAGATATTTCAATCATAGTGTTTGGTTCAGTATTCTCTTTGAAAGATTGATGTTGCTCTCCCTCAACATGAGCACTATCTTCACTTACAGTCTCTATTTCTTCATAGTTTCAGGAATCAGAGTTTAGAAAATTAGAATTTATCTCATTAGAGTATGTATCCTCTGATTTTTCCTTTTTAAATCTCAGAATTTTTTAGCTTACTCATCATGTAATCCTGTGATCTTAGTTTCATCAAAAGAAACATTTATGGATTCCATGACTAGCTTTGTTCTTAAGTTGAACACCTTGAAGGTCTTTGAAGAAGTCTTTGAGTACCCAACAAAAATGCATTCATCTGCTTTCAATTCAGACTTTTTTTACTGTTCAGGATGTGTTTTTAGAATAAAACACTTGCTTCCAAATATGTGAAAATACTTCACATTTGGCTTCTTTCCTTTCATCATTTCATAAGGAGTTTTTTCATGATTGTTGATCAATGTATAGTCTTGAGTAATGCAAACAGTGTTCACAGCTTCTGCCCAGAAGTAAGTAAGAAGTTTTATAGCTTCTAACATTGTTCTAGCAGCTTTAATCAGAGTTTTTTTTTTCCTTTCAACTAAACCAATTTATTGAGGAGTACTAGGTGCTGAAAATTCTTGTGTTATCCCTTTGGTTGTACAGAATTCTTCCATTGCAGAGTTCTAGAAATCTGTTCTATTGTCACTCCTTAGAATCTTCACTTTGACTATTGGTCCTTTTTTAATCATGGTGATGTGGTTAAAAATGATCTAATCTGTTTCATCCTTCTTGTGTAAAAAATACACCTAAGTATATCTTATGAATTCATCAACCACACCATAGTATACCTTTTTTTTTCAATTGACATGATATTGACAGGACCAAATAAATCAAGATGTAGAATGTGGAAGGGTTCTTCAATTGAAGATTCAGTCTTGCTTTTGAAGGATGTCTTTCTTTGTTTTTCCTTTTGACAGGAGTCACATAGGCCATCAGGATGGAATTTAGCTTTTGGAAGATCTTTCACAAGATCATTTCTCACCAGTTTATTTATATTTCCAAAATTCAAATGACACAACTTTTTGTGCCCAGATATATTTCTATTACAGAAGGGGGGTTGAATGTAATAGTACCAGAAAATTGATGAAGAATACAAGTATATAAAAGATGAATAATATTCTGTATTAAAGATAATGAATAGGTTACAAAACTCTCTCAAGAAGTTCTTTGTTCTCAAGAGCTGCTAGATTATGAATAATATGATTTGCAAGATTACTTTGATATTAACCTATGCCTGTGTTTATATAGACACAGTTACAATTCAATTACAAATCAGATTAGAAATAGAACAGCTTTACATAAGGAAATAGACTTGCATTAGGATTCCTTCTTACTATCCTATTCAGACTCTGATTCGAATTGCTTCCTGACAAACTCTGTCTTGCAAACTCTGTCGGTTATTATTCTCTGATAGAGCATTCTCTGTTAGAGTAAACTCTGATTGAGTATTCTCTGATAGAATAAACTCTTATTGAGTATTCTCTGATAGAGTAAGCTCTGACCGATAGCTCCTTAAACTCTGATGACGTCAACAGTGTAAACTCTTATTTGTATTCTCTGACATTCTTCAGTGTTTGCATTCCTAACAATCTCCCCCAATTTATGCTTTAAGAATTAAAACATAAATTTCACTTATGATGTCAGAAATCCAAGACAAATGCATCAGAGTTTGTTTACCCTTCATGATTTAGATTCTTTTGTAGGAGAAATCTTCTTTCAAAAATTGATTCAAGAGCTTTTCTTCAGCACTTTTCAACAGCTCAACCAGCTTCTCCTTTAATTCCTTCATTTGTTCATAAGAATCATCTATATGAAATATTGCAGCCCTTAGAGCGTAAATTGATGATCTTTTCATTCTTTCATCCAGGACAATACAACAGGCCTTCATACCATCAGGATTTATGATTAGTGAGGAATCCCTTGCATCTTCATTCCTCATAGGTCTTCTTGTTCCATCTTCAAGTGTATATCCAGGTTCATACTCTTCAGAACTTAACATCATCAGCCTTTCATTCTTCTTCTTCTCAGCTATCACTCTTTCAAGAATTTTCACCCATCTAGAAGTAACTTCATTTTCATCATTAAGAAGATATAGAACATGTTCAAGTTTTTTAGATGCTTTTTGAATCAAATCTTCTTGAGTAATCTTTAATACTCTCTTATCCTCTAAGAAATAAATGAGCTTCTCCTTAGCTTGAGCACCATTAAAGATATCCTTCACAATGTTAACAGAGATTAATGTGTCTAGATGTTCTTGAGTCAACTCTTCCTCAGGTTTATCTTTCAATGAAAAGGATCTCTGAAGATATTTGCTTTTCCCCTGTAGACCTTAGCATGTGAATCACCAATACACCTTTGTCTTTTCCAATCCTGACATTGAGAGTTAGAGTTTGAGTCTTTATCTATAGAAGATCAGATCTTTTCTTCCTTATCAGAGATTGTTGATGTTCTTCTTCCTCATCATCAAAGCTTGAGCCACCTGGAAGAAAAGTTGTTTCAGACATAGTGAGAGGAGTCTTTGACTTGGGTGGAGCTTTTTGTTGAATTCTTGAATATGATCTTGTTTAAATTTCTAAAACTGGTTTTGATTGAGAAACTGGCTTTGGAGTTTCAATTGATTTGATTTGAACAGGCTTAGTTTATTGAGCAGTTGCCTTTTTATGAATTGGACCTTTCTTCACATATCTTCTCTTTTCTGGACTTGAGCACTGTCAGTACCAGATTTCTTCAATTCATCTTCCACAGCAACTGGATCTAATCCTGGATTTTCTTCTTCAAATAGCTTCATTGCTAGTTCTGCATCCTTTAAATTTTATTCCTCAATTTTCTCAGGCTTCCCTTCTTCTTCAAGCCTTTTTGTTAGTGCCGAATCAGCTTCTATCAGAGCTTGTTGTTTATCAGAGATTAATTGCTTGTCAGAGTTATCTGTCATCAAAGTTTGAGTGGTTGAAGTTTGACCAATCAGAGTTTGTTTCTTCAGAGTTTGTTTTCCCTCTTTATGACTCCCTTGATCTTCATCATCAGGTTTGTCAAGTTGGTGTGCAGCATCTTCCTTGCATTTGTCATAACCCTTCTCCCCCTTTCTGACATCACTCTATTTCTTTACAGTAAGAATTTCAACTATTGTATGTAGCATTCCCTGCATGGAACTGACAGAAGTATAAAGATTATTAACTTTTGCTTCTAATGCATCCTGCTTTGCTGAGACATTTTTGAGCTTTAATTCCAGATAATGTTGTAATGTTGTAACAGTAGATTGAACAGAAGCAGAGTTTTTTGGTGATAGAATCCTTGAGTTCACCAATTTCATTATGAAGTCTTTTGGACAACACAGTAGTAGCTTTTAAGATTGACTTCATCTCAACAAATTTTATATCCTTATCAGCTTTACTTATCAACTCATGAACATGTGGCCAATAGATGACTTCATTTGAGTATTTCCATGAACTATCCTAAACTTTTTGTTTGAGAGAATTTATCAATTCATCTTGAGATGGTTCTGCCTTAGAAGTGAAATCTCTTTTTATTCCTTCAGCATTTAGAGCAGTTTCAATTTCTCCTTTAAGTTGCTCCACCACCAGATAATCAGGATACTCCATTCTCAGTCTTTCATGTGCATCATGAGAATTTACTGGACACTTCTTCGTATTGTACCTTGGTGTGAAAGGGATTGACAAATCTGGAACTTCTTCATCAACAAAAATAGGCTCGTCAGAGTCTGTGTCCTCCCCATCAGAGATTATGGCTTTCTCAGAGATTACCAAAAGATCAGAGTTTACAACAGATAAACTCTAAGTACCTGCAGAATATATGAAACATCCTAAGTCACTCTTATTTTTTTAAGTAATCTCATTACTTTTCACATCACAAATATCATAACTTTTAAGAGTTAGATTTTTCTCACTAGAAGTAACTAACTTCTTTCTCAATTCTACCTCACCTTTTTCCAGATCATGTGTCTGCCTCTCATTAATTCTGTTTTCACACATTTTACCTCAGACTCACTAAAAAGGCTCAACACACAATGTCCTACAGAAATAAGAGGTGGCTGAGAAAGGTTGACTGTAGTTACATGATTAGGGGTACCCTTTTTAGGACTATTCATGATCATTCTAGCAGTTAAAATAGGAAAGGTAAAATCTGAACTTAAACTATCAGAGAATGCATATTCTGAAGAAAAGTCGGAGTTTATACCTTGAATTGTGGATGTGGATGTTATCTCCATTGGTTGTGCAGATATTGGTTATACCATGAAAGAATCAGAGATTGCTAGTAGAGCTTCATCAGAGTTTGTTTGTCCAACATTAGAATCTTGGTCTGCAATCATAAAATGGATGATTGGTTCTTGTGGGACTTGAGTCATATCTTCAATTGCTTCACCACTTTGAGGTTAAAGTTCTTGTGGGCTTGACTCTGCCATAGATTGGCCTTCAGTATCAGCAACAGCAAGGTCATCTAGAATGGGTAGAGTGTCTGCATCCAAACTTTGATTGGATGGTTCTTGTGTGGCTGAGGCCTTAACAACTTCTTCAACCCTTTGAGCTGAAGGTTCTTGTGGGTTGTACCCCTGATCCAAGCTGGCTTCGTCTGCTGGAACTGTAGCTGCTGTTGAACTTTGATCAACAGGTTCTTGTGTGCCTGGCCATGTAGAGATTGGTATCTCACTTTGGGAGATAGGTTCTTGTGGATCTTGGCCAAAAGTGACAGACTTCCTCTTCTTTCTTGAAAATTGATTGGAACTTGGAGAGGCAGATGATGTAGACTTCTTAGCTTCCATTTCTTTCCTTACTTGTTCTGCCAACTCCCTAACCCTTTCATAAGAAATCTCCTTGACAATGTGCATAGGTGAGTTTTTAGGAGAATCAGAGATTGCTACAGGAGCATCTTCCTCTGGAGTGACATATGGCACATCTTTCAAATAATTGTGTTATCGCTCTTGTTCAGCCTTGAGCCAAAGATCATTTAGATTCCCCAAATTTTTTCTGCACACTGTCTTGTCAACAGTAGTCCCCTGTCTAATACGTTCACGGTTATAATGGGCAACATTTGTCCACCAATCAGCTTTTGACTTGACATACCGAAGAATCATATTCTCAATTGGAACTGGTAATCGAGGTTCCTTTCAGATTCAAGCATGTTATTACTAGCAGTCAGAGTTTGTATCTCAAATTTTAATCTTTCATTCTCCAAAGTCTGTGATTTAAAACTAACATGCAAAGATCTAAGAAAAGACTTCAGTTCACAGATATTATCAGTTTGAAAGTTAAAGACAGAGTCTGGTACCTTATCAGAGTTTAGAGCATCAGTGTTTGCCATGACTGCATAATTTGTTTCTTGTTCAGAATCTCAGGAATCCATCCAATCCTTCTTTGATGTGATTAAAGTCTTTCCTGATTCCTTACTCCTGCATTCAGTAGCAAAGTGCCCCATCTTATTACATTTGTAACACTTAATCTTTGACTTGTCAACAGTCTTTGTTTTCCCACCTCTATCTTCTCCCTTCTTGAATCTTTCTTTCTTGTCTGAATCTCCAAGCTTCTTATAGAAATTTTCTTGCTTCTTGTACTTTCTGTACTTCATCTTTTTGAAGCCTTTCACAATAATAGTAACCATCTCCATCATATCAGAATCTGTGGAGTCTTCAGAGTTTGTTTCAAACTCTGATTGACTGATTTCTTGGATTACTACTTATTTTCCTTTCCTTGTTGAGGCCTTAAGCACTTTTTCTTTTGGTTCTTCAATCTTGGCTTCAACATTCAAAGCAATAGATCTTGCCTTGTTGCTCTTCCTGTTTCTTCTTTGTTGTAACTCCAGATCATGAGTTTTCAATTTTCCATAGACCTCATCTAAAGACATCTCATTTAAATCAGCTTTTTCTCTAATTAAAGATGTCTGCAGATCTCATTCTTCTGAAAGAGCCCTTAGAAATTTGGTGTTAGAAACTTCATTATCATATACTTTATCTACCATAGCTAAGTTGTTTAACAGACTTAAAAATCTGTCATAAATATCTGTGAGAGATTCATTCTGCTTAGCCTCAAAATATTCATATTCTTGTATTAGCACAGATCTCCTATTTTTCTTAAATTTTCTGGTTCCTTAGCATTGAACCTCCAGAGCATCCCTGATCTCCTTTGCAGTTTTGCATACTATCACCCTGTTGGACATTACAGAGTCAAGACTATTGTGCAATATGTTTCTTACTTTAGCATCTTTGAGGACTTCTTGTTTTTCTTCATTGGTCTATTCCTTCTTATCTTTAAGAGTATAATATTCAGGAATTTTTCTTCCTTCCACAATAGTTGCAGGTACCAGTTTTGTGGGAAGATATTGTCATTCATTGATCATGTCCAAGTAATCAGGGTTTGTTGCTTCCAGAAACATCAACATCTTCACCCTCCATGTAGGCTACTCAGCCTTCTTCAAGATGGGAATTCTTATGCTCTCATACTTGTTTCTAGACATGATTTTATGATCTTAACAGTTTTATTTGAACTATCTGCTATGATACCAGTTGTTTGCCCAGATAAATATTTTATTTAAGAAGGGGGGTTGAATGTAATAGTACCAGAAAATCGATTAAGAACACAAGTATATAAAAGATGAATATTATTCTGTATTAAAGATAATGAATAGGTTACAAAACTCTCTCAAGAAATTATTTCTTCTCAAGAGCTGCTAGGTTATGAATAATATGATTTGCAAGATTACTTTGATGTTAATCTATGCATGGGTTTATATAGACACGGTTACAATTCAGTTACAAATCAGATTAGAAATAAAACAGCTTTACATAAGGAAATAGACTTGCATTAGGATTCCTTCTTACTATCCTATTCAGGTTCTGTTTCGAATTGCTTCTTGACAAACTCTGCCTTGCAAACTCTGTCAGTTATTATTCTCTGATAGAGTATTCTCTGTTAGAATAAACTCTGATTGAGTATTCTCTGATAGAGTAAACTCTGATTGAGTATTCTCTGACAGAGTAAACTCTGACCGACAGCTCCTTAAACTCTGATGACGTCGGTAGTGTAAACTCTAATTTGTATTCCCTGACAGCCATGAGTGTTTGCATTCCTAACAATTTTAAAAAGATTAGTAATTTTAGAATAAATAGTTAAATTAATTACAGAAAAATGTTTGCACGGGTTAAAATCTAGTTATAATAAATAGAATTCTATATATTATAGATATTTTTATAGTTTAGACTCGCAATATAATAATTCAAATTTTATTTGATATCAATAGACTATATTTATTTTTAATATTTAATTTTTTAATAATACATATTAATCAAATATATTATTTTAAAAATTATAAATCATACCAACAACCATCTAAATGAACTTTAGAAGCTTTGAACATATTATTGATTAATAGATTATTAATTAATTAATTATGATATAGATTGTACATTGTATTTTTAAATCTATACTATATTATTAAAGATGAAAGATTAAAAATTTTGGTCGTCGGTTGGTTTGGTACTGGGTGAACCATAGAAAAGATCTTGACCGTCCAATTTTAAGTAAACCATAGAAATAATCTTAACCGTTAAATTTTAATAAAATATAATTTTAAAAGAATATAATCATACATACAATTCTAACACAAGTAATCCTACTTTTATGCAAACAACTCATAAACATTATAATTCTAAAGAATATAAACATTACTACTAAAATACAATCTCATATTAATCTTCTAACTAAAATATCTCACATTAATCTCCTAAGTAAAATACATCTCTATACAAAACAAACAAAAATTATCCTATTAAAATATAAATGCAAATAAATTATATAAAAACACATACATATAATATTAAATAAAATTTAAATTATAATTATACAAATACAAATAAATTCAAATCATTAAAAAATATTAAAATTAAAAAATTAAAAAATTAAAAAATTAAAAAAATTCATCCGTACATCGCACGGGATATAAGCCAGTAGATTATTAAGAACAAATTAACCAAATCAAAAATTTGTAGCATAAGTGCTTAATATCTTGATCACTGCTGCCAGAAGAAAAAACAATTACTTTCTTATTAATCCTACACACTAAGATTATTATAACTATGAAGTGGTAAATTAAGTTCTCCATGGATTATCCTGGCCAGCTGAATGTCCTTGGGCATGATGGTCACACGTTTGGCATGAATTGCACACAAGTTAGTGTCTTCAAACAAAGGCATGCCTCTGCTGCCTCTTGTAGAGCTAGAACAGCATGGCTCTGAAAACGCAACAATATGCAACGTAATATCCGTAATTTATTTATTTCGATATTAGTAATAATAATTAGAATTAGATTAGAATTTGTAAAGATTATTTTCTTTAACCATAATATTTATTATATTGAATTTGATTAAAAATAGAATTTGTAATAAAATAGTTATTAGATTAGAAGTAGGATAATTATTAAGAGTCTATATATACATATGAACATATGAGTTATTTATTAAAAACCCTAAAACTAGTTGATCGGGTCAAAAGAAAAGCAGGGGAATTTCATGTTCCGGCAATATGCAAGAATCATAAATCTCCGTTTTTAATTCTTGAATTTGATGTGTAATTGGAGAAGTGCACGATGATTATATATAAACACAAACATCATTGAAACATGGGCATGGTGAGATACGGACATAGTGAAAATACTAGCTGGCTAAAAACATCATACTAGATCAGGATAATTTCGTTATTATCTATGATTAGTATTCTAAGTTACGGATTTCGTCCCTTTTCTTTATCGTGGTATAAATTTCCTCGAACCATATTTTGACGCTAAGAATATTTATAAAAATATCTACTGTCGAATTGATGCAACTTGCATGATGTTCTATGTTAATTAATCCACCACGTTTCAGAGAACAGAGGCCCATGTTTTGACAAATTCTATATATTTTCTGAAAGTTGACAAAATCTTTATATTTTATATTATCATCATCATACATATATATTTTGCATTTGTCTCCTCCAGACCCATAATTATATTTAATTTCCCACATGAGCCACGTGAATGGTTCATATGAATTCAAACAACTGTACTTGTAACCAATATATGTACATTACAATTAATATTAATCTGAATTGAGTTAAGTTTATGCATGCAAAGAAATTTGTAACAATTTAAAGGTATCAATAATTAAAGAGTTTAAATGATAATAAAATTAAAATGTGTAATTAAATTTTATTGAATATATTTATATTATATAAAAAATATATTGTAAATAAATTTTTTAATATGAAAATATAAAATTTAGGTTATAATTTAGATATAATATAATATTAATAAAATATTAATTAACCAAAAAATTGGTACCAAAAATTGGATTAATCAAAAATTGATGTAATCAAACCGTCGGTTATAAACTTATAATAAAATAGTCCTGGTTGATAGTATTGATATTTAAGAACATATAAATTATTAATTATAAATTATATTTTAAATATAAGATATATAGAAATATTCACAAATAAATTAAAAATGAAAGGTATATATGTAAGTCATGATTACCAAGAAATATATAAAATCAGACAAAATTATGGTCCATGTTTGGAGTTAATTAAGATAAACAGGGCAAAAGAAGTCTCATTCATACAAAGGGTGATATTTAGACGCAACTTTTCAACACCGGTTGAACACAAAGGGTGAAATTTGGAAACCTCGACCCCGATACTGTTCCTAGAACTACAATATGCTACTTTTCAAATTTTCGTTTAAGACAAGCCATCTCCAAGTCAAATTTTAATACTCTCTGGGTTCCTTTTTAATAATTAATTTTAAAATTTTCATACATATTAAAAAAATTGAATTTTAGAAAAAAAAATTACTTTCACTCGTAATTATTACCATATTATCTAAAACTTACTATTATTTTATAATTTTAATTTTAATTTCTAATTTCAATTTGGTTGTAGTCTCTACTTGGTGAGACTTTTGGTGTTTCTCTCCTTTATTTGTGATAGTATGATTTTTGATTTAGTGATAAAAGTTATTAGGATATTGCAAATATGGTCGATAGCTCAAACTGGATTAGTTCCAACTGGATATAGTGAAGCGGGTACGTGTAAATATAGCATCTTCGACAAATGACGTTATTGTATATCTAAAAAAAATGGATTAATCAGTCATTGTTTCTGATTTATGTTTGTTCGCCTGCGACTATTTTTGTAGGTGTCGTATGACTTTTTATTAATAAATTAATACTTACTAAAAACAATTTAGACCATAGTCAAAGTTTGTGCCGTAAATTTAGATCATGTTACATGTAAATAATTTAATATTTTTTCCAAAAATGTAATATATATATATATATATATATATATATTATATTTTAATTGTAACATGAGAACATTAAACATGTGGCCTATTTTTCAAGATTTGTGGTTGCAGAAATCTTATATGGGACATGTGTGTGTGTGTGTGTTCGATCACATTACAAACAAAGTCAAGAATTAGGTAAAAATCGCAGCATAACTATAAAATTAGACAATAAAATTTAACTTCACAACCATTAATCCGATTATCCTAATGCCACAATTAGCTGTTAAATGGTATCTATTCTTAGCCTCGAGTTCTATTAATCTATAAAAAAAACTTATGTATTCTTTCCATTTTCTAATATTTATCGTTTTAATTTTTTACACAAATCTCAAGGCGCTTTAACAATTAACAGTATATATATACTTATTTTTTAAAATGTTATAAAAATATAAAATTTTAAAATTGTAATTATAAAAATATTTTAAAATGTGTATATAAAAGTTAAATGATAAATATTAAAATAGAAGAAATAAATTATTTATTTGTGAATATATACTAATAAACAAACAAAATAATAATATATAACATAACAATAAATATTATACATTTCAATGATGTATAGAGATTCAGCTAAAATCCTAATTATTTAATATCAAATATATCTTATTTTAGAATTTTATATCTAAATTTGTGATTAAGGCATAAGACACGTAATTGATAATCAATATTAATAATGAATTCTGAATGATTACTGACGTAATAACCCCCTCTAAAATATGTCATAATGTGCCATATGATGTTATGATTTGAATTGATTTTGACTTTTTCAACGCTTATTTAATACTCTTTCTATCTCTTTACAACTTCAAATTCAAATCACAATTCTATGATACGTTAAATTTGGGGACATATATCTCATATGTATAAAATGTAATATATTTTTATTAACTATTATATAAAGTATTTAACTCATAATTTTGATAATCACGCAAGTTGAGCAAATTAGAATACTGATGAGAATGTATATTTGTTACTTATACTTGTTATATTGTTAGCCTACCGTATTGCGGGTTTAACTTTATATTGCAGGATATATATTTAACAACATAACACATAACATCATGTTGTCTTGTACATCATGTTGTCTTGTTAGAATAGTATGCTTGAACAATAGGATGCAGAATTCCATTTACTGTTGCACAATAGATTTAGATTTTGTGTAGCATTAATATGCTTCTACATTCTTATACATGTTACGTTTTTAATATATTATTAAACATATATCTTTTTATTAAAAATGGTTTTCTCAATTTTAGAAAGTAGATTTGATTTTAAACTTCCTTTTCGAACCGCAACTACTTTCCTATCATATCCATAATTATAGAAACAAATTCAAATTTGTTTTATCTTTATTCCTATAGTTATGCCTTTGAAATATTCGCAGTTTCAAAACGTTCTATTCTTTCTTTATTTCAATCGTTGTATAATGGGATATAGTTTTTCATTCGGGTGTTACACACTCACACTGTAACTTGTATTCTTGAAAAGCTTTATTCAAATTTTCTATAAACTGAGCTTTGTTCTATATTGAAGAGTTAATATTTAGAGAATATAGTTTGAGTTGTAAACACTTTCATTCCTTGTATTGCTCGAAATGTATTTATAATCACCAAGTGACAGAGGTTCTAGATGAGAGAATAGGGGGGCTATTTGATTCCGTTGTAATGTTTCTACAAGTCAAAGGGTTCGAGGAACGGAAGGATTCAAGAGTGGGACTCGAGGAATTCAAGATTCAAGAACAGATTGCAAATCAGAAGACAATAGCAAGCTGAAATCATTCTGCTTAGGATTGCTGGGATTGTAGTAAACCACTGTAGTGATTGAGAATAGAGGGATATATTATTACTTTTGTAATTGGTTTATAATTGATTAATAATATATTCTCTTATCAAGTTGGTAAGGGACGAGAACGTAGACTATTATACATAGCAGTTGAACTTGCCTAAACGTTGTGTGCCTCGTTTACATATTCATTTTATCTATTTTCTGCATTGTATTTATTCTAGCCTGCTATAATTATTTACTGATTAAAAACAGTAAGCAAGTTTCATAAGGACATCAGGCTGTCCACATTACAGTTAATTATAACGGCTTAGCAATATTTTAAAATTGAATATAGTTAGTTAATATACTTATTCACCCCCCTCTAGTTGCATTTACAAAGTACTTTTTATAAAATAAAAATTAAATATCAAAAGTTAGAGAGTTATAAATGCGACAATTTTAAATTGATAGAAATGAATCACGCGCCACTATTTAATAAAAAATTTAAACTAAACAGATTTAATAATTTATATTATTTAAATAAATTATGTTTGTGCAATATGTAAAAAACAATTAAAATAGGAGAAAAAATTAAAGACACGACTACAAAAATTATAGATTTAATGTCTAAATATTAAAAAATTATTAAAAGATATAAAATAGAGATTTATATTTTAATATATAGTTTTTGATTATTGAATATTTTTTACATATAAATTATGATAAATGAGGTGGTAGAATTTAATAAATAAAATATTATTTTTCTAATAAACGGATTGGAGGAAAACTGCCTTTTTTTATTTGTGAAAAAATGAAATTAAATTACAAAAACTCTGTAAATAAAAAATTAATTTAATTGATAGAAAAATATTTACATGTTCAATTTAGATAACAAAATTAAAATTTAAAGAATTTTATAATGGCATAAATATCAATGAATTTTGATTTTAAAAAGATTATTGAAAGATTTCAACTCTATTTTTTTAGTTAATTAAATGAAGTTTTATTTTAATAAAATTTATATGTATTTCTTGGTTTATTAAGGTGATTAATATGGCATGTACTATGATCGAGAACTATCATTTTAATTTTAATTTCAAATATCTTTTGAAATATTACATAAATCATAATGCTAATTTGTTATATATATATATATATATATATATATATATATATATGTGTGTGTGTGTGTGTGTGTGTGTTGGATTAGATTAAATATGGAACTTTTCAATATATAAGAAATTATATTATATATTTAAATTAGGACATATTAAATATTAATCTTTTATAGTCAATAGAATTCTAACATTAGGTAAGTTATCGATTTAAAAAAAAAATCTCGACAAAATTAAAGAACACAGTTCAATATTAACATTTTTAATTTTATATATATATTAAGTTACGTAAAGTGTTTCAAAAATAGTTTGTATTATCTTATCTTATTTTATTGGATGATTTTACAAATATATATAAAAATAATTTAAAATATATAATAATTTAAATGTAACAGTTTTATTAATGCATAATATTATCCAATTATAGTATCCAATTAAATGAATGCTTATCCAATTTCTAATTATTTATTATAACTAATCCAATTCAATCTCATAATTCTCTTTACATAGGTATGGTATATAAATATAATTGAAAAATAATTTTTTATTATACACAGCATAAAAATTATTGATTTTTTTTATCATACATAGCATAAAAATAATTTCTTTACAACAAATTTATTTTTAAAAATATAATTTTGAATTGTTTAAATATAAGGTTCGAGAGGCCGAGAAACGGTGTTATTGAATTTTAAATATAAGTTACAAGAAGTTAATATTATTTTTATGAATAATATATTATATTTTTTATTAATTCAGAAATATAATAATAGTTTTATCCATTTTTAATTGAAAATATATATAAATACTTACTATAATTTATAATTAAACATAATTTTGACATTAAATTTTAAAATAAATTAGTATTTTATAAATTATATTTCATACAGAATTAATGATATCTTCACAAATTTGTATATTTGATTATATGGTTTTAGTAATCTATACTAATTAATTTCTTGACAAAAATTATACTTTTAAAAATATACATTTGCAATTTTTTTTGATAAATATAAGATTCGAGGAGTTGCCGAAGTTGGTGCCAAGAATCGCGCTGTTATTGAATATTTATTGGAGATTGATGTTGGTATTACAATGTGGAGCACTCTAATATTTATCCAAGTCATCAAATCATTAACTTGTTTTGTTTCAAATTAAGTAAGACATTATGTTATGTTTCTTTGTTTTAATCAAGTAAGACTTTATGTGCAATATTTCAAGACAATTGTGATTTTGTTTAAATCCTTATTCATTATGCATGAGATTTCCGTTTGTTATGTCATTCATATTATTAATTTTTGTTATGTCATGTCAACTTCCTATATTGTTAAAAATTTTAATTATTAATATATACAAGTTAAGAATATCTCATGTTTTATAATTTTTTTAATTTTATATATATTAAAGATAGATCATGTTAATTATAAACAACTTCATCCGATAACTATACTCGCAACAACTTAACAAAATAATATTTACTAAACGGGGATGACAAAAACGACTACAAGGAAACAAACAAACAGTTTACATGATAAAATTAATAAGTTTAATTATTTTTGATTTTTTATATTTTTAACAAAAATCAATTTCATTAATTTTACGATAATTTAAAATTCTGGCACGTGCGTAACGCGGGAAGTTGTCACATTGATATCGATATGAACAACATAAAACACGAGGAGATGGTAAAAGTCATGAATTTTTGCCCAATTGGGCCACTAGAAAAGTAGTGGGTCCCGAAGTAGATTATAGATCATTTTTTTTGTTATTTAATCTTATAATTCGAAAAATGGTTGACTAATTAAAAAAGAAGCATATTTTAATTGGGAGTTATACATATTAGAAAAACTTTGTACAAAGATACAAATGGGACACCGTCCAGATAGTATATGAGCAATCCTATTTATCGTTTAAGTAAGAGAATGATATCGTTTATGAAAATTAAATATATTCTAATTTGAAATTTTACATATTTTATAAAAAAATATCTTGATACGATAAATCATTTAAGCTAATTTTGATTCTGAGAATATTTGTCATTATAATTTATATTTTGATAATAAATTATTAAAAAATAATAGCACAATTCATATTTATTTGTTATGTCCAAAATTTAATAATTATAAAATTAAAAGAGATATGTAAAACTTTTACCCCGTGTACACCCAAGCATAGAAGCGAATTGGATTTATTCGTGAAAAATATTATATTACTCCCTCCGTCCCGGCCAAATGTTTACATTTGGTCCGGGCACGGAGACCAAGGATAGTGGGTGTAATAGTGATTTTATTGTTAAAATAAATGAAATAGTGGGTGTAATAGTGTAAAGTGTTGAAAAAGTGGAGTGAAGTAGTGGATGTAATAATATATTTATTGTTAAAAGTTACTATTTTTAGTAATGTAAAGAATTGGGTGGGACGTTCCAAAAAGGAAAGTGTAAAGAATTGGTTGGGACGGAGGGAGTATTTTTTAAATAACGCTTCTCGAAAATAATTTATAAATCACATCGGTGCAAAGTAGCTCATTGCTAGAATTATCTTTATTATTTTCAATTTCTTGGATTGTCACTCATATATCAACAAATGCTAATGAGTATCCTAACAACTAATTAGAAAAAGACTTATAAATCACATTATAGTCTATAGATATTGATTATAAAATTAATATTGGGTGGTGCCAACTCAAGTACCACGGAAGTAAGAGAAAATATTTTTATTCATTAATACCTAATTAACTTCATTAGTACTAGTATGAGAACTTTTCCATTAATATTAGTACAAGAATTTTTGGAAAATGCTCAAATACAAATCCATGCAGACTTGGTCTAAAATGGACAATATCATATTATTGTAGAGTTAAGGATTACTTGCAACCCAACAAGTGGTATTAGAACTAAAGGTTCGAAAATAGATCTTGGGGTTAATAGGTTGCGGCTATTCAATATGGGAGGTTCTCGGCGTGAACACACGGGAAAAAATATATGGAATCTCGTGTCGAAAATTTTATTGATACTGTAATGTGATCAGACAACATATTTCACGGGTGATGGCAGCGGTGTAATGATCATGAGATTTCTAGTTCTTGGTTTAAGAATAGAATTGTTGGGTGGTGTCAATCAAAGTCCTATATCGAGTAGAAAAGTGATAATTCTCTAGTATATAAGCAGTCAGTTAACTCTATTAGTATAATACCTTTTAGGAGATACCCAAATACAAATTCATGCGGCCTTGGTCCAAAATCGACAATATCATATTATTATATAATTAAGCCTTACTTGTGGCCCAACAAGTGGTATCAAAGCCAAAAATTCGAAAATGAATCTTGAGAGTAATGGGATGCGGTTGTTCAATGGGGTAAAATGGCTAATTGGTCATCAAACTGAAGGTAAACTTGCAATTTTTTGATAAATTTAAAAAAACTTGTAGTCAACTCACTATACCCAGTTGACTTTAGCTGATAGGTGATTAAATAACTAGTCCATTTTCATGGTCGTTAAATGTCATTGACTTTAACGGTACTCCGTTAAAATCAACCAACTCAATAGCCACCTCAACGTTTAACCCGATAAAGAGATCTGACCCTCTATTATATCCATATCCATTATAATTACAATTGAAACACAACTCATCTTTCATACCCAAAATAAAAACCTAATTACCACGAAGAACACACCATTGTTGCGATTCTTGCTACGATTCCTGCTACGATAATCGAACATCATGTAAGTATTATTCTTTTCATCTTTTCATCGTGTAAGTATATTCGTGAGTTGTTTTTGTCATGTTGTGATTTGTACGATTTGTAGGTTAGGGTTTATCTCCGTTATGACCATATTTGTTCTTCTTTCTTTTTTGAATGTGCAGGAGTAGTTTGTTTAATCTGATTGTATATTATGGAGGTAATTTTGTGCATGTTCCACACAAAGTTTACTCATCTAATAAAAGAAGAATATATAAAAATGTTAACTTGCATAACATGACTATTGGTGAGTTAAAACGAAGTTTAAGTAAGATTGTTGGAGAGTTTGATTCATTATTCTATAAGAGAGATGGTAAAACAGTGGCAGAGGGGATTAAGCTTCTTAGTAGTGGATCTAAAAGTGATGTGATTAAATTGGGAATAGATAACAATGGAATTATAGATTTGCTTCCCAATTTGATCTCAGAAACAGACAAAGAAGATAATTTAGGTGAAAAAAAATTAATGAAACTGAGAGTGAAGAAGAAGGAAATGATACTGATGAACAAGTTGATGAGGTGTCACAGACTGATAGGAGTTGCAGTGATGATGAATTTAATGAAATTAGGAAGAGAACTAGGGTAGAAAGAAAGAAAATTTTACACGAGGAGTATGAATATGACATGGGTGAGGATGTAGAAAGTGGAGAAGATAACCTATGTTCTGACAATAGTGGGTCTAAATATGATGTAATAAGTAGTGAAGAAGATGATGATGAGATATGTTATGCTGAGCCTCTTGATAAACAACATGTATGTACTATTGAGGATATTTTTAATTTGCAGACACTTGCCAAGGAAATAAAGTGGAAATTAGGGTTGATATTTACTAGCAAAAAGCAATTAAAAATTGCTATTAGGGAAAATTCAATGGCTACTGGTAGGCCATATAGGTATGCAACTGATGATAAAAAAATGGTTACAAATTCTGTGTGTAAAAGGTTACCCTTTCAAAATGTGGGCCTGCTATATTAAAGAAAATGAATTTTGGTAAATCAGGACATTATTAAATGAACATAACTTTGTGTGGACCTATAGAAATAAACTTATGATTGTGAAGTATTTGGTAGGGCTATTTGGTGATAGGATTAGAAAAAATCCTAACTGGAAGTTAGGAAAGATTCAAGAGGAAATAAAAAGAGTCCTAAAGGTTGATGTTTATGAAGCTAAATGTTGTAGAGTAAGAAAACAAGCCTTGTCTGGTGTTAAACAAGTTATGAAAGAGCATTATGCTAAGGTAAGAAGGTTTGGGGGTGAGATTTTAAGGAGAAAAAGGAATAATACTGTAAAGATATCCACAACTAGATTGTAAGAAGGTGATGAGAACAGATTTCACAGGATGTACATTTGCTATAATGCACTGAAGAACTCATGGAAGAATATATGTAGACTAATACTTGGTCTTGATGGGTGTTTTTTGAAGACTGTCACAGGAGGTCAATTACTTACTGTTGTTGGGAGGGATGATAATAATTGTATCCTCCCTGTTACAATGGCATCAGTAGAGACATAAAGTTATGATTCCTGGAAATGGTTTTTGGAATTGCTAATTGAAGATCTAGGTATAGGCTTGGGAACTGGTAAAACCCTCATTTCTGACTAACAAAAGGTAATCGATTATCATACATTCTCTAGTTTTTGTACTTATTTTAACTCATTGATTATCATACATTCTCTAGTTTTTGTACTTACTTCAACTGCATTCTGAATATAGGGTTTTGACAAAGTTATAAGGGAGCTATTACCACATGTGGAGCACAAGTTTTGTACTAGGCATTTGTTCAATAACTTGAGAAAGTATATCCCTCAAGCTTGGTGCAGACTGCCTTTTACAATACTTCAAATGTTACTCACCCACAAGCTTTCAAGATTGTAATGAAAGAATTTGTGAGAATATCTCATGATGCTGCAAATAAGATGAAGGAACTAGATCCAGTTGTTTGGTCAATGGCTTACTTCAGCACTCACTCAAGGACTGATTCCACAGAAAATAACATCAGTGAGTGCTTCAACTCATGGATTATCAAGGCCAAGTATGTGCCACTTATTGACATGCTTACTGAGATTCATGATATGTTAATGACAAGAATGCATGAAAAAAGAGATGAAATGTCAAGAAGGAATTGTGTTATTGTTCCTAAAATTAAAGAAATTCTTGATCTTGCTATTGAAGAGTCTACTTTTTCACTGTGTTATGGGATGGAAGGGATAATTATAATGTTATGGGGAAGGGTAGTTCTGTGAATGTAAATCTAGAACAAAGGACATGTTCTTGCAGGATTTGGGACCTGACTGGGGTCCCTTGTTGTCATGCAGTCACTGCAATTCAACAATTTAGGCAAAATCCTGTAGATTTTGTAGATAAGTGGTTCACAAAAGAAACATATCTAAAGACTTATTCATATAATCTTGAGGTGATTAAGGGAGAAGAATTCTGGGAAGATGATGAAGATGATACAATTTTACCTCCCGTGATAGTGAAAAAACTTAGAGGGAGGCCAAAAAACTAAGGAGAAGAGAAGGGTGGGAGGGAGGTACATCTAGTAGAAAGGTAAAGAAATAGAGGATGAGTGAGAAGGGTAGGAAAATGCATTGTGCAATTTGTAGAGAGGAAGGGTACAATAGAAATAATTGTCCCAATAAACCTGCTAACTATAAAGCTCCACAACTAAAAAAGAAGAATGGAAAAGCCACTAACAAACAATAAAATAAAGAAGCTAATGAAGAAGTCCAGTTGCAAGATAAAGAACAAGAAACATGGGAGGCAGAATTGATAGATGACTTGCTGAGAGACATGGAAGAAGACCATCCACTGATTCCACCACCACAACTACCACAAACAAGTGAAATGAAGTTTTTAAGTTAATTATTTTTATGTGCCTCATTATTTTATTGTGCTTATTACTCTATCTAATATTTATTTATTGCAGATGCCAACACCTAGTCTTAAGAAGAGAGTGGAGACATGTTACACCCCACCAGCATCAACACCACCTACCACTTCAAAATCAAATACAAGGCTAAGTTAAGAAGGCAAGAAACAAGGACCAGTGACAAGAAAGAGTGCAGCAAAAAGTGGGAAACAGTTTATTGCACCTAGGAAGAAAAACTAGATTATAGGGTGATTGTGCCACTAGCTTTTGATTGTTAATGTATGTAGGCCATGTGCCAAGATGCTTATGTTATGTTTTGTGTTTCTTTCTGGACATCTATGTGAGACTTGTTCTTTGGTAACAATATTTTATCAATGTTGAAGAATCTTATTGGATTTAAATGCTTGTATTTCTATATTTTAATTACTACTTTGTTGCTAAGTTCTTCCTTTTATCATTAATAGAGAGCATTATGATAAAATTGCCAACATTTTCATTGATAGATAATTTTATACATAAAATATTCAATACCAAACAACCCTTAATAATAGTCAATATCTAACAAACACTAGCATTACAATTATAAAAAACAATAATTTCAACATCCATAGTTGTTTGTCCTTCTTCACTAGTTGCTCAACTTCTTTCTTCTTGGTTTTGATAGCCATAAATTCATCATTTATCACATCTATTTTCCTCTTTATGAACCTCAATTCATTAGTCAGATTCTCAATTTCACTAACTTTGACACCTAGTTTCACTTGCAAACTGTCAATCACTTTACTTGACCTCTCTGTATAATTAAGTTCAACCCAATGAAAAAATTTACAATTCAATTCCGGATCCTGATAAACAACCAAACACGCCCAAATATTTAACAAGCAACAATAGCATAAGCACCCATAAAATCGACTAGGAGTATGTTTGATTAGCTAGCTAGAATATCATACCTTTTACCTACTACACCCACAAAATCTCCTCCCTGGGTCAAGTGTACCTTGCTTCAAAGCTTCCCAACAACATATTTGAATTCCACATCTACAATACACACCTTGTTCAATGCCTGAATTAAATCGGTTAGGAGTTCGAAATGAGCTTCTAGAGTTTGATCTTGAAGAACTCATGGCTACAAGAACTAAGAGATTAAGAGTTTATGAGAGGATATATATATATATATATATATATATATATATATATATATATATATTATGTATGTAACGGTCATATAGATTGAGAGATTTGAAATTGATAGATTGAGAGTTGAATGGTTCAGATTTTAATTGATATTATGGATTCACAAGTCAGCAATCCACGTAGCAAATATTAACCACATAAGTGAGTACAGTCAGTTTTCCATCTAATTTTTAAAATTTTTAACGTCCAAAATTTGATTGAAAGCGTAACACCGGTTTAGTGAGTTGACTGCAAGTTTTTTTAGATTGGTCATGAAATTGCAAGTTCACCTTCAGTTTGATGAATAAATAGCCATTTTACCCTTGTTCAACGTGTGAGACCCTTGGTGTGAATACACGGAAAAAATCTGTAGAATTTTGTGTCGAATGACTTCCCGATATTGTGATGTGATCGAGCAGCTTGTCACGCGGGTGATGACGACAGTATATGGTTTCGAGATTTGTGGTTCTCAAAGAGGAGAATTGTTGGGTCATTTTAGGATCCGTACAAGCTTGGCTCAAAACGGAAAATATCATATTATTGTAAAGTTAAAACTTTATTGCCGTCCAACAATAAACTCGCATTCCTCTCGGCATTCTACATATGAATGCCAATCGAAAATCTCTCATTTGAATAACTAGCTACTTTTTTAGGGATCACAATGACCAAGTGTTGACTTTATTAAATCTGAACTTCCATCACTTCATCATCACATCTTCAAGAAATTGTTTTTGCTTATATTCTAAAGGGTTTTTATGGATGGACTTCATCCACCATCTAAGGTACAAAAACTTAATTCAGGTAGGTATTTTCCTTTACAAGAACTATAGTCTGATTATTTTCCTAAAAATACAGATACATTGACATATTATATATACTTTTTAAAATCTGGATCCTACCCATTCGTCATAAGATTTCAATCACCCTCAGTATTCTTTCTTTTATTTTGGGGTCTTTTGATTTGTTATGAATGTTGTAACTTTTACAACTGAATTAAACTATACAATTTCTATTTTAAAAAAAATTGGTGGATTTGATTTTTTAGTTTAAACCGAAAAGATTCGATTTAGTCCAATTTTTATTTACACACATTCGGTTCAAATTTAACCGACTGAAGTTTATAATTATATATTTTACATATGTTATCCATCCTTCATAATCAGATCTACAATCATATCGAAAATACTAAAACTTAATGATCTCGGCTCAATATCGAAAATAATACTCAATCTATAAATGATTGTATTAGCCATGAGTTTCGGTTAATTTTCAATTTGCGATAATCTTTTGTATTGGATTGAAAATTCAGTGATACTTGTTGAAGTGATTTATCAATATATTATCCTCTTTCTTGTCAAAAAATATACATATCACTTGGATTTTGATGTAAAATGTTTTGATTATATAATTAATGTTATTATTTCTTTTTAATCTTTTTTATAAATAAAATATTTTTATTTATGAAAAGAAGTTTAAAAAAAATATAAATAAACTATATAATAAATCTCGTTAAATATATTAAGAAATCAATAAACATCTATACTATATTATTAAAGACAAAATATTAAAAGTTTAATAGTCGGCCGGTATTTGAGACATATAATTATTATTTGATCTAATTTTTAGAAATTATTCTCCTAACTAAAACCCATATCAAATTATTATCCTAACTAAAACACATATCAAATTAATATCTTAACTAATGTGCATCTCAAAACGAGACACACAAATATTATCTTATAAATATTATCTTACGGAATATTCATAATCTCTTAATTAAAATATATTTCATATTAATCTCCTAATTAATACACATGTTTATATATATATATATATATATATATTAAAACAAATAATATTTTATTAAATACACATGTCTAAATAAAACACATAATATTATTTTATTAAGATAGAAATACAAAAATATATAAAAATTTATATATATAATATTAAATAAAGTTCAAAGTATTATTATAAAAATTAAATTTAAATCATATAAAGAAAATATTTTAAAAAATTATTTAAAATATTAAAATAATTTGATCTGTATATATAAGCTAGTATAGTTTAAAGCGCAAAATTATCAAAATCTTTTGTTTCAGTTAAATCCCCTCTCTCGTGGTTCAAATTTTGTTAAAAATAAAGAAGATACGCGTGTATTTTGCACTAAAAATTAAACCGAGAACAATAGTGAAAAAAACGGAAATACCCACACCAATGAAAGTATGAAACTATCACCTTAATTAGAAACAGACTGCACAGCAGAAGTTGTTTGGATCCCTCGTTCTGTAATCAGGCATGAGTTTTGATGTTTGATTGAGAAAAAAAATAATTTTAAAATCATATTTTAAATTCACAAGTTATACATTTTTAATGGTCAAGAGGATGGGTATGAAAAATTATTTTATTTTAATATTTTCATATTTATTTAAACAATTAAAATAAATTAATGATACAAAAATATATTAATATAATTAATTAATTAATATTTTAAATTAATTATAACTAATAACTCAAAATTTATTAAATCGAACGTATACATTGCGAGACAAAACTATATAATACTGTATAAACCATAACTTCTAACCCCATTCCATACTGTAATCCATACCGATCCGCGAAACAATCGACGCGTAACAGTATCAGGAATGGTAAGTATATATACACACACAATATATACATATAAAGATCTCAGATTTTGATGGTAATAGACATACGTACTCCAAGTCTTCTCATTTATTTCTCATCTCTGGCTCTTCTCTCCCTTTTTGTGTAATATAAACCGTGTTTCTTGGGATCTCATTGTGCTATTCTCTCTCTCTCCCTCTATTCACACCCCTTTTCCTTGTTTTTTTCATTTTTGTGCTTCAGTCTTCTCTGTTTTTTGGGTCTACATTGGAGTTTGATCTGTTTTGTGATCTGGGTATGCTTTGTTTTGCTGTTTGGTGCCGCAAGTTGTGAACTTTTGGTGATTTTTGGTGGTTTTGTATGTGAAAAGTTGGAGATTGCTTGGTGGGGTGTTCAAGATTTGATCTTTTGAGGCTTCTGTGTTGTTATAGATACAGATTTTTCAAGAGGTAAGGCTTATGAATTTTTTGGGTTGAATTGTGGAATAGAAGTGTAATTATATGGTTTAATTTAATGTTTTCATTGTTAATTTTGGTTAAAGATCTGTTTTTTATTATGTAATTATGTTGAGTTATTTATCTTGTGTGTTAGAAAAGTGAAAATATTATGATTAGTTTGATATAATTTGTTGTTGTGCTTTTTGAATTTGAGTTAACTAAGAAAAGTTGTTTTTTTCTTGATTTGAAACTTTAGGTACTTGAAGCTGAGGGTTAAATTTGTTGATTTAGCAATTAAGGGAAAGGGGTGATCAAATTTGTAGCAGGTTTTCGTAGTCGTCTGTGACGGATCCTTCAACTGAATATAGGTGGTGTGACTGTATAGCTGGTCTGGATTGTATATTCAATATTATCAGGGCCCTAAGGATGGGGTCCTGCTTATCTACTGAAAGCAGGAGCCCTATCCCTAATTCCCCAGGGGTCAGAAAAAGGAAGAATTCCAATAAAAAACTTGGGTCAAGAAATTCTTCCTTTGAATCTAAGAGGGAAGAACAGCTTCATCGGATTCCGGGAAAGATGTTCTTGAATGGCTCCAGTGATGTTGCTTCAATGTTTACACAACAAGGCAAGAAAGGGACTAATCAAGATGCCATGATTGTGTGGGAGGTTAGCTGTTTTGACACTCTTAATATTATAGTTTTAAGCATTAAATTATTTATTATAATACTTAGCTTCGAGTACATTTCATTGGTACTTTTGGCGGGTATCATCTGAAATCTTGATGGGCAGGTGCATATTTTGGCCCCCCTACAAAGTTATGAATATGTTAACCAAGTCCTGTTATATAAACAGTGTGTAAAGTTTCTATCTGTAAAATTGTATACTGTTACTCATGAATTCAATCATGATTCATTTTTCAGTTTATGATTACACATGACTATTACAGTGACATATTATAGCCCTGCTTTTGTATGTATTGCTAAGCATAAAATGTAGCTGTGGGAGTCACTTAAGGGTAGTTCTGACAAAATGAATAAGCTATGGCTGACAAGTTATATTAGGTCTGGGATCATACTCATACTAATCTTTGACAGACTTTATTTGTAAATGCTGAAATCACATATCCATGTTGAATGCAAAAGTGCTGCGCAATAGTTTGTGTGCTTAGAATTGTGAGAGCATTTTCATTATTATCTCAAGACTGCATTTGACTAATTAAAAATGGATTTGCTTTCAGAACTTTGCATCGAGAACAGACACAATATTTTGTGGTGTTTTTGATGGACATGGACCATACGGTCACATGGTTGCTAAGAGAGTCAGAGATTCTCTCCCATTGAAACTGAGTGCACACTGGGATGTTAATACAAAAAGTGAGGATGTTCTTAGAGAGATTAATCTTAATGGTACTGGTGGCTTGAACTCTGAAAGCACCTCCATTTTGAATGCTGATGAAGAATCAAGGGCATCTGTCAATGTTGAAGAAACTGAAAAGCACACAAATATGTTGCAAACCCTGAGGGAGTCCTTTCTCAAAGCTTATAGAGTCATGGATAGAGAACTGAAGATGTACACAACCATTGATTGCTTCTGCAGTGGAACAACAGCTGTAACCCTGATTAAGCAGGTCCCAGACTGAATTCAATTGAAATTGGTTCCCTCTAAACTATATGAAATTCATTCTCAACATGAATTTGTTTATGGTTTCTTGTAGGGCCAAGATCTTGTGATTAGTAATGTAGGAGACTCCAGAGCTGTAATGGGTACAAGAGATAACGATGATCATCTTACTGCAATACAGCTGACTGTAGATTTGAAACCAAATCTTCCAGGTAATTTTAGGCCTCTTTTTGTATATGTGGTTTCCCATGCTCCTTCAAATTTGATACAAAATTATTTTCCTGAATTTTTATAGTTGGGGTTGTGTAAGGGAAATATGGATGTTCTATAAGGAAAGGAAGTGAAAATTATAAAATGAAATATAAAAATAAAGATGGGGTTAAGTTTATATATTTGTTTCAATACTATACTGGTTTTTGTACTAATAGACACATCCGAAGAAATCATTGGTATATAGGAAATAATTTGTAGGTCCTTGGATTGCCTATTGTTTTCTGGACAGTGATCTTGAATTTCAACAAAACTTGATGATCAAAAAAACCCAAGACCTCATCTTTGTTTGTTGGCTAATCTATGGTACTGAATTCTAGGTATTAATGATGAGAAAAAAATGATTTTTATTTTGACAACATTATGCAAGCCAGGCAATTTTGGCAGATAGTGTTTGAACATGCAGGTCCACATGATCCCATGAATTAGAGATAAAATCAAAAGGTAAGATCTCTAGATGATAGTAGGAAAGACAGCTAAGATGTTTTGTCCTATATTTGCAGCCCCAAAAAACAAAAGATAAGTATTAGGCTCATAAGGACATGTGCTTATCTGACCTTTTTAATATAAGATTGAACCTCATTATCCGGTAACCACCAATTTTCCTTGAGCTCAATCAGACATTGACAATTATATAGGTGAATCTAAAAGGATACTATTGAAAAGTTTAAAGTGTCTAATACATATTTGTTTAAATTAACAGCGGAAGCAGAGAGGATTCGTAAATGTAAGGGACGAGTTTTTGCTCTTCGGGATGAACCTGAGGTTGCCAGGGTTTGGTTGCCTAACAATGACTCTCCTGGCCTTGCCATGGCCCGTGCTTTTGGGGATTTCTGCCTTAAAGATTTTGGTCTAATATCTGTGCCTGAAATTTCTCATCGTCGCCTCACTGAAAAGGACGAGTTTGTAGTGCTGGCAACAGATGGGGTATGGGTTATTTTCTTAGGACAATTTCTCATGATGTATGTATCTTCCTCTTAAACTTCTGTTTCTTTTTTACAACAGATTTGGGATGTTCTCTCAAACAAGGAGGTCGTAGGCATTGTTGCTGCAGCGCCAGCACGTTCCTATGCTGCTAGAGCATTAGTTGAGACGGCAGTTCGAGCTTGGAAGAGCAAATACCCCACCTCTAAAGTTGATGACTGTGCAGTGGTTTGCCTCTTCTTCAACTCCAATGATTTATCTTCTGCTTCTGTCATTGAATCAAATGAGAAGATAGTGCCAGTGGAAGAGCACGTTTTAGAAAATAATATAAAGGATTTTTCCGGGAATGTAAGAAATGGAGAGGAGAAACTTGGTGAAGAATATAAAGAGGAAGAAGTTGAAGCCGACGAAGACGATCCCTTACTATATGCAGACCCAGAGAAAGACTGGTCTGCCCTTGAAGGGGTTTCTAGGGTAAACACATTACTGACACTGCCAAGGTTCACACCTGGAAAAGAAGACAAGGCAGCTGCTGGAGAAGCAAAGGCTTACAAATGAGTAAGCGCGAAAGGTCCATTTAAAATTTTAGAGCACTCCTTATTTTTTTTCATTCTCGGTAAATGTTTGCGATTAAGTCTCTGTTCATGGTTTCTTTTTTCTTACAAATGAAAAATAAACGAAAAAAGGGTCCTATTGTCATTGATATTTATTCTGGACCGGAGAGGTGGGCCCGGCTATATTAGAGTGTCTGGGAATTATCTTTTCTCTCTCTAGTGTGGGTAGAATTGGAATTTTGTAAACTCCAACTCTCCGTGTATTGTTTATTTTTTTCCGAAATGTGTGAAAAATATGTTGATTATTGTTTGATGTTGATAATTAGTTTGTGGTCATGCAGTCTCTTTCAGCTGCTAGTTGCATAATCATTTGATCTTCCTCTTTTCCCCATCTCTTGGGCCTCTTTTTTTGTGGTTTCATTCATTTTCAGTGTCAAATTCAGCATGTTTCATGTGGTCTTGATTATTTTCAAGGTCTCCTAATCTCGGAATATTTAATAAATTCCTCCCCTCCCCCAGTTCTTGCCCAGCACAAATACTCTATTATTGTCACAATTGCGGGTGTATTTATTCTTAAGATAATTTCAAAGTTTTAATTTTAGCATTTTTTTATCTTTTAATGTCATGACATTTTTACATAGAATAGTGTCATTGTCATTCCTCAGTTTCTACTTGGTTTCTTAAAATAAATTTAGGAAGATCCTTTTACAAAATAAGGCTGGTATGAACCTTTCCCAAGACTAATTGGAATTTATATTTTTTATGTTTTTTTGCAATGAAATCAGGCTGATGATTAAATCGAAAAAGTAAAATATTAAAATAGTTTTGTTTTTTTGGGTAACTAAGTCTAGCTAAAACAAATTCATAATAGCTGTTATAATACAATTTTTTTTGTCAGAACGAGTACGGTGATTATTACGAATAAAGTACAATCGGAAATCCGATGCATGTAAATTTTTGATATTCGGATCATACCCTAAAAAATAATTTTTGACCAATCGATTTGTAATTTTTCGAAAATCATACTGTTTTCGTGCACTTACAAAGTCACATGTATACTGCATTATACCTTTTTGTTCCCCTATCATCTTCCAGGCCAACCCGTGAGCTATATTATGAAAACTTTTGCCCTACAAAGAAGCCTGCCTTGTGTATTTATCATACTTCCACAGCTTTCAGTTGTGGAGGCCTCGATTATAGTAAAGTTTTCGGTTTAGATTTAATACACATGCTAATATACGTTGGATCAATCCATCCAAATTTTTTTAGAGATCGGTCGGTTAACCTGTCAATACCAAGATATTTGAAGTTTGTAGGAAGGGGAAGATTTAGATCCGGTAAATTTGTATACGACACAAAAAATATAGTATTTGTATTTATATTTTAAGCACGCGATCATATTTAGTGTCGTATTTGAATTTAATATTTGGGTATGACATAATTAATTAAATAAATAATAATTTAAAAAATTTAAATTAATATGTTTAATAAGTAATGTATATATAATTTGATGTTTATGTTAGAAATTTATAAATAAAATTAATATAATATCAATTAATATATATAAATTAATTAATCATCAATATTTAAAATTAATAAAAATATATATTAATATTTAACTTTTTTCTGTTTCATGGCATTGAAATTTCGAGATATAATTGTATGTGTTTAAAATTTGAGGTCGACGGATATAATCATACATGATTATATAGAATAAAATGATTACGTGGAATAATCAAATCAATGTTTAAATTTCTCACCGGCCATAGTGAGTGAGACTACCTTCCCATCAATATACAATCACTGACAAATCTAACAATAATAATGTTCCGAAAGTGTGGGCTTCCCTGTCCTCACGACAGTCAATTTTACTTGAATGCTAATTAAAACCACCCATCCAATCAAGCTCGTGTCTGGACCAACATACAATCAACCATACATGTTTTTCTTGGACATCAATCAATAGAAACTTGTTACAATAATATAAGATCATGATAAGTTAGTCTTTTAACCCTTCAGTCTCAGTCTCTTAACACTTTGAGGTTACAGAAAAACTGTTAACTTAACATGGTATCAGAGTTCCGGGCGGTTCGACTCTCTGTCACCCCTAATATTCTCATAATGTATTATGGAGTGAGGGGAATGACAAACTTTGTTTTTTTTTTTTTTTTTTTTGTGTGGATGATTGATCCGTGGTACTATTGATTCAAAGTTTAAATACGATGGTCCAGCTTCACTCGAATCGATACTAGTTTGAGATCAAAGAGTACAATATGTAGCCGATTATTTTAGATTGGACCATAGAAGTCGGACTAGACCATATATCGGCAGCAAAAATTTCATATAGGTTGCATGTGGAAGTCGCTTGGTTCAAAAATTTGGTTCAGTGATATTTGGAACTTAATACGTGACAGGATTATTGAAATAACTATAATAGAGTTTCTCTTATTAGTATTATTTTATATCGGTTATGACTTGTGAAAAAAATAGTTCTCGCCCCAACAAACAATTCTGGTCTAGCCAGTTTTGACCATGTTATACCAGTATATTATCAAATACGGAGTAGATTGACAAGATGTCACATATCAAGAAAATTGGAAACCAGTAGTTATGTGCACACCATCCAACTACTGGTGGTGACCACTGAGAATGAAGTGCACAGGACCACCCTTCATCTATGCATTGAGTTGAGTCCACACTTTTCCTTCATTTCATATTGCATGATTTATCCTAAAATGGAAAACATCGAAGAAATTTCTCGAAAATCAGGGTAAAACAATAAGTTATAGTTCAGCGTTATGTATACTTTTAGATGATCACCATTGTCGATTAGACAATTCATCAGTTTCGAAATCCATCAGTTCTACCATCCTGCACTATTGGAAAATTCACTGCTAAAAGTTTAAGAAATAGTATATATTTTACCAAGGATTTATATTTTAACACAATCTGTTATATTCTAACTTTATAACACATTAACACATTTATAAAATGTGATGATATTAGATATTGATAATGATGTTGCTTGATTCCATTATTGTTTCCTTTTTTCTTTTTGGAATTTTCCAAGATTTTGGATTACATAAAATTGACAAGAATGAAGAATGTGGTTTTGGGCAATGTTAATGGGCACTATCATTATAATCGTTTTCCTGCCAACCAACGGCTATAAAAGTCCAAGGATTCTTGTGGCTTGTACTCCGGCACAGTGTGCCCTGACCCCTGCACAAAGTGATGAACAGAACACACATCAGATCGTGAAACGCGTGTGCAGTTCCATTAGTAACAGCGTCTAAACGAGTACTTTTTAACTTTAAATGAAATTTGAATGCAGAATTGTAAAAAGTTCTAAAAAAGCTTTTTAGTTTCTGGAATTGCTGGTGTTCTTTATTATGCGTTCAAGTGTGTGCAGAATTCATTTGTAAAATCTCGTAGCTTTTAGTCTTAACCGCTTCTATATATTATAGTTTCTGGGATCACATATCAGAAGTTTCAGAAGCTTTTCTGATGAAAATCGTGTACTTGTCCGTTTTCTGTAGCCTATATGATACCCTTGTTCTCTTTGTAACAAGGGGATGAGAGTTCAAGCCTTAATTAATGTAGACATGAGTTCGTGAGTATTTAATTTTGCAGTTGACATTTTCCGTAGATAAGCAAAAAAGTGTGCTTTTGTATACCTTTATAGTTAGAAAAGTGAAACTGTTTGCATATCCTTTTGTGTACCTGCAGAACCAAAACTTTTGTCACTACTGGAATTGTAATTGTTGCATTCGAATTCTTCATTTTTTAAACAAAAGTGTTGCATAATGTCATGCCAAATATGATTCCAAACGAGTGCATTGGGAAAGATACATAACATACCCGGCAACTTGTCCTTTAGATAGCCATGGCCTCCATCGATCAACAATCTTGTATCCAAGTGAACTGGTCCATGCTTGGCTTCCAGTAAATGGCACGCACATATCATGGTCTCCACTGGAATATATATTGTCATTTGTCAATACGTACGTACATAATATTGGTTAACATCGAAAACTAGGCATTAATAAATGAAAATAAATGAAGCAGTTGAAGCCGGCCACAATAATTTGCTCTGATTGTTTCAGTAGTTAACTGCGATTATGTAGGAATTCCAGCAATTCTAGGCTGCCAGACCTTGAACCCAACACCCATTTATTGGTTACAAAGTGTGATACATAAAGTTACTAATCGTTATATGCTTGTGTCTAAAAAAAGAGCTTAAATGGAACAAACATTTAAGAGCTAAAGCGACAGTAACCACATCGTAGTCCAGTATATCTCCGTATCCTCTTGTTAGTGATAGTTTGAGGGTTCAACAACAGGTTAAGGTTTGCATGAGTGAACATATTGAAGTCACTACAGGTGACCATTACCCAAAAAAGAAGAAAATAGTAAAGTACGAAATATATATACTTTCCAGAATGCAAACAATATAACTTAATGAGTTTCCTACGTAAAATAGAATTGTATTTAAAGGCGAACAATATAATTGAAAATTCATTCCCGCCCTTCCCCTGTTTACATAGACAAACAGAATTTAAAGTGTCTACTTGTACCTGTAAATAAGAGCCCGATATCCCTGTCTTGTAAGGTTTTTGTGGTGGGGAATCATGCTTCCAGCATCATGGATGTAATATAAGTTACCAGTGCATAAGTCCCATGGTCCAGCTTGCTACATTTATTTTTTCAGTAATGTTAAGATAATCGACACATTACAACCGCAGATCAACAAGACTGGACCATGCAAATTTATACTCCTGAATTTTGTGTATAAAATACTGTTTTGCAGCCTGTCATAAATCTAATTATCAAAGATAAATGCAAATAAGTAGATAACATACTGGACTAGCATGGATTGCTTTTCTAACTGCATCATTGTTTAGCCATGTAGTTGCCACCTCATCATTCTGCACAAGCAAATTTCAACCGTTACACGAATAAAGAAAAGATCGATTGTTTTTCTCTTAGATTCAATTTAATTGAGGAAGGCCGTGCTTGGCTGTCAAGGGTCTACTTGCTATCTGTTAAGTCACAAATTTAAATATGAAATACGGTCTCTTTATTTAAAAAATAAAGCTGCCTCTTTACGAAAAATTAAGGCCAAGGTCTCATCCAAGGGACCTTTCACCAGCCTACGTCGGAAGCCTTGTGCACTTTTACAACCTATTATTTGATTCAATTTTGATGAACTAGTATACTTTGTTTTCGCTTTTGTAACTATTAAAGTAATATAAACTTTTATGTTGTTTTCAAGCTTAAAATTTTAGGCCAGTTGTAAATTTACCTACAAATTACACAAAAACATATGGGAAACTATGAACTTACAATGCATGGAACTCCAACTGCATTTGATTGCGCCAATATTTGGGGCCATGATGGAATAAGTCCATCCCTAACTGGTGCACGAAAAGGCCATGCTCGCCCATAAATTCTTTTCCTCACTGTAAGTGGACGATCTGTCAGTCCTAATTGTTTGAAGCTTACTGGCACGCTTGAATTTTTTGCTGTATCCATTGTCTTGGGACTATGGTAGCATGGCTCAAGAATGTCATATATGTTTAAACCTTCAATAGCCTACAAAAAAGGGGAACGAAATAAATTAAACTAGCATTGGAAAACAAAATCTTCAAATACGTTATACAAACCTTGCAAAACAAAATTAACATTTAAAGCTCAGAAGAAAAAAGAATACTGACATGATCGATGTTGTCAAGAGCTTGATAGCATTTCTCACCACTTGGATCATAGTAATTGTCTTTGCAGGTGCTCTTAGCTTCCTGAAAGAGATTAAAAGAAGAATAAAACAAAAGGAAACGAAAATATTGTTGATGAACAATAATAGTACCAAATTTTGAAGCTAAAATCTCAATTTAATAGCACAAGTATTCAAGCAGAAGAGACACTAAATTAGTCATTAGTCTTGCACTCAATTCCACACTATTTTTAAACGTTTACTACTGTCACAAAAGAGCATATGTAAGTTCATAGAGATGATGTCTAAACGAACATTGAACACTTATACTCCTGTGAAATGGAGTAGTGATCTATATATTTTACAGGGGATCGAATTTAATTATTCTGGAAAATCCCAGGTGTATGAATATACCTCGAACATATTGTCGGAGATGAGGCCCATTCCATGTGCAAATGGAACAAGAGCATTGCCATCAAATTTCTGGTCTGTCACTGCATTTCCAACCATATAGCCCTGCATTTCTCAATTTTGAAGTTGATAAAAACGGCTTAGCTTACTAATCTGGTTATTGCAGTCAATATAAAATAAATAAAAAGCAATATCTACCTTGAAATTTATAACAGGCTTTACAGCTTTCTTAATTCCTGAAACATAACGCAATTAATTACTTCATTGTTAACTCAGAAGTTTTAGAGCAAGTAAAACAGTATGCCATACCTTGTACCACATTTGAAGCTAACGTTGGAACGTAAACCCCAGCATACGACTCACCAGCAATGTAAAATGGATTATTTTTGAACTCCGGGAATTGCTCAAACCACTGATTTCAAAATTTAATTATAATTATGGTAGGAATTTAAATTTCATATTCTTGACTTGGGTACGTAAAGTATTAACTTCTTTCGAGACAGTTCTATGTAGTTGAGAACACATTCTTCTCGTTGTTATAGTCAAATGAACGATATCGACTCAGAATACAAACCTTAAGTAAAAATTTATGAGCGTCTTTAGCTGTTTGGATGTCCCCTGTTTGGTAAGCAGATATGTTGTCTGAGTAGGAGAAGCCAACACCAGCAGGTGAATCCAAATAGATGACACTTGAAACCTGTACATGTTTTTATTGTTTAATTTGTTGTAAATTAAAATCAAGTTCTCTAAAAAAGAAAATTAAAGAGACTAAACTTCAGACTAAAAGATGATATGATTAATACTGTAAAAGTAACACCTTGGACCAGCTATATGGATTTAAATGCAAAGTAGGCAGGCCTCCTTTTCCAGCTTCAAAATTGAAGGGACCTGCAAATAGTAATGTAATATAATTAACCTCATCTAGTCCTATATATTCTTGAATCCAATAGCTAATATCGTTTCATACAAAACAAACACGTTTTCTCAATCTACAAGTCAGAAAAAAGGGACCTAAGTGGATTTAGAAGCGTGTGTATGATTATCGGAACTTTCTCCAAACTCTGCTCATGCGGTAGACTTGTACATTATATATTCTACAGAAGTAAATTTTCATGTATAACATAAACACAGAGGATGCCATGTTGATCTTCCTTTATGGCCAGCGACCAGGGGTGGGTGCAACACATGACTCTGTGACCTTTAATGGTGAAACGAACTATGTAGCCTAAAAGTGACACTTATTTATTACTTGGTCCTCTTACCCCAAATGCTCCTCACAAATCATTTCCAATTATTTTTAGCTTTTTTAGCATGTTAATATGTACATATCCAAGTCCCCCACCCCCACCCCATGTGTACTTTACTTCCCTTGACTATCCCCATTCCCCACCTCTTCTCCATTGACATACTCTGTCAAAGTTTTTAAATTCTAACAAGGTGGGATCATCCAAATACATGAAACAGATTCAGGGTTTTTATTTTCTGTCTTATACAAGGAGTGTGTAAGATTTAGTAAGTTTATAAGATCCAAAATTTGAGTGGAACTTTTCAACATGCTGTTATAACCGTCTACTTAAAAGTATCCTTAACAAATAACAACCCAATTGGCCAAATGTACAATATATGTCACTGCTGTTAACACATGCATATTTAGCAGTTTGTATATGGATATATGTAGAACCGGTGAGAACAATTGTTCTGCACTCTTAAAAATCTAAAAAAATAACCGAACAATATAACCATAAATTTATTATAAAATTTTCTTTCTTGGCTCTGTTATGTTATGTCGAATTTTCAATGTATGTGCTTATGTAAAAAACTAGTTGGTTGACAGAATCTCCCCAGAGAATGTAAAGTAAAGAGTACAAAAAGGTAAGAAACAGAGTATCTGGAATAGAAACCCAGTATTCAAAGTTAATGATAAGGTTAGAATATACTACCAAACATGCACCCCCACGATTTATTTATACACACATTAATTAATATAGAGATGTAGTACCATGTTCATAGACAAAGCCATCAAAGCTTGAGCAACCTGGTCCACCATTGAGCCACAACACAACAGGATCCTCTGATGCATTCCTTTCTGATGTAACAAAGTAATAGTAGAGGTTCTTCTCTGGTTTCACTCCTAATGTCACATATCTGTCCATTCATGATCCAACATGTTAAAATTATTTATACATAAAACCCGAGAATTATCTCCGAATGGATACTACTCTATAAACTTATAAGCTTTACTCGAAAAAATTCGAAATAATACATGGATGTATAACAATGTATCACATACCCTGCATAGTGGTTTGATGGGAAGGAACCAACGAAGCCAGGGAGACTCTGTACATGAGAGCCTCTTGGAGCTGCTCTAACATGGTGATGATCGACTAAGAAAAGTGATAATACAGTAAAAAATATGAATTTCTTCATTGAATAGCTCAACAAATTCAACTCTACTATTCTTTTTTCTTTCAATATATTCCTCCTCAAAAATAAATATATGACAAGCATATCACGAAAATTCAGCATGAAAATCAAGAAATATCATACGAAAACGGAAGTAAAAAATTTATGTATTTATTTGAGGAAAGTGAAACCTTATATATGGAAAGAAAGAGAACATATCATATCATATGATATAGTAGGAGTTTGGTATATAGTAGATAGGAAGGAAATAAATAGCGGGAAGAAAAAAAAAAGGGGTGTTAGGACTGTATGTCATAATTTGAGGAGAAAATGACCTAAATGGCACACCCCAAAAAATGACCCTAAATAGCACTCCAAAACGCTATATCGTGTAGGGTTTTGAAAAAAAAAAATCTCCCCAAAACGCTACTTTTAAGTTGCGTTTTGAGCCCAGAACCCAAAATAAAGTAGTGTTTTTCCCTGAAAAAAATTAAAATAAGTGCAAAACGCTACACGAAGTAACGTTTTTCCCCGAAAAAAATTTTAAAAAATTAAAAAAAGTGCAAAACGCTACACGAAGTAGCGTTTTCACCCTTTTCCAGCACGCCACACTATGTAGCGTTTTGGAGTGCTATTTAGGGTCATTGTTACGAGTTGTGCCATTTATGACATTTTCTTCCCAAATTGTGACATATAGGACCTTTTCTAAAAAAAAGTAGGGAATAATTAAGTTGACAAAAAGATAGAAATTGACAAATATGTGAAAGCAATTGGTAACATAATTATATAAATTTTTAGCTATTAAAAATATATTTATAAAAAATTATTAATTTGGGTCGGCTCTTATTGGATATATATGAAATTTAAGCATTAAAATAAAATGATTTGAACAAGAAATTTTATAATAATCATAGACAAGTATTAATTTGACTATAATCTTATCTTAGAGTGATATGTACGTTTATGGATATGTTAAAAAGAATAAGACACGGCGTACCTTTCAAGATTATAAGTAATTTCCAAATTTAGGGAATCTAATTAATTAATTAATTAATATTATTATGTGATTTGATTTCATGCAGCTGGTGATGAGTCAACTCGTTTGGTCACTTGGAAACCTAATTGATACTTTCTAAGTTTGTTTAGCTAGAAAAAAGAAGAAGCTTATATTGTCTTTATATTAAGATTCTAAATAACGAAATCTCGAAAATTATTTTCAAAGAAATAAGTACAAGTCGACTCTGACTCACTCCGAAATTTTTTATAACAGGTACTCATTTGTAAATTTATAAATCAAATTATTCAAAAAAATTATGTGCTTTAAATTAGGTTTCAAAATTAATTTTGGAATAATGAATGCGAAATAATTCGAGTCGTTATAAATTATAATGTGTTATTAATTTTAATTTTGTTTTTAAGCCAGTAAAATCGCTATGTATGGTTTCTAATATATACCCTCATTTACTGTATTAGAGCAAGTCCAAGAGTATCCTGATTTTTTAAACTCAAAAATAGGGAATATAACATAAAATACAACTCCAACCATATCGTAGTGATTCCCTAAATCAGTGAGATATTCTAAATTTTACTAGTCATGTCCTATTAATAAGGATCTCTAGGATATTCTAAATTCATTTCTCTTCATTTTCTCACATATTTTCTTTTTCTTTTTTTCTCTTTCCTCCTTTTTAAAACTAACTAGATTCAAATTTATTAATTATTATTATAATAATAGAAAATGAATATATGAATTATTATTGGAATTGACATGCAAAATAGATTACCTAAATAATTGGGATCCATTATTTTATAATATTTAAAATTAATATTTATAATATTAATTAAAACATTAGCTTAATGAACTGATTACATACGCTGTTTCTTAATTAAGATTAGTTTCATATTAATGCCGAAGCAGTTGCAGATCTCGAGTGTAAGAAATACGGAGTAATATTCCACAAGACTAGGCATCTTATGTGGGGTTACTTTACATCAAGAATATCGTTATTTTCTTTTTCAGAAAAGCTGCCCCCAGCTACTTTTAACTTGTTAGCAGTGTTGTCAAACGTACGGGCCGGGCAACCTGGTTTGGCACACGGCAGGTGGGTAAAGGCGAGCCGTGCCGAGTCAGAGCAACTGTGATTCGTATATAGCTCGGCGGATTGCCGGGTTAGACAAGTTTTGTTTTTTTTTAAAATTTTTATTCAATTTAATGTTGTTGGTCTGCTGTACTTTCTGTTATGTTTCTTATGATTGTTTGATGGTTGCAGTCAGTCATGTCGAGTCAGGGTGCCGAACGGGTTTGGCGAGCCACCTAACTTACACTTTAATATATATTGAATACGGTTTATTTTTTTAAAAAAAATATGTTTACTCTTTTTTTCATATGTACATATTTTTATTGAAAATAAATAAAAATTTAAGGTTGGGTTTTATTTCATTTTTTAAAAATAAATAAATACTTATTTTATACGAATATTTTTACTAAAAAATATACTCTTACTAAAAAAAAATTACTCTAACATGGGATGCAGATTCGGCCCTGAGACCAAGCCATTTATGCTCTTGAATCAGGGTACCGTAAAAAATAAAATTTTAGGGACACATTTTTTCATTTTTTATTATAACATTAAGGGCACAAAAGAAAAAATTAGGCACAAATATATGAAAAACTCCTGAATAATTTTGCTAACAAAGTTATTAGAAAAATAATTTTTCAGAAATAATAAATTATATATATTTAATTTTTAAATCAAATATATAATTTTGAATAACTTGGGGTTTCTGTTTTTCACGATCGGCCCATATGGATGGTTGGCTATATTTGTAGAATGAGTGAGATTCGCTATAATCTTTCACCTCATCACTTTGTCATTTTTAATTAATATTGCTAGATTTATAGTGTTTCATCTCATATTTTCTCTTATATTAATAATGATAAAATATTATTTTTAAATTATAGTCGACAATTATAGATAACACCATTGGTATGAAAACACTTATTCATTTTTTATAATATAACTAAGTATTATTTTATATTAGTTTAACCAATGGTTATACATAATATGATTGAAGATGCTCTTATTACTCTGCTAATTGAATGATTGTTCTAACTTAAGTATGCAACAAAAATTATATATTTGTAAAAACATTTATTTTAGTCCAACAACAACCATTTATATTATTTAAATTGTAATATAGTCTTTAATTAATAAAAATCTAAATTATATATATGAGATAAATGAACAACAAACTATACCATAAGACTCCGTTGAATTATAAATTCTATCAATCGAAATATAAATTTAGTTGAAATAGCGGTAATAGACTGTTCTTTTTATTTCAAAATTATTCAAAATTTAATAAAAAAACAGGTATATGTTTTTGAATAAATTAAAAAAAATAATTAAAAGTAGACATATTCTTTTTTTATAAAAAGTAGACATATTTTTTGTTGAATTTATATACTTGATACAGTTGTATTTCGCATAATACTCACGTGTATATTCTTTTTCAAGTTTCCCATAATGTATATCCTATGTAATTATATACCCTAGTACTTTATACAATGGTGGGTGTTCGTTCGTATATCAATTAATGTTAAAAGTTGATTTATATTATAGTGGGTTTGCTCATATTTAAGTTACAGCATGTTAAACAGTATGAGTGTTGCAGAGGGGGGAGGGGGGAGTTGAATGCAACTTGATAATTTATCACTAATATTGCTAACAACAAAACAAGTAGTAATAATATAAAGTGAAAAATTCAAACAACAATAAGCTAACAAATGAAGAAAGGTGTTTAACTTTAAAAATTAATTTTATTAATTTTTGTTTTGCTACAACTGAGTGGAAGATGTTTCCAGCTTCAATATATACAATAACAAATAACATGCTAATGTTTCTATGCTTGAGAAAAGTTAAGCTCATTTGTCTGTCTCTCTCTACACTCCCACACATGTAAAGTGTCTGTGAGATATGTATATTTGTACTGAAAAACATATCTCACTTATAAGTGTACTTTCCCTTATTTCCAGGACAAAGCTTGAAATAGAAACTTCACTTTTTCTATTCAAATTTGTCTTCATTCCATTTGTAGATAAAGTTGCTCTAAGATGTACTGATATCCTTGACTCCTTGAACAAGATTTATCTTTTTGCTTGCCTTTTCCCAAGTTACAGTAGTAGACTTGACAGACTAGATAGAATTGTCAAGATCAATATTTTAATTTCACTACCTAATCTGCTACTTGAAACAGACTGTCAGCTTTACCAAAAGTTTACTGTCAACCTTTAGTTTTTCTTTGGTGACAACATCTTTGACTCCGCATACTTTACTGTCAAACTTGACAGTCTTCTAAAACATGCTGTCGTCCAAAGCTACTGTCAACTATCCCCGCCAATGTTGTTGTCAACTATTTCTGCCAAAGTTGATGTCAGTAAAACTTGTTGTTTTCGATTCTTCAATCTCCGTCAAGTTTACTATCAAGGGAATAGTTGTTATCAGTAATATTTGTTGTTTTTGATTCTTTAATCTCTGCCAAGTTTACTGTCAAGAGAATAGTTGCCGTCAGTAATACTTGTTGTCTTTGATTCTTCAATCTTCGCCAAGTTTACTGTCAAAGAAATAGTTACTGTCAACTATCTCTGCCAAAGTTGTTGTCAGTAAAAATTGTTGTCTTCGATTCTTCAATATCTGTCAAGTTTACTGTCAAGGGAATAGTTGCTGTTGTCTGTTCCAAATGTGCTATCACTTGAATATGTTGTCGTAGGCTTCAGTTTGCAAAATGTTACTGTCAATGATTTGATCCATGTTGTGCATGAACACTTTGTGAACTTCTATTTCATAGATCATTTATTATATTTTTACAAGACAGTAACTATTGATACTTACTGTCACCTACTTGGTTTTAATACATACTGTTACAAGTGACAACTAAACATACTGTCAATATGCATATGACAATATATTTTACTTAGTTAATTTCTAATTAATCTAAGTATCTTATAGTTGATTACAATGTTAACATCACAATCCCTAACAATCTCCCCCAATTTGTTTTTATGAAAAATAAAGACAAATTCAAGGTGAATTGTATATGCTAACTCAACTAATAAAAAATGAAGTGTTTGTGCAGGAAAATATTCAAGAAATCTTACAAGTACAATTTATCTCAAACTAGGCTCCTCTAGACTGATCAAATCTTTAACTTCATCTTGAGCTCCATTTTCACTTCTTTTCAGTAGTCATCCTTCCATACAAACCTTCAAGTGCTTTCAATGCCTGCTTTTCTTCTTCTATCTTGGCATGCTCAAAAACACAATCTAAGACTAACTTCACCATTTTATAAGAAAGATCTTTCAAGTCTCTGTAGGTGTAATAGTTCTCAGTTGGTCCTTTGGATATACACATATATTTCATCCCAAACATGTCCTTGACAAATCTGTCTTTTGTAGAAGATAAAACATGCTTCACTCTGAGCTTGTCAATGGCTTCATCTTCTTATTCTCTAGACTCAATAATCTCCTAGACAATTTTTCTCAAGTCTCTTTCAACTTCTAAAGATGAGCCTGTAGTGAGTCTAAAAATTCTCCTCAAATTTTCATCCTTCTTTTTCTTGGCTTGAACTATCCTCTGAACATTTGACATGAAACTGCTCTCATCAGGATAATGATAGTCTTCCAACTGCTTCACCAACTTTTCAAGGAGCTCCAAATTCTTTTCTTGTAGAGATCTCATACTCCAAAACTCCTTGATTCTATTTTCATTTTCAAACATAACTCCATCTGAGTACGCTATAGTCTCAGTTTCATCAACATCATTGGAATCCAAGGGATGAGTTTTGAATGTTTTCATTAATTCCAAGAATTTTCTAATCAATATACCCCTGAACACTTGAGTTCTAATATCTAGACCCTTTGTGATTTGAAGCATCCTTTTCACCATAAAGTAATTGGCTTCCTTCAACTCATATCCCATGGCTTCAACTTCACCAGTGGCATAGTAGGCATTTATTCTGCTCAAGGAATTTAATTCAGTCCATTCAACAACAACTTTAGTAATTAATTCTGCCATTGACTCAGCAATGTTATTGATGGTGGGTCTCCTAACATCAAGACATTCTTCATGCATTGTCTCAGTAACCATCTTTCAAATCTTTCTGTTAGGCTTCCTGGTTGAATAAGGCTTAGGTCTTTCAGCCCTTGCCTTCCAGTGTTTCTTGGCTATAGAAATTTTCCCTGGCAGTAACTCTTCCCTTACTTCTTTTGACAGTGACTTAGAAGTTACTGTCAGTACAAGCTTGATAGTATGTTTCATGACAATAGGTTTTGCTTCTGTGACAATATGTTCACCCTTATCACTCCTGATAGCATCATTCTTGTCATTCTCAAAACCAAGTACTACCTATTTCAAAACCTTCCCTTCAATTCCCTCCTTATACTCCTTCTCATCCTTCTCCTTATCTTTATCCACCTTATTTCCAGTTCTAGAGGATCCTTCACCATTGTTATTGTGTTGGCTAAAACTACCTACACCTCCATCAGACTTTCCATCATCATTTCCATCCTTATTTCTCCCCATCCTTTCAACCCTCAATTTTTCAACTCTTTCAATCTCCTTCTTTAGAATTTTCACAACCTCCATCACCTTCTCATTTTGATTTATTTTGCAGAAGTACTCAAATGCTTCTCTCACCAATTTTAGCTTGTACTCACTGATTCTTTCAAGATTCATGAATCTGTACTTGCCATCATCTGAGAAACTATACCTAATGCTCAGAGGGTTGTAGGTGATTTCTGGAAGCTTCTCCTTAGGCCTTTCAACAGTCTCCTTCTTGTTCACCTTATCACCACCAAGCTCTATAGTAATCTCAGTAGCCACACTAGACAGTAATGCTAGTTAACTCCCCCCCTGAGATACAGTTTGTGTTTTCTCCTTCTCCTTTTCAGCTTCACCAACAAACACTTCACCAACAAACACTTCATCACCTCCACTTTTCTCCCCCTTAGTTGAGGTAGCAGCTGCAAGCTTGGAATTGAACTCTTCTAATTTTGTAAAGACATCCTTGAAGCCCTCAATCATCATATTTTCCAAATTTGACTTCTTGTTGATAAGCTTAAACCGGTTTTTGCCAACTGTATCCAGGTTCTTTGACAATTTAGTAACTTTTTGAGAAAGGGATTTCAACCTTTCATCAGCTTGTTTTGAGGATTTTGAGGCTGTGGGGGTGCTCACACTCTCTGGTTTTTTCTGAGTGATTTCATCACTCATCGCCAACTCACTCTCAAGGCCTATTTCCTTAGATATTTGGGCTCCCACAATTTTTTTTATTTGGCCTTGCTCATGGCCCTATCTTTTTTCTTGTGATTTTCCCAACCCCTCATTTTTATGCTTAACTCTCTTTTCTTTTATCTCTTTTTTCTTTTCACACCCTTACTTATCCTAGGTGCAAAAGTTTGAGAAGGTACATCTTGCACAAAAGGTTTAGATGGTACCTTGATTAGTGTGGAAATAAGAGCAGAGTCATCATCATCATGCTGAGAAGTTGCAGCAATTGGAGAGTTACTGTCTGGAATGTGAATGTTGACAGCATCTTTGGCAACATCTGTTGTGAAGTTACTATCATAAGGGTTGACAACAACTTTATCATTAACAGCTATAGAGGCTGTGACATCAATCTCTTCCACCCTTTGAGTGGAAGGTTCATGTGGATTGCTATGATCAGTCTCATCCAATTATTTGAATAGTGCATCAACATTTTGTTCTTCAATTGGGGAAAAATGTGATCCACCATAATTGAATGAGCCGTGTTCCACATTTTCTAGCCCTATTGTGTGTATATCTCTAGTGGGGGCTCATGTTGAGTGTGTTCAACCTGTTATGCAGACTCTGTACAAGTTGTCATGGGAGACTGGTCAATTTCAATATATGCCTCTTGTTGAGAAGAGACATCCAGAGATGTGTTTTGATCCCTTTTATGAGATGTGTCCTTTTGAGAGGACGCACCCTGGCTAACAGAGGTTGATACCCTTGCCTTCTTTCTCCTAGGCTCACTAGGGCCCTCTGTGGGTTCTGTGATCACACTACCAACCTTATTTGCTGTATCTTGTGCAGTTTCACCACCTATCTGTGGAATGGTTTCTAACCTTGGGTTGGTGATTCCCCTCCTTTTAGGAGCCTGATCCTTTTGAGAGGAACCAGACCCTTGGCTAATAGATTTAGAGACTCTTGAAGGCCGGACTCCTTCAAATGGTTTGGAGTGTAGGTTAGGAATGATGAGGTCATCACTATTCTCATCACTCAATGAGAATACATTGCAGTCCCCAATAATTTTTAACTTCAAATCATTTATTGTTGAAAATGTAAAGTCGATGATAAACAAACTCAATTCAGTGTTAAGTGGTTTACTGGCTAACATAGAATGAGTATTTTTCTTTAGTGTTGGGGACTCCATGTATTGAATACTACCTTAATTAATTATGCCTATAATTGAGTTAATGATAAGCATAAAGAATCTAGGATACTAAATTATCAGTTTTCTGGTTTCCTTTTTGCCAAGTACCAGTTTGAACAAGGACATCAGGAGCTTTCCAACGTCAATTTTATAATTATGTACCAAAGAGTGCACAATCTTCCTGATGTAGGCTGGTATTTCATTCCAACCGCTGGTCTTGCTAGACATAGCCCTATTAACAACATCCATGATCATGCTCCACTCTTTATTCAAATACTTTCTGTACATTCCTCCAGATGGATACCATTCCTCAGAGTCTGTGCTTGTCTTGGGTCCTAAATATCCAATCATCTTGAAAAACTTAGCAAGTTATGAGTCACTTGCAGGCTCCTGAAAAACTGAGTCGTCTTCAGGTTCCACTTGGAGAGCAACATTGATACCAGAAGAGTCAATGGAATATGAGGCTCCATTGATCTCAAACTTGATGGAGATTGAGTCCTTCTCCCCCTCACAAATTGCAGAGGTCCACAACTGTGATAATCTTGGGATTTCCAACATGGGACTTTGGGTTAGAGCAAACGAGATGTACGAGTTATTCATGAAGCTAACAAATGGTTTGAAGGCTTCTCCAGCTTCACCCACTATAGCCATGGTGGTGAAGTTGGTTTGGGTAAGAGAGCAAATGATTTGGGGTCCAGACATGGTTAAGACTTTGAAGGTTTAGAAATGTAAAACAGTTTAGAGAAGAAGTTGTAGAGAAAATATAGGGTTTTTAGGGCGTTAGAGAATTAAGAGTTTAAGAGAGAAATAAAGTAAAGTAAAGAGTGAGAGAAATTTTAGTTGTGTATATATATGATGTGAAAAAAGAAACTGTCAAGAAGGAATTGTAATCGATTTTGACAATTGTCTTCTAGTTCCATTCCTTGACAGAAACCCCTGCGCTAGAACTGATACACAGTCTTAACAGTAACATTAGTGGTTAGAGAATATATAAAAGAAGTGAATAATTATAATATTTACTGTTGACAGTATGTTATGCGGGGATTTTAGAAAACTATACTGTCAATGTTGTTAGACAGTAAGTTTCACAAGGATTTGACAGTAAGTTTCAGTCCCGTATAATATGCTGTCAAGACTTCACCATCGTTTGACAGTAATTTCTACAGGATTCGACAGTAAGTTTCAGTTCCGCGTACTATACAGTATATTTATATTGATTTCACCCATATATGTTCTGTAGTCTTTGAAAATCAAGCGTAGTTGATTTTCCAATTTCCAATTTCCACCAAGTCATATGTTGCGCTTCTACAAGGGAATGAGAGTGTAGAGTTTAAGTTGCGCCAGTCACCTATGTTGCGCCAATCACCTATGTTGCGCCTGCACTCTGTATACCCTATGTAGGAACCACTTAAGGACTTAATTTAAATATCATATCTTACTTATATTGCACCTACACTCTTTTTATAGAGTGCAAACACCAAATATCTTTGCCTTGGGCCCTTGTTGCCTTAGAACATATTTCTGTCAAGTTATGTTGTGCCTACACTCTTGTTGCCTAGTGTACGCGCCACATAAATCAATTCCTAGTGGCCTTGTTGCCTTAGAATAATTCTATAACCTTATGTTACGCCTACACTCTTGTTATAGAGTGCAAGCGCCACATATCATTTCCATGTTCCTTAGAACATATTATTTTTAAGTTATGTTGCGCATACACTCTTGTTACCTAGTGTAGGCGCCACATAAATCAATACTCTTACTTAGAATATTTCCTTGAGGCTTGGTTGAGGTTATGTTGTTCTTGCACTCTTGTACCCTTGTGTAGGAACGACATAACATGTCAACTTGAAATGTTTTTTATGTGGCTTGATCAACTAATTTTCTTCTAATACAAGTGCACTGATCTGGTTCATAAACGACGAGCACTAAATTAAATCCTCTTGATTTTTATTCTTTTTCAGCTGATTAACCTTGACTTGTGAATTGCTTCTGATCACTGAAATCTTCTGACACCTATACTTAAATCATTACACTGTCTTTACTCTAAAATCTTCTGAACTCTTATTTGTTGTTGAGGCCTGAGCATATTAATGAACTTCTCTCACTGACGTTCAATAAGCCTTTCAACTTGAATGCTCTGCAATGATGTATGTATGATTCCTGTTTACATATCCTTTTGGATTCCTGTTTTATATATTAGTATTATTTGATTGTCTTTGATTCTTAGTTGAGTTATCGATACCACTATTATATATTACGTTACATTTTGCTTTACAATATCCCCCTATTTGGTTGTTAGAGCTCGACAAGCACTGTGAGAGGATAACTCAACTGATACTTACAAGAAAAAGTAAAGTGCAGAAAGACATGAAATAATATTAATTACATTCTGGATTGGATTATAAATTTCCAGATTTCTTTACAAGTACAAGAGAAGTTTGTTCCTCTATTCTGAACATAAAATTCTATGATCTTCTGCTTACTTGACTTGTATTGAGCTTCTTCTTTGATCTTGTCTCAGAGTAATGTTGTCTTAGCTCTTCTTTCTTTTCATCCAATCTCGCTTTTACCAAATCCCTCACTTCAACTTCAAGAGTGTTGACAGGAGGTGGATCTTCTAATCTTTTTAAAACTTCCCTGAGAAATGCAGTTGAATTTTTCTTTGAGATAGACTTGAAGGCTAGAGATTGTCTTTTAGAAAACACGAACACCGTTATTCTTTTTAGAAAGCCTTTCACTCTGGTAGTGTCATGCATAGACTCTTCTGCCAATTTCTCTACCAGGACATCTTGAATGATCCTCAAAGCCTTCTTATCTGATTTGATAGTGGATCTCTTTACCTTAGAAAAGACTTTTCTGATGATGTCAGAATTGTTCCTTTTCAACTTTGACAGTTCACTTCTCTTCTCCACTTCATCTTTTTTGTACAAGATGTACTTTGCTCTATTTGGTTCAGTTTGGATGCAAGGTTCAGAATATTTAACAATTTCAAGTTCTTCAGTGACATCCTACTTTCTAACATACACTGGATCCTGATAGTATCTGTTGTTTCTACTAGATATCTTCCTGACGTTTTGATAGCATTGTTCAACCTGAATGCATAGATCAACTCAGCAGCCTTAAGATCTTCTTCAGTTCTTTTCTTTTTGCTTCTGAGTCTTCCCTCTACATACTACATGAACATCACTTGACTTGATTCCAGACCTTCATCTGACAAAGTTAGATTGTGTAGAGTTGTTGCTTTATAGTACTTGACCACCGGAGGCTTCTCAAATGCTTTGACACCAATCTCAATAATCTTCTTCTCGATTTGATCTCTTAGTATCTCATTCGACTTATGTCCCCCAAAGATGATTTTCCTTTTCACCACATACAACTCCACTATATTCTTTTTTTTTAAAGCTCTTTATCGACAAGATTCTTGATACCAATGTTGTTTTATTGATATACATCTTTCAACCGGATTTCAGTGCACTTAATGACACACTTGTTATATCTTCTGATAGAGCAACATAGAATTCATGAACATCTTTAAATTTTTCCCTTATATCTCTGAACAGGTCAAGGACTTCTCTGTCTTTCTTCTTGCTAAGAGATAGCTCTTTCTTTTCTAGTAGACTCCTTGCTTCATCCCATTCAGGACCAGCTTTGGATTCAATATCCTTGATTCTATTTCTTCTTTCTACTGCATGTTGAAATCTTCTCCAATTTCTCTTCATCAATTCCTGAGCTTGAGCTATATCTTGAGTAACAACTTCATCCATACCAACTAGAAGACAATCATTATCAAATGCATACTCCTCGGCAAATTCCTCATCGACTTCAATACATGCTGCCTTTTCAGTATCCTCTATCTCATTCTCAGTAGAAATATCCATTGGTACATAGGGTTAAAAAATTTCACCTTCATCCAGTTGCCTTGCTCTAGGCTTGTAAAAGATATTCGTTTCCCCATGAGCTGTATATTCCATTATCATTTCAGCTCCAACTTTTTCTTGTTCTTGCTCTCTTCTCTCCCCCTCAGTTGGATTATCCTCCATTTCTTCCGGAGTTTTCTGAGCTGTAGAAGTTGATGGTTGAGTAGAAGAAGTTTTCTAAGCCAGCAGCTATTGCACTAAATCTTTAAGTTCTTTCATTTCGTTCCTCTGCTGCTCTTGCACTTCCAAGATCTTTCATAAAGAATAATGAATTTCAGTGACTTGGGCCTCTAGATTTAGAATCCTTTAGCTGTGTGTTGTGTATGCATTGTGTGGATTGTTTATTTGGTCAGTGGGTGTCTCACCGCTCACTGTTACTATTTGTTCTAGGCCCTCAACACTCACACTCGACTGATCAGGGTCAGGAAAATGAAGATCACTAAGGTTGACTATATCACTCATCTCATTCAAAGTATCATGATCTTCAGTAACTTCATGGAAATCCCTATCCCTTCTCTAGGTAGGTTGCCTCTCCGCCTGACCGCTTTGGGTGGGGAGAACTTCTTTTTCAGGAACTGGGATAATTAGACCCACTGTGGTCACCACTATGAATTCTGTAGTGAATGGTAGAGCTGAAGAATCCATGATGCCAGCTGAAGCTATTGAAAGCCTGACCTGTTCAGAGGCACCCTGAACAGGTTATACTACCGAAGCAGCAGATACTCTAAGTATAGAGTCAACATCCCTTTTATGGGTGTGTTGTCCCCCCGTCTGACCTGAAAATGTGAGGATGACCTCCTTTATAGATCACCACCTTAGGCAATGTAATGAGTGACAAGATAGAGCCTGTGGTGCCCCCAACACCTGTAAAGGTAATTCCACTTGAAGTGGTGCTTCTAGTGACATAACTACTCCATGAATGAAGACCTCTTCCCTTCTAAATGAGAGTTATCTTTCCACTTCACTGGATTGGGGAGGGAAAAAATCCTTACTAGGATCTAGAGATGTTATATTCAGGGTGTCACCGCATTTGACAATGTAATGAATGGCTCGTGAGAGTCAGTGATGCCCGCTACTGTCTGTGAAGACAGGTTCTGAATTGGATTTACCAAAACAGTACTGGCTACTGAAGTAGCTGATTGTGTTCCCATCTCTGATTCAATTCCCGTACCTTTCAGGAGTTGGTTAATTTCAGAATTGAGGTTATGAAGAAAATGAATGGTCTCTGAGATTGGAGAATCAAGTTCCTAACTCACAAATGCCTTGGGTTTAAAATCCATTTTACGAGGTTTTCGAGAAGGCAGAGCTGTAGGGGATATTTCAATAAATTTCTGATTCGGTAGGGAATCACCCCTATCATCTATATCAAGTATCCTTTTTCTGGTTTCAGGAGATATTGGTAGTGTTTGTTGATCTATGGAAGTGCTTAGAACTGGTTGGTCGCCAAGTTCATTGTCAGCTTCTAAAGCCACTGAGGGCTCATTTGTGTGCACTACCGTTTAAGGCACAGAGGTAGATATCATGACAAATTCATCGTGAAGAAAAGCAGAAAAGTCAAAATCCAAAAGTGTACCTTCTTCCATTTGTTCATCAGAAAGATTAGGAATGTACACATCAGTGTTTAGAATCTCTTCCATTATATTCTCAATAGCTACCTCTTCTGGTGCATTATCAGGGCTTTGCATATGTTGCTCTTGTTCAGGATCTGGTTCTTGGTCATTTTTTGACTCAGCTTCATCCATATTTTCATCCTCTTGTTCAGATCCTTGTTCTTCTTCATTTGATGCTTCATTTCTTCCAGAGTCATCTCTTTCCACATCTGATGGTTCAGCTTCAGTTTCCTCTTGAGAGTCTGCTTCTACTGAATCCTCATTTACTGAATCATCAGGTTCATATACTTGATCTTCTTCTTCTGCAACTTCTTCTTCAGTCTGTCTAAGAAGAGCAAAGTAATCTCAAATGGAATTAGTCATTGAAGCAGGAGTAAACCTGTTTGGATAGTCATCCTCATGTTGTAATAATAAGATTGTTCTATATTGAAGAGAGGGTGATTCTTTGTTAGAAAATAAACATCGATGCTGTCAGAGAATACCGGAACAGAGTTTATAATTGCTAACATCATCAGAGAATAGGAAACTGTTGGTCAGAGTTTACTCTATCAGAGAATAATAAATCAAAATTTACTCTATCAGAGAATGCTCTATCAGAAATTGACAACCGACAGAGTTTACAAATCAGAATTTAAGAAGGAAACATACAAATTAGAGTTTGATTTGGATAGTGAAGAAGGAATTCGAATGCAAGTCTAAATTACCTTATTGAAGCTATTATTTTCATTATCTATTTTGTAATAAGAATTTGTAACCGTGTCTATATAAATACAGACATAGGTTAACATTATTGTAACATTCAAGATATATCTTTCATAACCTTGTAGCTCTTGAGAACACAGATTTTCTTGAGAGAGTTCTTGTAGACTGTTTAATATCAATACAAAGTTGTACTTCTTTACATACTTGTGCTCATAATCGATTTACTTGATACTATTATATTCAACCCCTTCTATAATAGATTATCATCTAGGCAAACAATTGGTATCAGAGCATGCAGTTAAATTCAACTGAAAGATCATAAAAACATGTCTAGAAAAAAGTATGAAAGTATAAGAATTCTAATCTTAAAGAAAGCTGAGTAACCTACATGGAGGGTGAAGATGCTGATGTTCCTAGAAGCCACAAATCCTGATTATTTAGACAAAATTAATGAATGTGAGTATCTTCCAACCAAACTAGTGCCATCAATAATTGTAGAAGGAAGACAGGTTCCTGAATACTATACCTTGAAAGACAAAATGGAGTGGACCAATGAGGAAAAACTTGAAGTTCTCAAAGATGCAAAGGTAAGGAATATTCTGAATAGTAATTGTGATAAATCAACACTAGAACATGACAAGTAAATAATACTACGTCTACACAGAAATCAGGAAGAAATGAAGACAAGGCAGATACAGTGAATCAAGACATTAGAAGAAGTTTTGAAGTGTACTACAGGTCATTGAGAGAAGTAAATTAATATGTTCATACCTCAGTGAAGAATAAGGATTAAAGACTTTCAGGGTTTCAGAAGTGTTGAAGATTCAGTATAGAAGTGCCACTAGAAGATTTCAGTATAAAGGCATTGATTGAAGATAGACAGTGTTCGAAGCATAGGAATCTAAAAGAGTTGAAGACATGGTAAAGACAATGGTTAAAGAAGACAGCTGCAGTCTTAAAATTATACTCACTGAAAGAAGTTCATTTATATGTTCAAGCATCAGTAAAGAACAAAGAATGAAGTATTCAAGATTGTGGTAATAATGGAGTCATTGTCTAAGTACCAGAAAAGATTCCAGTGAAAGTACTATGTTTATCGACAGTCAGTATTCGAAGCAATGAAGTTGCTGCAAACTTAACAATATACGTAAGGATATAATACGAACTGGATCAAAGTTAGTCGTCTGTGAACCAGACCAGATGTACTAGGCGTCAGCAGTTTGTGAAAGGAATCTGAGTATTACCTATAGAAGAATTGTTAAGTTGAAAAACGTACTTGGAAAAAACGTTTATTTATTAAGGTACGAAACGTGATTTGTTGTGACTACAGTCAAACAGCTAAACAGCCAAATAGCTCAAAGGGTGCAGGGTGCAAAGTGTCACAACCTTGGTACGACAAGTGAAAGTTTCTGAACTGCAGTCGAAGAACGGAAATAGCTCTGGGTACAGGGTGTAATGTGACAAGACTTTGGTACAAGAAATGGAAGTTGGCAAACTTCAGTCAAAGAATAAATAGATGGTCAAAGTGCAGTAACCAAAGTACACATTGACCCTGGAAATGATTTACAGGCGCAACATAATGCCAATGAACAATTGAATATGTTAACTGGTTTATTATGCTACTACAAGGCATCATCAGTAGTAGGCGTAACAAATTACAGCAACCTACTTTATTGATTTAAAGTCTACACAAATAAAAAGAGGGCAATCACTCAATTAAAAGGAGTCGTCTTCTTCAACACAAAAATATGTAGAGAGCAGCCATGCCCGAAGCAAGAAGAAACAATTTATACACATCCATACCTTGCTCCCAGTCAGATATTAGGACCCGGTTCTTTAACGAAAAATGCTCAGGGCTCCTAGATATCACTTCCTATGGACTCAGTTTTTCCTTGTACTAATTTAGATATATTTGTATAGGAACTGAGCCTTATATTTTTGTGTTAGTAGCAAAGAACTAATTTGTTCTTTGGAAGCCAGTTATATTTTTGACTGGATGTAGCACCCCTCTAGGTTTATATACGAAAGATATATTCCCAGAAACTTGTCTCATTTAATTACTTGCTAATTAGTAGGCAGCTCAACTAAATACTAGAAATGGCCAAACCCACTCTGAAACAATAATTTATTTATCCGTAAATTCTAAAAAGAATTTAAATTATTATGAGTATCGTATTCAACCCCCCTTCTACGATACTTCGAGAACCAACAACTTGGAATTGGAAAAAAGGCTTGAAGAAGAAGAGAATCCTGAGAAGATTGAAGAGAAAAATTTGAAGGATGCAGAACTGGAAAGAAAACTTTTTGAAGAAGAAAATCTAGGAATGGATCCAGTTGCTGTTGAAGAAGAATTAAAGAAATCTGGTACTGAAAATGCTCAAGTCCAGAAGAAAAGAAAGTATGTGAAGAAATCTCCAATACAAAGGAAGACACCTTCTCAATAAAAGAAAATTGCATCTAAGCCTGTCCAAGCCAAACTGTTATTCCTAAGAATAATGTCAATATTTGGAGAAAGGGGGGGGGGTTGAATACAAATATTAAAACTTTTTAGGACTTTTAATATTTGTTCTTGATGTTTGATAGATTGACAGAATATGTTTGAACAAATAACTGAAAATTAAAATGAACAAGGAGAGATTTAAAATTACTGATGGATTGGTTTTTCCATCAGATATATATTTTTGCTCAATGTTCCTAGGTTAAAGATAACCTATTTTCATTTTTACAAAGTTAAAAAAGAATCAACTGATCTTACAAATGCGCTCTTTAGCTTGATCAGTTGATTGTAGAAATATTATCTAACTTCTCTTTCTTTCTAACAATGCTACTACACTTGTTTATATACTACAAGTGTATTTTACAATTCATATTCTAGGATTGTTTCTATCTGTCTCTCTTTTTCCTTTTTCCTCTTTCCTTTTTAGGAAAACAGTCTTGAAAGACAACTACTGATTGAGTCTCCACAGCCACCCTAAGCTGTCTTCCATAAGTGTGCTTTTGTTCTCTGGATCTACAACTGATAGACTTTCTGTGTTGTCACAATCAATTGATAATTTGCTGTTAAGCATATCAATTGATTCATCATTTAATCCATCAACTGATGTTCTTCTTCGATTGATCTTTACATCCATCGATTGATAAGGAATGACTTATCGACTGATAAATAACATCGATCGATATATATCAATCGATGGGCCTTCACATCAGTTGATGGTCTTCAATTCCTGACTTGGCTTCTTCAATTGATCTCTCATCTGTTGAGGCTTCAATATCAATTGATCATCATTCACTTGTGCAATTTCATGTCTTCAAATAATTATAATTTGACAGTTTAATTTACACATCAATTGATGATCTATATCAATCGACTCTAACACCAATTGATAAGAATAATATCAATTGATTTACACCTTATCGATTGAAATAGATTAAGTACACCTATGCTACAGTCCAAATTATCAGTTGACTCATATAAATATTTCAATTGATAAATAGTTTCCTGATCAATTGATATTTATAAATTTCATATCAATTGATCAGTTACATAAAACAAAATTTTCATGATTTTAATATTAATGTTATCATAAAATTACACGTAGATTCCTAACAATCTCCCCCTATTTGTGTCTGTGATATGAACATGCATAAATCTACTTGATGATAACAAAACCCATAATAAAAACATTCAGAGAGAATCATGAAATTTAATTAGCACATTAATTTTGAAAATACCAGATTGATAGATAACTCCTGCAAATAGCTTCAATGTCTTCGTGATTTAATTAGTTCCTCTTACTTCTCTTCTTAGCATTCTCCTTTAGCTGCCTCATGAAAGAACTCCTCAAAATTGCCTCATCCCTATCAGTTTCTCCTTTAGCTACCATAGCATACTTTGGCTCCAACACCACCTTTTTGACCTGTGACTTCCATAGCTTTAGAGGTGAATCAGGTTCAGCTTCTGCCTTGGATCTCCTTAATCTTGAAATTTGTTGTTGAATCTCCTGAGCAATTGTTTCGTTGAGTTTGTACTTTCTGTTGAGTAGAGGAAGAATAGACTTTAAGACATTGTAACTCTGCTTCATTATCACTTTCATGGAATAGGTGATCTTCACTCCATTTTCAAACTCTAATCTCACAGATTCCTCTTGATTAGAAGTAGCAGGATGAGTCCTTACTCCAATTAGTCCTTTTTCATTAATTACTGGTATTCCCTTCGGTGTCATAACCTTCAATTGTCACCTCCTCCCTTATTTCTTCTTTTTGTCCTTGAAGGTTTTCCGGAACCACTATTTCTTGAGTAGTACTTGACCTTTTCCTGGCCATAGCTATTTTTCTCCTTTTTCTCAGTGGTTGCTCCATTGATTGATCTTCCATAATCCATTCTATTTCTATTTGCCTTGCTATTTCCTCATTTTCCTTTCCTCTTCTTGCAGCATCAGACAATCCTGTAGAAATAGCTCCCTGAAGAAGCTTCTGGCCAACTGGTTTTTTCCTTTTCTTCTCTTCTTCAATCATTATGGCTTTGCCCTTTTTCTTCTCTTCAAAGGCTTCAAGATCAATTGATAGAATGGCTTCAGCATTTGAGTTGCTTTCTTTGGCAGCCTTTTGTGCATCTTCATTTATTTTTCTTGTTTGAGCAATGAACTCATTCAAGTCTCCTTTTTCTACTGCCTCTGTCACCAACTCAGTGATTCTCTTTAAATCTTCAATTCTTTTCCTTTCTCTTTCAATCATTGATTGAGTTTCTCTTTCTCTAGAAATCCTTCTAGCTTCTAGATCAGTTTCAAATCTCTTGAATTATTCCTTTTTCTGTTCTAATCATCTTTGGGAGAATTATACGACCTAGATCTTTTTGAAGACTGATTATCCCTGTTACTTCTGTATTTGAATCTTTTAGATGCAGAACCACCAATGCCACTTGTCTTGTCCATACCAGAGCCACTAACACCACCACTTCCACTGCCTTTGTCATCACCATCACCATCATCCTTCTTCTTTGTATTCTCCCCCTTTTTGTTATCATTAATTGGAGGGGGTGGTGGCATTCTGTCAAGGAACTTTTAGGATGCATGGAGACTTTGATCTGCAATAATAGCATCCATTTTCTTTTCTAGAGAGCCCACTCTAGTTTCCAAAGCTGCAAAGTTCTTTGATTCCTTGAAGAGCTTGTCTTTGATGTGATTTATGGTGTTGAAAGGTAGCTTTTCATCCAATCTCCTGTCCAAAGCATCCTTGTTGGTGGAGATAGTGTCCTTGATAGTCTCTAATTCCCTCTTTACTCCTGTTACTGTCATCTTTTGAATCTTCAGTGATTCTCTCATACAGTGGGCAATTCTCCTTTGAGTAGGATCTTCAATTTCTCCTTCTACCATTGCCCTTCTATATTGAGAGAGAATTTCAGTCTCAGCAGCCTCTAAGGAACCATCAATTGTGCTCATCCATGGCTCCTCATCAGAATCTTCTTCTAGCTCTTCAGGTGCCATATAACATATATCTGTTGTATTGGAAATACTTTCCTTCAGATTCTTTGTCCTCTGTTCTATATGATCAATCCCCAAGAGTTGTTCTGCATCCCTGTTACTTGAAGTAGCCAACCCCTGGTATTGTGGATTATGATGGATGAAGTTCTGTGGATCCAAAGCACCAGCATCAATCTCCTCTTCAATGTCCTTAACAACTCCACTCCCACTAGCTTCTGCATGTGGTACTCCCCCTAATCCCTTGACTCCCACTTCTTTTGCCATCAATTCACTTTCTAATTCATGTGCAAATAAAAGAATTGTTTTATCTCTCTCACTCATCAGGATCTCATCCTGGAATCTCACCTCTCCCTCACTCATTTTCTGTGCACTTTCTAAGGTGGGGCCCTCAAGTGTTTCACTCTCATTCCTGGAAGAATTAGGAATGTCCTTACTCACTCCCTCTCATTTTGCCAGGCTGCAATCCTTCCTCTCACTGAACTCACTCATTCCTAAGAGTGTTTGTGCAACATCAATTGATTGAGCATCAATTGATGTAAAGATATTAACAGTTGAGGTGTTTGGAATATCCATCAATTGATGCATACCCATCGATTGATCTTGAGTATCGATCGATGGCTTATCAGTCGATGGTTGAATATCAATTGATGAAGAAACATCAATTGATGGAGTAGAAACTGTTGAGGAAATTATTTGAGAAGAGATATTTTTTAATAACATCATAAATGGAATCCTGAATATCCTGTGAAGAAGATTCAGGAGAGAGTGTTGGCTTCTCCTTGAAGAATAAAGAAGGAGAATCTGAAAATGTTTGATAATCTATCAAAATATTTTCTGAAAAAATTTGTTGGGATAGAGAAGTAAGAATGAAAGGTATTGGAATTGAGAGAGAATGGGGCTGCATCTCATCATTTATATGAGACACATCAACTTGACTTTGTGAAGGCTCCACCACAGTTTCCTGTGATTTTGCAGTGTGTGATTCCCCATTTGCAAAGGTGACTTTCTTATTTCTCCTTTCATATGGTGTTACTGTTTTGGCTTGTGTGTCCCCAAGTTGGTTCTGTGTCCCTGGTTGTGGGCTACTTTCAATATTGTCATCCTTTTGGGAGGATGGCAATAGGGATATGGTATTTTCCATATTAACATCCACAGTCTTTTGGGAGACTGTGGAGTGGCTTGGTTGAAGTTGCTCACCCTCACTCTCCTTATTCTTCTGGGTTCTTTGATGTTCCCCAGTTCCTTCACCACCTACATCTCCTTCTAGTCTATCTACCACAACAGTTGTTTTTCTTTTCTTGGATTTTTCAACAACAGGTTTTTGGGAACCTGTTAAGGTTGGTCTTTTAGATTTGGACTTTGAATCTAGATGTGTGGCTTGGGTAGGAGGGTTGGGGTCATTACTAACACCCTTCATAGCCACAGAAAACAAAGAAGATTGAGGATTGGAAGAAGTTAAATTTGAGATAAATACCTGAACAAAAGGAGGATAGATCAATTCCACATTGCTGTGAAGATTGATCCTTACCAAGTCTTTAAAGACCCTTTTGTTTTGAGTCCAGCAATCCAAAACTTCTGTACTCCTGTCAATCTCAATATTCTTGACAAAGTGGTTAATAATAATTATAATAAATCTAGCATAATAAATATGATTAGATCTATTTATTTTATTTCCCAATTTGGCAGACATTTCATTGATTAACAGGCTACCTAAATTATGATATCTATCATATAAAATGCTATACCCTACTTGTTGCATACTTGTTGTTATTGCATCAAAATTACTAACCTTACCAGAAAAATACTTTATTATTGCATCAAAGAAATATGACCATTCTTTTCTTAGATTCTTTCTAACTATACTTCCTAGACTAACATCAGGAGCTGTGTAATTGATTTCTCTAAGCATGTTTCTAATTTCTGTGTCAGTGGGTGAATTTTCTGTATTATTTGTAGGAAGATTTTAACACTCACCCAAGACTATAGTGGTTAGAATATACCTCTGTCATTTGCAATCAAAGGAGATTGAAGAGAAATCATCTGCTACCTCTGCAGTAGTCCAGAACTCTTCAACTAGATTGCACACTATCTTTGGTGCTTCTGTGAGGGCCTTTGATATCCTTAAACTTCTTAGGAATTTCATTAGAGGATGGAATTCTGTTGGGGCTTCCTCCACCATAGTGCAAGCAACAAAGTTGTTGAGTTCGTAGTAGAATCCAGATCGTGAGACTTTCTTTGATGTTGCCATTAGTGTGTTTGAAGATGAGATGAGAATTAACTGACGAGATTGTTAGTAATTATGCAGAAACAGCAATTTAGAAAGTAACAATTAGGGTTATTAGCAGAAGATAGATACAGAGAGAGAGTTCAGAGATTGAGAAAGAGAATTCGTTAGTAAAAATTGCAAGTAAGAATGAACAATGTTTTAATCTCACTATTTATATTTACTAATTTCTCAATCAATTTCTTACTCAAAATAGAACTTAATCGACTATTAAAAAAAATGAAAAGTAAAAATTACCAATTTTGGCAATCAATTGTTATACATACTGGAATGTATGTATTAATCAATTGATAAAATAAGTAATCAACGGCTAGATTTTCGTACAGATCGATTGATGACATGGATCCCTTTATATTCCAGGTCATCACCTGGTAAAGCTTGTTTATCGATAGGTACACTTATCCATCGATAAATAAATATATCATCAATTGATATATTTATCTGTCGATAGCTACAACTATCAATCGATAGACAAGTATATCATCAATTGATATATTTATCTGTCGATAGCTACAACTATCCATCGATAGACAAATATATCATCAATTGATATATTTATCTGTCGATAGCTACAACTATCCATCGATAGATAAAATGTTTATCCATTGATTAATGAAAAAAATCAGTAGATTAACATAGTCAATGGTTAAAATTTATATATTCACACACACACACACACACACACACACACATATATATATATATATATATATATATATAACTTATCAGACATTTTAAATCATTAAACATAATTAAACATACCTATATCATAGACCAATCTATTGAAGGTAGATTCATCTAGTGGTTTAGTAAAAATGTCTGCAAGTTGTCTTTCACTAGGGACAAAATGTAATTCAATTGTACCATTCATTACATGTTCCCTAATGAAGTGATACCTTATGTCAATGTGCTTGGTTCTAGAATGTTGTACATGATTTTCTGTTATAGCAATGGCACTTGTATTATCACGGAAAATAGGAATCTTGTTCATGTTGAACCCATAGTCAAGTAGTTGATTCCTCATCCATAATATTTGTGCACAACAACTTCCAGCTGCAATGTATTCAGCCTCTACAGTAGATGTAGACACTGAATTCTACTTTTTACTGAACCATGATACAAGCTTGTTTCCTAGAAATTGACAGGAGCCCGTTGTACTTTTTCTATCAATTCTGCAACCTGTATAGTCTTCATCTGAATAACCAATTAGATCAAATCCAGAATCTCTGGGATACCAATTTCTAAGATTCGGAGTTCCCTTGAGATATCTGAATATTCTTTTTATTGCAATCAAATGAGATTCTCTAGGATCAGCCTGAAATCTAGCACACAAACATGTAGCAAACATTATGTCTGGCCTACTTGCAGTTAAATAAAGTAATGAGTCAACCATGCCTCTATAACTTGAAATGTCCACCATAGCTTCTTTAGGATTCAGTTCAAGTTTAGTTGTAGTGGTCAAGGGAGTTTTTGCAGAAGAACACTCACTTAAATCAAATGTCTTTAATAAATCAGAAATATATTTGGTTTGATATATGAAAATGCCATTTTTGACTTGTTTGACTTGCAAACCTAGAAAGTAGGTAAGTTTTCCCATCATCTTCATTTCATATTTACTTTGCATCATCTTAGCAAACTTTTGACAAAGTTTTTCATTAGTTGAGCCAAAAATAATGTCATCTACATAGATTTGAACAAGAATCATAGAGCCACTAACATTTCTATGAAAGAGAGTTTTGTCAACAGTACCTCTAGTAAAGTGATTCTTAATCAAGAATTTAGATAAAGTTTCATACCAGGCCCTATGTGCTTGTTTTAATTCATAAAGTGCCTTCAGAAGATAGTACACAAATCCAGGATGGACAGGATCAATAAAACCAGGAGGTTGTTCTACATATACTTCTTCTTTTAGTTCTCCATTGAGAAAGACACTTTTTACATCCATCTGATACACCTTGAAATTTGCATGAGCAACATATGCTAAAAAGATTTTGATTGCTTCCAACCTTGCAACTGGTGCAAATGTTTCATCAAAATCTATGCATTCTTCTTATGAATAGCCCTTTGCCACTAATCTTTCTTTATTTCTTGTCACTGTACCAGATTCATCCATTTTGTTTCTGAATACCCATTTTGTGCCAATGACAAACTTGTTCTTTGGTTTGGGCACCAGTTTCCATACCTTGTTCCTTTCAAACTGATTCAACTCTTCTTGCATAGCAATTATCCAATCAGGATCATTCAAGGCTTCTTCAATCCTTTTTTATTCTTCTTGAGATAGAAAGCTATTAAACAAACATTCATTTTGAGTTGCACTTCTGGTTTTGACTCCATCATTTGCATCTCCAATAATTAATTCAAAGGGATGACTTTTTGTCCATTTTCTCTGAGATGGTAAATTTTTTCTTGAGGATGATGATGCTTCATGATCATTGGAAGTGTTTTGATCATTGTGATGTGATTGACTATTTGAGAACCCTCCCCCTGAGATGGACATTCCTCTCGAAGATTGTTGAGCAGAATTGTTATCCATCGAATGATTATCAATTGATGTATTATCAGTCGATTGAAGATTGTCAACTGATAAGTTATCTGTTGATGTATTGACATCAATTGATGGGAGGATTCTTGGTACTTGATTTCTTGAAATTTCCACATCATCATCATCAATATCCTCAATATTGCTTGTTGATTCATTTTCAAAATGCAACAGATCATGAAATCCTTCATCAAACAACCCTTGAATTTTCTTGTCATCAAAGACTACATGCATATATTCCATAACAATGTGTGATCTAAGATTGTAGACTCTGTATGCTTTGGTTGTTATTCCATATCCAACAAATATAGCTTCATCAGCCTTGGCTTCAAATTTTCCTAGATTTTCACCTTGATTTCTCAGTACAAAACATTTGCAGCCAAATACATGAAGAAAGTTAAATGTTGGCTTCTTATCTTTCTTCATAAACTGATATAGAGTTCTGGCTTGAATTTGATTGACCATGAGATATTCTGAATGTAGCAAGCAGTATTAATTGCTTCTGCCCAGAAGTATGTAGGTAATTTTGCTTCTTCTAACATAGTTCTAGCAGCTTCAATCAAGGTCCTATTTTTCCTTTCAACTACTTCATTTTGTTGTGGAGTTCTTGGTGCAGAGAAATGATGAGTGATACCTTTTTCTTCATAGAATTCCTTCATTGTTGTATTCTTAAATTTAGTACCATTATCACTTCTAATCTTCTTGACCTTCCATTCAGTTCCATTTTCAACATTCTTCACATAATTGATAATTAATTTACTTGCCTCATCCTTAGAATGCAAGAAGTATACCCAAGAGAATCTTGTAAAGTCATCCACAATGACCAAGGCATATTTCTTTTTGGCAATTGACATGATGTTAACTGGTCCAAATAAGTCCATGTGCAATAACTCCAAAGGTTTATCAGTTGATGATTCAGACTTTGACTTAAATGATGTTTTTCTTTGTTTTCCCTTTTGACAAGCATCACACAGTCCATCCTTGGTGAATTCCATCTGTGGAATGCCTCTAACCATATTCTTTCTGACCAATAGATTCATGGATTTGAAATTCAAATGGGCTAGTTTCTTGTGCCAAATCCAACTTTCATCTGAATTTGCTTTGCTCAGCAGACGTGTCATTGAGTTTGCCTTTACAGAGTGAAAATCAGCCACATAGACATTTCCTTTTCTTTCTCCTGTTAAGAGAATTTCACCAGATTCTTTATTGGCTATGATGCATGATCCAGTTGTAAACCATACACCATTACCATTATCACACAGTTGACTAATACTGAGGAGGTTGTGCTTCAATCCATTAACTAGTGCTACAGGTTCAATGATAACATTTTCTTTTGCAATTGACCCATATCCAAGGGTAAAACCTTTGTTGTTATCTCCAGAAGTAACTCATGGGCCAGCCTTTTCTACAAACTTTGTGAGCAGGGATAAATCTCCAGTCATATGCCTTGAGCATCCACGATCCAAATACCAGATATTTTTTTCCTATTTCCCTGTAAACACATAAAGCAATCAAGTTGTTTTTGGTACCCAAGTTGCCTTGGGTCCTCTTTCATTAGTTGCAACATGAGCCTTTGTTCCTAATTTTGGTTTCTTTGGTTTTGGTGAATTTAAATCCACTTTAACTTTGGGAGTAGGCTTTTGGGGCTTAGACACCTTGGAACTCATGGAAGAATTTCCATGCATTTCATTATTTACATTAGGCATGTTCCATGGCATACCAGGCATGTTCATATTTACATATGCAAAGAAGAGGTTATACATGTATGGAACTTGTGCATAGGGCATATGAACATTTGGTACAACTAAATTAGCAGACACGACATTCATGAGCATAGGATTGGTAAACATGGCATTAGCAGTCATAGCATTTGCATTTAAATCATTTGAAGATATAGATTTCTTTTCATTCTTGCATTGCATAGACAGATGATTTACACTACCACATTTAGCACAGACTTTTCTGGGAGCATACATGTCAGGAGTGTAATTGTTATGCTTATTAATGCCTACTTTACCATTCTTATTCTTTTTCTTCTTCTCAGACTTAGGTTGAGTAATTTCCACCGGTGCTATCTTTTCTAATTTCTCTTTTAATTGTTTCTTGGATAAGCTACCTATGTTAATCCTTTCAGCTTCAGTCTCAATTTGAATTTTGGTTTCCTTAACAAAATTGATAGGAGTGCTAAATTTGTTCTTTTTGTTAGCCATTGATGATTTACTTGTCGATGGATGCTTATCAGTTGATTCAGCATCAATCGATCGATAATCCTTATCAGTTGATGAAGGATTAGCAGTCGATTGATCTTTATCCATTGAAGTATCAGTCAAGGGCTTGCCTATTGATTTGGGGAGTTCTCTTAGAGTATCTACACCTTGAACATCAATAATTTGTTTGGCAGTTTTAGCAGACCTATTCCATTTGTTAATGGTTTCAATTTCTTCAGCCAATTGTTGTTTTAACAATTCTTCTCTTTTCAAACTGTTTACTAGTTCATTCCTAGCATCCTTACTTTCCTACTTAAATCTATCTAAACAAACAAGTTCATTTTCCAGAAAAATATTCCTCTCAGTTAAGACATCAATGGTGTTCTTTAACTTGAGATTTTCCTTGTTTAGAGATTTAAGTGTGACATGCAAATTGTACAATTCATTGGACATTTCATTGATAGTACTGTTGCATTCATCAGTTGTAAGCTCAGAAAAGTTTGTAGCTAGTACCTGATTTGATGATGAACTAGCTTCTTCATCTTCATTTTTTGCCATTAATGCTAGATTGATGAATTCCTCTGAATCACTGTCCTTAGCAGCCCAGTCCTTCTCTTCAGTGACAAAAGCATTTTCTTTCTGTTTCAAGAGGTCAAAGTATTTCTTTTTATAATCAATACCATCACAAGACTTTGCCTTTTCTTGTTTTGGCTTCCTGCACTCATTTGAGAAATGACCAGCCAATCCACAGTTAAAACATTTGAATTTAGATCTATCAACCAAATTTTTGTTTTGATTATTATTTCTAAACTGAGATCCAGGCCTTTGAGCATTTGGATTTCTCTTGAATTTTAGCTTTGAAAACTTCCTTGACAGAAATGAAAGGTGTTCATCAATCTCATCCAAATCATCCCGAGAGCATGTTTCATTTTCTTCACACTTGCCTTTTCCTCTTTTGAATGATTCTTCAATAGCATCACCAGCCATCATGACAGACTCTTCTTTACAGCCACTTTCCTTCTTTTCTTCATTTCTTTTGACCATCAAAGCCACAGTTTTCTCCTTTATTTGATTATTCTCAATCTCCTCATCTTGTTGTATTTCCAACTCACATGTCTTGAGAATACCATAGAGTTTCTCAAGAGTATAATCCTTGAAGTCCTGAGATTTTCTAATAGAAACAATCATTGGTTTCCATTCTTTTGGAAGAGATCTAAGAAATTTTAAATTTGTATCCACAGTTGCATAGACCCTACCATATAGCTTCAGTCCATTTAATAACTTCTGAAATCTGCTATATGTATCATTGATGGATTCTCCACTCTTGAAATGAAATGATTCATATTTTTGAATCAAGAGTTGCATCTTGTTTTTCCTTACTTGTTCAGTTCCTTCACATAGAGTTTGAAAAGTGTCCCATACCTCTTTTGATGAAGTACAGTTTATCACATTGTCAAACATGTCTTTATCCAGGCCATTAAACAGAATGTTCATGGCTTTCTTATCTTTGAAAACTTCTTTTTCATCCTCATCTGTGAACTCAGAGATGAGTTTAGGAATATGTTTATCAAGTGCAGGAGTTCCATCAGGGTTCACACCTGTGACTAGCTTCATGGGAATATGAGGACCTTTCTCTATGCAGTGAACATAGGAAGGGTCGAGAGAAAGAAGATGCAGATGCATTTTTACCTTCCATGGAAAGTATTCGTCCTTTTCTAACACTGGAATCTTTACACCTGAATCCTTTTGGCCCATATTGACTGTTCTTGATCTTTAAACTTTCTGTATGTTGAAAGCCTGCTCTGATACCAATTGTTATTCCTAAGAACAATGTCAATATTTGGAGAAGGGGGGTTGAATACAAATATTAAATTTTTTTTGGACTTTTAATATTTATTCTTGATGTTTCATAGATTGACAGAATATGTTTGAACAAACAACTGAAAATTAAAATGAACAAGGAGAGATTTAAAATTATTGATGGATTGGTTTTTCTATCAGATATATTTATTTTTACTCAATGTTCTTAGGTTAAAGATAACCTAGCTTCCTTTTTACAAAGTTAGAAAAGAATCAACTGATCTTACAAATGTTCTCTTTAGCTTGATCAGTTTATTGTAGAAATATTATCTAACTTCTCTCTCTTTCTAACAATGCTACTACACTTGTTTATATACTACAAGTGTATTTTACAATTCCTATTCTAGGATTTTTTCTATCTGTCTCTCTTTTTCCTTTTCCTCTTTAGGAAAATAGACTTGAAAGACAGCTACTGATTGAGTCTCCACAGCCACCCTAGGCTGTCTTCCATAGGTGTGCTTTTGTTTTCTAGATCTACAACTGATAGACTTTTTGTGTTGTCACAATCAATTGATAATTTACTGTTAAACATATCAATTGATTCATCCTTTAATCCATCAACTGATGTTCTTCTTCGATTGATCTTTACATCCATCGATTGATAAGGAATGACTTATCGACTGATAAATGACATCGATCGATATATATCAATCGATGGGCCTTCACATCAGTTGATGGTCTTCAATTCCTGACTTGGCTTCTTCAATTGATCTCTCATCTATTGAGGCTTCAATATCAATTGATCATCCTTCACTTGTGCAATTTCCTGTCTTCAAATAATTACAATTTGACAGTTTAATTTACACATCAATTGATGATCTATATCAATCGACTCTAACACCAATTGATAAGAATAATATCAATTGATTTACACCTTATCGATTGAAATAGATTAAGTACACCTATGCTACAGTCCAAATTATCAGTTGACTCATATAACCATTTCAACTGATAAATGGTTTCCTGATCAATTGATATTTATAAATTTCATATCAATTGATCAGTTACATAAAACAAAATTTCTATGATACTAAGATTAATGTTATCATAAAATTACATGTAGATTCCTAACACAAACCTTCTGAAGCTCCCAAACCTGTTGAAGAAAAGAAGAATCCAACACCAGAAATCCAAACAAGGTCAACTTCAAGAATCCAGCAAAAAGCTCTAGCAAAACCAAAAACTCCTTTCACTATGTCAGGAACTACATTTCTCCCAGGTGGATCAAGTTTTGAAGATGAAGAGGAAGATCAACAAACTCTGATCAGAAAGAAAAACCTGATCTTCTGTGGACCAAAACTCAAACTCTGACTCTCAATGCCAGACTTTGTAAAAACAATGGTGGTATTGGTGATTCTCAAGCCAAAGTCTACAGGGGTGAAGCCAATATTTTCAGAGATCCCTTCTCATTGAAAGACAAGCCTGAGGAAGAATTAACTCAAGAAGATTTGGACAAATTAATATTTGTGAACATAGTGAAGGATATTTTTCATGGTGCACAAGCAAAATAGAAGCTTCTATAATTTTTTGAGAATGGAAGAGTTATGAAAATTGATGAAGAAGATCTGATTCACAAAGCTTCAAGAGAAATTGAATATGTTCTTTATCTTCTTGATGATGAAAATGAAGCCACTTCAAGATGTATAAAGATTCTTAGAGGAATGATAAATGAGAAGAATGAGAATGAAAGGCTTCTAATGTTAAACTCTGAGGAATATAAACCAAGGTGTGTACTTGAACATGATACTGAAAAAGCTATGACAAAAGGAAATGCAAAGGTCAAAATAGTGTTAGGCATTCCTACACTTATTTTAAATCCTGATGGAAAGAAGGCTTGTTGCATTCCTTTGGATGAAAGTATGGAGAGATCATCAATCTACAACTTGAGAGCTACTATATTCCAAATTGATGAATCTTCTGATCAAATGAAAGAACTCAAGGAAAAGTTAGTTGAATTACTGAAGAATGCTGAGAAGAAGCTGTTGGATAATTTTCTAAAAGAAGCCTTTTCTTACAGAAGGATCTATGACAAGAAGAAAGATTCAAACTCTGATGCATTTGTCTTCATATTTCTGACATCATAAGTGAAATTTATGTTTTACTTAATTAAGCGTAAATTGGGGGAGATTGTTAGAAAATAAACATTGATGCTGTCAGAGAATACCCGAACAGAGTTTACGATTGTTGACATCATCAGAGAATAGGAAACTGTTGGTCAGAGTTTACTATATCAGAGAATACTCAATCAGAGTTTACTCTAACAGAGAATGCTCTATCAGAGATTGACAACCGACAGAGTTTAAATCAGAGTTTAAAAAGGAAACATACAAATCAGAGTTTGATTTGGATAGTGAAGAATACGCCGTAGGGAAGTTGACTTGCCAAGCGTATGTTCTAGAAAAAGAGAAAGAATTCGAATGCAAGTCTAAATTACCTTATTGAAGCTGTTCTTTTCATTATCTGTGTTGTAATAGGAATTTGTAACTGTGTCTATATAAACATAGACATAGGTTAGCATTATTGTAACATTCAAGATATATCTTTCATAACCTTGAAGCTCTTGAGAACACATATTTTTTTAAGAGAGTTCTTGTACATAGTTTAATATCAATACAAAGTTGTACTTCTTTACATACTTGTGTCCCTAGTCGATTTACTTGATACTATTATATTCAACCCCCCTTCTATAATAGATTATTATCTGGGCAAACATTCTTCCAAAGGACTATTCCGAAACGATTGAAGTTGATCAGCGTCCAGTATATTGTTCAACACTAATTGAAAATATCTTGGATATAGACAGAAATTCTCCATTTTTACTTGGTTCTTCAAGATTTCAGCCATGATCAATCGTCCAAAGTTGAGTCTGATATTAGAAGCCACTGCATAAGCTATCACTTTATTAAACTGTGTAATTCTGTGGAAACCTCCTATCTTTGGTGCAAAACCATGACATAAGATATTGAAGGACATGTTCCACTCTTTGGGCAGATGATGCTTGTAAATCTTCTTAGAGAGATTATTGTTTTCCCTTGTGCAGTGCAGCCACATGAAAAAGTTGTCTAAATTTATCTGATATAGTTCATCTTCAAAGTTTTTAATTGGCAAATGAAGTGCCAGATTGATATTATTTTCTGTTATTCGCACTCTTTGTCTCTGAATTGTGCAAGTGAAAGCTGATATCCCATCTGCAGATGTTTCTTTAGAAGACCTGTACACCTGTCTAAGAAGATTACGATTCAACGGCACATTAGTAGTTAGTGCAAAATAGACCATAGAACTTTCATTTACCTAACTCACCTGCTTCAGTCCAGTCATCTACTAAAATAGATAAATAATTAGTCTTTTGAATCTCAAAATGACCCTCATTTAATTAAAAGAGAAAGGTAATTTTTATGAATTAAAATACTAATTACAGTCGAATTAATTCTAATAAATTACGAAGCAAACCCTAATTTTAAAATTACTTGGATTGTCTTGAAATTAATATATGATGATCTCCTAGTAATTCTAAGCACACTACTATTTTTAGATTAATTTTTAATCGATTAAAACTATGAGAACTCTAAGTCAATCAGTTCAAAATATTAAGTAAGTGCTAATTTTAAAACCTCAACCAAATTTGATCTGACCACTTGCAATTAAAAGATATGACTATGGGTAATACGAATATGGTCTTAGATTTAAAGTCGGATAAAAATTGACTGAGTTATGTTCGATCAAAAAGTCTAGATCTATGTTGCGCCTTAAGCTTCTACATAGTGTGTATATATGTATGTATTGCCACGAAAAGAAAAAAAATTAAGTGCATTAGGCTATATATACTAAGGCGCACACACAACAACAAACAAAAAAAGGCTAAGTTATTTTATTGCACCTACACAGTGTATACACTGTGATGGCGCCACAAAATTCATTAGGGCAACAAGACAAATGACTAAGTTATTTTGTTGCGCCTACACAATGTATACACTGTGATGGCGCCATAAAATTTCTTAGCGCAATACATCATAATCAAAATCTATTAAGTAGTTTGTTGCACCACTACAGTGGTGACACTGTGTAGGCGCAACAAAACTGCATGACACAATAAGATTTTCAAGAAAGAAGCTAAGTACTTGTGCTAATTTTTATTGCGCCCATACAGTTAAATCACTATATAGGCGCCACCAACTGATGCAACGCAAAAAAGTAAACTAAAATTTCAAGTTGCTCCTAGATTTTACTACTAATAAAATAAATAACTAAATATGTACATATTTGTGAATAATTCAAGATAAATAACCTATAAACCATTTATCCACCAATAAATATGCTACATTTAATTATTAATAATTATGGCCTTTAAAATATTAACTATGATAAGGTCCAAAATTATTAAAACTCACAAAATATTTATTAATATTAATATTAACATTAATTGTTAAAATATCAAAATAAATAAATTATGCTCCTTATTATTTTAATTTTATTTTAAATATGAGAATAAATATGAATATTTATCCTATTTATTTAAAATAATTTCAAATAATATTTTAAAATATATAAGCGCCCAGAATTTATCAGTTAAATAAAAGCACTTAAATATTTGCTAAAGATTAACATTAAATGAATACCAGAATAAATTAGCATGTATGCACAATGTATTTATCAAACTTAAAATCCTAAATAACTGAAATAGAATTTGGTAAATAAATTCACAAGTCCTAAAAATATTGAAATTAATCAACTAGTGAATTTATCAACTACAAATTGCAGTTTTGATTACTAACTTATCAGTTAGTAGAATTTAACATTCTAAGTTCACAAACCAGTCTAGTGAAAGTGATTTCATCCAGTGATTTAGTGAAAATGTCTGTAATTTGTTACTCTATAGGTACAAAATGTAACTCTACAGTACCACTCATGACAGACACTCTAATGAAATGATACTTGATATCAATGTGCTTAGTCCTTGAGTGCTGAACAAGATTGTTTGTGATTTTTATGGCACTTGTGTTGTCACAGAATATTGAAATTTTGTTCAGCAACAGTCCATAATCTTGAAGTTGGTTCCTTATCCACAATATTTGTGCACAGCAGCTTCCAGGAACAACATATTCAGCTTCAGCTGTTGACATTGCAACTAGTGCTACTTCTCGCTATACCATCAAACCAATATTCTACCAAGGAATTGACAACTCCCTGAAGTGATTTTCCGATCAATCCTACAACCTGCATAATCAGAATCTGTATAGCCAACAAGGTCAAAACTTGTATCTTTAGGGTACCAAATTCCAGGATACGAACTTCCTTTAAGATACCTAATAATGCGTTAAACAACTATAAGATGTGATTCTTTAGGATCAGACTGAAATCTAGCAAATAAGCATGCGGCAAACATAATATATGGCCTACTTGCAGTTAAGTAAAGTAATGAGCCGTTTATACCTCCGTAGCTTGTGATGTCTATTCTCTTACCAGGTTCATCTTTATCAAGCTTAGTGACAGTTGCCATTGGGATTTTGGTTGGTAATGCATCTTCAAGACCATACTTTTTCAAAAGATCTCTGATGTACTTGGTCTGGCAAATGAAGATTCCATCTTTCCTTTGGCTTACTTGGAGTCCAAGGAAGTAATTCAGCTCCTCCATCATGCTCATTTCAAACCTACTCTGCATTAACTTAGGAAATCTACTACACAACTGATCGTTAGTAGAACTAAATATAATGTCATCCATATATACTTGTACTAATATCATGTCATTTTTATGCATTTTATGAAATAGAGTCTTATCTATGTCCCCTCTAGTGAAACCATTTTCAAGTAAGTATACAGATAGAGTGGCATACCATGTCCGAGGTGCTTGCTTTAAGCCATAGAGTGCCTTGAAGAAAAAGTATACAAAATCAACAAATTCTGGATCTTCAAACCCTGGGGGTTGTTCTACATGAATTTCTTCTTCAAGCTCTCTATTCAGGAATTCACTTTTCACATCCATTTGATATATTTTAAAGTTGGAGTATGCTGCGTATGCCAGAAACATCCTAATAGCTTCAAGCCTTGCCACTGGTGCATATGTTTCATCATAATTTATTCCTTCTTCTTGGGAATAACCTTTAGCAACCAATCTGGCTTTGTTCCTCATAACAATGCCATATTCATCCAGTTTATTTCTGAATACCCACTTTGTGCCAATAATAGACTTGTTCTTTGGCCTAGGTACCAGCTTCTAGACTTTTGGTCTTTCGAATTGATTGAGTTCTTCTTGCATAGCAATAACCCAATCTGGATCTTCTAGAGCTTCTTCTACTTTCTTTGGCTCTATCTCAGAGAGAAAACCAGAGAATAAACATTCATTTTGTGAAACACGTCTCGTTTGAACTCCAACATATGGATCTCCCAGAATCAACTCAAAGGGGTGATGATCTCTACTCCACACCTTATGCCTAGGTAGATTTTCCCTAGATGATTTAGCCTGATTATCATTAAAGTGCTAAGTCCTGTTAGTAGATCCTTTAGTTGCTCCCCCTGAGCTGCTGCTTGGTTGAGAATGAGATTCTCTGCCACTACTAGTAGTTTCGTTGAATCTTCCATCGTTTCCTCTACTAGGGTCAGAATCATCATTGTTGTTATTCTCACTTAGTGCTTGATGATCTATTGTAGCTTCAGGTTCTACTTCACCTTCATCTGAGTTCATATTTTCAAACTACAGAGTTTCAGTGTCATCTGTTCTTTGCATCTTGGGAGCTTGAGATCATCAAAAGTTACAATTATGATTTCAATGACCTTTTTGTGTTCAATCACATAAACCCTGTACGCTTTAGATTCTAGAGATTAGCCAAGAAATATGCCTTCATGAGCCTTGGATTCAAACTTTCATAGATGCTCATCATCTTTCAATACATAGTACTTTGCTCCAAACACATGAAAGTATTTCAGTGTTGATTTCTTGTTTTCCATCAACACGTATGGAGTCTTGTCATGATCTTTATTAACTAGGATACGGTTTTGAGTGTAGCAAGCTGTGTTGACTACTTCAGCCTAGAATTATAGAGGTAACTTAGCTTCATTCAGCATTGTTCTTGTTGCTTCAACTAAAGTTCTGTTCTTCCTTTCTACTACTCCATTCTGTTGTAGAGTTCTAGGCACTGAATAATGTAATTGAAATCCCTTTCTCAATACAGAAATCATTCAGGGTTACATTCCTAAATTTTATTCCATTGTCAGACCTTATTTTCCTGACAGACAAATCAGTTTCTAACTCTATCTTCTTTATGTAATCAATAATTGTTTGAGGGTCTTCATCTTTTGAGGCTAGAAATAACACTAAAGTGTACTTAGAGTAGTCATCTACAATTACTAGTACATATCTCTTCCTTGACATAGACATGACAGTGACTGGACCAAATAAATCAATATGCAGAAGTTGCAGTGGTTCAGTAATGTCTGATGAGTCTTTGCTTTGGTGAGATGCTTTCTTTGACTTCCCTTTTTTCACATGCTTCACACAGACCTTCTTGACATAATTCTAACTCAGGCAAACCTCAGTCACCTATGTTGCGCCTGCACTCTGTATACCCTGTGTAGGAACCACTTAAGGACTTAAAGAAAATATCATGTCTTACTTCTGTTGTGCCTACACTCTTGTTATAGAGTGCAGGCGCCACATATCTTTGCCTTGGGCCCTTGTTGCCTTAAAACATATTCCTATCAAGTTATGTTGCGCCTACACTCTTGTTACCTAGTGTAGGCGCCACATAAATCAATTTTTAGTGGTCTTGTTGCCATAGAATAATTCTATAACCTTATGTTGCGCCTACACTCTTGTTATAGAGTGCAGACGCCACATATCATTTTCCTGTTCCTTAGAACATATTCTTTTAAGTTATGTTGTGCCTACACTCTTGTTACCTAGTGTAGGCGCCACATAAATTAATACTCTTACTTAGAATATTTCCTTGAGGCTTGGTTGAGGTTATGTTGTTCTTGCACTCTTGTACCCTTGTGTAGGAATGACATAACATGTCAACTTGAAAGGTTCTTCATGTGGATTGATCAATTGATTTTCTTCTGATACATCAAGGTAATTATCTTCTTACTGTGCTGACGCTTAGTGCACTGGTCTGGTTCACAAATGACGAGCACTGAATTAAATCTTCTTGACTTCTATTCTTTTTCAGCTAATTAACCTTGACTTGTGAATTGCTTCTGATCACTTAAATCCTCTGACACCTATACTTAAATCATTACACTGTCTTTACTCTGAAATCTTTTGAACTCTTATTTGTTGCTAAGGCTTGAACATATTAATGAACTTCTCTCGTTGACGTTCAGTAAGCCTTTCAACTTGAATGCTCTGCAATGATGTATGTATGATTCATGTTTGCATGTCCTTCTATATTCCTGTGTTGCATATTAGTATTATTTGATTGTCTTTGTTTCTTAGTTGAGTTATCGATACCACTATTACATATTAAGTTACATTATGCTTTACATTAGTTGAAATGCTTTATTGATTGAACCACTAGAAGTGGTTTTGTGTGTAGCTCTCATTAGCTTCCCTTTCTGGCAATCCTCACACAATCCTTCTTCACGGAATTCAAGTTGAGGAAGCCCTTTCACCAATTATCTCTTCATTAGATAATACATTACTTTAAAGTTCAAATGGGAAAGCTTCTTGTACCATAACCAACTTTCAGATGGGGAAGCCTTACTGTAGAAACAATAAACTTTTTCTTTTCTTACTGAATCCAAGTCAGCTATGAAGAGGCTTCCTTTCCTAACTCCTTGAAGAGCTTCTTCACCTGTCTTTTTATTGACAATGGAGAATATGTCTTGGTCAAAACTAACTTGGAATCCTCTTTCACAAAATTGAGTTACACTCAATAGATTGTGCTTCAAACCATTTACTAGAGCAATTTTCTTTATCTTCAAGTTTTGACAACTTCCAGCATGTCATATCCCATTGTGAAACCAATGCTATTGTCACCAAAGGTTACATAATGGCCATACATTTTCTTGAACTGTGATAGCAGGGTTTTGTCACCTGTCATGTGTCATGAGCATCGACTGTCAATGATCAACATGACTCTTTTATTTTTCATGTTGCCCTGCAAAGCAAATATCTCAAGTTTCTTTTGGTACCCAACTTTCATTGGGTCCATTTTGCTTAGCTAGATCACAGTTTGAAGTTGATTCAGTTGTAATTCTTTCTTTTACTCTCAGTAAGACTCATGTAGCTACCCATTCAGTTTTGATTACTAGTTTGATAGCTTTGTTCTTGGGAGGCTTGTCCATCCTAACTTTAGGAGGACTTGGAGTCTTTGCCTTTTCAATTTTATCATTCTTATGTAAGCATTCTTGATTATTAGCAAAAGGCATGTTAAAACACATACTCATCAAGTTAATTTTACATACTCACCACAGTGAGTTACTTGTTTGTTCTTTAAAGGCATGTTGTGTAAATTTCCATTAACAGTGATAACATTCTTGAAAGGCAGAGTGTCTAAACTTGTAACACTATATCTAATGTAACTCAACTAAAGAAAAGATACTTAACCGGAAGACAATCAAGAACAAGAAGTCACAAAGAAATCAATACAAATTGAAGACAAGGTAATTGATACAATTTAACATGGTTAATTATGATCAATCAAAGATGAAATCACTGGAAGAAGTTCAAGTCAAAGTTGTTCATGCCTCAGTGATGTGTAACTTAGAAGAATCAAGATCATAACAATCAGTATCAATAAGACTAATTGATTTCAAGTGAAGAAGCAGGAAAATGACAATTGGAAAGCCACATTACTAATTGAATATGGTAATCTATTCAGAAGCAAGAACCCTATCAAGACTAGTCACTTATGAACCAGACCATTGCATCAAGTGTCAGGACATTGATAGCAAGTTTATATCGGTAATAGAGATCCATGTTCAAGAGCTTGTTGAAGAATATAGAAGACAAGAAGAAATCACAAGTTCAAGATGTTGCATTGGAGTTTCAAGTTGAAGCTCAGAATTTCTCTAAGTACTTACAATGGAACCTAAGTAGAAATTTCTATCTAGAAATTCTAGATAAGTTTCTACTTAGAGCCAAGTAGAAATTCTGCAAGTAGAACATTTCTATCTCGAAATTCCTATGTAGAAGTTCTACTTAGAATATTCGAGATAGAGCCTATGTAGAAATTCCTATGTAGAAGTTCTACTTAAATGTTCGAGATGACAAGTAGAAATTCCTATGTAGAAATTCTACATAGAGGACAATTTTAACATGTCACATGGCATCATCTGGTTAGCTATTTCCAAGCTTTCAAGACAAGATAAGATTTATGTGGACAATATTGGACCACTCATATCTTATCTGTTGAAGACTACAAGTCATAGATTACAAGTAGTATAAATAGAAGTACTCGTGTAACATTTTAGAAGAGCAATATTAAGAGAAACACTTGTAAAAGAGAGAGAGAGTATTCACAGAGCTTAGTATCATTTACTACCCTCTTTACTTCTGTTGTACTATTGTAATGAATGTTGTAGCAACCCCTTCAAGTTATATATAAGACATATATTCCTAGAATCATTGTGTTCATTTATTACAAAGTATTTATTGCTTCATTAAGTTGAAAAGTTGTATTCACCCCCCCCTCTACAACATATTTGGACCTAACAATTGGCATCAGAGCTATATGTTTAACATACAAAACATAGATCCTTGTGTTTGGTAGAAGATTTGTGAGTTTTCATTAACAGATCTACTTTTCAAGTTTTTCTTGAAAAGTGTGCTTTAATTCGTTTATCAGTGAAAACTCATCCTAAAAATTATTTAAATACTCCAGGTGTGATTATTTAGCTTGGGGGAATTTTAGATAATTTTTGTGAATTATTCTGGGTACTTTTATTCTTGGTGTTCTTCAAAAAGTCATCATTGTTCTTGATAAAGAAGACAAACCCAGCAACTTTTGATTTCCTTTTTCAAAAGACAAAAAGTGAAAAAGGTGTTATTGGCTTTTGATTGGACAACTTTCTCACTGCACAAAAAGATATTAAAAATAACTCTGTACCTGTCACGTGGGTGTTAGGTAAGTTAGGTGAGAAAAGACACAAAAGTCAAAAAGTGTGAAAATAATATTGTTTATTCAATATTGAAAGTGACCTGCAGCAGATTTTCTCCAAGGACAAAAAGTTCTACATAGAATTTCTACTTGAGATTTTCTACGTAGAAATTTCGACTTGAGCAAAATCTCTACTTAGTGAGAATTTCTACTTGACAGATTTTCTACTTGGTGAAATTTTGACTTAGGCAAAAGTTCTACATAGATTTTCTGCATATCCTAGTCTTGGGTACTTAGAATTTTTTTTGGTGACCAGAATTTGAACTTTGATTTATTCTGAGATAATTCGATTTTCTTTCAATTACTAATCAAGTAATAAGAAAAGTTTATTATCTCTACTTTAAATCAACATTAAGATGGCACCTAAAAATAATTTCAAAATTCCAATGTTCGACCGAGATCACTATGAAGAATGGGTGTTGAAAATGAAACTTTACCTTGAGTCCATCAATCCTGAATATCTGGAAGTCCTTGACAAAGGTAAATTTGTACCAATGGTCGTTGTTCCTGAGCATATGGAAGGAGATGTGATTGTTCCACAACGGTCTGAGCCTAAGAAGGCAGCGGACTTTTCAGATACTGATAAGGAGTAAATAGCTTTCGATACATCCATTCGACAAACATTAATGGAATCCCTAGATCATGAGATGTTTAATGTAGTAAAAGGACTAACTACAGCGAAGAAGATTTGGGATAAAATAGAGGTCGTCATGGAAGGTACCGCTGAGGTCAGAAATAACAAAACACTTATACTCAAGATGGAGTATGACACCTTCAGAATAAAAAAAGGAGAAAGCATAACAGATGCCTATCTAAGATTCAGTCAGTTAGTGTTGGATTTGAATCTGAGAGGTGTAACTCTCCCTGTGGTTGAAGTCAACATGAGATATTTAAGGAACCAGCCAAAGAGCATTGAACATAGAGTCTACGCTGTTAGAGAAACCAGAGATTTGCATACAACTTCTCTGGAAGAATATTATGGAATTTTAAAGACCTATGAGCTGGAGACCCTTCAAGATCAAGCATGGGATAATGATTCAAGAGGAAAGGAAGCGGCATCAGGATTAATTGCTGATGAGGAAGAGTCTAAAAAGGCAATGATTGCAGAAAAACCTAGATAATCACTTGCACTACATCAAGTTGAAAATGATGATGAGTGCACATCAAATAGTGATGATGACTACTTCACCCAAGAAGAGCTGGATAACATGGATGGTAGTGTCGTGGCATACATGGCAAGGAAGTTCAGCAACATAAGATTCAAAAAGAGTAACTGTCCATAAAGAAAATCTTCATCTTACTATCGGGTTACTAAGGGTGGTGGTAGTTCTCAAGGTTATAAAGGGAAAGGCAAGAGTACCAGCTACAAATCACCTTTGGATTTCAAAATGAAGTTCAAATGCTATAACTGTGGTGAAGCTGGACATTTTGCTACAGACTGCAAGAAGCCGAAACAGACATATCCCAAAGAAACTTATGAAGCCCTCAAAAGCAAGTATGAAGCCCTGGTGAAGGAAAGACATGGAAAGAGAGCTTTAGTTGTAACATAAGGCAGAGCTTGGGATGATTCAGATGAGGAAGAAGTTACTCATGCAGCAAACTTTGCCCTCATGGCTGAGACATCAGATGAACCAGAGGTACTAGTTCTAACCCTTAAAGAAGAAATGTCTATTGATGATTATAAGGTGCAGAACGGGGCTCTTAGCGAAGAGATCTATATGTTGTGCAAAAGCATAAATACTTCTAAAAAAGAACAGAAAACACTTGTTGACAAATGCAGAATGCTTGAGGCAAAAGTAGAAGAATTAGAGTGTAATATTCCTGATTCCCAGGTACTTTTAAAACCTTATTAATAATAATATATATGTTGGATAATAATTATGGAATAAGATTTGATGGGTATTCCAATTATTAGAATTGCCGGAATGAGTTAAAGATTAAATTATTGTCATGGATTATTATGAAATTGGAAAATTCAAGGATTTCCAAGAATTATTAAAGAGTTTATTATTTTATATTTTGACATGGATTATTAAAATGCAATTACTTGCATTTTATTTAAAGTGTAGGAAATGCAAATGCTAGTATTTTAATTCAAGTCAAAGGAGGCAAGACTTGACCAAGACTTTGACTAGACTTTTATTTAAACCAAGGCAAGTACTTGTCCTAAGAAAAGAAAAAGAAAATCACAAACTCAAGCCTAGCAAGCAAGGGACCATTCGGCTTTAGCTAGAAGAGGAAGAGGAGAAAAATCAAGAACTCAAGCTCTAGTTGTTGGATTGTTGCAAGTAAGGACTTAAATCGAAGGTATAACTAATACCTATCTTCCATTCAAATCTTATGCAAAGTTATCCGTTAAATCTCTTGATTTTCATGAAAGAGCAAGAGCATGAATAGTGTTTTTAATTTAGGATAAATTCTTGATTAATTGTTTTATGACTCCTTAAGCATAATTAGCACTTGTAATGACTTGTACGAGCTATGGGTAGTGGTAATTTGGCATAAATAGCTTGAAAAGTTCAAACCCTAGCCATGTGTTGATTTTGAGATTAATGTGGTTGTAAGCATGCTTTGTTTATGGCTTGAGCATATGTGTAAGTACTTAATTGTTGGTTATGATGGAGTAATGTTGTGATGCTTTGGTTAAGACCTATGGTGGTGTAATGTAAGAGTTACATGGTTAAGAATTATGGATGTTAAAGGAGTAAGTAATTGGTTGTTTTCAAACTAGTAAATTGTTTTGCAAACTATGTTGCATTGGTGATGAATTGGGTGGATTATTGGTAATGTTTGGAGTATTGTTAAATTGTGTTTGGGCTTGGGATGTCTTGAGTACATTCCCAAGTAGTAGAGTAAAATATATGGAAGCCATTTGAGTTGAATTGGATGAGTTTAAAACAGGGTAAACGATGAACGTATAAATGGAACCATGCCAAATTTTCTACTGATGCCAACTGTTCACCACTCCCGAAGGGTCTAGCCTGTGTTGCTGGAGGATTTCTTTATATGGTTAGATAGATATTAGTCTCTAGATCGTTTGCGCGCTAATTTTGCGTCAAACGGAGTTGTGAGCTAAAAGATATGGCCAAAATGGTGAGGAGATGCAGAAAACTGGACTGCCCTGTTTTTAATCAACTTTGAGGAGGTGATCAACCTAGTTAGACTGTCTTATAAAATCTGAAACTTTTACACAAAATACTAGGAACATTTGGGAAGACTTGGGAAAAGGTTTCGGATTAAAAGGAGTAAAATCAGATTTATGAAAATTGTTGGAAGCAAGTAGGTGCAGTTAGAAATCTTGTAAAAACTGCTTGCATTGTTTTGCATTACCTTGACATAAGTTATGTTTTAAAGTGGAATTCGAGGCTAGCTTAGTAACGGACTTTAAATGGAATGTGTTGGTAATACTTATGAGTCATGACTAGCTAAAGATCCATGCTAAGACTCGTTAGCAAGATGGGTTATTATGCATACATGAGTAGTTATAAGTAGAGTTAAAACTCTTGTGACTAATTAGGACCCGTGTTTTCTTTCTTATAGAGACACGTGCCAAGGAGGGACAAGCGAGCTACCACTTCAACAGTAAAGGCAAGTTTTCTAAACTCTGACCTTATAACATGTTTCTTGGTTATAGGGCTGTGGTGCTTGGATTCTTTTCTGTCAATTGACTTGTATTATCATTTGAATTGTTGTTCGCGCCTCTGAACTCTCAAAAGTTAGAGGACGCTTCCTGTCAGTTTTGTATAACTGATTTCCGTGTTAAGTACATTTCTTTGGTACTTGACAGACGACCGGGAGTAGCGTATTATCTCTCGACTGTTAGTCGATATTATCCAGGGATTCTTCCTGGAATATAAGTTTTGGGATAATAATTAGTATGGGTTAGGGATTAATCAAGTTGATTAATATCCCTTTGATATTTTGAATCATATTTAGTTTATTAAATATTATTTAAAAGGGTATATATATAGTATTTAAATGTTGATTTAAATACTTTCAACTCAGTTTGAGTTATTTGAAATATCATTTAAGATTGATTAAACAGTATTTAAATATTTTGGGATTATTTTAAAGTATTTATTCTTGATTAAATACTTTCAATTCTTTTTGGATTATTTAAATATTATTTAAAAGTGATTCAATCTTATTTAAATAGGTTGATTCATTAAAACTATTTAAATATTAAATAGTTTTGATTAAATCCTAATTAAATATTTTAATTATTTTAAAATATTTTCAGGGACTATTCAAGGTCTCATACTTATTGATTATTTATTTATTGGATCTTTAAAAATATTCTGGAGTTGTCTAAAACTTCTTTAAATATTATTTTTCATTAAATAATAAATACTGAGCTGTGACTCGAATATTTTGTACTTATTTTGAGCCGATTACTCCATGTTAGGGAAGGAATATCCCATTTTAACCTTCTTTTCATTTAAACTGGTGCCCGTAGGGACCATTATTTTACCTAAAAGTGTTATATTTTCGTGGGGTTTATTTTATCACCTAGTAGCGACTCCCCGGTCGTGATCTTGATTCGAACTGTTCATTCACGACTAAAGGTCAATCCACACATATAAAGAGATTACTTCCACCTCGTTTCGGAAGTTAATCTATTATCGAATATTGAATTCCCATAAAACTTTGTTGTTGTTCCGGAAGGTTGTATTAAATTCCCTTCCACGCTTTGAATTGAATATTCCCAGAAAGCTTTGTTGTTATCCTAGAAGGTTGCATTAAATTCCCTTCTAGACTTGTCGATTGTACTCAAAGGGAACTGGAGATATAAAGTGTAAGAGGCTTGTGTGCGGCACAGTCCATCTAGCGTAAGAGGCCGAGTGGCGCCGGTCCAGCATTTAAAGGCCCATGTGTTGCCTAGGGTGATGACCTGTTTTGGATCATCCTTCTACTAGTAGTAAAGGTTACTTAACTATTGTACTATACGACTGATCATCGTGTACAATAGGCGCGGTGGATGCTCCAGTATCTTCTTTTCTTCCAATTGGAATTTGACGTTGCACTGTAACGAAAGCCCAGGTGCTTAGTTACCGATAGTGTTAACGAGGATTATGGCAACCTATTATTCTTTGGTTCAGTATCTAGAACTGTTCACCATTTCAGTACAGGTTGCATTTTATTATTCTGATACACATATTGTTGTTGTTTCTTGATCATACCATGTTGTTGATATATACTTGCTGAGCGTTGTTGCTCATTCTTGCTTTCTGTTTATCTTTCTACCACCACAGCTGCAGGCCATGCCACGAGGAGTACGCAGGACGTTGAGAAAGACCGTGCGAAGGGCAAGGACCCCCTATGACCGACCCCTTGGCCCTATACCTGAGGTAGGGAGATTGAGCAGGATAGGATGGCAGCTTCTGCTAGTTAGATTTATTTATAAACACTGTTTATGTAAATATATGTAACTTAATGAGATTTAATCTAACTTTTGGACTGCTATTAGGGTTTCAAACAGAAGCTATATTTAGTAGTACGAACTCAACCTTTTGGTAACTAGTAATGTAACGATGGAGATCCAAGTATGTATATTAATGTATGCTCGTTTCCTGAGACTATGGCTCGTGTGTGTGTGTTAAAGTGTGTGGGGGTCACCAGATTGTTATTTGCCTTAGAATGATTAAATTTTATTATGATTATCAGTGAACTGTAAGTGTATGAATGTTGGAAGTTGGACCGTGACGACCTAGACCTTGGACCCCGGGTCTGGGGGCGCCACAGAGATGGTATCAGAGCCCTAAGTTATAGTACTCAGAAACGAGAGGCCTATTGGTAATAAAAGCAATAATAATAAAAGACTAAAAACTTTAAGAAGACTAAAACCCAAAAAGGGAACTATTCGTTACACGATAGTGACTAGTTATTGTTTTATTGTAGATACCCGACGATGAGGACTATGAGGCTCAGTTTGATAGAGCGTTGCTAGGGGAGGATGACGACCCCGAGGAGGACCCGATAGAGGCTCCAGTAGAGGAGGGCGCCATGCCAGCAGTACCAGCACCTACCCTCCCAGTGGCTGATCAGGCCGGACCATCAGAGGTTGTATACAGAGATATCCCTATGATACCACCACCAGTAGTGATTCCACCTTCACCCCCAGCTAGCCCTATACCTTCCGAGGAGGACGAGCCAGAGGAATTCATCCCAGATCTTCCCGAGCCAGAGGATGCTCCGCATGACACACCATCACCACCACCCGCAGCACCGGCAGCACCACCTCCACCTCCGCCAGTTGTAGGAGAACCAGTACCATCATGGATGATATCTTCCCTCATAAGGGAACAGGATGTCTCGACCGGTCGTGTGGATGAGTTGAGACGCATAGTGGACAGGATGATTCCTGGACGTGTTGGACCTCAGGGCGGCCTACCTCCGAGCAGCACTTCTCAGGATGGCATTCCACAGGATGTTGTGACAGGCCTTACCGAGATTCAGACGTGGGCACGATATTTCCGCGAGTTGAGGGCACCCTTAGGGGGAGGGCCGATAGGGGGCAGCGATGCAGATGAGATGGTTGAGGGTGTGATGGTTCAGGTTAGGGACCTGATCCGTGGTAGGTTTCAGTGACTTTTATGGGATGATGTAGTCTTCTAGTATCAGATTTTGGCATTATGTATGGATGTGCCGTTTTTGAGGGAGTAGTATTTTGTGTATATAGTAGTAGTCCCGCTCTGACTAGAAGATAGCTTGCTGACATACTTTTGATGTAACCAGAAACTATGATGGAAGATGTAACCAAGGGATGATGTATATATATGTTGTTTCAGTTTCCTTAAATGCAGTCTTATTTTGCGTACGGTGTTTATACATCTTCTTGTTCTTGATATCGAGATTGTTCAGAAATGACTTATTATGTATATGCTGAACAGACCGTATTAGATGTAAATGCAAACCCTTATTCATGATTGTTTAATATAGCGAATAATATAGTGATTAAGACTAATAAAAAGATTGACCAATATTATTTGATTGTATCAGAAAATGCCACCAAGGAGGAATACTAGATTGCACCCTGTAGCCAGTGGGGATTTGCATGAGCCAAGTGTTCACGAAGCGGAAAGTGATTCGGAAGACTATAATGAGTTGGATGATGAAGAGTATGCAGAAGGGGAGTATGTGAGTTCGAGTGCCTCGGGTCATAGTCAGAATCAAAACCAGAATGAACAGGGAGAAAATGAGAGTCAGGGTCACCAAGGGGAAAACCGAAATATGGACCCCATGAATGTGTTCATGGATTTTCTCAGGCAGCATGTTAATCTCAATTCAAATCAGCCGCCACCAGTTCCTCATAACTCCGTTGCCAATTCCTTCCGAGCTTTCAAGTCCTTGCGACCACCCGAGTTTCAAGGGACTGCGGACCCAGTAGAGGCTAGGGCCTGGTTAAAAGAAATGGAAAAGTCCTTTGAGATACTGCAGATAGAAGAGGCACAGAAGACCGTCTTCGCCACTTATCTCCTAAAGGGGGAGGCCAATTTCTGGTGGGAGTCTAAAAAGAGTATGGAGGGAGAAGGAGTAGTAGCATGGGAAAGGTTCACACAATTATTTTTAGAGAAGTATTTCCCCAAATTTATGGAAAACCAGATGGAGCTGAAATTTCTAGAGTTGAAGCAGAATAACCTAACTGTAGCCGAATATGAAGCAAAGTTTACTGAACTGTCTAGGTTCGTGCCGGATTTTGTGAACACGGACGAGAAAAGGGCTAGGAGATTTCAGCAGGGATTGAAACAGTGGATTCAAAATCGTGTAGCCATACTTGAGTTGACTGATTATGCAATGTTGGTGCAGTAAGCTTCGATTGTGGAGGCTGGGAGTGAACTGATCCAAAAGGAAAGGGATGGGAAGAAGAGAAAGGCAGAAAGCCAGCGAAGAGGTTCAGCAAGTTGGAACTTTCCGAGTAAATTTAATCGAGGACAAGGGTCTCAGTTTCGGAGGAATGTTGGGTTCAAGAAGGCCGAAAGTGTAAGTGTTAACCAAGGTGGCAGGCAGTCAGGGGTGGCATATTCCAATCCATCACGACCCCCACTGCCAGATTGTAAGACATGTGGGAAGAGGCATTTAGGCACGTGTAACAAGTCAGGGGTTACCTGTTTCAAGTGTGGACGAGTGGGGCATTTCGCGTATAACTGCCCTCAGAATAGCATGGTTTGTCACAACTGCGGACAGATGGGACATGTAAAGAAAGACTGTAAATCCTCTGGACCAGCGGTAACGAGACAAAGTGGAGCTGCTTCTAATAAGGCTCCTACTGCTAGGACTTTCAACATGACGGTGAGGGATGCCGTGAGGAACACGGATGTTATTGCAGGTACACTCTTACTTAATTCCGTCAATGCAAATGTTTTGTTTGACTCCGGAGCAACCAGATCTTTTATATCTCGAGACTTTGCGCGTAAATGGAATCTTGAGTCAAAACCATTAAGCGATCCTTTACGTGTAGAAATAGCTAATCAGGAGGTTATTCCTGTTAGTTACGTATGTAATAACTGTGAACTAGAAATTGAAGGGCAGCGATTCATCCTAGACTTAATTCCTTTTTCCCTAGGGGAGTTTGATGTCATTTTGGGGATGGATTGGCTGACAAGTTGTGAAGCTAATATTGATTGCAAAGGAAAGAAAGTGAGGATAAAGTTGCCCAACGAAGAAGAAGTGGTGTTTAAAGGGCAGAGGCAGATTAATAAATTCTTGACTAAGATGCAGGTCAAGAGGTTGTTACGCCAAGGGTGTGAAGCTTATTTAGCCTATGTAGTAGACACCGAGAAGGAATTAACTAGTATAAGTGACATAGCAGTTGTCAATGAATTTGAAGATGTATTTCCCGATGACCTTCCAGGGTTACCTCCTGACAGAGACATAGAGTTTGCCATCGAGTTAGCACCAGGGACAGCACCAGTGTCAAAGGCTCCGTACCGCTTAGCCCCAGTAGAGATGAAAGAATTAGCCATCCAGCTACAAGAGCTATTGGATAAAGGAATGATTCGACCAAGCGTGTCTCCATGGGGGGCACCAGTGTTGTTTGTCAAGAAGAAAGATGGAAGTATGAGATTATGTATAGATTATAGGGAACTCAACAAGCTAACCATCAAGAATAAGTACCCTTTACCCAGAATCGATGATTTGTTTGATCAGTTAAAGGATGCTGTTTACTTTTCAAAGATCGACCTGAGAACTGGATATCACCAGCTGAAGATTAAACGCGAAGATGTTCCGAAGACAGCATTTCGTACCCGATATGGGCACTACGAGTTTTTGGTAATGTCCTTTGGGTTAACCAACGCCCCCGCAGCTTTCATGGATTTAATGAATCGAGTTTTCAAAAAGTATCTGGACAAGTTTGTCATCGTCTTCATAGATGATATATTGATCTACTCAAGGTCAAGGGAAGAGCATGAAGAACATTTGAGGATAGTACTGGAGATATTGAGAAAGGAGAAGCTCTATGCTAAATTTTCAAAATGTGAGTTTTGGTTAAAGGAAGTTCAATTTTTGGGACACGTGATAAGTAGTAAAGGTGTGCTAGTCGACCCTGCTAAGATTGAAGCTATTTCAAATTGGGAAAGGCCAACGACACCAACTGAAGTAAGAAGTTTTGTGGGATTAGCAGGATATTACAGGAGATTCGTCCAGGACTTTGCTAAGATAGCTACTCCATTGACGAGACTCACCCGTAAGACCGAGAAGTTTGAGTGGACTGAAAAATGTGAAGAGAGTTTTCAGGAATTGAAAAAGAGATTAATTACTGCGCCGGTATTAGCCCTACCAGATGAAAAAGGTGATTTTGTGATTTATAGTGATGCATCTCATAAGGGACTAGGATGTGTACTGATGCAGCATGGCAAAGTAATTGCTTATGCATCCAGACAACTGAAAGAATACGAGATAAGATATCCAACTCATGACTTAGAATTAGCAGCAATAGTTTTCGCATTAAAAATATGGAGGCATTACCTGTATGGAGAAAAGTGCGAGATTTACACAGATCATAAAAGCCTTAAGTACATTTTCACACAGAAAGAATTAAACATGAGGCAAAGAAGATGGCTAGAGTTGATCAAGGATTACGACTGTTCGATTAACTACCACCCTGGGAAGGCCAATGTGGTGGCCGATGCCCTAAGTAGAAAGGAAAGACTAAAAATGATGGTTTCTTCCGAAGAATTGGTACGAGAGTTTGAACGGATGAATTTAGAAGTGAAGTTTCCTGAAGATGGTATGGAGACGCTATTTGAGATTCGAGTTGAGTCAGAACTAATTGAGAAAGTAAGGATATGTCAAGAAAAGGCAATGGAAGAAAAAGAGGAAAAGATGATTGGAGATGAACGAAGATGTGTTAAGGATGAGAGAGGGATTCTAAGATTTGCTAATAGAATTTGGATTCCTAACGTTCAGGAATTGAAAGATGAGGTATTGAATGAAGCACACAACTCTAGGTTTTCTATTCACCCTGGAGGTACTAAGATGTATAAAGACCTGAAAATGCATTATTGGTGGCCAGGTATGAAGAAAGATATTGCCGAATGGGTAAGTAAATGTTTGACCTGTCAGAGAGTGAAAGCAGAGCACCAAAGACCGAGCGGACTTTTACAGCCTCTGGAGATTCCAGAATGGAAATGGGAGCACATTGCAATGGATTTTGTAGTAGGGTTACCAAGGACCAAAGCCAACCACGATGCTATTTGGGTAATAATTGATCGATTGACAAAATCAGCGCATTTCCTTCCTATCAATGAAAGGTATTCAGTCGACCGATTAGTCGAGCTTTATTTGAAAGAGATAGTGGTACGTCATGGAGTTCCAGTGGGAATTGTGTCGGATAGGGACCCAAGATTCAATTCTAGATTTTGGAGAAGCTTTCAGGAATGCTTGGGAACAAGATTGAATATGAGCACCGCTTATCATCCACAAACTGATGGACAGAGTGAAAGAACCATCCAAACGGTAGAAGATATGTTGAGAGTCTGTGCCATAGACTTTAAAGGTAGTTGGGATGATCATTTGCCATTAATTGAGTTTGCCTACAACAACAGCTACCATGCCAGCATTGGGATGCCACCTTACGAAGCCTTGTATGGCAGAAAGTGTCGATCTCCTTTGTGTTGGGAAGAAGTAGGAGAGCGAAAGATGTTGGGACCCGAGTTGGTCCAGCAGACAAGAGAAACCATAGAGCTCATCCGGAAACGATTGATAGCCGCTCAGAACAGGCAAAGAAAGTATGCCGATCAAACCAGGAAAGACAGAGAGTACGAAGTGGGAGACTCAGTACTTCTAAAGGTGTCTCCGTGGAAAGGTTTAATGAGGTTTGGTAAGAAGGGAAAGTTAAGTCCAAGATTTATTGGACCATTTGAAATATTAAGACGTATTGGAAAAGTAGCCTATGAGTTAGCCCTGCCTCCAAACTTACAACAAGTTCATAATGTGTTTCACGTGTCAATGCTGAGAAGATATAATGCAGATGCCCGACATGTGATAGAGTATGAGCAAGTAGATTTACAACCGGACCTGACCTATGTGGAACGACCGGTGGAAATCTTAGACCGAAAAGAGCAAGTACTCAGAAACAAAGTGGTAAAACTAGTAAGAGTCTTATGGAGAAACCAGAACACTGAAGAATCAACGTGGGAACTAGAAAGTGCTATGCTGGAAAAGTACCCTTACCTGTTTTCAAGTTAGATTCCGGGACGGAATCCTTTTAAGGAGGGGAGACTGTAATATTCCTGATTCCCAGGTACTTTTAAAACCTTATTAATAATAATATATATGTTGGATAATAATTATGGAATAAGATTTGATGGGTATTCCAATTATTAGAATTGCCGGAATGAGTTAAAGATTAAATTATTGTCATGGATTATTATGAAATTGGAAAATTCAAGGATTTCCAAGAATTATTAAAGAGTTTATTATTTTATATTTTGACATGGATTATTAAAATGCAATTACTTGCATTTTATTTAAAGTGTAGGAAATGCAAATGCTAGTATTTTAATTCAAGTCAAAGGAGGCAAGACTTGACCAAGACTTTGACTAGACTTTTATTTAAACCAAGGCAAGTACTTGTCCTAAGAAAAGAAAAAGAAAATCACAAACTCAAGCCTAGCAAGCAAGGGACCATTCGGCTTTAGCTAGAAGAGGAAGAGGAGAAAAATCAAGAACTCAAGCTCTAGTTGTTGGATTGTTGCAAGTAAGGACTTAAATCGAAGGTATAACTAATACCTATCTTCCATTCAAATCTTATGCAAAGTTATCCGTTAAATCTCTTGATTTTCATGAAAGAGCAAGAGCATGAATAGTGTTTTTAATTTAGGATAAATTCTTGATTAATTGTTTTATGACTCCTTAAGCATAATTAGCACTTGTAATGACTTGTACGAGCTATGGGTAGTGGTAATTTGGCATAAATAGCTTGAAAAGTTCAAACCCTAGCCATGTGTTGATTTTGAGATTAATGTGGTTGTAAGCATGCTTTGTTTATGGCTTGAGCATATGTGTAAGTACTTAATTGTTGGTTATGATGGAGTAATGTTGTGATGCTTTGGTTAAGACCTATGGTGGTGTAATGTAAGAGTTACATGGTTAAGAATTATGGATGTTAAAGGAGTAAGTAATTGGTTGTTTTCAAACTAGTAAATTGTTTTGCAAACTATGTTGCATTGGTGATGAATTGGGTGGATTATTGGTAATGTTTGGAGTATTGTTAAATTGTGTTTGGGCTTGGGATGTCTTGAGTACATTCCCAAGTAGTAGAGTAAAATATATGGAAGCCATTTGAGTTGAATTGGATGAGTTTAAAACAGGGTAAACGATGAACGTATAAATGGAACCATGCCAAATTTTCTACTGATGCCAACTGTTCACCACTCCCGAAGGGTCTAGCCTGTGTTGCTGGAGGATTTCTTTATATGGTTAGATAGATATTAGTCTCTAGATCGTTTGCGCGCTAATTTTGCGTCAAACGGAGTTGTGAGCTAAAAGATATGGCCAAAATGGTGAGGAGATGCAGAAAACTGGACTGCCCTGTTTTTAATCAACTTTGAGGAGGTGATCAACCTAGTTAGACTGTCTTATAAAATCTGAAACTTTTACACAAAATACTAGGAACATTTGGGAAGACTTGGGAAAAGGTTTCGGATTAAAAGGAGTAAAATCAGATTTATGAAAATTGTTGGAAGCAAGTAGGTGCAGTTAGAAATCTTGTAAAAACTGCTTGCATTGTTTTGCATTACCTTGACATAAGTTATGTTTTAAAGTGGAATTCGAGGCTAGCTTAGTAACGGACTTTAAATGGAATGTGTTGGTAATACTTATGAGTCATGACTAGCTAAAGATCCATGCTAAGACTCGTTAGCAAGATGGGTTATTATGCATACATGAGTAGTTATAAGTAGAGTTAAAACTCTTGTGACTAATTAGGACCCGTGTTTTCTTTCTTATAGAGACACGTGCCAAGGAGGGACAAGCGAGCTACCACTTCAACAGTAAAGGCAAGTTTTCTAAACTCTGACCTTATAACATGTTTCTTGGTTATAGGGCTGTGGTGCTTGGATTCTTTTCTGTCAATTGACTTGTATTATCATTTGAATTGTTGTTCGCGCCTCTGAACTCTCAAAAGTTAGAGGACGCTTCCTGTCAGTTTTGTATAACTGATTTCCGTGTTAAGTACATTTCTTTGGTACTTGACAGACGACCGGGAGTAGCGTATTATCTCTCGACTGTTAGTCGATATTATCCAGGGATTCTTCCTGGAATATAAGTTTTGGGATAATAATTAGTATGGGTTAGGGATTAATCAAGTTGATTAATATCCCTTTGATATTTTGAATCATATTTAGTTTATTAAATATTATTTAAAAGGGTATATATATAGTATTTAAATGTTGATTTAAATACTTTCAACTCAGTTTGAGTTATTTGAAATATCATTTAAGATTGATTAAACAGTATTTAAATATTTTGGGATTATTTTAAAGTATTTATTCTTGATTAAATACTTTCAATTCTTTTTGGATTATTTAAATATTATTTAAAAGTGATTCAATCTTATTTAAATAGGTTGATTCATTAAAACTATTTAAATATTAAATAGTTTTGATTAAATCCTAATTAAATATTTTAATTATTTTAAAATATTTTCAGGGACTATTCAAGGTCTCATACTTATTGATTATTTATTTATTGGATCTTTAAAAATATTCTGGAGTTGTCTAAAACTTCTTTAAATATTATTTTTCATTAAATAATAAATACTGAGCTGTGACTCGAATATTTTGTACTTATTTTGAGCCGATTACTCCATGTTAGGGAAGGAATATCCCATTTTAACCTTCTTTTCATTTAAACTGGTGCCCGTAGGGACCATTATTTTACCTAAAAGTGTTATATTTTCGTGGGGTTTATTTTATCACCTAGTAGCGACTCCCCGGTCGTGATCTTGATTCGAACTGTTCATTCACGACTAAAGGTCAATCCACACATATAAAGAGATTACTTCCACCTCGTTTCGGAAGTTAATCTATTATCGAATATTGAATTCCCATAAAACTTTGTTGTTGTTCCGGAAGGTTGTATTAAATTCCCTTCCACGCTTTGAATTGAATATTCCCAGAAAGCTTTGTTGTTATCCTAGAAGGTTGCATTAAATTCCCTTCTAGACTTGTCGATTGTACTCAAAGGGAACTGGAGATATAAAGTGTAAGAGGCTTGTGTGCGGCACAGTCCATCTAGCGTAAGAGGCCGAGTGGCGCCGGTCCAGCATTTAAAGGCCCATGTGTTGCCTAGGGTGATGACCTGTTTTGGATCATCCTTCTACTAGTAGTAAAGGTTACTTAACTATTGTACTATACGACTGATCATCGTGTACAATAGGCGCGGTGGATGCTCCAGTATCTTCTTTTCTTCCAATTGGAATTTGACGTTGCACTGTAACGAAAGCCCAGGTGCTTAGTTACCGATAGTGTTAACGAGGATTATGGCAACCTATTATTCTTTGGTTCAGTATCTAGAACTGTTCACCATTTCAGTACAGGTTGCATTTTATTATTCTGATACACATATTGTTGTTGTTTCTTGATCATACCATGTTGTTGATATATACTTGCTGAGCGTTGTTGCTCATTCTTGCTTTCTGTTTATCTTTCTACCACCACAGCTGCAGGCCATGCCACGAGGAGTACGCAGGACGTTGAGAAAGACCGTGCGAAGGGCAAGGACCCCCTATGACCGACCCCTTGGCCCTATACCTGAGGTAGGGAGATTGAGCAGGATAGGATGGCAGCTTCTGCTAGTTAGATTTATTTATAAACACTGTTTATGTAAATATATGTAACTTAATGAGATTTAATCTAACTTTTGGACTGCTATTAGGGTTTCAAACAGAAGCTATATTTAGTAGTACGAACTCAACCTTTTGGTAACTAGTAATGTAACGATGGAGATCCAAGTATGTATATTAATGTATGCTCGTTTCCTGAGACTATGGCTCGTGTGTGTGTGTTAAAGTGTGTGGGGGTCACCAGATTGTTATTTGCCTTAGAATGATTAAATTTTATTATGATTATCAGTGAACTGTAAGTGTATGAATGTTGGAAGTTGGACCGTGACGACCTAGACCTTGGACCCCGGGTCTGGGGGCGCCACATAGAGGCTGCTTGTACTATAGATACTTCCCTAAGAGACTCTATTAAATCTTTGGAACACAAGCTCAACCTTAAAGATGAAATAGAAGCATGTCTTAGGAATAAACTAGCTGAGGTAGAAACTAAATGCGAAGCTTATAAACTAGCAGCTAGTAAAGTGAATGTTGATAGTGACACATTTAAGAAGATAACTGGAGTCGGTGTAGGACTTGACTATTCTAACTTATCTAAGAAAGAAGGAAAAAGACCTGTAGACACTAGTTCCAGTGAGATTAATAAAAATATACCTACAATTCTTAAATCAGCTGTCAAACCTATCTTTAAACACTTCGTTCCTCGTGAAGAAGGAGAGACTGAATTGTTAGTTAGATATGAGATTGAAATGGAAGATCAGAAGAAAGAACAACCTATAACTCCTACTAAATCAGTTAAAATCAATTCCCTTAGAGATGAGTCTAGACCAGGATTAGGAGCTAAGGCTGTTAAACAACAGAGTAAAAAGGAAAAAGGCTTAAAAGAGGTTAAGGCAGAACGAATAAAGAAAGCATGTTATCACTGTAAATCAACTGAACATCTTTCTTATGCATGTAAATCTAACATGAATATTCATGTTGCACATGTCATGCCTGTACCACACACAATGAATAATATGCATCAGAATCATGCACAATGTGGTCAACCAAATTGTATGCCATGCACTTTTAACGTCATGCAAACGTTTGTGAACTTGATGAATGCAACTAGCCAATCATGTCTAAATTCTTCTGCTAGTTCTAATGTAAAAAAGAAGCATGTAAGAGCTAAGACTGTTAGTCCTCCTAAAGTTAGGAGTGACAAGGCTTCTCCTAAGACTGACAAAACTGTCAAGTCTGAAAAAGGAAAAGACAAAGTCGAAAGCTCTAGTAATGTTAAAAAGGGTGCATCTCCTGTTGTTAAATCTGATAATTCTCGATCTTATAGAAAAGCCGGGCCAATCAATCTTGGGTTCCGAAGAACGCCTAATCAATCTGTTATTGCAGGGCATTAAGCAGAAAAGAAATAAAGTTATATGGGTGCTAGATAGTGGAGCATCAAGGCATATGACAGGAAACAAGTCCCTGCTTACAGAGGTGGTTATGAAGGCTGGCCCTTATGTCACCTTTGGAGATGACAGCATAGGTGTAACAAAGGGATATGGCAAATTGAAAACTGGTAATGTCATCATTGAAGATATTTCCTATGTTGAGGGATTGAAACACAATCTATTAAGTATCAGTCAATTCTGTGACAAAGGATACGAAATTGTCTTCAATAAGAAAGGTGTATCAATCACTCACATTAAGGAAGGTTCGTTGGCTTTAAGAGGAGTTCGAAAGGCAGATCTTTTTGTTGCTGATATGGATTCGGCAAACAAGAATGAAGTCACATGTTTCTACAGTAAAGCTTCAGATGATGAAAACTGGTTATGGCATAAAAAGTTATCTCACTTAAACTTCAAAATGATGAATGCTCTCGCCAGACGAGAATTGGTGAAAGATCTACCTCAAATGGAGTTTGCTCCTAAAGGACTCTGCGAAGCCTGTGAGATGGGAAAGTCAAAGCGAGCATCACATAAGTCTAAAGAAATTTCTAGTATCACTAAGCCTCTGCAACTTCTACATATGGATTTATTTGGCCCAGTGAATGTCCTATCTTTGTCTAGGAAAAGATATACATTGGTAATCGTGGATGACTTCTCCAAGTATACATGGGTATTGTTCGTTATGACAAAAGATGAAGTACCTTTCCAAATCATTGATCACATCACTGAAATTGAGAATGTTTCAACACTCACTGTGAAGACGATTAGATCAGACAACGGCACTGAATTTAAAAATACAATACTGAATGATTTCTGCATTTCTAAAGGAATATGTCGTCAGTAGTCTGTCCCGAGAACACCACAGCAAAATGGAGTTGTTGAAAGGAAGAACAGAACATTGGTTGAAGCAGCAAGAACTTTGTTGTATGAATCAAAACTTCCTCTATACTTTTGGGCCGAAGCTGTGAGTACAGTGTGTTACACTCAGAATAGAACCTTGATTATAAAAGATAAAGAAAAGACACCATGTGAAATAATGAATAACAGAAGACCAATAATCAAATACTTTCATGTCTTTGGAGCTAAATGTTATGTACTAATAGACGATGAAAAGCTAGGCAAGTTTGAAGCAAAAGCTCGTGAAGGGATATTTGTTGGGTATTTTACAGATACGGTGGCAGCTTATCGGGTATTCTTAGTGAATGATCGAAAAGTGATTGAAAGCTACAATGTCAGATTCGACGATACCAAACTCCCATCAATTTCTAAAGATAATAGTGAACCTGAGTCCCTAAAATTTCAGAATCTGGACTTGGATGAAGTTGAGGATGAACCTGAGTTGATTGTTACTTCAAATATACCAAATGTTCATGAAGAAATACCTGAGTCTAGTGGACAATCGATTTCTACCAGATCAGAAGAAACTTCTTCAGCACAATCTGGCAACAACTCAGGAGGAGTAAATAGCAGGTCAAGGACAAGTGCTCAAAACTCAAGAAGAGTTGACACTAGTTCTGCAGGAGCTAGCACTAACTCAGGGAGTGTTAGTAGAAATAACACAAGTAGTCAACACAACAATCCAGAAAGTCAAACTGAATCATCAAGACATTTACCAAAAGAACGAGTATGGAATAGAGACCATCCATTTGAATTAATAATAGGTGATCCAGACGCTGGTGTGACTACTAGAAGATCTACAAGAGCTGACATGGTCAATATCTGCTTGTACTCTGGGTTCTTGTCCAAACTTGAACCTAAAGAAATAGAAGAAGCTCTTGGTGATGCTGATTGGGTGATTGCAATGCAAGAGGAGCTCAATCAGTTTGAAAGGCAGAAAGTTTGGAAACTGGTACCCCGACCAAAGAACAGAACAGTAATTGGAACTAAGTGGGTATTCAGAAATAAACTGGATGAAGACGGACTTGTAACACGAAACAAGGCTCGTTTGGTAGTGAAGGGTTATTCTAAAAAAGAAGGTATTGATTATGATGAGACCTACGCTCCAGTTGCAAGACTTGAGGCAGTCAGGATGTTCTTGGCCTTTGCAGCACACAAGAACTTCAAGGTTTTTCAGATGGATGTGAAAAGTGCCTTCCTGAATGGAGAGCTAGAAGAAGAAGTATATCTGGAACAGCCACCTGGCTTTATTAATCCAGAACTTGTTGATTTTGTATACTTTCTCTTCAAAGTTGTCTATGGCCTCAGGAAATCCCCAAGACGATGGTATGAAACCCTATCCTTATTCTTAATTGAAAGTGGTTTTACTAGGGAAGTAATTGATAAAACATTGTTCTATAAAAATGTAAAGGGTGATTTAATACTTGTTCAAGTCTATGTGGACGATATTATTTTTGGGTCATCTAATGAGCGCTTGTGCGAGAAATTTGCCAAGTTAATGCAGGATAAGTATGAGATGAGCATGATGAGGGAGCTTTCATTCTTCCTTGGATTACAGATCAGTTAGAGAATAGAAAGAATCTTTATCTGTCAGTCCAAGTACATCAAAGATTACTCAAAAAGTAGAATCTAGAAGATGCGTCAGCAGCTAAAACTCCCATGGCAACTGCCACGAAGCTTGATGAAGACAAATCAGGTAAACCAGTTAACATCACAAGCTATCGAGGTATGATTGGCTCACTTCTTTATTTAACTGCAAGTAGACCCGATATAATGTTCGCAACTTTTTTGTGTGCAAGGTTCCAAACGGATCCAAGAGAGTCACATCTCATAGCCGTCAAACGAATCTTTAGGTATCTCAAGGGAACATCAAATCTAGGGATTTGGTACCCAAGAGATACAGGTTTTAATCTAATAGGCTATTCATATTCAGACTATACAGGTTGCAAGACTGATAGGAAAAGCACATCTGGTGCCTGTCAATTCCTAGGAAGAAGATTGGTGTCCTGGCAAAGTAAAAAACAACATACAATATCTACTTCTACTGCTGAAGCTGAGTACATCACTGCTGGAAGTTGTGTAGCTCAAATACTATGGATGAGGAACCAATTGAAAAATTATGGCATGGAGAACAAGAAGATTCCTATCATGTGTGACAACACTAGTGCCATTGCCATGACCAACAATCCTGTGGATCACTCCAGAACCAAGCACATAGATATAAGATATCACTTCATAAGAGAATATGTTGAGGATGAGACTGTGGAGTTACATTTTGTACCCAGAATGCAACAAATTGCAGATATATTCACTAAACCTCTTGATGAAGTCACATTCAATAGGTTGGTTGGTGAATTAGGGATGCTTAACACAAGTTAGTAAATCCTCTTATCTGTAAAATCCCAGTTTTGATCAAGTACATATGTTTTTCTTCTTATAATTTGCCTATTTTAATTGTGCCTAGTTGAAAACATATGTAAATAATCTGAAAAATTGCTAAAAATATCACTTCTGCATGTTATTTAATCATTATAGACTTAGACTTTAAAAAGTTTCATTAATGATTATTTTATGTGTATGTTGTGTTATTTTTCATAAATTCATTGTGCATTGAGTGAAATTATTTGTAAAAACTTTGAATTTATGCTCATTTAATTCCATGAACATAGGGGGAGTTAAATCCATAGATCTTTAAATTTGTCATGATTTTTAAATGGATTTTTCTATGTTTTTCATGTAATTTTTATGCTATGAGAGGCCTTAGAAGTGTCAAGGAATGTTTTTAATATTGTTTATTTTAAAAATCCTTAAATTGGTATTTATTTTAATTTGGCAAAATTTAATTATTGTTTTTCATGAAAAATTGCCAAATTTTACTAAGTATCTTCGAAATTTCGAGATATGTTCTATCTCGAAACTCATCTCGAAATTCGACTTGAATTTCGAATTTGAGGCTTCCAGGAGTGATGTTTGTAAAAATTCTAAGTCTGGGAACATGTTCGACTTAGGTTCTATCTCGAACATTATTTCGAATATCGACTTCATATTCGACTTAGGTTCTATCTCGAACATTATCTCGAATATCGACTTCATGTTCGACTTAGGTTCTATCTCGAACATTATCTCAAATATCGACTTCATGTTCGACTTAGGTTCTATCTCGAACATTATCTCGAATATCGACTAAATATTCGAGATAGTCTTCCCTAGTAAGACTTAGAATTTATTAAAGGGTTAAGGAAATTTCGAGATAGTCTCTGTCTCGAACCTTATCTCGAATATCGACTTGATGTTCGAGATAGGTTTTCCTTGAGGGTTTTGTCTGTTTAAATTATTTTAAGTGACTAAAACTTCGAGTTAGCACCTATGTCGAAACTCAAGTCGAGTTCGACTTGATGTTCGACATAGTGTTCGACTTAGATTACCATGTACGTACTTAAATTTTTTTCATTTTCATAGGGATATTTTTGTCATTTCTCAATAATGCCTATATATACATCTCTAACCAGATTTTATTTTTACTTTTACCCATTGTTTAAAACCTAATTTTTTTATAACCCCCGCCCTCCCTCCTAGGCGATTTCTTTTTCATAGCGGTTTCTGTGTTAATATTCATACATACCACGAACTACTGTTAAAATTGCGTTTGAATCTATTGTTTGCATCTCTGATCACTGTGTGTTTTTGTGTTTTGCATCGTGTCTATTCATCTTCAATCTCGATATATACGCACGCCTATACACACACTTTCACACATACGTATTGTCATTACAGTTACGTAGTTTGTTTGGTATTGCTGTATTTGATTTCATATCGTTGATTTCAATTCCGTAGTTTATTTTCCAGTTACGACTCTGTGTCTTCTCTGCTAATTAAAAGGAATTGTTTTCGTTATTTTTTTCTTCTCTGCTTTAATTGTGTGCATTTTTTATATATACAAAAATCCAATTAATTCACATAGAAAATTTTTAACAAACAAAATGTCTCACCAATTTTCACTTGCTAAAAATAACTTTTATAATATTTCTACAGAAAATGATGATCAACTCCCGCGATTCAAATTTTGGGTACGATTTCTCAATTTGTACTCCAAACCTAGTACTGCCTTCACTGCAAAACCAACACTGGTTCATGATGCTTTGCAGCAATTATGGACCAGTGCGGTTCCTTATGGGAGTAAATCGACCCCCTATGGTTTTAAGTTTACCATAGAAGGTCAAGAATTTGAGGTTACAGAGGCCATTTTTAATAGAGTTCTTGGTTTCCCAGTCAGGGATTCTTATGACCCTGTACCTACAGCGGCCGAGCGCCTACAGTTTTTTGAGAAAATTGGATGTTATCCTCCCACTAGTAAAATATCCACTTCCACTATTCAAAAACAATTTTTTCATGTGGAATGGAATTACTTTTTCGAAGCTATAACTAGATGTTTTCGTGCACGCGAAAAAGATTTTCATCAGATTCCTATTCCCATGCAAATCTTTGGTGTTTCCCTGGCCCGTGAACTAAACATCAATTATGGAAGAATCGTTCTTTCTGAAATTGTGGCCATGCTGGGATCACCTGATACTAGGGACATTACAACCACTGATGTTGTCTGCTGGTATACCCGTTTCTTGCAAATGCTAATTAATAATCTTGTACCATCTAATGCTTTATCAATTAGGCAGGCATTTGTTAGCAGTCCAACCTCTGCATCTCTCGGTATGGGAACCAAGTCACTAATAACAATTGCTAACCAGGATAAGCATCAGGGTAAACCGATGTCTATTCCTGAGAATATTCGAGTGTGGCTTTCTTATGATGCAGGTGTCACTACTCTGGAGGGGACTTCACAACTATCGTCACATGCTCAGAATCCATCTGCTCATACTGACGCATTTCAAGGGATTCCTGACGAGCAACTTGATGATGAAGACGAAGAGGGTCATTCTCTCAGTCAGTACTCTACCGGGCAAAGGGAGCAACACCCGTCTCCTAGGTCACCTCCTGCTGAATCTGACCCCTTTGCTGAACAAGGTAATGAAGGAGGTAATTTCTTTGAACATGAGGTACCATATATTCACACTACAAATACTTCCTCTTCATCTAATTCTGATTCTATGGCCCAAGATTCTGCTAACCCGCAGGATCTATCCCAGGGTGATAGCCAAATTTCTGGGTTTGATTCCATGACTTCTTCACTTTCACCCTTGTTAACGGGAGTTAAAAGGCCGGCCCCTTTAGAATTAGGTGAGAGTTCTGATGAGAGTAACCCTGAAGTGCAGCCACTAATACGGAAGCGAGCCAAAATTTCTCAAGCTGCTACTTCACAAGCCCAGTCAAAACCTAGTGTGTCAATCACAACCACTCCACCTCACGTGAGTGGTTCTCCCCTTGCACATTCTACACATAGGACTTTTGGTGAGGATTTTGTGCCTTCTGAGGAGCCTGTTGCTTCAGATAGGCCGGAAGTTTTATTTTCTTCCAAAGTACCTTCACCGGTACATACTGATGCTGCAGAGAGGATCGGTTCAGATGTTGTACATGAACACTTTGCAGCCTCTCAGCCTGAGATTCCACCTCAGGAACAGACAGAATCTTTAGATCCCATAACTGCTCTTCACTTTTCTTATCCAGTTTCTGCAGGTACTGCTTTTATTCTTGGTGCTATTGTTGAAGACATACACGAGCGTGAGACAGGGAGTGTGTGTGAGCGTTTAGGGAGTGAGGGACCTTCATTTTTAAGGCACGAAACTGAGCGACAAACACTAACAGAACGTTTTTTAGAGCGAGAACACCTAAGCCAAACACCGTCCCTTATTCTTGAAAATCTTGATACTCGTATGACAACAATTGAAAATCAGGTGAAGCAGTTCAGGCAGACAATGGAGCAGTTAGGGGTAAATGTTGGAGACAACTGGAGAGCTCTTGATGACTACGCAGCACGAATGGCAAGTCAGTCGACAGCCTTAAACGATGTAACAAATAAGGTGAATGACTTGGGCCATGCAGGTGGAGTATTGGGCAGTACTCTGTATGAACGGATGGGGAGCGTCGAAACTTTAATGCATACCATGGCAACGGAGATCAGTCGAATGATGTATGCAATTCGCCATTTGGTACCCCCGGAGTGCTTTGACGAACAGTACAATCAACCTCCCCCAGGTGATGGTGGTGATGGTGGAGCTGGTTGTAAAGCATAATGTAACATAGTATGTAATAGTGATAACGATAACTCAACTAAGAAACAAAGACAGATAAATAATACTAACATGCAGCACAGAAATTCAGAAGGACATAATCAAGAAGATAATACATTCATCATTGCTGAGCTTTCAAGACAGAAGAATTACTGAACGTCAGTGAGAGAAGTTCATTAATATGTTCAAGCCTCAGTGACAAATAAGAGTTCAGAAGACTTCATTCTAAAGACAGAGCAGTGATCCATGTATAATTGTCAAAGGGTTTCAGTGATCAGAAGCAATGCAAAAGTCCAGGGTTAGTCAGCTGAAACAGAACAGAGATTAAGGGAATTCATTCGGTGTTAGTCGTTTGTGAACCAGACCAGTGCACTAAGCGTCAGCACAACAAGAAAAGAATTATCTTAATTAATCAAGAGAAAATCAGTTGATCAAGCCAAGCCAGAAGAGTAAAATCCAAGTGGTAATTAATTCAAGAATTCAAGATAAATATGCTAAGGAAGGAATTACTACAATTGGTGGTTTTATTCTTGAAGCTGTGAAGAGGTGCAGTCTACATTTCAAGGTGCAACAATTTTGTCAAGTGAAGGCACACGAAATGGTGTCTAAGTAATGAGTGGCGCCTATACAGGGTAACCACTGTATAGGCGCAACTCAAAGTCTAACAGGTACACATACAGTTCAAGGCACACAGTCCAAGGCGTGAGTGGCGCCTGTACAGGGAAGACACTGTACAGGCGCAACACAACTTCTAGGCGCAACTCAGCTGCTCTAAAATTTCTAGGCAAAGATAGTGTATGAGTGGCGCCTACACAGTGCAACAAGAGTGTAAGCGCAACTCACATACTCGGCGCAACTCAAGACTTCAGCCTCAACAAGCCTCAAGTGGCGCCTCTACACCATTACCACTGTGTAGGCGCCACTCAGGACTTAAGCAATTGTGGAATTAAATTCCAAGAAGACTGCAAATATATATGGGTTCAAATCAATTGTTTTAACAAGAAATCATCTTCAAGCATTCAACACACACAGCCGGGAAGCTCCATTAAAGCTAGACATTTATTTCTCCCAACTGTATTTGTTGTAATATTGTTTTGAACCCACTGCAGCTAATCATTTGATTAGATTTGTAGCACCACAGGGATTTAATAATAACTTGTTATTTCCCAGCTTTGTGTTTTATTATCTGTCAAGTTCATTTCTTTAAAAACACAAACACTTCCGCAAGTAAACTGAAAATTACTACAACATCATATTCAACCCCCCCCTTCTATGATGATATTGGACCTAACAATTGGTATCAGAGCTTGTTGATTGACTTTACAAATCAAGATCCAAAAATAGTTTTTCTAAAAAGTAGATTTTTAGATCTAGAAAAATTTATCTTGAATTTTCTTTTATTTTTAAAGATAATTCAATTTCGAATTTTTCCTTGATTTTTAATTCACTAATAATTAAAAAGCTATCAATCATCAAGAATTCGAATTAAAATTAAATTCTTAATATTTAATTTTTATTTGAATTGATTTTAATTTTTGAGAAATTAATTATTTCTTAAGACTTAAAATTCTTAACAACCATGAGTACCCAAAAATTAAGCAGTATCAAAATTCCCACCTTCGACAAAAATGAATACATTTTGTGGAAAAAGAAGATGACCATTTTCATTAAGACTTGTAATTCTCAATATCTAGGAATTCTTGAAAATGGACCCTATGTTCCTCAAAAGCTTACACCGGAAACAGTTTCAGAAGACGGCGTTCGGATTCCTCAAGGTTTTACTCCAAAGGAACCATCAGAGTTTACTGATACTGATAAAGAGAGAGTGGCATGGGACAATCATCTACAATGCATCTTGATGGATTCTTTGGACACAACTATGCTAAATCAGGTGATAAATTGCACCAGTGCCAAACAGATGTGGGACACGATTGATCTGTTGATGGAGGGTACAGCTGAAGTGAAGGAAAACAGGCTAGACATTCTTACCTCCCAATATGAAGCATTCAAGTCATTACCTGGAGAAAGTATCACTCAGGTTTTCGAGAGATACAACAAATTGCTAAATGACTTGTCTCTACATGGGAAGACCTACACACGTAGGGAGATCAACAGAAAGTTTATGTTGACACTGCCAGCACACCTAGAGCACAAAATTTCTGCCATCAGAGAAAGAAGTGATATAAATGATATGTCAATTGAAATGCTATATGGAAAGCTCAAGACTCATGAGATGGAGCAAGAGCAGAGACAAATCATTTATGGCTCAGGTACAGTGGACAGTAAGAATTCTGCACTGCTGAAAACAACAGCTCTTGTAGCCAAGGACATTGCTGTTAAGGAGACTAACAAAGAAGCACCTGTAGTTGAGAAAGAAGAAATTGTAGAAGCTGAATTATTAGAATCTAATCAACCGGGTGATGAAGACGACTTCTACTCTATGGAAGAACTTGAACAACTGGAAAATAAGACTATGGCCTACATGGCGGGAAAGTTCAAGAACCTCAGATTCAGGAGGAACCCAAAGTACAAATTTAAGAGTAATTCAAGTTACAGTGGTTCCAAGGACAAAAGCAGTAATCGAGGTGGATCGTCTTCAGGGTCTCACAGCAGAGGAGGCTATAAGACAGGGATGGTAGATAGAAGCAAGTTTAAATGCTACAATTGTGGAGAACCCGGTCATTTTGCAACAGAATGCCGGAAACCAAGACAAGGGAATGAAAGGAAGGAGTCCTACGATGAATTAAAGCAGAAATATGGTGCACTGGTGAAGAAGCATCAAGGAAGAGCTTATATAGCTGAAGGCAAGAGCTGGGATGATTCTGACATCGATGAAGAAGAGGTCTATGGAAATCTTGCACTAATGGCAGACTCTTCAGAGGAATCACCTCAATCATCTAAGGTATCATTTCTTTCCTCCGTTGACATGTCTAATTCTGAGTATAAGAAAACTGTGGAAGATCTGAGCATAGAAATGTTTAACATACATACAAGCATGCTAGCATCTGTAGAAGAAAATGCTAAACTAGTTCTTAAGAATAAACTGTTAGAAACTAAAAACGAAAAACTAGAGCTTGCATGTGTTAATGTAGAAGATCTGAAACAGAAAATAGAATATCTTCAGAATAGAGATAGGTGCAACCAGGAAGTAGAAGCAGCTCTTAGAAGTAAAATTTCTGATCTAGAGTTAAAACTTCAAGCTTATAAGAAATCTGCGAATCTTGTAAAAGAGGCTATAGATAAACAAGTCATAGGTCAGAAAACAGGAATAGGTTTTGACTATGATAAGAAAGCTGGAAAAATGCATGTAGAATCTATTACTGAGGAAAGTCCTATGAAGCAAGACATTCCACATGTATTGAAGGATGTAGCTAAGCCCCTTTATAAGAAATTTATCTTAGAACCCCTTAATGAAGATGATCTCTTAATGAAAGAAGAACTCCTTGTTGAGGAGAAAAAGGAAAAGGTTGTAGATAAGAAGAACATGCCTAAGAAAACTGTTAAAATTGAACAACCTAAGAAACAGGTTAAAATTGAAATAGGCAATAAAAATGAAAACAAGAAAGCTAACAGAAATGGTAAGGTAGGTGCTAACAATGCTAGAAAAGTTTGTAATAATTGCAAGTCTACTGGTCATCTTACGCATGCATGCAATCAGATAAAAGTAGTTAAAACAGGAACTTCTAGTATGCCTGCCATGCCTGCCATGTCTATTCCTCATCAACCATGCGGTAAAGTAGGATGCATGCCATGTGCTTTCAATATCATGTCTGCATACATTAACTTAATGAATTCTTCATCAAGTACTTGCATGAATACAGATGTGAACATGACTAGAAAGCATGTTAGGGCAAAGACTGCCAGTCCTCCTAAAGTTAGGAAGGAAACCCCTGTCCCTAAGCCTAAAGACACCTCTGTCAAGGCTAAACCAAAGGGCAAGGGTTCAGTCGATGAGAAAGACAAGGACCAGAAAATTTCTATAGCTAAATCTTTTTACTTATCTAAGCCTCTTGGACCCAATCAAATTTGGGTGCCAAAGAAAAAGTAATCAATCTGTGGATGCAGGGTACAGCAAAGAACAAGCGTGTCATGTGGATACTTGACAGCGGATGTTCTAGGCACATGACTGGAGACAAAGCCCTGCTAACAGATGTGGTTGAGAAAGCTGGCCCGATAGTGACCTTTGGAGATAACAGTAAGGGATTCACAAAGGGATATGGCAATCTGGAAATCGGGAATGTTATCATTGAGAACATCTCTCTTGTGGACGGATTAAATCACAACCTTCTGAGTATCAGTCAGTTCACTGACAAGGGATACAAAGTAACTTTTGAGAAGGAAAGATGTGCTATCCAAAGCAGGAAGGATTCGAAGCTTGCTCTTCAGGGAGTGAGAAAGGGGAACCTCTTCATAGCTGATTTGTTCTCTGCAAGCAAAGGTGAAGTTCAATGTTTTTATAGCAAAGCTTCAACAGAGGACAGTTGGTTGTGGCACAAGAAACTCTCTCACCTCAACTTTAAAACTATGAACTCTTTAGTAAAGAGGGAATTGGTTAGAGGTCTGCCCGAGATGGAATTCTGTCAAGAAGGGCTATGCGAAGCATGTGAAAAAGGGAAGTCAAAGAAAGCATCTCATCGAAGCAAAGACTCAACTGACATTACTGAACCACTGCAACTACTGCATATGGATTTATTTGGTCCAGTCAACGTCATGTCAATGTCAAGGAAGAGATATGCACTTGTAATTGTTGATGACTACTCCAAGTACACGTGGGTGTTGTTTCTAGCCGCAAAGGATGAGGCCCCTCAAACAATCATCAATCACTTAAAGAAACTTGAGTTGGAAGCTGGTCTGCCTGTCAGGAAAATAAGGTCTGACAATGGAACAGAATTTAGAAATGCAATCCTGAATGAATTCTGTGTGGAAAAAGGAATAACAAGACAATTCTCAGCGCCCAGAACTCCACAACAAAATGGAGTGGTAGAGAGGAAGAACAGGACTTTGGTTGAAGCAGCAAGAACAATGCTGAATGAAGCAAAGTTGCCTCTATACTTTTGGGCTGAAGCAGTCAACACAGCTTGCTACACTCAAAATCGTACCCTGATTAATAAAGAACATGACAAGACTCCTTATGAAGTAATGGCCAACAAGAAACCAACACTGAAATACTTTCATGTGTTTGGAGCAAAGTGCTTCGTATTGAAAGAAGATGAGCATCTGGGAAAGTTTGAATCCAAGGCTCATGAAGGCATATTTCTTGGCTACTCAATGGAATCTAAGGCGTACAGGGTTTATGTGATTGATCACAAAAAGGTCATTGAAAGCATGAATGTAACTTTCGATGATCTAAAGCTCCCAAGTCTACAAAGAGCAGGCGACACTGAAACTCTGCAGTTTGAAAATTTGAACTCAGATGAAGGTGAAGTAGAACCTGAAGCTGCAACAGAAAATCAAGCACAAAATGAGAATATCAACAATGATGATTCTGACCCTAGTAGTGGAAACAGTGGAAGATTCACAGAAACTACTAGTAGTGGCAGAGAATCTCATTCTCATCCTAGCAGCAGCTCAGAGGGAGCAACTGAAGGATCTACAAACAGGACTCAGCATAATAATGAAAATCAGGCTGAATCATCTAGGGCAAATCTGCCTAGACATAGGGTGTGGAGTAGAGATCACCCCTTTGAATTGATTCTTGGAGATCCAGATGCTGGAGTTCAAACAAGACGTGCTTCCCAAAATGAATGTTTATTCTCTGGTTTTCTCTCTGAAATAGAACCAAAGAAAGTGGAAGAAGCACTAGAAGATCCAGATTGGGTTCTTGCCATGCAAGAAGAACTCAATCAATTTGAGAGACAAAAAGTGTAGAAGCTGGTACCCAGGCCAAAGAACAAGTCTATTATTGGCACAAAGTGGGTATTCAGAAATAAGCTGGATGAAGATGGCATTGTTACGAGGAACAAAGCCAGGCTGGTTGTTAAAGGTTATTCCCAGGAGGAAGGAATAGATTATGATGAAACATATGCACCAGTGGCAAGGCTTGAGGCAATCAGGATGTTCTTAGCATTTGCAGCACATTCAAACTTTAAGGTATATCAAATGGATGTGAAGAGTGCATTCCTGAATGGAGAGCTGGAAGAAGAAGTATATGTGGAACAACCCCCAGGGTTTGAAGATCCAGAATTTGCAGATTTTGTGTACTTCCTCTTCAAAGCACTCTATGGCCTGAAGCAAGCCCCTCGAACATGGTATGACACTCTATCTATATTTTTACTTGAAAATGGTTTCACTAGAGGTGTCATAGATAAGACTCTATTCCATAAAATGCATAAAAATGATATGATATTAGTGCAAGTCTATGTAGATGATATTATATTTGGTTCTACTAACGATCAGTTGTGTAGTAGATTTGCTAAGCTAATGCAGAGTAGGTATGAAATGAGCATGATGGGAGAGCTGAACTATTTTCTTGGACTCCAAGTAAGTCAGAGGAAAGATGGAATCTTAATTTGCCAGACCAAGTACATCAAAGAACTTTTGAAGAAATATGGTCTTGAAGATGCATCAGCAGCCAAAACTCCAATGGCAACTGCCACTAAGCTTGATAAAGATGAGCCTGGTAAGAAGGTAGACATCACAAGCTACAGAGGTATGATCGGCTCATTACTTTATCTAACTGCAAGTAGGCCAGATATAATGTTCTCTACATGCTTGTGTGCTAGGTTCCAATCAGATCCTAAAGAATCTCATCTTATAGCTGTTAAACGGATTTTTAGGTATCTTAAGGGAAGTCTGAATCTTGGAATTTGGTACCCTAAAGATACAGGTTTTGACCTTGTTGGCTATACAGATTCTGATTATGCAGGGTGTAGGATTGATAGAAAGAGTACATCAGGGAGTTGTCAATTCCTTGGTAGAAGGTTGGTGTCCTGGTATAGCAAGAAGCAGCACTCAGTTGCAATGTCGACAGCTGAAGCTGAGTATGTTGCTGCTGGGAGTTGCTGTGCACAAATTCTGTGGATAAGGAACCAACTTCAGGACTATGGACTGTTGCTGAGCAAAATTCCAATATTCTGCGACAACACAAGTGCCATAGCCATCACAAACAATCCTGTACAACATTCAAGGACAAAGCACATTGATATCAGGTATCATTTCATTCGAGAGCATGTCATGAATGGTACTGTAGGGTTACATTTTGTACCTACAGAGCAACAAATTGCAGACATCTTCACTAAACCACTAGATGAAATCACTTTCACTAGACTGGTTTGTGAACTTGGGATGTTAAATTCTACTGACTAACCAGTTGGTAATCAAAAACTGCAATTTGAAGCTGATAAATTCACTAGTTGATTAATTTCAATATTTTTAGGACTTGTGAATTTATCTACCAAAAATTATTTTCCAGCTGTTAAGATTAAATTTTAGATAAATACCTTGTGCATGCCTGCTTAAATTATTAATCTGGTATTTATTTAATTTTGATCTTAGAAAATATTTAAGTGCTTGTACTTAAATGATAAACTCTTAGCACTTATTTATTTAAATATTATTTGAAATTATTTTAAATAATAAGAATGAATATTTATATTTATTCTCTTATCTAAAATAAAAGTAAAATAATTAGAAGCATAATTTATTTTTAATAATAATTTTAACAATTAATGTTATTATTGTTATTTATGAATATTTTGTGAAAATAATATTTGTGAGTAATTCATTACTATTTGTCTATTTATACGAATTATTTATGGATATTATTGTTAATTAGTAACAAAATTTGGAACCACTTCAAAAACTGTCTAAGTACTGAGTGGCGCCTATACAGCATACTCACTGTATAAGCGCAACTCATTCTTTAGTACTTAGGATTTTTCTTGTACAATATCAAGTGGCGCCTCAAGTGTTGAGTGGCGCTAATACAGTGCATTCACTGTATAGGCGCAACTCACCACTTAAATTAATGTTGCTAAATAAACCTGAGTGGCGCCAATACAGTGCATACACTGTATAGGCGCAACTCAAGTGTAGTGAGTAAGTTTGCCCAAGTTAGATTTTATTTCATTACCAAGGCACAGTAGGTTGAGTGGCGCCTACACAGTGTAACCACTGTACAAGCGCCACTCAGCACTTAACATGTTTTTTTTTAATGCTGCGCCTCTATAAATAGCTGAGTTATGTTCATTTGTTGTCGTTTTGTTACTTACAGTGTTACATACAGGAGAAGCGCAACTCAAACACATACTCAGATCTAGTATTTTTAATCGAACATTTCTTGACCAATTCCTGTCCATTTTTAAAACCAAAATCAGTTTTGTGATCACCCTGTTCATACCTGTCATTTGCAATAAATTTCACTTAATTTGGTTAGAGTTTTAAAAATCACATTTTGTCATATTTTAAACAGTTTGGTCACTGTCTTTAAACTGTTAAAATCGATTAAAATTTTTACTAAAATTAGAGTGTGCTAAAAATTACTAGCAAATTATTTTATTGTTAATTTTAAGAAAATTCTAGTAATTTTTTTTAAATTAGGGTTTTAGTTCACAATTTTACTAAAATTATTTGATTTTAATTAGTACTTTTAATTATTAAAAATTACTTTTCTTTTTTTTTTAAATGGGGAGTCATTTTGAGATTAAAAAGACTAATTATTTATCTATTTTAGCAAATGATTGGACTGAAGCAGGGGAGTTGGGTAACTGGGCTAGGTTCTTAAATGAAAATTCATTAGTCCGGTACGCACTAACAACTTCTGTTCCATTAAATAAAAATTTATTAAGACAGGTCTACAGGTCTGCTCAAGACACGTCTACAGATGGGATCCTGAGCTTCTCTTTCAAAATTCAGAAGCAGAGAGTGCAGATAACAGAGAATGATATTAATAGAGCACTGCATCTGCCCACTGAAAACTTTGAGGAGGATCCAGCTCAGGAAGATTTAGACAACTTCTTCATGTTCATCCACTGCACCAGAGAAAACTCTAATCTTCCAAGGAAGATCTACAAGAATCACCTGCCAAAAGAATGGAATCTGTTTTTCAACATCCTATCTCATGGCTTTGCACCAAAGACGGGTGGATTCCATGGTATCACTCAATTCAACAAGGTGATCGGATATGCAGTGGCAACAGGCACCAGAATTAACTTCGGCAAGTTGATCATGGCTGAGATCTTGAAGAATCAGGCCAAAATGGAGAACTTCTGCCTGTATCCAAGATTCTTGCAGCTAGTGTTGAATGAAGTTCTTGAAGCTGATCAACTTCAGATGTTTCAGAACAGTCAAATGGATGAATCACCCTCTCTACAGCTAAGGGCATTGGTGTTGCTCAATACTGAGACTGATTATCCCAACAGGTATGCTCCTGCACCTATGACTGAGCCCATCAGGGATTTTATTGCTCTTCTTAGACAGGAAAGTGAAGAAGATCAAGAAGAAGAAGCAGCAATCTCTGACGAGGAAAGAGAAGCTGAAACTTCAAGTGGTTCTGGAAGCTCAGCAGCAATGGAAGAAGAAGAAGAAGAATCAGGCTCTGATAATGAAAATGAAGATATGGAAGAAGCTGATTCTGAAAATGAGCAAGAACCTGTTCCTGAAGAAGAACAAAGGAATTCCCCTAAAAATCCAACAGAGGAGATAGTGGTTGAGCCAGAAGTAGAAGAAGAACCTCAAGCTACAGATGTATACATCCCTAGCATGTCTGATGAAGGTATGGATGAAGGTTCACTTCTTTACTTTGACCTCTCTGCTTTTCTTTCAGATGAACATGTCACAATATCTCCATCTGTGCCTCAAACGGCAATGCACACACTAGAGCCCTCAGTGGCCATTGAAGCTGGCAATGAACTTGGCAACCCACCAGTTCTAACCAATGCCAGAGAACAACAAACAGATCCTTCATCACCTCCGACCAGAAAAAGATCACTTGAAATAGATGATAGGACTGTTTCTCAACCGGATCAGGACAATTTTCAAATATCCCCTACAGCTCTGCCTTCTCAAAAACGTCGTAAAATGAATTTGAAGCCAAAGGCAATTGTGAGCCAGGAACCTGATTCTCCAATCTCTGAACACCTTCTTTTTCTTCGTAACCTCAATTCTGAAATTGATAAAATCTTGAAAGGTCCGGAAAGAGAAACAGAGGTTGCAACATCCGCTACGTCAGTAGCTTGTACTGTTTTGGTTGATCCAATTCAGACTCTGTCTTCACAGACAGTAGGGGGCATCACTGACTCTCACGAGCCATTCATTACATTGTCAAATGTGGTGACCCCCCTGGACTTAACATCTCCAGATCCTATTAAGGATGTTTTCCCTCCCCAGTTGGGTGAAGTGGAAAGGCATCTCTCCCATAGAAGGGAAGAGGTCTCCATTCAAGGAGAAGCTGTGTCAACAGCACCACCACTTCAAGTGGAAATGCCTTCACAGGCTTCGTGGGGCATCACAGGCTCTTACTTGTCACATATTACATTGCCTGAGGTGGTGACCCCCCTGGAAATTCAAAGTCCAGCTCCTTCAACGGAGGTCCTCCCCACCTCTACAGGTCAGGTGGAGGGACAACACACCCATAGAAGGGATGTGGACTCTATTAATAGAGTATCTGCTACTTCGGTAGTAGAACCTGTTCAGGGTGTCTCTGGACAGGTAATGCCTTCAATGGCTTCAGCTGGCATCACTGATTCTTTTATATTGCCAATCATTAAAGAATCCATAGTGGTGACCACACTGGGTCTAAACTCCCCAGTTCCTGAAAAAGGAGTTCTCCCCACCCACAGTGGTCAGGCGGAGAGGCAACCTACCCATAGAAGGGATAGGGATTTTCTTGCAGGTATTGAAGATATGGATGCTATAATGAGTGAAACATTTAACCTAAGTGATCTTCAATTCCCTGACCCCGATCAGCCAAGTGTGAGTGTTGAGGGTCGTGCTCAAACAGTTCCAGTGAGGAGTGAGACACCCACTGACCAAATATTCACCCCACACAATACACACACTGCACATAGCCAAAGGATTCTAAATCTGGAGGCCCAGGTTACTGAAATTCATCATTCTTTAAGCAAAATCTTGGAAGTGCAAGAGCAGCAGCGATCTGAAATGAAAGAACTCAAAGATCTAGCTCAACAGCTGCTGGCTCAGAAGGCTCCTGTCTTTACTCAATCAACTCCAACAGCTCAGATTACTCCGATCAGAAGGGAGGATAACCCAACTGAGGGGGAGAGATTAGCACAAGAAAAAGATGTTGGAGCTGCAATGATAATGGAATATACAGCTCAGGGGGAGATAGATTTCTTCTATAGGCCTGGAGCGAGGCAACTTGAAGAAGGAGAAATCTTTGAACCCTATGTGCCAATGGATATTCCTACTGAAGCTGAGATAGAGAAGACTGTACAGGCTGAAGGGATAGACGTCGAAGAGGAGTTTGCTGAAGAATATGCCTTCGATAATGACTGTCTTCTAGTTGGTGTGGATGAAGTCATTACGAGAGGTGTATCCGAAGCTCAGGACTTAGTAAAGAGAAAATGGAAGAGAGTGCAGCAAGCAATTGAAAGGAGGAACAGGGTGAAGGACATAGAAGCAAAAGTAGGTCCTGATTGGGATGAAGCAAGGAACTTGCTCAAGAAGAAGGAGCTATCCCTTTCTAATAAGAAAGACAGAGAAGTCCTTGATCTCTTCAGAACCATGAAGGACAAATTTGAAGATGTTCATGAATTCTACTCCATGCTGTCCGAGGAAATTTCAAGTGTGTCAGTCAGTGCACTTAAAAATGGCTGGAAGATGCACATAAATACAACATCACTGGGGTCGAGGGTTCTGTCGACAAAGAGCTTTGAAAAGATGAATATAGTGGAGCTGTATGTGCTGAAGAGGAAAGTCATCTTTGGAGGGCACAAAACAAATGAGATACTGAGAGACATGATTGAAAAGAAGATAATGGAGATCGGTGTTGAAGCATTTGAAAAGCCTCCAGTTGTCAAGTACTACAAAGCAACAACTCTTCACAACTTAACTTTGTCAAACGAGTGTTTGGACTCAAGCCATCTCTTGTTCATGCAGTATGTAGAGGGAAAACTCAGGAGTAAGAAGAACAGAACTGCAGAAGACCTTAATGCTGCTGAGTTGATCTATGCATTCAGGCTGAACAGAGCAATTCAAACTTCAGGAAGATATCTTTTGGAGACGTCCAGATACTACCAAGATCCAGTGTTTGTTAGAAAAGATGACGGCACAGAAGTACTCGAATCCATCCCAGATTCTGAACCTTGCACTCACACTGATTCAAATGGAATAAAATTCTTACTACTCAAGAAGGATGGTGTGATCAGAAGGAAAGAATTATCAAAGCTCAAAAGAAACAACTCTGAGGTTATTCGAAAAGTCTTCTCAAGGGTAAAAAGATCCACTGTCAAATCAGACAAGAAGGCTTTGAGGATGATTGAAGATACACTAAGGGAGAAACTGGCAGAAGAGTCAATGCACGACACTGACAGAGTAAAAGGTTTTCCGAAAAGGATAACAGTGTTCGTGTTTACAAAGAGACAATCTTTGGCCTTCGAGTCAATCTCCAAAATGAATTCAACGGCGTTTCTGACTGAGATTTTAAAGAAGCTAGAAGATCCACCTCCAGTTAACACTCTTGAAGTAGAAGCAAGAGATTTGGTGAAGGCAAGGTTAGAGCAAAAAGAAGAAGAACTGAGGAAGCATTATTCCGAAACAAGGTCTAAGCAAAAGCAAGACACAGTACAAAGAAGCAGAAGACCATAGAATTATTTGTTCAGGCTAAAGGAACAAACTTCTTTTGTACACAAAGAAATCTGGAAATGTAATATCTAATCCAGAATGTAATTAATATTATTCACTGTCTTTCTGTACGTTACTCTTTCTTGTAAGTATCAGTTGAGTTATCCTCTCACAGGATTTGCTTGTCGATCTCTCTCAAACAAATAGGGGGAGATTGTAAAGCATAATGTAACGTAGTATGTAATAGTGATAACGATAACTCAACTAAGAAACAAAGACAGATAAATAATACTAACATGCAGCACAGAAATTCAGAAGGACATAATCAAGAAGATAATACATTCATCATTGCTGAGCTTTCAAGACAGAAGAATTACTGAACGTCAGTGAGAGAAGTTCATTAATATGTTCAAGCCTCAGTGACAAATAAGAGTTCAGAAGACTTCATTCTAAAGACAGAGCAGTGATCCATGTATAATTGTCAAAGGGTTTCAGTGATCAGAAGCAATGCAAAAGTCCAGGGTTAGTCAGCTGAAACAGAACAGAGATTAAGGGAATTCATTCGGTGTTAGTCGTTTGTGAACCAGACCAGTGCACTAAGCGTCAGCACAACAAGAAAAGAATTATCTTAATTAATCAAGAGAAAATCAGTTGATCAAGCCAAGCCAGAAGAGTAAAATCCAAGTGGTAATTAATTCAAGAATTCAAGATAAATATGCTAAGGAAGGAATTACTACAATTGGTGGTTTTATTCTTGAAGCTGTGAAGAGGTGCAGTCTACATTTCAAGGTGCAACAATTTTGTCAAGTGAAGGCACACGAAATGGTGTCTAAGTAATGAGTGGCGCCTATACAGGGTAACCACTGTATAGGCGCAACTCAAAGTCTAACAGGTACACATACAGTTCAAGGCACACAGTCCAAGGCGTGAGTGGCGCCTGTACAGGGAAGACACTGTACAGGCGCAACACAACTTCTAGGCGCAACTCAGCTGCTCTAAAATTTCTAGGCAAAGATAGTGTATGAGTGGCGCCTACACAGTGCAACAAGAGTGTAAGCGCAACTCACATACTCGGCGCAACTCAAGACTTCAGCCTCAACAAGCCTCAAGTGGCGCCTCTACACCATTACCACTGTGTAGGCGCCACTCAGGACTTAAGCAATTGTGGAATTAAATTCCAAGAAGACTGCAAATATATATGGGTTCAAATCAATTGTTTTAACAAGAAATCATCTTCAAGCATTCAACACACACAGCCGGGAAGCTCCATTAAAGCTAGACATTTATTTCTCCCAACTGTATTTGTTGTAATATTGTTTTGAACCCACTGCAGCTAATCATTTGATTAGATTTGTAGCACCACAGGGATTTAATAATAACTTGTTATTTCCCAGCTTTGTGTTTTATTATCTGTCAAGTTCATTTCTTTAAAAACACAAACACTTCCGCAAGTAAACTGAAAATTACTACAACATCATATTCAACCCCCCCCCCCCTTCTATGATGATATTGGACCTAACACTGGTACTGGCCCTTCTGGATCTACCTATGGTGGTTCTCAACATGATGCAGGAACTACGGCTCAGGGTGATGTTCCGGATAACTCACCTAAGGGTGAGAAAGAGCCTGAGACGAGACAACAGTCAACTCTGGTTGAAGAGGAGTAAATGAAGGAAAGTGAGCCAGTGACTGATGAGGAGGCTCAAAGGAAGAGAAAGGGTAAAGCAGTGGTGGTTGAAGAAGAAGAATCATTCGCTGACCTTGGTGGTCGACAGGAAGAAGTATATGTTGTTGATTCAGACTCTGATATAGAAGACGTGCCCCTAACACATGCTATTAAAAGATCTTTAAAAGAACAAGGTGGAGGTGCTGGGATGTCTACTGGAGAGACTGAAGAGATACCTGTTGATGAAGAGACCCTGAGAGCTCAACAGTTAGCCTTGGAACAAGCTCAGTTCTTTAAAATAAAAATGATGCAAGAAGAGGCTGTTTTCTATGAGAAAAAAGTGGAACTCAAGGAGAAGCAGTATGACTATGAGCTTGCAAGGTTAGCTGATCCACAGATTGAATTGGAAAAACGGAGGATTGGACATAAATGGGTTGATGCAAGGAAGATACTAATGGGGACTTGTACAAATGGAGTTCGTAACAAGGAGGCAGATAATCTTTTCTATAACTTGAACCTGAAAAATCCAATGACGGTGGACTACATAAATGCTTTGAAAATAATGATCTCAAAAGTCCGTGTTGGATATAAATCAGTGGTAAAGGAGTGGCAAGTCATTATGATCTTAGTTGAAGGAACCCCAATGTCTTTCCTATACGTAGATGATCAATTTATCTCGAGAAGATCTGCGTCAGAGTTGTTCTTGCTAGCAACTAAAATTCAATATTCTCAAGATGAGGAACTTAGCATTCTGTACAAAGATCAGTTAATGCAGCTAGTAGAGGACAAGGGACCAGAATTCTCAGCCAGTCCAGATGTTGTTCGTATGGTAGTGGATGGAAAAATGAAGAGGGTTAGTATGGAGGAAGAAGATCTGATGGCTCTATCAGTGGAATCCTTAAAAGCGATATGTAGACAAATGATGAGCAAGGGATTCACTTCTGATGTTAAAGAAAAATCAGTGGAGTTCATTGAAAAGATAATATTCAAAAAAATCAACGAAATATGGAAATGTGATATTATCGCTCCAAATCCTCTAGACAACGTGAAGATTGAGCCAGAGCTAATGGAGAGAAAATGGAATACTCTACAAGCTGTAAAAAGTGTAGATAAAGCTCTGACTCTTCCTTCTGGACCACTGGAACAAGGAGAAATAAGGGAGGCAGTTGGTGTTCCAGGAAGAGATAGTGTATATTGGATTCACTCTTATGCTGATGATACCGCTGATGCCTTGGTATTCATTGATACAGACCAGAAACAGACCTTCTTGCATATGAGTAGGAAATGGCTGCTACAGACTCAAGATGCTGCATTTCTAGACAAAGTACTGGAAGAGTTCAAATGGGGTGATGTAGAGGATACGTTTATTGATGAGAAGCAGAGACTACTGAAGTACTTGTCTGAGATAGGCCAGGAGAAAAGAAGAATGGATTTAGATGCGGCTAGTGTCTACAATACTAGCCGTGTCAAGGGCTACCCCAAAATGATCTACTGTCAGTTTAAGGCTGATAAAACTCATTGGAAATCACAGCTTATCATGAAGAATTTTGAGGATATTCCAAAGATCAGGACTACTCAGGAGGTGGAAAAACTCAGAAGACTTTTCAAACATCCATATCCAGAACCCAAGAATCCTCTAGAAATGGAAGCAGTAAGTCTGTTGAATGCTCGATGGGCACAGTTACATGATCTAGTATACAAAAGAGAACAACAAAAGAAAGAGAGGCGCAGAAAACAAAGAGAAGATAAGCGTGATGCTGAGAAAGAAATTAGGAAGGGGAAACAGAATTAGAATGAAAGCTCGGAGGAATATGAACTTGAAGTTGGAAAAACATCATATATTTTGGTTGCTCTAACTCACTTGAGGAAAATTCACCTGACCACGATATGCGAGATATGCTAATTCACCATACTGTAACAGTGAATCAGAGTGGATCCAATAAGGTGATATGAGTTTGACTGAAAGACATGAAATAATCCAAGTGATAGAAATCATTCCAAAGATCTTTGATTCGAGGTTCGAATTCTCTTTCTAGTTTAAGATAATTATTAAGTTCTTTGTATTATTTTTCAATTTTCATTTCAGTTGTAATTTGAACAAGACTATAATGTTACTTATCTTTTCTCGTCTCATTTATTTAGTTGAGTTATCCTTCTTTAATTTGAATGTCATTGTTAGACAATCAAATAGGGGGAGATTGAAAGGCAGAGTGTCTAAACTTGTAACACTATATCTAATATAACTCAACTAAAGAAAAGATACTTAACCGGAAGATAATCAAGAATAAGAAGTCACAAAGAAATCAATACAAATTGAAGACAAGGTAATTGATACAATTTAACATGGTTAATTATGATCAATCAAAGATGAAATCACTGGAAGAAGTTCAAGTCAAAGTTGTTCATGCCTCAGTGATGTGTAACTTAAAAGAATCAAGATCATAACAATCAGTATCAATAAGACTAATTGATTTCAAGTGAAGAAGCAGGAAAGCGACAATTAGAAAGCCACATTACTAATTGAATATGGTAATCTATTCAGAAGCAAGAACCCTATCAAGACTAGTCACTTATGAACCAGAACATTGCATCAAGTGTCAGGACATTGATAGCAAGTTTATGTCAGTAATAGAGATCCATGTTCAAGAGTTTGTTGAAGAATATAGAAGACAAGAAGAAATCACAAGTTCAAGATGTTACATTGGAGTTTCTAGTTAAAGCCCAGAATTTCTCTAAGTACTTAAAAGGGAACCTAAGTAGAAATTTCTATCTAGAAATTTTAGATAAGTTTCTACTTAGAGCCAAGTAAAAATTCTGCAAGTAGAACATTTATATCTCGAAATTCTTATGTAGAAGTTCTACTTAGAATATTCGAGATAGAGCCTATGTAGAAATTCCTATGTAGAAGTTCTACTTAAATGTTCGAGATGACAAGTAGAAAATTCATATGTAGAAGTTCTACTTAAATGTTCGAGATGACAAGTAGAAATTCCTATGTAGAAATTCTACATAGAGGACAATTTCAACATGTCACATGGCATCATCTGGTTGGCTATTTCCAAGCTTTCAAGACAAGATAAGATTTACGTGGACAACATTGGACCACTCATATCTTATCTGTTGAAGACTACAAGTCATAGATTACAAGTAGTATAAATAGATGTACTCGCGTAACATTTTAGAAGAGCAATATTAAGAGAAAAACTTATAAAAGAGAGAGAGAGTATTCACAGAGTTTAGTATCATTTACTACCCTCTTTACTTCTGTTGTACTATTGTAATGAATGTTGTAACAACCCCTTCAAGTTATGTATAAGACATATATTCATTGAATCATTGTGTTCATTTATTACAAAGTATTTATTACTTCATTAAGTTGAAAAGTTGTATTCGCCCCCCTCTACAACACATTTGGACCTAACAATTCTTGACATTAGACTTGATTTTATTGGAGACATGAGTTAAATGACTAGATGATCCACACTTGTTGCACAATTTTCTAGGAGCATTATGAATATAGCTATAATTGTTCTTCTTATTTATTCCTAATTTTTCATTTATGTTCTTCTTAGTCTTCTTGACAGTATGTTTAGAGGTTACTGTCATAATGATGTTAACAGTAGGTTTAGATGGGGGTGTCATGACAGTAAGTTTTGATCTCTCAGTCTTGACAGCAGCTTCTGAACTTACTGTCTTGTCAGTATTGACATCATCTTTTAAACACTTGTTACTGTCAAGGTCAAAACTAACTGTCTTGAGGATTTTGACAGTATCTTTTGCCTTAAGGGACTTAGTGACAGTTTCATTATTCTCATCATCTAACTCTTGTTTAATCACTAATGCTTCCTCATCAAATTTAAATTCTGCCTTTTTGAATAAGGAATTCTTAACTTTCTTTAGAATGAAAGGTTTGACAGTATGTTTGATGTCTTCCTCAACAACATGTTTCTTTCCATTTTTCTTCTCATAGTTAAAACCTATACCTACCTTTTGATTTTAAGTATTATCATCATGGTATGATTTTAACAGGGAAGAAGAATTTTTGTAAGCCTTGATTTTTAGTTCATTCTCAGAAATCTGTTTCTTAAGAAATTCCTCAATTTGGGAAGCACAAACAACCCTTTTTTAAGAATCTCATTTTCTTGTTGTAAGGACTCAAAAACATTCTGTTTAAGTTCTAGTTCATGATTCTTAATTCTTAATGACTCGTTAGCACTAGACAGTTTGATAATCTCTTCATTAGTAGCTAACATGCTTGTATGGATATTGAAAATTTCATAACTTAAACTTTCAACAGTTTTGTTATACTGAGATGTAGTCATATCAACAGTAGTAAGAATGGGTACCTGACTTGATGAAGTGGATGAACCTTCTTCAGAGTTTTCCATAAGAGCAAGATTTCCATATTTTTCCTCCTCTTCATCATCAGAATCTTCCCAACACTTTCATTCAGCCACAAAAGCTCTTCATTGTTGCTTTTTGAGCAAGGCATCATATTTTACTTTGAGTTCCTCATAATCATTTTCATTTCTTCTCACATGTTTTGACTTTTTGCATTTTGTTACAAAATGCCCCATTTCACTACAGTTATAACACCTTATCTTGGATCTATCAACCATACCTGTTTTGTATCCACATTTGCACTTCCTCCAGATTTTGAAATATTTGGCTTGTTAAACCTGGAGCTTTGTCCTATGGGTTTGAAAGCTTTGTTTTTCTTGAATCTTAGATTGGAGAACTTTCTTGCCATGTAGGCCATTGTTTTATTTTCCATGTTTTTCAGTTCCTCCAAAGTGTAAAACTCATCTTCTTCACCATCCTTGAGTTCAAGAGTTACATATTCATCTATGACATCTTTAATCTTGATGTGTTGTTGATATTGAGACTCCTGGAGCTGCAACATCTTTGAATCTTGAGCTACTAGAGCATTTGAAGTATTTGTCATCTACCCTCTTTGACCAGACTGAATGGCTCTCTTTTGTAGCAGCTCTAGCTCATAGGTTTTAAGTATGTCATATAAAGTTTCAAGAGAAACTTTAGATATATTCCTTCCTTCTCTTATGGCAGTAACCTTGTGCTCTAGATGGTCAGGAAGTGTCAACATGAATTTTATGTTTACCTCCTTTTTATTATAAAAATTTCCATGCAGTTGCAAATCATTTATCAACCTGTTGAATCTCTTAAACATTTCAGTCAACCCTTCCCTTGGTTTGACCATGAAAGCTTCATACTGAGATACCAGAATCTGTCTCTAATTATCATGTACTTCTTCTATTCCTTAACAGAGTATTTCAATGATTTCCCATATTTACTTTGCACTGGTGCGGTTGACAATGTTGTTGTACATGACATTTTCAAGTGCCTCAATGATGATAAATTATAAGCAATCATCCAGAGATACTTTTTCTCTTTCAGTGTCAGTGTACTCTGAAACTTTTTTAGGAATCCAGTAGGCTGGTATTGTTTCACCATCTACTGTAGTTTCAGGTACATATGTTTGATGAATGAAGGGACCGTTTTTCATAATTCTAGGATAAAGTGGGTTGGCTATTTTTATGAACAACATCATTTTACGTTTCTAGAGATTGTAGTGTTCTTTATCAAAGGTGAGTATTTTTATGCTACTTACTTTCTGAGCACTCATGTTTAGATCTTTTCAGGTTATGTATATCTCACATGCTGCTCTGATACTAGTTGTTAAACAGTATGAGTGCTGCAGAAGAGGGGTTGAATGCAACTTGATAATTTATCATTAATCTTGCTAACAACAAAACAAATAATAATAATATCAAGTGAAAAATGTAAAAAATAATAAACTAGCAAATGAAGAAAGGTGTTTAACTTCAAAAAATAATTTTATTAATTTTTATTTTACTACAACTGACTGAAAGATGTTTCCAGCTTCAATAGATACAATAACAAAGAACTTGCTAATGTTTCTATGCTTGAGAAAAGATAAGCTCAGTTGTCTATCTCTCTCTACACTCCCACACATGGAAAGTGTCTGTGAGATATGTGTATTTGTACTGAAAAACATATCTCACTTACAAGTGTACTTTCCCTTGTTTCCAAGATAAAACTTGAAATAGAAACTTCACTTTTTCTATTCAAATTTGTCTTAATTCCATTTGTAGATAAAGCTGCTCTGAGATGTACTGATATCCTTATCTCCTTCAACAAGCTTTATCTTTTTGTTTGCCTTTTCTCAAGTTACAGTAGTAGACTTAACAGACTAAATAGAATTGTCTAGATCAATATTTGAATTTTCACTACCTAGTCTTCTACTTGAAATAGACTGTCAACTTCACCAAAAGGTTATTGTCAACCTTTATCTCCTCTTTGGTGACAGCATCTTTGACTCTACATACTTTACTGTCAAGCTTGATAGTCTTCTAAAACATGATGTCGTCTAAAGCTACTGTCAACTATCTCCTCCAATGTTGTTGTCAACTATCTCCTTCAAAGTTGATGTCAACTATTCCTGCCAAAGTTGCTGTCAGTAAAACTTGATGTCTTCGATTCTTCAATCTCCGTCAAGTTTACTGTCAAGGGAATAGTTGCTGTCAGTAATACTTGTTGTCTTCGATTCTTTAATCTCCGCCAATTTTACTGTCAATGGAATAGTTGTTGTCAGTAATACTTGTTGTCTTTGATTCTTCAATCTCCGCCAAGTTTACTGTCAAGAAAATAGTTGTTGTCAACTATCCCTGCCAAAGTTGCTGTCAGTAAAACTTGTTGTCTTCTATTCTTCAATCTCCGCAAAGTTTACTGTCAAGGGAATAGTTGTTGTCGTCTGTTCCAAATGTGTTATCACTTGAATATGTTGTTGTAGGCTTCAGTTTGCAGAATGTTACTGTCAATGATTTGATCAGTATTGTGCATGAACACTTTGTGAACTTCTACTTCATAGATCATTTATTACATTTTTACAAGACAGTAATTTTTGATACTTACTGTCACCTACTTGGCTTTAATACATACTGTTACAAGTGATAACTAAACATACTATCAATATATATAGAATGTTTTACTTAGTTAATTTCTAATTAATCTAAGTATCTTATAGTTGATTACAATGTTAACATCACAATCCCTAACACAGTACAACTTAGATAAATGAATGTTGGATAAATGAATAATCTCGATAGATAAATAAAAAAATTTAATCCCAATTTGAGAAAATGGGCTTAATGAATAAACTCACTAAATGCATAAATAAATAAATAAAGATGTAGTATTTATAGGTCTTATGTAAATATAATTGAGTAATCAATATAATTGAATACATTAATACATTTCATTCAATAATAATTTTTAAACACATTAATAAGTCATATCTTTTTGAAAAATGCCTCTAAAATTGATTGTTTGTTCCCTCCACCAAAATGCATCTTTTCCTTAATTTTGTATGATACATGGTACTACTGTGCACTTTATGTATTTCATACACAACTAATCTAGAATTTTAAAAAAATGAATGTAATTAAAATTTACATAAAAGTTATAATCACGATGAATTTTAGATATATTTGAACATTATATATATATATATATATAATTAAGAAAAAAGTCTAAAAATATTACCTAAATAAATTAATATTCATTTATCAATAAATAAATATTATATTCATTTATCGATAAATAAATAATCTCATTAAATAAATATATTTTTGGGTCCCAAGCTTATTAATTTATCGAGTTTCTACTGTATGTTAAAAGTAAGTTCATGACATGGTATGTAGCACTCGAATCCCACATCGTGTAGATTGTGATAATTTGTTCAGTATATAAACAAGAATACTACTATTAAGTAAACCAACAAATCATGATATTTTGAAGGTCTGTGATGAGATTGTGAATTATCAAATTGTTGTATTTGGATCAGTTTACTTTAACTTATTTTTAGATTCAGAATTCGAGACTTCACTCGATTTTTGAGTGGGGGAGTTTGTAACACCCCAGTCTCACATCGAGTAGATTGAAATAATTTGTTCAGTATATAAGCAAGAATGCTACTACTAAGTGCATCAACTAATCATGATTTTTTAGGAGCCTGTAGTGGGTTTGTGAATTACCCAAGTTGTTGTATTTGAGCCAGTTTACTTTGGCTTATTTTCGGAATTCAGGACTTAACCCGATTTTCGAAAAAGACTCGGAATTTGTCTCGGATTGTCATATATTGAACAAATTATCACAATCTACTCGATTTGGGATTGGGGTGTTATAAACTCTCTCACTTAAATTTCTAACGTCCTCGTCAGGCCGAACAGATAGTACATAGGCGTCTATCCCACCTCCGAACCTCTGTCCATTGTGGGATGATACCATCGGCCTTCGTGTTCCCACCTCCGACAACTTGATAAATCATGCTTTCGAGAGTTGACTTTGATACCATATGTGACAATTAGCGTCAAATTCCGAGTCTTTTTCGAAAATCGGGTTAATTTTGAATTATGAATCCGAAAATAAGTCAAAATAAATTGACTCAAATGCAATGACTTGGGTAATTCACAAGTCCATCACAGACCCCCCAAAAAAATATGATTTGTTGGTACATTTAGAAATAATACTCTTACTTATATACAGAACAAATTATCTCAATTTACTCCATATGGCACCGGGTTGCTGAATTATATACGTTTATTTTTTTAATTATTCTCGTTCTGTGGTAAAAAATTTGTACTCATTACGGGAGTGTTTGGCTTAGCTTATAAGTAATAAGTTACTTTTTTAAAAAAAGTATTTTCAATTTTTTTTTTGAAAATTAATATTTTTTTTAGAAATTTAAGACCAAATCTTATTTTTAAATTTGAAAATAAGTTACTTATTTTCAGAAAAAGTACATATATACCAACTTTTTCAGCTTATAAGCTTAGACAAATGGGGCTTACATCTGCGTGTTGATGCTAATTTTGTCTGTTGTGTTGGAAAGTAGGGCATGTAATGAAAGATTTACGAGAAGAAATGAATACGAGGCATGGGCTAAAAAAAATAAAATGAAGTGTGCAAGTAATTTGAAAAATAGAAAGCGTATTTGTCTAGTTGATGCGAACTTGTGAGAACTTCCAACGATGAATGTTGAACTTCCAATGATGAATGTTGCTTAGACGGACGGCGCGGTTTACGAGGAGACTGAAAATTTTAAACAACGTAGCCCTTATTTTGGATGAATTGGAATAAACTGCGATTATGGACGTGCGGCGGGGATGCGTGACTGCTTTGTTTTCTTTGCGCAGCATAAATGCGTGTTTGGCTATGCAGGATTATAAACGAATAAATCGAGCCGATTAATTGAGTGTTAAGTCGAATTAAATTTTTATTAGATGCATTGAGTTGAACATGATCTTTTAATTGAATGAAAATTGTTCTTAAAACTCAATTAAATGAATTAAATTTGAACCGGACTCAAATTGAATTAAATTATTAATTAGTTGTTTATATATTTTTACTCAATTAAATCTATATATTTAATATATAATTCATACGATTCATAATCTTACACTCAAATATAATTCTATAAGGATGGAAGATATATGATATAAGAAATTTATAAATTAAAATTATATATTTCATAAGCTATTTATTTGGAGAAACAAACGGTATTATAGTTGCAAGACATTTGAACATTAGACTTGCGGGATGTATTCAATTCCGATTCTGCATTATTTTTTTAGATTTAAAAAATCTGAAAATATTCAATTAAGATTTAAAAATATCCATTAAAATTTAATGGTATTCAATTTGAATTTTAAATAATGTTTTAAGATCCGGGATATTCAAAAACTTATTAATATTGATGGATTTTAAAACTCCACAAATTATGTAATATTTTCTTATATTTTTTAAAATCCTACCTAAATACTTATAAAAGATCTTATGGTCTGTTTGGAAATATTGATTTCATTTGAAATTTTAGATTTGATCAAATGACATGTTTGTGTAATAATAAGAATTTGGATTTGAATTTGAATTTAATTTGAATTCCAAGGAATTCAAATATTAGTACATATATGAGAATTTGAAATGACAACTCAAATCCTGTCATTTGAAATGAAATCAAAATTATCAAAGATCAACTCTACGTAACTGTGCATATACTATGTATGAAGTTTTAAATCAAATATAATCAACAAAAATTCATAAATTATTAATAACATCTTTAAATCTCGATTCAATATACCCCTTAATTATTGTAGATATGTATCTAGAATTTTTTTAATTCAATTCTTTTTCAAAAAGTGCATTTTTTTCTTCTATGGTTTTCCTACGATTTATAAATCAATATACAATGCTGATAGACTCTCAATTTCACAAAATTTCAATTAATTAATTACTAAAAATGATGATAGTCGTATTATCAACAATTACTTATCTTCCATAAAGAATTATTTTCATCATTTAAGTATTTCATTTTTACAAGTCGACACAATCTTAGTACCACAAAAGTTGCGATAGCACAAGATTTTTGCAAGTTATATATCAATCAGAATCCATAAAAAGTAAAGTATACATAAGGGAATAAAATTGTGAATATTGTGGGGTTAATTTAAATTTGGGTAAAGACAAGTTGCAATGAATCTTTTTATGGTGGAGAAGTTGATGTCAAACAGGACACACCGCAGTGGTCCAACTAACAAGTCAAAAAGTATTACATACAAACGATCTCTGTAAAAACTGGATTGTATTTAATCCGGATTTTGGGATATTTTTTAAAATAATTTTTTTTTATCTTAAAAATCTGGGATATTCAATCAAGATTTTAAATAATATTTTAAAATCTGCATGTATTCAATCAGAATTTTAAACCGTACTTTAAAATTCAGGATATTCAATCAAGATTTTAATTAATGATTTAAAATATAGGAGTATTCAATATAAATTATTATTAATCAATTAAAATATAGGAGTATTCAAAAACTTATTAACGGATTTTAAAAATCCATAGATTATGTTAAATTTTTCTATATATTTTTAATATTTTAAAATCTTACTAAAGATTCTACTAGATTCATGATCTAATTCCACACGGACTCTATGAATTATGTATATGATCTATCAAATCTGCGTGTAATCTTTAATCAAATATAATTAATAAAAATCAATGGATTATAAATAATATTTTTAAATCTGGATGGAATACAGCCTCAAGTGTTAACTACATAGGAAACTATTAGATTAAAACGATTGTTTCTTACATTTTCAAGAATTATGTATTCAACAAATCAATAATTAGAATTACAAAATCTTTCTATCATATCGTAGTATTACACGTATTGTGATAATTATAAATTGCCCAAGGTGATGGCCAAAAACAAGAGGAGTGTCAGAATATTTGCCGTATTGAAACTGTTTAGTGAAGCAGCAGAAATATTATGGGCACCAACAGAACACACATTTCCAGACTGATCATCTTTCACTTTGATGCTCGAAGAGCCTGGTAACACCACGAAATATAATTTTGGAATTACTAAATATTTTCGGGCATTGTTCATATGAAATTTGGCTAATAGCTATAATATAATAGATGACCCGTCTAGATGATACGCCTGGATATAATTTCTGTTATAAACTTCTTAATACCTTGTTAGCTTCAGTTATATAAAAAAAACCATAATAAAAAGAAAAAGAAATAACTAACGATAATTACTCAACGAATTATTATTACCGAAATTTTGAATTACGTACTATGATTGTAAATATCTACTTTGGTTGACGGCATAAGGAGAAATTTAGCTACCGATGTTCTTGACTCGTTGAGAATATCATGTAGCCAATATATTTGACCAAGGGAGTACAAGGAATGGTCCTATTCTCAAGGAATTTTAATAATAAATCAAAAGCAAAAGCATAAAAGATAAAAGACAATTTTTCCAGAAGACATTAAACTATCGCAGGATGTTTAAATTACATTCTACATCATTTTACAAAAAAAGATAAAGAGTAAAGGAAAACAGCGTGAAGTACTTACAGTTGTAATCCGTCCATCCAATGGACTGCTTTTCAAGGTCATACACAACAAGCTTATTTGACAGTGCAATGTCTGCAATTGACATGTAAAGTAAAAATTATGTATTGAAAAAAAACATTATTAGTCGCAATTGTAGGAGATGGGAAATAGGTACCAAAAAATATTTAATAAGTTGTAATAAAATTGGAAGATACAGCTCATAATTTGAAGTAACCCAAAAAAACATGGTTTGTACATTATTTCATGACAAAAATGCAGGCAACATAAATGGATATAATATGAAACTGTTATCTTAAGTTCAAGATAAATCTTTTCTGAAAAGAGCCAAGTCACTTGCACACTTTTTGAGCCCAGCTTGAAGAAACATATGCGGAACTCAGGCATCCAAAAACTCAATGGAAATGAAACAAGTAATATGAGGTTACCTCCCAAGACAGTTAATTCATTGCCATCCTTGGTCTGAAAGCCACTGTTCATCAAACCAAAACACTGATAACTCTGCAAAATTTATGACTTCTTGCATGACTAGTTGCTCTAAATTATTTATAGCTCAAAAATAGAAATATAATAACTACAACAATGATCTAGGCATGGAAGAGAATATGAAGCCAAAGCAGATAATAAAAACATCATAGGAAAGTCCTAAACAATGAACTAAACCTCCCAGAGACACTATAGAACAAAATATCACCTACTGAAATATAAATATACACACACAATATTTCTGGTCATGTTCACACGTGCTAAATCAAGCTTTATTATTATGTGCTTCATTCTATGTCGCAAGTCCGTTTTGAAATTGATAAATATTAGCTTTGGACCTAGCTAGGTGAGTTGAGCCAAGCTAATTCTTTTGCCTTTGATTCGCTCAAGCGTGATGGTGTTTTAGGCCTTTCTAACTCATGGTATCAGCTTAAGCTGATTTTTCCTTGATCATTTCAGAATCAAGAATCACTTCTAAACAATTTCTTCTCCTAACAAAGGTTAACGGCACTAGATCAAAGTGTTCATGATCTGATTTACCTTCCAACAACAAAACTAGATATCTCATTGACCATAGACATTGAGAACAAGTGAGAATAGCTCCCGGTAACTTATTCTCCAAGCCGCAAATATTTGGAACAGCAACTTGAGGCATCTCAGAAAATTTATGCATAAAAAACAACAGTAAAACAACATCTTCGTATAAAAGGAACCATTTTTATTTTTAGATGCAAGTAGGGACACAATTAATTTGAATAACCAATCAATGATCTGTCTAAACACAACCAATGGAGGTAGCATAAAGCATCACAAGGAAATTTGTTGTTTCCCAGACACAACAAACTTAAAATGACTCTCAGTCGTTCGATTTACATACCCTCAGAGAACTGGCTGCATGTGGACAGTTGAAATAGAAGTAATCTGTAACAAGGTTTAGGGCAGGCAATCAGTCAGTGCAGATTCACCAGCCAAGCGTCATTGAGGTCAGCACATTGATGGGGATTGAAAGGAATAAAGTTGGCCGAGTGGTTAGATGTACAATTCATGACCTAAAGGTTATGGGTTTGACTCCTTATCCGGTATGTCGTGGGTCATTTTCTAGAAACAGCCTCTCTACTCTCTTGGGTATGGGTAAAGCTGCTTACATGAATGGACATTGAGTAATTTGGTTTATCTTTACATGACAGGTAAAGAAAAAGAATGTCTTTAAGCCAAAGTTTGTGCACATGGAAACAGAAGTGGAATCCCACCTCGTTCACCTTGCTCATTGTTTCCTCCTACTGTAGGACTAGGGCTCTAAACTAATTGAACTGAACTGAACTATAATGGTTTCTTATCGAACTCGAGCAATTTCTTACCAAACTAAACAATGGTCGATAATATTATTGAAAATATTTTCTTTCCCGAACTCAAGTTCGATAACATATCGAACCGAGCTTATCGAGTTCGAACAGAGTCGAACTTGATGATTTATCAAACAATTCAATTTTTACATCTATATTTATTAACGAACCGAACAATGTTCGATAACGTTATCCGACATATTTCTTTGTCCGAATTCGAGTTCAATAACATATTGAACCGAGTTGAACTCGAACGAATTTATCAAACAGTTATGTGTATATGAGATAAACACCTTTCTATATGCCAAGTCCGTAAAAACCACAAGTAAATCAAACAGTTTACATTCAATATCTGAATAATAATGAAGATTATGAAGGTATATAAAATTCCAAAACTTGAAAAGGCAGATCATAAAATTTTAAAAAAAAACTAATCCTAATAACTATCTACTACCATAATTTTTTTTAATATTCGTAATAATCTACCATCCTAAGATAATCAAACTACCTCAATACTACAATTAAATATATCACTAAATAATAATACAAAATGAATACAATTACATTTCTAATTATTTTTTCTACATCACCTCAGAAGGGAAGGATTCTCAATAGACAGCAAAATGATGCAGACTAATTCTTTTTTCTACATCACCTCAGAAGGGAAGGATTCTCAATAGTCAGCAGAATGATGCAGAAGGTACTAAGCAAGATAAAACTAATAGGATATTTTATTTATATTATATATGCATAAATTACTTATAACAGCATTGATCTTCGAGTTACAAATATACGTATTATTTGTTTTAAAAAGTAAATTAATATATAATACAATAATATGTTTTATTTAACTGGCAGATTAGAGTACCTAAAAGTCTAAGGCCTTGTTTGGCTGGCAATTAGCGGTTAACGGTTAGCTGTTAGCAGATTAAATTAGCTGTTTTGACTAGCTGATTGAAGTAGTTATTTTGACTAGCGGATTGAATTAGTTGTTTCGTATGAAACTGTTTGGTAAATAGCTGTTTGAGTAGTTTTTTGTACTTTAACTAGACACATGTCAATCCTCTAATTGAAAAAGCTCCTCAAAGTAACTTTTTGAAAATTAGTTTTTTGAGTCCAAACCGCTATTTCAACCCGCTAACTACCAAACACCAATTATAGATGATTCACATGGTTAAACCTCTAATATTTTTCCAAACCTCTAACTTCCAAACAGGGCATAAAACTGGGGTATATATTCAACATAAACTTGTATAGTCCCACACTGGAATTCAAACATTAAAATATTAATCTGAATTGGGGTTCTGTGCCGTTGCTATATTATCTACTACTATTAATAGCTTTTTTCCATCTTCCCTGTATATCTAATAAAATATCATCCTGTATCATTAATCAAGCACCCAATAACAAATTTTGAATAGAGGTCATCACTCTGGACTAATAATATCAGGAAAGTGTCTGCATACATCTAACCTATTTCATTATTCCACATCTCCCAAATACTAACACAACTGAGGTAACCAATTTCATGATTTCACTTGTGCCTATTACTGGGGCTTGGGGGCTTGACAACTAATGTTGTATTACTATGTGGGTGTTTGGGATTCCTTAAACTTAAAATAAGTAGCTTATTTTTTATTTTTTTTACATATTTTCATATTTTTTTTAAAGATAAATATTTGTTTTAGAATTATAAAACCAAATATGAACTTAATTATTTCCGGAAATAAGGGCTTATTTCTGAAAAGTACATACATCCCTACTTTTTTCCGGAAATAAGCCCTTATTTCCATAAGTTGCGGGTAGCCAAACAGGCCCTATATTTGATGCGATTTATATAAACTTGTGGTACAACTCCAGATATAACATGCTTAAATAAATAATGAATAAATGCTTTTAAAAGTTACAGATATAATGATTTTGCCGAATCAAGAAACTGCAAAGAAAATAATCAATAACATTTATATTCGTGACTAAAATACTTACATCAACAGCAAAAAAATAATCATGAGGGTAAACTGACAAAGAAACTGAATCTGCAAAATGAAAGGTGACAACTGGAAAGCCATCATCAACGCTGCAACATAGAATCAAAGGAGAAGAGAATCCAGATAATGTTATTGAAGGGGATAAGAAAACAGCTAAACAGTGAAAACAAACATGACATTCAATGTAATTAAAATCTGTACTCCATATATATCATATATTACCACAGAGACAACCCTTGGCTCAATGTTTTTTTTCTTTCTCGTCTTTTTTAAATCTCACAAAGCATAGCTCGAAAATCAGTAACCTGCTGCAATTAACAATAAACCTATTTTGCTGCTTTTGATTCAACTAAAATGCTAGGGTTAATCACAAATCATTATTGAGGGATCCCCACTTGTCAACTTACTCACAGTGCTCTTTAAAGAAATTTTATTGCATGCCAAGTGTTACTCCTTGCCTTCAGTAAAAATAACAACTGGGATACAACCTCCAGGAGAACTATCAAATAGCACCATTAATCTGCTGCTAAATGTGCATATGTATGTTTCTTTTTTCCATTATTTTTTACCATGGTAAACCCAGTTAACTAGAAAAGGTGATAAATATATATATATAGGGTGCTACTCTAATAGAAACCAACTATGACTATAAACTAGAAATTATGATATATTTATACATATTATAAAATTTAAAATTAAACAAATAATTTAATTAATAATATGTAAATATTGATTTTCTGTAACAGTATCAATCACTATTTATATACTGACAATCATTAATATACAATCACTATTTTATACGGTTACAATCACTATTTTCGGTGATTCTTATAATTACATTTAGTAATTATGGTGGGGTGGGTGAGGCAGGGTGGTGCGGGGTGGGGTTGTAGCGCTGCAGGGGGACGGGGTGGTAGGTGGACGAAGGAGGGGGTGGGGCAGCAGCGGGTGGAGGGGTAACGGCGGCGGGGGAGAGGGGTGGAGGGGAGAGTGGGAGGGAACGAGAGATGGGTGGATATGATGAGTTAAATCCAATGGCTAAGATTAGTTTCTAGTTTTTAGGTTTGACTTGGTTTCTCTCAGGAATAGCTGAAAGAAGATATTATTAACTTGTAACTGAAGCATATAATAAATGATAAAATAAGCATCACATAATATTACGTACACATACAAAATGAAATGACCGATATTCTTATTTCATTAACTCTTATAGGTTGCATGTGAGATAAAAGACAGTCTTCAGTAAAATGTCTTACTTTCCATTGTATCGAAAGCACGTGAACTGCTCCTCTAGTATACGAAGTTTCACATCAGGTTGCCGAGCCATAATCTATTTTAAGACGAGGGCAAAATTAATATGCAGAATAAAAGAGAGAAAAGGACCTTTATAGTATACTTTTTAGACAAAATGCCCAAAATGACACAATTGGAAAATAAGGCCCCAAATAGCACTCTAAGATGCCACATTGTGTAACATTTGGAAAAGGTAATCAGAACGCTATATGATGTAGCATTTACTATTTTTTTATTAACTGGTAATGCTACATCATGTAGTGTTTTGAAGCTTGAAACAACACATAAAGTGGCGTTAAAGGAGCTTAAAACACCACATAAAGTGGCGTTAAAGTGAAAATAAAACCAAACCCCCCAAAACACAAGATCATCTTGCATTTTGTGCTTAAAAACAAAAAAAAAATAGTAAAGTCAAAATGATACACGATGTAGCGTTTTAAAGTGCTATTTGAGGCTATCTTTCCCAAATGTGCCATTTGGGGCTAATTCCAATTTGTGCCATATTGGGCCAACACCCAATAAAAGAACAGCATGCAAAAACAACTAGAAGGAACTTGAAACATATTGTAAACCTTTTTCATCACTGGCCTCAAAACTTCATCAGGGAGATAAGCCAGTGTTGTACCACTATCAATTATTGTGCCTCTATTATCACCAGCATCAGATATATCTGTTGGAAGTTCTAAAACATCACCACCCACCTCAACTGCCTTCATAATAACATTATAATGTGGCCTAAGATAGTGATGAAAACATAATTAAAACAAGGTTTTCAAGACATACTTGAATAATGTCATGCATCATAACTTAAATTTATAATATCTGTAAACATAGATAGAAGGAATCGGTGACCGAAAATTCTTAAAATAGAAACCCTGGAAAGATTGTAGAAAGAAGATGCACATTGATGCCAAATGTCATATTAGCCATTCAGTTCATTTTCATAAAATTTTAAAATTCAGACATGAACTCTCAGACAGACGGAAATGAAAGACATAATATCTACCGTAAAGTTCTACAAGATAATGTATGCAGTGCCACTTGTACCAGGTAAAGTCCTAGTTGTGTCTCCTGTCATTTAACTACAATATACTTCTTCTTAATTCTCTTTGCAATAAAAGTTTCCGTAAACACTTTCAAGATTTGGGTAAAGTTCAATTATAGTCAAAATATCTTATTTGGTCCAAGCCTTCGTATTTAGTAAGAAAAGAAATCAAACATACATGGACTGCAATTAATAAGGTGCAAGGAAATTATATAAAAAAACATTATAAAAGAACACATGTAAGAATTAATAGGTATCTCCATCTACGAAACTTGGGGAAACATCAAAAAAGAAAGAGTTGAAAGTTCATTCACCTCTCAAATGAGAACTACATCCAAAAACTGATCGTATTACAATGGCCTCCCCTAAGGTCACCAAACAGTATCAAATAAGTTCATTTTTTGGGTGTTACATTTAATTACCATATCAGAAAGGAAAAAAATTGCTAAATCAACAACTTCAGTATCAGACTCAGTATTTTTGAGTTTGTCAAGCAGAAGAAACTTGATTGAAAAAAATGTTTCAAACAAAATGTATCTGGAAAGAATGGTTATCACGGCGTTAAGTCGAGCCTACTACCATCTAGAAGACTAATCGACAAGTCGCCTGACTAGTCGTAAAGTTCAATATATAATATAGCAAAACACATTAATTTCACAATTTAAATCAAAAGTAATAGAATACTAAGTTCAAATAAAGCATAGTTACTACATAAGAACATCCAAATACCAAACATCAAACGTGTCTAAGAAAATAAAAACATAGGTGATGAAAAAAATCAAGCAAAGTAATTCATCTCAATATCAATATCATGTTCATCTCCACCCCCTTTTTGTGTATTTTCACAGGTTGAATCGGACAATTGTACAGCATATTCATTGTTATTACAGTGCCGACACACGAGTACCTTCGAGTCGACTAGTCGTCTTCGTGATAACAATGCTGAAAAGGTATCACACTTGGTTTTATTATATTTATTTCAATGTGAGCCAACCGTGGCCTGCAAATACCTCTTCCAATTCAGGCCTTACAAACAATAATAAACTTGTCCTTTCACCTTGGGGCATTCCATTTTACAACTTTTGAAAGCACAATACACTCTTCTATCTACAGCATTTTGAGTTCTTTTTCTTGGGCTAGAAGAAGTTGTTACTGAATAGGTTGCATCCCATCCATTCCTAGATTCCCATCACTACGGATTGATTGTCCCTACAAATATGAGTTTAAAACAGATTGTGTAGTTCCGGAAAAGGCTTCCGTTTCCGTTTTTGGTTTCGGGCGCACTCCCTTCCGTCCCGTCCGATTATATCCTTAACTTCAACATAGAAGGGAATCTCAACCATGCACACAAGACCTTCGCCTGGAATGTGAGAAAATATATATGGAGAGTGCATCCCTAACAAAGGCAATTAAAACAAATTTTGCCTCATAGTTCCTCTTCTAATTCTGTCACCATATTTTCTTATTATTCTCGAGGAGTATGATTATTTACGATTACTCAGCTTGAGCATGACTAGCTAGTTTTGCCTTAATTTTTATGCAGAGAAGCCGTAAGTATTCAAGAGCATTAACTACAAGGGTATTCATTTATACCACCAATTTCTAGAAGTGCCTTCACCCCAGTGACACAGACATAAGTCACCCTATAAAAATACAACCCACGAAGTATGAACCATTTTTATATCCAACCATGCAACCAACACCATATAAATTAAGTCTCAGTCTCTATATCAGTGTTGCACGGTTCACGAGTCATTCGGGTACGTGGTACGGGATCGGGTACGTAAAACGCTAGTTTTTATGAATTGGATACGGTGACCCGCGAATCAGATACGCGGGTCGATACGAGGATCCCTTTTATAGTTATTTCTTTAGAAAATATTATGTATATTTGCTATTGTATCTATGTTTCAGTTACTATTTTATAACTAAAATATATAAGTAAATTAATCGGGAAATGTAAAATTTTAAGGTTGCTACACATAATATTAAGGGGATTCAAATATGTTCAAGTAATCGAGGTTATCTTCCTATTTTTTATTCTTCTCCTTTTTACATAATGATTTTCGGAGTTAAAAGGGGGATTGTCGGAGTTGGCGAACTGGTGCGTGATATCGAGTGATCCAGGTCGAAAAGGAATCGTGTTCCGGAATGAGGGAACTGGATCGCAGTTCCATAGGCTGACCCACGAACCATGCAACACTGCTCTTTATAATATAGTGGAAATTGGAAAGCCATAATTCTTGTAATATTTAGATAATACAAAATAGTGAAAATGACATACATATGTGGGACCAGAGGTGTTGAGGAATATTTCGTCTGTACTACTTCTCCAATAACAAATATACCACCACCATTTTTTCCATCCAAGCAATGAGAAAAAACCTTTTTCACCTTGTTAGCTGAAGCCAGCTGTGATATTATGGATGCATTTGATTGTCCAAATCCAATTATTCCATCAACTGACTCATCAGATGAACCTAGCACCCCAGAGAGTTTAGCTCCACACCTACATTGGTTCCAAAAAATGTAAACATATCATTAGCATTGGTGAATGAATTCCACCATGAAGATAAATGATACCTCAATCAAAATCTGCACCCATCACACCTCTCTAACCGATATTTACATACAAGCCTCAAATATATACATTAAAAGAATGAAACTCGTATATAGATACAGCAAAACTGATGTCACACATGTGCGTATTGGGTCTATGTCTTCATTACTACCAACTAGTCAACACTAGAGTGCAAGAGCGAAAACTCACCCAAAAGTCACAGTCCCATTCAGGACTGTAGATTGAAAATCTCCGGATGCACGATTAAAATGTATATTGTCGTTGACCAAGAAGCCTGCAGTTGAGCTTCCATCTCCATAATGGATAGAATATTCGCAAAGCTTTCCAACCGAGCAATCAGCAAATGGGGATCTATATACATTATGGCAAAATTCTTGTTCGCAGGTGACAGGTGTTCCAGTTGAGGAACCCTTTGGATCATAAGTAGCCAATTTTATCTGTTGTATAATAGCACAAAATTATATAATGTTCTCTGGAATAACTCTTGACTAACAATCCCCTACAAGCATGTGTCTAAAAATTATAACATAATGCTTAATATTTTGGTTTAAGTTTTGGAAGAGATGCATACACCAAGATTAGTATTCTTGGGACAGTTGTCGCAACCAGCGCAATTCACCCACAGAATGTCACTTCCTGTGTCAACCAGGAGGTGATAGTCTTTTGAAGGAGTTCCAATCCCAATCTTTGTGTAAAACAGCCTACATAGAAAACGTGTCAGTTATATGTAATACATGCTTGGGCATTAATCAAGCTCTTTGAGAAAAGAGTAAAGTGAGGGTTTGTGTGTTTCATGGTGCATAAAAAGAGAATTGTAACATTAAAAGCAGTTCGTCAAAATCAACACAACCTCGCGTACACTGCCAGTATGTGTGTGCATACATGACAGCAATTTTCTAGGACATCATGAAACACACAGTAAAAAAGGCATCTTTCACAAGAGCACAGCACATACATTTGTTTGTTTCACATTATCAGTTTTGGGGATTTGAAAGGGGCAGAGTTCAAAATTTTGGGTTTCACTTAATTTGGACTCAGAAATAGGACTGCTTAAGGTGCAAAGCTGTTAAAGTATTAACACATGATCTTCCCCTGCAAGTTCTAAAAGGGAATATTAAAGACTAATTTATTTATTTTTAAGTTCGAAAAAAGCTAGCTTCGACTTCAACACAGATCGTAAATTAAAATTGTTCTTCAAATTATAAAACTTTGGCCTTTTTCAAACTATTCTCGAAACCTATTCTATAAAAATCATAACACTTAGATACAAAACCATTAACAAGTAGTCAGAACGGAATTTGTTAGTACAAGTACATCAGAACACATCAAAACCTGAGTACTAAAAGAATCACATAGCATCAAATCTACAACACCATTTAAAAAAAGCTCAAAAATCATATAGTAACAAAATACATAATTTCATACACATACGACAGAGAGGAACTCTAGTAAAACAATAAAATTAATAAACATATATTATATATAGGATATAGAGTTATAGAGTTATAGGAACAAACGATGAATCACCAGCACGGCCTTTGCCACCAAGAGGAAGATCTATAGCAGCAAGCATTCTAGCATGTCTATTATAATCATGAGCTCTCAAACCACTTAAAGGTCTTTCCCCACGCGCACCAAATTTATGCTTTACCTCAAATGCTACATTCCCAATCCCATTACTCAATCCAAATTCACACATTATCACCAATCCCAATACCAATATCACCTTTCTGAGATCCATCTTCAGTTTCAGATAATTCTATACACACATATAATTAAATAAATATATGGGTGTGCATGTATAATATTATTATAGATGTATGGATTGAGAAAGAAGGGGTTGATTCAACAATGGGGTAGTGCATGTGTATGTCTTTTTTATGAATTTGGGTGTTTAGCTTAGATTGTATCGTTCAAAAGTGGTTGGATGGTGATGTGGGTCAAGTTTGGGAGATGAAAACAGAGAGAAACTGAAATAAAGATTATGAATTCAACATCAAAAAAGACAGAAATGAAACAGAACCACCAATATATACTATGGTTATATATAGTATATATGTGCATACAATGCCACGCGTAAACAAATTCATGTTTATCATAATGTAAAAAACTGGTTGGTTGATAGAATCTTCCCAGAGAATGTAAAGTAAAGAGTACAAAAATGTAAGAAACAAAACTGGAAAAATACAGAGAATCTGAAATAGAAACCCAGAATTCAAAGTTAATGACAAGGTTAGAATATACTACCAAATATGCACACATATAATTTATTTATATACACATTTAATTAATATATAGATGTAGTACCATGTTCATAGACAAAACCATCAAAGCTTGAGCCAGTTGGTCCCCCATTGAGCCACAACACAACAGGATCCGCTGATGCATTCCTTCCTGATGTAACAAATTAATAGTAGAGGTTCTTCTCTGGCTTCCCTTGTAGTGTCACATATCTGTCCATTCATGATCCAACTTGTTAAAATTATTTTATACATAACACACGAGAATTATCTCCGAACGGATACTACTTTATCAGCTTATAAGCATTACTCGAATTTTTTTACAGATAATACATGGATGATGCATGTATAATCGACCATGTAACACTTGAAAGTTGAAACTCATATGTATAACAATGCATATAGGATTCAAGTGGTTAACACACACACACACACACACACAAAACATACCTTGCATAGTGGTTTGATGGGAAGGAACCAACAAAGCCAGGGAGACTTTGTACACGAGAGGCTCTTGGAGCTGCTCTAACATGGTCATAATCAACTAAGAAAAGTGGTAATACAGTAAAATCTATGAATTTCTTCATGGAATAGCTCAACACATTCAACTCTACTATTCTTTTTCTTTCAATATATTCCTCCTGAAAATGAATATACAAAAATCAAGAAATATTATACAAAAATATGACAAGCATATCAGCATGAAAATCAAGAAATATTATACAAAAATGGAAGTAAAAAAATTATAAAAAATATGTAAAGGCATATATTTGTGAGGAAAGTGAAAACCCAATAAATGGAAAGAGAGAGCACATATCATATCATATGTAGGGCTGCACAAATGGTTAAAATAGGAGCAGACCGGCCAAGACCGGACCGGACCGAAGACCGTTTTTTTGAATATTATAGACCGGAGACCGGACCGAAGACCGTTTTTTTGAATATTATAGACCGGAGACCGGACCTGCTAGTTTCTATCCTGAGACCGGACCAGACCTGAAAAGAACCAGTCCAGACGGGTATGGACCGGTAAGTGAATAACACTGTACAGATCAGACTGCATTACAAACAAAGCTAGTGAAATAACAAATTACAAATTTAGAAGTTATAACTACTGGTCTACTGCTAATTAGACACTTGTTGTAAGAGAAACTCTGGTGACTAGTGACTACTGTACTACAAAACTATAAAAGAAAATACAGCTTAATGTCTCAACTCCCAACTCTTAATCCATAACAGCATACAAAGGATTCTTTGGTCCACTTAATAATTGATAATGCTAAACTTGAAAGGAAAAAAAAAACTAATCTTGCGATAGTAATTCAAACTATTGATTCAAACACACAAAAAAGTCAAAAGAAAAGTTACATAACGGTTCCATGTAAAGAAACAAAAAAAATCAGTTACAAAAATTTCATGGTCTTCCAGTACCTTTCTTATTATTAATGAGAAACACATGACGATCATAAAGGATTCTTTGGTGCTCATCTAGGAACCCAACTCTGGCTACTGCATCAAACCCATTTGCGTGCAAGATTAAGTTAAATAAGACTTGTCTTAGCCGCCGCCTTATCCCCTACATGGCTTCATAATCATTTGTGACGGTTGACTCATCAGCTCCATTTTTTTACAATTCTGTATAGTCAAATAAGCAACAGAAATGTGAGAAGAGATATCATTCCTAACACTTTATTATGTATCATATTCTTATATTTATACCAATCTCCAAGTCCTCTGACTCTTTTAATTGGCGGCTGAAATTTAGAATACCCACTTATTTAAGAAATCACCGGAATATTTTTTTGTCATATTCCCTATTTTAAAATTTAGAATATCTCAATAATTTAGAAAATCATTAGGATATGAGTGATATTTTTTGTCATATTTATTTAGGAACTTATTTATGGAATATGTTGGAGTTGCTCTACAATCTACTATCTCTGCTTGTAACAAGTACGATTTTATAATTTTATAATTATATTTTAATCAATTCTTATATATTTATTTTTAATTTTCATTAATTAAAATACTATTCGAAATATTTTAATAGTATGAACAAATATTAAAACACGGCATACAAAACTAATTATAATAATATTGAAAAAATATTATTATAGGACAAATGTTTTCTCTGTTTATGTATAATTATTTAAATAGGTAATATGAAGATGTTTTTTTAATATATAAATCAGTATACTAATAAAATGTTTTTTTTTGAATTTTTCTCTTACAATTATTTTAATTTTATTTAATATATAAAAATATTATATTATAAATTATATTAATCAATTCATATAATAAGTTGGTTTAACTAAATCAAAAAATATTTATTATTAATATAAATATTATAAATCTCATAAAATTGGAAAGAAAACTATAATAATATTGGTTTGATGGAACTCGAAATCATTTGTATTTTAAAAATTAAAAATATTAATAAAATTTTATTCATGATATTCAAATATTAAATGTTTAGTAATATTTCGATATTAAAATATGAAATATTTTCTCGTATTATATTTATTATTCTTGCAACTTGTGTTTAGTTGATCAAAAATTAATACAAAATAGTGTTCCTTCTACATACTTGTGTTCATAATCGATTGTTTTGATACTATTATATTCAACCCCCCTTCTATAATAGTTTATTTATCTAGGAAACAATTAGTATCAAAGCCAGGTTGTTAATTACAACTTAAAGATCTCAAAACATGTCTGGAAACAAGTATGAAAGTATTAGAATTTCTATCTTGAAGAAGGCTGAATACCCTATATGGAGAGTAAAGATGATGATATTCCTAGAAGCCATAGATCCTGATTATCTTGACAGGATCAATGAAGGTATGTATCTACCAACCAAACTAGTGTCATCAACAATTGTGGAAGGAAGACGTCTTCCTGAATATTATACTTTGAAGGACAAGAAAGAGTGGACCAATGAAGAAAGGCAAGAAGTCCTCAAAGATGCTAATATAAGAAATATACTGCATAACAGTCTTGATTCTGTGATGTCTAACAGGGTGATTGCATGCAAAACTGCTAAAGAAATCTGGGATGCACTAGAGGTCCAATTCCAAGGAACCAAGGAGATAAAGAAGAATAGAAGATCTATACTAATTCAAGAGTATGAATACTTTGAGGCTAAGCGGAATGAGTCTCTCACAGATATCTATGACAGATTTCTTACTTTATTGAATAACCAAGCTTTGATTGATAAGGTATATGACAATGAGGATTCCAACACCAGGTTTCTAAGGGCTCTACCTGAAGAATGGGATTTGCAAACATCCTTGATAAGAGACAGGGCTGATCTGGATGAGATGTCCCTAGATGAAGTATATGGGAGGCTGAAGACTCATGACTTAGAGTTACAACAAAGAAAGAATAGAAAGAGTAGCAAGGTAAAGTCTGTTGCCTTGAATGTTGAGACTAAGATTGAATAACCAAAAGAAAAAGTCTTAAAAGCCTCAACAAGAAAAGGAAAAGCTGGGTTGATTAAGGAAAACAGTGAATCAGAGTTTGAGGTAGACTCTGATGTAAACTCTGATGACTCCACAGACTCTGACATGATGGAGATGGTTGTCATGATTGTTAAAGGCTTCAAAAAGATGAAACATAAAAAGTACAAAAAGCAAGGAAACTTCTAAAAGAATCATGGAGAGTCAGAGAATAAAGAAAGATTCAGGAGGAAAGAAGAAAGAGATGGTAAGGCTAAAACACTTGATAAATCAAAGGTCAAGTGTAACAAGATGGGACACTTTGCTACTGAGTGCAGAAGCAAGGAATCTGGGAAAGCTTTCATCACATCAAAGAAAGATTGGATCGATTCCTCATACTCTGAAGAGGAAACAAATTATGCCCTCATGACAAATACTGATGCTCCCATCCTAAACTCTGATAAGGTACCAGACTCTGTCTTCAATTTTAATACTGAAAATATCCATGAATTAAAGCCTTTCCTTAGAACCTTGCATGTTAGTTTTAAATCACAGTCACTTGAGAATGAAAGATTAAAATCTGAAATACAAACTCTGACTACTAGGAATGACTTTCTTGAATATGAAAATTCACACATGCTTAGCACTAAGAAAGACTATGAGAATGCTATACACATGCAAACTTAGCTAGAAATACAAGTAGAATATTTAAAAGTTGAGATAACTAAAGAAAAAAAGACTTTCAAAGTTTGGACAAACTCTGGTAAGAAAGTCTAACGAATGCTTTCTAACAAGAATTGGACATCTGCCTTAGGTTATGAATCTGACAAGGAGACACATACTAAGACAAACACAAAAGGAAAATTGAGTGAAATTGTGAATTTTATTAGAGCTAGTAATGAAAAGAATACCTCTAATAAATACTCTAATAGTGTATCAAAGAATAAACCAGTAAATATAGGGTTACTCTCACAAAAGCAACTTAAAGAAAAGTTGAAATCAGTCACTAACAAGAACAAACCTAAAAAGGTAAAGTGGAATAGAAATGACAAAGTAGGAATTTCTAAGGAGAATAACTATAAGAATATTCCTGATACTTCTAGAAAAACCTATTTCCCATGTGGAAATTCTAATCATCTTGCTATTGATTGCAAGCAAAATAAAAAGAAAGAAATTGAGAGACCTAGATTAGAGTATAGGAAACAGACTAGATATAAATCACAAAATCCATGTTTTCGCTGTGGTAGTTTATGACATTCAATTTACACATGTAAAGAATATCATAGTCTGTATTTCAATTATTATGAGCTTTTGCCGCATGTGAATAAAACTCTTGTTTCTTCTAGTCATTCTACTAAACAACAGTACGTGATAAAATCTGACAGAAGAAAAATAAACTCTGAAAATGTAAGCTCTATTAACTTAAACTCTGATAAAAATACTTCTGTTGTAAAAGTTAACAATTTTCAAAAGAAAGGATCCAAACTTGTTTGGGTCCTCAAAGCTACTAATTAATTTGCAATAATGAATGCAGGAAAATAGGAAAAATATCCTAGTAATTGATAGTGGATGTTCTGCACACATGACTGGAAACAAATCTCTGCTTTCAAAGTTTGAGGAGAAGGCTGGCCCAACAGTATCTTATGGAGATGGCAACATAGTAAGGACACTGAGATATGGAAATATTGTTATTGGAAATGTCATCATTGAAAATGTAGCTCTGGTTGAAGGACTCAAGCATAATCTGTTAAGTGTGAGTCAAATGACAGACATAGGTTATTCTGTGGAATTTCATGAAACACATTGTGAAGTCAAAAGCAAGAAGGCTGGCAAAGTGGTTCTCATTGGCCACAGACATAACAATTTATTTGAACTCTGATAGTCATTTAACTTGTTTACTTGGAAAAACATCATTTTTGGAAAGCTGGAATTGGAACAAAAAATTGTGTCACTTGAACTTTGGAAATATAAATGAATTGGTGAAAAAGGCTAGTAATAGGTCTTCCAAAAGTTCAATTTCATTCTAATGGACTATGTGATTCATGTCAAAAGGCCAAACAAAATAAGACATCTTTCAAGAGCAAAACTGAAAATTCTATTGATCAACCTTTTCACCTTTTGCATCTTGATTTATTTGGTCATGCCAACATAATGTCCATTGGAAAGAAGAAATATACTTTGGTGATAATAGATGACTACACAAGATTTACCTGGGTGTACTTTTTACACAAAAAGGAAAAAATAACAGAAATAATTTTTGATCATATTGCTTTGATTGAAAATGGATCACCACACAAGGTAAAGAATTTAAGGAGTGACAATGGAATAGAATTTAAAAACACTATAATGGAGGAATTCTGCTCAAATAAAGGAATTATACAACAGTTTTCAGCATCTGATACACCTCAACAAAATGGTGTAGTTGAGAGGAAGAAAAAAATTCTAATTGAAACTGCAAGAATAATGCTAGAAGAAGCAAAGCTATCTACTTATTTCTGGGCAGAAGCTGTGAACACTGCATGCATCACTCAGAATTGCACCTTAATAAATAAATATAGAATGACTCCATATGAGATGTTGAAGGGAAGGAAGCCAAATGTGAAATACTTTCACATATTTGGAAGCAAGTGTTTTATTCTTAAAACACACCCGAGCAGTTGAAAAAGTTTGAACTCAAAGCAGATGAAGGCATCTTTGTTGGCTATGCAACAACTTCTAAAACTTTTTCAAGGGAATTCAAGTTATTTAATCTGAGAACCCAAGTAGTCATGGAATATATTAATGTCTCTTTTGATGAAGGAAAAATAACAGGGTTACATGATAAAAATGCTCAAGAATCTCTGAGTTTTGAAAATGAATTGCAAGACACAAACTCTGATAAGCTAAACTCTGATGAGTTAAACACTGATTCCTTAAACTCTGATTCAGACATAATTGACACAGTAATTGAAGATTTTGCACATGTTAAGGGGGAACAACATCAATCTTTTACTGAAATTGAAGAACCAACCTCAATTATTGAAATTTCAGAGTCTGACCGAACTCTGACAAATACAAACTCTGAAACCCTAAACTTTGATCCGTCAAACTCTGAAACTCTAAACTCAGGTCCATCAAACTCTGAAAGCCTAAACACTGATTCATCAAACACTGATGAAAACACAACTTCAGGGGGAGGATCATCATTTATTGAGGAATCGTACTATGAAGGCACAAATCATGGGGGAGCATCTAGTTCAAAAAACTTTCCACATCCAAGGAAATGGACTAAGATCACACACTTGATTTGATTATTGGTGATCTAGAAAGTGGAGTAATGACAAAAAATTTACTCAAAATGAATATATATACCATAGTTTTCTTTCTCAAACAGAAACAAAGAAAGTTAAAGATACGTTGAAGGATGCAGATTGGGTTACTTCAATGCAGGAGTAATTAAATGAATTTGAAAGAAATGAGGTTTGGACTCTTTTTCCAAGACCAAAGAACAGATCCATTGTTGGAACAAAATGGGTGTTCAGAAACAAGACAGACTCTGATAGAATTATAACAAGGAATAAAGCAAGACTATTTGCTAAAGGCTACTCTCAACAAGAAGGTATTGATTATGATGAAACCTTTGCATCTGTAGCTAGACTTGAAGCAATCGGAATCTTTCTTACTTATGTTGCATACAAGAAATTCAAGGTCTACCAGATGGATGTTAAATGTGCATTTTTAAATGGAGAACTTGAAGAAGAGGTTTATGTTGAACAACCACCTGGCTTTGTGAATCCAAAATATCAAAATCATGTCTATGGGTTGGATAAAGCATTATATGGACTCAAGCAAGCTCCTAGAACCTGGTATGATACTCTGGCTCAATTTCTACTTGAAAGTGGTTTCACAAGAGGTACAATTGATAAAACCTTGTTTTATAGAACTCAAGGTAAAATTTGTTATTGGTTCAAATATATGTTGATGATATTATATTTGGATCCACTAATAAAAAAATCTGTGAAAGATTTTCAAAGCTAATGCAGTCCAGTTATCAAATGAGCATGATGGGAGAGATGAACTATTTCTTAGGCTTGCAAGTGAAACAGACTGATGAAGGCATTTTCATAAGTCAATCCAAATATACAAAGAATCTACTCACAAAGTTTTAAATGCAAGACTTTTCATCTGCTACAACTCCAATGGCTACTGCAACCAAGCTTGATCAAGACACTGGTGAGCCTGTAGACATAACATGGATATGATTGGCTCACTTCTTTACTTAACTGCCAGTAGACCAGATATCATGTTTGCAACTTGTCTATGTGCTAGATTTCAGGCAAATCCAAGGGAATCACATTTGATTGTTGTTAAGAAAATTTTTAGATATCTCAATGACACCATTAATCTTGGCCTATGGTATCCTAGAGAGTCTGACTTTAAATTTATAGGCTATTCAGATGTTGATTTTGCAAGATGTAAAATTGATAGGAAAAGCACTAGTGGAAGTTGTCAATTTCTAGGTGGAAGACTTGTATCATAGTTTAGCAAGAAGCAGAAATCAATCTCAACATCTATAGTAGAGGCTGAATATATAGTTGCAGGAAGATGCTGTGCACAGATTTTATGGATGAGAAATCAATTGTTAAACTATGGTTTGAACTTTTCAAAAATTTATATTTATTATGATAATCAAAGTGCTATTGCAATGATAGGAAATCCAGTTCAAAATTCTCTAACAAAGCACATCAGTATCCGATACCATTTCATAAGGGAACATGTCATGAAAGGAATAATTGAACTGCATTTTGTTCCCACAGATCAACAATTAGCAGATGTATTCACAAAACCTCTGTATGAAGCAACTTTTACAAGATTAGTTTCTGAATTGGGCATGGTGATAAGTGGCTCAACTCCAGACAGCAAGTAACAGACATTATCAGTGTTTATGGTAAACTCTGTCAGAGTCTATGGCAAACTCTAATAGAAAATGAAGTAAGCTCTGATCCTTGGAAAAGCTAATCTCTGATGATCTCAAGCTATCAGTGTTTAGTGTAACTTTGTCAGAGTATGTGGTAAACTCTGTCAGAGTATACAACAAACTCTGATCTCTGTAAACTCTGATATTAATCTACTTGCTAAACTATGAGCTACTATTAATTATTTTATTTATGAAATCATATGTAATTATGTGACATCATATTGTTTTAATTTCTGATTGGAGTAATCAATAGGAGCTTGTATTTCACGAAAAATGTTTCATATTTAGACACAAATACACATATATATGCTATATTTTGAGACTTGCAATACTCATTACTCTACCAATCAACTCTTGTCACGTGTCCCACTACAGAGTATATTATATTGAGAGGGAATAAGTTAATTCATATTTTTTACTTTGAATTATTCATCTACATCTTACTCTCTCTCTCTCTCTCGTACACTCAAACTCTAATATCTCAAACCTGCAAATTTCTGTGAATCAATGGCATCCAAGGGTCTTACTTTCCAAAACTACACTTTTGTTGCCACCAACTACATCTCTCTTTTATAGAAATCTGAGGCACCTGATGAATTTCATGTTATTCAGGATTTTCTCAATCTCAGCAATATTCGGTATGCTCTCTAGGAACCCTAGACAATCTCTACTCAAACGCTGATCAAAATTTTGTCGACTGCGAAATTTAACAATGCTGATGATGCTGAGGAGCCTATTATCATATTCAATTGCAATGGCACCCATTCAATCACACATGCGGTAGTTCGTCAAGCCCTTCAACTTCCTGAAGTGGCTATATATGATGATATTATTGATGACGAGTAAATTAAAGAATTTTTTAAAGCAATAGGCTATGGGGGCAGTCTATCAAAGCTAGAATGCCTCACAAGGCCAAATCTACAAAGATAATGGATTTTTTTCTTTGACTGCATCACAAGGGCATTCACTGCCAAATGCACCAATTTTGATGCAATTCCTCAACTGTCACAACAAATTGGGTATTCTCTGACCCATAAACTTGAATTTTAATTTTCCCTGCTTGTTAATTAGGCAGATAGCTAGCAAAATTAATGATGATGCACATACAGTATACTTTGTTAGATTTTTACAGTTGATATTTAGTCATTTATTGTCTGATATAAATTTTGATAATGATAAGAGTTTAGCTAGTTTCTGTAGGAATAAGAGAATTTTTGCTGATCTCACAAGGAAATATGTCAAAAAGGACAAGAAGGTAAATTACTTATCTTATTTTATCCCACATGGGTTAGTCTTCTCTTAAATCAGAGAATACCTACTGTGTATGGGGGGATTTTTTATCTGTGACTATGAATCAGAGTTTAACACCCTCTTATTCTAACCCAAGTCACCAACCAAACACTAATTTCTAAAATCTACCAATCTCTCTAGTCTCTTAAAAGACTGCAGTTGTAAAATAAACCTCTCAACTACAAGGACCTAGCTTGAAAAGAAAAGAAAAATCAATCTCAGAGTCTTCTCCCAAGAAAAGGATATTAATTGATGAACCTATAGACTCTGATGATAGTAGTGATGAAGGTCTGGTATTCCCATTAAAGAAAACTGTCAAGAAAGCATTTGAGATTCCACCTGCTCCTTTCATGAAGCCATTTCATATAAACCCCATCTCAGAGCCTGCAAAGAAAAGGAGAAGATTGGTCAAGGCTGTAAACTCTGAAGTTCTAAACTCTAATCAAGTAAACTCTGATCAACTTCCAGGCTACAAAATCTGAAGTTCTAAACTCTGATCAAGTAAACTCTGATGTTGTTGTCAAGTCTAAGAAAGATGGTGATATTGCCAAGAAAGAAGAAAGTGATTTATTGGAAAATGCTGCAAGTGAAGCTGCTCCAGTAATTGTATATGATTCTCCTATCAACTCACCAAAACAAATCATAAATGAGATTTCATATGAAAGAGTTAGGGAGCTAGCTGAGGAAGTCAGGAAAGAAATGGCTACAAAGAAGTCTCAAACATCTCCGGCCACTGGAAGTTCCAAATTGTTTTCTAGAAAGAAGAAGAAACAAGCCTATTGATTCTTTTAATGCTCTTGATAGATTAAAAATGGAGTATCCTGATTATCTTGTTGTTGAGAAGCTAAATGAAGAAATAGAATCTGCTCTTGATAATGAAGGAATAAGGAGGGAAACTATTGACATGGGTGGACCATCCAATGAAGATCTTCTCAGTTTTAAGAGACAATCCATCTGGGATATGTCTTGGAAATTTTCTCATGAAGATATTTCATGGCCACATGTTCATGAACTTATTCAAAAAGCTTATTCTGATTTAAATTTTGATGAGATGAAGACTGTTCTAAAGGCCACTATTGTGTTGACAAAGGGTCTTCATAGTGAAGTTTATGATTTAAAGGATTCTGTTAGCAAAACCAGTGCATCTGTTCAGACTTCTGTTTCTGCTTCTCAACATGCCTTGGAATTAAATCTCAAGACTATTTCTACCAAACAAGATGCTTTGGAGGCTAAAGTTGATAAAATTGCTACTGTTGTTACCTCCATGCAGACCATGTTGCATACTATAGTAAATATTCTTACTATCTCTCACTGAAACTCTATCAAACAAACTTTGATGAATATTGATGAAGAATTAGCAAAGAGGCTTGAAAAAGAGGAAAAACCTGAGAAAATTGAAGAAAGAAACAAGAAGGATGCGGAATTAACAATGAAATTATTTGAAGAAGAAAATCCAAGAATGGATCCAGTTGCTGGGAAGAAGAAGTCAAGAAAACTGGTATTGACAATGCTCAAGTCCAGTCAAAGAAAAGAAAATATGTGAAGAAAACTTGAGTTCAAAAGAAGCTGCCCATTCAAGCGAAGCCAACTGTAGCCAAACAAGTTTCAACAAAGCCAACTCCTATAATTCCAAAGAAAGCCGCAACAAAACCCAAAACTCCTCTCATAATGTTTGGTACTACATTTTTACCAGGGGGAACAAGTTTTGAGGATGAGGAAGAAGAACAGCAAACTCTGAGCAGAAAGAAAAATCCAGATCTTTTGTGGACAAAGTCTGAAACTCTGACTCTCAATGCCAGACTTGGTAAAAACAAGGGAGGCATTGGTGATTCAAGTGCTAAAGTCTATAGAGGATATGCAAACACTTTCAGAAATCCTTTTTCTTTGAAGAACACGTCCGAGGAAGAATTACCACAAAATCATTTGGACAAGCTTATTGTTGTACAAATTGTAAAATATATCTTTGATGGTGCTGTTCCAAAAGAGAAGCTGTTGTATTTTATTGAAAATAGAAGAACAATGAAGATAGCTGAAGAAAATCTAATCCATAAGTCATCTAAGGAACTTGAATATGTTCTCTACTTGTTGAATGATGAAAATAAAGCTACGAGGAGTACAGAATAGGATATGTACATGAAGATGGAACAGCGAAAGATATGGCTAAAGGGGATGCAAAGGTAAATATGGCGTTAGGAATTCCTACACTAATACTAAACCCTAATGGATAGAATGCATGTTGCATATCTCTAGATGATAGAATGGAGAGAACATCAATATATAACTTGAGAGCTGTAATATTCTAAATTGATGACTCTAGTGATCAAATGAAAGAGCTGATTGGATTGTTTAAGATTGCTCAGAAGAAATTACTCGATCAGTTTCTATATAAAGATTTTTCATATAGGAGAATTTAAGTCAAAATGGAAAACTCAAACTCTGGTACATTTATCTCTATGGTTTCTGAAATCATAAGACTGAATTTATGTTTTACTGAATAAAGCATAAATTGGGGGAGATTGTTAGAAATGCAAACACTGATGTTGTCAGAGAATATCACAAACAGAGTTTATGCTGACGTCATCGGCGTTTAGAAGCTGTCGATAGAATTTACTCAATCAGAGTTTACTTAAATCAGAGTATATTCAATAAGAGATTATCAACCGACAGAGTTTGTGAGATTAGAGTTTGACAAGAATGGAAACAGACAAATCAGAATTTGATTTGGATAGAGAAGGAAGAATTCAAATATAATTATATTACCTTACGGAAGCTATCTTTATCATTATCTGTTTTGTAATTGGATTTGTAACTGTGTACTATATAAACACATAATTAGGTTAACTTTGTATGATTTTAAAAAGATATATCATTTTCATAACCTAACAGCTCTTAAGAATATTATTTTTCTTGAGAGATTTTTGTATTTAGTTGATCAAAAGTTAATACAAAACAGTGTTTCTTCTATATACTTGTGTTCATAATCGATTGTTTTGATACTATTATATTCAACCCCCTTCTATAATAGTCTATTTATCTGGGCAACAAGATACATGTTTTTTAAAATTATTTACATTTTTTTAGGAAGCTGTGTATAATTTTTTTAGAAGGTATAAACCACAACCAGACTATTATACCAAAACAACAATTACACCCTATTTCACTATTATAGTATAGGGTCAGATGGGTCACTTAGGCATATATGCCTTGTTTGGTGTGATGTAACCCAATGCCGTAACTTCTAGTTCCTGGGAACTTACATATTTGTGTTTGTTTATTTAATTTTTTATTGGGTTTTTTCCTAATATGTCACATTTTAAAAACTGATTTATTAATATATCCCATTTATAATTGTATTTATAAATAGAGAAAAGTTTAGTGGAGACCGTTTATTTGGTAGAGATGGGAGACCTAATCTGAAGCCTCCATTTTAGTCTAATCCAATGGCTAATATTTATTTTACTTTTTAATTATTTTTTATTAAAAGAGGATTATATATGTCTAATGAAATAAAAATATATGTGGTACGAAGAACAGTTACATATTTTAATTTCAATAATCAAATCATTAATGCACTACAAACAAAGTTCTGCAATGCATTAATCAATATTACTTTTGCTCGAACATTTTATTTTTCTATAAAAAAATTCTTTGAATTTGTTTGAAGGAATATTGTTTACATATCATCATCTCTTATGTTTTGAAAATGATGTAAAATATAGTGCAATACACAGTGTTCTGTTTGTGTGATACTTAAAAAATCAGGTCATTCACTGCAGTACAAAGTTCTGCACTACATTAATCTATATTATTATTGCAGAATATTATATTTTTTAAGAAAAAATGTTTTAAATTTTCTTGGAAGAATATTGTTTACATATCATCATCTTTTATGTTCTGCGGAATGATGTATAATAGAGTGCAGTACACAAAAATTCTTCTTCTTGGATCATTATCACAATCAATAACCATTACATATATTGTTGAGTCAATATCTGAACATTAAGTTCTGTAAAATAAAATGTGTTATCGTGCAGATTTAGTACTATATCCTGCAAACAACGCTATTATAATATAAATATAATTAGAAAATACATTCATACATTGCATTCATAATTTCTTTCCTTTTTTTACTCTCGTTAAAATATGAACCCTAAAAATTAAAAATTTGTGTGACTTGATCTCTCTCTCTTTCATAATCACAAAAATTATTTACATATTACAATCATACCTTCACTCATTTTATTTGTATTCTCAAATTACTGACCCAGTGAAGTATAAACCCTGAAAAAAGCTATGCCTCAATATTGAAAGAAGCACAAAATGGGATGCGGGAATTGATTTGTAACTTCTTATATCTTGATTAGTGCGGGACAGTTGAAATTAAATTTTGATAGAACAATGATATATGTATTTTTTTTACAAAAATGATATATGTATATTATGTATAAACATTGCATAACATTACCCTTTTTAATATAGTTATTTACAAAATAACCATTATTTTTTATTTAATCTCAGTCATTGATAAAAAATAATAATCTAACGGTAGTAAGATAGGTCTCCAATGTCTTCACTTTTTTTGGATCTCCATAGAGCCCAACTCTTTATAAATATATCCTAAATTCAAAATGTTACCAATTTTAAAGTAATTATGTTAACTTCACTACTTTATTATTTTTGAATGACATATATAACCTTTTTCCTTAACAAAAGAATAAAGTAAATTGTTAGGAATATATTCATTTGATGATGCACAAAATACTAGAACAGGGTCTAGCTCAGTTTATCTGTAATAAGTCTTTCTAGTCTCTGAAATGTATAATCAGAGTCTAGATGGTCAACATTCATGTTACTTGTACTTAGAAGAATTTCTGTAGAAAGTGAAACCAGAGTCTGCATAAAGATCAGAGTCTAGAAGGTGATCAGAGTCTATAGACTATCAGAGTCTATGATCTATCAGAGTCTACATGTGATCAGAGTCTAAAGATCATCAGAGTCTGAAGATTTCAGAGTCTATACAGTTGAGGATAAATTTGGAAGAAGATCACAGGAATGAAAAGTCTTCGAAGATCAAGATAAATATATTGCAGATATGCTATAGGAAAGAAAGAGAATTCTAGAAGGAAACTGTCAACTAATAATTAGGGATTTTATTCCTATTGTAATTTTACTTTCTGTTATTAGTTGATAGGCAGCTCTCTATATAAACTCTATGTAACCTAATTGTAAAGGTGTGGAAGTCGAAGCATAATTGTCTGAGTGAAATATTGTGAGGGCATAGAGATAGAGAGAGTTGTTGTAATAAACACAGAGAAGCTGCTAGGGTTTGTGTACACCCTGGGAGAGTTTTGTATTCACAAATCAATAATACAAAACAGTACTTATTCATATTTTTGTGTTTGAGTTTGTTCTTAATTTGATTTTAAATCAGGCAGAAAAGACATACAAGTATTCAACCCCCCCTTCTACTTGTACAACTGGGAAAACAATTGGTATCAAAGCCTAACGTTTAAAAATCGATCAAAGATGTCTGGAAACAAAGATGACAATTCTAAGATTCCTATGCTTAAGAGAAACGAGTTCACCCACTGGAAGGTTAAGATGCTGTACCATCTGGAAGCAACAGACCCTGACTATCTTGACAAGATTAATGAAGGACCCTTTGTGCCCTTAAAAATTGTGCCTCAAATCAACGAGGAAGGCAAAATAACTGAAGAACACCTCGTTGAGAAACCAAAGGCTGAATGGACAAAAGAGGACAAGGAAAATGTCCTTAAGGAGGCAAAAGTAAAGAACATTCTCTTTAACAGTTTGGATTCTGTTCTAACTAACTGTGTCATATCATGCAAGACTGCTAAGGAGATGTGGACAAAACTTGAGGTGCACTGTCAAGGGACTAAAGATGTCAAGAAGAATGCTAGGTCTTTGCTAATTCAAGAGTATGAGTACTTTGAAGCAAAATCTGGAGAATCTATCACTGAGATGTCTGATAGGTTTACAAAACTCTTGAATGAAATGGCTATGCTTGGTAAGGTTTATGATTCTGAAGATACAAACACCAAGTTTCTGAGAGCACTTCCTGAAGAGTGGGACAATAAGACTACAGCCATAAGGGAAGCTAGAGATTTGGATGAACTAACTCTAGAAGAATTGTATGGCAGACTCAAGACATATGATTTGGAGATGCAACAGAGAAAGAATAAGAAGTCTGTAAAGACAAAATCTGTGGCACTCTTGATGGAGTCTGAGAAAGAACAACAGGAACAACCCACAGAAGCAAGAATCAAGGATTCAAGAAAGAAGGGTAAAGCTGTTGTGGGGTCAGAGTCTACTCACACAGACTCTGATTCTGATGAAGAGTTTGATCTAAGTCAAATGATGGCTATGTTTGCTAAAAATTTCAAAAGAATGAAATTCAACAAAAGAACTGACAAATTTAGCAAAAGGCCATCATTCAAGAAGGAAGATGAGAAGGTTGAGAAGATCAAGAGTACAGTAATCAAACTTGACAAAGCAAAGGTCAAATGTTTCAACTGTGGAATATTGGGGCACTTTGCCAGTGAATGCAGAAAGTCAAAAAGTCAAGGAAAAGGAAAAGCACTTCTATCAACAGGAAAGGATTGGGCAGACTCAAGCTCAGAGGATGAAATTGATTATGAAAATCTAGCATTGATGGCATCCTCCTCAAGAAAATCACAGTCTCCCAAAGAACCCTCATCTCCTAAAACTCAGGTATCAATCTTTACTCCTGAATCCTTAATTAATTTAGACTCTGATGGCATAGAGATTGTGAAAAGTGAGGTTAATAAAATAATGACAACATGTAGGTCTCTCACTAGTGAAAGTGAAAGGTTGAGAGAAGAAAATTTAACCTTAACTAAAAGAAATGGTCATTTAGAGTCTGAGTTATTATTAATGGAACAATACAAAAAGGATTCTGAGAACTATAGTCATAACTACACTGAAATTTTGAAAGCCTATGACTATGTTAGGAAAGAACTAGAAGAAGAAAGGCTTAAGTTTAAAGTTTGGACAGACTCTGGAAGAAAAGTTCAAGAAATTCTCAATAATCAAAACGTGTGTCAAACTGCTGGTCTAGGCTATAACAAGAGTCAAGACAAAAGACCTATTGTTGAGAATGATAACAATGAAGAAGCTAGCAAATTTAATAAGACTAAAGACAAAAGTACATTTGTTCATGTTAAGTTTGTGATCCCTAAAGAAAAATTTGAAACCACAAACTCATCTGTCAATAGTCCCCCTGTTGTTGACAAGAAGACAGATGAAACAGGAGAAAATAACTCTAAGAAAAATATTAACATAGAGTACTTGTCTAAGTCTAAGTTGAAAGAAAGGCTAGAGAACTTATCAGAGTCCACCAAAACTAGGAGAAATAGAAATGGTAAGGAAGGCATTAATAAGGCTAATAATTATCAAAAAGATCCTAATGCTCCTAGAAATAAGTGTTATAGATGTGGCAACCACAACCATTTAGCTATAGATTGTAAAACAAAAATTGAGATGAAATCAGAGTCTAGTCCTTCTCAGACTCTGAAAAGTCACTACATACCACAGAAACCTTGTTATCACTGTGGTAGCATATTTCATTCTATTTATATGTGTAGGGACTATCATGATTTGTATTACAATTTTTATGAGCTAAAATCTTCAATTGATAAAAGTTGGTATGACACTGTTAAGACACCACCAGAGTGTAAAGCAACAAAAGAGACAGGTAAACCAAAAGGGAAAATTACTAAGCATGTTTCTCCTAAAGTTAGTAGAAAAGGATCCAAAATTGTTTGGGTCCTCAAAACATCTAACTAGTTGCTTTATGTATACAGGGAACCAGGGTAAAAAAAGTAACCCTAATCCTGGACAGTGGATGCTCATGACATATGACTGGAAAGAAATCCTCGCTTACAGACTTTAAGGAAATGGTTGGCCCAGAAGTATCCTTTGGAGATGGCAACAAAGGACAAACACTGGGATATGGCAAGATTGTACTTGGGAATTTCATCATTGAACAAGTAGCTCTAGTTGATGGCTTAAGGCACAATTTAATAAGCATAAGTCAACTTGGAGATAAAGGTTACCATACTGGCTTTGACAACAAAGAGTGTCTTGTGACTCACAAAGAAACATGCATTGTGGTTTTCAAAGGACACAGACATGGTAACATTTATGAAGCCAGCTTGGAGGATTGCATAAACAGTGAAGTCACATGTCTATACAGCAAGGCCTCAACTGAAGAAAGCTAGAAACGGCACAAGAAACTGTCACACATCAACTTCAAAACACTCAACAAGTTGGTGAAATAGAATCTTGTAAGAGGATTACCACAGGTTGATTTTGTGCAAGATGGACTTTGTGAAGCATGTCAACTTGGAAAACAAAGGAAATCGTCCTTCAAGAGCAAGACAATTAACACCATTTCTGAACCCTTTTATTTATTGCATCTTGATTTATTTGGTCCAGTAAATGTTATGTCAATTAACAAAAATAAATATACTATTGTTATTGTAGATGATTTTACAAGATTCACATGGGTTTTCTTTCTACATTCAAAGGATGAAGCTTCACAACACATAATAGAACATATCACTTTTCTGGAAAGAAAATCAAAGAAAACAGTAAGAATTCTGAGGAGTGACAATGGTACTGAATTCAAGAATTCAATCATGGAGGACTACTGGGCATCAAAAGGAATTACTCAACAATTTTCTGCACCAGGAACTCCTCAACAAAATGGAGTTGTGGAGAGAAAGAATAGAACACTCATTGAAGCTGCCAGAATAATGTTGGCAGAGTCTAAGCTACCAGTATATTTTTGGGCTGAAGCAGTCAATACAGCATGTTTCACTCAAAACTGCACTTTAATAAACATGCATGGAAAGACTCCCTATGAAATGATAAAGGACAAGAAGCCAAGTGTGAAACACTTTCACATATTTGGATGCAAGTGTTATGTGCTGAAAGTACATCCTAAAAATCTAAGCAAATTTGAAGCCAAGGTAGATGAATCAATTTTTCTTGGATATGCATCAAGCACAAAAGCAGTCAGAGTGTTTAATCTCAAAACCAAAATTGTTATGGAATCTATTCATGTTGCATTTGATGATAAAAAGTTTACAGGATTGCAGGATGAGTCAGAGTCTACCACACTGGAATTTGAAAATCTAAAAAGTTCTGAGATAAATGAAGAAGAAGAGGATGAAGACCCTCAAATAACTCCTGAACCAACACAAGAACCTGCACACTCTGAGGGGGAGCCAAAAATTTCAACTCCAAATAATTCAGAGTCTAACAGATCAGGGTCTACCCAGACAGAGTCTAGACAGACAGAGTCTAACTCATCAGGGTCTGGATCAAGCAACTCTGAATCCTTGTCAGAGTCAATAAATTTAGGGGGAACCTCTTCATTTGAATCTCACTCAATTACAGAAGATGCAAATGACTTAGGGGGAGCTTCAAGTTCAAGAACCAATCTTCCACCAGCTAGAAAATGGACAAGGGATCAGACTCCTGACTTAATAATTGGTGACCCTGAGAGTGGTGTACAAACAAGAACAGCCACTCAAAATGAATGTCTTTATAGTTGTTTTCTCTCAAAGAATGAACCCAAGAAAATTGAGGAAGCCTTGCAAGACCCTGATTGGATTATTGCAATGCAAGAAGAATTGAATGAATTTGAGAGAAATAAAGTGTGGAAACTTGTACCAAGACCTAGAAATAGATCAGTTGTTGGTGCAAAATGGTTGTATAGAAATAAACTTGATGAGAATGGAACTGTAGTAAGAAATAAAGCAAGGTTAGTTGCAAAAGGATACTCACAGGAGGAAGGAATTGACTATGATGAAACTTTTGCACCAGTAGCAAGATTGGAAGCTATCAGAATGTTTCTGGCCTTTGCAGCTCATTCCAAATTCAAGGTGTATCAGATGGATGTGAAAAGTGCATTCTTAAATGGAGAATTGGAAGAAGAAGTCTATGTGGAGCAACCACCAGGATTTGTTGATCCAAAGTTTCCTGATCATGTTTACAGGTTAGACAAGGCACTATATGGATTGAAGCAAGCACTTAGAGCATGGTATGAAACTCTTTCAAAATTTCTTATTGAAAATGGATTCACAAGAGGTACCATTGACAAAACTCTCTTTATTAGAAAATGTAAATGTGATATTTTGCTTGTCCAAATTTATGTTAATGATATTATATTTGGATCTACTAATGATAAACTCTGTGAAAAGTTTAGTCAACTAATGCAGTCAAATTATGAAATGAGCATGATGGGAGAGTTGAACTTTTTTTTGGGGCTTCAAGTCAAACAGAATGATGATGGAATTTTCATCAATCAAACAAAGTATGTGAAAGAACTATTAAAGAAGTTTGATATGCAAGACTCTGCAACTGCTAAAACTCCCATGTCTACAGCCACTAAGCTAGACACAGACTCAAAGGGTAAGAAAGTTGACAACACTAGCTACAGAGGTATGATTGGCTCATTGCTATATTTAACTGCTAGTAGACCAGATATAATATTTGCAACTTGTCTAGTGCTAGATTTCAAGCTGACCCTAGAGAATCACATTTAATAGGTGTGAAAAGAATTTTTAGATATCTCAAGGGGGCATAAACTCTTGGACTTTGGTATCCTAGAGAGTCAGATTTTTCACTAATTGGCTATTCAGATTCTGACTATGCAGGATGCAAAGTAGACAGGAAAAGCACAACATGACAATGCCAGTTTCTTGGCAACAGATTAATTTCTTGGTTTAGCAAGAAACAACAAACTGTATCCACCTCAACAGCTGAGGCTGAATACATTGCAGCTGGAAGTTGCTGTGCTCAAATTCTGTGGATGAGAAATCAATTACTTGATTATGGACTAAAATTCTCAAATATTCCTATGTATTGTGATAATACTAGTGCTATTAAAATTGCAGAGAATCCAGTCCAACACTCCATAATAAAGCACATTGATGTCAGGTATCACTTTATTAGAGAACACGTTGAAAATGGTACTGTGACACTTCACTATGTTCCAACTGACAGACAGATTGCAGACATTTTGACAAAACCACTTGATGAGTCTACCTTTCTCAGACTGGTAGGTGAATTAGGTATGTTAAATATGTAAGTGATCAAAAATTACAAGAAGCAAGGTATGTACTTTAATTATAGTCCCTGTCTTAACACATTGTGATTAATTATTATTGCAAAATTTTGTTTGGTATTTTACCTTGACAGAGTCTAGTTTTTAGACTCTGACGAGTCTATAGACTCTGACGAGTCTGTAGACTCTGAGAGTCAGTAGACTCTAAGAAAAATATCGCCTAGACTCTGAAACGGTTAAAATTCGCGCCTGCAGACTCTGATTGCATTTAAAATGTTCAAATGACTTGAAATAGGCGGTAACAGTTATCTTTTGACTGGAGACAGGCTGTAGACTTGTGTGTATTGTATGCAACTTGAACAAAATAGAATTTTTTATACAATTTACTCACTTGTTTATCGCAATTGATTTCTACGGCAAAAATATACACAGAGCTTTTTACGAACCCTAACTAATTTCTTCAAGCTTTTCCATCACTTTCCACTCAACAACTCCAATGGCTGCCGTTTCTACTGTCATGAGGGGACCCAAGGCGATTGCTTTCACATTTGGGGATTTCGAGTTCATGACCACAAATCATGTTGTTGCCCTTGGAGAAAAGAAAGGGGTAAACGCTGACTACTACCCTGTGATGGATTTCTTGGAGCAATCCGAGCTACACTACATTCTCAAGGCATCACCAGTCATTCACATGGATGCTGTATCACAAGCATGGAGCACTGCAAAGGTAGTTGATCCTTCTCAGGATCAACCAGGTAAAATAATGTTTACCTTTGGTAACTTTACATTTGATGTTACTGCTGATGTTATTAATTCTGTGTTTAAATTACCAGTTAAATAATCTTTTGATGAAACTGTTTCTGATGCTGAAATTAAAGATATGTTTAAATCACTAGGTTATTCTGGTAGTGTAGAAAACATGAGTAAGTTAACTAGGCCTTATTTGAGAAAAGAATGGTCATTTTTCTTCGATCAAATTGCTAAGTGTTTTACTGGTAAGTGTAGTGGATTTGATGCTATTACTGCTATTACTTATCAAATTGGTCACAGTCTCCTATTTGATAGAGTAATCAACATTGGTGATATGTTGCTCACTCAAATGGGAGCAAAATTAAATAATGTGCATGAGGGGAGAAAGAAAGTCTACTATCATAGATTTCTTATGATTCTCCTCAATCACTTCATTCCTGACATGTCAACCAAGTTGGCAGATGATTGCTGTGTGCAGACATACAAACAGCAAATGAGGATATTCTCTGACATTAAGAGAATTGATGACAAGAAGAAGAGTCTACCTGCAATGACATATCCACAGGTAATGTAGGTAAAACTCTCATCCTACAAACCTTCTATCTATAATGCTTCATTTTTTGGTGGTGAAATGGTGTAGGAACAAGTAATGGAGAGTCCCCTTGCACCTACCCCAGTCACCCAATCCCCTTCAATTACACAATCTTCCAAACCAAAATCCAAACAGAAACCAACCTCTAGTGTCTCTCAACAGGCACCAGTTGTAAAGAGGAAAAGATTGATTCAATCTAGGCTTATAGATGAGCACAGTGATGAGGAGCTCAATCCACTAGAGAAGCAAGTTGTTGAAGGACTTTCTTTGCTAAAGGAAGGTCATGATACACTTGATTCTAACCTTCAAGCCAAGTCTGTAGACTCTCAAAAGGCTACAGACTCTGTAAAACCTAGGGAAACAGCTCAGGATTCTCATATTGAGTTTCCTGAGAAATCTTTTGCTCAGAAGTACAGAAGGTTAAGGAAGGCTTATTCTGCACACACACACAAGCCTGTTATTATTACTAACCCTGTTTTGCAGGAAACAGATGCTCCCAAGGCTCCTGCAGAGCCAGACTCTAAAAGTAAAAACACACCTGAACCAGAGTCTAATGTTGAGTCAGAGTCTAGATTGCCTTTAGACTCTGATCATGAAACATTTTGGGAAGGAATGCCATTGGATGCAACCTCATGTCTAATTGATGAGATCATTACTCCAAGTGATGAGGCACTGTTATTCTTATATCCTTTGGTGGAATCAGTTGAAGATCCAGGGCAATATCAGACTATATCTCAAGTCTTGGATTTTCTTTCAACCTATGAAGCCCTAAGGAAGAGAATGGAACAGGAGCTACAAATGTCTGCACAGGATGTGGTCAAAAATCTATACAACTACCTATTCAACTCTTCATTCCAAGTACAAGAAGCTGGGCTCATAGAAGGCAGAACAAATGAAGTTCTCCAAGCACTAGGTGTGCCAGACTCTGAACGGCAAATCACAAAGAAGCCTAAAAAGCTTAGCATCTACAAAAGGAGAAAATCAGAGTCTGTTGTTGAGTTGGAAACTGAGATTGAGCAACCAGTTTTTGACTATGAAGCAATTTGGGATCATGGGATTACCTACAGGAAAGCTATTGCTTGGATCTCTACCATTCAACCATTTTCAAGGGAGGTGATTGATTTTCTTGTCCAAAATGTAGGTAAGGTGGCCAACAAATACATCTATCCGACCTATGAAAGTAGATTGGATCAACTCAAGGGCTCACATTTTCACAAGATTGCAAGGGAACTGCAGGATTCCTTTCACTTGACTCTTGCCCAGGCCATCAATGCACTCCATGCCAGGATGTTTCTCAATGGACACTTGGATGCATTAACTATGGTCGAACCACATGAGGTAGCAGGTGATGCAAGGCAGTTGGAGGTTGGGACTAGTGCACCAGTGGTGACTAGTGATAAAGATGCTCTGTCTGCCTCACCCACACAAGAACCACCTAGTCAGAGGTTGGGTGATAGTGGGGCAGGGGAGTATGCTATTGGGCCCTCCTTGACAACTCACCAAAGAGCTGATGAGAACCCCAGTGATATGGGAGGACAGACTCTGATGGATGCTCATGAAGAAATTTCCCAATCTATTCTATCAGAGTCTATCCACCTTGAAGGGGAGTCTTATGCACAAACAATCAAATATGGTAACACTCAGACTCTGACTTCTAATGAAGTCATACTGAAGCAGTCAGAGTCTAGAGTAGACCCTGAGACTGGAATACTGGAGCCAACAGACTCTGAAAAGAGAGAAGATGCTAGTAAGGGTTCAGAATCTGTTGATGCTCACCCCTTGGTGGAAACCCCTAGCCTTCAGAAATTTGAAGGGGTTCCTCTCCATCAAGGTGGTTCAGGTATTGAAGCACCATTATTATCTCTCAACCCTTCTTCTGTAGGATTATTGAGTGCACCCTCCACATTGAATGAAAAAATATCTGAGAGGCTAGCACTGGACCAGGCAAAAGGAGAGGTCGAAAAGGCTGTAGAGAGCCTGAGTGAGATTGAGAAAGTGGGTGCCCAACCCCACTGTGAGCATGAGATATTAGGGTATCCTGAACGTAGCTTTACTTATTGGGATCAAGATTTTCCAAAGAGTTGGTCCAATGAGTTGGAGCAGGGGATGGATGACAATTCACTATGTCTGATTGTGTAGATTGGCAAACAGGAGGAGGCTCTTGCTGCTCAGAAATCATTTACACAGAGACCACATCTTCATCTGATGGATTCTCTAGCAAGAAGAGCAGATAGAGTCATGGAGGCTTTGGTGGATAATCCTGTAATTATAACAGAGGCTGCAAATTCGAAGTCAGACGAACCACTCTTAATCATGCCTATAAGGGCTAGACTTCCAGAGTCTACAGTCTCTGATCACTCTCAGGAGGAGTCAGGGTCTATAGTCCCGTTTGCAGTTTCGGAGTCTAAACCACCACCAGAGTCTACACCTCCAATCACAAAGCTAGAGCCTGTTACTGAGGAGTGCACTTCTGAAGATGATGATCACGTTACTCCTTCTTTTATCTATTTTGATCAGGTGTTTCCTCAGTCTTGGGAGTCTGCACAGCAAAGAGGCATAAATGATAAAGATTATTTTGAGTGTATTTTGGATATTCATCATTCTGAGAGACTTAAAGCTTTTCAGAAAAAATCCTTTCAACAGGAACATGGTTACTATCCTGGTGAAGAAGATCAAGTCTTAGATGGAGCTGTTAAAGCTGAGTTACCTGATGTTGCTGCTCAATTATCCAGTGTGGTCCAGGACATTTCTCATATTAAAATCAAGCTCACTGGTGTTGATAATACAACTTCTCTGCTCAATACAAGATTTGACAGAATTCACTCCCTTCAATTATCCAAAGAGGTTGCATTCAAAGATGCTCTAGCTGTTATCACTACAACTCAAGCCTCTCTTCAAACTACAGTTTCTGATTTGACCACCAAGGTTGATTCAGTTATTGCAGCCCAGGCAAATATCTCCACTGTTCTTGAGCAGATTCTTTTTACTGTCACCAGTAATGATGATGTCAAAAGGGGGGAGAAGGAGAAGCAAAGTGAGTCCTCCAGGAGACATAAGGATGAGGGATGCAAGGATAAATCAAGGAGAGTTAAAAGGAGGAGAGATGGTGATGATAGTTATAGTTCTCATAGTCCTAGGGGTCTTGATGATGTGCAACAAAAGCAATCTAGAGTAGCAAGAACTTAAACACATCAGTCAGGGACTAGACATGGGAAATCAGAGTCTAAGTCAGACTCTGATAAGCAAAGAAAGAAGTCAGACTCTGATCAACCTCAAGAACCTTCATACTGGAAGTGCAGTCAATCAAATCTGCAACTTAGAGCTAAAAAGAAGATAGGTCTTGGAGGATTTGAAGAATCTGACATTGACAGAACATCTACTCTAACCAGGGATCCTCAATCCTTGACAGATAGGCAGTTTGAGAAGATCACTCAGAAGCACTTAAATAAAGTGGTGTCTGCTCAAATTGTTTATAATATTTTTGAAACAAAGAAACAAGGAGGTCAGGGAGGTACAGAAAAGGTGAAAAATGAGATGCTGGTTTACTTCTTAGAAGGTGGAAGTGTAAGATGGATTAGTCAATCAAATTTTATCTTTTTCAAACAGGCTGAGGAACTACAGTATATCAGATTTCTTCTTCAAATTGCTTATGAAGTTAACAAGAGCAAAGAAGCTGTCACACACAAATGGTTCAAGGAGATTGATAGGAAGCTGACTTTGCACAGACGGGAAAATCGACAAATAGGAAAATTTTCTTTAAAATATGTTGATACTGAGGGAAATGATCAAGTCATGCCATTAGAAGAAAAACAGATTAAATTTCAAGAAGGTGTGGGTCATTACTTTGGGTTTCAGCCTATGAGTGGGAAAGTTAGTGTTCTGATGTTGAAGGACTTAAAAGATCAAGAAAGCAGTGCAAATGATCTGAGAGCAGCTTACTGTCAAATCAAATGTTCAAATGAAGAAATGAAGAAATTAAAGAAGTTTGTTGGTGAAGCTCTTGCAATTGTGGAAGAAAATATGCTGAACTCATTTTTGAAGAATAATCCAGCCTTTGAGAAGATTAAATAAGAAGTGATTCTTTTTTTTCTTTATAATTCTTTTATACTGTTCTAGATTAATAGTTTTATTCTTTAGTTTTGACATCATCAAACCTGGATTTATGCTTACATTTTATAAAGCATAAATAGGGGGAGATTGTTAGGAATATATTCATTTGATGATGTACAAAATACTAGAACAGGGTCTAGCTCAGTTTATCTGTAATAAGTCTTTCTAGTCTCTGAAATGTATAATCAGAGTCTAGATGGTCAACATTCATGTTACTTGTACTTAGAAGAATTTCTGTAGAAAGTGAAACCAGAGTCTGCATAAAGATCAGAGTCTGGAAGGTGATCGGAGTCTATAGACTATCAGAGTCTATGATCTATCAGAGTCTACATGTGATCAGAGTCTGAAGATCATCAGAGTCTGAAGATTTCAGAGTCTATACAGTTGATGATAAATTTGGAAGAAGATCACAGGAATGGAAAGTCTTCGAAGATCAAGATAAATATATTGCAGATATGCTATGGGAAAGAAAGAGAATTCTAGAAGGAAACTGTCAACTAATAATTAGGGATTTTATTCCTATTGTAATTTTACTTTCTGTTATTAGTTAATAGGCAGTTCTCTATATAAACTCTATGTAACCTAATTGTAAAGGTGTGGAAGTCGAAGCATAATTGTCTGAGTGAAATATTGTGAGGGCATAGAGATAGAGAGAGTTGTTGTAATAAACACAGAAAAGCTGCTAGGGTTTGTGTACACCCTAGGAGAGTTTTGTATTCACAAATCAATAATACAAAACAGTTCTTATTCATATTTTTGTGTTTGAGTTTGTTCTTAATTTGATTTTAAATCAGGCAGAAAAGACATACAAGTATTCAACCCCCCCTTCTACTTGTACAACTGGGAAAACATAAATTAATTTTTGATATATTTTAAATTACACAAATTATTGTTAAATCCAGCCTAACGCGACAAAATAGATAGTGTGCCCACATGCCACTGGACATTGACTATAAATAAACTCAAATTCCAGAAACTAACCATATTAAATTTGCTACTTAGACACTAACAAAAAATTAGTTAAAAAGACATCACACACAAAATTTTGGGGTGTAGAACAAGAAGCAATTACTTAGAATGTTACAGCTTCAGATCGAGTAAATGAGTAATTCTGGAGTTGTCTGACTTTAAAATGGGATGTAAAGATATTCATGAAATTGCATCTTCTCTTCTCTCATCCTCTCCTTCCACTTTTGCCTCTTGCAGCTCAATTTCAGCACTCAAATACTTATGACCATGTAAGAATGCTTCGAGTTTCAAGTACATGTATGTTTTTAGGAATAATTCAGTTCATCTCAACTCCTATCAGTTATAATGTATAGTATGACGTGGTATTTTTGGTTTGTTTGTGCTGTAAAAATATTGGTTGGACGGACTTGAGTATAATTTGAATATTCGCCAAAGATGCTCACTTTTTTTTTGAATCTTCCATATAAGAGTTTCATTTTTCTGGAGTCGCGATCCTACTGTATTGTTCAAATTTTTAGTAAATATTGGTGAAGTAGCATATGTTAAAGTTATGACATGTTTATAAGATGAAATTATGTATTACATTAGGGGTATTCTAGTCATATTTAATAGATAAATTTAAATATTTATAACTTAATTATATTTATATAAGTTAAACATGAGTTAAAAGTTAACCATGTGACATATTTATAATTATTGAATAAAAATGGACATATTCATAAATTACCCCATTAGTTTTTGACATATTATACAAAGAGAAAAAGGAACATGAGATTGATCTCAGGAAATTTCCTAAGGTAATAAGCTGTTTTAGTATAAATTTTTAATGACAAATTTGTAATTATACATAATACTCTGAAATTACAATAACACTCTCGTGTTTTAATATGAGATTTGATTATAATCCCATGGAAATTATGTGTGACCGTGTATATATATATATATATATATATATATATATATATATATATATATATATATATATATATATATATATATATATATATATATATATATATATAATTTTAAACGGAGTGTTTGATGATTTCAAGATCTTTAAATTTACTCTAAATTATATATATATATATATATATATGTGTGTGTGTGTGTCTATATATAATAATAAAATTTTATTTATTATAATTAATTTTTATAAACTCATATAATATACATATTTATATTAAATTAAAATCTATTTGTTATACATAATTTTTAATTATTATCAAAATAGCCCTCTAATTAATTTATTATCACTCTCATCTTCTATAAATTTATATAAAATAAAAAATGTAACATATGTATTAACATAAATTCTCAATATTATAGAATTTTATATTAAATATCAATAAAAATATAATATAAAAAATTAAATAATAATCAATCCGTACTTTTCACGAGTTATAAATTTGTATATATTAATTAAATACAAAAACAAATACATATAAAATTATCAACCTTTAAAATTGCTTCCATGCACTATCAAGTGTCAACTAAAAAACATCTTCTTTGTGTAATATAGTATTATATAAGACCCACAAGATCGATAGATTATGGGGGAAAAAGGACCATGCCACTACCCATTGGCATCACTTGGTATTTCTTATTATCTATTAACATTATTAAAATTGCTAGTAAAGCACCACATACATAAAGATCGATTAATACTTTGTATTGACTGTTGTACATGCTTTTTTACTAATGAAGACGGCGCGCCTTAATGATATCAAGGGTGGGCGAGCCCTCATTTAGGCCATGTCAGTCTGGCCTCTTGTGGTCCATTGCTCGAGTCCGTTAATATCTCCCCCTCTTATGCCTGTTCTTGTATGCCATTTTTATTTCAGGAGACGCGCCTTGCCTACCTCATGTGAGGGTGCGCCTCCCTCATCCGGAAAATTAGTCTCCTCTGTAGTCATTTGCCTTTGATTTATTAATGTCTATGTAATCTATGTCTGTCTACGTCAATTGAAAGTCATAGCTTCATATTTCTCGGGTTGCCCTTGTAGGGGAGTTATGGTATACTGCTAACCTTATCTTGGAAAATCCTTTCCCTGTACTCAGGCTCGTTAGATCTTTTTCTGGCAAAATTTTTTAATCTTTGTTGATTACCAGATTTCTCCATCAACAAATTAGCGTTAGAAAAAGGGAAATTTTTTTACATCTAAGGAGAAAGAATGTCCCAACACGACTAGAAAACTAATTACAATAAAGAGGGTGGAGAACGTGATTCTGATCTCTAGGAAGAAGACGTTCATGATGAGTATGTTCCAGAAGATGTTCATGAGAAGAGTCTAGATCTCAATCTAGGTTACAGGTCGATGACTAAACTCATTGAGTAAGGCTGAAGTGGGAAGAATGTGGTTGGTGAATCTTCTCGAAGAAGTGGGAAGTGGGAAGAAGCTCCTCGAGTAATACAGGAGGATAAAACACCGTAGTAAAGCATGACAATGGAGACATTAGTTGTAACAAAAAAGAGGTATCAACTGAGGGTCTGTACGATAACTAAGGTGCAACTATCCCACCATTCATCGATACATGTTAGCTTTCATCTTTTATGATAATATTGAAACAATAATTTCCACCTTTTATCAAGTTCTGTGGTTAATAATTACAGGATAAGTGTTAGTTTCTGAAGTGCATAATTTGTAATTCAATTTTCCTGGGGTTTTCATGATTAAGACTATATAGGCATCATAGACCATGATTAAGACTATATAAGCATCATAGACCGTCTATCTAGGACCTTATGAAACCAAGTTTTCTGGTTTTAAAAAGTAGTATTCTAAAACTTACACTTACCTTTATTCTTAAGCTTGCTCTTGGAATGCTCTAAAACTTACACTTACCTTTTTTCGTTAACCTGTACTTAAAACGGTCTAAACTTAAAACATGTTATTATGTTGGCTTTTTTCAATGTAATACGAAGGGGTCGCTTGGTTCATAAATTCAAGGTATTAAGGTATGGGTTTTGTTAGGGATTGTGATGTTAACATTGTAATCAACTATATGATACTTACATTAATTAAAAATTAACTAAGTAAAATATACTGTCATATGTATATTGATAGTATGTTTAGTTGTCACTTGGAACAGTATGTATAAAAAGCCAAGTAGGTGATAGTAAGTATCAATAGTTACTGTCTTGTAAAAATGTAATAAATGATCTATGAAATAGAAGTTCACAAAGTGTTCATGCATAAGATGGATCAAATCATTGACAGTAACATTCTGCAAATTGAAGTCTACGACAGCATATTCAAGTGACAACACATTTAAAACAGACGACAACAACTATTCCCTTGACAGTAAACTTGACGGAGATTGAAGAATCAAAGACAACAAGTATTACTGACAGCAACTATTCCCTTGATAATAAACTTGGCGGAGATTGAAGAGTCGAAGACAACAAGTTTTACTGACAGTAACTTTGGCGGGGATAATTGACAACAACATTGGCGGGGTTAGTTGACAGTAACTTTGGACGACAGCATGTTTTATAATACTATCAATCTTGACAGTAAATTATGCGGAGTCAAAGATACTATCATTAAAGAAAAGCCAAAGGTTGATAATAAACTTTTGGTGAAGCTGACAGTCTGTTTCAAGTAGCAGACTAGGTAGTGAAAATTCAAAGATTGATCTTGACAATTCTATCTAGTCTATCAGGTCTACTACTGCAACTTGGGAAAGGCAAGCAAAAAGATAAAGCATGTTCAAGGAGTCAAGGATATCATTACATCTCATAATAGCTTTATTTAAAAATGGAATGAAGACAAATTTGAATAGAAAAAGTGAAGTTTCTTTTTTAAGCTTTGTCCTAGGAACAAGGGAAAGTACTCTTGTAAGTGAGATATGTGTTTTAGTATAAACACATATAGCTCACAAACACTTTCCCTAAGAAATCCTAACAAGAGAGAACACAACTGAGCTTAACTTTTCTCAAGCATAGAAACATTAGCAAGTTCTTTGTTGTTGTATCTATTGAAGTTAGAAATATTTTTCCAGTCAGTTATAGCAAACAAAAATTAATAAAATTAATTTTTAAAGTTAAACACCTTTCTTCATTTACTTACTGTTGTTAACATTTGGTAATTGATATTATTACTTCTTATTTTGTTGTTAGCAAGATAAGTGACAAATTGTCGAGTTGCATTCAACCCCCCCTTTCTGCAACACTCATACTGTTTAACAACTAGTATCAGAGCAGCAAGTTAGATATACATAACCTGAAAAGATCTAAACATGAGTGCTCAAAAAGTAAGTAGCATAAAAATACCCATCTTTGATAAATAACACTACAACCTCTGGAAACGTAAAATGATGTTGTTCACAAACACAACCAACCCACTTTACCCTGGAATTCTGGAAAACGGTCCCTTCATTCCTCAAACATATGTACCTGAAACTACAGTAGATGGTGAAACAATACCAGCCTACTAGGTTCCTAAAAAAGTTTAAGAGTACACTAACACTAAAAGAGAAAAAGTATCTCTGGATGATTACTTACAATTTATCATCATTGAGGCACTTGACAATATCATGTACAATAACATTGTCAATTGCACCAGTGCAAAGCAAATATGGGAAAACATTGAGATACTATGTGAAGGAATAGAAGAAGTAAATGATAATCGAAGATAGATTCTGGTGTCTCGGTATGAATCTTTCATGGCCAAACCAAGTGAAGGGTTGACTGAAATGTTTGAGAGATTCAATAGGTTGATAAATGATCTATAGCTGCATGGAAAGTTTTACGACAAAAAAGAGGTAAACATGGAATTCATGTTGACACTTCCTGACCATCTAGAGCACAAGGTTACTGCCATAAAAAAAAAGAGAAGGGATTTATCAAAAGTTTCTCTTAGAACTTTATATGGCATACTTAAAACCTATGAGTTAGAGCTGCTACAAAAGAGAGCCATTCAGTCTGGTCAAAGAGAAAAGATGAAAAATACTTCAAATGCCCTAGTAGCTCAAGATCCAAAGATGCTGCAGTAGGTGTCTCAACATCAACAACACATCAAGATTGAAGAGGTCACAGATAAAGATGAAGGTGTAACTCTTGAACTCAAGGATGGTGAAGAAGATGAGTTCTACACTTTGGAGGAACTGGAAAACATGGTGTTACGGATCAAAAATAAGGTGTCTTTAATACGTAATTAATGCTAGGGTTTGGGGGAGCTTCGAGCTTTAATGGCTGCACTAACGTTTCGTGACTAACTCGGGTCATCGTTAACTACCTATGTATCTCAGTTCGTATGAGAATCAAGCCAACAACGTAGTTCTAATGTTGATGGGTTAGGCCCTTTATATAGGTGCATGGAGGCCTTGGAATCAGATTAGGGTTAGGAGACTTGGGGGCCAAGTCTCCTAGCAGCAGGGGTATCCAAAACCTTATAGGAATGAGAGTCCTTGTCGGACTCCTCCCACGTTTGGGCTCCTAGATCCTTATAGGATGAAGGCCTTCAACAGGCTTTTTGGGCCTTTTCTGGGCCTTTATTAAATAATTACGAAATTAATTATTAAAAAGGGCTTACTGGGCCTATGGCTTCCACGGAACTTCGCGGACTGGACCCAACAATCCAGCTATTACACTCCTAGTTTGTTTCGAGGGCCTAAAACCTTTGGACCATGCCAGGCCTAATAAATGCTATATTTATTATTTCTTTCAGGGCTATTTTTACCCATATCATTTGCCCCCCAACTTTTGGGAAAACTCTACAAGTTCTCGTAAAAGTTTCACCAAGGGTTCTCAATGCCTTTTTAGGCTTTTGACTTGTTTTAATCAATTTTACCTGGGCTCATGCCTTTCTCAAAGAGTTAATATTAAATAAATCGGGCCCCCAAAGGACTTTATTCGTAGCTAAATCGCCAAGGATGCTTTTTCTGCATTTATCCCCTAAGTCGACTTGGATCGAGGTCGATATCGACCTGGATCGGAGTCGATTTCGACCAGGATTGGAGGGTCGAGGTCAATTTCGACCTCGTTTGAAGTCGAAATAGGCTTCAAAATTTCTTGAAGTCGAAATAGTGGTCTGAGGTCGATTTCGACCTGGATCGAGGTCGAACAGGGCTTTAAAACGCCTCGAGGTCGAACATAGTGATTGAGGTCGATTTCGACCTAGATCGAGGTCGAACAGGGCTTTAAAACGCCTCGAGGTCGAACATAGTGATTGAGATCGATTTCGACCTGGATCGAGGTCGAACAAGGGCTCAAAATACCTTGAGGTCGAATTGTGCGATCGAAGTCGATTTCGACCTCGATTGAGGTCGATTTAGACTCCAAAATCCCTTGAAGTCGATATCTACGATTGAAGTCGATTTCGACCTCGGTTGAGGTCGATTTAGACTCCAAAATCCCTTGAAGTCGATACTTGTAACCGAAGTCGATATCGACCTCGATTGAGGTCGATTTAGGCCTTCATGGCTTTGGCTTCATTTCGACCTCGATTGAAGTCGAATTATGCCCCAAATATGCATCGATGTCAATTATCTTCTTTTTCTAATCAATTTTCATGATTTCGTATCACCCACAGGTGTTTCTATATACTCCCCAAATATTTTGGGATCATATGGTGCTCACAAGTATTGTTCGTAATATTGCTAATAATTTTAGAAATTTTTATGTACCCACAGGTATTTTTCGTAATTTTTCCTAATCATTTAGGAATTATTATGTACTCACAGGTATTTTTCTTAATTATTCCTAATATCTTAGGAATTTGTGTGTACCCACATGTATTTTTCTTAATTATTCCTAATAATTTAGGAATTTTTGTGTACCCACAGGTATTTTTCTTAATTATTCCTAATAATTTAGGAATTTTTGTATACCCACAAGTATTTTTATTAATTATTCCTAATATTTTAGGAATTTTTATGTACCCACAGGTATTTTTCTTAATTATTCCTAATAATTTAGGAATTTTTATGTACCCACCGGTATTTTTCTTAATTATTCCTAATAATTTAGGAATTTTTATGTACCCACAGGTATTTTTATTAATTATTCCTAATATTTTAGAAATTTTTATGTACCCACGGGTATTTTTCTTAATTATTCCTAATAATTTAGGAATTTTTATGTACCCACCGGTATTTTTCTAAGAATTTAGGAATTTTTTCTGTACCCACAGGTATTTTTCCTAAGAATTTAGGAATTTTTTCTGTACCCACAGGTATTTTTCCTAAAAATTTAGGAATTTTTTCTATACGCACGGGTATTTTTCCTAAGAATTTAGGAATTATTTATGTACCAACGGGTATTTTTCTTAATTATTCCTAATAATTTAGGAATTTTTTATCTACCCACAGGTATATTTCCAAATAATTTAGGAATTTTTTATGTACTCACGGCTATTTTTCTTAATTATTCCTAATAATTTAGGAATTTTTTATGTACCCACGGGTATTTTTCTCAAGAATTTAGGAATTATTTATGTACCAACGAGTATTTTTCTTAATTATTCCTAATAATTTAGAAATTTTTTATGTACCCACATGTATTTTTCCTAATAATTTAGGAATTTTTTTATGTACCCACGGGTATTTTTTTTAATTATTTCTAATAATTTAGGAATTTTTTATGTACCCACTGGTATTTTTCTCAAGAATTTAGGAATTTTTTATGTACCCACGGGTATTTTTCCTAAGAATTTAGGAATTATTTATGTACCAACGGGTATTTTTCTTAATTATTCCTAATAATTTAGGAATTTTTTATGTACCCACATGTATTTTTCCTAATAATTTAGGAATTTTTTATGTACCCACAGGTATTTTTCTCAATTATTCTTAATAATTTAGGAATTTTTTTATGTACCCACGTATATTTTTTCTATTAATTTAGGAATTTTTTAGTACCCACGGGTATTTTTCCTAATAATTTAGGAATTTTTTATGTACCCACAAGTATTTTCCTAATAATTTAGGAATTTTTTATATAATTTTTTCATCAGGGATCAACTTGTAATTTTGCAGGGTTTGATTTGATAATTTACAAAGTTCAGGGGAGAATTCGTAAATTTTCAAACTTCAGGGGAGTAATCGTAAGTTTTCAAACTTGAGGGGGCTGTTGTATAAACTGCAGAAGATAGGTGACCTTTTGGTAGTTTGACAAGTCAAATCGACTTCAGTCGAAGTCGAATTATCACTCGATTTTGTCTTCAGGTCGAAAGTAATTTGAGGTCGTCCTTCGACCTCATTCGAGGTCGATTTTTTTTTTTTTTTTTTCAAACTTTCCCAAATATCATTAATAAATAATAATATTTATTTTGGAATAATTTGATTTCGAATTTGTAGGTGTCCCACTCGGATAAAATGAGGCGTCCCACTCGGATAAATTTTATTAAAATAAAGTCCGACCCGTATATTATTATTATTATTAAATAATAATAATTTATATTTTTATATTCTTGTAGACCTGGATTGAGGGTTCTCATGTCTCATTTGACTGATTTGAGGGGCCTCGTGCCTCACTTGACAAACTTGAAGGGTTTCAAATCTCGTCTGACTGACTTGAGGGGTTTCAAACCTCGTTTGAGCTGTAGGTTAAATAGACCTGGATTGAGGTCTAATAAACCTCAATTTCAAGCCCAGGTCGAATTTAACTAGCTTGGGGGGTCTCATGCCTCATTTGAGTGACTTGAGGGGTCTCAAATCTCACTTGACAGACTTGAAGGGTTTCAAACCTCGTCTAACTGACTTGAGGGGTTTCAAACCTCGTTTGAAGTCGTATTAGGCCTCAAAATCCTTTGAGGTCGAAAATGTCTTGGGGCCTCATGGCTCTGTAACCTTCGATTTGAAATGAGGTCGATGAGCCCTACAGGGTTTGACCTTCCATCGACTTGGAATGAGGTCGAACTAACACTCATTTTTCCTCCCAGGTCGAAATGTCTTGGGGCCTCATGGCTCTGTAATTTTTGACTTGGAATGAGGTCGATGAGCCCTACAGGGTTTGTCCTCCCATAGACCTGGATCGAGGTCGATGAGCCCTACAGGGTTTGACCTTCCATCGACTTGGAATGAGGTCGAACTAACACTCATTTTTCCTCCCAGGTCGAAATGTCTTGGTGCCTCATAGCTCTGTAATTTTTAACTTGGAATGAGGTCAATGAGCCCTACAGGGTTTGACCTCCCATAGACCTGGACCGAGGTCGATGAGCCCTACAGGGTTTGACCTCCCATCGACTTGGAATGAGGTCGAACTGTGCTCCCAAGGGGCTGGTCTGTCAAGACCCCAATGTCGTGTGCCTAAGAGTATATATGTAGCTTTTCCGTTTACTACCTGTGTTGGCCATGCATGGCTTTTATCTTTTATTCTCGTACCTTTAACCCCTTCAGTACTCGGCACTTTTATTACGTTCAAGCATTCTCTTTTGCATTTTTACGTTATGCGCATTGGTACAAAGTTGTTTTCGTGTTTAATAGTAACATAACAAGAGAGTTCAAGGATGCTAAATAAACTTTCATTAAAATATCTTGAAGTATGTCTTCAAGTCAAAGAGGGTTCCACCCTTACATAATAACAAGCTATTTCCCACTTGGGGTAATAACTTCTTGGTTTCTAGTGGTTCCATAGAACCTTATTTCTACTTAATAATCCTTCTAAATATAACTCTTGAAGGAGTTGTCTACTACTTTCACGTATCCGCACCTTCGATCGGGAGTACTTGCCCCCCGACTCCGTCGGACCTTAACGAGGCTACGTAACATCTCCTTGCCATCTTCTGGTCTCCTTTCTCCTCACCAACTCCATTCCTAGTTGGAAATTTAAGTTTGAGGTGGTAAGTTGAGGTAACAGCCTTGAATGCATGTATTCCTGTTCGTCCGAGGATTCCATTATAAGAGGACACAGCCTTGATCACGAGGAAGTTCAACACTTGAGTGGACTCATGGGGCTCTTGCCCTATAGTCACAGGCAATCGAATTGTTCCCTCTACCTTAGACTCGACTCCATTGAACCCGTATACAGGCATGTCAGAGGGAGTCAGTTGAGGGTCGGTGTACCCCATCTTGCGATATGTATCATGAAATAGGATGTCTACTGAAGCTCCACTATCCTCCAGGATTCGTTTTACTGAAGAGTTGCCTATCACAGGTATTATGACCAACGGGTCATCATGGGGAAGTTCACCCCTTTCAAATCAAAATCATCAAAAGAAATTGATATCTCGCTCCTTGCACTCTTTGGTGCTTCCCCCACAATTTGTAGAACTTTCCGGGCATAAGCCTTTCTCGAGTTACTTGAAGTCCCGGCCGCTGTTGGACCTCCAAATATCATGTTTATTACCGGGCCTCGAGGCTGTATCTTCTTGTCACGGTCATCATAATCCCTTCGTTGTTCATTATAGTGTCGATTATCATTGTTGTTGCTACCATCTTCTTTGATAAACTCTCTGAGTTTTCCCCTTCTGATCAAGAACTCAATCTCATCTTTCAACTGTCTACAATTATTTGTGTCATGCCCAACATCCTTGTGAAACTTGCAATACAAATTCTGATTCCTCTTCTTAGGATCAGTCCTTAGTGGCTTCGGCCATTGAAGTTCTCTGTCTTTCTCAATGTCCAACAGGATCTCACTTCTTGGTGAGTTTAGCCTTGCATACTCAGTGAACCTAGGCCATTGGCCAACCGTTCTCGAGGTATAGTCAGAGTCTTTGTTGGTTCTAGGAGAACTATCCTCAATATCGTACTTATCCTCGACATCATACTGATCTTGCTTACGTTTTTTGCTACTCCACTCATTTCTGAACGAGTTGGTAGTCTTCTTCAAGCTTTCCTCAGCTTTGATATACTTTCCAGCTCTCTCTTGGAGCTCATTCATACTTTCTGGAGCCCTCTTGGCTAAAGACCTCCTGAAGTTCTCGTCTGAGGTCCCTTGCTGTAGGGCTATCATAGCTACATTCTGGTCTAGATCAAGGACCTTCAAGGCCTCCTTGGTGAATCTGTTCATATAGTCCCTCATGGATTCATTCTTTCCCTGATACATATTCATTAGCGAAGCTGAGCTCTTCTCATGAGTCTTACTGCTGATAAACTGACCAACGAAGGCCCTGCTTAGATCTTTGAATGACCCAATAGAGTTAGGGGGTAGACGACTAAACCACCTTTGAGCCATACCACTGAGGGTTTGAGGGAACGCCCTACACTTGATGGCGTCATTGACAGGTTGCAGCAGCAGTGCATTAGAGAATGTGAGAACATGATTTGAGGGATCTCCCGTTCCATCATAGGCCTTGATTGTAGGCATCTTAAACTTCCTTGATATCTTCTCCTTCATAATATTTTATGTGAAGGGGGGTGTGGGATCATCAGGATATCCAAGTGGCAGTAAGTCTTGGGGGTCAGCCCTAACATGACTTGTCTTTGTTTTCCTCCTTGTCAGGGGCTCATCTAGATCTATCACATATGCATTCCTTTTTGATCCTCCAGCCCCCTCAGCTCTCGGGCATTGTTGCCTTGCTAGCTCCATTTCCAGGTCTTTCCTTAGTCGTTGAGCTTCAGCCTCATGAGCTCGTATCCTCTCTTGTAGGTTTGTGGTGTCATTTTTTTGAGGCCCTCGGGGCTGGGTACTCCTCCCTTGAAGGGGCTCCTTTCTAGGTCGCCTCCTTTTAGGATTAACGTCCTCATCAGTCGTTTCATCATCATTCGAGTAGGGTCCAGAAAAATCTTGATTCCCCCAACGTGAGCTATGTGGGGGCAGCAACCCTTGCTCATAAGAGGGCACATAGTTAGGTGGAAGCCCATATTGAGGGTTTCTAGGCAACATCGTAGTGGAGACCTGCAAAGGAAGAGGAGCAACAAAAGTAGTATTGAGGGGTGGAATTACCTGGAGTGGAGGGACAGAGGCATGGATTGACATGTCAGGATCGGAAGGATGAAAGATGACGGGTGCTTGTTTCAAGGTCCTCAACGGAGGTGGTTGGGACAATAACTCCTTGTTCCTGAGTTATGGTAAGAGTAACGTTGGTGTCATCAGTGGTGCAGGGATCTTTCCTTCGAGGGTGCTCGCGGTACTTCGTGTTCTTGCCATGGTTGTTATTCTCTTCCCACAGACGACGCCAAATGTTACGGATCAAAAATGAGGTGTCTTTAATACGTAATTAATGCTAGGGTTTGGGGGAGCTTCGAGCTTTAATGGCTGCACTAACGTTTCGTGACTAACTCGGGTCATCGTTAACTACCTACGTATCTCAGTTCGTATGAGAATCAAGCCAACAACGTAGTTCTAATGTTGAGGGGTTAGGCCCTTTATATAGGCGCATGGAGGCCTTGGAATCAGATTAGGGTTAGGAGACTTGGGGGCCAAGTCTCCTAGCAGCAGGGGTATCCAAAACCTTATAGGAATGAGAGTCCTTGTCGGACTCCTCCCACGTTTGGGCTCCTAGATCCTTCTAGGATGAAGGCCTTAAACAGGCTTTTTGGGCCTTTTCTGGGCCTTTATTAAATAATTACGAAATTAATTATTAAAAAGGGCTTACTGGGCCTATGGCTTCCACGAAGCTTCGCGGACTGGACTCAACAATACAGCTATTACACTCCTAGTTTATTTTGAGGGCCTAAAACCTTTGGACCATGCCAGGCCTAATAAATGCTATATTTATTATTTCTTTCAGGGCTATTTTTACCCATATCACATGGAAAATAAAACAATGGCCTACATGGCAAGAAAGTTCTCCAATCTAAGATTCAAGAAGAGCAAAACCTTTAAACCCAGAGGACAAAGCTCCAGGTTCAACAAGTCAAATATTTCAAAACCTGGAGGAAGTGGCAAAGGTGAATACAAAATAGGCATGGTTGATAGATCTAAGATAAGGTGTTATAACAGTAGTAAAATGGGGCATTTTATAACAGAATGTAAAAAGCCAAAATAAGTGAGAAGAAATGACAACGATTATGAAGAACTCAAAGAAAAATATGATGCCTTGCTCAAAAAGTAACAAGGAAGAGCTTTTGTGGCTGAAGGAAAATGTTGGGAAGATTCTGGTAATGAAGAGGAAGAAGAATATGGAAATCTCGCTCTCATGGCAAACTCTAGAGAGGGTTCATCCACTTCATCAAGTCAGGTACCCATTCTTACTACTGTTGATATGACTACATCTCAGTATAAGAAAACTGTTGAAAGTTTAGGTTCTGAAATTTTCAATATCCATGCAAGCATGTTAGCTGCTTGTAAAGCATAATGTAACGTAATATGTAATAGTGGTATCGATAACTCAACTAAGAAATAAAGACAGTCAAATAATACTAATATGCAGCACAGGAATCCAGAAGGACATGTGAACTTGAATCATACATACATCATTATAGAGCATTCAAGATGAAAGGCTTACTGAACATCAGCGAGAGAAGTTCATTAATATGTTTAGGCCTCGGCAACAAATAAGAGTTCAGAAGATTTCATATTAAAGACAGTGTAATGATCTGAGTATAAATGTCAAAAGGTTTCAGTGATTAGAAGCAATGTAAAAGTCCAAGGTTAATCAGCTAAAACAGAACATAAGTCAAGGGAATTCAATTCAGTGTTAGTCATTTATGAACCAAACCAGTGCACTAAGCGTCAGCATAACAAGAAAAGAATTGTCTTGTTTAATTAGAAGAAATTCAGTTGATCAAGCCAGAATAATGGAAATCAAGTAATATATATTCAAGAGCTTCAAGAATTTACCTTAGATTTCTAGCATCCAAGGATGAAGCTGCTCAAGAGATTATTGATTTGGTAAGGGTTCTTAACAAGAATCCAAAGTACAAAGTGCAGACTTTGAGAAGTGACAATGGTACTGAGTCAAAAATAGTAATATGAATAATTTCTGCAAATACAATGGAATCACTCAACAATTCTCTGCACCAAGGACACCCCAACAAAATGGTGTTGCGGAAAGAAAGAATAGAACTCTCATTGAGGCTGCAAGAACAATGTTGAGTGAAGCAAAACTTCCTACCTATTTCTAGGGTGAAGCAATCAATATAGCCTGTTATACTCAAAACATGACTGTAGTCAACAAGGCCTATGGAAAGCACCCTATGAATTACTCACAGGAAGGAAACCTATTGTCAATTACTTTTAACTGAGGTCAAAGGAAAATTTGACACTAAAGCACGTGAAGGAATCTTTATGGGATATGACATTGATAGGACTGCATACAGAGTCTACATCATTGATCATAAGACTATGGAGGAGAGTGTAAATGTCATCTTTGATGAAACAAAATTTCCTAGAATTGAAGGAAGTCAAGAAATAGAATCTTTGGCCTTTGAAAATCAAGGCTATCTAGAAGAGATTGATGAAGATTTACCAAGAATTGATTACACAATTTCTTGTCCAACAATTATTCCTATCCAGTCTGAAGACAATGAAGGAACTGCTCAAACAACTGATTTTTCTGGGAATGTTCCTATGAATAGTGGACTTGAAGAAATTGATGCTGTCAACAGTGCAAGAGAAAAAGATGTTGTCAATCAACAAGGTGTTGAAAACTCCAGTGATTCTCTAAGAGAAATAAAATGGAACAAAGATCACACTAATTATTTAATCATTGGTGATCCAGGAACATGAGTCAAAACAAGAAGAAATGTTGCCAATGAATGCATGCAATCTTGTTTCCTTTCTCAAACTAAACCCAAAAACCTAGAAGAAGTATTGGCTGATCCTGATTGGATTAATGCCAGGCAATAAGAGCTTAATCAATTTGAAAGAAGCTGTGTTTGGGAATTGGTTCCTAGACCAAAGAATAAATCTGTAATAGGCACCAAATGGGTTTATAGAAATAAGATGGATGATTGTGGTACTATCACAAGAAACAAAGTAAGGCTGGTGGCAAAAGGTTATTGTCAACATGAAGGGATTGACTATGAAGAAACATTTACTCCTGTTGCCAGATTTGTGGCAATAAGAATCGTTTTGGCTTTTGCTGCATTCAACAACTTCAATGTTTTTCAAATGGATGTAAAGAGTGTTTTTCTTAATGGAGAACTAGAAGAATAAGTGTATATTGAACAGCCCCCAGGCTTTGAAGATCCAAAAATGAAGAACTTTGTGTACAGACTACTAAAGGCATTGTATGGCTTAAAGCAAGCACCAAGGGCTTGGTATGATACTCTTTCCAAGTTTCTTCTTGATAACAACTTTATAAGATCAATTATGGATAAAAAAAACTTTTCTATAAGAAGCATGGAAATGATCTCATTCTAGTTCAAGTATATGTTGATGATATCATATTTGGTTCAACAAATGAAGATTTATGCAAGAAATTCTCTGAGTTGATGCAGAACAAATATGAGATGAGTATGATGGGTGAATTGGTATACTTCCTTGGACTTCAAGTCTATCAAAAAAAAGATGGAATAATTATTTGCCAAACTAAGTATGTCAAATATCTCTTGAAAAGATTTGATATGGAAGAATCATCTCCTGCAAAAACTCCAATCTCAACAGCAACACAACTTGACAAGGATCCAAAAGGAAAAAAGGTGGATAACAAAATGTATAGATGAATGATTGGCTCTCTTCTCTACCTAACAACTAGCATGCCTGACATCATGTTTGCAATAGGGTTGTGTGCAACGTTCCGGTCTGATCCAAAGGAGTCACACTTAATGGCTGTAAAAAGAATCTTTAGAAACATAAAAGGCTCTAAACATTTAGGCCTTTCGTATCCTAAAGATTTCGGTTTTGAATTAGTTGGATATTCATACTCGGATTATGCACGGTGCAGAATAGACATAAAGAGCACAACAGGTAGCTGTCAATTTTTGGGAGAAAGATTGGTCTCATGGTTTAGGAAGAAGCAGTATTCAGTATCAAATTCAACTGCAGAGGTTGAATACATTAGAGATGGTAGTTGTTGTGCTCAGTTACTTTGGATGAGGAATCAACTATTGGACTATGGGTTGACTCTACAAGGAATTTCAATATTTTGTGACAACACTAGTGCCATAGTAATTTCTGAAAATCATGTTCAACACTCCAAAACCAAGCACATTGATATCATACATCATTTCATTAGAGAGCATGTGGAGGAAGACACAATAAAGCTGATCTATGTGCCCACAGAGAAACAACTTGCATATATTTTCACCAAACCACTGGATGAAAAGACATTCAATAGGCTAGTGAGCGAATTGGGTATGTTAATTTATCCTGTTAATGTAATTCTGTTTAGTTGATCAAAAATTTAGTTAACTGAATTTCACTGTGAATTAATGGTCTCTTAAGGTGTTTTGAGTTTTATCACAGTGGAAAGACATGATGATATTTTACTAAGAGGTTAACTAATTTATTTTTAAGTAACTTAATTCATATGTGGTTAATAAAAGATACTGTTAAGTTGCTTGCCAGTATGTTTTATCCATACTGTCACATAGTGATAAGTTACTGTCAAATTCTGTGAATCTCACTGTCAGATGATTGAGAAGTTTTGACAGTATAGTACGCGGGATTGAAAATTACTGTCGAATCCTGTGGAACTTACTGTCAAATGATGGTGAAGTCTTAACAACATATTCTGCGGGACTGAAACTTAATGTCAAATCCTTGTGAAACTTATTGTTTAACAACATTGACATTATAGTTTTCTAAAATCCTCGCATACCATACTGTCAACAGAAAATATTATGGTTATTCACTTATTTTATATAATCTCTAACCACTAATGTTATTGTCAAGAGTGTGTGTAAGTTCTAGCGCAGGGGTTACTGTCAAGGAATGGAAATAGAAGACAACTGTCACTTAAAATCATTTACAATTCCTTCTTGACAGTTTCTTTTTCACAACATATATATACACGGCTAAAATTTTTTTCACTCTTTACTTTACTTTATTTCTCTCGTAAACTCTCAATTCTCTAATGCCCTAAAAACCCTCTATTTTCTCTGCAACTTCTTCTTTAAACTATTTTACATTTCTAAACCTTCAAATTCTTAACCATGTCTGGACCCAAAATCATTTGCTCTCTTGCCCAAACCAACTTCACCACCATGGCTACAGTGGGTGAAGCTGGAGAAGCCTTCAAACAATTTGTTGTCTTCATGAATAACTCGTACCTCTCGTTTGCTCTAACCCAAAGTCCCATGCTAGAAATCCCAAGATTATCAAAGTTGTGGACCTCTGCAATTTGTGAGGGGGAGAAGGACTCAAGCTTCATCAAGTTTGAGATCAATGGAGCCTCTTATTCCATTGACTCTGTTTTCCCAGTTGCACAAGTAGAAGTGGGGGGGGGGGGGGGTTGAATACTTGTGTGTCTTTTCTGCCTGATTTTAAAATCAAATTAAGAATAAAACTCAAACACAAAGATATGAATAAGTACTGTTTGTATTATTGATTTGTAAATACAAAACTCTCCTAGGATGTACACAAACCCTAGCAGCTTCTCTGTGTTTATCACAGCAACTCTCTCTATCTCTATGCTCTCACAAGATATCACTCAAACAATTATGCTTCGACTTTCACTTTTACAATTAGGTTACATAGAGTTTATATATAGAGCTGTCTATCAACTAATAACAGAAAGATAAATTACAATAGGAATATAATTCCTAATTTTTAGTTGACAGTTCCCTTCTAGAATTCTCTTTCTTTCCCATAGCATATCTGCAATATATTTATCTTGATCTTCGAAGACTTTCCATTCCTGTGATCTTCTTCCAAATTTAACTTCAACTGTATAGACTCTGAACACCTTCAGACTCTGATCATATGTAGACTCTGATACATCATAGACTCTGATAGTCTATAGACTCTGATCACCTTCCAGGCTCTGATCTTTATGCAGACTCTGGTTTCACTTTCTACAGAAATTCTTCTAAGTACAAGTAACATGAATGTTGACTATCTAGACTCTGATTATACATTTCAGAGACTAGAAAGACTTATTACAGATAAACTAATCTAGACTCTGTTCTAGTATTTTGTACATCATCAAATGAATATATTCCTAACAATCTCCCCATATTTATGCTTTATAAAATGTAAGCATAAATCAAGGTTTGATGATGTCAAAACTAAAGAATAAAACTATTAATCTAGAACAGTATAAAAGAATTATAAAGGAAAAAGAATCACTTCTTATTTAATCTTCTCAAAGGCTGGATTATTCTTCAAAAATGAATTCAGCATATTTTCCTCCACAATTGCCAGAGCCTCACCAACAAATTTCTTCAATTTCTTCATTTCTTCACTTGAGCATTTGATTTGACAATAAGCTGCTCTCAGATCATTTGCACTGCTTTCTTGATCTTTTAAGTCCTTCAACATCAAAACATTAACTTTCCCACTCATAGGCTGAAACCCAAAGTAATGACCCACACCTTCTTGAAATTTAATCTGTTTTTCTTCCAATGGCATGACTTGATCATTTCCCTCAGTATCAACATATTTTAAAGAAAATTTGCCCATTTGTCGATTTGCTTGTCTGTGCAAAGTCATCTTCCTATCAATCTCCTTGAACCATTTGTGTGTGACAGCTTCTTTGCTCTTGTTAACTTCATAAGCAATTTGAAGAAGAAATCTGATATACTGTAGTTCCTCAGCTTGTTTGAAAAAGATAAAATTTGATTGACTAATCCATCTTACACTTCCACCTTCTAAGAAGTAAACCAACATCTCATTCTTCACCTTTTCTGTACCTCCCTGACCTCCTTGTATCTTTGTTTCAAAAATATTATAAACAATTTGAGCAGACACCACTTTGTTTAAGTGCTTCTGAGTGATCTTCTCAAACTGCCTATCTGTCAAGTATTAAGGATCCCTGGTTAGAGTAGATGTTCTGTCAATGTCAGATTCTTCAAATCCTCCAAGACCTATCTTCTTTTTAGCTCTAAGTTGCATATTTGATTTACTGCACTTCCAGTATAAAGGTTCTTGAGTTTCATCAGAGTCTGCTTTCTTCCTTTTCTTCCTTTGTTTATCAGAGTCTAACTTAGACTCTGACTTCCCATGTCTAGTCCCTGATTGATGTGTTTGAGTTTTTGCTACTCCAGATTGCTTTTGTTGCACACCATCAAGACCCCTAGGACCATGAGAACTATCACCATCATCACTATCTCTCCTCCTTTTAACTCCCTTTGACGTATCTTTGCATCCATCATCCTTATCTCTCCTGGAGGATTTACCTTGCTTCTCCTTCTCCCCCTTTTTGACATCATCATCCTTATTACTGGTGAAAGCCAAAAGAATCTGTTCAAGAACAGTGGAGATATTGGCCTGGGCTGCAATGACTGAATCAACATTGGTGGTCAAATCAGAGACTGTAGTTTGAAGAGAGGCTTGAGTTGTAGTGATAGCAGCTAGAGCATCTTTAAAAGCTACTTTTTTGGATAATTGAAGGGAGTGAATTATGTCAAATCTTGTATTGAGTAGAGAAGTTGTATTATCAATACCAGTGAGCTTGATTTTAATATGAGAAAAATCCTGGACCATACTGGCTAATTGAGCAGCAACATCAGGTAACTCAGCTTTAACAGCTCCATCCAAGGCATGATCTTCGTCACCAGGATAGTAACCATGTTCCTGTTGAAAGGATTTCTTCTGAAAAGCTTGAAGTCTCTCAGACTGATGAATAGCCAAAATACACTCAAAAGAAACTTTATCATTTATGCCTCTTTGCTGTGCAGACTCCCAAGACTGAGGAAACACCTGATCAAAATAGACAAAAGAAGGAGGAACGTGATCATCATCATCAGAAGTGCACTCCTCAGTAACAGGCTCAAGCTTTGTGATTAGAGGGTGTTCGCACTTTATCCACGCAAGAGAACGTGGTCATAAGTAATACAGTAATAAGTAGGATACGTTCCCACAGATACTCGACTTGCTTACGTTTAGTCCACTTATACACCAGAGTATAGTTATTTTTCACTGCTAAGAAAATGAACAATTTGGTGTTTTGATTACACTAATGATTAAAACTTAACGATTTACTTATATGAAACAAACATGGGATTTCAACTTCATTAACTATCTCATCTAGAATCTTATGCCTTTTTAACCTAGCATGTGAAAGTGATGATAACTGATTAGACCCTCAAAACTGATAAACGCCAACCTTCGTTGTATGCATACCATCCTAATGAACATCCACAAATGATAGAAGTCAAATAGTCAACCACGATGCTTAGTCCCTATATGACTATAGAGATTGAAAACATAATGGCATAAGCACAAGTATCCATAAAATCACATAGGTAGTGCAAGACGGTTAGAATTATACCACAAATTTATACATGCTCTCAACATGCAAAAACCTATGCTAGCATGGCATGTTCTAAACCCTAGATCCACTTTCGCATTCACGAGGGTTTAACAAACAATCATAAATGTTCGCGACGCATTTACAATGAATAAGCTTAACCATACTAGGATATCCATAACAATCACACACTTTGACATAAAAACAATCAATATCTAGAATCGATAGAAAAATCCATTAAAATCCCATGACAACTCTTAGCCCATAATTGGACTAACCGCCATCATGGGTTCAATTGAAAACATAGTAGATAATCAATTATAAATAAAATACTGATATTAATTGCAAGAGTATATGAAACAACCGATCATCCACGTTGTAGGAAATTACAAAAGAAATAGTTCGAACTAAATCACCCAAGATAGCTTGATGACCTAATTCTCTTCCTTGGTGGCTCATAAAATACTCCTACTCTTTTTCTAATTAATTCGATAATGATGATAAAAAATTGTCTTATGTTTTTCTACTAGGTTACATAAAAACCAAATATCCATGGGCCTGCTTCTTGCTGGGCCTCAAAAGCTAACCAAACTGTAAAATACATAATTTAACTTCGACTGGGGCGCGGGCGCGCTTGATGAAGCGCGGGCGCTCTTGCTCTTTTCTGTTGAAGCGCGGGCGCGCTTGGTGAGGCGCGGGCGCTCCTGCAGCTTCTGTCCAGCAGTTGATTTTTAGACCGTTTGCTCTTTTAACGACTCGTCTCGCCCTCTCTTGATCTCAACTCACGCCTTGACCCTCCTCCTTTGAAATCCCAGCTCATATACCACCAAATTATGCAATTATTCTTCAAACCTGCTTCGACCTGTAATCTGCACACCAAAGACACAAAACACATAAAAAGACACTATATACTAGGGCAAAAGCGATCAATTTAAGCCGAATTGGAACGTATATAGTGGACAAAAAGTCCACTAACACATCCCCAAACTTAAACCGATGCTTGTCCCCAAGCATAAACAGACTCTAAACAATCTAATGCAATGCAATGCATGAATGCAACTACTATGAAAATGCAATGACCCCCTCGAACTCACCAAAGCCAATCGACAAGCCTAAACCTCAAAGAGATGCAATACATCCGAATAGAGCTCGACCAAGCCCCCGTATACCGATACTACATGAACAGAACGTGGGTTTGTGCGATGCTCATCAAATATACTCTTACACTAGACCAAAATCATACCTATTTTTCGCCAAGACAATCACATGTTTATACACAGAATGAGCGGTAAACACTCCATAACATGCAAACACCTCCGTCATTCATTTGAGTTAGACAGGGAACCATACTTTATTGCTAAACAACCACTACGACACATAACCCAATATATAGGCTTACTTAACCGTGCAATGGATGAGACCCCTAAAGGCTTATACAATAATACCCATGTAGCGAGCGTTAGGTCAGTGAATCCCAGACTATAAAAAGCCTTTGGTCACTAGGCACAAAGTCCCCGTGAACTTAATTGCCCGAGTATTAAAGAGCTCACCCTGGTTAATTTTGCCTTGAATTTATTCATACGACTCTTTTTTTTTTTTAAAATAGAATGTGGAGTGAGAATTCTCAATTCCAACCCTAGACTACTCATAAAAATATGAGCCGGCTACTAGCCATTTGACGCCTAGCCATTCTCGACAACTATTAACAATTAGAATGAATCCCTGGTTTCCCTCAAACTTATACTTTGGAATCCTTACATTATCATGGGAATAACAAACATTCTAGATATAAACAGGTGATTAAATCTAAAACAACTAAACAGGCATGACTCAACCTAGCCCAAAAGCAACCGATGAGACTGTGTAAAGAATGCTTCTGAAACACGCAAATCAATTTCATAAGGACTGTAAATCATCCCTCTGCTCATCAATACCGCACTCAAATTGACATCGACCTAACAATCAAAATTAGCTCGTCCTAAGGGATCATGAAATATGCATGCTATGAAATGCAACTAAAATGGACTCACATGGTAAACAGAATAAAAAAAAATTGCAAACAAAATGCTCTATATGGACAATTAAAACAAAATGCATGAAAAACACTACAACTACATGTCCTATATGCATCTAACTAAAATCTCCATTTCCCACCCCCAACTTAAAATATTCAATGTCCTCATTGAAGGCAAGAAACAAAGAAAGTGTGCAGATATACCTCAATCTTCAGTAGAGTCACCCTCCTCGGGTGAATCCGGTGGTGGATACACGGTGCCAGCTCCATAAACCGGCCAATCTACCTGTACACCAGTAGCCAGGAAAGCTGCACCGAGAGCCTGAGTCAGGTCAGAAGCAAACCGGCTCTATCTGTTATCAACGGCGTCCATCCGCCGCGCCAACCGTCTAAAATGAGCCTCACCCATGCCAGCATTAGACACATCTCGCTGTGCCCTAGAAGATCCAGCCCTAGCCTCCCTCTGCTGTCTAAGTGGTACTTCACCACTCACAATATACCCAAAACCTCTGGCATGCGGTACACCACCGTCCCATTCAGCCAGCCGGACTATCGCCGCCGTATCAATGGTACTTGCAGGTAGTTGCAACTGCTCCTCTGCCGGCCAGTGAATACCCACATCAACACACAGACGAACAACCACTGAGCCATAAGGAATCGCTCCAGTGGTACTGCCCTGCAAAAATTTGATCATGTGCCTGTAGATAAGGGAGCCTAGGTCGATGTATATCCCGCTTAAAATTCCCCACAACAAAATGGCTCGATCCACTGTCACCTCATGAGAATGCGACGATGGCACAATATTAGCACACAAAAACAAGTTCCAGGCCTTAGCATACGGGTTCAATGCCGCCACTGAGAAGGTAACCGGCTCAGTAGAGCCCACCACGCGCTTCCAATTAGTGCCTGGAACGGTCATATCTCGCAAAATGGCCTCAAGGTCAACCTCCCCACGGGTTTTCAACCCAAAATCTTCCTCACCTTCCTGCTGTGCCGACAATTTCAAAACCTTGGTAATAGCGGCAGGAGTATAGTCCACCACATACCCTCGGACTGTAGAATACCCATTTTTCTCTTGCTTGGCATTAGCATAAAACTCCCTAACGATACTCAACGGTATCGCCTCCGCAACCTCACACACGGTTTCCCAACCGCGCTCACCAATCATCGCAAGCAAAGACCCATCAAGAACACCAGGAGTAAATCCTCTCTCCTTGACCACATATTTGGTCATTAATCGCGTAAATTCAGTTTGAGCCTCCGGTGAATTAAACTGAGGAAGGACTCCCCCACTCGAAGAAGAAGTACTGGAAGCTCCTGCTCGCCTAGCTCTCTTGGGTGCCATGTGTTGATTTGTAGTTGTGTGTATAGGTGAGATGTATAGATTTTGCTAGAATAGGAGTTAAAGGACAAGGATAAGTGTTTGGGAGTTTTGAATGTGGGAATTAGGGTTAGGGTATGTGAAAAGGCTATAAAACCGATCTGCATGGGCTGTATTTACTTTTGGGAATGATTTTTGCCTTTTTCCCTTCTTTTTTATAACAGCGGCCTCAAGCGCGCCCGCGCCTCTTGGAGCGTGCCCGCGCCTCTTGGAGCGCGCCCGCTCCTGGAGCTACTGTTTATAAAAAAAAAAATTGTAGAGCCATTCAAGCCGTAGGTTGCCTCCTACGAGCGCTGTCGTTAGCGTCATTTAGCCGGACGTGACTTCAGGTCCTCAATCCGAGGTAGATAGAATCGCGATTTCAGCTTCGCGATTTACTCTTTCTCCCAAATAAGGCTTCAATCTCTGACCATTGACTTTAAACGCTTGAGCTGGTGTCTTTTCAAAAATTTCCACAGCTCCGTGTGGACACACAGTCTTCACAACAAAAGGTCCTGACCACCTTGACTTAAGTTTTCATGGAAACAATCGCAGACGATAGTTAAATAATAAAACCGACTGACCAGGAACAAATACCTTTGTTATCAACCGACGATCATGCCATCTCTTCACTTTCTCCTTGTAGAGCTTGTTATTCTCATAAGCTTGTAGACGAAACTCATCCATCTTATTGATCTGCACCATCCGCTTTTCCCCCGCGGCTTTACAATCAAAATTCAACTTCTGCAATGCCCAATAAGCCTTGTGTTCAAGTTCCGCTGGGAGATGACAAGCTTTCCCATAGACAAGTTGATATGGCGACATACCCAAAGGTGTTTTGAACGAGGTTCGATAAGCCCACATGGCTTCATCCAGTTTTAATGACGAATCCTTACGAGAAGGACTTACCACCTTTTCCAGAATGCGTTTGATCTCACGGTTTGATACTTCAACTTGGCCATTGGTTTGAGGGTGGTATGATGTCGCCACCCGATGGTTGATGTTGAATCTTGCCATCAGATTAGTGAACTTCTGATTGCAAAAGTGAGAACCCTCATCACTAATAATGACTCTTGGAGTCCCAAATCTGGTGAAAATGTTCTTGTGAAGGAAGTTGAGCACTACATTGGCATCATTAGTTGGGAGTGCCTTGACCTCAACGCATTTGGAGACGTAATCCACAGCTAGCAAGATGTATTGGTTATTGCATGATGAAATGAATGGACCCATGAAGTCGATTCCCCACACATCAAAAATTTCCACCTCTAGCATTACATTAAGGGGCATCTCATCCCTTCTCGAAATGTTGCCTACTCGCTGGCAACGATCACACCTGTTTACAAACTGATGAGTATCCTTGAAGAGTGATGGCCAATAAAATCCTGCCTGCAGAATACGAGTCGCTGTCTTTTCACCTCCATAATGGCCTCCATAAGTTGTGGCATGATAATCCCTCAGAATAGCTTCTGTCTCACTATATGGTACGCACCTTCTAATAACCTGATCATCCCATTGCTTAAACAGATATGGTTCGTCCCAACGAAACCACTTGACGTCATGCAAGAATTTCTTCCTTTGGGCTGAAGACAACTCGGGTGGAACAATTTGACTCACAAGATAATTCACAATATCAGCATACCATGGTTCTTCTTCTTGTACTCCAAACAGCTGTTCATCCGGAAAGGATTCATTGATGAGAGTACTGTCTTGTGATGATTTACCAAGATCTTCCAATCGTGAGAGGTGATCAGCTACTTGATTTTCTGTCCCCTTTCTATCTTTGATCTCCACGTCGAATTCTTGTAGCAGAAGAACCCATCGAATCAAGCAGGGTGTAGAGTCCTTCTTGGAGAGCAGATATCGAATAGCTGCGTGGTCAGTATACACCGTCACTTTCGTACCAAGCAAGTATGATCTGAATTTTTCAAAGCCATATACAATGGCTAACAGCTCCTTCTCCGTGGTTGTGTAATTCAATTGCGCATCATTGAGTGTCTTGCTTGCATAGTAGATAACATGAAAAATCTTATCTTTCTTCTGGCCAAGAACAGCCCCCACTGCAAAATCGCTAGCATCACACATTATAGCAAATGGTTTAGTCCAATCTGGAGCAATGATCACCGGTGCTGAAATCAACTTCTTCTTCAATGTCTCAAAAGCTGTCAAACAATCATCATCAAATTTGAAGGGAATATCCTTCTCCAATAGGTTACACAAAGGTTTGGAAATTTTGGAGAAGTCCTTGATGAATCTTCTGTAGAAACCTGCGTGACCGAGGAAACTACGAATTCCTCTCACTGAATTGGGAGGTGGAAGGTTTTCAATGGTCTCTGTTGGAGATTACGAAGCTGTATGAATAGTAATCATGATAACTCAACACTAGAACAGGACAAGTAAATAATACTACGCCTACACAGAAATCAGGAAGAAATGAAGACAAGGCAAATACAGTGAATCAAGACATTAGAAGAAGTTTTGAAGTCTACTACAGGTCACTGAAAGAAGTACATTAATATGTTCATGCCTCAGTGAAGAATAAAGTGTAAAGACTTTTAGGGTTTCAGAAGTGTTAAAGATTCAGTATAGAAGTGCCACTAGAAGATTTCAGTGTACCAGCATTGATTGAAGATAGACAATGTTCGAAGCATAGGAATCTAGAAGAATTGAAGACATGGTAAAGACAAGTGTCTAAGTACCAGAAAAGATTCCAGTGAAATTACAGTGTTTATTGACAGTCAGTGTTCGAAGCAATGAAGTTGTTGCAAACTTAACAATGTAAGTAAAGCAATAATACGAAGACCTGGATCGAAGTTAGTCGTCTGTGAACCAGACCAGTTGCACTAGGCGTCAGCAGTCTGTGAAAGGAATCTGAGTATTAACTACAGAAGAATTGTTAAGTTGAAGAACGTACTTGAAAAGAACGGTTATTTATTAAGGTACGAAAGGTAATTTGTAGAGGCTACAGCCAAACAGCTAAACAGCTCAAAGGGTGCAGGGTGCAAAGTGTCACAACCTTGGTATGAAAAGTGAAGGTTTCTGAACTACAGTCGAAGAACAGGAACAGCTCAGGGTACAGGGTGTAAAGTGACAAGACTTTGGTACAAGAAATGGAAGTTGGGGAACTTCAGTCAAGGAATGAATAAAGGATCAAAGTGCAGTGACTAAACAGCACTTTGACCATGAAAGTGAACACACGCGCATGACTTGAATTCTACCAACAGTTTTCAGGCGCCACTCATTTCTATACAGGGCAAACACTCTATAGGGCGCAACTCAAAATGACTTCAACAAATTCCAAGTTAATGGCGCCACTTGATTTATCACAGTGTATCCCTTGTGTAGGCGCAACACAAGTTGGATCAGAAAATTCTAAGTAAATGGCGCCACTTTAATTTACACAGGGAAGTCACTCTACAGGCGCCACTCAGCCCTTAGCCAATCAAATTACAGCAGCTACTTTAATTGATTTAAAGTCTACACAAATAAAAGGAGGCCAGCCACTCATTCGAGGAGTCGTCTTCTTCAACACAAAAATGTAGAGAGCAGCCATGGCCGGAGCAAGAGAATAAATTATACACACTCATACCTTGCTCCTGGTCAGATATTTGGACCCAGTTCTTTAACGAAAAATGCTCAGGGCTCCTAGATATCACTCCCTACGGACTCAGTTTTCCTTGTACTAATTTAGATTTATTTGTATAGGAACTGAGCCTAATATTTTTGTGTTAGTAGCAAAGAATTAATTTATTCTTTGGAAGCCAGTTAATTTTAACTGGGTGTAGCAAAACCCTCTGGGATTAATACGAGAGTAATATTCCCGGAAACTTGTCTCCATAATTTACCTGCTAATTTTCTTGAACCTAATTGATTTATCCGGATACACAGAAAATTAGTAGGCAGCTCACCTAAACACTACAAATGGCCAAACCCACTCTGAAGCAATAATTTATTTATCCGCAAATTCTGAAAAGAATTTAAATTATTGTTAGTATCGTATTCAACCCCCCCTTCTACGATACTTCGGGACCTAACAATTGGTATCAGAGCTCGCTGATTGGTATACAAATCAGGATCCGTAACCCAGTAAAGCTCACCGTGCCAAAGCTGCTTACTCAGAAGGAGGCCTTGTTAAATAAGTTTAATTATAAACTTTTATAAAATTTGTTTTATAAACTTTTATTAGTTTATATTATAAATTTTAATTAGTTTATTTTATGAACTTAATATTAAATTTATTTTATAAACTTTTATAAAATTTGTTTTATAAACTTTTATTAGTTTATATTATAAATTTTAATTAGTTTATTTTATGAACTTAATATTAAATTTATTTTATAAACTTTTATAGAATTTGTTTTATAAACTTTTATTAGTTTATATTATAAATTTTAATTAGTTTATTTTATGAACTTAATATTAAATTTATTTTATAAACTTTTATAAAATTTGTTTTATAATTTTTTTTTTGTTTATATTATAAATTTTAATTAGTTTATTTAATGAACTTAATATTAAATTTATTTTATAAACTTTTATAAAATTTGTTTTATAAACTTTTATTAGTTTATGTTATAAATTTTAATTAGTTTATTTTATAAATTTTAAAACCTAAGTTTATAATTTAAATTTATTAAACTTAAATCTTGGTCCATTTTTGTTTCGGCAGTAAGTTGTTTGAAGTGATTAAAGGACTACATGGACTACACGCGCGGAAATCTGAAGCAAATGTAGTTTGGTGACTTGCACGCGCAGCGCCACTTAATTAAGCAGCGCAACTTGATATCTGTACTTGGCAAATTCTCTAGTGAATTAAGTTGCGCCTCTCCTCTTGAACTGCTATGTCTAGCGCCACAAAAAAATCAAGTTAGTCAGATTCAAGGAAGCAAAAGCTTTGTTGCGCCTGTACAGGGAGTTAACTGTACAGGCGCCACTAAAACACTTGGCGCCACTTATCCCAAAATATCAGTTAGATGAAGATTTTTCCGGGTATTGAAGACAACTAAAATTGACTGAAGATTATCCGATGAGGTTAATTCTGGAACAGGCTGAAGAAGTTGTGGTATTAATTTCCTCAGAGGTTTACTCCATAGGATCCCACTAATATTTTGGAAGCTGCAAAAGAAGAGATTAATTTGGGTACAGGTTTTGGTTAATTTGAGTTATATTTGTTTTGATGAAAAATCTTAGGGGTTGAAGTAGTGAAGGAGAACAGACTGGACAACCTGGAATCTCAGTAAAAGCCTTAAAGATTTTTCTACAGGGAGATTACAGGAAGTTCGTGTTAACACTGCAGATCATCTGGAACACAGGATACAGCCAACAGGGATTTAAGGATACAACCACATTGTCTGTAAAAGACCTGTATGTGCTGAAGGCCTATGAACTAGAACAAGAGCTGAAGAAGATAATATTTGGTAAAGCAGGTTGTTAGCATATCCACTGTATTTGTGACCCAGGAACCAAATTTGATTGACGTCAAGGTTGAGAACCTCTGAACAGAAACGAAATGATCCAAGAAGCTGAATTGAAGATGTTGTAGCTCAAGGTAGTGGTCAAGGTGTTATAAGTGAATCTTACACTTTGGAATAACCTGAGAACTGGACTGCAAGTCAAGCCTGCAGGGCAACAGGAAGTTCAGTGACATCAGATTCAGACGGAATCCTAATTCTAAATCTAAGGTCCTTACCTATAGATTCCATGAAGGAGATTTTCAAGATCAGTTCAAGAGGCGGTTGCAAAACAGGGATGGTTGATTATAGAAGACAAGATCAGGGGTTTGCTACACAGTTTGAAGAAGCCTATACAAGCAAAAGATGACAAACACTATTTTGGGTTGAAGCAAGAATCTCAAACATTAGTGAGGATGCAGCAAGGGAAAGCATGTGTTGATGAAGTTAAATGCAAGGATGATTCTATCAGTGACAGTGATGAACCAAATGGTTATCTGGCATCAATGACCAACACTGGAGATGAATCACTAAGCACTTCACAGGTACACATTCCAACTAGTATACATTTATCTAATTCAGAACTGCATGATTATTAGGTTTTGAAATGTATTATATTCATGACAGCATGTTAGCATCTTAGGACTTAAATGCTTAATTGATTGCTAAGAATAAGATTGCATGCTAGGTTTCATGAGTTTAATTAATACATTTCATACTTGATTTTATATGCAGTAAAATGAATATCTAGAATTAGATAGGGTGTTCTAGACGGTTAGGTGTATCCCTGAATATTTGCTGAAACTTGAGTTAAATCTTCTGTGATTTAATACCTCTGCTAATGTTGTGAAAATTGCTAAATAGACAAACAAGTCATAGATCAGATATTTTATATTTGTTCTTATTGTGATAAATGACTTGTTAAGTGTATGTGGAATTTGATATTGCTAATAATGTTTTATTCAAATATTCTGCATATTCTTAATTTGTTTATGTGCTTATTTTCACATGATTTGCTCGCACTCACATAATTGCACTTAAATGTCATATCATATCATGTATTGCTTGTTAAGGATAAATGGTTAAAAGATGGTAGAATTATCTAAGTAGTCAGTAAGACATGTAGATTCGAAGCTTAATCTAAAACTGACTTAGGTAATTAGAGATAGTTAAAAATGTTAGACAACGACAGAAATAGATTAGAAAGAATTAGTAATTAATTTGTTAGTTCTTCTATCCATGTGCTTTTATGCATATTGAAGCTGTTGTTAACACCGATAATATCTCTAACCCATCTGGACTCAATTTAAATTGAGTACCAAGAAGCTTAATCATTTGTGATTGCAGAGTAGGTAACAAAAGTTAAAAGTTATGTGACTTCGTGACATTTACTATTCGAAGCATATGATTAAGATTAAAGCTCTACTATCACAGTTGATTGAGAAGGCCTCCCCGATGGTAACCTTTGGAGATGACAGCAAAGGATGTACAAGGGATTTGGCTATCATGTTTTAAGAACTGTCATCAGTGGAAGCATCTTTCTTGTTGAAAGAGTTAAGCACTTTTTAAAGGGCACTAAGGAATTCTTCGTCAAGGGTTTTCTGGAGAAGTGTTTGATCTCAAGCAAGAAGGTTGGAAGCTCGCTCAACTGAGAGTGAGGAAGTTTGTTCGTAGCTGACATGGAATTTGGATGCAAAGGTGAAGTCAACTTTTCAGGAAAGCTTCATCAATGAAGAGTTAGCTATGTCAAAGGAAGCTCTCTTACTTGTTAGTCAGCAAGGCAATGGATTCTGATAAAGATGAAATTGGTGAGAGGACTGCTTCATATGGAATTCTATCTAGAAGGACATTTTGGAGTATGTCACATAGGGAAGTCAATGAAAACATCACACTGAAGGAAAGTCATATGCTTAGTGGTGATTGAAATTGGTAACCCTAATTACAAGTTGGTGATGTTCGTGCATTCAACAGACAAAATGTCACAAATGGTGATTGATCTAATAAGGAAGATCAAGTTGGAAACAATTGGTAATCTGTGAGAACTTTGAAGTCAGATATTGGAACTGCATTTCGCGAGTGAAGTTCTAAATGAAGTCTGCACTGAAAAGGTATTTGGAAGCTGAAGCAATTAACACAGCATGCTGCTTTAATCAACAAGATCGTGAAAAGACATCATTTGAGTTAATGGCCAACCAGAAGCAAACACTGAAGCTCTTTCGTGTGTTTGGAGGGAATTGATTTTTAATGAAGATCTATTTGAATATCTTGACAAGAAGTTAGGGCTCATGGAACAATTCTCCTCGGCTACTCATAGGTGATTAAAAGTCTGAATGTGACGACCAACTACACCAAGCTCCCAGGCATTCAAGTGAACGACTATTCTGAATCTTTGACAAATTCAGATACTGATGTAGAAGCTGAGGTTGCAGAAGGAATTAATGTTTAGCAGCAACTCAGGGGAGCAAGATAATAGAAGGATCTACTAGCCGTACTCAACAATGAAGATCAAAGGATTTCATTAAGAACATTTCTGCCAAGACGAAAGGTTTGAAGTCAAATTCTATCCTGGAGTCTCGTTCTTAGTGATCCAGATTCTTGTGTAGAGGCTAGAAGTGCTATTCGAAATGATCATATATCTTTCGGGACCAAGTTGGGAAAGAGAAATTGTCAACTTACAATTGGTATCAACAATTGGTATCACCCATCATTTGGTATCCCAAAGAATACTGAAGATGCACAGATTGATCCAGATTGAGTGATTGCAATGCAAAATGATCTCAATCAGTTCGAAGGCAGAAAACAATGAAACTGGAACCCAGACCACTAAAGTCGAAGCTGAAATTGGTACAGTAAGGGTTCTCAGAAACTGGATGACTATTGGCATTGTTATGAGGAGCAAAGCCAAACTGGTTGCTACAGGACTTTAAAGCAGAAGGTATCGACGATGATGGAAACAGAATCTTCGGGTCTTTCTAGATCAAGCAGTAAGCACCAGTGACGAGACTTGATCCTTTAGGACTCATCAATGGGGACCTAATAATTTTTAGGGATCCAACGATTAGGACCTAACAATTAGCACATGTGGAACATTCAAGCATGAAGATCTATCAGATGAATGTGAACAAGTGCGCTCCTGAATGGTGAGCTAGAAGATGAAGGTGCAGATCCATTACAATTTGTATATCATTCTCTTCGCAGGCTTTTCTATGACGGAGGTAAAGATTCAAGCAAAACGTCAAGGACATGGTATGACTCTCTAACTGTTAATTACTTAAAAGTGATTTTACATTTGAGTTGTTATGCATATCTCTCTAGAAATGCTAGGCACACACAATGACATATAAATGTGCAAGTATACCTTAATTCTCGATATGCCTATGTGCAAGTTTCCAAGTGGAATCTAGAGAATCTTATGTTATAGTCAAGTTATGAATTGTTAGATATCTTAGGGGATCACCAATTCTTGGAATCTGGGACCCTTAAGATAATAGGTTTAACCTAATTGGCTATATAGATATAGATAATGCAGGTTGTACGAAAGACAGGGAAGTCATTCCTAGAAGCTATCAATTTCCAGCAACTCTGTTGAACTCTTCATACCACTAGAGAAACAAGCGCATGGACACCAGGTATCATTTCTTTTGAGGTGTTCTTAGTTGAATAACTTGCAGATATTTGCTAAATAACTTGATGAATTTATTTTATCTAAGTTGGTTAGTAAACTTGGGATATTATTAATATGCATATTTGTTGAAAATCCCATCTGTAAGGAATTCTCAAATGAGTTCACAAGTATTACTTTTTCCCTATCCAAAGGACTTGTGAATTTATTTGAAATCCAAATCCTCATACTTTTTGCTATTAGTTTAATTATCATGCTTACATTGTCATATGCATAAGTGGTAGTTAAATTACTTAGCAGAAGTAAGAAGCATAATTATTTGTATGTTTTAAATATTTGCTGAGTATTAGTCAATGGTATCTTGCTTAATTGCTCTGATATTTTGCTCTAATATTCTTAAATATTTTATTACAAATAATTGTGATACTTTTGATATTAGTGACGGTATTTAGAATTTCTGTTCTACATAATCAATGCAAATTTCAAAACTCACTAATATTGGAAGATGAAGTATTTTCTAAGTTATGTGTATAAAATTCTCAATATTTTATATACTTAGAAAATATTTCTAAAAACAAGTTTGTTTGCGAGGAGTTGCAATTAGAATCACAAGTATTACTTTTTCCCTATATAAAGGACTTGTGAATTTCTTTTCAACTATAACCTCGAGCTTACGTATATCAATTAATAATTGTTATGAGCATGCTTACAATGTGCAAAGTGACAATTATTAGATATGGCGTAGGAAGTTAGATGCTAATATTCAATCTAATGAATATTTTAGTATTTAGCAAATTTATTTTATCTTATTGAAATTATGGATTGAAGCAATTCAATGATTATTAGTTTCATAATTTTGATTTGATAAAATAACAGAAGCATAGTTTCTTGCATTCGTGCACTTAACTGTGATATTTTTAATATTAGTGATAATACAACTTAATGTTTATTTAAAATCACTAATAATAAAAATATATTACAATGCTTACTGTTCTGCTGAATGATTATCATGTTTAGTTGATATATATGCATGTGATTGGCAATTACTTAGTATAGCATAAGTATTTAATTTATTTTGATTTATTTAAATCATGATGATATAAAACAATTCAGTGAAATATCTGTTCCATGATTTAAGTAAATTAAAATAAATTCGAAGCATAATTATTCGTAGTATAAATATTCTCTTTTATTACTTTGTGATAATTGAATAATATTTTATTACAGAATAATTGTGATATATAGTTTTCTTTCTTTGACTGGTTTGCGATTCTGAATGTATTTAAAAGAAATTTTTGTCTATTTCTTTTTCAAAATGTTTTATTCAAAGATACATTCATTTTCCTATCAGTTTTAGTTAAGAAAACTTAAGAATTCTTTTTCAAAACTTCTCTTTTGAAAAACTTTTCTTAAGGATAATTTTTCTCCAATCTCGGAATATTTTATCCTCTCCCAAAAGCTTGTTTTAAATGTTTTATCTTTAAAAGCTTTTTCTCTCTAATTTTTCTTTGTAAAGTAGTAGAAACTTTGTGACTGCTATTTTATTTGGAAAGATTGTTTTAACTTCAAGGTACCAATCACTTGTAAAATGATTTGTTTTTAAATACTTGTTTCAATGTATGTTTCACATTGATTCATAGTACAAAAACAGTGGTTGTTGCTTTGAAGGCCTAGTACTGTATTGTTAAGCATTCATTCAACCCCAATTGTCACGTTTTTATTTAAAGTCGGGGATACTATCAGGCAGACGAAAATGATGTAAATCATAATTGCATTATGAGTCGGAAAATCATTGTCTTCTATCTGATAAGGATGTTTTGCAAAACTACTTTTAAAACATACAGTGCTTAGGTTTAATGGAAAAGAGTCATTTTATTGAGATATAATTTGGTAGAAGAGTAGAATTTCTTCTTTGGTATAAATTCCAGCGTTTTATTATTGGAAGTTTGCCTTATAAGAAATTCATAAGCAATAGAAACTTTTTCTCTGATACTCCCGCGTTTTATTATGGGATAAGTATCTTAAGGAAAATTTTCTTTGGTGTCAGGCTCTTAAATGTCATATCTTTAGAACCGACAAAACTCTTTTATTAAAAGTGCTTTAATGAAATCCATTACCATTCCTTCATATATTTTTCTTTCTCCTTGAGATGAAAAATATGTTTTGGAATGTTAAAGTGATTATCTTATTATCTTTTAAAAAATGATTTTATCCGTTTAGCCCCCAGTGGCTACAGAAGCTGGCCAGGAGGTTGAAAACCCATCAATCTCTGACCCAGGCCTTGATACCAAACACTCTTTCATACACTTCCATATATTAACCCTTGGAGTTATAAGGAACACTTGTTATTTAGAGGTTGATAAGGGAGAAACTGCACTTGATGCAGCAAATAAGGATGAAGTCGGCAGTGCACCCACAGCTCTACCTCCAGCGAAGTAAAGAAGTATATAAACTGAGGTAACTGTAAGCTCATCTGTATCTTCTCAAAAGGATGCAGAGCTGAAAAGGCAATAAAACTGTCTCTGGAATCATTCTCTCAACAGGATGAGTCCATTGAAATTCGCTCGTCAGCCAGAGCATCTTGTAATGAGTCAAGCACACCACCGGCACTCACGCTGATGGTAAGCCTAAACAGATATATACTAGGAACCTTATATAATTTTTAGGACCTAACAATCCTAACAGTTATACTAGGGGCCTAACAATTGGACACATTGCAAGGCGTGCACAGTGTGAGGTATAGGCATGTTAACAAACACCCGTCATTGGGTTACGAGGGAAACGTAGACTCTAATTTGCCATTCATTACATTGTCTACTACGTCGCCCCTCCTGGAAGGAACATTTCCAGATCCTGAAAAGGAATGTCCACCTCCCGTTTACGGAGAAGGTGTGAGGCAACTCCTTGATAGAACAAGGCAGGATTCCCAAAAAGATTTTAAAATCTTGGGATAACCCATCTCAAAGAGGTGAGGCTCCACTAGACAGTGATTTAGCAATTTCTATTGAGTCTGGTGCTGAGACAGTGCTTATGCATGATAGATCAAGAACACCTCTACGAGGCAATTCTCCACTTGATAGTGATTCAGTTCATTTTGATGAATCAGGTGATGAGAATATGAATGAATTGACGGATTTCACTTGCAGGTACAGAAGGCTATATTTGAAATGCAGAGTGAAAGTGAGAGAGAGAAACACTTAAGTGAAAGTGAGGGAGAGATACACTTGAGTGAGAGATAGGGAGAGAAAGAGTGAAACACTTCTAAGTGCTCGACACTTAAGTGTAAACACCAACAGAACGTAGTAGAAGTGAGGAAACCATAAGCCAAACACTTACCCTTGCTACTTGCTACTTCTGGAAGAAAAGTTACTATATTTTTCCCGTTCAACGTCAGACGAGAACCTTCTTTGGAAGACAAACCATTTAAAAGAGGATCTATCAATTGGTATTAACATTTGGTATCTTCAAAAGTGGGCCATTGGAGGATTCCTCAACTAAGGGGGAGAATTTATAGTGTTATAGTTATAACAAGAAAAAGAAATTGGAGGATTCCTCTTCTTATGGGGGAGAAGTTATAGTGTTATAGCTATAACAAGAAAAAGGTGAAGTTAATAAGTCTATCTTCGTATCCTTCGGAAGAGTGAAAAGTTTATATCCTAAAAGGGTTCGTATCCTAAACTCTTAAGGTAAGTTCCTGGATCCTTGTTAGTTCGTATCCCGGAAGATCCTTGGAAAAAGGGGTTCGTATCCTTGGGAGAAGTTAATATCCTTAGGGGGAGATTTTAGACAAGAAAAAGAAGAAAATCTTATCTTCTGATCCTGAGGGGAAACAACAGAAATATGGGAGAATCAAGAAGCTGTATTCTATTCTTGGAAGAACAGAGATTGACTATTCCATTGATTTTCTAAAGGGAGAAGAAGAGAAAGAAAGAGAATCACATTCGTAGGGGGAGAACATTTTTTGAGCTATGTTCAGTATTCTATTGAAGACATACCCAGGAATAATGATTCTTATGAAGCTCTATTCATGATAAGTTCTTTAAGTTCAAACTGAAGGATTTTGAAACGGAGAAAGCTCAAACAGACAAAAATGAAGATGATACAACTTGAATATCAGTTCAACGTCAGAGGAACAAACATCATTCATTTCAGTCACACAAGAATTCTGGAAATGCAATATCTGATCCAGAAAAACCAGTAGCATTATTTACAAGTCTCGGACGATTACTTTTTCTAGTTATTAGTTGAGTTATCCTCCCTAGATGATTTGTTTGCTAAAGTTTAACAATCAAATAGGGGGAGATTGTTGGAGATTACGAAGCTGTATGAATAGTAATCATGATAACTCAACACTAGAACAGGACAAGTAAATAATACTACGCCTACACAGAAATCAGGAAGAAATGAAGACAAGGCAAATACAGTGAATCAAGACATTAGAAGAAGTTTTGAAGTCTACTACAGGTCACTGAAAGAAGTACATTAATATGTTCATGCCTCAGTGAAGAATAAAGTGTAAAGACTTTTAGGGTTTCAGAAGTGTTAAAGATTCAGTATAGAAGTGCCACTAGAAGATTTCAGTGTACCAGCATTGATTGAAGATAGACAATGTTCGAAGCATAGGAATCTAGAAGAATTGAAGACATGGTAAAGACAAGTGTCTAAGTACCAGAAAAGATTCCAGTGAAATTACAGTGTTTATTGACAGTCAGTGTTCGAAGCAATGAAGTTGCTGCAAACTTAACAATGTAAGTAAAGCAATAATACGAAGACCTGGATCGAAGTTAGTCGTCTGTGAACCAGACCAGTTGCACTAGGCGTCAGCAGTCTGTGAAAGGAATCTGAGTATTAACTACAGAAGAATTGTTAAGTTGAAGAACGTACTTGAAAAGAACGGTTATTTATTAAGGTACGAAAGGTAATTTGTAGAGGCTACAGCCAAACAGCTAAACAGCTCAAAGGGTGCAGGGTGCAAAGTGTCACAACCTTGGTATGAAAAGTGAAGGTTTCTGAACTACAGTCGAAGAACAGGAACAGCTCAGGGTACAGGGTGTAAAGTGACAAGACTTTGGTACAAGAAATGGAAGTTGGGGAACTTCAGTCAAGGAATGAATAAAGGATCAAAGTGCAGTGACTAAACAGCACTTTGACCATGAAAGTGAACACACGCGCATGACTTGAATTCTACCAACAGTTTTCAGGCGCCACTCATTTCTATACAGGGCAAACACTCTATAGGGCGCAACTCAAAATGACTTCAACAAATTCCAAGTTAATGGCGCCACTTGATTTATCACAGTGTATCCCTTGTGTAGGCGCAACACAAGTTGGATCAGAAAATTCTAAGTAAATGGCGCCACTTTAATTTACACAGGGAAGTCACTCTACAGGCGCCACTCAGCCCTTAGCCAATCAAATTACAGCAGCTACTTTAATTGATTTAAAGTCTACACAAATAAAAGGAGGCCAGCCACTCATTCGAGGAGTCGTCTTCTTCAACACAAAAATGTAGAGAGCAGCCATGGCCGGAGCAAGAGAATAAATTATACACACTCATACCTTGCTCCTGGTCAGATATTTGGACCCAGTTCTTTAACGAAAAATGCTCAGGGCTCCTAGATATCACTCCCTACGGACTCAGTTTTCCTTGTACTAATTTAGATTTATTTGTATAGGAACTGAGCCTAATATTTTTGTGTTAGTAGCAAAGAATTAATTTATTCTTTGGAAGCCAGTTAATTTTAACTGGGTGTAGCAAAACCCTCTGGGATTAATACGAGAGTAATATTCCCGGAAACTTGTCTCCATAATTTACCTGCTAATTTTCTTGAACCTAATTGATTTATCCGGATACACAGAAAATTAGTAGGCAGCTCACCTAAACACTACAAATGGCCAAACCCACTCTGAAGCAATAATTTATTTATCCGCAAATTCTGAAAAGAATTTAAATTATTGTTAGTATCGTATTCAACCCCCCCTTCTACGATACTTCGGGACCTAACAGTCTCTATTTTGGCTTTATCCACTTCCAGGCCTCGATGTGACACCTTGTGTCCAAGAATAGTTCCCTCTTGTACCATGAAATGGCACTTCTCCCAGTTGAGGACCAAATTAGTCTCCACACATCTTTTCAGAACCATGCCAAGATTGTGTAGACACTCGTCAAAAGAAAAACCAAATACTGAAAAGTCATCCACGAAGACTTCCACTGTCTTACCAATCATGTCTGAAAAAATTGCCATCATGCACCTCTGAAAAGTGCCAGGTGCACCACATAACCCAAAAGAAACCCTTCGAAAAGAGAAGGTACCAAACGGACATGTAAATGTCGTCTTCTCCTGATCCTCTGGAGCAATACAGATCTGATTGTAACCCGAATATCCATCCAGAAGGCAATAGTACTCATGGCCGGTGAGTCGGTCTAGCATCTGATCAATGAAAGGAAGAGGAAAGTGATCTTTCCTAGTAGCTTTGTTCAACTTCCGGTAGTCCATGCAAATTCTCCAACCATTAACTGTCCGCGTAGGAATGAGTTCATTCTTCTCATTAGTTACCACAGTCGTGCCTCCTTTCTTCGGCACACATTGAACTGGGCTCACCCAAACACTGTCAGAAATAGGATAGATAATCCCTGCGTCCAACCACTTGATAATTTCCTTCTTCACAACTTCTTTCATGAGTGGATTTAGCCGTCTCTGATGTTCCACTGTTGGCTTACTTCCTTCTTCTAGCGGAATCTTATGCTGGCAATAGGCAGGGCTGATTCCTTTGATGTCTGCAATAGTCCAACCAATGGCTGATTTGAATTCCCTGATAACCCTCAATAGCTTTTCTTCTTCAGGACCTGTAAGATTAGCAGCAATAATCACAGGAAAAGTAGATGATTCCCCATGAGAAGCATACCTTAAGTGATCAGGAAATGGTTTGAGCTCTAGCTTCGGTGCTTCCTTGATAGATGGTTTCAACCGCTGATGTGATTCTCTCAACTCAGATAAACCCAAAGATTCCACTGGTCTCTCAAACTTTCGTTGCCAAGGGGAAGCATTCAGAAACTGCACTTGTTCTTCAACCTCATCCTCTTCAAATGTAGAGTCCCCACTTAAAGCCTTTTCCAACGTATCATTCATGAGCATGTGTTCAATTTTTGCTTGCACAGCAGATTCCACCACGTCTACGTTAAAGCATTGTTCTTCTTCTGTTGGAAATTGCATTGCTTTGAACACATTGAATGTGACATTCTGATCGTGCACCCTCATGGTGAGTTCCCCCTTCTGTACGTCAATCAACGTCTTTCCCGTTGCTAAGAATGGTCTACCAAGAATGATAGGGATCTTCTTGTCTTCTTCAAAATCAAGGATGACAAAATCTGCTGGAAAAATTAGTTTGTTGACTTTCATAAAAACATCTTCGACAATTCCTTGCGGATAAGTGATTGAACGATCCGCCAACTGTAGTGACATGTTGGTCGGCTTTGGCTCAGGAAGGCCAAGTTGTAAGAATACAAAGTATGGCATGAGGTTGATGCTCGCTCCCAAATCGCACAAACATTTATCGAACGACAAATTCCCAATTATGCATGGTATAGTGAAACTACCAGGATCCTTCAACTTTGGTGGCAACTTCTGCTGCAATACTGCACTACACTCTTCCGTCAAAGCAACGATGTTTAAGTCCTCTAGTTTCAGTTTTCTCGACAGAATGCCTTTCATGAATTTGGCGTAGCTTGGCATTTGTTCCAGCGCTTCAGCAAAAGGTAAGTTGATGTGTAGTTTCTTGAAAACTTCCATGAATTGAGCAAACTGTTTGTCCGATTTCTGCTTCTGAAGCCTTTTTAGGAATGGTGGAGGAGGAAATACTTCCTTATTATCACTCTCTTTCTCTGAACTGCTTCTCTCCTCTGAATTACTCATTTTTTTATTGATCGGCTCCTCCTGCATAACATTTTTTACAGAATTTTCCATTTCGGCAGTGAGGTGAGGCGCACCCGCGCCTGTGGAAGCGCGTCCGCTCTCCACCTCCTGTCTAGAATGCTGACGTTCTGTATTTTGTGGAATTTCGACCTCCTGATTGTTTGTAACCCTTCCAGAATGCAACGTAATAGTGTGTATTTGTTCCTTGCTTTCTTTCTTGCCTGGATTAGCCTCTGTGTCACTTGGTAACTGTCCTTGAGGTCTGTTTAGAAGAGCACTTGCTAGTTGACCAATTTGGTTTTCCAACATTTTCAGAGTTACAGCTTGACTCTTATACATCATTCTCAATTCCTCCATCTCTGACTTTTCATTCGAATGCCCTTGTCCTCCTTGAGGTTGTTGATGGAAACCAGGAGGGTTGTATGATTGCCTTGGTGCATAGGATTATTGAGGACCAGAAATGTTGAAAGGCCTTGGTCCGAATTGCTGACCTTGCGATGGTTACGGCATGACATTCTGATTGTTGCTCCAACTGAAGTTAGGATGGTTCCTGTTGTTAGGGTGATAAGTATTAGGTGCCGGTTGTGTAGGCCTCTGAAAGTTGCTGACAAAATGCGCCGAATCGCTAGAAATAGCACACTGAGTTGTCTCATCCACACCTGCACACAAGTCACAAACCATAGCGACTTGCTGAATCCCTGCCTTGGACAATGCGTCCACCTTCATAGATAAAGCCTGTAGCTGAGCTGTTATAGCCGTGGCAGCGTCCACTTCAAAAACACCTGCAGTTTTACTCTGTGGCAATCGCTGAGTAGGATTCTGATACTCGTTAGCAGCCATCATTTCAATCAAGTCATAAGCTTCTTCATAGCTCTTGGCCCAAAGAGCTCCTCCAGATGCTGCATCAAGCATAGGTCGTGAATGATTCAACCCATTATAGAAACCGTTAATGACCATCCAATCTGGCATCCCATGATGGGGACACTTTCGAAGCATTTCTTTATACCTTTCCCAAGCCTCACACAACGTTTTTCCAGAATGTTGATTGAATTGTGTAAGAGCGTTCCTCATGGCTGCCGTCTTAGCCATAGGAAAGAATTTAGTCAGAAACTTTTGTGCGAAATCCTCCAAAATAGTTATAGAACCTGCTGGCAGCGAGTGCAACCATCTCTTTGCCTTGTCTCGTAGAGAGAATGGAAACAGCCTCAGCTTTATAGCATCTTCAGAAAGCCCGTTAGTTTTGAAGGTATCACAGATCTCGATGAAGTCTCTGATATGCATATTAGGGTCCTCAGCAGGTGAACCCCCAAACTGCACAGAATTCTGAACCATTTGAATCGTACCCGGTTTGATTTCGAAATTATTAGCCGCAATAGCCGGCCTAACAATGCTTGACTGAATGTCATTGATCTTCGGCTGGGAGTAATCCCTTAGAGCTTTCACTAGATCCCCCATCACTATTTCTGGCTCAATTTCTGGAACTTTAATTTCCCTCTCCTCGTCTAAGTGTTCTTCCAGTTGTTCCTTACTCGCTTGAGAACGCGTACGCATATACGATCAATTATCTGAAATCACGGAACAAACAAGAATGATTAGTAACAATTCCCAGTCAGTGATATCTAACGACTACTGATGATAAGCACATTAACTAAACAAAACAATGAACCGAGTCCCCGGCAGCGGCGCCAAAAACTTGTTCGCACTTTATCCACGCAAGAGAACGTGGTCACAAGTAATACAGTAATAAGTAGGATACGTTCCCACAGAGACTCGACTTGCTTACGTTTAGTCCACTTATACACCAGAGTATAGTTATTTTTCACTGCTAAGAAAATGAACAATTTGGTGCTTTGATTACACTAATGATTAAAACTTAACGATTTACTTATATGAAACAAACATGGGATTTCAACTTCATTAACTATCTCATCTAGAATCTTATGCCTTTTTAACCTAGCATGTGAAAGTGATGACAAGAAAATCAACCACTTCCCTTGAAAATGGTTGAATAGTAGAGATCTAATCAATAGCTGTCCTATAGGTAATCCACTTCAGTTGTTCTGCCTTCTATGAGCCTAGCTACTTTTTCTTGGAGTGAAGAATTGAATAGGTAGCTGTATAGATTTTTGACCACATCCTGTGCAGACATTTGTAGCTCCTATTCTATTTTCTTCCTTAGGGCCTCATAGGTTGAAAGAAAATCCAAGACTTGAGATTTAGTCTGATATTTCTCTGGATCTGCAACTGATTCCACCAAAGGATATAAAAATAGCAGTACCTCATCACTTGGAGTAATAATCTCATCAATTAGACTTGAGGCTGCATCCAATGGCATTCCTTCCCAAAATGTGTCATGATCAGAGTCTAAAGGCAGTCTAGACTCTGACTCAACATTAGACTCTGGTGCAGGTGGTTGCTTGCTTTCAGAGTCTGGCTCTGCAGGAGCCTTAGGAGCACTTGTTTCCTGCAAAACAGGGTTAGTAACAGTGATAGGCTTGTGTGTGTGTAGAATAAGCCTTCATTAACCTTCTGTACTTCTGAGCAAAAGATTTTTTAGGAGATTCAACTTGAGAATCCTGAGGTGCGTTCCTAGGTGTTTCAGAGTCTGTAGCATTTTGAGAGTCTACAGACTTGGCTTGAAGGTTAGAATCAAGTGTATCATGACCGTCTTTTAACAAAGAGAGACCTTCAACAATTTGTTTCTCTAGAGGGTTGAGCTCTTATCACTGTGCTCATCTATAAGCCTAGTTTGAATCAATTTTCTCTTCTTTACAACTGGTGCCTGTTGAGAGACACCAGAGGTTGGTTTCTTTTTGGATTCTGGTTTGGAAGATTGTGTAATTGAAGGGGATTTAATGACTTGGGTAGGTGCAGGGGGACTCTCCAGTACTTGTTCCTGCACCATGTCACCACCAAAAAAAGAATCATTGTAGATAGAAGGTTTGTAGGTTGAGAGTTTTACCTGCATTACCTGTGGATATTGCATGGCAGGTAGACTCTTCTTTTTATCATCAATTCTCTTGATGTCAGAGAATATCCTTCTTTGTTGTTTGTATGCCTGTACACAACAATCATCTGCCAACTTGGTTGACATGTCAGGAATGACGTGATTAAGGAGAATCATAAGAAATCTATGATAATAGACTTTCTTCCTCCCCTCATGCATATTATCTAATTTTGCTCCCATTTGAGTGAGCAACATATCACCAGTGTTGATTACTCTATCAAATAGGAGATTGTGACCAATTTGATAAGTAATAGCAGTAATAGAATCAAATCCACTGCACTTACCAGTGAAACACTTAGCAATTTGATCAAAGAAAAATGATCATTCTTTTCTTAAGTAAGGCCTAGTTATCTTGCTCATGTTATCTAAGCTAGCAGAATAACCTATTGCCTTAAACATGCTTTTAATGTCATTATCAGATACAGTTTCATCAAAAGGTGTTTTCATGGGCAATTTAAAAACTTAATTGAGCACATCAGCAGTAACATCAAAAGTAGTGGAGCCAAAGGTGAACATGATTTTACCTGGTTGATCCTGAGAAGAATCAACTACCTGTGCAGAACTCCAAGCTTTTGAGACAGCATCCATATGAATCACCGGAGATGCTTTCAGAATAAAACTGAGCTCAGATTGCTCCATGAAATCCATCATTGGGAAGTAGTCAACATCTACTCCCTTCTTGTCTCCAAGAGCAGCAACATGATTTGTAGTCATGAAGTCAAAATCCCCAAAAGTAAATGCAATCGCTTTGGGTCCCCTCATGACAGTAGAAATTGCAGCCATCGAAGATGTCTAGTTGAAGGTGATGAACAAGTTTGGGAAAATTAGCTAGGGTTCGTAAAAAGCTCTGTGATTAATTCGGCCTTAGAAAAAAATAGCAATAAACAAGTGAGTACAATGTATGAAATGTTCTATTTTGATTGAATTGCATACAATACCCACGAGTCTACAGCCTATTTCCAGCCTATTTCAAGTCATTTGAACAATTTAAACGCAATCAGAGTCTGCAAGCATGAATTTTAACCGATTCAGAGTCTAGGCGATATTTTTCTCAAAGTCTACAGACTCTCAGAGTCTACAGACTCTCAGTGTCTACAGACTCGTCAGAGTCTAAAAACTAGACTCTGTCAAGATAAAGTACCAAACAAAATTTTGCAATAATAATTAATCACAGTGTGTTAAGACAGGGACTATAATTAAAGTACATACCTTGCTTTTTGTAATTATTGATCACTTACATATTTAACATACCTAATTCACCTACCAGTCTGAGAAAGGTAGACTCATCAAGTGGTTTTGTCAAAATGTCTGCAATCTGTCTGTCAGTTGTAACATAGTGAAGTGTCACAGTACCATTTTCAACATGTTCTCTAATAAAGTGATACCTGATATCAATGTGCTTTGTTCTGGAGTGTTGGACTGGATTCTCTGCAATTTTAATAGCACTGGTATTATCACAATACATAGGAATATTTGAGAATGTTAGTCCATAATCAAGTAAATGATTTCTCATCCACAGAATTTGAGCACAGCAACTTCCAGCTGCAATGTATTAAGCCTCAGCTGTTGAGGTTGATACAGTCTGTTGTTTCTTGCTAAACCAAGAAATTAATCTGTTGCCAAGAAACTGGCATTGTCCTTTTGTGTTTTTCCTGTCTACTTTGCATCCTGCATAGTCAGAATCTGAATAGCCAATTAGTGAAAAATCTGACTCCCTAGGATACCAAAGTCCAAGAGTTTGTGCCCCCTTTAGATATCTAAATTTTTTTTCACAGCTATTAAATGTGATTCTCTAGGGTCAGTTTGAAATCTAGCACATAGACAAGTTGCAAACATTATATCTGGTCTACTAGCAGTTAAATATAACAATGAGCCAATCATACCTCTGTAGCTAGTGTTGTCAACTTTCTTACTCTTTGGGTCAGAGTCTAGCTTAGTGGCTGTTGACATGGGAGTTTTAGCAGTTGCAGAATCTTCCATATAAAACTTCTTCAACAGTTTTTTTACATACTTTGTTTGATTGATGAAAATTCCATCATCATTCTGTTTGACTTGAAGCCCCAAAAAGAAGTTTAATTCTCCCATCATGCTCATTTCATAATTTGACTGCATTAGTTGACTAAACTTTTCACGGAGATTATCATTAGTAGATCCAAATATAATATCATCAACATAAATTTAGACAAGTAAAATATCACCTTTATATTTTCTAATAAAGGGAGTTTTGTCAATGGTACCTCTTGTGAATCCATTTTCAAGAAGAAATTTTGAAAGAGTTTCATACCATGCTCTAGGTGCTTGCTTCAATCCATATAGTGCCTTGTCTAACCTGTAAACATGATTAGGAAACTTTGGATCAACAAATCCTGGTGGTTGCTCCGCATAGACTTCTTCTTCCAATTCTCCATTTAAGAAGGCACTTTTAACATCCATCTTATATACCTTGAATTTTGAATGAGATGCAAAGGCAAGAAACATTCTAATAGCTTCCAATCTTGCTACTGGTGCAAAAGTTTCATCATAGTCAATTCCTTCTTCCTGTGAGTATCCTTTTGCAACTAGCCTTGCTTTGTTTCTGACTACAGTTCCATTCTCATCAAGTTTGTTTCTGTACACCCATTTTGCACCAACCACTGATCTATCTCTAGGTCTTGGTACAAGTTTCCACACTTTATTTCATTCAAATTCATTCAATTCTTCTTGCATTGCAATAATCCAATCAGGGTCTTGCAAGGCTTCCTCAATTTTCTTGGGTTCATTCTTTGAGAGGAAACAGCTATAAAGACATTCATTTTGAGTGGCTGTTCTTGTTTGTACCCCACTCCCAGGATCACCAATTATCAAGTCAGGAGTGTGATTCCTTGTCCATTTTCTAGCTGGTGGAAGATTGGTTCTTGAACTTGAAGCTCCCCCTAAGTCATTTGCATCTTTTGTATTTGAGTGAAATTCAAATGAAGAGGCTCCCCCTAAATTTCTTGACTCTGACAATGATTCAGAGTTGCTTGATCCAGGCCCTGATGAGTCAGACTCTGTCTGTCTAGACTCTGTCTGGGTAGACCCTGACCTGTTAGACTCTGAATTATTTGGAGTTGAATTTCTGGCTCCCCCTCAGAGTGTGCAGGTTCCTTTGTTTGTTCAGGAGTTATTTGAGGGTCTTCATCCTCTTCTTCTTCATTTATCTCAGAACTTTTTAGATTTTCAAATTCTAGTGTAGTAGATGAAGGGTTTCGGGCATGAAAACGCAGCGGAATTAACGTAAAAACAATAAAAAAATCGAAACCCGATCGCAGGATCCATGTAATCAAAGTATATTAATTCTCGTATAGAAATATAATGATTTCAAGTCAGATGATCATTACATCATTATCACAGTGAGATTTCTTATGACACTTATTAACATATAGAATCTCACGGCGGGTCTTTCCAGTGTCATGTATTGATACATACACTTATGTTCTTGACTTTAGTATCACCATACCTATGACCAATGAGATGTGGTCATCCGTCAACAAACATACTAGTCTTATTGCATTATTATTGTCCTTAAATAATAATACTTGACTAGGGAATTTTAGGAATAAAATACTATTCATATAATCTCATTTTTAAGTCACATACTTAAAGATATATATTACGTATTAATATTCCAAGGACATTTATTATCCTTTCAATTTATAATGCAGTAAATAAAGACATAATAAATAATAATTAAATAATCACATAAAACATAATCCTTAATTGTTTTCAATAAAACATTAAAAGTATTGTCTCTAGGACACCAATACAAACAATCTCCCACTTGTACTAGAGCCAATCTCTCATGTATCTAATACCCATGGAACTAGTATGACCTTCGTGCGTCTGCTGCCACAAAACCTTAGTCAGTGGGTCTGCATTATTCTTATTAGTATGCACTTTACATATATGTATATCTCCTTGATCATTAATCTCATTAATTAGGTGATATCTCCTGAGTACATCCCCAAACAATCTCCTTGGCTGCTTCATAAGCATCAATATACTCAGGCTCTATTGTAGAATCAACAACTGTCTCTGCTGTGAACCATTCCAGCATACAATATCTCCATTTAGACAAAACACAAATCCAGACTGAGAAATCGAATCATCCTTGTCTGTCTAGAAACTAGCGTCGGTGTAACCTTTTACAACCAGCTTATCTTCTCCTCCATATACCAAGAATTAATCTTTAGTCCTCTTCAAGTACTTAAGAATATTCTTGACTTCTGTCCAGTGACCTTCACCTGGATTAGAATAGTATCTACTCTGACTTAGGCCGATCATTCTTCTTGATCTATCTCTATAGATCTTGATACCTAAAATATAGGTCGCTTCACCTAAGTCTTTCATTGAGAAATTCTTATTCAACCAAGTCTTATCAGCCTGTAAAGAAGGAATGTCATTCCCTATTATTAATATATCATCAACATATAATACTAGGAATGCCACATTGCTCCCACTTACCTTCTTGTAAACACATGGTTCATCTTCATTTTGAATAAACCCAAACTCTTTGACAGTTTCATCAAAACGAATGTTCCATCTCCTTGAGGCTTGTTTCAATCCATAAATGGATCGACGCAGCTTACATACCTTTACAGCATACTTTAGATCAACAAAACCTTCAGGCTGTGTCATATACACATCCATATCTTCTTCAAGGCTCCCATTTAAGAAAGCGATTTTGACATCCATCTGTCAGATTTCATAATCATAGTAAACAGCTATAGCAAGCAAAATCCTGATGGACTTGACCATAGCCACTGGTGAAAAAGTCTCATCATAGTCAATACCATGAATTTGCTTGAAACCTTTTGCCACCAATCGTGCCTTATAGGTCTCTACATTACCATCTATGTCGGTCTTCTTCTTGAAAACCCACTTGCACCCTATAGGTTTTACCCCTTTAGGTGGATCAACCAAAGTCCATACTTGATTAGTATACATGGATTCCATCTCAGATTTCATAGCATCCAGCCATCTCTTGGATTCTGGAGTGTTCATAGCATCTTAGTAGGTGAGAGGCTCATCTTCATCGATAAGCATCACATCACCAACTTGAGTTAAGAGAAATCCATAATATCTCTCAGGCTCATGGCGAATCCTACTAGCCCTACGAATAACATTTGTTTCTTGAGCAGTGTTGTGGTCTTGTACATCCTGCTCAAGTTCCTCCATTGGTTCAATGTTATCTTGTGGGCCTCGAACTTCATCGAGATCTATTATCCTCCCACTATTTTTCTTCGAAAGCATTTCTCTTTCAAGAAAAACTGTAGTTCGAGCAACAAACACTTTGTTCGCGGAAGGATTATAGAATGAATAACCCTTTGTTTCAATTGGGTATCCCACAAAATTATATTTGTCTGATTTAGGTCCTAGCTTGTCAGAAGTTAAGCATTTCACAAACGCTTCACATCCTCATATTTTCATAAATGACATGCTATGACGATTCTTAGTCCATATCTCATATGGAGTCTTCTGAACCATTTTAGTAGGAACTCGGTTTAGTGTATAAGAAGCCGTCTCTAGGGCGTTGCCCCATAAACTAATTGGAAGATCTGCATGACTCATCATCGATCGTACCATGTCCAACAAAGTACGATTCCTCCTTTCAGAAACTCCATTCCATTGTGGTGTTCCGGGAGGAGTGAGTTGTGATACAATACCACACTCTTTTAATAAACTCTTAAATACATGGCTTAAGTATTCACCTCCACGATCAGATCGTAGAGTCTTAATACTTCCGCCAGTTTGCTTTTCTACTTCAGCTTTGTTTCTTTGAACTTTTTAAAAGAATCGGATTTGTTCTTCATAAGATACACATATCTACTGAAATTATCAGTAAACGTGATAAAGTAGTAAAAGCCACCTCTTGTCATAGTACGCATAGGACCACATACATCACTATGTATAAGTTCTAATCGTTCAGTGGCCCTTTCACCTTGTCCAGTAAAAGGAGATTTAGTCATTTTTCCAATGAGACAAGGTTCGCATGCTTCGTATGATTCAAAGTCAAACTTATCCAAGTATCCATCCTTATGTAACTTGGAAATGCGCTTCTCATTTATATGGCCTAAACGACAGTGCCAGAGGTATGTTTAATTTGAGTCATTTATTTTAAGACGTTTGTTATTCACATTATAGATAAGAGTGTCTAAATCAAAAACATATAAACTGTTAAATAAACGTGCAACCTCATAGGTAACATTATTCAAAGAAAAGGAACAACTATTATTCTGAATTAAAATGCAAAACCTTTCTTGTCTAAACAAGAAACCGAAATAATGTTTCTGCAAATTGCAGGCACGTAAAAACAGTTCTCAAGTTCTAAAATAAGCCCAGTGGGCAATGATAAATAATAAGTCCCTACAGCTAAAACAGCAACCTTTGCTCCATTGCCAACTCGTAGGTCGACCTCTCCTTTAGCCAAAGTCCTACTCCTTTGTAGTTCATGTACATTTATACAAATGTGAGAACCACATCCAGTATCCAATACCCATGATGTAGAAGTTGACAAATTGACCTCTATAACATAAATACCTGATTCAGAAGCTTGACTGGCCTTCTTCTTCTTCAGATCCTCCAAATAAGCATGACAGTTTCTCTTCCAATGACCTGGTTTACCATAGTAGTGACAATCACCCTTTGCAATAACACCCTTAGGCTTTAAAGCCTGTTTGGGATTAGCCTTTGGCTTGGGACCAGAAGCAGATCCAATCTTCTTCTTTCCCTTCCATTTACCTTTCCTATTAGCCTTACCTTTGTTATCTACCATCAACATGGCAGCAGGTTCAGCCTTTTCATGTTGGTTTCAGTAGTTCGTAACATGGCCAACAATTCAGTGGGTGTTTTGTCTATCTCATTCATATTGTAGTTCATAACAAAATGAGTATAGTTGTGGTTCAAAGATTGCAAGATTAAGTCAATCTGAGCTTCCAAACCAATCGGGAAACCCAAAGTATCAAGATACTCAATATAACCTATCATCTTCAGAACATGTGGTTGAACAGGTTCACGCTCTCCCTGTTTGCAAGCATACAGTGCTTTGCTCGTGTCGAACCTTTCTTGACAAGCTTGTCCCTCAAACATTCTTTGAAGGTGTTCAATCATCTCATAAGCATCCATATGCTCATGTTATTTTTGAAGCTCAACACTCATGGTTGCCAGCATGAGACATGCAATATCATTCACATCATCAATATGCTTCTGATAAGCATTTTGCTGAACGCGAGTTACATTCTCAACAGGAGGAGCAGGTGAAGGAATTTCAATGACATGGAGCTTACGCTCTTGCCTGAGGACAATCCTCAAATTCCTATACCAATCCAGGAAGTTAGTTCCTGTCAGCTTGTCCTTCTCAAGGGTTGTTCGTACGGAGAAAGTATTTGTATTGTTTGCCATTTAAATATCTACAATGTTTAAAATACATAAAATAAAAATTAGATTGTCTGAGTTATTTATTATGTTCAAATGATTATGATATATTCATAATATATCTCCCATTATTTTTATCAAATTAATAGCCTTACTATTAATTTGGAAAGTATATCCCATAATTCTTTCTAGTTAGCCAAGATCCATATTTCGTCATGTCCTAAGTCAACCACTGGAAGTCCTTAAAAAATGATTATTTAGGTAGACAACAGTTGTCAATTATGTCATATATAATTCTTGGATAGTTTGGTGAACAACGATTGATCTTATCTATCTAATAAACTTTTAACCAAACTCTATGCTTCTAAGTTCATAATGGTTGAATATAACCGTTTATTTTCACCTTATTATGACGACTCAGTTAAGTTAGACCCAATGATACAACGGCTGAATATAACCGTTTATATTCGTCGCATCTCACCACGATAGATAGGAGTCCCCTGCCACTGACAGTCTTTCCCCTAATCGATCTAGGATTCAATGAGTGTTCATTCATTGGAAAGCATCCGAGTAAAACTTAATATTTTGTTAAGGGGTTTAGAAAATTTACGACGATCATGATCACATCATGAAGAGATCCTCAATTTTTCCTTGAACCAAATATTTCAAATTGACATCTTAAAATGTTCATTTCCCAGGTAGATGGAGGATACCAGTGGTCACACTTAAAACCCATCAGCCTTACGAATACGCATATCCATTTTTGTCAGAAAATCCCAGTTATAGATATCAAAAATCCATATTTAATTCCGTGTTTTAAAATCCATATTTCATAAACACAAGAATCTCATGATCGTTTGTTAATTTTAAAATCTTGAATCGTTACAGATTTTATCTTTCTTAAGCAGACATGGCATGGTGTCGTATCTAATACATACATCATTCTAACACATACATATCTACACATGCATTCATATACATATATGTATTGTGCATAAATTAAACGTGTTTGGTTATGGCCCCATCCTATGTGATATTTCCAAGCTAATGGAATTATCAAGGTCAATCTATGGTGGTTTCAAATACTACACTATTACATGTCTTTATCTTCTTCATTGCTCCATCATCTGGATTGCCTCCTAGCTTCCTTGCTTCCAAGTCTCCATTGAACAATTACATTGAATAATAAATAAATCTATTCTAATGAAATTACAAGAAGAACTCGAGTTACATTCGAGATTAACAATTACAATGAATAAACGACATGCAAGTCGTATTTAGAAACCAAAACTATAAAACAAAACCACTATCCTATGGGTCTTTAGGCCATAACCATCCAACATGTTATCACATAACACATGTAATATATCTCAGATTATATAAACATATCATATAATCATATATAATAAATTTCAAAATTTCAGAAAATCAAATAAATTTTAGAAAATAATAAATCGCCGTTTCGGGGCCTGTAACGTCGTCAAACGGCTTAAAAACGCGAAGCTGACTATGTCAGTATTGCTCAGTGACATGATTCCAGTCAGAAAACACATATCGTTTGCAAAACTCGGACACTGGACACAGATTTCAAAAAATCTACCGAAGCCGTTTCAGAATTCGTATCGAATACGATTTCCATAACAAGAACAAACATGTATCATATACATACAGCAATACACACAATCATCCCATGATTATACAACACATGAATATCATATATTCAAAATCATATAAAACATATATATCAATATATAGTCATGGCATATCATATATATGTTTACATACATCGAAAAATTGTTAAACACATAACCAAATCATCCCATTATACACGTAGCTCTGATGCCATTGAAGGGTTTCGGGCATGAAAACGCAGCGGAATTAACGTAAAAACAATAAATAAAAAATCGAAACCCAATTACAGGATCCATGTATAACGTTGGATGATTATGGTGAAGAAGTCTATACCTTAATAAACCTTTCGTATGCTGTTTAATGGAAGTCCAGAAAGATGAATCACAGCAGTCCTTTGTTGCAAAGATTTGCTCTCTAAAGAAGTCCACACGAACGCCCGATCGTCCTACGATCACCGGAGTCGGTACTAGCCGAATTGTTTGCCTCTCTCTCTCTCTCTTTCTCTAGCCACTCTTGATGTTGAGCAGCTAGGATTTTTCTCTAAAACGAAATTTGATCATTAAACCCTAATACTATACATCATTATGTATATATAGGGGAGAGAGAGATTTTGGGCCTAACCCTAATCCATGTGGTTTCCAAAACCCATTATGACTTTGGGTTATTATTATTATTAAATCTGAATTCTAATATAATTAATCAAGTCCCACTTAATTAATTCAATAATTAAATTCGAATAATAATAATACTTATTAAATCCGAATTCTAATATAATTAATCAAGTCTCACTTAATTAATTCAATAATTAAATTCGAATAAACAATAATATATTTAAATTCGTAATTTAAATAAACCTCCGTTTTGACGTTCTTTGTGTGTGACCCTTTAGGTTATTATTACGTTGGCAATAATTTTATTATCTAATAATAAAATTATAAATAATGAGCGGCATCTAGTAATACATCATTGCTACCCAAGTAACAATAAAAATTGGTGATTCAATTAAACCTTTCGTGAATAATGTTCCATGTAATATAATCCCTTTAACCTTATATTATAGATTAAACTCGAGGCATGTATAGTGTCATCCTCTTCAACGTTTAATCTCGGTTTCCTTGATCAATGAGTAGACTATTTAAACAAATCAATATTTGAGCATGGCCATGCATTTCATAGTCTCACTCAATCAAGAGGCCAATAATATCACTCCTAGAATTGGAGGGTTAAATCCTATATCTATCATTCATATTCCTCATACGATTCATAGCATACCCAATGTACACCTTTATCATTACCCGGTTAAAGGTAACTTTGAGTGTAATCAAAGTATATTAATTCTCGTATAGAAATATAATGATTTCAAGTCAGAGGATCATTACATCATTATCACAGTGAGATTTCTTATGACACTTATTAACATGTAGAATCTCATGGCGGGTCTTTCCAGTGTCATGTATTGATACATACACTTATGTTCTTGACTTTAGTATCACCATACCTATGACCAATGAGATGTGGTCATCCGTCAACAAACATACTAGTCTTATTGCATTATTATTGTCCTTAAATAATAATACTTGACTAGGGAATTTTAGGAATAAAATACTATTCATATAATCTCATTTTTAAGTCACATACTTAAAGATATATATTACGTATTAATATTCCAAGGCATTTATTATCCTTTCAATTTATAATGCAGTAAATAAAGACATAATAAATAATAATTAAATAATCACATAAAACATAATCCTTAATTGTTTTCAATAAAACATTAAAAGTATTGTCTCTAGGACACCAATACTAACAGTAGACTCTGACTCATCCTGCAATGTTGTACACTTTTTATCATCAAATGCAACATGAATAGATTCTATAATAATTTTGGTTCTGAGATTAAACACTCTGAATGCTTTTATGTTCGATGCATATCCAAGAAAAATTGATTCATCTGCCTTGGCTTCAAATTTGCTTAGATTTTCAGGATGTACTTTCAATACATAACACTTGCATCCAATTATGTGAAAGTGTTTCACACTTGGCTTCTTGTCCTTTATCATTTCATAGGGAGTCTTTTCATGCATGTTTATTAAAGTGCAGTTTTGAGTGAAACATGCTGTATTGACTGCCTCAGCCCAAAAATATACTAGTAGCTTAGACTCTGCCAACATTGTTCTGGCAGCTTCTATGAGTGTCCTATTCTTTCTTTCCACAACTCCATTTTGTTGAGGAGTTCCTGGTGCAGAAAATTGTTGTGTAATTCCCTTTGATGCACAGTAGTCCTCCATGATTGAGTTCTTGAATTCAGTACCATTGTCACTTCTTAGAACTCTGACTGTTTTCTTTGAATTTCTTTCCAGAAAAGTGATATGGTCTTTTATGTCTTGTGGAGCTTCATCCTTTGAATGTAGAAAGAAAATCCATGTGAATCTTGTAAAATCATCTACAATAACAAGAGCATATTTCTTTTCGTTAATAGACACAACATTAACTGGACCAAATAAATCAAGGTGCAATAAATAAAATGGTTCAGAAATGGAGTTAATTGTCTTGCTCTTGAAGGATAATTTCCTTTGTTTTCCAAGTTGACATGCTTCACAAAGTCCATCTTGCACAAAATCAACATGTGGTAATCCTCTTACAAGATTCTGTTTAACCAACTTGTTGAGTGTTTTGAAATTGATGTGTGACAGTTTCTTGTGCCATTTCCAGCTTTCTTCAGTTGAGGCCTTTCTATATAGACATGTGACTTCACTGTGTATGCAATCCTCCAAGCTGGCTTCATAAATGTTACTAAATGTTACCATGTTTGTGTCCTTTGAAAACCAAAATGCATGGTTCTTTGTGAGTCACAAGACACTCTTTGTTGTCAAAGCCAGTATGGTAACCTTTATCTCCAAGTTGACTTATGCTTATCAAATTGTGCCTTAAGCCATCAACTAGAGCTACTTGATCAATGATGACATTCCCAAGTACAATCTTGCCATATCCCAGTGTTTGTCCTTTGTTGCCATCTCCAAAGGATACTTCTGGGTCAGCCATTTCCACAAAGTCTGTAAGCAGGGATTTCTTTCCAGTCATGTGTCCTGAGTATCCACTGTCCAGGATTAGGGTTACTTTCTTTACCCTGGTTCCCTGCATACATAAAGCAGCTAGTTAGATATTTTGAGGACCCAAACAGTTTTGGATCCTTTTCTACTAACTGTAGGAGAAACAGGCTTAACAATTTTCACCTTTGGTTTACCTGTCTCTTTTGTTGCTTTAGACTCTGGTGGAGTATTAATTGTGTCATACCAACTTTTATCAATAGAAGATTTTAGCTCATAAAAATTGTAATACAAATCATGATAGTCCCTACACATATAAATAGAATGAAATATGCTACCACAGTGATAACAAGGTTTCTGTGGTATGTAATGACTTTTCAGAGTCTGAGAAGGACTAGACTCTGATTTCATCTCAATTTTTGTTTTACAATCTATGGCTAAATGGTTGTGGTTGCCACATCTATAACACTTCTTTCTATGAGCATTAGGATCTTTTTGATAACTATTAGCCTTATTAATGCCTTCCTTACCATTCCTATTTCTCCTAGTTTTGGTGGACTCTGATAAGTTCTCTAGCCTTTCTTTCAACTTAGACTTAGACAAGTACCCTATGTTAATATTTTTCTTAGAGTTATTTTCTCCTGTTTCATCTGTCTTCTTGTCAACAATAGGGGAACTATTGACAAATGAGTTTGTGGTTTCAGATTTTTCTTTAGGGGTCACAAACTTAACAGGAACAAATGTACTTTTGTCTTTAGTCTTATTAAATTGGCTAGCTTCTTCATTGTTATCATTCTCAATAATAGGTCTTTTGTCTTGACTCTTGTCATAGCCCAGACCAACAGTTTGACACAAATTTTGATTATTGAGAATTTCTTGAACTTTTCTACCAGAGTCTGTCCAGACTCTAAACTTGAGTCTCTCTTCTTCTAGTTCTCTCTTAACATAGTCATAGGCTTTCAAGATTTCAGTGTAGTTATGACTATGTTTCTCAGAATCCTTTTTGTATTGTTCCATTAATATTAACTCAGACTCTAAATGATTATTCCTTTTAGTCAAGGTTGAATTTTCCTCTCTCAACCTTTCACTTTCACTAGTGAGAGACCTACATATTGTCATTATTTTATTAACCTCACTTTGCACAATTTCTATACCATCAGAGTCTAAATTAATTAAGGATTCAGGAGTAAAGATTGATACTTGAGTTTTAGAAGATGTGAGTTCTTTGGGAGATTGTGATTTTCTTGAGGAGGATGCCATCAAAGCTAGATTTTCATAATCAATTTCATCCTCTGAGCTTGAATCTACCCAATCCTTTCTTGTTGATAGAAGTGCTTTTCCTTTTCCTTGACTTTTTCACTTTCTGCATTCACTGGAAAAGTGCCCATAGTTGAAACATTTGACCTTTGCTTTGTCAAGTTTAATTCTAGTACTCTTGCTTTTCTCAACCTTCTCATCTTCCTTCTTGAATGATGGCCTCTTGCTAAATTTGTCAGTTCTTTTGTTGAATTTCATTCTTTTGAAATTTTTAGCAAACATAGCCATCATTTGACTTAGATCAATCTCTTCATCAGAATCAGAGTCTGTGTCAGTAGACTCTAACTCCACAACAGCTTTACCCTTCTTCCTTGAATCCTTGATTCTAGCTTCTGTGAGTAGTTCCTGTTGTTCTTTCTCAGACTCCATCAAGAGTGCCACAGATTTTGTCTTTACATACTTCTTATTCTTTCTCTGTTGCATCTCCAAATCATATGTCTTGATTCTGCCATACAATTCTTCTAGAGTTAGTTCATCCAAATCTCTAGCTTCCCTTATGGCTGTAGTCTTATTGTCCCACTCTTCAGGAAATGCTCTCAGAAACTTGGTGTTTGTGTCTTCAGAATCATAAACCTTACCAAGCATAGCCATCTCATTCAAGAGTTTTGTACACGTATCATACATCTCAGTGATAGATTCTCCAGATTTTGCCTCAAAGTATTCATACTCCTGAATTAGCAAAGATCTTGCATTCCTCTTGACAACTTTAGTACCTTGACAATGCACTTCAAGTTTTGTCCACATCTCCTTAGCAGTGGTGCATGATATAACATAGTTTGTAAGAACAGAATCCAAACTGTTAAAGAGAATGTTTTTGACTTTTACCTCCTTAAGGACATTCTCCTTGTCCTCTCTTGTCCATTCAGCCTTTGGTTTCTCAATGAAGTGTTCTTCAGTTACTTTACCTTCTTCATTGATTTGAGGCACAAGCTTTAAGGGCACATAGGGTCCTTCATGAATCCTTTCAAGACAGTCAGGGTCTGTTGCTTCCAGATGGTGCAGCATCTTAACCTTCCAGTGGGTGAACTCGTTTCTCTTAAGCATAGGAATCTTAGAATTGCCATCTTTGTTTCCAGACATCTTTGATCGATTTTAAAGGTTAGGCTCTGATACCAATTGTTTTCCCAGTTGCACAAGTAGAAGGGGGGGTTGAATACTTGTGTGTCTTTTCTGCCTGATTTTAAAATCAAATTAAGAATAAAACTCAAACACAAAGATATGAATAAGTACTGTTTGTATTATTGATTTGTAAATACAAAACTCTCCTAGGATGTACACAAACCCTAGCAGCTTCTCTGTGTTTATCACAGCAACTCTCTCTATCTCTATGCTCTCACAAGATATCACTCAAACAATTATGCTTCGACTTTCACTTTTACAATTAGGTTACATAGAGTTTATATATAGAGCTGTCTATCAACTAATAACAGAAAGATAAATTACAATAGGAATATAATTCCTAATTTTTAGTTGACAGTTCCCTTCTAGAATTCTCTTTCTTTCTCATAGCATATCTGCAATATATTTATCTTGATCTTCGAAGACTTTCCATTCCTGTGATCTTCTTCCAAATTTAACATCAACTGTATAGACTTTGAACACCTTCAGACTCTGGTCATATGTAGACTCTGATAGATCATAGACTCTGATAGTCTATAGACTTTGATCACCTTCCAGACTCTGGTTTCACTTTCTACAGAAATTCTTCTAAGTACAAGTAACATGAATGTTGACTATCTAGACTCTGATTATACATTTCAGAGACTAGAAAGACTTATTACAGATAAACTAATCTAGACCCTGTTCTAGTATTTTGTACATCATCAAATGAATATATTCATAACAGACTCTTCTAGCATCAATGCTGCTCTCCAAGTGGAACCTGAAGAAGGCTCAGTTTTTCAAGTGCCTGCAAGTGACTCATAACTTGCTAAGTTTTTCAAGATGATTGGATATTCAGGACCCAAGACAAGCCCAGACTCTAAGGAATGGTATCCATCTAGAGGAATGGACATAAAGTATTTTAATAAAGACTTGAACATGATCATGGATGTTGTTAATAGGGCTATGTCTAGCAAGACTAGCGGTTGGAATGAAGTACCAGCCTACATCAGGAAGATTGTGCACTCTTGGTGCATAATTACAGATTTGATGTTGGAAAGCTCTTGATGTCCTTTTTCAAACTAGTTCTTGGCAAGAAGGAAACTAGAAAATCAGTAATTTACTATCATATATTCTTTATGCTTATCATTAACTCTGTTGTAGGAATAATTAATTTAGATAGTATTCAATGCATGGAGTCCCCAACACTATAGAAAAATACTCATTCTATGTTAGCTAGTAAAACACTTAACACTGAATTGAGTTTGTTTATCACTGACTTTATGTTTTCAACAATAAATGATTTGAAGTTAAAAATTATTGGGGACTACAATGTATTCTCATTGAGTGATGAGAATGGTGTTGACCTCACCATTCCTAACCCACATTCCAAACCATTTGAAGGAGTCTGGCCTTCAAGAGTCTCTAAATCTATTAGCTAGGGGTCTGGTTCCTCTCAAAAGGACCAGGCTCCTAAAAGGAGGAGAATCACCAACCCTAGATTAAAAATCATTTCACAGATAGGTGGTGAAACTGCACAAGATGCAGCAAATAATGGTGGTAGTCAATTCACAGAACCCACAGAGGGCCCTAGTGAGCCTATGAGGAAGAAGGCAAGGGCACAAACCTCTGTTAGCCAGGGTGTGTCCTCTCAAAAGGACACATCAATTACAAGGGATCAAAACACATCTCTAGATGTCTCCTCTCAACAGGAGACATCTATTGAAATTGGCTAGTCTCCCATGACAACTTGTATAGAGTCTGCACAGCAGGTTGAACACACTCAACTTAAGCCCCCACTTAAAGATATACACACAATACGGCTAGAAAATGTGAAACACAGCTCATTCAATTATGGTGCATCACATTTTGTCCCAATTGAAGAACAAAATGTTGATGCACTATTCCAACAATTGGATGAGACCGATCATAGCAATCCACAAGAACCTTCCACTCAAAGGGTGGAAGAGATTGTTGTCACAGCCTCTGTAGCTGTTAATGACAAAGTTGCTGTCAACCCTCATGATAGTAACTTTTCAACATATGCTGCCAAAGATGCTGTCAACATTCACATTCTAGATAATAACTCTCCAATTGCTGCAACTTCTCAGCATGATGATGATGACTCTACTCTTATTTTCACTCTAATCAAGGTACAATATAAACCTTTTGTGCAAGACGTACATGTTCAGTCTCTTGCACCTAGGATGAGTGAGGGTGTGAAAAGAAAAAGAGAGATAAAAGAAAAAAGAGTTGAGCATAAAAAATGAGGGGCTGGGAAAATCCCAGGCAAAAAGAGAGGGCCTTGAGCAAGGCCAAATAAAAAAAGAAAATCATGGGAGCCCAAATATATAAGGCAATAGGCCTTGAGAGTGAGTTGGTGAGGGGTGAGGAGATCACTCAGAAAAAACAGAGAGTGTGAGCACCCCCACAATCTCAAAATCCTCAAAACAAGCTGATGAAAGGTTGAAATTCCTTTCTCACAAAGTCACTAAATTGTCAAAGAACCTGGATACAGTTGGCAGAAACAAGGTGAAGCTTATTAACAAATGTCAGATTTGGAAAATATGATGAATGAGGGCTTCAAGGTTGTCTTTGAAAAATTAGAAGAGTTCAATTCCAAGCTTGCAGCTGCTACCTCAACTAAGGGGGAGAAAAGTGGAGGTGATGAATTGTTTGTTGGTGAAGCTGAAAAGGAGAAGGAGAAAACACAAGCTGCATCTCAGAGGGAGGGTCAACTAGCATTACTATCTAGTGTGGCTGCTGCGATTGCTATAGAGCTTGGTAGGGATAAGGTGAACAAGAAGGAGGATGTTGAAAGGCCTAAGGAGAAAGGTATTGTGATAAAAGAAGGTGGAGTGAAAAAGGCTTCTGTGGTCCATGGAGCTGGCAAAGGAAAGGAAAAACTCTTTAAGGATGAAAGTGATGATCTGATCATAGAAGAGAGAGTAGATTTTGATGATGAACAAGCTTCTATTATTATGATTGATGAAAATGAAAATAGCAAAGTTTTTGAAGATGCTAAATTCAATAAAAGGATCAATGATCTGAGAGCCTCATCTAATAGAGATCCCAAGAAATTTTCCGATTCAATGAGATAATCAACAGTAGGAGCAGCTGTAATGGTGTCAAATAACAAGTGGGTAATCTCTGTCAGAACTGAAAGAGATCTCAGTTGGTGTGTGAGCATGGCATATTTGAGCAGACAAGAAATCTCAGTGATAGAAGCCATCAAACTTAAAATCAAGACAGACAAGTCATGGCTAAATGAAAATCTAAAGAGGACACTCCAGAAGTTGATAATTGAAAAATTAACAGAAATAACTCGTAATCCTTTGGGCATAAAATTCAGCAGCACTATAGATGGTAAATACAGGTTTATGTATCTTGAAACGGTGAGTATGTGCAGACCAAGGTCTGTAAAAGAAGCCTTTGACTACTTCAAGAAAATTCCTATAAATGAAGAAAGAATTGAAGTATTAAGGGTGTTGGATGAAAAATTAGGGAGGCTAAAAGAGTTGAAGACAAAGAAGAATATGAAGAAAACTCAGGCAAGAAAAGATGGAGATAATGATGATGAAAAGCCTGATGATGGTGTAGGTAGTTCCAAGTCCAAGTCCAACTACAACGATGATGGTGATGCAGGGACCTTTGGAACTGGGAATAAGGATGAAGATGATGATAAAGAGTATAAGGATGGAATTGAAGGGAAGGTTCTGAAATAAGTAGTACCTGGTTTTGAAGATGATAAGAAAGATGTTGTCAGGAGTGATAAGGGTGAATATACTGTCAAATAATCAAAACCTGTTGTCATGGAACATGCTGTCAAGCCTGTATTGACAATAATTCAAAGTCACTATTAAAAGAAGTTAGGGCAGAGTTACTGTCAAGGAAAATTTCTATATCCAAGAAACACTAGAAGGCAAGGGCTGAAAGACCTAAGCCTCATTCAAGCAAGAAGCTTAACAGAAAGATTTAGAAGCTAGTTACTGAGATAATGCATGTAGAATGTTTTGATGTTAGGAGACCCACCATCAACAACATGGCTGAGTCAATGGCAGAATTAATTACTAAATTTGTTGCTGAATGGACTGAGTTAAACTTCTTGAGCAGAATAAATGTCTTCTATGCCACTAGTGAAGTTGAAGCCTTGGGACATGAGTTGAAGGAAGCCAATTACTTTATGGTGAAAAGGATTCTTCAAATCACAAAGGGTCTTGATATTGGAACTCAAGTGTTCAAGGGTATATTGATTAGAAAATTCTTGGAATTAATGAAAACATTCAAGATTCATCCTTTGTACTCAAATGATGCTGAAGAGCCTGAAATAGTGGTATACTCAGATGGAGTCATGTTTAAAAATGAAGATAGAGTCAAGGAATTCTGGAGTATATATTCTTTGCAGGATAAAAACACTGAACTTCTAGTTAAGCTAGTGGAGCAACTTCAACAACTTTCATATCCTGAAGAGCAATGATTTATTCCCAAACTTCAAAGGATCATCTCAACAAAGCAACAACAGGAGTATGAGAAGAAAGTGGAGTATGAGAAGACTCAACAATGTCTCTTAAGAAATCCTGAAAGAATAGTCTTCTATAACTCTGGTACATCTGCTGAGGAAATTACATTTGAAGATTTGAAAATTTTGGCTGAGAAGGATCCTAATATAATCAAGTTGATCAAGAGACAACTCTTAAATGTCACTAACTTTGAGATATTTCATCTAAAGAATAAAGCACCGGATATCTGTGAATCTAAGAAGAAAGAAGAAAGGGAGAAAAGAAGAAAGTTTGAAAGTGAGGTTGAAGCTGCTAAAAAGAAGGTGGAGAAAATTACTAAGAGGATAAAGGAGGCTGAGATTGACATAAAGCATGCAATGTAAATGATCAATTTTCAAGAAGAGCTACTTATGTGTCTCCAGTCCTTTTTGGGCCCCTGAGAGTTATTATTGATAGCATTGAAGTGGAGGCAGCCAATTTCAGGGTGCTCAATAATGAGAATTTAAGAAGGATTTTTAGACTCACTGCAGGTTCATCTCTAGAAGTTGAAAGAGACATAAGCAAAATTGTCTGGGAGATTATTGTGTCTAGAAAAGAAGAAGATGAAACCATTGATAAACTTAGAGTGAAGCAGGTTTTCTCTTCTACAAAAGACAGATTTGTCAAGGACATGTTTGGGATGAAATATCTATGTATCTCCAAAGGACCATCTGAGAACTACTACAACTACAGAGACTTGAAGGATCTTTCTTACAAAATGGTGAAGTTAGTCTTCGACTGTGTTTCTGAGCATGCCAAGACAGATGAAGAAAAACAGGCACTAAAAGTTCTTGAAGGTTTGTATGGAAGGATTACTGCTGAAAAGAAGTGAAATTGAAGCTCAAGCTGAAGTTGAAGATTTTCTCAGTCTAGAGGAGCCTAGTTTGAGACAGAATTGTACTTGTAATTTTTATTGAATATTTCCTTGTACAAACACTTCATTTTTTTTATTAGTTGAGTTAGCATCTACAATTTACTTTGAATTTGTCTCTTTTTTTCATAAAAACAATTTGGGGGAGATTGTTAGGGATTGTGATGTTAACATTATAATCAACCATAAGATACTTAGATTAATTAGAATTTAGCTAAGTAAAACATACTGTCATATGTATATCGATAGTATATTTAGTTATCACGTGGAACAGTATGTATAAAAAGCCAAGTAGGTCACAGTAAGTATCAATAGTTACTGTCTTGTAAAAATGTAATAAATGATCTATGAAGTAGAAGTTCACAAAGTGTTCATGCACAATATGGATCAAATCATTGACAATAACATTCTGCAAACTGAAGCCTACGATAGCATATTCAAGTGACAACATATTTGGAACAGACGACAACAACTATTCACTTGACAGTAAATTTGGCGGAGATTAAAGAATCAAGACAACAAATATTACTAACAGCAACTATTACTTTGACAATAAACTTGGCAGAGATTGAAGAATCGAAGACAACAAGTTTTACTGACAGCAACTTTGGCGGGGTTAGTTGACAGTAACTTTGGACGATAGCATGTTTTAGAAGACTATCAAGCTTGACAGTAATTATGCGGAGTCAGAGATACTGTCACCAAAGAGAAGCTAAAGGTTGACAGTAACCTTTTAGTGAAGCTGACAGTCTATTTCAAGTAGCAGACTAGGTAGTGAAAATTCAAATATTAATCTTGACAATTCTATTTAGTCTGTCAAGTCTACTACTGCAACTTGGGAAAAGGCAAACAAAAAGATAAAGCATGCTCAAGGAGTCAAGGATATCTGTACATCTCATAACAGATTTATCTACAAATGGAATGAAGGCAAATTTGAATAGAAAAAATGAAGTTTCTATTTCGAGCTTTGTCCTAGGAACAAGGGAAAGTACTCTTGTAAGTGAGATATGTGTTTCAGTATAAATACATATATCTCACAAACACTTTCCCTAAGAAAGCCTAACAAGAGATAACACAACTGAGCTTAACTTTTCTCAAGCATAGAAACACTAGCAAGTTCTTTGTTATTGTATCTATTGAAACTGGAAAAAAAAATCAGTCAATTGTAGCAAACAAAAATTAATAAAATTAATTTTTGAAGTTAAACACATTTCTTCATTTACTTACTGTTGTTTGCATTTAGTACTTGATATTATTACTTCTTGTTTTGTTGTTAGCAAGATAAGTGACAAATTGTCGAGTTACATTCAACCCCCCGTTCTGCAACTCTCATACTGTATAACAGGTTTTGTCCATTCAAAACCCAAAAATTAGGAATGATACTTCATCTTCATACCACCTTAAACCGATTTCTGATTCCAACCCGATACCCCACCCTGAACCAAACGACCCCTAAAGGTATTACTATAACAAATGTATGGGAATCCTCTGTGGCTTCGATATATCTTTACCCAATGTGGTTATGTATGAATTACATCCAGACATCTAACCAAAGAAATTATTGTTACATACATTGTATAATTCTACAATATATTTAGTCTTATAGATCTTTACACGTTCATCGACTTATTTGTTTTTATCTTTTTTGTTTTGTTGTCTCTCATATTTACTTGCACAGAATATTAATTGTTAATGAAAGATGAATAGAAACATGAAAATTGTTTGCGAATGAAAGCAAAATTTTGGTGAACAGTGCTTACAGTTTTGTAACACATTTCTCATGAGGGGTTATCTTTTCTAATATGAAAGTGTTATTGTCTTTCAATAAAATATATTTCTTATGGTAGTCGTAATTTAAGTTACGGACCATTAGATGATAAGTTTTTATGTATGAAAAAACCTCGCACAAGCCCTAAATCTTTGGGAATATGTACTTCAAGTTATGTATCGATGAAATGTTCATTAGAAGAAAGGTTAACATATCATCCAACACGAAATTGCTCTACAATGAAGTAAAATCAAACCTCTGACATTTTATAAACAATATTTTGGGCTTCCACATGTGAACTATATTTGTAAATAAATCAGAAAATGTTCAAAGAATCAAATAAACTTTATTATCATTAAACGTTATGGTACAGAAAATACAATCATGTCGATGAGATTTCGATTCGAAGATGTCATCACATCAAGTTGCCCAAGATGATGGCCATAAACAAGAGGAGTGTCAGAATCTTTATCGTATTGAAACTGTTTACTGAAGCAGCAGAAATATTATGGGCACCAACAGATAACACCTTTCCAGACTGTTCATCTTTCACTTTGATGCTTGAAGAACCTGATAACACCACGAAATATAGTTTTGGAATTACTAAATATTCTCGGGCATTGTTCATAGGAAATTTCGCTAATAGCTGTAATATAATAGATGATACGCCTGGATATACTTTTTGTTATAAACTTTATAATCTTTTTTAGATTAAGTTGCAAAAAAAAGCCATAATGAAAAGAAGAATAAAATAACTAGCAATAATTACTCGTGGAAATAATTATTACCAAAATGTTGAATAACTTGCATAATACGATTGTAAATATCTACTTTGGTTGACGGCATAACGAGAAATTTAGCAACCAATGTTCTTGACTTATTAACGTGGTCAAGAACTTTGGGGCAATGCAGTAAGAAAATGCAGCAATATATTTGACAAAAGTGTACAAGGAATGGTTGCAGTCTCAAGGAATTTTAATAATAATAAATCAAAAGCAAAAAGATAAAAGATAAAAGACAATTTTTCCAGAAGACATTAAACAATCGCAGTAGTCTAAAGCATTATTAGATGTTTAAATTACATTCTACACCATTTTACAAAAGATAAAGAGGAAAGGAAAACAGCATGATGTACTTACAGTTGTAATCAGTCCATCCAATGGACTGATTTTCAAGGTCATACACAACAAGTTTATTTGATAGTGCAACATCTGCAATTGAAATGTAAAGTAAAAATTTAAAAATACTGAAAAAACATTATTAGCTCGCAATTGTAGGAGATGGGAAATAGGTACCCAAAAAATTTAATAAGTTTTTACAAAATTGGAAGATAGAGCTCATAATTTGAGGTAACCCATAAAAAAAACATGGTTTGGAGATAATTTCATCACAAAAATGCATGCAAAATATATGGATATAATATGAAACTGTTATCTTAAGTTCGTTCAAGATAAATCTTTTCCAAAAAGAGCCAAGTCACTTGTACATTTTTTAAGCCCAGCTTGAAGAAAGTGCAGGTAATCCTCAATTTATTCAAACTACGTGGCTCTTTTTAATCAACTAGAAACATTTGCAGAACTCAGGTATCCAAAAACTCAATGGCAACGAAACAAGTAATGTGAGGTTACCTCCTAAGAGAGTTAATTCCTTGCCATCCTTGGTCTGAAGGCCACTGTTCATCAAACCAAAACACTGATCATCCTGCAAAATTTATGACATTGCATGATTAGTTATGGGATAAAACAGATCTTAATTATTTTATATCCCAAAAATAGAAATATAATAACTACAACAATGATCTAGGCATAGCACAAAATATGAAGCCAGAGCAGATAATATGCCTAACTATAGTACATAGCAACTTAATAGGAAAGTCCTAAACACTGAACTAAACCTCCCCTAGATACTATAGAACAAAAATGCCACCCACTGAAATATAAATATACACACACACATTATAATTTTAGTCATGTTCACTCGTGCTAAAATAAGCTCTATTATTATGTTCTTCATTCTATGTCGTAAGTCCATTTTGAAATTGATAGTATTAGCTTTGGACCTAGCTAGGTGATTTCCACTTGATTCGCTCAAGCGTGATGGTATTTTAGGCCTTTCTACTCATGGTATCGAGCTTAAACTGATTTTACCTTGATCATATCAGAATCAAGAATCACATCAAAACATTTTCTTCTCCTAACAAAGGTTAACGGCGCTAGCTCAAAGTGTTCATGATCTGATTTACCTTCCAACAACAAAGCTAGATATCTCATTGACCATAGACATTGAGACAAGTGAGAATAGCTCCCAATAACTTGTTCTCCACACCACAAATATTTGGAACAGCACCTTGACGTACCTCAGAAAATTTATGCATAAAAGACAACAGACAAAACAACATCTTAATAAAATAGGAACCACTTTTATTTTCAGATGTAAGTAGGAACACAGAATTAAATCGAATAACAAAGCAATGATCTGTCGAAACACAACCAACGAAGGCAGCACAAAGCATTGCAAGGAAATTCATTGTTCCCAAACAAACCTAACTTACAACGATTCTCAGTCGTTCAATTTAAGCCAAAGTTTGTGCACATGGAAACAGAGGTGGAATCCCTGCACCTCGTTCACCTTGTTCATTGTTTCCTCCTGATGTAGGACTACAGCTGTAGACTAATCGAACCGGACCGAACTCGAATTGTTTCTTATCAAACTTGAACAATTTCTTACTTAATCGAACAATGTTCAATAATATCATTGAACATATTTTCTTTTCCGAACTCAAGTTCAATAACATATCGAACCGAGCTTATCGAGTTTAAACAGAGTCGAACTCGGACATTTATCAAACAATTCAATATTTTTACACCTTTATTCATTAACAAACCGAACAATATTTGATAACGTTATTGAACATATTTCCTCGTCCAAATTCGAGTTTGAAAACATATCGAACAGATTTTATTGAGTTCAAACTGAGTGAACTCGAACGAACTTATCAAACAGTTTGGTTCATTTAAAGTGACTAGGACAAGATATGTATATGAGATAAACACCTTTTCATACGCCAAGTCCGTAAAAATCACAAAAATCACAAGTAAATCAAACAGCTTTACATTTCATATCTGAATAATAATGAAGATTATGAAGGTATATACATTCCAAAAGGTGGAAAAGTAGATCATAAAAAAAACAAAAATAAAATTAATCCTAATAACTATCTACTACCATAGTTTTTTTATAATATTCCTAATAATCTATAATCCTAAGATGATCAAACTCCCTGAACAATAAAACAAATATATCACTAAATAATAAGAGAAAATGAATACTATTACATTTCTAATTCCTTGTTCCGCATCACCTCAGAAGGGAAGGAATCTCAATAGACAGCAGAATGATGCAGACTGGAACATATTAAGAAAGATAAAACTAATAAGATATTTTATATTATATATGCATAAATTACTTATATAACTGAATTTATCTTCAAGTTACAAATATACTTATTATATCTTTTGTTTAAAGTATATTAATAAACACTAATATTTTTATTTAACTGGCAGATTAGAGTACCTAAAACTGGGGTATATATTCAATATAAACTTGTACAGTCCCACACCGGAATTCAAACATTAAAATATTAATCTGAATATCATTGATCAAGCACCTAATAACAAATTTTGAATCTGGATTAATAATATTAGGAAAGTGTCTACATACATCTAACCTATTTCATTATTCCACATCTCCCAATTACTAACACAACTGAAGTAACCAATTTCATGATTTCACTTGTGCCTATTACTGGGGCTAGGGGGCATGAAAACTAATGTTATTACTATATTTGATGCAAATTATATAAACTTCTGGTACAACTCCAGATATCACATGCTTAAATAAATAACGATCAAATGCTTTTAGAAGTTAAAGATATAATGATTTTATCGAATCAAGAAACTGCAAACAGATGTTGCAATGCTTGTGACTGAAATACTTACATTAACAGCAAAAAAATAATCATGAGGATAAACTGACAAAGAAACTGAATCTTCAAAATGAAAGGTGACAACTGGAAAGCCATCATCAACACTGCAACATAGCATCAAAGCAGAGAGAATCCAGGTAATGTTATTGAAGGGGATAAGAAAACAGTGAAAACAAACATGACATACAATGTAATTAAAGTCTGATTGCTGTACTCAATATATATCATATATTATCACAGAGACAACCCTTAGCTCAATGTTTTTGTTTCTTTCTCGTCTATTTTAATCTCATAAAGCATAGCTAGAAAATCAGTGACCTACTTCAATTAACACTGAACCTATTTTGCTGCTTTTGATTCAACTAAAACTGCTAGTATTAATCACAAATCATTATTGAGGGAGGGATTCCCACTTCTCAACTTATTGACAGTGCTCTTTAAAGAAATTGTATTGCATGCTAAGTGTCACTCCTCTTCAGTAAATAACTGGGATACAACCTCCACGAGAACCATCAAATAGCACCACTAATCTGCTGCTAAATGTGCACAAGTTGTTTTTTTCCAATTAATTTTTACGATGATAAACCCATTTAACACTTAACAAACAAGGTGATATATATATATATAGGATACTATCCAACAATGGCTGGGGAACAGGTCCCATCTATATAGAGGCAAGAACATGAACCTTTTGAGAGTATAAACTATTATTACCAAGCAAGCAAACACCCATCACCTCCCACAATTTTTACTCACATCCCAACAAACATTGATTATTCTGCTCTTATATACTCAAGATTAGCTGAAAGAAGATAATATTAACATCTCTGCTAAGCTACTTGTAACTGAAGCATATAATAAGCATTGCATAATATTACGTACACATAAAAAATGCAATGACCGATATTCTTATTTTATTAACTCTTATAGGTTGCATGTGAGATAAAAGATAGTCTTCAGTAAGATATCTTACTTTCCTTTGTATGGAAAGCACGTAAATTGCTCCTCTAGTGTATGAAGTTTCACATCGGGTTGCCGAGCCATAATCTATTTTAAGACGAGGGAAAAATTAATATGCAGAAAAAAATAACGGCATAAAAATATCTTAAAAACACTAGAAGGAACTTGAAACATATTGTAGACCTTTTTCATTACTGGCCTCAAAACTTCATCAGGGAGATAAGCCAGTGTTGTACCACTATCAATTATTGTGCCTCTATTATCACCAGCATCAAATATATCTGTTGGAAGTTCTAGAATATCACCACCCACCTCAACTGCCTTCATAATAACATTATAATGTGGCCTAAGATAGTGATAAAACTATAATTAAAACAATGTTTTAAGACATAATTGAGTAATGCCATCATAACTTAAATTCATTATAATATCCGTAATCATAGAAGGAATCGGTGACCGAAAATTCTTAAAATAGTAACCCTAGAAATATAGTAGATAGAGGATGCACATTGATGACCAAATGTCAAATTAGCCATTCAGTTCATTTTAATGAAAATTAAAAATTTCAGACGCGAACTCTCAGACAGATAGGAAAAGAAAGTCATAATATCTACCATAAAGTATTCTAATACCAGGGATATCTCTAATCTTTTTCATTCATATTGGAATTGAGTAGGAATGAAGGTGAAGAATGAAAGTAGGATGGATTCGGCATGTGTACGAAAAGATGCGCATGATAAGTACATGTGTGTATATGTCATCTGCGTATGGAAAAGATTCAGTCAAACAGACCCCATTTACGAACTATATTAAGCTTGTGTCTTTCACCTTGGGGCGTTCCCATTTTACAACTTTTGCAAGCACAACATACTCTCCAAAGTCAACTATAAAACCAATTTTGCCTCTCAGTTCCTTTCTTAATTCTGTCACAATACTTTCTTACTATTCTTGAGGAATATAATTATTTAAGATTACTCAACAGCTTGAGCATGACAAGCTAGTGTTAACTTAATTTTTATGCAGAGAAGCTGTAGGTAGGAGCATTAACTACAAGGATATTCATTTGTACCACTGATTTCTAAAAGTGCCTTCACCCCAGTAACACAAACATAAGTCACCCTATAAATATATAAGTATATAACCCAGGACGTATGAGCCATATTTTATTTTCAACAATGTAACCAACACCAAATGAATTACGTTTCAATCTCTATATAATTTAGTGCAAATTGGAAAGCCGTCATTCTTGCAATATTTAGATAATACAAAATAGTTCAAATGACATACATATCTGGCACCAAAGGTGTTGAAGAATATTTTGGCTGTACTACTTCTCCAATAGCAAATATACCACCGCCATTTTTGCCATCCAAGCAATGAGAAAACACCTTTTTCACCTTGTTAGCTGAAGCGAGCTGTGATATTATGGATGAGTTTGATTGTCCAAATCCAATTATTCCATCAACTGACTCATCAGATGAACCTAGCTCCCCAGACTGTCTAGCTCCACACCTACATCGGTTCCAAAAACATATAAACATGTCATTATCATTGATGAATGACTTCCACCATGAAGATAAATGATACCTCAATCAAAATCTGCACCCATCACCTCTCAAACCGATAGTTACATACAGACCACAAATATATGCATTAAAGGAATGGAACTCATATATAGTTATAGCAAAACTGATGTCAGACACATGAGTATTGTGTCTCTGTCCATTAGTACTAACACTAGAGAGCCAGAGCAAAAACTCACCCAAAAGTCACAGTCCCATTCAGGACTGTAGATTGAAAATCTCCGGATGCACGATTAAAATGTATACTGTCTTTGACAAAGAAGCCTGCAGTTGAGCTTCCATCCCCATACGTAATAGAATATTCGCAAAGCTTTCCAACCGAGCAATCAGCAAATGGGGCATTAAATACAGTAGTACAAAATTCTTGTTCGCAAGTGACAGATGTTCCGGTTGAGGAACCCTTTGGGTCATAAGTAGCCAATTTTATCTGTTGTATAATAGCAGAAAATTATGTAATGTTCTCTGGAATACCTCTGACTAACAATCCCCTACAACTATGTGTCCTGAAATTATAACATAATGTTTAATACTTTGGTAAAGTTTTGGAAGAAAGATGCATACACCAAGCTTGGTATTCTTGGGACAGTTGTTGCAACCAGCGCAATTTACCCACAGAATGTCACTTCCTGTGTCAACCTGGAGGTGATAGTCTTTCGAAGGAGTTCCGATCCCAATCTTTGTATAAAAGAGCCTACATAGAAAACGCGTCAGTTATATGTGTAGAGCTACTTAAGGTGCAGAGCTGCTGAACCATTAACACACGAAATTCCCCAGCAAATTCTAAAAGGGAATATTAAATTCTAATTCTTGTTATTTTTAAGTTTGAAAAAAAGCTAAACTTCGACTTTAAAACTTAGTTACCAAAAAAACCAAATCACAAATCAAACTTGTTCAAATTATAAAAATTCAGCCTTTATCAAACTATTCTCGAAACCTATTCTATAAAAATCATAACACTTAGATACAAAAAACCATTAACAAGTAACCAGAAAGGAACAAATACCAGACAAACATAATAAAAACTACAACAAGTACACCGGTACGAATCAAAACCTGTCAGTACTAAACGAATCACATACCATCAAATCTAAAACACCATTTCAAAAATTAAAAACTCACAAATCATACCCTAACAAAATACATAAATTGATACACAAAGAACAGAGAACTCTAGTCAAGTAATAACATTTTTAAACATATATCATATATGAGATAAGGAGTTATAGGAACAAACGATGAATCACCAGCCCGGCCTTTGCCACCAAGAGGAAGATCTAAAGCAGCAAGCATTCTAGCATGTCTATTATAATCATGAGCTCTCAAACTACTTAAAGATCTTCCCCCACGCGCACCAAACTTATGCGTTACCTCAAACGCCACATTCCCATTACTCAACCCAAACTCACACACTATCACCAACCCCAATACCAATATCACCTTCTTTCCCAGATCCATCTTCAGTTTCAAATAATTCTATACATACATATATATAAATAAATATATGGGTGTGTATGTATACAATTATTAAAGATATATGGATTGAGAAACAAGGGTTGATTAATTTATGGGGCTGTGTGTGTGTGTGTTTTTATGAAATTGGGTGCTTAGATTAGCTTAGATTGTATTGGTGTGAAAAGGGGTTGGATGGTGGTGTGGGTCAATTTTGGGAGATGAACACAGAGTTGAAACAGAACAAAGATGATGAATTTAACGGCAAAACAGACAGGTGCTGAGCAACGACCGATATAGACCCTGTTTATATATAGAATAGATATGTACTTGCAATGTCACGCGTAAACAAATTTATGTTAAAACCATGTTTGTACGCCAGTGGCGGTATATTCTTTTTACTTCGTGTTCAGATTTGCAGTTGAAAGGTTTTGTTACGGTCGAAAAATTAGTGAACTTGTTATCTTAAATTTTTTTATTTCTTTAAAAATTTATATAAATTTTAGTTTGAGATGATGAGGCTATTGCTTCAAGGAGGGATATTTTATATAGAGTTTAAAACATGTCCCTTTTTTAATCCGGACCACAAGATCTAAGATAATTCAATAGCTAATATTACTTTAAAATTAAAATAAAAAAATAAAAAAAAACCTTAGTGATCACGCATTTGCATTACAGTGATACTGTTACCCTCGCTCCGCTCATCTCTCTCGTACACATCTCCCTCGATGATTTTTGCTTCTCTCTCGGCGAGATCTCCATCATCTCTCTTGTCATTTTTTTCTCTCTCTCCAAGCTGCTCTCTTTGTTGACTATGGCATCGTTCGCGAATCAACTTCAACCGCATGCTCATGCTACTCATATACTTACGCTCTCATCTTCGATTCGTGTCTATTCTTCAAATTTTGTTATTGTATCTTTGATTTTATTATGAAGATATTTCTAATTAAAGTTGTAATTAGTTGTTACTTTGTTTTTGTAGTGTTTTTTTATTGAGATTTTTCTTATTACAATTATTGTAGAAAATAATATATTGTAATATAGAATCTATTAATATGTCATCAAAAACCGGAAAATTATATACCTGAATCTCATAATACAAAATTTAGATTCTGTTATAGAATCTCTTTACAAAAACATTATATATCGATTATAAGATTCTATAATAGAATTATTGTTATTTCGTATTTGCAGTGTTTCATTTGTATTGAAATTATTCTTATTACAATTGTTGTTGAAAATAATAGATTGTAATATAAAATCTATTATTATGTTATCAAAAATCGGAAGATTGTATACCTAAATCTTATAATACAAAATTTAGATTCTGTTGTAGAATCTCTTTACGAAAACATTATGTATTGATTATAAGATTCTATAATATAATTATTGTTACTTTGTATTTGCAGTGTTTCATTTGTATTGAGATTGTTCTTATTGCGATTGTTGTTGAAAATAATTGATTGTAATATAGAATCTATTAGTATGTCATCAAAAAAAAGAAAATTATGTATCTGAATCTTATGATACAAAACATAAATTGTGTTATAGAATCTATTTACAAAAACATTATGTATCAATTATAAGATTCTATAATAGAAGCACATTTAGTTTTGATTTAATATGCTCTTTCGAGTATGAAGTTAATGGCTTGTTTACTGATTCTATATGCATTGTTGAGTTTTTAGTTCTATATTAGAATATATTTTAAATATAAGTCTTTAATTGAATGGTTTTAAATAGTTTGTTATCATTCATGATTCTAAAGTTGAAGTTGAAATTTACGTTTAATATTTTTTATAGAAATTTAGGAAATTATTCCTATATTGGTAATGGAAGAGATGATTTCGTCGATGGTGCTTGTGATTCTACTGCCAATAATGAGGTTGAAGAATTCATGGAAGGTTTTGATGACTTTATTAGCAATAGTTGTTAGTTGTGGATTCCAAAAATTGATGACAACGAATTAAAGCCTTATGTCGATCAACCATTTACAAACATTGAGGACTGTTTTGATTTTTACACTAAATATGCAAGGGCGGGTGGTTTTACTATTCGTAAATCATCACAGAAAACTAGGAATGATGTTATTGTATCGAAGCATCTTGTTTGTTCTAAGGGAGGGAATCATGAATATTCTATGTCAAAGAGTTATGATAATAGTACTACATCTAGTAGTATGAAAGGCATATGACTAAGACTATTTGTAATAATTAGATGACAATTCAACTCAGATTTGAAAGAAAAGTAAATATTAAATATAATAATAGGAATCAAGATGAAAAAAGTTAACTAGACACCAAGAATCCTAATATCAGAAGTATTTTGATGAAGTTTTTACTCTACACTGGAAGAAGCTCATTAATATGTTCAAGCGTCGGTGTAAAATAAAGAAAGTAGTACTTCAAAATATTTCAGAAGATACAAAAGATTTTAAGTACCTATTACATGAAGATTCCATGAAAAGAAAATTATAGAGATAAAGCTAGAAGCGAGAACGAGACAAAAGATCATAGATTTTAATATCAAACGGTGAAGAACATTTATTTTAGTGTGACACAAATGTACTAGACAGTACATTGTGTGTCAATTATATAGATGAAGGTTCAACATCAAGTACAAGTGATTTTCAGATATACGGTACGGTGAAGACGGAAAGACTCAAGTCAAATCAACAATGGTTGTGCAATAATTAATATTTTGAGATAATTTAAAATAATATTTTAAATCCGAAATTCCGCGATTAATTATTGATATTGTATTCGACCACCCTTCTACAATATCAGGGACCAACAATTGACATCAGAGCTAGTTGATATTATTAATATCAGATCCGAACCAAATATTTCGCAACTCATACAGAACTCAAAAATTATTTTTAATTCGAAATAATATTTAGGCAAAAAAAATTTTTGATCAGAAATTATTTGAAGTCAAATTGTTTTTCGAAACACTTAATTTTTAATCATATTAACGATGAGTACACAAAAAGTGACTAGCATTAAAATTCCACCGTTTGACCAAGTTCATTATAACTTATGTAAGCAAAAAATGCTATTATTTATTGGGATTGTCAATCCCAAGTATGCAATGATTTTGGCCAACGGGATTGAGCCCCCGATAATAGTTATTCTCGAGCATGAGGTAGATGGGGTTGTAATTTCTCATAGACAATTTCAAAAAATCTAGTTGATTACACGGATGACAAAAAAAGTTGTAGCTCTGGATAATAGTCTCAAACTTATATTGATAGAATTTCTAGATTACTTTATCTATAATAACGTCGTTAATTATAAAAATGCTAAACAAATCTGGGATACAATAGATACAGTAAACGAGGGAACTGAAGAAGTCATGAAAAATAGACTTGAGATCCTGACCTCCCAATATGAGCAGTTTAGATCCAACCTTGGTGAGGATGTCTCTGAGGTGTTTCAGATACTGAATAAATTGATGAACGAACTAAACCTCAATGGAAAATGTTATAAGAACTAGGAGGTAAACATGTGGTTTTTGCTAACCTTACCACAACATCTTGAACATAGGATCACGGCTATTTAGGAGTCCAGGGACATGAAAGAAATAACCCTAGAGAGACTATACAAAGTTTTGAAGACCTATGAATTAAAGCAGATTTAGACTAGAGAAACCTATGGAAGAGGTAAGGTTGTTAGTTCTTCTAAAGTACTGATAGTGGAAGCACCAGAGAAAAAGGAAGTGAAGGTTGTTGTACCTTCAAACAGTTCTGTGGAGTATGTGGTTCCAAAATGTGGTTATACTTCAGGTAACCAGGAAGATGGTGAGTTCTGTTCAATAGATGAATTGGATCAGCTGGAAGATGAATCTCTAGCTATGGTTTCAAGTAGATTTGGCAACATGATCCTCATACCAAGTTAAACCTAATTTTAGAAGGTTTCAAAAAGGAGATTCTTCAACAGTTGTGTCAAAAAGTGACTACAAGACTGGCTCGGTTGATAGAAGCAAGTTGCGTTGCTTCAACTGTAATGAGCTAGATCACTTTACAACAGAATGCAAGAAGCCGAAGCAAGGAAATAAGAAAGACTCTTATGAAGAGTTGAAAGAAAAGTATGATGCACTTGTGAAAAAATATCAAGGGAGGTCTTATCTAGCAGAAGGCAAAAGTTGGGATGATTCAGACAATGATGATGAGGAAGAGCTTAGAAATCTTGCTCTTATAGCTTCATCTGAAGGATCATTGTCTCCAACTCGTCAAGGAGGAAAAGAGGTAGATCATTTATGCCCTAAAATGTTTAAACTGATAGGTAAAGATCTAGATGATACAAGAGATAGCGTTAAGAAACCAATTCTTAAAAATATAGCTTTAACTAATGAGAATGATATTTTGAAACTGTTAAAGAAGAAAAATGACAAATTGCCTGATGACTTAGCTTTTCAAATAAATAGAGTTAGTTTTTATGTTAAGGTTGAGACCTATCTCAGAAATCAAATTGTGGAAGAACAAAAGAAGTGTATGGCCTATAAAAATTCAACTTACATTATGAAAAACATAATTGACCAATAAGAGATAAAACGTAAAGTTGGGATAGGTTTTGAGTACAATGAATCTGTAGAGAAGGCAAACAACATAACCTCGTCCAGAAAAAGTGCTGAAGAAAGGGGTATTCCATATATTGTTAAGGACACACTTAAACTTCTTTTTATAACCCCTATAGCAGAACCAATCCTTGAGAGTTCTATATTTAATTGATTACGAATTGAATTTAGAGAACCTCGAAGAAGAAAATAAAAGAGAGAAGTGGGCGCCTAAAAGACTAGTGAAATATGTGAGAACTTTTGATTTGCCGAATCTTAGTATAAGTGCTAAAGACTTAAAGAAGAATCTGAATAGACCTAATAAGTTTGTTAATAGTAGGAATAGTAACAACATATATCATTCTACTGAGAACTTTAAGACTGTTGATAAAGTTGAAGTAGAAACTGTTAAGACACCTACTTTTTGAATAACATGCCTATGATTGACGTACCATAAACCATGTGGTGTTGTAAACTGTATGTTATGTATTTTTAATGTTATGTCTTCTTATTTCAAAAGTATGCATGTTAATGATAATAACATGACAACATGTCAATAATAAATTTGTAAAATCCAAGAATAGGATTCCTTCACCTGTCAAGAAGGAAACATATGTTCCGAAGTCTAAACAGAAATTTGTTAAGACTGTTTATAGGAATGTAAGTACAGTCAAGGTAGATGCTGCTGTTGTTCAGAAGAGATCTGTTGTCAAAGCTGATAAAGGACAATACTTTAAGTATACCGGGCCCAATCAATTTTGGGCTCCGAAGAAGATTTAATCTATTTGATAATTGCAGAGAGTTAAACAGATAAACTCGGTTGTATGGATCTTGGACAACGGATCTTCAAGGCATATGACCGAAGATAGAGCCCTGCTATCAGATGTGGTTGAAAGAGCTAGCCCAATCATCACCTTTGGAGATAACAACAAATGAATGACTACGGGATATGGAAATTTAAATGCTGGAAATGTTATCATTGAGAATCTTTCTTTAGTAGAAGGATTTAAACACAATCTTCTCAGTATCAGCACTTCTGTGATAAAGGATACAAAGTAAACTTTATCAAGAAAAAGTGTTTAATAGCTCATACTAAAGATGACAAACTAGTTTTACATGGAGTAAGGAAATGAAACTTGTACGTAGCTGATCTCAACTCAGGAACTGAAGATGAAGTAAATTGTTTCTACTCAAAGGCTTCATCATAAGAAAGATGGCTATGGCCCAAGAAACTCTCACATTTAAATTTCAAAATAAGAACTCTCTAGTCAAGAGGGATTTGGTGAGAGGACTGCCTCATATGGAATTTACACAAGAAGGGTTATGCGAGGCATGTCAGAAAGGAAAGTAAAAAAAACAACTCACAAAGGCACATACACTACAAACATTACTGAGCCACTACAACTGTTGCATATGGATTTATTTGGTCCAATTAATATTATGTCAATGTCAAAGAAGAGATATGCCTTAGTGATAAATATACTTGAGTTTTATTCTTGCACTCTAAGGATGAAACTTTAAAGTTGGTGATTGATCACGTCAAGTTGATTGAGTTAGATTCAAAGATAGTAGTCCGGGTAATAAGGTTAGACAATGGAATAGAATTCAAGAACGAAATTTTGAATGACTTTTGCTCAGACAAGGGGATAACAAGACAATACTCAGCGTCAAGAACTCCGTAACAGAATGGAGTTTTAGAAAGGAAGAATCGAACCCCGATTGAAGCTACAAGAACTATGTTAAGTGAATCAAGGTTACTTATCTACTTTTGGGTTGAAGCAGTAAATACAATATGTTATACCCAGAATCGAACTCTAATCAATAAAGATCATATAAAAATTCCCTATGAATTAATGGCTGGTAAGAAACCAACCTTCAAGTACTTTCTTGTATTTAGAGCCAAATGTTATGTGCTGAAAGATGGAGATGAACATCGTGGCAAGTTCGAGGCCAATGCATACGAAACTATTTTTGTTGGTTATTCAAGAAAATCATATAGGGTGTACATAATTGAATAGCACCAAGTAAAAGAAAGTGTCAATGTTACATTCGACTACACTAAACTCCCAAGTATCCAAACTGAAGATCCTTACGAGTCATTGAAATTTGATAATTATGCAGACTTGCATTCCGATGATGAAGAAGAACCTGAGGCTGCAACATGACATAATAATGACAATAATTATGATAATGATCCAGGTAATAGTGGTGGAAACAATGGAAATACTAGAAATACTACTAATGCCAGTGATGGATCAACAAGTAATCCTGACAGTAACTCAGGGGGAGATGATGGATATACTAACAGAACACAACATCATAATGAAAATCAAGTCGGGTCATCAAGGTCAAACCTACCAAGGGAAAGGATATAGAGCAGAGATCATCCTTTTGAATTGATCATAGGTAATCCAGATGTTGGGGTTAGGACTAGAAGTGCAACTTCGAATGAATGTCTATTTTCAGTTTTTCTATCCCAAGAAGAACTGAAGAAATTGAAGATACACTAACTGATCCAGATTGGGTTCTTGCCATGCAATAAGAGCTCAATCAGTTTGAGAGACAAGAAGTATGGACACTGATACCTTGACCAAAAGACAGATCTGTGATTGGTACCAAATGGGTATACATGAACAAATTATACGGTGATGGCATTGTTACAAGGAATAAGGCCAGACTAGTGGCAAAAGATTACTCATAGGAAGAGGGAATTGATTATGATGAGACCTACGTACTAGTTGCAAGACTTGAAGTATTAGAATATTTCTAGCATTCGCAACACATTTCAATTTCAAATTTTATCAAATGGATGTGAAGAGTACCTTTCAGAACAGAGAATTAGAAGAGGAAGTATATGTGGAACAGCCACCTGGCTTTGAAAATCCAGAATTTGTTGATTTTTTGTATTTCCTATTCAAAGCCTTTTATAGACTCAAGCAAGCACCGAGGACATGATATGACACCCTCTCTGAGTTTTTACATGAAAATAGTTTTATTAGAGGTGTTATAGATAAAACTCTCTTTTATAAATTGCATGATAAAGATATGATATTTGTCCAAGTTGTTGATGATATTATATTTGGTTTTACTAACAAAAACTTGTGCAAGAGATTTGCTAAGTTAATGCAGAGTAGATATGAGATATGAGACTTGCGTTGAATAAAATTCTAATAATCTGCGATAACACAAGTACTATAGCTATTTCCAACAATCCTGTACAACACTCTCGAACCAAGCACATTGACATAAGGTATCATTTTATTCGAGAGCATGTCATGAACGGAACTGTGGTGTTACATTTTTTTACCCATAGAAGATCAAATTGTTGACATCTTCATGAAACCACTTGATGAATCAACTTTCTCTAAGTTGGTTAGTGAATTAGGGATGTTAAATAATGGTTAATTTTTTATTGCTAGGAGTTGATTTGAGTTCATAAATATTAAATGCTAATATTTAAAGAATTTTAGGGTTCCCTATGAATAATTTTGAAACCCTACCCATAGTTTAAGAAATTACTAATTTCATCCAGTCAATTCTCTATCAAGGCACTTTGGATCTGGTGAAGTTTTCCAAATCCCAGCTGGTGAGTGAATGGGATTATTTCTTTGATTCTCTAGCCAAAGTATTTGCTCCGACCATGAAGAACAACTTTCACAACATTTCATCACTTTTTCAAGTGATTTGGTATTCTGTGGTCCAAAATAGGAGAATCAACTTTGAAAAGCTAATTCTGATAGAAATAATAAGGAAGATGAGTACTGTTGAGAGCAGAAACTTAGATGTAGAATAGAAAGTGACTTGTTTTTATCCAAAATTTTTAATGCTAATCATGAATAATCTGCTGTCAAAAGAAGATAAAACACGTTTTGTGTATAGCCCAGTGGAAGTATCTCCAACAACTCAGAAGAATTTGTTCACCAAGCTCAGAAATTAGAACAAGTTCCCAGGAGTAGCCATTGTAAAGACTCAATACATGGCTCATTTTTTAAATCAAATTGCAAATCCTACACAAGCTCAACCTGAACAGCGTCAGCAAGATCCAGAGCCAGAGGAGTTACTACTTGAAGCTGCTCATCTTGAAGAACAAGAGGCACAGGTACATCAGGTAATAACTCAAACCTTAGTGTCTAATTCTTACCTTTAAATATATCTATAGCAAACTCTGGTCCATGATATTGTAGAAGGGGAGTTGAATACAATATCAATATTTAATCACGGAATTTCGGATTTAAGAATATTATTTTAATTAATCACGAAATATTAATTTTAATGAAATACTATTCAAGTAAAAGATATGATTTTTAACTTGAAAAGTATTACAAAATTAATATGATGAAAGTGTATATAACTAATAAAATATTCTAGAATGATTTTAACATGAATTGTTCTAATTTAACAATTATATTTCAAACTAGCACCGAAAGTCTGTGAATATTATAATCAGAAAAATTACTGAATTTGAATGTTTTCAACAACAAAAATTATGAAGCCATTTGCCTTATATTTATAGAGGTAAAATCTGATATGACTTTTCTAACAAGACTTTCAAAAGACAATTAATTATGCCTTTAGACTTTTGATAAATCAGTGGGCAAGACCTTCTAAAATTCAATAAGACTTTCTTCAGCTCGGTAAGACCTTTTCAATGCTCGATATCAAAGCTTCAGCAAGACCTTTTTCATCTTAAATTCTGTAAGACATTTTATGAGGTAGCTTGCAAGACTTTTCTTCTCTTTAAATTTCGGTAAGACTTTATTGAAAGTCTTTTAAAGAAATTCAGTAAGACTTTTTAGATTGTCTTAAAGAAAATTCGGTAAGACTTTCTTGATTGGTGAAGCAAGACTTATTTTATTTGTTAAATAAAATATTCTTTTTAACTTAATTAATTCTACCAATTTTAATTAATTAATTTATAAATTAAATCAATTCAAGATGAATTAATTTAAGTGGATATATTAAATAATTAATTAACTTTTGATAGTAGAATTAATTAGTTTCTTCAATGCACAACCATTGTAGATTTGACTTGAGTCTTTCTGTCTTCACTGTACCGTATGCCTGAAAATCATTTGTACTTGATGTCGAACCTTCATCTATATAGTTGAAACACAATGTACTGTCTGGTTCATTTGTGTCACACTAGAATATATTTTATTCACCTTTTAACATTAAATATGTGATCTTCTGTGATGTTTTCGCTTCTAACTTTATCTCTATAATTTTTTTTTCTTGGAATCTTTCTGTAGTAGCCACTTGAAATCTTCTGTATCTTCTATATCTTCTGCACTCTTCTGAAATACTATTTCTTTATTTTTTACTAACACTTGAACATATTAATGAACTTCTTCCGGTGTAGAGTAACAACCTCATCAAAATACTTTTGATACTAGGATTCTTCGTGTCTAGTTGACTTTCTTCGTCTTGATTCCTGTTATCATAATTATTATTTACTTCTCTTTCTAATCTGAGTTGAGTTGTCATCTATTTATTACAAATAGGCCTAGTCATATGCCTTTCAATCTCCCGCTATTTGTTGTTAAACATTTAACACACAAATTTTTAGAGGATAACTCAACTAACAAATATGAAAATAATAAAACATTGAGAACCGTAAATAACAAAAAGTTCTAGTACTATATTTAACAATTTTCCAGATTCAAACATGAAAGATAAATACAAGATAGATGTTCCTCTAGACTGAATAAGTATTACAAAGCTCTATCTTGACCTATCTATTTCTTCAATTTTCACCATCTTTAGAAGTATCTACTTCACCTTATTCTAGAATTGAAATTTTGTGAACAGGTGTCATCGGTACATCTTCAGTGGTTGGTTTTTCTGGTTAAAAGGGCTCATCATATGACCTTCTCTGATTAGCAAGTGATAATTTCCAAAGCACTTCTTGCTCAACTGGATCATCTTCTTCTTCTTGAAAATCAGAAGGCTGACTGGAATCTATTTTTGACATTTTCCGAATGTAAGATTTGATACCCTTCGATAAGCAATAATTTCGGATCTTATCAGCAGCTTCTATTTTGTCTTGAGTTTGAAAACCCTTAGATCTCAGCATAGTCTCAACTTCAATTATGTACTTGATTGAATATTTCTATAGAGAATCCTCATCTAACTTTAGGATCTGATAATACTTATCAGTAAGCAATCTTACCTCATGAGGATCATGAATGATTTGAGGATTAACAACTTTTACAAATACTTTGAGTCTGTCTCATGGAAGCTCATTATCTTCTGAACTCCTTTTAACTTTATTCAGCATTGTCCATAATATAGATAGAGATCTTTCTCTGAAGAACTCCAAGAAGATTCTGAAAGAACCGTTCATGTGGGTGTAAACCAAGATTTTCCAATCCTTGAGAATATGATCAACCAACACAGCGATATAATCGACTTCTTCTTTCAAGGCTTTCATGAAACTATAAATGCTATCATTTGAACTTTCTAAGCAATTAATGATTGACTTTAACAATTTATCTAGAAATGGACCCCTTATGTTTTGATTTTTACACTAAATATGCAAGGGCGGGTGGTTTTACTATTCGTAAATCATCACAGAAAACTAGGAATGATGTTATTGTATCGAAGCATCTTGTTTGTTCTAAGGGAGGGAATCATGAATATTCTATGTCAAAGAGTTATGATAATAGTACTACATCTAGTAGTATGAAAGGCATATGACTAGGCCTATTTGTAATACTTAAATGACAATTCAACTCAGATTTGAAAGAAAAGTAAGTATTAAATATAATAATAGGAATCAAGATGAAAAAAGTTAACTAGACACCAAGAATCCTAATATCAGAAGTATTTTGATGAAGTTTTTACTCTACACTGGAAGAAGCTCATTAATATGTTCAAGCGTCGGTGTAAAATAAAGAAAGTAGTACTTCAAAATATTTCAGAAGATACAAAAGATTTTAAGTACCTACTACATGAAGATTCCATGAAAAGAAAATTATAGAGATAAAGCTAGAAGCGAGAACGAGACAAAAGATCATAGATTTTAATATCAAACGGTGAAGAACATTTATTTTAGTGTGACACAAATGTACTAGACAGTACATTGTGTGTCAACTATATAGATGAAGGTTCAACATCAAGTACAAGTGATTTTCAGATATACGGTACGGTGAAGACAGAAAGACTCAAGTCAAATCAACAATGGTTGTGCAATAATTAATATTTCGAGATAATTTAAAATAATATTTTAAATCCGAAATTCCGCGATTAATTATTGATATTGTATTCGACCACCCTTCTACAATATCAGGGACCAACAATTGACATCAGAGCTAGTTGATATTATTAATATCAGATCCGAACCAAATATTTCGCAACTCATACAGAACTCAAAAATTATTTTTAATTCGAAATAATATTTAGGCAAAAATTATTTTTGATCAGAAATTATTTGAAGTCAAATTGTTTTTCGAAACACTTAATTTTTAATCATATTAACGATGAGTACACAAAAAGTGACTAGCATTAAAATTCCACCGTTTGACCAAGTTCATTATAACTTATGTAAGCAAAATATTCTAGTGTGACACAACTGAACCAGACAGTACATTGTGTTTCAACTATATAGATGAAGGTTCGATATCGAGTACAAATGATTTTCAGGCATACGGTACAGTGAAGACAGAAATACTCAAGTCAAATCAACAATGGTTGTGCAATGAAGAAACTAATTAATTCTACTAACAAAAGTTAATTAATTATTTAATTTATCTACTTAAATTAATTCATGTTGAATTGATTTAATTTAGAAATTATTTAATTAAAATTGGTGAAATTAATTAATTTAAAAAGAACATTTTATTTAACAAATAAAATAAGTCTTGTTGCACCCATTTAGAAAGTCTTACCGAATTTCTATTAAGACTCTAGAAAAAATCTTACCAAATTTAAGATCAAAAAGGTCTTGGAGAAGCAAGTGAAAAAAGTCTTACCGGTTTTTAAAGAGAAAAAGGTCTTACTGAATCCTTGAAGAAAGTCTTACCGACTTAATAGAAAGTCTTACCGAGTCTATAAAAGGTCTTACCGAATTTAGAAAGTCTTGCCCACTAATTTAGAAAAAGTCTAAAGGGTAAATTAATTGTCTTTTAGAAGTTTTGTTAAAAAAGTCTTATTACCTTCTACCTCTATAAATATGAGGCAAATGACTTCATAATTTCAGTTGTTGATATCATTCAAATTCAGAAATTTATATGCTTGTTATATTCACAGACTTTCTGTGCTGTTTTGAATTATAATTGTTAATTTAGAACAATTCATGTCAAAATCATTCTAGAATCTTAAACAGTTATTTACACTTTCATCATATTAATTTTGTAATACTTTTCAAGTTAAAAATCATATCTTCTACTTGAACAGTATTTCATTAAAATTAATATTTCGAGATAATTTAAAATAATATTTTAAATCTGAAATTCCGTGATTAAATATTAATATTATATTCAACCCTCCTTCTACAATATCAAGGACCAACATAGTATCTCCGGTGTAGTTAAAAAAAGAGACAGACGGTGACGAAAAAATGTGAATGCCAGGTGAAGATTATCTTAAAGTATTCGACGTGTAATCGATATATGATTTCATGTTTTATTGAAGGACATAATCATCATTTAGCTACTGCATCTGAAAAGGAGTTTCTCCGTTCAAGCCGATATATGACTGCCACTCATAGTAGATTTATTTTTTAATCTTCAAAAGTAAACATAGGCGCTTATAGAGCACGCATTCTTTTTATGGCTAGATCAGGATCTTATTTTGATGTTGGAGCAACTGCTAAGGATTTTCAAAACTGGATGAGGGATATTAAGTTGTATATTGGAAAACATGATGTGAATATGCTATTTCAAAATTTTAAAAAGAAAAAAGAGACGTCTGATGGAGGATTTTTTTATGAGTACCAGATATTTAAATGGTTATTTGACTCGTCTTTTTTGGGTTGATGTTCGAGGACGTAAAAGTTATGAAGTATTTAGAGATATGGTTTCTTTTGATGCAACCTACCGTACCAATACGTAAGTTTTTAAAATAAATACCAATATTTATAGCCACTGTACTTAACTATTGTAAAATATAGAAATTGTTAGCTATAATTTTTTTATTTTATTATGGTATCTTTATAATAATTTGAAACTTACTAGTATTTGGTGTTACTAAAATTTTAATTTCAATACTGAATTTTATTATGGGGATAGAATCATGCTTTAGCTTTCTTTTATGATTATTAAAACATGTACCATAACTCTCTATTTAAGTGGCAATTACATTATATATGGTGCATAAATAATATACAGTTTCCAAGTCACCTTAAATAAAAAGTTGAAATGATATATGCATAGTCAAAGTTATCATATTATCAACTTAGTCATCTACATATATACTGAGACTCTATAAGCAGCTACAACAAGTAATACGATTTACTAATTTATCATGAGTATTTAGAAACACCAGTGAACCAGTAAAGTACTGAGTTCTCAAATCTTCCCACCAGTGACATATCTTGAAAATCAGTGAATATTTTTTATATAAAAATTTATCTTACAATTTTTTAATGTTATTGTTTTGTCATTGGCCTATTTGCCGATAGGTTCTTTTATCATATTTAGTCGTCATCTTACTATATTAGTAACAATGTTATAGTAATTTTTAATTCATAAATATTTTGTGTTTTCCATTACAAATATAGTATGGTTTTTATCCCATTTATTGGTGTTAATAATCACTGGAAAAGCATTACGTTTGCATCATGTTTGCTTGATAAGGAGGATTCGACACATTTTACATGGGCATGTGAGATGTTCTTAAAAGTTTTTGTTCGGCCTCCGAAGTGTATAATTACGGACCAGTGCTTAGGAATGAAAGTTTTAATTGATGCAACATTTTCAAATTCAGTTCATTGATATTGTATGTGGCATATTATGCAATAGTTTCCAGCCAAGGTATTAGTAACATTGTATTTTTAAGGTTTTATAGTCTCTTTTATAATAATGCTAGCATGTGACATCATAAAATAGTTAATGAACACACTAACATATTTCGTTTTCTTTTTCTTTTTGCATCACAAGTGTGTTTTGTTTTCTTTTTTGTGCAGATTTGTGTTATTTTTTGTGCAGAATTTGATTTTATCCAGAAGCTTAATAAGTTTGTGTGGTGTAATCATTTGTCGATGCCTGAATTTGAAGAATGATGGGCTACTATTTTGAAGGAATATGAATTGAATGTGTTGGTCCCTGATATTGTAGAAGGGGGGGTTGAATACAATATCTAAAATTAATCGCAGAATATTTGAATTAAAAATATTATTTTAATTGCTCGCGAAATATTAATTATAATGAAATACTGTTCAAGTGAAAGATATAATTTTAACTTGATTAGTATTACAAAATTAATACTTAGAAAACTGTTATATAATTGATAAAAGTTCTAGAACAAATTTGACATGAATTGTTTGTGTTTAACAATTATATTCCAAACTCAGCACAGAAATCTGTGAATATTACAATGCAGATAAATTACTGAATTTGATCTAATTTTCTTCTCTGAGAAGTACTGAAAAATGAAGGTGATCTCCTCATATTTATAGAGGAAGAAAAAGACTTGTATGACCTTTATCAGCATGACTTAATTTGCTGAAAATAAGTCATATATGACTTATTTAACACTTGTATGACTTTAAAAACACTGGGTATGACTTCTGAATGGTCGGTATGACTTATTTTATTAATTAAAAAGTCGGTATGACTTTTTAATATAATAAAAAATCACTCGGTATGACCTTTTGATCAACAGAAATTCGGTATGACTCATCTCCTGTATGACCTTTCTGCCTGAAGCTCGGTATGACTTTTCTTTTTAAAGCTCGGTATGACTTATCAGTCGGCTGCTCCGGTATGACTTTTCTTTAACAGCTTCGGTATGACTTTCTCTTTATTCAGTCGGTATGACTTTTCTTTAACAGCTTCGGTATGACTTTCTCTTTATTCAGTCGGTATGACTTTTATTAATATAATTCGGTATGACTTATTGATAAACAGTCGGTATGACTTATTTATTAGTCATTTGAATTATATTAAAAGTCATATTAAGTCATATCTTTTATAATAAATTAATTCTACTTAAATTAATTAGTTAATTTATAAATTAAATTAAATTCAACTTGAATTAATTTAATTAGATAAATTAAATAATCAATTAACATTTGATAGTAGAATTAAAATACTATTTCGTCTTGTATTACCGTGCTATCAGTCTTGAAGTCTTCCAGTCTTCGTTGTGTCTTTTGTCATAAAACCACTTGAGCTAGATGATGAATATTTATTATTTTAGTTGACACACAAATGTACTGTCTGGTTCATTTATGTCATACTATAATAAATATTCTTCATCTTTAACATGAAGCTGTGGTCTTCTGTTCTTCTTCTGCTTCACTGTCTTCATTCTTCTTCTGGAATCTTCTGTAGTAGCCACTTAGAATATTCTGAATCTTCTGAACAACTGCTTCTCTATTTTTCTCCGACGCTTGAACATATAAATGAACTTCTTCCGGTGTAGAGTAGCAACTTCATTATAATTCTTCTGACAAGTTGATTCTTTGTGTCTAGTTGACATTCTTCGATTTGATTCCATCCTCAGTATTTATTACTTACTTTAATTTCTTACATGAGTTGAGTTGTCATCTACTAATTACAAATAGGCCTAGACATATGCCTTTCAATCTCCCCCTATTTGTTGTTAAACATTTAACACACAAATTCCTAGAGGATAACTCAACTAATAACTAAGAAACTAATATGACATTTAAGAATTGTAAGTAAATAAATTGTTCTCTGGATCATATAATACATTTCCAGATTTCTTGAATAACTGAAATGAAAGATGTTTGTTCCTCTAGTACTGAACATATTATACAAGTAGTATTATCTTCATTTCTCTTCTTACCACTTTTCCTATGATTCTCCAACTTCTGTCTTCACTTCTCACCCAAGGTAGATTCAATTTCTCCTTTCGTGAATAACCCAACTTTTCTTGTTCAACAATTGAGTAATCCTTTTCTGGCAAAAGTCTTTGTTTACTTCTCCCCTTTTGATCTACTCTCCCTTAGTTGAACACTTTAACATTTTGGAGTAATCCTCTTAATAATTCTCCCCCTTAGTTGAGTAATCCTCTTAATAATTCTCCCCTAATTGTAGATAGGTAACAATTGTTGGTCCTTTTCTGAAGAAATTTCCACCTTGGTTGAATAACATTAGAAATCTGTAACATGGAATTGGGAAAGGGATTCGGTAAGTGTGCTAGTGTGTGATTTTACTTTGTGTTCCTCACAAGTGTTTCGCTCATATACTCTCTAAGTGTTTCACTCATAGAATATATATTTTCACTCTTCCTTACTTGTGTTTCACTCTTTTCTCACATCACTATATCTCTCTCAGTACGGATGACTCAGTCTTTTGTACCTGCAAGAAAGATCACCATAGCCCCTTCAAGAGAGGTCACTGGTGGTGCAATGGGGTTTCGTAAATCCCCGTCCTCAATTGAATCTATTAAAATATTTGATTTTATAAACTGAATTGCTTCAGGAATAGATTCAGTGAGTTGCTGATCATCTAAGATGATCTATTCCGTTAGGAATCCAGATATGTTCCATCTGGGGAGGGTGACACAGATCTATAATGTAGGACATGATCCAAGTTTCCTCCTGACGCTTGTGAAGGCATGTTGATTCATTCAGAATCATCAATCATTCTTCCTTCCTTGATATGGAAGTTTAGAATAATTGCTTCCGTCAATTCATCCTTACTGTGACATTTCAAATGTTCCCTCTTGGTCCCTTTTGGTCCCAAGTAAGTTCTTAAATTGTTGGTCCAAAATGCCAATTGAGTTGGTCCATTGTTGGTCCCTAAAAATAAGACAATATTTGTGGTTTCTTAAAAAATGTCAGATGAAATTAACTCTTTGCTGATAGCCTTGGCTGACAGGCTGAATTCAATAGACTCACTCTGTTGAGAGAATGAACCTAGTAACAGTTTTGCCTTTTCCAAGTCTGTATCCTTTTGAGAGAACACAGATGAGCTAACAGTTGTCTCAGTTTATATATGAATCACCTTTCTGGAGACAGAGCTGTTGGATCACTCACATCACCAACCTTATCAAATGCAATCAAGGCATTGACTCCCTCATAATGAACAAATAGGTATTCTGTTTAATGGTTTAGAGAGACGGATGTGATTGTGTTTGTGTGTTTGGTTCTAAGATCTTGGATAGAGATTGATGCCAATGTTTGGGATCTAACTATTAGAAACAATTGGATGATCAAGCTCATAGATCTTTCCTACTTCTCAAAAGAGACGTGAAATAATCAGCGCATATATATATATATATATATATATATATATATATATATATATATATATATATATATATATATATATATATATAAAAACATAAATAAAAATAAGGATGCCAATGTTGAAAAACAACTAAAACTATACATACTTATATATACCAATTGTTGAAAATAATAAACAATATATACTAATTGTTGGAAAACAAACATAATATAAAATATATTTACAGTAAAGATGCCAATGAAAAAAAACTGTACAAAAATAAGGAAAATCTTTTTGAGTTTTCTTTTTCAATTTGTTTGTTTATTTTCGAAATATTTTAAGGAATATATACAGTGTATTTACAGTACTTGAAAATAAATATGCAATTTAAAACAACATGCAATAATTAGTTCATGTTTAACATCCCTAACTCACTAACCAACTTAGAGAAAGTGGATTCATCAAGTGGTTTCGTGAAGATGTCGGCAATTTGATCTTCTGTGGGTACAAAATATAACACCACAGTTCCGTTCATGACATGCTCTCGGATAAAATGATACCTTATGTCTATGTGCTTGGTCCTTGAATGTTGTACAGGATTATTGGAAATTGCTATGGCACTTGTGTTATCGCAAAGTATTGGAATTTTAGATAGCGCAAGTCCATAATCATTCAGCTGATTCCTTATCCACAAGATTTGTGCACAACAACTACCTGCCGCAATATATTCTGCTTCGGCTGTCGAGGTAGATACTGAGTGTTGTTTCTTGCTGTACTAGGAAATCAACCGTTGTCCTAGAAACTGACAGCTTCTAGACGTACTTTTCCTATCCATCCTGCATCATGTATAATCTGAATCTGTATAGCCTATTAGTTCAAAACCTGTACCTTTAGGGTACCAAATTCCAAGATTCGGTATACCCTTCAGATATCTAAAAATTCTTTTAACAGCTATAAGATGAGATTCTCTAGGATCAGATTGAAACCTTGCACATAAGCATGTTGCAAATATTATATCGGGTCTACTAGCAGTTAGATATAATAATGAGCCTATCATACCTCTGTAGCTTGTGATGTCAACTTCTTACCAGTTTCATCTTTGTCAAGCTTGGTGGCTGTTGGCATAGGGGTTTTTGCCGGTGTAGAATCTTCTAGATTGTATTTCCTTAGAAGATCCCTTACGTACTTTGATTGGCAAATAAAAATCCCATCTTCCTTTTACTTCACTTGCAATCCAAGGAAGAATGACAGCTCACCCATCATGCTCATTTCATACCTACTCTGCATTAACTTAGCAAATCTCTTGCACAAGTTTTCATTAGTAGAACCAAATATAATATCGTCAACATAAACTTGGACAAATACCATATCTTTATCATGTAATTTGTAAAAGAGAGTTTTATCTATGACACCTCTAGTAAAACCGTTTTCAAGTAAAAACCGAGAGAGAGTGTCATACCATGTCCTCGGTGCTTGCTTGAGTCCATAGAGGGCTTTGAATAAGAAATATACAAAATCAGCAAACTCTGGATTTTCAAAGCCAGGAGGCTGTTCCACATATACTTCCTCTTCTAACTTTCCATTCAGAAATGCACTCTTCACATCCATTTGATAGACTTTAAAATTGGAATGTGCTGCGAATGCCAGAAATATTCTGATGGCTTCAAGTCTTGCAACTGGTGCGTAGGTCTCATCATAATCAATTCCCTCTTCCTGGGAGTAACCCTTTGCAACCAGTCTGGCCTTGTTCCTTGTAACAATGCCATCACCGTCTAACTTGTTCCTGTATACCCATTTCGTGCCAATAACAGATCTATCTTTAGGCCTGGGTACCAGTGTCCATACTTCTTGCCTTTCGAACTGATTGAGTTCTTCTTGCATGGCAAGAACCCAATCTGGATCAGTTAGAGCATCTTCAATTTTCTTTGGTTCTTCTTGAGATAGAAAAACTGAAAATAAACATTCATTTGAAGTTGCACTTCTGGTTCTAACACCAACATCTGGATCACCTATGATCAATTCAAAGGGATGTTCTTTTCTCCATTTCCTTTCCCTTGGTAGGTTTGATCTTGATGATTCGCCTCTATATTCATTGTGATGTTGTGTTCTGCCAGTTGATCCTTCATCTCCCCCTAAGTTGCTGCCAGGTTGACTTGTTGATCCACCACTGGTATTAGTAGTATCTCCAGTGTTTCCATTGTTTCCACCACTATTACCTGGATCATTACCATCATTGTTGTCATCATCATTTCCTGCTGCAACCTCGGGCTTTTCTTCATTATCCGAATCTGAGTCTGGATGATTGTCAAATTTTAATGACTCAAAAGGATCTTCATTTTGGATGCTTGGGAGTTTAGTGTCGTCAAATGATACGTTGACATTTTCTTTTACTTGGTGCTGATCAATTATGTACACCCTATATGCTCTTTTTGAGTAGCCGATAAAAATTACTTCATGTGCCTTGGCCTCAAATTTGCCACGATGTTCATCTCCATCTTTTAGCACAAAACATTTGGCTCCAAATACATGAAAGTATTTGAGTGTTGGTTTCTTGCCAGCCATTAATTCGTAGGGCGTCTTCATATGATCCTTGTTGATTAAAGTTCGATTCTGGGTATAACAAGCTGTGTTTACTACTTCAGCCTAGAAGTAGATAGGCAACCTTGATTCACTTAACATTGTTCTTGCAGCTTCAATCAAGGTTCGATTCTTCCTTTCTACTACTCCATTCTGTTGCGGAGTTCTTGGCGCTGAGAATTGTCTTGTTATCCCTTTGTCTGAGCAGAAGCTATTCAGAATTTCATTCTTGAATTCTGTTCCATTATCTTATCTGATTGCTCGGACAGGTAGCTTTGAATCTAACTCAATCAACTTTACATGATCAATCACCAACTGTGGAGTTTCATCCTTAGAGTTCAAGAATAAAACCCACGTGTACTTTGTGAAGTCATCTACAATCACTAAGGCATATTTCTTCCTTGACATAGACATGATATTGACTGGACCAAATAAATCCATATGAAGCAGCTGCAGTGGTTCAGTAATATTTGTAGTGTATGTGCCTCTGTGACTTGCTTTCTTTGACTTCCCTTTCTGACATGCCTCACACAATCCTTCTTGTGTAAATTCCATAGGAGGCAGTCCTCTCACCAAATCCCTCTTGACTAGAGAGTTCATTGTTTTGAAGTTCAGGTGTGAGAGTTTCTTGTGCCATAGCCAGCTTTCTTCTGATGAAGCCTTTGAATAAAAACAGTTTGCTTCATCTTCAATTCCGGAGTTGAAATCAGCTACGTACAAGTTTCCTTTCCTTACTCCACGCAAGGCTAGTCTGTCTTCTTTAGAATGAGCTATTAAGCACTTCTCCTTGATAAAGTTTACTTTGTAACCTCTATCATAGAATTGACTGACGCTGAGTAGATTGTGCTTAAGTCCTTCCACCAAAGAGACGTTTTCAATGATAACATTTCCAGTATTTAACTTGCCATATCCCGTAGTCATTCCTTTGCTGTTATCTCCAAAGGTAACGATTGGGCCAGCTCTTTCAACCACGTCTGATAGCAGGGCTCTATCTCCGGTCATATGCCTTGACGATCCGCTGTCTAGGATCCATACAACCCGGTTTTCCTGTTTAACTCCCTGCACATATCAAACAGATTAATTCGTTTTCGGAGCCCAAAATTGATTGGGCCCGGCATACTTAAAGAATTGACCTTTGTCAGCTTTGACAACAGATCCTTTTCGAACAACAGCCGCATCCTCCTTGATTGTACTTACTTTCCTATAAACAGTCTTAACAACTTTTTGTTTAGACTTAGGAATATATTTTTCCTTCTTGACAGGTGAAGGAATAGCAATCTTGGATTTAGCAAATTTATTATTGATGTATTGTCTAGGTGTCATGTTCTTTTTATTAGCAGTCATGCGTTTGAAATAAGCAGTCATAGCATTAAAAGCACATAACATACAATTTAACATACCACAAGGTTTATGGCATACATCAATAGCAGGCATGTTATTCACAGCAGTAGGAGTTTTAACAATTTCTACTTTAACTTTTTCAGCAGATTTAAAGTTTTCAGTAGAATGGCATCTGTTGTTACTATCCCTACTTCTAACAAACTTATTGATAGGTCTGTTCAAATCATTCTTTAAGTTCTTAGCACCTAAACCAGGAGTGGATGAACTAGCAGAGTTCACATTTTCTATTGGTCTTTTAGGTACATATTTCGCTTTCTGGACATTTACTCCTTTTATGTCCCTAGTCTATTCTTCTCTTCCTCGAGATCCTCTAACTGCATCTCATAAGCTATCAGTATAGAGCTCTCAAGGATAGGTTCAACAATAGGTGTTATGAAAAGAGGTTTGAGTGTGTTTTTAACAACTTTTCGGGGTAATGTTGCTTGGCTTTCCTACAGATTTATTGGACTCGAAACCTATTCCAACTTTTCGGTTTATTTCCTGTTGGTCAACTAGGTTCTTTACAATATAAGAGGAATTTTTATAAGCTAGACACCTTTGCTTTTCTTCTTCAATTTTATTCTTTAAAAAAGCTTCAATCTCAACATAGCAGTTGACTCTATTAACTTGAAATGCAACATCTTCAGTTAATTTAACATTAATAAGTTTCAGCTTTTTCAATTCATAATTCTCTTCTGATAAAACTTTGTTTTCGAGAATTAAAACTTTTATTCGATCTCTAGCATCAGTTAAATTCTCACCTAGCAATTTAAACATTTTAGGACAGCTAGGGTTTACCTCAATTCCTTGTCGAGGTGGAGATTGTGATCCTTCAGAAGAAGAGGCCATTAGAGCAAGATTTCCCATTTGATCTTCTTCATCATTGTCGGAATCATCCCAGCTTTTTCCTACTGCTAAGTATGATTTTCCCTGATGCTTCTTCAGTAGAGCGTCATATTTCTGTTTGAGCTCGTCATATGAATCCTTCTTTCTTTCCTGCTTGGGCTTTCTACAATCAGTAGCAAAGTGTCCCATTTCATTGCAGTTGAAGCAACGGATCTTGCTTCTGTCTACCATCCCTGTCTTGTATCCACCTTTTGTGTTGGATGTGCTAGAAGAACCACCTGTCTGAAATCTGTTTGCCATAGGCTTGAATTTGAAACTAGGGTTCCTCCTGAATCTTGTATTTCCAAATTTTCTAGCAATCAGAGCCAGAGATTCATCCTCAAGTTGATCGAGTTCTTCCATTGAGTAGAATTCACTATCAGTTGAATTCACTAGAGTTGCACCAACTTCTGCAATAATACCCTGATCAATGAGGTTGACTGAAGAAGATTCAGTCTTAGCTTTTCTGTACTCTGGTTCTTCTGCTACAAGAGCTATAGACTTGCTGACCACCTTGCCTGTACCATATATTTCGTTCTGTTGAATCTGCTCTAGCTCATAGGTCTTCAGTATGCCATAAAGTCTTTCCAGTGAAATTTCATTCATGTCCCTTGACTCTCTGATGGCTGTTATCCTATGCTCTAGGTGTACTGGCATTGTCAGCAAAAACTTCCTACTGATCTCCTTCTTCGTATATTGTTTGCCATTGAGATTTAGATCATTTATCAGCTTGTTGTATCTCTCAAAAACTTCAGAGATACCTTCTCCTGGATTTGATCTAAAATGCTCATATTGAGACGTTAAGATTTCCAATCTGTTCTCCCTTACTTCTTCTGTTCCTTCATTTAGTATCTCTATCGTTTCCCAGATGTGTTTAGCATTTTTACAATTAACAACATGATTGTACATTCCGGGATCAAGAGATTCCACTAAAATTAACTGCAGACTGGTGTCCAATGTATCCAGTTCCTTTTCTGTCTCAGTGTACTCAGAAATATCTTTTTCAAATTGTCTGTGCGGAATGAGTACACCATCTTCCATATGCTCAGGAAAGATATTTATTGGAACAGCAACACCAGTTTTTAAAATATCCTTGTACTTAGAATTTGCAGCTCGAAGAAACAAGGTCATCTTTCTCTTCCACAGATTATAATTGTCTTTATCAAATTGTGGAATTTTAATGCTACTAACTCTTTGAGTACTCATCTTTAAATAAGATTAAAAAATTAAGTGTTTCAAAAAAATATTTTAATTTTTGACTTAAAATAATTTTTGAACAAAAATAATTTTTTGAAAAAAAATTATTTCGAATAAAAAATTATTTCGAATTTAAAATAATTTTTGAGATCTGTATGAGTTCGCGGAATTTGATTTGGATCTGATATATAAAAAATATCAACCAGCTCTGATGCCAATTGTTGGTCCCTGATATTGTAGAAGGGGAGGTTGAATACAATATCTAAAATTAATCGCGGAATATTTGAATTAAAAATATTATTTTAATTGCTCGCGAAATATTAATTATAATGAAATACTGTTCAAGTGAAAGATATAATTTTAATTTGATTAGTATTACAAAATTAATATTTAGAAAACTGTTATATAATTGATAAAAGTTCTAGAACAAATTTGACATGAATTGTTCGTGTTTAACAATTATATTCCAAACTCAGCACAGAAATCTGTGAATATTACAATGCAGATAAATTACTAAATTTGATCTGATTTTCTTCTCTGAGAAGTACTGAAAAATGAAGGTCTCCTCATATTTATAGAGGAAGAAAAAGGCTTGTATGACCTTTATCAGCATGACTTAATTTGCTGAAAATAAGTCATATATGACTTATTTAACACTTGTATGACTTTAAAAACACTGGGTATGACTTCTGAATGGTCGGTATGACTTATTTTATTAATTAAAAAGTCGGTATGACTTTTTAATATAATAAAAAATCACTCGGTATGACCTTTTGATCAACAGAAATTCGGTATGACTTAACTCCTGTATGACCTTTCTGCCTGAAGCTCGGTATGACTTTTCTTTTTAAAGCTCGGTATGACTTATCAGTCGGCTGCTCCAGTATGACTTTTCTTTAACAGCTTCGGTATGACTTTCTCTTTATTCAGTCGGTATGACTTTTCTTTAACAGCTTCGGTATGACTTTCTCTTTATTCAGTCGGTATGACTTTTATTAATATAATTCGGTATGACTTATTGATAAACAGTCGGTATGACTTATTTATTAGTCATTTGAATTATATTAAAAGTCATATTAAGTCATATCTTTTATAATAAATTAATTCTACTTAAATTAATTAGTTAATTTACAAATTAAATTAAATTCAACTTGAATTAATTTAATTAGATAAATTAAATAATCAATTAACATTTGATAGTAGAATTAAAATACTATTTCGTCTTGTATTACCGTGCTATCAGTCTTGAAGTCTTCCAGTCTTCGTTGTGTCTTTTGTCATAAAACCACTTGAGCTAGATGATGAATATTTATTATTTTAGTTGACACACAAATGTACTGTCTGGTTCATTTATGTCATACTATAATAAATATTCTTCATCTTTAACATGAAGCTGTGGTCTTCTGTTCTTCTTCTGCTTCACTGTCTTCATTCTTCTTCTAGAATCTTCTGTAGTAGCCACTTAGAATCTTCTGAATTTTCTGAACAACTGCTTCTCTATTTTTCTCCGACCCTTGAACATATAAATGAACTTCTTCCGGTGTAGAGTAGCAACTTCATTATAATTCTTCTGACAAGTTGATTCTTTGTGTCTAGTTGACATTCTTCGATTTGATTCCATCCTCAGTATTTATTACTTACTTTAATTTCTTACATGAGTTGAGTTGTCATCTACTAATTACAAATAGGCCTAGACATATGCCTTTCAGAATGAGCATGCTTGGTTGAATGAGTCATATTCTATGAGAGAATCATAGGTTCCAACATTTTTCAGGGACAAACCAATGGGTGGTTTGCTTCGAACTACATCAAGGTCAGAAAGCTCAAAATTTTCTTTAATCACTCTGTGCAGAAAGGTGATACATTGTCAGAATTTTATATGTGCTACGAGAGTGCAATTGAAAGACAGATTTATGATGATAAAAAATTAAATAATGATGATATATGTATTCCTCAACCTATAATTGAAAGGGAGATTGAGAAGGATGCTGCTCGACTTTATACTAGAACTATGTTTTATAATGTTCAGAAGGAAATTAAGGCGAGTTGTTTTCCTATTAATTTGGCAGGACAACCAAATGTGGTTAATGGTTTGAATAAGTATATAGTTCATGATAAAAGTTTTAATGGGAAATTGTTTGAAGTTGAATTTTCTTGTTTGACGAATGAAGTAATATGTTCTTGTAAGCTTTTCACGAGAGTAAGTTATCTTTGTAGACATTATTTTTACTGTTTGGGTCTTTGGGGTGTTGAAGAAATCCCCAAGGCAATTCTTATCTAGTTGTTGGATGAAGAATGCAGAAGAGCGATTTTGCAAGTTAAATTTATCAGACGGCACATAAAGTAGCAATGAATAGAGAGATTTATCAAAACAAATATGGAATGAATGGATAGACACAGAAAGTAGCAATGAATAGAGAGACGACACAGAAGAGTAGCAATGAATAGAGAGATGACACAAAAGAGCGGTTCTGCATTTTTTGTTACAAGGGATGAAGTGTTTGAGGTTGAGGGTTAAAGAAAAAACAAGAATGGTTGTCCAACAAAGGATGACACTTTCCGGGAAATATTTGGTATAGGCCTTCGAGTTCAGTTATGGTTCATCCACCATTGCAAAGCAATAACAAAGGCAGCAGGAAAAGGATGCTAGGACCAGCAGAGAAAAGTTGCAATGGGAAGAAGGGGGATTTGAGAGTATGTAAAACTTGCAATATTCGAGGGTATCATGATTCACGCAACTGTCCGCAAAAGGGTAAACAAGTTCAAAAAATCCAAAGCTCAGTTCCTGTTGTTGACAATATTCAGAATATGTAACCTAAAATTTTACATTGTTAGATCTTAGACATTCATAATTCTTATCCTGTGAATTTTTCTAAGTGGCTTCTATCTTTTAATTAAGTTGTAAAGTTTATTACTTTTTGTTGGACAAATTATTCTCTCGAACAACGTTTTAAGGAATCTATATTATTTTATAGAAGTTTTAATGTTTTTATGTATAAAAAATTTAAATAGTGGATAGATTATCTTTTAATCTTATAGAAGTGGTATTTCATTTGCTGTATATTTTTTTAAGCAATGATTTGTATATAATTGTTTTGATTCTAATATAGAATCATATAATTATTTAAACAAAAAAGTTATCCTTAATATAAAAAATTGAAAAATGATTTATTTATTAATATATTTAAAGAACTAATTTACAATTTATTCATTATAGTGTAAACGGTCAATTTAAACTACGCGATTAATTCTACTATTAAATCTTATAGTTTTTAATAATTTATACAAGATTAATTCTACAATAGAATCATATAATTTGTATAACTTCTAGTGTAGAATGCAAAAATTACACATACATTAGAAACAAATTCCCTAAATGTTTAATTCTATCATAGAATCTTATAATTAATAATGAGTTATAGTGTAGAGTGTAAATACCACATATTCATAGAAAAATAATTCTATAGTAGAATCTTACCACTACAAATATCATAATTTTTGTTTAAATTTATGTCAAAGATATATTCACTCTAAACTCAAACTCAAAAAATTCTTAGTCAGAAACTCAAACTGTCAAACTATGAATAAGATTGCAAGTTTTGCAACATTACAAAGTTCAAGATAAAAGATTAATTTTTACATGTTCAACACTTCAATCATCATCAACTACTATTCAACTATTATTCACTGTTGAGACAACATCTTAATTTCTTCCAATATTTTATTTTTAGGTAATTGAGAGGTGAGTATATAATCTTCGAAGCATAGATTTGTCGAGCCCTGTTTAGTTGTTTTTTCTGAGTTTCCTGCACACAAAAATAACGAATATAAATAAATATGAGATATATAGGTAGTAGCAGGAATGCAGAAATGAGAAATTTTATATTGCAGGAATACTTTTAACGGCTAATAGATCAACCACCTTAGTTTAAATATTATTAATGATCTAATAAATTAACGACATACAAGTCATTTAGTCATATCTTAACACAAGACAACATAATATTTAAAAATAATTATTATTTCATCAGAAGTTGATCAAAGAGGAAAGAATCCTTACTTTGTTTCAAACTCAAACATGCATGATTAATTTATTCATCTATATTAACACAACTGCCATTCTTTATTTTGCAAATTCATACCGGTAATAGTTAATTTAAATGAACATGTATGAGTATTAATTTGAAGTTGAGTTATAACGAATAAAGATAAAAAATAAGTAAAATTCTTACTCCTTGAGTGGCAAATTTGCATTCCCAGTTTCCATGTGATGAATTACAAATATTGCACAATCTACATTGTTGCGCACTATGCGCCATTTCATTTGTAGATGTGTGATTGGCACATTACGTAACTGCATGCTCTTTTTTAGGCTAATATTTGCCATGTACCTCGTAAAATTTGTTTGCTGGAAATATATATTTGTATTACTTAATATTATGAAATAAGAATTTTAAATTGTTAGGGAATTATGGAATCATACCAAACACTCTGGGTATCCATCATATATTGCAGTTACATCTTCTCCGTAGTTGGTATTGTCAATAATCTCCATGACAACATTCTTTAAATTGAAGCACACATAATAATGATTCACATCATGGATAGGAAAGAATATCTATATATAGAAAAAAGAGTGATATTATTTTACTGAAACTAAAATATAAAGCAAATTAAATTAGTGGGCGTATTACAATTAAAAGAAAATAATATTACTATAGTGGGCAATGGGCATATATCACCCATCTCAAGAAACATGAGTATTAATATGTAAAACATGAAATTTGAGATGCTAAAAACCAAAAAGAAGATTGTATTTACAGACAAATGTGAATTTCAAGTTGGGAGTTGAAAGTTGTTCTCTTTTCAAATCAATTTCTCTAGCTACCCTACTCCTTCCTACTCTTACCATCATATGAAGAATTTTCTTGTTTTTATAGATTTCATTGTCCTGGCACTCTTTCTAGTTATAGAATATTAGCCAAATAAGTCATGATCCAAGCTTAGTCCCTCAAATCACCGGAAATCCTATTGTTTTCCTTTCTCTCTAGAACGGGTGCTAAAAAGAGACTACAATTCTGTTACTTATAATGGCATCACCATGAAGCTACCAGCAAGAATTAAACTAATCATTATACGTCAAAATGCAGACATACATGTGTGGTTCAAACACACATATCACATAACAAATCTAGTCAAGGGTATGTTAGTTGATATAACTTCATGATGTAAAGTGTCATTTACAATTACAAATTACTAGTACTACTACTATTTATAAATACAGAAAGCAGAGTAGTCAGCACCCGTTACTAGGTCCATTTTTGAATATAAATATAACATTAAAATAAAAGATGACAAGTAAACTAATTGTAAATATCATGTACCAGATCCACGTCATTGATGTTAACTATATGTTTCTCGAGCACCGAATCCAATTTTGTATTGAACCTCACTGACTTTATATTATGCGTCAGTGATCTCATTTCCAACATGACTTGTTTCCAACATGTCTCGTTTTAACGATCCGATGAACCTCAAGTGCATGATGTCTTTCATCTTCTTTCCGGTACTTGGACAATTCCTGCTGAGCGTTGCTTCATGTGGATTGTTGGCTTCCGCCCCTCCCACGTCATTAAGGTCTACACAATGAAGCTTATATAAACTATCTAAGTTGAAGTTTAAAATTATAAAACAGGAAGGAAGTGCAGTTGATTCATATCCAAATAATCAAATTGCTACACGACGTTGTAATACCCTGAAAAGACTCAAAGAGTGGATATAGAGCTATTAAACCCAATTTCAGAGCTGCTTTTAATTTATTTATATTTATTATATTTTTAATTATATATTGATTGCTAGTTTGTTCTTGATTTGAAACATTGTTGCATTTTGGCTGAATATAAACTTTTTAGTTATTTAGAGCAGGGTTGTGTTTGATGCGTTAATCAAATTTCTACTCGTTAACTATAGGAGTATATCCTTAATTTTCATGAGTTTTAGAACTCTTTATAATATTTTAAGATTTTTGTGGCTACAGATGACAAGTACTATTAGCAACTGAATTTAATTGAGAAAAGACAGAGCGAGGAGGAGCTAAACAAAAAGAGTGTTGAGGTGAAAGGAAGGCCTTCAGCCCGATTGTTTTGGCTAGTAGGTCAAAAAGAGGGGACAATCATTTCAGTTTTGAGCCTAGTGTATCAACTTATCTTTCTAAGCTATATTTATTGCTGCTACAGTACTAATAGCTCATAGCAGAAGTTCAATTTTTCATTAGAAATTATTGCCTCAGCTCTCCTTTTGACTGATTGTCTATTATCTGCTTAAAGCCCTCGAATTATTAGGAAAAATTGGTAGAAGAATGAGCGAATTGCCGGATTGACTGATTGTTCACATCTTCTACTACCTCGATTCTCGTGAAGCAGTTCAAAAAGATGGGTTAATCTCTGGACTACTCTTCCATGCCTCAATTATAAACCAACTCACTTTAACCCTGAGTCCTGTCATAAGTTCATTCATAATTTATTAAATTATCGAAATCGAAAATCTGTTCTTTCGACAATTAAAGTAGATTGCAGTTGGGACAGTAGGATCACAAGCAGTCTACTTTCTCACAGTTTTGAGCATTTGCACATTAGCAAAGGAAACATCTATATTTGTGATGATTCTGCAGTAGAAACCTTGTAACTCATGCAATGCCAAAAGTTAGATGCGTCGGGTACGAATTTGCACTCTTTAACCTCTTTGGCCTCGTTTGATTTGATGCAATATAATACAATAACTTCAACTTTCATGCAACCCAAATATTTACTGTATTTAGTTATGTGTTAACCCAATAACTCATACTTCCAAGGTATTTGGAGTTACCGCAAAACAATGTAACCCAGTGGGCGATGCATAGTCACCTTGAATTACATAATTGTATCTTATTTTTATTAAATTGTACTATATATTAACATTAATATATATTAATATTATATATTAAATTATATTGATTACTAAAATTGTATAATATATATCAAAATCTAAATAAAAAATATTAAATAATATTCTTTTTGTGAAAAATATATAATGCATTTGTTGATGTTTATATGATAAAAACAATTATAATAATATTAAAAATGCTTAGATTAAGTTTTTTATAAAAATATTAATATATGTAAGTCAACTATTATTTAAAATTATTTATAATATTTTATGCACAAACACACACACACACACACACACACACACATATATATATATATAATCTTATTAAAAAGATATTATTTAATTCTATTTGTGTTTTTTATTTGAAATAGAGTAACATTATATTTGTATATTGACTCATTTTAATGGTTATTTTGATTTTTGAAAATCTCAAAATTTGTTTTTAGTTTAAATGTTATCGAAATATTGTATTATTTTTTATTTATATAAATAATTTGCTTGTATTATTATACATAAACAGTTAATTACATAATTTCTCGTTTATAAATCAAACAAATATTTATTTAATATTGCATATTTTAATTTTATATTTATTTATTTATATAAGTAAAAGTCTTTTATTAATATATTTTAAATAATAAAATAAATGAGTTACATACTTGTACTCATAATCAACCAAATACTTGTTTTTCATGCACAAACCTACACAACGTAACCTAGTTCCAAGGAAATTGCAACTACAACGTAAAAGGCCTTTGCATACCACCGAAGTTAAATTTCATAGATTCATGGGATAGCTTGAATCCTACTTTTGTTGTTTCCGCACCAAAATTATCATACTTCCAATTTCGTTGTAGAAGTCGTGCGCCAGGCTTCTCTGCTGGGGATGGATTTGCTTGTATAAAACAAGCCGAGATCGATATCAACATTGCACATTACAACAGCAAATACCTCATTGATATCATTAATATGTTTAAAGCAGTCAGGGAAACTCCGCTTCTTTTACTTTCGAGGAATACAATTCAGGTAACTTTTCTAATTTCAAAATTGTTACATCTTACTCAACATTTGTCTACGTGAACTGACATCTTTTTGTACATTCCTAGGTTCTTTGCCGGATTCCAAAATTTACAATATACCAGCCTTCTCCATTCAGTAACATCAAGTTTCTTCGCCTGCGAGGCCTAGAGATCAATGAAAAGGAAACCTGCAGGTCTACCAATCGTGTCATTAACTACTTGCTCAGTGATTCTCCCTGTGCAGAGATCCTTGAAGTTAAATAAAGAATCCTTGTTGGTGTTTGATTAATTTAAGGAATAATAATGGACTTGAGCCTGGTTCCTGGTATATGTCAATTTAGAGACTTTGAATACTGACGTCGAGTTTATATATCATATTAGATGAATTTTGAATGAATTTTGAATCAAAGAATCAACTTTGTGTTGCCTAACTAGATCAAATATGACAACTTTAGATACTTGTATCTGCCAGCTCATGTATATATCACTATTCGTAATAGCTTCCGTCTAATTCATCCAAAATATGTATCCGCACCCAACTCAAATTCTCAGTAAGAACGTCCAGTAGTTTAAGCTGGAGATCTTGGGCGCTACATAAATAACTTGTACAGAGAATACAGAGGTTTGACTTTAAGGTTAAAACACGAGAATCCTGGCCTTCAACCTTGATATAAAAACACCAAGGTCGTGTGTTCTAGTCCTCATTCCCACTCTCCAAACACTTGACAATCTAATGTATCGAATATATAATCACATCGAATTCATTAAATATAATCCCCTTACAGACCTTAATGAACACATCAAATACATTAAACAAAATCCCCTTACCGACCGACCTTAATGCAATGACACAAGATCAGAAACTCCAAATATCCCATTGCGCAATCTCCTTTCATATGCCATACCTTCTAACGAGACCTCATTTCTACAGTTAGTTCCACAATAACTGAATACAAATACTAAATCTGGGGAAAAAATGCACACTTGCACAGGATATATATTTTTTTTGGTTGCAGCAAATAAAAATAATATTTGAATCCTGAATTTAGAAGCACAAGTGTATTAAGTGACAGCATAAGCATGTCAATCTACAACACTAATACCACGATATAGGAAAATCATTTGGCGGTACAGATACAGAATATTGACAAGAAACAATCCGGCTTACCTCTTTCTCCAAAAATGGAGAAAACAACTCTATCAATCACAAGGAATTTCAATTTCATAAAAAATGAACAATTTTTATGTAAGCAATCTGGTATTTTACACTTCATTAGGGATTATTCACGCATGGTAGTCATTAGGTTAGAATTATTTAAAGACCCTTCACTTTAAGGTATCTTCATACTAAAACATTGATTTTTAAGTAGCAAGCTTATTAATCCTCCATAGTAACTGCCTACTATTAAGTATTAAGCAAGAAAGTTGTCAAGGATCTTCTAAAACAAACCTCCTCCCTGACTATATAACAGCTCCAGTAATGGAAGCAACAGCAGAAAGGAATAAACTTTTTTCTCCAAAAAAAGAAGATATTCTGTAATCACTAATTAATGATCCATACTATCAACATCCATACTTTGATTCTTGCCATCACGATAATATTGGCTAATAACTACAATCTCTGCATATTCAGTTTGCATAAAGACAATCCAGTCTACATCTATCAACATGACAATCAAGAAACATCTCTATAACAGTATATCTCCAAAGCCAAGATTTTAGGCTTCTGAACATTTAGAATTTCTATTAAGGTCTTTCTTAATACAACTTTAACCTAAGCTAAACATAACCTGATAGATTAACTACTTGGTATACGCTAGTTAGTAAGATTGATGTAAGCATAACATTTACAATTATCTTAATCAAAATTTGCTAAATACTGCATCTTGGCTGTACCGAAAGAGTAAGTATTAAAATTATATAACCACTAGAATAGACCAACTAAAAAAGTATCGTAATTCAATTACACATTGATTAAGAAACAAAAACAAAGTCAACTTGTTCACCATCAAACTACCCTCATAAAAAACACCGCATTATCATCCCAACCTCAAAATTGTCGTCCAGCAGCATCAGCAACAAAAGGCAAATACGGGGTCTTCCCCAACACAGTATGCACCAAACTATAAACAAAACAAAACACCACAAAGCAAAACAAGAAATTATACCCGATAACCGTCAAATTAAACCCAACCCCACTTCTCCCGGGATTAAAAATCCTCTGAATCAAAAGCGGAACCACTAAAAGCACATCAAGCACCACAGCTTGCATAGTATTAAACCTGACATACTTACTCATCCCGGGGTTCCTAACAATACCAATATAAAGCGCAAGAAAGGCAATGTAGCTAGCATAGGGTACGGAACGATAGAGATTGAAAATTGGGAGAATGGGGTTAAGGGCAGGCCCTAAGATTCGTGGGTACTGTTGGAAGAGGAAGGAACCGAATTGGAGGCCATTGAAAAGGGGGAAAAAGTAAGCAGCTGAGGAGATTAAGCGGTCTGGAACTGGGGTTGAAGAGTTGGAAGAGGCAGAGATTTTGAGGGGGTTTAGTGTGTGTTTTAGGGGTTTGTGTGTGCAAGTGAATCGGAGGGGGAGGGGGAAGATGGGTTTTCGGGTCGGGTTGGGGGTGTGGAGAGGGTGGGAGAAGCGGAGCAGAGAGAGGGATGCCATTTCAGTTTTTACAGAAATTGTGTGTGTGTGTGTGTGTGTGTGAGGACTAGGAGGGGGGGAGAGGTTAGGGATTCACAAAGGCCGGGTACTTTTTCTTAAGTAGATCCAACCCGGTGTTTTCAATGAGAAGTGTGTAAAAATATTAGGGTAATAATTAAAAATAATATTTTTAAACATTTTTTTGCAATTTTATTTAAATTTTTTACCTTTAAACATATATTTTGCCGATCATTGGGACTGTGTTCGCGCTATGCATGCGAAGATTAATTTCTTTAAGAAAATTTCTTTAATTCTTTATCATTTTCTTGAATTTAGATAAAATCGTATATATAGGTCAACTTTTTACGGAAAAAATTCATTATATTTTTACAAAAGTATACCCCTTTGTGTATGGCATTGAAAGACACATTAATAAAATTTCATATATTCATTAAAATAATATTTACTATTAAAAAATCCAAACTAATTGAAAATTTTGGTCTTATTTCAAAAAAGAAATTATACTACGTAGTAAGAATATTTATTAAAATTATATGGATAATGGTAAGAAACTCAAACGGCTTGTAAGTTGAAAATTTCAAATTAATAATATTTTTCATATTATAACATATATTAGATTGGTGGTAGCTATTCATTATACTACACAATTAAAAAAAATTAAAAACTCAATTAATGATTTTGCCAAAACAATTAAACAAATTAAACATTGAGTAAATGATAAACATGGTATACAATAAGAAAATTTTATTTATAATGGATCATATCCAAAATCAAAGAGTGCATAGGAAAATCAACAAATGACTAATAAAAATGTTTGAAAAGCAAAAATATTGAATTTGAAATTTTATTCAATAAACTCCATAAAACAACTTCAAGCTGAGTATTCTTCATAATCATAACCTTAACCCATCTACTTCTCTTGCACTGCACGACAAAAACATAAATCAAATGAAAACATCATAACACCATGATATAATTAGCATAAATTAGTAAGTGAAGTTGCATTTGCCAGACAAAATTATGTCTTCTTTAAAATATATAATATATCACCTATATATGTTACATTTAAAAGGTGGGTGCCCGCGCAACGCATGCGATGATTATTTGCCTTAAAAAAATTCTTTATTTGTTTATCATTTTTTTAAAAGCATAAAAATGGTATACATATATCAAAACATTATATAAATATTCATTATATTGATACAAAAGTATTCATCTTTTTGTGTATGAAATTGAAGACATATAAAATATATTTATCTACACACCAATATTGGTATATTTGGAAAAATTGTGTATACTCATTTAAAAGAATTGAAAAATGATAAAATTTCCAAATTCTTGAAAAAATGCTCTTATTCCCAAATCAGCTAATACACTATCATGAATAAATTTAAATAACACTTCTTTTATTTAATTTTTATATAGCACAATAAAAAATACGTTTAAGTTTTATTCTCATTTTAAATGTAATGAAATCAAATATTCTTAGTAAAATATTACTTTCATAATTGGTACATTTTCAGTTAATATGAAATTTTTTTAATTTTATAGTGAACAATCTAGTATTACTCGACGTCGCCTCACGGCGCCGTCTCGCATTCTAGGAGAAAATTTTTAATTATTGAAAAATAAATTATGGAAAAATAAAATGAGATTATATTTCTATAAAGTACGGAAATATAAATATTGCAATAGTTTTATTCTCATTTTGAATGTAATGAAATAAAAAATTCTTAATAGAATAAGATTTACATATTTTGTAACTTTTTGAAAAATTCAATATTACATGATCATGGCTCCGTCTCGCATTTTATTACAATTAAAGAAAAATTTAAATTATAATAAAATTATTTATTAAAAGAATTTTATTTAAATTTAAATATTTTTCTTTAAATTTCATATTTCATGAAAATTTAATATAGTAAACTTCGTATCATATTTTTAAAATCATATAATAATTTTTATTGAGCGTACAAATATAAATGTTCTAATAATTTCTTGTTTAATTTAGTTAATTAATTTTTGTTAGGAATTGTGGTGTAATCAACCATTGTACTTAGTTTTAAGTTTAATTAAGTTAAGTAAAACATAATGTCATATGTATATTGATAGTATTGTCAGTAGTCACTTGTAGACAATGAAATTTAAAAAGTAATAGTTAGGTGATAGTACATTTGAAAGTTATTGTCTTATATAAAAGAATAAAAATGAGTCATGAAGTAGAAATTCACTAAGTGTTCAAGTACAACATGATTCAAAACTCAGACAACAACATTTCAAGTACTCAAGCCTATGACAGTACATTACAAGTGAAAGCACAATTGGGACAGACAACAACAACTATTCCCTTGACAGTAAACTTGGCGGGGAATGAAGATTTAAAAACATCAAGTATTACTGACAGCAACTATTCCATTGACAGTAAACTTAACGGAGAATGAAGATTTGAAGACAATAAGTATTGGTGAGAGCAACTATCTCATTGACAGTAAACTTGGCGGAGAATGAAGATTTGAAGACAACAAGTTTTACTAACAGTAACTTTGGCAGGGATAGTTGACAATAATATTGGCGGAAATAATTGACAGCAGATTTGGAGACAGTATGTTTTAGAAGACTATCAAAACTTGATAACAAAGTATGTGGAGCCGAAGATACTGTCACCATACAGGAGCTAAAAGTTGATAGTAAATTTTTAGTGAAGCTAACAGTCTATTCCAGGTAGCAAACTAAGATAGTGAAGTTACAAGGAATGATTTAGACATGTCTATCTAGTCTGTCAAGTTTACTATTGTAACTTGGGAGAAGATAAGAAAAAGTTAAAGCGTGCTCAAAGAATCAAAGATTTCTGCATACCTCAGAGCTGCTTTATTTATAAATGGAATAAGGACAAATTTGAATGGAAAAAGAACAGTTTATATTTCAAGTTTTGTTCTAGGAACAAGGGAAAGTGCATTTGTAAGTGGGATATGTGTTTCAGTATAAATACACATATCTCACAAGTACCTTCTCTTATGCAACTGAGCTAGATTTTCTCTCAAATATAGAAAAATTAGCAAATTCATTGTTATTGTATCTATCGAAGCTGAAATTCATTTCCAGTCAGTTATAGCAAAACAAAAATAATAAAATTATTTTTGAAGTTTAAAACCAATGTCTTGCTTATCTGTTTTTATTGTTTACATCATAAAAATTGTTAATTATTATTCTTATTTGTTGTTAGCAAGAATTAAATATAATTAATGAAGTTGCATCAACCCCCATTCTGCAACACTTATCTTACCTAACAACTGGTATCAGAGCTGCAAGTTTAACATATCTAACCTGAAAAGATCCAAGATGAGTGCACAGAAAGTCAGCAGTATAAAAATACCCATATTTGACAAAGAACATTACAATATTTGGAAAAGGAAAATGATATTGTACATAAAAACAGTCAACCCACTTTATCCTGGTATTCTGGAAAATGGTCCTTTTATTCCTCAATCATATGTACCTGAAACCACAGTAGAAGGTGAGACAATACCTACCTACTGGGTTTCTAAAAAGGATTCAGAGTACAATGATACTGAAAAAGAAAAAGTAGCCATGGATGATTGTTTGCAGTTCATAATCATTGAAGCACTTGACAATGTTATGTACAACAACATTGTCAACTGTATAAGTGCCAAATAAATATGGAAAACCATTGAGATACTCTATGAAGGAACAGAAGAGGTGAAAGACAACCAAAGACAAATCATAGTGTCTCAGTATGAGGCTTTTATGGCCAAATCAAATGAAGGGGGTTGATTGAGATGTTTGAGAGGTTCAACAGATCGATAAATGACTTGCAGCTGCATGGAAAGTTTTATGACAAGAATAAAGTAAACATGAAATTCATGTTAACACTTCCTGACCATCTGGAGCACAAGGTTATTGCTATAAGAGAAGGAAGAGATATGTCAAAAGTATCTCTTAAAACTTTATATGACATTCTCAAAACCTATAAGCTATAATTGTTACAAAAGAGAGCTATCCAGTCTGGCCAAAGAGGAAAAATAGACAACACTTCAAATGCTCTAGTGGCTCAAGATTCAAAGATGCTTTAGTTTCAGGAGTCTCAATTCATCAACAACAAATCAAGATTAAAGAGGTCACTAATGAAGATGAAAGTGTTACTCTTGAACTCAAGGATGGTGATGAAGATGAGTTCTATATCTTGGATGAACTTGACAACATGGAAAATAAAACCATGGCCTACATGGCAAGGAAGTTCTCAAACCTAAGATTCAAGAAGAACAGGTCCTTCAAACCTAAAGTTCAAAATTCCAAGTTTAACAAAGGAAACACTTCAAAATCTGGAGGACGTAGAAAAGGTGGATACAAGACATGAATGGTGGACAGATCTAAAATAAGATGCTACAAATGTAATAAGATGGGGTATTTTGTAACTCAATGCAGAAAGCCAAAACAAGTTAGAAGAAATGACAATGACTATGAGGAACTCAAGGCAAAGTATGATACTTTGCTCAAGAAGCAACAAGAAATGGCATTTGTAGCTGAAGGAAAATGTTGGTAGGAATCTGAAGATGAAGAGGAAGAAGTGTATATAAACCTAGCTCTCATGGCAAACTCTAGAGAAGAGTCACCTCCTTTATCAAGTCAGGTACAATTTCTTACTACTGTTGATATGACTACATATCAGTATAAGAAAACTGTTGAAAGTTTAAGTTCTGAAATTTTTAATATTCATACAAGCATGTTGGCTGCTAATGAAGAGATTGTCAAACTGACTAATACTAATGAATTATTAAAATACAAGATTGAAGAACTAGAGCTTAGACAGAATGCTTTTGAGTTCTTACATCAAGAGAATGTGATTCTTAATAACAAGGTAGTTTGTGCTTCATAGATTGAGGAATTTATCAGAAAATAGATTATTGAAAATGAGCTTAAAATCAAAGCCTACAAAAATTCTTCTTCATTGTTAAAATCATACCATGTTGATAATACTAAAAATCAAAGAGTAGGTATAGTGTTTAACTATGAGAAGAAAAATGGTAAGAAACATGTGGTAGAGAAAGACACTACTATTGACAAACCTACTGTCAGTCCCTCTATACTTAGAAAAGTCAAGAATCCCATGTTTATAAAGGATGAGTTTGAATTTGATGAGGAATCTCTAATTCTTAAAGAAATTCTAGATGATGAGGACAATGATACTGTCACAAAAACCCTTAGGTCAAAAGATACTGTCAAAATCCCTAAGACAATTAGTTTTTCCCTTGACAGTACTCGGGGTCTAGAAGATGCTGTCAATACTAGCAAGATAGTAAGTTCAGAAGTTGTTGTCAAGACAGTAAGATCAAATCATACTGTCAAGATAGTTCCATCTAAATTTACTGTCAACACTAGTAAGACAGTAACTTATAAACCTACTATCATGAAGACCAAGAAGAACAGAAATGGAAAGTTAGGAATAAATAAGAAGAATGATTATGGTTACATTCCTAATGCTCCTAGAAAATTATGTAACAACTGCAAGTTTTCTATTCATTTAACTCATGCTTGTACCAAGAATAAGTCTAAAGTAAAACATGATACTTCTGTTAATGGAAATTTGTATAGTACTCTCTTGATAAATATACAAGTATCTCATTGTGGAAATATTGATTACATGCCATGTAAATTAAACATGTTGAGTATCTGCTTTAACATGCATATTGCTTTCAACAATGTATGCCTGCATAATTCTGTCAAAATTGAAAAGGCAAAGACTTCAAGTCCTCCTAAAGTTTGAATGGGCATGCCACCCAGGAACAAGAATCCAAAACCAATGATCAAATCTAAATGGGTGGCCACATGAGTCATGCTCAAAGCTAATGAAAGCAAACCAATTGATTTTATCTTAAACTGTGATTTAGCTAAGCCAAATGGACCCAATGAGAACTGGGTACCAAAAGCAATTTGAAAATCTTTCTTTCAGGGCAACATGAAAAATAAAAGAATCATGTGGATCATTGACAGTGGATGCTCAAGACACATGACAGGTGATAAAGTCCTATTATCACAGTTCAAGTAAATGGTTGGCTCTTATATAACCTTTGGTGATGGCATCATTGGTTTCACAATGAGATATGACATTATGGAAGTTGGTAACTTGAAGATTGAGAAAATTGCTCTAGTGAATGGATTGAAGCAGAATTTATTGAGTGTAACTCAATTTTGTGAAAAAGGTTTTAAAGTGGGATTTGATCAAGATAGATGCTCAATTGTCAACAAAAAGACAGGAGAAAAAGCTCTTCAAGGAGTAAGGAAATGAAGAATATTCATTGTTGACCTTGATTCAGTAAGAAAGGACAAAATCTACTATTTCTATAGTAAAAATTCATCTTCTGAGAGTTGGTTGTGGCACAAGAAGCTCTCTCACTTAAATTTCAAAGCTATGAATTATTTAATGAAGAGAGAATTAGTAAAAGGCCTTCCTCAACTTGAATTCTGTCAAAAAGGATTGTGTGAGGATTGTCAAAAGGGGGAACTAAATAGAGCTACTCACAAAAGCACTCTTAGTGATTCAATAAATGAAGCTTTTTAACTTATTAATTTGGACTTATTTGGTCATGTGAATGTGTAGTCACTAGCAAAGAAGAGATATGTCCTTGTGATGGTTGATGATTTTTCAAGATATACTTGGGTGAGGTTCCTGACAACCAAGGATGAAGCTGCACAAGAAATTATTGATCTAGTAAGAGTCCTTGACAAGAATCCCAAGTTCAAAGTCCAAACCTTGAGAAGTGAAAATGGTATTGAATTCAAAAATAGTATCATGAATGATTTCTGCAAAGACAATGACATTACTCAACAATTCTCTGCACCAAGGACACCTCAACAAAATGGTGTTGTGGAAGGGAAAAATAGAACTCTCATTGAGGCTGCAAGAACCATGTTGTGTGAAGTAAAACTTCCTACTTATTTATGGGGTGAAGCTATTAATACAGCCAGTTATACTCAAAAAGGGACTGTGATCAATAAGGCTTTTGGAAAAACATCATATGAGTTGCTGACAGGAAGAAAACCTATTGTCAAGTACTTTCATATGTTTGAAAGCAAATGCTATATCATGAAAGACTCATCAAAGGTCAAAGGGAAGTTTGATACTAAAGTATATGAAGGAATATTCATGGGCTATGGAATTGAAAGAACATCATATAGAGTCTATATCATTGATCACAAAGTTGTGGATGAAAGTGTAAATGTCACCTTTGATGAAACTAAGTTTCCTGGTGTTGAAGGAAGTTAAGAATCAGAGTCCTTAACTTTTGAGAATCAAGGCTATTTGGAAGATATTGATGATGAAGAATCACCAAAAATTGAATACACAATTTCTGGTCCAACTATGGTTCCTAATCAATTTGTAGAGAATGAAGGAACTGCTAAAACAACATATTTCTCTGGGAATGTTCCCATGGATAGTGGACTTGAAGAAATTGATGGTTTCAACAGTACAAGGGCAAAAGATGTTGTCAATCAACAAAGTACAGAAGATTCTGGTGATTCACTTAAAGAAACAAAGTGGAACAGGGATCACACAAATGATTTAATTATTAGTGATCTAGGAACAAGAGTAGAAGAAATGTGGCAAATGCATGCATGTACTCCTGCTTCATATCTCAAGTTGAGCCTAAAACTCTAGATGAAGCACTACTTGATCCAGATTGGATAAATGCTATGCAAGAGGAACTCAACCAGTTTGAAAGAAGTTGTGTATGAGAATTGGTACCTAGACCAAAGAACAAGTTTGTAATTAGTACTAAGTAGGTCTTCAGAAACAAGATGGATAACAGTGGAGTTGTCATCAGAAAAAAAAACAAGGCTGGTAGAAAAAGGTTACTATCAACATGAAGGAATTGATTATGATGAAACATTTATACATGTTGCCAGACTTGAAGCCATAAGAATTTTCTTGGCTTTTGCTGCATTCAACAATTTCAAAGTATTTCAAATGGATGTTAAAAGTGCTTTCCTAAATGGATAACTAGAAGAAAAAGCTTATGTTGAACAACCACTAGGCTTTGAGGATCCAAAGATGCAAAATTTTGTATACAGACTTCTTAAAGCATTCGATGGTCTAAAGCAAGCTCCAAGGGCCTGCTATGACACTCTTTCCAAGTTTTTCCTTGAGAACAACTTCACAAGAGGGATTGTGGACAAGACTTTGATCTACAAAAAGCATGGAAAAGATATCATTCTAGTCCAAATCTATGTAGATGACATCATCTTTGGCTCAATAAATGAAAAAATGTGCAAGAAATTCTCTGAGTTAATGTAGAACAAATATGAGATGAGCATGATGGGTGAATTAGTATTATTTCTTGGACTTCAAGTCTATTAAAAGAAATATGGAATATTCATTTGCCAAACCAAATATGTCAAAGATCTTTTGAAAAGATTTGATATGGAAAACTCATCGCATGCATAGACTCCAATCTCAACAGTAACTCAACTAGAGAAGGATTCAAAAGGAAAGAAGGTGGACAACAAGATCTATAGAGGAATGATTAGGTCTCTCCTCTATCTAACTGTTAGCAAGCCTGACATTATGTTTTCTACATGCCTGTATGCAAGGTTTCAGTCTGATCCAAAAGAGTCACATTTGATGGCAGTTAAAAGGATCTTTAGATACTTGAAAGACACTCAAGATTTAGGCCTTTGGTATCCTAAAGAATCTGTTTTTGACTTGGTTGGCTACTCAAATTCAGACTATGATAGATGTAGAATTGACAGGAAGATTACAACAGGAAGCTGTCAGTTTCTGGGAGAAAGATTGGTTTCATGGTTTAGTAAGAAGCAGCATTCTGTGTCAAATTCAACTGCAGAGGTTGAATACATTGCAGCTGGTAGTTGTTGTGCTCAATTATTTTGGATGAGGAATCAATTATTAGACTATGGCTTGACATTGCAAGGAATTCATATTTTTTGTGACAACACAAGTACAATAGCTATCACTGAAAATCCTGTTCAATACTCCAAGACCAAACACATTGACATCAGACATCATTTCATTATAGAGCATGTGAAGAAATGCACAATCAAGCTAATATATGTGCCCACAGAGAAGCAACTTGCAGACATTTTCACCAAACCATTGGATGAAAAGACATTCAACAGGCTAGTGAGTGAATTGAGTATATTAAATTTATCATGTTAATGTATTTATGTATCAAGTTGATTTAGTGATCAAAAATATTAGTTAACTGAAATTCACTGTGAATTAATGGTCTGTTAAGGTGATGAGTTAACTAATTTGTTTGTAATTCAACAAATAAGTAATTCTACATCAATGATTCTATTGTATCTAAAAATGCAGAGCCTAAGAGGACATGTATTTGTACTCTATGGATAAAAAAGAATCAAACCACATAGACATATGGTAGAATGTTGACCTGACAAAAATAATTATATGGTATACAAATTTATTTGAAACACATTTATCAGTCCACACTTTAGGGACTTATCAAGTATTAGTAATGATTCAATTATTATGGTTATCTTCCATGCATACATAAAGGCAAAACATCTCAAGAAAATCAAGACGTAGAGGGAATTATTTACCGAAAATTAGAAAAAAAAAGAGGAAGTTAAAAGAAAAAACATGAGAAAAACACTTTGATGACTTAAGATTTAGCATATATCAAGCAGGTAAAGTTACTTAAAAATAACTATAACCACGTTACATGTATTATGTAGAAAGAGCAGGTGGACTTTTTATGTTGACGACTAAAATTATGAATAGATATTACTACAAACACTGGACTTGTGTATATCATACCGTGTTTTTCATCTTCTTCCTTTTTCATTTAACTTGCCAAATGAACGGATGCACATAATTACATTTACTGTTAATCAAGATTCTCACTCAGAATAATCAAGATCCTGAAAAAAGTAATTATATGTGATCTAAAAACAGATATCCGATGACAATATGTTAATTCAATTATTTAAACTCAATACTATCAGAAGAAACATACTCATCCTCAAGGCATTTATATTCAAAAGTAGCATTATCCATCTTTATCTCACAAATCATATCACTAATCTATACCAGCAAATCAAGTCAAATGTTATGTCAAAAGCAAAAAAAATGCAATGTAATTTAAGCACCACAGATGTAAGGGTATTTCACTTGCACCTTATAATATATATTATTAACCATAAATTAATTGTATGTGATTTGAGTATTTTATAAAACACATAATATGCATAATAAAAATTTACAATTTGTCCATGTGAATGGTGTAAAGATGCGGGAAATAAAATTTCACAATTACATACCACATCAAATTTGATCAAATGAATATTTCTGCATATAGAGTTGAGTACAAATGAGTTATATATATATATGGGAATTGTAGCATTATTTTCTGTCTAACTGGTGTAAAAAGAAGTTATAGATGCACATGAACTTCCCATAAATCATCAAAAAATTTATAACACCTAGGAGAATGTTGGCTTGGAAAAATAAATTAATACAACTGACAAATTAAGTGTCAAAGTAAAGTATAAATAATTAACTTATCAAACAAATCTAAGTTCACATATCCGAGTCCAGAATATTTTTGTGTTTCATCTTCTGCTTCTAAACTCTTGGTTTCAGCAGTATAAATTCTAAAGTATTGCATATGTTGCCTATATACCTGTAAAAGAGCGATCCAGAATGAACCATCCGGAGCAAGATTAATGTTGATTAGTAGGGATAGAAGAAGTACTGTTATTGGTCCAAATCCTCTCGAGAAACTCAGAAAATGTGATTAGCTCTTGTTTTCATTATGTGCTTAAGCAATTTTTTCCAAACTGCAAGGGACATAAAGCATTATTCTTTTCCAAATGTAAAGTAGAAACATTTCTCAGATTTAAATAGAAACATATATACACATACAGCTCCGCTGCTATCATGGCCTATACAACAATAGCCTGTGCACACTACGGAATCTTCTTTCTTGTTGCATCTGTCAGCTTTGAAGTGAACCCAATTCTTTGCTCCTTCACTACCTGCATCAACATTGTTCCAAGTTGATTTTGCTCTTTTATCGTCTCTCATGATTTCATCAAACATCCTGCGGCCACTAAAGGCCATTAAAGTCAAGGCCATCATGCTTTAAAGCATGGTCTACCAAAAGACCATCAGCAATGTCTAGGATTTCCTTCTTTTATGGGTTCAAGGGAGCAGCAAAGTGCTTGATTCTTAGCTTAAAAGTTGCAGCAAAACTACAATAGAGAAGCTTTACTCCTACAATACAAAACTGCTTAAATTCCCTCACAACCTTACCTAAACTGAGCTTGTAATAATGAATATTGCAGCGTTTTTTAATGACATATCATGAGGCATGAGTTCTACATTTTTGGTTAAATCCATTAACTCGTCGATTTCATTCTTGTCCATTGATTAACAATAAATTACTATAACTTATAAATATAATTGTAATTGATAAAATTTATGTTTACCTGAAATATCAATTTTCTGAAAAGCTCCATAAGAAGGAATAATTTATGAAAATGAAGTTTTTCTTTCAAAGCTCCATAAGAATTATTATTTTCTTGGAGTGAAGCTGCTTCATCATTAGAGTCAGGGTGCTTGAAGAATAACTCCTGTAAACCCTCCTCGTCAAATAGATTAACAAATTCTCCACCATAACTCCATTAACACGCTAGTAGAAATAATTGAACTACTGACAGATGGGGAGCCAATTCGCAATTAAATTCCTGTTGTGAGCCAAGTATACTATTGATGTGGTTGCGGTAACTGCTGCAGTAATAAGTGTAATCATCACCTATTTCATTAATCAGTCAGTTCACATATATAATTAGTAATTATATCGAGAAATAAAGTTACTAACCCGCTTGATGTGTAAATGTTTCAACTCAGGCTCAAGTTTTCATCCATCAATCTATAGCAACGATAATATGCAATTTGAAGAACTAATTGAAATTGGAGCCATTTACATACATTTAGAAACCCACAAACATTAAAATTTGGTAAAAAGAAAACACCATATATGTTAAAAATTAACAGCCACATAACACCATTCTATATACAATGATTTAAACCTATTCGGACTCAAACTCAAACAAAAATCAAAGAAATAGATTAATTATAAAATCATAAGAATACATACAGATTAGATTTATTATATACCATTGATGTTAACTTGATTCAATTGGATAGATTTGGTTTTTGAAGATGACACTCTTCTGCAACACTTGGCAGACCTTTTGAAGAAGTTGGACACAACACAAAATTTCATTATAAGATTATGCTCAGCTGAATTGTTCTCTTCCTTGCTCACACTTTTCCTCGTAGATTTGGCTGATACAATTGAGTTAATCTTTTCTGCACAGTACTCTACTTGAAATATTCTGCAATTTTCCAGGCCTATAAATTTTAGGCATATAGTTTCCAACCTCCCATAATCACTTGCATCCCCATTCATACTAATCATCATATAAGCCTTTTGATGATCCAACAAAGATTAGTTAAATCACACAATCAAAGAGTCGAAAGCAATAAACATTCTATGCTATTGAAACAAAATATTAGCTGCACAATAAAGAAGTACATATAAACTAATAAACTAATGTTTCTGGTTATATACGCACCTTGAAAATCATAACTTTTTTCACCATATAATACCTAAAACGATGCCAAAACACAATAAAAATAACATTAGTAATAGTGTTAACATTGATATTTTACTGAAATATATATAAGATAAATATAAACTTTTCATTTAGGCATTATATCAAACATATATCGAGTAATTGAAAATTGTCAAGTCAAGTTATAAAAATGATGATTACCCAGGCAATATATGATCCAGCAAGAGAAAGCTTTTTGATGTTCATCTGCAAATCAAAAATCTAAGTATTAATCCAAATTTTCGATTACATATGATTACACAACAATCTAATTACACACATGTATAAACACAAGCTGGAGGGAGTAACAATTATCTTCCAAAATAAAATATAAATATGATTTATAATAAATGTATCTTACGTTAATAATATTACATATAAGAATATATAAATAAATTAATAATAAAATAAAACAAATTGAAATATTAGATTTTTTAGAATAATTAATATATAATTTATTAATCTTTTCCGTGTTTTGTACATTTATTACTAAATAATATTTTAATTTTAATACACACATATTAATTTATTTTCAAATGTGTTTTTTTTGAAAAAAATATTTGGTAAATTTTAAAAATAGGTGTTATTTATTATTGTTTTTTGATAACAATTTTTTGAGAATAAAAATATATCATTTTATTTGATATAGCATATAATAGTATAATGTAAAATAATTAAATAATGGTAATAGTTATCATAAATATTGAAGAATAATATCAAAAAAATTAAATTTAGAAAATAATTTTATAATTTTAGAAAATAATATTGTCATGATTTCTATTTTAAAAAATAGTTTCTTGCTTTTTCTTTTCTAAAAATTATTTTAAAAATATAACCAAATGCCACATTTTTATTTTGAAATATGGTTTTTATTTTTAAAAATAAATATGTTTTTCTAAAATTCATAATTGCGTAAATATTTAAATAGAACCGAATACAATAATTTTTTATCCCAAAAAATAAATTAATAAATATTAAAATTACTTGCGATACAATTTATTGTCGCGTTATATTTGTATAATTTTCTTTAAATTATTTTCCCTTTCTACTTCAATTAATAGAATTTATTATTATTGTATTAAAAAAGTAAGTATTAGAAATGGAAATATGCGTGAAACATACTCTGATACTCACACAGTCACGGTTAACCCTGTCTGTATTTTTATTTTTTTATCTCCCCTCCATCAATCGAAATGCTCTCAAAAAGATAACAAACCAACTTCTCATTCATCACCAAACACTTTTATCAATCACCATTGCGCTTCTTGCATCTAGTCTACACTCATCAAGTTATTGTGTATCAATATATAGTCACTTATGATCACTTCTTGTTACACAGACAGATCACACTTGACATGTTTTGTTGCATTCTCCTTTTAAAATTGCATTTCAAATCAAATTATTTTGGGTTTCATGGATTGATATTTTTTCGAAGATTATTATAATCATCCTAGTGTGTTTTCGATCTCGTTTATCAAATTCTAAATGAATAAGGTAGTTGATCTATTTGACTATTTATAACTATATTATGTTTCGGTGTTGACGTGTAATTTTAGTTTGTCCTTAGATTACCAAGTCTTGCAGTCTTGTATCTTATGACCAATGTTTGTTTGTTTTTGTTTGTTTGTCAAATCAAATCAAAATTTTACATCAGATTTTATTCTCAGCTATATGTTTACTTGCCACTAAAATAATATCATTAGTACCCTTCTTTTGTCAGAGAGTATATTTCCACTCTACGCCTAGCTTTCTGTTTGGATTTTCTTGAAGTTTCGCAATGGTTAGGTTACGCAGTTTGTAGAGGAGAATGAAGAGAAATTTGACTAAGTTATGAATGTGTATATTGTATTCATTCCATCTATTTTGAAAATGAATGATCATTCTTCAAGTCCACCAATATCTTTGCAATTCTTTTCATAAAGTATTTGCATCTCTCATGTTTTTGCATCTCGCCCTACATCATTCTGCTAACTGGGTTCTCTTCGTTGTAAAATTTCATTTTATTCTCTTACCATTTTATTTGTTCTAAGCGAACACCAACGATTGTATGCTGTCGTACTTAAAATTTATATATGTAACAGTGGCCTAAATTCGAAGTTTGAGGAATGTAGGAATCACTCCGAAAGATTGAGGTTTCCTAAGTTAAATCCTGTACATGAATCGAGAAAGATGACATTATTAGAATCTGAATACAGTGAAGAAGATAACTTTTTGAAGCAGTTTAGACCATGGAAACGGCCTGATGAAAATGATGATAACTCAATGTTGTTATATTCTTGCAATGCATTTCCTTCATCCTGTTTATCGTTTGGAGTTGGTGATGGTGCAGCTTCTTTGCAATCAACATCAGAAAATGCAAAACTTCTGTCAAATAAAGCTGTCACTTTGTTTGATGGTTCAAGAGTTAGTCCTATAGAAGAGGCTTCAATGGTTCTTGATGGTAATCAATCAAAAAATGAAACGATTTTACAAGAAGATTTGAAAGGAGATGAAATAGTAACATGGCTTATAACTTCAATAAGAAATGACTTCTCAGATTCCTTGACATGTTCCGATATTTCAGACTCCTTTTTAAGTATGTCCTTGGAGGATTTCAGCACTTCAGATGATTCTTCATCTCAGTTCAGCATTGATCTTGATTCCCCTTGTCTTCCTTGTGATACAGATAGAACAGGTTTCTCACTTCCCTTAATTAATCTTGATGAACAGGATTCTAATTGGTTTTCTGATACTCAATCAGAAATAGACCTGATAAGTTCTGATTTCCCTAGCCCTTCGTACAAGAAAAGTTGGGGTTTTGATATTCATTCTTCTGGGTCAAATGTTTCAACCGCCATCAACAAGAGGAATCCGAAATTCGAGTGTATAACAACTTGCTTTGATGAAGCTTTAGAGGCTTTCGACTTGGCAGATTTCAGTCCTAATACTCCACTTTTCTGGCCATCGAGCGAGAAGTCTGACTGGAGTTCGGATGTCACATTGGACTTCTTGAGCATGTCGCCTCCAAAGTATAAGCATAAGCTTTTAAGTTCTGCAGGTAGCTCGCATCCGTCACTCAGATTTAGAGTCCATCAGTCTAGAAAAATGGAGATGGGAAAAGATTCAAGAAGAAGGCTTGTTTTTGGGTCAGGATCAAAGTCATCAAATATTTTGGAGTTCAACTGCAAAAATGGTAAAAAGGAAGTTGGGAGGAGCAGCACCATGCCTTTAAGGGTAAACAATTCCAGGAAATGTCCGGCTAAAGAACCTCTTCAAGTAAAAGCTGATAAAGTAGATTACCGTTTGCTCAACAAATCAGTTGGATTGTTGAAGGAAGAATTTAGTTCGAGCGCAGAAGTCACAATTGAAACAATGATGGGCCTTAACGAATTCGATGGTCACGAGGGAATCGAATCGGAGTTTGATAAAGATGACTTCTCCTTGGACGAGGATCTTTGAAACTCTAGACAGCATGCTATTTTCAAGTTCTCAGGTATATATAGGGACTTCATTATCAATGACATAGGAATGGCCACATATTCTATTTGTTTTTAAGTTATCATGTTGCAAGCAGTTGAATACCTTATTCAATAGCTACCAACATTAAACAGATAGCTGAATATGAAAACAATCGTAGATTTTGGTTATTTTCTATAAATTTAAATTGTACTACAGGTCAGACATTCTTAGTCATAAATTATTTCCAACATTTTTATATGCTGAATGGACAGCTTATGATAATTGCCAAAAGAAAACAATTTCAATGGCTCTTGCAACCTCCACATACAGTTACACTTAGTTCTGTACGATTTATATGGACACTAAAAGATACAAGATAGAAAATAATTGAAGACGAGCTTTTCAACACATCCACAGCAGGCCTTTTACGACTAACATTTTTTCTAGAAAACGTAAGGAATCAGACACTTGACATCCTTCGGAAAGTCTTCAAATTTGGAAATGTACCAGTTCTTCGTGGCATAGCTCCTTCCTACCAGGTAACCACTCATGCCCAACAAGAAGAAAAATGGATATATGGTTTGAGAAATCAAACATATCCCCACGAAACCCAGAAGCTCAAATGCATAATGTGGACATATCACTAGACCAAATAGACCCCCTCGAGGAATCTTGTACTGTTTCTCGCCCCCCTTCCGTAGATTAACAAGAATGTAATGATGGTAGAAATTACCAGTAATTCCTATCAGGAAAACTGCAACACCAGCAAATGTCAGGTCAATCGATGGCTCCGGGAGCTCTCTCCTCAGGTATTGACCATAGACTGTGGCTGCTGTGATTGCAAAATATGATGTTGCGATGATAATTGCGTGATCAAGAGAGCTACTGCCGCTGAACTTGTGAATGAACAGAACCTGTACAAGAAACTCACCATGTAATCAGAATCATTACTTGAAGTCCATTTATATCATTATTATCTAAATATGTCAAAGACTTGTTGTTGTTGAAGGTTGGACTCCACCCAGGCTAATTGGGTTCTGACCCAGTTAGGGAGTTCATTAACCTCTGCCTCTTAGTGACACTTCCAGGAAGACTAGCCCACAAAGCTTGTATAGATAATGACGGGACTGGACTAAGCTGGCACCAACATACTCGGGTCAATGACTTAACCGTCACGTTTCATACACAAAGTTGTGCCTCAATGGCCGACACCTGACAACGCTTAAGGCGGTGACCCAATCATCCTAGAAGAAGAAACCTAATGGGATTAGGTTACTTGCTCCCTTGATCCCTGTAAAAAGGATCCGACATATTTAACAAGTCGAGACACTTGACATCTAAAAATCTCCAATCTCCTATTAAAATATTTTTATTATTCTAGTAACCTCCGAAATTTGTTATCACCAAATTTCTCCGTTAATAGTTTGTATATTTAGAAGGGTTAAATATCAAATTGGTCACTCAAGTAAAAACATAATATCACTTTTGTCATCAATGTCAACGGGATATCATTTAAATTGGTATAAATATCACATTCGTAATTTTTACATTATAAATAAGTATAAATATTTTTTTCTTCAAAAAAAGTATAAATATTTTATTAAAATTTGAATAAATCATTAAAAATCATAAGATGTATAAATTTACATTTATGAGTTAATTTTGCAAATAAAATGAGTTTTATTATGTTTAATCTTTTTTAATAACAAAATAAAAGAAAAAATTATAAAATTAATAAAAAATAGTAAAAGAATTTCATAAATTTTGAAAATATTATGCAAAATACTAGAGTTTATAAGTTTTTATTTGGTTGTAATAACAGATAAACCAAATGTGTAGAACTCGAAAAAAAATGTCATTATCAATACTTGAATACGTATTTAGAGTTATCAATATGATATTTATGAAAACTTAGACGACTTGAATGATACCGTTGAGATCGGTGATAAAAGTGATATTTGGCCTTTACTTGAGTGACCAATTTGCTATCTAACCAATAGTTAGAACCAAAGATGATTATATTCATCCATGTCACATTATTAATTAACTAGAAATGTTGTGCACGTTGATTCAATTTAAAATAAAGGTCAAAGAGTTGAATACAAATTATTTAAATTTAAAAAAATTTGATTAGAAAATACAATTAACATTGGAGTACTAGTTACTCCCTCGTCCCATTGAGAAGTATACACTTCTCATGGGCACGGAGATCAATGCATCCATTAAAAAATGAGTAAGGTTAGATGAAAAGTTGATAAAATGGTGGGACCTATTAATATTTAATAATAAATTTGAGATAGTGGAGGAAAGTAGTGGGTGTAATAGTATTTTTATATTATGAATTTGAGATAGTGGAAGAAAGTTAATGGGTGTAATAGTGTTTTTTATTATTAAAACTTTACTATTTTTGGAATGTATACAAATGAGAGAGACATCTAAAAAAGGAAAGTGTATACAATTGAATGAGACAGAGAGAGTATATTTTAACACCAAAAAGAATATTTTTTAATATCATATTTTAGTAATAATGACTATAGTCATTTTGCATTTGCCATCGGACTTGTTGTAACAAAAGGCTAAATAGAGCATTTTGCATAAAGAGTAAATTGTATGCGTTTGGTTTGTAAAACGAATACACCTCACTGTCCTTTATCCCCGGGACAATTTTACATAGAAAACTTCGTACCCTCGACATGCTTATCTCATTCGATTTTGGGAACACAATTCTTGACCCAGCTCCCTCGTGGCCCAAACTCCAAAGATTGTGGGAATCTAGTGACATTACCTAAATTCATTCCAAAATGCAAAAACTGTGTTCCATAATTATCATGTGATCTGGAAGTAGAAGAACTGCTACAAAACGCATATGCTTGTTGATCTTTATCTCTTAGACGTGTTTTCATGGAGAACTTGTTACCATTTGGGCAAATTACAATCCATTTGGGCAAATTACAACAAGTTAGAACCATGTGCCCTCTCTTGTCATTTCTTAGTAGATTCCTTGGAGCACCTGTATTTTGTTTCCAGAACTCCTTGGCGCACCTGTACTTCGTTTGCAAAACTCGACACAATTCTTGGCCCAGGTTGCATGACTCGATTACCTACAGGATCTAGCTTCCTTGCGGGGATCTCTCCTAGTGGCTTACCAAAACTTATTCAAGAACTGCTGTAGAAAATAACTCTGTTTTAGTGTTTTACTGTGCAAGAGTTTTAACTTTCCTGCCATTTTACTCATACTAGCAAGTAGCAGCTGACAGCATAATCCCGGATAGTCTGCACTTGTCAGTTTAGATAATTAGAAATAACTTACCTGATCAACTAAAATTTTAATCTTATTTGGTTGACATTTTACTTACTGTTAGTCTGTTAGGAGGAAAAATGAATGAGCCTCTCTTCTTGCATTCTTTGCTTCACTTTTCCAGGAGAAGTTTACTCACTCATCCCATTGGGGAAAATAATTGTCATTCCTGGTGTAATCCTTGGAGCACTTTTATGTCCTTTACACTATCCAGATCCAAATCTTGTGCTCCCATAATTGGACTCTACCTACTTGGTGTTGCTCCCGGTGGCATGCCAAGAATCATTGCGAACATTTTGAAGCATACATAAGCAGTCTGTTTAAGAAACTACTTATATGATATGGGAGGAAAAGAACCACTGCAAAGCACTTCATCATGCCACTATTATCAATATTAGAGAATTATAAATCAAAAAATGCTCAATTGCAAACATTATTGAAAACTAATTCTCTTCCTTTACCATTAGAACTAGAGTTCAACAAGATATAATTAGAAAACAATTGAACACAGGAGCTTTTAAATACATCCATCACATGTCTTTTACAAGTAATATTTTATCTAGAAAACATAAGGAATTAGACACTTGACATCCTTTGGAAAGTCTTCAAATTTGGAAATGTACCATTTCTTCGTGGCATAGCTCCTTCCTACCAGGTAACCACTCATGCCCAACAGGAAGAGAAATGGATATATGGTTTGAGAAATCAAACATATCCCCAAGAAACCCAGAAGCTCAAATGCGTAATGTGGACATATCACTAGACCAAATAGACCCCCTCGAGGAATCTTGTACTGTTTCTCGCCCCCCTTCCGTAGATTAGCAAGAATGTAATGATGGTAGAAATTACCAGTAATTCCTATCAGGAAAACTGCAACACCAGCAAATGTCAGGTCAATCGATGGCTCAGGGAGCCCTCTGCTCAGGTATTGACCATAGACCGTGGATGCTGTGATGGCGAAATATGATGTTGCAATGACAATTGAATGAACAAGAGAGCTACTGCCGCTGAACTTGTGAATGAACAGAACCTGCACAAGAAACTCACCATGTAATAATCATATAAAGAACTTCTCGGCTAATCAATTTTAATCATAATTTACCATATATTTTCTTAATTCTGTCAAACTATATATATTATATACCTGATTATTGAATAATGAGAATTTTCCCTGGATTGTGAACCATTGTTTCTTCTTCATTCCGGAGCTTACACATAGTGGTTAATCATTCACTTATCATAGTCATTAGTCCCCACATAATTAGTAGAATTATGTGATAATACAAAATATGCAATCTATCTTTCATTTGTTACTAGTGAAATGTTGGGGACAAAATTGTGTTTATCTCAAATACATAAATAAAAGGCTTAAATAAATTATATCAAAACTACCATAAATAAATATCCTTTATTTATCGAGATTATTCATTTATGGAGGTTATAAGGATATACCGTACATGTTTGACTTCAAACACAAACAGATCTATCAACTATGAATCTATGATACATGACAGTAAAGTCCCAAATCATGCATAGGCCCCCTTTCTGATTTCTTATAAGTTGAAAAATACATTTGAAATTGAAAAAATGAAACATATTTTTCATTTTATAAGCTACTTATAAAAGGGAAACAAACGGTGCCTAACCTGACTACTTAATTAAAAGATGTTAAATTACCTCAATGTCCCTCTTGAGAAATTGAATAACAAGTGAAGCAGCCACCATATAAAACCTGAAACTCTCACCGGAAAAGTAAAGCAAGCCAAAAAGTCCGGCGAAAAGGGCCGGAGTGTAGAAAATAAGCATCCCAAGACGACTTGAAACCCTACGATCGGCAGGAGAGTCAGCGTTAGTAGCAGAAGAAGACCAAAACTTAGAGTATTGCATGTGGGTGCCTTTAGTTTCCATAAAGCCAGCATTACAAAGTATCAAGACTTCAATAGCTGATATTATTGTAAGTATTATAGATGGTTGTGGGGGGTATATTAAGCTACTCAAAATCTCCGTAACCATCTCTCTCCCCCTCTCTCTCGCTCTCTCTCAGCCGTATATTTTTTAATTAATATAGTTCAGCCGCTGCAACACTTTCCCCAAATACTTGCTGTAGTTTCTTGGCATTGTTTACGGGACTTGCACACAATTTTAAATTTTAATAAAATGAATTTTATTTAATACTTTACAATAAAAATATTTTTAAAATACTTTTATTTAAAGTAAATTATTAAATAAAATTATTTTTATTTAGAGCTTGAGTGCAGTGCCCTATACAAAACATATTCTAACTCAAAATTTAAGAAATTTTTTTAAACAAGTTGTCGTTTCTTATGTCCTAGTTCGTTTATGGTAAATCACTACACTCACTGCAATCACATTTCACATATTTTAGGGTTGAATTCAATTGGGATTATGAAGTATATTTTTGAATTTTAAAAATATAGGATTATTCAACTTGAATTGAAAAATATTAATTAAAATCTAAGAGTATTCAATTAAGATTTTAAATAATATTTTAAAATTTAGGAGTATTCAATCTGTATTTTAAATAATGATTTAAAATTTAGTGATATTCAATTTAGATTATTTTTAAACAATTAAAATCTAGGGTATTCAAAACTAATTAATATTAAGGTTGTGTTCACTTGGTGAGAATGGAATGAGAAAGAAATGAAATGAAAAATTATAATGTATGAGTAAAATTGTGAATAAAAATAAGAGAGTTTAAATTTGTTATGATAACGATTGTAGGGAAAATTGTGAAAAAATGGAATGATCATTCTATTCAAAATATGTGGGTTAGAATTCCAATTCAAATAGTTTAGAATAGAATGAAAGAATGAATGAAAATTATAAACATTTTCCCTAATCTCATTTAAATAAGAGTATAAATTTCATTTCATTCTATCCAAGTGAACACAGCCTAATGGATTTTAAAAATTAATAGATTATGTTGGATTTTAGATGTTTTAAAATCCCACCTCCACCTTAATACAAGAGATTCTACCGAATTCATGATTATCTCTGCGTGGACTCTAATTATGTGTATCATCTATGTAATCTTAAATCACGTATAATCAATAAAAATTAATGGATTATTATCAATACCTATAAATCTGGATTGAATACACCCCTTAGTTTAGGAGCTCATTTGAAAAAATTGTTTGGACAATTTTTTTAAATTACTGTAACATTTTTTTTATTCCTTATTTTTAAGAAATCTCTTTCTTCTTTTATCATTGTCATAACATATATTTTAATAATAAAATATTAAATAAAGAGTGAGGATAAAAAATATTATTAGAGACGAAACTACTTATTCGTATCCGAAATTATAAAATCCAATATTTATATTATATTTAAGAAATGTATCAAAATTTTATTGAAATTGTTCTAAAATTATTAAGAATTCGATTAATAGATTATTATAAAATGTTTTCAATTTGCACCAACTAATAGTGATTCCCACATTGATTACACGTTATACGTAATATTTTTTTAAAAAATATTATTTTATCGAGAAACTAAAAAAAATACTCCCTCCGTCCCGGCCAAATGTTTACATTTGGTCCGGGCACGGAGACCAAGTATAGTGGGTGTAATAGTGATTTTATTGTTAAAATAAATGAAGTAGTGGGTGTAATAGTGTAAAGTGTTGAAAAAGTGGAGTGAAGTAGTGGATGTAATAATATATTTATTGTTAAAAGTTACTATTTTTAGTAATGTAAAGAATTGGATGGGACGTCCCAAAAAGGAAAGTGTAAAGAATTGGTTGGGACGGAGGGAGTATTCAAAACCATACAATATTCAAAATCGACGGCTGTGCGTGCTGGGCGGCAGGTGGCGGGCGGTAAGTACAAATATAAATTTAAGGTTATAAACTATACATATAGATCCACACGGACCACACTCCACACAAATCACAATAATAAAAAATAAAACAAGTTATTAGACCCCATCCCCATGTGCCCTCTCTTGTCATTCCTTGGTAGATTTCTCGGAGCACCTCTATTTTGTTTGCAGAACTCGACATAATTCTTGGCCCAGGTTGCATGCTCGACTACCTACAGGGTCTACTTCCTTATGCGGATCTCTCTTACTGTCTTACCCAAAACTTATTCGAGAACTGCTGTAGAAAATATCACTACATTACCATGATCAATTTTTTTTAAAAAAAAATAAAGCAAAATTGATAACACTTTACCTGCACGAACAATTTACCCGCTCTGCTTCTGGGAACACTTCACATGTCGCATTCATTGAAATAGAAAAGTAATACACCACATCAGCTTATCCTCTGTACCAAATTCATCTTCCTTCAACTTCAACAACGGTACAAGATAAAGGGGTTAGAGATGTAACTCACAGATAATAGTGAACTCTCATGGAAGTCCGTAATCGACCTGACATAAAGGCAAAAGACATGTAATAAAGGCAAACCCAAAAGTACAAAAGTAAGGACAAAAACATGAGGTGGTCAGGGACACCCCATGACAATTGACAAGATAGGAAAAAAGTAAAAGTGACAAATGGATAAAGCATACAATCAATGAATAAATGAGAAATTTTCTCATTCAACAAGAAAGAATGATGTATCACTAAACTCTATAAATATCAATGTATTATCACAGGCACAAAGGAAAGATACATACACGCTCATACACGCTTATATTCATACATATTCACACAATATCACTCATACAAATAAACACTAGTCAATAAGAAGTGTTTTTTGATATATTGTCTCGGCTATTCCTCCGTAAACAATTACTCATTCTTGTTAGAATAATATAAAATCCTGACAAGTCAGTCTCTTAACATTTTGAGGTTCTAGGAGAACTGATAACTTAACATGTTATCAGAGCTCTAATCGGCATGGGTCTAAGGTTCGACTCCCTGACACCCCCAATATTATCATAATTAATTATGGACACGAAAGACTTGTTATTACCTAAAAAATGGTCATCCATGATCCACTTTCGACTCCTAAATGGGCTCTCGAGTTAGGGGGAATGCAACTTCTAAATGGGCTTTCGAGTGAGGTAGAATGTTAGAATAATATAAGATTCTGGTAACTCAGTCTCTTAACACCTTGAGATTTTAGAAGAACGGGTAACTTAACAATTCTTGATGACCCACACCCCCGGTCAGACATACATTATCAAAAATATATTCAGTTGCAAGGATTAGTACATCTCCAATCATACCTTTAAACACCCCATTACTTCAGATTTTGTTTCAAAAATAAATATAAAGAAATTTATTATTCAACTCCAAATTTGAAGTCATACTGTTCATTTAAAGATGCTAGTATTTAATCACTTCTCTCACATTATATATTTCTATCTATTTTCATTGCAGAATCTCACATACTCAACAAATTAAACAAAGTACCATAATCTTCCAAGGTCCAAACTACAGACTCAATTATTCATTGCTCCGCATATTCTGTAACACATACCACGGCCACCCACTATGCATAAGTTTTAACTTTCGCCTATCAGAAAAGAACTATAAATAACTTCTGAATTGTGTTCAAAAACCGGTGAAAAGACTTAAATTTATCAATCACAAGATTAAACCTTCCCGGGTATCTATGACTCTCTGAGAACTTAAACAAATCCCGTACCCACGGTTCTTAAATGTAGAAGAAATATTATCGACAAGACCAATTTGCACTAAACATTCTTTCCTCTGTACATTATATTTCTGCTATCCTGTTTCTTGGAAGTTTTATTTTCCCCAATGGGCTCAGCTGACTGCAAAACAATATTTTATTTCGTTCTGTAATTAATTACCTCCCACATTTCTTTAAAAAATTGCAGAAAGAGTTTCAGTGTACCATACATAATAAGAGTTATTAACTTCTTGGCACAAGGACACGGGTGCGTAGTACGAGAACTCAAGAATTCGATAAATATAATAATATGGGGATTCAGGTGCGGGGGACACGACATATAAAAGTATAAATTTCAATATATATTTCATGTTCTACATACTAAAACCTATTAATAAAACAAAAAAATGTATGCAAATTTATTAAAAACATAATCTATTCATCTAAAACATAAATATATATGTAAATTACACTCATTTGCACAAAAATGAAATGAGTATCAATATTTTTGTATCTGTTAACAGGCACATATGCTTAATTTTGTGAAAATAGTTAGTTAACACAACTTTTGATCATAAATTTTTGTATTTATTAAGCATGTAATGACTGCGTATTTTATCCTTTTAAAAATTCTACACCATGGTTTATTCCTAGTTACAAAAATTTAATGTCCGTGGGTACGAGGGCTGTTGTGCACATTAATTTTGAAGTAGTCATTTGTGAGGAAATTACCTTGGGCACTTCCACCGGGCCATATATTAGCAGTTCCAGATAGTTCCCTCGCCACAGATCTTTCCGGCAGATTTGAAGGTCCTGATCCTATTTTAAACTCAAACAAAATCACACATGTTGACTCTATTATTCCTGTGTGCCATAACAGTTAATTGGAATATTAGTCTGGTGGGAAGGAGAAATCTCAAACCTGAAGTGTGTGTTGTCTGTGCCACTTCAAATGCAGAATTTGGTGGGGAAACGGCATGGCTTGTGTTGGCTGTACACCCAGTGATTCAAAGTCATACCAACGAGATTGTCACAAATTTTGGAGCCAACACATGGTTGGACGTCTTGAAGGTCCTTCTCCTTGGTGCAGAAACATGAATAGGGCCAGGCAGCCGACAATTACAATTTAAATTATTAATCTGCACATAGAGTTGATGGTCATTACAGAAAGAATATCAAGACATTTATTTTACATTCCATAAAAAATATATGGGCAATACGTCGCATAGCATTATCTGGGTACTTATTGTTACGTCTCGATGAATTGAGACGTTGTTTCGATAACGCTCGATGCTCCAAAACCTGTTCAGTCAAGGTAACTCTAGGTCGTCCACTCTTTCTAGAAGGCCCTTCTCCTTATACGACATATCATTCCAGGATGCCACACAACATCACACTCACAGGTTAATATTCAAGTCAGGACAAGGTCTATAAATTACAATTACATAAATGAGTCTATTCTCTTTATTAATAGGCAAAACTCCCTTTTGTTACCAAATTTGCTACTCCAAAATTTGGATTCACCCTACAATTCTATTTTTATTTAATTGGTTCAAAATTTCTGTATTTATTTCCACAGTACAATTTTATATTTATTTAAATTCTTTCTCCAATCTCACTTTTATTTATTTTCTATTTATTCACATTCTACTATTATATCACTATTTAAAATTTTCTTTTTATTTTCATCATACAGTTTTATCTCTACTTAAATTATATCTGCTTTGATTTTTTTTATATTATCTCAATACTTGTTAGATTTAATTTTTAAAATTTGAAAATTTACCACACAAACACATGTAGTTAAAAATCTCTCTATTTTATAGTAATTTTTATATATCAAATTTGATTCCCCCTATAATCCTATTCTTTTTAAAATTCTATTTATTCACATTCTACTATTTTTATGTATCAAATTTGATTCCCCCTATAATCCTATTCTTTTTAAAATTAAATTTATTCACATTCTACTATTATATACCCTATTCAAGGGTACTCTACTTAATAAAACCCTTAGTAAATTATATTTATGAATAAGTTAATTTTATGTGTAGTTATAATTTTTATTTAAATTCAATATTTATTATCTATTATTTATTATATTATAGGAACATTCTTTCAATCTATTTTTTAATAAAATTGAAATTTAGCTATCAATTTTTCTTATGTAAGCTTATTTTTAGAGGAATTTTTTATATTATATAAAACTTTTTTATAAAAACTTTCGTGTGCAAAAACCGACTAATTACATTCCAATTATTATACTTATACTTACATATATATATATATATATATATATATATATATATATATATATATAGTTATTTTGTAACTTTGTGAATTAGTTTTTAGGGATTTGTAGATTACAATCTAACATATATAATATCACTAATCATTATAAAATTGAGTGTTATATATATGATCGATTTTAAATGTTGTAAGATATCAAGGATAATTTATATATCTATATCTATATATATATATTATATTAACATATTTGTTTCAGTCATATAAATTTATCTTTTTATATGTTAACCGTTCATTAAGTTATAACTATGGTACAAATATAAATAAGGATGTAATCTAAAATTTATTTATTTATTAAAATAATAAAAGATAAATCTTTTCATTTTTATTGAACAATTTTAACTAAACTCGTGCTTCGCACAACTCATGTGCTAGTCAAATATGGATTAAACATTAAGTCAATGATCACGGAAAACAATTAGTCATGACGCATATGCGGCATCAAATACTAAGTTTTTTCAACAAAATGTACTGACAATGACTGCACACACAGTAGTAAATAATAGAGAGCAAAGTTGGCAAACACATTTCATGATATGATTTTGAAGATTGAACTGAGAGATTTAAACAAATACAAGAAATCACCTCCCATATATATATCTCTCCTTTGTCACTGCCACTACATGAAGGTGATATTGAAGGGAGGAATGCAGGTGTGCCATGAGCCAAACTTTTTTCATTCATGCTGCAGTCGAGAAACCTGCGATAATCAAGTGAGGAGTTGAGTGTGATAGAAAACAAACTAGTGCTTTGCACAAATGTAATCAGAGAACACTCAAATATTTATTCAATCAAAGTAGTTTGGCTTATATAGAAGCCTTACAAGTGCAGAAACTATAAACCAGAAAAACAAGGGACATAAAACGGACACACTACTACACTAACTCTAACTGCAACTAACAGCTAAAGACCAGGTCATCTCCTAAAAACAAGTATAACTTATTCATTTATCTAAACTGAAATAAACCCAACATATTTATTTATCTAACCTGAAATAAACCCAACAAATCCTCCCCTTAAACTGAAATGCTCAGCAGCATCAGTTTAAAACTTCTAGCTTCTGAACTCCAAGCAGATTCCTGAGCTTCACATACTGTTCCAGTTTGATTGGTTTGGTCATTATGTCTGCAATTTGATCATTCGTTCCACAGAAAACCAGCTGCATAGCTCCTTCCCCTAACAAATTACGCAAGTAGTGGAACCTTACATCAATGTGTTTTGTTCTTCGATGCATAACTGGATTCCTTGACAACTTAATCGCTGAATTGTTATCACATAAAATATCAACACGCACTGCACCTACAGCACATAGTTCCTGCAACAATCCTTTAAGCCAAATGCAATGACACGCTGCTGATGTTGCAGCAACATACTCGGCTTCCGTAGAGGACAAAGTAACTATGTCTTGTTTTCGTGAACTCCAACAAATTGCCGCCCCATTTAGCTGAAACACATACCTAGAAGTACTCTTTCTGTCATCTAAGTCGCGAGCATAATCACTATCTGTGTAACCTAGAAAATTCGTGTTTAATGACCTTCCATAGAAAATTCTAAAATCCAACGTTCCCTTCAAGTATCTCAGTATCCTTTTAGTAATCAACATATGCTCTTCCCTGGGATCAGCCATAAAACGAGATACTAAGCATACTACAAATATTAGATCAGGCCGTGTTACCGTCAGATACATGAGACACCCAACTAGCTGCTTATAAAGTGTTGCATCAACTCGATTGCTTCCTTCCTTTGAAATAACTGTCCCTGGAACAATTGGATTCTTGACAGCATTGCAACTCCACATATTGAATCTTTCAAGAACTTCTTTGGCATATTTCTTCTGACAGATGTGTATACCATCATTTGTTTGACGAACTTCTACTCCAAGAAAGAAACTCATTTTCCCCATGTCTGTCATCTCAAACTCCCTTTTCATTGAAGCCTTGAATTCTGCACTCATGAGCTCATCATTGCCAGTAAATATTAAATCATCGACATAAAGACTTACCATTAAGATTCCATTTCCTGCTTTCTTCAAAAATAAAGTGTGATCATAGTTGCTTTTCTGGAATCCTTCCTTCATGAAATAACTCTCAATCCTTCTGAACCATGCTCTCGGTGCCTGTTTTAGACCGTAGAGAGCCTTCTTTAGTCGATAAACTTTGTCTTCCTCCCCTACTTTGATAAACCCTTCAGGCTGATCTACATAGACTTCCTCCTTTAGTTCACCATACAAGAAAGCACTCTTGACGTCTAGTTGATGAACACACCATCCTTTCTGAGCTGCTACTGCTAAGAGACTTCTGATTGTATCCCAACGAGCAACTTGTGCAAAAACTTCATTGTAGTCCACTTCTGCAGTTTGTGTATACCCTTTCGCGACTAACCGAGCCTTGCATTTTTCAATCTTTCCTTCTGCATTCAGCTTTGTTTTGTACACCCATTTAACCCCGATTTTCTTTGCATGAGATGGCAGGTTTACGAGCTCCCAGGTGTTGTTCTTTTCTATTGACTGAATTTCCAACTTCATTGCATTTCTCCACTTTTCTTCTTTTGCAGCATCACTGTAGTTTACTAGATCAACATAGCAAACGTTCAGAGCAAAATTTGTGAATTCTTCTTCATCTAATTCTTCTCCACTTACAAAATCACGCATCCATCCAGGTTCTCTCCTTACCCTTTGAGTTCTTGTCTGTGAAGCTTCTGTTTCATCTTCGACATTTTCACCATCCTCTTCATCATTTCCTTCTTCTGATTCTGCAGTAAAATTTTCTTCATCAGTTTCTTCTTCTTCACATACTTCATCATCTCCCTAAGCAAGAACTTTATGTTCTGATGAGTTGTGTAGATTCCACTCCCACTTAGAGTTTTCATCAAATATGACATCCCTGCTAGTGACAATTTTCTTTGTGATTGGATCAAGGAGTCGATAGGCCTTTGTTTCACTTGTTTCATCACTAACTCCAAGTAAAATACATTTGTGGCTACGATCGTCGAGCTTTATCCATTTCTGCTCAGGAATATGAACATGACCAATTGAACCAAAAACTCTAAAGTAAGCAACTTCTGGCTTGATTCCTGTCCATCTCTCTTCAGGTACCATGTCTTTTACTGCCTTTGTGAAGCTTCGATTTAAAACATGAGTTGTCCACCTCGCTGCTTCTGGCCATAAATATCTTGGCATTTCCTTTTCTGAGAGTAGACAACGAACCATGTTCGTGATTGTTCGATTTCTTCTTTCGGCCACTCCGTTTTGTTGAGGAGTGTATGCTGCAGTCAATTGTCGTTTGATTCCTTGATCTCTGCAGAACTTGTTGAATTTCTCTGAATTGGATTCACCACCCCTATCGGTTCGTAGTCCTCGAATGACAGTTTTAGCTTCCTTTTCAACAAAGTTTTTGAAGACTTTGAAAGCTTCAAAAGTTTCAGCTTTATCTACAAGGAAAGATATCCAAGTTTTTCGCGAGTAATCATCAACAAATACCAGTAAGTATCGCTTACCACTGTTAGAACCTGGAGTGATTGGTCCGCACAAATCAGCATGAATTAGTTCTAGTTTCCCTGCTGCTCTCCATTTACTTTCCTTTGGAAATTTTCTTCGCTGTTGTTTCCCTATGTTGCATATCGTACACACCTTGACTGTGTCCTTGATATTTGGTAACCCCTATACCATTCCTTTCCTCTGCATAAGCTGAATAGAGTTTTTGTTTAAGTGTCCAAACCTCCTATGCCAAAGATTTCCCAGATCTTCTTCCTCTACCTTGAGACAGCTCACAGACATCGGCTTCTTCTTTGCGTTAATCAAAAACATGCGATTAACTGTCATCCGTGCCTCTACAATCATTCCTCTTTGATGATGATAGATCTTGCATACATCATTTTTTATGACAATTGTCAACTATTTCTCCTGCAGTTGTCCCACACTCAGCAAATTGCTAGTCAGATTTGGGATATAATAAACATCGGTCACCACTTGTGTTATTCCTTCTACTTCAATTCTGGTCTTCCCATTTCCTTGGACAACCATCTTTGAACCATTTCCCAATCTAACAGTGGTTTTGAAGCTTTCATCCAGCTCATTGAACCATGATCTTTCTCCTGTCATATGATTCGAGCACCCGGAATCAAGGAACCATACACCGTTGCTGTCAACACCACCCATGTTTGTGTGCGCCATTAAGAGTAATTCTTCCTCTTCATTAAACTCAACATAATTGGCCCTTTTCTCCATGCTTGTACATTCAAACTGGTAGTGCCCTACCTTTCCACATCGAAAACAATTAATTGTTGATCTGTTGACATATGATCTGCCTCTCCCACGTCCTCTAAAATTGCTTCCTCCTCGTTGAGATGTCCACTTTCCTCTTCCTCGAGCATTCCTTGGCTCATTTTCAACTTGTAGAACCTGTTCTTCAGTTTTCTTCTCAGTCACCTTGCGTTCATGAACAAGTAATGACGCCTGCAGCTCATCCACTGTAAGAGTATCAATATCATTTGATTCTTCGATAGAGCAGACCACGTAATTAAAATTCTCCGTGAGACTTCGGAGAATTTTTTCAACAATTTTGACATCATCCATTATTTCTCCACAATTCCTCATGTCATTGACTATTTCCATAATTCTTGCAAAATATCCTGTCACTCCTTCTCCAACTTTCATTTCCAAGACTTCGAACGCCCTTCGTAACCGTTGTAGTTGTGCACGCTTCACGCTAGCACTGCCGTTGTACTTGACCTTCATAGAGTCCCACAATTGTTTGGTAGTTTCTTTCTGGATGATAGTCTTTAGGGTGGTCTTGTCTATTGATTGAAACAGATAATTCTTTGCCTTCAGATCCTTAAGTTTTGCTTCTTCAAGTGCAGCCTTCTACGTTGCACTCGGAGTCTCAATTCTTTTCAGATCATCAAATCCTGGATCAATGACACTCCAATACTCCTTCGAACGCAGAAGATTCTCCATGACTAAGCTCTAGTGGTCGTAATCTCCATCGAATTTCAGAACTGCCAGTGCAGTGAAATTTCCTGGTTCAGCCATTTTCCCTTAGTATTTTTCCTCTCAGACACTCAATTTTCTCAAACTTTCTCACACTGTATATGGCTCTGATACCATATGATAGAAAACAAACTAGTGTTTTGCACAAATGTAATCAGAGAACACTCAAATATTTATTCAATCAAAGTAGTTTGGCTTATATAGAAGCCTTACAAGTGCAGAAACTATAAACCAGAAAAACAAGGAACATAAAACGGACACACTACTACACTAACTCTAACTGCAACTAATAGCTAAAGACCAGGTCATCTCCTAAAAATAAGTATGACATATTTATTTATCTAAACTGAAATAAACCCAACATATTTATTTATCTAAACTGAAATAAACCCAACAGAATGGGTTCCATGACAACGAAAGACTAACGTGGCAATATTATATGCAAATGTGTGCCACCTAACAAACAACCTTATGGAGTCTGTGTTTACTTTGGATCCATTGCAGCACATGCACCTATTTACTGTCACAATATATTTTGTATGATGTTATAGAGGGTTCCCATGTACTATAAAAAAAAATATTGAGTTTCAGGGCCACCTCGGTGGTGACCGAGGATGAGACAAATAAAGAACAAGGAATACTGTAATTAAGTCCACGACTACAATTTGTTAAACTCATTTGTTAATTAGCTTGCTTCGTAGTTGATTGTAATAGACGTGGCAATGTATTATGCTTGTATTATTAATAAAAATAAAAATAGATAATTAAATGATATTATATATATAATCATTATTGAATTTTCTCAAAATTCAAGTGAGCTTATTTTTAAAAAATAATAATATAGATTATAAAATTTTAATATTTAACACACTTTTTCTAATTAAGCCACTCTCTTTTTAAATATTTTTTCGGGGAATGAACCGTTTTATAATTATTTATTTACATCTCACGTAAACTCTGTATCGACAACATACTAACCAAATTTTATCATTCATAAATAAAAACCATAATATGAATATTAAATTATAACAATTATCACGTTTTTTTTCTTATAGAGCCGTTTTATTGTCAAACACATTTCTTGTCAATGAATCTCTCGTGTTTATTTGATTCTCATAAAATTATTTTTATTAGAGAATAAGTCAACTTATATTTAGTAAATTTTACTTTTATAAAACTTATAATTAAAAAATGTAAATATTTAATCATTAGACTTCTAATTAGAGGATAAGTAGTAATTGAAGAAAGTAAGTACTAATTCGATTGAACTTTTAATTAGAATAATTTAATATTTTCTTATAAGACATCTAATTAGAAGATAAAAAGTAATTAAACTCTTATTAGAAGATAAATAGAAATTTATATAATTTTTTAATACATAAATTCTAAAACATTAAAAAAATAATTTTGAGCGATTTCAGAGCACCCAATAATTCTCCTTTAAAAATCATACCATGAATATTAAATTCTAACGATTAACAGACTTCTCTGTACTGAGCCGCTCTGTCATCAAACACATTTCTCGTGAATAAGTCATTCTATCATTTCGTTTTTAGATTTCCCATAAAATTATTTTTATTGGAGAATAAGTCAACTTATATTTTGTAAATTTAACTTTTATAAGACTTACAATTATAATGTGTTAATATTTAATAATTAGACTCTTGATTAGAAAATAAGTTAATATTTTCTTATAAGACACATAATTAAAAGACAAATAGTAATTAGACTCTTGTTAGAAGACAAATAGGAATTTAAATAATTTTTTTAATACATAAATTCTACAAAAAATAGAAAAAGAATTTCAAGCGATTTGAAAGCACCCGAAAATTCTTCTTTAAAAATCTTGGGATAATTTTTTTTTTGTAAAAAGGACATCTAAAATGAGATGGAGGGAGTACTTCCTAAGCGTAGCGGGTACACATGATTATATATATATATAAATTATACTTGGGTTGAAATAATGTTAGTTTACTTGGTTATCAAAATAACTGACTATCAGTTCAAAGGTTTATTTATAATCAGGGCTCATACAATTTGTCTTTCTGTGTTATGGTCTTATCGATGAAAACTTCATCCTACATGACTTGTCTTCAACAATGACTGTTCTTGCTCATTGTTTACGATCAACTCTCAGGACCGTTCCAACTATATATAAGAAGTGAGTTAAGAGACTTTCAGAGATGCTCTTAATACACCTCAAGTTTGCTATGATTAAAAATCACAAAAATCCGTCACCAACTTTCATATTACATCATTCATGATCATCAATCATCATAATAAACTCAACTACTAGCATACAAGACTCATACCTTTTCAGTATTCCATGTTCTATCTATCAGCTAGAGCAATCACTGTTAATTTTCATTGACAAGAAGACCACATTTGGTTGGAACTTCTTGGGTCGAGTTAAAAAGCTTCTAACAAGTTCAACTTATAATTAACATTTTAGCGAACAAGCACTTGATGCAATAAAATTAGACAATCACATAATAGCTCTGTAATTAGCATACATGCTCACCCAAACCAACTGTCCTGGAAAAAGAAACAAATTTAACTAAGATGGTTGAATCCCCAACAAAAGTTTTATGCCAGAACATCTCGTCAGATCACTGTGTTTGCGGAAATTATTAAAATCTTCTTAGCATAAATAATCAAAATTGCATAAACAAATGGAGTATTTGATTGAGTCATATATTCAAAGTCAATTCATCATCTATTCACCATACCTCTAATATGCTACTTAAAAATGTAAATTTTGGGATTCAAAACATCTAAATTTTGGGATTCAAAAAATGAATTTAAGCCTTAACTGAATTATTCAAACACCATGGATTCTTTATTTGCCTTTGAGCATCTCTGCACTTGGAGAATTACTCAGCAAGTATTTGATGACACGATTGGTAGATATGGTTGGCATTTCATGTACACGATTGGTAGAACTGGTTGGAATTTCATATCTCCATTGCAGAAGAAGAAACTTGAGGTTTTTCAATGGACAAGGCTGATATCTTGAAAAATCTGGAATCTTCTCAATAGGCTAGAAAATTGAACAAACAAGTGACTTGAACGATAGTGTACAGTGTACTTACTAATATACATAGTCAATAAACTATGGAATGGAATACTATAATTAAAAATATATTTATAAAATCGAATGAAACTAAAACTTTGTGCAACATTGAAGAGATATTGTTGCTTGCAGAAGCGCATTAATGTTTTGATTAAAAATACTCATTAATTTTATTTTTAAATGAATAAATATTAATTAATTTATTAAAAGTCAACTACACCTACATTGGTCAATTGGTAGATTTAAATAAATTGGAACATAAATCAAATAATTAATAAAATTATTACGAACATTAAGTAACAATAATAGCAAATATTAAAAATAACATTATGTATTTGTAATTTTCCAAATTATAAATTTTAAGAACATGCTAATAAGATTATTAATTTTGAACTTTTTAAGATGCGCAAATGTAACGATCAATATATAAGGTTCATCATCTTCCTTCTATAGATTTTGATCAAACGACTAAACAATTTTTTCTCACAAAATTACATTACTGGTGACTGAACTACATATGATAAAATTTGATATAACAAAATTATATTAAACCAAAATAATAGTATTAAATTTATAAATATTACAAAATGAAATAATAATTTCAAAATATATATATGTGTATTATAATTCATAACTTACTAATTTGTTATGATCCTAAGATCTATTTTTCTTCATACGCCACTAACAATATTAATTCCACCAATGTAGGTCAAGCAGCCCACGACATCTAAATAAATATTAGTAACATTATGTAAATATTGAAGAATGTAATTTAAAATTATATGTGTGTGTGACTTATAATATCTTATTTTAGCAAAATACTTGACAGTATATTAGTGTTATTAACACGTGCTTCAATTATACCGGAACATGTGAACTCAAATCTATGTAGTGGTATGTTGATCATTCTTTCTTCCAACCTTTTTAGAGTCGTTGTATGTAAAAATATCACTTTAAACTCACATGATAGTGGTCTATATCCGCCGGTACTTGCAATTACTTTTAAGTTTTTAATGCTATATAAAGACCTTTCTTCCAAAATATATTTGAATCGAAAAACTAGATGTTTTTGAATCGTTACATGGATAAGATTTTCCTATCATAAATTAAAGTATCAAAAAGTTAGTACGAATGCATAATTGTAATAAATTAATAAATAACAAAAATTTATTAACCTTCTCATTAGGGATGACAGTTTTATCCAACCCGATGGATACCCAACCCGTTCCGACGCGTATGGATTTTCTCGAACCCGGTTTTTTGGATTTGGATCTGAATTTGGATCTTATATATTCTGAACCGATACCCGACCCGAAACCCGATTCAAACCCGAAATCTGAAAAAAAAATTATATATATATATATATAATTCTATGAGAAACCCGTCTCACATTGAGTACTCGGTGAAACATATAATATATAATATTTTTTATGATACAAACATGTTTTACAATATGTTCTATATACTATATTATTCAATATATGTTCTGTAATTTATTTTTTAATATATTTTTAAACATACTTTTAATATGTTCGCTCTTATGGTTAATAGTACTATAATTTTACTTAACATACTTCCAATATTTTTATAAAATTATTAACATATATTAGCATTCAATTAAATATCTAATTTATATAATTGAATCCCAATAGTTAATTGTATCGGGTCAAATTAAAAAAAAAAATATTTTTGTAATAGTTTCAGGTCTGGGTCTGCTCCAAATTTTCGGATTTCGGGTTTTACCCAATCCGATCTGAAATCCGTTAGATCGAGTTCGGGTCTCAATTTTTGGGTATTTTTCGGGTCCGTGTAAAAAAATCGGGTCGAGATCTGGATATTGAAAAACCCGGCCCGATCCAACCCATTGTCATCCCTACTTCTCATCAATTAAAATCAAGTCAAGACTAAATTGATCGTCTGTTCGTGTATTGATTTCCTCCCACATCGTGCATACTCTCACACTTATCATCCAATCGTCTCTATTGTTATTCAAAACATTTAAGAGAGTGTAATTCATGATGTATTAGACGTTGAATGTAAATAGCTCTGTGATAAATTTGTTGTGATTTATTTTTTGATGTTTGATCTTTAATTTATATAAGTGATATCTATTATTTTTTAGATGGAAACATATTCAATTTAGGTAAAAGAATAAAATTAACTTTTTTATTATAGATACTGTCTTTTTGAAAAATCAAAATAGTTTTCTCATTAAACTTGTTTCTCTCCATTGAGTCGTCTCTCATTATTCTCAAATTTTACAGATAACACGCATCTCACAACTAATTCACTAAATAAATTATACGCGTTTCACGACGGTCACTGAGTTGTATCTCTCGTTGAACGTGTTTCTCTCCATTGAACTGTCTCTTGTTGTTCTCAAATTTTACATTATCATATTTGGGAGTGTCACCTAACCGTTTCCGTCTTCTCCTTTATATATATGTATAATATAATATAATGATATATTGATATTGATGATTGATGATTGTGAACCATCTCGTTTACGAGATATATATGTATAATATAATATAATGATAATATTAAGATGGTAACTTGACTTGAAAAAAAGTTTAAGAGAATATTAAAATGATAATTTTGATTTGAAAAAAAAGTTTATGAGAATATTAAGATAGTAATTTAGTTTGAAAAGAAATTTAAGAGAATATTAACATGATAACTTGACTTGAGAAGAAAATTTAGGATAATATAAAGTATGACTTGAGGAGAAAGTTTAGGAGAATATAAAGTAACTTAGATTTTTTTATAATTTGGAGAAAGTTTAGAAGAATATAAAGTAACTTCAATTTTTATACTCTATTCGTCCCATTTTAATTGGCTTGTTTGACTTTTACACACATATTAAGAAAAAGTAAATTTTATCTCTACTTTAACTATAATACTCTTGTAATTGCATTAATGTATATGCATAAAAGAGAAATTTTTACTTTGAATAATATAAATAGTATATTACCAATGTATAGTTAATAGGGGTATGGGTGAAATTTAAATCTATATTAAGGAAAGATGACAGGTTTTTGGGACAAACTAAAATAGAAATCCAGCCAAATAAAATGGGACAGAGTGAATAATTTTTAATATTTACTAATTCAAAATTTTGAGAAAATTAGAAAAATACATTGAGACGATTTGGGAGCGCCACCTAACCGTCTCTGTCTTCTTCTTTTTATATATATATATATATATATATATATATATATATATATATATATATATATATATATATATTGATGATATATTGATATATTGATTAATTAGAAAAAAAAGTCAAAACCACTTATGGACTAGTTAGAGGGTACTTTCTTTCTTTTTATAACACTTTTTAAGCTTAATAGCTTATATACGACTTATTTTGATATTAGATTAATCTGATACATTATATCATATAATATTATTAATAAAAAATTTGTAATAATTTTTATTATTATTTAGGCTCTTGCCTTTCACGGGCTTTACGAACTACAGACATTTTCGTAAAAACTAATTCTGAATCCGCTTCATTGCGGAGGCTGCATCCTGCAGGATGCAGCTATTCTCTACTTTGCAGATCATATAACTATAATTTAAACAGGCGTATGCAGGGGAGGAGTGAAATAGCAGGATTGAAGATTGATATATCAAAAGCCTACGATAGGCTAGAGTAGGGTTTTTTTAAAAATATGATGCACAAGTTTGGTTTTTGTGAAGTGTGGATAGACAGAGTGATGAAACTGGTTTGTTCAGTGTCTTAGTTTCCTTCATAACGGGGGAGAGTTTGGGAATGTGGTTCCGATGCATGGGCTACGTCAAGGTGATACAATTTCACCATATCTTTATATTATGTGTGCGGAAGGGTTGAGCGCTATTATTCGTCTGAATGAAGATGCGGGTTTACTTCGTGGGTGCACTATAGCTATAGCTCGAGGGGCACCAACAATATCACATCTTTTATTTGCAGATGATTGTTATTTCTTCTTTAGAGCAACCGAAGTGGAGGCGAATGTTATGAAAAGAATTTTAGATCGTTATGAAGCAACTTCAGGCCAAATGATAAGCTACAGTAAATCTACGATTACTTTCTCTCCTAATACCAGTGAGGAGAATAGACAGGCTGTATGTCTGCAGTTATGAGTTCGGGAAATTCAAGTGCCAGGCAATTACTTGGGCATGCCCATGAACATTGGTCGGGGGAAAGTTACAAGCTTTGTTTTTTTGGAAGAGCGTGTCGAGCAAAAACTCTGGGGATGGACGAATGTATCACGGTCTAAAGCGGGAAAAGTGACGCTACTCAAGACGGCTGCGCAAGCTATTCCAAATTTCTGAATGAGTTTGTTTTTAATCCCTATGGAGGTTTGTGATAAAATAGAGAAGAAGATGAATAATTTTTGGTGGATGGTAGTACGGGAAATGGAATTAAGTGGATGTCATGGGAGAAGCTTTGTGATGCTAAAGAAGGAGGTGGGTTGGGTTTTAAGAATCTTAGGGATTTTAATATTGCAATGCTGGCAAAATAAGGCTGGCGGCTGATCAATAATTCAAATCCACTAGTTACCAAGCTAATGAATGCTAGATACCTCCTGGATAATGATTTTTTAAATGCTCAGTTAGGTGTTAATCCGAGCTATGTTTGGCGAAGCATGCTTGAAGCTCAGGAGAGTATTCGTCAGGGGTGCAGAAGGAGAATTGGTAATGGCGGTACTAAGTGTGGCAGATTCCTTGGTTGCCGTGCAAAGAAAATGGGTTTATTACTACTGATATGCCTGAGGAGCTGAGAGATATTCAGGTACAGAACCTAATGATCGAGAGTCGGCGAAAATGGGATGTAGAAGTTCTCCAAGATATTTTTAATGAGCGTGACAGTAACCTTGTTCAACAGATTCCTCTTTCAGCAAGAAATATAGAGGATTCCTGGTACTGGCTAATGGAAGACAAACGGAATTTTTATGTGAAAAGCTGCTATAGAGCAATTCAAGGGGAGAAGGAGTTTGCGAATGGAGTTTTTTGGAAAAAGATGTGGGGGTTAAAACTTCCTGGGAAGGTCTTGAATCTTTTATGGCGAACGTGTCGAAATTGCTTGTCCACAGCGATGGGCCTTGCGAGTAAGTGTGAATTCAGTTTGTAGTTGGTGCCAAATGCACGATGAAGATGATGTTCATGTTTTGTTTATCTGTTGTTTTGCTCACGAGTTATGGGTCGAGATGGGGTTTCAGCAGATGGTTGTAGTTCAGCAGAATGACACTGTAATGGAGGTATTAAAGCGTGTTTTCTGTACAGGGAATACGGATCAATGTGTGATGATGGGACTGCTGTGCTGGAGCTTATGGTTTAGAAGAAATAAGTGGGTGTGGGATAGAGTAAACACTTCTGTCTTCGGGGTGAAATCAATGGCAACTAGCATGTTAGCGGACTGCAGACGAGCGACGGAGCAGCCTAAGTCGCAGCCTTGCCAGAATCAGGTGACTACTCGAGCTTGGTGTAAACCTCCAGCTGGGTCGATTAAAATAAATGTTGACGCTGCTTGTAATCCAGGAGAGGAGTTTGTAAGAGTTGGGTGTATAGCTCGAGATGAAAGGGGTCGCTTCCTTCATGCGAGAAGTGATGTAATTAGGGGACATTTACAACCAAGAGAGGCGGAGGCTCTAAGCTTGAAAGAAGCGTTATCATGGACGAAGCAATGGCGTGATAGTAAGTGCATTTTTGAGTCGGACGCTAAATTTTTAGTGGATGCAGTGAAGGGTGTGAGGTGGAATTCGTTTTTTGATATTATTGTTGAGGATTGTGGTGAGTTGCTTAAACACTTTGATGAAGTGTTACTTGCATTTGTGCATAGGTCTGCGAATCATGTTGCCCATTTGTTACCAAGGGCGGCATGTTCTGTGTCAGGTCTTTAGGAGTGGATTTCTACTGCTCCAAATTTCATTGCTTGTAATCTGGTTTTTGAGGAATTTAGTTAATGAAAGTGCTGTTATTTCAAAAAAAACAGAGTGCCTGATTTTATCTGTTTCCCAACATTCTGGAATCATTTTCAACTTGCTACAAGGAGATTGATTCCCACAAGTGAGCTAGACCAAGTAGGAAGCCAGATCATGGAAACTAAGACAAGAGTTTTGTCTGAGTACTTGAGTGGTGCAAAGAAAGTACAGGTGCTCCATGTACTCTACCGAGGACTAACGGAGAGGGCTTATGGGGTCTAAGTTTGCTCCAATGTGATAAGGGTGTGTCCGTGGCAAAAAATTTGCCCGAACACCTATCCAGCAGATAAAAAAACAGAGGCTCATACGTTTTACCACAACAGGAGCTATAAGCCTATAACATCAACTAAAATAAGGCTAAAATTTTAGTTGATTAGATAATAGTTTATATTTTATGTATCTAAATTAACAGATGTAGTTGACAATTCTATAATCGATCCAAGTTGAATTGGAGTCTGACATCGAACATCGTCTTACGAGATCGTATTATGATCATGCTTAATATGATAAACACACACCGAAGGACAGAACTGATACATCTCCTATGTGTTCTAAAATCATATATTTAAAATGAATACCAAACTAAAATGATAATCCAGAGTAGGATTTTTTGTGAAGAGTTATTAAATTCAAACACATCTTTTTAATATAATTGTAACTTTTGCTTGTCAATTGAAACCTCTTTCTGTCTCACAAAAAAATACACAACTAACCATATATACATATGAATGGCGACTGGTCCAAAACAATCGCTTATTCACAACCATTATTCCGTGTTTTTTCTTGCGGAGAGCAAAAGATCCTCGTATTTCAAGCGTGGATAAACGACGTGACCCTTTGAATTGACAAAAAAAATCTAGAAGCGATTGTTCATGGACCCGGACCCCAAATAAATTATTAACGGTACAAGTTTAGATGCAATTGCAAAATTAAACTGTTGTACAAGAAAATCAGATTATCGATCGTGTTAACTCTCCCAATAAACTGTAAAGTAAATCAAATTTGTATCAATGATTAAATAGGAATAGACTAATGTTGTGCAAGACATCACTAATCAACGTTACACAATAGATGTATCATTATGCGCATATGCGTTTATAAATTGGCTGAAGTTGCACTCCATATCTTCCGTTATGTTCCTCAAAACAAAATTATATTTACACTAATCCAAATCAGTTGTGTAATAATTATGCGCATATCTTCCGTTATGCGCATATGCGTTTTTGATTTGCTTATCATCCGTTGATCCATTCGATTCTTTCAAATTCGAAAATTATCCAAAAATAGATAATAATTTATAAAGCTTATACGCTTTACACAAAAAATTTACTTAACCAAAGTATAATTGTTCAACACCACTATATTGAACAACTCTAAAGAACACCATAATTCGATTTTCACAATAAAAAAAAAAGAGAGAGAATCTTCTAACCATGTCATTATACTTTATAATAAGCGGACATGTATCGCGGCAGCATCAGTGACCAAAGGAAATTCAGGCGTCTCTCGCAAAATAATTTTCACCATACTGTAAACAAAGCCAAAGACCGTAACAAAAAACATGAAGTCGCAACAAATCACCATCAATTGTGGCCAAACCGGAGAAATTATCGTACGAAAACCCAAACCAGGTAACTGCAAAAGCTGACTAAGAAGTAAAGCTTGCACTGCATTAAGCCGAACGTACTTGTTGAATTTAGGGTTTTGAATCACAAATATAAAAATAGCATAAAAAACTAAGTAACGTGTCAACGGATCAGTGGAGCGATACAGATGGAAAATTTGAGGGTATTGATATGGAAGCACGCGGGAGAATCCGTATCCAAGGCCATCTAAGAGAGGTAAAGAGTAAGTGGCAGCGGAGATTAAACGGTCTGTCAGTGGGATTGAGTCATGAGAACATGCAGAGACTTTGAGTTTGTTAATGTGTGTGAGTTTGAGGGGGGGGTGTGGGAACCGAGAGGGAGTCGAAAAGTGTACGGTGGATCGGAGTGGATGAGCGAGAACGGGTTTTCGAGATGAGTTGTGGTGGCTATGGTGGTGGTGAGGGAAGCGGAAGCGGAGGTGGGAGAATCCATATCCAAGGCCATCTAAGAGAGGTAAAGAGTAAGTGGCAGCGGAGATTAAACAGTCTGTCAGTGGGATTGAGTCATGAGAACATGCAGAGACTTTGAGTTTGTTAATGTGTGTGAGTTTGAGGGGTGTGTGTGGGAACCGAGAGGGAGTCGAAAAGTGCACGGTGGATCGGAGTGGATGAGCGATAACGGGTTTTCGAGATGAATTATGGTAGTGGTGACGGTGGTGAGGGAAGCGGAGGTGGGAGAAGGAGGTTGCTTGGGAGGCAAGGAAAAGAGAGAGGGAGAGAGGTGCTGTTACTGACCTACAGTCTGTTTGGTCTAGGGTAAACATTGTCAAAGTTAATTTTTGTCTTACAATCGGATGTTATATCAACAACAATTGGATGTTATATCAACAATTTTTCGTGGATTACAAGTTTGTGTAGGAAACAGCTTCTTGTAAACAACTTGTTATTATAAATATATTTGATTTAAATGATAGTGTCTCCCGTTGGGTTTGTAATTTGTTTTTCAAAAACTGCAAGTTAATTAATACACTTTTTTGTTTGTAGTTATTTATTTGTTTAAATTATTTAATTTATTGATTTTAAGAAAATGAGCAATGAAATCCTCTTAATTAGTCTTAGGTACGGTTTTTTGGCCACTTGTTTGTTTTCCTACTCATAAAACTATTTCTCTCTATATATCATAACCTTCGAATATTTCCTTGTTCTTTTTTACTTTTTCAAGTCCCTCTTTTTTCTTAGTTGTTTCCTCAAGGGGGTGGAGGCTCAAACAAAAACATATACCAGCGGAAAGTAGTAGTAATCAAATTTTAGTAGATTTCAAGAACAATATGAAATTTCATTAAAGAAACGAACAATACGAAATTCAAACGTTTATGAACACAAGCACAACCCTAAATCATCTGATTCTAGTAGTTATAAGAGGAACTGGAAAGTTGTCAAAAAGCAAAGATACTTAAATGCATATAACGGAAATGATTTCAAGTTATAACAAACCTGTTGTTTACGATTAAAGATTTACAGCAAAACCAATAATCACATGCATTTTACTTGCTATATAGGTGAATTATATATTTTCCTACAAATAGACAAATGTACCTCTTAACAGATGCAATTTCCCAAATCAACTCAAAAATACATTTGTATATTCAGGTGCAGAGTTGTATATTCAATAATCAGCGGCTTTTCTCCTAAGTTCATTCAGCTCATTCTCAATTTCAGTCTCTCGGAATGGAAATCCTGAGTTTGAGGCAGCAGTAGTTCTCCCTGGCGGAAGCTGTCCCTTCTGTTCAGCCAAAAATACATTTCCAACTACTTATTCAAATTTGAATTCAATTGAGGCAGACTAAATATCCAGATCATAGCATGAGTTGTACTGGAAACTAAGTAAAAGGGGAACCAATGCTATATACTTTTACCTTTGTACTTCCAGACAATTCTTTCTTCAAACTCGCAAGATCATCATCGACTGATGAAGTCTCCAGCATTGCAAACTACAAATAGATGTATCAAGTCAGAATATTCCACTGAAGATTCTACAATGTAAACATATTTCTTAACTGAGAGATATTGGCTGTGATACCGATATGGTTCCAAAAGAATGACCTATTTACATCTGATTACAAATTTGGAATCAACATAGCAATTGAGCATGAAATGCAAAATGCTTCTACCTGAATACTGCATTTACCTTGAAAAAACTCATAAACATCACGTAGTGTGAGACAAGGACACTCTTGCTAGAAAAGGAGACGGAAAATTATTGGGCAAAAGTCATCTGGTTAATATAGCATATAATCACTAAACCCCTTCCATTTTTCAACTAAATTATCAAGTTAAACTATGTAATCAGGTTGATTCATTTTCAATTTCAAAATCAGTTGGAACCATTCAAAAGTATTCTTCCTGGCTCTAATTTAACCTGGTATGGAAACCCTAGTAACCCACACAACCACTTTACAATTTGCACAAACTACAAAACGTCCATATGATATATAGATATCATTTAGCTTGCCTTTGATCAGTCAACTATATAAAACTTAAACATTGTACTAAATTTCAGACAGAACTCCAATGCATACCAGATTTAGATGATGGCTCTTCTTTCTCTTGCTGGCATTATTAGCCCGCAAGGAATATAGGATCAATGGAACTTCCAAAAATATATAAATATGGCGGTTGTGGACACGTGAAAGCACAGACATTTTGGTTGACAAAAGAAATTGTTACCTGTCCTTCAAGGTTGTCAGTGCTTAGCTGATTAAGTGCATCTGCCTGAGACTCCATAGCAATAACTGCATAAAATGAAGTAAATATTACACTTTGCAGATATCTAATTACTAAAGATATTATGATAATGTAACTAAGATGCCAAAACTATTCCAAGCAAAGGCTTTTATCATCAAGTAGTTATTAACTAGATTAAAAGCAAAACTAAGGAATAATTTCCCAAGCAAGCTTCTAACCCCGTGCAATGCATGTATATTTACCTATATCGTTAATTTAACATATGTAAAAATATTTACATATTATTTTTTAATCTTTTTCACCAAACGTATGTAGTTGATACAGAGTACCAAACTCTTGACCTCTCTTATCATGTAGTAACTTTTTATATCATATCTACAAAAACATATGTAGTTACCAGGCATTGAAGCCTTGACCTTTCATGATGAAATAATATTCTGTCATTATTTGTAGTTGCCAAGTATCAAACTCAAGATATTTGGTAGTCACTGACCAATATTGTGGACAAGGTCCCTCTTACACTTACTATATAAGATATGATAAATTTGTTTGCAGAATAACAAAATTTTTGTGCCAAAAAAATATTAACGAATAACAAGGTACATACTTTGAAATCTCTAATTTAGTGATACATGTAAATACAAAAAAGCAAAATTCATTACTGTACAGCATGTGTATTTATCATTTAGGTAGCGGTTAATGATGAACTTCAACCTCCATTGAAGTTTTAAATGTGTTGTTTAGATTTTAGAAGACATCTGAAATGAACAGGTTTAACCTTTTGAGCAGTTTTGGTAAAGGTCTTATTACTACAGCAGACACAGAAGGCCAAAGCAAGGATATACTTCACACAAATCAATGCTGATATCTAACTAAGGATAAGGATGCATACTATCTGATTTTTGCAGAACCTAGGGTTAACACAAAATATACTAATTTAAAGATCAAACTATGTTTTGTCAAAAAGTGGGTGTACAGATGAAAGTAGATAGTAGATTGCGGAACTAAAGGCAACAAAATGAAAATTTAACCTTTTTCCTCCATCTTTTCGAAAGCTGAAAGGGCAGAGCTTGTATTGACATTACCCAACATATCATTGAGTTTAGTTGCAGTCCTAAGAAGAAGTAGCAATTCAGCTTTATAGTGAAGAAGCATTCTATATTGCAAGGTGAAATTTTTTAAAATTCATTGAAGTAGAAGATAGGAACAAACTTTGCAGACTGGGCACGTGCTTTAAGGGTGTCTTTCTTGGACTTCGCCTCCTGTATTTTGCTCTCTAACAACTGTAAACCAAAAGACATACAGTCAACCACAAGTTTCACACACGTTATTTTTATTAATAAGTTATAAGTTATCAAATGATGAGCTGCAAGCTTTCAAAATAAATAAAGCGTTTAATAATCAAAAATAATAATAATAATAATAACAAGTTTATTTCAAGGCAATAAAAATAGTCCACAATCTACATCAACATGAGAAACTATCGTTCATAACAAAATGGAAAAGAAGAATAAGAAAACTGAAAACTTGCCCGGGTATTGGAGACAAGGGTATCAACAACACCCTTTTGCTGATCAAGTTGCGTCTTCATGGCAGTGGCATTATCCTGCCGCACGGATCAAGAATGTGTTGAGGGACACCAAAAATCAAATAACACACAACAGAAAGCTTCTGAAACCCTTCTTAGCTGGGTCTTAGTATTGCAAGTCCAGTATTATTTTTAAGGGGAAAATGTAGTCAATATATTTTGACATCAGATTTAATGTTGTGCACATTCTCTAAAATTACAACTGGTTATTTAACTTTTGAACACCATTTGTAAAGATAATATTTTTTTGCGAGTGCAGGAGAAGGGATGAAATGAAGAGGATGGATGCAGATATGAAGTGGTTGCAAAGTACATACAGCCAACGTCTTGCGCCTTTTAAGAGCCTCGCGAGCAAGATCCTCATTTCCCTTCTCAAGAGCAAGTTGTGCTCGTTTGTACCTATAAAAAAAGCGATAAGTATAAAGTAAAAAGGGAAAAATTGTACCGCTTTTGGAGGGAGTGTCATTACCAATCCTCAGAAGCCTGTTGTGCTGTTTTGTATTTGTTTTCCAGTTGCTTCTGTGATGCCAGCGTCTTTGAAAGAAAAGAGATTAAAAACACATAAGCGTCCATTCCCTTTCACAAATTTAGATACAGAAAAATACTTCTACTTCACCAAGAGATAAATTATGACAAACATACTTGGGCTGTAGCTTGACGCATCTTTATTAAATCATCATTCATTTCTGTAACAGCTTGCTCTAAGATCTTCTCAGGGTCTTCAAAAGCGCTTACAATTGCATTTGCATATGACTAAGTTCATGAGATAAAGAGATAGGGAGAAGATATCAGTAATGCATAACAGCAGAGTGAATATATGAACCTCACAACAGAAAAATAAAATATAAAATTCATCAATGACCTTGATAACCCTGGCAAAGCGCTCAAAAAGGTTCATACGAGTACCAAGAGCATTAGCACTAAAACCACTAGATTGCCATCGGTTGGACTTGATTAAGCGTATGCCAGCAAATTTTTGTGCTCCCACTGCAAAAACACGAAGTTCCCAGATTTCAATTAAATGGTCATATATCATAATGTGTATAAACATGAATAGAACTCAACATATTATCCACTTAAAATCACCAAGTAAATAAATATTAATAATAAAACATAAAAGTTCCTCCATGATTCAATTGAAATGTGAAAAATTATGCCTTTTTGAATTAATAAGCAAAAAAGAGCATGGAAAAAAAGTGCACATAATCAATTTATTAAGCTTTGTATCTGCATAAAATACATTATTTCTTTATATAAAATAATGAATCAACCATAAGAGCTTCATGAACAAACATTAAGTGCTTTATTTCTTCTCAATGCCTAAACCAACATAAAAATAATTAAATAACATCGCATTTGGATTTACAAGTCAAGCACAACATTTTATACTCATATATAATAATTAAGTCAATCGTGGAATTTAGAGAACAGAATCTAAGAGACTAGAGATAGAATACAGATCACATCAAAGAAACCCTAGCTCTAGTACACACACACACATAGATAGATAGAGAGAGAGAGAGAGAGATGGGAAACAATTACATAAGCAGTATTTATGGAACTCAGCACTAAGAGTTTGACTTAACTGAATAACACCGTAGACTACTGCTGACTTGACTTGGCTAACCAACACCATTAAGGCATAAACTCCTACCGACTTGGCCTAATAACCTGCTATGTATTACTACTAAAGTCATTGAGACTTTCTAAGATTTATACATGTAAAATTTTATCTTTTCAGCTAGCCTAAGATATTGATAAATACGTTGGGGGACAAATAGCAGTATGGAAAGTACAAAATTCTATATAAAATCAGAAAAAAAACAGTTCACCACTCGCACATAACAGAGAGCAGATTCCCAATCCCTACAAAAGCAGCAGATAGAGATGCATAACTTGGCAGACATGCACGCACTTACCAACAAACAAGAAGAATAACCCCACTAGGAAGCAAGTAAAACGGCTATAAATCACTTTGTTCACCATCAAAACATCCGGAAACAAATCTTTTAGGGTCTTTGGACTTGAACGCTAGTAACATTTAACAAAAACTCTGGCCAAGCAAATACAGGTTGTGAAATATTCATTTACCAAGGAAACCCGGGTTTAGGCAACCCAGGTGGTCCACGTTTCTTCTCAGTACTAGATAGAACTCTAGCACCAAAGAGAGTATACAACATCTGCATGTCTCAACTATACAGTTGATGCTGCAGAATTACCTGACACTCCCTATGTATACTTATATTTATATATACATATCACTCCTCGCTCTCTATCTATTTATTACTTTCTCACTCGCTCACTATCTTGCTATATCCATCTATCTATCGCTTTCTCAAACACTCTCTCAAAACCTATTCTTACTTTGCATTCACTTCTAACTATACAAAGTCAAGCTCAAACAAAAACTATAATTGGTCTTCGCATAACTCTAGAGAGGTCAAGAGAGAGCACAAAGTACAGCTCAATTACGGCTTCATGTCATCTTGGCATATCACTACAGATGGCTTGAGTTGCCAAGGTGTATTAACAACAGATTCTCAGTGTCAGATGGCTGGAGTTAGCAAGGTGTATTAACAATACATTCTCAATGTCAGAATCTTATAAGTGGTTAGAATTCTTAAAATGCAAGATTCTAGCAATCTGCCCACGATACCAATTAGCAGCTATAAACTCATATTATATTGTGTAACACTATACCGTATTTTCTGCTTGCATAAAAAAAGGCATTCTAGCTCCAAATTCTCCTCACTTACCGCTTAATCAGAGAAACCGAAACTAATATTATAATTGTGGCACTACACAAAACTCTCCATAAATCCAAACACAAGGACAACTAATCACCATATATATATATATATACAAAAACACATAGCAGAACAGTATTCAATGAACACTACTTGCACTTTCATCAGCACATACACTACACAAAAATAAACATAAATTCTAAACCCAAAAACCCCACAAGAAATTGCTCACTGATTCAAAAGGGCACCACCTAATCAGCTAAAAACACATCTGGGCCTTAATAATATGAACTAACAAGCCCAAAATTTTTCTTTCCCAAATAGCACAAACAGCATCCAAAAATCAAAACTAAAAGTACCATTTATAAACACAAACACACATATCAACAGTGCATAAACATGATTTGTAAGATCATAAGTTAAGTTTATAAGCATACTTGGTACCTGAAGTGCCAAAAAAGGCTGTATTAGAAGGGGGTTGTGCCCTAACTATGAAGAATCTACTAGTATGAGTATTAGGTGTGTGTAATGAAGTTGAAGGCATATGTATTCCTGTAATGGGTGCACTTATTGCCATTTTTCTTGGGATTTTAAATCAACTCCACCCCAGATGATTAACTGCTATAAATTGTATGTATCACTGTGTGTATTTGTGGGTGTGAAAAAGAGGTTCATAGAGAAGAAGAGGAGAGCAATCACGGGGTATAACAATAATTTTAGGAGCCGATTCTTATATATCAAGAAATTTCTCGCAGGCATAAAATATGATTTAATATGTTATTTAATTTGGTTAAGCAAATATTACTTGATGACTTTGACATTGGTACTAGTATTGTATTTAATTTTTGTTTAATCATATTTTGGTTTTGGTTTTAGAATATTAATTTTAACAAGGATTAAATTTTAAAAAAATGAAGAAAAGACAATTTAACCAATAAAAAATCATTAATTCGAAAAGTTGTTTTGATTTTTTTCTTTGTTTATTCATTTTTTAGATATTCGCAATATTTAAAATAAAATTTGTAATATTAAAAGTTATTATTTCCTATAAATTTATAAATATAATCGAAAAATCTATTCATCTATATTTTAGACATTCATCACAAAAACAATGAACTTTGCAACTATAACCCGATTTGAGGTATTTCATTATTTTGTATAATAATAATTTTATTATTTAACATAGTTTAATTTTTTGTAAAACATATTTTATTTAAGCTTTTTGATCAAATTTATCAGAGCAAGAATGAATCTTGTTGAATAAATAATTAGTTGAGATAGGTGAAATTTCATGTCATTCATTACGCATTTCTTCAGCTCTCTTTTAACAAAGTGAGAATACAACGGTGCCAACCTCTTATTTATAGACACAAAACTACAGGCCATGTCTTTCACTAAACTTTATAATTTCAGAATCTTAATACTTTAGAAACTTGTATGTGAATTTGAGCTTTACCATGTCAATAAATTTTGATGTAATATTGAGGTAACCCTCCAAACTAGACCAGAGCTTCACATTTCTCCATGGAAAACATATATATATTTGGCAGAGATAATACAAGCATAAATCAACCCGAAGTTGAATACAGTACTGCAATTATACTCCTATATACAGCAGCTCCAAACAACCCATCATAATATATTGATATTAATATTACAAACAAAACTTATACAATATTACATACATACATACATATATATATATATATGCTATAGTCATGACATTTAAACGATCACGTCTCTCCTGGTTATCAGGAATTCTTGTACCCTGATATCAATATCTAACAACACCGTATCTTAATTCCTCTCCATTTTCCGCTCCTCGTCTTGGTGCATAGATAGGAATGTCTGTGGAAACAGTATCAAACATACAGCATGCAAACACACAATAGAGCTAAACCAGATCTGACACTCTCAAGACAAAAATGAAATTAACATAGCACATTCATTTGAACTTGTACCACTTCTGAGCTCTGCAGAATTACAAAACAGCTCTTTCTTCATCTGCCCCGTCAATTTCACTCGGGAGCTGTTTTAATCGATTCTGCAAAAAACAGCAACAGTACACAATTAACACAAAACAATGATTAAACCAAGGAATTCTTAGCCTAGCAGTATTGATTAGGAAATTAAATTTTACAAATAAACATTTGTGATTTGATATTATCTTGCTACAACCAATAGATACTCTGGAGTGTAGGAATCCTGGTATAGTTGCTAAGCTTAATACTTAACTATTCTTATAATTTGTCAAGATATTTGTTTTTTTGGTTATATAGATAAGCTAGGAAGCATGGGTACCGTGCGGGTGGGGATATAAGAATTCGGCAAATAAAAAAATACGGGGATACGGATGCGGGAGGATTCGGCAAATTTTAAATTATTTTAAATATAATATATATATATATATATATATATTATATTTCAAGAGTAACATTTAAATTAAACTAAATAGTCATATAAATAAGTTTATTATTCTTAACAATTAATATAATAATTACTTAGAAACACAAGTAATGCATTATGAAGTGTTTAAGTGACTAAATAATTAACTAATTACTTAATTAATTGATCAACAAGAATATGCAAGAATCCCCGAGAAGGGGTGCGTGGTGCGGCAGGCCCTGCTCCTAGTAGATAAGCCATTGATTTGATAAAGTTGCAAAGAAAGTGGAAGCTCTGCTTGCAGAATGTGTAATAAAGATAGGCATAATAAACTTACTCAAACTTATGAACTGAATCTACCCATGTGGCCATGTGTACATGCTAAGGGATCTAAAAAATACTGTCAAACGCAAAACAATAGAATGGATATACAAAACAAACTAGGACACGAAATTTTAAGATGAGCTCGCGAAAAGTACTACCAGACACAATGCTTGTACTAAAACATGAGTGCATGAACAAACTAAATATTTCATCGTTCACTTTCTTAACCGAACATCGAGCTTACTTTAAGTTAGTAGAAAGAATCACATTCCTTTCCTAGTTTACACATCGACATATTCAAAAACCATCATTTTACACTTCCTACAAATTCCCTTTCTCATCATAAAACATTGTACCTAGCAAAATGCAATTTACTTAAATAATCCGTAAACATAAATTCCACAAAAATCATAACACTTAAAAACAACCAAAACCCGAAAAATTCAAACCCGTCAAAACACAAAAATCAAAAACCAACCTGACCACGTCGTCGATCACCAACCAAACAATCCCTGGGTGACTCAAACGACGAAACGGAGAACTGTTTAAACACAACCCCAACATCAAAATAAATAAGCCCAGAGCTAGGAATATCAACCCTAATTCCCTTAACAGGGAACCACAAAAACAGCTCTTGGGCCGCAATGCCGGACAATTCACCCAATTCCCCGACCCGAATTGTACCCGAAACATTCAAATCGTATCTAACAGTAGACTCAAACTTAGCATCACAAGATTGCTGTAAGTAGACTTGGAACCTGCCATTAGAGGGGTTGATTGTGAAGTTTGTGATGCCTTTGGGGAAGAGACCGATTGGGAGAGAGTGAGATTCGAGGGTTTCGTAGATTGATGTGGAGAGCGATGGGGTTAAGAGTGTAAGTATAGAGAGTGTGAGTGTGAAGATGAGATTAAAGGGGGGCATTTTGGGATTAGGGGTAGGGTTTAGTGGGATTGGGGAAGGAAGGGGATATAAAGGGAGGATTGTGTGACAGTGAAGTGTTGAGTGCACTCATTACCAACTTGGTAGGCAACGCAACCAAGGGGGTCAGGTCAACATCCTTGACAACCGTTGCTGATGTTTCCGATCTGATTCGATTCTATTGAAACCGAAATTTTGGAATTGAATTTCAAGTAATGAATCGATATCCAATCTTAAATCTGAAATCCGGTCCAAATCTGATTCAAAAATTTGATAAAAATCTGATATTTATATATATAATATTATAAATATAATTTATTATATAATATATATAGATATAAAATAAATAATTTGTATATGTTAATTTTATTATTTCATTTTTAATCATTAGTCAATACTTATTTAGTAAATTAATTCTCCATTTTATTAATGAATTTTACTAGTATTATATTATACAAATTTTTCATTTTTATTAATATTTGAATTATTAACTAATTGTTATTAATAAATTAATATCATAATTCGTATAATATATTATATTTAACTATTTTTTGAAATTTAATCATTTATAATTTTATAACTATAATTATTTTTATTCGCTTGTGGCAATTATATTAAACTTGATTACATTTTTTTATAAAGTTTTGGATATCCGAAAAAAACTCAATCCGATCGGATCCGAAATATGTTGAATTTGGAATTGGATTTCACCTAAACCAGACCGAGCCGATCCTAAGTACACTCATTAGCAATAATCATAGCGCTTTTGAACATTTTGATTATTATTTAGTCATTTATGTGATTTTTGATATTTGATAAATGAATAATTTTATTAGATAGATATTTTTTTCTTCCAATATAATAAAGTTAGTGTATTTTTAATTTTAATAAATAGATGATCTCGATAAATAAATAAAATTTTCTGATTTAAGAGTATAGATTTATTGAAAAAATTATTTATTGTATCATTAAGTTATACTCAAAATTAATAAAAAGAAGGATAAAATTTTAATATTTAAATTTATTAAAATTTCATCATCATTTTTATTATATAATTTGAAATTTTATAACTTAAATAATATTTTTTTATTATACGATGTGCAAGCTAGCTTTAACAATGTATAAATAATATAAATAAGGATGATAAAATATTGAAGGTACGAACTTAATAATAAAAATATATTCAAATGTCAAAATGAAGTTTCTAAAATACTGAGAAGTTGTCTATTAGTGTGTCATAAATCATATATTTTATCTGTCCTTTTGATAATCTAACCGTATAAATGAAATATTTATACCAAATTAACAATATATACAAATTTTTATTAAATTTAAAATTGTGGAGTATCACTTTTATAATACTATTATTTCTTTATATATATTCAACGATATAGATATATTATAATCTTATTGTTATAAATTTATAATTCCAAGTTAATCTATTATATGAAAATTTGTACATTGGCTTATTTTGATATGAAATTAACATTCGTACGGTTGGATCGTTTGAATAATAATTAATTTATTTAATTTTAACTTGCACTAGTAGAGAACTTCTCTATTTTGTACTTTAGATATCCCACAAACAGTGAAAAAAAGTGATATATATATATATATATATAACACACCTTAAGCACAAGTTTTTTATTACTTTTTATCACTGATTCATTTTTATTAGTTGAAATTTTTGTGCATGCATGGGTCCACCATTATTAATAACTAAAAACTAATTAAAATTTGGTACATAAGTTATTAATGTGTGCCCATGAACACATATTAAAAAAACCCTAGAATTTATTGTGTTTGTGCAAGTATAAATTTTTTATTTTGAAATATAGTGAAATGTTTTTTACCAAGACAAATTAGGGAATTTTTATTACCGTCTGCCATTATGGGTTCCTTCTGTAACATAACTTCCACAACTGCAGTGAAACAATCTGTAGCATCACTCTTTTAATTTAGACTAAATAAATTTCTTTATGCAACTCTTCCAAACTTCTGTTCTTCCAGACTCCTACCAACGTCCAGCAACTTATTTTGGGAAGGATCAAATGCAACGACAAAATTTCACAAGAGACATTCTCGAATTCCTCCATCAAATAAAAAGTTCTTAACCGATAAACATGAATTTTATACCGGTATCGATACAAATGAAGTAGGCTGACAACAACTAGAACAACATAACATGGTTAGATGATGCTCATTTCGGAGATTCTTGCATTTGGTTGTATCTTATCAAAGTTCATCCTGCAAAACACGTGAAAAAATTCAAAATATAAGAACTTGTTTCCTTCAGTCGAGTAATTTAACAGGTAACTTAAGAGAGGCAGGAAAACAACGGTATGGAAGTATCTATTCTATATTTTGAATTTTCAATGCATTTTACATAAATTTTGATGATATTTAGTCTTATACTCTCCCTCTATCCCCCCTCAATTCTTTACATTTCAGAAAAAGTGTCCGGCACACATTTTAATGTGCATATAAAGTATATTTCCATAAACTATACTTTATATGCACATTAAAATGCGTGCCGGACACTCTCTCTGAAATGTAAAGAATTGGGGGGACGGAGGGAGTACATTATAAGTACCACTTCTTTGTTCTTCCATCTCTTCTGTCATTCATTTTTTGGGTATGTTTAATTGTTTTATACATCTAGCCTTCACTAGTCAAACTTTTCACCCAAGTGCTTAGCCAAATATTAAAGCCATGTCAAGTGCCCACTACAGCAGCCGCAGGGACTTGCCAAAGCTACCAATTATTTATTTATACATTCCAGTATTCTACTTAACCAAACATCATGATCTAGCTTGTTCCAGTGTATCAAGTCTGCCCTATTGAGTGTGTCAAAACGCCAATTTTCCACCCACTATATTCTACGTCTTTACTTACCATCATAGCAATTTCTTGTTGCTAACATGAGATAAAGTCTAGCATCAGAATACTGGCTTATAAGTTTTTTATTATGTGCACGACTACTGCAGAGCTTTCAAGCCTTGGAACTTACTTTTTAGAGAAGTTTGAAAAAAGTTGCAAATATTGGAAACCTTTATAATTATAATGAGATGCAATAAGTGGAAAAGAGAGAAAGATTAATCAAAATAAAAACTTTTATGCTTACATGATAATCATCCATGTAGTCATGACGATCACGCTGTAAAAGAAAACGACAAAATCAGAGATCAATTCTCATGTGCATGTAGATAAAAAAAAGATAAGAATATCACAACAAACTAGAACCACCCACTCTTTGACGTTTGCAGGAACTTGACATGTATGCAAAACTAGATATTGTATTGTTATCTAAATAGATTGGTATCTGATATAGAAGGTCAGAAAAATATCATAGTGCCAATTGTGTTAGCATTACTAGTTTACTATGTTTCTAGAGACAAAGAAAATATATATGAAACACAGGATCGATCATCCTCTACCCATAATTGGATGTCTGCTGGATCTATCTTTTATATCATAAAAACATAGAATTAGGAAAAATGAGATAAGGTAACACTTAGTAATTAGCTACATATGAGGTAGACAGGGAAAGGTTATCTTTATTGCTTGTATGCAACTTTCGGTCAACTAGTAAGTTGCTTCCTCGACTAGTGATAGAAAAGTCCAAAATTATTGCATATCAAACTACAGCATGGATATGGAAGTCTTTGTCTCTAGGATTGAGAATTTTAAATAAGCAAAGCATCATTATTGAGGATCCATGCATCTGCCTTAAATAGTTACTAGAACTTAGAGACAAAATGTGTTGTATTTAGTAAAATATGGAGAGATGTGCATTTACTAGACTATCGAATTCTATTGAAGTGAGTGATCGATTGACAGAATAATTCATGCTAGATGAAAACATAAATGAATTTTCAGTGCGAAGTTGTGCAAGACTAAAGGCCTCTTGGTCTAGCAGTATCTGCCTTGCTCTATCTACAGGAGAAAATGGGTGTGCGAGTGTGTTCATTTATCCCGCAACCCCCCCCCCCCCAAAAAAAAAAAGGAAAAGAAAAGTAGTGCATGCATCATAATACTAACCCTTCTATATCTATCTCTATGTCTATCTCTGTGGTGTCGCCGGTCATAACCCCGCTCCCTCTTCCTCCTTTCACCTTCCTCTCTTGCCCTTTGAGCTTCCTGCATGCATCAATTGTGAAAGAAATTTATTAAGACTTCAGATAAACCGATATACCAGTAGCAGAATCTGAAGATATACACATTGCATCATGACAATACCTCTTCTTCTCTTGCTTTCCTCACTTTCTCTGCTTCCTCAAAGGCCTCTTTTTCGATCTACATTTCATCAGAAGAGGCACATGAATAAAAACATTCAAACTTAATGTTAGCTAGTATCTGCAATGGTAAATTAAAGATATAAAATGTACCTCTCTGTTGGCAAAAACTTCTTGCACAACTTGCTTTGCGTATTCTGGCTCATCACAGATTAGAACATTGTCAAAGACTGCACCAGCCTTCACCTGCAGGCACAACATCATGGAACTCCATTCATTCTTTAAATAATCAAGTTCGATGCTTGTTGTTACATATAATCAGCAAAATGAAGTCACTGATATCCTACCTGCCACACTTCTATGCCCACATATTTAATTGGCTTCATCACATAAAGGTCAGGATCATCTTCAAATTCTACACACGATGAAAGAAAATGAGAGATCTATGTACATATTAGACAAAATACATATAAAAACAGTAAACACTATGTGATATGCATAGATGGAATACCTGGATTATCAATGTATGGAATTTTCCACTTCCCTTTGTAGTTAGGGTTCTTTATCTTCTGTTGCATCAAAATCCATCGGAGATGAGGAAAGTACATTAGTAAGGAAGCATTAGGTGGCTTATACTGGCTCTTAGAGAAAATTAAAAGTACCTTGCTCTTCCATGGTCCTTTATATGCGGGATTTGGGACTCTGGGTGGTTTCCATACACCATCCTCATCTTCGTCCCATGTATCAGGCTAGTTGAGAAGAAGAAAGGATTATAAGATACATATTCTTTGGTGTTAAAATTTGATTTTATACATGACAAGGTTATCTGTGTGTGTGCGTCAGTGTGTGACAAAGTGTGTGTGTGTGAGAGAGAGGGAGACAGTGAGAGAAAGCGAGGGACAGTGAAAGGGAGAGAGAGAAATTAAAAAGTCTACAAGTTCTGATTCAAGAAAGTAAAGAACACAAGTGAAAAGAAAACGTTAGATTTTCTTAAAAGAGTCATATTTGTGGCGAGCTAGGCGTATAATCATATCACCAATAAAATATTGTCCATATATGATATATCATAATATCAAGTTATCAACTAACCTGTGTAGCTTTTGGATCAGGAATTGTTCGTGGTATTGAGTCATATCCCTGCTTGTCAAAGTACTACTGTTAGTAGATAGTCAATGGGCAACACTTACAAGTTACAATATTAAAAACAAATACACATCTTGCTACCTCAGGCTTGACATGATCTGGATCGTCAATGTATTCTTTATCCTCCCAATCAGCAGGCTGAAAAAAATGGATAGTTACTTCAAATTAGGGTCTCAAAGATAAAAATGGCCACAATATCAAAATAATAACAATTTGAAGTTGAAATCAGCTTAAAACCCAAGATAAACTGTGATAAAAAAACATAAAGATAAGCTTAAAATAATTTCAAAATCTACGAGAAACTAAATTCGGATTAACCATAGCTGTTTGATAGAGATTGTAAGTTCTAGCTAACCTTTTTCGCATTAACAGCTCTTATTTTGCGAGGAGGAAGGATATCCCAGTCGGTATACATGCTTCCAGAATCTCTCTCTCTGCCATCAATGAGAATACTATAGGACGCGTCTGGCCTAAGAATAAATGTGTAAAAATGGGTTAACTTGTCTGTCTCGCACTCCAATTCCTTCTTGATGGGATAATTTTGTCCCTGATAGGATAGTATAACATGAAGCTTCTTCTTCTGTGTGCCACATATATCTGGTCCAAACATCAAACTGCAGAAATAATGACAGTGAGTAAAAGTTTCTAAAACAATGAACGGAGGGTCGTTAAAGTAGAAAATTGAACAATATTTTGCAAAGTGCAGTGCAATGATGACATATGGAGACAACTTAACATTATATATATTAAACTAAAGCTCATTACAGTTTGAGCACAAATAAAATATCGAGTAAGAGAAAAAGTTCTAGTCGGCACATAGTTGTCCGAATGTTGAAAAGTTAATAAGAAACGAATGAATCGGTGAGGAAAGAAAAATAAATACTTGTGATAAAGCCGATTATTGTCATTTCAACATTGGACATGTTGAGAATTGTTTGGCCACTACATTATCTATGAAATAAAATTTTATAGTGCTCTTGTCAACAACACAACTTATAATTAGAGAGAAGGTACTAAATTTTCCTTTATCCAATTTTTCATGACTAATATTTTCGCGAAAAGTAGCCAAGCAGGGTGTTGCCCAAACACAAAAATGAGAAATAAATAAAGGTAGCAAGTGCAAGAAAAGGTATTTAAATTTATTAAAACACAAACAAAAACATTATTTCTGCTAAATTTAAATTGTTAAACTTATCGAGATTTAAAATGACGGACCTGTAGGGAGTGTCCCCACCGAATTTCTTTTGATTAACAAATCCAGATAGAAGCTTTATGTAGCCGCCACCACATTCAATGTCCTGCTCTAACTTGAGGGAATATTGCAGAACCAGTGTCCTGTCCTTGTTGCTAAATTCTGGTATTTTGGCGGATATCGCAGAATGCCTGGCATCAATAGATGTCTGAATACCTGTACATATTGAGAACTGTCAGAACCCTGCTAGCTTACTATCTTAAGGCCAATTTATAACAAAGTGAAACTGTGACTGTATCTAAAGGCCAACTACTTTATCCGATGGACAATAACAAGCACAGCCACACTGCCCACAATGTGTGTGAATATACTTTGGCAGTTTATAGTTTCCTTTGAATCCCAAGTCACCCTTTCATATAATAAATCATGAACATATTTTGCAACTAGTAGGAGCATCCGAAGGCTGAGTGGAACTTTGAGTAATGAATCTAACAAATTGCCATTTATCGAAAAAAAGAAGCAAGGTCCCAACAATCAACATAAATTATAGTTACCTATAGACCAAAATATGTTTAGATAAACATTAAGAATAATTGCCAACAAAAAATTATTTAATCTAACACACCATATGAAAACAATATCAACCTAAAAGAACAAAGAAACAGCTTCTCTGTTTATAGAAACGTTATCCTGAAAGATTAAACCTTTTTTTTCCTAAATAAAAGAATAAGTAGTCACCAAATTCATAGCCTTATAGTACACCATATCAACTCGAAATAATTGAAGTAAGCCATTAGGACACACCTTTATCATCAGGATCGCCTGACCACTTTCCAGCCGTATGCTTAAAAGATCCTGCTTTACCTTCACTTCTCTTCCAATCAGACTTTACCCATCTTTTATGCCACCCATCTTTCCAAAATGAAACCACATATATAAGTTCACAAAATTAAAATGACAGAAAATCAATATAAATACGAAAAAGATTTTGAAAATTTAGCTTCTACTAGTTAAATAGTAGCTCTAATAAAAACACCAAATCCCGAAAATAATTATTAATATTTAATTATGTCCAAAATCAAAACTTAACAAATAAATATCTCTGCATTATCTTTTAACCAACTTCCCTCATATGGGTCTAAAACAACTTCTACTCACTCAATTACCCGAAAAATGCAAAACCATAATAAAAAAAAAAGTTGCTTCAATTATCATCTATTCTTAGTTAAGACACTTTCCAACATGATTACTCCAAAATGTAACAAAGTCAACACTTAGATCCTACAAAATGCTTACAGTTAACACCTGAGTATCTTTCAATTAAACTTCCACAAATGTGCCAACAATATATGCATATAATTTGTGTCTATTTCTACTACTATTCATTCAAAAGTTGCTTAAATTTTCAGCTACATCATGAGAAACTTTCCACAATCAGCTACAACCTCAAACTAAAACATTCCCTAAAACAGTCACATATACACACACATATAAACACACATTAACTAATAAAACTGATAACACTTCAAGAACTGAAAAGGGAAAGATTATAAAACAAGTAAGAGTAAAGGGGTACCTTCAAAACGCTCTTCAAATATAATCTCAGAAACTGCAGGGGCAATGAGGGAAACAACTAAAAGGGCAGCTACAAAAATCTTGAACATAGATTTTGAGCTTAAAACAACACAAATCTTGCCCATGTTAGAGGATCAAGTGAAGTTCATATGTTTACTGAACAAGTTCTTGGTTGGTGTTGGTTGGTCTACTTATAGAATGTTTGTGTAATGAAAAGCATTGGTGTTTTGTGTTATTTACAGTATTGCCACTGTAACATTACAATCTTGACTCTTGACTTCATTAAATTGTTTATGAAATGTAGACCAATAGGAATGGAGCTTCAACGTGGCATTGTCCAATAGGGTTGAGTCCTCAGGCTTATGCACTGTGACTTTTATATACAGTAAAATAGTGTGCCCCGCCTAATTTTAAAAATAAAATAAAATGTGGCTGATTATCTTACATAACTTTTTTTAGTTAAATTTTTTATATATAAATACATAAGAGTGTTATTATAATTATAAGAAATTATATATAAATATAAGAATACATTATTATATATTAATTATTAATAAAAAAATTATGTGATAAACTAATTTTAAACCTAACAAATATCAAGACGGAACTAATGTCAACTTAATATTTCCTTGATTTTTATTTAGTTGTTTTTTGAATTTTTATATGTATTTCAAGGTCCTGGTAAGAATAGTTTAATAAATTAATTTTTTAAAATTATACGTTTTAAAAAGAAATTCATATCTTAATTTTTATTAGATATATAAAATATTCAAAAAATTAAAATTTATTTATAAACCTCTCTTTTATCGGTAATTTAATATATATATATATATATATTAAAATAAAAATTAATTAGAGATAAAAGGTGTAGTAATATTCTTAAAAATAAACCTCATTCATTTAATTATGAATTTTAAATAAAAAACTGAATTATCATTAATTTTAAATTTATATTTATATTGATCGCCATAAAATTAAAATTTATTTAGATAAATTATTTTTTTAAAAAGAAATCCAAACTAGCGTTAAAGCAAATATATTGAACCCGCAAACCAAAACACGGGTGAAGGCTCTTATTCTGACATTTTTGCCCATCCGTGACCAATATATCACCGCTGAATTTGTGTGCCCTAAATATCATTTTGTATTCTAGCGTGGATTATACACGCATTTACAATTTGCGTGTCTCCTCCGGATTGTACACGCATTTACAATTTGCGTGTCTCCTCCTCCTACCTTTTAAGAATAAAAGTTTCATCACACGTATCTATGGCATGCGCAGATGCTGAATGGGAGTATTATCCAGAGATGATGGATCCATGAGCACCTAGCCTTTCAATCAACTTGTATTATTATTGTATTAGACAGGAGGTGAATGAGTAACCATTTGTTTAGTGAGAATTTATTATTGTTTCAGTATCGCCATGACTCAATATTTAATATAACTTGTAAGTTACTAAATAAAGAAAATAGAAAAAAGTTGTGGGAAGTTAGGAACATGTGCATATATCAAAAAAGTAGATTAATAGATTAGATATATATATATATATATATTATAATAAATTATGTTTCATAATTCTAAAGTATGTAGGAATACGCATACCACGGATGGGAGAGCCAGATATGATTTCCGTTAAATGTTATTTTGGACAGTGATACGATGAAATTGTGTTATTTAGGCCATTTTCTTTCAAAACACTCGGCCATCGCCGAATGGTTGAAGGGCAAAGTAGCAGCAACTTTCGAAAATGAAGAAAACAGAGAGGGGTATTATCGACACTAAAAATATAAGAAGACTTGAGGTCTTTCGCTCTTTTTCCTCTTTGCGTTGACCTGAGTCCTTAAACAATCTACTAGTCAGTCTTGTTGGCCTTCTTAAATAAAGCTGAACATTTCACCAGTTTCTTGTACAAACATTGAGGGAAAAATTCAAGTCGCTATTATCAAGGATTCAAGACTTGGTTCGGTATCCCTTATTTTTTAGAAATAATTATTTATTTTCAAATAAAATATGCAGATCTATACTTTTTTATGTAAATATATATTTATTTTTAAAAAATATTCCCCAAATAAACACTTATTTCTAGAAAAAATTAAGTGCGCAATTAAATTTGAATTATTGTAATTTGATATGTAAAGTATTCAAATATAACTCAATTATAATTTAAATCAAATTTGAGTTTTAATTTAACATATTCGATTGATAAAGTTAAAAAAAATTATTTCTTTATATAATTTAAATATTATAAATATATATCAATCTTATATGTGGGGATAACGGCCCTTCTATCACAATTTGCGAGAAAATGGCCGAAAACATCATAATTCATAAAAATTGTCCTTTTATCACTCAAAAACGTAAATTTAAGTTGTGTTTTTTTAAAAACATAACTTTATATTACATTTTTACTACATTTTTCAATTTTTTTAAAACGCAAGTTTAACTTACATTATTATGTAAAAAAAAGAGGAAACATATGTTACTGAACTGAATACCAAACCACACCCTTTACTGGGCCGGTCCGCTAGAAAGTAAAGTAAAACTTGAATACGTGATTTCAATTCACGTTTTTATTACAAAAGGACCATTTTTATGAATAGTGATATTTTGGACATTTTATCCCTAAATTGTGATTAAAGAGCGATATTTGATAAGTAGATATTTATTAGTAGTTTATCCCTATATTTTTAATTAATTTTGAACGAAATTGGATTTTATTTATGTGTTTAATATATTATTACAGGATACAAGAAAGTATTCGACTGGAGCTCGAAGGGGAAGATTTGGGCTTAATTCATACAAAATTCGGATTTTGGGCATCTTTTATTATCTTCATTGTTTGGGTTCTAACTAGATTTCTATAAGTCCATTTTATGCTCGTAAATAGTCATTGGAAAATTTGGAAGAAGATTTGTATTTCTATCATGGGCCCAAAATTTAAATCTACTCTCATCTGCCTAGAATAGCCCTATAACAGAAGCCTGTGAATTTCTTAATTAGAATTATATTCTATTTAAGAATATTTTCTTGATTATCAATAATTTATTAAAAGATACTTGTAAATAGATTTATAGAGATATTATTGAGTGACAAAAAGAGGGGGATAAAACGTGGGAGAAAAGAGTAATACACACAGGGAAGACCTGAACCTAATAGTGACACACAAGAACAAGAAAGAAGATTCGAGGGAGAAAAATGATTCTAGAGTTTTATCTTTTATTCTTCACTTTTCTTTATTGTAAACTTGTTACCATATCTTCTTTCTTGTATTCTTTATTCTCTTTTGTGATGTTGAACTAAATCTTTTTCTAGGCCTTTCATGGATTTTTGTGTTTATATATAAGTTTTATTCTCAATTCTATACTTTCATGGTCATATTAATTGCTTATAGTAATTTAATCTGAATGCTTTTCAAGGATTGATCAAACTTGTAATTGAATTGGTTGTTTAGATTTATTTGGAAGAGTGGCCTAAATTGAGACCCAATTACTATAACTTGAGATTAGCATATTTGTTAATTTTTGTTTAGGATGTGAATATACCTAAATACTTTAGGCAGTCAAATTAAGGTTGTGTGTTAATGCTGCTCATGGATTTAAATTCTACATAGGGATATGAGAGTTAATCTTATGAGTTAGCATCACTTGAGATACGGAAGGTGCTTGTGAATACTTGTTTGCCTTAGACTAGCAATTAGACCATAAAAATAGAGGTAAGGGAATAAACTTGTTGATTAACAAAAGATGAAGTTAAAGGTCTAGTTTTCATTGTCTTGAAATTTATCTATTGAACATTGTGTTATTTTAATTATTTAGTGATAATTTAGTTAGCACCTAAATTGATTTAAATTCGACTTTTATTGAGAGAAAGATAGTTATTGGTATTTAACAGCTTAAATTAGTCCTCCTGTGAATAAATTTTATATACTACTTGTTGTGATATGTGCACTTGCATATAGGTTACAAAATTGCTAACAAGTTTTTGGCGCCACTGCCGGGAACTAATTTTAAGTATCCTTTTGTTAATACTAGCGTTATTTAGTATCTTGAGATCAAGTTGTTGATTTTTATATTATTGGGTTTGTGCAGGATTGACAAAGACACGTTGAGCTTTTGAACATATATGTATTTTAACTCTTATCTTGATTCACCTGATTTGTTAGAGCGCTTTCCATACTTGCATCAGATCAAAGGTTGTAATTCTCGTATGCTTAGTGATATAATACAATATGAGCCATCTTAGCGTATTGAATCAATATGTTGGCATACTCTTCAAGAATTAAAATATGAACCATTATATGTGGAAGGATTAATATATGTGAATTCTAATGCACAAAGGAATGAATATGATGATTGTGAAATTCCGGGTTGCATTGATCCTTCTATTTTTCAAGAAAATATTTTAATAACTGAAAATTTTGATGTCAATGATAAATTTGATGTTTTAGTTGATCATTCTCCTATGATGTGTGATTTTGAACAGAATTTGACTATACAAGATTTTTGCTAACAATAAACAAGAATCTTAATTAACAAGTTATATGAAGCAACCAAGCAAAGCAGATAAGATGAGACACTGTTTAAACTTCAAAAATTAATTTTATTAATTTTTGTTTTGCTGCAACTATCTGGAAAATAATTCCAGCTTTGATAGATACAATAACAATGAGTTTGCTAATGTTTCTATATTTAAGAAATTCTAGCTCAGTTGCATAAGTGAAAGTACTTGTGAGATATGTGTATTTATACTGAAACACATATCCCACTTACAAGTGTCAAAATCATTCCTTATATTTTCACTATCTAGTCTGCTACCTGAAACAGACTGTCAGCTTTACTAAAAGTGTACTGTCAACTTTTAACTCCTCTGTGGTGACAATATCCTTGGCTCCGCATACTTTGCTATCAATCTAGATAATCCATGAAATATATTGTCTCTAAAGTTATTGTCAACTATCCCCACCAATGTTGTTGTCAACTACTCCACCAAAGTTGATGTCAGTAAAACTTGATGTCTTTAATTCTTCATTCTTCGCCAAATTTACTATCAATGGAATAGTTGTTGTCAATAATACTTGTTGTCTTTAAATCTTCATTTTCTATCAAGTTTAGTGTCAATGGAATAGTTACTGTTGTCTATTTTAATTGTGTTGTTACTTGAAATGTACTGTCATAGGCTTGAGTACTTGAAATGTTATTGTCTGAGTTTTGAATCATGCTGTGCATGAACACTTAATGAACTTCTACTACATGACTCATTTTTATTCTTTTGTACAAGACAGTAACTTTCAAATGTACTGTCACCTAATTAATATTTATTAAGTGTACTGTCTACAAGTGACTACTAACTATACTATCAATATACATATGACAGTATATTTTACTTAGCCTATTAAAGTTATACTAGTACATTAGTTGATTACACTACAATCCCTAACAAGGTAGATACAAAATCTTATGAATTTGATATGGATGAAGTTCATATAGAAGATTTATGTGTGTCGTATGTTGATCCGACAAGGTAGACAATATCTTTTGACCTAAGAGTTTTTGTGATAGTATCATTGTCCTCATCATCTAGAATTTGTTTAAGAATTAGAGATTCTTCATCAAATTCAAACTCAGCCTTTTTAAACATGGGATTCTTGACTTTTCTAAATATAGAGGGTCTGACAATAGGTTTGTGAATAGCAGTGTCTTCATCTACTACATGCTTCTTACCATTTTTCTTCTCATAGTTAAACCCTATACCTACCTTTTGATTTTTAGTATTTGATGCGTTTTAAAATATAATACCGCAAGTGCACGGTGTCTGTTATTAGCAGAGACTGGCATGTACGGGTCGAATCCACAAGGAGACAGGTTTTATCAATTTCAAGTTAATTATCACAGATTGTTTCAAGAGCAAACGAATATTTGAAGATATTAATTAACTACTAATTAAAAACTAACACTAATTAAATATACTAAATTAATAAATTAAAAACCTAGGACAATCAGGTCCACCATGCTTACACTATAACTGGCTTATAAGCTAAAATATTAAAAGTGGTCATGCAACTAGAGTTTGTTAATCTCTCTCAAGTATTAATACTCTCGAAACATGTTTACACAATTAATAATTTTTAGTAATTCAATTAGTCAAGTAATTAGAGCAGTGTTAATCTCTCTTGAGCATCAACGCTCTCAGAAATCCAATGATGCTCTCGCACTCAAATTCAATTATGTTAATCGTATGTGTGCCTCTAGTAAGTAAATCTCTCGATCCATACCCCTATTTGCATAGAATAAATTCATGATATCGGCCGATTATATAAATCAATAATTAAAACATATCAATTAGAATTACACATAACCCATCAAATCACTATAAAAATTATGCCAATATTATAGTATAAATATGGCTTCCCCTTAAGCCCTAGAAATAACTACTCGCTAATAATTAAACAAGTAAAATAACTAAGAACAAAAAGAAACATAATTAAACTAATAAGAATTAAGAAAAGATTGGATAAGAAAACCTTGAATTATCCTTATCACATGAAAAGGTCATAGCCTCCATCCATCTCTATCTAACCCTAATACTAAACTACTCTTATCTAATAATAATAATATCTAATAATACATAATAACTGATATGCCTCTATATAAAAAGTATTTTAATGCTTTAAAACAATTACAAAAGGGTTTCCTAAACCGAGTAGAATTTTCAATGTAAAATTCGTAGTTGACTTTTCTGTTCAGTTTCTGGACTGAAGGAGGAAATTGTGGGATTTGTTGGGAGCATATATTGGAGGATCTCTGCTAAAGAAGAAAAGTTTGGATGAGCTTGAACCATCCAAAGCCCATTCAGGTGCTTATATAAGGAGGATCTACTTCATTCTCATTCATTCACTCAAAGTTGGAGAAACACACTTGTAGAGAGAAGTGAGAGCAAATACAGAGAGGGCTATGTAGAGTTCTAGGGAGAGAAAGAGTTTTGTAGTGATGCACTTTTTGTAACAGTTACCAACTGTCATAAATCCTTGTGGAAATGCCGAATAATGACTAATTTTCCAAAACTTTTGGGTAAGTGATGCGCCAACTCTACTCCCTAGAGCTTGCCCAACAATGCGTAGCTAATCCCAGGGCCTTAGTCTTCACGACTCTTTGCCTACAAGATGGGTTAATAATAACCACACAATATAAATGAGAAGAGCATATACGGGGAATCCCCAACCTTTTTATTACTCCACAAAAAGGAATCAACAATCTAGGCTTGCTGCCCACAACTCGGCACAGCTACCCAATAACTGCTAGTAATACAAGAGTGCCTCACTACAAAACTCTTTCTCTATATACAACTCTATATAGATCTCTCTATATTTTCTCTCACTTCTCTCTACAAGTGTGTTTGAATGAATATGAGTGAATGAATGAGAATGAAGTAGCTCCTCCTTATATATGCAGCTAAACGGGTTTTAGATGGCTTAAGTCCATCCAAACTTTTCTTCTATAGCAGAGATCCTCCAAGATATGCTCCCAATAAATCCCACGATTTCATCCTTTTAAAATATTCCCAAGAATAATCCTCCTTCAAGAATATTCTCCAAGATATGCTGAGTCACCTTCCTTGATTTCCGCTGTCTAGAAGATATTGCCTCATACTATATCAATTATGACATGTCCTACCTTACTTTCCTTATTTGTAAGATAGGCTCATCCATATGATATGTATAAGCCCAAGTCCATATTGCACATTGAACCCATGTCATGCCTGCATCATACTCCAATCCTGACCCACACTGATTGCATCACCTATCCAGCTCCACCATAGAACCATGTCTTAGTTGTGCCCAACATGTTTAATTCCCTAAGACTCATCTGCCATGTCACCTATATGTCATTGAGGACTGATGGTGAATGATGACTTGCCCTTGCGTCGTGCTGCGTGACTCCTCTACAATCAAGTGTGCCCATATAAGCATGTTCCCAGTGTCTATTCCTGGCTATGCATTCATTGGCCTTCATTGTCATGATCTAAGACTTTGACATATCCAACTCGTGCAAGTGCCTTCATAAGTCACAAGTGCCCCATGAGCCCCAATATTCCCCATGTACCCCAAGTTCCTCTAACTTTACCTCAATGCCAGGCGTCATGCTCGGCTTGCAACCTGGTACTGAAACCCAATGTCTTTTACCTCTCGACTAAGTCACTGTCCCGGCCCGCAGCACCAGACTTAGGCTAAACACCTAAAGGTCTAACAAACCACCCTGACTAAAAGAAATCGATGTCATCATTGATGGATGATTCCAATACTCCCGAATCTGATCTTCAAACTACCACAAGGTCACACCCTTCTCCCGTGTTGCATCAGCTTCATCTTCGCCTTCCCACTGCACTAGGTAATCGGTCATCATGTTCTTCTTACTCATCCCTTGAGTTTTATGACTAAGGACCTTTTCCACCTTCTTGTCAAATTGTACCCTGATCACTGGAGGTGCCCATTTCCCTTTCTTCCTCCCATCAAGCAATAACTCTGGTTGGAACGGCTTCAAAAAATTGACATGAAACATGGGGTGTAGTTTTAATCTATCCGGCAAGTTAAGACGGTATGCCACCGCACCCACTTTCTTCACAATCTCAAAGGGACCATTATTTTGTCAGATATATAATCTATTACAGAAGGGAGGTTGAATGTAATAGTACCAATTAATCGAACAAGAACACAAGTATGTAAAATATAAACACGGTTTTGTATTAAAGATAATGAATAGATTACAAAACTCTCTCAAGAAGTTATTTGTTCTTAAGAGCTGCTAGGTTATGAATAATATGACTTGTAAAGATACAATTAAGTTAACCTATGTCTGCGTTTATATAGACACAGTTACAATTCAATTACAAATCAGATTAAGAAAAGAACAACTTTAACAAGGAAATATACTTGCATTCGGATTCCTTCTGACTATCTTAATCAAACTATGATTTGATTTACTTCCTTCACAAACTCTGTCTTGTAAACTCTGTCAGTTGTTAATCTCTGATTGGAGTATTCTCTGTTAGAGTAAACTTTGATTGAGTATTCTCTGTTAGAGTAAACTCTGACCGACAGCTTCTTATTCTCTGATGACGTCAGCATAAACTCTGATTGGTATTCTCTGATAATCATCCGTGCTTGTATTCCTAACAATCTCCCCTAATTTATACTTTATAAATTAAAACATAAATTCCACTTATGATGTCAGAAATATAAGACAAATGCATTAGAGTTTATTTTTCCTTTATGATTCAGATTCTTTTGTAAGAGAAGTCTTCTTTCAGAAACTGTTCCAGAAGTTTTTCTTCAGCATTCTTTAATAATTCAACCAGTTTCTCCTTCAATTTTTCATCTGTTCAGAAGAATCATCAATCTGACATATAGTAGCCCTTAGAGCATAAATTGATGATCTGTTCATTCTTTCATCCAAGACAATGTAACAGACCTTCAAGCCATCATGATTTAAGATTAGTGTAGGAATCCCTGACACCATTTTGACTTTTGCATCTCATTTTCTCATTGCTCTTTTTGTTCCATCTTCAAGTAAGTATCTAGGCTCATACTCTTCAGAGTTTATCATCATCAGCCTTTCATTCTTTTTCTTCTCACCTATCACTCCTTCAAGAATTTTCTCCCACCTAGAAGTTGTTTCATTTACATCATTAAGTAGATAAAGAACATGTTCAAGTTCTTTAGATGCTTTCTGAATTAAATCTTCTTCAGCAATCTTCAAAACTCTATCATCTTCTAAGAAATATAGAAACTTCTTCTTGGCTTGAGCTCTATCAAAAATGTCTTTCACTATGTTGACATATATTAATTTATCCAGATTTTTTTGTGACAACTCTTCCTCAGGCTTATCTTTCAATGAAAAAGGATCTCTGAAGATATTTGCTTCACCCCTGTAGACCTTGACATGTGAATCACCAATACCACCTTTGTCTTTTCCAAGTCTGGCATTGAGAGTCAGAGTTTGAGTCTTGGTCCATAGAAGATCAGATCTTTTCTTCATTATCAGAGATTGTTGTTGCTCTTCTTCCTCATCATCAAAGCTTGATCCACCTGGAAGAAAAGTTGTTCCAGACATAGTGATAGGAGTTTTTGATTTTGTTGCAGCTTTTTGCTGGATTCTTGAAGTTGATCTTGTTTGAATTTCAGAGATAGGTTTTGATTGAGTGATTGGATTTTGAATTTCAATTGGTTTGGACAGGCTTAGATTCAAATTTCTTCTGTTGAGTAGATGTCTTCCTTTGAATCGGACCTTTCTTTACATACTTTCTCTTTTTCTGGACTTGAGCATTGTCAATACCAGATTTCTTCAATTCTACTTCTACAGCAACCGGATCTAATCCTTGATTTTCTTCTTCAAACAACTTTCTTGCCAGTAATGCATCTTTCAGATTTTGTTCTTCAATCTACTCAGGCTTCTCTTCTTCTTCAAGCCTTTTTGCTAGTTCCATGTCAGCTTCTATCAGAGTTTGCTTTATATCAGATATTATATGTTTGTCAGAGTTTGTTATCATCAGAGTTTGAGTGGTTGACAGAGTTTACTGCTTCAGAGTTTGTTTTCCATCCTTATGACTCCCTTGATCTTAATCATTAGGTTTGTCAGATTTTTGTGCAACATCATCTTTGCATTTGTCTGAACCCTTCTCCCCCTTTTTGACATCATTCCCTTGTCTAACAATAAGAATTTCAACAATTGTATGTAGCATTCCCTGCATAGAACTAAACAGAATTAGAAAGATTATCCACTTTAGCTTCCAATGCATCATGTTTTGCTGAAACAATTTTTAGTTTTAGCTCTAGAGAATGTTAAGATGCTGTAACAGCAGTTTGAACAGATACAGAGGCTTTTTTGACAGAATCTTTAAGTTCACCAATTTCATTGTGAAGTCCCTTGGACAACACAGGGGTAGCTTTCAAAATTGACTTCATCTCTTCAGAATTTATTTCTTTAACAGCTTTATCAATCAGATCATGAACATATGGCCATGAGACTTCTTCATTTGTATATTTCCATGAAATATCCCAGACTTTTTATCTATGAGAATTTATCAAGTCATCCTGAGATGGTTCTGCCTTAGAAGTGAAATCTCTCTTTACACCTTCAGAGTCTAATGCAGCTTCAATTTCTCCTTTAAGTTTCTCCACCACCATGTAATCAGGATAGTCCATTCTCAGTCTCTCATATGCATCATGGGAATTTACTGGCCATATTTTTGAATTGAATCTTTGTGTGTAGGGGATTGACAGGTCTGTGACTTTTTCATTTGTAAAAATTGGCTCTTTAGAGCCTGTGTCCTCCCCATTAGAGTTTATTACTTGATCAGTGTTTGTCACAGGATCAGAGTTTGCAGTAATAGATAAACTCTGAGTACCTGTAAAAGATATAGAACATCTTAAATCACTCTTATTTTTTAAAGTAATCTCATTACTTCTCATATCACACATATCATAACTTTTAAGAGTTAGATTTTTTCTCACTAGAAGTAACCAACTTCTTTCTCAATTTTACCTCACATTTTGTCAGATCCTGTGTCTACCTCTCATTAATTCTGTTTTCCACATATTTTACCTCAGACTCACTAGAAAGGCTCAACACACAATGTCCTACAGAAATAAGACGTGGCTGATAAAGGTTGTCTGTAGTTATATGATTAGGGGTACCCTTTTCAGGACTATTCATGATCACTCTAGCAGTTAAAATAGGAAAGGTAAAATCTGAACTTAAACTATCAGAGAATGCAAATTCTGAAGAAAAGTCAGAGTTTATACCTTGAGTAGTTGTGGATGTGGATGTTGTCTCCATTGGCTGTGCAGAGATTGGTTGCACCATAAGAGCATAAGAGATTGCCAGTGGAGCTTCATCAGAGTTTGTCTGTCTAACAGTAGAATCTTGGTCTGCAATCATAAAACTGATGATTGGTTCTTATGGGACTTGAGTCATATCAGCAACTGCTTCACCACTTTGAGGTGAAGGTTCTTGTGGGCTTGACTTTGCCAGAGATTGGCCTTCAGCATTAGCAACAACAAGATCTTCTAAGATAGGTTGAGTGCCTGCATCCAAACTTTGATTGGATGGTTCTTGTGTGGCTGGGGCCTTAACAACTTCTTCAACCCTTTGAGCTGAAGGTTCTTGTGGGTTGTACCCCTGATCCATGATGGCTTCTGCTGGAACTGTGGCTGTTGTTGAACTTTGATCAACAGGTTCTTGTGTGCCTGGCCATGTAGAGATTACTGCCTCACTTTGAGAAGCAGGTTCTTGTATATCTTGGCCAAAAGTGACAGACTTCATCTTCTTTCTTGAAAATTGTTTGGAACTTGGGGATGTTAAAGATGATTTAGATTTCTTTGTCTCTATTTCTCTTCTTACTTCTTCAGCCAGTTTCTTCACTCTTTCATACGATATCTCCTTGATAATTTGCTTAGGTGAATGTATAGGAGAATCAGATACTGTTACAGGGACAACTTCCTCTAGAGTGACATATGGCCCATCTTTCAGATAATTGTGTTGTCGCTCATGTTCAGTCTTGAGCTAAAGATTAGTTAAATTCCCTAAATTTTTCCTGCAGACTGTCTTGTCAACGGTATCCCCCCGTCTAATACGTTCACGGTTATAATGGGCAACATTTGTCCACAAATCAGCTTTTGACTTGACATACCAAAGAATCATGTTCTCAATTGGAACTGGTAATCTAGGTTCCTTCCAAGGAATATTTACCTTCCAACAACGCCATGTTTTACCAGAATTTGTCAAGACATCAGAGTTTGAAGGATATGTTGGCTCAGAGTTTAGAATGTCTTCAGAGTCTAAGTCTTGAGATTTTGACTAATCAAGGATTAAGACATCAGAGTTTATTGCTGCATCAGAGTTTAACCCTTTAGTATTTGCAGCATCAGAGTTTATAGCCTTGACTAATCTTCTCCTCTCCCTTTTTCATCTCATGCATTGGATTCACTGAGAATGGCTTCATAAAAAGTGCAGGAGGAATCTCAGAAGCCTTCTTAACAATCTTTCTCTCGGGAAAAACCAACCCTTCATCAGAATCTGTATCTTCATCAATCAATTTTCTCTTTTTAGGAGAAGATTATTTCACTGACTTGCCCTTCATTTTGTTTTTGCCCTGTTGAGAGGTGTGTTTTGCAACTACAGTCTTTTGGGAGACTGTAGAGGTTGACAAAAGTGTTTGGGTTTCAGTGTTTGGAGGGTGGCTTGGGTTTGAATCAGAGGGTGCTAAACTCTGATCCATAGCCACAGAGAGAAAATTCATTCCATATATGGTAGTCATTCTCTGATTTAAGAGAAGCCTGACCCATGTGGGATAAAAGGGAGGAGAGAGATTACCTTTCTTTGTGTCCTTCCTAGCTAGGTCAGCAAAAATTCTCTTATTCATACAAAAACTAGCTATACTATGATCATTCTCAAAATTTACATCAGGCAACAAATGAATAAAAATCAATTGAAGAAATCTAGCAAAATATATAGTGTGAGCATCATCATTTATTTTGCTAGCCATCTGCCTAATTATTAAACAAGGAAAATTAAAATTAAAATTATGGGTCAGAGAATACCCGATCTGTTGTGCTAACTTTGGGATGGCATAAAAATTGGTGCATTTGCCTGTGAAGGCCTTTGTAATGCAATCAAAGAAGAAACTCCATTCTCTTCTAAGATTAGGTATTGTGAGGCTCCCCAACTTTGATAGGTTTCCTCCATAGCCTATAGACCTGAAAAAATCCTTTATTTATTCATCTCCCACCATGTCATCATACGCAACCACTTTTGGAAGATGAAGGGCTTGTCGCACCACAGCCGGAGTAATCAAGTGTTTGCCATTGCAGTGAAATGTGATGATAGGCTCTTTATCATCACTTGCATTATTGAATTTTATAGACGACCCTATTCTTATCATCGTTTGAGCAGAGAAGTTTAAAGGTGTTAGTAATTGTGCTCTAGAGACAATACTTTTTATATTTTAAGGAAAATATTTATTATTAAGGATTATGTTTTATTGATTATTATTTATTTATTATGTTTTATTTACTGCGTAATAAATTGAAAGCATAATAAATGTCCTTGGAATTTTGATACGTATTATATATCTTTAAGTATGTGACTTAAAAATGAGATTATATGAATAGTATCTTATTCCTAAAATTCCCTAGTCGAGTATTATTATTTAAGGACAATAATAATGCACAAAGACTAGTATGTTTCTTGACAGATGACCACATCTCATTGGTCATGGGTATGATGATACTAAAGTCAAGAACATAAGTGCATGTCTCAATGCATGGCACTGGAATGACTCGCCGTGAGATTCTACATGTTAAATAAGTGTCATAAGTAATTCTCACTGTGATAATGGTGTAATGATCCTTAGACCTGAAATCATTATATTTCTATACGAGAATTAATATACTTTGATTACATTAAAAGTTACCTTTGACCGGGTGATGATAAAAGTGGACATTGGGTATATTATGAATCGTATGAGAAATATGAATGATCTAGATGAGATTTAATCCTCATAATTTTAGGAGTGATATTATTGGCCTCTTGTTTGAGTGAGACTATGAAATGCACGGCCGTGCTCAAATGTTGATTTGATTTTAATAGTCTACTCATTGATCAAGAAAATAAAGATTAAATTATGAAGAGGATGACACGAGACATGCCTTGAGCTTAATCTATAATATCAAGATTAAAGAGATTATATTACATGGAACATTTTTCACGAAAGGCTTAATTGAATCACCGATTTATTATTATTACTTGGGTAGCAATGATGTATTACTAGATGCCGCTCATTGTTTACAATTTTAATTAGATATTAAAATTGTTGCCAATGTAATAATAACCTACAGGGTCACACACAAAGAACGCTTGAAGGAGAAATAATTTAAATTATGAATTTAAATTAAATAAGTAATTTATTTTATTTATGATATTAATTAAGTATGACTTAATTAATTATATAAATAGAATAAATGAATTATTTAAACTAATTCCAAAATTAATAATTAATTAATTAAGTGAGACTTAATTAAATAATTTAGAATTTTGGATTAGTATTAATTATAATTGGATTATAATTAGAAAACTTATTCCTCTCTCTATATAATCTCTTTATGGGCTGATTTAATTTAAGAGACATATTTTTACTAAAACCCTAGCCGTTTTGAGAAAAGAGGAAGATAGAGAGAGAGAAGCAGTTTTCGGGTGCTAGTACACATCAATCCTTCATGAAAAGTGTTTGTGTGGATACCGTAGAGCGTAGATCGCGAGAGCGGGATACGTGGTGCTTAAACAAGCTTTGGACCTCCATTAATCTTCCATTAATGAACTGTTAAAGCTTCTAAAGGTATTTATTCTTTATCTCCGAATTAAATCTTTTGTTTTCGCATGGATCCTGCGGAGGGTTTCGCTATTTTGATTTATTTTTCACGTTTATTCCGCTGCGTTTGTGCCTCGAAACCCTTCAAAAAGTTCCTGTAATGTATAGCCAATGTAACTTTGTCTTAAGAAATCTTGAATAACATGAAAATTTTCATGTGTGTCGGACTTATTCAACAGAGAAATATAGTTAGTAAGAGCAAATGTGTAGTTTTGGAAGGTAAACATTTGGATGCCATTGACACAATAAAGATTTACAGGTTTGAGCAGTTAGGGTTTGTGTGAAACGAGAGAGCAAGAGAAGAATAATAGATACATATGAATAACTTAAAATGAAAATGAGAATTAAACTGTGCCCTTTCATTTTGCATATACCCAGTAGTGGGACACATGGCAAAACTGATTGAAGGAGTAATTATTAGAATAAGTCTCAAAATACAGCAAGTGTGTGTATATCTGTGTAATGATATGAACCGTCATTCGTGAGATACACGCGCCTTATTTCAAGTCCAATCATAGAATGATAATTATGATGTCATAGAAATGAAATATGATGTCATAAATATGATCTCAGAGTTTAGCACTTAATCAGAGTTTACCAAGCATGAAATCAGAGTTTATTTGAGTCCGAGTTTAGTTGTACTGTCAGAGTCTACCATATACTCTAACAGATTTTACCATAAATACTGATAACTTGTGATCAGAGATTAGATGCTTCAATGATCAGAGTTTGTCTTCATTTTTCATCAAAGTTTATCACATATTCTGACATATACTCTGATTGTCTGAAACTTGCTATTTCAAGTTGAGCCACTTGTCACCATCCCTAATTCAGAAACTAATATGTTAAATGTTACTTTAGGCAAAGGCTTGATGAATATATTCGATAATTGTTGATCTATGGGAACAAAGTGTAATTTAATTGTGCCTTCCAAGACATGTTCCCTTATGAAGTGATATCTGATACTGATGTGCTTTGTTGGAGAATGTTGAATTGGATTTCCTGTCATTACACTAACACTTTGATTATCACAATAAATAAGAATTTTAGAAAAGTTCAAACCATAATCCAACAGTTGATTTTTTATCCATAAGATTTGTGCACAACAGCTATATACTCAGCCTCTACTGTTGATATTGAGATTGATTTAGGTTTCTTGTTGAACCATGACACAAGGCTTCTACCTAGAAATTGAAAACTGCCACTTGTGTTTTTCCTGTCAATTTTGCATTCTGCAAAGTCAGCATCTGAATAGCCTATCAATTTAAAATCAGACTCTCTAGGATACCATAGGCTAAGATTAACAGTTCCCTTGAGATATCTGAAAATTCTCTTAACAGCTATCAAATGAGGTGCCCTTGGATCTGCTTGAAATCTAGCACATAGACATGTGGCAAACATAATGTCTGGTCTACTTGCAGTCAAATAAAGTAGAGAACCAATCATTCCTCTGTATGCTGTAATATCAACAGGTTCTCTAGTGTCTTGATCAAGCTTTGTTGCAGTAGCCATAGGAGTTGTGCAGATGCAGAGTCTTGTATTTGAAATTTAATGAGTAGATTCTTTGTATATTTAAACTGATTAATGAAAATATCTTTCTCAGTCTGTTTCACTTGTAAACCTAGAAAATAACTCAATTCTCCCATCATGCTTATTTGATACCTGGACTGCATTAACTTTGAAAATCTTTCACAGAGTTTCTCATTAGTGGAACCAAATATAATATCATCAACATATATTTGTACCAATAATAAATCCTTACCTTAAGTTCTATAAAACAAGGTTTTATCAAATACGCCTCTAGTTAAACCACTTTCAAGTAAAAATAGAGCCAAAGTTTCATACCAAGCCCTTGGTGCTTGCTTTAGTCCATATAAGGCTTTATCCAGTCTGTAGACATGATTTGGATATTTTGGATTGACAAAGCCAGGTGGTTGTTCAACATAAACTTCTTCTTCAAGTTCTCCATTTAAAAATGCACTTTTAACATCCATCTGGTAGACCTTGAATTTCTTATGTGCAACATAAGCAAGAAAAATTCTGATTGCCTCAAGTCTAGCTACAAGTGCATAGGTTTCATCATAATCAATCCCTTCCTGTTGAGAATGACCTTTGGCTACCAGACATGCTTTGTTTCTAGTAATGATTCAATCAGAGTCTGTCTTATTCCTAAACACCCATTTTGTACCAATAATAGACCCGTTCTTTGGTCTTGGAACTAGGGTCCAAACTTCATTTCTTTCAAACTCATTCAATTCTTCTTGCATTGTAGTAACCCAATATGCATCCTTCAAAGCATCTTTGGTTCTATTTAAAAAAGAAAACTATGAAATAGACATTCATTCTAAGTAGCATTTCTTGTCTTTACTCCACTTTCTAGATCACCAATAATTAAATCAGGTGTGTGATCTTTTATCCATTTTCTTGGATGTGAAAAATTTCTTGAACTAGATGCTCCCCCATTATTTGTGCCTTCATAGAATGATTCTTCTATAAATTTTGATCCTCCCCTTGAAGATGTGTTTCCATCAGTATTTGATGTCTGAGAGTTTATATACTCAGAGTTTGAATTTTCAGAGATTGAGGTCTCAGAGCTTGTGGTCTCAGAGTTTGATTGATCAGAGTTTAGGGTTTTAGAGTTTGTGTTGTTCAGAGTTTGTTCAGACTCTGATATTTCAATAACTGTGTTTTGATCTCCAATGTCAGTATTTGATTGATGTTGCTCCCCCTCAACATGTGTAGAATCTTCAATTTCTATTTCAATCATTTTTGAATAAGAGTTTAACTCACTAGAGTTTGGTTGAACATAGTTTATCTCATCAGAGTTTGGTTCAACAGTGTTTAACTCATTAGAGTTTGGCTCAATAGAGTTTATTTTTTGCAGTTCATTCTCAAATCTCAGAGTTTCCTGTGCATCCTTATCATGTAATCCAGCTATCTTTCCTTCATCAAAAGAGACAATGATTGATTCCATGACTGTCCTTGTCCTTAAGTTGAATACTTTGAATGCCCTTGAAGAGGTTTTAGAAGTTGTTGCATATCCAACAAAAATTCATTCATCTGTTTTAAGTTCAAACTTCTTCAATTGTTCAGGATGTGTTTTGAGAATAAAACACTTGCTTCCAAAGATATGAAAGTACTTAACATTTGGCTTTCTTCCCTTCAAAGATTCATATGGAGTTATTCCATGTTTTTTATTAAAGAACAATTCTGAGTAATGCATGCAGTATTCACAGCTTCTGTCCAAAAATAAGTAGGTAGATTTGCTCCTTCTAGCATTGTTCTGGCAGCTTCTATTAAAGTTCTTTTCTTTCTTTTAACTACACCATTTTGTTGAGGAGTTCCAGGTGATGAGAATTGTTGAATAATACCTTTTATTGAGCAGAATTCCTCCATTGTAGAGTTCTTAAACTCTTTTTTATTTTCACTCCTTAGATTCTTTACCTTGTATGTTGATCCATTCTCAATCATTGCAATATGATAAAAAATTTCTACAATTTCATCCTTCTTATGCAAAAAGTACACCCAGGTAAATCTAGTGTAATCATCAACTATCACCAGAGTATATTTCTTCTTTCCAATGGACATAATGTTGACAGGACCAAATAAATCAAGATGCAATAGATGAAAAGGTTGATCAATTGAATTTTCAGTTTTGCTCTTGAATGATGTCTTTTTTTTTTGGCCTTTTGACATGAATCACAGAGTTCATTAGGATGAAATTGAACTTTTGGAAGACCTCTAACTAGACTCTTTTTCACTAATTCATTAATGTTTCCAAAATTCAAGTGACACAACTTTTTATGCCAATTCAAGCTTTCCAAGGATGATGCCTTTCCAAGTAGGCAAGTTAAGGGACCATCAGAATCAACATCCAAGCTAGATTCAAATAAATTGTTATGTCTGTGACCAATAAGAACTACTTTCCCATTCTTCTTGCTTTTCACTTCACAATGAGTTCCATGAAATTCCATAAAATAACCTATGTCTGTCATTTGACTCATACTTAGCAGATTATGTTTGAGTCCTTCAACCAGAGCTATATTTTTAATAATGACATTTCTAATCACAATGTTGTCATATCCCAGTGTTCTTTCTTTGTTGCCATCTCCATAAGATACTGTTGGGACAGCCTTCTCCTCAAACTCTGAAAGCATGGATTTATTTCCAGTCATATGTGCAGAACACTCACTATCAATCACTAGGATGTTTTTCCTATTTCCCTGTAATCAGTAAATGCAATTTAATTAGTAGGTTTGGGGAACCAAACTAGTTTGGGTCCTTTCTTTGAAAATTTGTTAACTTTTGCAGCATAAGTACTTTTATCAGAGTTTGTGTTAACAGAGTTTACATGATCAGAATTTGCATTCACAGAGTTTGTACTATCAGAGTTTACACTCCTTCTATCAGACTTTATCACATATATTTGCTTGACAGTATGTTTTGGAGAAATATTTATTTGAGGTTGTGGTTCTAAAAATTGTAATACAAACTATGATATCCTTTGCATGTATAAATGGAATGCCACAAACTACCACAATGAAAACAGGGATTTTGTGGTCTATATCTAGTTTGTTTTCTAGCCTCAAAACTAGGTTTTTCAGTTTCCTTCTTCTTATTTTGTTTGCAGTCAATGGCAAGGTGATTTGAATTACCACAAGTAAATCATGTTTTTCTAGGAACATCAGGGATATTTATGTAGTTATTCTCCTTAGTAATTCCTATTTTGCCATTCCTATTTCTTTTCACCTTTTTAGGTTTATTTTTATTGGTGTCTGCCTTCAACTTTTCTTTAAGTTGCTTCTGAGAAAGTAACCATATATTCACCTTTTTATATTATGACACACTATTGTTTTTAGAGCATTTACTAGAAGTTTTCTTGTCATTACTAGTTCTAACAAATTTCACAGGTTTATTCAATATTCCTTTTATGTGTGATTTAATGTGTGTTTCTTTGTCAGATTCATAACTTAAAGCAGAAGTCCAATTCTTATTAGACAGCATTTATTGGACTCTCTTTCTAGAGTTTGTCCAAACTTTGAAAGTTTCTTTCTCTTTAGCTATTTCAAATTTCAAATATTCAACTTGAATTTCTAATTGAGTTTGCATGTGAATAGCATTATCAAAGTCTTTCTTTATGTTTAACATATCAGAGTTTTCAGATTCAAGCATGTTATTCCTAGTAGTCAGAGTTTGTATCTCAGATTTTAATCTCTCATTTTCTAGGTCTGTGATTTAAAACTAACATGCAAAGATCTAAGAAAAGACTTTAGTTCACAGATATTATCAGTTTGAAAGTTAAAGACAGAGTCTGGTACCTAATCAGAGTTTAGAGAATCAGTATTTGCCATGAGTGCATAATTTGTTTCATGTTCAGAATCTGAGGAATCCATCCAATCCTCTTGTGATGTGATTAAAACCTTTCATGATTCCTTACTTCTGCATTCAGTAGCAAAGTGCCCCATCTTGTTACACTTGTAACATTTAATCTTTGACTTGCCAACAGTCTTTGATTTCCCATCTCTATCTTCTCTTTTCTTGGACCTTTCTTTCTTGTCTGACTCTTCATGCTTCTTCTGAAAATTTTCTTGCTTCTTGTACTTTATGTACTTCATCTTTTTGAAGCCTTTAACAATCATAGCAACCATCTCCATCATATCAGAGTCTGTGGAGTCATCATAGTTTACATCAGAGTTTGTTTCAAACTCTGATTCACTACTTTCTTGGACAATTACTTATTTCCCTTGTTGAAGCCTTAAGGACTGTTTCTTTTGGATCTTCAATTTTGGCTTCAACATTCAAAGCAATAGATCTTGCCTGATACTCTTCCTATTTCTTCTTTGTTGTAATTCCAAGTCATGAGTTTTCAATTTTCCATAGACCTCATCTAAAGACATCTCATCTAAATCAACCCTATCTCTAATCAAAGATGTCTGCAGATCCCATTCTTCTGGAAGAGCCCTAAGAAACTTGGTGTTTGAATCTTCAATATCATACACCTTATCCACCAAATCCAAGTTATTTAATAGAGTTAGAAATCTGTCATAGATATTTGTGAGGGATTCATTATGTTTTGCTTTAAAGTATTCATATTCCTGAATTAACACAGATCTTCTGTTTTTCTTAATTTCTCGGGTTCCTTGACATTGAACCTCCAGTGCATCCCAGATCTCCTTTGCTATTTTTCATGCTATTACCCTGTTGGCCATTACAGAGTCAAGACTGTTATGCAATATATTTCTTACCTTGGCAACATTGAGAACTTCTTGCTTTTCCTCATTGGTTCATTCTTTCTTGTCTTTCAGTGTATAGTGTTCAGGGACATGTCTTCCTTCTACAATAGTTGTAGGCACTAATTTTGTTGGAAGATACTGACCTTCATTGATCCTATCCAAATAATCAGGGTCTGTTGCTTCCAAGAACATAAACATCTTCACCCTCCATGTAGGGTACTCAACTTTCTTCAAGATTGGAATTCTTATGCTCTCATACTTGTTTCTAGACATGATTTTATGATCTACCAGTTGAATTTTAACTGCCTTCTCTGATACCAATTGTTTTCCTAGATATATAATCTATTATAGAAGGGGGGTTGAATATAATAGTACCAATTAATCGAACAAGAACACAAGTATGTAAAAGATGAACACTGTTTTGTATTAAAGATAATGAATAGATTACAAAACTCTCTCAAGAAGTTCTTTGTTCTTAAGAGGTGCTAGGTTATGAATAATATGACTTGTAAAGATACAATTAAGTTAACCTATGTATGTGTTTATATAGACACAGTTACAATTCAATTACAAATCAGATTAAGAAAAGAACAGCTTTAACAAAGAAATATACTTGCATTTGGATTCCTTCTCACTATCCTAATCAAACTCTGATTTGATTTGCTTCCTTTACAAACTCTGTCTTGTAAACTCTGTTGGTTGTTAATCTCTGATTGGAGTATTCTCTGTTAGAGTAAACTCTGATTGAGTATTCTCTGATAGAGTAAACTCTGACCGACAGCTCCTTGTTCTCTGATGTCGTCAACATAAACTCTGATTGGTATTCTCTGACAATCATCAGTGTTTGTATTCCTAACAACCATCATATTTCTGAATAAGCCCTCTGTGAATCTTCCTCGACTTGATCTTCTTCCAAATTTGTGGTGTTAATTTCAACAACACATGGTTACCAACCTCAAAATCTAAGGGACAACGCCTCTGATCGACATACTTCTCCATCCTCCTCACAACTTTCTCTAGACTAGCTTTGACTTCATCAATCATCTCTTGCCTCTCAATAGCATACTCGTAAGCCGCAGGACAAGTACCACCCGATCTCTGTATAGCCACCTCATTTGGCATTCGTGGTTGAACTCCAAAAACACCTCAAAGGGGCTCTTGCCAGTCGTCGAAAACTCCTATATTAAATAAAATGATATTTGTTATACTTAACTTTATAAGCCCAAATAATAAAATTACTTGTGTTAAATAAAAATCTATTTATTATAAATAATTTTTAATTATTATCAAAATAATTCTTCTAATTAATTTATTATACTCACATCTTTAATAAATTTATATAAAATAATAAAATACATCATATGTATTAAAATAAAATTTTAATATTATAAAATTTTATATTAAATATCAATAAAAAAAAGTAACTTAAATATATGTCATCCCGTGTTTTACACGGATTATAATCTTGTTGTTACATATAATGAAAGACTCAATATATATATATATATATATATATATATATATATATATATATATATATATATATATATATATATATATATATATATATATATATATAAGAGAAGATGAGGACGGTGAGATGTCGCTCCCAAATCATCCCAATATATTTTTCTAATTTCCTCAAATTTTTGAATTAGTAAATATTAAAAATTATAAAAAAAATCTAAGTTATTTTATATTATCCTGAATTTTCTCCAAATTATGAAAAATCTAAGTTACGTTATATTCTCCTAAAATTTCTCCTCAAGTCAAGTAAATTATTATCTATAAGATAAGTTTTGAAATTTTAGAAAATATATTATTATACGTAAGGTAATTAGAAATTTGAGAAAAGTCATTAAATTATTAAAAATCGAAACTATTTTGATTTTTTAAAAAGACACTATCTATGATAAAAAAAAATTAATTTATTCTTTTACCTAAATTACCGTCACTTATATAAATTAAAGATTAAACATCAAAAAAATAAAACACAACAAATTTATCATAGAGCTATTTACATTCAATGTCTAATACATCATGGATTACTCTCTCTTGAATGTTTTGAATTGAATAACAATAGAGACGATTGGATGATAAGAGTGAGAGTATGCAGAACGTGAGATGCAATAAATATACAAACATGCGATTAATTTGGTCTTGACATGATTTTAATTGATGAGAAGATTAATAATCTTTTGTTATTTATTAATTTATTATAATTATCCATTTATACTAACTTTTTTATGCTTTAATTTTAATTTATGATAGGAAAATCTTATCCATGCAATGATTCAAAAGCATTTACTTTTTCGATTCAAACATATTTTGGAAGAAGGGTCTTTATATAGCATTAAAAACTTAAAAGTAGTTACAATTACCGGCCGATATAGACCACTATCATGTTAGTTTAAAGTGATGTTTTTACGTACAACGACCCCAAAAAAGTTGGAAGAAGGAATCATTAACATACCACCACATGGATTTGAGTTCATATGTCTCGATATAATTGAAGCACATGTTAATGACAATAATATATTGTCAGATATTTTGCTAAAACAAGATATTATAAGTCACATACACACACACACATATATAATTTTAAATTATATTTTTTAATATTTACATAATGTTACTAATACTTATCTAGATGTCATGGGATGCTTATTAGCGGCAGATGAAAAAAAAGAGATATTAGAATCATAACATGTTAGTAAGTTGTGAATTATAATACACATATATATATTTTGAAATTATTATTTAATTTTATAATATTTATAAATTTAATACTACTATTTTGATTTAATATAATTTTGTTATGCTCTCTCCGTCCCAAATTTATAAAACTATATCATTGAAAAGTATCTTTAATTTATTTTAAAATGAACTTTTCAGTTTTTTAAAATTATAAAAGAATAATTTTTATTTCTCAATCAAAGTTGAGTCAAATTGACCACTAAAAAGTCAAATAAGACAGTTAATCTGAGACGGAGGGAGTATCCAAATTTTATCATATGCTCATGAGTAATGTAACTTTGTCAGAAATTTTTTAATAAATTTAAACTTTATTAAGAGGCTGCCGCGAAACACAGTTTTTTTTACTAATATAAACAAAGTTATATAGAATTGATTGCAATACGCAAATTATATATAAAAAAATAGAGTGTCCGTATACACCAAGTGTATACATACTTTACTAGTTAAGTAATTTATTTTCACATGTCAAAAATATTTTTAAATAAAATTTTAATTTTTTTATGGAAGTTAAACAAATCCTTAATCTTAATAAATGTTTTTTTTATGAATCTTAATAAATGTTAATCTAATAAATAATATTTAGAAAAAAGTCAGGATCAATATAATTAATGCATACGGGCTTCACTTCCATATTGGGTCGAGCACTCCAGCTTATACATTTACTATTAGAGACCAACTTACATGTCCATGTTGGATTAGTATGCTCCATATCCATTGCCATATAGTAAACTGTTCTCGCAATCTCATAATTTTATATGAAATTTCTTCCTGAATTCTAAAATATATTACGTAAAATTCTATAAAAATCATAACACAAATGGACTAAAAATCTAGGAAACAAAACATTTCCAATTATTTTATATCATTTTTAAATTTTATTAAAGTTTAAATTGGATTGAAGTATGTTATCGTATAAGATTCCGATAAATTATTGTACTAGTTCATCAAACTTTTAGGTAAACCCGTTGCTTTAACATAGTATTGAAAATCTACTCGGAAGAAATTTCAAATTTGAGTTCCTCACATTCTAAATATTCTCATAATAAAGTTATCATTGACAAGAAGATAAATATTATCACAAATATTAGTATCCGCAATTTACTCATTTATCAAGAAGTAGGTTTTTGAGCGAGTAAAAATATTAAAATATAATATAAATTCTGATATTAGTGGGGTTTATAGTTCTCATTAAAATAAAAAATTATATAAAAAATTTAATATATAGAAAAGTTGGTCCTTAAGAAAATAATAATAAAAACTTTATAATGTTCTTTTTATTTATTTTCACATTCAAAACTTTTTTGCTCCAATACAATATATAGTAAATCATTTTACTAAAATTTTAAAATTTTAGGATAATCAAATTAATACAGTCCTATTTTAAATTGTGCAAGATATTGTCCTCCCTCGAAGTAGATGAGTCATACCCTATGGTCAAAAGACAAAAGTGGGTACGTATGTGGGGCATGATTATAATGAGATTATCAAGGGAGAGCATTGCATAAACTATTCAATGTTAAGTTTACACTAGCACAAGGGGAGGCAAGATTTTGTTATAATACTAGTAAATAAGAAGATGGCCATGTGTTTTAACCTCTTTTTGATGCCTTTCTTGACGGTCAAACTAAACCAGCACAGACAAGTGAGTCTTTTGAAGCTTTCGAGATAAATAATGTACATGCACTTCTATATATAATATAGTAAAATATATCTGATTTATCTTGGTTCCTCTCTTTTCTGCAACACTCTTCCTTAAATTATTCATTTTTACCACCCCGTAAATGTCTCTGCTTTGGCCTCATTAGCTGTTCCTTGACAATCCTTAGATACCATATTTTAGTGTAATCCTCTGCAACTTTGTGTGAATGTACGTATACACCTATTCACAACTTTGTGTGAATGTACGTATACACATATTCACAGTAAATATATTATTACATAAACATGTACGCATAATCGAGTCAAATTCTTGTAGAGTGGTATTTAAAAAGTATTTGAATTTGAAATTCTCGTCATAAATAATACATTTATGAAATATTATTCACAAGTTTGCTCATTTAATCTATTTATAAATATGAAAATACATTTTAATCTTGTTTGTGTTACAATATTTTACTATTTTTGTTTTATTTCAGTCATATTGCAAAACGTGACATATTCCATAAATTAATTATTATAAACAAGATAACTGAATTAATAAAATTAACAAACTTAACAATTTCTAAATTAATACATTCTAGTTTATAATTCGTACAAGAGGCTTTCCCTAATTTTTTATTTATATTTTAACAAATTTCATTTTTTTTAATATTTCAATCATTGACATATTAATATACAATCTGATTTACTTTAATAATGTGAAAAGATATTAAGAAAAGAATACGTGAACTAATATAATAATACTAAAAAAATATTGTTATAGCTGGTGCTATCGTTAAATATTACGTCCTATGGCATATTAAATAAATGATATTATTAAGGCAGTGATATTATTATGGCATTGATTTATATTATTATTAATATTTTATAATTTATATCTATATTTTTATAATTATTTAATTAGATAATATGATAGAATTATTTCACTTTTAATATTTAACTCAATTTAGTAGTAAAAGGTTTCTTTAAATTTCATCTTATAGTTGTTTTAATTTTATTTAATATATAAAAATATTAATATATGATTTTAGTAGTTAATTTTAGAGTCGATGATATTAATATCTATTTATATACTCATAGATATGGAATCGATAAGTGTTTAAATGAATACTGTAAATTTCAATCCGAACCTAATTGGCCGTGTATAATCTCTAATTATATGTGCATAAAAGTGGGTATAACAATTCTTACATTATAATGCATCTTTCAAAAAGAGATTGTTTGGTGGACCGTGCTTATTGAACTTATAATTGTCAAATCGAACTTGATCACATATATAAGTGGAGTATTAATTACCTTCCCTTGTTCATGTGCTAATCAAATTCTTTGGATTCGCTTAACTATAAAAATGTTTATAATAATAGATTTCTATAATATGTGCAAGAGAGGGTAGGAGAGGTGTGTGTAAATTCTATCTGTTGTATGTGCGTGCGCACGTGAAGATTTTCATCCATTCTGTCCCTAGAATAAAAATTACCCCGCGCGACCCGGGAGACAAGGCCTCTTGTTTTCTTATAGGATACATCAATCACACCCTTAATATGATAATTATAATAAGAATAACACATATGTGTATGTATATGTATCTATCGTTTTCAATATAAAAGAATGGGCTTCTCTCTCTCAAGTCTCACCAAGTATGGAGAAGTGTCAGTGTGTCATGTAGTGTATTATTATTATGGGTTACAGTAGAGAGAGAGTTGAAATCACTTTAAGTTTATGAGGTTTGTCATCTTATATAATGCACATACGGAGAGATTGCGAGACTTGAATTCCCCCGTCTTAAGCGGAAACCAGTTTGGTGTTTATTTTAGTGGAAATATGTCAAAAATGTAACTCTTGTCTTTGAAAGTGAAGTTGATTTTGTGTTGGTCTTTGTGCACTAATAAATTGGCTAGGGTGAGTTTCCAACTTTACATTGTACAAACTCACTTTCAACTCCCTTTAAAAATTAACCATTATGACATACATATTTGAAAAATGTATTACAGTATTTATATGTAATACACTTTTTTAGGTTAAATATTTAATTTTTTTTCATTTTTGCCGGTAAGCATACACATTTGAAGAAAGAGTATTTCAAAAAAATACTCTTCAAATACTGCTATTTACTTGCATTTCAAAGTAAAATCTTCAAATTGTTAAAATTGATCAACTTTTAAAAACCGTCACTTTTATCATATTCAAAGGGAGAACTAAGAATTAAGTAAGACCTCATCGAATTAACAACCATGCATAAGCCAAGCAAACATGCTCTTTATAACTAGCTAAAAACACATGCGCTTTCGGACCATTCGAGACTCCGTTGTGTACATAATTAAGTTGAGACTTTGTTCGTGTCCATAAGTTGATTGCCTCGCGAATCAACACAAGTTGTCAAAGAAATTACTTCAATTTTAGAATTGCAAGCTAGGTTGTGGTTTTGTAGAATTAGGGTTTAAGAGTAAATTTAAACAATACTTCCTCCGTCCCAAATTAGTAGTCACTTTTGAGAAAAAATTGTCTCATGTCCACTATCCTACTTTCAATATAATTTTAATGATAAATTTCTAAAATAACATTTCACTAGAGTATTGGTACTTGTACTAATAATTAATGAAATGAAATTATCATTCAAATATGCATTAAAACTATCCCAACTAATGCAATTAATAGGAATACAAATGAAAAATATTTTTTATGTTAGAAGTTTTCAAGAGTGACATGTATAATGAGACCGGGGAGTAGGATTTGAATGTATTTTCCATTTGTCTCGAATTCAACTCTAATTAAAACTCACGAACTTTAATGGCATGTTTAAGGACCTGGATTTCATTTAAATTGTGGATTTGGTAAATTATATGTTTGGATAATAAAAAAAATTAAATTTTATTTAAAGTACATTCAAATACTAATATAAATTTAAAATTTTAAAATGACAATTCAATTTATGTCATTTAAAATACTAAAGGATTTTGATTTTAATTTATTAGCGGCTAATATTTTTAGTAGTTCAACCTATACTAATATTGTTTTTTACATTTTAGCTTGCAAATAATGGCTAAAATAATAATTATTCCGAAAACACGAAATAACAATCAAGTAAAATGGGAAAGGGTTGGCAAGGGATGCGACTTTGGTTCCTGACATTGAAATACATACACTGTTACGTGTGTATCTAATATATATACCATGTGTGATACGTATGTGTAAAATAGGAGCATACTCCTAGTCATTTGACTATAGTAAATAATGACATTATAAGTAGGCTCGTTGAACAGAATATTTATGGCACTGGTTAATTATCGGCCTTCAAATTCTGTAGCAAGTTCCAAAAAGTTTGAAATCAACCTTTATGTTTCAATTTTGAACATGTGAAAATGGTGTAGCTAGATGAATCATACAAGGAAGATTCACATATCAATCACAGTTGGATTGCTCCTCCTTAATTACAACTCTTAAATCGCTCTTTAGAGATTTTAATATTTCTCCGTTCTCACTTTTACTTTAGTAAATTATTTTTTAAAAAAATATTATTATTTAAGTATTTATTTAGGAAAAGAATAAAAGTAATATTTATAATTATCATTTTTATACATATTAAATGAGGATTACAAAAAATAAAATAACAAATATTTTGAAAGGAATGGAGTATATATAATATTTTGTTCAATGGAAAGCATGTTAGTAAATTTTATATATCTAAATTTTAATGAAACTTTGATCAATTAGAAATACAGATTTCAAATTCAAATTCAAGTATTTTTTTAATTTAGATTAAATTCGATCCAAACAAAACATATAGCATTTTAATAATACTGTCATCCTAGCTAGTTAATCTAAACATGTACTTTCTTTATTTTAAAATAAGTGTCGTTTTGAATTTTTATAAATATTTTAAGTGTTAAGAAAACTATTCCGTAACTCATTTTTTTTAATTTTCTTTTTTAAATAAAAATTTAAATGATATATTTTTATTTAGAGAGATAAAATAAAAAATGAGTTATATAAATAACATTTTTTATCCCTTAAAATACGTGTAAAAAATCAAAATGAATATTTTTAAAGAAAAACCGTTATTTCAAAACATTTTTTTATTTTACAAAAAATTGGTTATTTTTAATTTTCAATACATTTTTAATTTTACAAAAGATGATAGAATTATATACTACCACCATAGTAGTAGACTAGTAGATGGTCCTAGTAAGAGGGCTCTGAACGTTACGTTCACTTAAATTAAATCAGAACCATCCTGAATTTCATTAAATTTTTAGAGTGTTTTGGGATTAGGGTTATGGCTGGCCTTTGAATTAAAGCAACCCCACATTTAAGAAAGAAAGAGAGTGCAACAAACAAACAAAAAAAGTTTCATATAAATCTTCATTTGGCACAGCCAGAAATTAATGAATCTAATCTCACTCCTTTCATTCTCTAGACCTCTCCTCTTCTTACCATTCAAACCACTCTTTCTAGCTACTTACCTCTTCACTACATGCATGAACAAAAACACATAAATTCCTAAACCTCAAAACAATTCAAACTCATATTTATACACATCTAGTTGCAAATCTATGGCTAGTTCGAACTGGCTAGATTTTAATCTCTCTCACCAAGAATACCAAGAGCATCATCACTCCATCTACAACTCTGATGAAATATCTGGCACCACTGACTGTTTTGGTCTCTCTACTGACTCAATCATTCCTTCTCTTAATCTCCCTCCTCCTTTTGGCTATCCTGAGTCATACAACAGAAACAATCTACAAGGTTTGTGTTATTAATTATTAGCTAATAATTAGTACCCTAATTTATAAAACCATAGATTTAATTAATAGATATCCAAACCTGATCTCCTCTTGATCTAATGGTATCTTACTCCCTTTTTTTAAAGGAAGTTCAGGGTTTTGATAAGGTCGGTGTGTGTGTACTGTGTTTAATTATTAATAAACGAAATAGATCAATTTATAATTAATTGTTTTCGATATTTTTTACTAAAAAACCCTTCTAGGAAAAAAAAATGTTAACTTGAAATTTGTCACCTATACTAACGAAATAGATGACTAGAGCGCGCACAAGATTTTATCAATTTTATGTATGTATGTATGTGAATTGTTTATTGCACTTTAATTTGCTGTGTTTGTTGTATGTATATTTATGTGTGAATCCCTTACTTATATGATAGATTGGAATTCGGATACTAACTACAACAACACAAATGGTTCGGAGCTATCAATGCTAATGGGTCATAGTTCATGCAATATGGATTCTAAGCCCAAGTTAGAAAACTTTCTTGGAACATCCGAACACACTTTCCTAGATGATCATCAACATCATCACAATAGTACCACTAATGACCAACATCAACAATACATGTTTCACAACACTGCTTCATTGCACCCTCCTGCTGACGTGGCAATGGTGCAAACAAGTGCTGGCGGCAGTGAAATGAACAATGAACAGAACAATTCATTCGGGCTTTCTATGATTAAGAACTGGTTGAGGAACAACTCTGCTCCGACAGTGCCTAAGGAGGACAATGATGGTAGGACTGTACCTAGTTCATCACAAACGCTATCGCTTTCGATGAACACCGGGTCACAGACAAGTCATCTGTCGCTCCCACTTGAGGCAGCGAGTGGTGGTGGCGGAGAGAGTTGTTCGTTGGATAATAAGGCGGATGCGGTTGAGGCCACGGTGACGAAGAAATCTGTTGAGACATTTGGACAAAGAACTTCTATTTACCGTGGTGTAACTAGGTTTGTTACTCTATTAATTGCAATTTTTGAGTAAATTTCTTTTAATTGTTTCGATATTCAAATTGCGATAGTTTTAAATTATTTTTGATGCAGACATAGATGGACAGGAAGGTATGAGGCTCATTTGTGGGATAACAGTTGCAGAAGAGAAGGGCAAACTCGCAAAGGAAGACAAGGTGTGTGTCTGATTAAGCATTTTACACACACAGTGTGTGTGTGTGTGGGGTATTACACTTACTGTTAATAAATAAAGCTGATATTAATGATCTGTTTTTTTTTTATATTGTCTCATGACATTTAACTCAATGGTGGTGCATTGCTCCTGCAGTTTATTTGGGTAAGAGATCCAAAATGTGTTCTAGTATTTTCTTCTTTATAATTTCTTGCACTGACATGCAGTTCAAATAGTTTGATTTTTCTGAATATTTCGCTCTATATATATCTTACACGAATTTATAGGAGGCTATGATATGGAAGAAAAAGCTGCTAGGGCATATGATTTAGCAGCACTCAAGTATTGGGGTACAACCACCACAACAAATTTCCCTGTAAGTTTAATAATTTTACAAAAAAAATAATAATTTAATTCAGTAATTAATTAAGTACCAAAGAACAATAATGGTAATGATATAAATTTACAGATGAGTAGCTATGAGAAAGAGATTGAAGATATGAAGAACATGACCAGACAGGAGTTTGTGGCATCTATAAGAAGGTACAATACTATATAATTTTGTATTATTTGAACACATTTAAAAAAATTTAATAATTCTTTAGTATGCATGAAATAATGACATTGTCGATCTTTTGTTTTCTTTCAGAAAGAGTAGTGGATTTTCTCGAGGTGCGTCAATTTACCGTGGAGTGACCAGGTAATCTGAATATATAGATTACATGTTTGTGTTATGGGGTTGTAGAACTCCAAAGTTCAAATTAAAATAGATGATGTTGGTTCAAATCCAGTCGTATTCAAATATTTCATATTTTTAATTAACTTATATAAAAGGTTTATTAAAAAAATTTAAAATATAAGAGGCATAGATTAACATGTATGTTTAGATAATTAGGAACATGATGACCGGAAATGGTGAGAAGATTCGATTTCCATAGCTACTGTAATTTTATAGTGGTTATATATGGGAAGTCGTGTTGAATTTATATATACATGGATCCAATATTTCATGTAGTTGCATAATAGATTGAAAATGAGAATCCAACGTTCTAAAAATCTAATGCGATAGAAAAATGTATCAAACACGAAAAATAATGTACTCTAGTGTTCAATTGTTAATAATCTTGCTATCTTTAAAATTAATCTGGTCACAGGCACCACCAACATGGGAGGTGGCAAGCAAGAATAGGAAGAGTTGCTGGTAACAAAGATCTCTATTTGGGAACCTTCAGTAAGTGTATAAAAATATGATCTTTTAAAAATATTATTCTCGCTGTCCCTCTCCTCGTACTTCTTTAGTAGTTCATTTTGAAAAAAAAACGTGTCTCGTATTATCTGTCCATCTCTTTATTTAATATATTAATTTTTTCAACAATTTTGTAATATTAACTATTCTTATGCATCAATGAATGATTATAGATAAAACTGGAAAAAAGTTACAGATTTTAATTTTTTTTTATATATGCATGAAAAATTAGAAGTTAAATAGTGAAAAGAGAATTTACTAGGGGTCATATTATTGTTTTGCCTAAGCATTCTTTCGGTATTTGTCAACAATTAATGAAGCTATAACCACTGCTAAAATGTTGTTAGGTACTCAAGAGGAGGCAGCAGAAGCTTATGATGTTGCAGCAATCAAATTCCGTGGCATCACTGCTGTCACAAACTTTGAAATAAACAGATATGATGTCAAATCAATTCTTGAGAGCAGCTCTTTACCACTTGTTAGTGCAACCAAACGGCTCAAGGACGCTGAAATGAACGCGGCTCTAAAAATCGAAGAAAGTATGCAGAACTACAATATTTCTCAACAGAATGCCTGGCCTAACATCACATTTCAACAAGCTCAGCCCTTGAATATGAACTACCCTCGTTATGATTCTCATCAAAATTTGTGGTGTAAACAAGAAGTACAAGACTCTGATCACGCCGTTGCTCAAAGCTATCGCGATTTTCATCAACATGGAAGCAATGCGCACAATTTTTTCCAGTCAAATGCCATGAACTTCGATACATCCTCAACGGATCATGATTCAAACTCCAATGCACTCATGTACAACAATGGAGGCAGCTATATATTTCCATCCAATGCAATTGAAGGGAATCAAAATCCAGGTTACGGAGAAAACAATGAAAGTACTTGTGAGAATCCATATGGGGCAATGCACTCAAACTACAATGCCAGAAATTTATATTATTTATCGCAACAATCATCAAGTGGTGCATTAAAGGTGGCTAGTGTTTGTGATCAGAGCTCTGCTTGCAATAACTGGATTCCAACCGCGGTACCAGCTTTAGCTCCAAGGAACACGAATAGCATGGCATTGTGTCACGGATCTCCAAATTTCACAATGTGGAATGACACATGAAACCTTCGAAGGTGAACTATATATACCAAGCTGAAGGATTCAAGATACATTACATAAACTACTAATTGTGCTAGCTAGTTCTAAATTCTTGTTCTTGTTTTAAGTGCTTCTTACTTAACTAGCTATAGGTATAACATATATGCAATATGGGAAGAATTTTGGGATTTAACTAAAAGTTAGGGGGTATATATCAATGCAAGAGTAGTTGCATACTCTTGCTTGTTATAAATTTTGGGAACCGGCTGATGTTTGATCTTTTACAAGTAAAATTTGTTCCAACTTGATCCAATATTTATATAATCTAATTATGTTATTTGTTCTTCCTGGTTCGCATATCAGATAAGTTGTCTTGCCGATTTGTGGTTTAATAGGACGCATACACTTCCTTATAATTAAATTATACTATCTCCGTCCCATTTTACATTTCAGTTTTGAAAAAATTATTCATCTTAAAGAAAAAATTAAGTTGATAATTTGTTTCATTATCTACCCTTAATAATTGCATTAAATGTAGATGAGTTTGTATATTTAAATTAATCAAATATTGAAAATAGTACTGTAATACAAGGGTAATTTGTGGAATTTTTTTTTAAAAATTGCTTTGAAAAAAGAGAATGACAAGTATTTTGGGACGAATTTTTTTACAAAAGTGACATGTATTATGGAACGTAAGGAGTAACTCGTAATTTTATATAGAAAAACCAGGGGTGTTCATCAGGCTGCCCATACCGCACCAAACCGCATCACAAAATGTGGTTTTTAATTTTCGTGGTGCGGCTGCGTTTGAAGTTTTTACAAACCGCGTGGTGCGGGTAGTGGTTTGATACTTAAGTAGTGCGGTTCAAACCGCACCACACCGCAATTATATATTATATCCTATATATAATAAGAGTAAAATGAATTTTATCCGAATACTACCAAATGTTAAAAGATCGATTCTTAACAATTCATGATATTATATTCTAATTATTTAGAATTTAGAATTATTATTAAGATTCCTAACAATTATAATTTTTTTACCTCGTTTCATATTATAACTCAAAAAAAATTTTATTCGGGGAAAGAATTTCATAAATGAAGTGAATCAAACTACAATTTTGAATGATCATAAGAGTTTCTTTCATTCAATAAAGTTTATCATCTAACCGAAATGCATACATAAGATGTCCCCGGACTCTTAGACAATAAAAATTTACTGCCTGAAGAGGAAACTCCCAAAAATATTAACAAATAAATACAAGTAAAGTAATTGAAAAGTCTTCGATTTTCTTGATATGTGTATTGTGCATCTCATTCCAAGTCAATTTAATCATTTTTTCCGTGTACCTGAAAACCATAAGAGAAAACAAATAAAATAAAATGTCTCAACAAATATCATCAAATAATATCTAAAAGTATTCTAATACATTATTATATAATTATCTAATCAAAGGGGATCCCTTTGGTTATATACCTAAACTTAAAAAATAATAATATACATATTTAAACAATATATAATTAATAAATTTTATCATTTAAAATTATAATTAAAATATTAATAAAAAAGAATATCCCAATTCATTTTTTTTTATATTCCAAATAAACTACATTAAAATCTAATAAATGAAATTAAAACCTGACATTCAAAATAAAAACTGACAAATAAATATTGTTAATGAATTACCAGAAATGAAATTAAAAGCCATAAATTTATAATTTAAAATTGTCAAAATAAATTTCACTAATTATAATCTTCAACCATCAAAGTCAAAATTGCTCCTCAAGATAAACAAATTAAGCACAAATTAAATTTGAAATTGTCAAAATACAATTACACATCATTTTAACCATCAATCATGGCCTAAAATTATTCCTCCAAAGTACAAACAAGCCATCATATGTGGCCCAAAATTACTCCTCCAGAGTACAAACAAATCATCATATATGGCCTCTAATGAATAATTATATTCATGGTACATTCTTATTTAAAATTATAAATTTTATCATATATTAAAAACAAACATATAAAAATACTTTCTACCTGATTCAAATCAAAAAAAGTTACTCAAGAACAGGAGTAAGAATATGTTAATGGAGTTCCATCTGACCCAAGAAAATATACAAAACACATACAATAAAAGACGAATAATATTTACAAATGAAAATCATAAAGTTATTCATGAATTAGATATTCACTACAAGATTTACAGAGACAATTATAAAATAAACAATACTTATGTTAGGTAAGATAAGTGTTATAGAAGGGGGGTTGAATGCAACTTGATTAATTATAACTAATTCTTCCTAACAACAAACAAGAATAACAATTAACAAATTTTATGATGCAAACAATAAAAACATATAAACAAGACAGTGTTTTTAAACTTCAAAAATAATTTTATTATTTTTGTTTTGCTACAACTGACTGGAAATGAATTCCAGCTTCGATAGATACAATAATAATAAATTTGCTAATGTTTCTATACTTGAGAGAAAATCTAGCTCAGTTGCATAAGAGAAAATACTTGTGAGATATGTCTATTTATACCGAAACACATATTCCAATTATATGTGCTCTTTCTCTTGTTCCTCGAACAAAACTTGAAATGGAAACTGTGTTTTTTCCATTCAAATTTGTCTTCATTCCATTTGTAGATAAAACAGCTCTGAGATATGCAGAAACATTTGACTCTTTGAGCACACTTTAACTTTTGATTGTCTTCTCCCAAGTTGTAGTAGTAGACTTGAAAGACTAGATACACATGTCTAAATCATTCATTGTAACTTCACTATCTTAGTCTGCTACCTAGAACAGACTGTCAACTTTACTAAAAATTTACTGTAAACTTTTAGATCTTCTATGGTGATAATATCTTCAGTTTTGCATACTTTGCTATCACGCTTTGATAGTCTTCTAAAACATATTATCTCTAAAGCTACTGTCAACTATATCCGCCAACGTTGCTGTCAACTATCTCGACAAAGTTGCTATCAGTAAAACTTACTGTCTTAAATCTTCATTCTCCATCAAGTTTACTGTCAATGGAATAGTTGCTGTCAGTAATACTTGTTGTCTTCAAATCTTCATTCTTTGCCAAGTTTACTATCAATGGAATAGTTGATGTTGTCTATCCCAATTGTATTGTCACTTGAATATGTTGTCATAGACTTGAGTGTTGAATGTTACTGTCGTGGATTTGAAAAATGTTATGCATGAACACTTTGTGAACTTTTACTCTATAGATCGAGTTATTACATTTATACAAGACAGTAACTATTAAACTTACTCTCACCTATTTGGCTTTGTTAAACATACTGTTTCAATTGATTATCTAAACATACTGCCAATATACATATGACAATACATTTTACTTAGCTTATTATAAATTAAAACTAGGAACATTAGTTGATTATACCACAATCCCTAATAATCTTCCCCAATTTATTTTTATATAAAATAAAGAGAAATTTAAAGTAAATTGTAGATGCAAACTCAACTAACATAAACTGAAGTGTTTGCACATGAAAAATATACATAAAATTACAAGTACAAATACTACAATTTTTCTCAAACTAAGCTCCTCTAGACTGAGAAAATCTTCAATTTTGGCTTGAGCTTCCTTGTTCTGATTTCTTCTGAGGATTCTTTCTTTCATACAGCAATTCCAAAGATCTCAAGGCCCTCTTCTCTTTTGTGGTCTTGGCATGCTCAGTTACATCGTCAAGTACCAGCTTCACCAATTTATAAGATAGGTTCTTCAAGTCTTGATAAGAGTAGTAGGCTTCCACTGGCCCTTTGGAAATGGAGAGATATCTAACTCAAAATTTATCAGTAAGAAATCTGGCTTTGGAAGATGTGAAGACTTGATCTACCCTGAGTTTGTCTATATCATCATCTTCCTTTGACCTTGATTCAATGATCTTTCCTGCTGCTACACTCAAGTTCCTTTCAATCTCCAGAAGTGATCATGTTGTCAGTTTATACATTCTTCTCAGAGTTGCAGTGTTGAGAATCCCAAAATCTTTATGTTTGACTTCAATACTGTCAATGATGATTCTCAATGGATTTGAAAGAACAGGAGAAATATAAGTAGGAAGTCTTGAGTACTTATCATTTAGCTTGGCAGCTTCAAAATCTATTTCAGCTTTTTTAATCTGCCTTTTTACTCTTTCAATCTCCTTCAAGACTTCATCAACTTTAGAATTATTCTTCCTTGTCTTCTCCATTTCCTCCATTTTCTTTTTTACTTTGAAGTCACATATTTCTAGAGCTTTATTTTTTAGATCAATTAATTCAAGATTTGTTACCTTGAGTAATTGCCTTTTGATCAACTCTGTGAGTTCAGGCTTCTTCTCTGCCAAAGTTCTAAATGCATTAAAATGTACATTATATGCAGCTCCACCAGTATTGTAGAATATTATTTTTTCAGGATTTCTCAAAAGACACTCCTGAGTTCTTTCATATTTAATTTTTCTTTCAAACTCCTGATTCTTTTTTGAAGAGATGATTCTTTCGAGTGTAGGAATAAATCCTTGCTCCTCAAGATATGGATATTCACTTAATTGTTCCACAAGCTTCAACAGAAGTTCAGTGTTCTTATCCTGCAAAAAATTCATACTCCGGAATTCTTTGACACCATAATCATTTGCAAACATCATTCTATCTGAGTAGATTACTGGCTCAAGTTCTTCAACATCAATACCATCCAAAGGATGAGGCTTGAAAGAATCCATAAGTTTTAGGAATTTTCTGATCAACATCGCTCTAAGGACCTGAGTCTTTACATCTGAGCCCTTAATGATTTGCAGCATTCTTCTGATCACGAAGTAACTTGCACCCTTCAAATCATAGTTTAATTCTTCAACCAACCGAGTAGAATAGAAGACATTTATCTTTTTCAAAGAATTGTATTCAGACCACTCAGCAACAACCTTAGTGATTAATTTTGCTTTTATTTCAGTTAAGTTATTGATTGTGACTCTCTTCATATCCAAACATTCTTCATTCAGCACCTCAGACACAAGCTTTCACTACTTCCTGTTGGGTGTCCTTCTTGAATGTGATTTGGCCTTTCTGACTTCTTCTTTCTGTATTTATTAGAGATAGAGATTTTTCTTAACAGTAACTCTTCCCTCACTTCTTCTGACATTGACTTTGAAGTTACTGTCGATAGAGGTTTGACAACAGGTTCAGGCTTCTTGACAACATACTTCACCTTATCACTCCTGACAGTAGTTTTCCTAACAACATCTTCTTCACTTTATCACTTCCAAGCTTTTCATCCATCTCAGTAGCCACCTTGGACAACAATGCCAATTGGCTCTCCTCCTGAGATGTAGCTTGAGTCTCCTTATCACTCCTCTCATTATCATTCATCTTCACCATTTTATCATCTACAAACACTTCACCCTTCTCCCTCTTAGTTGAGTTGGCAGCTGCAGTGATTGTGAACTTTACCTTAAATCCTTCAACTTCTCAAAAATATCCTAGAACCCTTCATTCATACATTTTTCAAAGTTGTCCATCTTGGCCACTAGCTTTAATTGATTTCTCCTCACAGTTGTCACCGTCTTTGATAATTTTGATACCTTCTTTGAAAGGGATTTTAACCTTCCATCATCTTGTTTAGAACCAAATATAAATTCCAGGGCTTTGGGGGTTCTCCCTCACTCTAGGTTTTTTTGGATGACCTCATCATCTCTCACATACTCACACTCAGGGCCTAGTAACCTAGATTGGTGGGTTCTCTCTTTTATTTCTTAACCATGCTCAAGGCCCTCTCCTTTTGTCTGGGTCTTTTCCTTCCTCTATGTTTTTTAGGCTCACTTTTCTTTTTTCTTTTTCTTTTTTTCTTTTTCTCTCTCTCATTCATCCTAGGTACGAGTGGCTAAGCAGGTACACCTTGCACAGTGGGTTAAGAAATTACCTTCATGATAGTGGAGATAGGAGCTGAATCACTATCCTGAGAGGCTTCAGGCATAGGAGATTTGATGTTTGAATTTATAGTGTTGACAGCATATTCAGTTTCAAAGTTACTGTCAATAGGAGTGACAGTAACTGTGTCCTTAACAGCAATTGAGGTTGTGATACATTCTTGTAAAGGAATGTTACTGTCAGATGTGACAACAACCTTTCTTGTGTCATTAACAGTAACAGAGGTTGTGACAACATCTTTAACCGATGAAGGGACAGTTTCTTCCACCTTTTGAGTGAAAGGTTCTTGTGTACTACCAAAGAGGGACTCCATGGTAGGTTGTTCCTCCAAATCAAAATGAGTGGCATCATAGTGAAATGAGGATTCCTCCCTGTGCTCAAAATCAAACATGTGTATATCTGCAAGTGGGGGCTCATGTTGAGTGAATTCAACATGTGGTGTTGACTCTGTATAGGGTGCCATGGGAGACTGACCAAGTTCAATAGATGCGCCTTGTTGAGAGGGGACACCTAGAAATGTGTTCTTATCCCTTTGAAGTTCTGTGTCCTTTTGAGAAGACAAATACTTGGTGACAGAGGTTAATGTATTTGTCTTCTTCTTCTTATGCTCAACAGAACCCTTTGTGGGTTCATTGACAATTCCATCCTTATTTGCTGCACTTAGTGCAGTTACTCCCTCAATAACTTCAGAAATTGTTTCTAGCCTAGAGGTTGAGGATCTCTTCTTTGTAGAAATATGATCCTTTTGAGAGGAAATAGGCTCTTGGCTAGCAAACCTAGACTGTCTGGAGGCTCTAACAGACTTGAAAGGTTATGAGCGTGGGTTAGGAATTGAGAGATCAACTCCATTCTCATCACTCAAAGAAAAGACAGTAAAATCTCTCACAATTCTTAAATTGAGTGAGTTTATTATAGACCTCATGTGATCAGTAATAAACAAACCCAACTTAGAATTAAGGGGTTTGCTAGAAAGTATGGAGTGTGTGTTTTTCTTGAGTGTGGGGGACTCCATACATTGTACATTATCTAGATTAATTATGCCTACTACAGAATGAATAATAAGCATAAAAAATCGAAGATAGTAAATTACTGGACTCCTGCTTTCCTTCTTTCTCAGCACCATCTTGAACAAGGGCATCAGAAGCTTTCGAATATCAATTCTGTAATTAAGCACCATGGAGTGCACAATCTTCCTCATGTATGTTGGAACCTTATTCCATCCGCTAGTTTTGCTCGACATATCTCGAGTGACGGCATCCATTATCATGCTTCACTCCTTGACTAAATATTTTATATCCATCCCCCTGATGGATACCATTCATCTGAGCTTGGGCTTGTCTTGGGTCCTGTGTACCCAATCATCATGAAGAACTTAGCTAGCTGAGCATCATTTGCAGGCTCCTGAAATAGCAAACCTTCCTCAGTTTCAGTATAAATAGCAGTGTTGATGTGAGTTGAGTTGATGGTATAAGAGGTATTGTTGATTTGGAAGGTTATAGTATTGGTATCATGTTCCCCCTCAGAAGTTGCAGAGGTCCACAACTATGACAACCTTGGAATCTCCAGCATAGGGATCTCAATCAAAGCATATGACAAGAATGAGTTGTTCATGAAGCCAACAAAGAGTTTGAAGGCTTCTCTTGCTTCACCTATCATAGCCATGGTGGTGAAGTTCGTTTGGGCAAGTGAGCAAACAATTTGAGGTCTAGACATGGTTGTAGAAAAATGAAAGATTAAGAAATTTAAAGAGAAAGAGAACGGAGAAGATGAAGTTGCAGAGAGGGAATTAGAGGTTTTAGAGTAAAAGAGTTTTAGAAGAAGTAAAGAGTGAGAGTGAATTTCTTGTTTGTATTTATATGAAGTGAAAAATAAATTGTCAAGATAGAATTTTAATCGATTAAATTGACAGTTGTATGCTTAATCCATTCTCTTTTGACAGTAACTCATGTGCTAGAATTCACAAACACTCTTACAGTAACATTAGTGGTTAGATAATAAATAAATAAATAAATAATAACCCTAATTTAACTGTTGATAGTATGTTATGTGGGGATTTTAGAAAACTATAATGTCAATGAATACTGATAGTAAATTTCAGTCCCGCATACTATGTTGTCAAGACATGACAGTATGTTATGCTGGGATTTAGAGAACTATACTGTCAATGAATACTGACAGTAAGTTTCAGTCCCCTATACTATGCTGTCAAGACTCCTTCAAGTGATCGACAGTAACTTATTACAACATGACAGTATAGATAAAATATACTGTCAAGACACTTGACAGTACTTTTTATTAACACCATATGAGATAAATTACTAAAAAACAAATTAATTAACCTCTCAGTAAAATTTCATCATGTATATCCACTGTGATAGAAATCAAAATACCTTAACATACCATTAATTCACAGTGAATTTCAGTTAACTAATATTTTTGATCACTAAATCAACTTGCTACAGAAATACATTAATAGATAAATTTAACATCTCAATTCACTCACTAGCCTGTTGAATATCTTTTCATCCAATGGTTTGGTGAAAATGTCTGTAAGTTACTTCTCCGTGGACACATATATTAGCTTGATTGTGCCTTGCTCCACATGCTCTCTAATGAAATGATGTCTGATGTCAATGTGCTTAGTCTTGGAGTGTTGAACAGGATTCTCAAAGATGGCTATTGTACTAGTGTTGTCACAAAAGATAGGAATTTCTTGTAATGCCAAGATATAGTCCAACAATTGATTCCTCATCCAAAGTAATTGAGCACAGCAACTACTAGCTGCAATGTATTCAGCCTCTGCAATTCAATTTGACACAGAATGCTGCTTCTTGCTAAACCATGAAACCAATCTTTCTCCCAAAAACTGAGAGCTTCCGATTGTACTCTTCATGTCAATTCTACATCCAACATAGTCTGAATCTGAGTAACCAACCAAGTCAAAACCAGATTTTTTAGGATATCAAAGGCCTAAATCTTGAGTGCCTTTCAAGTATCTAAAGATCATTTTACCTGCCATCAAATGTGACTCTTTTAGATCAGATTGAAACCTTGCACATAGATCTGTAGCAAACATAATGTCAGGCCTGCTAGCAGTTAGATAGAAAAGAGAATCAATCATTCCTCTATGCATCTTGTTTTTCATCTTCTTTCCTTTTGAATCCTTGTCTATTTGAGTTGCTGTTGAGATTGGAGTCTTTGCAGGTGATAAGTTTTCCATATCAAATCTTTTCAAAAGATCTTTGACATATTTAGTTTGGCAAATGAATATTCCATCTTTCTTTTGATAGACTTGAAGTCCAAGAAAGAATACTAATTTACCCATCATGTTCATCTCATATTTGTTAAGCATTAACTCAGAGAATTTCTTACACAGTTCTTCATTTGTTGAGCCAAAGATGCTTAATCCATTCCCCTTTTGACAATCCTCACACAATCATTCTTGGCAGAATTCAAGTTGAGGAAGGCCTTTCACCAATTCTCTCTTCATCAAATAATTCATAGCTTTGAAATTTAAGTGAGAGAGCTTCTTGTGCCATAGCCAACTTTCAGAAGATGAAGCTTTACTGTAGAAACAGTAGATTTTATCCTTTTTTACTGAATCAAGGTCAACAATGAATAGGTTTCCTTTCCTTACACCCTGTAGAGCTTCTTCTCTTGTCTTTTTATTGACAATTGAGCATCTATCTTGATCAAATCCCATTTTGAAACCTTTTTCACAAAATTGAGTGACACTCAATACATTGTGCTTCAATCCATTCGCTAGAGCAAATTTCTCAATCTTCCAGTTACCAACTTCCAAAATGTCATATCCCATTGTGAAACCAATATTGTTGTCACCAAAGATTACATATGGGACATCCATTTCCTTGAACTGTGATAGTTGGGCTTTATCACTTGTCATGTGTCCTGAGCATCCATTGTCAATGATCCACATTATTCTTTTATTTTTCTTGTTTCCCTGCAAAGCAAGATTTTTAAGTTGCTTTTGGTACCAAATTCTCATTGGGTCCATCTGGCTTAGCTAAATCACAGTTTAAGATATGATCAATTAGTTTGCTTTCATTAGCTTTGAGCATGACTCATGTGGCCACCCATTTAGATTTGATCATTGGTTTTGGATTCCTGTTCCTGGGTGGCTTGCTCATCCTAACTTTAGGAGGACTTGAAGTCTTTTCCTTTTCAGTTTTGACAAAATTATGCAGGCATACATTCTTGGAAGCAATAGGCATGTTAAAGCAGATACTCATCATGTTTAATTTACATGGCATGCAATCAATATTTCCACAATGAGATACTTGTATGTCTTTCAATAGAGTACTATGCAAATTTCCATTAACAGATGTGGCATGTTTCACTTCAGACTTACACTTGGTACAAGCATGAGTTAAATGACTAGAAGACCCACAATTGTTACACAATTTTCTAAGAGTATTAGGAATGTAACCATAATCATTCTTCTTGTTTGATGTGCTAAAAATATACATTTTAAATTGCAAGTGCACAATTCACATCATTTTAATAATTGAAAGATTCGTTCCGCAAGGACTAAAATTATTTTTACAAAAACTTTAATTTTTAATTTAGGCGAATTAGACCAATTAATTTTGAGATGAGTTATTAACCAAGGACAACAAAAAAAGGAATGATAATAAGCTAATTAAAAATTCAAGTAATGAAACTAACTAAACTTTAAACATTAATTAAAATACTTGGCAAATAAAAAAATGGACAAATGAAGACTAGTGCTTTTAAATCTAGATCTACAAACTAAAGACCATAATTAATACTACTAAAATTAGATCTAAAATTCAATACAACTCAAAAGCAAAACCACATCTAAAATATCAAACCATTAAAGCTATTTTAACAAATCTAATAACTAAAAAGTAGATCTAAATTCTAACACCCAACAAGAAATAAATTTAGCTCTAAAATATTAAACCCACTAATAAAATGGAGATTTAAAAGGGGTTCAACTACAACATAAAAAGAAAAGTAGATCCAAGAACATTAAACTAAAGAGGCTCCTTTCAATTCTCAAGTACCTTACTTTTTTACTTGATGAAATTGAAATGGGTCATAGCCATAAAGGTGAATGAGACAAGTAAAATATAAAAGTAGATCTAAAATTTAAAGAGCTAATTTTTAACACTACCAACAACTAAATCTATATCTAAAATATTTAAACAACTACAAATAAATATCAAACCCAACAACCAAAACTAGTTCTACACTCTAGAAAAAAAACCAACTAATAATAATAAATTTAGAGATCTAAATCATTGAACCCACATTTAAAATAGAGATTTAAAGGGGCTCATGACAAGATAATAAGCAATAAAACTAAGGAGTAAAGTAGAGAGATAAGTAAACTAGATCTAGAATATTAATCTAAAAGGCTCTTTTCATTTCCCAAGTATACAACTTGTGGTACTTAGAAAGATATCATAGCCATAAATTTAAAGAAGATATGATGAAGACTAACATAAAAATAAATTAAGACTTAAAGAAGATAAGATGGAGACTAGCATAAAAGAAAATAAAGACTTGCATTAATATGAAAAGTGTTTACAATATTTGAGAGAGCTAAAAACTAGATCTAGAAAATTAAAAGAGAGGCTACTACTAAAACTAGGGTAAAAACTAGAGATGATTACAATGAGAGAATGAGATGTATTTATAGGCTAGGACTAGGGTTTTGGGTGGTGTTGGGTCAATCCCCACCATTCAAATGAGGTGTTTGTTGGTAAAATCTACACCATTGATTTTTGATTCCATCCACCAACTTGCTCTTTTGTCTTTTTCTCCTCTTTACTTTGTTGGCTTCCTTTTCTTCCCTTTTTTGCCCTTTCTAACCCATTCCTTCTCCTTTAATTATTTAATTTACTTATCTGCAAAATAAGAAAAATGCAATAAAGTAACTAATAAAAATATGAAAGCGAGCAATAAAATAGGCATTAAAATATGTAAAATTATGCACTAATCAAATGCCCCCATACCTATCTTTTGCTCGTCCTCGAGTAAAATCAATAGTTAAAAAGCAAACTAAGAAAAGTTCTAGGCTCCTTTTCTTAGGCGTGACGGGTAATTTTAGGTTTACCAACCTGTTAAACTCATAGACCAACTCTACAAGAGGAGTGTTGTCTCCTAAGGGTTTGTTAGGTCCAAATGTGTTGTAGAGGGGGGGGGGGTGAATACAACATTTCGAATTTAAGAAACAATAAATACCATGTAATAAATAAACACAATGATTCAAGGAATATATGTCTTATATATAACTTGAAAGGGTTGCTACAACATTCATTACAAAGTACACCAGAAGTAAAGAGGGTAGTAAATGATACTAAGCTCTGTGAATACTCTCTCTCTCTTTTACAAGTGTTTATCTCGAAAATATTGCTCTCTTCAAAATAATACACAAGTACTTCTATTTATACTACTTGTATTCTATGTCCTGTAGTCTTCAAAGACTAAGATATACGTGGCCCAATGATATCCACATAAATCTTATCTTATCTTGAAAGCTTGGAAATCTGCCAATTAGATAATGTCATGTGTCATGTTGAAACTGCCCTCTATGTAGAACATCTATTTAAGAACTTCTACTTGGCCAACTCGAACATTAAGTCGAATATTCTACATAGGAATATTCTACTTGGACATCTCGAACATTTAAGTCGAATATTCTACATAGGAATATTCTACTTGGCCATCTCGAACATTTAAGTCGAATATTCTACATAGGAATATTCTACTTGGCCATCTCGAACATTTTGTACTTAGAGAATTTCTGGGCTTAAACTTGAAACTTCAATGCAACATCTTGAACTTGTGATTTCTTTATGTCTTCCATATTCTTCAACAAGCTCTTGAACCTGGATCTCTATTACTGACACAAACTTGCTATCAATGTCCTGATACTTGATGCAATGGTCTGATTCATAAGTGACTAGTCTTGATAGTGTCTTTGCTTCTTGAATAGATTACCATATTCAATTAGTAATGTGGCTTTCCAATTATTGCTTTTCTTCTTGTTCACTTGAAATCAATTAGTCTTATTGATACTGATAGTTATGATCTTAAACCTTTAAGTTATAAATCACTGAGGCATGAACAACTCTGTCTTGAACTTCTTTCAATGATTTCTTCTTTGTTTGATCATAGTTAACATGTTGAATTGTATCAATTACCTTGTCTTCATTTAATATTGATTTCTTGGTGGCTTCATGTTCTTGATTGTCTTCCAGTTAAGTATCTTTTCTTTTAGTTGAGTTATATAAGTTATAGTGTTACAAGTTTAGACACTCTGCCTTTCAATCTCCCCCTATTTGATAGTCTAACAATGACATTCAAATTAACAAGGGATAACTCAATAAAATAATGAGACGAGAAAAAAGATAAATAACATTACTGTCTTGTTTAAATTACAACTGAAATAAACTTGGAAAACAATTCAAAGAACTAGAATAAATAAAAATTAAGCTAGACAAAGAATTCGAACTTCGAATTAAAGACCATTTGAGTGATTCCTATCACCTGGATTATTTCATACCTTTCAGTCAAACTTATATTACTTTATTGGATCCACTCTGATTCACGGTTACAGTATGGTAAGTTAGCCTATCTCGCATACCGTGATCAGGTGAATTTTCCTCAAGTGAGTTAAAGCAATCAACAGATATGAAGTTTTTCCAACTTCAAGTTCACACCACTCAGCCACCACTGCCTTACCCTTTCTCTTCCTCTGAGCCTCTTCTTCAATTACTGGCTCATTTTCTTTGACAAAATCAGTAGTCTGTTCTTCAATCTCCTCAATAATTAGCGACTGCTATCTCATCTCCGTTTCACTCTCCCCCTTAGGTGAGTTATCCTGAACATCACTCTTCTCTCCAGATCCACCAGTAGCATAGGAACCACCAAAACCAGAACCCGAGGGTCCAGCTCCACCAGCACCTCCAGCACCACCAGCACCATCATTATCAGGGGGAGGTTGGTTATATTGATCGTCAAAGCACTCTGGGGGAACAAAGCTCCTAACTGCATACATCAGTCTGCTTATCTCCATTGCCATTGTATGCATTATGCTTTCCACTGCTCCCATTCTATCATAAAGAGTGCTGCCCAAGACACCACCAGCATGGCCCAAGTCGTTGACCTTGTTTGTCAATTCATCGAATGTTGTTGCTTGACTTGTCATCCGTTCTGTGTAGTCATCAAGAGATCGCTTGTTGTCGCCAACATTGATCCCTAACTGCCCCATCGACTGCCCGAACTGCTTTATTTCATTTTCAATTGCTGTCATACGAGTGTCAAGATTTTCAAGATTAAGGGACGGTGTTTGGCTTGGGTATCCTCGCTCTAAAAATCATTTTGTTATTGTTTGTCGCTCGGTTTCAGGCCTTGAAAATGAAGGTCCCTCACTCCCTAAACGCTCACACACACTCCCTGTCTCACGCTAGTGTATGTTTACAACAAAATTCCTGAAAGTGAAAGCAGTACCTGTAGAAACTAGATAAGCAAAATGTGTAGGAGTTATGGGATCTGTTTCTATCATACCCTGAGGTGGAATCTCAGGTCGAGAGGCTGTAGAGTGTTCTAGTACAACATCAGAACTGATCCTCTCTGCAGCATCAGTATGTACCGGTGAAGGTACTTCTAAAGCAATGAAAGCTTCTTGCCTTTATGAAGCAACAGGCTCTTCAGAAGGGACAAAATCCTCACCAAAATCCCTATGTATAGAATGTGCAATGGGGGAACCACTCACGTGAGGTGGAGTGGTTGTGATAGACACACTAGGTTTGGACTTAGCTTTGGAAGTTGCAGCATGTGAAAATTTGGCTTTCTTCCGAATAAGTGGCTGCACTTCTGGGTCACTCTCAGAACCCTCACCTAAATCTACAGGTGCCGGCCTTTTAACTCCCGTTAGCGAGGGTGAAAGGGAAGAAGCAAGAGTGTCAGACGCAGAGTCAGAAATATAGCTCTCACCCTGGGATAGATCCTGCGGGCTAGCAGAACCTTGGGCCATGGAATCAGATTTAGATGAAGAAGAAGTATGTTCAAAGAAATTACCTCCTTCATTACCCTGTCCAGCAAAAGGATGAGAATCAGCATGAGGAGTAGGTTGTTTTTTCCTTTGACCGGCAGAGGTTTGACCGCGAGAATGGCCATCATCATCTTCATCACTAAGAGGCTCGTCAGGAATCCCTTGAAATGCGTCAGCATGTACAGATGGATTCTGAGCATATGATGATATGTGCGAGGTCCCCGCCATTGAAGTAATACCTGCATCATACTGAAGCCACACTTGAATATTAGCAGGAATAGTCATCGTTTTACCGTGATGTTTATCCTGATTAGCAATTGTTGTGAGTGACTTGGTGCCCATGCCCAGTGATGCAGTTGTTTTACTTGTTGCAAATGCCTGTCTCACAAATAAAGCATCAGTCGGTACTAAATGATTAATAAGCATTTGTAAGAAAGGAGGACACCAGCATACAACATCAGTAGTTGTAAGGTGTCTGCTTGCAGATGATCCCATTGTAGCCACTATTTCTGAAAGAACGATTCTTCCATAATTAATGTCCAGTTCACGGGCTAGGGAAACTGCAAGGCAATTGTGTTGTCACACATGATTGTAATCTTTTTGTGCTCCATGCCATAATCTTTCAATTGGTTCCTCATCCACAGTATTTGAGCTACACAGCTTCCAGCAGCAATGTACTCAGCTTCAGCAGTAGAAGTAGATAATGTGTGTTGCTTTTTACTTTGCCAGGACACCAATCTTCTGCCAAGAAATTGACATGCACCAGATGTGCTTTTCCTATCAATCCTGTAACCTGCATAGTCTGAATCCGAATAGCCAATTAGATTAAAACCTGTATCTCTTGGGTAACAAATCCCTAGATTTGATGTGCCCTTGAGATACCTAAAGATTCGTAATATCGGGTCTACTTGCAGTTAAATAGAGGAGTGAGCCAATCATACATCGATAGCTTGTGATGTCAACTGGTTTACCTGATTTGTCTTCATCAAGCTTCGTGGCTGTTGCCATGGGAGTCTTAGCTGTAGATGCATCTTCTAGATTATACTTCTTGAGTAAATCTTTGATGTACTTGGACTGACAGATAAAGATTCCATCTTTTCTCTGACTGATCTGTAATCCAAGGAAGAAGGACAGCTCTCTCATCATGCTCATCTCATACTTATCATGTATTAACTTGGCAAATTTCTCGCACAAGCGTTCATTAGATGACCCAAAAATAATATCGTCCACATAGACTTGAATAAGTATTAAATCACCTTTTACATTTTTATAGAACAATGTTTTATCAATTACTTCACTAGTAAAACCACTTGCAATTAAGAACAATGATAGGGTTTCATACCATCGTCTTGGGGATTGTTTGAGGCCATAGACAGCTTTGAAGAGAAAGTACACAAAATCTACAAGTTCTGGATCAACAAAGCCAGGTGGCTGTTCCAGATATACTTTTTCTTCTAGCTCTCCATTTAGGAAGGCACTTTTCACATCCATCTGAAAAACCTTGAAGTTCTTGTGTGCTGCAAAGGCCAAGAACATCCTGACTTCCTCAAGTCTTGCAACTGGAGCGTAGGTCTCATCATAATCAATACCTTCTTTTTGAGAATAACCCTTTGCTACCAAACGAGCCTTGTTTCGAGTTACAAGTCCGTCTTCATCCAGTTTATTTCTGAATACCCACTTAGTTCCAATTACTGATCTATTCTTCAGTCGGGGTACCAGTTTCTAAACTTTCTGCCTTTCAAACTGATTGAGCTCCTCTTGCATTGCAATCACCCAATCAGCATCACCAAGAGCTTCTTCTATTTCTTTAGGTTCAAGCTTGGATAAGAACCCAAAATATAAGCAAATATTAGCCATGTCAGCTCTTGCAGTTCTTCTAGTAGTCACACCAGCATCTGGATCACCAATAATTAATTCAAACGGATGGTCTCTACTCCATACACGTTCTCTTGGAAATTGTCTTGATGATTTAGCTTGACTTTCTGAATTATTGTGTTGACTACTTGTGTTATTTCCACTAACTCCCCCTGAGTTAGTGTCAGCTCCTACAGAACTAGTGTCATCTCGTCTTGAGCCTTGAACACTTGTCCTTGAGCTGCTGTTTACTCCCCTTGAGTTGTTGCCGGACTGTGCTGAAGAAGTTCTTCTGATCTTGCACTAGACTCAGGTATTTCTTCTCTAACACTTGGCATATTTGAAGTAACAACCAACTCAGGTTCATCTTCAATTTCATCTAAGTCCAGATTTTGAAACTTTAGGGACTCAGGTTCACTATTATCTTTAGAAATTGATGGGAGTTTGGTATCGTCGAATCTGACATTGTAACTTTCAATCACTTTTCGATCACTCACTAAGAATACCCGATAAGCTGCCACCACATCTGTAGAATAACCGACAAATATCCATTCAGGTGCTTTTGCTTCAAACTTGCCTAAATTTTCATCTTCTATTAGTACATAACATTTAGCTCCAAAGACATGAAAGTATTTGATTGTAGGTGTTATGTTATTCATTAGTTCACATGGTGTCTTTTCTTTATCTTTTATGATCAGGGTTCTATTCTGAGTGTAACACACTGTACTCACTGCTTCGGCCCAAAAGTATAGGGGAAGTTTTGAAACGAACAACAAAGTTCTTGCTGCTTCAACCAATATTTTATTCTTCCTTTCAACTGCTCCATTTTGCTGTGGAGTTCTCGGGGCTGAGTACTGACGACGTATTCCCTTAGATACACAGAAGTCATTCAGCACTGCGTTTTTAAATTCAATGTCGTTGTCTGTTCTAATCGTCTTCACAGTAAGTGTTGAAACATTCTCAATTTGAGTGATGTGATCAATGATTAGGAAAGGTACTTCGTCTTTCGTCATTGCGAACAATACCCATGTATACTTGGAGAAGTCATCCACGATTACCAATGCATATCTTTTCCTAGATAAGGATATGACGTTCACTGGGCCAAACAAATCCATATGAAGAAGTTGTAGAGGCTCAGTGATACTAGAAATTTCTTTACTTTTATGCGATACTCGCTTTGACTTTCCCATTTCACAAGCTTCACAGAGTCCTTTAGGAGCAAACTCCTTCTGAGGTAGATCTCTCACTAATTCTCGCCTCGCGAGAGCATTCATCGTTTTGAAGTTTAAGTGAGATAGCTTTTTGTGCCATAACCAGCTTTCATCATCCGAAGCTTTGCTGTAGAAACATGTGACTTCATTCTGATTTGCCGAATCCATGTCCACAACAAAAAGATCTGCCTTACGAACTCCTCTTAAAGCCAACGAACCTTCCTTGATGTGAGTTATTGATACACCTTTCTTATTGAAGACAATTTCATAACCTTTGTCACAGAATTAACTGATACTCAACATATTATGCTTCAATCCCTCAATATAAGAAATATCTTCAATGATGACATTACCAGTCTTCAGTTTGCCATATCCCTTTGTCACACCTATGCTGTCATCTCCAAAGGTAATAAAAGGGCCTACCTTCATAACCAACTCTATAAGCAGGGACTTGTTTCCTGTCATATGCCTTGATGCTCCACTATCTAGTACCCATATAGCTTTATTTATGTTCCGCTTAATGCCCTGCAAAGACAGATTGGTTAGGCGTTCTTCGGAACCCAACTTTGATTGGGCCCGACTTTTCTATAAGATCGAGAATTATCAGATGTAACAACAGGAGATGCACTTTTCTTAACATTACTAGAGTTTTTGACTTTGTCTTTTCCTTTTTCAGACTTGACAGATTTGTCAGTCTTAGGAGAAGGCTTGTCACTCCTTACTTTAGGAGGACTGGCAGTCTTAGCTCTCACATGCTTCTTCTTGACATTAGAACTAGTAGCAGTATTTAGACATGTTTGACTAGTTGCATTCATCAAGTTCACAAACGTTTGCATGACATTAAAAGTGCATGACATACAATTAGGTTGACCACATTGTGCATGATTCTGATGTATGTTATTCATTGAGTGTGGTACAGGCATGGCATGTGTAACAGGAATATTCATGTTAGATTTACATGCATAAGAAAGATGTTCAGTAGATTTACAGTGATAACATGCTTTCTTTACTCGTTCTGCCTTAACCTCTTTTATGCCTTTTTCCTTTTTACTCTGTTGTTTAACAGCCTTAGCTCCTAATCCTGGTCTAGATTCTTCTCTAGGGGATTTGATTTTAACTTGCTTAATAGGAGTTATCGGTTGTTCTTTCTGGCGATCTTCCATTTCTATCTCATATCTAACTAATAATTCAGTCTCTTCTTTTTCACGAGGAATGAAGTGTTTAAAGATAGGTTTGACATCAGATTTAAGAATAGTAGGTATTTCCTTATTAATCTCACTGGAACTAGTGTCTACAGGCCTTTTTCCTTCTTTCTTAGATAAGTTAGAATAGTCAAGTCCTACACCGACTCCAGTTATCTTCTTAAATGTGCCACTATCAACATTCACTTTACTAGCTGCTAGTTTATAAGCTTCGCATTTAGTTTCTAACTCAGCTAGTTTATTCCTAAGACATGCTTCTATTTCATCCTTAAGGTTGAGCTTGTGTTCCAAAGTTTTAATAGAGTCTCTTAGGGAAGTATCTATAGTGCAAGCAGCCTATAATTCTTCCACTTTTGACTCAAGCATTCTGCATTTGGCAACAAGTGTTTTCTGTTCTTTTTTAGAAGTTTTTAGGCTTTTGGACAACATATAGATCTCTTCGCTAAGAGCCCCGTTCTGCACCTTATAATCATCAATAGACATTTCCTCTTTAAGGGTTAGAACTGGTACCTCTGGTTCACTGATGTCTCAGCCATGAGGGCAAAGTTTGCTGTATGAGTAACTTCTTCCTCATCTGAATCATCCCAAGCTCTGCCTTCTGTTACAACTAAAGCTCTCTTTCCATGTCATTCCTTCACCAGGGATTCATACTTGCTTTTGAGGGCTTCATATGTTTCTTTGGGATAAGTCTATTTCGGCTTCTTGCAGTCGGTAGCAAAGTGTCCAGCTTCACCACAGTTATAGCATTTGAACTTCATTTTGAAATCCAAAGGAGATGTGTAGCTGGTACTCTTTGCTTTCCATTTGTAACCTTGAGAACTACCACCACCCTTAGTAACCCGATAGTAAGATGAAGATTTTCTTTGTGGACGGTTACTCTTTCTGAATTTTATGTTGCTGAACTTCCTTGCCATGTATGCCACGACATTATCATCCATGTTGTCCAGCTCTTCTTGGGTGAAGTAGTCATCATCACTATTTGATGTGCACTCGTCATCATTTTCAACTTGATGCGGTGCAGGTGATGATCTAGGTTTCTCTACAATCATTGCCTTTTTCGACTCTTCCTCGTCAGCAATTAATCCTAATGCTGCTTCCTTTCCTTTTGAATCATTATCCCATGCTTGATCTTGAATGGTCTCCAGCTCATAGGTCTTTAAAATTCCATAATATTCTTCCAGAGAAGTTGTGTGCAAATCTCTGGTTTCTCTAAGCGTAGACTCTATGTTCAATGCTTTTTGGTTGGTTCCTTAGATATCTCGTGTTGACTTCAACCACGGGGAGGGTTACACCTCTCAGATTCAAATCCAAAACTAACTGACTGAATCTTAGATAGACATCTGTTATGCTTTCACATTTTCTTATTCTGAAGGTATCATACTCCATCTTGAGTATAAGTATTTTGTTGCTTCTGACCTCAGCGGTACCTTCCATGACGACCTCTAGCTTATCCCAAATCTTCTTCACTGTAGTTAGTCCTTTAACTACATTAAACATCTCATGATCTAGGGATTCCATCATTGTTTGTCGAACGGATGTATCGAAAGCTATCTGCTCCTTATCAGCATCTGAAAAGTCTACTGCCTTCTTAGGCTCAGACCGTTGTGGTACTACCACATCTCCTTCCATATGCTCAGGAACAACAACCATTGGTACAAATTTACCTTTGTCAAGGACTTCCAGATATTCAGGATTAACGGACTCAAGGTAAAGTTTCATTCTCAACACCCATTCTTCATAATGATCTCGGTCGAACATTGGAATCTTGAAATTATTTTTAGGTGCCATCTTATTGTGGATTTAAAGTAAAGATAATAAAATTTTCTTATTACTTGAGTAGTAATTAAAAGAAAATTAAATTATCTCAAAATAAATCAAGGTTCAAGTATTGACCAAAAAAAATTCTAAGTACCCAAGACTAGTCTATGTAGAACTATTGCCTAAGTCGAAATTCTCCAAGTAGAACTTCAAGTCGAATATTCAAGTAGAATATTCAAGTCGAATATTCAAGTAGAATATTCTATGTAGAACTTTTGTCCTTAGAAGAAATTTGATGCAGGTCACTTTAATATTGAATAAACAATATTATTTTTCACACTTTGACTTTTGTGGCTTTTCTCACCTAACTCACCTAACCCACGTGCTAGGTACTGAATATCTTCTGTAATACTTTTTGTTGTGAGATATATGTCAAATCAAAAGCCAATAACACCTTTTTCACTTTTTGTCTTTTGAAAAGGTAATCAAAAGTTGCTGGGTTTGTCTTCTTTATCAAGAACAGTGTTGACTTCTTGAAGAACACCAAAAATCAAAGTACCCAGAATAATTCACAAAAATTATCGAAAGTCCACCCAAGCTAAATAATCACACCTGGAGTATTTAAATAATTTTTAGACTGAGTTTTCTCTGTCAAACAAATTAAAGCACACTTTCCAAGAAAAAACTTGAAAAGTAGATCTGTAAAAGAAAACTCACGAATATTCTACCAAACACAAGGATCTATGTTTTGTATGTTAAACATGAAGCTCTGATACCAATTGTTAGGTCCAAATGTGTTATAGAGGGGGGGGGGTAAATACAACATTTCGAATTTAAGAAGCAATAAATACCATGTAATAAATGAACACAATGATTCAAGGAATATATGTCTTATATATAACTTGAAAGGGTTGCTACAACATTCATTACAAAGTACACCAGAAGTAAAGAGGGTAGTAAATGATACTAAGCTCTGTGAATACTCTCTCTCTTTTACAAGTGTTTATCTCGAAAATATTGCTCTCTTCAAAATAATACACAAGTACTTCTATTTATACTACTTGTAATCTATGTCCTGTAGTCTTCAAAGACTAAGATATACGTGGCCCAATGATATCCACATAAATCTTATCTTATCTTGAAAGCTTGGAAATCTGCCAATTAGATAATGTCATGTGTCATGTTGAAACTGCCCTCTATGTAGAACATCTATTTAAGAACTTCTACTTGGCCAACTCGAACATTAAGTCGAATATTCTACATAGGAATATTCTACTTGGACATCTCGAACATTTAAGTCGAATATTCTACATAGGAATATTCTACTTGGCCATCTCGAACATTTAAGTCGAATATTCTACATAGGAATATTCTACTTGGCCATCTCGAACATTTTGTACTTAGAGAATTTCTGGGCTTAAACTTGAAACTTCAATGCAACATCTTGAACTTGTGATTTCTTTATGTCTTCCATATTCTTCAACAAGCTCTTGAACCTGGATCTCTATTACTGACACAAACTTGCTATCAATGTCCTGACACTTGATGCAATGGTCTGATTCATAAGTGACTAGTCTTGATAGTGTCTTTGCTTCTTGAATAGATTACCATATTCAATTAGTAATGTGGCTTTCCAATTATTGCTTTCCTTCTTGTTCACTTGAAATCAATTAGTCTTATTGATACTGATAGTTATGATCTTGAACCTTTAAGTTATAAATCACTGAGGCATGAACAACTCTGTCTTGAACTTCTTTCAATGATTTCTTCTTTGTTTGATCATAGTTAACATGTTGAATTGTATCAATTACCTTGTCTTCATTTAATATTGATTTCTTTGTGGCTTCATGTTCTTGATTGTCTTCCAGTTAAGTATCTTTTCTTTTAGTTGAGTTACATAAGTTATAGTGTTACAAGTTTAGACACTCTGCCTTTCAGGGTTTACAGAAGATATACCCATAAAATCTGTGAAATAATTCCTGCAATTGTCCCGACTCAATTTTCACTCTAGTTTTCAATGGTGTAAACAAAAAGATTTTATAGGGAAAATACATGCCTTAACAGACTTTTCTAATAATAGTCGAATTGTAGGTAACTTCAATCTACTGGTATCGAATCTAAATGTTTACAAAAAATCTCAAGGTGTGTAGTGAATTTAAGGCATCTGATAGATGAACTGCATACGAATATTTTCTTTTTTTCAACCAATATTGAACTGACCCAATCTCTATTAAAACAAGTATCTAGCCAAATATCACAAATTCATATATATAACCTTTTTTTTTCTTTTTCTCTTTTTTTTAATCGACTGTATAGTGTCTGTTTTCTTAGGCTTTCTATGTTACCCATGTAGCGAGCTTTGGGTTAGTAACTCCCAAACCAGATGGTCTTAGGGCACTAGGTTTTAAAATACCCCAACGGACTTAATTACTCGAGTAACAAAGGCCACAAAACAAGACTAGTCAATTCTACTTGTGCCCATCATCTCATCTATTTATTTTGAGGAATATTGGGTATTGAAGTAGTTTATTCTTTCTTTTTCTTTTTTTCTTTTCTTTTTTATTTTTTTCATTTTCATCTTTTTTTTTTGGCTATATATTTATTTTTCGCAAAAACTTGATTCGATATTGTTCTAACATGTGGGTTCTCTCTCAGGTATCGAATAACATCCCTATACAATCTTTCCAACAAAGGACTTGTGCATATGTGCCGTCGTGAAATTTGGTGTAAAAATCGTTCGACACCAGTTTCATAAAGAAAACCTTACTCGACTAAGTTCAAATTATCTAAAAGGCATTATATATATATATATATATATATATATATATATATATATATTTTAAAACAAATGCTAACACCAACTAGTCCTAAAGTTCAAATAGAGGACAGGACAACTCAACCTAAACATTTCTATTTTTGGATTTTTAATTTTCTATTTTTTTGTATTTCTTTTTAATTTTAACATTACTAGCACCCTCCCCCATACCTAAATCATGCATTGTCCCCAATGTATGCAAATGAGAGAGATATGATAAAATAACATGAAGAGATAATACCTGACACGGGATGACGGAGAAGCAAAACTAGTTTATTCTGAAAACTTACTTTATTCAAAGATTGACAAGGTGGATGACCTCTTCCTCGAGATCAATTGGCAATTCTAAAAATGGTTTGATCCTTTGTCCATTAACTTTAAATGTCACCATTTTTAGGATTTTCAATTTCAATAGCACCGTGATGAAAAACTGTTTTAACAATGTATGGTCCTTCCCACCTAGATCTCAACTTTCCAGGAAAGAGATGCAGCCTAGAATTATATAGAAGAACTTTTTGACCGGGAGAAAAGGATTTTCTCAAGATGGATTTATCATGAAACACTTTAGTTTTTTCTTTATAGATTTTAGCATTTTCATAGGCATCATTCCTCATTTCCTCTAACTCAGACAATTGTAACTTCCGATGACTACCAGCAGTGGATAAATCAAAGTTTAAACCTCTAATGGCCCACATGGCCCTATGTTCAAGTTCAACAAAGAGATGACACGCTTTACCAAACACTAGTCGGTAGGGAGACATACCCAAGATCGTCTTGAAAGCAGTCTGATAGGCCCATAATGCATCTATCAACTTAATGGACCAATCTTTCCTATTCGAGTTGACAGTCTTTTCTAAAATTTGTTTGATTTGCCTATTAGGGACTTCAACTTAACCACTAGTCTGAGGATGATAAGGGGTAGCCAATTTATGCGTGATGGAATACTTTTTCAAGAGAGATTCAAATTGATGATTTTTAAAGTGCTTGCCTTGGTCACTAATGATAGCTCTAGGTGTGCCAAATCGAGAAAAGATATTCTCTTTTAAGAATTTAAGGATGACCTTGTTATCATTAGTCTTAGTTGGTTTGGCTTCGACCCACTTAGACACGTAATCAACCGCTAAGAGAATGTAGAGATTACCAAATGAATTAGGAAAGGGCCCCATAAAATCTATTCCCCAAACATCAAAAATCTCAATGACAAGGATTGGACTCATTGGCATCATGTTTCGTCTAGTGATCTTTCCTAAATGTTGACACCTACTACAAGCGGAACAGAATTCGGCGGTATCCTTAAACAAACTAGGCCAATAAAAACCACACTGAAGTATCTTCGCGGCTGTTTTCTTAGCACTAAAATGACCTCCACAAGCTTGGTTATGACAAAAGGACAGTACGCTCCGAACCTCATGGTTTGGAATACATGTCCTAATGATTTGGTCTGGGCAATGTTTAAAAAGATAAGGGTCATCCCAAAAGAAGTGTTTGACTTGAGAGAAAAATTTTGATTTATCTTGCTTAGACCAATTAGAAGGAATTTCACCGGTGGCAAGGTAATTGATAATATCGGCGAACCAAGAAGGACTAGAGATTGAAAGAAGGTGTTCATCGGGAAAAGATTCATTTAAGGGAAAGTCAATAGTGGAATCCACTACTAATCGAGAGAGATGATCGGCAACAACATTTTCTGAACCCTTCTTATCCCTAATTTCTAGATCAAATTCCTGAAACAACAAGACCTATCTAATCAATCGGGCCTTTGAGTCTTTTTTAGAGAAAAAGTATCTAAGGGATGCGTGATCGGTGTAAACAATGATTTTGGAACCGATAAGATACGACCGAAACTTTTCAAGGGAAAAAACTACTGCTAAGAGCTCTTTTTCAGTTGTGGAGTAATTAAGATGGGCATCATTTAAGGTCTTACTAGCATAGTAAATGACATGAGATATCTTATCTATTCGTTGACCTAACACCGCCCCTACCGCATAATCCGAAGCGTCACACATTAACTCAAAAGGTTGATTCCAATCGGGGGACTTGATGATCGGGGCTGGAGTCAATTCTTTCTTAAGTTGGTTAAAAAATTAAACACACTCACTTAGTAAACTCGAATTTGACCTCCTTAGAAAGAAATTTGGTCAAGGTTCTAGCTTTCTTACTAAAATCTTTAATGAAACGTCGATAGAAACCGGCATGTCCTAAAAAGGAGTGAATTTCTTTGACAGATTTTGGTGGCGGGAGATTAGCAATAAGGTCGACTTTGGCCTTATCAACTTCGATTCCCTTTTCAGAAATTTTGTGACCTAGAACAATTCCTTCCTTAACCATGAAATGACATTTTTCCCAATTAAGAACGAGGTCGGTTTCCTTACACCTTTTTAAGACTAAGTCGAGATGGTGTAGACACTGATGAAAAGAAGAACCAAAGATGGAAAAGTCATCTATAAAGACTTCTAGAAAGTCTCCTATCATGTCAGAAAAGATGCTAGTCATGCACCTTAGAAAGGTAGAAGGGCCAGTAGTTAGGCCAAAGGCTAATCGACGATAAGCGAAGGTTCCGAAAGGGCAAGTAAAAGTGGTCTTTTCTTGGTCCTCGGGAGCAATGGGGATTTGGAAATACCCAGAATAACCGTCTAGAAAGCAATAGTAAGAATGACCCGCTAACCTTTCTAACATTTGGTCCATGAAGGGTAAAGGAAAGTGGTCTTTTCTAGTGGCGGCATTGAGCTTCCTAAAATCTATGCACATTCTCCAACCTGACTGAACACGAGTAGGAACTTGCTCATCATTTTCGTTGGTTACTATGGTAATACTTGATTTTTTAGGCACTACATGAACGGGACTGACCCAAGAACTATCAGAAATGGGATAGATTATCCCATTATCGAGACATTTAAGGATTTCTTTCTTTACAACTTCCATCATGGCAGAGTTCAATCTCCTTTGGGGTTCCCTAACAGGCTTAGCATCATCAACTAAGTGAATCCTATGTTGGACAATAGTCGGACTAATTCCTTTGATATCTGAGATACTCCACCCTATCGCTTCCTTATGTTCTCTAAGCACACTTAAAAGCTCTTTCTCTTGTGACTCAGTCAAATTAGAGGCAATTATAACCGGAAGAGAATTGTTAGGTCCTAGAAAGGCATATTTAAGAGTGTTAGGAAGAGGTTTGAGTTCTAATTCTGGCGGGCTTGACTTAACGAGTTCACTAGCTTCGAAAAGAACACTTGGTGTGATCTCCTGATTAGTTGTAGAAATGGTAGACTCTAACATTTGGTTGACCTCATTTGTATAATTGGAAATATCCCAATCCTGACCAAAGTTTTTTAAACAAAAGTCAAAAGCATCACTAGGAGTCATGAGATCTTGATCAACTATTTCATCAATTAAATTGATTCCCATCGGTTGATCATAATCATCGGATTGTTTTCCAACATGAAAAATATTTAAGTTTATGGTCATATTCCCAAATGTTAGTTTCATTAATCCATTCCTGCAATTAATCAAGGCATTAGAAGTGGCTAGAAAAGGTCTTCCTAAAATGATAGGAATTTGGTTCTTAGGGTTCTTGACCGGTTCAGTTTCTAAGACCACGAAATCAACAGGAAAGACAAAGTCACCTACTTTAATTAACACATCTTCAATAACTCCCTTAGGAATTTTGACAGAACGATCCGCTAATTGAAGTGTAACATTTGTCTTTTGAAGTTCTCCTAAACCTAGGGCTTGATAGACAGAAAATGGAAGAAGGTTCACACTAGCTCCTAAGTCAAGCAAAGCTTTATCGATGAAGGTATCGCCTAAGACACACGAAATAGTAGGACAACCGGGGTCCTTATATTTTACAGGAATTTGATTTGAAAGGATCGAACTAACGTGTGATGTCAAAAAGGCTTTCTTCGGGACATGATTGGTGCGCTTATGAGTACACAACTCCTTTAGACACTTAGCATAAGAAGGAATTTGTTGGATGACATCTAAGAGAGGAATGTTTATCTTGACTTGCTTAAAGACTTCCAAAATCTTGTCTAATTGGTCTGTTTGCTTAGATGAAATGAGTCTTTGGGGATAAGGGGATTTGGATTTATAGACTCTTTCACCTGGTTCTTTAGAAGAAGGTTTATTGATCGTTTCACTTGTGGATCCTTGACTTTTCGAATTCTCGGATTTTTCTACACTTGGACCCGGAAAAGGATGACTTGGTTCAGAAGTCGATTCCTCATCCTCACGAGATTTATCACCCACTTGGTTATCAACTTGCTTGCCAGACCTTAAGGAAATAACTGCATTCACATTGTCATGAGGTCTTTGGTTCATGGGAAAATTAGGATTCACCTCGGGTTGACTAGGAAACCGGTTCTTCTTCCACTCACAAATCATGCTAGCTAACTGACTCATCTGAACCTCTAACTTAGAGATGGCTTGAGAATTGGAATTTAAGATTTGCCTATCTTGGGTCATGGTTTGCATGAAGGTTTGTTGGGATTGAGTCAAATTCGTTTGTGATTTCAATAACCCCTCAATACTCTTCTCTAAGGAACTAAGTCTCTTATCCAAATCATTAAAACCGGGTGGGTTCAAAGGTGTTTGAGTTGAGTTTGGATAAGGACCAAGACTTTGATTTGGGTAAGAGATAGAATTGGGCTTTTGAAAGTTGGGTTGAGACAGTTGATAGTTTTGACCTTGGTTCCATGAAAAGTTCGGGTGATTTCTCCACCCGGGGTTGTAAGTTTGTGAAAACGGGTCATTTCTAGGTCTTGGTTGGAACATAGCATTCACTTGCTCCAACTCTTGAAAATTTTGAAGTGCTTGGTTCGGAGAATTATAGTTCGCACACATAGACATTTGTGAAGAAGATCCGATGGTTTCTAAAGCTTCGAGTCGCTTAGTAATGGTAGCTAACTTGGCCTCGGTGGCAATCGAATTATTAACTACATGCAAACCCCTAGAAGACGAACTCGGTGACTCATTAGACTTAACAGGATCCCTAGTGGACTCCCACAACATCGTCTTTTCTGCTAATTCCTCAAAAAATTCCCAACCTTGATCCTCATCTTTTTCCATGAACTTACCTTGACACATAGACTCTAACAAAGCAGTAGTCGGACTATCTAAGGCTTCGTAAACAATCTTACAGAGTCTCCATTTCTCTATTCCATGGTGGGGACATTGAGACAGAAGAGTTTTAAAACGGTCAAAATATTTCCAAAACGACTCATTTTCTTTTTGATGAAATTGGTTTATCTCATTTGTGATTTTTGTGGTCTTGTGATTTGGAAAATATTTTTTAAGAAAAATTACCATAAATCCCTCCCATGTTGAAATAGAGTTGACCGGTAGACTATACAACCATTTTTTAGCATTTTCTTTTAAAGCGAAGTTGATTAGTCTAAGCCTAATGGATTTCTCAGTTAATTATTGGAGTTTTTATAAGGCACAAACCTCCTCGAATTCGTGAATAAAAAGATATGGATCCTCACCTTCACTCCCGGTAAACTTTGGTAACATGCTAATGTGGTGAGACTTAATCTCGAAATTATTACCATTAACCGGTGGTAAGGTAATACACGAGGGTTGGGCAGAACGAGAGGGGTAACAGCGGTCTCTAAGAGAAACAACCATGTTTACTACAGTTTCACTAACTTCTACAGGTTCAGAATCTGAAGAAGAAGAAGAAAACAACTCAATCGGTCTTACTAATCTAGATGATTCGTTCCTAGCCCAAGCAGTTCGCATAAACACGTAGCAAACAAGTGCAAGAATTTAAACACTCAAAAGAAAATGTGGAAAATCGAAAGAAAGAAAAAAAATTCTAACTCTAGGGTTCCCTAAAATTAACTAGACCTTGCTCCTAACAACAAGATAATACTAAAACTCACAAAACTAAAAGTACTCGTCCTGATTGGCCAGGTCGGTGCAAGCATTGCCAAGAGGCTAAACACCTTCCTAAGACACCAATCCAAATGGCCGGGTAAGCTTTCGCTAGCCTAGACACCAACGAATGAATACTTAGAGATTTGTTCGTTTTAGGTTCTCTTCCTAGTTGAGCGCAAAATCCTAGGGCCAACGTCTAATTAATTTTATTAAAAAGGCTAGGGTATGCAAGATGAGAGATTAATTGTTGTGGGCTAAGGAAAGAGTGATGAATTCTCTCTCCTTATCTTGTGATTGGGTTTTGCCCTTAAAATTTATTTAAATGATGCAACACACAACGAGTTATAAAAAATGATAAACAATTATGGATGCTTAAACTATGTGTCCTAATCTAAAGAAAAGAAGGAATTTAACATACCTCATTACTCCAGCAATCACCACAATTTACAAGGTATGAAATATTAAATACAATAATTTAAATCTAAATGATGTGCTCCTAAGTGATTAATGCATGATGCAATAATTATTTATTTAACCAACTGATATTTTTTTTGGATTTTTAAATTTTTAAATTTTTTGATTTTTTTTTAATAACTAAGTGATGAAAAGACGAAAATAGGGAGATACGGGTTACCGAAAAATGCTTTCCGAAAATTTCTTCGAGTCTTGGCAATTTTCGCGTTCCAACGAACTTTTTGAATCTCCAATTTTCTAAAAAACAAACAAAGAGAGCAAGTAAAACTAATTCAAAAAATTAAAAATTAAGGTGTGAAAAATAATTATAGTCCCCGGCAGCGGCGCCAAAAAATTGATGTGCTAAAAATATACATTTTAAATTGCAAGTGCACAATTCACATCGTTTTAATAATTTAAAGATTCGTTCCGCAAGGACTAAAATTATTTTTACAGAAACTTTAATTTTCAATTTAGCCGAATTAGACCAATTAATTTTGAGATGAGTTATTAACCAAGGGCAACAAAAAAAAAGGAATGATAATAAGCTAATTAAAAATTCAAGTAACGAAACTAACTAAACTTTAAACATTAATTAAAATACTTGGCAAATAAAAAAATGGATAAAGGAAGACTAATGTTTTTAAATCTAGATCTACAAACTAAAGACCATAATTAATACTACTAAAATTAGATCTAAAATTCAATACAACTCAAAAGCAAAACCACATCTAAAATATCAAACCATTAAAGCTATTTTAACAAATCTAACAACTAAAAAGTAGATCTAAATTCTAACACCCAACAAGAAATAAATTTAGCTCTAAAATATTAAACCCGCTAATAAAATGGAGATTTAAAAGGAGTTCAGCTACAACATAAAAAGAAAAGTAGATCCAAGAACATTAAACTAAAGAGGTTCCTTTCAATTCTCAAGTACTTTACTTTTTTACTTGATGAAATTGAAATGGGTCATAGCCATAAAGGTGAATGAGACAAGTAAAATATAAAAGTAGATCTAAAATTTAAAGAGCTAAGTTTTAACACTACCAACAACTAAATCTATATCTAAAATATTTAAACAACTACAAGTAAATATCAAACCCAACAACCAAAACTAGTTCTACACTCTAGAATAAAAAACCAACTAATATTAATAATAAATTTAGAGATCTAAATCATTGAACCCACATTTAAAATAGAGATTTAAAGGGGCTCATGACAAGATAATAAATAATAAAACTAAGGAGTAAAGTAGAGAGATAACTAAACTAGATCTAGAATATTAATCTAAAAGGCTCCTTTCATTTCTCAAGTATACAACTTGTGGTATTTAGAAAAATATCATAGCCATAAATTTAAAGAAGATAAGATGAAGACTAACATAAAAATAAATTAAGACTTAAAGAAGATAAGATGGAGACTAGCATAAAAGAAAATAAAGACTTCCATTAATATGAAAAGTGTTTACAATATTTGAGAGAGCTAAAAACTAGATCTAGAAAATTAAAAGAGAGATTAATACTAAAACTAGGGTAAAAACTAGAGATGATTACAATGAGAGAATGAGATGTATTTATAGGCTAGGACTAGGGTTTTGGGTGGTGTTGCGTCAATCCCCACCATTCAAATGAGGTGTTTGTTGGTAAAATCTACACCATTGATTTTGATTCCATCCACCAACTTGCTCTTTTGTCTTTTTCTCTTCTTTACTTTGTTGGCTTCTTTTTCTTCCCTTTTTTGCCCTTTCTAACCCATTCCTTCTCCTTTAATTATTTAATTTACTTATCTGCAAAATAAGAAAAATGCAATAAATTAACTAATAAAAATACGAAAGCGAGCAATAAAATAGGCATTAAAATATGTAAAATTATGCACTAATCATTGTTTATTCCTAACTTTTCATTTATGTTCTACTTGGTCTTCATGACAATAGATTTAGAAGTTACTGGCTTACTAGTGTTGACAGTAAGTTTAGATGGAACTATCTTGATAGTATGATTTGATCTTACTTTCTTGACAGCAGCTTCTAAAATTACTGTCTTGCTAGTGTTGACAGCGTCTTCTAGACCCTGAGTACTGTCAAGGGCAAAACTAACTGTCTTGGAGATTTTGACAGTATCTTTTGACCTAAGGTTTTTTGTGACAGTATCATTGTCCTCATCATCTAGAATTTGTTTAAGAATTAGAGATTCCTCATCAAATTCAAACTCAGCCTTTTTAAACATGGAATTCTTGACTTTTCTAAGCATAGAGGGTCTGATAGTAGGTTTGTCAATAGTAGTGTATTCCTCTACCACATGCTTCTTACCATTTATCTTCTCATAGTTAAACACCCTATACCTACCTTTTGATTTTCAGTATTATTAACATGGTATGATTCTAACAATGAAGAAGAATTTTTGTAAGCTTTGATTTTATGCACATTTTCACTAATCTGTTTCCTGAGAAATTCCTCATTCTGAGAAGCACAAACTACCTTGTTCTTAATAATCTCATTTTCTTATTATAAGGACTCAAAAGCATTCTTTCCATAATTATTTGCAGTTCACCTTCTACTAGGTTCCTAAAAAGGTTTCAGAGTACAATGATATTGTATCATATGAACTGCAAATATTGTATCATATTCCTCAATCATATGTACTTGAAACCACAGTAAAAGGTGAGACAATATCACCTTCTACTATGGTTTCAAGTACATATGATTGAGGAATGAAAGGACCATTTTCCAGAATACCAGGATAAAGTGGGTTGGTTGTTTTTATGAACAACATCAATTTTCTTTTTCAAAGATTGTAATGTTCTTTATCAAAGGTGGGTATTTTTATATTGCTTACTTTCTGTGCACTCATCTTGGATCTTTTCAGATTAGATATGTTAAACATGTTGCTCTGATACTAGTTGTTAGATAAGATAAGTATTGTAGAAGAGGAGGTTGAATGCAACTTGATTAATTACAACTAATTCTTGCTAACAACAAACAAGAATAACAATTAACAAGTTTTATGATGCAAACAATAAAAATAGACAAGAAAGACAGTGTTTTTAAACTTCAAAAATAATTTTATTATTTTTGTTTTGCTACAACTGATTGGAAATGAATTCCATATTCGATAGATACAATAAGAATGAATTTGCTAATATTTCTATACTTGAGAGAAAATCTAGCTCAGTTGCATAAGAGAAAGTACTTGTGAGATATATGTATTTATACTGAAACACATATCCCACTTACATGTGCACTTTTCTTTGTTCCTAGAACAAAGCTTGAAATGGAAACTGTGTTTTTTCCATTCAAATTTGTCTTCATTCTATTTGTAGATAAAACAGATATGAGATATGTAGAAACCTTTGACTCTTTGAGCACATTTTAACTTTTGTTTGTCTTCTCCCTAGTTGCTGTCAACTATCCCCGCCAAAGTTGCTGTTAGTAAAACTTGTTGTCTTCAAATCTTCATTCTCCGCCAAGTTTAATGTCAATGGAATAGTTGTTGTCGGTAATACCTGTTGTCTTCGAATCTTCATTCTTGGCCAAGTTTACTGTCAATGGAATAGTTGTTATTGTCAGTCCCAATTGTGTTGTCACTTGAATATGTTGTCATAAGCTTGAGTGTTGAATGTTACTATCGTGGATTTGAACCATGTTGTGCATGAACACTTTGTGAACTTCTACTCCATGGGTCAAGTTATTACATTTGTACAAGACAGTAACTATTAAACTTATTGTCACCTATTTGGTTTTGTTAAACATACTGTTTCAAGTGACTGTCTAAACATACTGTCAATATACATATGGCAGTACATTTTACTTAGTTTATTATAACTTAAAACTAAGTACATTAGTCAATTATACCACAATCCCTAACAACTTATAATCTAACATATAGACTCAAATCATACACGGTACTAGTATTAATATGTGACATGATACCAAATAAGAGAGGGGGGAAATAAATCTAATGTGAACAAATAAAAATAAAGTTGACCAAAGTTACAAGTCATCCAAGTTTATGCTAATAAAAAAAGATATAGAGTATAGGCAAATCAAATCGAGACATGTAGATGTGAACTGAGCAAACTTTAGATAATGGCAAGTTTTATAAGAGTGAGAATATCGATCGATCCAATATAAAGATACATAATATACTCATAGAGGGAGAGGAGATTAGCCAATCGATTTATATTATTGAGATTGATTCTTCATCATCATTGCGAACTCGCGTTTCATGCCAACGCGAATAACATTTCTTGAAATTGGGTGGATTTGAATTGTTGTTGGTCATTGATGAGAGAGATTAGTTTCAGATCTGGAAGAGGTTATAACTCAAATTATATTAGATATCTTAGTAATATATAAATTTGAACTTAAATAGCTATTTTGGATTTAAATTAAAAAGAAAATTCAAAATTATTGTGTTACTTGCACAACATACATTGTTTATGCCATATTTTGAGTTTCAAAAGTCAGAATTTGATGATTTTACAACCCACGCGAAACTTACAAAATTATCTTTAATTCCGAGGTGGTCCAACATCCAAAATCCAACTGGAGAAGCCTGTAATCTAGACAGAAAAGACAGTTACGAATTTTTATCGGAGAATTCTATTCCGTTTAGGAAATCTTTTTATAATTGATTTTAAACATTAAAATACTTTTTATATTAGATTTATATAGAGACATATCATATATCATACATTAATACTTATTATTATTATATTAGAGTAGAGATAATATTAGAGTTTTACATACAGAGAGATGGAGGAAAACCATGAATTTAAATTTTTCTTCTGAGAGGGAGGATTAAAGTTTTTTTTATCCAAATATTTTTTATAAAAATATTTAATATATTATATAAGATATTATTGTAACTTTATACGAAAAACCAATTACACTTATAGAAGAAATTATTATATTAAGAACTCAAAAACATTATTAATTCAATAGTTTAGATGAATTGAATAAATTAGATTTTAAAAAATAATTATTTGAATTCCCCACCTAAGAGCTTAACCTTATCATAAAATATTAAATACACATTCTATTTTGTTAATATATTATATATAATACTATATCAAAAATACATTATCACAAATTTTGAATCATATTATTTGATAAATAAATTAAATTAAAATTAAAATAATATAAATTAATTAATAATAATACATTCTTTAAATTTAATCAATTTGTATATGAGAAAATTATATTGAATTAATTTTTAATAACTGAGTACTACTATTAACTATTTTTATAATTAAAAATCATTTATATTTCTAAAATAATTTTATTACACATGTTGAATAGTTATAACACACATTAAGTATTAATATGGAGTATTACGTTTGGTTAAATAAAGAACCTGTCATATATTAGTATGAAAAAGCGGGATGTAAAAATTATTATGACAGTAATTGTTATATATCATTTGAATTTTAATATTAACTTAAAATTTAAATCTTATTAGCAATACAATAACATCTATTATTTATTGATACAAGGTTTAATATATTAAAAAATTATATTCATAGTATTTCTAATCACAAAATGTTACATATTTATATATTAATAATATAAATTTATATGTTGTGCGATATGCATATTTATTCTTAATATTTTATAATTTTCTTATATATATTTAATTTGGTTGATATAAAAATATATAAGTTAAATAAGTTAAAAAAAACTAATATAATTATAATATATTAAGACTTTTAAAATTATAAAAACATTAGTAATTTTAAAATAAATAATTTAATTAATAAAACAAAATATATGTGCATCGGTTAAAATCTATATTATATCATTTGTATTACTATATTATTTTATAGGTAAAAGTTTTATGGAGGTTCTTAAATAGAGTACTAATTTGAGAACATATATGTCTTGCATAATATTCTGTTTATAATATATTGTAGAATAGAGTTTAATGCAAACCATATATGTTCTCCAATTAGTACTTCATTTAAGGTTTTTCACATAACAAAACCTCTATTTTATATATGATTGTTTATACATATATTGTGTTTTATTCTATGGAGAACCTTAAAGTACTAATTGGAGAACATATATGTCATGCATTAGATTCTGTAATATATTATGAGGAGGATATAATGCAGGAATGTTCTCCAATTAGTACTCTATTTAAGGTTCTACATAGAACTTTTGTCTACATATATTTACTATTATATATAAAATCATATATGTTTCTGATTGTATTTTAAAATTTATATTCCACTTTCTAATTTTTCATATTTGTAATTTAACTTTTAAAAATTATCTAACTTTTATTTTTTTTACATAAAATTTGTAATTATTATTGTAACTTTCAATTTTTCAATTTATTAGAACTTCTATATTGACTTTGTTAGACCGTAAAAACTGTATCAACTGTACCGGATCACACCATGTTTATGTGACGCGGTTTTTGAGTTATGCAGTGTTGTTGCGGTTTGGAAATTTAGTCAAACCGTATGTACAGGTTGATCCATGGTTTTAGAGAAAAACTGCACCACTTGCACCGCGAACATCTTAAGAAAAACAGATTATTGATATAAAATTAAGTTGCATTGTTAATATAATTAAAATTTATTTACCATGAACAGAAAACAGTATAGAAAGTACATGCATGCCACCGGTGTTGATGAGCATGGGGACTTGATAACCAAATTGGTTTGTTCCAATGTTTGAATTATTTTGTGAAATTTATATTTAATTTAATGTGATAATTTATTTTATTATTAAATTATTTTTATATTTTTATATATAATGTTGTTTATGTATTATTATTATATATTAATTACTTTTTTGATTTTAATATTTATAAAATTTAATTAATAAGTTATAATTTTAAATAAATTAAAGAATTTGAATGATGATGAAATTGAGTTTAATGATGATGAAATTAGACAGTTAGGATCTTTTTTATGATCACCTGGAATAATCAAGATGAAAAAAAGTTATCTTATTTGGTTATAATAATATAGTATAGATAATACATGTAACAGTATTTTTAAGGTTGTTTATCATTATCATAATTGTCATTTATTTTGGAGTGTATTTCATGTTATTTGTAAGAGGTGTAAATTGATACCTTATAAGTAGTCACAAGTAGTCACTTCATTCCATTAATAGTATTAGTTTTTTGGGATGTATTTTAAAATAAATATGTGCGAGCTTTTGTAAAGCATAATCTATATACTCTTAAAGTGTAATGTGGAATTTACCCAGTGGGTAAAAAAATTTACCCATGATCCTAATTTGTACTATATTTGCATGTTACTTGAGGAGATTCATGGACTATCCACTACTTGACCCATTTTAAAATATCTTCCCATATTTTTTACATTTAATAACATAATAAATTTGAATTTTAAATTAGGATCATGAATGGAGATTATTTCTCAACAAAATCCTCCTTAATTTTCTCAATCTTTTCCTTTTTTCTTTTCTATCAGCAATCGTTACTTTCATCCTTTTTTCATAGCCAATATGCAAACCTAAACAGTTATCTAAAATCCGGATCGATGTGTGTAATCTTTAAGCAAAAACTCCATTACCCTGCTTTATAGATTCGTCTTATGGATTCTTCAGCAAATTCTTCTTCAGGTACTTAATTCCATCCTTCGTATTATGCTAAGTTATACTGATAATTTCAGTTATATTATGCTTTTCGTCTTTGTAATGTAACAGGTACAAAACGTCGTGTGCGTGGTCAAAATGTTGAAACAATCATGAGGAGCCCTAATAATGATGAAAATCCAGGTAATTCTGATTTTGAAAGTGATGACTAAAATCTGGACGGCATGTTTAACGTCCATGTTTTCCTTTGAATCTAGGTACAAAACGTAGAGTTTGTGGAAAAAATGTTGATAACATATTGTCAAGTATAGATACTAATCATACATTAAAACATGTCTCTGAAATGAGAGGTCGTGTTTTCCTTCAAATCCAGGTGCAAAACGTCGTTTGCGTGGACGTAATGTGGACAATTTGATCAAGATCGACGTAGTGAATTGTAGTTCTTCTCAGACAAAGCAAGTCAATGTCACACTGTTAACTAATGACAATGATAAAGAAAATAACACACCAAATCTGCCACCTGTTAATCCATCTTTCAAACGATTGCCACAAATTGACTTTGAATGTCATTCTTCTCTTGCATCGGACAGTAAAGGTACTAATCCCATAGTATATAATGGTATTGTGCTGAATTTGTCATCTATGTGAATTTTGACATCCTTGCATATCTGATTATCTTAAATTTGAAATTATGCAGATAACAAAGGTCCATCTTGCACCAGAATTTTAAACGTGAAGAATACAGAACAGTTGCATAGAAATCCTCTATCGACGATTGACCAGAATTTGTCAAATAAATTCTCATCTTCATCATCAGGTTCATTTGTCATTTGTTTTATTTCATTCTGCAACTTTCTACAATGAGACATTGTGTTTACCTATGCAGCTGTAGTCAATAAAGTTAGGGTTCGTGGAAAAAATGTAGACAAAGTAGATAAAAGAGTATTTCGTAGCACGTTACCGAGTGACCAAAAACAACTTGAAACTTCTCCATCAATACCCGACCTAAAATCGGCTGCTAATCATCCTACATCACAAACATCAGGTCCATACTCTGAATTTTGAGTAGTTTGCATTTCCTACATTGCTCTATTTAGAAAACATATTTTTACAGGTGTCCGTTTTGGTAGTCAGTCTACATCTATCCATAAAACTCCGTTTCAACATAGAGTACCAACCATTCCTCTATCAGGTTATTTCCCAAATTTTTAAGGTTATTTACAGGACATCATTAGTTATCTTTGTTCTAATCAGTACGCTTAGCTTCAAATATAACTTATATATAATCTTGCTTTTACCCAACTCTCATGCAGAAATTTCCCAGAAGGATACCACAACTCAAAAGACATATGGAACTGGCAAAAGTACTCTTACATTCTCCATGCCTGCATCAAGTGTAGACGGAGTGAACAAACAACGACCAATAAAGAAAAAATTTCATGAATCTAATCAAGATAACCAGCATCAATCAAAAAAAAATTGTGCAAAACTTTCGCCACTTCCTGTCTCATTCGATAGAGCAAAGGTCAATAGTACTTTTAAGGTTGGCGAGAGTTCAAGAAACAAAAACTTATTGAACGAGTTTAACAATGTTGAGGACAATTTTAGCAGCGATAGTGATACAACATGCAGAAGTAATGTGCATTAAATATTTTGTAAAAGGAATTCCATATTGCTTTTTGAACTTATATACTAATTAACTTTTATTATTTTAAAGCAGGTGATCTTGAAGAACTCGAGAATGAACAGTTTCAAAATGAACAAGATATGTGGCATGGATACTTGGACCTTGGACCTCCAGATAAAACATGTACAAAGTGTGGAGCTGTCATGTGGAATCAAGAAAGGAACAATAAATGTTCAACCAATAAAACTCCAACTTTTTCCCTTTGTTGTAGAAATGGGCAGGTAATTCTTGAAAAGGAAAAACAACCTCCTGAACCTCTAGCCACTCTCCTGTCCGGTGGGGTTCATTTTAGACATTTTAAGCAAAATATTAGAATGTACAACTGTATGTTTTCAATGACTTCTACCGGAGGGAAGATTGACCACAAAATCAACAAAGGTCGTGCTCCCTACTGTTTCAAAGTTCGAGGCGTGAATTACCACATGATAGGAAGCTTCCTACCACCTGATGATGAAACTCCAAAATTTTGTCAACTATACATCTATGATACGGAAGATGAAATCAATAATAGAATCAATGCAGTTAATGGTGGCAGCGATTCTGTAGATCCAGAAATTGTAGAGTCGTTGTTACAAATGTTGGATCAGCATAGGTTGGTTCATGGTTTTCGATTGGCTCGGGAAAGGATAAGGGAAAATGCAGTAGATGAATTTAGATTGGTTCTTATATCTTCGAGTTCAGCAAGTGGTCGACCAAACCACATTGGTCCATCAAATGAGGTTGCAGGTTTGATTGTTACAGATGATTATGCGAAAGGTTTTAGAGATACTGTTATCGAGTCAAGAGTCGATGGATTACAGAGGATTTATGAAACAGATCCACGTTTTATGCAGCTCCAGTATCCAATACTATTTCCACACGGAAATATTGGCTTCCATCTTGAAATGCCTTTAAGTAAACCTGAAAAGCGACCTTGCAGAAATTCAGATACTACAGAAACTGGCGATGTTGATGAAAGAGGACCTCGAGTAAACATGACCATGAAAGAGTACTATAATTATAAATTAATGATACGTCCAACAGAAGGTATATGACTTTTCTCAAAACTTGCAATTTTATAGGTCATTTGCGGCTAGGATAATATACATTAAGTTTATTGTGATGTTTGATTAGTTCTATATTGGCAGGTTTAACTCCGCATCTTGGTGGACGTTTATGGCAGCAATACGTTGTGGATGCATTCACCGCAATTGAGCAATATAGGTTGGACTGGATTAGAGATCATCAAACTACTATACGTTCTGATCTATACCATAATATCAGGGATGCAGTACAAAAGGGAGACAGTAATCCATCAACTATTGGTAAAGCAATAATTTTACCAGCCTCATTCACAGGATGTGTAAAGCATAATGTAACGTAGTATGTAATAGTGATAACGATAACTCAACTAAGAAACAAAGACAGATAAATAATACTAACATGCAGCACAGAAATTCAGAAGGACATAATCAAGAAGATAATACATTCATCATTGCTGAGCTTTCAAGACAGAAGAATTACTGAACGTCAGTGAGAGAAGTTCATTAATATGTTCAAGCCTCAGTGACAAATAAGAGTTCAGAAGACTTCATTCTAAAGACAGAGCAGTGATCCATGTATAATTGTCAAAGGGTTTCAGTGATCAGAAGCAATGCAAAAGTCCAGGGTTAGTCAGCTGAAACAGAACAGAGATTAAGGGAATTCATTCGGTGTTAGTCGTTTGTGAACCAGACCAGTGCACTAAGCGTCAGCACAACAAGAAAAGAATTATCTTAATTAATCAAGAGAAAATCAGTTGATCAAGCCAAGCCAGAAGAGTAAAATCCAAGTGGTAATTAATTCAAGAATTCAAGATAAATATGCTAAGGAAGGAATTACTACAATTGGTGGTTTTATTCTTGAAGCTGTGAAGAGGTGCAGTCTACATTTCAAGGTGCAACAATTTTGTCAAGAGAAGGCACACGAAATGGTGTCTAAGTCATGAGTGGCGCCTATACAGGGTAACCACTGTATAGGCGCAACTCAAAGTCTAACAGGTACAAGCAAGGCTCACTTATTCTAAGGGATGAGTGGCGCCTGTACAGGGAACACACTGTACAGGCGCAACTCACAAACAAGGCGCAACATGCTGTGAAATCTCTAAGGCATGAGTGGCGCCTATACAGGGTAACCACTGTATAGGCGCAACTCACACAAAAGGCGCCACTCAAGAATACAAATTCAACAAGCTTCAAGTGGCGCCACTACACCACTTCCACTGTGAAGGCGCCACTCAGGACTTAGCATTGTGGGAAAATTTCCAAGAAGTCTACAAATAAATATGGGTTCAAATCAATTGTTTTAACAGGTTATCATTTTCAAGCATTCAACACACACAGCCGGGAAGCTCCATTAAAGCTAGACATTTATTTCTCCCAACTGTATTTGTTGTAATATTGTTTTGAACCCACTGCAGCTAATCATTTGATTAGATTTGTAGCACCACAGGGATTTAATAATAACTTGTTATTTCCCAGCTTTGTGTTTTATTCACTGCCATTTTCATATCTTCTAAAACACAAACAATTCCGCAAGTAAACTCGAAATATCTACAACATCATATTCAACCCCCCTTCTATGATGATTTTGGACCTAACAATTGGTATCAGAGCTTGTTGATTGACTTTACAAATCAAGATCCAAAAATAGTTTTTCTAAAAAGTGCATGTTTAGATCTAGAAAAATTTATCTTGAATTTTCTTTTATTTTTAAAAGAAAATTCAATTTCGAATTTTTCATTGATTTTAAATTCACTAAATTTTAAAAAGCTATCAATCATCAAGAATTCGAATTAAAATTAAATTCTCAATATTTAATTTTTTATTTGAATTGATTTTAATTTTTGAGAAATTAATTATTTCTTAAGATTTAAAATTCTTAACAACCATGAGTACCCAAAAATTAAGCAGTATCAAAATTCCCACCTTCGACAAAAATGAATACATTTTGTGGAAAAAGAAGATGACCATTTTCATCAAGACTAGTAATTCTCAATATCTTGGGATTCTTGAAAATGGCCCCTATGTTCCTCAAAAGCTTACACCAGAGACAGTTTCAGAAGATGGCGTTCGGATTCCTCAAGGGTTTACCCCAAAGGAACCATCAGAATTTACTGACACTGACAAAGAGAAAGTAGCATGGGACAATCATCTACAATGCATCTTGATGGATTCTTTGGACACAACTATGCTAAATCAGGTGATAAATTGCACCAGTGCCAAACAGATGTGGGACACGATTGATCTGTTGATGGAGGGTACAGCTGAAGTGAAGGAAAACAGGCTAGACATTCTTACCTCCCAATATGAAGCATTCAAGTCATTACCTGGAGAAAGTATCACTCAGGTTTTCGAGAGATACAACAAATTGCTAAATGACTTGTCTCTACATGGGAAGACCTACACACGTAGGGAGATCAACAGAAAGTTTATGTTGACACTGCCAGCACACCTAGAGCACAAAATCTCTGCCATCAGAGAGAGAAGTGATATAAATGAAATGTCCATTGAAATGCTATACGGAAAGCTCAAGACTCATGAGATGGAGCAAGAGCAGTGACAAATCATTTATGGCTCAGGTACAGTGGACAATAAGAATTCTGCACTGTTGAAGACGACAGCTCTAGTAGCCAAGGACATTGCTGTGAAAGAGACCAACAAAGAAGCACCTGCAGTCGAGAAAGAAGAAATCTTAGAAGCTGAATTCACAGAGAATTCTCAACCGGGTGATGAAGACGACTTCTATTCAATAGAAGAACTTGAACAACTGGAAAACAAGACTATGGCCTACATGGCAGGAAAGTTCAAGAACCTCAGATTCAGAAGGAACCCAAAGTTCAAATTTAAGAGTAATTCAAGTTACAGTGGTTCCAGGGACAAAAGCAGTAATCGAGGTGGATCGTCTTCAGGGTCTCACAGCAGAGGAGGCTATAAGACAGGGATGGTAGATAGAAGCAAGTTTAAATGCTACAATTGTGGAGAACCCGGTCATTTTGCAACAGAATGCCGGAAACCAAAACAAGGGAAAGAAAGGAAGGAGTCCTACGATGAACTAAAGCAGAAATATGATGCGCTGGTGAAGAAGCATCAAGGAAGAGCTTATATAGCTGAAGGCAAGAGCTGGGATGATTCTGACATCGATGAAGAAGAGGTCTATGGAAATCTTGCACTAATGGCAGACTCTTCAGAGGAATCACCTCAATCATCTAAGGTATCATTTCTTTCCTCCGTTGATATGTCTAATTCTGAGTATAAGAAAACTGTGGAAGATCTGAGCATAGAAATGTTTAACATACATACAAGCATGCTAGCATCTGTAGAAGAAAATGCTAAACTAGTTCTTAAGAATAAACTGTTAGAAACTAAAAACGAAAAACTAGAGCTTGCATGTGTTAATGTAGAAGATTTGAAACAGAAAATAGAATATCTTCAGAATAGAGATAGGTGCAACCAGGAAGTAGAAGCAGCTCTTAGAAGTAAAATTTCTGATCTAGAGTTAAAACTTCAAGCTTATAAGAAATCTGCGAATCTTGTAAAAGAGGCTATAGACAAACAAGTCATAGGTCAGAAAACAGGAATAGGTTTTGACTATGATAAGAAAGCTGGAAAAATGCATGTAGAATCTATTGCTGAGGAAAGTCCTATGAAGCAAGACATTCCACATGTATTGAAGAATGTAGCTAAGCCCCTTTATAAGAAATTTATCTTAGAACCCCTTAATGAAGATGATCTCTTAATGAAAGAAGAACTCCTTGCAGAGGAGAAAAAGGAAAAGGTTGTAGATAAGAAGAACATGCCTAAGAAAACTGTTAAAATTGAACAACCTAAGAAACAGGTTAAAATTGAAATAGGCAATAAAAATGAAAACAAGGAAGCTAACAGAAATGGTAAGGTAGGTGCTAACAATGCTAGAAAAGTTTGTAATAATTGCAAGTCTACTGGTCATCTTACGCATGCATGCAATAAGATAAAAGTAGTTAAAACAGGAACTTCTAGTATGCCTGCCATGCCTGCCATGTCTATTCCTCATCAACCATGCGGTAAAGTAGGATGCATGCCATGTGCTTTCAATATCATGTCTGCATACATTAACTTAATGAATTCTTCATCAAGTACTTGCATGAATACAGATGTGAACATGACTAGAAAGCATGTTAGGGCAAAGACTGCCAGTCCTCCTAAAGTTAGGAAGGAAACCCCTGTCCCTAAGCCTAAAGACATCTCTGTCAAGGCTAAACCAAAGGGCAAGGGTTCAGTCGATGAGAAAGACAAGGACCAGAAAATTTCTATAGCTAAATCTTTTTACTTATCTAAGCCTCTTGGACCCAATCAAATTTGGGTGCCAAAGAAAAAGTAATCAATCTGTGGATGCAGGGTACAGCAAAGAACAAGCGTGTCATGTGGATACTTGACAGCGGATGTTCTAGGCACATGACTGGAGACAAAGCCCTGCTAACAGATGTGGTTGAGAAAGCTGGCCCGATAGTGACCTTTGGAGATAACAGTAAGGGATTCACAAAGGGATATGGCAATCTGGAAATCGGGAATGTTATCATTGAGAACATCTCTCTTGTGGACGGATTAAAGCACAACCTTCTGAGTATCAGTCAGTTCACTGACAAGGGATACAAAGTAACTTTTGAGAAGGAAAGATGTGCTATCCAAAGCAGGAAGGATTCGAAGCTTGCTCTTCAGGGAGTGAGAAAGGGGAACCTCTTCATAGCTGATTTGTTCTCTGCAAGCAAAGGTGAAGTTCAATGTTTTTATAGCAAAGCTTCAACAGAGGACAGTTGGTTGTGGCACAAGAAACTCTCTCACCTCAACTTTAAAACTATGAACTCTTTAGTAAAGAGGGAATTGGTTAGAGGTCTGCCCGAGATGGAATTCTGTCAAGAAGGGCTATGCGAAGCATGTGAAAAAGGGAAGTCAAAGAAAGCATCTCATCGAAGCAAAGACTCATCTGACATTACTGAACCACTGCAACTACTGCATATGGATTTATTTGGTCCAGTCAACGTCATGTCAATGTCAAGGAAGAGATATGCACTTGTAATTATTGATGACTACTCCAAGTACACGTGGGTGTTGTTTCTAGCCGCAAAGGATGAAGCCCCTCAAACAATCATCAATCACTTAAAGAAACTTGAGTTGGAAGCTGGTCTGCCTGTCAGGAAAATAAGGTCTGACAATGGAACAGAATTTAGAAATGCAATCCTGAATGAATTCTGTGTGGAAAAAGGAATAACAAGACAATTCTCAGCGCCCAGAACTCCACAACAAAATGGAGTGGTAGAGAGGAAGAACAGGACTTTGGTTGAAGCAGCAAGAACAATGCTGAATGAAGCAAAGTTGCCTCTATACCTTTGGGCTGAAGCAGTCAACACAGCTTGCTACACTCAAAATCGTACCCTGATCAATAAAGAACATGACAAGACTTCTTATGAGTTAATGGCCAACAAGAAACCAACACTGAAATACTTTCATGTGTTTGGAGCAAAGTGCTTCGTATTGAAAGATGATGAGCATCTGGGAAAGTTCGAATCCAAGGCTCTTGAAGGCATATTTCTTGGCTACTCAATGGAATCTAAGGCGTACAGGGTTTATGTGATTGATCACAAAAAGGTCATTGAAAGCATGAATGTAACTTTCGATGATCTAAAGCTCCCAAGTCTACAAAGAACAGACGACACTGAAACTCTGCAGTTTGAAAATTTGAACTCAGATGGAGGTGAAGTAGAACCTGAAGCTGCAACAGAGATTCAAGTTCCAAATGAGAATATCAACAATGATGATTCTGTCCCTAGTAGTGGAAACAGTGGAAGATTCACAGAAACTACTAGTAGTGGCAGAGAATCTCATTCTCATCCAAGAAGCAGCTCAGGGGGAGCAACTGAAGGATCAACAAACAGGACCCAGCACAATAATGAAAATCAGGCTGAATCATCTAGGGCAAATCTGCCTAGACATAGGGTGTGGAGTAGAGATCACCCCTTTGAATTGATTCTTGGAGATCCAGATGCTGGAGTTCAAACAAGACGTGCTTCCCAAAATGAATGTTTATTCTCTGGTTTTCTCTCTGAAATAGAACCAAAGAAAGTGGAAGAAGCACTAGAAGATCCAGATTGGGTTCTTGCCATGCAAGAAGAACTCAATCAATTTGAGAGACAAAAAGTGTGGAAGCTGGTACCCAGGCCAAAGAACAAGTCTATTATTGGCACAAAGTGGGTATTCAGAAATAAGCTGGATGAAGATGGCATTGTTACGAGGAACAAAGCCAGGCTGGTTGCTAAAGGTTATTCCCAGGAGGAAGGAATAGATTATGATGAAACATATGCACCAGTGGCAAGGCTTGAGGCAATCAGGATGTTCTTAGCATTTGCAGCACATTCCAACTTTAAGGTAATATCAAATGGATGTGAAGAGTGCATTCCTGAATGGAGAGCTGGAAGAAGAAGTATATGTGGAACAACCCCCAGGGTTTGAAGATCCAGAATTTGCAGATTTTGTGTACTTCCTCTTCAAAGCACTCTATGGCCTGAAGCAAGCCCCTCGAACATGGTATGACACACTATCTATATTTTTACTTGAAAATGGTTTTACTAGAGGTGTCATAGATAAGACTCTATTCCATAAAATGCATAAAAATGATATGATATTAGTGCAAGTCTATGTAGATGATATTATATTTGGTTCTACTCACGATCAGTTGTGTAGTAGATTTGCTAAGCTAATGCAGAGTAGGTATGAAATGAGCATGATGGGAGAGCTGAACTATTTTCTTGGACTCCAAGTAAGTCAAAGGAAAGATGGAATCTTCATTTGCCAGACCAAGTACATCAAAGAATTATTGAAGAAATATGGTCTTGAAGATGCATCTTCAGCTAAAACTCCAATGGCAACTGCCACTAAGCTTGATAAAGATGAGCCTGGTAAGAAGGTAGACATCACAAGCTACAGAGGTATGATCGGCTCATTACTTTATCTTACTGCAAGTAGGCCAGATATAATGTTCTCTACATGCTTGTGTGCTAGGTTCCAATCAGATCCTAAAGAATCACATCTTATAGCTGTTAAACGGATTTTTAGGTATCTTAAGGGAAGTCTGAATCTTGGAATTTGGTACCCTAAAGATACAGGTTTTGACCTTGTTGGCTATACAGATTCTGATTATGCAGGGTGTAGGATTGATAGAAAGAGTACATCAGGGAGTTGTCAATTCCTTGGTAGAAGGTTGGTATCCTGGTATAGCAAGAAGCAGCACTCAGTTGCAATGTCGACAGCTGAAGCTGAGTATGTTGCTGCTGGGAGTTGCTGTGCACAAATTCTGTGGATAAGGAACCAACTTCAGGACTATGGACTGTTGCTGAGCAAAATTCCAATATTCTGCGACAACACAAGTGCCATAGCCATCACAAACAATCCTGTACAACATTCAAGGACAAAGCACATTGATATCAGGTATCATTTCATTCGAGAGCATGTCATGAATGGTACTGTAGAGTTACATTTTGTACCTACAGAGCAGCAAATTGCAGACATCTTTACTAAACCACTAGATGAAATCACTTTCACTAGACTGGTTTGTGAACTTGGGATGTTAAATTCTACTGACTAACAAGTTGGTAATCAAAAACTGCAATTTGAAGCTGATAAATTCACTGGTTGATTAATTTCAATATTTTTAGGACTTGTGAATTTATCTACCAAAAATCATTTTCCAGCTGTTAAGATTCAATTTTAGATAAATACCTTGTGCATGCCTGCTTAATTTATTAATCTGGTATTTATTTAATTTTGATCTTAAAAATATTTAAGTGCTTGTATTTAATTGATAAATTCTTGGCACTTATTTATTTAAATATCATTTGAAATTATTTTAAATAAAAAGAATGAATATTCATATTTATTCTCTTATTTAAAATAAAAGTAAAATAATAAGAAGCATAATTTATTTATAATAATAATTTTAACAATTAATGTTATTATTGTTATTTATGAATATTTTGTGAAAATAATATTTGTGAGTAATTAATTATTAATTGATTAATTATTCGTATTATTCATGAATATTGTTGGTTATTAGTAACAAAATTTAGTATCACTTGAAAATTTGTCTAAGTACTGAGTGGCGCCTATACAGCATACTCACTGTATAAGCGCAACTCATTCTCTTGTACTTAGAACTTTTCATGAAAAATCTCAAGTGGCGCCAATAAACCTGAGTGGCGCCAATACAGTGCACACACTGTATAGGCGCAACTCAAGTGTTGTGAGTAAAAATTGGCCAAGTTAGATTTCATTTCTAAGTGGCGCCAATACAGTGTAACCACTGTACAGGCGCCACTCACCTTTACTTGGCTAATATTTTCATTCTGTGGCACAGTAGGTTGAGTGGCGCCTACACAGTATAACCACTGTAGGAGCGCCACTCAGCACTTAACATTTTTTTTTATTTCTTTGCTGTGCCTATAAATAACTGAGTAGTGTTTTCTTTGTTGTCGTTTTGTTACATACACGGTTACACACAGCATCAGCGCAACACAAACACTAGTTCAGATCTACTTTTTAATCGAACATTACTTGACCATTTCATGCCCGATTTTTAAACTAAAATCAGTTTTGTGATCACCTTGAACACATCTGTCTTTTGCAATCGGTTTCACTTGATTTGATTAAGGTTTTAAAATTCACATTTTTGGCAAAATTCAAACTGTTTGGTCACTATTCTATAGTGTTCAATCGATTAAAATTTTATTGATCTTAAAAGTGTGCTAAAAATTACTAGGAGTTTATTAGTTGTTAATTTTAAGAAAATTCAAGTAATTTTTGAAGTTAGGGTTTTAGTTCAAAATTTTACTAAAATTATTTGATTTTAATTAGTACTTTTAATTATTAAAAATTACTTTTCATTTTTGATTAAATGGGGAGTCATTTTGAGATTAAAAAGACTAATTATTTATCTATTTTAGCAAATGATTGGACTGAAGCAGGGGAGTTGGGTAACTGGGCTAGGTTCTTAAATGAAAATTCATTAGTCCGATACGCACTAACAACTTCTGTTCCATTGAATAAAAATTTATTAAGACAGGTCTACAGGTCTGCTCAAGACACGTCTACAGATGGGATCCTGAGCTTCTCTTTCAAAATTCAGAAGCAGAGAGTGCAGATAACAGAGAATGATATTAATAGAGCACTGCATCTGCCCACTGAAAACTTTGAGGAGGATCCAGCTCAGGAAGATTTAGACAACTTCTTCATGTTCATCCACTGCACCAGAGAAAACTCTAATCTTCCAAGGAAGATCTACAAGAATCACCTGCCAAAAGAATGGAATCTGTTTTTCAACATCCTATCTCATGGCTTTGCACCAAAGATGGGTGGATTCCATGGCATCACTCAATTCAACAAGGTGATAGGATATGCAGTGGCAACAGGCACCAGAATTAACTTCGGCAAGTTGATCATTGCTGAGATCTTGAAGAATCAGGCCAAAATGGAGAACTTCTGCCTGTATCCAAGATTCTTGCAGCTAGTGTTGAATGAAGTTCTTGAAGCTGATCAACTTAGGATGTTTCAGAACAGTCAAATGGATGAATCACCCTCTCTACAGCTAAGGGCATTGGTGTTGCTCAATACTGAGACTGATTATCCCAACAGGTATGCTCCTGCACCTATGACTGAGCCCATCAGGGATTTTATTGCTCTTCTTAGACAGGAAAGTGAAGAAGATCAAGAAGAAGAAGCAGCAATCTCTGACGATGAAAGAGAAGCTGAAACTTCAAGTGGTTCTGGAAGCTCAGCAGCAATGGAAGAAGAAGAAGAATCAGGCTCTGATAATGAAAATGAAGATATGGAAGAAGCTGATTCTGAAAATGAGCAAGAACCTGTTCCTGAAGAAGAACAAAGGAATTCCCCTAAAAATCCAACAGAGGAGATAGTGGTTGAGCCAGAAGTAGAAGAAGAACCTCAAGCTACAGATGTATACATCCCTAGCATGTCTGATGAAGGTATGGATGAAGGTTCACTTCTTTACTTTGACCTCTCTGCTTTTCTTTCAGATGAACATGTCACAATATCTCCATCTGTGCCTCAAACGGCAATGCACACACTAGAGCCCTCAGTGGCCATTGAAGCTGGCAATGAACTTGGCAACCCACCAGTTCTAACCAATGCCAGAGAACAACAAACAGATCCTTCATCACCTCCAACCAGAAAAAGAACCCATGAAATAGATGATAGGACCGTTTCTCAACCGGATCAGGACATTTTTCAAATATCCCCTACAGCTCTGCCTTCTCAAAAACGTCGTAAAATGGATTTTAAGCCAAAGGCATCTGTGAGCCAGGAACCTGATTCTCCAATCTCTGAACACCTTCTTTTTCTTCGTAACCTCAATTCTGAAATTGATAAAATCTTGAAAGGTCCGGAAAGAGAAACAGAGGTTGTAACATCCGCTACTTCAGTAGCTTGTACTGTTTTGGTTGATCCAATTCAGACTCTGTCTTCACAGACAGTAGGGGGCATCACTGACTCTCACGAGCCATTCATTACATTGTCAAATGTGGTGACCCCCCTGGACTTAACATCTCCAGATCCTATTAAGGATGTTTTCCCTCCCCAAGTGGGTGAAGTGGAAAGGCAACTCTCTCATAGAAGGGAAGAGGTCTCCATTCAAGGAGAAGCTGTATCAACAGCACCACCACTTCAAGTGGAAATGCCTTCACAGGCTTCGCGGGGCATCACAGGCTCTTACTTGTCACATATTACATTGCCTGAGGTGGTGACCCCCCTGGAAATTCCAAGTCCAGCTCCTTCAACGGAGGTCCTCCCCACCTCTACAGGTCAGGTGGAGGGACAACACACCCATAGAAGGGATGTGGACTCTATTAATAGAGTATCTGCTACTTCGGTAGTAGAACCTGTTCAGGGTGTCTCTGGACAGGTAATGCCTTCAATGGCTTCAGCTGGCATCACTGATTCTTTTATATTGCCAATCATTATAGAATCAATAGTGGTGACCACACTGGGTCTAAACTCCCCAGTTCCTGAAAAAGGAGTTCTCCACACCCACAGTGGTCAGGCGGAGAGGCAACCTACCCATAGAAGGGATAGGGATTTTCTTGCAGGTATTGAAGATATGGATGCTATAATGAGTGAAACATTTAACCTAAGTGATCTTCAATTCCCTGACCCCGATCAGCCAAGTGTGAGTGTTGAGGGTCGTGCTCAAACAGTTCCAGTGAGGAGTGAGACACCCACTGACCAAATATTCACCCCACACAATACACACACTGCACATAGCCAAAGGATTCTAAATCTGGAGGCCCAGGTTACTGAAATTCATCATTCTTTAAGCAAAATCTTGGAAGTGCAAGAGCAGCAGCGATCTGAAATGAAAGAACTCAAAGATCTAGCTCAACAGCTGTTGGCTCAGAAGGCTCCTGTCTCTACTCAATCAACTCCAACAGCTCAGATGACTCCGATCAGAAGGGAGGATAACCCAACTGAGGGGGAGAGATTAGCACAAGAAAAAGATGTTGGAGCTGCAATGATAATGGAATATACAGCTCAGGGGGAGATGGATTTCTTCTATAGGCCTGGAGCGAGGCAACTTGAAGAAGGAGAAATCTTTGAACCCTATGTGCCAATGGATATTCCTACTGAAGCTGAGATAGAGAAGACTGTACAGGCTGAAGGGATAGACGTCGAAGAGGAGTTTGCTGAAGAATATGCCTTCGATAATGACTGTCTTCTAGTTGGTGTGGATGAAGTCATTACGAGAGGTGTATCCGAAGCTCAGGACTTAGTAAAGAGAAAATGGAAGAGAGTGCAGCAAGCAATTGAAAGGAGGAACAGAGTGAAGGACATAGAAGCAAAAGTAGGTCCTGATTGGGATGAAGCAAGGAACTTGCTCAAGAAGAAGGAGCTATCCCTTTCTAATAAGAAAGACAGAGAAGTCCTTGATCTCTTCAGAACCATGAAGGACAAATTTGAAGATGTTCATGAATTCTACTCCATGCTGTCCGAGGAAATTTCAAGTGTGTCAGTCAGTGCACTTAAAAATGGCTGGAAGATGCACATAAATACAACATCACTGGGGTCGAGGGTTCTGTCGACAAAGAGCTTTGAAAAGATGAATATAGTGGAGCTGTATGTGCTGAAGAGGAAAGTCATCTTTGGAGGGCACAAAACAAATGAGATACTGAGAGACATGATTGAAAAGAAGATAATGGAGATCGGTGTTGAAGCATTTGAAAAGCCTCCAGTTGTCAAGTACTACAAAGCAACAACTCTTCACAACTTAACTTTGTCAGACGAGTGTTTGGACTCAAGCCATCTCTTGTTCATGCAGTATGTAGAGGGAAAACTCAGGAGTAAGAAGAACAGAACTGCAGAAGACCTTAATGCTGCTGAGTTGATCTATGCATTCAGGCTTAACAGAGCAATTCAAACTTCAGGAAGATATCTTTTGGAGACGTCCAGATACTACCAAGATCCAGTGTTTGTTAGAAAAGATGACGGCACAGAAGTACTCGAATCCATCCCAGATTCTGAACCTTGCACTCACACTGATTCAAATGGAATAAAATTCTTACTACTCAAGAAGGATGGTGTGATCAGAAGGAAAGAATTATCAAAGCTCAAAAGAAACAACTCTGAGGTTATTCGAAAAGTCTTCTCAAGGGTAAAAAGATCCACTGTCAAATCAGACAAGAAGGCTTTGAGGATGATTGAAGATACACTAAGGGAGAAACTGGCAGAAGAGTCAATGCACGACACTGACAGAGTAAAAGGTTTTCCGAAAAGGATAACAGTGTTCGTGTTTACAAAGAGACAATCTTTGGCCTTCGAGTCAATCTCCAAAATGAATTCAACGGCATTTCTGACTGAGATTTTAAAGAAGCTAGAAGATCCACCTCCAGTTAACACTCTTGAAGTAGAAGCAAGAGATTTGGTGAAGGCAAGGTTAGAGCAAAAAGAAGAAGAGCTGAGGAAGCATTATTCCGAAACAAGGTCAAAGCAAAAGCAAGACACAGTACAAAGAAGCAGAAGACCATAGAATTATTTGTTCAGTCTAGAGGAACAAACTTCTTTTGTACACAAAGAAATCTGGAAATGTAATATCTAATCCAGAATGTAATTAATATTATTTACTGTCTTTCTGCGCTTTACTTTTTCTTGTAAGTATCAGTTGAGTTATCCTCTCACAGGATTTGCTTGTCGATCTCTCTCAATCAAATAGGGGGAGATTGTAAAGCATAATGTAACGTAGTATGTAATAGTGATAACGATAACTCAACTAAGAAACAAAGACAGATAAATAATACTAACATGCAGCACAGAAATTCAGAAGGACATAATCAAGAAGATAATACATTCATCATTGCTGAGCTTTCAAGACAGAAGAATTACTGAACGTCAGTGAGAGAAGTTCATTAATATGTTCAAGCCTCAGTGACAAATAAGAGTTCAGAAGACTTCATTCTAAAGACAGAGCAGTGATCCATGTATAATTGTCAAAGGGTTTCAGTGATCAGAAGCAATGCAAAAGTCCAGGGTTAGTCAGCTGAAACAGAACAGAGATTAAGGGAATTCATTCGGTGTTAGTCGTTTGTGAACCAGACCAGTGCACTAAGCGTCAGCACAACAAGAAAAGAATTATCTTAATTAATCAAGAGAAAATCAGTTGATCAAGCCAAGCCAGAAGAGTAAAATCCAAGTGGTAATTAATTCAAGAATTCAAGATAAATATGCTAAGGAAGGAATTACTACAATTGGTGGTTTTATTCTTGAAGCTGTGAAGAGGTGCAGTCTACATTTCAAGGTGCAACAATTTTGTCAAGAGAAGGCACACGAAATGGTGTCTAAGTCATGAGTGGCGCCTATACAGGGTAACCACTGTATAGGCGCAACTCAAAGTCTAACAGGTACAAGCAAGGCTCACTTATTCTAAGGGATGAGTGGCGCCTGTACAGGGAACACACTGTACAGGCGCAACTCACAAACAAGGCGCAACATGCTGTGAAATCTCTAAGGCATGAGTGGCGCCTATACAGGGTAACCACTGTATAGGCGCAACTCACACAAAAGGCGCCACTCAAGAATACAAATTCAACAAGCTTCAAGTGGCGCCACTACACCACTTCCACTGTGAAGGCGCCACTCAGGACTTAGCATTGTGGGAAAATTTCCAAGAAGTCTACAAATAAATATGGGTTCAAATCAATTGTTTTAACAGGTTATCATTTTCAAGCATTCAACACACACAGCCGGGAAGCTCCATTAAAGCTAGACATTTATTTCTCCCAACTGTATTTGTTGTAATATTGTTTTGAACCCACTGCAGCTAATCATTTGATTAGATTTGTAGCACCACAGGGATTTAATAATAACTTGTTATTTCTCAGCTTTGTGTTTTATTCACTGCCATTTTCATATCTTCTAAAACACAAACAATTCCGCAAGTAAACTCGAAATATCTACAACATCATATTCAACCCCCCTTCTATGATGATTTTGGACCTAACAGGATGTAAGCGCTATATGAACCAATATTTTAAAGACTCTTTGGCCATATGTAGATCTTTAGGACATCCTTCATTGTTCCTGACCATGACCACTAATACCAAGTGGCCAGAAATACAGCAAATGCTAAAATATCTACCTGGTGTTGATGTCGTTGATGCTCCTGATGTGGTATCCAGAGTATTTAAGTTGAAAGTTGATCAGCTACTTGATCTGATAAAAAAGAAAAACTGTTTTGGCAAATGTATAGGAGGTATTCATTTTCTTTGTGATGTTTGAGATGCTACTAATATTATGTAGTTTTTGTATACATTTTTGCGCAATATGTTACATTAATTGTTTATCTGTCATGTTAATGCAGTGATGCATGTCATTGAGTTTCAAAAACGTGGATTGCCTCACGCTCATATGCTAATTTGGTTACATCCCGATGATAGGCCTAAGACTACGGAACAAATCGATGCTTTCGTATCTGCAGAAATTCCTGATCCAAATATTGATCCAATTGGATATAATGCGGTTAATAATTATATGATTCACGGACCATGTGGTGTTGATTGTGTTAACTCTCCATGTATGATCAAAGGAAAGTGTATTAAGCATTTTCCTAAGCGGTAAGTTTTAAAATATTGATCTTTTCAATTTTACAAGGTTAATTAAATAGATCATATGGTTGTAACCCATCTGCACATTGTTTGTGGTGTCTATCAGGTATAATTCTCACACATTCTTCGATGAATGCGGTTTTCCCATTTACAAGAGAAGGAACACAGGTATTTCTATTAAAAAGAAAGGAGTTCGACTAGATAATCGTTATGTCGTCCCATACAATCGAGATCTTTTAGTCCGATTTCAGTGCCACATAAATCTAGAGGTATGCAATAATTCCAGATCACTTAAGTACCTGTTCAAATACTGTCTAAAGGGACATGATACTGCAACTATGTGTCTGAAAAAAAACACAAATGGGACGAGTGCCGCAGTACCGAAAAATCCTGAGAAACGTCCTATTGATGAAGTCAAACATTATTTAGATGGTAGATATGTTTGTGCATCTGAAGCGTCTTGGAGGATATTTGGTTTTGACATCCATTCACGATGGCCATCTGTTGAAAGACTACCTGTACATTTACCAGGTGGCAAACATTTGACATTTAAAATTGGGGATGTTTTGCAAGAGGTGTGCGACAAAGCACACTTAAAGAAAAGCAAGTTAGAAGCATGGTTTCATGCCAATAAGATGTTGCCGGATGCAAAAAATTGGACTTATTCTGATTTTCCAAGCAGGTTTACGTGGCATGCACGACCAGGTATATGGAAAGAAAGGAAACGAGGTGACGTTATTGGTAGACTTTCAGAAGTTCATTCATCCAGTGGTGAATTGTTGTACCTCCGCATGCTTTTGCTTAGGATAAAAGGTGCTACATCATTTGAAGGTCTTAGAACTGTACATGGACATGTTCATCAAACTTTTAAGGAAGCATGTGATGCTCTCGGTCTTCTCCGAAATGATAATCAATGGCATGAAGCGATTGCCGAAAATGCACACACATCCTTGCCTCCTCAGTTGCGTGCAATGTTTGTGAACATTTTGGTGTATAGTCCAGTTTCATATCCACGTAGTCTCTGGGAAGCTCATTGGCGATGCATGTCTGATGACATTATTCTGATGAGACGACACCTGCATGATAATCCTAATTTGTGTTTATCAGATGATGATGTTCAGAATTACGCGCTTGCAGGTTTGTCAAGTAATGTTATAGTACAACAATAAATTGTGCACAAAATTATAGTTGGATAGTTATAGTAAAGAGTAATTCAACTTCCACAAAACTGGACTAATAGAAAAAAAAATTAGCAAAATAATATGAACAAATACTTTTCTCTTATAGTGTATTTTTTCTTTCAATTCTAATTCATATTGCTTTATTATTTTCAGAAATTGAAAATTTGTTGAATGATATTGGGAAGAGTTTGAGAGACTATACAACCATGCCATTTCCAGGAGATGCTTATTTTAGTAACACTAGCAACCGCCTCATTCTTGAAGAAACCTCTTACGATAGAGATGAAATGAATGCGATGCACGAAAAAAATCACCGCTTACTAAATCTGGAACAAAAAAATGTTTATGATTCTATTCTCCAAAATATAAATGAGAAGAAAGGTGGGGTGTTTTTTGTATACGGGAGTGGAGGATGTGGAAAAACTTTTTTATGGCAAACATTATGCTGTCGTCTGCGTTCGGAAGGTAGAATTGTCCTTCCTGTTGCCTCATGTGGTATAGCAGCCGTATTATTGCCTGGTGGAAGAACTGCACACTCACGCTTTCATATTCCTTTGAAACTAGATCAGTATAGTAGTGCTGGAATAAGACATGGAACTGATATAGCCGAACTAATTCAACAAACTGATCTAATCATCTGGGACGAAGCTCCTATGCAGCATCGTCATGCTTTTGAATGTGTTGATCGATCATTGAGGGATATTATGTCTGTTGTTGATAGACGAAGATTCAAGAAGCCATTTGGTGGTATAACAATTGTCTTTGGTGGGGATTTTCGCCAAATACTGCCAGTCATTCCAATGGCAACAAGAGCTGAAATAGTGTGTGCTGCTCTAAATAGATCTAAGCTCTGGGACTTTTGTGAAGTCTTTTTATTGAAGCAGAATATGCGCCTGCATGCAGGCAATACAGAGATGCAGAATAGGATTATCGCCGAGTTTAGTAAATGGCAGCTTTCTATTGGTGATGGTAAAGTTATGAATGTTTCTCCTATTACAGACAATACTGAAGAAATGTTGATAAAAATACCAGATGAATATGTTGTTCATAATTATGAGGATCCTATCCACGCTATTTTCAATGTAACTTATCCTGATTTTGTCTCCAACATGTCCTCACATTCTTATCTCAGATCAAGAGCTATACTCACACCAACAAATTTGGTGGTGGATGACATTAATAACCAGATCCTCGAAAAAATTCCAGGAACGCTACACACGTATCTTAGTCAGGATTCTATTGATGACGCTGGTGACGATGATGATGATTTCAGATCAACATTTCCAGTTGAGTACCTAAATTCTATAAATATTCCTTGCATTCCTAAACACGAGTTAAAAATAAAAGTTGGAGTTGTTGTCATGCTTATGAGAAATTTGAACCAGATTATGGGATTATGCAATGGTACTCGAATGATTGTCACAGGATGTAAGAAGAATAGTATTGAATGTGAGATCCTATGTGGCTCTCATGTTGGTACAAAACATCTAATTCCAAGAATTGAAATGATTCCAAGCGACACGAAGTGGCCATTTGAATTAAAACGAATTCAGTTTCCACTCCAAATTTGCTATGCGATGACAATTAATAAGAGTCAGGGACAGTCACTTGATATGGTTGGTCTTTATCTTCCTAGAGCAGCTTTTTCTCATGGCCATATCTATGTTGCCATATCGAGGGTTACAAGACCAGAAGGCCTGCACATTCTCATTGATAGTGATACTGGTACAACTACAAATGTCACATCCAATGTTGTTTTTGAGGAAGTGTTCTATAACCTTCCAAGTATAGATGATCCTGATGTATAACCTCGAAAACTGATATTTTTGAGGAACTGATGATCACGTTATATCATATAAAGTTGGTATCGAGCTTTAACAAAACCAAGTAGAATGCAAATAACCAAATAAATCATATTTTGAAACGGGATTCCATTTAAGTCCCTCAGAAATAAATGGGATATAGCGTTCTCTACTTAAAGCACCAGTCATGAATTGTAAAAGTATTTTCTTTCGTTTATTTTTCTAATGTGTGTAGCAATTTCAACAAATTTAATAACAACAATATTAAAGTTTATTCTCCTTCTTTTTATGTTGTGTAACTTTGAAATTTGAGTTTACTCTAAAAAAAAATGTCATTCTAGGCTGTAATATATTATTAATTTAAAGAGTATTAAATTATAGACTTTTAACTTTAATTACATTCTAGGCTGATAGTTGCAGACTAATTACATTATATATATCAAAATCATGATTCTAAAAATCTCAAATGTTATCAATTAATACCTGATTTTTTAAATCAGTATTCAATATCTAACTAACATATATTTAATAATATATTAAAATCTGTTTATAAAAAGATTGCAGGTTACTTGGCTGATCCGATTTTTTAAATCCATTTAATCCATATGAACAAATTATTAGATATAAAATAAAATTTCAATTATAATTAAATATATGGTCATGAAATATATAATATGTTACTTAGATATTGATCTAGAATTAACTAATAAAATAGATATACTAAATTAAAATATTAAAATAAAATCAATTTTAAAGTCAGTTAACCAATTAATTCTATTGATAGTACATCCATCAATTAACTCTAATTCATCGATTTTTAGAGACTGATCAAAATAACCAATTATAATAGTAAAAATGCAATTTGTAAATTTGATAATTGTAATTTTTTATTAAAAAAATATTCTTAAAATCATACGTATTTATGTATAGTGTGTTAACAAGTTATAGGCTTATGATTTTTCTATTTACAAATTATATGTAAGTTCTTGCATGTGTATGCTTCACAAACGGTGATTTTAAAAAAAAAATATTGTATACTTTAATTAGAAAAACACAAATTATAAATTAATAAATAATATTTTTTATATTGATGTTATGTTCATATAAAATATATATAATTTAAATTAATTTAAAAAATCTAATAATTACCTGAGCGTGTTAAACACCACAAACGGTGAAATTTTAAAATAACTCTATATTTTAATTTAAAACGTACCAATTTTAAATTAATAATTAAAAAATATTATTTATTTTATTGTTTTTGTAGTTTAAATATTAATTTAAATAATGTTATCTCTTTAAAGAAGGAGGTAGGTATTCAATTTCCCCATATTGTGGCAGTTTGATTCACACGTAGGTTTCATGTTTACACACGTAGTTAGATACACACGTAGGTAAGTGATTAAGAAATCAGTTAGGATCTTTGTACAACTGACACAATATACCTCAAATTATGATAATGATATTATTTGATCAATACAAATTTATATCAATTAAAGATTTACATAATAAATTAGAATCAGTCTGTTAACTATCCTTATCTTTAATTTCAATATCTTTAATTTGCTCTATTGATACTCATCAAATAAAATATTCAAACTCAATATCTTTAAGTTGATGTATTGTTCAAAATATTGATCCTAACTAATTAGATAAAAAATTGATTATCATATATCTTGAAGTTGCTATATAAATACCAGGCTACACAACCACGACACATACAAACCCTAAGGTACTCTTCAAGACTATACACTAAACTCTCATTTTTGTCTTACAAAGGTAAGATATGATATGTTCTTTATTCTATTATGAAATTGTCAGTGCCTTATAATTATCGATAGTTTTACAATGGTTTGTGTAAACATGTATGTGCTAATGTTTGTGTTGTCTCTTACAGCCTTACTTTAATGGAGTCTGTTGTGTACGATCGTCTTGACAGCCTAGACAAATCAAGTACTAACTGGAAAATAAAAGTGAGAGTAACCAGGATGTGGCCGAGCGTAACTGCAGAACATGGATCATTGAAAGGCTTCAATCTTATTCTCTTGGATGATGATGTAAACTTTAAAATAAATCCTTCTTCTCTCATAAAAAAAATATATTGTGTTCGAAATTGCATTATTTTGAAAACATGTTTTCACCCTATTTTTTACAGAATTCTCATGTTCATGCCTTCGCCTATCATAACATTTGGAATGCATTGACCACTCTAATAGTTGAAGGAGATGTATATGTCATCGATCTGTTTGCAGTGAAAGATAGTGCTGGACCATTGAAGGTTGTACAATCGAAGTTGTGTATCAGATTTACCATTTTCACTACTGTAGAGAAGGTTGAAGATGACGGAATGATTCCTGCCCATAAATTTGAGTTTTTGGACTTGGGAGATCTATTTGCTGAAGCCAGTAAATATCAGCCAAAGGAGAATCCAGAATTTGCTACAGGTTCATAATTCATCTATTTTATTTGAAATATTAACTTAGATGAATCTTACTAAAGCACTGAATAGTACAATATTTTGTATTTCTTCTCAAATATAGATGTCATCGGAGTTCTTGAAGAATTTGAAAATGTGAGGAAGATTACCACAAAATTTGGTGACAGAGACATTGTGAAATTCAGAATCTGTGATTCAAGGTTTGTCTAACTAACATCGTTATTAATCATTAATAATCTTCATTCTTCTCATCACATTAGTTTGTTAATTTAATTTCAATAAATTTATTATAGTAATGCGCACAAGGTTAGTGTGTGGGGAGATCTTGCTGTGTCGGTTGAGGAGATGCATGGGAAAGAACTCGAGGAACCTATTATAGCTATCGTAACAAGCACAAAAGTGCAGACCTGGCTTAGTAAGTACATATCAGTTGACATACATAGGAATTTTAATTTATGGTTCATGTGCATTGGATTGACTGTTTTTAGTACAGACTCTGTACAGATAGGGACATTGCCTTCATCAAAGGTTTATCTTAATCTCGATGATGAAACTGTTACAGATATGAGGCTGAGGTACTGTAGTACAGTTAATATTGCTGATTTTTTAGGACTTTGTTCATTCATACTTATTTATAACCTTTGGCAGGCTTAAAAGTGAAAATTATAAATCAAAGTCGGACAAAGCTCTTCAATCTCTGGGATCAGATCCCATTTCAGCCTTCTTTGAGAAGCTATCATTGAAGGACTTAAATGAGAAATTGACATATGATCATCTGAAGGTCTGTCATTTATAATTTACACCTTTAACTCTGGATTTCATTATTAATAATTATTTTGTTTTTTCTTTCGATTTGTCTGTCATGTAGAAAAAACTATTCTGCACTTTTACTATTCTCAAGGTAGATGATGAATCCAGTTGGTGGTTCTACAGTTGCAGCACATGTCAGTTTGAAGTTGAAAGGATTGACACACGATTTAAATGTAATGATTGTCCTCGCACAATGCCAGTTGCGAGTAAAAGGTGCCAACTTAGCAAACTTGATAATTCTGTTCTAAATATTAAGTCAAGACTAGGGTATTTTTGTCATGTAATTTAACATGACATTACATTCAAAACTCTGAACACTCACTAATCGACTAATTTCAGATTCCGTATCATGGTCCTTGCTGAAGATGAAACTTTTGCATGTAATATTGTTCTAATGGATCGTGCTGTTAGAAAATTGATTGGCACAACTGCTGCGAAACTTATTCATGATTTGAAGAAGGTAAATATTTATGAGATCTATAATTATTTTGTTCTTTTGTACAATGTGATCATCTTATTATCATGATGATTTTATAGGTTCCGGAGGAAGGTCTTCCTAAACTGGTTGCTAACATGGTGGGAAAAAAAGTTTCAGTCAAAATGAGCTTGACTAAAAATAATATTACTGAAGATAACACAATTTTTTGTGCTGATGATATATATGAAACAACAATGGCAACTACAGCTGGTTCTGATTCACCCTCCATTTCGGAATATTCCAATTTTAACTTAACTGATGTAAGTTTATCAAATTATTTATCATGCTGTTCAAATAGTTCATGTTTTTGAATTAACTATAGGACACTTCTACTATTACAACTATGTCTACTCATAATTTAATTTTATTTACTCATAAAATAAGTTGGTAACTCCATTATCATAGAGTTGTTAAATATGACATACTTTTCATTTTTGTAGTCTCTTGAAGGTGATGATCAGTTTGTGCCTACTCCAGGTTCTGCCAAATCGCTCACCAAAAAAGTTAAAGTGGTAATGACATTATTAATATTTATTCTAATTGAAGTGTATAATAATTAGTACTTATGTGATTTTTATATCACTTTTCAATTTACATTATTTTTTTTCACTTTTCAGGAAGCATGATTTTGATGACATGGTTGTGAAGTTTGGTGGATGATCTTCGTTTGAGTTATGCCTGAATAAATTTTAACCTATTATATGTAGTTGTTATTTTGCTTTACTATATTTAAGGTTTTAGTGCATTGTTTTTTCAAGTTTTTGTTGAGGGATTGATTTCAAACTATACTCAACTTATTTATATTTAATCAATGGTTTCCTCTTGCTGTTAAGAGTGCAAATAAATGGTTTTTTCAGTCATTATTTGTCTATGTTCTCAAATAATTTGTTATGTTCATGTTAGCATCACAAAAATAATCTTAAAAATCTCCCTCTTTATACCTATATATTCATTGCACAATTATGTACACTGCAATGTTATCTACCTACTAATGTAATGTACACTGCAATAATGAATTAATTGACTATACAAAACAGGGAATATCTAAATGTGTTAATACCAAGTATATAAAGCAGATACATTTTGTAGTAGAATTACTCAATTGCTTAAAATATACAAAGTATGTAAATTGTAATGTAAATAGGCATAGATATAATAAAAAGAAATGTCTGTTAAACCGATGGCCAAAGTGCTTAAAATTTAAATTGTCATAAAGTACCAGATCTTCAAACATAGGATTAAATAGTACTAATGTTTAAAATAGTACATAATGACAATGTAGCAGTTTAGGACTTAATCCAAGCTAACCAAAATTAAATCAGTCTAACATCCTTCCAGAAATAATAATCCTAACAACTTAATTTCCCTCCACAATTTCAATGTCAAATACGCAACCTCCTTCGTTGTCTTCCAACAAACTGAATAACAGAGTTTGATTTATCTGTACGTCATTCTCTCTTACAAACTTATTCCAACCTGCTGAAATCCTCGCTGCTCCGTTTGAAAGAACTAAGCTAGCAGACCATTCTCATGTCTCCGTATGCAATATGATCTCCTCTCCTGCTCTCCACACACGGTTGGTAGGATTGATATGTCTTGGAATATACTAACAAATAAAAAGCATTCTTCATGAGTAAAATAGAATATAACTCAATTGTTAAATTAGATAAGGTTATAACTCAATTAGAGAAGACTATAACTCAATTGATAAAAACATACCACTCCATGGGATGAATTATCGACGTTCGAACGAGTCATAATAACTTCAAATTGTCCATCTTCCAATCCAGCACTAGTAGCATCTCCTTCACTTGAGTCTTCACTGTCACTTGAATCTTCACTGTCATCTGAATCTTCACTATCATCTGAGACTTGACAGTCAACTACATCATCACTGTCATATGAAGATTCACTGTCATCTGAAGATTCTTGGTTATCTGAATCTGCATTATAAATAAATGTCCAGGTGTCTTACTGTAATGTTATATGTTTTTGTGAAGTGTCCATGACTAATACAAAATAGAAATCCACATCATTAGATAAATATTGGGATAAACATTTACCAATAATGATTACGTCGTCATCAATAGCATCTCTATCGCAATTTCCTGGAAGACAAGAAATAAACTTAGTAAGTGCTTAATAAATTTTAACTAGAAATGACTAAATCACTGGTAAATTATCAAGATAATCTCATTAAGTACAAAAATAGAACGTAAGCATGGATTGGCAAAAAAAATGATAAAGATGATTAACATGATAACTAGAAATGACTAAATCACAGGTAAATTAAAAATGTAATCTAATCCTAATTCCACTCTTTGCACATATTGGACAAACAATTGTATATATACTCGATTAACCCGATTATTCAAATAAGAAATCTTAAAAATACTACAAATACCTCCATATGTGTTGTTTTGTGTCGATAGTTTTGAGGTGTTCTAGCCCTTGAAGATTGATTTGGTACCAATGGCTATATATCGCAGCATGCAAGATTCAGTTTGGGGGTGTGTGTTTTATACTCCGCCTCTTTTAGATGAGTAGTGCCCTGTTTGCCAATACTCTTCAAATATATTGGTTAAAGGATTTCAAAAAAAAAAGTATATTGGTTAAAAATTTTGTGTTTGGTGAAATTAATATTTATAATTTATTATTAAAATCTTTATTTTAATTTTAAAAAAAATTATTCATGACATTTTATTATAATAATATTTTATTTATAAATTTCAATTATATTATATTGTGTATCCTGTATCCTAAAAATAATAAGAATAAGAGATATTATTAAGAAATGTCAATTTATTGATTCATGATAAGAACATAAAATTTTATATATAATAAGAGTAAGAGTATTTTATCCAAATACATGACTAAAAAGAGAATTACATTAGTAGCTATATAACATTGTAATCATTTTTCCAATAGTAAATCTTATTTTCATTCATTTTAACAAATTTACCCATGAGTATAGTTGAAGTTAATTTAATATAGTGAAAATTAAAATATAAAGCCAATTTTCATCCATTTACATAATTTAACCATAAGTATAGTTGAAGTTAATTTAATATACTGAAAAGTTAAATATAAATCATGTTTTCATCCATTTCAACAAATGTACCCATGAGTATGGTTCAAGTTAATTTAATATAGTGAAAAATAAAATATAAATCCTAATTTTACCCATTTTAAATGTTTAAGAAATATGAGAAACCTAGAAATATAAATTTAATTCTAATTAAAAATGGGATACATATCCAAATTCTATGTGATACGTTGTAAGAATAATTATTAAATGAAATTATAAAAAATATATCTTACATGCCAAAATGAAAAATTAAGAAAATTTATTATACTTTTTAGAGCGCGCGTAGCGCGGGCAAAAGGGTCCTAGTGTAATTTAATATTTAATGTTAGAATAATAACTCAACACATAGACAAATAATGTTAACTTCTGCACAAGAATCAAGAAGATATGAAAATGAGATAAATATAAAAAATTGAAGTATTAGAAAAAGTTTTTAAAACCATCAAAAAAATTTCATTCCTATGTTCAAATTTAAAGTGAAGAATAAATTCTAAGTGATTCAGAGTTTCTTACAATATTGAAAATTCAAGTTTAAAGTACTAGAAGATTCTGGTGTACGTATATTAATTATTTATAGTCATAGTTAAAATCAACAAGATTTCAACAGACTTGTCAATTGTATGAAATAGAAGATATCATTGTTAATCGATTGTGAACCAGATTACTCAATAAAAATAGAAACATCTTCATGTTTATTATGAAAAAAAAATAAAGTAAACTTGGTGATTAAGGTAATACGATTGAGAAATTTAATGGGATCTGAAAATTAACGTAGGAGTTAATTATTATTTTGATGATTGATTTCTTACTTTGATTTTTTTTTATAATTCGGTTAATAAAGAAAAGGATTTATAAAGAAGTCTAGTAAGGATTTATAAAAAAAAACTCTTTAAATGTATTCTTAAAATTTTCGTAAAAATGAGTTTATAAAATAAGGTGTTTATGAACGCAAGTTAATAGCAGATCATGTGTTAGTAAGTTGTTCATGAACGTCAATTTGTAAATAATTCGCGAACATGTTCGTGAAAACTAACGAGTCAAACTCAAACAAAATATTTAACTTCAAAATATTTGATTCTTATCAAGTTGTGTTTCGAAAAATTTAAACGAAAAATTCAGCTCAATTCGACTCATTTACTACACCCTAATCAAAATTTATAATCGATTCGATTCATTTACACCCCAAATCAAAACTTATAAATTAATTGTAATTTTAAAATTTTATTATATACAGTTGATGACATATGTAAAATATAAATTTATTCCATATTTATCTATAAATTTATCAAAATAACACTATATTTTAATAAAAATTTTAAAATTGTAATTTAACCTGTTATTTAAAATTAAGGGATGTAAAATATAATAATCTAAATAGCATTTTTTGATTATTTCAACAAAAAAATAGCATTTTTTGAAACCCAATTATTGAGATGGCATTTTTCTATACATTTTGTCAAAGTAAAACTAGTTAACAAAAATAATAAATGACTCGGCTTTATGTATCGATCATAATCAAAATCAATTATTATAAACACCAATTGACTAATCAATTATAGACTATAGTATCAGAATTGGGGATTTACTATCACCACTACGGCTGAGAAAAAACCAAAAACAAATTAAAACCTAGAAACACCAATAACTGCCAACAGGCCAGAACCTCTTTATAAAAAATTGCAGTACAGAAAATAAGACCAAATATTGACAGGCTAGGATTACATCATGAAAACGGAGAAAGATGGAGGGAACAAAAATAAAACCATAATCAACATTCTACAAGCAACTAGAATTTATTGATGAAACTCTCTTGGTCTCTGTGATGCGTGAGCCTTGGAAACCTAAAATATTACTAGGAAAAAGTTGTTGACACACCAAACACCAATATAACCAATGTGACCAAGTAAAGTTACCAAACACAAATATAACCCCAAAATTTGACACAGTGTTATTAGGGGCGTTGGTATGTTCGCGAACTGTTTGTGTTCGTTCGGTTCGTTACCGAACTCGAGTTCGGGCAAGAAAAATTGTCCGATAAGCTTACCGAACATTGTTCGGTTCGTTAAAAATTTGTTCGTGTTCGTTAAAAGTTCGTCCGAGTTCGGTTCGTTTAAACATGAAACATAACACAATTGGCACCAAACTTGATAAAGAAAAATCCACCATGGAATTACTATTATTAACATTAATCTCGGAAAAACATAATACAGCATTAAAAACAAGAACTGGGAGACGATTCTTTTCAAAACAATTTTGCAAACCACCCTGATAAAACAGGAAAATATTCCCAGTCATAACATCGAAAAGGGAGATTATTATGGTAGCTTGACAAAATATTTGTAAACAGGTATTAGCACCAAATCCTTCTACAAAGAATTATTTCGTCACCGTCAAACAGTAGTTGCGGAAGGTTTCTCAATCAGCCCTCGAGTGCTGATGCTCCAGATATAATCTCTGTCAGTTCTGTGGTAATCGAAGCTTGACGGGTTCTGATTAAAAAAACAGTCAAAGAAGCACAGATTAGAGAAGGGGTAGCAAGGAAAGAACAGTTACACTTCTTTAGTACATAAAATAGAGATAATGGGAGATACCTGTTATATGTAAGAGTGAGACGATCAAGCATCTCTCCAGCATTCCTGCTGGAACTATCCATCGCAGACATTCTAGCTCCTTGCTCACTACAGGCATTCTCCAAAACCGCATTAAACATAACCTGTGGAGGATAGTCAAGACATTTTATAATTAATCTGAATATGACATTTCAATTATTATTGGAGCATTAGATCTTAAGAAGTTCCTACTGCTAGTAGCGAATACTTTTTACATTTCGAATTGAAGCTAGTATGTTAGTTAATGTACAGCAACATGAAAAGGTTATAGCGTTTAAGAATGAAGGACATACACAAGAAAACTGAAATTCAGTCAGATTTTGAAGAATTTCAGACTTTGTTTCACCACCTTCAACTTCATACAAATCCAAATCACCAAGCTTGCCGGCTTCAGATTCTCTCTCTACAATCTACACGAACATCAAAAAGTTGGGGTGCAACTGCTACACGTATAATAGATATGGAAAGATTACAAAGCAATAAAGATTTACCTCCGGAGAAAATATAGTTGCAGTAGTAGGCAAAAATGAGACAACTGACTGGAATTTGTTGAATACAATCCTCAATGCATCATATTCGACATTTTTTAAGATTTCATCAGCAAGTGCAGAAACCTGATTAAGCATTAACAATTTAATGAGTAATGACAAACGCAGAGGCCATTAAAGGGGTCAGTGAATAAAAGCATGTACCAAAATTTTAGCTTCAAAGTGTAATGCCTTCACTAAAAGTTTGTTGACTACTTCAATATAACTATACTCAATAGATAACGTTAAAGAAGAATAGAGTGCTGCTGGAACAAACTCTTGGTTCAACTCAATAAGAAGAGGCATACTTTAGGAAAATTGCATAGCTCTACTCTATGGTCTATGAGTACTTGCTTCATTGGTTCCCAAATCAATAATAATACAGGCTATACGAAATTCAAATTTCGAGCATTTCTGGATTCAAAACAACGCAGGGCCGCAGGCCTCTTTTCTTCAATTAAAAGAATCGCAAATACCATTATTACTATCCAGTATCCCCTTAGTCTTGAATGGCCCTAGTACATTCTACATGCAGATTTAGGAAGGAACATTCTTCCTCTACAAGGGGGCTCATTGGTAATGGCTCGTGCCTCTCACATTTTTAACTTTCCTTCTTCCTACTGAGAACAAGAAACCTGGAGCCAATGTTTTAACGAGGGAACTATAAATAAAACATATCTTTTTTTAAGACAAGTGAAATAGGCATAATTAAGAATAAAAAAAATAAAAAAAACTTCCAAAAGATAACTAACAACCTAAGCGTTGGAGATGTAGACCATTAAGAAAGATAATATACATCTTAAAATTCCACAGCCTTATTAAATGAAAATGCTGGGATTCCTTGTTATCTACAATTAACCCTAAAGAGAAGCTCTTATCAAATTTAAAAGGAAAATAGGAGTGTAAGACAAGATAGTATTCCTTCTCATACAATCCATTGCAGATTAAAACAGGGGTACCTGGGTATAATTCAGGAAGTTCTTCTGCAGCTCAGTCATTGTTAGATCGATGTGCTGTTTGGAGTCTCTTATCAGTTGTGCCTTTGCTTTCTCTCCCAGAACAACATACTTGCTTTCTTTCTCAGCTCCTGCACAATAAATAACAATCAACTTGTGAGTTCAATTATAGGCAAAGGTAAACATTACCAGCAATTCGGCAAAGTACAGCATTTACTCCAAATATATACCTGAATTTAACTTGAAGAGAGCCCTGCTAATCTTGACTGATGTTGAGTTAATTCCACCGCAAAGACCCTTGTCCGCGGAAACAGTAACAATAACATTCTTCTTGACATCGACACCTAGACAAGGAACAATAACATCATGTTAAGCCAACAAAAAGAAATATCTATCAGCACCATAGAGTATTATCATAAACATGACCAACACATTCCTAGGCTACATAGTCATAAGCTTAGACAAATGGAACCCTAAAATCGCATCATCGATCTATTCCAGCATCTACACTAACCTCCCATGCATGCTATTCAGCTTTGCAGAACGTAGAACAGACTTCAGAGTACGCGAAAGTGTAGAAATAATTCAACACTTCTTATGCTACAGATTTAATTTCTCAATGTTTGGCACACTATTAGAATCCCTCACTTATGATACAACATGCAGAGCACTTGAAATTTTTAAGAGTAACATTACAACATAAGTTAATAAAGGATTTACACACAACACAAAGGGTAATGAAATTTTTTAATATCCACTAATCTGTTGTATGATTAATTTTGTAGTTGACCAAACTGAAAATCAAATAATAAAAAACCAAATATTTATTGAGAGACATACTTGGGGCGTCGCCAAGAAGAGCAGTGAATGGCTGCCATAGTCCACGAGAATTTTCAGCCCTCACTTGAATTGCTCGCAACTTAGAGGCTGCAACCATCTTCATTGCCTTTGTAATTTTCTGAATATTCTTCACACTTTTCATCCGGTTACGAACTGCAGTTACAACCCGTGAAACAACAGAAATCATAATAAAAAGCAAACAGATAAAAGGGAACTAGTTAAAATACTAACAAAACAGGAAAACAATAGTGATATATAAAATGACAATCGTTACCAATTTGAGTTGAAATACTACGTACTCCCAGAGAAAATTGTTCCCTGCACCATCAAAATAGATACACTTAAAACCATAAAACCTGATTCTTAAAACAAATGCATATCATTCAATAACTAAAAAATCTGCTACCCGGACACTCGAACTTTGTCTTCATACCCATATCCACTGGACGTGACATCAGGGTGGATATAGGATCCGAGTCAGATCCTTTTTATTAAAACCGGACTCTTCACCTTACAGCATCCCAGTTCAAAATGAAATAAAAGGTCTCTCCCAACCCGATCGTTAATTATTAAGAGCAAGGTCCATGAATAACTTGTTTCCATGTTAATATTTTGATATTATGCTACAAATTAATATACATAATTAAGTATATACGATTAATATGTAGTAGACACAATTTTTATGGATGTACAATAAATTAGTATATAAAAAGTTTTACTTGTTTCAAGCTTTCGTGGAGAGTTCCCACACCCATGTCCAATCTCGGATCCATATCTAAGGATCCTAAATCTTGGATCCACACCCGGGTAACAGAGACTAATAATTACAACACACAAAGAGACCATCTTAAAAGGTAATTTTAGAAAGCCAATACAACACTTTAAGAAAAGGAGTATATTACTGGCAGAGCAGAAGTTATAGTACAATCATTCAAAGGAATAAAAATATAGACAATCGAACTCAAAGCCGCATATAGAACAACAATACTAAAGAGAAGACTATATAAAATATTAGAAAAAAAGTGTAACAGTTAACTTTTCATATTAGGAATAATCAAAAACTAACATAACTACATAGAAAATAACAGATAATCCATTAAATAGGGAACGTCATAAAACATAGTTCTCAATGACAATATATAAGTACCAACTGTGCAGGAAAGAACATTCAGCCTTTCAAGGGGCATATGATTGTAACTTAGAATGTTCCACAGTTACTTATCAAAGACAAAGCTACTAATTTCCAATTTTGTTACCCACAAAGAATTGATCAGCATATTCTATTTTACAAACAAAAGCATACTAAGTTCAGCCATAGTTTCTGACAGTCAATTTCTTATCATTTTTAACATACATTTTCAACTATTATAATTTTTTTTTATAAATATAGGTATAGAGTCTAAATTACAGGTATCTAAACAATCCACCATGACCAAAGTGATTAACTGTTTTCACCTTTTAAAGTTGGCCTTCATGTGATACCCTGGAAAGAGTCCTACTGATTTTATATTGGAAAGTTTTACCCGTGTGAAAAGATGTTTTAATAGATCATTCCCCCTGACAGGCTTATCATGTCAGCTACATAAACGTAACTATTTGATTTTACCAACAAACCTATGAGAATAAGAGTCCTAACAGAACAATGCACTTTTCAAACAAACACAACTTCAATTAACCAACCGTATTTATAATTTACAGGTTGCCTACTTAAACTGACAACTACAACAATTAAAATAGTACGTTTAACAAATTTTATTCATTCAATAGAATTATGCACTCCTGGGTATAAAAGAAATCACTTTATTCATCTTTAACAAAGACCCATTAAAAATCTATTTCAGATCAATTGTTATTCACTCTCCCATTCTCCCTGCATATTTGAATAATACGCTAACGCTTATTTGGATTGCATCTTACACATATTTTATATCAAACCAAAGTACATTTTGCAAAGACACTACATTGCAATTCAAACATACAAAATTTTCTTAAAGCCTTACACGATTATACACAACCCTTCTTCTCTAATTTTGATATTAAAGATCTTAATCCTCACAGTACAAAATGACGGGTTTTTACTTACGGGCATACATGTAAAAAATTAATAATCACAATCCTCGTGATCTCCACAATAATACTATAACAATCATGTGCATTTCTGTATAAACAAACAGAGCCTAAAATGTGCATTTCCACAATATAATTAACGACTAAAAAACCGGTAAAAAAAAAAAAGCAAAACATAAAATTCCCCATCCGTATCGATAACAAATCGTATTCGACTAATTAAAATTAACAACCTCAGATTCACAGTAAAATGATTTAATAACTAAAACAAAAATAACAATTGATCAATTAAAACACGACGAGTAAAAAAAGATGTTGATAAAAATGAAAGGTACTCTGAGGATGGGAGAAGAGAAGATCTGAGAAGGTTTGGTGAAACGGCGACGTATCGTCGTCCCTCACGCCTGAGAGCAGCCATCGCCATTTCTGATTAATGGATTTGAAACCCTAATTCGCTTTGGTCTTTGTTTGTGCAGATGTGAAAGTGGAGTGAGACTTTTATATATTTTATTATTATTATTATTATTAGCTTGTAGTGTGTTGGGCCTGTGTTGTTTTGTTCGGGTTTTGTGATTGGATTCGGCCCGGCCCCTAATTTAACTACAAACGCTAATAACAATCGAATCGAATCTAATCGAAATGATAAAAATTGAATAATAGGGTTCGAAACTTACATTTTGTGTTTTCGTAATTTACCTTTTTTTAAAAAAAGATCTTGTCTTTTAACAGAATTGTGTATTTTAATTTATTTTCTTTTAATTTTTTTAATTATATATAATGTATATTTTTCTAATACAAATATAAATATAATTAATTAGAAACTATAAATATAAAATTAAATTTTTTGTTAACAAAATTCTCTCATTTTTCGATACCAAATTGGCACTGTTCTGCTTATGCACGATGTTGTAGCGTGTACTGAACTAATAGGTAGTCCATTTTTTATCATTAAAACTTTATATATTATGTGAAGATGCATTTTTTTTCTTAAATATGTTTTTAATCTCAGTAAGGTATATTTCACCAAATTTTTTGATTTGTTTTCGAGCATGATTCCTCGTATTGCGAAAACTTCTGTGACAGTTTCACCAAAATTTCTTTGTTTGATGTTGGTGATGCCCAAAAATACCATTTTTTTTAAAAATTATTTAACGAAAATATCAGTTTTAAAAGTTTTGGTCAAAAATACTAAAGGAATAAACATTTATCATATGAGTATTACTAATATGCATTTGATAAATGGATATCATACAAAAAATATTTTAAAAAAATAAACTTTAATTTATGCGTATCACCCCTCTGTAAATGTGAATTTCCACAATACGTATCACTTGTCTTTGTAAATGTGTGTCATGCCATTTTTTTTTAATCTCTTTTATTTTAAAAATATATATAATATAAAATTTTAGAATACTTCAATGAGAAATATGTATCCCAATAGTAAAAATTTCCAAAAATTTAAAAATGGGTATTCTTGTCACTTGGTCTAAAAAATATGGTATTTTTGTCATTTTTATGTGAGTTTGATGCTTAGATGTAGGGGGATTAAGGGGGATTGTAGTGAATCCGAGTCTATCAACTTTCTTAGTATATAGAAATTTTAAAATAATATAAAATAATTTGTATTAATCCCTTTAAATATTATAAATATTTTAATTTAGTATCAACAACTAATTTAAATTTAAGATTATGAAAATTTTCAACTATGAAAATTATTAAATTAAATGTAAGATAAATTTTTTAGAAATTTTGTGTTACTCTATATTGAAAAAAAGATGGTAGAATTGATGATTTTTTTATTTAGCTCCCATTATATCATAATCGTGGTTTTGTCCCTGCTCAAATGATTTGCTGTATTTGCCAAGAAATTTGGATTCAATGTAAGTTGGCTTTAAACTGTATGAACTACATAGAGCAGCTCCGGTTTCAACATCCCCTAGTTAGTGATATTCATGCAACTGACTGTCGTATTAATGATGCCAAAACTAAATGCAAGATCTACGGACTCTTTGTGCTGAGAAGATGCAAGAGATTTCAGAAAGCTTGTGAAACTATGGGTACCGACCTGGTTGTTGGCTACATTGGAGGAGACCTTTTGTCTGGTCCCTAACATTTCTACTTTTTTTGGGATTCATTGTATGCTTGTCAGGTCCTCAAGTCTCTAGTACTTGTCAGGTTTCATGCTTATTGTTTTGGTCAAATTTTTTGAGGTTAAAGACTAAGTTCTTTACTCGTAAACCGGTATTTAAATGTTTAGAAACGTGTTTGACAAAATGAAAAGAAGGAACAGAAATGAAATGGCTAGAAAACAATGAACAAGACTCTAACAATTTTGGTGACGTGGAAAATTCTTGGTGTTATGCCATATTTTTGGCATAGTGCTTTTATTTTTCTTTATTTTAGTATTAATTTCAGTAATAATCAATTGTTTAATCTCCAAGATATCCTCTCTCTGAAACGAGAAAAGAATCAATCTTAATGCATTAATTACGGAAAATATCTCCAAACGATATCCTTCAAATCAGATAAAATCAATTAATTCACATATTTAATAAATATATCCCTAAAGTCTCTCGGGGATATATCCAATTATAACATAACTGCGTGGGTTTGATCGTATATAAATACGTACGCAGGCATCTTGGCAAAAGGGATCCGAGACACGAGACAAATCGAGACACCTCTCAGGTCCAACCCAATTTTTTTTACAAGCTCTAATCCCCATTAACAGTCATATTATTATACTTTTAGCTTTATTATTCCAGCAAACCTCTGAAATTCGTTGTTACGAAAATCCTCCAACAACAATTGGCGCTAGAAAGAAGGGCTTATTTTTCATTTTTGGAGGACAAACGATATATCAAACAAACACAATACACATGGGGAGTTAAAAAAAGATTTTGGACAACTTCAATGGGGAACCGAACGATGGAGTTATGGCGTGTTAAATAAAATACAACGGTAAAGAGGAGTAAAAAAGATGAGTAGACTACTACATGCAAATCATGGTGTTGGGACTCTCACCAACAAAAGGAGCACAATATCTACACATCATATCCATCTGACAAAAATACGAGATAAGTTTTCTTGTTTTTATTTTCTGCAATCACATATATTATTTATCGATGTATGCATGAAATATATTTTATTATCCAAAAATTCGTGCGAGCAGTATATATTGTGATTGAAAATTTGTGCAACCAATATTTTGGGAGACACGTATATTTTAGAAAACAATCGTACAAGATTTTTGTTTTGATGACTGTGGATATGTTTACAATATTGTACGAGCTGTATAATTTTAACAAAAAATATTTAATCGTTATGGCAAAACATATTATCTTTAACAAAATTCTTTCAACGAGCATATTTTTAGAAAAAAATATATACACCGCGACATTTTCAAATCGGCATATTTATGGATGCGTTTGGATTGTGTTCAAAATATTTTGTAAATATTGTCGCGGTAATACATATATATTTCAAGATTTGCTTTTACAAACATGCGATCTTAAATTGTCAAGTGAGGTAGTCATGACAAACGATAATTCCCGCAATGTTACACGCTTGAAGTAAGGAGTCAGCAACCCCTTGAAGGCCTTCCTCCTCCAATGGGGAGTCGACGGGCAAAACTTGCATTCTGGATTACCCTCCTCCTCAACGGGGAGTCGACGAGCAAAACTTGCATTCTGGATTACCCTCCTCCTCAACGGGAAGTCGACGGGCAAAACTTGCATTCTAGAATACCTTCCTCCTTAACATGGAGTCGACTGGTAAAACTTACATTAATGAAGGCCCACCTCTTCAGATGGGTAAAATTTATTGAAGCCCACCTCTTCAGATGGGTAAAATTTATTAAAGGCCTCACTCTTCGACTAGGGGAGTTCAGGGATGATCGAAGACATCATACTCTTGTGTGGTTCACATAGACACTTACAAAGCGTGTACACCAATTCGGGATATACAAACGCCAAGGTCCTAACTTGACATCGAAGATAGCAATGAATTTCTACAAAATTATTATGCTCGCGCATTTACAAACCTTGGCAAAACATATATCTTATTTTGGTTCTCGCATGATATCTACTTGCATCCGCATAGGAATTACAAGCACTGTGATGTTCCATATTTTTCACTAATATTTATTTTTAGTTATTTCAGCAATCGAAGAATGCTTAGTTCTCCACTACAGCAAGCTGCACTGAAGAACTGAGGAGTAGTTGTTATGTCATATTTTTGGCATAGTACTTTTATTTCTCTTTATTTTAGTATTAATTTCAGTAATAATCAATTGTTTAATCTCCAAGATATCCCCTTTCTGAAACGAGGAAAGAATCAATCTTAATGCATTAATTACGGAAAATATCTCCAAACGATATCCTTCAAATCAGGAAGGTATCACAACGCGAAGATTATATCAGATAAAATCAATTAATTCTCATATTTAATGAATACGTCCATAAAGTCTCTCGGGGATATATCCAATTATAACAGAACTGTGTGGGTTTGATTGTATATAAATACGTACGCAAACATCTTGGTAAAAGGGATCCGAGACACGAGACAAATCGAGACACCTCCCAAGTCCAACCCAATCTTTTTTACAAGCTCTAATCCCCATTAACAGTCATATTATTATACTTTTAGCTCTATTATTCCAGCAAACCTCCGAAATTCGTTGTTACGAAAATTCTCCAACAACACTCGGTGAAGGTTAAAAACTGCGGGAGAGAGATGACATGCCAAAATGATTCACTAGAATGATAATGTAGAGTAATTATAGGTGATTTGAATACAAGAAAGCTCAAGAACAGCCTACTCGTCAGTTTGCTCTGCCTACCCGCGGGTGTATCTCTACCCTCTATCGTGTGTATTAACCTGTGCCGCATGTATGAATTGAATTAATAAAAATTTATAAATTTATAATTTTATAATTTAAATAATATTTAAAGAGATTGAGTGGTAATAAAACTCATATAATTAAATTATATATTTAATAATTTTTGACAGGTGTTTAGATTTTTGAAAGACAAACGTTGAACCATATCAAATTACCAAATAGACCATATTCTGATTATAATAATATAGTATAAATGACCCCCTCCTAAAATACATCAATTAATTTGTATTTATGATCCTAGATCCTCCTGCTCACGTTCTTGATTCCTGGCCGCTTTATCCTCCACGTTTTTAAGTTGCTTTTGACGTTCAAATTGAAGATAATGCTCTATCCCTTGATTTTTTCTCGTAAAGTATACTCAGTCATACCAGCAGCTTTCAACTCCTAATTTCATGGAACTGTTTTTGAATAGGCAACATTAATATTTTCATTGTAGACTAATATTAATCCACGTAACTTCAGGATACATACTTAATATCAAGATATATTAATAATTATTAATATATCTATCTTATATAATAATTAATACATACAAAATCTATAATTAATATATATTATATAATAATTTAATAAAGCGAACCTTATCAACCTGCAGACCATCTTTGTGAACATTTGTGCATATAACATGACAATGTAGCAAGTACCCACAGGTCACAGGTTTAAAATTTCTTTTGTCGACTATAATGGCTATTTTGATCACATTTTAAAGTAAGTAGCAAGACCTAATGTCTGATCTGGAAAGCTATACAACTCTTACAAATATTCCAAGTTTTTATTGCAATGTGAAGCAGGTAAACTAAAAAATTAGAAAAAAGGAGATACTAATTAATAGACGAGTAATGCATACCCCACAAAAAAAGATAATCTATTCACTTCTTTTCAGCCTGATTTGGTTCAGCAGTCCAAACAATATCTTCCAGCCCGGTTGAGAAGTTTTTATAGAACTGCCATTTGTAATGGAAATACAGTCGGTCGGTCAAGAAAATGGAATGTTAATTCTATAAAGATTCATTTACATCATGAATATCATATATACCTTGTGAAATTCTAGTGTGTCACCACCTACTTTCCGGAGCTCCACCATGTGCAACGAGGGAGCCACCTCAAAAACCTGCAGTTAACAGATATTAGTCATCAGTCGTACATTTCCTGGTAGTGTAATTTCAAATCCATTCCCCTTTCTTCTGGAATAAATTTTTATGACTTTCTCTTTAAATTTTACAACAAAATGTAATCAACATATTATCAGTAACGTTTGTTTTCATCCTGATACAGATTTTAGTCAGCTGCATTGGTCCATATAAATCTAAAATTTACCCAGCATCAAGAAAGTACCTCTGTAGCTACAGCAAGGTGCCCCTTTCTTCCAGTTTCATCACCTTTCAATTTCATCTGCAATAGTTTATTGTGATCAAACAGCTTAATATCAGTGTGATTGAGTTATTTTTCTATCTATCCGGATGAAGGGAATATGTTGCGAGCGATACCAAGTTTAGCTTTATATTTGCCTAAATTTTTTTGTAACAATTCAGGGATGTGATGCACATGCATGGAAAGTCTGATCTGATCTTGTAATTTTTTTTTTTTTGCGGATCGAGGTCTTGAGAGCCGGTTCTAAATGCTTTTATTTCCCACTGTTTCAGTATATTGATTACAGGCACATAAATATACATCAAAAGTACGTATAACTAGGAATAGAATATTTATACAGTGGTGTTATATTTTGGGGCAGTATGTATGCAATTTTATTAGGTGCGCGAGAGTGAAATGATATACGATTATTAATCTAGGGGGAGAACGATTCAACTAGGGAGAGATTACCTACTTAAAAAGAAGGTGATAACAGATAAAATGACACACAATAAAAATATACGATCCCTCCTAATAATTTCTTATTTTAATGGTGTAGAATTGTAATTTATTACAATAATTTTCATTGTAAAGGTTTTGAAACTTGATTTGCAACCCTTTATTCATTTACATGCATTAAATTATTACAGTTAAATTGTCAAAAAATACTTACAAATAATGTTATTAAGACAACCTATGGGCAAGCTTGACTATGTCTTGCCACATATTCCCTTGTCTCTGTATATAATCATACACCTACACAGAGACAGAGACAACTATCTGCGTGAATACACTCATATCTTTTGTGTGTGTGTGTGTCTGTGTGTTTGTGTCTGTGTGTTTGTGACTATGTTTTAAACTGAAGTACATCCGTAAACGTTTCTTCATGCTACGGCATTGTAAACAACTGTTTAATTCAGAAAAGATACCAATAGCTTGAAGATCCAAACATTTAAGTTTACCTTGTAGTTTCGCTTATGAACATTGAAACCTAAAGGCTTTGCAGCTTGCTCGATTTTGGACATTATTTCATTTGGAGGACGCTTTGAAGCAAAACTTGTTTCTCTATTGAAAAGACCCTGTTGTGAGGTATATAATATCCAACCAATGTTCCAAACAAAGTTAAGGATGGTAAATTTATATCGTGTTATAAACATCCAAAAACAACAAATGACGCAGGATAAGATATGAAAGGTAAAACCATTTACACTTGCTATTGGATTTCAGCTTCACTGGCCAATAAGACTATAAGAGTACACACTACTTACATTTTACTACTATGAAACAAAAAAGTGAAGAGTAGGAAAAACCTCATTAAATGTTACCTTCTGATTTTCAAACAAATTTTCTAGATTTTGTGTTTTGGAAATGAGGTTAAAGGCATTCAAGGATTCAGGTTTTTCCTTCTTTTCCATAACAAGATTTTCCTGCGATCAACATGAAAAATGAAAGAAAGACTTCAAGTTCACATATACTCATGTTTTATATATGGTTAACAAAAAAGATCTTAGCATCACATGAAGACTGACTTGGTAAACAAGAAGATCACCAAACTGCATAACATTGTATCAGTTGTTTGACATGACAATTGTGGTGCATAGCTATATGCACTCGTCTGTATAAAAATTATAAAAGTCACCTCTGAACTATTGAAAACTGCATCCACGTCATCAAGATTCATCACATTCTCTTCCTCCTCGAATTTTGGTGCCTTGTATCCTTTTCTAAACCAATCAGTTTTTAGGATTTCTCGAACTGTTATCCGCTGCAACATATATTAATATCAAATCAGGCATGCAATATTTTTTATTGATAATATATGTACGACCACATAAATATTTTTGTTATACATTTTCCTAAGATATGGACTTTTTAGTGTTTCATTTTTATTAGTTTAGGTCACACATATAAAAAGGACATTCCCATATGAACAGACATGTTGATACTGAGGATGAAAGTAGAAACAACTCAATGTGAAGCAGAGCAGGAGCTGAAGGAGCCGTAGTTTAATTACAGAAGTTTTGGAACTCACTTTGCAGGGGTTTGGGTCAAGAATATGCTTAATCATTTTCGTTGCTTCGGGTGAAAACCATGGTGGGCATGTGAAATTTGCCTTTAGTATCTGAAAACTTGATCAGTTAGTTAATGATTTATAAACCAAAAACTCATTAAAATCTCGGAGCATACCATTCTATACAAAGCTGGGAGGCTAGGCTCATCAAATGGTAAATACCCAGCCATTAACACAAATAGAATGACTCCGCAAGACCAGACATCAGATGTTGTACCATCATAGCCTCTGTCAGTCAGCACCTGATAATAAAAAATATCTCAGACTTATACATTTAAAGTTCAGAATGCATTAATATATCGTACAACTATTGTGTGTACCTCAGGAGCGACATAGTTAGGAGTTCCACAAGCAGTATGAAGAAGCCCGTCTTCCTAAAAAAATTACAGAGACGATAAGTTTATCATATATGATGAAATTTCCATTCCCACTCTTTCAATTTAATTAAATCATAATTAATATTATAAATGGATAAAGATATTGGTGATCATGACCAGATATATAATTGAAAATTACTTTTCTTTAGCAATAAATCTTATTCATAACTAAAACTTTATGCCAATAAAATTTGCAATAAAAAAACTGAAGATCTATATAACTAGCTTGTATTCAGTTAATGAACCTGCATGAAGCTCTTGGACAGTGACTTTGACAGCTAAGGTCACATGGTTAAATGAACAAAAAACTTTTATGATTTTGTACATTAAAAAAAAGTTAATTGTAAATGCCAACAAAAATAATTTAACCAAATAAAGCAGAAACACCAAACTTTTGAGTGTTTTGTTGTCAAGTAATATGCTTCTTCACAGAGGGACATCCATATGACGTGTTTCATATATTTTTCTTCCTATGACGTGAAAATTGCAGAATTACATGACATTTACCCTTTGCTGTTGCGACAAAGCACTAAATCCAAAGTCTGAAACTTTTAGGGTGCCAGATGAGTCCAGGAGCAGATTCTCAGGCTGCAGGTCATGCGAAGTATCACACATCAAGAGGCTTGGTTCAGAAAATAGTCAGTTAAATTCAAACTCTCAGTCCTAAATTATAATATAATGTAAAGTTTGTTAACCTTTAAGTCTCGGTGGTAGACACCTCTACTATGGCAGTAATCCACAGCATTTATGAGCTGCTGGAAGTATCCCCTGGCTTCATCTTCATTGAGTCTCCCTTGTTGGGCCTAGGATCAGAAGAATTATTATATATCACGTTAACATCCCAATATTAGCTAAGAGCACAATAATGTTGGTACTATTGCTTACACCCCCCCCCCCAAAAAAAAGCAGCTAATTTTATATATTCTGTTAATATAGCTAATGTGCTAGAAACATACATGTGAAAATAATTAAACCTTACAATTTTATCAAAGAGCTCTCCTCCGTCGACATATTCAAGTACAATAAAGATCTTGGTTTTGCTTGCCATTACCTATTCATAAGTTGACCACATACAACAATAAGTTGGCAAAGTTAATTAACATGGTCTATAAAATGCAAATTTCAGCTTGAAAATCCTGTGTGCTGAAAGTCTAAAACTACATGGTCTATATTGCATTATATTCTAGAATAAATTTATACTTCCTAAAGATGTATGATGATAGCAGATCGGTAAGAATCCAACAACTTGACTTGGAGACACATCTGCAAATCCTTTACATAGGTATCCAAAAGGATGCAATACGATGTTATATAGAACATGTGGAAAATGTCATGAAATGTGGAAGAGCAAAACACTTAAGTTGGTTCTGCTCGGATGGAATGATATGAGGTGAGAACTAAAAGAAAAATGAACTAAACTTCATGTATGCACAAAATTCATTCCATCTATCCAAGTTCAACTAAAGTTCGGTCCGTCCTATTTCACTATAATGTCGATTCAATCATTCCACCATTTTATTCACAAATCTCATCATTGAGTAATCTGCAACTCTGAAATAATTTTCACTGACCCCCTATATCCTTTTATTACACCTAATTTCTTTAAATTTCATTGCATTCTCCCATCATTCCACTTTTTTCCAAATGAACACAACATAAAGCTCCTAAACTCTGTTCGACTAGATACTGTTTTTTGGCATTCCTAAAAGAGTAATACTTTGAAATCATGCCATACGCTAATTAGCTACCTACATGAACAACTAAGCACATTGGAAAGCATATGCCTTTAATAGAATTTAATTGTGGATAGAATACAAAAAAACAGTATAAAGGGCATCTTTACCTCAATGAGATTTATAACATTAGGATGTTTGATAAGCTTCATTATTGAAATTTCTCTTTTCATCTGTCATAAACATACACTTAACCATCAACCCCAATCATATAATATATAAATCAGAAGTTCAAATAAGAACCGGAGAACCAATATATTGTGCACCGTTTTCTACTTTGTAATCTAACAAAATTCGCCATTAAAATTTTCATCCAAGTTTTTTTTTTTTAAACCACTTCATCTTTTAGGATAACAATATAAGATGACTATTAGAATAAAGTTATACATGGAACAAGAGTTTAAACAACTAACGAATTCGAAAGAAATTATAGACCCCTCTAAATTCTGCAGAATCCGGATTGAATACACCCCCTAAATCTGAAACAAAGAATCTACCTGACCAGCCATCTTGTGACGGAGGATATGATCACGGGCTATAATTTTGATGGCGACGCTCTGACCAGTTTCAACATTACGACCATACTTAACCTTACCAAAGCTCCCTTATCCCAATGTTTTGCCAATCTCATATTTCCCCACACGCATCTTCGCTGATCCAGCCTTTTTTGCTCCTCTGCTACTACTCATTCTCTCACCGCCTCATTCAATACTCCATCAGTGATTAATACACTACAAGACCCTAAACGTCAACTCAACATTAATTATTACACTATTTATCTATCCATGTTATGGATTGTACAATCGAATTTAATAATGCACCGTCTTGGAACTAGAAAAAATTATTCATTTCACGAGATTATTCATTTATCGAATATTCATTTACTGAAATTCGGCATCTTAGAAAAGTATTTAGTTACTATTTTCACGATTATCATCGAGTTAGATCATATTTAATGGATCAAAAACTTGAATAGAAAAAAAAAAGCAGGCACATACGAACATGATAAACATATACATGCATACCTTGACAGAGCGCTCGTGGGATCTGATTTTGTGATATGTGATCCAAAAAATTGAAAATAAAATGATTTTAATGAGAGTGAAGAGAAAGAAGGAGAAAGTGTATAGATATAATTTCTGGCTTTGTAATTTTATTTTCATTTGATAACAAATTGTAGTAGGAGATAATAATATGTATGTATAAAATTTGGACCACCTTTGATCGAATTTCCACCACCTTTTTTATATTTTTAATTATTTTTCCTTAAATTTGGTGTTTAGATTTATTCCACCCCGATTCTGCAAAATGGTTGTAGCGTGTACTGAACTAATTTTTAGTTCAGTTTTTAGTATCTGTACACTTGATATTTTTTGTGAATGTACACACAACCATGTGCGTCGACACTGTGGACTTGGAGGGGCAAAGAAAAGCAGATGTTGATAAGGTTAGGCATGTTGGTGCTTCAGTAGAAAGGACAGGCAATGACTGGGTGAGCAATCATTGGGGAAATAGTGATTTTGGTGAGGTTAAATCCGAGTCTGTATGTCTACTTGATCCGTTAAGTTTCCAGTTCTCGGTGTTAGCAGAAGGCCTTACCGGGATCTTATATTATATTCTAACAAGATTTCTTTATGGACAAGCCCAGAAACCTTTGAGCACTTCACTACTGAAAAACAATAAATTGTGTACAATGAACCTGAATATGTTGTGCGCCTCAGTAAATGACTTCACCAAAATCTCAAGGTTGAATCTGAAATGATTGCTGAGTGCAGGGAGGGAGTACGTTATTTTCCGGCATGCAGAAACTTAGATCTAATGTAAGTTGGCTTGTGAGCCATCTGAACTTATATAGAACAACTCCAATTTTCACAGCCCCTACTTACTGAGCTTCATGCAACTGATTGTTATTATATTGATGATGCCAAAAGCATATTCATATTAATGATACTAAAACAAAATTGCAAGATCTGCAGACTATTCGTGCTGCGAAGATGTAAGAATTCAGAAAGCTTTTAAAACCATGAGTACAAACCTTGTTGTTGGCTACATTGGAGATAATCTATTCTCTCTAGTCCCTGATTTTTTCGGGTTTGGTTGTATGTACGAGAGTTGTTTTTGTTTAGATGCTGTAGTATCTTGTCAATCGTCTGGTCATAAAGTCTCTACTACTTTTGAAGTATCATGCTTATTCACATTGTTGAACACTTTTAGAATGAGAACATGTAATAATATAGGTAAACCTTTGTCAATATTAGGAACTATTTTAACAACTTTAATACATAGTTAATTAATCAGTAATCTAGCTGATATTCCTTGACTGATAAATTACAGGCATTGGAATATAAATTATATATTTCCATTTTCAAGTTAGCAAATCTCATCAGATGGCTATATTGCAAAGTGCAAACAACAATTTGGGACTTTTCTTGAGATCAAAAACACTTGTGTGCATGTTCAATATAGATATTCAAAAATATATATAGCCAAGGTAACTGTTTTTACATATCTGTACTACTGAAACTAGGGACTAATGAATGGATGACTTGCAAAAAATGAGAGACTATCAATAGTCTAGAATGAAAAATAACATGGTAACAGAAATTAGCTACCTAGCTTAAAAGCATCTACAAAAAGGCCTAAACAAACACCTGCTTTCCAGTAATTTATCATCATTATTAGAGATTGCTGCCGTCCCGTAGATGGAGAAGAGGGTTTCCGATACATAAGCATACCAATTCCCTCAATGGCTGCAACCACTACTCCTGCAACCAGCACATCCCAGTCACCAGTCTGCCCGAGAATCGTGGCTAATGCGTTTGCTGTGTAAAAACCGAGGAGCAAGAGAAATATCTTCATCGGGAAGTTCTTTCTTGTTGAATTCAACTTTTCCAGTAACTGTCGGCCGGCTGCACTAACCAGCCTACCCAACCTAGTCTGACCTAGACCAGGGCCATCACTGTTGAAACTTTCTTGGCCACCATCACCAGGAACACTGCCTGTGTCTAAAGCAAGAGCTATTTTCCAATCCTGCCTTCTCGTATGAGAGCTGTTACAATGTAGAGATAAGCAGGTGTCACTAAATGACAATCAGTTTCAGTATTTAGACTATTTAGTATAACTGAAATTAGGATTCAATTTTGTGACACCTACATATATTTCGGGATTATCTAAGAAGGTAACATCAAATTTTAATTTGGATATCTGCATCATATAAAAGTTGGGGACTTGACAGAAAAGAACTGTCACCAACCAAAGAAAGAATCAGGTCACTGACCCTAAAGGGGTGTCCCAAAGATTAATTATCAGACCCATATAATATTTTCACTTGATACAACTATTCAATAGCAATGTAATTAAATAGCCACAAACATTAAAATCTACAAATAAATAATATAGAGGATAGAGTAATTTTAGAATTGCATAATAAAATCTGAACTCGATCTAGATATCTGCATGCTACAATGGTTTACAACAGGAAAAATTAAAATGAAACTGACCAGACTTAAGTAGTAAACTCTTTTGTTACAAATCGAGTAATTCATCCATCAGAAATTATCTATAAGGTGTAAATGGTTGAATATTGGGATATATCACAGTTCTATTACAAACAATAACAAAAAGAATTTAGATACTAAGCCAGCACTATTTAGAAATCGTGCTCAACAAGAAATGTAGGATAGGACAAGGCAGAAGAAACAAATTTTTATCAAGCGGATAGTGGAACTAGAAAGAAGTAAGATTCACTTGTCCTAGTTTTTTGATGACCCTCCAGTATAAAATAAGATTCTCATGAATAAATACTTTGTAAATCCAATATCAATATTACCTCTTTCGTGGAAAGGAGACAGATGTGTTCCCCAGGCTTGAAGCAGGACTTCTAACACATCTATGTATCTGCTTCTTATTCCAATTCAACGCTGTAATACAGTGTCTGAGGATGAGAAATGAAACTTGAGGGATTTCATTTCCCTGTAAAGGCAACGACAAGTGCAGCATGATAGTTTCGATATTAGAACCTGCAAATTGTAGAATATATACAAAATCACGGTCAATAATTAGAAATTATAAATATGCTTAAAATATATCATCATATTGCCCTCAATCGGGAGTAGTATGGATTATGGAAGGCATAAGAACAGTAGAGAAATTATAAAAAAAATTCAGATACATGTATATGAGTTAATGGAACCCTTCAACCAAGAAGCAAGCAAACCGATGATAGACCTATGGTAATAATAGGATTGAATAAGGGACTGTTCGGCTTGTCTTAGAAAAAGTATATGCTACTTAAACTTATGTTTATAATCTATAGGTACCAGAAACTTTTTACTAATGACTATAGATTTAGATACTTCCATTTAGAATTTTGTTAGGTGTTTAATCATGCATAATTTACAAGTCAAAAGAAAATATATATCTAACAAAAATACCAAAAAATTAACTGAATTCATACTTTGGGAGGGTCATATTGATTTTTTTATCAAAGTCAAATTAATCTGAAAAAAATAAAAAGTTACTAGAGAGTAGTAGTTGTATCTATAGGGTGGAGATTCCTAACAAGCGATTGTTGGACAACAATCTATCCGTGGTTATTTATAGCAGATAGGTGAAAACCCTAAAAGGGTTGTTTAAAGCACGGATAGATGACTTCACCCCCTGGATTCACATAAAAATTCCCGTGTTAACCTTATCCACGATAAATAACCGCGGATAGATGGTTACCAAAATCGCTTGTTAGGAACCCGGACTCATATCTATAAATCTATATTAGGTAATAAGTTGTTAACTGACAACAGACCAATAGAGTTTTATAAGTTAATTTTGACTTATAAATTGCTTTGAGCAACTAATCATCAAAGACTTAGTATTCTGCATTCTTAAAATCTTCTAAGCATCTGAAGGATACACTCCCTATATTATCAAAGACTCCAAGGAATGACAGATAAAGGATGTTTAAAATAAACTATAAATTTGGATAGACTTACTGCATCAAGAAGATATACTGCATGTATAACATAAACATTAACCAAGAACTATACAATACAGAACACATGACAAAAGAAATGATTAAATTAATATCAGTGTACTGACATATGTAGCATAATAATATAAGAAGAATGCTGACCAGAAGGAAGATGGCTCCAGCTCTGATGCATTCACTGATATTTAAGAAGTCAAGAAAGAAGTGTAATGGGATTCCTTTCTGCAGTTGTAATCCTATATATTTAAAAGATCCACGGGTCAGATTATAGCACAACTTCAAAAGTAATTCAGATATACAACCGGATTTATAAGTCCCACCATCATTAACGAAAGAATTACATGCACATAAGTCTATCTATGTATATGTGCATCTATGTATATGTGCATAGCGCATTTGGAACTTGAACAGATGAACAAAAAAAAGTATCCAAAAGACTACAACATACCACAGTAGACTATGTATCTCCATTTCAAGAATTTTTTGGAACAGTCCTGCGCTTTACATTAACAAGTTGATGATAAGACTATATATGTCAATCCCACGCTCATACATTCAACAATTGTGTTATAAGCTGTCATCTGAAACATCTTACAAAAATACTAAACTAATTTACAGGCCTTGCTTGAACCCTTGTCGCAGCACTCGAGAAGCCAGAAATACCACATTAGACTACGCTAGAAGTCTAGAACCCATAATTTTGTCAAATTATATTCTTCTTAGAAACTCACTAATAAAAGATAACGGTGCCCACCCCCCCACCCTCATGACCTAATCTCACGTCCACTCCGAATAAAGAATGATGAATGAAACAGTCTAAACTCTAAAATAACAATGTGTATCATATCATCACTTAATTTTTCCTCCCACCATCCCAATTCCGCAAAGAGTCTCAATCGCATAATATAATGATGCAACAATCTAAATCCAGCTACAAGAGTAACAATTCAATCAATCTAGACGAACTAAAGCATTCCAAACTCATTTACTTAACCGATAACAGTTTTCAAGTTTATAAGTGTATCAATCCATACCATATAACATTTTACAACCAAACCATTTCACTACCTCTTAACCATTTCAAAGGATGAGATTAAAAACACACACACACACACTAAATTTCTCAACATATATGCACAAATATCCAAAACCCATTACACACAGTCACACATAATAACAAACTGGAAATCTTGAATCTTGATATCAAAAATTGGCAGAATAATAATGTAAATTACATGGGTTTTCATAATAATCAAAATTTAGCTAACAAGAAGTCTTTTTTCTCAATAGGGTAGCAAATAAATGCTTGAATAGAATTGGTGAAAATTGATGAAATTTAAGTGAAAAAAGAGTGAAGAAAGAAAGTAGTGCCTGGGTTCTGGGGAATGGGCCGAATGGATGGAAAGACAAGATTTTGCAAATGTGTTTTCTATTCTTTCTAATGTTATCTTTTGAGCATATCAAAAAATATGCTCGAATCTCAAAATTATTTTGCTAAAAGTTTCAAATGATACATGTCTAATTTTAATTATTTATTAAAACAGTAAATGAAATGGATCTCTCATGCATTTACATTTAACACACGAATTAAAATTTTTTATTTTATTACATCACTATTGACACATCATTTTGAAAAAATATTTGAGAATATTTTTTGAGTCTTTAGCATTAGCAAAAATGTTATATATATGTACGGTTTTTAATTTATTCAACTACCCAAATTATGTCAATTTTGTACACAGATACAAAATTACGATATTATTTTCATATAAAAATAATGGATACTTTATAAACAAATATGAAAGAGAAATGTTAATTGAACAAGACTGCGTATCCCAAAAATAATATTTCTCATATGAAATTAATCACTCCATTATTTATATAAATGTTTATTTAAAAAAATTATATATATTAAAAAAATTAGTTGAATAAATTTTGTTTACTAACTTGGAAAATGACAATTAAACTAAGTTTCAAATGAGTCAAATTTTAGAAATAATAAATATAAAGATATTTTTGGAAGATTATCTTTATATTTATTTTGAGATAGATATGGATAAATATTTAGAGACAATTTTTTTTTAAAAAATGAACATGTAAAAAGGGACAAATGGAATATATAATAATATTCTATAATTTATATGAATTTCAATTTTAATACATAACATGATATAACACGAAAGTAAATGAAATAAATATATATATATAATTTAATAATTATTTTTCAATAAAATATATATTTTATATGAATTTATAGTTTTCTATAAATATATAATATATACATTAACAAGTTTTTATAATATTTTATGTAAATATAAATATTTTACATATGCTTCATAAAGTTATGTACTCCTTCCGCTCTAATTTATCTCACTTTTTTTATTTTTTTCACTTAAATTGACCAAATTTTGACTAAAAATTATATCTATTATGTAATTTTAAATTAAAAAAAACCTCTAACAATCAAATGAATACAAATATAAAACTAATGCAGTACACATAATATCGCATCATAAAAACAGTATAGTTATCCCTCTTATTATTCCCCAACTTTAAATCTTCATAATCACATATATTAGTTTCTATAAAGTGCATAACATAACTAGCCGGTTGTAGCACACATAATATCACATTTAAAAAAAAACCTTTAAAAGTCAATTGCACAAAAAAATATAAAACTAAACCATCAAGCGCAATACACATAATATCACATCTTCTTGCTACCTTAATTTTAGATCATCCCAATCATATATATTAATTTCTAAAAAATGCTGATTAGCAGGATGCAGTACACATAATATTACAAAAAAAAAACTATACCTCCATAAATCAAATACTTAAAAATATAAAACTAAGCCATCAACTGTATCTCATCTAAAAAAATGTCTTTCTACCTCCTACTTTAAATAATTACAATCACATATATTTAGTTTTTAAAATGTGCAAAACAGATCTAATAAATACTCATAGTATCACATTTTAAAAAAAATAACCTCTTACCACCTCCAAATTTAAATCATTGTAATCACATGAATCCACTTATGAATGCTAAAACTAATTGCAAATAGCCAAAAAAACATTAATCTCTTTAGATGATTTTAAATACCAATTACATGACTAAAAATATTTATTTTAAAATCTTCTTATATAGTTAAGGAACAAATGTATGAAGTATATATCTACATGGAATGTTTAGTGATTATATAAGATATTACGTAATAGCAAGTGCGAGACACGGGCCTTTTGGTATAATCGTAAAATTAAAATTATTTTTGATTATATTATTTATTTTAGTTAATTTATTATTATTTATTTTAAAAAATTTAGTTTTAAATATATATATATATTCATTAAAATATTTATTGACCAATATAAATTCCAGACTAAGTTTATAAATATTAAATTAATATTTAAAACATAATTAATAAATCACACATATATTATGTAACTATATCTATGTATTATTCCATATTTTTATTTTTATTTTCTGACAAAATTATTTTTTTAACAATTTAATGTATATATTGTAAAAATTTCTATTTAACAAATTTTCTACTTTTTTTACTCAAATTTACTAAATTTTTGAATATACAATCTAATATATTATTCTTAAATATAATTTTCTAAACCCATTTATTTAATTGTACATATCATAATTGATTGTTATTATATTTTGTCTAGTGACATATTTATATTTTTTTCTTGCACTCACAATCTCTTTTAAATATTTTTTTATCATAGTTGCCACATCTTGATAATATCCTTTTCTTCTCACACCGGCAATTAAAACTGTTAATTCATTCATGTCGTATACTTTTGTATCATGTACTTTCACGTTTTGTGTATTAAAATGTTAAACTCAAACACAACCCATTTAGAATTCGTATAGTTTCGTGTTCGTCTATTTTTCATATCATGTACTTTTCGTGTTGTGTTTTTATATAATATTAAATAAAATTCAATATATAAATATATTTAAAAAAATATATTTTTAAATATAATTTTACCAATATTATATATATATATATATATATATATATATTGTGGCAGGATCGAGGGAGACCCTTGTTGAGTAAGAGACCGAGAGACCGAGAGACCCATGATCTTAGTTGTTGATTACTGAATAATCATGTGGTCGAGATTAAATGCAAAGATATTGTTATTTATACTAATTTAAATACACAAGGATAGTATTGTCAATATTGATAATACAAAAATACATATGTGCAGTATACGTAGTAAATCAAATCATTTCCATATATGTGAATATTGTGTTAATATCTGTTTCCATATATCAATTACATTAACAAACAAACATAAATATTCATGCTTCGTTTTAATTGTATTGTTTTGATATCTTTTATTTCAAAAACATTGTAGAATACAATCATTAATCAGTTATCATATTTATTCCATATATTTCATGGAAGCTAATTCACACAGAGTAAATACACTTACCATATATTTTATATTATTAATTTTAAAATATTACACCTTCCTTTCATTGTTTAATGTGAATCAATTTTTATATTATCTTTTCACTTTAAAATTTAAATTTTATTTACCTTTTTATAATATAAATTACTTAACTTTTTTTAATCTAAAATTTAATATTATTAAAGTGTTTCCCAGAATAATCAATCTATTACAGAAGGGGGGTTGAATGTAATAGTGTCTGTAAATCGATTATGAACACAAGTATGTTGAATGGAATACTGTTTTGTATTAATAATGAACTTGAATACAAAACTCTCTCAAGATATAAAGTTCTTAAGAGTTGCTAGGTTACAAGATATTGCTTTTATATAAATTCTTAATTCGATATAATTCGACATTGAATTATAACCTATCTCTGTGTTTATATAAACACAGCTACAAATACAATTACAAAACAGATTATGATAAGAATAGATTTAATAAGGTAATTAGACTTGCACTTGAATTCCTTCTTACTATCCAAATCAGACTCTGATTTGTCTGTTTCCTTTTCTGATAAACTCTGTCGGTTGATAATCTCTGATAGAGCATTCTCTGTTAGAGTAAACTCTTATCGAGTATTCTCTGATAGAGTAAACTCTGACCGACAGCTTCCTTAATTTTCCCTTTCCTTCCCATAGCATATCTGCAATAAATTTGTTTTGATCTTCGAAGACTTTCCTTTAAACTAGCTGTTTGAATCAACCGAATACTCATCTCCTTTAAGCTTCAAGAAGTCAGGCTGTGAGCTAATCAATCGAGTACTTGTGAGACTTCTCGATTGGTAAATATCCGTTGATGACTTCTCGATCAATAAATATCCGTTGATGACTATATATCCGTTGATGAGTTCTCGATCAGGAAATATATGTTGTCGAGTTCTCGATTGATAAATATCAGTTGATGACTTGAGTTCTCGATTGATAAATATCAGTTGATGACTTGAGTTCTCGATTGATAAATATCAGTTGATGACTTGAGTTCTCGATCGATGACTTCTCGATTGGCTTTATCAGTCGATGGCTTATTATCAGTTGATGACTTATCGATCGATATTTATCAGTCGATTGCTTCTTGCAGATAGATATCCGTTGATTGATTCTTGCAGATAGACTGTGCTAAATCCTGTTCTAGTATTTTGTACATCATCAAATTAATATATTCCTAACAATCTCCCCCTATTTATGCTTTATAAACAATGAAGCATAAATCAAGATTTGATGATGTCAAAACAAAAAAAATGAAATAATTAATCTAGAACAGTATAAAATAATCATTTCTTATTTGTTTCTCCTGGAGGAATCACCTTTCTTGAATCACTTTTCTTCTCCCCCTTTTCGACATCATCACCACCTGTGACAACCAAAAGAATCTGTGCTAAGACTGTGGAGAAAGTGAATTGTGCTGCAACTACTGAATCAACCTTTGTGGTTAAGTCAGAGACTGTTGTTTGGAGAGAAGCTTGAGTGGTAGTAATAGCAGCAATAGCATCCTTGAAAGCTACTTCTGTGAAGAAGTGAAGGGAGTGAATTCTGTCAAACAACAGAAATGAATTTTCATCCATCCCCTGCTCCAACTCATTGGACCAACTCTGTGGAAAATCTTGATCCCAATAAGTAAAGCTAGGTTCAGGATACCCTAATCTCTCATCCTCACAGTGGGGTTGGGCACCCACTCTCTCATTCTCACTCAGGCTCTCTACAGCCGTATCTACCTCTCCTTTTGCCTGGTCCAGTGCCAGCCTCTCAATTATTATTATTATTATTTTTTCACTCAATTTGGAAGGTGCACTCAAAAATCCTACAGAAGAGGGGTTGAGAGAAGAATTATGTGCTACAATACCTGAACCTCCTTGATGGAGGGGAAACCCTTCAAATGTCTGAAGGCTAGGGGTTTCCACCAAGGGGTGAGCAGCAACAGAGTCTGAACCCTTACAATCATCTTCTTTCTTTTCAGAGTCTGTTGGCTCCAGTATTCCAGTCTCAGGGTCTACTCTAGACTTCGACTGCTTCAGTATGACTTCATTAGAAACCAGAGTCTGAGTGTCACCATCTTTGACTGTTGGTGCATGAGACTCCCCCTCAAGGTGGATAGACTCTGATAGAATAGATTTGGAAATTTCTTCATGAGCATCAATCAGAATTTGTCCTCCCATATCATTGGGGTTCTCATCAGCTTTTTGGTGAGTTGTCAAGGAGGGCCTAACAGCATACTCCCCTGCCCCACTATCACCCAACCTCTGACTAGGTGGTTCTTGTGTGGGTGAGGCAAACTGAGCATCTTTATCACTAGTCACCACTGGTGCACTAGTCCCATCCTCCAACTACCTTGCACTACCTGCTACCTCTTGTGGTTCTTCCATAGTCAATGCATCCAAGTGTTTATTTAGAAAAGTCCTTGCATGGATGACATTAATGGCCTGGGAAAGAGTCATGTTAAAGGAGTCCTGCAGTTCCCTTGCAATCTTCTAAAAATATGAGCCCTTGAGTTGATCCAATCTACATTCATAGGTTGTATAGATGTATTCGTTGGCCACCTTTCCTACAATGTGGACTAGAAAGTCAACCACCTGTCTTGACAGAGGTTGAACATGAGAAATCCATTAAATGGCTGTCCTGTAGGTAATTTCATTATCCCAAATTGCTTCATAGTCAAAAACTGGTTGCTCAATCTCAGTTTCCAACTCGGCAACATACTCTGATTCCCTCCTTATGTGGACCTTAAGCCTTTTAGGCTTCTTTGAAATTTGCTGTTCAGAGTCTGGCACACCTAGTGCTTTGAGAATTTCATTTGTCTTGCCTTCTATGAGCCCAGCTGCTTGTACTTGTAATGAAGAGTTGAATAGGTAGCTGTATAGATTTTTGACCACATCCTGTGCAGACATTTGTAGCTCCTGTTCCATTCTCTTCCTTAGGGCTTCATAGGTTGTAAGAAAATCCAAGACTTGAGATTTAGTCTGATATTGCCCTGGATCTTCAACTGATTCCACCAAAGGATATAGGAATAGCAGTACCTCATCACTTGGAATAATGATCTCATCAATTAGACTTGAGGCTGCATCCAATGGCATTCCTTCCCGAAATGTGTCATGATCAGAGTCTAAAGGCAGTCTAGACTCTGACTCAACATTAGACTCTGGTTCAGGTGTTTTCTTGATTTCAGAGTCTGGCTCTGCAGGAGCTTTGGGAGCATCTGTTTTCTGCAAAACAGGGTTAGTAATAATAACAGGCTTGTGTGTGTGTGTGCAGAATAAGCCTTCCTTAACCTTCTGTACTTCTTAGCAAAAGATTTCTCAGGAGACTCAATATGAGAATCCTGAGGTGATTCCCTAGGTTTTTCAGAGTCTGTAGCCTTTTGAGAGTCTACAGACTTGGCTTGAAAGTTAGATTCAGGTGCATCATTACTTTCCTTTAACAAAGAAAGTCCTTCAATAACCTGTCTCTCTAGAGGGTTGAGCTTCTCATCACTTTGCTCATCTATAAGCCTAGTTTGTACCAATCTCCTTCTTTTTGCAACTGGTGCCTTTTGAGAGACACCAGAGGTTGGTTTTCTAGATAGTGATTTCTTAGATTGTTTAGTGGAAGGTGATTTGGCTACTTGGGTAGGTGCAGGGGGATTCTCCAAAACTTGTTCCTGCACCATTTCACCAAAAAAAAATGAAGCATTGTAGATAGAAGGTTTGTAGGTGGAGAGTTTTACCTGAATTACCTGTTGATATGTCATGGCAGGTAGACTCTTCTTCTTGTCATCAATTCTCTTAATGTCAGAGAATATCCTTCTTTGCTGTTTGTATTCCCCATACTCTGACATATACTCTGAGTGTCTGAAACTTGCTAAGTTGAGTCACTTGTCACCATCCCTAATTCAGAAACCAGTCTGTTAAATGTTGCTTCAGGCAAAGGCTTGGTGAATATATCTGCTAATTGTTGATCTGTAGGAACAAAATGTAATTCAATTGTGCCTTCCTCCACATGTTCCCTTATGAAGTGATATCTGATACTGATGTGCTTTGTTAGAGAATGTTGAACTGGATTTCCTGTCATTGCAATAGCACTTTGGTTATCACAATAAATAGGAATATTTGAAAATTTCAAACCATAGTCTAGCAATTGATTTCTCATCCATAATATCTGTGCACAGCAGCTTCCAGCAGCAATATATTCAGCCTCTGCTGTTGATGTTGAAATCGATTTCTGTTTCTTGCTTTGCCATGACACAAGTCTTCCACCTAAAAATTGACAACTGCCACTTGTGCTTTTCCTGTCAATCTTGCATCCTGCAAAGTCAGCATCTGAATAGCCTATTAATTTGAAATCAGATTCTCTAGGATACCATAAGCCAAGATTAGCAGTGCTCTTGAGATATCTGAAAATCCTTTTCACAGCAATCAAATGAGGTGCTCTTGGATTTGCTTGAAATCTAGCACATAGACATGTGGCAAACATGATGTCTGGTCTACTTGCAGTCAAATAAAGTAGAGAACCAATCATTCCTCTGTATGCAGTAATATTAACAGGTTCTCCAGTGTCTTGATCAAGTTTTGTTGCAGTAGCCATGGGAGTTGTAGCAGATGCAGAATCTTGCATTTGAAATTTAGTGAGTAGATTCTTTGTATATTTGGACTGATTAATGAAAATGCCTTCCTCAGTCTGTTTCACTTGTAAACCTAGAAAATAACTCAATTCTCCCATCATGCTCATTTGATACCTGGACTGCATTAACTTTGAAAATCTTTCACAGAGTTTCTCATTAGTGGAACCAAATATAATATCATCAACATATATTTGAACCAATAATAAATCCTTACCTTGAGTTCTGTAAAACAAGGTTTTATCAATTGTTCCTCTAGTGAAACCATTTTCAAGTAAGAATAGAGCCAGAGTTTCATACCAGGCCCTTGGTGCTTGCTTTAGTCCATATAGAGCTTTATCCAGTCTGTAGACATGACTTGGATATTTTTGTATTGACAAAGCCAGGTGGTTGTTCAACATAGACTTCTTCTTCAAGTTCACCATTTAAAAATGCACTTTTAACATCCATCTGGTAGACCTTGAATTTCTTATGAGCAGCATAAGCAAGAAAAATTCTGATTGCCTCAAGTCTAGCTACAGGTGCATAGGTTTCATCATAATCAATCCCCTCCTGTTGAGAATAACCTTTGGCTACCAGTCTTGCCTTGTTTCTTGTAATTATTCCATCAAAGTTTGTCTTGTTCCTGAATACCCATTTTGTGCCAACAATAGATCTGTTCTTTGGCCTTGGGACTAGGGTCCAAACTTCATTCATTTCAAACTCATTCAATTCTTCCTGCATTGCAGTAATCCAATCTGCATCTTTCAAAGCATCTTCAACCTTCTTTGGTTCTGTTTGTGAAAGAAAACTATGAAATAGACATTCATTTTGAGTAGCTTTTCTTGTTTTTATTCCACTTTCCAAATCACCTATAATTAAATCAGGTGTGTGATCTTTGGTCCATTTCCTTGGATGTGGAAAGTTCCTTGAACTAGATGCTCCCCCATGATCTGTGCCTTCATAGAATGATCCTTCTGTAAATGATGATCCTCCCCCTGAAGATGTGTTTCCATCAGTATTTGATGTCTCAGAGTTTATGTACTCAGAGTTTGAATTATCAGAGATTGAGGTATCAGTGTTTGTGGTCTCAGAGTTTGAATGATCAGAGTTTAGGGTTTCAGAGTTTGTGTTGTTCAGAGTTTGGTCAGACTCTGATATTTCAATAGTTGAATCTCCAATGTCAGTATTTGATTGATGTTGCTCCCCCTCAACATGTGCAGTTTCTTCAATTTCTATTTCAATCATTTCTGAATCAGAGTTTAAAGAATCAGAGTTTGCTTCTCCAGGATTTGGTTGATCAGTGTTTATCTCGTTAGAGTTTATTTTCTGCAGTTCATTCTCAAATCTCAGAGTTTCATGTGCATCTTTATCATGTAACCCATCTATCTTCCCTTCATCAAAGGAGACATTAATTGATTCCATGACTGTCCTTGTCCTTAAGTTGAATACTTTGAATGCCCTTGAAGAGGTTTTAGAAGTTGTTGCATATCCAATAAAAATTCCTTCATCTGCTTTAAGTTCAAACTTCTTCAATTGTTCAGGATGTGTTTTGAGAATAAAACACTTGCATCCAAAGATGTCAAAGTACTTGACATTTGGCTTTCTTCCTTTCAAAGATTCATATGGAGTCATTCCATGTTTGTTTATTAAAGAACAATTCTGAGTGATGCATGCAGTGTTCACAGCTTCTGCCCAAAAATAAGTAGGTAGTTTTGCTCCTTCTAGCATTGTTCTGGCAGCTTCTATTAAAGTTCTGTTCTTTCTTTCAACTACACCATTTTGTTGAGGTGTGCCAGGTGCTGAGAATTGTTGAGTAATACCTTTTGTTGAGCAGAATTCCTCCATTGTTGAGTTCTTAAAATCTGTTCCATTGTCACTCCTTAAATTCTTTACTTTGTGAGTTGATCCATTTTCAATCATTGCAATATGATCAATGATTGTTTCTGCAGTTTCATCCTTCTTGTGCAAAAAGTACACCCAAGTAAATCTAGTGAAATCATCAACTATTACCAGAGTGTATTTCTTCTTTCCAATGGACATGATGTTAACTGGACCAAATAAGTCAAGATGCAATAGATGAAAAGGTTGATCAATAGAGTTTTCAGTTTTGCTCTTGAAAGATGTCTTCCTTTGTTTGGCCTTTTGACATGAATCACAGAGTCCATCAGGATGAAATTGAACTTTTGAAAGACCTCTAACTAGGTCCTTCTTCACTAACTCATTAATGTTTCCAAAGTTCAAGTGACACAACTTTTTGTGCCAATTCCAGCTTTCCATTGGTGATGCCTTTCCAAGTAGACAGGTTAAGGGACCATTAGAATTAACATCCAAGCTAGCTTCAAATAGGTTATTATGTCTGTGGCCAATAAGAACTACTTTTCCATTCTTCTTGCTTTTCACTTCACAATGAGTTCCATGAAATTCCACAGAGAAACCTCTGTCTGTCATTTGACTCACACTGAGCAGATTATGTTTGAGTCCTTCAACCAGAGCTACTTTTTCAATGATGACATTTCCAATCACAATGTTGCCATATCCCAGTGTTCGTCCTATGTTGCCATCTCCATAAGATACTGCTGGGCCAGCCTTCTCCTCAAACTCTGAAAGCAGGGATTTATTTCCAGTCATATGTGCAGAACATCCACTATCAATCACTAGAATGTTCTTTCTGTTTCCCTGCAATCAGTAAATGCAATTTAATTAGTAGTTATGGGGACCCAAACTAGTTTGGGTCCTTTCTTTGAAAACTTGTTAACTTTTGCAGCAGAAGTTCTTTTGTCAGAGTTTGTGTTAACAGAGTTTACATGATCAGAGTTTGCATTCACAGATTTTGTACTGTCAGAGTTTACACTCCTTTTATCAGATTTTATCACATATATTTGCTTGACAGTATGTTTTGGAGAATTACTTATTCGAGGCTGTGGTTTGTAAGAATTGTAATACAAATTATGATAATATTTGCATGTATAAATGGTATGCCATAAACTACCACAATGAAAACAGGGATTGTTTCTTGTTTGTTTTCTAGCCTCAAACCTAGGTCTTTCAGGTTCTTTCTTTTTCTTGTGTTTGCAATCAATAGCAAGGTGATTAGAATTACCACAAGTAAAACATGTTTTCTTAGGAGCATCAGGGATATTCATGTAATTATTCTCCTTAGTAATTCCTACTTTACCATTCCTATTTCTTTTCACCTTTTTAGATTTCTTAGTGACTGCCTTCAACTTTTCTTTAAGTTGCTTCTGAGAAAGTAACCCTACATTCACCTTTTTAGAGTCTAGCACACTATTGTTTTTAGAGCATTCAGGGAGAGTTTTCTTATTATCACTAGCTCTAACAAACTTCACAGGTTCACTCAATGTTCCTTTTGTGTGTGAATTAGTGTGAATTTCTTTATCAGATTCATAACCTAGGGCAGATGTCCAATTCTTTTCAGAAAGCATTTGTTGGACCTTCTTACCAGAGTTTCTCCAAACTCTGAAGGTCTCTTTTTCCTTAGCTATCTCAGATTTCAAATATGTGACTTGTATTTCCAACTGAGTTTGCATGTGTATAGCATTCTCACAGTCTTTCTTAAAGCTAAGCATGTGTACAAGTTCAGTTTCAAGAAAGTCATTCCTAGCATTCAGAGTTTGTATTTCAGATTTTAATCTTTCATTCTCAAGAGACTGTGACTTAAAGCTAACATGCAAATTTCTAAGAAAAGACTTTAATTCATGAATATCTTCAGTATCAAAATTGAAAACAGAGTTTGGTACCTTGTCAGAGTTTAAGATGGGAGAATCAGAGTTTGCCATGAGAGCATAATTAGTTTCTTCTTCAGAGTCTGAGGAGTCCATCCAATCTTTCTTTGATGTGATGAGAGCTTTCCCAGATTCCTTGCTTCTGCACTCAGTAGCAAAATGTCCCATCTTGTTGCACTTGTAACACTTGACTTTTGATTTATCAAGAGTTTTTGATTTTCCATCTCTATCTTCTCTTCTTCTGAATCTGTCTTTCTTGTCTGACTCACTATGCTTCTTCTGATAGTTTCCTTGCTTCCTAAATTTTCTGTATTTCTTGAAGCTTTTGACAAACATAGCAAACATCTCCATCATGTCAGAGTCTGAAGAATTATCAGAGTTTACATCAGAGTTTGCCTCAAACTCTGATTCACTGCTATCTTGGAGTACTACTTCTTTCCCTTTCCTTGTTGAAGCCTTAAGCACCTTTTCCTTTGGTTCTTCAATTTTTGCTTCAACATTCAAAGCAATAGGTCTTGCCTTGTTACTCTTTCTGTTTCTTCTTTGCTGTAACTCCAGATCATGAGTTTTCAATTTGCCATAAACTTCATCTAAGGACATCTCATCCAAATCAGCTCTGTCTCTAATAAAGGATGTCTGCAGATCCCATTCTTCTGGAAGAGCCCTCAGAAATTTGGTGTTTGAATCTTCATTGTCATATACTTTATCCACCAAAGCCAAGTTGTTCAACAGAGTTAGAAATCTGTCATAGATATCTGTGAGGGACTCATTTTGCTTAGCCTCAAAGTATTCATACTCTTGGATTAGAACAGATCTTCTATTTTTCTTTATCTCCTTGGTTCCTTGACATTGAACCTCCAGTGCATCCCAGATTTCTTTGGCAGTTTTGCAAGCTATTACCCTGTTAGACATTACAGAGTCAAGACTGTTATGCAGAATATTTCTTACCTTTGCATCTTTCAAGACTTCTTGTTTTTCTTCATTAGTCCATTCTTTCTTGTCCTTCAGGGTGTAATACTCAGGGATTTGTCTTCCTTCCACAATTGTAGAAGGCACCAGTTTGGTTGGTAGGTACTGACCTGTATGGATTCTATCTAAGTAATCAGGATCAGTTGCTTCTAAGAACATCATCATCTTCACCCTCCATGTAGGGTATTCAGCCTTCTTCAATATTGGAATTCTGATGCTCTCATACTTGCTTCCAGACATGATTATTTGATCTTTTGAGTTGAAATTTACTGCCTGCTCTGATACCAATTGTTTCCCAGAATAATCAATCTATTACAGAAGGGGGGTTGAATGTAATAGTGCTTGTAAATCGATTATGAACACAAGTATGTTGAATGGAATACTGTTTTGTATTAATAATGAACTTGAATACAAAACTCTCTCAAGATATAAAGTTCTTAAGAGCTGCTAGGTTACAAGATATTGCTTTTATATAAATTCTTAATTCGATATAATTCGACATTGAATTATAACCTATCTCTGTGTTTATATAGACACAGCTACAAATACAATTACAAAACAGATTATGATAAGAATAGATTTAATAAGGTAATTAGACTTGCACTTGAATTCCTTCTTACTATCCAAATCAGACTCTGATTTGTCTGTTTCCTTTTCTGATAAACTCTGTCGGTTGATAATCTCTGATAGAGCATTCTCTGTTAGAGTAAACTCTGATCGAGTATTCTCTGATAGAGTAAACTCTGACCGACAGCTTCCTTAATTTTCCCTTTCCTTCCCATAGCATATCTGCAATAAATTTGTTTTGATCTTCGAAGACTTTCCTTTAAACTAGCTGTTTGAATCAACCGAATACTCATCTCTTTTAAGCTTCGAGAAGTCAGGCTGTGAGCTAATCAATCGAGTACTTGTGAGACTTCTCGATTGGTAAATATCCGTTGATGACTTCTCGATCAATAAATATCCGTTGATGACTATATATCCGTTGATGAGTTCTCGATCAGGAAATATATGTTGTCGAGTTCTCGATTGATAAATATCAGTTGATGACTTGAGTTCTCGATTGATAAATATCAGTTGATGACTTGAGTTCTCGATTGATAAATATCAGTTGATGACTTGAGTTCTCGATTGGCTTTATCAGTCGATGGCTTATTATCAGTTGATGACTTATCGATCGATATTTATCAGTCGATTGCTTCTTGCAGATAGATATCCGTTGATTGATTCTTGCAGATAGACTGTGCTAAATCCTGTTCTAGTATTTTGTACATCATCAAATTAATATATTCCTAACATAAAGTTTATTTGAGATATTTTTAATTTATTTTTTTAATAATATTAATAAGATTCTACTAGATGTTCTACTAGTTATTTTTTATGTGTTCGTTTAATGTAATATTTTTTTTAATAATATTAATAAAATTCTTTTATGTGTTCGTTTAATGTAGTATTTTTTCTAATAACATTAAGTAACACTAATATTATAATATTATGATATTAATATTATAATATTAAAGAATATTAAGATGTTATTTTTTAAAGTGTTCTATAATATACTTTACTGTAAATTGTTCTTTAATATTTAATATTCTAATATTAATAAAGTAATATTGAAAAGTTTAAAGTATTTTCTAATATTTAATATTAAAAAAATAGGTGAGTGGTGTAGGCTAGAAACGAACTCAAGTCCTCAACATGCTATAACACTTTAATTTCCACTACTTAACTGCTTAGCCAAGAATGCCACATCTGGTAAGTCCCCCTTATAAAAATAGATATCTTATTAATATTAATAAGATTAATAAGATTCTTTTATGTGTTCGTTTAATGTAGTATTTTTTTAATAATATTTAATAATATTTTACTAGATGTTCTACTAGTTATTTTTTATGTGTTCGTTTAATGTAGTATTTTTTTAATAATATTAATAAGATTCTTTTATGTGTTCTACCAGTTATCTTATTAATATTAATAATATTATTAAGATTTTTTTATGTGTTCGTTTAATGTAGTATTTTTTTAGTAACATTAAGTAACACTAATATTACGATATTAATATTATAATATTAAAGAATATTAAGATGCTAAAATTTTTTAAAGTGTTCTCTAATATATTTTGCTGTAAAGTGTTCTTTAATATTTAATATTATAATATTAATAAAGTAATATTGAAAAGTTTAAAGTATTCTCTAATATTTAATATTAAAAAGATAGGTGATTGGTGTAGGCTAGAATTGAACTCAAGTCCTCAACATGCTATAACCCTTTAATGTCTACTACTTAACCGCTCAGTCAGGAATGCCACATCTAGTAAGTATCCCTTATAAAATAGATATCTTATTAATATTAATATTAATAAGATTGTTTTATGTGTTCGTTTAATGTAGTATTTTTTTAATAATATAAAAATAGATATCTTATTAATATTAATATTAATAAGATTCTTTACTAATTTGAAATATTTTTTATTTGAAAAAACATATCATGTTAGATTATATAAAAGATTTTTTTATGAGTACTTAATATTTTTTAATTGTAAAGTCCACCTATATTTTTGATTTTTGGTGAGAGAGTTTTCTGAATTATTTTTGAAGAATCTTAATAAATAAAGTAAACAATCACGGATAATTTTAAAGAATCCAGGAATATATTTTCTTTTTTAAATATTAATAAATATTTTTATATAGATCAAAGAATTTACAATTCTTTAACTTTTTTGAAAAAACTAAAATTAATTAGGACTAAATTTAAATATTAATTCGAATCAAAAGAATGGATATAATGTATCTTGATTTTGTTATAAATAATAATATTTTTTTAAAACAATTGATAAACTAACCAAACATCACATTAAATAATATTTGTCTCAAAAATTAAAAATCACGTTAGACTCGCATATAATATTTCCTTTTTATAAATTGATAATAATTACTATAAATTAAGAAAACAAATTGGGGATGTGAAACAAATAAATATTTTTACAAGACAGTCCAAACATTCACGTTCTGTATTAAAAAAGTTATTATATTTTTATTAACAATCATCTTATATAATCTTAAATATTTTTTAAGGTTGTTTAAAATTATATTATGTACACACTTTTGAGAAGATTTAAAATTAAGAAAAATAAATAAAATAATATTAATTCATGATTGGAGAAATATAATTTAAATAAAACACCTTAAAAATCTCATTTAAAACATGTCAACACTTAAAAGAACCTAAATATTAAGAATATGATAATGTAATTTGAAGGATTATTTAAAAAATATAGTATAACTTAAAGAATCTATTACAAAACACTGAAGAAAATTTTGAATTGATAAACATTTTAAAAGAATCTTGCAATTTATTTTTATTAAATATTAATATTAAGATTCTCTTAAGTGTTCTACAAAATATTATTGAAAACTGATTCTAAAATAATTAGTAGAATACTTAATAAAATTTTATAATATTAAAATTTAGCAAGTATTCTATTAATAATATTTTATGCAATTTATTTATATTAAATATTAATATTAAGATTCTCTTACTAATGAAATTCCATGCAATTTATTTGTATTAATATTAATATTAAATACTAATATTAATATTAATATTGAGATTCCCTTAAATATAAAACTATAATAATGGTTGTATGTATCGTATATAACCTATCATATAATTATATTATATTCTTACCATATATAAAATATTCTTAATAAATATCCTGGATACTAATGAGCGTATTTGATTTGCTGGGACCATATATGTATTTAAACCATATGTTGTATGCCCTTCATTATCTGATTTATTTACATAAATGCCATTATATACTGTATTAATAATTATATAAATATTATTTATAATCAATGGTTGAGATTAATGGTCTCTAGGATCTCTTGATGAAAGGGGTCTCCCTAGAACCCTACCCTATATATATTTGCATCATATTTATATAATAGTTTATAAAATTATGTATGATTAAATACATAAATATACATATATCTATAATAAAAATTAATATTTAAATATAAATATATCTATTTCTTATAATTTCATATCGTGTATCCAAAGGATAACTCAAACACGACATTTAATCGTGGTCATGTATTTTCATGTACTTATATCTATAATAAAAATTAATATTTAAATATAAATATATCTATTTCTTATAATTTCATGTCGTGTATCCAAAGGATAACTCAAACACGACATTTAATCGTGGTCATGTATTTTCATGTACTTCCATTTTGTGTACTCAAAATCAAAGCACAAACACTAAATTTTCATGTTGTTTCGTGTCGTGTATTAAATTGTCGAGTCCACCCACAATCTATAACTATGATTATATATAATATAATCATAAGATTACTGGTTCGATATACAATAACAACATAAATTCTATCTTTTTTAATCAAATCTATTATATCTCTTATAGGAGAACAGCTCCTTCCATCGTGAACAAATTAAATCAGTGTAAATACTTTTTTTACCCTTACAAGCCTCACCCCATGCCTGCTTACAACCCTATCATTCAGTGTAAATTAGTTTAGCTTCCTTTTTTGCCCTTGCAAGCCGCAGCCCATGCCTGTTTACAACCCGATTTTCCAGTGCGCGGTCCAGATAACCAGGCCTAATCCCCTGTTGACTATTGCCCTCTTCGTTCCCTTCTGTCACTTCATCCGTCCAAGAACATTATTTGAATGAATCAGTGAAAAAAATAATTAAAAAAAAAAGAAATTTATATCCCTTTGATTGGCTTGGCTTAAAAATTTTTGTTGATGCACTAAACTGCTCATTAGATTAACAATCTCATGTTACATATATAAAATATAATAAGATCAAGAACGACATACAGGTTGTAAGTACTGTGGTAATATCACAGGAATTCAAGGACACTACTTTGGGAGAAACAAAGAGTCTGAGTGGCATAGGTGATGAACAGTCTATAGTGTAACAGACTTGATATAAAAATATTTCCATTTTGGTTTTCTATCTTCTCTTACATTGACAACAAAATATAGTTTTGACTGCTTTTGATAATTGCGGAGATGACATTAAAAATCATATCATTTGGCAATTGATTTTATAATTTTTACTTAAATGGAGACAACAGTCATTCTAATGAATCTTTTTTCCCCAAATGGAGTTACATTGTCCAAAAATAAAGATTTCCTCAGTTTTGTTGACACTGTATTAAATACGACGGTCTGGTGTGGCAGTTAAGTTAAGTGAGAATGGTGAAATAATACAAATATTTGAGAACAAACTTGGTAAGCTGTGGAAAAACGATGGATCACCTTAAGTTCTTGCTCATTCAGTTTACAATCCTTCTCTTCTCTTTGTTTTCTATTTATTCACCTCCCGCCTAAAACATATACATACCATTTAACTAACATTCAAATATGAGAATTCACTCGAGCCCCGTGCCTTGCGCGGGCTCTAATGCTAGTTTTAAAATAATGGTACATATGTAATTATATAAAATACAATGTCCAAACAATTGAATGGGACGGATGAATGATGAATTTAAATATTTATTTAGAATCCATTTTTTATATGAAAATATATATTTAATACAAACACATACATACATATACATATAATCATATTCAAGTAAATTCATATTTTTTTAACTAATGATTTAATCAATATATCTATATACCGTAATAGTTTATTTTCAAAATGTATCATTTAAAATTCAAGTTTTTAATCAAATTTTAAAATAATGATATACATGTAATTATACAAAATATAAGGTCCGAATAATTGAGTGAGACGGATAAATGATCAATTTAAACATTTATTTATAATTTATTTTTTATATAAAAATATATATTTAATACATGCACATGCATATATTCATATTAAAGTGAATTCAAATTCTTTTAACTAATAATTTAATCAATATATCTATACACCGTAATAGTTTATTTTCAAAATGTATCATCTAAAATTCAAGTATTTTCACTGCTTACAATTTGACTAATAAATCGTAATATTTTATATTTTTATATAATATTTATTCTCCTATTTTGATTTTTTTAATCTATTTCAAAAATAAATATATATTGAAATCATATTTTTTATAGAGTATTATTATTTTAGTATTAATATTGCAATTATAGCTCAATTTCATATTTTATTCAAACATTTAACATATATAAAATCTAATTTTGTTATAACTTTTTGAAAAATTCATTTAATTTATACTAATAAAAAAAATTGAACTCAACTATACAAATTTCATTTCTATATTTAAAAAACTATTAATAAATAACTTATATATGATACATTTATAATATGAAAAATTAATATATGCTAAAAAAAATGATAGTTTGTGTATTAAGACTTTTAAAAGAAAAATAAAAGTACAAGTAGATCAAATGGTTGCAACAATGATTGTTTAACACGAGGATACTGGTTCAATTCCCAATAGTAACATAATTATATCATTTTTTTAACAAAAATTTCTAAATAGTGGTATATATGTAATTATGCAAGATACAGGGGCATAACAGTCATTTCACAACTAATAAAATAGCAAATTTTACCCTTGTGTCTTCATTTAATATATAGTAATAGATTTTAAACTCTAACTTCTCCACGATTAAGTATCACGTGATATCTTCACTCACAGAGTTTGATTTCTTTTGGGTTCTTTTTCAATTCCTTTTCAATTGATAGATAAAATTATTTTATGTATTACAAGTGGAATATATGGCATCTATTTTATGTTATACGATAAAAAATATATGTATTATCCTTAAATATTAATGCAGTATTTTACCCATAAAGGTGTTTGCTAATTACCCATGTGCCTTTTCTAAAATAGTGTAGGATATGATTTAATTCAACTATCAGTATGTAGTCTCTTAAGAATTTTCAATTGATGCGTTTTATTTAATCTATGACCGCAAGCTCACGGTGTCTGTTGTTAGTAGAAATTGGCAAGCGGGCCGTATCCATAAGAAGATAGGTTTTATCGATTTTAATCCAATTATCACAAATTGTTTCAAGAACAAAACGAATATATGATAATAATATTTAACTAAATTAATACTCCCTCCGTCCCGGCCAAATGTTTACATTTGGTCCGGGCATGGAGACCAAGATAGTGGGTGTAATATTGTTAAAATAAATGAAGTAGTGGGTGTAATAGTGATTTTATTGTTAAAATAAATGAAGTAGTGGGTATAATAGTGTAAAGTGTTGAAAAAGTTGAGTGAAGTAGTGGATGTAATAATGTATTTTATCGTTGAAAGTTACTATTTTTAGTAATGTAAAGAATTGGGTGGGACGTCCCAAAAAGGAAAGTGTAAAGAATTGGTTGAGACAGATGGAGTACTAATTAAATACACTAAATTAATATATTAAAAATCTAGGACAATCGGGTCCACCATGCTTACACAATAATTAGCTTCTAAACTAAAGCAATTAAAGTGGTCACGCAACTGGAGTTTGTTAATCTCTCTCAAGCATTAACACTCTTGAAGCATGCTTACACAAATAATAACTTTTAGTAATTTAATCAATTAGCTATTTAGAGCAGTGATAATCTCTCTCGAACATTAGCGCCCTCAGAAATCCAATGATTCTCCCGCACTCAAATTCAATTCTACTAATCGTATGTGTGCCTCTGGTAAGTAAATTTTTCGATCTATACCCCTATTAGCATAGAATTAATTCATGATATTAGCTGATTACACAAATTAAACAGTAAAGCATAATCAACTAGAATTAACCATGACCAATTAAATCACTGTGAAAATCATGCCAGAATTATAATGCAAACATGACTTCCCCTTAAACCTTACAAACAAGAATTATGGGCATAAATATCACATTTTTGTACCAAATAGCCATAAATATCACAATAATAAAACTTGGCCTTCACCATCACAAACAAACGCTCCATAAAGTTGCGTGTATAAACTAATATACACATTTCCCAACCCTAGTTGTCCATGCCTCTCCAATCCTCTATTGCCGCATAAAACTATTCTATGAAGGAACAATCATTTCATGCAGAGTAGCAAATCTCCGTACCTGATGTCGGGTCGAGTCAACAACAATGGAATTCAAACTCTCACTTCTCATATTCATGTCATCATCCTATTCACGTACACGCTCTCAAGGAGAAATAACATTGTATTGATAAGATGTTACTGAAATACGGCATCGTATTTATAAGATGTTGCTGAAATAGAGAAGAGTCGGTAGAGTTACGGAGAGACACCGACACAGTGGACAAGCTCGCCGGAGTTGTGTTCCAGTTGCGTTTTTAGTTGAACACAAACTCAAATTGCATTTTTAGGTTTAAAGATTTTTGACTCTAACGAGTCTTTATTTTGCGTTTTCATCTAAAACGAGTCTTTAAAATGCGTTTTTGAAGCCTTAAAGTGAATAGAAAATATGAACGCATCATGAAAGTGCGTTATGGTAACAACACAATTTGAAATTGTGTTTCTCTGTGATAGCAAGGGTCATTTTGGTGAGCTATGATATTTTGTGCATTTAATGATCAAATTGTGATATTAAGGGCCAAAACCCTAGAAACAACTATTCACTAATAATTAAACAATTAAAACAACTAAGAACAAAAAGAAACATAATTAAACAAATAAGAATAATAAAAAAGATTTGGACAAGAAAACTTTCAATTCTCCTTGTCACGAGGAAAATCCATGGCCTCACTTCATCTCCTTCTAACCCTAATACTATCTCTACTCTAATATAATAATAATAATATGTCTAATAATATATAATATGATATGCATTTATATGTCTCTAATATAAAAAGTATTTTAATGCTTTAAAACAATTACAAAAAGTTTTCCTAAACCGAGTAGAATTCTCCATGTAAAATTTATATTTATCTTTTCTGTCAAGTTTATGGGTTGTTACAGTTGGATTCTTCTTGTTGGACCACCTCTGAATTAAAAATTATTCTATAAGTTTCACGTGGGATGTAAGATCATCCAATTCTAACTTCTGAAACTCAAGATATGGCTCTTTAAACCCAAATTCTTCTAATTTTAGGAATTTCCTCTTTTCTGCAATAAAATATTAAAATCTATTAAATAAATATCTAATTAATACAAAATACAAATAAATATGAGAATAAAGTCCTATAGAATACATATTAACACCAATATTATTAATAAGTCTTCATATAACTCAACTCAACTCTCTTTCTTTCTCTCTCTCTCTCTCTCTCTCACACACACACACACACACATATATATAGTAATAACAGTTACACCATACATCGTAATTGTAGAAATAATACATTCACTCATATATTTGTATACTACAATGATATATTTCTGCACACCATACATTTGTGTGGGATATACAGTTACACCATACACCATATATTTGTGTTAGACAATGATACCTTCACTTTTATAAATACACCCATTCTGCTACAATTACGAGTACAATTACAGAACACAACTTACAACTGCAGAACATCAAGTACGACTGCAAAACACAACTTAATTAAATTCATAAGTACCACATTACATACAAATATATGAAGTTATCATTATAGTGCACATATATATGGTGTATGGTGTAATTGTACATCATCGCAGTACACATATATATCATTGCAGGACACTGATAATATGAGTGAATGTATCATTGCGTAACACAAATATATTGTGTATTGTGTAACTGTATATCATGTAGTAAACAAATATATCATTGCAGTACACAAATATGTGGTATACACAAATATATCATTGCAATATACAAATATATGAGTGAATGTATTATTGCTACAGTTAGGTATAAATGTTATTACGTTATGTCCTGCACGTATGTATTAGATTGAAATAGACGGTCCTGATTCAGTGTCGAGGGTCTCTACCAAAATGATGGTCTCCACTGAACCTAACTCACCATATATTTAGAGAGTTGGGTTCAGTGGAGACCCAAAAAAAGTGGAGACCGTGGAGACCTATATTCACATCGTACGATCTATTTTCATCTAGCGGCTACGATTAAAGAACTAAAAAAGAGAGTGTTTTGCAGTCTAAACAAAATTACATATAAATTACGTATATTACTTATCAGTAATCAGATTAAACGATCACACTAATACATGATCAACACAAAAATATCATTGCAGGACATATGTAGTTTTATTTAGACTGCAGAACATTGTCCTTACACCATCAGTATCTAAAAGTGGTGTATGGTGTGATTGTATATCATTGCAATACACAAATATATCATTGTAGGATACTGATAATATGAGTGAAGGATAAAAATATCATTGCAGGACATACACAATTTTGTTTAGACTGCAGAATACTGTCCTTACACCATTAGTATCGTAAAGTGGTGTATGGTGTAACTGTATATCATTGTAATACACAAATATATAGTTGCATGACACTGATAATATGAGTGAAGGTATCATTGCATAACACAAATATATGGTACATGTATGGTGTAACTATATATCATTGCATTACAAAATTAGACAATGTACACAAATATATCATTGCAGTACACAAATATTTGAGTGAAGGTACCATTGCTACAATTACGGTGTATGGTGTAATTGTTATTACGTTATATCCTGCACGTATATATTAGATTGAAATGGACGGTCCTAATTCGGTCTCCTGGATCTCCACTAAAATGATGGCCTCCATTGAATTTTACTCTATATTTAGAATTTGATTTTAAAAGGTAATGGTCTAATATTAGACTCATATGGTGATAATGTATAATTGTGTTTGCAAAATATAATTGGGTTTTGTACAAATATAAAGATAAAAAAATTCAGGAGATTAAATGAAGAGGTTTTTAAGAAAGTAGAAGCAGAAGGTAGAATAATGATCAAAATGGATGATGATGTATAATTGTGTTTGAAAAATGTAATTAGGTTGTACAAATAAAAATATAAAAAAATTTCAAGCAGAAAGGTAGAATAATGATCAAAATAGTTTTGCAAAAACCCCCTATAGGTTTTGGAATCACTATTGTTTTATTTGTCAGATAAAATAGATTTTCTCTCCCACGATTGCTAGTATAAGACCAAAGAATTTCATGAATCCAACTTTGACCCGTATTCTCCGAGGCCAAACCGGTTCACTATAACTATTTTCTCAGAACCTCTGGACGGTAGCACTACATCCATCCAGAATGCATGACACATTCTAAATTCACAGACGAGCACAACCTGCTTGAGCATCTTCCAAGTTAAGATCAAGGATATCTTCTCTGTCAAGGATAACGCGAAAAATATAGAGTAAGGGTCTTGAGGCATGAACATCATTAAATTTAAAACCACAAATATAAGAGAGACCACCCTCCACTCATGAGAGGGCGCACCTTCTTCCTGACCAATGAAGGGCGCGCCCTCCCTGAACAGGGGAGGAGGAATACTCCATTTCTTACCGGTCGCCAATTTTCTTCGAGTCAAGCTTATTGCATGACACATATCCGAGTGTAAATTTAACTATAACAGGGTTCAACCTAGGGGTGTGCATTCGGTTAACCGAAACCGAATTTTTTTTCGGTTAACCGAAACCGAAATATTCAAAAAATGACTACCGAAAACCGAACCGAAATTAATTCGGTTTTAAACCGAACCGAAATTATTATTTCGGTTATTTACCGAAAACTGAAATATAAAACCGAAATTTAATAAAAATTATAAATTACACATCAATTAAATTTAATATTTAAATTTATATTAAAAACAAAAAACAAAAAATAACTTAATATATTAAAATTGCGATGTTCGAGTAACTCTACAAACTACTGCTGTACTAGACTAGTAAGTTCCTGAAGCTATATGCAGAAATGAACCTTAGAAGATATATTTGATAGGAAATAATATAATTAAATATAATTATTAAAATTAATAAGCATATAAAAAGTGGGTAATTATTGAAGTAAAAAAAGAATATAATTAATTATATGTGGGTGACAAGAGGCCATAAGTATAAGAACGAGAAGGTAATTAATACAATTATTAATTAATATTTATGATATTATATATATTCGGTTATTTATTTCGGTTATTCGGTTAACCGCGGTTAAAAACCGAATTACCGAATAACCGAATTTTTGAAAAATCCTTACCGAAAACCGAACCGAAATTCAAAATATGGTTAACCGAACCGAAAATATTTCGGTTATTCGGTTCGGTTTTCGGTTAACCGAACCGAATGCACACCCCTAGTTCAACCTAAAACTTCTAAGTCAAGTAAATCAAATTTATTAATTATTTAAACCAACTCAAATTATTTATCAAATACAAATATTTATTCAACCTCAAATTTAAAACCAAAATTTATTATTAGAGATTCTGATTTCTGGGTTCGATTATACTCATTTATTTATAAAATTACAAGGCAACTCTTGATTTTCGATACTCACAATATCTATATCTATATTTGCGATCTCACATCCGTGTGAAATAAAAAGCACATAACAGGTGTACTATAAATATGTGTTTGAGCTTGTTTGGTCTGCTTTAAAATAAGTCATTTTTGACTTATTTTTGGGTAAAAATTTCATATTTTGATAAATATTTTTTATACAAGTATTTAATGTATATTTGAGATTCTATAAGTTGCAAAAAAAAGTTAACTTTTTTCAGAAAAAAGTTAACTTTTTTCAGAAAAAAGTTAGGAATTTCTAACTTTATCTTAAAATAAGTTGATTTATTCTGAAAAAAAATTCTCCTGAACACCCCTTTGTATTCGGGCATTCACCAACTTTGTCCAACTTGGCGTCCCGTGACTTCATTGTCCTCGTTGTCGTGCGGCTCTTTAACCCCCTCGGCCCTCACTCACTCTCTCTCTCTCTCACCTCGTTGCCTCCGCCTCTAATTTTAGCTTTAAAAAACATTAATTAAAAACCCCATTTTATATATACCCTCTTTTGTTCCTTCACAAACCAAAACCCCATCAATAAAATGGCTCTGAAATTGTATCAACCCAGCTTCCAGTGCCCAAAGATTGCATCTTTTGCTCAAATTCAGCCCACCCATTTCAGATCTCAGACACTTCTCAGGGCTTCTACTCTTGGCATTCCCCCTTTGTAAGTTCTTGATTTCTTTTTTATTAATTTTCAACTTATGGGTCATTGTTTATTTTGTTTTTGATTCTGTGATTGATCTGGGTTGGTTTGTGTTCTTGAATGTGATTAATGTTGATGCATGGTGATTTTAATGGCGGGTTTTGATTTGGGTTTGTGTTTTTATTGTCAGATGTTTTACTTGTTTGTGATTATGGCTGCATGTGTATTTATGTGTGTAAATTTGCATTTTTTATCGAGTTGTTTCGATTTGAATTGATGCATGTACAGGTATTTGTCTGTTTGATTGAAGATTAATTCATATATTTTTGCTGGTTGTTTGATTCAGTTTTGATTTTCGGCTAGTGTTGTTTGTCTGCCAGATGATTTTGTTACCAAGTGTCCGATTTACCTGCTAAATTGTGCATGATATTTACATTTATCGATTTATTTTGTGAATTGCGATTAAATTTGATTTTGCATCTTCTTTTCATACTGCCTATACATTTGCTCTATATATCTTCCGTCAATGTGTTTGAAGTATTTTCGTTGTTAGTGTTGGATTTGAAACTAACTGCTGCATAATATAGCAACACAAATTGATAGTTTTCTTTACACAAAACATAATGATACAATACCAAACATAATCTATCTTAAATAGTGGAAATTATAGCCACCACAATAACTACTAATTCAAATCATACTAATCCTAAATATAAGGTTTGCAGTCTGAATAACTACCACAGATTCTATCTTATTTAAAAACGCTTAACTTCTACTTGAACTAAATAAACACACTTCACACATAATAGTTTGCAGCACCTAAGGCATATGGTAACCCTCCTCGCTTGATGCTGCAAACTCCAACTTATGCCTCATGATGGATTCAAATTTATATGATTGTACCCGGCATTTGGTGCCTGTGTAAGACCATATAAAGCTAAAGCTTTTTTAACTGGTACACCTTTGTTTCCTCGACCTTGCACAAGAAATCCTTCTTGTTCAACATTGATTTCTTCATCTAAGAACCCTTTTAAAAATCTAGACCCTCCTAAACTTTTATGCCAAAGATCTGTAGTCTTCGTAGAAGCTTGGTATGCAGCTTGCTCTTTTTCCATGAGATCAAGTTGAAAGCTTTTTCCCTTCATCTTACCACAGAATAATTTAATTAAGCCCTTCTGCATCTTTAATTTTACACTTCTTGTCCTCAAAATGCACTTTAAAACCATTCTCAAGCAATTGTCCAACACTCAACAAATTTTGATCGATTTCAGGAACATACATCACATTAGTAATAACTTTATTACTTGTGAGAGTTTCAACAACGATGGAACCTTTACCTTTCACAAAGATATATTGTCCATTTCCAACTCCTACCTTTGAACTTGTACTCTGATCAAGTTTTTTGAAGAGTCCCACATTATTTGTCATGTGGTTTGTACAACCACTGTTCACTAGCCATGTAGCCATGTTTCACCTTGGCTGATGCTTGCATCACACGATGCCACGAACAACTGTTTTTCTTCCTTTTCATTCCTAACTTGGGCCCTTGGGCCTTGTCCACTGGCCATTCACCTTGGCTGATATTTGCATCACACGATGCCACGAACAACTGTTCTTCTTTCACTGCTTCCCAGAGATTTCACACCTGCAAATACGCTATCATTTTGACAATCCACAACTGGTAGTTTTCACCCGTGAGGGGTGGAATGGGAGAATAAGTGTTAGAACTCATGGATGGATGCACTTCATTTATTAATCAATTTCACACAGATCCCTTAAGAAATCAGGCTCGGATACCATTTGTTGGATTTGAAACTAACTGCTGCATAATATAGATAGTTTTCTTTACACAAAACATAATATACAATACCAAACATAACCTATCTTAAATAGTGGAAATTATAACCACCACAATAACTACTAATTCAAATCATACTAATCCTAAATATAAGGTTTGCAGTTGCAACTCCCTGAATAACTACCACATATTCTATCTTATTTAAAAATAGTTAACTTCTACTTGAACTAAATAAACACACTTCACACATAATAGTTTGCAGCAGCTAAGGCATATGTTAACAGTTAGAATAATTTTTTTAACACAAAATACTGTTGATATATTTTTGTGGGCTCTGTGATAAGGTCGGTGATGGAATAGATTTTCCCCATGTTTCCAGCGCCCCTTTGTTTTGCGCACACAGTATTGAGGACTTTCGTCATATCTACAATTTTTAGTTTTTTACAGATGGTGATTTATCTTTATATTTATGACGTATTAGTTTAGCGTCCTTATAAGGAATATATAGATAGACAACTTTGATATGACTTTCATGTCCTGTTTGCTTATGATAATATTAAAATCCTATGTGAGAGCTTTTTAAAGTAATATATTGTTTAATATAATTATTATCCTGGTCTCCTAGAGCATCTGAAATTCTATATACTTGAGAATACTTTACGAATTTAAGATTTCGCAATGTAGAGAGAGAAAGATTGTAGCCTGTCCTGCTCTTTCTAGTCATTCTACCCAAAAAAGTATTTTTTATTATTTTGGCTTCTTCAAGTTTGAACTATCTTAGTAATGAGCTATCGAACAAGATGATGCTGAGACCTTAATTTTTATTGGTTTTGGTTTTTTACTTAAATAATCAGTAATAGAAAGTAATGTATACACAATGATGTAATGTGGTCATCTTAGACGGGATGTCTGAACTTTTGATAACCCGGCACAAATCTTTTGAATTTTCTTAATGGATTATGTACTTAAGTTAGATACACCTTGAAAGGATTATGTGTATTTCCTTCTCCTTTTTATTACAGGTTAATTGTTTTTTATGTTTATATGTGCTTTTCAATTCTGTGCAAGTGACTATTAACTAAATGATTAGTCATACTCACTCTTCTACGGTCACATATCCACCACGGTCACCTATCCACCCTCTTCTTTAAGGATTTATTTTAATGTCTCTTTATTTTATGCATGCTTCTTAGTTTGTAAGTCTATTATTTATGTAGGGAGGTTGAGAATAAAAAGAAGCCTTTCACTCCACCAAGAGAGATACATGTTCAAGTGACCCACTCTATGCCACCAGAGAAGATTGAGATCTTTAAATCTTTACATAAATGGGCTGAGGAGGACCTCCTGGTGCACCTAAAACCTGTCGAGAAATGTTGGCAGCCCAACGATTTTCTGCCAGATCCAGCCTCAGAAGGTTTCATGGAGCAAGTTAAAGAGCTAAGGGAGAGATCAAAGGAAATTCCTGATGAATATTATGTTGTGTTAGTGGGTGATATGATAACAGAAGAAGCTCTTCCAACTTACCAGACAATGCTTAACACTCTTGATGGTGTTCGAGATGAAACTGGTGCAAGCCTTAGTCCCTGGGCTATCTGGACTAGGGCATGGACTGCTGAAGAAAATAGGCATGGAGACCTTCTTAACAAGTATCTTTACCTTTCAGGTCGGGTTGATATGAGGCAAATTGAGAAGACGATTCAGTACTTAATAGGATCGGGAATGGTGAGATTTTAATTTGAACTTTTATTATGTTAGTGTCAGCTGTATAGGTGGATTAGATTTGGTTAAAAGGTAAATCCCCCAACGAGTTTTCTGGAAAGTGCTTATATTTTAAATTAACATATAATTGTGTTTATTTATTTTAACCAATGCAGGGTAATTAAAACTTTTGGCCAACAAAATTCTCTTTTTCTCTATTATGCTTCCAGAAACCAAGAATTTAATGACTTCATTAGTCCTTTATGGGCAAACTAAAAACTTCTGCATGATAGATTCTTGCACATTAAATTTCTGATGTTTAAACATGAAATGTAACATAAATTATATTTTTAATTTGAATGCTGCACTTTGTTGCTACTCCTTATTTTTTGTTAGTCTCCTGTTAAAATTACTCGCATGTCAAAATGTACTCTTGATAGTTTTGACATCTAGTGGTCCTTGTTTCCTAGTATAAAGACGTTGTAGGGGGTGGTATGGTAAATGTGGTGTATACGGTATGATCAGCTTTATAAGCTATTAGGATGTATTAAGTTATTCAAATTGCTTTATATGCTGTGCCTTTTTCTTGATTACCCTTTAAGGTTTAACCCTTACTCCACTATGGATTTTAGGATCCTCGAACCGAAAACAGCCCTTACCTCGGTTTCATCTACACATCATTTCAAGAGAGGGCTACCTTTATTTCTCATGGTAACACAGCTAGGCATGCCAAGGAATACGGGGATCTGAAACTGGCACAAGTATGCGGTATCATTGCAGCAGATGAGAAGCGCCATGAAACTGCCTACACCAAGATTGTGGAGAAGTTGTTAGAGATTGACCCTAGTGACACTGTTCTGGCTCTTGCTGACATGATGAGGAAGAAAATTTCAATGCCAGCTCACCTGATGTATGATGGGCAAGATGATGACCTTTTTGAGAACTTCTCATCTGTCGCACAACGGCTTGGGGTTTACACTGCCAAGGACTATGCTGATATTCTTGAATTCTTGGTGGGAAGATGGAATATAGAGAAATTGACGGGCCTTTCGAGCGAGGGGAACAAAGCACAAGATTATGTATGCGGACTAGCTCCGAGAATAAGAAGGTTGGAGGAGAGAGCAGCAGGGCGTGCCAAGAAAAAGGGAACTGCTCCTTTCAGCTGGATTTTTGGGAAAGAAGTTCAGCTCTAAATGCAGCACAGAATGTATGTCAGGTGTTTTATCCTTGTTTTACTTCAGAAATTTGAGAGCTAATGCTGCACTACGAATCTGAGTTCATATTGATTCTTCTTTTGTCAGGATCTGGATTGCAGTTCCAAATGAAGCTGGATATGTACTTCTATGGATAGCTGCTACAAAGATGGCAGCTTCAGTATGTTACTGTTTTATTGTGGTCTGTACACTTTAAATAAATATGTTTCTCTATAGAAGGTACCTTGTAAGACTCTAGTGTTAGTAAATTTGAACTTAGAAGCAGCATATTATAGTCTATCATGTGATTATGTTTTGAGATGTGTTGTTCTATGTTCAATCTTTCTTTCGGAACTTCAGCCTTTATCCCAGAGTGGCTGTCTAACTACGAGTAGCTGCTATCGTATCTTAAGATTTATTTGTCCTGCATACGTAGTTGCTATCCTATGTTGAGATTTATTTGTCCTACATGTGTATTTTTTGGAGTATTCAAAACCCCTTGTCCACCATTTCTAATTCTCCATTTGGTTGGAAATAATGAAAAGGGGAAGGAATGAAATGGGAAGGAAAGAAAGAATGGTAGAGGACGGAGAAAACAAAAAATGAGGGATTGCAGATTTTCGGTAATGTTTTATTTGCAAGGATGGTTAGGAGAAGGAGAATGGAGACATACATACTAGCTACAACATTAGAAATGCCATCATTCAACTGCACACCACCATTATCCACTGGAGTGATTATTTATGTTTTATAGAGGTAGTAACTGGAAAAAGGAAATATGACATTGGGGGGTTGATCAGGATGAGAATGGAAATTATTAAACCACCCTCGAAGTATGTAGGAAATGATATGTTCATCTCCCAATGCTTTAAACTTTACGTGATTTCCCCCTTACCCAACAACTTTAATTTCCAACCAAGACAATAAATCATCCATGTTGAATTAGTTCGTATTAGAAAAAAAAACATATATTTCAGTACGAAAGAGGATGGGGAAACTATTCTCATATATGTGAGCATGGAAATTGTACAAATTTAGAAATATTCATTTTTATGGTTGCCATGTTTTTGAATGTTTGGGGGTGTTTATTTACTTTTTTCTTTTTTTAACAGGAAAAATAATTCATCTTTGACTCCTTTATAGAAAAGATATATCATAGATATGAATTATTTAATGATTAAAATGAGTCAATTTTTTCTTTAACGATAATATTGATATACTTTTTCTAAAAAAATTAAATTCAACTATAATAATGTAGTATAGTTTCATAAACATCAAAAATAAATAAATTTAAAGCACTCGATCACGGATTCGTGGTGCAGGTCAATTTCGAGTCCGACCTATTTCCAACTTCGCCCATTTAGTAATAAACTACGGAGTCCGACCTATTTCCAACCTATTTAAGGGTTATTTGGTTTATGGTCTGATAATGTGGTTAAAATCAGGAATCGAGATAAGGTGGTATGGAGATGAAATATCATTCCTAATATCACGTATTTGGTTGAATGGTAAAATGAATTTATTAATTTAATTTTTTTTTAATAAATGAAAAAAATGTGCAGTTAATACGAAAAATAAATCACTATTATTTATTAAATATTAAACAATATCATTATAAAAATTTTATTTTAAAAATTAACATGTAATTTTATAAATAAAAATAAAAATAATAAAATTTTGATTTAATTTCTCATATCATTATCTCATACCCACATCCCCTAAAGTATCAGAAACTCATATCTTATGGGTTTGAGATATGAGTTTTAAAATTAAAAAATTTTAAACAAACACCAGGTATAGGTTTGGAATGAACAAAACTCATAACTAATACCTAGAAATCCCGAACCAAACGAGCCCCAGATAATACAAGCTGCCGGTAAAATTCAATCCGAGTTCTTCTAGAATTTGCTGCTCGGGTACCATCTTGACAGCTGTAATCAAGATTCATGTATCAACAAGACTTAAACTCGGATTTGCAGGTCGTGTACCAACTTGACAGCTCTAATCAAAAGAGTGCATCAACAAGGCAATTAATTCTTAGAGTTAATTGCATTTTGCATCCCAATACTTTAGACTAACGACACTTTAGTACTCATATTTTAGATAATTGCACAATGCATCTCACAACTATTTTATGCACTGCAATTTGCACCATTTTCATTAAAATGCTACGGATAGTTTAAGAAATTAAAAATATTTAATTATAATCGAACCTTTATTTGAGGTTTTTGACTCTCTAAACGATATTTTTTGGAAAAATTTAAAAAACAGAAATTGAAGAGGGCGTAAAGGTTTTTTCAAACTAATAAAGCTCAAATTTTTCGGGATTATAACGAAATTGGAATTAAATAAAATATACTCTTAATGAATTTGTAAATTCTTTTTGACCCTCTAAACGATATTTTCTGGAAAAATTTGAAGAACGAAAATTGTAAAGAACAAAAAAGTCTTTTCAAAACAATAAGGTTTAAATTTTTTGGGGGAATTAAATAAAACAACCCTTAATAAATTTATAAATTAAAAAATTATTTCTAATTTTTTTTATTATTTTGAGAATAGTTCAAAATATAATATGAGAAAACACCATAAACGAAAGTCGTAAATAATTAAAAATAAATTTCGAATCATTAAAAATCATCGAAATCCCAACTGAATTGAATTTATTATGAATTTTACAAGATTACTAAATTTGCAATTTATTAAAAAAAATTACAAAAAAGATTCTAAAAATTTTGAAACTTTTTATTTTGAAAAGATCTTTTCATCCTTTACAACTTTCATTTTTAAATTTTTCTAAAAAATATCATTTAGAGAGTCAAAAATCTCATATAAAGGTCTGATTATAATTAAATATTTTTAATTTTCTAAACTACCCTGACATTTTAACAAAAATGGTGCAAATTGCAGTACCCAGAATAGTTGTGAAATGTATTGTGCAATTATCTAAAATATGAGTACTAAAGTGCCATTAGTCCAAACCATTGGGACGCAAAATGCAATTAATTCTAATTCTTACTGATTTCATATATACAAATGAACATGGTATCTCAAATTACAGCACTATCTCTACAATTACTATAGGGGTATAAGACCGCTATACTGGTAAAAGTATCCAGTTAGCTCCAACAAAAACTACGAAATTGCAAAGATTATAATGCTTAGAGTTGAACAATGAATGGATTAAAACTATCATCTTCACTACGGAGAAATGCTTTTTCTGTGCAACTGAGCACAACTTCCATGCAATTCAAAAGTCTACTTTAGTGAGCTTTGCCCGGGGTAATACATTAATGTTGTTATAAGGACTCATCTGTTCTACATGAATGTAGTCCTTCGTTTTCAGAACCTGATGATCAATCACACGAGAGATAATAAGATAGTAAAGTAACGTCCTAGTGAAACATGAAGAATGATAAAGACATGATTAATTGATTACAATGAATTTATGATGAACAAAATTCAGGATTAAATCAGATAACAAGATTACCAAGTGACAAACATTCTCAAAGACCAGTTAGAATCATGCATTACTAATTCTGGTTGTTCGAAACTATAATCAAGGTAACATACAAAACCAAAAACTGTTAAAAGTAGGTAATAATAGTGGCCTGTCCCGTATCTTATCCAGGATCTGTTTAGTCCCTGAACTGGAAAGGTACTGCCTGCAAGGAACTCACAATTTTCAGTGAGGTGTCGGGACTTTTCTTTAAGATTTCTTTTTTGACTAGCAAATATACAATATTTAGACTGAACCATTTGATTGGACAGGTAGGGTGAGTGAGCAGTGCAGACAACTGTCAAGAAAGAATGAAAATGTAACCAATACTATTAGAGTATTTGACCGAACCTCAATTGAATTGGTTGTGTAACAAAAAAACATACAAGAAACAGACACGTCACAATTTGTTTTGCGGTAATAAATCAATAGAAGCCTTAGAAGGACACCAGCCATTGTGATATTCATAACACCACGTGAAGATCTATACCCACGCACAATGAGACAGTAAAAAAGATACAAGAGAACAAAACCCTCTATGAAGCAGTCTAGTAAGTTAGTGCACATTCCACATAGATTCTATTAAGGAATTAATTGTTCAATTTAAGAGACTCCAGAACATACCAGTGTTTCAAAGAACATCCTTGATGCTTCCTTGCGACTTTTCCCTGCCAGTAAGCTATCAATAGGAAGAACATTCCTATCGGACCCAGCATCTTTGTCAAACAAGGTCTGGAGGTACTTGGCAACAGCTCTGCGAGAAACAGGATTTAAGAGTCAGAGCTAGAGCAGCTTAATGATCGGCATATTAAAGAAAGATCCTAAATTCAGAGACCAATGTTTAATTAGTGGGGGTCACCAGGATAAATGTATATAATTATAATTAAAGTAACTGAAAGGGGGTCTAGGATATACAACTCTAGATCATGTTTGTAAAATTAAAAAAAAAACGACTTCGCACCGGCTGATCAAATGTGTGCAATCATGAGATTCTTTTAATTTAAAAAGCAGGTATCATACTACAGAAGAAGCGCAAGAACGAAAAAACCTTTCAATTACCCAACATGCATAGTTGCATACAATCTCCGAAAAAAACTTTTGTCGATAATATCTTCAGAACATTATAGAATTTAGAATTGCACACAATCTCCCAAAAAAACTTGACTATAACTTTTTCAGAACATGATTCAGAATTTACAAAAGGAGCCTAAGTTTTGGATGTTAACAATCTGATAGGTGACCTGTTAAAAAAGGTATCCACTGCTCAAAACGACATCTCCAAACAGAAAGCCTCAACCAAAGGCACATGATAAACTTTCAAAATTATTGCAATTTTTGTTAGAGAAACCATAATTACAGCTCATTTCTATCCATATGCTACCAGAAGGTTGATGAATGCAATGGTTGAGTACTCTACCTCGTACGGGATGACCATCCACTGTTGTCAATAAAGAGTGCTTCTTCAGCATTAGGTACATCTTCATCATCTGCTTCAGCTCCCTCATCATCATCATAATTCAAAAAGTCTAAAGCAAAAAAGAAAAATACCAACTTAATATTAAATACATCTTCAAGAAGCGTGAGGCATGGAACAGCTGTTGTGCTAATAATGTTTTTCTACAAATGTTGACTGATTCTTGGCAGGATATTATTCATTTACGAACTCCCAAGTGACAAACTTAGATGGCTAAATTAGGAGCCAACTGCCACTGGGCCTGTCGGCTGCGAATTCATTATTAACTGGCACACATAGGAAGCATGTAGCTTCCCCTGGGTTTATAGACATTACAAGCTACAAAGACAAATATAGTTCAGCCCTGCAGCAACAATTCTCAACCACTGAACTATGTATATACACTAAAACACAAGGGCATACAATAATAAATTCAATAATTCAACGGAAATTTACAGAAAAGAAAGCACAAACCTGTATCATTCCCAGCTGTTGAATACTCAAGGTTCTGCACAATGTAGCAAAAAAAGTGAATTAAAGAAAAGATGCATTCTACCCAAGATTTTGTGCAAGGCAAAGGAAATTGACGTTAAAAGATGAACTTGGGTGAATTAACCGCATAAAATTCACTATTCTGAGGGTTTCACAACAGCAAAAGGGATAAAAACCCGCTTTAAATTGACTACTACGAGGGTTTCACAACCGCAAAAGGGACAAAAACCATGAATCACAATCCAAATACGAGACTCAGATCAACATGGATATCAAAATGACTGTATATCAACCAAGCCTGATATTATATGTGGGGATTACAATGCTTATGCAGGGAGTAGAAACCCTAATAAAATATCCTAATGGACTAAGGCCCGTGACGCTGGACTAAGGCCCATGACGCGACACTTGTGCTTATTATAAACAAACTATATTTTATAGTTACTAGCCCCACATATATAATCACAGAGAGAAATAATTTTAATTCTCAACTAAAAACAAAAAACCTAATTAACATATATAAAAATTCTCTACTTTCATTCCCCATCACACATTCTATACTACCTCCATAGATGATCCATCTTTCCTCTTTTGGATAACCACATAACTCAAGGAACATTCACTGTGGATGTGAATCAGTTACTGTTCCTTGCATTTAAGATAGGATCACAGATCACCGTACTCAATGTAAAACATGTGGCAGAAAATAGTTGATCGGTTTGGAAAAAAATTAGAAGCATATGAGCATATCACATAGGTGCAGGGAACTTATTGCTAATACTTTTTACTCATGATCCTGGTAAACATTTTCATAATTCCTCCTTTCCTATTAAACTACGATAACGACATTAAAACTCCTTGTTCAGATCAGGCTTGCCCATCAGAATGTTTTGTTCCTGGTTAAAGTTTCAGTTTGTAAATATATATGTAGATTCCAGCTATCTCTATTATACACCGTGTATGACTCTTGCTCCGCCTAATGTGAATTTATTTTTCTTGTAGTGACATTTTTTATGCTGGACGAACTGGAGACTGGATAGACCTATAAACATTCAATAAGGCCAGAACATAGTAAACCTGCAATCTCTACCAGACTTCTCACATAGAATATTAGTAAGTAATAGACTTACATTGTAATCAACTTGATCAATATAAACTTCTTTTGTGTTCCCGTTATATGTAGAATTTCTGAGATCCACATCAACCATAACTGAATCTGAAGAGTTTATCATATTTTCTACGTCACAGATGTCCCTTTCCAAGTTCTTGGCATTATACTCTACTTCTGGATATAAGAACATATCTTCTTCTAATAGTGCTTGATCATTTTGTCTTCTTTCATTCATAACATGCTCATTACTTAAAATATGGGCGCTGCATTCATCCATATCTAGAGGAGACAGGGTAGTTGGTACACTCTCAGGATGTGCAACACCATCCGTCTGAATATCTGTTTGAACTTGAACTGAAGCACAAGTTTCCATTTCATTCAATGGAATCTCCCGAAAATCATGTACAACTGTTATGTCAATGTCGAGATCAATTTTCTCAGCATCTGCATTAGCATCAATCTCAGCAGAAAGCACAGATAATTCTTGATCTGTCGTCTCAACTGGTTCCTTTACATGCAAAGAAGCATCTAACTCATTGCTAATGTCAGAAGCCAAGTGGAGAACTCCAGCTGTTTGGTCCCCCGCACCATTTTCAATAACATCAACTGTGGATGAAGAATAAAATACAGCAGTATCTTTAGGGTTTGCTGCATCAACATTCATTTCAACCGTCTCTGAACAAATTTTTTGTAAATCTCTCGCCTCAGCGACATCAACAGTCGGATCCAAGCTTACTACATCCCCATCACCATGTTGGTTCTCCATCAGCATGGGAGTCTGAGCAGGTTGAGCTCTAGTATTGTCTCCAACTCCCACAATGTTGCTGCTCACACCCATTGCAGCTACTCTGGAATCGAACTCATCGTAGAGATCCATATCGTTTGTTGCTTCAAAGAAAGTAACAGCTTTGTCTTTTAGGAAAGCCGTGCTTCGGTTTGTTCCTAATTCAGAAGAAGCATCATTTATAGATACAACATCTGAGGAGATCTTGGTTTCACTGAGATCATATGTTTCATTGTGCATAGAGGCCAACTCCAGTGAGACACCTAATACAACATAAGTTTAAATTAATCCTAATTCTTTATGGTGTAAAGTGTAAACCGTTGAATAATAAATATCAGGCGCATCATGCAATTATGAGCATAAATATATAACAAGGGTCAATTTTATAGTTCTCAAACAGTTTGGACTACAAGCATGTAGGGATTAGTGCAACATCAACCCATAGCTTTTTCGAAGTGACATGTTTCTCACTCTTAAGATCAAATGATATACATTTAGTTTCTTCCCAGTGTAGCTGGTGTCATTACTTTACGCGCAAAGATAGCACACAAAAGACTGGCTATGCGTGCAAACTTAAAACCTCACAATAAGAAAAATTAGAAATTCAGCAAGTGACTCTCCGAGCAGAATTTAACATAGTATTATGACATCATTCATTTTTCCAATGTTTCTCGGAGAACACAAATTATATTAGAATCCATGTTAATTCTTCAAGTAATCCACTGTCCACATGTATATTATAACTTAATAAAGTACATAATATTCACTAAAAACAGAAGTTCTGAACATGCTAAAGTTTAGACTAATAGTTCACCTGTGAATATAGTTTCGCTGAACATATCATCCTCCAAGAATTGTTTTTGAATCATCAATATTTCAGGCCTAGTACAAGGAGCTTTCTTACGTAATCGGCGTATATCTTCTGTGTTTGTCAATTGTTGTCGTATCATACTTTGAGACAGAGAGAATTTCATCAGTAAATCATAAATTAGAGTAATGTATAATGATCAATCGTAATCAATTGTAGTTATATAATAAGACCAGTCAAAAGTGTAATAATAAACAATTTTGGCTACATGACAATGCAACAGAATGTCTAAAGGCCAGTAAAACCAGCATTTAACAGAAAAGATAGTTATGAACTAGTTAAGCATTATGAACCACCCTTTGAAGATATGTGAACAAAGTGGCAAACTGATTATAAATGTATACATGTACAAGTGTGTGTGTGTGTGCGCGTCTGTGTAATCTTGAAATGTTTCTTTAAAGATGATGAATATAAATTGTCATGACATATAATTGTCTACTTAAAGGATCCAACCCACTTTAACCTCATATACTGTTGTCTTAAAAAAAGAGCATAACTAATTATGATGCACTACGTAAAATCAGAGAAAGCAACGTACTCGCCGTGCAAAACCATCATGTCGTCCATCAGCACCTTTCTTTTAGAAGCACTGGCCCGAGGAGCAGCCTTGTGACGTTTTAGATATGGAAGGCCCTGATGTGGAGTTTCCTTTACTTTCAAAGCAAAAGATTTTCTTCCAACTACAGAAACAGGAAGCCATGGCGTGTCAAAGAAACTAAAGCGAAAGGCAATATTTTAACAGCCAAACAAATGTGCCATAGAATTTGGAAAAAAGGCACACCATTCTCGCAACTTTGCACAATTATGCTTCAAATCCAATGCAATGAATATGCTTTTACTATACCTAATATGGAAGACAACAGATCGTCATCATTGGGAACAGATTCTGGAGTTGTTTTACAACGGACAATGGCTGAAGAGTCAACCGAGTTCAAGCTCTGCATAATTAATGAACTTTCAGTAAAACTTCGCTTCTTCCCTGTAACAGTTACACTGGTATCATTATCCCCGTCATTCTGCGCTATATGGGCTGGAGTAGCCCCCATTGACATATTGTTAAGAGCATCCACCTCTGGTACGGACAGCAACTTCTCTGGAGCAGGGAAGTCTGAACAAACAGAACTATTAATGGTTTCTAACTGGCTGTCTAATATATTTACATTCTCCCCTTTATCCTTTAATTTGTTACACAGAACCAGTGGTGCTATGTGGTTTCCATCTGCTACTTGTTTTAACCCATCGTTTACACAACAATCTTCACCTAAAATATTAGGAGTTAAGACTTTTAATGAATGAAATACCGAACTTATAGCTAAAATTCTCTTATGTATAGGCTAGCTGGACTAACCTTGTAGGGAAGTGGATGATTTATCGGATAAGCGATCCTCTCCCCTTTCTAAAGCTTCCGGACATGATCCAGCAACTTCAAACGGCATGTTGGGAGCAACAGATGACTCAATTTGGTTCGCCTCTTCAGTACATGCTACATGTTCATGAACAGAAATACCTAATTCCAACATATCTCTTGATTTGTCAATCTTGTCCTGGGTTTCTGATTTCTCATGCTCAGATTGACCGTTGGATTCTGCATTTGATTTTAATTCACTGACTTGGAGACAAAGTTGCACAATATCTCCCGCACTTTCCACATTATTAGAGAGCTCTGCCTTATAAGACGTTCCATTATTTTTCAACATACCTTCTGATACTGGCTCGCAGATGTTATTTAAATTAGGAGTACCGACATTATGTTCGCCTGGCCTAACTTCTTGCTCTTGGAACTCACGAAAATCCTCACATGTTTTATCAGCAAAGCTAATGTGACTGATATTATCATTCTGCACACTTTTAACCTCATCATGAACATTAAGAGTCGGGCAATTATTATCTGCTGAATCATTCTTCACAGCTATTGCTCCAACTTGATCACCTAAATTAGGGGAGAACATTGATGGTGAATCAGTATCCATTCCGCTGCGCAACAAATCATTCGTTACATTCTTATGGGAAAGATATAGATCAGAACTACTAGAAGCATTTTCCAAGTTCTCCTTTGCCGCATATTCTGTTAAATTTTGATTTTCGGGTTCTAGATGATCATCACACGCAGAAGTTTCTTGAATGTTTGACAAATTTGGCTCTTCAAGTAATCCAGGAGTGTGTGGGGCCTGATCATACTCAATGTGATAGGAGTTACTTTTATGACCATTATTTTCTTCAATATGCTTCTGCAGAAATGTAAATGAGGGAATAAATAACACAATGGGAGTATAACAAGTAAAACATTCAATACTGGTCTTGACTTTTAAAGCTATGCAACTTACACTGGTGGAAGTTATCATGACTCCGGATTTTTCAGTCATCTCATCATTTCCCTCATGATTGAAAGGTGCAATTGGTTGGCCAGACGACTGAGGATCAGTGCTGAAAGCATAGAATTATTGGTTAGAATTTTATATTTATTGGATAAGTAGAAAATTAAACTACGACAATGGCATCAAATAACAGCTTCTGATATAAGGCATCTTAACATTGTCGGTGATATATGGTGTAATTCACTAGATAACTCAGAAGTTTTTCATTACATGGACCAATGGTTAACATTGACATTAAACACAATGATTGCTACATGGTTTGTAAACAAGCTGATGCAGCCGAGAATCTAACTGGACAGCACACACATGCCTCTTGTAATCTCATTTCTTCTATAATCAAAAAAATATCTAGCTACATTAGTTTCAGTTTCACCTTTATTCAACTAAATAGAAGCAGTGCACCAAGATATAAATACCATACTTTAACTTTCTGAAATGCAGTCATAAATATTTAACAAATAAATTTTTGAGCACGCTGGTAAATGCTAACCTTATGCACCGCAAATATAAAAATCAAGAGAACAGAAACAACAAATTTAAGATCAGATAGACTTGCCAACATTCTAGACCCTGAATTTACATGTTTGTAAACATAAAATCTTGATATTTATAAACATTGATTCTAACATTTAAACAATAACTTTTGAACGCTGTCGCTAATCATGCACCCTGTACAAGTATTGGCGATACGTAGGATTCAATTATACAAATGGCTAAACTTAGATGTTTAAAGCATGTGATTTCAAATGTGTAAATTAAGGTAAAATTTTCAACATAAATACATACTTTACCATCCCATATTCACCTATTTTGTGTAAAGTTTTAGTTAACAATTGTGTAAAAGAGATTATAAGAAGTTCGGTAGAAAATTGTTCATACAAAACTTATACTGTAATCGAACATTGGTATCAGAAATCATACCCTGAATTGAAAATGAGATCATCGTGTCCAGCAGCAACCTTTCTCAGAAACAACTCCTGTTCAAACAGACCAAGAATAATGCAACTCTATGATTATATGAGTAGGCTTGCATATATAAACACCATGCAACATACTAACATACTGCTAATAGCCTCATTGTCTATCGAAAGGCCAGTACTGTATGTGGATCAAAAGCATTCCTATACGAAATCATCCTAGAATAAGCAAACCCTAAGTGCAAATGTGCATGAAGTATATGTCAGTATGTAATGCGCCAGTGGTCATTATATGACTATGGCCATATACAACGTTTGAGAATCTTCGCACACATCTATTACTTCACAAATCAAGTACAGAGAGGGCAGTCATAAGTAACTTTTATTAATTGCTGGATTTTGGAAAGAAAACAATTGTATATGTATGGGTGTCAAACACAGCATTTTGGTGTAGAAGGCGGTGACATTTAGCAGCACTGTCTTGGAAATTTAAAAGCAAATATGTCCACTGGGGGCTCCATGTGACAGAGTATCACACTAGTCAATTAAAAAAACATGTGTTTCTACGCGTTGTAATTTATCAAACAAAATGCATAATTTTTTTTAAAGCAAATGCATCTTAAGAAGCTCAATATGATTAGACACGGGCTGTGATGTTCATGAATGGTTCCGAATATTACAAAGATTTACATCTTTGGACTTTTTTGCAACACAAAACTTGTCAAAGATATGCTCAGTAATGTTAATACAGTAGGTTACCTCATCAAGGTCCAGTCCAGACGTGTCGCCATCACCAAATCTTTCTAATGGAAGAAATAAAAATAAGAAAATAAAAAAAAATCAGAACAGCATTCATAAGCATAACCATAAAAATGCCACCGATCATATTATCCTGCTATACTTAAGACTAACCATCTAGACCAAACTGTGATGTAGAGTAAACAACACCATCCATTGTATCTTGAAGTGTAATCTGATCCTTCGAACTAATATGATGATCAACATAATTCCTGCACAATGTCATAGTAACCATATTAATACTGACGAACAAATGAAAACTTAAATAATGTGAAATTAAAATTGAATTATAAAAATACTATGAACTTCATATTTGAACATTATAGAAACAATCTTACAACATATGAACAAGAACAACATTCCGACCCATAGAAGTGACAATACATCTTCATCACTATTATTGATTGAACCTATTGATTATAAAGCGACTACATAATAAACGCTTTGCTAATGCTAAATCGTTGACAGTTGACACGCTTAATATATACACTACACAAGAAACTACTTCCATGATTTGTTAAATTGTGTTTACATATATTATAGAAAAATTACAACCATACTATCAGAACCTTTAACAAAGATATTTCTGCCATATGTTAAGTTCTTCATAATTAAATAAACTATTAACTTTATAAAAATAAATATGTTGTAAGCTAATGTTAGGGTAATAACTGCAATATAGTGAGAAATTAATTTGAAAAGAATAAATAGAAAATTGAAAACCAAAGTTAACTATTAAGTACCCCTGAAAATCATTATCAGGCAGCTCAAAATCATCAAGATCAAATGTTTCTGGCAAAGTAATAGAATGATATGGTGCAGTAGATTCCTCAGGTGGCAAATCCACAGCGGTCGATCTAAATGCCTGTTTTATCTTCAGCAGTGCTTCACTGCAATCATCAAATAGATAATTCACCTTTCTTGAATATATCCTCACCACACCAACCAGAAGATGGCTTGACAAACGTAGAGCAATAGGTACATCAGGAGAAAGAATTGAGTCTGTCAAAAAAAATATATTATATATTACAAATAGACCATATTTCACATTTAAGAATAAAATTAGTAAAATTACAATTTCATGCGTTTATATATAACTTCACACATATTATAAGAGGGCATTTGGTTATTCTTTCATCCCCTTTAGATAGTATAGCTTCAGGCTGGCTTCACCTCAGCAACAATGCAAGTCTTTTGTCAACAAATGTAGAAACATGTTGTCGATATAGCAATATTGAGAACTTAATACACACTTGTAAAATATTCACCACATGGTAGAGCCAAACCATCAAAATGCACAATAATATTAAAGGACTATTATATATTTGCTGAGAACTTCACTTGTTGCATCAAGTATCGACCACATCAAACACGGCATAGGAATTTACCTATAAGTAATTACATGCTTGCTTCAGCTGCGCAGGTAACATATGCATCTTATATTAGTATTATTAGGTTGGGATCAAATTTAACTTCTAAAAATATTTATTAGGATTTAGTAGAGATAGCATAGTCGGTCCATTTATGCTTCTAGATTCAGATATTAGCATGTTAAACAGTCTTCAGAGCCTTGATTACCCTCACCAATCACCAATGACTAACCTATGAGGCTAACATCTTTGCAGTGTTTCCTAATTACATGTATACTGTACATCTTCAACTCCAAGTGCAATTATTTTCTTCGAATGAAGTCTCTACCGTACTGCCTTATCGAAATGGAAGATCTTATTCTTATATATCCTCATCACAACAAATAGTGGCGGATCTAGAAAAAAAATTGAGTGGGAGCACCATATAAATTATAAATAATAAATATAATATTATTAAAAAATATAATAAATTATATACATATATTTTTATTAATATATTCTTTTTTAATATTTATTTCATTTTTATTAATAATATTGATATATATTTCTTTTTTCACTTCTTATTTACTAATTATTTTCATTCATTTTTCTTGTTTTGATAAATTTTATGGGGGCACTAGTAATTTTTCAGTGGGGGCATCATCATCAAGACCTTATAAAATAACTCGTAAACTCAAAATCAAGACCTTATTTCTTAAATTATTGTTTGCTTAAATATTGTTATAATTTATACAACAAATGAACTCATTCTACTCCCTTTGAAAATGAATGCAAGAATGTTGAAATTCCTCATTAAGGTCTATACAAAATTTTGTATCTTCTTTTAGTCCCTTCTTTCTTATAACCATCTTAATATTTGATATAAAGAATTTTGGATTGTTGTTCCACTCAACCAAATTTTTCTTAAATCAGCAGGACTTTCGGATTTTAAACATACATGGAGTAATAACTAATAAGTAATTCCCTGTCATCAATGCATGCAAACTCTAAACAGGAAATCACTTCAAATTACTAAAGAACTAAATAAAAATCATTCCTTGAACGCTTAATTACCAAATTAACTTTTTTACTCAACTCCCCTCAATCTCACTTAAAAAAAATTAAAGAAACATAAACACACACACACACAAAATAATATATAAACATAATATAACTTACCTACAGAAACACCAATATCTGTATCAGCCACCTGATTCTTTCGAAGTTTTCGCTCCAAATGTGCAGCAATCCAAATAGTCCCTAAAGGACCCTTCTTGGCCAATATAAACTGGGAATAAAACATTTCCTAATATCTTCCCTCTACCAACTAAACCCCCAAATCTTTTCTCCTAAAAAACCCTAATTTCCACAATTCTCAAACAAATTCAAAACAAAACCCCATAAATTAATTCCCCAAATCACTCCCCCTTCATAAAAACCCACCAATCAAGACCCCACATCCCATATAAACTTAAACAACACATACTTACAACAACAACCCACTTCTAAAAATCAAAACTTTACTACACCCATCAATTCAAAACCCCAAATTAAAAACAAAACCCAGATCAAGAACCCTAAATTACCCAAATTGAGCAACAAAAATTCAAATAAAGAAAATAACCCACCTGAAAAAAGCCCTAATTTAGCTCAACAACTTCACCCAATAAATTCTTGAATGAATCTTGAAATTCAGCTTACCAAGAAACTATATTTCCCAACTTGATATCAAACTAAGATGAAATCAGTTCACAATAAACACCTTGTGTGAGTGTGTAGGATATGTGTAGGTAAAGATGGAAAGAGAGAAGGGGGAAAAAGAGGTGAATTTAATTTTTTCGAGTTTAAAGTTTAGATTTTTAAGGCAAAGCGCTTCTTTTGTTCAATGAAGAGCATGTGTAATATTATCCGTTTGGATCATCAATTTTACACCGTTGGATTTATTGTAATGTACGGTTATGATATTATATTTGACAGTTCGAATACGAGTGTTAGTTGTTAGTACTTGGTTCCTTTTTCGTGTTCATACGAAATGTACAAAATACTTTTTTTAATACAATCTTTCACGTTAATAAGTTATACTGAAATATAATACCATAAATATAGAATTCTTTTCCACAATAAAATTTATCATCTCATCAAAATATATGCATAATATTTATACAAATTTAGATAATAAAATTTTAATATCTGAAAATAAAATACCTGCAATAAAAATTTAAAAAAATAATTAATACTACATTTGAGAGAAAAATAAATGACAAAATCATAATTACAAAATATATAATATAATATTATTTAAATAATAAAAATAAAATTTAACCAAAGGGATGCTTTTGAAATGTCCAAAATACTTTAATTTTGAAAGAATATTACTTTTTATATAATTTATTACTATTTCTTTTGTTTTAAATTAATATTTATTTTATAAAAATAATTATGTCATAAAAATAATAATTATTATGTCATAAAAATAATTAACATAAAAATAATTATCATTTATTCAAATAATGCATCGAAGATAAATCAATCATTCAATTAATATAGATATAAATGAAAAATAAATTTTATCTTTCTTAATATGTGTAATTTTGCTATTAATTTAGAACCGATGGAATTTTTTTTTAAACTTCTCATATTTATTAAAAAAATATTAATTTACTAATAGAGTTCCACTTTTACCCATCATAAATGTATTAACATAAATATAAAATCACATTACACTCTTTATCACTCCTTACTTATTTTTTATAATTTTCAAAAAGGATAATTTGAGAAAAGAAGATTTAAAATTTATTTTGAAAGTAGAACTAGGCAGGTATTATAAAAAATATATTTGTTTTAAAAGATACTAGTATTGTTGGATGAATAAAATATCTAAAATATTATTTTTCGAAATTTTAGTAGTAAATAGAATATTTATAGTGGTGTATTCCATTTTCAAGAGATTTGTCTTTGCATTCACCTTAAAATTAGTGTATTTAAAATATTATGCTCGTAAAAATTGCATATTAAGTATAATATGACTATTTTTGTAGCGTATTACTTATAATACGCTGGTGATATATTACTAATAGTGCTAATACAAATTACGTATTGCATCTTCTTAATACTTGGTCAATTCGAACCAAATAATTGTTTAGAGTTAACATATTAGTGTGCCGAATGAAAATCTTCACTTACTATTAAATAAACAATTTTTAATTATCTTTTGTATTGAGCAGTGATGTGATATATATATATATATATATATATATATATTAAATTGTAGTTTAACATATCATAACTCTATCAATATATAAATTATGTTGGGTTGGTGAGCATGTTTTAATGATGTATGTGTCTTAACAAGTCATTAAGGAAATATTATATATTCTCCATCGATAAAAATTAAGTAACGAGTACCCTTGTTACTTATATAATTGGAAGTTGGAGTTCTTCAAAAGTCACTAGGTATCAATTGTCATAGTCTAGTTTGAAAATTACTAGATAATTATTCTCTTATTTCAAGGATTCCATGGTAACCAATAACAATTCCAGTTTTTCATTCTTGCCATTGAGCTCGCCATTTACTTTCAACAATCTTTTTATTTCCTAATTTGTGGCTATCATGCTAGTATGTCCGTTAAACATTTCAATGTTAAGCTCTTCAACAGTTTTCTTGTACTGAGAATTAGACATAACAATAGAGGTTAGTGTTGGTACCTGATTGATCGAAGAAAAATGCTCCATCCTTTGAACTAGCCATCAAGGCAAAATTTCTATATTCTTCATCTTCATCAGTGTTATCCCAACATTTTCTTTCAACTATGTAAGCTTTTCCGGTCTATTTCTTCAACAATGCTTCATACTTAACTTCCAACTCCAAATAATCTTTAACTTTTTTGATTGTTTTAGGCGTTCTACATTCTGTAACAAAATGGCATTACTCTTATAGTTATAACATCTGATTTTTGACATATCTATAGTTCTAGCTTTGTAGCCTCCTTTGAAACTGTTTTTGGTAACTTTGCCTTTGCTTGAGAGACATAGGCTAGTTTGAGCTTGAAATTTTTATTTTTCTTGAATCTGAGGTTTCCAAACCTTTTAGCCAAGAAGGCCATGGATTTGTTGTACATGCTCTCCAAGTCCTCGATAGTGTAATATTCATCTTCCTCATTTTCACTCTTTAAAAGGCCACCATCTTCATTTTCTTGTTCTACAACCTCTTCAATATTGATTTTCTGACTTGCACTAGTCTTTTTTTGATTCACAAGTTCATTGGCTACAAGAACACTTAAGACATTTGCCATTTTTCTTCTGTTGGATGACAAATTTCTTTTAATAAAATTCCAACTCATAAGTTTTTAAAATTCTATATAAAGTCTCAAGTGATAGCTTTTTCAGGTTCTTTCCTTCTCTTATTGTAGAGATTTTATGCTCCAAATGCTCAAGAAGGGCTAACATGAACTTTATGTTCTTTTCCTTTATTTCATAAAACTATCCATGTAGCTGTAAATCATTTATCAACTTATTGAACTTTTCAAAGACTTATGTGATGTCTTCGTTTGGTTTGGACATAAAGGCTTCATATTGTGACACATGTAATTGCTTTCGATTGTCTCTAACCTTTTATGTGCCTTCATAGAGAATCTCAATTGTTTCTCAGATATGTTTGGTAAAAAATACAATTGACAATGTTATTGTACATAACAATGTACAATGACTCAATTAGTATGAGCATTAGACTGATGCCAAGGATACCTTTTCTTTTTATGTATCTGTGTATTGTGAATGATCCTTGGGTATCCATGTTGTTGATATTATTTCTAAGCTAATACTAGTTGTTTCAAGAACTAGGGTCACATGCATAAAGTGTCCATTCTTTAAAATCTTAAGGTAGATAGAGTTTGCATCCCAAGAATACAAACTATTAACTTTCAACTAATATATTATTGGTATAAAATTGCTACAAATCTGAAATTCAAAATGTGAATTTCAGCTTCTTATAGAGATAAAAACAAGGAATTAAGATTTTTTAAGATACTTAACAATGGAGTCAAGTACAGGCTTCAGATTTTGTACACTAATTGTGTTGGGAATGAGTTGAGCATAAACAATACAGAGGGGGGGGGTGAATGTATAGCTTAAAATCTTTTTCCTTAGCCTTTAATTCTTGTTACTTTTGAACTGATAACTTATATTGTAACTTTACTAACTTTAGCAGTGTTTACTTTAGAGATGCGGAAATTAAATAAACACTTCACAGTTAACTTTCAATCTAATTATATATTAGAATGAACTGCTCCAATCTGAGAATCTTTGTATGATTCTCAGTTTCTTGTTCTTGAAAGAAAACAAGGAAAAATGAATACTTTTTTTCACACTCTCTAGTGAATCTGTGCTCTATACTATATAGACAACATGTCTCATTTGCACATGCTCTCACCAGACAGCTATGCTAAAACTAGAAACAGACAAGAAATACTTTACATTTGACTACTATCTATTTCTAGCTAACAGAATTCTTTGACAGTCTTTTCTATTCTGCTTTCTTTCTTCTATCTTTGTCTTCTTTTCCTTTCAAGTTTTATTGTAGACTTTTCATTATCTTCACATGTTTGAGTGACCTGATCCTATATTATACAAATTCTTGCAAAGTCAATATAAAATCTTATAGAGTTGGTATATGATATCACAAAATTAAGTAAAGTTTGTAAAAAATACTTCAAAATCTCATATATTTTAATCACATTTTAAAAAATAGAAGAAAGAGTAATAAATTTATCAAAATCAATCATTTCATACAATGCATTACTTTTTAAATATCCTTAAATTATAAATTATTTTAAAAAAAAATTAATTAAATATTTCTAATTAATAATAATTTAAGATCGGATGAAGACCCTATATTATCAAATATTGGGACAAGTATCCAAAATACCTAAAAGCGGGAAGAAGACCCAAAATACCGAACGGACACGCAGGAACGTGCTCCGTATTAGGCGGATACGCCTGACACTGCTTTGTATTAGATCGATACGTTGGACTCTCCTTGGCATTAGATTGATACGCTGACGTATATGTTTATTTTAGTTCGATACACAATCATCGTGATACGTGATCTTATGCTACGTGTTAGAGTAACACACTATCTATTCCTCCGTGCCACCGCTGGATGCGTAAACATATTATGTTTGTATACACTTGTAATGGCAAACTCTCCCGCGTAATACGTTGACACACTGTTATTATTTATGTATCTTGTTAAACATAAAACTCTTGCTTTAGATCTCTGTGTGCTACGTGATTTGGGTCTCTTTTTGTTTCTTGATAATTGGATCTTGTAGTTTGAATTTGATGTGATAATACTGGTACTATTTGTGTGAGTTAGTTGCAAAGACTGTCATTTCTTGTTAACCTACCTCTAAATATTGTGGATTTATTATTTTAGCTTGTGTGCATAGTTATTCAAATTGATAACAACATCAATAGTTTAGAATTGCATATGTCTGTTCTTGCAAATTGAAGTTCTGTTGATGTGTAAATGATCATTTTTATTTGTTTTACAATCACTCACTAAGAAAGATATTGATGTGCATTTATATATTTTCCATCTTGCAACTCTTCCTTCACAATTTAATCTGTTAAATTCTGATGCAGGAGAATCATTTTGTTCGATATTGATATTAATTTTCATCCCTGGAGTACCCATTCTTGATCTTTTATATGCAAGTTCTTTGACTTAACAACTAATTATATTTATCATATTCACCAGCACTATTGCTGATACATATATGTTGTTTATAGCTTGAAAAAACTTGATTTCATCAACAAGCCTTGGCATTGGTTATTGAAGTTCAATAATAGGCCCTGGTAAGTGGTAACTGTCCATCAGGATTAGAAAGAAGCTCTTGGAATAGCTTTGAGTGCATTATTTCATACAATATTCTATGTCATGTCACTGCCATTTTAGGCACCATTTTTGCCCTCCAGTAAGGCAACGATACAATTTCGGTGTGCACATAATGAAATCTAGCATCGCTTAGATATCCATTGAATACTAGTGCTTCATTAACATTAAGAAATGGTTCTTGAGAATATCTCAAACATGAACCAATTCAGAATATCCCCAAGTCAATACTGTAGGTTTCCTAAAAAATTGACTAACAGTTCTTCACAAAATCAACACTACCAATTGATAAATTACACAAAATAATCTTATTAATAACAATTTGTACAAATGGGATTTTGGAACAAGAGTATCACAAGACCTACAAATGAAATTTATATTTACAAGCAACTAGTGAGTTGTGAATAAAATGTTTATACTTTTCATATTTAACCAAAAATTTTCATGATCAACTACTTGACTCCCATCCTTTTTACTCTCGATATGTTTTCTTTTTGAATGAACTTCTGGACCATCACTTGAGTCCAAACCGTTACTTAGAAATTGTTCCCAGAAAACGTTATTGGCACCTGTTGGCAAATTAAAAAAGATTCCAGCTGCCTATGTTTTTAGAATGAAAACCTCCGGCATAGTTGCTCTACTGGGAAACCTGGAAGCAAGAAAAGGATAAAATGAAATCAATTTAAAGAGACCATCAAACATCAAAACTCACCGGTAACTAGAAGCACACATCAAAAAATATCACACCGTCAACATGCAACTGTTTGTTCCAATATAACAACAGTGATCAGGTGACAACAATAGTGACCAGCTGAATACAACACATGTGTTGACAAACATACATAATACAAACTGCAAATTTTTACCAAGGCCGGACTAAGAAACACTATTATGTGCACCTCACGAGACAAGTGGTACGAATATATTGTGACAGTGCATCCGAACCCTAGACATGGTTTCTACATAGGGTTATAACAAATGTAGGCATAGGACTTGAGAGCAGTTATTAGTACACGAGCCAACTTATTATCTAGGATGCAAAAATTTCATCACTAATACAATTTAAATAAAATATATTCAAGCATATCATTATACAAGTGGTGAGCAACACAATCAATACCTTTTCTAACATATAAGAGATGCACAACTAATCATCTAAACTACTAATTCTAACATTATTAAAATCCTAGAACTATACACATCATAGTAACACATAATTTAAACTCACAGAGTATGAAAATGGGTATACTAATATCGTTATTGCATATAAAATTAGTGTATAATCATATATAAATTAAGATATAGAATACTCACAGAAAATTGTGTTTTGCTACAGAGATATGATACAAAATTATAGAGAGTCTCAATTAAGCGGTGGTAAACAACAGTGAAGTGATAGGAGTGAGTAGCTGTGTTAGGTTACGTGATATCTAATCCCGTGTTAGATCGGTAAAAACGGCCTCATTACCGAAATTAAGTATATTAGGCCAACATATTTAGAATATAGGTATAGAGTTGAGCTCTATGAAGAACTATTTCATTGGAGAACTCTGGAGAACACTTCTTATTTTGTAAAAATCATCACGTTTTTTGTTTAAAATACATGTGTTATGTAAATACAAACACAATTATATGAGAAATTTTTTTGAATTCTTAAAAGAAATAATGAAAAATATTTACAGAACACATACATATGATTTACAGAACATACTAGTACTACACTTCTCATTTCGTTAAAAATATCACATTTTTTATTAAGAATAAATATGTTCTATAAAGAAAAACACAATTAGAAGACTAAAATATGCATTTGGAGAAAAAAATAGTGAAAAATGTTCATATAACACAGCTTATAAAAGTACGTCTCTGGAGAACTAGTTTTTATTTAAGCATAACCCACCTATATCGGGCATTTTCTCTTTAAAACCTTAGTATAATTGAAACCTTTCAAAACACACATTAAAATTCTTATTAAATACTATCAAATTTTAATATAATCCAACATAAATACAGAAAACTTTATAAAATTATTAAACATTTGGTAAAAATTTAATTGGATATATACCCGTTTAATAAAATCAAATCAAATATGCATTAGGATAAAGTATCCCAATTAATTATATTTTAAATATGATTAATAATATTAATATCACAATTTGTTGTTACCTATTCGAATTCGAATAGAATCCTACATTATTTAAAATAAGAAAGTAACTGCATCTTTTAAATATTTGACGCAAAAAAAAACAAAAAAGTGCGTAAGATTTTAGTTTTATCCAAAAATACCCGACCCGAAAAACATTAAAGGAAAAGAAAGTATCAATGGTTCCGCGTAATAAACCATATAAAGTATACGAGCCCAAAGATTTTATTCAAAATTATCGAAAGAGGATTTGATTTTGGTGAAATTCAAGTGGGTTTTTATCGTGGGGTTTAGTCAAAACGTGTTTTTTTAGTATCAAACAGTTTTGAATTTGGTCAAGAAATCACTGAGTTTGTGTTAGGGGATTCAAGAAACGAACCCCAAAAAGACTCAATTTTGAAGCTCAATCACATCATGAATGCCCCAATTATTGGTATGCTTCACTTTCCCATATGTGTATGTATATCTTTATGTTTGTTTGTGTGTGTTTGTTCTTAGCTTTGTACTTACTGTGTGTGTGTGTGTTTGTTCTTAGCTTTGTACTTACTGTGTGTGTGTGTGTGTGTGTTTGTTCTTAGCTTCACTTTCCCATATGTATATGTTTATGTGTGTGTGTGTGTTTGTTCTTAGCTTCACTTTCTCATATGTATATGTTTATATGTGTGTGTATGTATATTTATGTGTTTGTTCTTAGCTTTGTACTTACTGTGTGTGTGTGTGTGTTTTGTTGGGGATTGTAAAGATCCATTGCAGGGAGATTTTCCAGAAGTGATAGAGGAGTATTTGGAATATGGGGTTCAGAAATGTATTGCTTTTAATCGTCGCGGAACTCTTCTTGCTGGTATAGATTTTGTTTTGAATCAAGTCTATTTTGTTTCCCGGTTTGTGTTTTTTCTTAATTTAGCTGTGGTAATCTATGTTACTTGCGTATAGAATGTTGGAGATTGATAGGTATCTGAGTGTCGGACTTAAAATTTCTGAAAATTGGATATACAGGACTCTGTCATTTTTTTGGACATGGGTGCTGGACCGAGCAATAAAATTTATAGCATACATTAACTATAAAACTGAAATTAATCATTATTTTGTAAAAGAATTTACAAAGCTGGCGTCTTTTTTTCCTATATTTTTCTTTATGCATCCTATGTTTATCTCATAAGTGGTCTTTTAGTTGTGCAAGGTGTCCACTTTTTAGTCAATGGATCTAACACATTATTAATGTTGTGTCTGTATGGCAGCTAAAACTGAAGTCTGGGTAATATAAACTTATAATCGGCCTTTGATTGATTGTGTGTTTTTTTCTAAAGAACAATTGGTCAAGATTCAGATATAATTCAAAATAAAGTAACCTTCTTTGATTGTATCTTTTGGGATTTGGGTATTATTAAATGGAACTTTCTTCTTACAATTTTAAGTAGTATAAAATGGTCAGAATACCCAATTTTGAAATATTTTGGCAAACATACTACCACAGGAAAAGAGTATCTTCTTTTTCTTCCTTTTCTTTATCACATGTAATACGCATCTCAAGGACGTGTGTGAGCAGAAAGGTGGAAATAGGCTGCGCATTGCACAGAATGATACCCATCTCCACCTCCTAGCTGATATGCATCTCGGAGATGTGCCGAAGATGCGCAACACCCTTCGCATTGTGCAGTTGCTTACTAAAAAACTGATGTGCGTTGTGTGGAGTGTGTCCCATCTCCGTGAGTTTTTTTTGAATGAAATGCATTGATACAGTTTGATTTTTTCCCTCCCTTGCTCTATCATGAATATCAATTTTCATTTGATCATTTTTTAGGTGAAGAGGCAAGAAGTTGTTTACAGTTTTATATTAATCTTTGTTTTCCAGATCTTTTAAACTACCAATCTCCTAATATATTTAGTAGACTCTTTTATAGGCATGTATATTACTAAAAGTTTTGATACATAACTTCATTTTGCATGATTGACTTACGTCTCGTCTACATTTATTGTGATCTTTACTGGTTGATCTCAAACAGCTGGATGCTCTGATGGGAGCTGTGTTATCTGGGATTTCATGACACGAGGTGTTGCAACAGTCTTGAAAGACAAGGACTGTGTTGCTGCCGTAACAAGTGTTTGTTGGTCAAAACTTGGTCACCACATACTTGTATCTTCTGCTGATAAGACCATAACACTTTGGGATGTTGTTAAAAGAGAAAAAGTTAAACAAGTAACCCTGCAGCAGTCCGCGTTACAGTCTCGTCTACATCCTGATTCTTCCGCACCATCTATATGTCTAGCATGCCCTCTGTCATCTGCTCCTATGATTGTTGATTTGGATACTGAAAACGTAACAACGCTTCCAATCTCATTGCCTGAAATAGACAGTACGACGGCACCTCCTTCACGGAACAAGTTTTCTGATGGATCGGCACCTTTTTCACCTACAGCAGCATGCTTTAACAAGTACGGGGATCTGGTGTATGTTGGAAATTCTAAAGGAGAAATACTTGTTATAGATCACAAAAGCAATCAAGTGCGCGGGGTTGTTCCCATTTCTGGGGGTTCTGTGATAAAGAATATAGTCTTCAGCAGAAGCGGGAAATTTCTTCTCACAAACTCCAATGACCGTACAATTAGAATTTATGAGAATCTTTTGCCGTTGAAAGATGGACTTAAAACCCTGGATGATACAAATGAGACATTGAAGGAGCTTACTGAAGCTGAAAAATTAAAAGCTATTGGCTCAAAGTGCTTGATACTATTTCGGGAGTTTCAAGATTCCATTACCAGAGTGCACTGGAAAGCACCCTGTTTTAGTGGTGACGGGGAGTGGGTTGTTGGCGGTTCTGCTAACAAAGGAGAGCACAAGATCTACATATGGGATAGGGCAGGGCGTCTTGTAAAAATTCTTGAAGGTCCTAAGGAGGCTTTGATAGATTTGGCATGGCATCCTGTACGTCCTATAATTGTCTCTGTTTCACTAACAGGGTTGATTTATATTTGGGCAAAAGATTACGTAGAAAACTGGAGCGCATTTGCTCCAGATTTTAAAGAACTTGAGGAAAATGAGGAGTACGTGGAACGTGAGGATGAATTCGATCTCATACCTGATTGTGAAAAGGTAAACTTTGAGGAATGTAGTTCTTGTTTCTGTAATTAACTAATTATGTAACAAACTGTATTGGTTTGACATTTTAACACATATTCTTGTAGGTAAAACAATCAGATGTTGATGAAGATGATGAAATTGATATTATGACAGTGGAGAAGGATACTACTTTCAGTGATTCAGATATGTCACAAGATGAAGTATTATATTTGCCTGTAGATATATCTCCGGATGTTCCTGAGGAGCAGGATAAATGTATTGGGATGGGCGACAGCAACCATTCTGGATCTCCTCTTTCAGAAGATGCAGAACAGAATGGGCAAGTGGCCAAATATGCTTCCAGTCCGATTGATGGTAATTATACACCTTTTCATATGATTTCTAATAATAACTTTTGGCTAACATACCAATACTGTGCATATAGTTACCTTAACTGACAGCTTTTACCAATGCTCCTATTTTATGTAATATTGATTGAACTTGCTACAAATTATGCTTTAGTTTGCAGAAGTAGAGCATTGATATGAAGTCCTAGTTGCCAAATTATTAAAACAGCCTTTAATATCTTCCGATATGGACATATAATATACACACACTTATTTAAGTAAATTGAAGTAACTGAACGACATGAAAAGAGGGGGAGTAGGATTAATTCATTGATTGACTTCAAAGAATGAATATTGGTTTCCAACTAGCGTATTTGATTGTTAATTTATTAAGAGTCATTTGTGGAGGATTCTTTTTATCCAGCTGGGGATTTGAGGTCGTTAATCGCTTTTATTTTGAATAATTTCAAGTCACTTGGGAATCCAACATGCTATTTCTTTTTGTTATGCAAGGCATTTCTGTTTTTAAACAATATTATTTACCCTTCCTTTTTAATGGTTTATTGGAGCTGGTTTTTCATGCAGCTATGGATAATTCTGATACTGGAGGGATGCGCCTTAAACGCAAAAGGAAACCTTCAGAAAAAGTGCTAGAACTGCAGGCAGAGAAGAGCAAGAAGCCTGTGCAGAAGATGAAGCCATTTGGTAAATCGGAAAAAAAGAACAAATCCGGAGTTGATCAGGACAGCGACGTGTCCTTCAACTAATACTAATAATGGGTAGTTTGGAGATTGACACGTCCTTGTAGTTTTGTACTTGAGAAGTCTTTCGTTGGTGAGAATGCTTTAGAGGATTTTAATATTGTAGCTGTTAGCTTAGTTTTGGTGACAGCAATGTTTTTAATTTAACAGTTGTCTTGATGAAAGTCTGGTGCTGATATTTTCAAACCTAAATTGTTTATGGCACTCTCCATGCATCGCAGTATTGTGTAAATCACAATATAGTGTTGTATGTTAAGAAAAACATTTAATGGCTGATGTGAAAAAATAATTTATGGTGAGCAAGTATATCCACCTGAACTTTCTTTGTTGCAGAATGCAGATGAAGAATCTATAAAAATTTATAATATTGCTATTGTTGAATTCAAGATTATAAAATTTTATTTTGGTCATTGAGAGGTGTCCTTGAATCTTTAGATCTACCCTATAATCTCAATATGACTAAAAGTTACACTTCCTGTTCTTGATTTTAGCAATTATAGTGTTCTCAATGTATTTTTAAAAGATCACATTTTTTTTTTAATTTTAAAAAATGTATTTACTGTTTTTTAAGGTAAGGCATCGTGGGCTGTTCTTGTTAATTTTTCTTCAAAACATTTGCAACATTAATATACTTGCAACTAAGCAAATGCGTTACTCATTTCACAAGTCATGCATATATGTTGTGTTTGAGCACGTTTCTAATTTTCTCATTTTGGTCACTTTGATATACAGTGAATGCAAGTATAGATCTCTAATGTTGATGATCTATCAGTAGTCAGTACGAAGTTTCATACTTTCGTATATTTTATGCCAAAATGTCCCCTCTAAATGATGAGAGTTCGAGTTGTGCTATGAGACTAAGTGAAAGAAAGCATAGACACTTATTTGTCACACAGTAAGCACTTGAATTCTATTCTTAGTGCCATGGTGCCTTGCACGTACACCTACATTAGTTGACTTTACCCAATGAAACCAATGTTTATTTATGTACATAGTTTCTCTATATAAACAGAGCAAAACACTAATCTTAACAGATAATCCCATAGATCTTGAAAATCATATATCTTAAGAAAATGACTCTACTTAAATCTTATGGCAAAGTTGATGAGTCAGATGAAGGCTGGTTTGCGGATGGACGTCGTAGGGCGATGAGAAGGCGGATCTGTGCAATCAGCTTGTCATGCATAATCCTAGTTATTGTAATAGTTTCTGCTGTGGTAGGAACTCATGTCAGTAAAAGTGGCAAGAGTGATGGCAAAGGTAAAAACAGTGATCAGTCACAGACTGCTGCTTCAATTAAAGCAGCCTGTGGTCTGACATTGTATCCAGACTCATGTTATCGCAGTCTGGCACCTTTACTGAATTCAAGTCGCGGTGATATTGTACAACCTGAAACGCTCTATAAAGCGTCGTTGCAAGTAGCTATCGGTGAAATATCAAAAGCAGCAAAATACTTCACGGAAAATGGGGGACTGAGAAGTGTTTTTACTGGTAATCAAACTGCAGTGGTTGCAGCACTTGAGAATTGTCGCGAGCTTCTAGATTTAGCGACAGATCATCTGAATAGCTCTTTTCTCAGTGAAAAATTAACATCATCTGATGCAGTTGAAGATATATTAACATGGTTAAGTGCTGCTGGTACTTATCAAGAAACATGCATCGATGGCTTTGCCAATACAACTTTAAGGCTTAATGTGTTGCAATACCTTAAAGACTCCAATGAATTCACAAGCAACAGCCTGGCAATCATCAAACAAGTATCAAATGCTGCAAAATCACTGAACTTCCGACGTAAATTATTGAAAGCTACAGATGATACGGACATGCCACATTGGTTATCCTTCAAGGACAGGAAACTACTACAAAGTAGCAAAAGTAGCCCCATCAATTATGACGCTGTTGTGGCGAAGGACGGAACAGGGAAATATAAGACAATTGGAGCTGCTCTTAAGGCTGTTCCGGAGAAAAGCAAGAAAAGGTTTACAATCTATGTTAAAAAGGGGGTGTATTATGAGAATGTTAGGGTTGAGAAAGGTAAATGGAATGTTATGATGATTGGCGATGGAATGGATAAAACTGTTGTTTCGGGTAGTTTGAATGTTGTTGATGGAACTCCAACATTTTCTAGTGCAACATTTGGTAAGTACTCTCTCTCCATATGTAATATAAATTGAATGAAAAGGGAAGCCGGGAAGGGGAATGAGGATCAAACGTGAGTCCATTTCAACATTGTTGATAAACCTTCACCACTAGACTGTCCCCTAATTCTTAAGCACTCTCTATATAATTGTCACGCATATTATATATTCTACTAAAATGTTGAATATTGATTCTCGATTATTTTCATGCAGCTGTATTTGGACAAGGTTTCGTTGCTCGTGACATGGGTTTTCGCAACACTGCTGGTGCAATCAAGCATCAAGCTGTGGCACTAATGTCAAATTCTGACCGTTCAGTTTTCTATCGCTGTCGATTTGATGCATTTCAAGACACTCTATATGCTCACGCCAATCGCCAGTTCTATCGTGAGTGTGACATTTATGGTACGGTAGATTTTATTTTTGGAAACTCCGCTGTTATATTACAAAACTGCAACATCTTACCAAGAATACCAATGACTGGACAACAGAACACAATTACTGCACAAGGGAAAATAGATCCAAATCAAAACACTGGAATTTCCATACAAAATTGTAAGATTTTTCCATTCGGGAACTTGGGTGCAGTACGAACTTTCCTAGGCCGGCCTTGGAAAGATTACTCAACAACAATAATAATGAACACGATGATCGAAGGCATAATTGATCCCCAGGGATGGTTACCATGGACCGGAACAAGTGCACCTGACACCATATTTTATGCTGAGTATCAGAATTTTGGACCAGGATCTTCAACGAAAAATAGAGTTAAATGGAAGGGACTGAGGAGCATTACAAAGACACAAGCTAGCAAATTTACTGTTTATTCATTTATCTATGGATCACAGTGGATTAAAGATGCAGGTGTTGCTTATAAATCAGGTCTCTAAGGGGAATGCTAAATGTTTATTGGATTGATTTGTAATACATGTTAATTCTTGTTATTTTTATTTTTATGATATTTTACCAAACAGAAAACATTATTACGGTATTTGATTGATTGAAAGAATATAATTCAAATCATATATGACAACATATTTCATAGATAACAGTTTTTGAAAGAATGTTGATTAATAGCTAACAGTTTATTAATGACAATATATTTCATTCTGGTGTCAACTATAATTAAAAGTTAACTATAACCAGCAACCACACTGGCACACTTATATGACATAATTTAAAACTGATTGCACTGATCATCTATTATCATTCTAACTTAGGCTTATAATTATTAGTACTTTTTCAAATATTTAGTCTAGGAGTTCTCAATAATTACAAATTTAAAATCTTGACACCTTACTGGATAATTGATCATAAGAATATTAGACTGTTGGCATGATTCATTGACAAACTCCGAATTAATTCCACAATTCTGTGATTCGGTCACACTCTGAAAATTCAACACAGCAGCAACTGGCTGTTGCTGAGATATATACATGTAAGAAATTGAGCGCGGTGTATTGAAAAATGACAAATGTTTTTATCTTCAGTAGAAATGATACGTTGATAAATGGGACATTATAAGTAATTCAGAAAGAAGGCATAATATAGTACTACATATCCTTAAAGTAACAACTTTCCATTATTTCCTGAATTAGAACCATTTACTGGAATCAGATGTCTTATGTGTTTAGCTTGTTTACCATCGTGCTTATGCTTGGACAAAGCCAAATAAAATGAATTTTATTTTGACAACTGCATATTTACCCACTATAAGGAGTTATATCTTGTATCTGCATAACATGCATTATATGATGTACTTAGTTGGTCCAAGTTTTTATACATAACTTAAGCTGCACTCGTGCTCCCACGCTCAGATGTCTGAAAGAAAAATGAAAATTTTACTAGTCAGCATAGAAAAACTGAAGATTTTTTATTATTTATTTATAGTTTTATGTAATTCAATAAGTTCCCCTTCCAATGGGCGCTGTAGCGTGGTTAGATATCAGTTCTGCTTATGATGCTCAACTTACTTTTAGGGTATTGGTAAAATATTTAATTGATAACGAATCAATTAGCTATCGTTTGTTTCACCATGCAGATCGGATTGAGGAAGCAAAATGGGACCTTAGGAGGATTGTGAGGGCAGGCACTGGTAAGCTACCAGCAGAAGATTCCCGTTTGAAAGATGCCAAGCCAGTAGAAGTTTCTGATCACTGTGTTGCCGAGCCCCCAACTGAAAGGAAATGTGAGGATTGTGAAGGTCCAGCTCCATGTAATATGTCAGAACGAGTTTTTTTTTTTCCAAACGGAGAATTTTTTGCAGAGTCGTATTTTTGATGATAATCGATATGACACGATTATGTGATCAGTTTGTTCTTTATTTAAATCCACTTTAACATGTGCACAAAGCACTTGCTTTCACTCGAATTTCGTGTTGGTGATAACTGATTTTAAGTATAATATTTCATTGTACCATTGGTCCTTTACATAAACCGCTGGTCCTTTACATTAACCGCTGCATAATTTCCTTTCGATTTCTACGTGCAACATTAATACATATATTGCTCAGTTTCAGGGTGTTAATCTTGAATTGAGCAGATAACGAAGAAGAGAGGCAGACCTAAATTGTTTCACACTAAAGAGATGTTGGAATAGAGGAAACTATTGTAACAAGTAGTTACGGAGCGAGGAAACTATTGACTGTTGTATCTGTTACTGAACCATTTTTGTCGATACAAAACACAGATAATTTAACTCAGGTTTCACAGTGTACCCCTTCCTTTGCTTTGTCTGTGAAAATAATTTTTTGTAAGGGTATTTGTGTGGAAGGATGTAGACCTGGCAAAATGGGGCCGGATCCGAAAACCGAATCGAAATTTATGAAACTGAATCCGATTTTATATTTCCAAATTACATAATCCGATACATATTCGAAAACCAATTTGATTCGAATCGAAAATTATCCGAACCAAAAATTTAACAAAAAGTAATCTGAAACGCTAGACCCAATAACGATAATGACTTGGAAAACATCTGAACCAAATATGACTTGAAGCAGGAGACCTCATTCAATACAAATACGAATTACATCGAATTAGAAAAGAGATAAATTAAATTTTAATTAAATTTTTAGTTATATTTTAATAATTCACAGTCAATAGTATTAACCCACTTTTTAATCACTAAATTAATCTATTCTTTAACAAAATGTATATTTAAAATAATTTTATATCAAAAAATTAAAATGGTTATACAATCAAAATTTTAAAAAACTTATATTATTTTATATTATAACTAATATATTTAATAATAAGATGATTTTTTAAAGGTTCACCAAGTAAAAAATAGAATTAGAAAGATAATGAATAAGTTATTACTTAAACAAATGTATTTAACGACTTTTATTTTAATTTTACTATAATAAAAAACTAATTCAAAATTAATCCAGATTGTATTTTTCTCATCGGAAATTATTCAAACCGAATTTAATCCGAACCGAACTTAATCTGATCTTGACCCAAAATTTAACCGATTTTAATCAAAACTAGATCCAATCCGAATCAAATCCGATCTGCATAGTACTCTAAATTTATCATAAATGAAAGTTGATCCGATCCGAATAAATTCAATCCGATTATCTGAATTGTCTGGTCTAGATGGATGGGGGGCGATTGTGACTTGTGAGGGAGAATTGAATTCTACGCCTCATGGCCGCCCCTCATCTACCACGATGAAGACCTTAGTCATCAGGAAGTCATTTTATTTTATACTCCCTCCGTCCCACCCAATTGTTTACGTTTCGGATAGAAGGTCCGACACGTATTTTAAGGTGCATATAAAGTATAGTTCCATAACTTATTTTTAGATTTTTTTTCTGAATAAAAATTTAATGTAGTTATGGAACTATACTTTATATGCACCTTAAAATGCGTGTCAGACCTTCTCTCCGAAACGTAAACAATTGGGTGAGACGGATGTAGTATATTTTAACTGAGTTGAAATTTGATTATTTAACTGATCAGAAAATTTTAAATCAAATTTTATTATATAAATATTTTACATTTAATAAAAATTAAGATATATAATATAAATTTGAATTAGTTACATGTATGGTACTACTTTTCAAATTTAACGGTTTTAAATCAATTATACCAAATAGCTATGATAAAGACAAGGAAGGATTTCAGCAACACACAAGTTTAAAGGATGTGCACCAATTTTGGAGGTATTTGTTATACGGTTTGTTTAATCCGTTTCTAAGTTTCACACGACAAATGACCAAAAATAACACATTTTTATAACATAATGTTCAAAATGGTACTCACGGGTGAAATGTATCTTAACGCTTGAAAGTTGGATAAGATGACATTTACAGAAGGATTATATTGCCCTCAATTTTTACGAAATACTATTTTGTAAGATAGGAAGAACATTTTAGATGGCACAAAAAGTAGGAATTGAACTCATTAATATACACGAGACTTAGTGAAAAGAAAAATGCATCGGTTTGTTACTCCATTAAATGTTTTCTATATATATAGGGGTTACCCTCTAATAACAACCAAAATAAAATGAGATATAAGATTTAATTTTAGCTCTTTAATATTTATATCTATACCATTATATACCTATATATAATTGAAGTAAACTAGTTAATGTGGTCGTGGTCGTCAATCAGGTGTGGTAGACTTGTTGTGATAGACTAAAAAAATAGTTATAAACTAAAATACAAAAAATTAAAATTTTATATCAAATAACCTCTATAGCCTATAAAATCAATTAAAAATTTTATAATTTAATTTCATATATTCAATACAATTGAAAATAATAAAAACATTATAATATTTTTATAAATATGAACATATTCTAAAGTAAATTATAAGCAAACAATTATTATATAAATATTATTTTTATATAATATAAAAAAATAAAAAAATACATAACTAAAAATATTTTATTATATTAATATTTTTTATAGATATGCAATATATATTAGACCAAGCTTACAAGTAATTAATAAATGTAGTTAATAATAAAATAATATTTTTATATTGAATGTTATAAAATGTAAATATATTAAAAAAATTATAATATATAAAATAAAATATATTAGTTATAACAAATATATTTTAAATATTTAAAAGGTATTCCGTAGCACGTGATTTAAGCTAGTACTATTATAAGTGAAACATGTTTTATTGTTGGTTTGATATACTAGTTTGGTTAGTTTGTTGATTACACTTTCTAAAAAAATTGAAATACTTTAAAAAAGACATATATATTATTTATTTTAAAAAATAATTAATATAAATAAATTACATAAGGTTGAGACTCAATTACCTCAATATTTTGGTTCTATTAACTATAAACATGACAACCTGCCCAACTACAATAATAATATAAATATAATAAACTTATGCATCTTAATTTTATTACCATTCAAGAGGATATTTTGAAGAGGGAGTACTTCTATACTATATTAATCTTAATATGAAAAAGTTTTTATAATCTTGTTTATTTCATATTTTGTTCACCTAAAACTAAATTTTAATATTATATTATATCTAAATTATAACCTAAAATTTATATTTATATTAAGAATCCTATTTACGATCTATTACTTTTATGTAATGTAGTTGTATCAAATACAATCGATTTACAGAATTCAGTTTCTCCATAACTTAAACTCTTTAATTCATTTAAAATAACAAACAATTAAATAAATCTCATGAATAATTTAATATTATTATTCTTTTTATCTATATTAAATTTTATTAAAATTATATACTAAATACAATCTAAGTATCTCAATTTAATCACCTTCAAACTAACAAATTCATTTAAAATTGTCACTTATAATCGAATCTCACAAATATTATATTATTATTATTAATTTATCAATTTTAAGTTTTAAAACAACAACTAGTTAATTAAATCTCATGAATGATATAATATTATTATTCTTCTATCAATATTAAATTTTATACCGAATATAATTTAAATATTTTAATTTAATCACCGCTCAAACTATTCAAGTCATTAAAATATATTAAAAAATTTAAAGAAATCCGTGCATGGCACGGGATATAAACTAATATTAATTAAATCTAAACTACCCATTATAGTTTATCTAAATCTTCATTAATCTTCTACCATCTATATACTTTAATCATATTTTTATCTTCACCACCATCATTTCCGACCACGACCTTCAACCAGTACATTCGAGAACCACGTATATAAATCACCAACGTTATATTAAAATCACCAAATATGAACAAAAATCACCACACTACACCAAAAAGGGCCATTAATTACGATGTAAATTTTACACTGAATCCGTTGTAAATGCGTTATTTATGACTAGATATTTCGATCACTTATAGTCAAGTCGAAAGTTGAAAAATAGTCACAATTACGTTCCCGTCATAGATCACAAGTTCAACACTTAGTCACATGTTATACATTTATCACGAGTTCACAAAATAGTCCAAATTATATTTCCGTTACAAGTTCATAAAACCGTCATAAGTATATTTTCGTTACAAGTTTATAAAATGGTCATAACTTATGTTTTCGTCACAAGTACATTGTTAGTTACAATTTAGACACTCTAGTCACAAGTTATGCATTTCTTTAATATTAATAAAAATAAAATAAAAAAAGACCATAAACTTGTGACAAAATCTGTCATAATTATGAAAACGAATCTAAGAACATTTGTTACAAGTTTTATAAAACCCAGTTGTGACTAATAATATGCCGTAAGTTTGTATGGCATGGGGTACTGTGTTTTTTAGCTTCCCAACAGTTTTTTTTAAACTTCAAATCAGTTTTATGCAAACTTGTCCAAACCCATACAAATCTAACTAATACATTCAAATTCATAATGACCTAAATTTAAAAGAACCATAGAATCCAAATTGTTTCCAAAATAAACATCCATAAATCCAGATTGTTTATAAACTAAACATCCATAAAATCCACATACAAAAGGTTACACAAACGTAGATTGGTTTACCTGTCTACAACCAAATTACGATCATAAAGATTAAAGTTTAATAACTAACTAGGACCGACTTTAAGAAATTTCGTAGGGAGAACTCATATCACGATCTTCATCGAACTCGGTACTATAATAATCATCCTCGCCACCGCCTTTATCACCATCATTGTAACTATCATCATCGGCACCATCATCACCACCTTCGTCATTATCATCATTAGCGTGGGTCTTACCCTACAATATACACATAAAAAAATGTAGAATTTTTTTAATAACAAACGTTATCAACAATACATTTACAAATATAGTATCTCAAAGGTTCTTCTAATTCCGTAGTTACTTCATAAGTATAAATTCTTTTAGAATATCCATAACTAGAAAAAACAGGAATTTATATTTCCAGCTTTGAATTTGAGTCTTTTTTAGATCAACGCCTTTTTCTTTACATATCTTCGTGTAACGATCCTGTAACACAAATGTTAATAGCATATTGAATAAATTACTAAGTAAGCAAATAGATAAAGATAAATACAAACCCACCATATATTTAAAAATGGAAATTAAATGTCTATCTACATATCTAAATAACCCAGCTTCCTCGAATTGAGATATGGTTTTTTCTAAACATTACTCAAAAGAATAGCTAGCAAAAATAACCTTTTCATGTGAACTGAGAGTTTATATCACATCCTACCTATGCTCAAAATAATTAATATATACTATTAATAATCAAAAATAAATTATTGACAATATTCACATATATATATGAAGAATCTCCAACTTACGTGCATATATTGTAAAATGTATCTATATATGTATTTACAGTGTGAAGAGGATATACCATAATGTAAGTATACATGTTTTCAGTTTGAATCCTAACTATCTATAATTTAAATTTATCATGAGTTCAATTATAACTGATTATCGAACCTAATATATATCCCTTATTATGATCATATGAAATTGGTCATTATCAAGTTAACTCAGTATCTAAATTTACGGCAAATAATTGTGTGCGCACGTTTGAATTAAAGTTTACTATAGAATATGGTCGCTTACAATGATCTTTTTCGCTGCCTTGGTAATCTACTGACACTTCCTAGCCTTGTTTTTCAATGTACGACAGTCTTTGTAGACCACAACCCCGTTCAGCTCACGATTATGTTTTTCCATGTATTCCTATTTAAGAAATTCATAAACAAGTCAAATAAAATCAGAGGAAAAGCTATACTAGACACGTATTAGATGCAAATAAAAAAAACTACCGTACCCGACGACGACTATCAAGATTTTATCATCATAAGCTCTGTCTTTGTCATCAAAATTTATCAAGATTTCCGATCCTTCAAATGGCTTAAAAAGATAGAGTTATGAAAAAAGTTGGTTTAAAGTAGATAAATTGGCCGAAAATGCATTCAAGTCCAATTTAAATAAAAATTGTGCCAGTTATTTGCACAAACATATCTCAATATACATTATAAAGATTTTCAATCCTTAAAATCAGTTAAAAAAGATAAAGTTATGGAAAAAGTTAGTTTAAAGTAGATTAATTCGCCTAAATCCATTTAATTCCGTTTTAGATGAAAATTTTGCCTTGAAATGAAAATGTATATCATTTTTTTGACACACACATCTCATAATACATTATAAAGATTTCCAATCCCTCAAATGGCTTAAAAAGATAGAGTTATGAAAAACGTTAGTTTAATGTAGATAAATTAGTAGAAAATGCATTTAAGTCCAATTTAGATTAAAATTTTGCTTTGAAATGAAAAAACATGTCAATTTTTTACACAAACACATCTAATAATGCATTATAAGGATTTTGCATCCTTCAAATCAGTTAAAAAGATTGAGTTATGGAAAAAGTTAGTTTAAAGTGGACAAATTTGCCTAAAATTCATTTAATTCCAATTTAAATGAAAATTTGGTCTTGAAGTGAAAAGATGTCATTTTTTGGCACAAACACATCTCATAATATATTATCAAGATTTTCAATCCTTCACAATCGGTTAAAAAGATAGAGTTATGAATAAAGTTAGTTTAAAATAGATAAATTCTCTAAAAATCAATTTAATTCCAATTTAAATGAAAATTTTGCCTTGAAGTGAAATTGTATGCCCTTTTTTGCACAAACACATCTCATTATATATTATAAAGATTTTCAATCTTCAAATCAGTTAAAAAGGTAGAGTTATGAAAAAAGTTAGTTTAGAGTAAATAAATTTGCCCAAAATCTATTAATTCCAATTTAAATGAATATTGTGCCTTGAAATGAAAAGGTATGCCATTTTTTGGTACAAACACATCTCATAGTACATTATCAAGACTTCTCCATTCTTCAAATCAATTAAAAAATAGAGTTATGTAAAAAGTTAATTCAAACTAGATAAATTTGCCTAAAATCAATTTAATTCCAATTTAAATTAAAATTGTGCCCTGAAATGAAAAGGTTTGCCATTTTTTTTACACAAACACATCTCATAATACATTATCAAGATTTTTAATCCCTAAATGGCTTAAAAAGATAGAGTTATGAAAAAAATTAGTTTAAAATAATTAATTGACCGAAAATACATTTAAGTCGAAGTTAAATAATTTTTTTGCCTTGTAAAAGTATGCCATTTTTTTCACAAACCCATCGCAATATACATTATAAAGATTTCCAATCCTTGAAATCAGTTAAAAAGATAGATTTTGGGAAACAGTTAGTTTAAAGTAGATAAATTCGGCTAAAATCAATTTAATTTTATTTTAAGTGAAAATTTTGCCTCGAAATGAAAATGTATGTCATTTTTTGGCACAAACACATCTCATAAGACATTATAAAGATTTCCAATCCTTCAAATGGCTTAAAAAGATAGAGTTACGAAAAATGTTAGTTTAAAGTAGATAAATTGGCCGAAAATGTATTTAAGTCCAATTTAAATTAAAATTTTGCCTCGAAATGAATAAAGATTTTCCATCCTTCAAATCAGTTAAAAAGATAGAGTTATGGAAAAAGTTATTTTAAAGTAGACAAATTCGCCTAAATCCATTTAATTCTAATTTAAATGATATTAAATGATCATGGATGATATTAAAGTAGCATGAGTCATCACGGATGATATTAAATGATCGAATATGGTGAATAAAAGTGAACTGTGATGGTCGTGGTTGTTAGAAAATGGAAAATTTGAGACATATTTTATATATGTTCTTGATGTAATTTCCGGAAATTAATGTTTGAAAGTTGTTCCTTGCTATGAGGACTTAAACTTTCATATTTGGATCTAAGACATTTTCTTAGTGTAATCCATAAATAAATTGAGTAGAATTTTCTAGTTTAAAATGGGTTTATAGTGTTGTCCCACATAGAATATGTAATATGGGTGTGGGTGCTTTATATGCATGGATGTGCAAGAGTAATGTCAACTACACGCGAGCCACCGCCGCCTCGCCTCGCCACGCCACGCCTCGGGTTGGGTCGAAGGGCGATCTTGGCGAATGTCTCGGCGTCTCGCGTACGCGAGGCGACCTGGGCGAGGAGTTTTATTAATTAATTTAATTATGACTTTAAATATTAATTTAATATGAATATTGAGTCAGTATGCACAGAGTATATATATTTTCTGTGACTGATCAGAGTTTGAGCTGGGTCAGAGTTTATAATAAACTCTAATGGACTAAAACAAACTCTGATGTTCAGATCAGAGTTTATATATTCTGTAACAGATCAGAGTTTACCGGATAAACTTTGATGGAACTGATATGGTCAGAGTTTATAAACTCTGATGGGTCAGGTCAAAGTTTAGCAAATAAACTCTGATGCATCTGCTCGTCAGAGTTTAGCAGATAAACTCTGATGAAGGTGGTCAGAGTTCAGCAGATAAACTCTGTTGGGCCTAATCAGACTTTAGCTAAACTCTGGTAACTGTTACTTTTTATTGTATTATAAATACATAAAAACAAAATGTTGGGCGAACTGAGGTGCAGGTCGCTGTTGAGTGCTACGTATCTGTGGACGAAGTAATCTGTGCTGTTTTATCCTGGAAGTGATATTGCTGCAACCCAACACAGCGTAGTGGGGCAATAATCTCTTCAAGAATAGTCAAGACTTCTAGCAAGGCTTGGCGACTCAGCAGTTGTTTTGGTTCTATGAGTGTATGCTTAAAGCTTCTGTTAGAGCTAAGTATTCTATCTTTTTTCTTGTCCTTACAATTACTAATTTATATATCTTGTTTTGCCTTCGTGCTTTGTTTTGTTAATTGGTTTAATCTGCCTGTTCTTGTTAAACTGTTATATATAACTACCCCATTGTTGTGTGTAGTATTGAATTACGTCCAACAATGTTAGAGTTACGTATATATGAGGTAGATATATATATGATTTTTGTTATTCCTAGAACAATATCTTTGTAGAAGAGGGGGTTGAACACAAATACTAAAACTTTTTGAGTTCTTAGTATTTGTTCTTTTATAGACTGAGTATTTTGAGAAGTGTTTATAAGTAAAACATCAATTGAACAAGATATTAAAAATCACCGATGAATTGGTTTTTCTATCAGTGTATATATTGCTCAAATAATCTAGGTTTGTAAAAACCTAGCTGCTTTTTACAAAGTTAGAAAATAAATCAACCTTTCTTACAAAGCGCTCTAAGGCTTGAACAGTTGATTCTGAATGATATTCTAACTTGGTTATTTTCTAACAATGCCACCACTCTTGTTTAAATAATACAAGAGTGTTTACAATATCAAGAATAGAGTACAAACTAAAATACCTATTCTAGGAATGTTACTAATCTATCTTTCCATTATGTCTTTTTCCATTTTAAGAAATGTCTTGAGTCTTAGAAAGACAACTTCAATTTGAGTCTTTACAATCAATGTAGACTGTCTTCTATAGCTGTGCTTTTGTCTGAAGATTCCTGACATATGTCTCTTTGTGCAGTCCCTATCAATTGATAATTTGTTGTTAAGCATATCAATTGATTCTTCCTTGTATCCATCAACTGATGTTCTTCTTCGATATCCATCTATTGATAATAGCTGTTGACTTATCGATTGATAGATGTTATCGATCGATATATCAATCGATGGGTCTTCATATCAGTTGATGATCTTCAATCTTTGACTTGACTTGTTATCAATTGATCCTTCATCCATTGATGCTTTTATATCAATTGATCACCCTTCACTTGTATAATTTTCATGTCTATAAATAATTACAATTTGACAGCTTAAGTTATATGACTTATATCAATCGACTCTAGTATCAATTGATTTAAGCCATATCAATTGAAATAGACTAAGTACAACTATGCTATCATCCATATTATCAATTAATTCATATAAACATTTCAACTGATAAATGGTTTCCTGATCAATTGATATTTATAAATACCATATCAATTGATCAGTTACAATCAATAAAATTTCTATGATTCTAAGGTTAAAGTTATCATCAAATCTACATAGATTCCTAACAATTTTTTTAATTATATAAATTATATAAATACGTAGATGTGATTAAAAATAGTATAAATAAGACGTGCCTGATATTGGATCTCATATTTGATTATAGTGAGAGTTCTCATTTGAGAGGGAAGCGTTTCGGTACAAACTTTTTAAGTTATAAAATTACAATATTTTAACCTTAATAATTTTAATTGTTTTTTAAATTAAAAAATGATTTCTACTTTATTAAAAAATATATTGGTGCAATGTTTTATTAATAATTGAAATTTTTATATGAAGAAGAAAGTTAAATTGTGTTGAACAAGTACATAAACAATTTTGACAATATTATGACTAAGATAAATGTATTATATAATCAATATTTCATATTTCTATATCCTCTTTCTCTTTCAATATTTCACTCACTCTTTCTCTCTTTAATTCTAAACTCCAATTACAAATTAGCACTAATAATAATTCACACCAAGTCATCAAATTTAAATTTCAATCAACAATTTGTATTATAAAATTCACTAATATGTATTACATAAATCACTAATTTAAATTATACAAATTATTTTAAATAAATTTATTACACATGGTATATAGACATGGAAATTCGGATAACCGGATCGGATCAACTTTCAGTTATCATATATTTTGAGTACTGTCCAGATCAGATCTGATTCAGATCGGATGTAGTTTGGATTAAAATCGGTTAAATTTCTGATCAAGATCAGATTAAGTTCGGCTCAGATTAAATTCGGTTCAGATCATTTTGGATCGAAAAAATATAACCTAGATTAATTTTGAATTAGTTTTTAATTATAGTAAAACTAAAATAAAAGTCGTTAAATAGGTTTGTTGAACTAATAACTCATTATCTTTCTCCTCCTATTTTTTAATTTATGAAACTTAAAAAAATCATCTTATTATTAAATATATTAGTTATAATATAAAATAATCTAAGATTTTAAAATTTTGATTGTATAACCATTTTAATTTTTTGATAAAAAATTATTTTGATTATGAATTTTGCTTAAGAATAGATTTAGTGAATAAAAAGTGGGCTAATACTATAGACTATGAATCATTAAAATATAACTAAAGATTTAGATTAAATTTCAATATATCCCTTTTCTAATTCGATGTAATTCATATTTGTATTGAATAAGAACTCGTACTTCGAGTCATATTCGGTTTAAATGATTGTTTATTCAGTCATAATCGGTTTCAAGTCATTATCAGGTCTGGTATTTCATATTATTTTCGGTTAAATTTTCGGTTCGGGTAATTTTCGATTCAGATCAAATCAATTTTTAGATATTTATTAGATTATGTAATTTTGGATATAAAATCGAATTTGGTTCCATGAATTTTGGTTCGGTTTTTCAGATCCAGGCCCATTTTACCAAATCTATGTGTATATGCACCATTATCATGTACTTGCTACCATCAACCTCTATTCACCACCTCCCTCCGTTCACCTCCTCCGCGACTATAATCAACCTCCGATCTACTCTGATTACCACTATCACAATCACCAATAATAAAAATCCTCTTCGATAAAAAAAATTCTATTTCAATTTATCAATTCTCATATCAAAATTTAAAAAAACAAAACAACTCTTTTGCCAACACTTCTATCACCCAATCACCATTGAGAAACTACATCATAACTGAGAGCATTTAGAGTAGGAATTCGTGACAATCGATGCCGGAATCCAAGATATTATTATATGTGAATGAGTGATATATATATATATATATATATAAATTTGTATTACATATATATGTTAGTATTGGTGTCCTAGAGACAATACTTTTAATGTTTTATTGAAAACAATTAAGGATTATGTTTTATGTGATTATTTAATTAATATTTATTATACCTTTATTTACTGCATCATAAATTAAAAGAATAATAAATGTCCTTGGAATATTAATACGTAATATATATCTTCAAGTATGTGGCTTAAAATGAGATTATATGAATAATATTTTATTCCTAAAATTCTCTAGTAACGTATTATTATTTAAGGACAGTAATAATGCAATAAGACTAGTATGTTTGTTGACACATGACCACATCTCATTGGTCATAGGTATGGTGATATTAAAGTCAAGAACATAAGTGTATGTATCAATACATGACACGGGAAAGACCCGCCGTGAGATTCCACATGTTAATAAGTGTCATAAGAAATCTCACTGTGATAATGATGTAATGATCCTCTGACTTGAAATAATTATATTTATATACGAGAATTAATATACTTTGATTACACTCAAAGTTACCTTTAACCGAGTAATGATAAAGGTGGACATTGGGTATGCTATGAATCGTATGAGGAATATGAATGATAGATATAGGATTTAACCCTCCAATTCTAGGAATGATATTATTGGCCTCTTGATTGAGTGAGACTATGAAATGCATAGCCATGCTCAAATATTGATTTGTTTAAATAGTCTACTCATTGATCAAGGAAATTGAGATTAAACGTTGAAGAAGATGACACTATACATGCCTCGAGTTTGATCTATAATATAAGGTTAAAGGGATTATATAACATGGAACATTATTCACGAAAGGTTTAATTGAATCACCAATTATTATTGTTACTTGGGTAACAATGATGTATTACTAGATGCCACTCATTATTTATAACTTTATTATTAGATAATAAAATTATTGTCAACGTAATAATAACCTAAAGGGCCACACACAAAGAATGTCAAAATGGATATTTATTTAAATTACGAATTTAAATATATTATTGTTTATTCGAATTTAATTACTGAATTAATTAAGTGAGACTTGATTAATTATATTAGAATTCAGATTTAATAAGTATTATTATTATTATTCGAATTTAATTATTGAATTAATTAAGTGGGACTTGATTAATTATATTAGAAATCGGATTTAATAATAATAATAACCCAAAATCAGAATGGGTTTTGGAAACCACATGGATTATGGTTAGGCCCAAAATCTCTCTCTCCCCTATATATACATAATGATGTATAGTATTAGGGTTTAATCAGAAAAACCCTAGTTGCTCAACATCAAGAGAGAGGCTAGAGAAAGAGATGGAGAGAGATGCAAACAATTCTGCTAGTACCGACTCCGGTGATCGTAGGACGATCGAACGTTCATCTGGACTTCTTTAGAGAGAAAATCTTTGTAACAAAGGGCTGCTGTGATTCGTTTTTCTGGACCTCCATTAAACATCATACAGAAAGCTTTGTTAAGGTACACACTTCTTCACCATAATCATCCAAAGTTATACATGGATCCTGCGGTAGGGTTTCGATTTTTATTTATTTTTCACATTTTTCCGCTGCGTTTTCATGCACGAAACCCTTCAATGGCATAAGAGCTACGTGTATAATGGGATGATTTGGTCATGTGTTTAACAGTTTTTCGATGCATGTAAACATATATATGATATGTCATGACTATATGTTGATATATATATGTTTTATATGATTTTGAATATATGATATTCATGTGTTGTATTATCATGGGATGATTGTGTGTGTTGCTGTATGTATATGATACATGTTTGTTATTGTTACGGGAATCGTATTCAATACGAATTCTGAAACGGCTTCGGTAGATTTTCTGAAATCTGTGTCCAGTGTCCAATTTTCGCAAACGATATGTGTTTTCTGACTGGAATCGTGTCACTGAGCAATATTGACATTGTCAGCTTCGCATCTGTAAGCCGGTTGACGATGTTACAGACCACGAAATGGCGATTTATTATTTTCTGAAATTTATTTGATTTTCTAAAATTTTGAAATTTATTATATACGATTATATGATATGTTTATATAATCTGAGATATATTACATGTGTTATGTGATAACATGGTGGATGGTTATGGCCTAAAGACCCATATGATAGTGGTTTTGTTTTATGGTTTTGGTTTCTAAATACGACTTGCATGTCGTTTATTCATTATAATTATTAATCTCGAATGTAACTCGAGTTCTTCTTGTAATTTCATTAGAATATATTTATTTATTATTCAATGTGATTGTTCAATGGAGACTTGAAAGCAAGGAAGCTAGGAGGCAATCCAAATGATTAAGCAATGAAGAAGATAAAGACATGTAATAGTGTTGTATTTAAAACCACCATAGATTGACATTGATAATTCTATTAGCTTGGAAATATCACATAGGATGGGGTCATAACCAAACACGTTTAATTTATGCACAATACATTCTTGTGATTCAAGATTTTAAAATTAAACAAACGATCATGAGATTCTTGTGTTTATGAAACACCGTATTGAATATGAATTTTCTTTTTCTGATATGGGGAGATTTTGTCAAAAAAATGAATCATTATTCGTAAGAAAGTTGGGTTTTAAGTGAGCCGCTTGTGACTTCTCCGACGATCTGGAAATTGAACCATTGACGAATATTGAAACAGATTATTTAATCAAGGAAAAATTGAGAATCTCTTTATTATGGGATCATGATCGTTCATATAAATATTAAAATCCCTAAATACATATTAAGTTAATCGGATGCCTTCTAATGTTTAATACTTGTCAAGATCTAGATTGAGAATGAGTGGGTTTGCCAAAGTAAGGTGCTTTTATCAAACATGGGAAGACGTGATAAGTAAGTGACTTAGTTTTTTAAAACGTTGGGTCTAACTTAACTAAATCATCATAATAGGATTGTGGGTTTAGAGGCATAGAGTTTGGTGAGATTTATTGGATAAATGTGTACAAAGTGTTGTTCCACCAAACTATCCAAGAGTTATATTTGATATAATCGACAAATGTTATCTACCTAAATAGTCGTGTTTTGGGTGTATTTGTCAACGCTAACTTAAAACATGGATGAAATACGAATCTTGGCTCACTAGAAAGATTTAATGAAATGCTTTTCGAATTAATAGTTAAGGCTACTGATTTGATAAAAATAGTGGGAGATGTATATTATGAATGTATATGATAATCACTTGAACATAATTAAACTTCTGCAACTAACTAATATGCATTTTAAACATTGTAGATATTTAACGGCAAACAACACAAATAACTTCTCTGTGAGAGCAACTCCTGAGAAGGACAAGCTGACAGGAACTAACTTCCTTGATTGGTATAGGAATTTGATGATTGTTCTCAGGTAGGAGCAAAAGCTTCACGTCATTGAAATTCCTTCACCTGCTCCTCCTGCTGAGAATGCAACTCGTGTTTAGCAAAATGCTTATCAGAAGCATATTGATGATGCGAATGATGTTGCGTGTCTCATGCTTGCAACCATGAGTGCTGAGCTTCAAAAACAACATGAGCATATGGATGTTTATGAGATGATTAAACACCTTCAAAGAATGTTTGAAGGACATGCTCGTCAAGAAAGGTTCGACACAAGCAAAGCACTGTATACTTGCAAACAGGGAGAGCGTGAACTTGTTCAACCAGATGTTCTAAAGATGATAGGTTATATTGAGTATCTTGATACTTTGGGTTTCTCGATTAGTCCGGAAACTCAGATTGATTTGATCTTGCAATATTTGAATAATAACTATACTCATTTTGTTATGAACTACAATATGAATGAGACAGACAAAACACCCACTGAATTGTTGGCCATGTTACGAACTGCTGAAACCAACATGAAAAAGGCTGAACCTGCTGCCATGCTGATGGTAGACAACAAAGGTAAGGCTAAAAGGAAAGGCAAATGAAAGGGAAAGAAGAAGATTGGATCTGCTTCTGGTCCCAAGCCAAAGACCAATCCCAAACAGGCTTTAAAGCCCAAGGGTGCTGTTGCAAAGGGTGATTGTCACTACTGTGGTAAACCAGGTCATTGGAAGAGAAACTATCATGCTTATTTGGAGGATCTGAAGGAGAAGAAGGCTGGTCAAGCTTCCGATTCAGGTATTTATGTTATAGAGGTCAATTTGTCTACTTCTAAATCATGGGTATTGGATACTGGATGTGGTTCTCACATTGGTATAAATGTGTAGGAGCTGCAAAGGAGTAGGACTTTGGCAAAAGGAGAGGTTGACCTACGAGTTGGCAATGGAGCAAAGGTTGCTGCCTTAGCTGTAGGGACTTATTATTTATCGTTGCCCACTGGGCTTATTTTAGAACTTGAGAACTGTTTTTACATGCCTGCAATTTGCAGAAACATTATTTCGGTTTCTTGTTTGGACAAGAAAGGTTTTGCATTGTCAATTCAGAACAATAATTGTTCCTTTTCTTTGAATAATGTTACCTATGGGGTTGCACGTTTATTTAATGATTTATATGTTCTTGATTTAAACACTCCTATCTATAATGTGAATAACAAATGTCTTAAATCTAATAACTCAAATCAAACATACCTCTGGCATTGTCATTTAGGCCATATAAATGAGAAGCGCATTTCCAAGTTACAGGAGGATGGATACTTGGATAAGTTTGCTTTGAATCATACGAAGCATGCGAAGCTTGTCTCATTGGAAAAATGACTAAAGCTCCTTTTACTAGACAAGGTGAAAGGGCCACTGAACGATTAGAACTTATACATAGTGATGTATGTGGTCCTATGCATACTATGGCAAGAGGTGGCTTTTATTACTTTATCACGTTTACTTATGATTTCAGTAGATATGAATATGTGTATCTTGTGAAGAACAAATCCGATTCTTTTGAAAAGTTCAAAGAATACAAAGCTGAAGTAGAAAAGCAGACTGGCGGAAGTATTAAGACTCTACGATCTGATCGTGGAGGTGAATACTTGAGCCATGAATTTAAAAGTTTATTAAAAGAGTGTGGTATTGTATCACAACTCACTCCTCCCGGAACACCACAATGGAATGGAGTTTCTGAAAGGAAGAATCGTACTTTGTTGGACATGGTACGATTGATGATGAGTCATGCAGATCTTCCAATTAGTTTCTGGGGCTACGGCCTGGAGACGGCTGCTTATACACTTAACCGAGTTCCTACTAAAACTATTCAGAAGACTCCATATTAGATATGGACTGAGAAACGTCATAGCATGTCATTTACGAAAATTTGAGGATGTGAGGTATTTGTAAAACGTCTAACTTCTGACAAGCTAGGACCTAAATTAGAAAAATGTAATTTTGTGGGATACCCAATTGAAATAAACGGTTATTCTTTCTATAATCCTTCAGAGAACAAAGTGTTTGTTCCTCGAACTACAGTGTTCCTTGAAAGAGAAATGCTGTCTGAGAAAGACAGTGGGAGGATAATAGATCTCGATGAAATTCGAGACCGACATGATAACATTGAATCAATGGAGGAACCTGAGCAGAATATACAAGAAAATAATACTGCTCAGGAAACACAGGTTATTCGTAGATCTGGTAGGATTCGTCATGAGCCCGAGAGATATTATGGATTTCTCTTGACTCAAGATGGTGATGTGATGCTTGTGGATGAAGATGAGCCTCTCACGTACCAAGACGCTATGAAAACTCCAGAATCTAAGAGATGGCAGGAGGCTATGAAATATGAGATGGAATCCATGTATACTAATCAGGTATGGACTTTGGTTGATCCACCTGAAGGGGTAAAACCTATAGGATGCAAGTGGATTTTTAAAAAGAAGACCGACATGAATGGTAATGTATAGACCTATAAAGCACGATTGGTGGCAAAAGGTTTCAAGCAAATTCATGGTATTGACTATGATGAAACCTTTTCACCAGTGACTATGGTCAAGTCCATCAGGATTTTGCTTGCTATAGCTGCTTACCATGACTATGAAATCTGGCAAATGGATGTCAAAACAGCTTTCTTAAATGGGAGCCTTGAAGAAGATGTGAATGTGTATATGACACAGCCTGAAGGTTTTGTTGATCCAAAGAATGCTGGAAAGGTATGTAAGATGCGTCGATCCATTTATGGATTGAAACAAGCCTCAAGGAGACGGAACATTCGTTTTGATGAAACTGTCAAAGAGTTTGGGTTTATTCAAAATGAAGATGAATCATGTGTTTACAAGAAGGTAAGTGGGAGCAATGTGGCACTCCTAGTATAAATGTTGATGATATATTAATAATAGGGAATGACATTCCTTCTTTACAGGCTGTTAAGACTTGGTTGAGTAAGAATATCTTACTAAAAGACTTAGGCGAAACGACCTATATTTTAGGTATCAAGATCTATAGAGATAGATCAAGAAGAATGATCGGCCTAAGTCAGAGTACATACATTGATAAAGTTTTGCATCGATTTGGAAAGCAAAAGCTAAAAGGGGATTTGTCCCTATGTTTCATGGGATATCGATCTCAAAAGATAACAGTCCTATATCATTGGATGACAAGGACCGTATGATTAAAGTTCTATATGCTTCAGCAATTGGTTCCATAATGTATGCAATGATATGTACTCGTCCTGATGTCTCGTATGCTTTGAGCATGACGAATAGATACTAGTCTAATCCATGTGAAGGTCACTGGACAACAGTCAAGAATATTCTTAAGTACTTGAAGAGGACTAAAGATCAATTCTTGGTATATGGAGGAGAAGATAAGCTGGTTGTAAAAGGTTACACCGACGCTAGTTTCCAAACAGACAAGGATGATTTGATTTCTCTGTCTGGGTTTATGTTTTGTCTAAATGGAGGTGCTGTAAGATGGAAAAGTTCATAGCAAGAGACGGTTACCGATTCTACAATGGAGGCTGAGTATATTGCTGCCTATGAAGCAGCCAAATAAGCTGTTTGGATTTAGAAATTTATTGCAGGTCTTGGTGTGGTTCTTTCAGTAGCTGATCCGATAGATTTATACTGCGATAATAATGAAGCTATTTCGCAGGCTAAGGAACCAAGGTCTCATTCCCAAACAAAGCATATACTCAGACGATATCATCTTCTTCGAGAGATTAATAATCGAGGAGATATACATAAATATAAAGTGCATACAAATGATAATATTGCAAATCCACTGATCAAGGCTTTGTCGCAGCAGAGGCACGAAGGTCATACTAGTTCCATGGGTATTAGATACATGAGAGATTGGCTCTAGTACAAGTGGGAGATTGTTAGTATTGCTGTCCTAGAGACAATACTTTTAATGTTTTATTGAAAACAATTAAGGATTATGTTTTATGTGATTATTTAATTAATATTTATTATGTCTTTATTTACTGCGTCATAAATTGAAAGAATAGTAAATGTCCTTGGAATATTAATACGTAATATATATCTTTAAGTATGTGATTTAAAAATGAGATTATATGAATAATATTTTATTCCTAAAATTTCCTAGTCAAGTATTAATATTTAAGGACAGTAATAATGCAATAAGACTAGTATGTTTGTTGACAGATGACCACATCTCATTGGTCATAGGTATGGTGATACTAAATTCAAGAACATAAGTGTATGTATCAATACATGACACTGGAAAGATCCGCCGTGAGATTCTACATGTTAATAAGTGTCATAAGAAATCTCGCTGTGATAATGATGTAATTGTCCTCTGACTTAAAATCATTATATTTCTATACGAGAATTAATATACTTTGATTACACTTAAAGTTACCTTTAACCGGGTAATGATAAAGTTGAACATTGGGTATGCTATGAATCGTATGAGGAATATGAATGATAAATATATGATTTAACCCTCCAATTCTAGGAGTGATATTATTGGCCTCTTGATTGAGTGAGACTATGAAATGCATGACCATGCTCAAATATTGATTTGTTTAAATAGTCTACTCATTGATTAAGGAAACCGAGATTAAATGTTGAAGATGATGACACTATACATGCCTCGAGTTTGATCTATAATACAAGGTTAAAGGGATTATATTACATGAAATATTATTCACGAAAGGTTTAATTGAATCACCAATTATTATTGTTACTTGGATAACAATGATGTATTACTAGATGCCACTCGTTGTTTATAATTTTATTATTAGATAATAAAATTATTGCCAACGTAATAATAACCTAAAGGGTCACACACAAAGAACGTCAAAACGGAGGTTTATTTAAATTACGCATTTAAATGTATTATTGTTTATTTGAATTTAATTATTAAATTAATTAAGTGGGACTTGATTAATTATATTAGAATTCGGATTTAATAAGTATTATTATTATTCAAATTTAATTATTGAATTAATTAAGTGGGACTTGATTAATATATTATAATTCGGATTTAATAATAATAATAACACAGAATCAGAATGGGTTTTGGAAATTACATGGATTAGGGTTAGGCCCAAAATCTCTCTCTCCCCTATATATACATAATGATGTATATTATTAGGATTTAATCATCAAATTTCGTTTTTAGAGAAAAATCCTAGCTGCTCAACATCAAGAGAGAGGCTAGAGAAAGAGAGAGAGAGAGAGAGACAAACAATTCGGCTAGTACCGACTCCGGTGATAGTAGGACGATCGGGCGTTCGTGTGGATTTCTTTAGAGAGCAGATCTTTGCATCAAAGGGCTGCTGTGATTCATTTTTCTGGACCTCCATTATAAATCACACAGAAAGTTTTGTTAAGATACAGACTTCTTCTAGATCCTGTGGTAGGGTTTCGGTTTTTATTTATTTTTCACATTTTTCCGCTACGTTTTCATGCACGAAACCCTTCAATATATGTATGGGTAGGTGGAGGAAGTTTAAATTAAGAGAGAGTATAAATGAATGGGGAAAAATAGTATGGATTGAAAGAGAGAGATGAGAGAGAGAGAGACCGTGGATGTAGATTGTTGATGATGACTTTTGAGGACAATGAAGAAGAAGATCTAGGTGGGCGGGATCAAAGATGTGAGAGAGGATAATTAAGGTTTAATAACAATAATAAAGAATACGTGTTCAGGTAATTAGTGGGACGATTTAATTAAATATAAAAAAAGGGTGGATAAGATTATTTCTAAATTTTATTTTAATATTGGTTTCTATTTGGTAATTGCTTATATATATATGCTTAGATTCAATGATGAACTTCCTTATTTGAGTAACAAAGGAACCAACTACAAATATAATTACAGAATACATGAAAAAATTGCTGAACATAAAAAAACCCACAGAACACAAACAACAATCACAAAACAAACAAAAATATTACATAACATACAAAAAATATAGAACACAAAATTACAAAACATTATTCAGCATTAATATTCTGTAATTTGTGTTCTATATGTTTTTTGTGTATTATGTAATTTTTTTTATTTGTTTTACAATTATTTTTTGTGTTCAATGATGTTTTATATGTTTTATAGTCTTCTATAGTTATTTGTTAATTAAATTCTTATAAAATAGGAATTGTTTCCTCATTTACTCAAATAAAGAGTTCATCGCTGAGCCTTACTCATATATATATATATATATATATATATATATATATATATATATATATATATATATATATATATATATATATATATATATATATATATATATATATATATATATATATATATATATATAAAGAAACACCATCAAAACACTTTATTTTTTCATAAAAATTCGATTGTTAAGATTAGAATCATAAAATTTAACAATAATTAAACTTAACATATCGAATCTAACATCAAATCTCATCTAAATTTTAAAAATCAAATGTTACAAAATCTAATATAGAATCCAGAATAGAATCTTATATACATTTTTATAACAATGAAATTTACATATAATCATGTTATGTTTAATCCTAATTTGTTGTTAACTTCATGTTAGAATCTATTATTATTCATAAAAAACATAATCGATGTTAAAATTAGAATCTAAATGAGTTTTTATGTAAGATTCTGTTGTGTTCTTTCTTATTCTTTATCTAAGGATGTTCTTCATGGAACAATGACACACACACACAAAGATATATATATATATATATATATATATATATATATATATATATATATATATATATATATATATGGAGCTACTCTAGTGAGAACACTCTTATAATTAGAACTAAGAACTCAAAATAGAATCACTAAATTTAAACTCAAATCACTAAATTTAATACACGTGTAGATATATATTTTATAATTGTATATATCATTTAAACAAAAGTATAATGCTACCACTATTACAGCACCATCAATTGCCATTACTACACCATCACCACCAACTACAATCATTACCACAATCACTAATTCGTAACTATCATAAAAATTATTAACAAAAATATCACTTACAAGTTTAATACCTACACAATCACGAAGTTCACAATCAAAACCAACTGCATTTTCAGAAAATCTAATAAATCATTAAATTTAAACATGATAAATCATCAAAATCCAAACGTGAATCATAAAAATCCAAAGGCAAATCACTAAATTTCTTATATAAAAATCATCATTTTTTTCTAGATCTAAGTAAGTGACTGTAAGTGTAATGATTTCATGATGGATCTAAAATGCTGGTGGTCATAAGAATATTGTAGTTGTGGTATAAATGTCGTTACCAACAATTACAATCATTGCCACAATCATTAATTCGTAACCACCATAAAAATTATTAACAAAATATCACTTACAAGTTTAATACTTACACAATCACACAATCACTAAGTTCACAATCACTACCAACTACATTTTCAGAAAATTCAATAAATCATTAAATTTAAACATGATAAATCATCAAAATCCAAACGTGAATCACCAAAATCCAAATGCGAATCACTAAATTTCTTAAAAGAAAATCATCATCTTTTTCCAGATCTAAGCAAGAGACAGTAAGTGTAATGATTTTATGATGGATCTAAAATGCTGGTGGTCATAAGAACATTGTAGTTGTGATATAATTGTCGTTGTTTGTAGAGAAATGATGAGATAATATAGTCGTTGTTCATGAAGATTGTCGGACTTGAATCATTCTCGTTGTGAAAAGGTGATTAGATTCGCTTTGTATCATCCGAGAAGAAGAACATCTCACTGAAGTTGATAAATGGAATGACTATATGATGTATGTATATGTATGTATATACATATGTATGTATATGTTTATATGTATGTATGATAGTAAATGATCATGAAAACATGACTATAGTTGATGATGGTGATGGAAGATAATGTAATAGTGGTGTAACAAAGTCGATGGTGGCTTAGGGGAGAAGAAGATGATGGAAAAATAGATACAACAAAAAGAAAAAGTAGATCTGAATGTATTAGGGAGGAGAGTGAAATATAGATAATTAATTGAGTTGTTAAGATTTAATTAATATATAAAATTTTAATGGTTCTAAGTTCTCATTTTAAGGGAGGTTCTCATTTGAGCACATGCCTATCTATCTATCTATCTATATATATATAGATATATATATTCTCAATTAAGCTTTATATATTTTATAATATATTATGAATAAAAACTCTCCAATTCGTACTCTGTATAATTTTGTGTGTGTATATATATATATATATATATATATATATATATATATATATATATATATATATTTATATTTATAAAAAAACATATGTACCCACAAGATACATATATTTTTGAATTTATGTAACAAGATATATATATATATATATATATATATATATATATATATATATTTGAATTTATTCATCAAATACATATATAAATAAATCAAAAACAAAATTACACAACTTTTGTTTAAAAAATTATTGAGTATCACTCATAATAATGAAAAATAATTCTGAATGATTCTAGAGTAGAATCAAATCGTCCAGAACGATTTTACAGTAGAATCAAATTCAAAATCAGATTTTTGACTTATATTTTAGGTATTAAATTTTTTATAAAGATTATATATGAATAATATTTTATATTAAAATCAAAATTTCTAACGTTATGAAGTTTAAGTATGGTTAGTTTTGAAATTATTTATGAGATTCTACATTAAAATCAAAAGGTTTTGTGAGGAACTCTATATAAGAAGACACTCTATAGATAATGGCCCTCCACGCGAGCGCGCGCGCGCGCACACACACACACATATATATATATTGAATGTAAATATTTTGACACCGGTAAAAAGTTTATAGGGCCATAAATCTATTTATTTGTAATTATGTCATATCCCGTACTTTAATACATACGAGAAATGAAGAGTCTTGATGTAATATACTTCCTCCATGTGAAATTATTCATAAGATTTTTTTTACCTTTTTATATAGGTGGATAAAAATATATTTCTAAATTATTTTGACTATTTATTTTTCAAAAATAAAAAATTATTTTTGAAATGAAATTTTTTAAAATAATTTATGAAAGTACCTTTTTAGTTTATGTTGAAATTCGTGTAACTTTATATATACAAAAAAGTGAATGGTTGAATATGATGGTCTTAAGCTTTTGCAACCATACTTTAATAATCAAATCCTAGAACTTGTAAAATTATACATATCAAGCTATAACCGTAGGGAATAGAAGCAACAAATGAATCAAAGTTGAGGAACAAGTATTTAGTCCCCCATTTCATCAGCTCTCTAACATGTTCATATTTTTCATGACACTATCTTAGCATTGTCATGGCAAAACTTTGTTTTGTTACAGCATTATAATATCCTTCTACAAGGCTCGTCTTACTTTTACTTCAATCTCGCAACTTTGAATATGGTCTCTAGCTTATTTCATTTTCTTCTTAGGCGATCGACTAATTCACAAATATGTAAATATTCAATGTTATCTATTTCTACTACTAAATAATAAACGATCATATTTAAAAATTTCCACTTACATTTTTCTCGTTAAAGAACAAAAATGAATCATCAAATGCAACTATAAAATTATTTAGTACGCGTGCAAATCCGATCTAAAAAGAAATGCACCATTAATGTACAAAAAGTGCACGAATAATGTATAATAATTGTACTGAGAATATAATATTTTTATTCGAATATAATAATGTACATGGCGTGATCGTGATGATAAAATCTTTGTTGATAAACTTTATTTTAACACTATTATTATATGATTTGGGAGTAAAAGAGCATGCAGAGCATCTATCATATTACCATAATAAGAATTAAAAATATTCATTGTCACCTATTTTTACTGCTAAGAACGAACAAAAGTGCCTCATGAAGAAGAATTGTATAATAATCTTGAAGGTGTGACTTCTGATGCTCTGGCAAACTTTTTCTTATGATAGTTGGCATTGCGATGACAGGAACTACTAGTATCACCACTTCTACACTTTCTGTAAACAAATAATGCACCCTTAATCAATGTGCTTTCTTTTCTTCTTTGAAGAGCTTGTTTTTGGATTCAGCAACCAACTTCGTTGTACTTTGTCAAGCGCTCGAGTATTTGGGTGATATGTTGTGTTGGAGGCTAGTTCGATTTCTCCATCCATCTCTAATCTCATACACTGATGATTTTATCTGGCTGGAAACATGCAATTATAACTGTGATGAAGCGACAACTTTATGCATCCTAAATTATTGATATTATTTATCTTTTATATCTTGTTATTCCCAAATTTGTTATTTTTATCTTTTAAAAAAGTTACTAGCACATCATCCACTTAAATCTCGTATTGAAGAGTAAGAACAATTTTAGATAAATAAGATCCCACAAAAATAATCTACATCCCTTTTATGCTCTCACTCCTATTCACTTGTTAGCTATAATGGTTTGTTTACCTGGGTTGTTTGCTCGTAGTTTATCCTCACTTTTAAGGTGTGATTATGTGTTGTATTACACCTAATATACATACATACATACATATATATATATATACACACATACATACATGTTAGGAAGGACACTAATATGCACGCATGTATGTATGTATTAACAGTATTGTATTTATATACATGTTATTATATATACATACACATACACATACACATATATATATTATAACATATATTTATATATAAATAATTTAATAAGGAACGTCACTGATATATATGTATGTATGTGTATGTATTGACGGTATTGTACGTATATATCATGTTATTCCTATATATATATATATATATATAATCTTACTCAAATAGAAAATAGTTTAAATGAGAAATAGAAAATCTTATCCTTATTTACGTCCCACCCACACATAAATTAAATGCACCCTCACATACACAATCCCTTCTATTCTGCTCTATTTTTAATTTGATTTTTTCCGTCAATTGACGAAGCTTTTTTCAAATCTAATTTCACCACATATTTCTTCATCTCCCAACAATCAGTTTTCATACCATATGTGCTATATTTCAGCGAATATAATTTATAATAAAAATAAATTCGTCACTTATCAGATCCAAACTTCAATCACTAAATTATACTCCCTCCGTCCCACCCAATTGTTATCACTTTTTTTTCACTTTCTGGCACGCATTTTAAGGTGAATTTTAAGGATAGTTCCATAACTTATTTTTAAAATTTTCTTTTTTTGTATAAAAATAGGATTGTTCTATTTTTATACAAAAAAGGAAAATTTCAAAAATAAATTATGAAACTATCCTTAAAATTCATCTTAAAATGCGTGCCAGACACCCCATTTTGAAATGATAACAACTCAACGGGACGGAGGGAGTATTACAGAAACCACTAATTTGTATTATAGAAATCACTAATTTGTATTACAGAAATCACTAAATTATATATCCTGGGTTTGCAAAAAATAATGCAGATTGCCGGAAAAATAAAAGTCCCCCGAATATAGCACATATGGTATGAAAACTGATTTTTGAGAGATGGAGAAAAATGCAGTGAAGTTAGATTTGAAAAAAAGTTCACTAACGGAAAAAATCAAATTAAAAACGGAGGGATTATGTGGAATTGTGTGAGATTGTGTGTGTGAGGGTGTATTTGATTTGTGTGTGGGTGACCCTCTTTACCATTAGATTAGATTGAATATATGATTCATATCTTATTTTATATTTTCTATTCTAAGTTATTTTGTATTTGATCACTCACCTATATATATATACACACACACACATATAGGTGGGTGCTTAAATGAGAAACTAGCATAAACTGAGTAATTGAGAACTAATCCTAACCCCTCATTTTTTATAATATAATTGAATCTAAGCCATGTATTTACAATCTAAATTTTTTGAATCATCTCTCCTTTATCTCAGTCAATCAATTTTCTCTCTATGCTACCTTCATATCACCGCCACCAACCCATAATATCTCTTCATCTTCATTCATGATATATACATACAATACTGTCAATACATACATACATATCAATGTCACTTATCGGAGGCCCGGGGGCAAAAATTTTTAAATGAACCCTTAAATTTTTTTCCCAACTTAACCATGAAAAAATCATATAATATAATAGAAGGTTACGATAAATTTTTTCAAATTTTGACTTATTTTCATCATTTTTTTATCAAGTTTGTTTGAAAAGTTTACTTTTTTGATAACAAAATTATTGATAACTCTTCTATGTGACTCTTCTAACTTGATCAACTTATTTTTTTCACTTTTCACATCCAAATAATTACTTTTTAAGTAACATCATATAAATTAAAACTCAAACAATTGTCTTATAAAGAAGTACTAACACCTAAAATAGATAGTTTGAATTTAAAATTCTCACTTACCGTTTGAAAAATAATGAATTTTTACATCAAAAGAAAGACACAATGTATATGTTTATATGAATATTGAGTCATAAAGTATAAGTTAAAGACAAAGTTTTACCTCATTAGAGTTTTTCAACCCTTGCACAATCTTCCCACTAACCTTGAATTAGTAGATTAGCATATATATATATATATATATATATATATATATATATATATATATATATATATATATATATATATATATATATATATATATATAACCGAATATCAGTTCAATTTTATTTTTTTAATAATGAATTATCTAGTTTTTTAGAATACATACATATATTATATATACACATATGTAATTAGTACTTATTTTTAGTTTTATAGACCCTACAATAATATATATTTTTAAATTATTAATTTATATGTTATGAAATTATTGGTTTTATAATTTTTTAATTAAATAATATACATATATAATAACCTAAAATTAAATAATATACACTTTTTTTAATTAGTGTATTCTTTACTCGGTGAAAAATGAAAGAATATACACACTAATATATACGAATAAACACCATTCAAATTAACCTAACTATTTGTAACGTTCATGTAACACCATAACGTTCAAATTAATTTTGGATAATTCAAGTGATGTTATTCAAACATACGAATATTGAGGATAGAATAAAAGATAATATGTTTGAAATATAGATAAGAATTTATTTAAAAGATAAGAGAGAGATAAACTACAAATCCCTATAATTTAGGAAAACGTTTTGGCATAGATAAAATAGATTTAAATAATATTTCTTAGCTCTAATAAAATACACACATATATTTATATTAGATAAGTTCGAACAAAATAAGATCCTAAAAGATCTCCTATTAAATCAAACTCCAGAAATCTTTCTGCACAAAACCTGTTCGAGTACTAGCTTGGTGAGATACTCTGTTTCACTCTTAGTTTGCTAAGATCACATAATATAACATATCACCAAACTAACTCCATGTAAGACAAAATTAGTACCAGCATGCTATAACACATTCAATCAAGTTTATCAGCTTGCTAACTATGTGATCGTCAAAATCAAAATAGTTTCAACAAGTGCGCAAACGAAATTAGTATCAAATATAGATCTACCATTTACTTTGATATTTTATAATTAATAATTTTCTGGAAATAATTTTTGTTAATATATATAAAGGACAGGATTTTAAGGAGTTCAACCAACTTTAACAAACTCATCATCTAAAGATCTAAGTGACGACATGCTACTTCTAAATCTAAAAAATGTATGATAATACAAATATATTGGGAATACTACATATAGGCCATCAATAGGTGATAATAAAATGTATAGAATAAAACGTCCAATGCAAGATACAAAGTAAATTTGGAATAAAATAAATAAACTAAAAAGAATAATAGTGCCTCGACATAAAGTTAGAGGGTAAACGGGGACTCTTGGAGCTTTGGAGCATGCATTAGGTAAGGTCAGGGAATAAATGTAACAAAGTATCATTAACATTAAGAAATTGTCAACAAATGTTTCAAACTAATTTACCACATCAATTCGTAATTTGATAATACTCATTTGACCATAGTCCCAAAAATAAATTATCCCATAACAAAGATTCTTTTACGGTTCAAATAATATTATGCAACTACTATCAAGACTATTGTTATTACATTAAACTAAAATTATTGTATTTATTCTGAAGACAATGATTTTTGATGTCCCATCTTGTGAACCCCATATTTATAATCCTTCCTTTTTTAAGATAGGGTTTCATAATCAAGATTCAAACAATCTTTAGACGGTAACTTATACAAGACTTTTCACTTTGGTTTCATTTAAGGATCTTCAAAAGTGCACAAAATGCATGTGTCACAATTATCTACTTCATAAATTGATTTTTGTTATTTCAATTGACATGCTCCACTTATAATTCAATTTAAAGTTGTTGATGTATATCACTACAAGAAATCAGAGTATTTTCGACTGATAAAACGGACAGGTTTTGCCCAAAACCGACCGAAAAACTTAGTCGGGTTAAACCTGGTCGGTTTTGGTCAAAAGCAGTCGGTTTTAACCTTGACCCGGGTTGACCACGATTGACACGTTATGTGGGCCCATGATGACGTGCTGACCCCACTTTGCTGATGTGTCAGTGAAACGTGACAGATAAAAAATGAAAAAATAAATAACAAAACCGACCGTTAAAACCGACTACAAGACGGTCGGTTTTCAAAACTGACTAAAATGGTTGGGTTTATTTCAGAGATTTATTGACCAAGATTAATACCGACCATGTTAACCCGACAAGTTTAAAGATGCTCGTCGGATTTGTGTCGACATGGCAGCTCGATTACAAACTAAATATTGCCATAAACCGACCATCAACACCGATCGAGATGTGGTCAGGTTTTAAAAATGACTATGATGGTCGGGTTTATTCCAGAGATTTATTAGATCTTCTTAAAATCGACTGGACTAAACTGACCACTAGTTTTTTGAATCCGATCAGTTTTGATTAAAGACGGTTAGGTTTGCTGTGAACTCGGTCAGTTTTTTGGGTTTATAATGGTCAAATTCGGTCGGGTTTGGTGTTTACAATCGGGTTAGGCAGCCTGCTATACCATTCAAACCATTCCCTACCATTCATACCATAAACCAATAATCATAACAATAACCAATAACAATGCCAATAACAATAACAATAACAATACTAATAACCAATACCAATAACCATAAATCAATAATTAACATGAAATTTAAATAGCATAAACCAACAATATTAACATCAACAATACCGTAAACCAACAATAACAAGTTCTAATATTCAACCGACAATGACAATTTCTAAAAACATTAAAATTAATCATCCAAGTCATCATCACCGCCTCCTCCATCGCGGCTTCCATTTTTGCCTCTACTGCCGCCTCCATCTCCATCATCATGCTCTCCATCGCCCTCATCATGCTCTTCATGTCCTTGTTGAACCCTCCTTATCGCCTACATAAAATAAAAATCAGTAGTCTATTTTAAAGTTAAAAATCAAGACAGTGATAATTTAAATATTCTACCTATTCATTTACAATTACATACTTATTATATATCGATTGGAGGATTTCCCCAATAACTCGAGATACCTCCCCCACGATAGTAGTAAAAAAATACTTGTGAACCGGTAGCCAGGTCCCTTAGCATATCTAGAGCGGCAATGGAGATATTTTGAACTTACTCGTATGTGGGAGGAGTGTGCCATGCGGAAGGGTTCGCTTGTGCTTCATTGAGAATGTCACCATAGAAAATTGGATCTGAAACCGATGCTCCAGGACCTTGAGCACCTTGGTTTGAAGAACCTGCCCTAGTGGCACGTTGAGCATGATAGTTGGCAGCAAGATTCGGGAGGAGCCTAGAAGCGGGTATCCGAGGATAACCAATGATTTAGTTCTTTGTAGCTTTTGCACTCCCCGAAACGGTTGCTTGAAGCCACCATTCAATCGAATGGGCGGCATTTTCCTCTCCACCTGGTTGACTCGCAAACCAATCCCGGTTCTATTCAACAATATCCGCGTACCGGGCCTACAAAAATAGATTAACAATGTTAAAATTAATAAAAAACATGGCATATATAATATATACTGAACGAGATGCACAATTCATATTCTGAAGGTTACATTTATTACACTATTATTCGACTCTCCTCGGTTAAAAAGGTTAGGGTCTCTGGGATCTCATCGATAACAACCTTTTTATTGGTCGGTTTCTTCATGTGAAGCTTTTTAAACCACCAAAGTTGGGCGAGTGGCTTTCTGACCTTTTGAACATATGCATACAAATCATGAATTCAAACAAACAAACAAATAATAATCTGAAATACGTAAAAATACACACACACACAACCCGACTTACATCTTCCATCTTCGTGAAGGATTTGGCCCCCGAATTATGTAAATGTTGTAATTTTTTATGATTTTTGGAGGCAACCCTAGAGCGGCGAGTGTGTGCATCACTACTCCAATACTCCACGAGATCTTTCCAGAAGTCATAGAAGTAGCCCGGATTAACATCAAGCAACGAGCAATTCTTGGCTTTGGCATCTCTCAATACCTTATTTTTTGTCTCATTCAAAGTGTGCTTGATTTTATTTTGAATATGCGTACAGATGCTATCAACGCCTTGTCGTCGATGGATTTATCATTGTGTGTATAATATCTCTATAAAAAAGAATGAAAACATCGTCATAATATAGAAATATCTCGACCATTTTTAACTAACTCAAACAATAAAAATAAGCATCTTACATTGAAGTCCTTGATCACTTCCGTAATCCACTTTGGGTCGTATTTCCACAATGTCTCTCCATGTGAACAACTTTGGGGGCCATGTTGATCGCATGATTTGTAGAATAGTTTTTTTTAGCATCCGGGTTCTTGATACTACAAAAATAATTGGAAATAATTAGATACGAATACAAATATAAACAAGAGAAATATAGATAATCGAACTAATAATTAATTATGAGTTGAAGAGAAACATACTGTCCATGTTAGATAGGTATAGGGATCGAGGTAGACGGAATATTTTCCCAAATTCTGATGGAATGAGAACCAGTAAACATGGGGGTACGAGTTCGCTGTGCCGCCTCTCGACCATCCAATATCTGTGCTTGATCATTATCAAATGGCTCTTCTTCTTGCTTTTGTTCTTGCTCCTCTTCTTCCTTTTCTTCATCCCTTAATCTAGCACGCCGACTAGATTTTCCACGTTCTAGCTTTTTCCCCTTTTTTGCTTGAACCTTCTCCTACTTTTTTTCTTTCCTTTATTTAAGTCACCATCTCCCCCTTTTTTATTTTTTCTAGCCATAAGAGCCGAGATGATGACCAAAAGTAGGAGCAAACACATAAACCAAGTAACAACTCTACCGGCCTACATACAAGACCAAAACCACGAAAACATATAACGATTAAAAACTAGTAATATCACACATACATATAACGACAATCAAATTAATACACAATCATATTATATATCGACATAAATTACATATACTAATACACAATCATAATTAAAAAAAATTATTTCAATCAATTTTCGAAACCACGTAATAGGTTAGAGTCGTACAAGTGATATACATATACACTAAGAGCAAGTCCAATACTAAAGTTAAAATGGCTATAGCTATCTTTAGTCCTAAATATTTTAGAATGGCTATAACTATCTCTAGTCCTAAATATATGACCAACTATCCATTTATGCATTTATAGGATTAAGTATAATTATACAAACAATTATAACTATGCATTGTAGCACTAATTAATACAACCAGTTATAACTATGCATTAAAATTCTATATTATAGGTATACAACCAATTATAACTATGCATTGGACTTACTCTAATACATCCACTAATCTCAAAATAAACAAATGCATCCACTAATCTCAAAATAACAAAAAACACACATACGTGCATGGAAAAACCTATATATACACACATACATGAACGATATCAAAAATTAAAATCATATATAAATATGCATGAGACCAATTTTGAAATCAATTTCAAAAATCACAACCATATATAAACCTGTAAGATACAAGTTATATATTTTGATATATATATATATATATATATATATATATATATATATATATATATATATATATTCTCAATCAAGTTATACAAATTAGGTAGCTATATAAGTTCAAAATTGTGGAATACAAGTTGAAAATCATCACATACAAGTTATAAAACTTGAAAGTAGGTTAGATTAGTACCTCATGAAGCAAACCCATCTCATAGCCTCTCCTTGGATTCTTGATTTTCCTTGAATTTGCCGACAAAGCCATGTCGAAGATAAAGATTAAAGTGAAGAAAGTGTAGAAATCAGAGAGTATAGCTATTGAGAGAGATTGAGTGCAGAGAGAGTTCGAGAGAGAGATTTAGTGCAGAGAGAGAGAGTAGGCAGTTAGAATGAAAGTGGGGGTGAAAGTGAAAATGGAAAGGGGAGCTCTATTTTTTACACGAAACAAAATTGATCTCTCTAATTTAAAGTGGTCGGTTTAAGCGCCGGTGGAAACTGAAAATATGGCTCTAAATTAGAATTTTCACTCCCCCTTAATTTTTTTCATTCATTTGAATTAAAAAACTAATCTTCTAAATTAAAATGAATTATAATACATAATTATATATTTTTATTTCCAAATTTATACGATGATATTTATAACAAATAGTAAATATGAAAATATAAATATTTTTTTTATTTTTCAATTTTTTATAAAAAATAGCAACCAATAATAATTTTATCATTTAGGACAAATTTTGTCCCTAGCTAGAAGACAAACAATTTGGTTGGCTAGGAGACAAAAAAGTTAAAGTTGGTTGACTAAAACCGACCACTCCGTCAGTTTTAGGTCAAACACCAACTTTGACTCCTATAAAATAGTTGATGCATAAGGTTATTCTATTTCGTTTTTTTGGATAAATGTATTTTGAGGTAAACTTTCAATCCGTAAGGCTCGATCAACTATTTTTATAATTTTTTTTATTAACAATGGACATTATAGATTCTTACGATAAATGACTAGAAAGTATAATGTTTAGTACTGTTAGTGGTTCGATAGTTATTATAACTTCATATTTAATATGTTGAAATAAGATTTTAAAGGTCAATTTGACATTATATACGTTAGGTTGAAAATATTATAACAATTTGACACGATTATAATATTTAAATAATTTAAAAATAAATATTCTCTGAATAAAGTATAATTGTCAAATTATTTTATCAATATATATGAAAATTAACGATAAAATTTAAAAAGTTTAATTAATGTTATTTATGATGAAAACTCCGAAGATTACATAGTCTAGTATTGAAAACCAAGTTTTATAATTTATTAAAGTTTAATATTGTATTTTTTAATAAAGTTTCAATTACTAAAGTACTATAATTCCTTAAAATTAATAGTTTGAGAAAAAATGAAATAATTTTTTTTATTAATTTTATAAAATAATATTAATAATATGTATAAAAATAAAATATTTATAAATTATGAAAAATAAAGTAAATAAAATATCATCAAGTGGCTATTTATGACATCAACATAATAAGGACTGGGAAAACCGACTGGACCCTGGTCGGGTTTCAAAACCGACTAGACTGGTCGGGTTTATTCTAGAGATTTGAATATTTTGATTAAACTCGACCGTTTAAACCCGACCGCTGAGTTAAAGGAGACAATCGGTTTTGTCAAGAATTTGGTCGGTTTAGGAAGCATATGCTCGGTTTTCTAGATTTTGAATGGTCAATTTCGGTCAATTATATGAACACAACGGCCAGTTTTGTCTGCAATTTTTTGATCCTAGTCCTTGTCCTATCACAGCATCCTAACATCACAACACCAAATCACGTCACAACTATCATTATACTATGTCACAAGCATTATACCAACATCATAACTATCATACAACATGGGTAGTTTATAAAAATATTAAAACCAATCATAATCATTATCTATAATTTATAAAAACATTCAAACCAATCATGCATAATCATAATCGATAATTTACAAAAAAATTCAAACCAATCGAATCATAATCAGAATCTTTTTCTTCGTCCTCTTCTTCTTCGTCGTCTTCATCCTCTATTTATTCTTCTTCGTCTTCCTCTTCTTCTTCCTAATTGTCCTCCTCTTATTCTTCCTCTTCCTCTTCCTCTTCATCTTCTCATTATCCTTGTTGATTTTGTATGATTGGTGCATATTGTGTGAAGTCAACAAATAAAGAAAATGATGTAGAGGATCTCGATTGATTTTCTTGGAAAGCTTCTTCCTCCGTAAATGAATTTATCATTTCATCAAATGGATGACTTTTTCTTTTAATGACCGTGTACATATTATTTTGTGGTGTTAACACACTAGGAGCATAGTACACTTGACTAACTAATATAAATACCTTGTTTGATCTTAAACGCAAACTTACATCAATGGTAACAACATGATTTCGGTCAACTTGTACACTGGACCCAGCACTATCGAACCAATAACATTTGAACAAGTATATTTATTTTTCCTTTGATAAATAAGGTTGATGATTTCTTGTAATTCACCATAATAATTATTCAAGACATTGTCGTGTGAACTATATTTGACCATAACTCCCGAACTACCACTTGAAGAAGATTTTGTATGAAATTTATAACCATTAACGATACAAATTTCATAAATAATTGCCAATTTCACCAGTCGCGCAAGTAAGGATCTAAAACGTGAACCATTGACATCATCATTCTCAATCTTTGTGGTAAACCATGATTTAAACTCGGTTTTTAACAATCTGTCTAAATCTTCCGGTGTTGTATTTGGTTGGCTTGCTTTGACATGATTTTCATACTCTTCAATATAAGGTTGAATTTCTGGTGAATTAAATAAAAAGTATTGTTCTGCAAGCAATTGTTCATAATCCGCTAAATATTCATTTCTATATTTCTCGGTTGTACTAATAGGATATGTAAACACTTCTAGTTCATTTTTTATCATGCATACCATCCACAACCTCGTCACGGCATAGTTGATTATGAACCGTGTTGGATTTTGAATCAAAATAAAATGAACAAAAATTCAACATCGCATCCTCTACATAACGTTCCGTAATCGAACCTTCAACCCTTGCCTTATTGTGAACCTTATGCTTCATGTATCCCATCATTCTCTCAACAAAACATATCCAACGATAATTAACCGGCCCTCCCAACCTACATTCTTCCGCCAAGTGGATTTCTAAGTGCTCCATTGAATCAAAAAACTTGGTGGAAAAAATGTTTCTAGTGCGAGCATCGTTCAAACTATAGACCTTTCCAAATTTTTTAATTCATCTCGGATTAAAGTAGAAGAGCAAATATCTTAAAAGAAATTTGAAAGTGATGTAAGTGCATCAACAATATAAGATGGTAAAAGCTCACGAATTGCATGGGGCAACAACTTTTGCACGATAATATGACAATCATGTAATTTGGACCATAAAAACTTACAATTATCCTTACAACAATGTCCAATATTTGATGCATAACCATCCAGAAGTTTTAATGAACAAAATCATTCACACATGAGTTCGAGTTGCGGTTTTGTGAGTGTAAACGGTGTTTTTGGCTTCTTTCCATTTCTCATCCATAATTTGGCCTCACATTCAACAACTCACAATCTAACATTGCCTTCTTGTGATCCTTTGTCTTCTTGGCATCATTTATAATAGTGTAAAAAATATTGTCAAACATGTTTTTCAGTGTGCATGACATCAATACAATGACGCATCGAGAGTGAAGACCAATATGCTAACTCGTTAAACATTGAAAAATGCATCCAATTGTGACAAACCCCGAAACCCGGACTTTTCTTATGTTTTATCATTCTTCTGGGTGGTGGAAATTCTAATTTGTTACAAAAATTCTTCAAAGACTCACCACTTGACCTACCAAAAAACAACCTTTTTTCTTCACTTGCAAACCTTGTACTTGGAAGACGAAGAAGATCATCTTCCAGCAAAAAATAACGATTGGTACAAAAAAATACATTTTCACATTTTTTCAATGGAATACCTTCAACATTTCTAAGACAAACCAGACATGAGAGTTTTCTATGCGTAGACCACTCGCTAACCATCCAGAACCCAGGAAAATCGGTTATTGTCCACAAAACCGCCGCCCTCATGATAAAATTTTATTTTACCGATTGATCAAATGTCTCCACCCCTACATTCCACAATAAATTTAGTTTATTTATGAGGGGTCTAAGGTACACATTTAAATTTTTAGCCGGACTCTTTTCACCCGGAATTAAAAGAGTCATAAATGTGTATGGCTTCTTCATTGACATTGAAGGAGGAAGATTATAGACCACCACTACACCGGCCATACTGTGTCGATTTTTTTCCCGAGTTGCTAAACGGATAAAAACCATCGATTCCAAGTCCAAAATGAATATTCCGACTCTCTCTTATGAATGTTGGATAACGACGGTCAAATGCTTTCCACTCATCTCTATCTCAAGGGTGACTAAGTTCTCCCAACTTTGTTTCCCTCTTCTTGTGTCATGTCATGTGTTTAGCCGTATGCTATGATATATACAATCTTTGTAGACGAGGAATAAGCGGAAAATATCTTAAAACCTTGTTTGTTATACCCTTCCCATTTATTTTTTTACCTTTGTAACGACTATTACCACAAATGTCACAAACAATCTTGTCCGCATTATCACCATAGTACTACATACAATCATTCACACATGCACCAATTTTCTCATAACTCAACATTAACTTCTTCATCATCGTCTTCATATGTAATAAGAAGTCGGTAGTGTATGATCTTTCAGAAGAACTTCACCAAGCAATGCAAGTAAAGAATCAAATAATTTTTTGGAGCATTGTGTTACATTCTTAAAATGTAACAACCTACAAGTCAATGACATTCTTGTAAAAATTGTGTTACTCGGATAAATAGGAGCTCACGAATCCTTAACATCCGAATAAAATTGAGAAGCATATGAATTTGGTTCTTCTTCGACGTTACTACTTCCTGACCCTTGTTCCTCTTATAATTTCCACCATCTAGATCTCATAATAATGTGTTAAAATCAAATGGTTCTTCAACAACATTCTCCGAAACAACATCTTCCAAGTTACGCTTGCGTGTTTAGTTTTTATTAGGTTTTTTAGATTCACCATGTAAAGTCCATACTCTATAATTTTCTATAATTCCACATTTCGTTAAATGAAGTTCAACCTCATTAATTTTCAACCATTTCAAATTCTTACACTTAATACATGGACATAATATCTTTTCGGATTTCATCCCATTTTTACTAGCAAAATCCAAAAAATATGCCACATTGAAAGAAAATTATTTTCCATACGTCGGTTCATCCAATCTCGATTTAGCATCTAACAAAAATAGTACACATTTATTACACATTCATTCATGAAAATTAATTAAATTATAAAACAAAATATAAATATATTCATGCTCATTTATTACTACCATACTTAATCTTCAAAAAATAACACATCTATGTGTGTGTGTGTGTGTATATATATGCATAATACACATAAAAATAATAAAATATAAAAAGTAAAGAACTTACAATTAATGAGCTTTCACTCTTCTCCCACAATCAAGCTTTCAATTCAAAGTTTTTCACCCAATTTTTTCTCCCTCTTTTTTAAGAATTAATGATAGATAGATATGTGAAATAAATGAAGTAGAAAAGGGTAATTGTTGAAAAAATTTGGTTGCATAAAATTGATTGTATGACGGCCGTCGGTCGGTTTTAATATAATGAAATATTGCAACTCGTACAGTAGGTTAGTGGAGGTATTTAATGCACACCTAAAACCGACCGACCAAAGTAAAATCGACTAGAACGGTCAGCTTTATTCCAGGGATAGATTTAATTTAATTAAACTGACTGACAAAACCGACCGCTTTGTTAAGAAGACGACCAGGTTTGTTTTGAATACGATCGGATTTATGATCAATTCGGTCGGTTTTCTAAAATTATAATGGTTAAATTCGGTCGGGTTTGTTACCCACAGTTGGTTTAGGTGGTCGATTTTAGACTGCAATTATGTTTTTAAAAAAACTTGGCCGGTAGTTTAACACTACCAGCCAATTTGTTTTTTTAAAAAACTATTACAACTTTATCATTCAAATAAAAAGTCTTAAAAATACATGTCCAAATCATCAAATAAACATAATATCAAATTATATGATCTATGAAAACTCATCTCTATGATCATATAACTTCTTCAAATAGGCTATCTCCTATCTAGCGTCCTTCAATGCTTCCTGAAGATCCTCCATTTGAATCTCCAAATCAATCACATTCTCCTCCATTAGCTTTATCTCTATCTTCGCTTCTTTCAACTCCTTAGTTTCCTTGATTTTCTTGCTTCCTCGAGCTTCTTGTTTGAATCCATATCTGGAAAAAATAATACAAGATATCATATAACTATAAAAAATAATAAGAAATATACATTATATATATATATATATATATATATATATATATATATATATATATATATATATATATATGCATTACCATATAGAGAGAAAGTAAAATATGAAGAAAATAAGTTATGAAAAATGAATATCACATATGTATTTCATATATAGGCATAAGTAATGAATAGACTCATCCCTTCATTTCCCATAACTGCACAAATTAACATTCATTGAATTTTAATTTTTTTGCACCTAAAATCGACCGCCGTTTTTATCATTTGGTCGGTTTTAGCAATCGGTTGAACACAGTCAAATCACTTGAATGTAATCTCACATAAAATCATAAGTCGTAGCTTTTCAAAGTTAAAACCGACCGACCTGCACTCGATTTTTGCAGTCGGGTTTAGATGATGTGTCACTGAGTCCACGGTCAAACGGTTAATGGTCAACGTTGGTTGGTTATAACAATCGAATTTACAATAAATCCGATCAAAGTGTTACGTAGTCGGTTTTGAAGCGGTCGGTTTTGAAGCTATGTGGCAGGTCAATGGGGTTCACAGTCAATAGTGGTCGGTTATAATGGTCGGGTTTAATATAAAGTCGACCGAGTTAATTTGTTGTCGGGTTTAATTTTGGAAATGTAACGATCATTTTTTGGCGGTCAGAAATACTTTGGTTTCTTGTAGTGTATTTTGAATTTTACGGTTTGAAATTTTCATTTAACATTTTGGACTCCAGCTTTAATTTAACTACATCTTATGGCATCATCGGCGGCTAATTTAGGCTTATTCACTAGGTTGATATAGCAATCTTCTTCATGAGATCTCATGGGACTTCATTCAAAAATTGACCTTTGGATCCATGATTGAAATTATGAACAATATTTAACTTTTCAGTTGACTATTTATGATGGATCTAGCGTTAAAATTCTATCACAAATATCTTGTAGGGATATATTAGTTCTTTAGAAATTTTTTCTGCTTGTGGTGTCATATTTTAATGATATACATGACAACTTTTACTCATTGTTTTTAAGGTCACATATATACTATCGGAATGGATTTCTAGTACATGTATGAAACTTAGTCTATATTGAAATTTATATCCAATAGCCGTTTAATTTTTCATCAGTAGATATTCAAATAATATACATACCACGAATGACACTTGGTGTCGTAATTGGATTTTCAATTGAACTTATATATGGAAAAAATCTAATGATAAAAGCATCATATCTAATGGTGTGAAGTACATATACTACATGGAAAAACCTTGATGAATAACTTTTACACTAGACCACTAGTAGACTAGAAGTAATGTTAAAGTTAAGAGTAAACCTGAAGATAATAAATAAAAGTAAATTCAAAGAAGCGATAAAATTAATAATGGAAGCAAACTTAAAGACACTATAAGAAAAACAGCTTCAGACAACACCAAAAAAGTTTTGCCCAGAATTAACATATAATGGTTTATTTTGCCCCCTGAAACCGTTGCCTTAAAAACTCAATCACACAACACTTTTTATATGTCGTATTGTGCAAAGCAATAGCTCCATACAACGGTTTAATAAAGCTATTGTTTGAATAGACTTGAGACAATTCTATGAGAAACCGTTATTGATATCAGACAAGTGTTTGTTGTGAGGCATTATGTAAGACATTTTCACACAATAGTACAATATTGTTTTCTGATAGAGTTCATCAGATAACACTTTTTCAATATTGTGTTGTGCAGAGCAAGAACTCTACATAACGATTTATTTTACAACTGTTTTATGTAGAAAACCGTTATCTTCATTTAACTCATACAACACAATTTCTAAGAAAACGAAGATGACGAAAATTACCTTTTCATAAGACGAAAAACGTTTTTAAACACATTTTATTAGTTTAGTTAAAAAACACACAAAATAAATTTTAAAATTTTTAGTTTTTTTATACATAACTGAAACCAAAAGATCTTAACATCCGTACGGTTGGATGATCGAAAAAAAATATTTTTAATTTAATATTGAGCTAATTATAGTTTTATAAAATTTTCTAATGATTATATCCTAACTTTTAAACAAGAAAGCATACTAATAACTCTTATTCGAACCATAAAATTATATACTAATTACTACCAATATATATATATTTGTACGTATACATAATTAAATATATTTTTCTAAGTTGTAGCTTAAAAAAACAAAATTCATAAAAAAATGAATCGTTTTAAGCATTTAAAAACATAAGAAAATATACAACCGTTTTTACATATAAACGGTTGTCTTTATGAACTTCATACAACGATATTTTCTCAAAGTGTTGTATCATGTTATTTCATACAATATTTATTTTATAACATTTTTATGTAGAAAACCGTTGTCTTGGTTTAACTCATACAACACAATTTCTGTGAAAACCGTTAACTGTTTTACAGAAGATGACAAAAATTACCTATAAGGCAAAAAATGTTTTTAAACACAAAAGATATTAGCATCCGTACGGTTAGATCATCGAAAAAAATATTTTTAATTTAATATGGAGCTAATTATAGTTTTATAAAATTTCCTAATGCTTATATCCTTACTTTTAAACAAAAAAGTATACTAATAACTTTTATTCAAACCATAAAACTATATAGTAATTACTACCAAAATATATATATATTTGTACGTATACATAATTTGTGGAAAATAGTGAGAGTTAGTGGGAATTAGTAGGCATATTTAAGTTTTTAAATTATTAACCATTTTCTATTTTTGAAAAGTTTTGAATTGTAAATAATTGAAAAATAGAAATTGTAACAATTAAAAGGACGGAGAGAGTATTATATTTAGATCGTATCCTTAATTTTATATACTTATAATAAATGTCATTTTAAAAGTTGTGCTTCTACATTTAAAAGTTTAGATATAGACGTTAAGCATTTTATAATACTATATATTTAGCTCCATATTAAATTAAATTATTTTTTCATTTAGTTATTATTTTTAAAACTTCAATCAAAGCTTAATTAATTTGAGTACACAAAAAACAAAATGTACAACTAATTAGTGACAAAGCTAGGGACTATATTTTTTCCAAATGTATTACACATAAAATATATACGCATATAATATATAGAAACATAATATTTATAATTGTTATTATTAATTTGAATTATAAAAATTAAGAATAGTTCAAATAATTTAAATATTTTTATTTTATTTTTATTTATAATATTTACAAATATAATATTTTTGATATATATACATATATTTAAATATAATGTTTTTATATATTTTTATTTTATTATAATAAAAAATTAGAATTAATTTTTTTTAAAAAAATAATAATATCAATAGGACGAGGTAAAATTTTTGGAGGATATAATCTCCCGCTTCGTGGCATATACTTTACTTTCCCACAAGTACACTTTGTCTTACTTTCTCTCTCAACTAGCGTCTCTCTTGACCCCTCTCTCCCCGACCATGTTCGATCTCTCTCTCTCTATAAACTTCGATTTATATTTAAACTCTAATTTGCCTCTCGCTCTCTTCACTCTTTTTTTTATTTTTCTCTTTAGGTATTTGACTGAGTGGTTTTCATTCTAGGGCTTCCAATTCAATTTCTTTGTAATGAGTTACACTCAATTTCTTGGTAATCGATTTAGGGTAATCAATTTCTTGTTTTGTCTAATTACTTTCCATTTGTTATTTAAATTTTACGGGTAATTTAAATTTGGGGGTTTCATTCTAGGGTTTTAGATTTAGCACGCTCTTGACTGGTAATTCATCTAATATTATGATTAATTCATTTGGGTTTTGGGTATATGATGTTTAATTTATCTCACAATGTTTGAGTACTTAAGTAGAGATGTGTATGTATATTTTCCTTTTATTGCTCATGTATTTTGGTTATTCCTCTTGTTATACTATAATGTTCTTCTTGTTAAACTAGAGTAAGATTTCTCCTCTGTTGTAGGCATTCCTCAAGTTGACACACGAGACAAAAATTGAACATATGTTTATGGTTAGAAGTTCAAAGAAGAAGTTGACAGTAGTATTAGTAAGTTCTTGTTTATGGTTGTGTCTAATAATAGCAACAAGCATGAATATCTTCTTTTTTTAAGCTATATTCTTTTCTATGGTGCACTTATAGTAGCGATGTAATTGCAATTTAGAGGTACCTTTAGGCCAGTTGTCAATCTGAAAATTTTGAATCTAATGAAAAAAGTAAGCTTGTCAAACTATTGAATAAAATTTTTACTTACTTTGGCTTCACATTGATTTTGTAGTTTCTTGTTTTACATTAGTAGAATGCTCACAACTGTCTTGCTGGTTGCAGAGTAGAGTCCATTGGTAAGGAGGCTACTGAAAGACTAGTGCCCAATTTAGCGTTCTATATGCCTGAAGGTGTAAATGTTCATCCTCGACGATATCTTCCGTTAACTCCTTACTGTTTTATCTTTTGTGATTTACAGGCATTATATTTAGTTTTTCAAAATCTAGTGAAAGACATGTATGTTTTAGACTTACACAGAAAAGAGCTAAACTTGCACAAAAAAGCTGTTATCAATATCCTTTAACTATCAGGTAGACACTTTTATTGTTGATACAACATCTTATTCAGTTGCATACCTTCAACCTTTCATACAAGATTCTTGCACTAGGAATCTTAAGATAATGTTATTATTTTATAATTAATTAGTTCAAGTATTTAGTATATCTATATAATTGTATATATGTTGCCAAAATCTGATAACATATTTGTCTTCAAGGGGATACGACTCTTTGATTATTTTCTCGGTGCTAGAGCAAAATTCTCTACATGAATTGTCTGAGAGGCTTCCCTTGAGGACTTGTAGAGATGTCATTGCTCACTTACAGTTCTAGATAATATTGGGGTAGAGGCCTTATTACTTGCATGCACTTTTAGCATCATAATGTAAATTTGAATCTAAGTACTCTTAAAATTGCTCTGAATCTTGTTTATTTTATTCTTCATGTCCAACTGCTTATTTATTTTTCATCGCCCGACTCTTATTTTTCTTCATTCCCAACTGTTATGCCCAACTGCTTGTTTATTCTTTGTCTTTAATAATATATTTATATGTCTTCACTTTTATTTGCAGCCATAACCAGCTACCAAACCCTCCTCCCCTCTAGCTATACAATATCACCAAGAGGCTACTACAGCAGAAACTGAGTTTGATGAACCATTTTCTCCTTCTGCTAGTACATCTTCAAATGAGGCCCAAGATGACATGGTTGAAGAGACAAGGTGTAGTTATGGAAAAAAGCATTCGAGAACAAGTCTTTTAATTGTTGGGGAAGAAACAAAGAATAATTATTCTAAATAAGAAAACCATTGTATGTATAAATTAAAATTATCCCTTCTGTATAAATTTAGACAACATTTTATATTCAGAATTTTCATACCTAACTATAACATACACAAGAATGTAGAATAAATAAACTATTGTATATGAGAGTTCTAACAATACTTTTAAATTAAGAAAAGATTTGTCTGTATAGAATTACAACAATAAGTCTCTTAGTCAAAAATAGTTGTGTAAATGCCCTCAATGTATTGCATTTGTTTCTAAAAACACTTGTGAACACACCTATGCAACAATGATTCATTTATAAAACTGTTATGTAAATGTTGATAAAACATTATTTCCATTTAAGCAACCATTGTCTTAACCCTTTAACAAGAACATATGTTATTTTTAAAACACTTGACTGATTTCATTTTACACAAGTATTTTTAAACATATCGTTGTTGTTTTTAGGTGTTGTACAACGGTTTCTAGAACATAGGGCGTTGTCTTGCTATCTTTTGAACAACAGGTGCATATCAGATGGTGTCTCAATACTCAACGGGCAAATAGGGTGTTAGACAACGGGGAAAAACGGTTTCAGTTTTCCTTGTAATGAGATGATGTAAAATTTAAGCTAGCATGGAAGTTAAGTCTTGAATGGAAACAAACTCACGTCAAAAAGCTCACTTTTCACTACATTCTTATGAGCACTAAATTACATTAAACCAAACTTGATATGGAAGTAGGGTCACCTAATCAAGTAGGGAGAGGGGAGCTGTGAGTGGGTGTGGATGATTTGTACATAAATGTCCATTTTGATTTTATCTCAACATACATGTTTAAATATCATTTAGATACATTAAGTGTTTATCTCATTTATTTTCTTTAAAAACATTTACAAACAAGTTTAAACTCAAAAAAGTATAAATCATGTATACAATAAACAAAGTAAAATTTGAGATGAATTCCACATACTGTTGCATATTTTGCATGTAAATACCTAATTAAGAAGTTAATATAAGTACAGTGGTCGTGATGTTCCTCTTTCCTTCATATTGGAGCACAGGAGTTTCGACTATTTCAAAATATGACAATTTGATTGAAAATTGACCGTAGATTGTAACAAGAATTTTATGTTTAGTTACTATATTTAGTGCAAAGATAAAGAAGATAATAACTAAATTTTATGTATGAAAATTTTGATTTAGGAACACACTTGATGGTCCATATAATTTAGTTTGCAAGAAATTTCGATCCTTCAACGACATAAGAATATGAAATTAGTAAGGATTTGCTAAAAGTTAATGGTTAATTAGTTAGTGACAATTTAATAATACAATTCTTTGTAGGTGGTAAGAGATTGACAAGGAAAATTTAATATTATTTATTTTTAATCAAATAAAATTATGATATTAAAAACCTAGCTTAAATTGATGTTAAAAAGGTGTAAATCAAGTGCCCTAATAGAATTAATATCAAATATAGATTTACTATTTACTTTATATATTTTAATTAATCATAAACTACTGGAGGGGTATGGAGGGGTATAGATATTGAGGAGTTCAACTAACTTTAACAAACTCATCATCTAAAGAAGCAAGGGAGGACAAGCTACTCATTGACGAACAAACTAGCGAGTGAGGACACCAAAAACCAGTGAGGACACCAACAATCAAAATGGGTGTGTATGATGTGAACATAACTATGTAGTTTAATTGCTTAACATAAGGAGTTTTTAAGTATTTTATTTTAGCTACTTTCTATATCTAAAAAATGTATGATAAGACAGATATTTATAAAACCTTTTTAAGACAGGACTTTCTTATACATGAAATCATTATATATGAAAACCATTATTAGACGATAACATATGCAAGCTATTTGGATAAAAACCATTACCTAAATATATGCAAACCATTATATTGAGTAAAAATATATTTATATATTTTAATGGGTCATTTGGTTAGCTTGTATGAGAAATTTGGTATGAATTTTGAATGAATAAACCTGTGTTTGGTTGGATATATTTCATTTTTCATCCTCATTTCTCAAATACACGAGGTTGGGGTGTTTAAAACTCAGGAGGTGGATGGATATTGTTGATGGTTATGAGAATTAACTTAAAATTTTTAATTTAAACCAGTATCTCATTTTCTAAATTATTTTTCAACCATATATATTTAACAATAATAAAAATAAATATGACTAACAACAAGAAAATATTTACATTTAATTCTATTATGAAAAATTAGTTTAACTAATAATTTAATAATATTTTAAATTAAAAACTAGATTCATTCCCCCACTTAACCAATCCCATTTCAAACATATACCACTCCACCAATCAAACAACTCCAATTATAAAGTAAATACCAACATATATTTAAATTGAGACTGAACATCAATTATTAAGGTTTGCCCAAAAAAAGGTACTGTGTATTGATCAATAATCATGCCCATATTTTCTTATCAAATAAATAAAAATTTGAAAATAAACACATTTTTAAGTCTTGAATTGGTATTTATTTTTTATTTTATTTGAGTTACAAGTATCTGTATACTTTTTAGCTAGTTTTTGACAAAAATCAATTTATAAGCTTTATCAACTTCATGTTTTCAACGCTCCCTCATTTTCCTTGTGTTTGTGTTCTACTACAAATTAGCCCAATGTAATTTGGGATATTCCTCACTAACGTGTAGATATAATATAATATAAGTAAGTTTATTATAATATGAACTTTCCTCTTTTAAATTATAAAGTTTTTAGAGTTTAAAATACCGAGTCTCTTGTGTCCTACATAAGTCCTTCCAATTGTGAAAAACTCGACGGGGAGTTAGTGTGCGGATATAAAAGGCTTCATCTACATGTTGACTTTATCTGCACGTAGTTTATTAATTTGTGTGAAAATTACCAATATATGGAACTAAAAGTCAGTTAAAATGTTATCCTTAAAAGTCAGCCAAGTTTTAAGAAAAATTAATTATCTTTTTCAATTAAAGATGAGTCACTAACTTTATAATAAATAATAAGGGAGAACATATTCAAATTTTAAAGAGAAAAGACCTAATTTAAGAATGTACTTAATTGATCTCGACTCCACAAGCCACTTTGGAAGAGAGATCTAGTCATTACTTACAGCTACACAAAACACTTTATGTAACTGTTAAAATATTTTATCTTCTTCTAAAACATCCCGTAAGATATTAGCAATAGCATCAGCAGTTAAGAATTCTTCAGTTCTATTATCGGGACCTCTAGCAGTGCTTTGGCCAGTGTTCATTTCTCCCATATTACCTATATGATCACCTGATACTTCATGATTTGCATTCTGACCAGCAGCAGTCACAAAACCATTTGTCGGGGTCACTTGACCCCCTTCCACGGATAATATTTCAACTCCTTCATTTTCCTCCACAACTTGATTCCTTCCAGGGTTAATGATAACTTTCCCAGTTGTTCCATTCAGTGCTTTGTTTGAGTAAATTTCGTTTAGCTTTTGTTCCACACTACCAAGGGTATAGCTAACAAAGTTAAGTGAATTTGACCCGCTAGGATCCCTTGTAATATTTTGATGGGCAGGTGATGTGATATAGCCAATATTCGTAGCAGCACTGTTTTGTACTGGTACAAAATTATTTTTTGGTGTAGACAGTGAATGACCAGAAGCTTGGTAATAGCCATGCTCATTAATCATCAAGGTTTGCCTTGGCCGAGTTTCTGCTAATTCAAAACATAATAATCAAAACAATTAGAGATTAAATATTTAAAGACAAGACACAAGAAATATAAATCACATGGGAGTGGTTATATATAGTGTTGATGATCAAGCTTATCGAAATAACTTATATATCTCAATCACACCTTGTCCATTTTGCCTCTTTTTTCTGTTTTCATTTTCATCATCAGAAACAATTAAGGCCCTCTTTTTTTGTAGCTCTGTGGAAGGTACATTAGGAATTCTCCCGGTCACATGTACAATTCGCTCCCATAGGTATATGATGTCAATAGGTGAAAGCGGTTTTGAGAAGAAGAAGGATGCCCCTTTTACTAGAGCCTGCTCACCTAAGTCCATTGGGTAATCCTCAGCCATTACTACACATTAATAAACTAGTCAACGCCAAGAAAAAAAACTAAGTAATATTGAATGTATCAAAGAAGATATGAATATGTTGTGTGTGTGTGCGCGCTAGAACTTGCATATGATTGGCATGTTGCTGTCCGAGCACTGATCTCGAATACACTCTATAAACCGGTATATGTCCATATCTTGCAGGTGAAAATCAGCAATTACAGCATCGTAAAACCCTTTCCGCGCCTCAAAATACTTAAGTGCCATGACTGCTGACTCTGCGGTTGTCACTAAAACACAATATAATTTTTAAGCAAATATTTTATAAAATTTGTAAATAGGTGTATATCTCAAATTATCACACACACACACACCAATATATAAGCTAGTAAAAATGACTATAATCACTTTTCTACCAATTTTAACTCTCTTTATAATAAATCAACTGTTGAAGGATCATAACAATTAAGAAAGGAATTGGTGAAACATGGAATAGTGTAACACATCTATAATTAGTATGCAATAAGTAGAACTCATTTTAAAATTATTAAAACTGAGATAAATTTTAAATTTGTAAATCAAAATGTTATAATGCCCGATGAATAATAGGAATATTTATTAATTTAAAAATATTTCATGTGTCTCTACGGTAATATGAATAACACACCATGGATGAAAGAATACAATGAACAAAGTACCATTATAGAGTTGTTCTTGTAGCTGAGATGCAGTCCGCACCAGTGACGCCGGGTTGTGATCCACCAACAAAACACGAACATCGCTAGTGAGACTAGGCCAACTACCGTCACTTCTTATCCCATGTACATCATTCAGGTCCATCTTTAAACAAACCACTCAGAACTTAATTGGTACTAAAACACAAATGAAGGATATTCTAACTAATAGGAATATATAAAATCTATGGGTGTATTATATAGTGGTTTGTAAATGTTGTTAAGAAGGTAGAAATTCATGAATATCCTCGTAAACACTAGTCCACTACTAGTAGCAAACAAATTAGGGATAGAATGCAAATTCAAGAGTCTACTTACTACCTACTTCCTCTAAATTGGCCTTTTTCATTAATATGTTATGTGTACACTTCAGTTTATACAATTGGGATTTATAAAAACTGGGTTAATAATAGTTTTTATTTGATAAGGTCAATTATGATGCTGCTTTCAGGGATGTTGGTGCAATTTTGATCATTTGAGGTGTATTCGATTTTGTTTTTAATTTCAAGAATTTTTAAATTCTATGTGTTAAACGATCATGAAACAAATCAGTTAATTATTTTTAGTATGTTATTTATTTTCCAACCTGGTTGTATGGGCAGTTGGGGGTTTGTCCGACTGTGTTGTGTTCTATTTAATGAAAACTGTTATTTATTCGTCAAAAAAAATATGGATATAAAATTTAAATTTAAATGTAAATTTTGCTAAAACTTTTAGGTTCTTCATCTAACTTAACTTATTCTTATAAGTTTTAAACTCGAAAGTTAGCATTTATTATGTTCAACGTACTTTGAATGAAAAAATTGAATAAACTCTATTAAGTATTAATAATTCGATTATAATAAGTTTTACTCAAACTTGACATTCCTAAATATATAAACCATATACTTGTTATGAATATTTTTTTTTAATATCGACTTTATATAAATAAAATAGATAAGAATAAAAATTTGATTAGGCTGGTAACATCACGAGCCAAATAATGTTTACAAATATTGAGTCTAACTCCACAATATTGAGGTGGATTTAAATATTTAATAGGAAAAATTGAATGTTTCACAAATAATTTGATTAATTTACACCTATAATCGGATAAACATGCATATATGTTATTCATCAATGTATATAATGTTTAACAACTCAAAAACAAATCGTCTTATTTACCTATTATTTCCATATAGGCCTTAGATGACATCTATAGCCGTAATATATATTGTTTTCACTTCTCTTGAAAAGTCGGTCACATAAGAAGCCGTTTGAAAACTAAAACTAATTATGAGTTATGACAATTTAGTCACCGGATTAACATGAACTTATTATTTTATAAAATTGAAGATTATGTTGAATAACTTCTTCCAAGTTTTATATGTATTGATGAATATTGAGGCTCATTTCAATGCTTTAATGACATGAGAATGTGAAATTAGTAGGGATTTACTAAAAGTTAATGGTTAATTAGTTAGGGAAAATTTAATAATACAATTCTTAGTAGGTGGTTAGAGATTGATGAGCAAAATTTACTATGACATTAAGAATATAGCTTATATTGATATTAAAAAGGTGTATATCAAGTGCGTTAATGAAATTAGTACCAAATATAGATCTACTGTTTACTTTAATATATTTTAATTAATTATAATCTACTGCAGATAATTTTTGTTAATATATAAGGGGTATTGATATTGAGGAGTTTAACGAACTTTAGCAAACTCATCATCTAAAGAACCAAGCAACAGCAAGCTACTCAATGGAAGAATAAACTAGGGAGGACACCAATAATCAAAATGATGTAATCATAGCTATGTAGTTTAATTGCTTAACATAACTAAGAAGTTTTTAGGTGTTTTATTTTAGCTACTTTCTATAATTAAAAAATGTTTGATAAGACACATTTAAAAAGTGCAAAAAATGTCTGCATCTCAATTATGTACGTCATAAATTAGTTTTTGATATGTCAAATGGACATGCTCCAATTACAAACCAGAATTTGTTATGGTATATTTCATCATTTCATCGCTCAACGTACATCTTCATTTCAACATTTTGGGCCTATTTAATAGGGTAATTAATATTGCAAGGTTCTTTACGAGATCTCATGCGACTTCATTCCATTTTAAAAGAAATTGACTTTTGGATCCCTTGATCAAAATTATGAACAATTTTTAACTTTTCGATGAACTCTTTATGACGGATCTAGCGTTAAAAATCTTAAAGAGACGTCTTGAATGGAAATAATCTATGTGTTTAAAGCACGCTTTTCACTATATTAGAATGAATATCGCTAGGTTATATTTGTTAGAATAATGGGGGTGTTTGGGGTTCCTTAAACTTAAAATAAGTAGCTTATTTTTTATTTTTTTTTACATATTTTCAAAATTTTTTTAAAGATAAATATTTGTTTTAGAATTTTAAAACCAAATATGAACTTAATTATTTCTGGAAATAAGAACTTATTTCTGGAAAGTACATACATCCCTACTTTTTTCCGGAAATAAGCCCTTATTTCCATAAGTTGCGGGTAGCCAAACAGACCCAATATAAGATCTTGGTAAATCAGTCTCCTAACACCTTGATGTTTTAGGAGAACGGATAACTTAATATGATATCAGAGCTCAGGCTGGCAGAGATCTCGGGTTCGACTCCCTGCTACCCCCAATATTATCATAATTTATTATGAACACAAAAGGCTTGTTATTGCCTCAAAGATGCCATAAATGGGCTTTCAAGTGAGGGAAAATGTTAGAATAATATAAGAACCTACCAAGTCAGTCCCCTAACACGTAATGAAGCAATGAAGGTTAGAGTGTTTATTTCGTTTATTTTCTTTATATTATGAATGAAATACCTAATTAAAAAGCTAATATAAGCTTAGGGGTAGTGATATCCTCTTTTTTCATATTAAAGTACAAGGGTTTTGACTATCTCCATATATGGCAATTTGGTTGAAAATTTACAATGGAGCTAAAAAAGCAGGTAAGTTTTAAGAAAAATTAATTATCGATTAGTATAATTCTTTGTATGTTGAAGATTACTTACTACTTGAATAGAATCAAGGAAGATAATAACTACATTTTATAGATATAAATAAGAACATACTTGACGGAAGCTAGGGGATCGAATGGGATTAGATGGCTAATATAAATTAGTTTGCAAGAAAAATCTCCTTGTTATTCAAAATTACGAAAAACCAATTTGTCAAAAAAAGCTTAAAAACATATATACTTGATCACTTAATTTTCTTGACGCAAAATGAAAACGTAGGATGAACAAACCTTAATCCTTAAGAATATAAACAATGTGAAAAATCCTTTTAACACCTAGAATTAACAAGTCAATCTTGTCGTACATTAGTGCCTCCCACTTGTGAAAAACTCGATCTCAAGATAATGTCGGGATATAAAGGACTTCATCATCTGTATGTTACTTATATCTTTATTATTCAGTATAGAACAAGGAAAACAAACTTAAAGCAAATAAACAAGAAGAAGAAAATAAATGACAATCACACAAGACAAGATTTAATGTGGTTCATAAATTCCTACTCTACAAATTGTACTAATTTTGTATTGGTATCTTACAATGGTGTTGTGTTAGGGTTTTATAGAATATTTATAAGAGAAGAAATTGACTTTACTCAGGTTATGGGCCAAATCTGAAAATCACGGGGGCTTGCTTAGGGCCTGAGCAATAAGACTCACAAAACCCAACATTTATGGTGGTATGTTTATATGCAAACATCCTTTTAAGTATAAATTTATATGACATGCATTTTATAAATTGATGTAAAATGAAAACTATCGAATTAACTTCACTTATATCTCTAGAATTTAACAATAATTAATAAACTAGCAATGACAATTAATAAGATAAAATTATACTTGTACGGTTAATTAAAGAAATTGCATCATTTAAATTTTATCAATAAAATTTAGTGTTAAGACTATAACTTGTGTGTTTTATATTTTATAAATTGTGTTTAATTGAGTAAAAATATATTTATATATTTTAATTGGTCATTTGGTCAGCTTGTATCAGAAATTTGGTATGGATTTAGAATGAATAAATCTCGTTATATTTTTCATTTTTCATACTCATTTTTCAAATATAAAAGGTGTGGATTTTTAAAACTTAGGGAGGGAGGTGGATATGGTTGATGGTTAATTAATTTAAAATTTTTTATTTAAACTAATATCGCATTTATTTTAATTATTTTTCAATCATATACATTTAACAATAATAAAAATAAATATTACTAATTAACAAGAAGACAATATATACATTTAATTCTATTATAAAAAAATTGATTTAACTAATAATTCAATAATATTTTAAATTAAAAATAAATTTATTCCCATACTTAATTAAACACCTGATATGAAAAATGAAATTTCAACAACATATCACCTCAATATGATTTCAACTTATAGCACTCCACCAATCAAGCTACTTCAAATTATGAAGTAAAGACCAACATATTTTTAAATTGAGACTGAACATCAATTATCCAAGTTTTGCTGGAAAAAAAGGTACTATGTACTGCCCATATTTTTGGGAAATTACCCAAAATACTATCTTTTTAAAATTATTTTCAAAAATACTACCACTTTTAAAAATAATTTCAAAAATACGGTTTGCAACCAAAAGCAACCAGATGCAACTTATTTTTCTATTTTTCTGAAATATAATTGAAATTGCTTTTGGTTGCTTTTGGTTGCATTTATGGTTGCATTTTGATATTAACCGTGCAACTTGTTAAGCAACGTATTATGCAACCAAAAAATAATTATTTTTACTAAATTTTAAAGTTGCATCTGTGGTTGATTTCGGTTGATTTCAGTTGCAAATATGGTTGCAAAGTTGCAAACCGTATTTTTGCAAAAAGAATTCAAAAAAATCGTATTTTTGTAATTTTTTTTAAAAAAGTCAGTATTTTTGTAAAAAATATTTTATCCTTAGGTATTTTTGAAAAAACCCCCATATTTTTTAATAAAATAAATAAAAATTTGAAAATAAACACATTTTTAAGTCTTCAATTCGTATTTATTTTTATTTTATTTGAGTTACAAGTATGTGGTTGTCCCTATTTGTTTTTAGCTAGTTTTGGACAAGTCAGTTTACAAGCTTTATCAAATTAATGTTTTCGCCACTTCCCCATTTGTATTTTCCTTCACTTTGTGTTCTACTATACTTTTAGTTAACTAATTTTCTTTGTATCTTCTAAGATTATATTGAAAATTATGTCCAGACTCGTATAAATTTAGTAAGAAATGTCAAAAATAATATTTATTATATAACCAAAATCATAATTAATAGTTAATATTAATATAATGTAAACTAATAAATTATTTGTGTATATGTGTGTATATATATAAGAGCCCGATCAAATATAAACTTTTTCTAAAATAAAAATTTACAAACTTAATTTTTTCTTCGTGTTAATTCATATATATATTAAGTGTTTTGTCGAAAATAATTGAAAACTCATCATAATTCTATTAAAAAATACATAAATAAATTTTTCATATGGTTGAACTCACTTCAAAGTCTAAGTTTTTAGGAGTCTTCCACTGTCGTAGCTAGGAGAGAGAACATAAGTTATACTCCAGAACTCTTGTTTGGCTTTCCAAGCACCTTACTTCGGTTTTACACTCATATTATTGATAAAACTGAAACTTATCTTAAATTACTTAGGTATATCTTTTATAATTTAAGTTCTTGGGAATAAATTCGTATATATGCAATAACTTAATTATCAGATTATGTTCAACACACATCACTAGAATTCACTTGAATTGTAGTTTTAATTTTGTTAAATAAATTAATTTAACCGTTCCAACAAAAATTAGCTCTCCCTTGAAAGGTGAAAGGAGGTGATCCAGCGTCACTTCTAGTACGACTCCTTTGTTACGGCTTCACTCTAGTCACTAGAACTATTCTGATATGACTAATTATTTAATAATTTTTCTTAACTATACCTTTATAAAAAAACATTTATGTGCTTGAGTACAACACATGTGTAACCATTATTTAATAGATGAATGATGTACGACTCAAATTATTCATGAGTAGAACACTCGTTATATAAAAATATCAATTATTTATAAAAATACATACCGGATATATTTTTAAGTAGATTAGTAATCATTTTTCAAAAGTTTACGAAAATCGGAGTTGAAATAACCAAAATTGAAAAAGTTCGTAAAGCTTATAAAAAAAAGTCCGTACCAGAACTTCCCCTGTACATAGGGTTTTGTTCTAAACCTGGAGTACTAATTGAAAAAAGTATATGTCATGTATTAAATTTTGTAATATATTACAAATAAAATATAATATAGGACATATGTGTTCTCCAATTACTAATATTTTTCATAAAACTTTTATCATATATAGGGTAAGGTTCTACACTGAATCATGGGGAACTCTTGTGTTCTATACTACTGTAATTTTACACAACATACTTTCAATATTTTTATAAAATTATTAACATGTATTAGCATTCAATTAAACATTTAATATAGATAACTCAACTTTAATAATTAATTAGGCCGGGTCGAATTAAGAAAATTAGGTTATTTTGAGAGTGATTCCCAGAGTTTCTGAGCTAAAAATAGGTTCCTATTTCAATCTTAGGATATATATAGGTTAGGCTGAAATGAGAATTACTTCTCCGGATATATATATATATATATATATATATATATATATATATATATATATATATATATATATATATACACACACACACACAAATTTGTCAATGCGTTATTTTTTGCCAATTGAAAATTTGACAAACGGGTGATTTGGTATAAATCAAAAAAATTAGATTTAGCACAATCACTAATATTAACTATGAAAATCGCTAGTTCTCTCATTTTAAGAAATTCTTATTAGATCAAAATTATATATATATATACACACACACACACACACACACACACACGGAGAACTTTAGGAAGCACCTAATAATTATATATTTTTTAATGTAAATATGTTCTGCATTATGTTCTGGACTATATTATTAACCTATGTTCTATAATTTATATTTTATTATTTATTCTTAAACATATACTAGTATTTAATAATATGTTCTCTCTTGTGTTCTGTACTACTATAATTTTACAATTAATTTTTAGGGGTTTTTTAAAAAATACCAAATTTTTAATTTCTTTTTACAAAAAATACTTTTTTATTTTATATTTTGCAAAAATATAATTTTTTTCGAAAAAAATTACAAAAATATGGTTTTATAGCCAATATAACTTGATGTATCTAAAATTAACCTCAAATGCAACCACGAATAACTTCAATTTTTTTTCAAAACAAAATGTTGCATTCAATTGTATTTAGTTACAAATTTTATATAAAAAAATTACATTTTGTTACTGTTAGGAATTATGAGTTTTGATGATAACAAATTACTTAGAATTACAATAGGGATTTAAAATTCATTGTAACTGGTCAATGGATATGTGACTTATAAATATTCATTGACTAGGAAACCAATTATCAGTTGAAGCTTGGTTATCAACTGATAAACTGGATTGTAACATTTGATTCATATTTCATTATCAATTGATTGTATTGCCTCGATGGATGCTGTGAAGTAGTCGACTGATGTTACTGACTTCAATTTATAGCTTCTCAACGGATGTGAAGGATGGCTGATTAATTGTAAATATTCTAAGTCAGAATTCTCACAAGTGAAGTGATCAACAGATATTGGAGTCGATGGATGAAGACACTACTCAACGGATAAAAGCTATGAACGGATACAAGCCATCAACGGATAAAAGCAATCAACGGATAAGGGATCATCAATGGATAGGGAGTCGATGGATAACTCAAATAGCCATCGATTCAACAACTGATCAATGGATATCCTATCTATTGATGGATAAGCAAAGAAGAATCAACTGATAAGCTTAACAACATTTATCAGTTGATTAAGGTTTCCCAATTTAGTTAAAGACAAAAAGAATGGGAACTCTGCAGAAATTGAATCAATGGAAGACAGTCCTGTCAGGAATGTAAAGACTTTCAAGGAAACACAGTCTACAAGGAATGCATCAAGACAAAGATACTTTCAGGACTAGACATAGTCTAATGAAGACTGTGAAAGTAACTAATTTCTATTTTCATATAAACATTGTAAAATGTAATTTATAATATTATCTATCGATAGGAAATAGAATTAGAAGAAAACTACTATATAGTAGTTAGTAACTCATTGTAACAAAGTGTGTAAAAACATAGTGAAAAGAATTGTAAGCACTGTTGTGCAGAAAATACTTTGTAAGCAGCTTGGTAATTTTACCGAGAGAAATTGAAAGCAAAAACACACTAGTGGATTAATTTTTATATTGCTTGTTCTGTTTTCAATTCATAATTACTACATTCTTAGTTCAATTAGGAATCTTTTCATACACTCAAACTCTTTGCTGAACAAACTTAAATTCGCAAGAATTTCATTTAATTCTTAAGTTTGTATTCAACCGCCCCACCGTTCTCCAAACTTATTGTACTCAAGGGCAAATAACAATTGGTATCAGAGCCTAGCTTTCAACATACAGAAAGTTAAGATCTAAATGTACATCAAGTATGGGTCAAAAAGACACAGGAGTCAAGATTCCAGTTCTAGAGAAAGATGAGTACTTTCCCTGGAAAGTGAAAATGCATTTGCATCTGCTATCCATTGATCCTTCATATGTTCACTGCATAGAGAAAGGTCCACATGTGCCTATAAAGATAGTTACAAGTGTAAATGCAGATGGTACTCAGGCACCAGACAAACTCATTCCAAAACCTATAAGTGCATACACAGATGAGGATGAGAAGGAAGTACATAAGGATAAAAAGATTATGAATATTTTATTCAATGATCTTGACAAGGATATGTTCGAAAATGTTATCAATTGTACAACCTCCAAGGAAGTCTGGGATACTCTTCAAACTCTATGTGAAGGCACTGAACAAGTAAGAAAGAAAAAGATGCAACTCTTCATTCAAAAATATGAAGCCTTTCATTTTAAGAGTGGTGAAGCAATCAATGACACATATAGTAGGTTTCGAAAGCTGTTGAATGAGCTAAATCTATATGGAAGAGTGTATGATGTTGAAGATACCAACCTCAAATTCTTGAGGTCCTTACCCAAGGAATGGAAACCAATGACTGTTTCTATAAGACAGTCTCCCGACTTTAAAGAATATACTCTTGATAAGCTGTATGGCATCTTAAAAACCTATGAGTTGGAACTACAGCAAGATGAGGAAATTGAAAAAAGTCAGAAGAGAGAAAAGTCCATTACTTTGGTGGTCAAGGATAAACAAGTTGCAGAATCTGGTGAAGATGTTGCTGTCAAAGAAGGGAAGAAAGAAAGTCATGAAAATAGTGCAAGTGGTGTTAGATATGATGAATCTTCAACTGGGAAAGGAAAAGAAATAGTTGAGGATGATGAGTCATACACTAAGGATGAAATGTATGAAATAGATGAGCATTTGGCTTTTCTATTAAGAAAATTTTTAAAACTCAAATTCAAGAGGAATCCCATGCAAAGGCTTGGATCTCAGTTCAAGAAAGACAATCAACAAAGAAAAAAATCTTGTTGACAGGACTCAATTCAAATGTTTTAACTGTGGATTGGCTTGTCACTTTTCTAATGAATGCAGAAAGCCAAAAATTGAGAGGAAATTTAAGTATAGTGATGGTATTGACTATAAGAAGAAGTACTTTGACTTGCTCAAACAAAGAGAGAAGGCTTTTGTAACAGAAGAAAAGGACTGGGCTGCTGATGATGATTCTGAAGAAGAAGAATACATCAACCTTGCACTAATGGCCAATCATGATGATCAGGAAGCTAGTTCTTCTAGAAATCAGGTAATTTCTACAAATCTATCTGAGTTATCCAAAGATGAATGCAATATCACAATTACTGAAATGTCAAATGAATTGTATAATTTGCATGTCACTCTTAAGTCCTTAAATAAAGAGAACACTAGGATAAAAATCACCTTAGAAACTCTCACTAAAAGAAACAATTATCTAGAGGGAGAGCTAGTGCAAATGGACAGACTCAAGGTAGAAAACAAAGATGCTAGAAAAGAACTAGTTGAGTGTAAAAAGGAAATAGAAAAATTAAAAGAAGAACTAAGAACCATTGACAGGTGGAACAGGTCTAGTAAAGCCAGTAAGAAGATGAATGACATTCATGGAACAAACTCTTTCACCATGTTATCTGAAACTCTTGATAAAATAGCCATTGATGAAAATCAATCTTTGGAAAAGAAGCAATCGATTGCTAATTCTGAATCAACTGATAAGAATTATCCATTGATTGATAATGTCAATTCAACGGATAATCATCCATCGATTGATAATATTATTCCAACGGATAATTAATCATCCATCAATTGAGGAATCATCAACTGCTAAGAAATGTGTTTTAAAAACCAAGCTTAACAGACCTGTTAAATTTGTCAAAGAAAGTAGCACCTCTAAATCTGAAGTTAAAGTTAAAAAAAACTAATATTGGATTCTTATCTAAAGATCAATTGAAGGAGAAATTAGAGAAGATAGAATCTAATATTAAGTCAAATGAGAAGAAGAAGAAAAATAGAAATGGTAAAGTAGGCATAAACAAGCACAATAACTACACACCTGACAAGTATGCTCCTAAAAAAATATGTGTTAAGTGTGGTAGTAAAAATCATTTATCTGTGCAATGCAAGATCAATATGCCTGCAGCAACCAATGTGCCTAGTATACCTAACATGCATTCTAATTCTACTTTTCCTCATTTAGTTGATTCCCATGTTGTTCATGCTCAATATGCATCAATGCCTTATATGTTTAATCCATATTTTGCATTTGTCAACATGAATATGCCTGTTATGCCATGGAATATGCTTAACAATTTTCATGCTCCAAATTTCTCCAATTTTGCAAGCATGAATATTCCAAATATTAGCATTGAGAATTCTGAGGTAAGGAAGCCAATACCTAAGGTTGAAGTGGAAGTAAAACCACCTAAACCAGATGTACAAAAATTGGAAACCAAACCAAAGGTAGTAACTAATAAGAAAGGACCCAAGGTAACTTGGGTACCAAAATTAACTTGATTGTTTTTGGATGTGTGCAGGGAAAAAGAAGAAATCTTTGGTACTTGGACAGTGGGTGTTCAAGACACATGACTGGAGATAAATCTCTGCTCACAAAGTTTGAGGAGAAAGCTGGCCCTGAGTAACTTTTGGAGATGACAGTAAAGGGTACACCATGGGATATGGTTTGATTTCAAAAGAGAATGTCATCATTGAACCTGTTGCATTAGTTGATGGCTTAAGACACAATTTGTTAAGCATAAGTCAACTATGTGACAATAGAAATAAAGTTTGCTTCACAACTGAAGCATGCATAATTTCCAACAAGAAATATGGAAGCCTGGTTATGACTGGAAATAGAAAAGGAAATGTGTACATAGCTGACTTTAATTCAACAAGTGCAAACTCATTGACTTGTCTTCTCTCTAAGGCAAGTACAGATGAAAGTTGGCTATGGCATAAGAAATTAGCTCACTTAAATTTCAAAGTCATGAATCAGTTGGTCAATAAAAATCAAGTAAGAGGCTTATCACAAATGGAATTTGTCAAGGATGGACTATGTGATGCTTGTCAGAATGGAAAACAAAGAAAGGCATCATTCAAGTCAAAATTGGAATCATCAATTGAGAAACCACTTGAGTTATTACACATAGATTTGTTTGGTCCTGTGAATATCATGTCCATTGCAAAGAAGAAGTATGCTCTAGTCATTGTGGATGACTTTTCAAGGTTCTCATGGATTTATTTTCTGCATTCAAAGGATGAAGCTAGTCTTCTCATCATCAAGCACATAAGAGAAGTTGAGAAAAATCTTGGATTGGATGTAAAGAAAATAAGAAGTGACAATGGAACAAAATTTAAAAATTCTACAATGAAGGAGTTCTGTGAATCTAAAGGAATCATACACACCTTTTCTGCACCAAGAACACCTCAACAAAATGAGGTAGTTGAAAGGAAGAATATGACACTGATTGAAGCAGCTAGAACTATGTCGGAAGATGCTAAATTACTAACATACTTCTGGGCTGAGGCCATTAACACAGCATGTTACACTCAAAACATCTTCATAGTAAATCAAGCTCAAGGAAAGACACCTTATCAATTGATCAAAAAAGACAAAAAGCCAAAAGTGGGGTTTCTTCATGTCTTTGGATGCAAATGCTATGTGCTAAAGAATCAAGGTGAAAACCTAGGAAAATTTGAAGCCAAAGCTGATGAAGCTATATTTGGTGGGTATGCACTATCAAGCATAGCCTATAGAGTCTATAATCTTAGACTACACATTGTTATGGAATCTGTACATGTAGTATTTGATGATACAAAGATTCAAGGAATGTTTGATGAAGGAAATCATGACACACTACATTTTGAGAATGAATCAAATGATGTAGATGATGATGAAGAAGCAGAAATTATAAAATCACAAGTACTCAGAAACCCAATATCAGTTGATGTTACTGCATCAATGGATAATTTATCAATTGACAGAATTCCATCAACTGATAAAGCATCAACTGGTAATCCTTCGATGGATAATCAACACTCTACATCCAGGGTATCCAATTCAGGGGGAGGGTTTCAGAACCAGTCCACAAATTCAAATCAATTTGAGTACAACACTAATGATCATGAAACTTCATCATCAAGGAAAAATTTGCCTCCTCAAAGAAAATGGACAAAAAGCCATCCATTTGAACTAATCATTGGAAATGCAGAAGATGGTGTTAAGACAAGAAGTGTTACTCAAAATGAGTGCCTGTATAACAGCTTCTTATCTCAAGAAGAACCTAAAAGAGTTGAAGATGATCTCTTGGATCCTGATTGGATTATAGCTATGCAAGAGGAACTCAATCAATTTGAAAGAAATAAAGTGTGAAAGTTGGTGCCCAAACCAACAAATAGATCAATTGATACAAAATGGGTATTCAAGAACAAAATGGATGAAACTGGTAATGTGATTAGAAACAAAGCAAGACTTGTGGCAAAGGGGTACTCACAGGAAGAAGGAATTGACTTTGATGAAACTTTTGCACCAGTTGCAAGGCTGGAAGCAATCAGAATCTTTATGGCCTATGCTGCACATGCTAATTTAAAAGTCTACCAGATGGATGTGAAGAGTGCATTTTTTAATGGAGTGTTAAAGAGGAAGTCTATGTGGAACAACCTCCTGGCTTTGAAGATCCAAATTTCCCTGACTTTGTCTACTATCTACTCAAGACACTCTATGGCTTGAAGTAAGCACCAAGGGCCTGGTATGACACTTTATCTCAGTTCCTCATTGAGAATCACTTCACAAGAGGTACTGTTGATAAAACTATATTCAGTAGAAATGTTAATGGCTCTATCATTCTTGTACAAATATATGTGGATGACATTATTTTTGGCTCAACTAATGAGGGACTTTACAAAAAGTTTGCCAAATTAATGCATAGCAAATATGAAATGAGCATGATGGGAGAACTTACCTACTTTTTTGGTTTGCAAGTCAAACAAGTTAAGGATGGTATTTTTATAAATCAAACAAAGTATATTCATGACTTGTTAAAGAAATTTGACTTAAGTGAATGTTCTTCTGCAAAAACTCCCATGGCAACTGCCACCAAACTTGAATTGAACATAAGGAAGCTAAAGTAGATATTTCAAGTTACAGGGGCATGGTAGGCTCTCTTATATTTAACTACTAGTAGGCCATATATAATGTTCTCTACATGCTTATGTGCTATATTTCAGGCGATCCTAGAGAATCTCATTCAGTGGCTATTAAGAGAATTTTTAGTTATCTCAAGGGTACATCAAATTTAGGTATTTGGTATCCTAGAGATTTTGGTTTTAATCTAACATGCTACTCAGATGCAGATTATGCAGGTTGTAAAATAGACAGGAAAAGTACTACAGGCACCTGTCAATTTCTAGGAAACAAACTTGTGTCATGGTTTAGCAAAAAGCAACACTCAGTATCAACTTCAACTGCAAAAGCTGAGTACATTGCTGCTGGAAGTTGCTGTGCTCAAATATTATGGATGAGGAATCAATTATTTGACTATGGGTTCAACATGAACAAGATTCCTATTTTCTATGATAATACAAGTGCCATTGCAATAACAGAAAATCATGTGCAATATTCCAGAACCAAACACATTGACATAAGGTATCATTTCATTAGGGAACATGTAATGAATGGTACAGTTGAATTACATTTTGTCCCTAGTGAATAACAACTTGCAGACATTTTTACCAAATCTCTAGATAAATCTACTTTTAATAGATTAGTCTGTGAGTTAGGTATGCTTAATTTTATTCAGTCTTGAAATGAATGCAAAGTTTTTTTCTTTTTGCCAATGTTCACAATTATCTGTTGAAACAAAGTGATCAACTAATAACTGTGTTAATTATCAATGGATATTTTTGCAGCTATCGATGGATATATTTGATCAACAGATAAAATATATTCCTATCGATGGATATTTATCTATCGACGGATAATTACCCCAGTAATTGTTTATAGATTAATAAATTCTTTATTATTTGATCAACAGATAAATTTTATTCCTATCGATGGATAGTTATCTATCGACAAATAATTATTTTGGTAGTTATTTATCGATCAATGACTCATTAATACGTTATTTTATCCATCGATGGTAATAGAATCTCTATAATTTTTTTCAGTTGATTAAATTATAGTTATTGATTAATTACCTTATTTGTCAACAGATGAATATACCCATCGATTGTCATTTATAGTAATTAACTTTAACTCCTTTTTTCTCACAACGGTTATATCCTTAATTAAACTGACTACTCAAGTGTTAGGTCCCGAAGTATCGTAGAAAGGAGGTTGAATACGATACTCACAATAATTTAAAATCTTTTCGAAATTTACGGATAAATAAATTATTACTTCAGAGTGGGTTTGGCTATTTGTAGTGTTTAGGTGAGCTACCTACTAATTTTATGTGTGTCCTGATAAATCAATTAGGTTCAAGAAAATTAGCAAGTAAAATAAATGAGACAAGTTTCCGGGAATATATCTTTCATATATAAACCCAGAGGGGTGCTATACCCAGTTAAAAATATAACTGGTTTCCAAAGAACAAATTAGTTCTTTGCTACTAACACAAAAATATAAAGCTCAGTTCCTATATAAATATATCTAAATTAGTACAAGGAAAAACTGAGTCCATAGGGAGTGATATCTAGGAGCCCTGAGCATTTTTCATTAAAGAACCGGGTCCTAATATCTGACCGGGAGCAAGGTATGGATGTGTATAAATTATATCTCTTGCTCCGGCTATGGCTGCTCTCTACATATTTTGTGTTGAAGAAGACGACTCTTGAATGAGTGGCTCACATCTTCTTATTTATGTAGTCTTAAAATCAATAAAGTAGGCTGCTGTGATTTGATTGGCTGATGAGCTGAGTGTCGAATTGTGTTGCCCTGTGTAACCTTTGTGTCGAATTAAATCCCCTTGTACATGCCTTGGAATAATTCTTTTTAAGCAAGAAATCTAAGTGTCGACTTTTTCTTCCATGTATAGCCCATGTTGAATTTATTAGTCTTGTACAGCATGTGTCGATTTCTTACAACATGTACATCACTTAGTCTATTTTTGGCATATTAAAGGCTATGTGTCGAATCCACTTGGCAGTATATGCCTTGGAATTCTAATCAACATATTCAGCTAGGTGTCGAATGTAATTTGACTTGGTCAAATTACCATTTGATCACCAACCTTTTATACCTCTTGCACTTGGTCACTTGCGGTTTGGTCACTTGCGGTTTGGCTGTTGGGCTGTTTCCGTTCTTCAACTGTAGTTCAAAAACTTTAACTTTTCGTACCAAAGTTGTGACACTTTACACCCTGCACCCTTTGAGCTGTTTAGTTGTTTGGCTGTTAGCTATTTAGCTGTAGCCTCTACAAATCACTTTTCGTACCTTAATAAATAACCGTTCTTTCCAAGTACGTTCTTTAACTTAACAATTCTTCTATAGTTAATACTCAGATTCCTTTCACAGACTGCTGACGCCTAGTGCAACTAGTCTGGTTCACAGACGACTAACTTTGATCCAGGTCTTCGTATTATTGCCTTATGTACATTGTTAAGTTTGCAGCAACTTCATTGCTCGAACACTGACTGTCTTCAATCAATACTTTTACACTGGAATCTTCTTGTGGCACTTCTATACTGAATCTTTAACACTTCTGAAACTCTGAAAGTCTTCAACCATTATTCTTCACTGAGGCATGAACATATTAATGAACTTCTCTCAATGACCTGTAGTAGACTTCAAACCTTCTTCTAATGTCTCGATTCACTGTATTTGCCTTGTCTTCATTTCTTCCTGATTTCTGTGTAGGTGTAGTATTATTTACTTGTCATGTTCTAGTGTTTAGTTATCACGATTATTATTTATCCAGCTTCGTAATCTCCAACAATCTCCCCCTATTTGATTGTTAAACTTAGCAAACAAATCTCATAGAGAGGATAACTCAACTAACAACTAGAAAAAGTAATCGTCCGAGACTTGTAAATAATGCTACTGGTTTTTCTGGATCAGATTCTGCATTTCTAGAATTCTTGAGTAACTGAAACGAAAGATGTCTGTTCCTCTAGCACTGAACTGATATTCATATAGTATCATCTTCATTTCTGTCTGTTTGTGTTTTCTCTGCTTCAAAATCCTTCATAGTTTGAACTTATAGAACTTATCATGAACAGAGCTTCATAAGAATTCAAATTCCTGGGAACATCTTCTATTGAACATAAAACATAGCTCAAATAATGTTATCCCCCTAAGAATGTGATTCTCCTTCTTTTTCTTCTTCTCCCTTTAGAAAATCAATGGAAGTGTCAATTCTTCTCTGTTCTTCCCACTTGGATGAGGAATCCTCTTCTGACAACTCATTTCAAGTATAGGATACAGTTTCTTGATTCTCCCATATATCTGTTGTTTCCCCTCAGGATCAGAAGATAAGATTTTCCTTTTCTTGTCTAAAATCTCTCCCTAAGGACATTAATTTCTCCCAAGGATACGAACCCCTTTTTCTAAAGATCTTCCCTTAAGTATCCAGGATACGAACCCCTTTAGGATATTAACTCTTCCGAAGGTTACGAAGATGAGACTTTATTAACTTCTCCTTTTTCTTACTATAACTTCTCCCCCTTAGTTGAGGAATCCTCCAATGGCCCATCTTTTGAATGATTTGTCTTCCAAAGAAGGTTCTCGTCTGTCATTGATCGGGAAAATATAGTAGCTTTTCTTTCAGAAGTAGCAAGTAGCAAGGGTAAGTGTTTGGCTTATGGTTTCCTCACTTCTACTACGTTCTGTTAGTGTTTACACTCAAGTGTCGAGCACTTTGAAGTGTTTCACTCTTTATCTCCCTATCTCTCACTCAAGTGTATCTCTCCCTCACTTTCACTTAAGTGTTTCTCTCTCTCACTTTCACTCTGCATTCCAAATATAGCAATATGTACCTGCAAGTGAAATTTGTCAATTCATATATTCCCAACACCTGATTCATCATAATGAACTGAATCACTATCAAGTGGAGAATTGCCTCGTTGAGGTGTTCTTGATCTATCATGCATAAGCATTGTCTCATCACCAGACTCAATAGCGGTTGCTAAATCACTGTCTAGTGGAGCCTCACCTCTTTGAGATAGGTTATCCCAAGATTTTAAAATCTGTTAGGGAATCCTGCCTTGTTCTATCAAGGAGTTGCCTCATACCTTATCCGTAAACGGGAGGTGGACATTCCTTTTCAGGATCTGGAAATGTTCCTTCCAGGAGGGGCGACGTAGTAGATAATGTAATGAATGGCAAATTACAGTCTATGTTTCCCTCGTAACCCTGTGACGGGAGTTTTGTATAAATACCCTACTTGACTCATTCGAAGAATTCTTGTCAAGCAGTTGCCTCTCAAGCCCAGATAAATATGAACAAGAGATCTCTCTTTCGGGATGCAGAAGATTAACTTCTGTTTGAGGTAGATACTTGGACAATGTAATTTATGGCTAGAGTCTATATCTCCTCTAAATGCCTATACCTCTCACTGTGCACGTCTTACAATGTGTTCCTAGAATTTATCTGTTTAGGCTTACCATCAGCATGATTGCCAGTGGTGTGCTTAACTCATTACAAGATGTTTTGGCTGACGAGCGAATTTCAATGGACTCACCATGTTGAGAGAGTGATTCCAGAGACAGTTTAATTGCCTTTTCAGCTCTGCATCCTTTTGAGAAGATGCAGATGAGCTTACAGTTACCTCAGTTTATATATTTCTTTACTTAGCTGGAGGTAGAGCTGTGGGTGCACTTCTGACTTCATCCTTATTTGCTGCATCAAGTGCAGTTTCTCCCTTATTAGCCTCTAATTAACATAAGTTCCTTATTTTTCCAAGGGTTAATATATAGAAGTGGATGAATGAGTGTTTGGTATTATGGCCTGGGTAAGAGAATGATGGATTTTCAACCTCTTGGCCAGCTTCTGTAGCCTCTGGGGGCTAAACGGATACAATCAATTAAATAAGATAAAACGAAATAATCACTTAACATTCCAAAACATATTTTTCATCTCAAGGAGAAGGAAAAATATAAGAAGGAATGGTAAACAATTGCATTTTAGCATTTTTAATAAAAGAGTTTTGTCGGTTCTAAAGATTTATCATTTAAGAGCGTGACATCAATAGAAATTTTCTTTAAGATACTTATCCCATAATAAAACGCGGGAGCATCAGAGAAAAATTCTATCCCTTATGAATTTCTTATAAGGCAAGATTCCCATAATAAAACGCGGGAATTTACACCAAATAAGAAACTCAACTCTTTTACCAAATTTTATCTCAATTAAAATGACTCTTTTCCTTTAAACCTTAATACTGTATGTTTTGAAAACAGTTTTGCAAAACATCCTTATCAGATAGAAGATAATGATTTTCCGACTCATAATGCAATTATGATTTACATCATTTTCGTCTGCCTGATAATATCACCGACTTAAAATAAAAACATGACGATTGGAGTTGAATGAATGCTTAACAATACAGTACTAGGCCTTCAAAGCAACAATCACTGTTTTGGTACTACGAATCAATGTGAAACATATATTGAAACAAGTATTTGAAAATAAATCATTTTACAAGTGATTGGAACCTCGAAGTTAAAATAATTTCTCCAAATAAAATAGCAATCACAAAGTTTCTGCCACTTTAAAAGGAAAAATTAAGAGAGAAAACGATTTTGAAAATATAGCATTTAAAACCAGCTTTGGAGAGAGGATAAAAGATTTAGAGATTTAAAGAAAGATTATCCTCAAGAAAGGTTTGATTCACACCCTAGGATTGGGAAAATAAAGTAGGGCTGTAAATCAAAAGTGTTTCAAAAGAGAAGTTTTGAAAAAGAATTTGATGTTTTCTTCTCTAAGACTGATAGAAAAATGAATGCGTCTTTGAATAAAACGTTTTGAAAAAGAAACAGACAAAAATTTCTTTTTAATACATTCAGATTCAAAATTCAGTCAAAGAAAGAAAACTAAATATACTAATACTAACGGCTTTTTCAAAAACCAATTTTTACTTAGGATAAAGACTAAGCAAATCCATTAGTATCAATATATCACAATTATTTTGTAATAAAATATTATTCAATTATCACAAAGTAATAAAAGAGAATATTTATACTACGAATAATTATGCTGCGAATTTATTTTAATTTACTTAAATCATGGAACCAATATATCACTGAATTATTTTATATCATCATAATTTAAATAAATCAAAATAAATTAAATACTTATATTGTACTAAACAATTACCAATAACATGCATATATACAAATCAAATAGAGATGGCAATCATTCAGTAGAACAATAAGCATTTCAACATATTTTTATTATTAATTATTTCAGATAAACAACTTGTGTTATCACTAATATTAAAAATATCACAATTAATTGCACGTTGATACCAATTATTCGATATTTATCAATAATTTCAAGATGCAAGAAATTGTGCTTCTTATATTTTATCAAATCAAAATTATGAAACTACTAATCATTGAACTGCTTCAATCCATAATTTTAATAAGATAAAATAATTTCGCTAAATACTAAAATATTCATAAGATTGAATATTAGCATCTAACATCCTACGCTATATCTGATAATTGTCACTGAAGCACATTGTAAGCATGCTCATAACAATTATTAATGATATACGTAAGCTCGAGGAAATAGTTGAAAAGAAATTCACAAGTCCATTAAATAGGGAAAAAGTAATACTTGTGATCCTAATTGCAACTCCTCGCAAACAAAATCAAATTTAGAAATATTTTCTAAGTATATAAAATATTGAAAATTTTACACACATAACTTATAAAATACTTCATCTTCCAATATTAGTGAGTTTTGAAATATGCATTAATTACGTAGAACAGAAATTCTAAATATTGTCACTAATATCAAAAGTATCACAATTATTTGTAACAAAATATTTAAGAATATCAGAGCAAAATATCAGAGCAATTAAGCAAGACATCTTGACTAACACTCATCAAATATTTAACATGCAAATAATTATGCTTCTAACTTATGCTAAATAATTTAACTACCACTTATGCATAATACATTGTAAGCATGATAATTAAACTAATAGTAAAAAGTATGAGGTACTGGATTTAAAATAAATTCACAAGTCCTTTAAATAGGGAAAATTTAATACTTGTGAACTCATTTGAGAATTCCTTGCAAATGGGATTTCCAACATATATGCATATAAATAATATCCCAAGTTTACTAACCAACTTAGATAAAATGAATTCATCAAGTTGTTTAACAAATATCTGCAAGTTATTCTACTAAGGACAATCTCAAAAGAAATGATACCTGGTGTCCATGCGCTTGTTCTATACGTGGTGTGAAGAGATCAACAGAGTTGCTGGAAATAATGACAGCTTCTAGGAATGACTTCCATGTCTTTCTTACAACCTGTATTATCTATATCTATAGATCCAATTAGGTTAAACCTAGTATCTTTAGGGTCTCAGATTTCAAGAATTGGTGATCCCCTAAGATATCTAACAATCCATAACTTAACTATAAGATAAGATTCTCTAGTATCCACTTGGAAACTTGCACATAGGCATATCGAGAATAAAATATATGGTCTTTAGCACTTGAATAAGTAATGAGCTGATTACCTCTATAGCTTGTCACTTCAGTTCATATACCTGATTTGCCCTGATCAAGCTTAGTGGATTGTTGGCAAGAAGTCTTGGCAGGTCTAGAATCTTCTAAATTGCGCATCTTCAAAAGATCCTTGACTTACTTTAATTGTCATTATTATTTCGAATTACTTATAATCCAGAAAGAATTGCAACTCTTCCAACATGCTTATATTGTACCTACTCTGCATTAACTTAGCAAATATCTCTTGCCAAATTTTCATTAGTAGACCCACATATAATATAATCATGGTATACTTGCACATATATTACATTGTGTGTGTGCCTAGTATTCTAGAGATATATATGTGTATAACTACTCTAATATAAAATCATTTTCATGTAATAAGCAGTTAGAGTGTCATACCATGTCCTTGACATTTTGCTTGAATCCCTAACTCTGTTAGGTCCTCATCTTGTTAGCCCCAATTGTTAGGTCCTAAGAGGATCAAGTCTCGTCTCTGTTGCTTGTTGTTAGATCTTGAAAGTCCCGAAGATTCTGTTTCCATCATCATCGATACCTTCTACTTGATATTAGCCTGTAGCAACCAGTTTGGCTTAATCCCTCATAACAATGCCAATAGTCATCCAGTTTCTATGAACCCTTACTGTACCAGTTTCAGCTTCGACTTTAGTGGTCTGGGTTCCAACTTTAGTAGTTTCTGCCTTCGAACTGATTGAGATCATATTGCATTTACAATCACTCAATCTGTATCAATCAGTGCATCTTCAATATTCTTTGGGATACCAATTGTTGATTGTTGGGTCCCGAAAAATATATGTTCATTTTGATTAGCACTTCTAGCCTTTAATCAAAATCCGGATCACTAAGAACTAGACTCTAGGAATGACTTTGACTTCAAACCTTTTTACTTGGCAGATATGTTCTTAATGTATTCCTTTGATCTTCATTGTGTTGAGTACGACTAGTAGATCCTTGTTTTATTTGCTCCCCCTGAGTTGCTGCTATGAGGTGTTGAAGATCCTTCACCTTATACAGTGGATTCTGTTAAAGTTCATGAGTTGTGTAGTTTCACTACCATTTCCACTAATAGGATCTGAATCATCATCATTTTCATTGTTTCCTTCTGCAACCTCAGTTTCATCATCAATGTCTGAATTTGACTCTAACAGGATGTCAACCTTCAAAGATTCAGAATAGTCTTTCATTTGAATGCTTGGGAGCTTGGTGTAGTAGGTCGAAACATTCAGACTTTCAATCACCTTCTGGTTTTTCATCATTAATGAGTAGCTGAGGAAAATTATTCCATGAGTCTTAACTTCTTGTCAATATACTCATTTATATCTTCAGTAAAAATCAATTTTCTCCAAACACAATAAAGAGCTTCAGTGTTTGCTTCTGGTTGGTCATTAACTCATTTGATGTCTTTTCACGATATTGTTGATTAAAACAGCATGTTGTGTTAATTACTTCAGCTTCAAAGTACCTTTTTCAGTGCAGAATTCATTTAGAACTTCATTCGCAAAATTCAGTTCCATTATCTGACTTCAAAGTTCTCACAGGTTACTTTGCTTCCAACTTGATCTATCTGATGTGATAATCACCATCTGTGACATTTTGTCTGTTGAATGCACGAACATCACCAAATTGTAACTAGGGTTGTCATCAACTACCACTAAGCATATTTCTTTCATGACATAATTTGCTTCAATGTGATGTTTTCATTGACTTCCCTATGTGATATACTTCAAAATGTCCTTCTAGATAGAATTTCATTAGAAGCAGTCCTCTCACCAATTTCATCTTTATCGTAGAATCCATTGTCTTGATCAACAAGTGTGAGAGCTTCTTTTGCCATAGCTAACTCTTTACTAATGAAGTTTTACTGAAAAGTTTACTTCACCTTTGCATAAATAATCCATGTCAGCTACGAACAAGATTTCTCACTCTCAGTTGAGTGAGCTTCCAACCTTCTTGTTTGAGATCAAACACTTTTCCTTTTCAATGCTTTTCCAGAAAACCCTTGATAAAGAATTCCCTAGTCCCCTGTAGATAGTGCTTAAGTCCTTCCACAAGAATGATGCTTCCACTGATGACAGTTCTTAAATCATGATAGCCATATCCCTTGAATATCATTTGCTGTCATCTCCAAAAGTTACCATCGGGGAGGCTTTCTCAACCAACTGTGATGTCAGTGCTTTAATCTTAATCATATGCCTCGAACAATAAATGTCATGAAGTCACATAACTTTTGCCTTTAGTTACATACTCTGCAATCACAAATGATTAAGCTTCTTAATACTCAATTTTAATTGAGTCCAGATGGGTTAGAGATATTATCAGAGGTAACAACAGCTTAAACATGCATAAAGCACAAGGATAGTAGAACTACCAAATTAATTACTAATTCTCTCTAATCCATTTCTGTCATTGTTTAACATTTTTAACTATCTCTAATTACCTAAGTCAGTTTTAGATTAATCCTCGAATCAATAAATTTTACTGACTACTTAGATAATTCTACCATCTTTTATTATTCTATCCCTAACAAGCAATACATGATATGATATGACATTTAAGTGCAACTATGTGAGTGCGAGCAAATCAATTGAAAATAAGCACATAAACAATTTTAAGAATATGCAGAATATTTGAATAAAACATTATAAGCAATATCAAATTTCACATATACTTATCAAGTCATTTATCACAATAAAAGCAAATATAAAATATCTGACATATGACTTGTTTGTTTATTTAGCACTTTTCACAAAATTAGTAGAGGTATTAAATCACAGAAGATTTAACTCAAGTTCCAGCAAATATTTTAGGGATACACCTAACCGTCTAGAACACCCTATCTAATTCTCCAGATATTCATTTTACTGCATATGAAATCAAGTATGAAATGTACTTATTTAAACTCATGAATCCTAGCATGCAATCTTATTCTTAGAAATCAATTAAACATTTAAGTCCCAAGATGCTAACATGCTGTCATGAATATAATACATTCCAAAACTTAATAAACATACAGTTCTGAATTAGATAAACGTATACTAGTTAGAATGTGTACCTGTGAAGTGCTTAGTGATTCATCTCCAGTATTGGTCATTAATGCCAGATATCCATTTGGTTCATCACTGTCACTGATAGAATCAGTCTTGCATTTAACTTCACTAACATATGTTTTCTCTTACTGCATCCTCACTAATGCTTGAGATTCCTGCTACAACCTAACACAGTGTCTGTCATCTTTTGCTTGTACAGGCTTCTTCAAACTGTGTAACAAACCCCTGATCTTGTCTTTCTATTTTAAACCATCCATGTTTTGCAACCGCCTCTTGAACTATTCTTGAAAATCTCCTTTACGGAATCTATAGGTAATGACCTTAGATTAAGAATTGGGATTCCGTCTAAATCTGATGTCACTGAACTTCATGTTGCCCTGCAGGCATGACTTGTAGTCCAGTTCTCAAGTTATTTCAAAGTGTCAAATTCACATGCAACACCTTGACCACTACCTCGAGCTACTACATCTTCAATTCAGCTTCTTGGATCAATTCGTTTCTGTTCATAGGTTCTCAACCTTGACGTCAATCAAATTTGGTTCCTCGGTCACAAATATAGTGGATATGCTAACAACCTGCTTTACCAAATATTATCTTCTTCAGCTTCTGTTCAAGTTCATAGGTTTTCAGCACATACAGGTCTTTTACAGACAATGTGGTTGTATCCTTAAATCCATGTTGGTTGTATCCTGTATTCTAGATGATCTGTAGTGTTAGCACAAACTTTCTGTAATCTCCCTGTAGAATAATCTTTAAGGCTTGTACTGAGATTTCAGGATGTCCAGTCTGTTCTCCTTCACTACTTCAACCCTTAAGATTTTTCATCCAAAAATACAATTCAAAATAACCAAAAACTGTACCCAAATTAATCTCTTCTTTTGCAGCTTCCAAAATATTAGTGGGATCCTATGGAGTAAACCTCTGAGGAAATTAATACCACCATTTCTTCAACCTGTTCCAGAATTAACTACATTGGATAATCTTCAGCCAATTTCAGTTGTCTTCAATACCCGGAAAAATCTTCAACTACTACATCCCTAAGCACCCTCGAATTAATATTTAAGAAAGATTTAGATTTACAGAATTTTTAATTTTCTTAGAAAATAAATTAATCAAAAATAAAAATATACAACAAATTAATTTTCAAGAATTTCGAATTTTCTTAAAAATTAAAATGTCGTAAATTAATATTAAGAAAAAATTTAGTTTTCAAGAATTTTAAATTTTCTGAAAAAATAAATAATTAAAAATTAAAAATTAAAGGGTACAAAACTTGGGGTACCAAACTGTAATTTGGTGTGGGTGTCGATTTTTTGGACTGCTTCCTTAGACAATCTGTCGATTTTTACTAGGTGTCGAGTTTTCCTGGAGGAAGAAAAAAAATCGACACACAAGTAGGTGTCGAGTTTTCTATGCTGTGCAGTATAGTCCACGTGTCGAATTGACTTGTTCAGCAATTAATCTCTGTGTCGATTTTTACTTACTCATTCGTATGTGTCGATAGTACCTGCCTTGGTCACTTTTAACTTAACCATGTAAGTGTCGAATTCACTGGGAAGTGAATAAGACTCGTCAACGGTTAGTCAAGCTTTTCAAGCGAGTGACTTAACAAATGTACCAACTTAATTAGCTGCTTTCTTTTAAAAAAAATATTTAATAAATTTAAATTATAAACTTAATTTTAAAATTTATAAAATAAACTAATTAAAATTTATAACATAAACTAATAAAAGTTTATAAAATAAATTTTATAAAAGTTTATAAAATAAATATTATTTAAAATTTATAAAATAAACTAATTAAAATTTATAACATAAACTAATAAAAGTTTATAAAATAAATTTTATAAAATAAATTTTATTAAAAAGTTTATTATTAAACTTATTTAACAAGGCCTCATTCTCAGTTCAAACAGTTTCGACACGGTGAGCTCCACTGGGCTACGGATCCTGATTTGTATATCAATCAGCGAGCTCTGATACCAATTGTTAGGTCCCGAAGTATCGTAGAAGGGGGGTTGAATACGATACTCACAATAATTTAAATTATTTTCGGAATTTGCTGATAAATAAATTAACTGCTAAGTTAGGAAATAAGGCATCTAGGAAAAATAACATTTATTTTGCTCGATTCTTTATGCTGTTGATTAATGCCTCCATTGGAGAATATGAGATTAGTGCAGATATGGAGACACTAGAGCCTTGGATGCAAAACAAAAGGGTCTTCAAGGACTTAGTGAGAATCAACTTACATCCTAAGTTGTGCCTCATCTATCCTCCTTTTGTACAGGTATACCTAAAGAAACTCAACTTTTCTTTCACCACTTCTGGTATTCCAATTTATTTGCCTTCTGCAACAATGGAGGGAGATGAAAATGCCTCCATCGCTCCTACCCAAGTTGCACAATCTTCCAAAATCAAATCTAAACAAACCACCTCAGTAGTTTCTCAAAATACTAATGTTGTAAAAACTAAGAAAAGAAAAATAACTGAGGGGAGTGTGAAGGTGGTTGATAAGGGTGAGGGAACGGGCCAACATCAAGAAAGCCAGAAGGATAAGGAAGGAGAGGTTGAGAGTGTCCAGCCAGCCACCAGCCCAATCTCTCAACAGATTGAGGCTGTGATAAAGGAATTAAACACATCATTAGTTGCACCTTCTCAACAAGGTGTAACTATTGAACAAAGGCCTCAACCAGGACCATCAGATGGGGGTAAGGGTCACAAAATTCTACAGCCATACAAAAGGAGAAAGAAGGACAAAACTATTGCACAGGGAACTCACACACCTGCAAAGCCAAATGCAAATTTGGTGGAGCCTTCAGTTTCTTCATTTGATGTGTCTCAGAATTTTCCTGAGGCACGGCCCCACTCTCTATCTATTTCTTCTCCTCAATCTCCCTCAAAATCTATTTCTTCAGAAACATTGTAAATTGATAACTTCAATGTTTCAAATTCACCCTCTTTGCAACTCAGGGTGGAGCCAACACTCTCACCTGTATCACCAGATAAGGTTAACACCTTGGTTGATCAGGAACATACTGCAAATTCTCACAAGTCAATGGATATTACTCAATCAACTAATATCCAGCATCCATTGACTAATGTACTTCCATCGATGGATATCCTTACATCCATCGACGAGCTCCAATCAATGGATATTCATCAATCGATGGATATTTCTTATCCATCGATCGACACATTCATTCCATTTCATGAATCATCCATTGAAACAATTCAGGTTGCCAATACACTACTAGGATTGAGTGGAGTGAGTGAGGTGTGTGAGGGGAAAGGTTTGCATACCTTGGCAAAAGGAGAGTGTGTGAATGAGGGGCCCACAAATTCTTCTGAGGTGGCAAAAAGAGAGGGTATGAGCAAAGAGAGTTCCACCTTAGCAGGTGATGCAAAAGGAGAGTAAAGTAAGGGAGAGGTGAGGATCCAGGATGAGATCCTGATACAAAAACAGAGAGAAGAGAGTGAAAGAGAAAAGAATAGAGAGAAATCCATTTCACCATCCAATGAAGCATCAACTTCTAAAATTGAGCAGGTTACAGCAGAACTCACCCAGGAGTTGGGGTTGGAGTCAGGGGGAGATGGAGGAAATGAAGTTCCTGCAGGAGTTGCAGATGCCCACATGGAAGTGGATGATGAGTTTGAAGTCAACCTTGATGCTTCGACCTTTCAACATGCAGATCCACACTATCAAGAATTGGCAGCAGCCACTAATCAAGTAGCTGAACAAATGTTGGGATTGGTGCAGATAGAGGAACAATTCAGGAGTGGAAAGGAAAATCTAGCTTGACAACCTGATGATGTATCCCACATGAATCCTGAAGACTTTGAAGATAGTTCTGATGATGAGCTTCTAGACCCTGATGTGGCCAGTGATGAAACAAGTTTGGATGATACTGAGAAGGCCATAATTTCTCACTACAGGAGATCCATGGCTGAAGTGAATGTAGAGGATCCTTTGCACAGAAGAATTCTCAACTTTTACAGGGACAACTTGAAGATTCAAAAAATGCATATCACAGGATCTAAGTATGAATTAAAGAAGATCAGGGAGGAAATTGATAGCTCAAGGATGCACTTTGACTCCACAATTGATTCAAGACTCAGCCTTACAATGTTAACCAGAATCAAGCAAATGCTAGATACTGAGTCTACAGCCAAAGAAAAGGTAGTGGCATTGGAGAAAAGAGTGACTGCTATGGAGCACAACATGGAATTAATTCTGAAGAATCAAGTCACCCAAATCAATCTTCTGAATCAACTTTTACAAACTCCTATTATTTCTGCCTCCATGGCACAACCAGTTGCTGATAACAAAAAGGGGGAGAAGTATGAGGGGAGGAGAAATGAAGTTGAAGCTGTAATCAAGAATACAGAGTCTGACATCCAAAGGAAAGATGCAAAGTAGACATTGGCTCAATAAATTATACAGTAATTTGATTCCATTATTAGCAAAAAGAAGGAGATTGATGCACAGGAGCCAATTGCCATATTACCAGAAACTCTGGAGCCAATTGCCATATTGCCAAAGTAGATGAAGGTAGCTCACAGACTGGTGACAGAAAAGGTAAAGGGATTGCTATAGAAGAAGTCAAAAAGAAGCAAAATTATGCCATGAGTGAAGGAGAGAAGCTATTGGGCAAAGCAATAGCTGTTGGCATAAAAGAAAGGGAACAACAAGTAATGGCACAAGAAGATCTAGCCATTCAACTGCAAAAGTAATTTGATGAGGAGGACATGCTAATTAAGGAAGCCAGAAGAAGAGAATGTAAAGGGAGGCCTAGAATGAAACAAAGAGCAAACAAGCCTGTGGATGAACCAAAATCTTCTAGAGTCAAAAGAAAGCTTGTTGTTGTTGAAGAGGAGAAGCCAAAGGAAGTGAAGCTTGAAAATCAAGCATCTGGGAGTGGTCAAACCAAAGAGATAGAAGTGTTCAAACCCAAAGTTAAAAATTTTGTTTCAATCAAAAGTGAAGGAATGATTGCAGTTAAAGGTCAAAGGAAGAGGGATGTTGATTTACTTCACATTGAGTATGAAGATGGATCACATTCAACTTTCACATTCAATCAAGTCTTGGACCAAGGATATGGCATCTTAAGGAAGATCTACACCATGCTCAACAGAAAGTACTATCTAACTGAAGAGCTAGGGAAAGCTATTCTTGAGAAAATGAAGAAGATAAGGGAGACACCTATTCAAGAAGAAAGGGATGATAGAATCAAAATCTGGAACCCTGAAGGAAGGAAGTTGCTTCATGAACCATTCTACATGATGATCTACAAGGACAGGGAAGGGAGAGAAAAATGCATTGATATTTGTCAGGAAATAGACAAACTGCCCAATCTGGAATTAAATCATCTTGCAAGCCAACTGGACTACATGGTTGAGGATGATAAGATTATGAAGGGATCCTTGTACAGAAAAATGAAGGAAAATGAAGACAAAATGAATGAGTCAAAGGGGAGAAGAAGAAGATAGAAGATTCAGACTCAACATTAAATTGTCAGAATTTATCTCTTACTGGTATTTGATCACTCTGTCTCAAATTATTTTTGTCAATATTGTAATTCCTGCTAGAATGAAAATGTATAAGAGTTTTGTTATCATCAACAGAAAATTTATGCATATTTCACATATTCATAAATAGGGGGAAATTGTTAGGAATTATGAGTTTTAATGATAACAAATTACTTAGAATTATAATAGAGATTTAAAATTCATTGTAATTGGTCAATGGATATGTGACTTATAAATATCCATTGACTAGGAAACCAATTATCAGTTAAAGCTTGGTTATCAACTGATAAACTAGATTGTAACATTTGATTCATGTTTCATTATCAATTGATTGTATTGCCTCGATGGATGCTGTGAAGTAGTCGACTGATGTTATTGACTTTAATTTATAGCTTCTCAACGGATGTGAAGGATGGCTGATTAATTGTAAATATTCTAAGTCAGAATTCTCACGAGTGAAGTGATCAACAGATATTGGAGTCGATGGATGAAGACACTACTCAACGGATAAAAGCTATCAACGGATACAAGCCATCAACAGATAAAAGCAATCAACGGATAAAGGATCATCAATGGATAGGGAGTCGATGGATAACTCAAATAGCCATCGATTTAACAACTGATCAATGGATATCCTATCCATTGATGGATAACCAAAGAAGAATCAACTGATAAGCTTAACAACATTTATCAATTGATTAAGGTTTCCCAATTTAGTTAAAGACAAAAAGAATGGGAACTCTGCAGAAACTGAATCAATGGAAGACAGTCATGTCAGGATTGTAAAGACTTTCAAGAAAACACAGTCTTCAAGGAATGCATCAAGATAAAGATACTTTCAGAACTAGACATAGTCTAATGAAGACTGTGAAAGTAGCTAATTTCTATTTTCATATAAACATTGTAAAATGTAATTTATAATGTTATCTGTCGATAGGAAATAGAATTAGAAGAAAACTACTATATAGTAGTTAGTAACTCATTGTAGCAAAGTGTGTATAAACATAGTGAAGAGAATTGTAAGCACTGTTGTGCGGAAAACACTTTATAAGCAGCTTGGTAATTTTACATAGAGAAATTGAAAGCAAAAACACGCTAGTGGAAAAATCAATCCACTAGTAATTTTTATATTGCTTGTTCTGTTTTCAATTCATAATTATTACATTCTTAGCTCAATTAAGAATCTTTTCATACACTCAAACTCTTTGTTGAACAAACTTAAATCCGCAAGAATTTCATTTAATTCTTAAGTTTGTATTCAACCCTCCCCCCTCCAAACTTATTGTACTCAAGGGAAAATAACAGTTACTTTTAGTTGCAAACCGCATTTTTACAAAAAAAAATGAAAAAATAGTAAAATCACAAAAAAAAAAGTAGTATTTTTTATAAATACCCTAATTTTTATTATCATTATCTTTTAATAATTTTTTAAAATTTTTTTATATTTTTAGTAGTCAAATAATTTTACTCAAACAAAAAATATATAACATAAATTTTATTATATAAATTAAATTTTTTTAAATTATGTTTTATGTAGTGCGCAGCATGGATATACTGGTGTGTATTAACTGCTACCGGCACTTGGCCGCTCTAGAAAGACAAAAGTTGTTTCCAAAGCAATTTGAACTATATTTTCTTTCCGTAATACACATGGAGCATTCAATTGTAAAACACATTTTCCTCGTTAATTTTTATAAAAATACTGTTCTGAAAATAACATTTCTCTTCTGAACATACTTAGAAGTAAATATTCATCATCCCTATAATCAAATTTTCCATCATCAAAGCCTCGACTTCTTCCCTGCACATTTTCCCCTTCGAACACATCTTTCCTGCAGTTACGGTTTTATCATGAACCAATTAATAGCTATTTATGCATATAAGATCCTGTTCTACATCCATAGTTAAATAAAACTGATTTTGAGTTTACTTATCTTAAGATGAGTTGTATGTAGACTGCACATTAGTAGGCTTAACTTAATTTATGCTACATTTCCTAACAAAATGCTTAGAAAACAACAATGGCTAGTGACTCAATTTCATACATGTATAAAAAAATAATTTAAGACTTAAACGAGAAAAAATCTTACTGCTTGAGGAGGGTAAGTTTTTGTTAGTAGAGGTAGTGGACTTTGGAATTATAGGGCAGGCTGCAAGACCGGAGAGAGGAAGAATAGGAATGTTCTGGCAATTGCAAATCTCAATCATGTAGCCATCTGGATCATGAAAGAACAGTTGATCCACCACCACGCCTCCTTCTGTCACCACCGCAGTCACATATTCAATATTCATTGCCTCCAGTTTCCGGATTATAAGGTCCATGTTTGTGCATTGAAAAGAAATGTGGTTGTCTTTTGGATTTATTTTTTGGCCTTTTTTTGTTGCTGCAGTTTTCATCTCTAGCAAATGGATGCCAATTCCATGGTTGAATAACCTTCAATATTAATAAAATTTCAACAATTAAACATGGTAACATAATCCATACAACACAAAGATACACACATGTTATATCCATCAAATAAACAACAATGTACGTACCATGCACCTTCAAAGTCGAAGGATGATGGTCGCTTGACAAGCACAAATCCCAGTACATCCTCGTAAAATTTAACGGATGTGGCTAGAGATTTGCAGATATAGGAAACATGATTCAGAGCCAAAAATGGCATCTCATGCTTTAATGATAGGGTATCTAACATCTTGTCCACTTCTCTATTCTCAATTTCTTTCCCCATCTCTGTTCTAGTTATCAATATCACTTATACAAAATAATACAAAGAAATGTACTATAAAAGAAAGTATGTGTGTATATATGTAGGTAGATGTTTAGCTTATTGCTACAAGTGAGAGTACTTATGATGATAACAGATCAGATATTATTTATAGATACAGTCATACAGATGAGAACTTAAAGATGTGGGGAAGCTTCCAGCTCATTCTAACGTGAAACACAACCAAAATGCTCACTATACAAGCTCTTTAATATCTCCTCTTCTTATCCACCACATGCCCCCTACCTACTAGTTCTTTATTTTGTTTCTCCTCGTGCATATTATCCATATCTATACACACACTAAATGTTCACACACACTGAAATATCTTCTTTATGCAAATCATATGTATGGATGTGTGTGAGGATTTATAAACACGTGAAATAAATTTCAAAATGTTTTGGCCTCAAAATAAAGGTTGATCATAAATGTGTGCAAGTGTGTATGCACTTGTTAGAAACATATAAAGAGATCAAGGTAAGCATATAATTATCTAATGTTATGCTAAAAAGGAGAGGCCAGCTGATCTAAAAATGGACGTGATAATTTCTAGGTGTACTGTGTATACATATTTGAGTTACTAATTCTAACAGACAGACTTGATATTATTATTATCACATGGTTTATCAGTTCTGATATATAAATTTGTCTTGTGCATCCATCGGGACAACATACAACTTGCAAGTTGCAAGGCATATTTATAAATTGAAAAGAAAACTTGAAATAATTAAAAGTTGAAATTTTAAAAGTTTAGACCAACCATCAGTCACTATCCGAGATTTTTATCACTTTCAATTTAAGATATAGTGTACCATAGCATTCAGTTTTTCGCGTTTAATGAGAGAATTAGTACTTGAGTATTAAAATTTATCGTAAAAACTTGCATTTTTAGCAATGTGTAAAGCCAAACTTACAGGTTATAACTTTGAAACTCCTATCTGATCTCCAGGGTTACTTCAGAAGCAGAGCAGCTGTACCCTTTGTATTTTGCTTCTGAAGAGAATCTGGAGACTTTTTCTTACGTTTTCTGCTTACATGAGATTTGCCAAGTAGAACCAAATACCCAGTGAAAATCAGAGAAAGCAATCGCAATATTAAATTTACCGTTGGAGGGAAATTCTCTAACCAGCACTACAAGTTGCAGTGAAACTATCAATGATCAGCAGTACCAGCTATAGATGGTTTATTAATTATTTGATTTGATTAGTAGATTAATTGTGCTCGGGTGCACGTATAACGTCAGGGGTTTCAAAGATAAAATTAGAAAGGTAAAAGCAAAGCATATCAAATAAAATATAAACAGTATATATGAACGGAAGTTTGATATACAAGGAGAAAACAAGACTATTCTGAAAAAGATATCATTATATATATGATTACAAAGAGCCAGACTACTGAATGAAGCCAGAACGTACCACAACACCTGCTTTATATATCTCGTGTGATATACAACAATTAAACCCTCCTGACATGAAATATTCTTTCATGATCAATCAATTGGAGCATCTATATAGTCAAAATATGCAAAGATACACGAACACAAAGACTACAGCTAAACAAACCAGACTCTTGCTGTTTGTTAAAGAAAAACAAACAAGAGGTTTTATTCACGTGTCATTGCTGTGTGCAGATTCGCATCGCATCCTCGTCCTTTTCAAAGTTATAACCACCACTCTTGTATATCATGTTTATGGAGATATTAGTTTCCTGTTCAACTGCAATGAACTATCTCCATGATCATGGTCGTGAAAGAGGAGCGTCAAAACACCAACTAGACATAGCACTGAGCCAACAAGAAGCTTGTCATAGCGCTCCACCCAGTGAAACTTAAGTTGACTTGCACCATAGAATGACAGCGCCACCAATGAAGTCATCACTGTGATAGTGCTGAAAATCCAACATCGTCAAGGATGTTAGATACTCCTAAATTTTATATTCTAGAGAACTGGAACAAGGACAAATATTCACACATTGACAATACAGTGATAATCTAAAAATATTGAAGCCTTTAACACAGGAACAGTGCAAAAGGATCCTACTCAGACTAACAATCATTAGACTTACGAATCCAATACTATATGTTAGATGAATAATTTTCCAGGAGAATAAGATCATGTGGTTAAACAACATAATTTATTTGATTGAGAGTAATACCTAAAGAGAAGCACAATGATAGCAATCACCATCATAGAGTATGAGTCCCCAACAGCAAGAAACACTGGAAGAGTGGTTGCACAAGGGGATAGTGCGGGAACCAGAATAAGTCCTGCAACAGCCATCTTTTCCATAGGCTGGTTGTGGGTATGGCCGTGACTACCCTTTCCCATCAGGAACAATATAATGTAACTACCACCAAGAAAAACAAGCAACAGAGAAGCAAGCTTGTGCACAGTTTCCTCGCCAGCAATGGTGTTACTTATGGTGATTGCAGTTATGCCAAGAACTGAAGTAGAGAGAACATGCAAAACTGCCCCAAACGCGGCTAAATAAAGAGAGAGAGAAATATATTATTTTGAGCCCATATATGTAGATCTATACATATAATTGATTGGTATTAAATTCTTTGGAGCAGACATGGGCCAACTATAATTTTTATCATGTGAATAGGTCATCAAAAGAGGTTCAGTAAAACCCGAGGTTCTGATATTAATATTGTGCATAATATCAGATAAGACTACAAGAGGTGGCGGTTGGAGTGTGAAGTTAAGTAATTAAGTAAAATTGGCAAGCAGCATCAAAGTTGCAACATGCATCAAAATCAAAGTTGGATAATTTCCTGATTTCAACATCAAAAACAAGTTTCCTGATAAGGGCCATTGTTACTGATGCTAAGTGCTAGCACAGCAGAATACTAAACAACAAACATTCAGCATAAAACCGCTAAACTCAAACCACCCTAAAGAGCACCACATGAGACATTCTAGTATTTGGATTACTTGTTACGTAAAAATAACTAATAACAAGATTAACTCAAGTGGAGTACAGGTATATCTAATCATTAAGATTGAAATTCAACGTTATTTGAATTTATCTGAAGAAAGTAACAAGATCATAAAGGCTAAATATTTAACAAGGTACGTGCAGTAACAAGGAAAGAAAAGTTTCTTTTGAGCTATACACGTGTCCTAGTTCTCCCTTGTATTAATACAAAGAAAAAAAAACCCAGCCTTTGCAACCTAAATTGAGTTGATACGGTGATAATAAGTCGGTACACGACAACCTACATCTTCCTCAATCAAGCATGAAAATGTCAAGATCAGAAAGTAGCAAGACCCCGCTGTTTTCTTTAATTAGGAAATGATGCTGCAGCACCTCATAAAATGCTAAAACATATGAACATTCCGAAACAAGTAGCACCACCACCAAAACCAAATCAAATAAAACAAACCCTTTAATTCAAATCACATTCGATATCCTCAATATTAACAACATCAGTGATTCTAGTGACTAAACCCGAAAACGAAGTTCCATTCATTAGGATACATAATCCTAGAAAATATCTAATCAAAAATGGTGATTCATTCCTGAATAGAAGTAATGAAAGAAACAAAACTAGTATATCATACAATGTGGGTAGCACTAGATCTCTCATTAAATATCAGTAATCAACAAATAAATAGATAATGGGGGAGAGAGGGGAGAGAGGGGGGGAGAAAGAGACAGAGAGAGAGGGGGAGAGAGAGAGAGAGAGAGGACGTACTGACGAGGAGGGTACGAGAGAGAGTCCAATTCTGGGCACGGCCAACAATGGAGAAAGGAAGCCAATGGGTAGGTATGAAAGAGTGAAGTAGTGATACGGTTGCTATTCCTCCTATGGTCGACAAATCTCCGGCGCTCAACCCACCTTCACTTTCCATCCCTCCTTTTTTTCTATTTCCGAAACTTTTTCAACAAGAAAAATATACTCATATGATACGACATTTAAATTTATTCAATCAAATTAATTTTATGTAATTTTATGGTCCGTTTGGTACGATTGAATTTCATTTCAAAACTTGGATTTGATTTGAATTCCTACGCATTCAAATATCAGTATAAATATAATAATTTGAAATGAAATACATGTTATCAAACATAATCTTAAATTTTTTATAGTTTCATATAAATAATATATATTAGGAATAAACATCCGGTCATTTCGAGATCGGGGAGTGCTATCTCCGTCCCCAAACTCAAACTCTATCCTGAATCCTCCCTGATCCCCGAATAGGGATTGTTTTACTCCCATAATGGGGTTCACCATGAGAATTCGGGAAATTTTTTTAATTTTTAAATTTTTTTTAAAATTTAAATATATTTACAAAATAAATATTAACAGGATAAATTATAATATTTTATATGTATTTTTTAATTTAATATTATATTTTAATACCGCATTCAAATTAACATTATTTACAATATATATATATATAAGATTAAAATTAAATTATAGTGTGAAAATTTTAAAATACTAATATGGAATTAAAAATTAAAATTATAGTAATATATATATATATATTATTAATTTATTTGATACATATAAATATATATTAAATATTAAATTTATTAAATATCAAAATCAGGGATCGGGACGGAGAGACCTTAATCCCTGACCACGCCCCGAACTAGAGCTGAACAAAAGGACCGGTCTGCTAGGCCCGGGACCGGTCCTTGAAAAGCCCGGTCTTTTTTCTCAAATCGGGCCGGGCCGGGCCGGATTTTTGATGAAAATGAGGAACTGCTTCAAGCCTTGCAGGCCGGGTCAGGCCGGACCGGGCTTTCACCGGGCTTTTATTATTATTATTATTTTATTTTTTTTACTAAATATTTTAATTCTTTTATTATTTGTGTCTACTATATTATATATATATAAGCTTTGTTTTTTGACAAAAAGTTTTTGATAAGACCAAAAGTATGTCTTTAGACCCTTTACCACTTGTCAGCATCTATCGGGAAGCCATAATATATATATATATATATATATACATATTTAATCATAAAACACTTAAAAAATCATCACAAGATTGATACATAGATCATATTATTCAGTCTTTTATCCGAGTTTTGAATCGGTCTTTTTTACCAGGCCGGGCCGAACCGGTCTTTTTTACCGGGCCGGGTTAGGCTAGATTTTTGGGAAAAAATGAAGGACTTGTAGGGACTTGCAGGCCAGACTAAGACCGGGCCGGGCTTTTTATAGGCGGGTTTTATCTGGTCTTTTTACCGGGTCAGTCCAGACAAACTTTTAAGGCCCGGTCTTTTTGTTCAACTCTACCCCGAACCCTGAAATTTTTATAATTTTTTCTCCGTTCCACGCCACCTACTTGAAAAATTCCCCCATTTCTCAATCCGAATGGGGCGGGGATCAGATTGAAATGAGACGGGGCGGGTTGAATGTCCATCCGTTGTACTAACCTTTTTTAAAAAAATTATTCATTTAAAATATTATAATATAATTTTTATATTTTTTCGATTAAATAGCACTATAATATTATGTATTAGGATTTTGAATTTTACTCATTATGTTGGTGAGCATAAATCTATATTTTGAGTGGTAATGAGATCGATTCACTTTTTTAGTTTTTTTTTACCCAACACTTTTTTAGTTTAGGTTGGCCAAAGTGATGTCAACTAATATTATAATATATTAGTATTTAAACTCTAATTTTTGAAAAAATGCTTCATTCTCCCATTATATCTATTGTTTTCACATTTTTTATCATAAAAAATTTATATCCTCTCATTTTTTCAAAATATTTTTTAAAATCTCCATTACTTCCTTTCAATTTCACTCATTTCATTATTTTCTCCGCAACCAAACACAATATCACCGTGTTACATCATGAAATGAAAAATGGGCTTTTTTTTTTTAAAATACCACCTTTATGAAAATATTTTTTTTAATATGATTCCTTTTTTAAAACAATTATAAAAATACAGTTTTTCAAAATTTTATTTTAAAAAATACCATCGTCAACATTGTAATCTAAAATGCAACCTCAATTTTGTTTTTTTAAGTCAATTTTAAAGTTGATTTAGATTTCTTTAATTACCTTTTTAAGTTGAATAAATTAATTCAAATTGAATTGATTGCGTTTAGCAATATGCAACTTCATAATTAAAATAAATCAATTGTAATTTTGTATTTTCAACCAAAATAAATAAAATATGCGTACTTCATATTTTAATAAAAACAAAAAATTCAACCAAATGCAATTTTAATAACAGTTGTCGTAATTAAGGTTGAATTTATTTTATGTTATTTTATTCACACTTTTGGAAAGTATTTTTAAAAAAATCTATTCATTTTAAAAAACGCTAATAAATAGTTAACGCACCCCCTCTTAAACACCCGTTGTCATCGATAAAAGAGATTAATTTGCTTTTTTATTTGGTAGATCTGTACAGATCTGTACCTACTTTTTACGCCAATAGTTTTTTAAAACTGTACAAAAATATACGCTTTTTTATTTGGTAGATCTGTACCTTCTTTTACACCAACAATTTTTTAAAACTGTACAAAGAATGTGCACTTGTAGCATATAGCAGTACAGCTTTGCTTGTTTTTTCATATATGTTAAATAAATAAAATTAAATTTTTAAAATTTTTAATCTGTCAAACAGACAAACATTCAGGGACACGTTGGATAACGGAAGGGTGAATGATACAGGACCCAAAAATATAGGGTCTCTAGATTTATACAGGTTTATTAGTGTCGTAAAAAACGGAAATCGGAATTAGTCGGTAAAAGCATGGAATATAGATTAATCGGATGAATTAGATATTAATCGGAATGATTAATTAAATAATCAAAATTTTAATCAGTTCAGATTAATCACCAATTTTTAGAACAATGAGGTTTATATATATTTACAGATATTTATTATAAAAAATTATTTAAAAATATAATTTATTAATAAAGTTGAGAAATTTTGATAATATTATAATTATAATCAAATTTGTTAGATTTTATTTTTTATTTACAATATTTTATGATAATTTATTTTATTTAAAAATATATAGTTTAATGATTTTAATATATATTAAAGTACATAAATAGCCTACTTTTAAAATTTTGCACAGGACCCGAAAATGTTTGCTACGCCCCTATAAACCGTCAGTATTTAACCATACATGTATAAAAATAAAATTTTGTTGATTATACTTAATTTTACGGGTCTTGATCATTTACATATTCGAATCTTAATCTAATCCCCGAATCAGTTCCGATATTTGAATGAGAATTAATTTGTATTCCAATCTCCCCCTCAAACATAAATTCACACAAGTAGGGATTACAAAAAAATCCTATCCAACATATATTCGATCCGAAATCCGAAATTTTGGATATACCCAACTCGATTTTTTCGATTTAGATTTAATTTTTAGACCATAAAATTTTTGGATTTGAGTTATTATGATCCGAAATCCGATCCGAACCCGAAAATATATATATATATATATATATATATATATATATATATATATATATATATATATATAATTTATGTAACTTTATATATATATGTATGTATATATATAGGTATATTATACATTATTTATAAGATATTATAATATAATATTATTGTATATTTTATATAACAATTTTTTTTTACTTAATTTTCGGATTTAAATTTCATATTCGGGTTTGTGTTCGGATTTTCGGATTTTATTTTTGAATTTCGGGTTTCGGGTAAATCCAAATCCAATCCGAAATCCGTCAGATCGGGTTTGGATTTTAAATTTCGGGTATTTTTCAGGTTCGGGTTTGAATTTTGCAAACCCGATTGCCATCCCTATCATCAAGAAATGGAGTAATTTTTTATATATAAAAAGATAATTATATTTCAACCTATATTTCTAATAAAATTAATTCATAAATTTATCATATATAATATACTTCATAATATAAATAAGGACAAAAATAAAATTATTATATTAAAATGATAAAATAATTTGAAAAAATTAGATTAATAAAATGAATTAGAAATTTAAAAGTATAATTAATACATATCAATTATATTTAACTTTAATATCTTATTTAATATACATATAAATATTAATTGTTTTTTTTATTAAATATAAGGATCCAGGACATTTTCTAATAAAAATTAATTTATAAATGTATCATATATAATATACTTTCATAATATAAATAAAGAACAAAAATAAAATTATTATATTAAAATGATATAAAAATTTGAAAAAATTAAATTAATAAAATGAAATAGAAATTTAAAAGTATAATTGATACATATCAAATATATTTATCTTTAATATTTTATTTAATATAAATATAAATTGTTTTTATTAAATATAAGAATTCCGGAAGGGCAGGGTAGGAGCCCAATTCCCGTCCGATCACTGAAATTTTTTTGATAACTTCCCCATTTCCCGACTGTCTCCGCACCGGGATCGGGAACGGGGGCGAATGCGGAATGCCCATCCTTTAGCAAACACTATATATCTATATTTAAAATGTAACTGCATACATTTCGGACCATATAAGCACAGTACCTTACCCTGCTAATCATCCAAACGTCATAAATCTAAACCATCAAAACATCAGAATACATGACCAAAAGTGAAATTTGTCCCCCAATATAGCCAAAGCTAAACTGTTCTGAATAAAGTTGATAATACAGTGTCCACTGGGCTCTCTAATGTAATTGGTATAGAAACTACACAGTAAATAAGCAATACTCAGAAAAGCTAATGACCAGATTACCTCATACTACCATACTCATGATCTTGAATTATTTCCAACTCATTTTCGCATTGCATTTCCTCTCGGGTCAAAATAGGGAAAAATCTCTACAGAATTGTTAATCACCAAAGTTAGGCTTTGATGATTAAAAACCAGGAAAGGAAGCACTACTGACTACTGCACAACAAAAGGAAGAAACATATCTTCCGTATGAAAGCTAGCAGGATCTGTTGTAAGCACTATTGTGCAAAGTGCAGTTTGTCTCGGACCAATATTGTTTTTCCCATCCATTAAATATAATAAAGTTTCAAACCCCAACTGCCTAGTTACAAACTCCGATAGTCTATCACAGTGACTTCATCTTCTGGTGCATCGAGGTCATCATAACTGCAATATATTAAACACAAATTAGGAGTACAATCTTTGCATAATGAAAACATCCACTCCATGATCAACTCTAATTCCTTTAATATCTGTGTTGTTATATAGTAATTCTACTCCATAAGCTTTGCATGTTCATAAATACAAAATTAATAATTATAGCAATGAAATTAACAAAGGATTACCATCCCCACTTCTTATAAAAGAACTTTAAATCAGAAAATAGAACTTGCCTTCGTAAACGCCTAGGGTCCTGCCTAAATTGTGGAGGTAGAGCAATTATTGGAGCTGGTCCACCTAGGTGGGAACCAGATCTCCCATTTCTACTGCCGCCTTCAAAAGGGGAAGGCCCACCCTGCTCTCTCATCATCTGCATTGCAATTTCTGGAGGAGCAGGAACAAATGGCCCCAAAGGACTGCATTCACACGAAATATATATATGCTTAATAAAAATGCACCTAATATTAACATACACAAAAGAAAAAACAATAAGAAGGAATACCAGAAAATACTATCTTACCCAGCACCAGGAACAGGCATCAAAACTGGAGGGGCCATCTCCGAAGGGAAAGAGGAAACAGGCATCCCTTGTCCATTAAAACCATCAAACATTGATTCATCAAGATTGCTCCCAGGTTGAGCATCATTGTTCGACTGGAAATCCACTGAATGTGGATTATCACCTCTATCATATCTCTCACTACCGTTAGTACGATTGTCACGTTCTCTTCGGCCACGCTCATCTTTCATATAACTGTCTGGGCCAAGCCTACGTTTCTGGGGTTTCTCTTTCTGCAAAAATCATAAACTTACTGTTATAAACACGCTAAAATACAAATTAATAATAATATTAATACAAAACATTAATCTAATTGGCTTGACATCAGGAACTACATAGCTTCACAAGCATTTTCATTTGGATGATAATCAAAAGATCATAATTTTGCATGGGAAGTACAAAAGTTCAATCGCCCGTGTCAATTAAAACATTAATCTAATACAAATTAATCGCCCGTGTTTATAACACGCTAAAATACAAATTAATAATAATATTAATACAAAACATTAATCTAATTGGCTTGACATCAGGATTATCAGGAACTACATAGCTTCACAAGCATTTTCATTTGGATGACAGTCAAAAGATTATAATTTTGCATGGGAAGTTCAAAAGTTCAATCGCCCGTGTCAATTAAAACTGCAAGGATAAAAAGATCTGTTAATTTGATTACACCATTCAATCCCATGATATACATAGGCAAAAAGATTTCAGAAGTTACTAAGTTGGGGTTTATAATATAGGAGATTACTTTTTAAAAGAGGCCATTTTTAAGATTATTGCATTGGACTGATTTTATAAATATATTATATCTTGAACTATAAGCACAGATACAGGGTGCTAGACTCACGCCTGTGGGATATGACAAGGGACAAAGGTAAGACACACAACAAAGATTAGATCTGTTTAACATTTTATATTTATAGGGTATATGTTCTCAACATCACGCGTCGCATCCGTGGGATATGACAAGGGACAAAGGTAAGACACACAACAACGATTAGATCTGTTTAACATTTTATATTCATCGGGTATATGTTCTCAACATCACTCTACTGTCAAAGCAGCTGCCTATTTTTTAGCTTTATGAGCTATGGTCATGTCATGGATCAGTTGCATAAGAAAAGGAACCACTCTTATGAAAGTTTATTTCCCTTTAAAGGGTTTCTTATAGTCCTAAACATTTCCAAAATCATGACAATGTTAGTCCAAGCGCTGCTCTTATTCTAAAACGAGTTTCTTATCCAGGCTCCTCTTAGGATGGAAATTACACAATTAAAGAATTATCAACATGACCACATGTAAGTACGATGGTAAAAGCAAGAAGAATCTATTGATGCCCTGCCATACTAGCACCGCTGAGAATCAAACGATGTGCTACCATAAAGCACAAAAGACATTCACTTGGCTTCTGTGATAATCGTTAGTCTGGAAGGCTTCTGTGATAATCGTTAGTCTGGAAGGCTTCTGTGAAAATCGGCAGGCCAATGACGATGGATAAAGCTAGCAATTACACATATTTGAGTTCCCTCGGGGGAATATCCCATTTATCCACAAAGGTAGATGCAGGCAGATACAGATTCATTTCTAGTTGTTTGGTCTAGGATATCAAATCGCTTAACCATCAACTGGAAAGCGGTCAATGCTTAACATTATACCAGGGTCCCAAAGACTCATTCTGAAAGAAACAACCGCCAGGTCTTTAGCCACTCTAAAACCTTCGTGTTTCTTTCTTAAGGAGTTATAGGTGGGATGTGGCTCTACAACTTACTAGACCGCCATACTACTCCCATATATATATATAAGTGTGTGTGTGTGTGTGAGGCATACATGTATCACATTTGGCCAGAATTCCATATTTTCTCCATAACAGAATTGACAGATCAGTGGCTCAGTGGAAAGAAATAATACTGAACATTTCTGAACATTAGGAGGCAACAAGCACGCACTTCACTGCAATTAAAACAGCAAGCTAAAGCAAATGTATAGGATGAAATCATACCAATACAGTTGGCTGCATAACAGGTATCCCACCGGGCGCATTTTCATCACTGCAGTTTTTCCATTTTATTAACAAAGCTCTCAATTACTATATAACCAAAACAGATATCATTGTAAGGTGAACTCACCCCATATAGTTTTGAAAATACAGATCTTCCCGCACTTTTGAAGTTACTTCCAACAGGAGTTCTGGATGTTTCAACTTTAAATGCTTATGTACAAACTCAGCTGCATGAAAAAGTTTTGTGCATCCCTTCGCTCCACAGCCATACTTCCATCCATACTTCTCATCCCTAATTTTGCGTACGTAAGGATCCAGCGATTCACCAGCAGCTGCATCAATCTTTTCCCTTGCAGTCATTACTTCCAAGGGATCCTGGCCATTCAACCTCTCTTTCCAGAATGAATCTAATTTCTTTTCCCACTCGTCCCCGTCACCAGTTGCATCAGAATTTTTCCCATCCGCCCTCACATGACGGAAACTTTTAGGTTCATTAGTTTCAATCAAGCCATAGTAATCTACTTTATGAATACGCCAGAGATAAGTAACAAGAGTATCCAGTAATTCAATTCCCTCAAGCCCTTTCACCGAGGTTGAACCTCGTAAGATAATAACAGGGCCAGAAGAGCTACCATGAGACTTGTCCCTGCTTGTCCTTTCATTGTCAGTCCTACATAAGACATTATCCTCAACTCCTTTTTCCAAATCAAGTTTTCGCACAAGTGCCTGTGCTTGTTCAATATCAACTATTACTCGTCTAGGTTCTGAACTGACAGGATGAGCTTTAGGAACATCTGTTTCTTTAGCCAAACCCTTTTCATGTCGTTTCATTTTGCCACCTACAACTACTTCATTTTCTGTATTGGTATCAGCCGTTGGTCCTGCTTTGCTTGCGGAAGCATCTATACCTGGACCTCCTCTGCTTCCAGAGTGATCTTATTAGTATTGACTTTCAGAATATAGTAATCCTTCTGCAGCGTATATACAAAATATATATACAAATCTTACATATCAACTGTTCCACTTTGCAGCTCTAGCAAAAAATCTTTTGCCATCTTACGTGCATGCTCATTCCTCCTACAATAAGAGACAAAAAAAGAGAAGAGTTCATTAGCCAAAGAAATTTGTACTTGATAAACAAAAAACAAAACAGAGAAAGAATATCATATATAAGTAGAAAAAACATATAGCCAGCTCAATAGCAAAATTAACAAATGGAGCTTGTAATTTTTCATTAAAAATAAATACAATCAATATACATCTGTACAAACCTGTCTATGACAGCAAGCAAATTGGTGGGGTGGTATTTGTCTTTCAACCTACAAAATTAGAAACTTCACCATAAATTCTTGTCATAACATTTAAAACGACAAAAGGACAGGAGTAAAGTGAGGGTGAAAAGATGAGCATTACCACTCTTCATGTTTATGGGCATTGAAATACGTACGCTTTTGTGTTGCTATATACTCAGACTTGTATTCTTGATATCTATAAATTCAAAAGATTCAATAATATAAAACCACCCTAGCAGGAAAAAAACTGTGAAAACAGAACTGCAACCCAATAAAATGCATGGTTTAGACATTCAAACAACTCTTACTGCCAAGACTACGATTTATTATACCTGCGTTCGGCTTCAGCGGGTAAAATATCATCTTCAAGCTCCTGGATGAACTGCTTATAAGACATCAATCCTTCTCTGCAGAATTAATTTGCTGTGTTAAGTTATTGACCAAAAAGTACCCCACTATAATATCTTTATGATATAGGTTGGGAAAGAGAAGCATGGAAGAGAGGAAGAAAGGAGAAGGTTAAAATTATATATTAACAGATGAATTCATGTATTCATGATCAAAGGCTTACCTTTGACTTCTACCTGTATTGGCAGCACCTGTATAACCACCTCGGCCTGAGCCCCAGCCTTCAAAATGTAATTAACGATAGTGAACAAAAACATAAGAAGGCAAGTTGTATGTCAAAAACAATAACTGCCATGCTAAAGATTCCAAATGTAGGACCTAACTAAAGGAAAAAAACAGCCTTTTCACAAAGCAACTTTAAGCATTACATTAAAATAATATACGTACAATATATGCATGTAGGCTTTGGCTCAAATGATTAGTAAAGTTATCCTGAGAACCATTAAATAAATAACTGAAAATTAGTTTTTTCCTATCAATAACTAATTAAACCACTCAATATTTTTGAAATCATCCGAAGATAGTTGCAGTACTCATGTTCTCATATTTAATTTGGTTTTCCACTAAATTCTACTTTATACATGTATAATGTATGTACAAAACACCAAAGATTAATAATGAGGAAAATTATCAAACAAACATGCAACTTACTGTTAGTGAAGATGGTTTTTAAGACCAATGGGATTATCAGATCCAAAACATGTAATGTCAAATTACAATTTCTTAGCAAGCGTAGGCCCCAAATCCATACAATATAATGAAAGCAGAAATTTGATGAATGGCATCTCACAACAGGCACAAGGAGACTTGGCTGAACATGTACAACTACTTCAGAAGAACATGAACCCATTTGGTCCAACTAAAAGAAAATTGTGTACTCTCTCACTCTCATTATGTACCTGAATTGTATCCTTCTAACTGGTTACCCACAATCATGGCAACAGAGCCAGAGTTATCAACTTCACATGAGTTGATCCTCTCCCATTTGTATAGAATTGTAAAACTGTATATTCAACAAAATCTAGCACCTAATTCTACTGCATATTTTCTAATATATAAATATAAGCCCTCTATTTATAGCTGAAAAATGAATTCAAGCACCATCCTGTAGTATATACTAGAATACAACCTAAAACTACATAAGATTTGGATGGTTGTTAGGAATTAGATAAAGGGCCACATGCCATGACAGATACACATAGAAACACACAATCCCCAAGTGCAAAATATCACCAGATTCCCACCTCTGACAAATATAGAGAATGCATTACTCTATGAAAATATAGAGGACCACTAGTCAGCTTGGATGTGTGCATGCAACAGGACATTGGCAACTGTGATCTTATCTACTGGGTACAGGAAATTACATCCTGATTATGAATTCTGAAAAATAGTATGTTGTAAACAAAGTTGAAAAATACCAAATGGACCACTTTCGTAGCCCCCGGATGAACGTCCACCATGCCGGCCATGAGACCTTTCATCAGGATACCCAGTCCTACCAACCATCTCCCGGTCATGCCCATTTAGATGATTATTATATCCAAACCTGCAAACCATATATATACTTCTATTATGATGATGTGAAATATGATTATAACACTGTAAGTTAAACTACAGATATATCCAACATTTAACAATTACATAAGATCCTAATAAAATGTAGGATGAAAACAGCACCAAGTATATATGAAAATATTCACTTATATCAGTATACAAAAGGTATTTATGTTTAATGTACAATAAAAGTACGTAAAAATATATTATCACTTCATATCACCAATGATTAGCATGTACGTTCACAGGTATCTGACCAAGTGGCCACAAAATCACCAACACCGCTTAGGGGAAATGCCAATCCAATATGTAACCGATAGAAGCCTGATAAATAAATTCACGCATTCCTAATAGATAACCGATAAATTTCTTATTTCTTACATTAAGAATGCTCTCATCTGCTAGTTCAAAAACTTTTTCCAATATGTAACAGATATTCGTGCAATCCACCTACCTATATTCACTTTCTCCTTCCTATTCAAATCTCTTTCAATTACAAAACCCTAGATTCCAAATTGCATTATAAAATCATCAAAATTATAATAACCAACATTTTTATAAAATTATCATTTCGATAAATTTACAACACTGACTTCCACATCATCAACAAAACACAAGTATTCTAATATTCGACATTCCGAAACAAACAGAAGTTAACCCCACACACACAGACATATAAACTGACCTTCTATCAGGACCACCATAACCACCTCTGCCAGGTGGACTCCCCTTCCGTCCCTCATAACCTCCATCATCTCTCCTCATCCTCTTATAATTCTGCATCGGCGGCGACCTCCTCGCCGGCGGCGAGTAATTCCTCCTGTCACGATGATACACACTCCCCGGCGGACTCCCCGGACTCGCTCGCCGCTTATTATACTCCCGTTCCCGGCCCAAACCCCCACTCCGATCATAATACTCTCGTCTCGCGCCTCGATCGATGTTATCTCTGTTCTCTACGTTGTCTCTCCTCTCTCTAGAATCTCGCTCGCGCCTGCGCATCGGCGGCGGCGGAGACGGCGATTGGTGACGCTCCTCGGAAAGCTTCTCCTTGACGTCGTCGCGACGGTCGAGAGGGCTCTCGACAGCCATTGTTAAAATGTATTGAGAGAGGTGAAATTGGGGATTTTGCGAAAAAGCCCTAGAAATATAGATACAGATGTAGATACAGATAATATGTAATATGTAGATATATGTATGAATGAGGGGTGTGGGAGTGTGATTATAGGGATTTGGAGATGAGTGTTATTCTTATTTAATGACTTTTTTTAATAGATATTTCATCATATTAATTATATTTAAAATTATTTAATTAGTCATTAAATTAAATATCCATTTGAGCATTGTACCCAAAAAAAATTGTAAGATTTTGGATTTGGGAAGAGTGATTGATGTACATATAGTTTAAAATACTTTACAATATTTTGAAAATATAATCATTAATGATATAATCATATAAAATGACTTAAATGTTCTTATTATTTAGCATTGTTTAAAAGATTATATATTTCAAATAAACATAATTTTTCAATTTATATATATTACATGTGAATACTCATTTGCACGGGATATATGAATATTAATTATTATTTAAATAAGAAAATTTTCTAAGCCAAATTTACTAAATCTCGAAACTTACCTATGGGTTGAGAAAGCTTTATAGGCCATTACCTATAAAATGAAACTACATTCTACAATAACATGTAAGTGAATTTTATATATTTATTTCATTTTAATATATATACATACATATATATATATATATATCATTGTTATGTCAAAATGCACCTACTATTTTTATTGTATTTGATTGTTATGTATTAATTATTCTAATATATTTATTACAATGTGATATATTAAAGAATCACATGATTTTATTAAAAAACATTAGAAATATTTTTTTTAATAAATGATGATTTCATTTCTTAAATTTGAGGACACTAAACAATAAACACATTTAATGAGTAAGGTGACCCAATTTATAATAAGGTGCTAAATATAAATTTTAAATTTATTATAAAATTTTATAAGATACATATAAAATGTATATTTTATTAAACATTAAAATAAATTTGTTTTAATTTGTATGCAAGTTTTTGCATCATAAAAGATAGAATTTAAAAAATATATATAATTTTAATAAAAATTTAAATTAAAATGAAGTTCTTTCATTATTGATTCTTATAAATTAAATTAAATATAAGGTAAAAATCATAATATATCAACTTTTAATACTCACTCTCAAAAAAGTGTTAATCACCCCCATCGTTTAAATAGGTTGGCCACTACTGACTTTGGAACTTATTTTTAACAATGGGATGGTAAATTTTTAATTTTATATATTTGTGGATAAGATCGGAGTAGATTTATCTATAATACGGTGCTCACACTAAAATAATTATTTAAATATACAAACAATATCTATCCTACAGGTATGGATATCCGGAGGATTTCATTATTAATTCATTCTGTTGCAAATAAGTTATTTTTAGAATGGAACATTTACGGAATGTCCATGAATACTCCTCAGACGGTGGGATATTTAACGCGTTAGTTACAGCACTGTACCAAAAATTATTTCACAAAATAATTCATCTTTTTCGAGTTTATTTGTGCATGTACGGTATAACTAATCTAAAATTTTAAAAAAATGAATGTAATTAAAATTTACATAAAAGTTATAATACGATGAATTCTTAGTACATTTGAACATAATATATATAAAATAAAATAATTAAAAAAAAAGTCAAAAAAAATTATTTAAATAAATTATTATTCATTTATCGATAAAAAAATATTATATTCATTTATTGATAAATAAAATAAATAAACTCTTTAAATAAATATATATTTTTAATACCCAGCGTATTCATTTATCGAGATAATTGATTTTTTGAAAACGACTTTAAAAAGGATTACCTCAAAAAATCGCTTCAAGAAAGAAACTTAAGATATTAGTCGACCAAAACAAAGGTCATGATAAAATCAAAAAACAACCCGATCCCATACTGATATGATATACTCCTATATTAAGAACACTACACAGCGGCCCATTTTGTTATACACAGTATCTTATTGTTTGTTTTGTTATTTACACACCTCTCTTCCAGTAGGCTTTATTACAAAACACAACCTGCTCGACCCCTCAATTCTTACAGGACTCTAGGTAACCCCTCTCTTTATTCTTATGAATGTGTGTCTCTGTGTGCGTGTGTGAGGACTCATGTTATATGTGTGTTGATTAATCTTCAAGTTCATTTTTGATGATTTGATTAGTTGGGTATGGTTATTTTATGATGTTTGATTTAATGTTGTTCATAACTTCTTTTAAGCTTTTGAAAACTAATTAATGAGTTTGTGATGTTAAGTGTTTGATAAAATGCCCGTGAGAGTTTTTCTTCAAAAATGTTTTACACACTTGGCATTAAACGATTTTGGCTTGCCACATTAATGCGACTTAGGAAAGTTGAAACCTTTTTAGATTTTTCGGTGAAGTTCGTCCTCTGGTGCAAAGTTTATTGCCAAACATAGTAAATCAATATAGTAAGCATGGTTAGTTGACTGTGCAATTCATAATTGATTTAATTACAAAATCTAATAGGTGAAGGAGCTCTAAGAATCAAAAGCACATAAGTTTGTGACATGAAATTATAGTTGAAATTGACATCTTTCTCTATACTAAAACAAAGGACAAACATGACACGTGTCAGTGTATTATTAAACATGACATTTGTCAATTTGTCCTTTCAAGTTGGTGCCTATGTCTTAGTCTAATTTATTCTCTCTTTTTTCTTTTATTCTCTCTCATTCCAATAAATTTCTCTCATTATTTATTATTTTTTTATCTTTCCTCAATACCTTGAAACATATGGAAGAAAGAGTACATTAGGGCATTGTGAACATGTTAATCTCTCTCCCCCCCTCTCCCTCTCCCTCTCCCTCTCTCTCTATTTATATATATTACACATACAATATATACAGTTCTTGTTCATTTACAATCTTAACAGACTATGTTTAGTTGATTCAATACTATGTTTGAAATTATCAGTACTTGTAATTTCATACATGTTAGTTGCTTGTAAGAAATTGTATGTAATGATTAATATTTTGTATGTGTTTTTTTAGGTCAGATGAATATGAAGCTTATTCAAGGTGCATTGAGGTCTTTGAATGTTGGGTTGTCTCATCAGTTTAGAACCTCTCGCCCACGTTTCGTGATTAGGTCTTTTTCCGCAGGTTTGATTTGATATTGTCGATTCATTCATACATATGTGTGTGTGTGTTTATGTATGCATATCCTTAGTTGTATCTACTTGAGTTGGATAACAAAATTTGATGTTTGAATGTATGATGTGTCATATAGATATATAGTTTGCACATTTCTTGAAAGAGATAGAATTAGTGGGGCATAGCTTGAAAACTAAATCGTTGTGATTTCTACCCGGTTTATGAATTTTGATACAAAATTGTTGTAGAATCTCAATCTCATTTGGATCAAAATTATTATTATTCATACGGCCCCTTAGTTAGCACTTAAAAGTAGGGCTGCACAAATAGGTAAAACCGGACCGGACCGAGACCAGATTTTTTTTAATATTATAGACCGAACCTGTTTGTTTCGGTCTTGAGACCGGACCGGACCTAAAAAACCGGACCGGTATGGACCGATAATGTACACTGAATAAAATATGTGATTCTGATGTACTGTTTGATGTGCATACTGCATACATCAAAACTAAGCATGTGGGAATAAAAATTAAATTTAAATGTTATTATTTATTAACTATTAAGCCCACTATGCAGTCTACTAGTATAAATTCAAACCATTGAGTCAGTGATCCATAATCCCACATGCATAATAAAAAGAAGTTAAAATTTGTTAGAGTTCCTGACAAAATTTAATCTCATGTACACCAACTATTTGTTACGAAAATATCTCATTACATCATTGTGAAACAATAATCAAAGAACATTAAAATCCTAATAAAAAATTATGATGTATTGCAACATTTCTCTCATTGGTCACACATTCTGGCCACCTAATTGCAGATTCAGCTCAATTTTTTGTATTCCAAAATGCCTCCCTACTGGTAGTAAATTTCCTATTGATTCCCTTGACATCAACATCATCACCTCATCACCTGCTTGAGGAAATACTATCACACATTCACAGTTCTGTATAAGACTTAACCAACTTTTTAAGCAGTCGTATGTTTGAAACATTATTTCAACTTTTTAAATCTTTAACTGTCCAGAGCTATACTCCATAATAATTTTTGTAAATAAAATATTATAAGAAATAAAGACATAATCCTTGTAATGAAGTAAGATTTGAATAAGTACCTGCCTTGACTTACTACCTACATGGCTTCAGATTCATTTGTGACATAGATAGTAGACCCATCAGCTCCACTTTTTTTTTTTGCAATTCTGCATAGTTAAATAAATAAGAGAAATGTGAGAACAAACAGTATATCTAATAATTTATTAATATTATATGAATAGATTATACTTATACAGTTATTCCTGAGACCCAAATACTCTAACTTTTTCAATGACTCCTCTACGTTCACAATTTTATGTCTATCATTCATTCATTCCTTAACTTAGAACGAAGCCTATCCTGGCCATAAATAAGACCTTGAACAACCTTTGATTTCAAACAAAATTCATAAATACAAATAAGCCCAATAAAAAAGTAAAAAGTATATTTAGTTTAAGATAAAGATTTAAATATATGACCTTGGGAGTTAGAGAACTTCTAAATTGCTCAAGGGTTCTTCTTCTGTTACTACTAAATGCAGCTTCTGAAGCAATTGTAGATACCAGTATTGCTAATATATCATGTGCTATGCGTGAAAGCACCGGAAAACTTGGGCTACTAAGTTTTCACCAATTTAAAATTTCAACCTCTTCTTCACCTACTTCTTCATTCAGACATCTCTCAAGTTCAGGCCTAGTACTCATATATTTTCCCCTTCACCCCTGCAGATGATTGGAACTTCATGACTTTATCCAATATACTACTTTTCATGGATTTAGCATCACACATTTTAGATTCACTTTGACTGTTTGACTTGATAAAAGATACAGTACCACACTAGCAGGTGAATATATGCTTGTACTCGTCAAATAATTCATGCGTGACTTGTTGTACTTGCTCGAGCAAAGTATCACCATCGAATTTACCGTACATTTCATGAAGAGCAAATTGTAAGCCAACAATTTTCACTTTATGATCAAGTATAACAGTCACATAAATCAACATATTAAATGATGGGGAACGAAACTTTTCTAAATTACCCCAATACTTATCAAACTTTTCTTTCATTTTGTGAGTCATTAAACAAAACTCTAGATCACGTGTTTCGAGAGCAATACTAATGTCAAACATAACACTAGCATCACACTTAAAGAGGCGATACATTATTAGTCAGGACTAAAAACTATTCTAAGAAAACAAGTTTCCTAACAAGAATCCAATCACTTTCTTGGGGAGGTTCTATATTTTACCCGAGATCAGGTTCTTTACACAACCCAAACATTCCAAAAACATTCTCAAATTTTAAAGCAGCTCCCAACATAGTATATGTAGAGTTCCATCAAGTATGTACATCAAGTGACAATAATGATTTGCTTTCTATTTTTAGAATTGATGTTAAATCTTTAAACCTTTGTAGCCTAGCAGGAAAGATTTTAACAAATTCTCTTTCAACTAATTGAGAGAATTTTTCATTCTCAGGGCATCTCCTATAGGAGGTGTCAAAGTCTATGTGGCATGGCACTCTTGGTTGCCACATATTCGAGCTCCAAGGGTACTGAGAGGGTGTCAAGAAAGGTTGCCAATTTTTGGCACTTCCTCAAAATAGATAGAAGACAAATGTTACATGAAATGTATATATATATGTATTACCTTTTCTATTATATTAGTTGGAGTAGTAGTTAATGTGGGGACCATTTGAGCATTTTGTATGGGGTGTCAACTATTGGAGTACAAAGTTGTCACATTTGATGTGGATGAAAGAAAAAATAAATTATTATTATTTATAGTGAGTTAAATTATTATTATTTATAGTGAGTTGACAATTTTTGGCACCTCTTGAGGGTGCCTCTATTAGAGATGCTCTTAAACCATCTAAACAATAAGATTAACAATGTGAGTACACATCTCATATGCAAATATTTTCAATTACTTATACTACAACTGAACCTTTATCTTGCAATGTATTTACTAACATATCGCAAGCATCATTATTTGAGAAAGCATTATCAACCGTCACAGTAAAAAGTTTAGTATCTAGACCCCAACCATTTAAACAAACTTCTATAGATCTAGCAATTGCATCACCCTTATGACTAGAAATTGGACAAAAGTTTAAAATTCTTTTCTGTAATTTTCAATCATTATCTATGAAATGAGCTGTAAGACACATATTATTTATTCTCTGGTTAGATGTCCATGAATCAGTCGTAACATAACACTAAATCTTTGACATGATGATCTAAGAAATTATTTTAACTTTTCTTTCTCTTTTAAATAAAGCCGATAACAACCACGAGCTACTGTCATGCGTGAAGGTAATATATACTCAGGGCAAGCTTTTGACATTATGTAATTAAAGCTAGGTTTTTCAACAAAGCAAAAAGGAAGCTCGTCTATGATAACCATACAGCACAATGCTTCCTTAGCATTCAAGACCCAATTTTTTAACTTCCCCCGCCCTGTTTTATTCTTAATAGGTTCTAAAATTAATTTTTTTCCCTTATCCTTCATTAGCACGATTTTTTGGACAAACAAGCCAATAATTTTTTACATTTTTCGACCATTGTTGTTAGGATCAGCTGTTATAGGACAACTTGCATTCAGCTCGGAATTGGCCCTCTTTACTCAAATATAACTTAAAATCTTTCCAATACTCTTCCCTTTGTTTGGTGGGAGCCTCAAGATATTGATGTTCTTCTGTAATCCCCTCGGTTGCCCCTATTGGTGTTTGAGAAGATCCTGCGCTCTTATTCTTTTTTGTCGGTACATGTACTTCTTCACATGAATTATCCTTAGAAATAGGCTTTTGTGTTGTATTGGTTGTTTCTCGAGTGGAAAGTGTATCATCTCTTTGTCGTTTGGATTGAATGTAGCTCGACATCTAGTATAGAATTAGAATAAGAAGTAATGGACATTAAAACTTAATTGCACAAAATAAACAATAGCAATGGAATAAAAAAACTAAAATTTTATAGTGGATCATACATTTTTCCGTACAAAATCTATGCTACTGTTTGTCTGTTTCAGCCTTTCAGGTATAAGGCTTTCGTAGATGAGCAATTCTGGATAATTTAAGGGAAGTATAAATTCATGAGTGTCATGAAATATACCATAAACTTCTTGAATCTTGAAGGCCTCCAACTGATTACAACAATGAAATTATAGAGAGAAAAAAACACAGAAATCGAATCGAACACAACCAGAGTAACATAAGTAGCAAGTTACCCTGATTGTAAACTTGATTTGTAATATTACCCTTTGTCCCTTTCAAAGAAAAGTATTAAAAAATAATATAATAAAACCGGTCCATTTCGGGTTTTTTCCGGGTTTTCCATAAATTACATTTACATTTTTTTTCATAAATTAGGACTGAGGACCGACCTGGATGTAACCTGTCCGGTTCGGTTTTGGACTGAAAGACCCGGTCCAGTCCGGTTTTCAGGTCCAACCCAGTTTATTGTGCAGCCCTACTTACGAGGGGTCAAAATTTATTAAATGTTTGATAAGTTTTAGTTTGAACATGCGTTGTATGATAATGAATATTCATATAAATTGCAAGTTGAGTGGGGTTAATTGTCCGTAATAAATGTTAGGCAGCTATGACCTTGCTGTAAGGCTTAGGTTGATTAGGGTTAACAAGGATATAATATGCCTCCTTATGGGATCATGCTAATTGTGATGCAACAAATGCTCATCTGGTTTACTGCTGAATCTTAATGTTACATGTTACTTATATGCTTTACTTGATGATATGTATATATATTCATTAGGCTTATTGAACAAGTTTGTATTTGAATGTAAACAGCATGGGGGGGAAAATTAAATCTGTATTGTTGGTTTATGTTTTACAGGCGCTGAAGCCAATGAACGTGACAACATATTAGAGTCTCGAGACGACTTTGAGCAGCGAATATTTGGTGGTTTCACTGGGAATAGCTCGAATGAAAGTCCAAGTCAGCAGTCCTTCTTCCGAAGGCTTGATAGGGCTGAGAGGGCTCACAACAATTCTGATTTTGGCAACTTTGGTGGCAGATTTAATTTGGATAACAGATCTGAAGTTTTTGATGGTTTAGATGAGAGTTTTAACACCTTGTCAGACGGAATGGATGATAAATTAAAGAAAGCTGCCACTTGCTATGATGCTCCTGAAATATTTGAAGATCCGAATTATGAGTACAGGCCAGATGTTAACTGGAGTAGAATTGGGGAGACTTATGAGCTCAAGGTATAAACTATAAATGAATGATCTAATCTTAATTTTTTTTCAATTGCCATTTAATACACACATCACCAAGATAGACTCTTGATCTTTTTTCCTAAAGCATATCAACATGTGTTTTTTCCCAGTGAAGTACTTATTTTTCTTTTCCTTTTGTCTTCTCTTTTAATTCATCTTCCTTTCTCAACATTTGCAGCTCATACAATAAACTTTTAGAGATGCTAGATTCATTTTTCAATGAAAATGATTGCTTCTCTGCAAAAGCTTACAAGTGTGTGTTCAATTAACAATACATAAAAGAAATTGTTAAGTTTTCCCTAACCTTCTGTTGTGTATTGCCTTTTAACATTCAACTTTTCTGTATAGTTTCTCTCTGTACATTGAAAGCATTGTTAAAATTTATACGCTTTGTCAAATTGTACTGTTTCTTCTTATTTGGGGTGCACTTGTGAGTTTTTTTAATCTTTACCTGGAGTTTTTTCATGCAGGATCTTGATATTAGAACGCCAGGGGTATGGGAACCTAATAAAAGGCAGGAATTTCAAACAACAACAGAGGAAGTTCTGAGAAAAGCTGATTTCAGGGTGAGCATGTAGTCATTCATATCCAACACAATCAAGTTGTATTTCAGATTTTGAGATTTTATCTATGTTATTTTTCTGGGTTTCGTTGTGAGCATCACAACATTAATCCTTTAGAGAAAAGTATGAGCACGGAGTTGAGGTCGACTGCATCTTTTCCTGTTACATCTTAGCTTATCATTAGGTAGTCTAGCAGCTTTTCACTTATAGATGAACTTTTGATACTTATCTCACAAAGATGATTGTGTTTGTTGTCCTCAAAGTGTTCTTCATTATGTCATTGTTTACATATGCTTTACCCATTCACATTCAATCTCGTTCATTGAAAACACTCATGTTTAAGGATATATACGGACCATGTAAAGAATGCATACTCTTTAAATTTCATGTGTATAATCTTTATTTTTGTATTATGTTTCTTTTAAGCATCTCACAGCATTGCCATTTAAACTTTTCATGACGACATACAAACAGAATGTGAGATTCCTGGCCAACTTCATAACTGATGCTGGGATCATCATCAAGAGGAGCAAGGTAACTTCAATCACCGAGTTAGGCTAATCACAAAAATCAGTAATGAAGTGTAACTTCTCTCTTTCCCATTTTTTTTATCGAGCAGACCAAAATTAGTGCCAAAGCCCAGCGAAAGGTGGCTAGAGAAATTAAAACAGCTCGAGCTTTTGGTTTAATGCCTTTCACTACAATGGGGACAAAGCACTTCAGATATGGAAAGACAATGGAGAGTCATGATGCGGATTACGAGTTTGAGACGTATGACACCAATTACAACTTTGTTGATGAGGAAGCAAGCCAACCTCTTCCTTGAAGCCTACCAATGTTTGTGCTGTGCGTTTGGCTTCCTCATTGCCCCCCTTCAATTACCTTTTGGCCCCATTATATGATCAACTCATGATGCTGAGAATTGTATGCTTTTGGGTCATATAAGATATTAACATCTACAAGTTCCTAGCTAGTTAAGTTTCACTTGTTCGATAATGCTTTCTAGAGCAGATTACTTTACGTAGTTGGTCAGTTTGTCGCATGTTGATCTTATTCACTTCTCATGTGGTGTCTTGTCTTTGAGTTTGGATATACACAATCTTAGTAATTGTGGAATTGAACAACGCATGATCCGGTTGATGGCATGGTAGTAGTGAAGGTTGTGTCGGAGAAATGGTGCACAGACTATTATTCATTTACAAGATGAGGAATAATTTTACAGATATAAGAGTTCATTAGTGTATTTCGATCGATATTAGATATAGTAGTCAGCTTGTGAAACTATTCCAATAATTTGCGAAATAGCATCCTTTTTTACCGTGCAACTTGTACAGTAACATATGACAACTTGGACCTTAGTTTCTGAACCTGATAGATAAAGAAGAAAAACATGAGTCTAGCTTGCAGAGATCAAGTGAGACGATTTCTTCGTGATGTTTAGTTGTATGCAGCTGGAAGTCCATAGTTTGATAAAAATCACAGCACTAGGCTGTGCTTCAAATATGTTACTAACCACTTCAATGAAGATTCTTTGTGAAAATGTTCATGCTCTCATCTCTTGTCTTGGCTATTTTCAGCTACCCATACTTGCTGTTTGGTTGAATATTTTTAATTTTAAAACTCATATCTCAAACCCATAAAATATGAGTTTCTGATACCTTAGAGGGAAGGTGAGTATGAGATGGGTTATGAGGAATCAAATCAAAATTTTACTACTTTTATCTTTATTTATAAAATTAAAAAATTATAATGATGTTATTTAATATTTAATAAATAATAATGATTTATTTTTCATATTAACTGTATATATTTTTTTATTTATTAAAATATATATTAAATTAACAAATTCATTACACCTTTCAACCAAACACGTGATATAATACTTCATCCTCGTACCGCCTTAACCCGATTCCTAATTCCAATCCGATACCACTCCATGAACCAAACGACCCCTAATATGGCATGAAGGTGTAAAACTGCTTCATGTCATGAACTAAACAACCCCTAATATGGCATGAAGGTGTAAAATTGCTTCATGTTATTGCCTAGATGGGTGTACTGAAGCATAAGGGCAAGTACAATGGTGTGTTATATCTTGTTCTATATCTATATTATAGTCTTATAGAACAAAAACTAAAATTCTCCACTCCAATAGTGTGCTAAACATTGTGTTAAAATAACACAATGCTATAATTGACACCTCATCAAAAAGTAAAAAAAGGGAAGCAAATGAATAAAGGAGGAAAATCAATTTTCTACCTAATATATTCAATACCACTTTTATCAATTTTATATTCAATTTTATCAATTTGGAACAAGATTTAGAACAATGCATTGGAGATATGGTGCTATTTTTATATAAAAAAAAATCACTTTTTGATGTTAAATTATAGCAATAACTCCATCTATTTTATCACAATTATACATGCTAATGTGGCAGTAAGCGTGGTATATACAATTGATGATACATATGGCTTGTTTGGCTTGCCTTAAAATAAGTCATTTTGGACTTATTTTTGGGTAAAAATTTCATATTTTGATAAATGTTTTTTATACAAGTATTTAATGTATATTTGATATTCTATAAGTTGTAAAAAAAAGTTAACTTTTTTCAGAAAAAAGTTAGAAATCTCTAATTTTGTCTTAAAATAAGTTGACTTATTCTGAAAAAAAGTTCTCCCAAACACCCTAGTAGATACACAGATACGCAATGCACGGATGAGTAATTAAAACACATCACGTGGTCTTTCTGTGTACATTTTAATATATATTTTGAGACCTGTAATGCTTCTCCTTGCTGATTGATTGCCAATGTGCAACGATTACAATCATAATCGAACTAATTTTATCACAATTCAGAGATAAATGATTTAAAATATTACAATTCTGAAAAATAACCCAAAATATTATACAAAAACGCAATTTTATGTTGCGTTTTTTAAAAACACATTTGATTTCACGTTTTTTTTTCTAAAAACGTGAGCTTAATTTGCCTTTTTTTTTCTTTAAAAACAAAACGCATTTTAAAGATGGGTTACCAACAAAATACTAACAAATCCATGTAACACACACTCAAATCATAACCTAAAAAGAATGATGGAATCTGGATTACCACGTGACAGCCCATTCACAGTCTAACTGTAACGAAGCCCAACTCAGATATATAAAAAACTTTATAAACATGATTTTAAACCGCGTTTGTTTGTGATAAGAAAGGGCCATTTTTTTATAAAAAAAATGATATTTTAAATATTTTATCATCAAATTGTGATTTAAAGGGACATTTCTCCGGTGTAACTGTTTCCTGATGTGAGACAAAATTAGAGCCTCCTTTGTTTGGTACCCACTGCTTTCTCAAATACATGGTAAAATACGGAGTAATGATAATTTAACATCAAGCAATTTAGGACTCCATTACAAAAAAATAGAAAAATAATTAGATGATTATTTGTACTATATTGTTGTAGGATGTGTAGAAAAGTACACACTATGCAGTACATGATAAACATGACCTTGATGCAGGCGATATCCAGATTGAGACCACCCAGATGCTTGTCGCCATGAAAAATTTCAAGCTCAGCACCTAAAAGACCCAACACTATTTGACGATGTGAGCAGGCAAACACAGCTTTAAAGAAACACTAGTTGGACCAATATGAGTACTATAGGTACATTGTTCTATACCGTATGCTAACTCGCACTTGTAAGTATAAAATTAGTCTCCCATCTCCCAAACTACCAAGACGTATAATAAAACATCATTTTACATCACAAACTGAAGTTCAGTTCAAAAGTGAAAACTGGCGCAAATAAACATTCAAGCATACATGTCAAGAAATGGAAACAAAAGAAAACCCATATATATATATATGTGTGTGTGTGTGTGTGTGTGTGTGTGTCCAAGGTCTCCTTTACAAGTGTAATTGCTCCCCACAGAAAATGAAATCTATGCTCCTCGAGGCCAAATTTGACTCCAAAGATAAGTAATAAACTAAATGTCAATCTTGATATAAGACAAGGACTCAAAGAACAAGAAACTTGCAGATTATACACATGTTTGAAGGAAAGATATAATGAGTAGAAGCATCATGCAGCAGTCTAATGGCAATGGAAGGAACTATATAATATGTTAATACTTTATTTTCATGTCATAATTGATCAAATATTGGTCATATTTATAAGCACTGGTGCCTAAAGAGCAGACTCTACGACCGAAACCACCCATACTAAATCTACAACAAAATCAAAAGCTGTAAAAACTATCCTCAATTCATCACTGATGCAAATTTGAGTCCAGCAGAAACTGGACCACATATTTAAAGCATAGAAAATGGAAGAAATAATATAAGATTCTCGTCAATTTAAACTTTAGCAGAATGAGCCAAAGGTGATCCACTTGTACACCTTTATCGTTTAACCTAACGTCAATAAGAGGTTGTGATCAACAATCAGTTTCAGCTTCTGGCTAACCCATTAACATGAAGTGATCAAAGAGACAAAGACTTTAAGCCTTCAGTTTTCCACTCACACCCCGTTTGATCCCTACACCATTTCTATCTCCACCCATCTGGTTCTTCTTTGCAGCAACCAGACAATGACCGCTTCGTGCACCTTTACCATTCATCTCAGTTTGGAGTTTGCGCCGCCTCATTCGGTTTTCTAACCGTATTCCTTTTAGAGCACGAACTCTCTGTTCAGTCTCCAGTGCTTGCGAGAAGTTCCAAACCCTAACAACACCTTCTTCACCACCACAAACTATACGATCAGAACCAATATCCACAGAGAATAAATTGCAACCAAAACCATGTAACATTCTCTGTGGAGGTTCAACAAATTTTTTATTCTCATGGTTTAACCTTGAAATACTCCCTGATGAATAATTCTTACTTTTCTTCAGAAGCTTTCTGACATCAATTAGTGACAGTTTTCCATCACTCGAAGCTGAGACGAGCCATGGGAACTCAAATGCAAGAGAATAAACTGGACCAGTGTGAGGAATCCATTTTGCAACCTGTCTAACATTATTACAAGCTTGGCTAGTAATTTCATACATTTTTATCACGCCATCTTCTCCTCCGGTGAATAGAAGCTTTCCAGTGTGGCTTCGAGCAAAAGCATAAGTGTTACCCACATGGGCATCATTAATAACAACAGGAATACCACTATCAATGTCCCACACATATAAATCAGAACCCGACGTGCTTGCTACTGTTGTAACATGAGGGGCAAGGCTCCAGACCCAATCATTGTGCCTCAAGACTGTCAAACACTTCAAAGAAGATCTGTCCCAAACACGAATAGTCATGTCCCATGAACCACTGAAGATTCTAGTAAAGTCAAGTTGAAGACATGTAATAGGTCCCTCATGTTCCCAAAGTCGAAATTCTGTATTTTGGTTTTGAGGACCATTAAGGTCAAACAAATGAGGGTGTCCTTCCTCTGCCCTCCAACAATGGATAAAACCATCAGTACCACCAACAATCAACAATTTAGTATCCGCTGCAACAGCTCGAATAGTACAACCAAGTGATCTGGAAGCCGATATGGCCGTACCCTCTTCCAAGTCCCACATTCGAACAATCGAATCATAACCAGAAGTAAATATGAGCTTCTTAGAATTCAAAACAAACACAGCACGAACAGGTTCTCTGTGTCCATAAAGGCAATCAATACTATACCGTCCCAAGAATGTTTTACTCCTATACTCTCTCTCTACAAACAATTCCTTCCACGACTTCTCATCAGAATAATCCGAACCCAAAGCAGTCGGGGCCACTGGAAGCCCCCATCTCTCACAGTAAAACTCTTTCCAAACATGATGCTCTGCTGCAACCTTATACAAAGACGTCGAGACACAAGAAACAATACCAAGCTCCTTCGGGTCAAGGCAATTCAGTATCTCAGATACCAATGCCGGAGGCAGGTCATTAATAGACCGACATGAATTAGCCAATACCTCATTTATCAATGTCGACTTTCCCAATAACGATATTCCCGCGATAACATCTCTCTCATCAACAATTTTCTCAGACTCCTCAATTTCGAATTTCAAACTCCCTATCAAATTCTTTTCCTTACCCAAACCATCAACCAAGTCAATACCAACAATTTCTCTATCACAATCTTTCGAACCATCCACCAAATTCTCTACCAATTTAATCTTACTACTTTCTTCACATTCATAGGCCATAAAAAAAATGGGCCTTTAAAAAATCAAAACTTGAGAGCACTACAACTCAAGATTTATAAAAAGAACACTAACTACAATATAAACAGCCCAATCACACCCCCTTTTATATTTACCAAATATCAAACCCTAAATATATGAAACAACAAGTTAACCCGTATTGAATTCTTCAAAAGTGAGCAGAAACAAGAAAATTAAACTTAATGAACCTAAATCTAAAAACCCAACAAAAATTGAGAATATATACACACAAATATATATATATATATATGTATATATATAAAGATGCAAACTTTGAAGAAAGAAAAGCAAGAAAGCTAAGGTAGAATGAAAATAATTTACCTGGTGATAGATATATGATTGTGATTTATGAATCAATGAACGCTCCAAAATTTAGGGATTTTATTCAACAATAAACGAGATACATGACCCTTGAAATATATTACAGTACTTCCCTGTACCAATAGTCCATTTCGAATTTATTATTAAAAATTAATTTTTATAATTTTAAAAAAATTAAAAGATATTTTTAAAATAGATTATATTTTTTTTAATAATATAATATTTTTTATTATTTTTAGTTATATATTATTTCTAAATTAAAATAAAAAATGAATCAATTTACCTGTTCAAAAAATAAAATGAACAAATAAGGATAGTAGAAAATAGGGGCATGAGTCTTCAAAGTTAAATTAAAAGGCAAAACCCGCATGTATATACAACCACGTCACAAAATGGTGTCTGTATTTTATTTTTTTTGTTTGATAATAAAATATTAAAATGTAATAAGAAGGTTGAAAACTAAAGCCAATCTAAATTTTAAATAATTAGGTTGAAAATTTTAAATCTAAATTTCCAATAAATTTTATTCTATTCTCTCAGATGAACAAAATTTAAATATATTACTCCAAAGACATGAAAATTGTCCACTGTACTCTTATATATTATAATTAAATATATTACTACACAGTTTGAACATGAAAAATATTACCTTATGAATTGTAACAAATAATCTTTTAATAAAGAAAATTTAATAAAAATACTACATTTTTGAAATTCCTATAACAATATGCAAGTATTTTTGAAACTTTTATAACAATATGTTGTTAACTCTGCTGCACTTTACTCGAGACAAGTAGAATTCCTTTAGTATCTTCCTCATTAATAGTATTATTAAATTGACTCTTAGTTAAGATACAAAATTATTCTTTTACTCCAACAATTCTTCTCAAATTCAATTTCTATCCTTTTTTTATTATATACATATATGAAAGTACTAATTGTTATATTTTATTATACTACGGTGTACAGCTCCATTCCGAGAGGAGCTTGATAAAATTGAATGAGGAGGTAAGATGTACTCTTCATTATTGAGGAGTGATCTGTAACTCTTAACAATTTGAAGAAGACGTAAGAGGCTGTTGGAGACGTTTTCTTACTCAATCTCTTCGAATTCTAGCTAAAGAGCATGTATAGAGAGCTTGTTGGTGATGTTCTTAATAGCTTCTTTGCAGTTTGAAAGTGCATTGTGGTGCGAGCTTGCATAAATTGACTTAGAAGTTGCACAGAGAAAGCTAGATCAGGTCTAGTAACAGTCAAGTATATAAGTTACCCAACAATCTTTCATAAATAACTGGATTTGAGAGTAAGTAAAGTCACCTTAGTTGGGAGTTGATTTTAAATGAGAATCCAGTGGTAACAGCAAAGGTTTGGCTTGCATCATGCCATATTCCTCAAGCAAATTGCTTGTGTACTTTTGCTGAGAGAAAAAAACCAGCCTCAGTTCTGTCTACCTCCGGGCCTAGAAAATATCTTACAGGACCTAGATCCTTCATATGAAACTTTATGGAAAGCATCCGTTTTAAGTAGTTGATTTGCGTGTGATTATTCCCATATATCAGGAGATCATCTACATAGGTCAACACAATTGTGACATGTATTTCTGTAGATTGAGTGAACATACTGTAATCAGCCTTCGACTGTGAGAAGTTCAGTTGCAGCAATGTGGTGGATAACTTGAAGAACCATTGTCTAGGGAGCTTGCATCTATAAATGCCCAGATATCTGATGTATGCATGCAGGTTCAGAGACCTCATGTTGTTCTTTGTGGTTCTGTTGACTTATTGGAGTCAAAAATACCAAAAAATCAGTAATAGGCCTCATTTGCAACTACTTTGAGCCTTTGGCTCTTCATTAGTGATTACTATGTCTCAAGTCGGCATAGTAATCACTGATGTTATTTGTAAACTTTCTGTCATTTGTCACGTGCAAGTATTGTCTATATGTCTTTCAAGATAATCAGTAATCGACCACTTCATCAGTAATTGATTTACAATATATGAAAATATATTGATTCAACATATTATTACAATATGTTAGGGATTGTGGTGTTAACAGTTTAATCAACTAAACTTACTTAGTCTTAATTTATAATAAGTTAAGTAAAATGTACTGTCATATGTATATTGACAGTATATTTAGATAGTCACTTGAAACAGTATGTTTAATAAAGCCAAATATGTGACAGTAAGTTTAATAGTTATTGTCTTGTACAAATGTAATAACTTGATCCATGAAATAGAAGTTCACAAAGTGTTCATGCACAGCATGGTTCAAACCCACGATAGTAACATTCAACACTCAAGCCTATGATAGCATATTCAAGTGACAGTACAAAGGAACAAGTGACATCAACTATTCCCTCGACATTAAACTTGGCGGAGAATGAAGATTTGAAGACAACAAGTTTTACTGACAGCAACATTGGTGGGGATAGTTGACAACAGCTTTGGAGACAATATGTTTTAGTAGACTATCAAAACTTGACAGTAAAGTATGCGGAGCCGAAGATACTGTCAGCATAGAGGAGCTAAAAGTTGACAGTACACTTTTAGTGAAGCTGACAATCTGCTCCAGGTAACAGACTAGATAATGAAAACACAAGGAATGATTTGGACATGTCTATCTAGTCTGTCAAGCCTACTACTGCAACTTGGGAGAAGACAAACAAAAAGATAAAGAGGGTTCCAAGAGTCAAAGATTTTTGTACATCTCATAACAGTTTTATCTACAAATAGAATGAAGACAATGTTGAACGAGAAAAACACAGTTTCTATTTCAAGATTTATTCTAGGACCAAGAAAAAGTGCACATGTAAGTGGGATATGTGTTTCAGTATAAATACACATATCTCACAAGTACTTTTTTCTTATGCAACTGAGCTAGATTTTTTATCAAGTATAGAAACATTAGCAAATTCATTGTTCTTATTTTTATCGAAGCTGGAATTCATTTTCAGTCAGTTGTAGCAAACCAAAAATAATAAAATTATTTTTGAAGTTTAAAAACACTGTCTTCTTTATCTGCTTTGATTGTTTACATCTTAAACTTGTTAATTATAAATCTTGTTTGTTATTAGCAAGAAATAGTTATAATTAATCAAGTTGCATTCAACCCCGCTCTGCAACACTTATGTTACTTAATCAGTAAGTACTGTACTTTGATAGTGCAATTCAGGCATTCGTAAATGCTTATTCGAACATTTCCTGGACTCTAGGTTCCAGTTCCATTCATCTATTGATTCAAGAAAATAACAACACCACACCATATTGTTCCATTTCCATACATCCAGAGTAATACATGCTACTAACGCTTGATCACAACTACAGTTGGAAAAAAAAACGTTAATTTATATATAATGAATCTGGAATAGTTTGACATGAAAGATGTGAAATCAAAAGTCAGCAACTTCAGTCTGATCAAAATAACGACCAGTAGGGTATCCATCAGGAAGAAGAGCCAGCAAAACTGAACCTTTAGCACCTTCCTCTACTGTCAGCGTTCCTGTGTGCCAATTTATGTCGGTATCAACATAACCTGGATGTACACAATTTATGCACATATCAGGATTCTTCTTTGCAAGAACTCTCGTATACGCGTTGAGAGCTGCCTTTGAAATGCTGTAAGCTGGCAACATCAAAGACCATCCATTCACTTCAAGCGTGGCATTTTTCAAATCATGGAAAAACCTATCCACTACCCCATCGATTTTTTGTTCAGTTAGAGTTTCAACATCACCAAGTTCTTTTCGTATCTGCTCACTCGGGATCCTCTGCACAAAATATTAAACTTTGTAAGGAATATCTCTAATTTTGAGTGTTCTTGGTGTTTGCAAGTCCAGAGTTTATAACATATACATGTGCACAGGAAGAGCAAATTTTCTTTTAAATTAGGTTTAGGGTGAAGTTACCTAAAATCAGAAAAAACGAAATTCAATATTGAAATATCTTATATGTAGCAAGCAAGTCACCGCGAATTTTGGTATATATAACTTTCAAAATGTCATTTTTGCGTGTTCTCTAAAAATTTGCCTCGTTTGTTCCGCTTATTTTGAAAGTACTTGGTTCACTTAAACTCCCCATTAACCAAGTTACTAATAGTTTCTAGGATAATGAAGTGTTTGGTTTATTACTATGTAACTAGAGATTGCATTGTTAATTTTGGAAAATTGAATCATTAAACAATTAAAGGACTATGTAACTTGTGGTGATTATGGGGGAGACAGGTAACTAAATTACCATGATTTGGTTCAACTACAACTACCTAGGAAGTTCAAGTTCCTTTGCTCAACTTAAAATTTGTTAAACCAAACATTATAACTTAAATGAGTTCCAAATAACTTGTAGTTACATAGCTGGGTTACAAAGAAACAAGTATTGGTATGGATATGATAGAAATATCAAGTTTGTGAGAATTTTGTAAAGAAATTTCTCATATGTGAAGTGTGAAATCTTAGTAAATCTACAGTTTTAAATCTCATACTAGAGCAGTTATAAACTTTACCATGATGTAAGTTACAAGCTTACCCTTAATTCACCCCGGAGGGAAGAAACATTAACTATCCGTGCTCCATAAGTAGAAAGCTTTAGCAGTGGCAGAAGTCCTTCTGTAACTCTCTTCACCCCGTAGTAGTTAGTGTCCAGGCATTCATTTGCCTTAGAGTAGCTTGTTTTAATCACACCTTGAACCATATTCATCGCTTGGCCTGAGAGCTGTTTAGGAATGCCACAGAGCAATCACGTATCAGTTCGTGTCTGTGTATGTGTATAATGTACTGATCAATACAGAATGATTAATATTAATAGCAACATATATTTACCCAAGATGCAGGATCTATTTTCATTGCTCTTAAGCTATCTTCATCAACAATCACTCCAGATGCGCCTGCATTGTTTACCTGCAAAATCATGTATTCATAAAAATACTAGAACTATAGTAAGGGGTACAATTTGTATTAGTTCACTGCTCTTTCTTGATATGACTTGCAGATTATTGGTTCTACTGACAATGATTTTATACAGAGACAATGTCAAAATATATATGTTTGTGTTATTGTTGAGTCCTTGATATCTTTAGTTGAAAAAGACTTGGAGCTTTACATGAATTTTGGTTTCGAAAGTTGTTAACCAACACTCTTATCAAGACAACTTATTGTTGGAATATAATATAAGATCCGGCAAGTCCTACTAACACCTCGACATTTTACGAAAATTGGTAACTTAAGTAATGATTGCAAGCGAGCAACAAGTTGCGCCACCAGCCCTTGCTGGATGACAAGACCAACCCCCTTAAAAGACTACATCCATAAACCTGGAGTCATAACATAACTATCCAAGAAACTTTTTGGACTCTTCCGAAACGTCTACTAGAAAAGGAAAAATATCATACCAAAATATCAAGTCTTCCGAAATTTGCACTGATGAAATCGACCAAAGAGTGGATGCTGTTAGGATCTTGAACATCAAGCTGGTGAAAAATAACATTAGGCAAAGCCAATGATGCCACAGCATCAGTTCCTCTCTTTTCATCTCTGGCTGTTAAAATAACTGTCACCCCAGCTGCTGCTAGCTGCCTCACTGTCTCAAATCCAATCCCCTTATTTGCTCCTGTCACCACTGCATACCTACACATACAAACACATATACATTAGTAATCTTAAGATCTGTGCATTTGGAACTGAAAGAGATTGTATTGTGTACCTTTCAGTTGCCTCATTTGCTTGAACCACCATTATTGCTGCTGAACTTTGATAGAAATAGAGATTCTTGTTTATTTTTATTTTTTTGAACAGCAGAGATTCTTGTTAATGCTTCTACCTTGACCCAATAAATTGAAAAGTATTCACATCAGCACATGAAAATAATTTTTTAAATACTGTCTTGTGGAAAGCAGAGAGCCAAATGCTTTCCATTATCATTATTATAATTTGAAGGTCCATAAGGATTCCATTTATTTAAATAAATAAATAATTGGATAAGTGAATTACCATTCACATCAGCACATGGGCAATTGAGGGCCTATCAGTTCAAGAACTTGTCATATTGCAAAATAATTGTTTTTTATATATACAAAATCAAATCATTCATCTTGAGTTTTTAGAATTAATTATTGAATTCAAATATCACCAATATAGTTCAATATATTCTTGAATCCAATTTATTTAAGAAGTCATGATTACAAATTTACAATCTTATGTGTTCTTTCATAAACTATCCAAAATATTACTCCATCAGTATTACCCATTTGTTTACATTTGAGAGAGAATGTCTGACACGCATTTTAAGGTGCATATAAAGTATAGTTCCATAACTTATTTTTTAATTTTTTTTCTCGGAATAAAAATTTAATGTTTAAATTTTTATTCAGGAAAAAAATAATTTAAAATATGTTATGGAACTATACTTTATATGCACCTTCAGATTCGTGCCGAACACCTTCTCCAAAATGTAAACAAATAGATGGGACAGAGGGAGTATAATTTTTTGGAGATATTCAAGCAAATTTTAAAATAACTCAAAACTTGTATTTTACGATGTATTTTATATAAAAAAACACGCATTATATAGGCCGTATGTTTTAAATGCGAGAACACAACAGATTATACATTTATATTATAAAACATATCCCATGCAATCTCAGAATACCCATGTTACTCAAACGATGCAATCTTGTGGGTGGAAAAGGTTATGGCAGCTTCATTTACCTCACAAGGTGAAGATATTAGAAAGCAAGCAAATAAGGTAGCGCACTTAATGGCTCGAGCCCCTTGTTCGCTTAATAGCTACAACCTTTTCGAGGCTCCTCCACATATTGTGTTGGAGACATATTGTGCATCCCATGCGATGAGCAGCTTTTTTTTTTAAAAAAATTGCATTTATATTTAAAGCCAAGAACCTGTTTTTAACCCTTTACGTATTTGATCTGATTCTCCCTCCCAGACCCCAGTGTATATTGCAAGCCAAGTATATGTTCATTAGTTCATTACATTTACAATGTTACAGTTAAGTGCTGGTTTATGTAAAAGAAACAAATGGTGGCACTTGATAAATTTTTAAATCTTACTAGACATTTCATCAAAAGAACATTTTTTCCCTTTATCAACCTGTAGATAAAAGCTTATCATTATTCACTCCGATCTCATATAAATTCACTACACATTACATATAGAAACTTCTCTCAATATATTAGCTACAAGAATACTTACAGTATCTGTTATGTGTGCACTGAAAACTGGTGACTGGTAGAGAAAATTTGTCTGAGGTAGTGTATCTATGTGTGGTTTCAAGAAAGTAGTTCACTATAACACACAATGCCGATACGTGTGTTCAAATATATGGAGTGTAGCATGTAAAGTATCTTGGCATGTTCAAACGGAAAGTACAACAGATACCTAGGACGACGGTGATATCACTTGGTAATAAGCTTCACAGGCTGAAGTATATCCACTTTTGATTCGGCATATAGCATCAAACATGCAGCATTACTTTGGAATATTCTTAATAACATAGCTTTTCTCATTGTAATAGCATGCTATGTAGATACTAACAACATCAGAGTCATTCTTTCACAAAATAAATACCTTTTTAAGCGATCGGGAAATGGTAATTGGTTCTAATAAAAATTGTTTAGCATATTTTACTGTCAAGCCCTTAGAAATATATTTCTTGAGGAGCAACAGAAAATGCATTCTTTCGCCTCCTCGAAAGAGACCCATGACAGCATTTTATATACACAAGAAAATCAAGTATAAGATCCAAGTTTAATGTCAATATTGTTGAAATCTTTTTTTATTTGGGTTTGCAAAACTTAAGAATACCTCTATCAAGAACAATAAGTTTCCTTTTTCATGTAATGGAAAATCTCGAGTACTGCTAATGACATTGAGCAACTTCAACTATGTATGAGACTCCCTTAAAGCTAACAACACTTGAAATGAGTTCGAGTCAAGGAAACAGATCCTGCATATCAAGTATATCTGCAAGGACTCCTGCTGCTGTAGTATCATTGCCTGCTCCAGCGCCTTGTAGAACTAATGGTTGTTGATTGTAGCATCGGCTGTATATTTCCAACTGTAGTACATTCAAGAGATTTAAGCAAATATCTTGTTCAAACCTTTAATTAAGAGTTCATGGGAAATGAATGTCTCAATCATCATCCAAGTCAGTAGAAGGAAAATGAAATATGTGAAAAGTCACATCATTAAAATTTTCTGCTGGATGCAGTATTAAGTTTTGAAACTGTTGATGCAAGGAATATCGCATGGAAAGAACTGGATGACTGTTCTTACTTATCAACGTGAACATTAAAACAAAAAATAAATAAAAATTTGCACTCATGACGAGAGAAGATTTAAGGAGACATGCAAGTAGCATACAACAAAAAGAAAAATCTAAGGCTCACAAAGAGGGTTCATAATCATACCACATTGTCACTTCCTCTTAGCCTACCCAATGCAGATTCTTTAGGAAGCTCTTGAATTCCGACTTCACACCTAACAAACCATGTAAAAGATAGGTTTCAAATACAAGTCGGCTTACAAATTGGAGTTTTGAGAGTCGACTCCCATATCTAGGATTCTAGCCCCTACTTCTCCACTTTCCAGACATTCATTCCCTTCACCGATTAAGCTCCATTAGCTCTCCCATCCTCTCTTCTATTTACTAGTTTTTTCAATAAAATCGAGATCTAATCCTTTTTTGGATGAGATCTTGTTGGGTACCTTGTTATCAAAGTTGTTAGTCGTACCCATCTTTTTGGGATGCTAGTGTGTTATGTTTTGATGTGTTTATATGTCTCGTTACGGGTTTCGGTAGTTTTTCAGAGAAGGATTTATATGGTATTTTGGGAGATCCGTAAGACTCGCATCGAACCTGGGACGGTGGTGGATATCGCAAGAACTCACCTTTCACAACAAAAAATTGTTCATATTTTAGGGGTATTTGTTCCTCCAATATCAGTTGATGTAACTGATAGTTCTGAACATTGGGATATAGATGACACTTATGTGAAAGTCAATTGTGATGCTACTAGTTTCACAGCTGGTGTAGGTTGGATTGCTCGAGATGTCATTGTAATACTTTTTAGATTAAAGAATTTGGATATTCTATGTGTTAAGCGATCTGAAAACAAAACGGCTATTTGTTTAGCTCGTTTTTTGTTTCACAATCAGGTTGTAGTTGACAATTCGGGGGTTTGTTCCGGCTATATTTGAGTGTTTTAATGAATACATTAAATTTTGTTTGTAAAAAAAAAAGCATGTAAAAGATTAATACACACAAAAAAAGAAGACATTTTTTAAAACAAAAGAGTCACCCCTCAATTTCCAATTGCTACATTCTGGTATTCGCCATGGAGTGATGGACATAGTGGTCAGCTAATCTTTCAATAAACAAGTAAACTTGATGTTACCATAATATAGAATAAATTATACTCCATAATACCAACTTTCAAACATCGTGTTTCTTAGGTAAAAATTATTTTCGGCATGCACCTTATAGAAGAAGACATATACTATTAACTTTGTTGCATCTCCATTTCCTTGAGAAATAAAGCTACTGCTATGCTGCTGGTACACTAGAACAAAATGCTACATATAACAAACACTTTGTAACCAAAAACAATGTGAAGCTAGATTTCAGCAAGTCTTATTGTATTAGTCTACAAGAGGGATGATGAGTAGATGACTAGTCAAGATAGTGATTATAGAGAGAAGCAATTGCCAAATTACGGGTTTTTAAACTTTAGCACTTATTTTTTCTTTTCATTCAAGTGGCTACTGGTTATGTAATGGTCTTCTTTCCCTATATGCCAAGTTATCTGACAGGAGAGCTATCTTTCTTCTTTTTGTTTTACAATATACAAATATTATAGCATCAAACATTTATCTGCATATATCTTTATGATGTAATAAGCCTGATAAGTGCAAACTGCTATATGTTACCCTCGCCTACCCTACTTTGGGCCGAAGAAATATAACAAACTTGGCATATTTTGATCCCTAGTAGACTAAAATAGCCAACTAAAGTCAGTATTTCATGCAGAATTGGGTTGTTACAACTTATTGTACACATGATAATAGCTGATTGTATGACATCTGTAACAATTTTACCACAGAAGTGCAAGAATACCTGGAGTCCTCAATCATACAAACATAACGCAGGGCATTCCCATTTGAAGAAGCTCTTTTAATCTTATCTTCAATGTCCTTGTCAAGCAGTGGAAGGCCATTTGCCAAGAAGTCGTTCACAGGCATTACACTGGGTCCCATATCCTCGGGGTAAAAGCTCTCAATCTGCAAGACAATATACTAACCTATAACATAGTCTTTTTGATATATGGGTAGAATCTAGACAAAATCAAGTTCACAATAACATGAATCACCTTAATGCTGTCCAAGTTAATACGAAACCCAAGAAGTCGAGCAAGTATCAACGCCTATTTTCAATAGCAATAGACATGTTATATGACCTGGTAAGATGTTAATGGGCTACAACTATATGGTAGTTGCACTGTATGTGAATTTTTTTTATTAGTAGCTCGTTAAAAGTTTTTAGCATATGTATATTTGCACTAGAAATGCAAAGGTTCAAATGAAAATATCATTTGCCAGGGACTTTTTTAGGTTGAGTTAGGAGTGCCTAATTGGGTCATAATATATCTTTAATACTTTCAAAGCCTATTTTCAGAATTAAAGAGTAGATCACTAGGAGCACATCTGTGGGGACGTACTCAATTTTACTCTCCAACCTCCATAATAAATTTTGTTGAGAATACTGGGATTAACAAAGGTCTGGACTATTAGGTTCCTCGACAACAATTTGAGGTTAAAGCATAGTTGATGTGAATCTATTGGATCTTCTGCTGGATAAATACATTTCGTGGTTAGTTGTCTTGATGGTACCGGAGTAGCATTCAAATGTTCAAACGTTATCTCTGGAGAAGGGTTTGTCAAATTGGTTGCAGGTACTTAAACTATTTGCATACAAGTAATGGACCCCTCTTGGTCAAAGACATTCATTCTAGTAAAGCACCTAAGTTGCTACTAAGGATAGGCTGATAGCACAGACTGCCAAGCATTCTATCCAAAAAGACAGATACATATCCTGCTCATAGGAAACAGGAAACTGAAGATTTTGCAAGTGTCTTCGTTAGTAACATCACTGAAATATTTACGTGTATTGTTTTTTTGTGTTAAGTTCTCTGTAACAATATATGTAATATTTACATTTATTGTTAGTTTACAATATTTTCTCCAAGAATACATTTTTGTCTGGACAAAAACTTTAATCCAAGAAACCTCAATTCGGCATATCCTAAATCACCCTCATCCATAAAGAAAAATAATGCATTGATAAACACAAATGACCATATAAATTAATAATGAAGTCAAACTAAAACCACAATAGGCGAGGAAAAATCCACAGGCTCCATATTTTTTTTGAGGGAGAGCAGAAATTTAGATTGATGTGTAGCAAGTTAGTAACTTCAATCTAAAATTGTCTTTTCAAAAAAAGAAAAGAAAAGAGGAACTGGAATGATTGCCTAATCTGATTTCCATCACAGAATTGAGGCCCTGTGCATAACATACAGATTGTAGAAGCATTAATACTCAAACCCAGAATTCAAATAAATCATGATACTCCATCACAAACCTTTCTTGCAACATCCATCCCACTGAGGTCATCACGAGGATCTGGAAAAGAATAAGAATATGAAAACAAGTGTCTATACATAAATTTTAAAAAACAAACAAATAGAGCATACCCACTAAGTGAGCCATGTTTGTAATGATTTTTTATTAACCTATATGTGGCCTGGCTCCATTGGTTGCCAACCTATTGGAGTTATATGGTTGCCAATCAAAGTTGCCAAAAGTTGGCAACTTCCCAAACTAGCAAAAATACATTCAATTGCCCAAAAACATATATAATTATAACTATATTCATTTCTATATGTTCCCATCTTATTATATCATTTCTCAATCTACGTAGGGCACCACATTGCAAACTATTGGAGTAGATTTTGAACACATGTTGCCAAGAGTGATATGAATGAGAGGAAGTAATAAAATAATATATACAGTGATTTGTCAAGAAGATGAAATTTTGGTCTCAGACCAGGTGTATCTGTTCAATATGCGCCAAGGATACCATACAAGTATTATTTAAAAAGTGCATTGCCACCTTGTGGAAGCTTAGGTGAATACCTTTTGCATGGGTAAGTACTCCGTACTGTCATGCCTCCCCTAACAGCTAAAAAAATTTGAAACGAAACTACAATAACACGCTAAAGGAAAATAATCCCCAAGTACATTTTAGTTTTCATTAAGTACTAATTACATTTGTTTCCCAATTAAACATTACATATTGTAAATAATAAACAAAGTTGATATACAAGTATGAACAAAACAGTAAAATAAGAAAATCTGGTATACAGAGTAGAAGCTTTATACAACTGCGAATATATTCCAAACATCTATTGGATTTTTTTTTTTTTTTTTTTTGCTAAATAACATCTATTGGATATTATAGAGAATACAAAGACATCTATTACCGGAAATCATTTTCTTTTCCATCTATAACTTGTCTTTATTACCTAAACATCTTTTCGTAACCACCAAGCCTTATTTAGAGGTGTTGGGTATAACCCAAGTATAAAAGACTAAAAATAAAGCATGATAAGATCTTTTTACTGGGTTTTAACACAAAAAACCACAGTTTATATATAAACATGCATATTCATAAAAAAAAACCTGAGCTGTACTCTTAAAAATAATATATTTTCAAAGCTGTACTGCTAATAGAAATTTGACCTGGTTCAGTGTAGCCAAGATTTTTAGCAGTTCTAACAACTTCGCTGAACAGCTTTCCGTTTTCTACCTCACTCATGACATATCCCAATGTACCTATGAGTTATAATAAGAACATAATTAGCTATCAGCATTTCAATATGTTACTACTAGTGATGTTATATAACGTACTAACATGTACGTGCCAATAAGTGCAAGATAAGTTGGTATACAACACAAGTACACAACACAAATTTTAATGTTAAAAATCGATACCACTCAAGCTACCGATTATTCGGTTGACTGGATCTCCAGATGAAAGAATACGGTTTAAGGATGCAATGACAGGGAGTCCCGCGCCAACCTAAAAAATCACAAATTCAGAATTTCCTCCACAAATATCATTTATATTAGACATGTTAAAAGGAAAACAGTGATAGATTGCATTTTGATACTCGTATTTTTGTTAAGAGGTGTAATAACCTAAGAAAGTACAAGCAGAAAGACAAACAAAAAGAAAGGACCAAGAAGGTACTTATAACAGATCAATAAAATATCTGTTTAACAACATTATGGGTTAAGGAATGCAAAGGCAAATAAACAAATATCTAGCCAGAACACAAAAGGTACAAATGAGCAAGCCGCACTGAAGACAGATGAATAAATGATCTTAAGCAGGCAAATTTTTCATACAAACAAAATCTGTTTATAAAATTTGTGACATTGTGTGGTTATGTGATGTATCATCTAGCAAAAGCATGTACCAGTTACATGTGCGGAATTTCATAATGCAGTAAAAAGACTGGAGTAATGATTTTCTTTTAGATTTCGAAATGGGTGCTTTTTTATAGAACAAAGGAGTAAATTGGCAATATAAATGATAAAAAAAATGTCACTTGACCATTTACAGAGGGCTCACCATAAGCTAATTTGAGCAATTGAGAATTGTTAACAACGACAATATGGTTTCTGTACAGGTTTCTTGATTTTTGCTATGAACTAGATTTAATCTTTATATGATCTCTACTTTAAAATTATAAACCTGTGTGTGCTATATATTGATGACACCTGAAATAATCAAAGGTCCGCTGTTCCATCTGCCTTCTTACCCATAAGATAGCAGTAAGCAATAGCCATTTTAAGTTTGAAAATCTTTTTCTCTCGAAAGGAATCTAATAAAGCAGTAACTTGCAAAAGAAACTCAGAACTTGTTATGATTGAGATTTGAGTACAACTGAAAAGAACTTTAAACTGAAAGACACCAATGAGGAAACCGAAATATTCCAAAAAGAAAAGACAACAATGAGGAACTAAAAAATAGATACTTCTTACTGGGGATTGACCCCTGATAACGATATGTATTTGTAACTGCTACAAGCCTACAACCCTTCACAGAATTAAACACTCCTAGATAAGGGACAATATATTTATATAGAGAGAGGGCTAGAGACTTTAGATTTGATGTCAATACCAAAAAAATTCCACTAATATTAACAAGATTCACCATCTTGCAGCATTCTTTTAAACTATATCATCAAGTATGAGAAGCTAGATTGATGAAAAAGATAACCTACAGTTGACTCATGCCGAATGCGACGTGGATCCCCAAAGATCTTGTCAAAATCTTCCTGCAAGTAACATAATACAGCTATTATTTTTTGAGGGTATATGGAGACTCATGCAAAAATTTCAAAATTTTATTTAAAAGAATAATTATATATGGCAAATATTATGGAGGGAGCAAACCAATGAGCAGTATGCCTTCACTTTGAACAAGACAACCAGAGTTCCATTTACCAAAATAGTAGGAAATTCAGTAGTCCGTACCAGTGAAGAACTGAGAGGTCTTTTATTGGCAAGCACGATACAGCAACCCAAATCAACAACTTGATTTAGTACTCCAATAGTCTCAGAACTGGCAGAGCAATCAACTATTGTCAAACCTGTCATATTACAAACTCATGATAATAAAAAAAAATTGTACAATAGCATGCTAACATAGTTATATGAATCCAACTTACAAAAACTATATTAATGATATTGTGTCAAAAAAATTTATATTATGTATCACATATACAAAAGTTCTATTTGCATACCGGAAGAATTGATAGTTAGAGACATTGTCCACAAACCTTTTGATTTGCCCAATAAAGAAGCCACGTCAATGATTTTTCTCTTAGCTTCTGAACTGGAATATACTTGATGTTCATCTACAACAAGTGAACAGATTAGAAAGTAGGAAAGAAATATAAAAGTTGATCAGTTATCCATGTAGATGTTTAGTTTCCCATTTATAATTTATTGTGCTATGCTTAAACCAGTTTAATTGTCAAATAGATACAATGATAAAACAAAGATCAATACATCAAAAAATGTGATCTCTATAAAACATGCGTCCAAAATGTGATGGAAACTTAAAATATATAGTAAGAAGAAAAAGAGAAAAGGAGTATCAGAATTACCAGAAGAACTAAGTGTCACCAGAGAAGAACCATTGGATTTGACTCGGCAAACTTCCAACAATAGAGCATCATCCAGCTCCGTTGTGTAGACATCTGATGCAACAAGTAAGGATTTACTATCACATACTCCCACAATTCGCAAGCGCACTCCCTGTAACTCCAGTATTAAACGCTCATAAAGCATTATTCTTTAAGATTAAAACCTAACTTATCAACTAAAAGGGAAAAAATCAGAGCGAAGACAAACACATATTGTCACGGTACATACCCTAAGTGCTAATTTGTTTAAGTAGTTTCTTTTTAATTTTAAATATAGTACTTTGAGATGTTGTCTCTACAGAAATATAATTGTCTATTTTGTTCGAAGAAGAAAAATTCTCCACGTCTTGCGTGATGGGAGCCGAGGGACATGGTGGAATTGATGATAGAGGGAAATCATTGTGCAAGTAGGCATATTTTTGGAACGAAAAACCAAAAAAAAAAAAAAATCTCTGAACTTCTCCTCTCAAACTCTGTTCTCTCTGATCTGCAAACTTCTTATTCCTCCTGAATTTAATTGTTTGAGTCAAGTAACTACCTCTAAACCTAGGTACAATTACACGTGCAAATCCAATTTTTTACAATTAATACCAGAAGTTACCATGTCTGACGCTAGCCAAGAAAAACCCCGAAAATGGCAGGGAAACAGCTTAAATTAATCTGATTATGATCCTGAATAACTCGTTTTTTAATATAGTATTCCTTTAAGATTACATATTTTTTCTTATTAAATCTAAACAAACATTAGAAACAACACTAAATTGACACGTATACAAACACTACCCAAAGCCCAAAATTTTGATCCGTGGTTAAAACAATCAAGTACACCGTGCTCACTAAATATAACAAACAAAACCCACAACTCGATGCATACCGAATCCAACAACGCACCACAGGTCAGTCCAAAAGAGCTAGCAATTTTAGTATACAATAGTTATGTACTTGTCCTTATAAAGGTTTCAAATATACTTTATCAAATTCTGTCCCCCATAAACAACTTGCAATATCCAAGCATAATAAAATGGACCAGCTTAAAACAGCAAATCACTACACATAAAGTCTATTTTCGAGGAATGTGCAATGAGGTGTCTTGAATTACCCTGATTAAATGAACAAGAACCCATCACAAATACCAATCTTTATAGTTGAATTGCAGTTACTATGATCAAAATAAAGTGATTTTTAGTATAGAAATAAACAAAAATAAAGTGTAAGTTGTTGAAATTTCAAAATAATAGACACAAACAATGTGATATAAATGGAAGAAAGTAAACCTTATTGGCATGAAGGGATCTGCAAGAAACAATGTGATGGATTAATTCAAGGCCAACCCCTCCACAACCCATTAAAATTAATGCTATTATTTTCATTCTTCTCAACCCGTTGTTGTTTCTCTCACTCCACTGCACTGCCTTACAGTGTTTTCAAGCTAATTCGGCCCAAATAAATAAGGGGAAATGTGCAGTTAGGACAGCAAGGGCCGTGTAATTTTATTTTATTTTATATTTTTTTAAACCAAGACCGGGTAATCTTTTATGAGACTCCCATACCAACCTCATTATTTAGAGAATTTTGTTAAATTTTATCAAAATTTACTGTGCATCTACAACTTTAAAATGAGGAGACTTCATTATTAATTTCTTAATTCTCAAATATATATTATTCATTATTCAAATATATATTTGAGATTTCATTATTCATTTCTTAATTAAGAACTTCAGTCTTTTCTTCTTCATTTTTCTTAACCTCACACTGGTTGAAACTAACTTGGTTTGATTAATTGTGCAAATTAATCAAATAAGAAGAATTTACAAATTTTATTAACGCTATATAAAATTTGTTACAATACAGAAACAAATAAGTTGCTAAGAGTTGCTATATTATATGAAAGATAAAACAATATGAATACTTTCAAAGTAAACATATTCTGTGTTTATATTGTAACAGCCCGCCCTTTTTCTAGGCTATTAATTTGAGCAAAACTATACAATTATTAATCCAAAACTATATTACAAAACTAACTATTACAAAAGTGCAGTTAACAGTGATGAATCAACAACCAATCTACTCCAAATCTAAGATCCTCGAAATTCGATACACTTCATCTTCCTCTTACATCAAACCTGAAAATTGTATGTAATGAGCTACACAGCTCAGCAAGTAACCAATCGATCCAACTAGTCGGGCCAAGTAACAATTAATACATATAACAAAACATAATTTTCGATACGATAACTATGCACATAACTTTTCGATACACTTTCTTATTCTTATTCGATACGATACAACACAATGACTGCACATAAAACAATAACTTGTTACCCATAATTCATACCACGACCACTACAACCCGGTGATAACGGTCCTAAATTTTCAGAAAACTGTCACTGCCACCCGGTGACCTCGGTCCTAAATTTTCACAAACCATAGCATAAATCAGAGTTCCAAAATTACTGCTGACACACAACACATATATGGTAATACACGTCACTTCGAAATATAATCACTTAGCCCAAATTTATATAATCAAATATACACATAATTTTAAAAATACTGGAAAGATCGATTGAAAACTTACCTCAACCTCGCAAACCAAGAATTAACAACATCTTATTATATATATTCAATTCTTAGTACCCACTCGCAAACATCACATCTCAAACTTCGAATAACTCCATGATTCTGAATCTGCCCAGATCTGTATTTCACCTTTTTGACCCTCCAAACGATGTTTTCTCAAAAACCTTAAAACACGAAAGTCGTAGAGAACGAAAAGATCTTTCCAAAAAGTCCAGAATCAACGAATTCCGACTCACGATGAATTTACTACGAATTTTACAAGACAGCTTATTTGTGTATAAAAAATCCTACGAATTTTAATAACAAAGACGAATAAAAAGAATCAAGATTTGTGTTGAGAGAGATTTGCAACTGTTTAGTCTTGGTGGCTTGAAAAGAATACAAAAGAATGAGGAGATCTCAATCTATATATAGAGTTTTAAAACCCTACAATAAAACCTACTACGATTCAAATCCTACCAATATTCGAAAGCCGTTATTCTAATCCAATTTTAATTCCTAATCTCTATCCAATTTTAATCCTTTATTATTATTATTAATCTATTTTATTATTCTAAAAAAATACGGGATATTACATATATAGACAGAGTTACAATCACCTAAATTATCTGCATCATCTCGTGATTTATAAAAATAAGTATCTCAAACTCTGTCAGTATAAAATCTTCATCAAAGTATCCTCTAATTGAGGCATATTCTGATGACATAGTCTCATCTACTTAAACTCTGACATCTTCGCATTTTCTGACGTAACAAACGGATCGGATATGAAATATAATATGAAACTGGACGACACAAAATTTGAAAACTATATGATTTACTAAAAGATGAGAATAAAAGGTTTTATTATAACACAGCAAATTATAGATCCTTTACGCCCTAAATACTTATTTAATTGTAAAATTAACGATTCCAAGATTATACATGAGCCCTTTGATGTTAGTGATCTTGAGATTATATTATATACTTCCCATCATCTCCGCCTATTAAATTGAAGTTGCACTCTTCATGCCAAATTTTAGGCTTACTAGAAATAAACCTGCAAGTGTTAAAAATCATTGTATTATATATATTTAGAGAGCTGAGAGAGCCTTAAATTTCATAAATTTACACTTAGATTAATAGTGATATAAGGAACCAATTAAGTAAAGGTGATACCAGAATTCATAACATGTAAAGTTTATGACATGAATATATAGTTGAATTCACGTACTTGTCTATCTCAAACTTTAGAGCTATATTGTCATGGGAGCTACTGACATGTATCTCGAAAGTTTCTTTCAGTTCAGAGCTTCGGTTTAAATTGCTGATAGATTTGGTAAATAATGATAAATTCATAAAAGTTACAGTTTTATTATTATCCTTCCTGAAAAATGTACTGTTATATCATATAGCTTCAACGACGTACTGCAAATCAATTATGATATATATATATATATATATATCAGTATTGTAACAACCCGCCCTTTTCGGGCTATTAATTCGAGCAAAACTATACAATTATTTATCCAAAACTATATTACAAAACTAACTATTACAAAAACGCAGTCAACAATGACAAGACAACAACCAATCTACTCCACATCTATGATCCTCGAAATCCAATGCATTCCGTTTTCCTCTTACACCGAATCTGAAAATTGTAAGTAATGAGCTACACAGCCCAGCAAGTAACAATCGACTTATAAATATTCTCAAAAATCAGTGGGTGTTTTAATAAAATAATTTCCTTCAAAAATAATATAAGTCTTGAAAACAATTTAAGAAAAACAATTCAACCCACAGTTTTAATATTTAAAAATCCTTTAATAAAACAGTACGATAATCTTATAAAATTCCACAGTCTTGCTCTACGGCCACACTTTGCCCGTGACCAGCATCTTATTCTTATTCTTTACCACACTTTCCCAGTGGACGAGATCTAAAGTTCAATAATCAAGCGCCTTTATCAGGTATCTAAGAGTGCACACTTGTACCCCTAATAAGGGTATCTAAGACTAATTCCGGAATTATAGCGTAAATTACGAACGGGTTCGAAACGTAGAGACTGGGTTTCAAAGATTCTCATATCTTATATTTTATATCTTATACAGTTCAAAAATAATATTTTTATATCTTATACGAAATCGAAATTCACAGTATCAAAATCTTTTCGAAAATAAAAATAAGTCAAAAGATACTTACCTCCAAGCCAACCCTATAAATCATATATTGCATATAACACTTCTGAAATTCAAGAATCTACATCTTCTTTAAACACATATTCAATCCCTTGCACCCAAACTAAAATAACGCATCTCAATCCTCGAACGTCCCCATAATTCTAAATCTGCTCAGATCTGTATTTAACTTTTTTGACCCTCCAAACGATATTTTCTGGAAAAACTTAAACCACGAAAGTCGTAGAGAACGAAAAGACCTTTCCGAAAAGTCCAGAACCAACGAATTCCGACTTACGATGAATTTACTATGAATTAATTCAATCCACGGATATCATTGTCAACATAAGATGCAAAAATAAAATGGTATTTCCATGCACAGATGGTCTTGAACCTGGAAATTCAAAGAAATACCAAAATATAAAGTATTGGCGACAGTCGACAACGATGTTCCTTCGAGTCACAATGCACCAGTTCTACTATTCCATTAGTACCCAAGCAGACCCCGCTCAAACATTTTAGAGGCCCGGTTCAAAATTCAAAAATAAAAAATGTGGTCTTTAAAATATTTTTGAAAATATATTTTATATTAATATGCAACTTTTATTATAAATTATACAAAATATAAATATGTCACTTTATTTAAATATAACTTTTATTCGTATTTTTACCACTCTCCTTTATTTCATCGAAAGATCTTCTGTTGAGAAAAATATCGAGGTTTTTTATTTTCTTTTTGCTTTGAAAAAACACATCCCCTTCTTCTTGGGCTCTATTTTGGTTATTTCTGTTTGGACGGTGCTGGTCCAACAGAACATGAAGAGTTTTCTTATTCGTTTGATTACAAGCACACTTGGCGGTTTTGTAATTTGCACTTTAGTATTGATGTTAGATATTGTGTTTGTATATTTTTAAATTATATTGAAGATGTATATTTTTCATAAATTTTCTTATAACTCTCTAAATTTATTATATAATTTTTTTCATGTTAAAAGTTTATTAATTACTAATAAAATTACAAATTTTGAATTTTCTAATTAATGTTTTAAAAACGAATATATATAATGTCTCAAAAACTCTAAATAAACAAAAACAAATATTTTGTTAATAAATATTAACAAAAAATTATTTTGTCCAAAAATAATAAATATTATTTAACAATAAAATTTAAATAAATATAAATGCTATATACTAATTCATCGTATAAAAACATAGAATTAATTGTAATTTTTTGATGTTAAAAATAAAATAATATTACACTAAAGTAATATTTCTAGTAAAGTAGTCAAATAATAAAATCAAAAAAAAATTTATTCGTGTTTTTACCACTCCTCTAGTTTATTTCATTGAAAGATCTTCTGTTGAGAAAAATATCGAGGTTTTTTATTTTCTTTTTGCTTTGAAAAAACACATCCCCTTCTTCTTGGGCTCTATTTTGATTTTTTCTGTTTGGACGGTGCTGGTCGAACGGAACATGGAGAGTTTTCTTATTCGTTTGATTACAAGCACACTTGGCGGTTTTGTAATTTGCACTTTAATATTGATGTTAGATATTGATGCTAAGAAACAGAGCAGCTGATATATGTCCGGGTGGCCCAAGTATACTTGGTAGCATTATATTGGTGTTTGTCGATGAGAAATATGACAATAACATCTTCACTATACTCATCTCCTATTCTACTTATATTTGGCAAAATACTTGTTGATATAGCTGTGCTTGCTAGAGTGAAAGACTCTGTTGACATAGGAGACCATTGTATCATTGACAAAGAGAAAGAGCAGGTGATACGATGTTTCTACAATTTCAATTTTTCTTTTCTTATAGTCTGTAGTCTGTACTGATATGTATTAATGTATATCATACTTGATCTGCAGTACGTGGTTGAAGATATACGACATAACAGTACAGTTTCAGGAAGGACAATAATGAAACTGTGACCTTAACGAATTTGTCATTTTATACCAAATTTATCAGCAATTTAAACCGGACCTCTAAACGGAAAGAAACTTTCGAGATACATGTCAGTAGCTCCAATGACAAGGCAGCTCTCGAGCTTGAGATAGACAAGTATGTGAATTCAATTCTATTTTATATCATAAACTTTACATGTTGGGAATTAGTATAGCACTTTCACTTAATTGGTTCCTTATATAACCACTAATCTAAGTGTAAATTTATGAAATTTAAGGCTCTCTACATATATATAATACAATGATCTTTGACACTTGCAGGTTTATTTCTAGTAAACCTGAAAATTGGGATGCTGTGTGGGACTTAAATTTAACAACCGCAAAGGTTGGGGAGGATATATATAATCTCGAGATCACTCATGTCGGAGACTGTCAGAATAATTTCAAGGTGCAGAATGAAGAGTTAATTCTCCACTTCAAAGCGCTGATGGGCAATCTTGGGATCGTTAATTTTACCATTAAATAAGCATTTAGGGAGGCAGGGGATCTATAATTTTTTTTATTCTTGTGTTACACTTTACCATTAAATAAGCATTTAAGCTGCAGAATGTAATTTGTTATTTAAATTTTTTTAAAAATTATTCTTGTGTTTCACTTAGTTGAATGAAAAAGATGGGTTTGTTATTTGTTAAAATTTGATAAAATTATTTATTAAGAGATTCAAGGACAGAAAAAATTTAAAATATAGTAATTGAAAGAGTATTTTTATTAAATATTAATTTTCTAGTTTTCTTAAGAATTAGAGAAGCAGTGTATTGTTAAAATATTTTAAAATTTTATTTATAAGAATTATTAAAAGAAATGAAAGACAATTTTTGATGTTTCTAACATAAAATTAGAAAGAAAAATAAATGTATAAATATTAAGATCTAAAATTTTAGTATTTGAAATTAATATAATTAATTTATAATTTGTAAATATGATAAAAGTAAATCAAAATATAATTAAATAAAATATTTATTTATAAATATTATACAAATAAAATAAAGTTTTAAATCAATATTAGTATAATCAAATAACATTAAAAAAAGTGTTGACCTGTCAATAAAAGTGAAATATTATATAACTAAATGTCTGATGTATAAAGTATAGTTTCGGTTATATATTTAATTTATAACCAATTTACATATATATTATAATTAATAAAATTATCAAAACAAAAAATCAAAAATTGTTAACATGATAACAGTAATATAATAACGAAACAGTAAAAAGGAAATTAAAGAAGAAATATTAAACAAAGATTAAGGCTGAGATTAAAGCTAAAGGAATGATAGTGGCAAACAACGCATTAATATAGCTTCTCAGGTAACCCTTTTTTGTATTTTTTCTGAATGTAGCATTACTCTTTTACCAGAAGGCTTTTTTTGCCTTTTGTTTATAAATATGTCTTATTTTTATTTTTAGCTGTATTTTCAAATATGTCTCGTACACAATTTTTTTCATTTTAATAATTTTAAAATGACACTTTTATTCTTATAACCTAAAATAATTGAAATTTTAAAATAAATATAATATAATTATAATATAAATGTAATATTTAAATGATGCACGTGACAAAGAGTTTAAATGATTTCACATGTGTGTAATATGGAGAGCTACATCAGGAGTATCCCAGCTTATATCGGTCGGATTTAACAGTCAAGATCTTGTTGTTGAATAAACGTTTTGGTGCAAGTCCAATTTGTCTTTTTTCAAAGTCAGGTGCAAGTCATTTGGTCATCACGGTGATTAAGAAATATAATTCCTCCCCCTGTCTTTTCTAACGTTTTGGTGCAAGTCCAATTTGTCTTTTTTCAAAGTCAGGTAAGTCCAATTTGTCTTTTTTCAAAGTCAGGTGCAAGTCATTTGGATGACATCACGGTGATTAAGAAATATAATTCCTTCCCCTGTCTTTTCTCTACATCTTTTTATCTTTTTTACTTAAACGATGTTTCTATTTTTTTTCATTGTTTGATCTTTAGTTTTTAAGAGTAGTTAGATTTAAATTTATTATTATAATAATAATAAATAATGAATATTGAAAAAATTATTAGAATTGACATACAAAATAAATTATCTAATTTATTAGAATTTATTATTTTATAATATTTATTATAATCAACCAGCAGCGGCACTCTTGAATTTCCTCGACGATTAAACTTAAAACTAAAATTAAAAGCTATACTATTAAACTGCACTCAAGATTATAAATATGCAAGCCAGTTAAAATATAATCGAGTAAAAAAAGAATTAAAAGAAAAATATCCAAATTTCATATAAAAATAAATTTTATAGTTAAATAAAATATAAAACATGATTGGATCGGATAAAAATATATAGTTAAGTTTAAAATATTGTGTTTTAGAATAGTATATGATAATTAATAGTATATAAAATATTTAATTAAAAATATATGCTTAAATTCAAAAAGTATTACATACAAGATTTCACGTAGTATAAGTGTATAATGTACTGTATTAGTATATTAAAAAAGTATAAACAAATAATTATTTCTGATGCCAACATAACAAGAATGTTAATTTTTATTCTTCATTGTTGGTGTAATGACATTTCAAAGTAAATTGCCTTATTTCATATATTAGTATATTTTATTCTCCACTTAGAATTTTGAATATTATTGATTATATGATATATATTATATATTTATGAGTTTTATTATAATATTATATATATATATATATATATATATATTGGGAGTTATATATGTTATATTTATTAGTTGATTTGAGTTATTAATATTGATGATCCATTATTATTTTAGAGGGGTTACAGATATCATATTGGATCTTCTTTTTTGAGAGAGATCATGAGCCATATGAGGACTGAAGATGCTAATCGTCTCAAGGATAAATTTGAAAATCTCTCTCTTAATTATGTTAAAGCTAATCTGGTTGAATCTACTGTTCCTATGATAAAAAACAGGTTTAATGGCAAGAAGATGCAAGCCAAAGGCAATTTCTCCAAAAATAACCAGATTCAGAAATCCAAGGCGGCTTGTTATGTATGTGGAAAGACCGGACACAAAGTCTTTCAATATTATCGACATGCTGGTGTTATTGTTAAAGGGAAGTTTATTCTTAAACTTGCATTTAAAAAGATTTGTCCTTGATTAATGTGTTGTAGACTTTGTCGAGAAGGCTATGGCTTGTTTGTGTTGAATGTCATGAATGAAAATGAAAGTACTTCTTTTGCTTATATCGTTGAGTTATTGGATATTTGACATCATCGTTAAGGGTGTCTAAATATTTCTTACGTGGACATATTAAAGGACATGAATTTGATTTCAAAATTCTATAACAACATCTAAATGTTCAATTTTTGTCGGGGCCAAACATACCAATATATATATATATATATATAAGCGGTTTGTTTGTAGAAGTACTAAGATGCTTGGGTTAGTTCACAAGGACTTAACAGATTTTAAAAGTTGCACTAGTAAAAGGGGTTAAAATAATTATGTGAGTTCTGTTGATAATTACTCCCATTTACTTATATTTATGGTTGCATTTTCAGATTCGAAAAGGACCACAGTTGGATATAAAACTTTTGATTGTGTTTTCATAGGACACCTTATGATGCTAGTGTGGAACTCGTCAAAAATAATGGGTCAAGTGTCTCCCAAGGAAAATATGCTAAAATTATTGGGAGTGTGATGTTTCTAATGAATTGCACTCGTTCAGACATTGCATATGCGGTTAGTAGACTCAGCAGGTATAATCATAATCCTAGTAGTGGTCATTGGACTGCTCTTCATCGGTTACTCAGGTATCTAAGAGGTAACATGGATGTTTATTTGTATTTTTCTCAATTTCCAAATGTTTTGGAAAGTTATTCTTATGCAAATTGGGTAAATGATAATGATAAAAGACCTAAAAACAAGACTATATGAAAAATGCTACATCACCCAAATTGGTCCCAGAATTAGGTACAAAATGACCTGACGTTTAGCTATTTACCACTTGTATCTAAACTTGTATATTCCAGTAAGTCGCAAATACAGAGAACAATGTTTAGTAGTACTAATTCTCTCTCCATTTTTTTTACAAGTTGCTTTGACTCTTAGCACACATGTTTAAGTGTTTTAACCATATAATAAAATATATGTGTCACAGATCAAAGTGATTTATTAAAAATTAGAGAAAATATTTAATTGATAAAAGTGTGTTTTTAGTTTTATTAGAAAAAATGACAAAAATATCATTTTTTTAGACTAAGTGACAAGGATATCAGTATTCAAAATTTTGACCAAAAATATCAGTGGAATACGCATTTCTCATTTGGGTATCCTAATTTTTTATTTTATTTTAAAAAAATTGAATTTTTTAAAAAAAAATAATTAAAATCGGGTGTGATACGCATCTTTGAAATGCGTATCACCTTTTGACCAGGGTTATACGCATCTCCAAGATGCGTATCTTACCTTTTTTTCATTTTTTTCATTTTTTATTTGATACCTATTTGTAAAATGCATATTAAAGATACTCATTTGTCAAATACATATTCCAATAGTATTTTTGGCTAAAATTTTCAAAATACCCAATGATATTTTATGTTTTATGAAAGCTGATTTTGACTAAGGGCTGGAGTTAAAAATCGGCTAAGGGGGGGGGGAATCTTATAAAGGTGGGAATGAAATTGGGTTTTGAGGGGATTTTTTTTAAAAACAATCAAGTAAGACAACAATTTTTGGACAAATTGAAGTCTTTATAACCAATATACATCGATTTTTAAGAAAACGATGTAAGAAATACTTTTAACATCGGTGGTATTTCTAACCGATGTCTAAAGTGTGATGTTTATGTGACTTTTTTTAGTAATGTATTTTAACGAAACATTAAATGTTTAAAAAATAGAAAATAATAATAATATAATCAATTAAAAAAGCTATTTCATATTTACTAAACTAAAGATAGACAACAATGAATGTTTTTGAACAAAGTGTAATTGGAAAGTAAAAAGAAAAAATACAAAAATCCAGCTCAGCCGAGTCTATCAGCATAGTCTATCAACATAGTCTATCAGCATAGTCTATCAACAGATAAGTAATCAACGGATAAGTCATCAATCGATAAGTCATCGATCGATAAGTCACTAATCGAGAAGTCATCGACGGATAAAAATCAATCGATAAGTCAACGGCTAAAGACCAATCGAGAAGTCATTGACGGATAAAAATCAATCGAGAAGTCATCAACGGATAAATATCAATCGAGAGGTCATCAACGGATAAATATCAATCGAGAGGTCATCAACAGATATATATCGATCGATAGTCTGCAAAGCTACTGTCATGAAGCTGAGACAAATCAGAATATGATTTGTTTATTCAAGAAGGAAACAGACAAATCAGAATATGATTTGGATAGCAAAGAAGGAAAGCAAATTTAAGTTTATTACCTTATGGAAGCTATTCTTATCATAATCTGTTTTGTAATTGAATTGTAACTGTGTCTATATAAACACAGTAGGTTAATATTATTGTAACATTCGAGCAATATCTTTCTCATAACCTAGCAGCTCTTAAGAACTTTGTTTTTCTTGAGTTTTGTATTCTATTCATTCATTAATACAAAACTGTTCATCCATTACATACTTGTGTTCTTAAATCGATTTATTGGTACTATTACATTCAACCCCCTTCTGTAATAGATTATTTATCTGGGCAACAACACATGTATTAGTATATTAAAAAAGTATAAACAAAAAATTATTTCTGATGGCAACATAACAAGAATGTTAATTTTTATTCTTCATAAATGAATAAAAAAATTGGTCTTAAAGTATTCATTTATAGAGATATAACTATATTACTTACTAATAATTTTCAAATATTAGAAAAAAATACTTCAAAATTTTTTCTGATATGTTTTTATTAACAAATTAAATAAATATATAATATAAAACATTTATTTTACTCTAAAAAAAAATTTAATAGACGCAAAGGATGGGGAGGATATATATAATCTCGAGATCACTAACGTCAGAAACTTTCAGAATTTCAAGGTGCAGAACGAACAAAGATCAGAGTTTATTCTCCACTTCAAAGGGCTGATGGACAATTTTGAGATCGTTAATTTTACCATTAAATAAGCATTTAGGGGGCAAGGGATCTATAATTTTTTATGTAAATAATTTTTTTTATTCTTGTGTTACAGTTTACCATTAAATAAGCGCAGACTGTAATTTGTTATTTAAATTTAAAAAAAAATTATTCTTGTGTTTCACTCATTAGTTGAATGAAAAAGATGGGTTTGTTATTTGTTTAAATTTGATAAAATTTAATAAAATTATTTATTAAGAGATTCAAGGACAGAAAAAATTTAAAATATAGTAATTGAAAGAGTATTTTTATTAAATATTAATTTTCTAGTTTTCTTAAGAATTAGAGAAGCAGTGTATTGTTAAAATATTTTAAAATTTTATTTATAAGAATTATTAAAAGAAATGAAAGACAATTTTTGATGTTTCTAACATAAAATTAGAAAGAAAAATAAATGTATAAATATTAAGATCTAAAATTTTAGTATTTGAAATTAATATAATTAATTTATAATTTGTAAATATGATAAAAGTAAATCAAAATATAATTAAATAAAATATTTATTTATAAATATTATACAAATAAAATAAAGTTTTAAATCAATATTAGTATAATCAAATAACATTAAAAAAAAGTGTTGACCTGTCGATAAAAGTGAAATATTATATAACTAAATGTCTATGTATAAAGTATAGTTTCGGTTATATATTTAATTTATAACCAATTTACATGTATATTATAATTAATAAAATTATCAAAACAAAAAATCAAAAATTGTTAACATGATAACAGTAATATAATAACGAAACAGTAAAAAGGAAAATAAAGAAGAAATATTAAACAAAGATTAAGGCTGAGATTAAAGGTAAATGAATGATAGTGGCAGACAACGCATTAATATGGGTTCTCACGTAACCCTTTTTTGTATTTTTTTTCTGAATGTAGCATTACTCTTTTGCCAGAAGGCTTTTTTACCTTTTGTTTATAAATATGTCTTATTTTTATTTTTAGTTGTATTTTTAAATATGTCTCGTACACAATTTTCTTAATTTTAATAATTTTAAAATGATACTTTTATCCTTATAACTTAAAATAATTGAATATTTAAAATAAATATAATATAATTATAATATAAATGTAATATTTAAATAATATTTATAAATTCAATACTTTAAAACTAAATTTGAGACTAAATTAATTATTGCATAATTCTAATATACATTAAACATATAAAATTTAAAATAAAATTTCTCCTTACAATTTTGATTTCACAAAAAATTATAAATAAAAATGAAAATAAAAAAAATAAATATGGTTAAATTCTAAGCGACCATATTTTGTTTAGATGTTTAGATGGACGACATTATGTTTAGTCGTGTAGATGCTTAGATGTTTAGATGCTTAGATGTTGATTCAATGTTTAGATGTTGATTGCTGCTTAGATGTTTAGATGCTTAGATGTTGATTCAATGTTTATATGTTGATTGCTTAAAATATTCTCGACTAGAGTCAATATCTTACCCAATGACCAGTTCAAGTTCAAGTTCAAGTTGTACAAATTGATGATCCTTACTCTCCACCCGAAACCGCGCCCTCTAGTAGTAGTTTTCCAGACTACCTACAGCGCCTTCCATTTTATCTACCAAGTTCTATTCGTATTTTTACCACTCCTCTCGTTTATTTCATTGAAAGATCTTCTGTTGAGAAAAATCTCCAGGTTTTTTATTTTAATTCAAAAAAATTACCATAAATTGTCAGTTAATTAATTAAATTAATTAATAATGGTTGGTAATTTTGAGATTAAAAAGATCAACTACTTATCTGTATTAGATGAGGACGTGAGTATATCTAAATCACTTGCCAAATTACTTCAAAAAAATTTCTAATATGTTTTTATTAACAAATTAAATAAATATATAATATAAAACATTTATTCTACTCTAACAAAAATATTTAACCTGCCCAGAATTAAATGCCAGGTCCCTCCACTGACCAGCACATCCATCACATACATACATGATTACATATACACACCATATACACACCACTAAACGCATCTAAAACCTCAGTAGTAATCTTAAATTTGTTTAAACGATTTCTTGACTGATTTTTGATTATAAGACCAGTAATAAATTAATCTTGAGTACACCATCACATATTCATTTCATAAGATCTTGACCGTTAGATAATGCGGTTTTGAACTTCTTTTTCTATCTCGACCGTTAAATGAAAGGTATACCTTGGAAATATCGCTCCCATTTCCCTCTACTTCTTTGGAATCAAAAGTGTTTGTCTACATTTCCCTCTATTTCTCAAATTATTTGCTAAACATTGCCAGAAAAGATTCAAGACAATGGAAGAAGAAGTTCACGTTGTACAAATGGATGATTCTTACTCTCCACCCGCAACTGCAACTGCAACTGCGGCCTCTAGTAGTAGTTTTCCAGACTACCTACAGCGCCTTCCATTTTATCTACCAAGTTCTATTCGTATTTTTACCACTCCTCTCATTTATTTCATTGAAAGATCTTCTGTTGAGAAAAATATCAAGGTTTTTTATTTTCTTTTTGCTTTGAAAAAACACATCCCCTCCTTCTTGGGCTCTTTTTTGGTTATTTCTGTTTGGACGGTGCTGGTCGAACATAACATGGAGAGTTTTCTTATTCGTTTGATTACAAGCACACTTGGCGGTTTTGTAATTTTCACTTTAGTATTGATGTTAGGGATTGTGTTTGTCAAGGGGGTGGATTATTGGTTACATAACAACGACTCCTTCCGAGAAACTGAAGCCCATATATATGATGAGTACCTTCTTCAGATATTCAAGAGATTTTTAAGAGAATCTAATGATTCGAACATGATAGTTGTTCAACTGAAACGGATAAAAAGAGTATTTACCAACATGTCACATACCATTTGTGATCAAGTTGAAAGCAGTAATTTCTCAGGCCATGAGCATCAAGTTGAAGATGATATGTCTTTGGTTGTGAAGAATTTAACGGACGACGAGCCCAGGTATATATATATATATATATATATATATATATATATATATATATATATATATATATATATATATATATATATATATATATATATATATATATATATATTGATTGTTTCGCTTCCTCTCTCTGTTTTGCCATTCCATTCTTTGTTTCTCTGTTTTGTCTTATATTTCCGTTATATGATCTGATGATCATCTAAATTTTAATGTTAATTAGGGATGTACAAGAGACAGATCTTTTACGGGTGATGAACCAAGAGAATGTAGCAAAATTTCTTCAATCTTTTCATGCAGCTACCGAAACAACGAGCATTAATCAACAAACTTTAAGAGACTGGGTGGTAATTTAATCAACTTATACATGCTCTGCTTTTAATTTCCCAGATTGATATATTTATTCTATACTGTATTATTTTTTTGTAAACATGGTAGACAATGTTAATTAGTCACAGGAAGTGCTATGGAATGCCCTGAAAAGCACTAATTTTTAATTAATAGCAGTAATTTAGGTGATATAGCATTTTCCATATAGTTATTGTACTTATTTTAAGGGCTTTCAGTCTCATGCTCAAGCAATTTTTTTGCAGACTCTAGTTTGCAATAGGCGTAAACGTGTGGTTCAACTCTTAAACAATACTGGCCAAGAAACAGAGCAGCTGATATATGTGCGGGTGGCCCAAGTATACTTGGTAGCATTATATTGGTGTTTGTCGATGAGAATTATGACAATAACATCTTCAGTATACTCATCTCCTATTCTACTTATATTTGGCAAAATACTTGTTGATATAGCTGTGCTTGCTAGAGTGAAACACTCTGTTGACATAGGAGACCATTGCATCGTTGAAAAAGAGCAGGTGATACGCTGTTTCTACAATTTCAAATTTCTTTTTTATAGTCTATACTGATATGTATATCATAATTGATCTGCAGTACGTGGTTGAAGATATACGACATAACAGTACAGTTTTCAGGAAGGACAATAAAGAAACTGTGACCTTAACGAATTTGTCATTATATACCAAATTTATCAGCAATTTAAACCGGACCTCTAAACTGAAAGAAACTTTCGAGATACATGTCAGTAGCTCCAATGACAAGGCAGCTCTCGAGCTTGAGATAGACAAGTATGTGAATTCAATTCTATTTTATATCATAAACTTTACATGTTGGGAATTAGTATAGCACCTTCACTTAATTGGTTCCTTGTATAACCACTAATCTAAGTGTAAATTTATGAAATTTAAGGCTCTCTCTACATATATATAATACAATGATCTTTGACACTTGCAGGTTTATTTCTAGTAAACCTGAAAATTGGGATGCTGAGTGGGACTTCAATTTAATAGGCGCAAAGGATGGGGAGGATATATATAATCTCGAGATCACTAACGTCAGAAACTTTCAGAATTTCAAGGTGCAGAATGAACAAAGATCAGAGTTTATTCTCCACTTCAAAGGGCTGATGGACAATCTTGGGATCGTTAATTTTACCATTAAATAAGCATTTAGGGGGGCAGGGGATCTATAATTTTTTATGTAAATAATTTTTTTTATTCTTGTGTTACACTTTACCATTAAATAAGCATTTAAGCTGCAAACTGTAATTTGTTATTTAAATTTTTAAAAAAATTATTCTTGTGTTTCACTCATTAGTTGAATGAAAAAGATGGGTTTGTTATTTGTTTAAATTTGTTTAAATTTGATAAAATTATTTATTAAGAGATTCAAGGACAGAAAAAATTTAAAATATAGTAATTGAAAGAGTATTTTTATTAAATATTAATTTTCTAGTTTTTTTAAGAATTAGAGAAGCAGTGTATTGTTAAAATATTTTAAAATTTTATTTATAAAAATTATTAAAAGAAATGAAAGACAATTTTTGATGTTTCTAACATAAAATTAGAAAGAAAAATAAATGTATAAATATTAAGATCTAAAATTTTAGTATTTGAAATTAATATAATTAATTTATAATTTGTAAATATGATAAAAGTAAATCAAAATATAATTAAATAAAATATTTATTTATAAATATTATACAAAGAAAATAAAGTTTTAAATCAATATTAGTATAATTAAATAACATTAAAAAAAAGTGTTGACATGTCGATAAAAGTGAAATATTATATAACTAAATGTGTGATGTATAAAGTATTGTTTCAGTTATATATTTAATTTATAACCAATTTACATATATATTATAATTAATAAAATTATCAAAACAAAAAATCAAAAATTGTTAACATGATAACAGTAATATAATAACGAAACAATAAAAAGGAAATTAAAGAAGAAATATTAAACAAAGATTAAGGCTGAGATTAAAACTAAAGGAAATTAAGGCTGAGATTAAAGCTAAAGGAATGATGGTGGCAGACAACGCATTAATATAACTTCTCAGGTAACCCTTTTTTGTATTTTTTTTTGGATGTAGCATTACTCTTTTGCCAGAAGGCCTTTTTGCCTTTTGTTTATAAATATGTCTTATTTTTATTTTTAGTTATATTTTCAAATATGTCTCGTACATAATTTTCTTAATTTTAATAATTTTAAAATGACACTTTTATCCTTATAACTTAAAATAATTGAAATTTTAAAATATAATATAATTATAATATAAATGTAATATTTAAATAATATTTATAAATTCAATACTTTAAAACTAAATTTGAGATCAAATTAATTATTGCATAATTCTAATATACATTAAACATATAAAATTTAAAATAAAATTTTTCCTTACAATTTTGATTTCACAAAAAATTATAAGTACAAATGAAAATAAAAAAAAAATAAATATGGTTAAATTCTAACCGACCCATATTTTATATATACATATAATAAAATTAGTACGGTGTTTGGAAGGAGATGGAGGTAACAAAGAGTTTAAATGATGTCACATGTGTGTAGTTTGGAGAGCGACATCATGTGTATCCCAGCTTATATAGGTCCGATTTAACGGTCAAGATCTTGTCATTGAATAAACGAATTGAAACTTATTGGTACAAGTCCAACTTGTTTTTTTTTTGTCAATATTGTAATTCCTGTTAAAATGAAAATGTTTAGGAGTTTTGTTATCATTAACAGAAAAATTTATGTATATTTCACATATTCATAAATAGGGAGAGATTGTTAGGAATTATGAGATTTGATGATAACAAATTACTTAGAATTACAATAGGGATTTAAATTTCATTGTAACTAGTCGATGGATATATGACTTATAAATATCCATTGACTAGGAAACCAGTTATCAGTTGAAGTTTGTTTATCAACTGATAAATTGGATTGTAACATTTGATTTATATTTCATTATCAATTGATTGTATTGCCTTGATGGATGCTGTGAAGAAGTCGACTGATGTTTATTGACTTCAATTGATGGCTTCTCAACGGATGTGAAGAATGGCTGATCAATTGTAAATATTTTAAGTCAGAATTCTCACAAATGAAGTGATCAACATATATTGGAGTCAATGAATAAAGACACTGCTCGATGGATAAAAGCTATCAATGGATAAAGGCAATCAACGGATAAAAGACCATCAACGGATAAGGAATCGATGGATAACCCAACTATCCATCGATACATCAATTGATCAATGGATAACCTATCCATCGATGGATGAGCAAAGGAGAATCAACTGATAAGCTTAACAGCAATTATCAGTTGATCAAGGTTTCTAAATTTAGTTAAAGACAAAAAGAATGGGAACTTTGCAGAAACTGAATCAATGGAAGACGGTCATGTCAGGATTATGAAGACTTTCAAGGCAACACAGTCTTCAAGGAATGCATCAAGACAAAGATACTTCCAGGACTAGACAAAGTCTAATGAAGACTGTGAAAGTAACTAATTTCTATTTTCATGTAAACATTGTAAAGTGTATTCTATAATGTTATCAGTCGATAGAAAATAGATGTAGACAAAAACTACTATATAGTGGTTAGTAGTCTATTGTAGCAAGTGTGTGAAAAAAATCAAGAACTCAAGAAAAGCACAATAGAAGGATAAACAATATTTGTAGTGCTTTTCTTAGTTCAAAATCACATCTTTGTAAGTAGCTTGGTATCTTTACCAAGATTATTTGAAAGCAAAAAATACACTAGTGGAAAAATCAATCCACTAGTAATTTTAAAAGATTTGTTTTCAAGTTTCGTTTATCTCTTCTAGTTTTCTCTTTTTAGTTAATCTGTCCAAACACTCAACCACACTTATTGAACAAACTTAAATCCGCAAGAATCTTAAATAATTCTTAAGTTTGCATTCAACCCCCCCTTCTACAAACTTAGTGTACTTAAAGGGAATAACAATTGGTATCAGAGCATAGCTTTCAACATACAGAAAGTTAAGATCTAAAGTACATCAAGTATGGGTCAAAAAGACACAGGAGTGAAGATTCCAGTTCTGGAGAAAGATGAGTACTTTCCCTGGAAAGTCAAAATGCACTTGCATCTGCTATCTATTGATCCTTTCTATGTCAATTACATAGAGAAAGGTCCACATGTGCCTATGCAAATAGTTACAAGTGTGAATGCAGATGGTACTCAGGCACCAGACAAACTTATTCCAAAACCTGTGAGTGAATACACAGATGAAGATGAAAAGGAAGTACACAAGGATAAAAAGGCTATGAACATTTTGTTTAATGGTCTTGACAAGGATATGTTTGAAAATGTTATCAACTGTACAACCTCTAATGAAGTCTGAGATACTCTTCAAACTCTATGTGAAGGCACTGAGCAAGTAAGAAAAAACAAGATGCAACTCTTGATTCAGAAATATGAGGCCTTTCACTTCAAGAGTGGTGAAGCAATCAATGACACATATAGTAGGTTTCAAAAGCTGTTGAATGAGCTAAAACTATATGGAAGAGTATATGTTGTTGAGGATACCAATCTTAAATTCTTGAGGTCCTTACCCAAGGAATGGAAACCAATGACTGTTTCTATAAGACAATCTCCTGACTTTAAAGAATATACTCTTGACAAGCTGTATGGAATCTTGAAGATTTATGAGATAAAACTACAGCAAGATGAAGAGATTGAGAAAAGTCAGAAAAAGGAAAAGTTTGTTGCCCTGGTGGTCAAGGATAAGCAAGTTGCAGAGCCTTGTGAAGATGTTGCTGTTAAATAAGGGAAGAAAGAAAGTCATGGAAAGGCTACAAGTAGAATTGGATATGATGAATTTTCAACTAGCAAAAGAAAAGAAATAATTGAAGATGATGAATCATATACTAGGGATGAAATGGATGAAATAGATGAACATCTAGCTTTTCTATCAAGAAAATTTTCCAAACTCAAATTCAAGAGGAATCCTATGCAAAGGCCTGGATCCCAGTTCAAGAGAGATAATCAACCAAGTAAAAATCTTGTTGATAGGACTCAATTCAAATGCTTCAACTATGGATTGGCTGGTCACTTTTCAAATGAATGCAGAAAGCCAAAAAATGGAGAAGAAATCAAAGTATAATGATGGGATTGACTATAAAAAGAAGTACTTTGATTTGCTAAGACAAAAGGAGAAGGCTTTTATAACAGAAGAAAATGACTGGGCTGCTGAGGATGATTCTGAAGAAGAGGAATTCATCAACCTTGCACTTATGGCCAACCATGATGACCAAGAAGCTAGTTCTTCTAGCAATCAGGTAATTTCAACGAATCTATCTGAGTTGTCCAAAGATGAATGCAATATTACTATTACTGAAATGTCTAATGAGTTGTATAATTTGCATGTCACTATTAAGTCTTTGAACAAAGAAAACACTAGGCTCAAAAGCACCTTAGAATCTCTTACTGAAAGAAACATTTATCTAGAGAGTTGGCTAGTGCAAATGGACAGACTCAAGGTAGAAAACAAAGATGCTAGAAAAGAACTGGTTGAGTGTAAAAAGGAAATAGAAAATTTGAAAGAAAAATTAGAAGATGAACTAAGAACCATTGACAAATGGAGCAGGTCAAGTAAAGCCAGTAAGAAGATGAATGACATTCATGGAACAAACTCTTTCACCATGCTGTCTGAGACTCTTGAGAAATTAGCCATTGATGAAAATCAATCTTTGGAAAAGAAGAAATCGATTGCTAATCCTGAATCAACTGATAAGGATTATCCACCGATTGATAATGATATCCCAACGGATAATCATACATCGATTGAGGAATCATCAACTACTAAATAAATTGTGTTAAAAACCAAGCTTAACAGACCTGTTAAATTTGTAAAAGAAGGAAGCTCCTCTAAATCTCAAATCAAGATTGAAAAGGCTAATATAGGATTCTTATCTAAAGACCAATTGAAGGAAAAGTTAGAAAAGATAGAGCTTGATATTAAGCCAAATGAAAAGAAGAAAAAGAACAGAAATGGTAAAGTAGGCATAAACAAGCACAATAACTACATACCTGACAAGTATGCTCCTAGAAAGATATGTGCTAAGTGTGGTAGTAAGAATCACTTATCTGTGCAATGCAAGTCCAATATGCCTGCAACAACCAATGTGCATGTTATACCTAACATGCATTCTAATTCTGTTTATCCTCACTTAGTTGATCCTCATGCTATTCATGCTCAATATGCATCAATGCCTTATATGTTTAATCCATATCTTGCATTTGCCAACATGAATATGCCTGCTATGCCCTGGAATATGCACAACAATTTTCATGCTCCAAATTTCTCTAATTCTGCAAGTATGAATATTACAAATATTAGCATTGAGAAGCCTGGGGTAAGGAAACCAATACCTAAGGTTGAAGTGAAAGTAAAACCACCTCAACTAAAGGAACAAAAGTTGGAAACCAAACCAAAGGCAGCAACTAATAAGAAAGGACCCAAGGCAACTTGGGTACCAAAATCAACTTGATTGTCTTTGGTTGTGTGCAGGGAAAGAGAAGAAATCTTTGGTACTTGGACAGTGGGTTTTCGAGACATATGACTGGAGATAAATCCCTGCTCACAAAGTTTGAAGAGAAAGCTGACCCTGGAGTAACCTTTGGAGATGACAGTAAAGGATATACCATGGGATATGGCTTAATTTCAAAAGAGAATGTCATCATTGAACCTGTTGCACTAGTTGATGGCTTAAGACACAATTTGTTAAGCATAAGTCAATTATGTGACAATGGAAATAGAGTTTGCTTCACAACTGAGGCATGCATAATTTCCAACAAGAAAGATGGAAGCCTAGTAATGACTGGGAACAGAAAAGGAAATGTGTACATAGCTGACTTCAATTCAACAAATGCAGATTCAATGACTTGCTTACTTTAAAAGGCAAGTACAAGTGAAAGTTAGCTATGGCATAGGAAATTAGCTCACCTGAATTTCAAAGCCATGAATCTATTGGTCAAGAAAAATCAAGTGAGAGGCTTACCACAAATGGAATTTGTCAAGGATGGACTTTGTGATGCCTGTCAAAAGGGAAAACAAAGGAAGGCATCATTCAAGTCAAAATTGGAATCATCAATTGAGAAGCCACTTGAGTTATTACACATGGATTTGTTTGGTTCTGTGAATATCATGTCCATTGCAAAGAAGAAGTATGCTCTAGTCATTGTAGATGACTTTTCAAGATTCTCATGGACTTATTTTCTGCATTCAAAAGATGAAGCTAGTGATCTAATCATCAAGTACATAAAAGAAGTTGAGAAAAATCTTGAATTGGATCTAAAGAAAATAAAGAGTGATAATGGAACAGAATTTAAGAATTCCACAATGAAGGAGTTCTGTGAATCTAAGGGAATTTCTCATACCTTCTCTGCACCAAGAACACCTCAATAAAATGGGGTAGTTGAAAGGAAAAATAGGACATTGATTGAAGTAGCTAGAACAATGTTGGAAGATGCTAAATTATCAACATACTTCTGGGTTGAGGCCATTAATGCAGCATGCTATATTCAAAACATCTCCATATTGAATCAAACTCAAGGAAAGACACCTTATCAATTGATCAAGAAAGACAAAAAGCCAAAAGTGGGATTTCTTCATGTCTTTGGCTGCAAATTTTATGTTCTAAGGAATCAAGGTGAACACCAAGGAAAATTTGAGGCCAAAGCTGATGAAGCTATATTTGTTGGGTATGCACTATCAAGCATAGCCTATAGAGTCTATAATCTTAGACTACACATTGTTATGGAATCTGTACATGTAGTATTTGATGATAAAAAGATACAAGGCTTGTTTGATGAAGGAAATCATGACACACTGCAGTTTGAAAATGAATCAAATGGAACAAATGAAGAAAATGATGAAGAAATTATTCCACTGAATTCACAAGTACTCAGAAACCCAATATCAGTTGATGTCACAACATCAATGGATAATTTATCAGTTGACAGACATCCATCAACTGATAATGCATCAACTGATAATCCTTCGATGGATAATCAACACTCTACATCTAGGGTATCCAACTCAGGGGGAGGGTTTCAAAATCAATCTTCTAGTTCAAATCAACATGAGTACAACAACAATGACAATAAAGCTTCTTCATCAAGAAGGCAAAGCTTGCCTCCACAAAGAAAATGGACAAAAAGCCATCCATTTGAATTAATCATTGGAAATGCAGAAGATGGTGTCAAGACAAGAAGTGCTACTCAAAATGAGTGTTTGTATAGCAACTTCTTATCTCAAGAAGAACCTAAAAGAGTTGAAGATACTATCAAGGATCCTGATTGGGTTTTAGCTATGCAAGAGGAACTCAATCAAGTTGAAAGAAATAAAGTGTGGAAGCTGGTGCCCAAACCAAAAGATAGATCAGTAATTGGTACAAAATGGGTATTCAGAAACAAAATGGATGAAACTGGTACTGTTACTAGAAACAAAGCAAGGCTTGTAGCAAAGGGGTACTCACAAGAAGAAGGAATTGATTTTAATGAAACATTTGCACCAGTTACAAGGCTGGAAGCAATCAGAATCTTTCTAGCTTATGCTGCACATGCTAATTTCAAGGTCTACCAGATGGATGTGAAGAGTGTATTTTTGAATGGAGTCTTAGAAGAGGAAGTCTATGTGGAACAACCCCCTGGTTTTGAAGATCCAAATTTCCCTTACTTTTTCTACTATCTACTCAAAGCACTCTATGGCTTGAAACAAGCACCAAGGGCCTGGTATGACACTTTATCTCAGTTTCTCATTGAGAATCACTTCACAAGAGGTACTTTTGATAAAACTCTATTTTGTAGAAATGTCAATGACTCAATTATTCTTGTCCAAATCTATGTGGATGACATTATATTTGGCTCAACTAATGAGGCGCTTTGTAAAAAGTTTGCCAAATTAATGCAAAGTAAATATGAAATGAGCATGATGGGAGAACTAACCTATTTTCTTGGTTTGCAAGTCAAACAAGTTAAAAATGGTATTTTCATAAATCAAACTAAGTACATCTCTGATTTATTAAAGAAATTTGATTTAAATGAAATGTTCATCTGCAAAAACTCCCATGGCCACTGCAACTAAACTTGAATTGAATACCAAGGAAGCTAAGGTAGACATCTCAAGTTATAGAGGCATGGTTGGCTCATTATTATATTTAACTGCAAGTAGGCCATATATAATGTTTGTTACATGTTTGTGTGTTAGATTTCAGGCTGATCCTAGAGAGTCTCATTTGATTGCAATAAAAAGAATATTTAGATATCTCAAAGGAACACCAAATCTTGGAATTTGGTACCCTAGATGTTAGGTCCCGAAAGTATCGTAGAAGGGGGGGTTGAATACGATACTCACTAAATTAAAAAATTCTTTCGAATCTTTTGCGGATATATAATTTAGAGTTCGGTTAGTGGTTCGAGTTCTTGAGTGTTTAGGAGGCTGGCTTACTAATTTTCTGTGTTAGTGATTAAACAGTACAATTCTAGAAAATTAGCAAGTAATTAAAACGAGACAGGTTTCGGGGAATAGTACTTTCGTATTAATCCCTGAGGTTTTGCTACACCCAGTTAAATTAATAATTGGCTTCTAAAGAAAACAAAGGTTCTTTGCTTCTACAAAGAGATAAAGACTGATTCCTATTACAAAGTATAGATCTGTGAATGAACAAATTAGAAATCAATCTAACAGAGAGTAGCTTTATAATAGCCCTATAGATTTACAACAAATGAACTGGCTAGTTTATAAAACTCCGGTGAAGAAGGTATGTGTATAGCTTTGTATCTCTTCTTCTCCGGCTTCTGTTTCTCTCTGTATCTCTTTGCTTCTATGTGTATATTTTCACACACACACATTCATGCAATAAATGAATTAGATTCATTTATTTATAGTGTAGACTTTTCAATAATTGAACTGCAGTTGTGAGTGTCGAATTCTTTTCCCCCTGTATGTTGACTGAGTTGACTTTGAGAATCCCTTGGATATATTCTAGGTGTCGAATTTGCATCCTTGTATTTTACCTTAGAAAATTATCCTATGTGTCGAATTCTGCAACCACATGTAATTGCCTTATACATAAAAGGTGGGTGTCGAATTTCACTCCCATGTAAGCTAGGTCTCGAATTCCTTAACCATGTATATGCCTTGAAACACTTCAACAAGTAGGTGTCAAATTCTTGTGCCTTGAATACCCTAGGTGTCGAATTTCCTTCATTACATAGCTAGGTGTCAAATTTCAAGTGCTTCATTTCTATGTATCGATTTCTTGACACGGTGAAGTATTACTTGAATTCTTTTTGTCATTGCAAGGCTGGGTGTCGATTTTCTTCACCATGAATTGCCTTGGTGTCGAATTTCTTCACTTGAATATCTAGGTGTCGATTTCTTACACCTTGAATATCTAGGTGTCGATTTCTTACACCTTGAATATCTAGGTGTCGATTTCTTACACCTTGATTTGCCTTGGTGTCGATTTCTTCACCTTGTTAAACTAGGTGTCGATTTCTTCACCTCATACAATGACTTAGAGAATAACCTTGCTTCCTTGGCTTCTATCAATTCTTCTTGTACAATGAACATGTTAATCAAATTCTTTGTGCTGACACTTAGTGCACTGGTCTGGTTCACAAGTGACTAACACTGTATTGATCTCCATATTCTCAATTAAACCAATTGACATTATTGTTGCAGTTCCTTATTGCTTCAAACACTGACTGTTGATAAACACTGTAACTTCACTAGAATCTTTTCAGGTACTTGGACAATATCTCCAATACTACAATCTTGAATACTTCATTTTCTGTTCTTCACTGACATTTGAACATATTACTGAACATCTTTCAGTGAGTATAACTTCAAGACTGCAGCTGTCTTCTTTAACCTTTGTCTTCACCTTTCTAGATTCCTATGCTTCAAACACTGTCTATCTTCAATCAATGCTATTACACTGAAATCTTTTAGTGGCACTGCTATACTGAATCTTCAACATATCTGAAACCCTAAAAGTCTTTAAACATTATTCTTCACTGAGGCATGAACATATAAATGAACTTCTTTTAGTGACATGTAGTAGACTTCAAAACTTGTTCTAATGTCTTGATTCACTGTATTTGCCTTGTCTTCATGTCTTGCTGATTTCTGTGTAAGCATAGTATTATTTACTTGTTATGTTCTAGTGTTGAGTTATCACGATTACTATTCATACAGCTTCGTAATCTCCAACAATCTCCCCCTATTTGATTGTTAAACTTAGCAATTAAATTACATAGAGAGGATAACTCAACTAATAACTAGAAAAAGTAATCGTCCTAGACTTGTAAATAATGCTACTGGTTTTTCTGGATCAGATTCTGCATTTCCAGATTTCTTGTGTGACTGAAATGAATGATATTTGTTCCTCTGACACTGAACTGATATTCAAGTTGTACCATCTTCATTTCTGTCTGTTTGAGCTCTCTCTGTTTTAAAATCCTTCATAGTTTGAACTTAAAGAACTTATCATTAACAAAGCTTCATAAGAATCAATATTTCTGGGTATGTATTCAATAGAATACTGAACATAGCTCAAATAATGTTCTCCCCCTACGAATGTGATTCTCCTTCTTATTCTTCTTTTCCCTTTAGAAAATCAATGGAATAGTCAATTCTTCTCTATTCTTCCCACTTGGATTAGGAATCCTCTTCTGACAACTCCTTTCAAGTATAGGATACAGCTTCTTGATTCTCCAATATTTCTGTTGTTTCCCCTCAGGATCAGAAGTTAAGATTTTCTTCTTTTTCTTGTCTAAAATCTCCCCCTAAGGATATTAATTTCTCCCAAGGATACGAACCCCTTTTTCTAAGGATCTTCCCTTAAGGATCCAGGATACGAACCCCTTTAGGATATTTATTTTTCCAAGGATACGAAGATAAAACTTTATAAACTTCTTCTTTTTCTTACTATAACTTCTCCCCCTTAGTTGAGGAATCCTCCAATGGCCCACTTTTGAATGGTTTGTCTTCCAAAGAAGGTTCTCGTCTGACGTTGATCGGGAAAAATATAGTAGCTTTTCTTTCAGAAGTAGCAAGTAGCAAGGGTAAGTATTTGGCTTATGGTCTCCTCACTTCTACTACGTTCTGTTGGTGTTTACACTCAAGTGTCGAGCACTTAGAAGTGTTTCACTCTTTCTCTCCCTATCTCTCACTCAAGTGTATCTCTCCCTCACTTTCATTTAAGTGTTTCTCTCTCTCACTTTCACTCTGCACTTCAAATATAGCCTTCTGTGCCTGTAAGTGAAATCCGTCAATTCATTCATATTCTCATCACCTGATTCATCAATATGAACTGAATCACTATCAAGTGGAGAATTGCCTCGTTGAGGTGTTCTTGATCTTTCATGCATACGCACTGTCTCAGCACCAGACTCAATAGCAATTGTTAAATCACTGTCTAATGGAGCCTCACCTCTTTGAGATGGGTTATCCCAAGATTTTAAAATCTTTTTGGGAATCCTGCCTTGTTCTATCAAGGAGTTGCCTCACACCTTCTCCGCAAACGGGAGGTGGACATTCATTTTCAGGATCTGGAAATGTTCCTTCCAGGAGGGGCGACGTAGTAGACAATGTAATGAATGGCAAATTAGAGTCTACATTTCCCTCGTAACCCAATGGCGGGTAATTTGTTAACATGCCTATACGTCTCATTGTGCACTTCTTGAAATGTGTACTTAGAATTTATCTGTTTAGGCTTACCATCAGCGTGAGTGCCGGTGGTGTGCTGACTCATTATAAGTTGCTCTGGCTGACGAGCGAATTTCAATGGACTCACCCTGTTGAGAGAATGATTCCAGAGATAGTTTTATTGCCTTTTCAGCTCTGCATCTTTTTGAAAAGATACAGATGAGCTTACAGATACCTCAGTTATATACTTCTTTACTTCGCTGGAGGTAGAGTTGTGGGTGTACTTCCGACTTCATCCTTATTTGCTGCATCAAGTGCAGTTTCTCCCTTATCAACCTCTAACAAACATGTGTTCCTTATGACTCCAGGGGTTAATTAATATATGGAAGTGGATGAATCAGTGTTTAGTATTAAGGCCTGGGTAAGAGATTGATGGGTTTTCAACCTCCTGGCCAGCTTCTGTAGCCACTGGGGGCTAAAAGGATAAAATCAATTAAATAAGATAAAAAGATAATCACTTTAACATTCCAAAACATATTTTTCATCTCAAAGAGAAAGAAAAATATAAGAAGGAATGATAATGGATTGCATTAAAGCACTTTTAGTAAAAGAGTTTTGTCGGTTCTAAAGATTTATCATTTAAGAGCATGAAACCAATAGAAATTTTCTTTAAGATACTTATCCCATAATAAAACGCGGGAGTATCAGTGAAAAATTCTATTCCTTATGAATTTCTTATAAGTCAAACTTCCCATAATAAAACGCGGGAATTTACACCAAATAAGAAACTCAACTCTCTTACCAAATTTTATCTCATTAATAAGACTCTTTTCCATTAAACCTAAGCACTGTATGTTTTGAAAACAGTTTTGCAAAACATCCTTATCAGATAGAAGACAATGATTTTCCGATTCATAAAGCAATTATGATTTACATCATTTTTGTCCACCTGATAATATCCCCGACTTTAAATAAAAATATGACAATTGGGGTTGGATGAATGCTTAACAATACAGTACTAGGTCTTCAAAGCAACAACCACTGTTTTGGTACGATGAATCAATGTGAAACATACATTGAAACAAGTATTTGAAAACAAATCATTTTACAAGTGATTGATACCTCGAAGTTAAAACAATTTTTCCAAATAAACTAGCAGTCACAAAGTTTCTACTACTTTAAAAAGAAAAATTTAGAGAGAAAAACGGTTTTGAAAATATAGCATTTAAAACCAATTTTTGAGAGATAGATAATAAACTATTTTGAGATTTAAAAAAATATTATCCTCAAGAAAAGTTTTTCAAAAGAGAAGTTTTGAAAAAGAATTCTGAAGTTTTCTTATCTAAAACTGATAGAAAGTGAATGTATCTTTGAATAAAACATTTTGAAAAAGAAATAGACAAAAATTTCTTTTAAATACATTCAGGAATCAGTCAAAGAAAGAAAACTAAATATATTGATATTAACGGCTTTTTCAAAACCAATTTTTACTTAGAATAAAGACTAAGCAAATCCATTAGTATCAATATATCACAATTATTTTGTAATAAAATATTATTCAATTATCACAAAGTAATAAAAGATAATAATTATACTACAAATAATTATGCTTCTTATTTATTTTAATTTACTTAAATCATGGAACCAATATATCACTGAATTGTTTTATATCATCATGATTTAAATAAATCAAAATAAATTAAATACTTATGCTATACTAAGCAATTGCCAATCACATGCATATATATCAAATAAATATGGCAATCATTCAGTAGAACAATAAGCATTGAAATATATTTTTATTATTAGCGATTTCAAATAAACATAATGTTGTATTATCACTAATATTAAAAATATCACAGTTAATTGCACGGAAATATTAACAAAATATCATTTCGAGATATTTATCAATAATTTTAAAATGCAATAAACTATGCTTCTTATATTTTATCAAATCAAAATTATGAAACTGATAAACATTGAATTGCTTCAATCCATAATTTTAATAAGATAAAATAAATTCGCTAAATACTAAAATATTCATTAAATTGAATATTAGCATCTAACTTCCTACACCATATCTAATAATTGTCACTCAAGCACATTGTAAGCATGCTCATAATAATTATTAATGATATTCGTAAGCTCGAGGAAATAGTTGAACAGAAATTCACAAGTCCTTTAAATAGGGAAAAAGTAATACTTGTGATTCTAATTGCAACTCCTCGCAAACAAAATCAATTTTAGAAATATTTTCTAAGTATATAAAACATTGAGAATTTTATACACATGATTTAGAAAATACTTCATCTTCCAATATTAGTGAATTTTGAAATATGCATTAATTATTTAGAATAGAAATTCTAAATACCGTCACTAATATCAAAAGTATCACAATTATTTGTAATACAATATTTTAGAATATCAGAGCAAAATAATAGAGCAATTAAGCAAGATATCATTAACTAATACTCATCAAATATTTAACATACAAATAATTATGCTTCTTACTTATACTAAGTAATTTAACTACCACTTATGCATAATACATTGTAAGCATGATAATTAAACTAATAGCAAAAAGTATGAGGAATAGGATTTTAAAATAAATTCACAAGTCCTTTACATAGGGAAAAAGTAATACTTGTGAACTCATTTGAGAATTCCTTGCAGATGGGATTTTCAATAAATATGCATATAAATAATATCCCAAGTTTACTAATCAACTTAGATAAAATAAATTCATCAAGTTATTTAGCAAAAATCTGCAAGTCATTCGACTAAGGACAACTCTCAAAAGAAATGATACCTGGTGTCCATGAGCTTGTTCCTTGAGTGGTGTGAAGAGTTCAACAGTATTGCTGGAAATTGATAGCTTCTAGGAATGACTTCCCTGTCTTTCGTACAACCTGCATTATCTATATAGCCAATTAGGTTAAACCTATTATCTTCAGGGTCCCAGATTCCAAGAATTGGTGATCCCTTAAGATATCTAACAATTCATAACTTACCTATAAGATAAGATTCTCTAATTTTCACTTGGAAACTTGCACATAGGCATATCGAGAATTAAGGTATACTTGCACATAAATATGACATTGTGTGTGCCTTGCATTCTAGAGAGATAATGTATAACAACTCTAATGTAAAATCATTTTTAAGTAATTAACAGTTAGAGTGTCATACCATGTCCTTGACGTTTTGCTTGAATCCTTACCTCCGTCATAGAAAAGCTTGCGAAGAGAATGATATACAAATTCCAATGGATCTGCAACTTCAAAGTTCAGGAAATATTGAACATCAACTTCAACTTCTAGCTCACCATTCAGGAGTGCACTTGTTCACATTCATCTGATAGATCTTCATGCTTGAATGCTCCACATGTGCTAGGGATATCCTTTTATTAGGTCCTCAACTTGTTTGGTCCTAATTGTTGGATTCCAAAGGATCAAGTTTCGTCACTCGTGCTTACTGCTTGATCTTGAAAGTCCCGAAGATTCTGTTTCCATCATCGTCGATACCTTCTACTTTAAAGTAACCTGTAGCAACCAGTTTGGCTTTGTCCCTCATAACAATGCCAATAGTCATCCAGTTTCTGTGAACCCTTCCTGTACTAGTTTCATCTTCGACTTTAGTGGTCTGGGTTCCAGCTTCAGTTGTTTCTGCCTTCTAACTGATTGAGATCATTTTGCATTGCAATCACCCAATCTGGATCAATCAGTGCTTCTCTAGATACAATTGTTAGTTGTTGACAATTGCTCTTTCCCAAGAGTAACTATTTACTTTGCATAGCACTTCTAGCCTTTACACAAGAGTCCAGATCACTAAGATCTAGACTTCAGGATTGAATTTGACTTCAGACCTTTTGTCTTGGCAGAAATGTTCTTAATGTAATCCTTTGATCTTCATTGTTGAGTATGACTAGTAGATCTTTCTTCTATTTGCTCCCCCTGAGTTGCTGTTAGGATGTGTTGAAGATCCTTCACCTTATACAGTGGAATTCCACTAATAGGATCTGAATCATCATTATTGTCATTGTTTCCTTCTGCAACCTCAGCTTCAATATTCGTATCTAAATTTGACTCTGACGGGATGTCAAACTTCAAAGTTTCAGAATAGTCATTCAATTGAATGCTTGGGAGCTTGGTGTAGTTGGTCGTCACATTCAGACTTTTAATCACTTATGAGTAGCCGAGGAGAATTATTCCATGAGCCTTAACTTTTGATCAAGATACTAAAAAAAAATCTTCATTAAAAATCAATTCCCTCCAAACACACGAAAGAGCTTCAGTGTTTGCTTCTGGTTGGCCATTAACTCATATGATGTCTTTCCACGATCTTGTTGATTAAAGCAACATGCTGTGTTAATTGCTTTAGCTTTAAAGTACCTTTTCAATGCAGACTTCATTTAGAACTTCATTCGCAAAACTTCAGTTCCAATATCTGACTTCAAAGTTCTCACAACTTACTTTGCTTCCAACTTGATCTTTCTTATTTGATCAATCACCATTTGTGACATTTTGTCTGTTGAATGCACGAACATCACCAACTTGTAATTAGGGTTATCAATTTCAATCACCACTAAGCATATGACTTTCCTTCAGTGTGATGTTTTCATTGACTTCCCTATGTGACATACTTCAAAATGTCCTTCTTGATAGAATTCCATATGAAGCAGTCCTCTGACCAATTTCATCTTTATCAGAGAATCCATTGTCTTGATCAACAAGTGTGAGAGCTTCTTTTGCCATAGCTAACTCTTCACTGATGAAGCTTTACTGAAAAGTTCACTTCACCTTTGCATCCAAATTCCATGTCAGCTACGAGCAAACTTCCTCACTCTCTTTTGAGTGAGCTTTCAACCTTCTTGTTTAAGATCAAACACTTTTCCAGAAAACCCTTGACAAAGAATTCCCTAGTGCCCTTTAAAGAGTTCTTAAGTCCTTCAACAAGAAAGTTGCTTCCAGTGATGACAATTTCAGAAATCATTATAGCCAAATCCCTTGTACAGCCTTTGCTGTCATCTCCAAAGGTTACCGTTGGGTAGGCTTTCTCAACCAACTGTGATAGTAGAGCTTTAATCTTAATCATATGCCTCGAACAATAAATGTCACGAAGTCACATAACTTTTGCCTTTTGTTACATACTCTGCAATCACAAATGATTAAGCTTCTTGGTACTCAACTTTAATTGAGTCCAGATGAGTTAGAGATATTATCAAAGGTAACAACAGCTTCAATATGCATATTAGAAAATTCAGTACTTAATCTTCTAAAAGCACATGGATAGAAGAACTAATAAATAGATTACTAATTCTGTCTAATCCATTATGTCGTTGTCTAACATTTTTAACTATTTCTAATTACCTAAGTCAGTTTTAGATTTAGCTTCGAATCTACATGACTTACTGACTACTTAGATAATTCTACCATTTTTTAACCATTTATCCCTAACAAGCAATACATGATTTGATATAGCATTTAAGTGCAACTATGTGAGTGATAACAAATCATATGAAAATAAGCACATAAACCATTTAAGGATATGCAGAATATTTGAATAAAACATTATTAGCAATATCAAATTCTACATACACTTATCAAGTCATTCACAGAAACAAATATTAAATATATGATCTATGACTTGTTTGTCTATTAGTAATTTTCACAACATTAGCAGAGGTATTAAATCACATAAGATTTAACTCAAGTTCCAGCAAATGTTTAGGGATACAGCTAACCGTCTAGAACACCCCATCTAATTCTAGATATTCATTTTACTATAAATAAAATTAAGTATGAAATGTATTAATTAAACTCATGAATCCTAGAATGCAATCTTATTCTTAGCAATCAATTAAGCATTTAAGTCCTAAGATGCTAACATGCTGTCATGAATATAATACATTTCAAAAATTAATAAACATACAGTTCTGAATTAGATAATCGTACACTAGTTAGAATGTGTACCTGTGAAGTGCTTAGTGATTCATCTCCAGTGTTGGTCATTGATGCCAGATATCCGTTTGGTTCATCACTGTCACTGATAGAATCATTCTTGCATTTAACTTCACCAACAAATGCTTTCCCTTGCTACATCCTCACTAATGCTTGAGATTCCTGCTACAACCCAAAATAGTGTCTGTCATCATTTGCTTGTACAGGCTTCTTCATTTTGTGTAGCAAACCCAAACTTGTCTTTCACATTTAAACCATCCCTGTCTTGCAACCACCTCTTGAACTGATCTTGAAAATCTCCTTAATGGAATCTATAGGTAAGGACCTTAGATTTAAAGTTGGGATTCCATCTGAATCTGATGTTACTGAACTTCCAGTTTTCCTGCAGGCTTGACTAGTCGTCCAGTTCTCAGGTTATTACAAAGTGTCAAATTTACATAAAACACCTTGACCACTACCTCGAGCTTCAACATCTTCAATTCAGCTTCTAGGATCAATTCACTTCTGTTCAGAGGTTCTCAACCTTGACTTCAATCAATTTTGGTTCCTGGGTCACAAATACAGTGGATATGCTAACAACCTGTTTTACCAAATATTATCTGCTTCAGCTCTTGTTCTAGTTCATAGGCCTTCAGCACACAAATAGTTCATCTAAAGATAATGTGGTTGTATCCTTAGATTCCCTATGACTGTAACCCTGTTTTCCAGATGATCTGCAGTGTTAGCACGAACTTCCTGTAATCTCCCTGTAAAGAAAACTTCAAAGCTTGCACAGAGATTCCAGGTAGTCCAGTCTGTTCTCCTTCACTACTTTAACCTCCAAGATTTTTCATTCAAAAACATCAACTCAAATTAACCAAAACTGTACCCAGATTAATTTCTTCTTTTGCAGCTTCCAAAATATCAGTGGGATACTTTGGAGTAAACCTCTGAGAAAATTAAAACCACTATTTCTTTAGTCTGTTCCAGAATATCTTCATTGGATAACCTTCAGTCAATTTCAGTTGTCTTCAATACCCGGAAAAATCTTCATCTTCTTCTTGAACACCCTCGAATTAATATTTAAGAAAAATTTAAATTTACAGAACTTTTAATTTTCTTAAAAAATAAATTAAACAAAAATAAAAATTAACAAACAAATTAATTCTCAAGAATTTCAAATTTTCTTAAAAATTAAAATATTGTAAATTAATACTTAAGAAAAATTTAATTTTCAAGAAATTTAAATTTCCTATAAAAATAAATAAATCTATCATAAAAATTAAAGAGTAAAACACTTGGGGTACCAAACTGTCATTTTGATACTGGGTGTCAAAATTGTGTCTTACTGCCTTAGAAAAATTTCAACAAAAACCATGGGTGTCGATTTTTCTGACCATTACCATGGGTGTCGATTTTTCTGCCCTGTATAGCCATGTGTCGATTTTTATGCCCTGTAGAATGCCTTAGAAAATTTTCTATCACTTAAGGACCCTAGGTGTCGAATTCTACTCCCCTGTATGGGTAGGTGTCGAATTTTCTTACCTGTAGAATTGACTTAGAAAAATTTCTGGTAGACTTGAAGGCTATGTGTCGAATTTTGTTCCACTGTATGGCTATGTGTCGATTTTCCCAGCCTTATATATCTATGAGTCGAATTTCTTGGCCTCTTGGAAAAATGACTTGGCTTCATCAGTAATTTGTTTAATAAATTTAAACTTTAAACTTTATTAAATTTATAAAATAAACTAAATAATATTTATAATATAAACAAATAAAATTTTATGAAATTAATTTTATAAAAATTTACAAAATAAATTTTATTCAAACTTTATAAAATAAACTGATTAAAATTTATAACACAAACTAATAAAAGTTTATAATATAAATTTTAATACAAGTTTATAAAATAAATTTGATATAAAATTTATAGAGTAAATTAATTAAAATTTATATAACATAAACTAATAAAAGTTTATAAAATAAATTTTATAGAGTTTATAAAATAAACTTATTAAAAGTTTAAAAATAAATTGTATTAAACAAAGACTTCTCATTTTAAATCCAGACAGCTTCTTCAGACAGTTTCTTCACCCTGAGCTTCACTGAGATACGGATCTTGATTTTTAACTTCAATCAGTCAGCTCTGATACCAATTGTTAGGTCCTGAAAGTATCGTAGAAGGGGGGGTTGAATACGATACTTACTAAATTAAAAAATTCTTTCGAATTTTTTGCAGATATATAATTTAGAGTTCGGTTAATGGTTCGAGTTCTTGAGTGTTTAGGAGGCTGACTTACTAATTTTCTGTGTTAGTGATTAAACAGTACAATTCTAGAAAATTAGCAAGTAATTAAAACGAGACAGGTTTCGGGGAATAGTATTTTCGTATTAATCCCTGAGGTTTTGCTACACCTAGTTAAATTAATAACTGGCTTCCAAAGAACACAAAGGTTCTTTGCTTCTACAAAGAGATAAAGACTGATTCCTATTACAAAGTATAGATCTGTGAATGAACAAATTAGAAATCAATCTAACAGAGAGTAGCTTTATAATAGCCCTATAGATTTACAACAAATGAACTGGCTAGTTTATAAAACTCCGGTGAAGAAGGTATGTGTATAGCTTTGTATCTCTTCTTCTCCGGCTTCTGTTTCTCTCTGTATCTCTTTGCTTCTATGTGTATATTTTCACACACACACATTCATGCAATAAATGAATTAGATTCATTTATTTATAGTGTAGACTTTTCAATAATTGAACTGCAGTTGTGAGTGTCGAATTATTTTCCCCATGTATGTTGACTGAGTTGACTTTGAGAATCCCTTGAATATCTAGGTGTCGATTTCTTACACCTTGAATTGCCTTGGTGTCGATTTCTTCACCTTGTTAAACTAGGTGTCGATTTCTTCACCTCATACAATGACTTAGAGAATAACCTTGCTTCCTTGGCTTCTGTCAATTCTTCTTGTACAATGAACATGTTAATCAAATTCTTTGTGCTGACACTTAGTGCACTGGTCTGGTTCACAAGTGACTAACACTGTATTGATCTCCATATTCTCAATTAAACCAATTGACATTTATTGTTGCAGTTCTTTATTGCTTCGAACATTGACTGTCAATAAAAACTGTAACTTCACTAGAATCTTTTCAGGTACTTGGACAACATCTTCATTACTACAATCTTGAATACTTCATTCTCTGTTCTTCACTGACATTTGAACATTTAAAATGAACTTCTTTCAGTGAGTATAACTTCAAGACTGCCGTTGTCTTCTTTAACCTTTGTCTTCACCTTTCTAGATTCCTTTGCTTCAAACACTGTCTATCTTCAATCAATGTTATTACACTGAAATCTTTTAGTGGCACATCTATACTGAATCTTCAACATATCTGAAACCCTGAAAGTCTTTAAACATTATACTTCACTGAGGCATGAACATATAAATGAACTTCTTTCAGTGACCTGTAGTAGACTTCAAAACTTTTTCTAATGTCTTGATTTACTGTATTTGCCTTGTCTTCATGTCTTGCTGATTTCTGTGTAAGCGTAGTATTATTTACTTGTCATGTTCTAGTGTTGAGTTATCACGATTACTATTCATACAGCTTCGTAATCTCCAACACTAGAGAATCTCGATTTTATCTAATTGGTTATTCAGATGCAGACTATGCAGGTTGCATAATTGACAGGAAAAGTACAACAGGCACCTGTCAATTTCTAGGAAACAAACTTGTGTCATGGTTTAGCAAAAAGCAACACTCAGTATCAACTTCAACTGCAGAAGCTGAGTACATTGCTGCTAGAAGTTGTTGTGCACAAATATTATGGATGAGGAATCAATTATTTGATTATGGGTTCAACATGAACAAGATTCCTATCTTCTGTGATAATACAAGTGCCATTGCCATAACAGAAAATCCAGTACAACATTCCAGAACCAAACACATTGACATAAGGTATCATTTCATTAGGGAACATGTAATGAATGGTATAGTTGAATTACATTTTGTCCCTAGTGAACAACAACTTGCAGACATTTTTTACCAAGCCATTGGATGAATCTACTTTTAATAGATTAGTTTGTGAGCTAGGTATACTTAATTTTGCTCAATCTTAAATGTATGCTAAGTTGTTATTTTTTTTTTGTAGCCATTGTTCACAATTATCTGTTGAAACAAAGTGATCAACTGATAACTGTGTTAATCATCAATGGATATTCTACAGCTATCGATAGATATATTTAATCAACTGATCAAATATATACCTATCGATGGATATTTATCTATCGATAGATAATTATCCTGATAATTATTTATCGATCGATAAATTAATAATTTTGAGTCAATGGATGTAATTACCCATCGATGGTAATAGAATTTCTATAGTTTCTTTTACATCCATCGATCAAATAATAGTCGTTGATTCTTTACTTTATTTGTCAACAGATACATATACTCAGTTATATATATCAATCGATTGCCATTTAAAGTAATTTATTTTAATTCTTTTTATCTTTTAACGGTTATATTCTCAATTAAACTGACTATTCAAGTCATTTTAATCTCAAAAATATAAATAGCAATTTCAATTCTCATTTCATTCTTACTTGCTATTTTATTTTATTCTCTAATCTTTGTATCTCTATTTCTCTCTTTCTCAAGAACCCTAAAGCAATTTCTCTAACTTTTCCTTAAGTTTGTCTTTCAATCTCTCTAAGAACAGCAATGACGTCTCAAAAGAAGATTACTTCCTCAACTGGTTTCATCTATGAGTAAAACAACTTCATAGCGTGTATGACTATGGAGGATGCCCCTCCAGATTTTCATCCATTGATGAAATTCCTGAATGAATGCAAGTTTTCAAAGGCTCTAAGTGAAGCACCTGCTATTGTGTGCGAACTTGCAGAAGAATTCTGGAAGTTTGCAGAGATATCCAAGAATTGGAAGGTAATCTCTTACACTTGTAGAGGTAAGACATATACTCTTACTAGCACTATTATTTCTGAATGCTTAGAAATTCTAAGTAACAATTGTGATGCCATGCCTAATGATGAGAAAATTAGGAATATGTTTGCTGCAGTTAATTATGCTGAATCAGAATACAGTCTAGGAGAGGTAGTTAGAAAGAATTTAAGAAAAGAATGTAGCTATTTCTTTGATGCTATTATTAAGGTATTTTCTAGAAAAATAAGTAATTTTGATGCTATTACTACAAGTATGCAACAAATTGCTTATAGTATCCTGTTTGATAAATATTTCGATCTTAGCACCTTGCTCCTAAATGAGTTAATTGCTAAATTAGGAAATAAAGCATCTAGAAAAGAGAATATTTACTTTGCTAGATTCATTATGCTATTTATTCAAAATGCAATTGGAGATTTTGAAGTGACAGATACCATGGAGACAATGGAGCCCTGGACACAGAACAAAAGGGTCTTCAAGGACTTGGTGAGAATCAACTTACACCCTAAGTTGTGCCTCATCTATCCTCCTTTGGTACAGGTATATCTCAAGAAACTTAATTTCTCTTTCACTTCCTCTAGTATCTCAACTTCTTTGCCTTCTGCAACAATGGAGGGAGTTGGAAATGCCTCAATCCCTCTTACCCAAGTTGCACAACCTTCTAAACCCAAGTCTAAACAAACAACCTCAATAGTTTCCTAAAAGACTACTGTTGTAAAACCCAAGAAAAAAAAACAACTGAGAGGAATGTGAAGGTGGTTGATAAGGGTGAGGGAACTGGTTAACATCAAGAAAGCCAGAAGAATAAGGAAGAAGAGATTGAGAGTGTCCAGCCAGCCACCAGCCCAATCTCTCAAAAGATTGATGTTGTGTTAAAGGATATTAGCACATCCCTAGTTGCACCTTCTCAACAAGGTGTAGCTATTGAAAAGAGGTCTCAACCAGGACCAATTGATGGGGGAAAGGGACATAAAATAGTTCAACCATACAAAAGGAGAAAGAAGGATAGTAGCAATGCACAGGGAACACACACACTTGCAAAGCCAAATGAAAATTTGGTGGAGCCTTCAGTTTCTTCTTTTGATGTGTCTCAAAACTATCCTGAGGCACAGCCCCATTCTCTATCTATTTCATCTCCCCAATCTCCTTGTAAATCTCTTTCTTCAGAAACCTGGATGATTGACAACATCATTGTTTCAAATTCACCTTCTTTACAACTCAGGGTGGAGCCAACACTCTCACCTGACTCACCACAAAAGGTTAACACCTGGGTTGAGCAGGATATTATTCATCAATCTTCTAAGTCGATGGATATTTCTACATCAATTGATAATATCCAACATCCATCGACTTCCACTCATCCATCGATGGATATCCTTACATCCATCGACGAGCTAATTTCGACAGATGTTCATCAATCGATGGATATTCTTTATCCATCGATCATCACTTTACATCCATCGATTGCTGCTTCAATTGATATTCCTTTGCTTGATTCTACAATTGAAGTTGCCCATACTCTATTAGGTTTGAGTGGAGTGGGTGAGGTGTGTAAGAGGCAAGGTTTGCATACCTTGGCAAAAGGAGAGAGTGTGAATGAGAGGCCCTCAATTTCTTCTGAGGTGGCAAAAGGAGAGGGTGTGAGCAAAGAGAGTTCCACCTTAGTAGGTGATGCAAAAGGAGAGCATAGTGAGGGAGAGGTGAGAATCCAGGATGAGATCCTAATGCAAAAACAGAGAGAAGAAAGTGAGAGAGAAAAGAATAGAGAGAAACCTTGTTCATCATCTCATGAAGCACCAACTTCTAAAACTGAGCAGATTACAGCTGAACTCACCCAGGAGTTGGGGTTGGAGTTAGGGGGAGCAGGAGGTGATGGAGACTTTGGAGTTCCTGCAGGAGTTGCAGATGCCCACAAGGAGGTGGATGAGGAAGTGTAATTCAATCTTGATGCTGACACATTTATACATGAGGATCCACACTGCCAAGGATTGGCAGCAGCCACAAATCAAGAAGCTGAGAAGATGCTGAGGTTGGTGCCAACAGAAGAGCACTTCAGGAGTGGCAATGAGCATTTGGCAAGCCAACCTGATGATGTGTCTCATATGAATCCTGAAGATTTTGAAGATGATTCTGATTCTGGTGATGAGTTGTTGGAGCCTGCAATGGCTAGTGATGCAACTAGTTTGGCTGATACTGAAAGAGCTATAGTTTTACACTACAGAAGGTCCATGGATGAAACAAATATATAGGATCCTGTACATAGAAGAATTCTCAACTTCTACAGAGATAACTTGAAAATTCAAAAGATGCATGTCACAGGTTCCACTATTGATTCAAGACTCAGTCTCACCATGATGACAAGAATCAAGTAAAGGCTTGACACTGAGTCCACAACCAAGGACAAAGTTGTGGCATTGGAGAAAAGAGTGACAGCTATGAAAGTTAACATGGAGCAAATCTTGAGGAATCAAGTAACTCAAATCAAACTCCTGAGCAAACTCTTGGAAACCCCTCTCATTTCTCAATCATTGGAGCAAGAGCCTGTTGCTGATAACAAAAAGGGGGAGAAGGATGAGGAGGAGTTAATGTTAGGTCCAAATGATTGTAGAAGGGGGGGTTGAATACAATCCTTAATAAATATTAAAATCTGTTTCAGATAATTTTTGTTTAAACAATTTAATTATTATCACGAAATAATAATCAAAGAAACGCAGTTCAAATAAAATACTTATATTAAACTTGAGGTGGGTTACAAGATTAAATTAGAAAATATTCACTAATTAGCCCTTAAAATTCTAGAGTAAATTTGACATGAAATGCTCTTGAATTTTTGTTTTTAGCCAAATAGAATGTGAATTGAATTGTCTTGAATACTACTGACTTAATCTGCTATTTATAGGCAAATTCAGGCTTGGGAGACTTCTTCTGCTCGGGGAGACTTTTTCTGGGCTGGAAGACTTTCTCTTCGGAGACTTTTCTGGCTCTGGGAGACATTTCTGGCCTTGGAAGACATTTAAATCAAAGGAAGATATTTAAATAAAATTCGGGGAGACTTTTTAATGCACAGGAGACTTTTGAAAAAAAGTCTTCCCGAGAGATTTTCTGGTCGACCTGCTTGAGATGTAATGTGTACATCTTCTGTCTTTTCTTTTTTTGATTTCTTTTTAATAAAACCTCGGGGAGACTTTTGAAATGTCTCCGGGAGACATTTCAAATGTCTTCCCGAGTAATGAATTTGGTCGACTTGATTGATATGTATATCTCATGACTTCTTCATTCTACTTCTTCCTTTTTCTTTTCTTTTCTCCTTTTTCTTTTTTTTTTTGTTTCCTTTTTAATTTAAATTCTATTACTTTTATTATATATCTTATTAATTAAATTAATTCCTTTTGAATTAATCTAAGTAATTAGGATACATAATAAATTATCTTTTTGATAATAGAATTAAATTAAAGTCTTCTTCATTCTAAAATAATTCTAAAATAATTAATTTATTAATCAATTTAAGGAATAAATTAATTCTGATTGAATTAATTTACCACTTAAATTAACTAAATAATTTAATCAATTAATAGAGAATTAAATTAAAGTCTTCTTCACAATTGTTGATGATATAAATTTAAATCTTCTGTCTTCACACCAATGTCTGTAGCTGACCATTTCTTCTGTAATAAAGAACATTCTCTGTATATTGCCAACACTTTGTGTACTGTCTGGTTCACGAGTGATTCACAACAAATAAAATTTTTCACTCGACTTTTATAATGGTTCACTTCTGCTCCTTCTGATTTGACTATTTCTGTTGTCACACAATCTTGAAATCTTCTGACACTGTAGCTTTTTCAAACTTAAATACTCCACTGAGGCATGATCAATTAATATTGAGCTTCTTTCAATGTAGTACTACTTCAAGTCTGTAGATTGACTTTGATCTTCTTTTTCTTGTCAAATAATACCTGCTGAAGATTCCTGTGACAGATAATATATTTACTTACAAATTATCTATGTTTGAGTTGAGTTGTCATCTCTGTAAACAAATAGGCTTCTAAACATATGCCTTTCAGTTAAGGATAAGTAGAAGGGAGATTGAAGCTGTGGTCAAGGACACAGATAATTTCATTTAAAAGAAAGATCCAAAGAAGGCATTGGCTCAACAGATTGTAAGGCAATTTGATTCAATTGCCAGCAAAAACAAGGAAATTGATGCACAAGAGCCAATTGCCTTATTGCCAGAAATTCTTGAGGCTGTGAAGAAAGGAGAAATAAGGATGGATGAAAGCAGTAGCACACAACCTGGTGATAGAAAAGGAAAGGGAAAGTTAATTGAAGATGGCAAGAAGAAAGAGAAATCTATCACAGGTGGAGGTGAGAAACTATTGAGCAAAGCAATAGTTGTTGGTGTGAAAGAAAGGGAGCAACGAGAAGAACTAGCTATTCAACTACAAAGGAAATTTGATGAGGAGGATAGGCTAATTAGAGAAGCCAGGAGAAAAAAAGGTGAAAGGAGGCCAAGAATGAAACAAAGAGCAAACAAGCCTACAGACAAACCTAAAACTTCTGGAGTAAAAAGGATACTTATTGTTGATGAGTAAATAGCCATGGAGGAGAAAACAAAGGAGTTGAAGCTTGAGAGTCAAGCATTTGGGAGTGGTCAACCGAAGGAGATAGAAGTGTTCAAATCCAAACCTGAGAATTTTGTGCCAATCAAAATTGAAGGAATGACTGCAGTAAAAGGTCAAAGGAAGAGGGATGTCGATCTACTTCACATTGATTATGAAGATGGATCATATTCAACTTTCACATTTAATCAAGTCATGGAACAAGGCTATGGCATCTTAAGGAAAATCTACACCATGCTCAACAAGAAGTATTTTCTAACTGAAGAGCTAGGTAGAGCCATCCTTGAGAAGATGAAGAAGATGAGGGAGGCACCTATTCAAGTAGAAAGGGATGACAGAATCAAGATTTGGAACCCTAAAGGAAGAAAGGTACTTCATGAACCATTCTACATGATGATCTACAAGGACATGGAAGGCAGGGAAAAATGCATTGATATTTGTCAAGAGATAGAAAAACTGCCCAATCTGGAACTGAATTATCTTGCAAGCCAACTAGACTACAGGGTTGAGGATGAGAAGATTCTGAAGGGATCCCTATACAGAAAGATGAAGGAAAATGATGATAAGATGAATGAGTCAAGAGGAAGAAGAAGAAGGTAGAAGATTCAGACTCAACATCAAAGTTATCAGAATTCATCTACTACTGGTATTTGATCACTCTGTCTTAGAATTACTTTTGTCAATATTGTAATTCCTGCCAGAATGAAAATGTTTAGAAGTTTTGTTATCATCAACAGAAAAATTTATGCATATTTCACATATTCATAAATAGGGGGAGATTGTTAGGAATTATGAGATTTGATGATAACAAATTACTTAGAATTACAATAGGGATTTAAATTTCATTGTAACTAGTCGATGGATATATGACTTATAAATATCCATTGACTAGGAAACCAGTTATCAGTTGAAGTTTGTTTATCAACTGATAAATTGGATTGTAACATTTGATTTATGTTTCATTATTAATTGATTGTATTGCCTCGATGGATGCTGTGAAGAAGTCGACTGATGTTTATTGACTTCAATTGATGGCTTCTCAACGGATGTGAAGAATGGCTGATCAATTGTAAATATTCTAAGTCAGAAATGTCACAAGTGAAGTGAACAACAGATATTGGAGTCAATGGATAAAGACACTGCTCGATGGATAAAAGCTATCAATGGATAAAGGCAATCAACGGATAAAAGACCATCAACGGATAAGGAATCGATGGATAACCCAATTATCCATCGATACATCAATTGATCAATGGATAACCTATCCATCGATGGATGAGCAAAGGAGAATTAATTGATAAGCTTAACATCAATTATCAGTTGATCAAGGTTTCCAAATTTAGTTAAAGACAAAAAGAATGGGAACTTTGCAGAAACTGAATCAATGGAAGACAGTCCTGTCAGGATTGTGAAGACTTTCAAGGCAACACAGTCTTCAAGGAATGCATCAAGACAAAGATACTTCCAGGACTAGACAAAGTCTAATGAAGACTGTGAAAGTAACTAATTTCTATTTTCATGTAAACATTGTAAAGTGTATTCTATAATGTTATCAGTCGATAGAAAATAGATGTAGACAAAAACTACTATATAGTGGTTAGTAGTCTATTGTAGCAAGTGTGTGAAAAAAATCAAGAACTCAAGAAAAGCACAATAGAAGGATAAACAATATTTATAGTGCTTTTCTTAGTTCAAAATCACATCTTTGTAAGCAGCTTGGTATCTTTACCAAGATTATTTGAAAGCAAAAAATACACTAGTGGAAAAACCAATCCATTAGTAATTTTAAAAGATTTGTTTTCAATTTTCGTTTATCTCTTCTAGTTTTCTCTTTTTAGTTAATCTGTCCAAACACTCAACCACACTTATTGAACAAACTTAAATCTGCAAGAATCTTAAATAATTCTTAAATTTGCATTCAACCCCCCCTTCTACAAACTTAGTGTACTTAAAGGGAATAACAGTAAATTTTATTAATGATTATATTTTCGCATCAGTACTATTTTATTATGACACCACTATCTTATCATATTGCCATTATGTTAGTACAAATTTTTGTATCAAAGACCTCTTTTATATATTGTTATATTAATTGATTTTATCATTTAGTTATAGTTTTATAGCACATATATTTGTCAATGGATTTGGTCAACAATACTGATATGTTATTGTTCATTGTTGTTTGTGTTGAATATGTGATTAATTTAGGATCTCTTCGTGAATAGCTTGATTGTTGATTGAGGTAAGTTTCTCTCCGGACTTTTAGTTAGTTTTCGAAATGTATATTTATATGTTTAAACTCTGAAAATTATTGTTTATGTGCCATATTTTATTTTATTAAAATATGGCCAAGTGGTATTATTTTATATTCGTTAACGTATAAAATGTAAGATTTTAGTACCCCAGTTTAGTCTTTGTATTGGACCCGTTAATACTTGCGTTATAGTTCCGGAACTAGCCTTCGATACCTTACTAGGGCACACCACTTTTGGGCCCTTCAGGGATGTGCACTTTTATCGATACCTTAGTAAGGGGTGCAGTGTTAGCAATTTTATGTTAAGGACCGTGTCACCGGGTAAGTGGCCTGAGGATTAAACTGTGGGGATAAAAGTATTTTCAGATTTTGTATCGAATATTGTTATCGTATTGCACATCGAAAATTATTTCAAATTGATATATTCAGCTTATTGTTTTTTTTACTATAATTACTTGACCAGACTAGTGGCGAGGTTAGTTACTTGCTGAGCTTTGTAGCTCACCCCTTTCTAATATTTCAGGTTAATTTGGAAATGAATAAAGACGCCTCAAGCATGCTATGAGACATTTTAATTTTATCTCTAAGTTTCAGTATTGTTTATTGTGAGAGCTGTGCCTCTTATTTGTGAACTTCAATTTGTGTTTGACCTTCAATTATACTTTGACTTGTCTTTTGCCATCAATAAATATGCATTGTTCCTTTTATTGGGTTTTCGATATAAGTTTAATATCATAAAAAAGTCAGGATGTTACATTTGGTATCAAAGCCATGCCCGGCCGGAAATGCTACAGCACTGCCCGGGTTCCGTAAGTTTGTCCATGGACTAGACGAGGACGTCGACCCAATAAGGTGGGTTGTTTGTAACATCCCACATTGAATAGTTAGAGTATGTTTCAGGCCTTTATAAGGACAAGTCAACAACTAATGTATACCAAAATTTGCTAGCTTTTATGGGCTGACTTGTGGTGGGTTGTTGGGACCGGTATGCATTTTGTTGTGGGCTTAGATTGTTACAGTTGGTATCAGAGCTGTTAGGTCCCGAAAGTATCGTAGAAGGGGGGTTGAATACGATACTCACTAAATTAAAAAATTCTTTCGAATCTTTTGCGGATATATAATTTAGAGCTCAGTTAGTGGTTCGAGTTCAGGAGTGTTTAGGAGACTGGCTTACTAATTTTCTGTATTAGTAATTAAACAGTACAGATCTAGAAAATTAGCAAGTAATTAAAATGAGACAGGTTTCGGGGAATAGTACTTTTGTATTAATCCCTGAGATTTTGCTACACCCAGTTAAATTAATAACTGGCTTCCAAAGAACACAACAGTTCTTTGCTTCTAAAAAGAGATAAAGACTGATTCCTATTATAAAGTATAGTTCTCTGTATGAACAAACTAAGAATCAATCTATCAGAGAGTGCTTTATAATAGTCCTATAGATTTACAACATAATGAACTGACTAGATTATAAAACTCCGGTGAAGAAGGTATGTGTACAGTTTTGTATCTCTTCTTCTCCGGCTTCTGTCTCTCTCTGTATCTCTTTGCTTCTGTGTGTATATTTTCACACACACACATATCCATAACAAATGAATTAGATTCATTTGTTTATATAGTGTAGACTTTTCAATAATGGAACTGCAGTTGTGAGTGTCGAATTCTTTTCCCCCTGTATGTTGACTTGAGTTGACTTTGAGAATCCCTTGGATATTTTCTAGGTGTCGAATTTTGATACCTTGTATTTTACCTTAGAAAAATATCCTGTGTGTCGAATTTTGCAGTCACATGTAATTGCCTTGTACATAAAAGGTGAGTGTCGAATTTCACTGCCATGTAAGCTAGGTGTCGATTTCTATGACCATGTATATGCCTTGAAACACTTCAACAGCTAGGTGTCGAATTCTTGTGCCTTGAATACCCTAGGTGTCGAATTTCCTTCTTTGCATGGCTAGGTGTCGAATTTCAAGTGCTTCATTTTTATGTGTCGATTTCTTGACACAGTGAAGTATTACTTTAATTCTTTTTGTCATTGCAAGGCTGGGTGTCGATTTTCTTCACCATAAATTGATTTGGTGTCGAATTTCTTCACTTGAATATCTAGGTGTCGATTTCTTACACCTTGAATATCTAGGTGTCGATTTCTTCACCTTGTTAAACTAGGTGTCGATTTCTTCACCTCATACAATGACTTAGAGAATAACCTTGCTTCCTTGGCTTTTGTCAATTCTTCTTGTACATGAACATGTTAATCAAATTCTTTGTGCTGACACTTAGTGCACTGGTCTGGTTCACAAGTGACTAACACTGTATTGATCTCCATGTTCTCAATTAAACCAATTGACATTTATTGTTGTAGTTCTTTATGGCTTCGAACATTGACTGTCAATAAAAACTGTAACTTCACTAGAATCTTTTCAGGTACTTGGACAATATCTTCATTACTACAATCTTTAATACTTCATTCTCTATTCTTCACTGACATTTGAACATTTAAAATGAACTTCTTTCAGTGAGTATAACTTCAAGACTACCGCTGTCTTCTTTAACCTTTGTCTTCACCTTTCTAGATTCCTATGCTTCAAACACTGTCTATCTTCAATCAATGCTATTACACTGAAATCTTTTAGTGGCACTGCTATACTGAATCTTCAACATATCTGAAACCCTGAAAGTCTTTAAACATTGTTCTTCACTGAGTCATGAACATATAAATGAACTTCTTTCAGTGACTTGTAGTAGACTTCAAAACTTCTTCTAATGTCTTGATTCACTGTATTTGCCTTGTCTTCATTTCTTGCTGATTTCTGTGTAAGCGTAGTATTATTTACTTGCCCTGTTCTAGTGTTGAGTTATCACGATTACTATTCATACAGCTTCGTAATTTCCAAGAATCTCCCCTATTTGATTGTTAAACTTAGCATTCAAATTACCTAGAGAGGATAACTCAACTAACAACTAGAAAAAGTAATTGTCCGAGACTTGTAAATAATGCTACTGGTTTTTCTGGATCAGATTCTGCATTTCCAGAATTCTTGTGTAACTTAAATGAAAGATGTTTTTTCCTATGACGATGAACTGATATTCAAGTTGTATCATCTTCATTTCTGTCTGTTTGAGCTCTCTCCGTTTCAAAATCCTTCATAGTTTGAACTTAAAGAACTTATCATGAACAGAGCTTCATAAGAATAAATATCCCTAGGTACGTCTTCAATAGAATATTGAACATAGTTCAAATAATGTTCTCCCCCTAAGAATGTGATTCTCCTTCTCCATTTAGAAAATCAATGGAAGTGTCAATTCTTCTCTGTTCTTCCCACTTGGATGATGAATCCTCTTCGGACAACTCCTTTCAAGTATAGGATACAGTTTCTTGATTCTCCCATATTTCAGTTGTTTCCCCTCAGGATCAGAAGATAAGATTTTCTTTTTCTTGTCTAAAATCTCCCCATAAGGATATTAATTTCTCCCCAGGATACGAACCCCCTTTTTCTAAGGATCTTCCCTTAAGGATCTAGGATACGAACCCCTTTAGGATATTAACTTTTCCCAAGGTTACGAAGATAAGACTTGATTAACTTCTCCTTTGTCTTACTATAACTTCTCCCCCTTAGTTGAGAAATCCTCCAATGGCCCACTTTTGAATGGTTTCTCTTCCAAAGAAGGTTCTCGTCTGTCGTTGATCGGGAAAAAAATATAGTAACTTTTCTTTCAGAAGTAGCTAGTAGCAAGGGTAAGTGTTTGGCTTATGGTTTCCTCACTTCTACTACGTTCTGTTGGTGTTTACACTTAAGTGTCGAGCACTTTTAAGTGTTTCACTCTTTCTCTCCCTATCTCTCACTCAAGTGTATCTCTCCCTCACTTTCACTTAAGTGTTTCTCTCTCTCACTTTCACTCTGCACTTCAAATATAACCTTCTGTACCTGCAAGTGAAGTCCGTCAATTCATTTTTATTCTCATCACCTGATTCATCAATATGAACTGAATCACTATCAAGTGGAGAATTGCCTCGTTGAGGTGTTCTTGATCTATCTTGCATAAGCACTGTCTCAGAACTAGACTCAATAGCGTTTGCTAAATCACTGTCTAGTAGAGCCTCACCTCTTTGAGATGGGTTATCCCAAGATTTTAAAATCTTTTTGAGAATCCTGCCTTGTTCTATCAAGGAGTTGCCTCACACCTTCTCCGTAAACGGGAGGTGGACATTCCTTTTCAGGATCTGGAAATGTTCCTTCAAGGAGGGGCGACGTAGTAGACAATGTAATGAATGGCAAATTAGAGTCTACGTTTCCCTCGTAACCCAATGACGGGAATTTTGTTTAAATGCCTTATACCTCTCACTGTGCACGTCTTGCAATGTGTTCCTAAAATTTATCTATTTAGGCTTACCATCAGCGTGAGTGCCGGTGGTGTGCTTGACTCATTACAAGATGCTCTGGCTGACGAGCGAATTTTAATGGACTCACCCTGTTGAGAGAATGATTCCAGAGACAGTTTTATTACCTTTTCAGCTCTGCATCTTTTTGAGAAGATACAGATGAGCTTACAGTTACCTCAGTTATATATTTCTTTACTTTGCTGGAGGTAGAGCTGTGGGTGCACTTCCGACTTCATCCTTATTTGCTGCATCAAGTGCAGTTTCTCCCTTATCAACCTCTAACAAACATGTATTCTTTATAACTCCAGGGGTTAATATATGGAAGTGGATGAATCAGTGTTTGGTATTAAGGCCTGGGTAAGAGATTGATGGGTTTTCAACCTCCTGGCCAGCTTCTGTAGTCACTGGGAGCTAAAAGGATAAAATCAATTAAATAAGATAAAAAGATAATCACTTTAACATTCCAAAACATATTTTTCATCTCAATGAGAAAGGAAAATATATGAAGGAATGGTAATGGATTGCATTAAAGCACTTTTAGTAAAAGAGTTTTGTCGGTTCTAAAGATTTATCATTTAAGAGCGAGAAACCAATAGAAATTTTCTTTAAGATACTTATCTCATAATAAAATGCGGGAATGTGTATCAGAGAAAAAAGTTTCTATCCCTTATGAATTTCTTATAAGGCAAACTTCCCATAATAAAATACGGGAATTTATACCAAAGAAGAAATTCAACTCTCTTACCAAATTTTATCTCAATAAAATGACTCTTTTCCATTAAACCTAAGCACTGTATGTTTTGAAAACAGTTTTGCAAAACATCCTTATCAGATAGAAGACAATGATTTTCTGACTCATAATGCAATTATGATTTACATCATTTTCGTCCACCTGATAGTATCCCCGACTTAAAATAAAAATATGACAATTGGGGTTGGATGAATGCTTAACAATACAGTATTAGGCCTTCAAAGCAACAATCACTATTTTGGTACTATGAATCAATGTGAAACATACATTGAAACAAGTATTTGAAAACAAATTATTTTACAAGTGATTGGTACCTCGAAGTTAAAACAAATTTTCAAAAGAGAGAAAAAGCTTTTAAAGATAAGACTTTTAAAACTAGCTTTTGGGAGAGGATAAAATGTTTCGAGATAAAAGAAAGATTTTCCTCTAGAAAAGTTTTTCAAAAGAGAAGTTTTGAAAAAGAATTCTGGAGTTTTCTTATCTAAAACTGATAGAAAAAATGAATGTATCTTTGAATAAAATAATTTGAAAAAGAAATAGACAAAAATTTCTTTTAAATACATTCAGGAATCAGTCAAGGAAAGAAAACTAAATATATTAATACTAACGGCTTTTTCAAAAACCAATTTTTACTTAGAATAAAAACTAAGCAAATCCATTAGTATCAATATATCACAATTATTTTGTAATAAAGTATTATTCAATTATCACGGAGTAATAAAAGATAATAATTATATTACAAATAATTACGCTTCTAATTTATTTTAATTTTCTTAAATCATGGAACAGATATATCACTGAATTGTTTTATATCATCACAATTTAAGTACATCAAAATAAATTAAATACTTATGTTATACTAAGCAATTGCCAATCACATGCATATATATCAACTAAACATGACAATCATTCAGTAGAACAATAAGCATTGCAATATATTTTTATTATTAGTGATTTCAAATAAACATAATGTTGTATTATCACTAATATTAAAAATATCACAGTTAATTGCACGGAAATATTAACAAAATATCATTTTGAGATATTTATCAATAATTTCAAAATGTAAGAAACTATACTTCTGATATTTTATCAAATCAAAATTATGAAACTAATAAACATTGAATTGCTTCAATCCATAATTTTAATAAGATAAAATAAACTCGCTAAATACTAAAATATTCATTAAATTGAATATTAGCATCTAACTTCCTACGCCATATCTAATAATTGTCATTGAAACACATTGTAAGCATACTCATAACAATTATTAATGATATACGTAAGCTCGAGAAAATAGTTGAAAGAAAATTCACAAGTCCTTTAAATAAGGAAAAAGTAATACATGTGATCCTAATTGCAACTCCTCGCATACAAATTCAATTTTAGAAATATTTTCTGAGTATATAAAACATTGAGAATTTTATACACATGAATTAGAAAATACTTCATCTTCCAATATTAGTGAGTTTTAAAATATGCATTGATTATTTAGAACAGAAATTCTAAATACTGTCACTAATATCAAAAGTATCATAATTATTTGTAATAAAATATTTGAGAATATCATAGCAATTAAGCAAGATATCATTGACTAATACTCATCAAATATTTAAAACATACAAATAATTATGCTTCTTACTTATGCTAAGTAATTTAACTACCACTTATGCATATAACAATGTAAGCATGATAATTAAACTAATAGCAAAAAGTATGAGGATCTGGATTTAAAATAAATTCACAAGTCCTTTACATAGGGAAAAAGTAATACTTGTGAACTCATTTGAGAATTCCTTGCAGATGAGATTTTCAACAAATATGCATATTAATAATATCTCAAGTTTGCTAACCAACGTAGATAAAATAAATTCATCAAGTTATTTAGTAAAAATCTGCAAGTTATTCGACTAAGGACAATCTCAAAAGAAATGATACCTGGTGTCCATGAGCTTGTTCCTTAAGTGGTGTGAAGAGTTCAACAGTGTTGCTGGAAATTGACAGCTTCTAGGAATGACTTCCCTGTCTTTCTTACAACCTGCATTATCTATATCTATATAGCCAATTAGGTTAAACCTAGTATCTTTAGGGTACCTGATTCTAAGAATTGGTGATCCCCTAAGATATCTAACAATTCATAACTTAGCTATAAGATAAGATTCTCTAATTTCCACTTGGAAACTTGCACATAGGCATATCGAGAATAAAATATATTGTCTTTATGCACTTGAATAAATAATGAGCTGATCATACCTCTATAGCTTGTCACTTCAGTTCATATACCTGATTTGCCCTGATCAAGCTTAGTGGTATGTTGAAAAGTAGTCTTGGCAGGTCTAGAATTTTCCAAATTGCGCATCTTCAAAAGATCCTTGACTTACTTCAATTGCCCTCATTCTTTCTAATTAATTATAACCCAGAAAGAATTGCAACTCTTCCAACATGCTCATTTTGTACCTACTCTGCATTTAACTTAGCAAAAATATGTCTTGCCAAATTTTCGTTAGTAGACCCACATATAATGTACTCAAGGTATACTAGCACATATATATGACATTGTGTGTGCCTTGCATTCTAGAGAGATATATGTATAACATCTCTAATTTAAAATCATTTTTAAGTAATTAACAGTTAGAGTGTCATACCATGTCCTTGACGTTTTGATTGAATCCCTATCTCCGTCATAGAAAAGCTTGGGAAGAGAATGATATACAAATTCTAATGGATCTGCAACTTCAAAGTCCAGGAAATGTTGTACATCAACTTCAACTTCTTACTCACCAATCAGGAGTGCACTTGTTCACATTCATCTGATAGATCTTCATGCTTGAATGCTCCACATGTGCTATGGATGTCCTATTATTAGGTCCTCATCTTGTTTGGTCCTAATTGTTGGCTCCCAAAGGATCAAGTCACGTCACTGGTGCTTACTGCTTGATCTTGAAAGTCCCGAAGATAATGTTTCCATCATCGTCGATACCTTCTACTTTAAAGTAACCTGTAGCAACCAGTTTGGCTTTGTCCCTCATAACAATGCTAATAGTCATCCAGTTTCTTTGAACCCTTACTGTACCAATTTCAGCTTCGACTTTAGTGGTCTGGGTTCCAGCTTCAGTTGTTTCTGCCTTCGAACTGATTAAGATCACCTTGCATTACAATCACCCAATCTGGATCAATCAGTGCATCTTCAGTATTCTTTGGGATTCCAGATGTTGGGTCCCAAAAAATATATGTACATCTTAATTAGCACTTCTAGCCTTTACACAAGAGTCCGGATCACTAAGAACTGGACTTCAGGATTGAATTTGACTTCAAACCTTTTGTCTTGGCAGAAATGTTCTTAATGAAATCCGTTGATCTTCATTGTTGAGTATGACTAGTAGATCTTTCTTCTATTTGCTCCCCCTGAGTTGCTGTTAGGATGTGTTGAAGATCCTTCACCTTATACAGTGGAATTCCACTAATAGGATCTGAATCATCATTATTGTCATTGTTTCCTTCTGCAACCTCAGCTTCAATATTCGTATCTAAATTTGACTCTGACGGGATGTCAAACTTCAAAGTTTCAGAATAGTCATTCAATTGAATGCTTGGGAGCTTGGTGTAGTTGGTCGTCACATTCAGACTTTTAATCACTTATGAGTAGCCGAGGAGAATTATTCCATGAGCCTTAACTTTTGATCAAGATACTAAAAAAAAATCTTCATTAAAAATCAATTCCCTCCAAACACACGAAAGAGCTTCAGTGTTTGCTTCTGGTTGGCCATTAACTCAAATGATGTCTTTTCACGATCTTGTTGATTAAAGTAGCATGCTGTATTAATTGCTTCATCTTCAAAGTACCTTTTTCAGTGCAGACTTCATTTAGAACTTCATTCGCGAAATTCAGTTCCACTATCTGACTTCAAAGTTCTCACAGCTTACTTTGCTTCTAACTTGATCTTCCTTATTGATCAATCACCATTTGTGACATTTTGTCTGTTGAATGCACGAACATCACCAACTTGTAATTAGGGTTGTCAACATCAATCACCACTAAGGATATTTCTTTCATGACAATTTTCTTCAGTGTGATGTTTTCTTTGACTTCCCTATGTGACATACTTCAAAATGTCTTTCTTGATAGAATTCCATATGAAGCAGTCCTCTCACCAATTTCATCTTTATCAGAGAATCCATTGTCTTGATCAACAAGTGTGAGAGCTTCTTTTGCCATAGCTAACTCTTTACTGATGAAGCTTTACTGAAAAGTTCACTTCACCTTTGCATCCTAATTCCATTTTAGCTACGAACAAACTTCCTCACTCTCAGTTGAGTGAGCTTCCAACCTTCTTATTTGAGATCAAACACTTTTCCAGAAAACCCTTGACAAAGAATTCCCTAGTGCCCTTAAAATAGTGTTTAAGTCCTTCAACAAGAAAGATGCTTCCACTGATGACAATTCCAAAATCATTATAGCCAAATCCCTTGTGCATCCTTTGCTATCATCTCCAAAGGTTACCGTTGGGTAGGCTTTCTCAACCAACTGTGATAGTAGAGCTTTAATCTTGATCATGTGCCTCGAACAATAAATGTCACGAAGTCACATAACTTTTGCCTTTCATAACATACTCTACAATCACAAATGTTCAAGCTTCTTGGTACTCAACTTTAATTGAGTCCAGATGGGTTAGAGATATTATCAAAGGTAACAACAGCTTCAATATGCATATTAGAAAATTCAGTACTTAATCTTCTAAAAGCACATGGATAGAAGAACTAATAAATTAATTACTAATTCTTTCTAATCTATTATGTCGTTGTCTAACATATTTAACTATCTCTAATTACCTAAGTCAGTTTTAGATTAAGCTTCGAATCTACATGACTCACTGACTATTTAGATAATTCTACCATCTTTTAACCATTTAACCCTAACAAGCAATACATGATCTAATATAGCATTTAAGTGCAACTATGTGAGTGCGAGCAAATCATATGAAAATAAGCACATAAACAATTTAAGAATATGCAGAATATTTGAATAAGACATTATGAGCAATATCAAATTCTACATACACTTATCAAGTCATTAAAAGAAACAAATATTAAATATCTGATCTATGACCTGTTTGTCTATTAGCAATTTTCACAACATTAGCAGAGGTATTAAATCACATAAGATTTAAATCAAGTTCAAGCAAATGTTTAGGGATACACCTAACCGTCTAGAACACCCTATCTAATTCTAGATATTCATTTTACTGCATATAAAATCAAGTATGAAATGTACTAATTAAACTCATGAATCCTAGCATGCAATCTTATTCTTAGCAATCAATTAAGCATTTAGGTCCTAAGATGCTAACATGCTGTCATGAATATAATACATTTCAAAACTTAATAAACATACAGTTCTGAATTAGATAAACGTATACTAATTAGAATGTGAACCTGTGAAGTGCTTCAACTTCATCAACAAGTGCTTTCCCTTGCTGCATCCTCACTAATGCTTAAGATTCCTGCTTCAACCCAAAATATAGTCTGTCATCATTTGCTTGTACATGCTTCTTCATTTTGTGTAGCAAACCCAAAACTTGTCTTTCCATTTAAACCATCCCTGTCTTGCAACCACCTCTTGAACTGATCTTGAAAATCTCCTTAATGGAATCTATAGGTAAGGACCTTAGATTTAGAATTGGGATTCCATCTGAATCTGATCTCATTGAACTTTCAGTTTTCCTGCAGGCTTGACTGGTTGTCTAGTTCTCAGGTTATTCCAAAGTGTCAAATTTACATATAACACCTTGACCACTGCCTTGAGCTTCAACATCTTCAATTCAGCTTCTAGGATCAATTCATTTCTGTTCAGAGGTTCTCAACCTTGACTTCAATCAAAATTGGTTCATGGGTCACAAATACAGTGGATATGCTAACAACCTGCTTTACCAAATATTATCTTCTTCAGCTCTTGTTCTAGTTAATAGGCCTTCAGCACACAAATAGTTCATCTAAAGATAATATGGTTGTATCCTTAGATTCCCTATGGCTGTAAGCCTGTGTTCCAGATGATCTGCAGTGTTAGCACGAACTTCTTGTAATCTCCCTGTGGAATAATCTTTAAGGCTTGAACTGAGATTCCAGGTAATCCAGTCTATTCTCCTTCACTACTTTTAACCTCCAAGATTTTTCATTCAAAAACCATCAACTCAAATTAACCAAAACTGTACCGAGATTAATCTCTTCTTTTGCAGCTTCCAAAATATCAGTGGGATCCTTTGGAGTAAACCTCCGAGGAAATTAGAACCACTATTTCTTCAGTCTGTTCCAGAAGTAACTTCATTGGATAACCTTCAGTCAATCTCTGTTGTCTTCAATGCCCTGAAAAATCTTCATCTTCTTCTAGAGAACCCTAAAATTAATATTTAAGAAAAATTTAAATTTACAGAACTTTTAATATTCTTAGAAAATAAATTAAACAAAAATAAAAATTTACAAACAAATTAATTCTCAAGAATTCCGAATTTTCTTAAAAATTAAAATATTATAAATTAATACTTAAGAAAAATTTAATTTTCAAGAAATTTAAATTTTCTGCAAAAATAAATAAATCTATCATAAAAATTAAAGAGTACAACACTTGGGGTACCAAACTGTCATTTTGATACTGGGTGTCGAATTTGTGTCTAGCTGACTTAGAAAAATTCAACATCAACATGGGTGTCAATTTTTCTGCCCTGTATAGCCATGTGTCGACTTTTGTTCCCTGTAGAATGCCTTAGAAAATTTTCTATCACTTAAGCACCCTATGTGTCGAATTCTACTCCCTTGTATGGGTAGGTGTCGAATTTTCTTACCTGTAGAATTGACTTGGAAAATTCACAGAACCTAGGTGTCAAATTCTACTCCCTTGTATGGGTATGTGTCGAATTTTCATCACTGTAGAATTGACTTAGAATATTTTCTATCATCCTTGAAGGCTATGTGTCGAATTTGTTGCCCTGTAGAACCCTGTGTCGAATTTCTTCACCTAGTATATGCTAAGTGTCGAATTTTTTGGCCTCTAACAAATGACTTGGCTTCATCAGGAATTTGTTTAATAAATTTAAACTTTAAACTTTATTAAATTTATAAAATAAATTAAATAACATTTATAATATAAACAAATAAAAGTTTATGAAATTAATTTTATAGAAATTTAAAAAATAAATTTTATTCAAACTTTATAAAATAAACTGATTAAAATTTTTAACATAAACTAATAAAAATTTATAAGATAAATTTTAATACAAGTTTATAAAATAAATTTGATATAAAATTTATAGAGTAAATTAATTAAAATTTATAACATAAACTAATAAAAGTTTATAAAATAAATTTTACAGAGTTTATAGAATAAACTTATTAAAAGTTTAAAAATAAATTGTATTAAACAAAGACTTCTCATTTTGAATCCAGACAGCTTCTTCAGACAGCTTCTTCACCCTGAGCTTCACTGAGTTACGGATCTTGATTTGTATATCAATCAGTCTGCTCTGATACCAATTGTTAAGTCCCGAAAGTATCGTAGAAGGGGGGTTGAATACGATACTCACTAAATTAAAAAATTCTTTCGAATCTTTTGCGGATATATAATTTAGAGTTCGGTTAGTGGTTCGAGTTCAGGAGTGTTTAGGAGACTGGCTTTCTAATTTTCTGTATTAGTGATTAAACAGTAAAAATCTAGAAAATTAGCAAGTAATTAAAACGAGACAGGTTTCGGGGAATAGTCTTTCGTATTAATCCCTGAGGTTTTGCTACACCCAATTAAATTAATAACTGGCATCCAAAGAACACAACAGTTCTTTGCTTCTACAAAGAGATACAGACTGATTCCTATTACAAAGTATAGATCTGTGTATGAACAAACTAAGAATCAATCTAACAGAGAGTGCTTTATAATAGCCCTATAGATTTACAACATAATGAACTGGCTAGATTATAAAACTCTGGTGAAGAAGGTATGTGTACAGCTTTGTATCTCTTCTTCTCCGGCTTCTGTCTCTATCTGTATCTCTTTGCTTCTGTGTGAATATTTTCACACACACAGATATCCATAACAAATGAATTAGATTCATTTGTTTATATAGTGTAGACTTTTCAATAATTGAACTGCAGTTGTGAGTGTCGAATTCTTTTCCCCCTGTATGTTGACTTGAGTTGACTTTGAGAATCCCTTGGATATTTTCTAGGTGTCAAATTTTGATACCTTGTATTTTACCTTAGAAAAATATCCTGTGTGTCGAATTCTGCAGTCACATGTAATTGCCTTGTACATAAAAGGTGAGTGTCGAATTTCACTCCCATCTAAGCTAGGTGTCGATTTCCATGACCATGTATATGCCTTAAAACACTTCAACAGCTAGGTGTCGAATTCTTGTGCCTTGAATACCCTAGGTGTTGAATTTCCTTCTTTGCATGTCTAGGTGTCGAATTTCAAGTGCTTCGTTTCTATGTGTCGATTTCTTGACACAGTGAAGTATTACTTTAATTCTTTTTGTCATTGCAAGGCTGGGTGTCGATTTTCTTCACCATGAATTGACTTGGTGTCGAATTTCTTCACTTGAATATCTAGGTGTCGATTTCTTACACCTTGAATATCTAGGTGTCGATTTCTTACACCTTGATTTGCCTTGGTGTCGATTTCTTCACCTTGTTAAACTAGGTGTCGATTTCTTCACCTCATACAATGACTTAGAGAATAACCTTGCTTCCTTGGCTTTTGTCAATTCTTCTTGTACATGAACATGTTAATCAAATTCTTTGTGCTGACACTTAGTGCACTGGTCTGGTTCACAAGTGACTAACACTGTATTGATCTCCATGTTCTCAATTAAACCAATTGACATTTATTGTTGCAGTTCTTTATTGCTTCGAACATTAACTGTCAATAAACACTGTAACTTCACTAGAATCTTTTCAGGTACTTGGCTAAAAAATGAGACTGACTATCCTAACAGGTATACACCTGCTCCAATGACTGAACCTATCCGAGATTTTGTTTCTCTTCTTAGATAGGTTAATGAAGAAGAAGAAGTAGAAGAAGAAGCAGCAATCTCTGACAAAGACAGTGAAGCTGAAACTTCAAGTGACTCTGGAAGCACAGCAGCAACTGAAGAAGAAGAAGAACCAGACACTGATAAAGAAAATAAAACTATAGATGAAGTTGCATCTGAACATGAGCAAGACCAAATTCCTGAAGAGGAACAAAGGAAAAGCCCTGAAAATCCAACACAGGAGATAGCTGTTGAGCCAGAAGTGGAAGAGCCTCAGTCTACAGAGGTGTACATCCCAAGCATGTCAGATGATCATATGGATGAAGGTTCACTTCTTTACTTTGATCTTTCTGCTTTTCTTACAGATGAAACTGACACAATATCTCCTACTGTGCCTCAAACGACAATGCACACACAAGAGCCCTCAGTGGCCATCGAAGCTGGCAATGAACTTGGCGACCACCAGTTCTAACCACTGCCAGAGAACAAAAACACTACCTTCATCTCCCAAAACCAGAAAAAGAGCTATTGATTTAAATGATAGGAGTGAATCTCTACTGAATCAGGAAATTTTTGAAATATCCCCTACAGCTCTGCCTTCTCAAAAACGTCGTAAAATGAATTTTAAACCTAAGGCAACTGTGAGCCAGGAACCTGATTCTCCAATCTCTGAAACCTTTCTTTTTCTTCGTGATCTTAATTCTGAAATTGATAAAATCCTGAAAGGTACGGGAATAGAAACAGAGGTTGTAACAATATCCGCTACTTCAGTAGCTAGTACTGTTTTGGTTGATCCAATTTAAAACCTGTCTTCACAGACAGTTGGGGGCATCACTGACTCTCACGAGCCATTCATTACATTGTCAAATGTGGTGACCCCCCTGGACTTAACATCTCCGGATCCTATTAAGGATGTTTTCCCTCCCCAATTGGGTGAAGTGGAAAGGCAACTCTCCTATAGAAGGGAAGAGGTCTCCATTCAAGGAGTAGCTGCGTCAGCAGCATCACCACTTCAAGTGGAAATGCCTTTACAAGCTTCGTGGGGCACCACAGGCTCTCATTTGTCAATCACTACATTGCCTGAGGTGGTGACCCCCCTGGAAATTCCAAGTCCGGCTCCTACAACGGAGGTCCTCCCCACCTTTACAGGTCAGGTGAAGGGAAAACACACCCATAGAAGGGATGTGGACTCTATTAATAGAGTATCTGCTGCTTCGGTAGTAGAACATGTTCAGGGTGTCTCTGAGCAGGTAATGCCTTCAATGGCTTCAGCTGGCATCACGGATTCTACAACTTTGCCAATCATTACAAAATCCATAGTGGTGGCCACACTGGGTCTCAACCCCCCAGTTCCTGAAAAAGGAGTTCTCCCCAACCCAAGTGGTACGGTGGAGAGGCAACCTACCCATAGAAGGGATAGGGATTTTATTGCAGGTACTGAAGATCAAGATGCTATAATGGAAATGAGTGAAACACTTAACCTTAGTGATCTTCAATTCCCTGACACCGAACAGCCGAGTGTGAGTGTTGAGGGACAAAAACAAACAGTAACAGTGAGCGGTGAGACACCCACTGACCAAACAAACACCCCACACACTGTACACACAGCACACATCCAAAGGATTTTAAATCTGGAGGCCCAAGTCACTGAAATTCATTACTCATTACGAAAGATCTTGGAGGTGCAAGAGCAGCAGCGAGCTGAAATGAAAGAAATCAAAGATTTAGTCCAACAGCTGCTGGCTCAAAAAGTTCTTATTTCTACTCAATCAACTTCAACAGCTCAGATTACTCCGGTCAGAAGGGAGGATAACCCAACTGAGGGGGAGAGGAGAGAACAAGAAAAAGTTGGAGCTGAAATGATAATGGAGTATAGAGCTCAGGGGGAGACAGATTTCTTTTACAGGCCTGGAGCAAGGCAACTTGAAGAAGGAGAAATCTTTGAACCCTATGTGTCAATGGATATTCTAACATAGATTGAAATAGAGGGAACAACAAAGGCTGCGGGAATAGATGTCAAAGAGGAGTTTGCAGAAGAACATGCTTTTGATAATGACTGTCTTCTAGTTGGTGTAGATGAAGTTATTACTCAAGGCATAGTTCAGGCTCAAGATTTAATGAAAAGAAAATGGAAGAGAGTTCAACACGCAATAGAAAGGAGGAATAGAATGAAGGACATAGAGGCAAAAGTTGGTCCTGATTGGGATGAAGCAAGGAATCTGCTCAAGAAAAAAGAGTTATCTCTAACTCAGAAGAAAGACAGAGAAGTCCTTGATCTCTTCAGAACCATGAGGGAAAAATTCGAAGATGTTCATGAATTCTATGCCATGCTATCAGAAGAAATAACAAGCGTGTCAGTCAGTGCATTCAAAAGCGGTTGGAAAATGTATATCAATTCAACATCACTGGGATCAAGAATTGTGTCGACAAAGAGTTTTGAAAAGATGAACATTGTGGAGTTGTATGTGCTGAAGAGGAAAGTCATCTTTGGAGGACATAAAACAAATCAGATACTGAGAGATCTAATAGAGAAGAAATTAATAGAAATCGGTGTCGAAGCATTTGAAAAGCCTCCGGTGGTCAAGTACTACAAAGCAACAACTCTTCACAACTTAACTTTGTCAGATGAATGTCTGGATTCAAGCCAAGAAATGTTCATGCGGTATGTAGAAGGGAGACTCAGAAGCAAGAAGAACATAACTCAAGAAGATTTAAATGCCGCTAAGTTGATCTATGAATTCAGGCTGAACAGAGCAATAAATACGTTAGGAAGATATCTATTGGAGACATCCAGATATTATCAAGAACCAGTGTATGTGAGAAAAGAGAATGGCATAGAAGAACTCGAAACCATAAAAGATTCTAAACCTTGCATTCAGACGGAAGCAAATGGAACAAAATACTTCCTTTTCAAGAAGAATGGAGTGGACAAGAAGAAGGAGCTGTCAAAACTAAGGAGAAATAATTCTGAGATTATCCGAAAAGTCCTTTCAAGGGTGAAGAGATCCACTTTCAAACCAGACAAAAAGGCCTTGAGGATGATTCAAGATATTCTGAGGGAGAAACTGGCAGAAGAGTCGATGCATGACACTGAAAGAGTAAAAGGCTTTCCAAAAAGAATAACAGTGTTCGTGTTTTCAAAGAGACAATCTCTGGCCTTCGAGTCAATCTCCAAGACAAATTCAACGACGTTTCTCACTGAGATTTTGAACAAATTAGAAGATCCTCCTCCTGTCAACACTCTTGAAGTGGAAGCTAGAGACATAGTGAAAACAAGGTTGGAGCAGAAGGAAGAAGAGCTAAGGAAGCACTACTCCGAGACAATATCTAAGCTCAGACAAGACACAGTACAAAGAAGCAGAAGATCTTAGAATTATTTGTTTAGGCTAGAGGAACAAACTTCTTTTGTACTCAAAGATATCTGGAAATGAAAAATCTAATCCAGAATGTAATTAATATTATTTACTGTCTTTATGCACTTTACTTTTTCTTGTAAGTATCAGTTGAGTTATCCTCTCACGGGATTTGCTTGTCGAACTCTAACAAACAAATAGGGGGAGATTATAAAGCATAATGTAACGTAGTATGTAATAGTGATAACGATAACTCAACTAAGAAACAAAGACAGATAAATAATACTAATATGCAGCACAGGAATCCAGAAGGACATGTAATCAGAAAGCATACTTAGATCATTGCAGAGCACTCAAGATGAAAGGCTTACTGAACGTCAGCGAGAGAAGTTCATTAATATGTTCATGCCTCAGCGACAAATAAGAGTTCAGAAGATTTCACACTTAAACAGTATAATGATTTATGTATAATTGTCAAAGGGTTTCAATGATCAGAAGCAATGCAACAGTCCAAAGTTAATCAGCTGAAACAGAACAGAAGTCAAGGGAATTCAATTCAGTGTTAGTCATTTGTGAACCAGACCAGTGCACTAAGCGTCAGCACAACAAGAAAAGAATTGCCTTGGTTAATCAGAAGAAAATCAGTTGATCAAGCCAGAAGAGTGAAATCAAAGTAGTAATTACTTCAAGAATTCAAGAAATATCTTAAGGCAAGTAATATTACATTTGATGGTTCCTACACAGGTGGAACAATGTGTGAAGCGCAACAAATTACACTTGGGCGCAACAAAACAAGTTTGAAGCTAAGGGAAAACCAAGTAAATGTTTGTGGCGCCTACACACTGCAAATGGTGTGCAGGCGCAACAACTCTCATGAGGCGCAACACAAGTTTAAGTGGATATTTGTGGCGCCTACACACTGTAAATGGTGTGCAGGCGCAACAAAAGTTATCAGGCGCAACATAAATTGTTTCTAAGGCATTAGTGGCGCCTGTACAGGGAAACCACTGTACAGGCGCAACTAACCTTGAAGAAGAGGCGCAACAAACATTCAAGGGGCAACAAATCATGTTAGTGGCGCCTACACACCACTCACCCTCTTCAAGGCGCAACAAAGGACTTATACATTTTTGGAAATCATTTTCCAAAAAGCCTACAATTATATATGGGTTTAATTCAAAAGTATTCATTGGTTATCATCTTCAGCATTCAACACAAACAGACGGGAAGCTCCATTAAAGCCTTACATTTATTATACCCAACTGTATATGTGTTGTAATATTGTTTTGAACCCATTGCAGCTAATCTACTGATTAGAATTGTAGCACCTCAGGGATTTAATAATATATTGTTATTTCCCCGAACTGTTGTGTTTCATTTACTGCCAAATATATATCTCAAGAACACAAACACTTAATCCGCAATTAAACGAAAAAATCTACCATATCATATTCAACCCCCCCTTCTATGATGATTTTGGACCTAACAATACGAGTAATAATATTTACAGAGTTTGCAAACAACTCTTAAAGATGCTCTAAGATTGATGTTTGTCTTGTTGAAATGCGTGTGAAATTGGCGTATAGTGATATGCGTGATATAGCCGTCAGGGTTACACATCTGGATTCTGGTCCCGTTATGACTATTATAAAAAATCATAGTATAAAAATAAATTCGTTGACTATTTTATTTTCGATGTGCATGAAAGAGTAAAGTGCATTTTGTGTAGTTGCATTTTATGTGTCAGATTATTTGGGATATTATAGTTCGTTCTAAAACTATAAAACTAGCACTTGCTATATTGACATTCTAAATTTTTTACGAGTTGTGTATTTTCGTTAATTTTCTCAAACTCCATTAAAATTTTAAAAGATAATTTAGTCTTTTATTTAATAAAAAGACTAAGTTAGGGTTTGATCAGAACACAAAGAGGCACTAGAGAGAGTGGATGAGATGTTTGTTTAGAAAGGCAGTTGCCCCTTGTCTATTCACAGACCGTGATTTCCATTACCAATTCAACAGCCTTTACACTCTTCATAGAATATAGATCAAATGGAGATAAATATACATACATACATATATACATATACACATATATACATATACACATATATACACATACGTACATACATACATACATACATATATTCTTTGTAATTGGATCAACCGTATCCGGATCTGTCGGTAACATCTGCGAATTGTTATTACTAGCGTTTTGCCCGTACTTTGCATCCGGCTCATAAAATGTTCAAAATCAAAAAATGTATATAAATAAGTTATTATCATTTTATCAATATTTTTTAATTTATTCAGCCATTTTAATAAAATATATCTTTATTATATTTTATGAAAAATAAGTATCTAATTTTCAATGTTAATAATTATTAGACTTATTTATAAATCACAATTTCAAATATTCTGAAATATGTATTATATATATATATATATTATTAATCAAGATTTATGCCCATACTTTGTACAGGATTTAAAAATTTTAAATTGTATATATGTATTCTATTATATTTGAATATTTAATATTATTAATATAATATATAAGATAAATTATATATATTCATACGTGTTATTGTATTCAATTTATATTAGATATAAAAATTATGTAATACAAAAATAATGATTAAATTAATATTATTTAATCATTAAATAAACAAAAAAATTTAAAAATAATTACTTCATAAATTAATAATCTTTTTAAAATAATATTTTTTTCTAAACTTTTAAAAATAATAGTTATGTATAACTTTTTTACAACATCTAAACTTTTATATATATAATTATAAAATAAAAAAACGTTTAGTATATTAAAACCAAATTTGAAAGAGTAAAATGAATTTGACCGACCCATGATAGAATATTATAAGGTATAATAATGAACTTGAAAAAAATATAAAATACTATAAATTAAAAGGGTTTCAATTTTTTTAAATAAACTATTTGAAGACTTATTATTTATAACAATTGATTGTAGAGTTGATCATTAGGCCTATTTAATAATTTTTTTCAAATAAACAATTTCATATATATTTCTAATTTTTACAATATAATTGATTTTTTTAAATAAAACCTTAGTAATTATAGTAAAAAATAGTAAATAATTAAATATAAGTTAATAAGTTAAATTTAGAATTGAATAAATGATTGAATATAAGTTTAAATTATGAATAAAATTAAATTAAAAAATAAATTTTAGTCATCTATAATGATTTGGAAGAAAAAACAATATTTATAATTAAAAGCTATAATGAGCAATAAAGATTATTGGTAAAATAGTATAAGTCTATAAAAATAAAATTTTGTCTAATTAAATAAATTTTTGAAAAAAGAATAAAATAATAATTAAATAAATAGACTTGAAAAATATAATTTAGATAAATATTATTCTAATATTATAATTATGAAATAAATTAAAAAATATATATGAAGATATTTGGTTATAATTCATTTTTGGTTATAATTTATTTATGGTAGAATTTGTAAATGATGAAATGAAATAATAATGAAATGGGTCATGGATAAAATGAATAAGGAAACTAATATTATAAATTTGAATAATAAATGAAAACAAACATTTCTAAATTTGAAAGAGAAAAGGCCCTCAATGTCACAATTTGGGGAGAAAATGCCCTAAATATCACGATCCGTAACAATGACCCTAAATGTCACTTCAAAACGCTACATAGTGTGGCGTGCTATAAAATGGGTGAAAACGCTATTTCGTGTAGCGTTTTGCACTTTATTTATTTATTTTTTATTTTTTTTCAGGAAAAAACGCTACTTTATCTTGGGTTCTAGGCTAAAAACGCAACTTAAAGTAGCGTTTTGGAGAGATTTTTTTTTTTTCAAAACGCTGCACGATGTAGCGTTTTGGAGTGATATTTAGGGCCATTTTTCTGGGGTGTGCCATTTAGGGCATTTTCTCCTCAAATAGTGACATATAGAGCCAACACCCAATTTGAAATGGGTTATGGGTAAAATAAATAAATTTGAAATAATTGAACCTATGTAACATTAATGAAAATACTTAAAAATAAAAATATTCATAAATATTTATAGGCTTGGAGTTGGGTATGTGTAGGTTTGGAGTTAGGAAACTATTATTCAACTAGTATTATATATATATAAATTACTATTAACAGAGAAAGGCTATGATGATTATATAATTTTACTCTAGTCGGACCAGATCCAAATGCAACCCGTATCTTGGTTGAACAATGCCCGAAATATACGATTATATGTACATATATGTATATATGTATATAGGCGCAAACAACTGAGATGGTTGCAGCCCTGGCATAATCATATCCATGTTATTTTCACCCTCTTCACAGATCTGAGTCCCCCTTGTTTATTTTTCATTTTTAATAATTTTCCTTTGATTTTTGTTGTTTTTTCAAATTGTCTCATGGTCAAAAAGCTTTTTTAATATAAAAAGACTGAATTATCCTTCAAAAAATTAAATTAGAGGGAATACACAATTTGTAAAAATAATAAAGTGCGAGTATAGCAAGTGATAATTTTAGAACTAGTCTCAAGTAGTGTGACACACGAAATGCAAGTACACAAAGTGCACTTTACTCTGCATAAAATGTCTGTTACCTGGCAAAGATAAAGACAATGGCACCAGAAAATCAAGTTATATAAATCGAAGATTCTCCGTCTCCACCCACAACCACAGCCTCTAGTACTACTACTATTAGTTTGACAGAATACCTGAAGAATGTTATTCAACAGTGCTTAGTCTCCCCTCCAGTTCTGCTACTATTCTTTATAGTAACCCATGTAGTAATCCATGTCAAATTATTTCCCTACTTTCTGCTGCTCTTCTTTAGTTCTTTCTTTTTGTTTCGTGCTTATCGAACCGGACATGAATAATCTTAGTATTCATTTTATTATCGGTGCACTTTCTACTTTTATAGTTTACACTTTGATATCAATGTTAAGGATTGTGATATTGAAGAGATTGAATTGTTACTTCAATAAAAAGGATTTCTTCCTAAACATTTAAGATCAGAAATCTAACGTGTACTTTCTTCGGAAATTGGGGGGATTTTCAAGAGAATCTAATGATTCGAACCATGCCAAAATAAAAGTTCGGCTGAAACAGATGAAAAGAGCATTTACCAACAAGTCATGTACCATTTGTGATGAAGTTGAAAGAAGTAATTTCTCCGGTCATGAGCATGAAGTTGAACATAGTAATTATTTGGTTTTCAAGAATTTAACGAACAACGAGCCCATGTATCTTTTGTTAGAAATTGGAAAGTTCGAGACCTATTTTCATTAGGCTCTTGATGTAATTTCCGAAATCTAATGATTGGAGGTTGTTTGTTGGACCAAATCAAGCCAACCACTATTGTATTTATTTGTCTTATTGTAACATTCAAATACTTCATATATTAAATAGTGACTTGGTTATGTTAATTATGTATTTGCAGTTAGAAGCTTGTTTCTAATGCATTTCCAATTATAAATAAGTAATATAAAAAATAATTGTTCTGGTAGAAGATTCTGTGAATCATGCATCAGGAAAATAAAGTATTACATCAAATAAGGATTTGTAGAAGAAGATTGTTTCCAAGGCATTTTACTGATAGAGAAGTCACATTTGATAGATAAGTCATGAATACAAGCTGGTCGAGAAGTCATGAACATATTGTTCATTCGAGAAGTACAGCTAAACAAATTGAGAAGTTAGCTGAGTAACCCGGTCGAGAAGTCTGTGAAATAAGTCAGTCAAAAAGTGTGAAATCGAGCTTGATCGAGAAGTCTAGTCCAATCGAGAAGTCTAGCCCAATCGAGAAGTTTAGTCCAATCGAGAAGTCTAGTCCAATCGAGAAGTCTAGCCTGATCGAGTAATCATCAACAGATATATTCAATCGAGAAGTCTCACAAGTACTCGGATGATTAGCTCACAGCCTGACTTCTCGAAGCACATAGAAGCTGAGTATTCGATTGATTCAAACAGCTATCTTCAAGGAAATTTGCAGAAGCATGAGACAAATAATCTGAAGCAATTGTCATAATCAGGACAATCAATCCTGTGAAGATAATGACAAGTCTACAATGAAGCTTGAAAGGAAGAGAAGACAAAGAAAGAAGACAAAAAATAAAATGAAAGGACTGTCATAGATTTATGTTAGCTAGAAATAGATGGTAATCAAATGTAAAGCATCTTTTGTCTGTTTCTAGTTTTAACATGTCTGTCCAGTGAGAGCATGTGCAAACAAGACTTATGTCTATATAGTTAGAAGAAAGCCTCACTAGATAGTGTGAAGAAAAATTATATTTTTCCTTGTCTTTCTTTCAAGAACAAGAAGCTGAGAATTACAAACACATTCTCAGATTATAGCAGATCATTCTAATAAAACCATTAGATTGATACTTATATGTAGTGTGTTTCACTAAACTTCTATACATCATTCAAACACTGCTAAGGATAAACAAAGCTGCAATACTTGATCAATTATCTAATTAAAGGCAATTCGAAAAATAGATTACAACTATACACTCACCCCCCCTCTGCATAGTTTTTAACAAACTCATTCCTAACATTGTTCCTTATTATGAGGACTTAAACTTTCATGTATGGTTCTAAGATAATTTCTTAGTGGAATCCATAGAGAAATAATGAAAAAGAGGCATTCTTGTATATTGAATATGACTAGTCAAATGTTCACAAAATCAAGTGGGAAATTTCTGGCAGTTCAGGACCCTGAGATGACCTTCAGGGCCCTGAGCAGGGTCCTGAACAAGTGGTTGATTTTTTTTACTTGAGGAAGTGATATTTTGGTGGTTCAGGGTCTTGAGTCTTATGTTCAGGCCCTTGAGCTGGAGCCTTGTTAAATGACTAGTGTAATACATAATATATATGTATTTATATATTATATATATGAGTAAAGATTATTATTTTATTATAATAATTAAGGCTCATATATAGAAATATATAATGTAATATATATATATATATTGGTATTTTATATTTAATATATATATATACTTTATATATATGTGAATATACAAGATTGGATAGAAAAAGACAAGGGATATACATACGTTACTTTGGAGAAAAATAAGTAACAAGAAAAAACCCCAGTGCCTCTCTTCTCCTCTTGATTTTATCTCTCACTCCCTCACATATACATACATACAAGAGATATATAGATTTTGGGCGAACTGAGGTGTGATCGCCGTTACACTCTCCTGGTCTATGCCGAAATTGAGACCTATCCAAACATATCCGAATGTAGAGTCCTCTTCCAAGAAGGTTACACTTGCCTTTGCCGTATTTGATTTGAAGAAGGAAACTCCTTTTCTTATTGGGCATCTACTTTGCTAAGAACTACGTGGACTTGATCCTCTATTTTGCCTATAAATAGAGGTACGTAGGTCCATTGTTGGGGGTCGGAATTTTTTGCAGACTATGGTTTGCAACGTTCAACTCTTACATAGTACTAGCCAAGACATAGAGCGGTCCATATATGTGCGGATGACCCAATTATACTTAATAGCGCTACTTTGGTGTCATTGGATGAGGATTGTGACAACAATATCTTCTATGCATTTATCTCCTGTTCTATTCATATGTAGCAAATTTCTTTTAGATGGAGTTCTGCTTGCTAGAGTGATGCACTCGTTTGACATAGGAGATCATTGTATCATTGAAAATGAGCAGGTGATACAATGTTTCTACAATTTTAATATTTTTTATAGTCTGTACTAATATATATCATAATCGGTCTGTAGTTCGTTGTCACAGCCATAGGATTTAACAGTACAGTTTTCAGGAAGGACAACAATGAAACTGTTACTTTTACGAATCTTTCATTATACAAGAAATCTATCAGCAATTTAAACCGAAGCTCTAAACTCACTGAAACTTTCGAGATACTTGTCAGTCGCACAACTTCCTCCAATAACAATGCAGCTCTAAAGCTTGAGATAGACAAGTATGTTAATTCAACTCTATATTTATGTCATAAAGTTTACATGTTGTGAGTACTTGTAGCACTTTCATTTAATTGGTTCCTTATATCACCACTAATGTAAGTGTAAATTTATGGAATTTAAGCCTCTCTCAGCTCTCTACATATATGTAATACAATGATCTTTGATACTTGAAGGTTTATTTTATAACAAGCCTGAAAATTGGCATGCAGATGATCACTGCTTCATTTCTAAAGGTTTAGATGATGGGAAGGATATGTATAATCTCGAGATCACGAATGTCAGAAAGTTTCAGAACTTTAAGGTGAAGAAACAACAAAGATCTGAGTTTATTATTCAGCTGAAAGTGCTCATGGAAGATCTTGGGATCGTAAATTTTACCATTAAATAAACAAAAAATCAGGGTGCAGAGGATTTACAATTTGTTGCAACGTAATGTACTAAAATTACTTTGTTCTTGTGTTTTACTCCTTAATCTATATCTATATCTATATATTATAGATATATTATAAATTGCTGGATAACTCTAGGTTTGGTATTCATATTTAGGCTTGAATGAAATTTATAATTTAGTTTGATCGACAAGATCCATATTATTAATTAACCCATTTTAATAATTATGTGATATATAATATTTATGGTTATCTTAATTTATCCAAATTTTAGATATTATGTTAAGCTTATTAATGTAAATTATATCATATAATACATATAAATTTAATATCCATATATATGTTTGAATTCATAATCTTAATTTGATATCCGATGCCCATATCAAATATTGATATAACATAATACATTTATTCAAAAAAAACATAATACATGTTTTTATGTAAAAATTGATATACACATAATTAAATAATAAATTTTAAATATAATTGATATTTGAACGTAAAGTAATACTATAATATGAGTAAATTATTAAAAAAAAGATATATACAATATTATAAGTAGTTTAAAAAAGTAATTTTGAATAAAATTTAAGATATACAGAATTTAAAATAAAAATTATTTAAGAATTACTATACATAAAATATTATTCTAAAAGTAAATCCTAAATAAAAATTAACACATATAAATATTATAAATAATAATAAAAAAGAAATTAAAATAAATAAAAAAATTTAAACTTATTACATTAAAATTTTAAATTTAAAATAATTAAAACTAATTATTTATGTATAATTATTATATTATATTATTATAATAATATTTATTAATATATAAATTATAAATTATCCATCTACGTAGCAGGGACAAATAATCTAGTTCAATGAAAAAGATGAATCGAGCCTCACAAGGTTTACCCAATTTATGATCGTATCAATTTTATTTCATATCCCATCCGTTTTAGTAATATGTTCAGAATTTGTATATATTTATATATATTAAATAAAAAAATTAAAATAATTTAACTAAAAATTATATTAAATTATTGTAATATGTATATTTTTTTTAAATACACACACATTATATATATATATATATATATATATATATAAATTTAAACAAAACTCTATAAAAACTTGACTTATCTATATTATTATAAACAAAAGAAGAGACCTTTTATTGATTTGATTGCTTAAACAAGATAATTATAAGGGTTTAAGGATCCTAAAATTACCTTTACATAACTATCTAAAGTTAACATATATTATAATATAATATCAAGGTTATTTTTGAAAATATAAGGGGACACACTTTTTATAGTCAAAATACTAGTAACTTTAGGTAAGTTATCTAAAATTAACTTTAGATACATTTTTTCCTAATTATAATGGCTGTTAATTAAATTGTTTAAAATAAATAAATATGAATTATTAAGAGTTTTTTCTTAGAGTAATGTTAGGGGTATAAAATAATATACAAAAATATTTCCCAAATGCCACGTGACATCGTAATTCTATTAAATGTAATGGACCCAATATATTCAAACAAATCTCATCAATTAAAAATTTCTAAATTGACATGTCAACCATGTCACAACCAATTTTTTGTACCCAATTTTATACTCTAACATTACTCTTTTTCTTAACTTGATTAGTTAGTTATGTAAGTTAACAATAATCGTCAAATTGCTTAAAATAAATATATGAGATTCAATAAATTATTATTAAATTATATTTTATATCTTATGTTATTGAAAATATTATAAAGATATAAGGTTCAAATTATATTAATAACATATAATATTAAATATTTATATTATTAATTTTTTAAAATATATAAAATATTATTATAATTTATAATAAATAGTAATTAAAATATGTTTATGTGTTAGTTATTGGAAAAATAAAAAGTAAGTATATAAAAAGTTATTAAAGTATAAATAAAAATATTAAAATATGAAGAAAACATGAAAAAACTAAATTCATATTCACTTCTACTCATACTCGGATTGCAAATCTGTGAGTCCTAGGGTTTCACAATTCACCAATTCTACTTTATATTGGTTTTGCACACAATCTTTACACACACTACATATGCTTTTGCTTTCTCATACTCATTCACCACCCTTTTATTGTCTTTATATTTATATTGTCTTATATGTATGTGTATGTATTTTCAGGTAGTTCTTGATAATTGATATATATATCTCTTTTTTGTGTGGGACTGTTGGCGAAATAATTTAGCTTTGGTGGATTAGAGGTTTCGTAGAGGCGGGTACGTAATTATTTTATAGAAATTCGGGGGCATTATAATAAAGGTATGATTTTTATTGTTTTGTATGTGTTGTGAGTTGAGTTTGAATAAGATGGATGAGTAATGTGGTTTTGTTGTTGTATTGAAGGTAGGGTCATGCCTCGTAAAGTGAGATTTGGAGTTAATTATGATGATGACGATGAGTATGGTATGTATGGTGATGATGATTATGATTATGGTGATGAAGATTATGAGGATGATGCTGCTGGCGTAGAAGTGAAGGGTTAGTTTTTTTTTTGTTTGTTTGCGGTTCGAGCCTTGGGATAATCGTTGTTAAGAGTTTGGGCATTATTTTATATCGTAAAATTTTAATTTTTTACCAATTTGGGAATCTTGGAGTTAATCAAGGCGCTATAATTTATATATGGAATACGAAGTATTTTTTATTTTTGTAAATCATTGTAGTAAATTTAAATTATTCGAAGTCCATTGGCATGCATTTAGCAGTTGGTGTTTTTTTTTTGCGACAGGAGTAGAATCTAGAAAACAGCATGTCAGTACTAATTCAGCAGTATGGCGTTGCCCCATATGTACATATGATAACAAGGATGATATGCCTTGTTGTGATATATGTGGAGTATTCTGTAATCCTCTGGTGAAAAGTGGTAGCAATAGCAATGTGACTGCAGGTATGTGTTTGCTACTTCACGTATGCGTGTTTTGAACAGATATCTATACATTTCTTACCCTTTATTAGCTTGATTTATAGGGATTAATTGCTCAGATTATTGTCATATCTTATGTTTCATTGCTTTTTGCAAGCTTTCCATAGCTCAAGTACTTTCATGAAATAATTGGTGAAAGTAGTGTTGTGTAAGAACCATTTAGTACCCTCTGTTTCTGCTTTTATCTCACCCTACATCCCTGTTTCCTTTCTTTACAAGCTCGAAATTACCTATCAGTTCTACACATGTCCTTGTTTCATAGGGCCAATCTCCTTTTCTAGGACTTTCATAGATCAGATCTTTTTCATGCAGTTGGTGGCATATGCAAAGATTCCGGAGTATCCAAAATGGCCAAATCTATATTTGCATCGTTGCCGCACACAAAAAGGGGTGCAACAATTCAACCAGAGAAAGTTGATATTGTGGCAAAAGAGGACAATAACTTGCACAAGACTGGAAACACCAAAGGAAAATTTCATGATATCAATAAGGCTTTTAGCTCTCAAAACTTTTACAAGTATAAAATAGGTCTGCATTTTGTGGAAAAGAGGACCCCATTTATAGATAAATCACCTATACTGCAGAGTACTTAGTGTTCAATCTAGTCCTTAAAATGCAATCAATTATTAAAATCTACACATTCTTTTCAGTCCCTTTCAAGTTTGATGTTCCATCTCCGGACGACTTAGTATCCAGAGGGATACGTTCTTCAAGATTAGGTTCTAAAGGTATTCTTATGTCAAATTTAGATTTCTATGACGAACTTTTAACACCACTGTTTTTTTTTAATTCTTTTTGATGCTCATCTATACAAAGAATGCCTAGTAATGTGCTTGAGGTGGAAGAGTATCAATTGTCAATGCCTAGTACAGTGCTTGTGGTCGAAGGCTGTCAATTTAATTTTGAGCCTACTTCATGTCAAAGTGTTTCTGTACTCAGTTCTCCTCCCCCCCTCGTAAATATTAGTCATTCAGGTGTTTTATCTATAAGAATTGATGTTTGTTCTCCATGGAACAAGAATTATAGTCAAGGGTGCTGTCACAAAGCAACTAAATTGTCAGTATATCATAGCCTTTATAGCCAACTTCCAGTATTTCCCATATATATATATAGCTGTCGGCAAAAGATCATAGTATCCTGCAGTATAATTTATTCCATTTCAAGCACTTGAATGGTGTAATTGTATGTCATAAGTGCAGATATGTATTTTTTTTTTGGGGGGGGGGGTTTGTTATATTTTATTTCCGAAGAACAGGTATTTATTTATTAAAAAAGGTTCCAAGATAGGTACTGTTTTTGAGATATAAGCACTTATTTTTAAGATTAGTCAAAACAAACAGGAGCATGATTGTTCAAATATTTAATTATAACTATTATTACAACATACAACGGTAGATTATATAATATACATTTATCCACACATAATACTCTGTTCTCCACTACAAATTACATATTATATAATATAGGTTATATACGGCTATTATGAGATGAAAGAGGAAAGACAATATGAAGTAAAGAATATATAGAATAAAGAACAATAGAGAGAGGAAGAAGAAAACAAGAAACAGAAGAACTGAAGAAGAAACATTAAACAAGATTATAAGAACAATTGATGAAGGGAAAGCTGTTTTCGCATTCGGTCAAAGAGTCATTGGTAAGTTACAAACTGAACTAGGGCTTAGTTTAACAACTCTGGAATCAGTACTCAAGTGCGCCGGCTCAGACCACATTTGTCAGAGTAAAACAGAACAGAAAGGGGGTAACAGATTGCGGTGGAGAACATGGAGACCAGGGCAGCATGTAACTTGCCTTTTTCCTAGTGCTACGATGTCATGTTGTCTTGGTGGTGATGTCATGGCGATGCCATGATCAAGAGTTATTTAGGAAAGAAATATTTTGGGGTAGTTTAAATTAAGCAAAAGAAATAGATAGCAAAAGAGGAAATCATTATTCATTACAACACAAAGGAAGAACATAAAGAGTTTTAAGCAGTTGAAAATTGTAGAAACAAGTGTAAGCATCTCTAATGCTTAAACATCGATAATTCCCCATATTTTAGGATTATCAGCTTATAACGTTGGCCAATATTTTCTTCTAAAATTTTTGGGACTTGTTAATGCCAGTCGGAACAAAAGTTGAGAGTTTGATCTGTTAATGGTAAGGAATGAGAATAAAAATAAAAAGGGTCTTTTATTTTTATTAGTAATATAGGTTTATTATTTATATTAGAGAAATTAGTGCTTTATTACTTGTATGTTTTATATGTGAGTTTAGAAGTATTAAGTATGTAGCTTATATATGATAAGCCCTAGTGTTTATGGGTTTTAGTCCATTAGTTTATTTTATTAGACATTCTATTGTCTATATATAATGATGTGATCGCCATATATCAAATTAGACTTGATTAATAGAATAATATTGAATTATTGAATTGAGTCTCTTTCTTGGGTTTCGATCCCTAGTTTTTATCCCTTCTGCAGTTGGGAAACTCTTGGGGTATTGGGGTACTGTATTTTCTGCGATTATTCCACCTAATTTTATCTTGTGTTTTTAAGCTCATAAATCCTTGTTTCTACAAGCTGTCCTGCATCAGTTAAACTGGAGGATACAGCTTGATGAGTGTTATATTATCTGGACTCACTAGGCAAAGCTATAGGAGAATATAAAGAAATCATTTGAGGGACTGCAGCCTTATTAGGTCAATTATTATATTGAAGAGGTAGTGATAACCTCAAAATATACATTCCCCTGTCTGTTCAAACAGTTTTTTTTTCTTTTTTTGGTGGAAACGTGAAGTAGTACAAGGAGAGGCAAGTATGCAACACATCAGTAACATTTCCATTCCAACTTTTCTCTTTGAAATTATTCCGACTCTCTCATCACCGCATGTAAAACAAATAATTTGAAAGAAATGATAGCCCTATAGATAAAGTGATAAACTGGACTAAGGGCTGCTAGAAAGTTCTGGACAGAATCCCAAGCTTCTGCTGCATATTGTGTGTCTTGCTTTGCAGCTTTGGTAATTAATAATAGAGAGATATAGGATTTGAGACGGGGATTCAGTAAGAACTTGCAAACCATGACACTTTTTGGACCCCAGATCTAAGCTCCGTTATGGTCCATATGAAATATGAAGTTTCTTTAAATTATGATTATGCTTATCTCTCCTGTTTCCTGTATTTAAATTATGCGTATGAAAATTTCCTGTTTGCGGATATTCTTATCATCAGCATTTTTCTTACATTTTTATATGCTTTTAAACTGTTTATATTTCAATGGTATTGAACAATCATTATCCTTATTTTCCATAAAACATGCAGTCCCTGATAGCAAGTTATCAACTTTGCATCTTCCTTCAAGCACTAGGGAAAACAGAAACAGTAGTTGTGCCCCATCGTTAACTAGACGTTCTGATGCCCCATCAACTGTTTCGAAAAATAATAGTGAGAGAGAGGAAACCGACATTCTTACTTCGATAGATGGAAGTGAGAAACAAAGTCTTTCCGATAACCTGAACCATATATCTTTGAATGTAAAATCTGAAAACTCAAAGGATGTAAATGGTGAAAGGGTTACATCACAGTCTCTGTATAAACCTGAGAAATGGATGCTGCCTGATCAGTCAGAGGATAGCCAAAGTCAACTTAATCTGGCTATTGTAAGTCTACCTTCTCTTTTAATTTCTCATGAGTTGCATTATTGGCTTTTCTTTACTTAGGCGAACTGTCAAGGTTATCTATTACGAATCTGTTCAGGTTGGCCATGTTGATTCCGGAAAGTCAACGCTCTCAGGAAGGTTACTACATCTTTTAGGTCGAATATCCCAAAAGCAAATGCACAAATACGAAAAGGATGCAAAAAATCAAGTAAGTTTTGGATTATGCTAATTTATGAATGTTTTAAATAAATTAAGTCATTGTTTTCTGATTCTGTAGTTATCAATTTGTGTATCATCAGGGAAAGGGGTCATTTGCTTATGCTTGGGCACTGGATGAGAGCACTGAAGAGCGTGAAAGGGGAATAACTATGACAGTGGCTGTTGCCTATTTTGATACAAAAAAATATCATGTTGTTCTGCTCGACTCTCCAGGACATAAAGATTCCATTCCTAATATGATATCTGGAGCAACACAAGCAGATGCCGCAGTTCTTGTAATAGATGCTTCACCAGGTTCCTTTGAAGTAGGAATTGACATTACCGGAGGACAAACACGAGAGCATGCACAACTTATTAGAAGTTTTGGTGTTGATCAAGTGATAGTTGCAATTAATAAGATGGATGGTGTGGAATACTCTAAGGACCGTTTTAATATGATTAAACAGCAACTTGGAACAGTTCTCCGTGTTTGTGGTTTCAAGGACTCTTCCCTATCTTGGATTCCAATAAGTGCAATAGAAAACCAGAATTTAGTTGCATCAGCTTCTGATGTATGCTTGTCATCCTGGTTAGTCTTCTGGTGTTTTCTGTTTGATTCTTTACTCGGTTCTTTTCAAGTTCCATTACCTTAGATGAGATATTAAATACAAGAAGTTGTCCATGTCCAAAGTTTGTAAAATCAAGATTTAGGGTTGGTTAATGTTTTCCTATATTTGGTGCTTATACTTAGTGAAGCTGTCCTAACCTTATTAAATGTCAACCAATGAACCTATTATACGCCTAAGGATTGCTATTGGAAGTGGAACAACTTAATGTGTTTGGACCCTTTAGAAATTTCTCCATTGTGGATCATCCTTAATTTGACTGCCTTTCGAAGGGGTAATGACAAGCATTTCCAGTAAATGACATAAATGTTGCTTCAAACCTTCACATGACTTCTTCAAGTTGAAATTGATAGACTCATGTCCCTACTGTTTCTCGTCTCATTTCCTCCATTAACTCCTACTCTCTGATATTGTACCCGTACTGTTGCACAGACAGAGATGAGTACGGGTATGGGATTCGAGTTAAAAATTATCTACAAGGGCTCATGACTTCTTTTTATAGATCAAGGTTCATAGATGATTTGTTTGGATGTTATCCTTTTAATATCATGTTATGAATTGGACATTATATTCAACACCATGCTCGTGTGTTTTTTAGGGAGGAAAGCAAGCGGAAGTAAAAGAAGTGGAATGGAATAAATTTTACTTGCTCCCGAGTTCAAATAATATAGAGTAGGACTACATACATTAACTTGCACCCGAGTTGCAAGGAAATCAATTAATCAAGTGTCTAGTAACAATTTTATCCTTATTATTCCCAAGTGATCGCATAAATAGTAAGTTTATGTTTTTTGACTTCTACAACTTCCTTTACACCCCCCTTTTGGAATGTAAATTACGGGATGAGGGCAACTAGAATTTGGTTCCCTCTTACCTCACTCTCCTAACTCAAAAACTCTGGAGCTCAAATTGGAGTTCTAGTTATGTAATATTAATTCTTCTTCATCTGCTTTTCTTCTAATATATAACTCGGGAGCAGGGTGTAAGTATACATGTTTTATTGGTAGAAGAAACCATTTTTGAACAATTGCAATGGAATAGGAATATATAAAATTTTGCTTATGTTGAGCTTGTATGCAGAGTCCCCACTTGTGCCAAATATCTAATCCATATCAAAGAATCCTTATTTTGTTTTAGATCATCAATTTGATGGTGCCTACTGGCTGCTTTCGCTTGGGATTTGCGGGGTTTTCCTCTGGGTGTATGGGGCGCTGTTATTTTTGTGGAAATACTGAGCTTAGGTGCTGGAATCTTGCAATCTCCACTGGTTAGACTGATTTTTATTGGCACAAGCTTATCTCTGGCAACTGTTAATGTAGCAAAATTCGGCATCTCACCAGTCTTTTAAATCTCTTAGTATATGCTTCTTGGCCAGTTTAAAACTACACCTATGGTGCAAGCGAGTTTTTCGGATTATAAGATTTATACAATACCAAGGAGGCAGTGGTGCTAGATGTTTCTGATGATGTTTGAACTCTCCATTCATAGCTTGAGCTTGTCACCATTTTGTAATGAAAGTTTAATCACCTTGATCATTCCCGGGATTCATAATTCATTGTCACAAATGACCTAATCATTGTCTCAAAAATTGCCCTTAAAAGTCTAGCTATTGAAGAGATACCTTTTACTTTCTAAGAACTATTAAAAATCCCATTTGTTGAAATGTTGCTTGCATTGTATTGCCATTTGTTCTATTTTTGTGTCCTCTTAAGAGCAACTGACTGATATGATTTCAAGTCATTATGTTAGATCTTGAAAAAAAACAAATCAATAAACTTATAGGCCGAAAAATATTGTAAGGTTGTGGTGGAGATTCTACGTGATTTCCAACACACAAGAAAAAGAAGAAATATTGGTGTTGCCTGTTAGATATAAAGCAAGCTTCTGCCAGCTTTTATAGCTGTGAACAATGGCCAAAATATTCAGTGTCATTGTGTCACTGAATAAATATATTCGAAGAGCTGGCAACATGATTATTTCTTTTTGTGCAAGTGGAAGCAGTTTGTCATATCCTTCTAGTTTTCTTCTATTTTAACATCCTCATTTTTTCCTCAACCAGTCACTATTTCTGCTTGACCTTTTCTTGCTTTTCAAATATATAGCTCATTGTTAAATAGAAGTATTGCCCGAAAGCCAGTGGAGTAAAGGTTTATTAATTAGCATTACCTCACTAATGGATAAACTTGCTTTATAGTTCTACATCTTATGATGTTTGTCTTGTTACATTTCAGGTATAATGGACCTTGTCTGTTGGATACAATTAATTCTATTCAACCTCCTACTAGAAATTATTCGAAGCCTCTCCGGATGCCCATATGCGATTTTATAAAGTCACAATCACAGGGACAGGTGTCTGCATGTGGGAAATTAGAGGCTGGAGCTCTTCGAAGTGGAACAAAAGTATGTACTACTGGCTTGTGTTGAATAAAGTAATCTATGATAATTAATATTTTACAATTGTTGAGTTAGAAAACAAGTGTAAGGGGAAAATTTTGGTCATCATTCTTTAGTTCTGTATATGCTTTGCCAGTAAATATAATTGTCAATTTATTAAGCATGCTTCTATTTTCTTCAAAGGAATTGTGCACTTAATTGATGTATTAGCAACGTGCAAATTTACAATCTTGTTTTGGCCATTTAATGAAGCATTGAACCCCATCCAAGGAAATTTTCATTAATGTTTGGATAATAAGAGGTTAGACGTCAATTATGTATGTGAATTTATTGCTAGAGCGGTTCCAATATTTAGATCGGAGGTGCTCCAGATTTACTAGTATGTACGTATATAAGAAGCTTACCTGATATATCTTACTGTACTTGTGTACTCTATACGACAACATAGCAACGTTGAATGCAGGCAGACTATTTCATGTGAAAACTTTATTGACTTAAATTACAGTAATATACCACAGGCTGCACATGTATTCATGCACACGCGTGCGGGCACGGCACACGTGCCCGCGCGCGTGTGCATGCATGCATCTCTGGAAGTCAAAATAGTGTTGCTCCAATTATTACAGTATTGCACTGCATATCATAATATATCATAGAGCCGGCAGAAGAAGTAATCACTCTAGTATTTAGCAAGTATCTTCCTTTTTGTTAATGTAGTTTTTCAGTGTCTTGCACACTTACATAAATACGTACCTTTGGTGATTATTGTATCAATTAACTTCTGAATTCGTTCTTACTTTAAGTTATGAATCTGCTTGTGCATTTGTTTGTGTTATTGCTGTTCTCAGCCTCTTATTGTTGCAGTCTTTAAAAACAAATCATATTTGTGTTTCCAACATTATACCTAAGGCAATTATTTTAGTTATTTAGATCCAGTTATCTTCCAGTAGATTAAAAAAGCAGGTGTCTGTTGGTGATTTTTCTCAATTCTTATCCTCCCCCTCCCTATCTTATCTCTTTCACACTCCCACACACTGTCTGGTTTCCAGAAGAGGCAGGCAATATCAGAGTTATTCACTTGAACTAAATAGGTAAGGGTTTACATTATAAGTATAGTACAAGGATGAGAACAGAAAGTCACCTGAATATGTGATCTCATTTTACATTATACTGCAACGGAGAATTATTGTAGCATCACCTTCATATTTATATCTAGACCTGGGTTATGTTGAGTCATTTTACCCCATAAGAACAAGACAACAATTAATACCACAGACGAGTAACTTTTTGCCACTTCCCATGTTTGTTAGGTTCCCTATGGAAAGGCTATCCTATAATATGTTATTGCAAGGTTATTTTGTCAAGAAATGCTGATTGCTATCTATCATCATCATTATCAATTTTTTTTTGCTGGTTTGGCAAATGAGTTGTACTAATTATTTAATATGCATGTTGGTGTAGGTCTTGCTCATGCCATCAGGAGAAATAGGGATTGTTCGTTCCTTGGAACGTGACTCCCAGGCTTGTGTTGTTGCAAGGGCGGGAGATAATGTAGCTGTAAGTCTGCAAGCCATTGAGGGGAGTCGGGTCAAGGCTGGAGATGTGTTATGTCACCCCGATTTTCCTGTATCAGTTGCGAACCATTTGGAGCTGAAGGTTCTTATGTTGGATGTCACAACCCCAATCCTGTCAGGTTCACAGGTTGGCTGGACCCTTTACATGTTTAAATATGATTTCATGCGAAAAACCATTTACTAATTATATCGTTTGTAATGCAAGCAGTTGGAGTTTCACGTACATCATGCAAAGGAAGTTGCAAGAGTGGTAAAGATATTGTCGCTGCTTGATTCCAAGACCGGAAAGGTGACTAAGAAAGCACCACGATGTCTACTATCAAAGCAGAGTGCGGTACTGGAGGTATGTAAATAATGGTAATTCTGTATTGTTATACTGCCCCTTTAGTTAAGCAGGAGTTAGTCTAGTCATAAAGCCTTACTTGATATGATCTCTCATATTCTAGGTCGTGACACAAGAGGCTGTATGTGTTGAAGTGTTTTCAAGTAGTAAGCCTCTGGGAAGGGTGTTCCTAAGAACAGACGGAAGAACAGTGGCTGTTGGTGTGATAACTCGGATAATTGAGTAGAGGGTTTTTATTTCGGCTATAAATACACTTTTAAGAGAAATATCATAGAATCTTGTAGCAACGGTCATAATTCTTTCGTTGTTATGTTGTGCCCGGTGAGTGTATATTATGGAAAGGTGATTTTGGTCGTTAGAATCCTGTGTTAATGGGTACTATTTACAATTTTGGAAGAGGAAAGCATTTTGCACAATTGTGATGTCTAATTGCCTATGCTTAAAATGTTAGCAGCTTGATCTACTCTCCTTTGTAACTTTAATTTATATGCAGTTCAAAAAAATATTTTTAACACAGCATTTTGCATCCATCTGCCAACTTTCTCCAAGCGTACATTATGGTCCCTAACCTGTAAAATCGTGATATAATTAAATATATTTTAGGGGGGATGTATGCAATTCTGTAATTATATATTTTTAAAATAAAAAAATCGCTTTAAATTTGTATTGATTTTTTCAAGAACGACTTGTAGAGTGAAAAAACGTAAAATTATTATTATTATTTTCTATCAAACTTGCAATTTTTTTTTTTTTTTTGGAAATCAGACTTACAACTTAATCATGCTAAGAGAAACATCCCCATTTTCGAATAAAAAACAAATAATTATTTACAAAAAACAGAAAGTTCTTTAAATTTAAAAACTGAAAACTGAAATAAAAAAAAAGTGATATAACTCTAAAATTCCATAACTTATGTGAACAAGTAATTAAGTAGATGAATTCTTGATGGGTATATGAATATGTGTACTGTTTTGTTGGTTTTGATATCTTAGTTTGTAGTGAAGGTTGTCATTATGTAATTAACTAGATGAATTCTTGAATATATATGGTGTTTAGTGTGTGTGTGTGTGTGTCTGCTGTGTGTTTAGTTTGTAGTTTTGCTGGTTTTGATATCCTAGTTTGATGGGTTTTGATTTCTTGATTGGTGTTTAGTGTGTGCAAGTCTGTGTGTTACGGGTTTTGTTTTTTCCCCAGAACCTTGATTGAATGTTTGTGTGTGTTCTTTTTTTATTTGGGATGTGATATTCTTATTTTTCCCAGTGTATGATTCATTGTAGGTAAAACAATGGGACTTGTCAAAATGTGATATTCTTTGTTCACTGGTTTTTTAAATTAATATATGAATGTTTTATCTTATTTGTCAGAGGGTTAAATTTAACTATCTTGATGATATAAAGATATCAGGAGGCTGTATTTTCTATAGCCTTCTAAGAATATTCCCCTTTTTTTCTGGATGTAGGAGGCCATGAATTGTTCTCACTTTCATTTTTTCCAATTAGCTGCTGGGATACGATAACTGATCAAGGGATCTCTCAAAAATTAGCGAAAGTACAGCAATAAGAAAAAATCAACTAGTTATATATGTTGGACGTGAAAAGTGATTATCACAGATTCACAGAATTTATCCCAGTACATGATTTACAAAGAAAACAGGACAGAATCAGTTTGTCGTAGTATATGCTCATGTATTGTTTTCTTGATTGGTGTTTACTGTTTAGTGTGTGTGTGTCTGTGTGTTAAGGGTTTTGCTTCTTTTCTTTCCCTAGAACCTTGATTGAATGTGTGTGTGTTTTCTTTTTTTATTTGGGATGTGATGTTCTGAGTTTGCCTGGTATATGATTTTTGATGCTTGTGTTGTGTCTTGCGCCCAGTATGATTTACGTGTGTTGTGTTTTTGAATTCTCTGATATATTTCTGTGTCTTTTTGATCTTGTTAATAAATGTTTCTAAATTATTTCAGAGGTAGAAGGGAAGCAAAAGAATGGGCTAGCAGCAGATGGAAGAAGTTGCCGAGTTCTTGGAGATATTGGGAATCTTATAAAGCCCCAACATCAGATCCATAGCCTAATGAAAAGGTTTTTATTATATACTCTTTCATTCTATTTTACTGCTATATAATCTTCAAAAGTGTATTTTTACAATCTGATAATCTTTTTAGGGGTTTGGGTGCAAAACTTGGGGCAAAAAGGACTACCAGTAGCTGAAAAGAATGCCAAGGTAGTTGATTGATTTCGTGTGCAACATAATATATTAAGTGAATGCTTTAGTTTTTATGATTTGTTTCCACTAATTCTTTTATGATATATATATTGCAGATGGTACTAAAAGAGATAAATGGAGGTGCTGTGAGAAGAAAAGGTGCCAGTGTTTTGAATGTAGCAGCTGTTCAGAAGAAAAAATGTGAGATGCAGAAACTGAAAGAAGTGGTTATTTTAAGCTCTGATGAGGAAAAACCCAAGGGTAGTGGAAGAAAATCAAGACCAGCCTCTTCGAAAAAGACAGCAGTACATAAAGTCTTCAGTCCTATCAGATCCTGAGGTACAGTTCAGGATGTCAAAATGTTATGATGTTATTTCCCCTAAGTAGAAGTTTGCAGAAGGGGGGTTGAATACAAACTTAAGAATTATGTAAAATTTTTGCGGATTTAAGTTTGTATATTAAAACTGTTTGAGTGTTTGGAATGTTAAAACTAGGAAATAGAATAAGGAAATTAAAATGAATACTTGAAAACAAATCTTTTAAAATTACTAGTGGATTGATTTTCCACTAGTGAATATTTTTGCTTTCAATGAATCTTGGTCTTAAAACCAAGTTGCTTCAACATGTAAAATTAACTAAGCAAAGCACTACAAATATTTTTTATCTTTCTATTGTACTATTCTTGAGTTCTTGTTGTTCAACATCTACATTTGCTACAATGAACTGCTAAACTATATATAGCAACCCATTTCCTACTTCTATTTTCTATCACCTGATAAAAGTACAAATTACATTTTACAATGTTCGCACTAAAATAGAATGTAGCTTCTTTCACAGTCTTCCTAGGTCTTTGCCTTGTTATGAAAAAATATTTGTCTTGTTTTTCACCTTGAAGACCGTGTTCCTTTGAAAGTCTTCACAGTCCTGACAAGACTGTCTTTCATTGATTTAGACTAATGCAAAGATTCCATTTCATTTGTCTTTAACTGTTTTGGAAAACTTTGATCAACTGATAATTGTTGTGAAGCTTATCAGTCGAATAGATTATCCATTGATCAATTGATGTATCAATGGATATTTGAGTATCCATTAATCCCTTATCCATTGATTGTCTTTTTATCCATTTATTGTCTTGATCCTTTTATCCGTTAATGGAGATCCATTGATTTGACTTTTATACATTCTATTATTTCATCTTATTGATAACTGAGCATGAAACAATTATCCTTGGTGATTGGAGTTTAACTAGTACAGTTTTTGTGTAAAAACTCCCTATTGTTCCACGCACGTTACTTGTATACTTGTCATTCAGCCTTATTTCAGTTCATTGTTTAGTTAACTATTTAGGAATCAAGGTACTTTAATGTTGTACGAGATTGTTAAAATTGTATCTGTTTCGTTGTTTGTGATCCTTATATTGTTCCCATTTATATATTTTTATTGTTTACAGTCTTTGCTGAAATCTGTGTCGGTAGGATACATTCCATTCTATTATCTATAACTTCATATTATGTTAAACATATTCATATTAAGCATTTGACTCATTTGTATTATTTTCTTTCCGCAGATAATGAGGGGTGAAGCAACAAGAGTGATGAGTGTCACCCAACTTTAACTTCTTAGGGGATTTAATAAATTTGGCAATTTTTATGGATGATTTAGAGACTTATTAGTGTATTTAGTCTATGAACTCCATCAGTATTATTTGTTCATTTTAGTACAGCTATTATGATTTTGACTCATTTAAGCTATGTAGGCTTATTATTATAATAGCAGGGTGTTACATATTTTTGTTGTTTTTTTGGTTTTGCCTTGAGTGAGAATGTGAGATGAGGCATAGAGAGCCGACTCCAAAACATTGTTAAGTTGGATTGAGTTGCTTCTTAGTTATTCTAACACCAAATTTTTGTCTGCAAATTTTTAGTGACGTGTGGCGAGGCATTTGTTAATTGTTCATGTCCAATCTCAGAACTGTTAGCCTGTGTTTTTCCTTGGTATCTAATTTTCTTTTGAAATAATGATAAAAATACCCATTTTTGAGTTTAAAATAACAAAAATAACAATTTTTAGATATATGGTTATTTTTAACGGATGGGGTACCCCACTGATAATTGGGTATCTCATTTTGTAAAAGATACTCCAGTGACAAATGAGTATCCAAAAAACTAAAAAAATTGAGATACTCAACTCATAAATGCGTAACTTATACGAAATGAGATACCCAATTACCAATTGGGTATCATATCTGTTATAAATCACCCATCACTTTCAAAATTGTTATTTTGATGATGAAATTTTAAAAAATGAGTATTTTTAACCAAAACCCTTCTTTTTCGATTAAAAGGGTTGTTGTATATATTTTGCATTTAGTTTTGTATCTTGACTCTGCTTGGCTGTTCGTACAACATTATTAGTTGATACAAGTTGAGAGTCTGTATGGTGTATTTTTCTGATCTCCGGTCAGAGAATTTAAAATTTTAAGCATGTTATTGATTGTTATACATGTAACTTAATTCTTCTCAATTTGTTTGAATAGTTTGGATCTTTCAAATCCTGCTTAGTAATCTTTTTAGCTTCTAAATTCTATGTTGTCATGTGTAGTATTACTTTTCTATATATAGAAAGCTTCTAGTGGTGGCATTTGACTTTTGATTCTGCAAGTTCGGCTCTATGATGTTTCAAATTATACTTATTCAAGGCAAAAGTTTATATTGTCTGCAAACTCTGGGAAGAGCAAGCATGTGAAATGAGGAGAATTTACATTGCTCATGAAGCAAAGTCCTGTATAATAGAATTTCCATACAAACCATCTAAGTGAAGGAGCAAGCCTGTATTTTACCCACTAATTACTGATTCCAGTATTGACAATTTTAAAGCAGTTGAAGCAAAGCTATCTGATTATTTAGCACATATGCCGTTTTGGTCCTGCAGTTTCACAGATTATGGCAAATAAATTACAGAAGTAGATAAGTAATAATGAGAAATAAAATGGAGACATTACATACTATAAGTCTATAAGCATAGCAATAGCCATGGTGTCGCCAGTGGGACGATAAAACCTTATACATGACTAGTGAAAATTCACATAAAAAGACAGAAGAACATTATTTTCTTAACAAGGTATGCTCATCAAACTAAACACCCTTTGAAGTTTCGAAAATCAAAACTGATTATATTATTTCAGGATATTGTGAATCCGTAGATAGTACAATGAAAACTTTGCAGTCAAATTAGATGGATATGCGGCTTTACAACTACATTCTAGGTTCCATACTTGCTCAGTAACCGTTGACCTTGAAAATTAGATCAATATTATTGTGATTTTTCTTTAGCAGTGAGATTTCATACTTCAATCATCAACCCTTACCTTAACCCCACAACAAGCCTTTCTGTTATGAGCATTCCCCTCGAGTTTTTTGAGGTCTCCCGAACTCTGCAAAGTACCTTTTTCTGCAAGTTCCACTCGTCTCTCTAGAAACTCTGAATTCTCTTTCCAAACCTCTCCATTTGTATAAACCTCCTTCTTCCATATAGGAACGGATGCCTTAATCTCATCAATTATGAATTTACAAGCATCCAGTGCATCAGACCGATGAACGGACGAGATTGTAACAAACACACTCGTTTCCCCTACTGGAACTGAGCCTAACCGGTGAGCCACTGCAATGGAGTTCAAACTCCACGATGATCGAGCAGACGAACAGATGGATTCAAGACAGCGTATTGCCATAGGTACATATGCTTCATACCGTAGTTCTAGTACTTCTTTTCCTTGGAATGTATCCCGTGTTGTGCCAGAGAAAGTTGCTATAGCACCACAACTAGGAGATTGAACATATTTTATGTACTTGCTCATGTCAATCGGATGATCTTCCTCTATAATTTCAATTAGATTTTTCTCCTTGCTCTCCATGTTAATATCTCTTGTGAAGTATTGAAACTGCTCTCTAACAGGATAAGTGCAGATGGATAAGCCTAGGGGAAAAGGATAAGAAAATGTCAATAGCTATCACAGACAAGATAAAATGACTCTTGGGGTGGGAGGGAGGCAACGTAATAGCTGCAGTAAACCCTAGACATAACATTTAAGATATACATTTAGCTCTTATTAAAAGATTCTTTAGCACATGGGAAAATGACAAGAACCTATACCTCAGTTATTCGATTAAAACTACATATCATACAGCAAAATCACTTGCACGAAGTAGAGTATTCACAAAAAAAACATTCAGAACACTGCACACTGCAGCACCTTTGAAACTGAAACAAGACGAGAGTCATAAATTTGCCATATTACTAAAACAAAAAATGGAAGTAAAATTATTGTAAGGATCTCAAGTTTGTCATTTTATTTTGTTAGGTGCTTATAAAAGTTATATGGGAATAACATTTTAATTCTACATGAGCATAAATCTTTAAACAAGGTCGGGGAGAAGGTCCCCAATCCCCATGTACCCGCACCTAGTACCCCTTCTTATTATTTTTCATAAAGTGTCTGTTTTCATGGGTAGAAACCCGCGACCAAGCTGACAACAAGTAAACACTTGACCATCGTGCCAAACAAAACACATTTTCCTGTCTACCAAACACAAACAAGTAATATTGTCTACGAAGGCGCGGCTCAACAGATTCACACCTCAATTAATTCAACATTCAAGCATCAAAGCAAACACAAACACATAAGTGTGTGTATTCCTATCGAGAATATTATACAAAACAAATAAATGGCACTAAACAGTAACTTTTTAGGTGAACAACTTAAACCCCAGCTAAACTTAAATCCAATAACCCACAAGAAGCAAAAAAAAAAGGGCTGCCAAGAAAATCAACAATTCGAATCACTAAATTATTTTTCTTGAATTTGATGATGTAAATCCAAAGTTCAGAGCTTGAAACAACAAATAAAGAAAACAAACACAGAATCAGTAGTACCTTTGTACGTGTATGTATGTATAATTGTGTGTGTATATATATCACTAGAATCACAGTTCCCGATGCTGATTCACTTGGCAAGCTCAGGGACGGCAACTAAACTTCTTGGCCCAGAATGAGAGTCTTAACAAGTTTGACTTCACTTGCTTTTAACTTTCTTTTTTAAAATTATTAGCGATAGCAACGGGCAATTATAAATATTTTGAATATAATATTATTTTACTCTTATTTTATTAAAATAATAATCTACTTTCCTTATTTATTACTAGGGGTAAGTGAGTCGAACTTTAGGCTGTTTATGTTCAGCTCGTTTAAAATTTTTCAAATTCGAAAACCTAATGTTTTGTTTGAATTTATCTCGTTAGTGTTCACGAACAACTCGTGAACCCTATTCACGAGCAATCCATAAATATGGTTCACGAACTTGTGTTCCTGAACATATAAATGTTATGCAATATAAATAAATTTAAATTCTAATAACAAGATAATGAGTTAACACAGAACTTTCTCATATTTTCAATCCCAAATCCAAATTCAAAAAAATATAAACTTGGCAATTAATAATTTAACAAAAATTAGGAATTTAAATCTAAAAAATAAATAAGTACAAAAAAATATTAATTAATTTGTAAAATAATATACACATAAATACTTAGCACATATATATATATATATACACTATTTATTTATCGTAATTCGTAAATGTTCACAAATATGTATTCATGAATTTCTTTCGAACTATATTCACGAATTACGTTCGTGAACATAGTTAACGAACAATATAATCAAACTTGTTCACGAACATTATAATCGAATTTGTTTGCAAACTTTCGAGCCGAACTATGTTGTGCTCAATTTCAGCTCATTTATAAACCTAACTTAAAAATTGTGTTCATGTTCGACTTGTTTACAAATCGAACCGAACTCAAACTGAATTTTTTTCGAGCCGAACACTGAATTGTTCGTAAGCCTATCGCCTCATTTACAACCTTATTTATTATATTTTTATGTGAAAAGGATAACTTTTTCAATCAATTTTATATGTAATTTTATCATCGTTATTAAATAATTTAATTTTAAAAATATGGTCTTTCTACATTACACAAATATAAAATAAATCATACGTTATTAAATAAAAATAAAAATATTATTATTATATATATACATATACGTTTTTTTACCTATGCGGGACAAAACAAAAATACTTTTTATGAGTGTATAATAAAGTATTGATCAATGGTATTCCAGAAATGGAGCATTAAATTATGTAATTAATATAATTTATACAGTAATATTTTTGTATTCAAATAATTATTCTAAAATTATAATTATTAACATTAATTTATTTATAAATAAAAATATTATGAAAAAAATTTGGATCTCAAATTATAATAGAATTTTAGAAATTTATTTTATAATTTATAAAAAAATTATTTACAAACTTATTATTCTTAATAATTAAAATTATAAATTATATTAAAGATATAAATATATTCATAATTTTTTAATTTTAAAATTAGTTTTTTTGAATAATTCTCGTAATCCTATTTGTAAGAGAGTTCTTCTAAATTACTCGTCCATACACACTAACAATAGTTTTTAACTAAAAAAGTAAAGAAAAATGATCTATGTAGTAAGGTTACACAAACTTAATCCAAGCCGCCCAAATTTTTTAAGTCAAATAAATCGAATTGTTCTAAAGAAATAAATGAATTATTTTTTCTGAATCCTATTAATTTGAGTTGATTTAGGATTTAATAAATTTTAACCTCGACTAATTTAAACTCATATGATATATACGTATTCATCCATACGTTTTTAGTTCATTTAACTTATAAATAATAATTTTTTTAATGTGTCATTTTATGTTAATCTTTCTATTTATTAACTTAAATACATAAATTTTATCCATTAATTTTAACACATAAGTGTTATACTAATATTTTTAGTCCGATACAATGTCTCCATTATAAGAAAATATGTGTATTGTTTACTGATTATATTTAATTCAACCCGATCAACCTAACACACATTAATCATATTCAATATATTATTAATAGATTGAAATACATATACATTTAGAATAAATGAGTTAAAATTTACGGAACCATTCACAGTGATATAAATTAATTATAAATTATATTTTATTTTATACCTATATATATATATATACACACACACACGGAGTATATGTGTTGATAAATATGTTTCTTTTAAGGGAAAATAAATATGCCTTTTTTAGGGGGGGGGAATAATACAAAAAGATTAAGTTGAAAGTTAATTCTTTATTTTGCTTAATTAGCTGCGATTAAATACTAATTTTATCCTAAAATATATGAACTTGTTGCATAAATTAGAAAAATTGATTTTGTTAAGGCCAAAATCATTATTTTATCCTCAGAGAACAAAAACTTCAAAGCAACTTAATAAGAAGTTTCATCTATATTAGCAAATATTCATTTGCCTAAATAAAATTTATTGCCCAAAATAAATATGTTATTTAGGCAAACTTAACAGTTATATATGTGTATTTAAAGAAAAAGAGATAATTTTAAAATTGCTATATTATTTATAGTATCTTGTATTTAATGAACAATAATAACGTATTCCTGTAATTTAATTTTCAAGATTTTGTGAAAGAAGAGATATAAATATAGGTAGCTTTTACAGTCCCGATTTGTCAGTGTATCAACAAAGGATGGCCAGAGTCTTCTCAACTTTTTGCACTCTATTGTTTCTCGTTGCTTTTGTCTATGGTATGTACTTTTTTCTCTTATATATTCTAGAGATTGATTCAGGGCTGGTCATGGACTCAAGGTTGTCTAAAATCTCCCTCATAAAAAAATTCCAAATTTATTATATGTGAAAAGGGAGAATTTTTGAATTTTTTTTTTGTCTAGATGCAAGAACTCCATAAGATGTTACTCTTTTTTACGATTAATAGGATAAGAGTCATGAATCTATCCATTTGATTTACCATTTGATATGCAAGGTTCATATATTTGGGTCTTAGAATATTGATATATTTCGAATTTTTAGTTGATCAATCGAAAAGTTTAATTTATTTTAAGTTCAGCCTTGATATATTCTTAGAAAAAAGGTAGATTGTTTTTTCTACTCATCTGTTGCATGTATGTAATTGTTACAGTGGCAAATGGTTGGAGTGAAGAAGTTAAGACGGAGAAGGAAAAATGGAGATGCAATGGATATCTTGGTATGTGCAGCATAGAAACATGCAACACCGACTGTTGCATTAATACTTGCATAAGGGTATTCAAGTATCAGGGCAATGTTTGGGGTGAATGTGAGGAAATTCCTGGAACAGCACTTCGCAGATGTAGATGTGATTTTGATTGTTAAAACAATATATATATTATATATATTATATTATAGATATTGCAGATAGGTAGGAGTATGTTTTAGGTTTCAATTTGTTTTTATTTAATCACATTTATTATTGTCTACTACAGTAAGATTTATATCGGCTTATATGGAACCGTTTTTAGTCTTTATATTATATTTTTCTATATATTTTACGAACATATTTTTCTTATAGTAAATGTATAGATATACTGGGAGAGAGTGGAGAGTCAAGAACGGCTCCTGTTGCTAGCTTATCTATACATTTAATTAAAACTTAAAACTGATGTGCCCTTACCAATTTTAAGTTTTTAACATTTGCATGTCATTTTTCAAGTGGTTAATTTAATTAACAAGCACGAGTCCTATTTAAAATAAAGTTAGTTTTATAAATGACTATTTTTAAAGCTTTTTTCTTGAATAAAATAAATAATATATATAATACTTAAATTTTTATTTAAAAAAATTAGTAAAATCATTTATAAAAATAACTTTTCTATATATATATATATATATATATTAAAATATGCCTAAAAAATCAAAGTATAAATATAGCCATGACAGGTGATATCTGAATACACAACTTGAGTGATTTATTTGTTTGTTGTCAAAGTCTTGGAAGAAAATGCACGTGCCAAAACAGTTTTGTCATTCCCAACGGACGCATCCACAGATCTGAATCGTATTTATACTTGGTTACTCTCAATGCTCCCACTAACACAACTAGAAGTTTTTATGAGCATCTTTCCCTTAGTTAAAATAGGCAAGATGACACAATGCCATTAGCAGCAGGATTTTTGTTTGCCACACTAGACCAGGATTTTTAACTTTTGAAAAGACGTTTAAAACACCTTTAAACCAGTCGAAAAAAACAGGCTTTTGAATGCTATAAACGCAATGCAAATCATTGCCAGTCAGGATTCACCACGCCACAAAGCAAATCAAGGGTGAGTCATCTACTGCTAATTCGAGTAAGGACTTGACTGTGGACTCTCCTGTCTTTAAGCAGGTTGTCGATGACAAGGGCGTTGGATGAGGATGTGAATGTGTTAGTGACCCCGCGGTTGCCAGTCCATGTTTCTGAGGATGCAAATGTGTTTAGTGACCCCTCTAGCATGCCGATAGTGATGTAGACTCATTGACCAGCCCACTTGAAAGCAGTGGGGCAAACGACCCTCTGTCGACAGCCATAGTGGCAGTGAATCAGGGAGCATTCCACCTTCACAAGGTAGAAATTTTGATTTACATTGTCTCTTTCTGCGCACTTCTTGTACTTGCATCATTTAGTGTTCTCAGGAGTTAATTTCTGCAACTGCTTTTTGTGAGGAGCATAACGCCTTTTCAACGCCTGTAGTCTGTACCAAAAGTCTATTAGCGACCTGAAGAAAGAGAAGGTTGAGATGAAGAGTTGAAGTCTATGAAAGAGCATAGAGTGGACTCCTTGAAGCTTGAGCTTGTTCAAGAGAAGGTGAAGTATGAGAAGTTAGTTGAACACATGGAGGTGGTGGCAAAAAGGTGTGCTCAATTGCTCATGATGGTGAAAATGTTCGCACTAATGACATTGACCAGAGCCCAGAGGAATGACTAGTATACCGTATGGTTGTGTCAGCTAGATCTTTTTATTCAACTCACTTGATTTAACCAAAGCTATTTATTTCTTGGCATCTTGATGAAGCTATAAATCCCTTAATTTAACCCCATGAGCCACTGAAAACAATGATACTTACATAGTACTGCTCTATTATATCCTTCTGATTCTGAAATTCCAAGAAGTCCTTGTTAACTGACACACTTATTGGTCTAATTTCTTGAGCGAGGTAATTCAAGATGAAAAAATTGATACATAGCTTTGTAGGGAACACACTTGTTGGTCTATTTTCTTGAGCAGGTATTTGATGTCGCTACTACTCACTAGCTTCAAATAAAAATACTTAGCAGCCAGTGCACACAACTTGCTTTGTATACTAGTATCGATTGCCCTCAATATCTAGTATTCATTGTAGAGTTTGAATATGAAACTGTGAAAATAACTTGCTTAATGCTTGGGACGTCGTCGACCTATTCTTCTTGCATTCATCTATACTTCATAACATGAATTTTCAGATGCCAGAGAAATAATGTAGACTGCAAGAAGAGCTGTAAGTGCCTTGCTTCTCCCTAATCCGTCACCAAGAAAGGAGCTTCTTTGAAGGGCTTTTGTAGAGTCTAGTATGTGTCGAGTGGACGTGCAGGATAAAGTTTGTGTGCTTTTAGTCGGGTATCGATTCCAGACCTGTGGATTTGCATTTCATCAAGCTGGCGTTGCGTTGGTGGATTTGCATTTCATTGTGTTGCTCTGACAACAGTAGACCACCTGTTGATTAGTAACATTTTCCAAATGAATATATTATATGGAAAGAAGGTAGAGAGACTTCTCTTGGAGCAGTTGAGTCTGCTGTCTAGAAGCTGATCCTACTAGTATCTCAAGTAGTATCTCAAGTCAGATCGCTACTACTACTATTTCTAGTTCGCTAGCTCAGATACAGCGCAAGTAGTGGATGACAAGGCCAAGACATGGTCCGGGGTGTGGGGTGCGGTTTGATCGCAATCTTTGGTCAATGTTGGTGCAAAATATATGCCTAGTATAGTATAAATAGTGTGCAAGTGAGAGTAGAGACTGTCTAGAAATGTAGAGTTTAAGGTAAATGTAGAGTTTAAGGTAAATGCTGTTGAGACTTGAGACTCCTAGCAATGTCACATCCATCTCAATAGGCGTTATCATGTCATTCTCATTCAATGGGATTTACCTCTCGATTGATTATATAGATATAAGTGTAAATATATATTGGGTCATGTGACCACGTCGCTTGGTTGACTAGCAAATCTTAGACCTCCGCCGTCTACCTAGTCAAGCCGGCTACTATAGGCCGATAGTAGAATGGACCATATAGACTCGATGAGTTGACTGAACATTCTCAGATGACACAAAATCAGCTAAATCATTCTTCTCAGGCCATAACTTATAAGATAACACCTAGCTGTATTGTCATTTCTGAGGGTTACCAGTACCCTAATTCGGAAACAAAATTTCAACTCTTGATAGATTACTTGACAGGGTACGAATAGGAATTTATATATATATATATATATATATATATATATATATATTAGATTGCACAATATTCTCTAAGTGTCATGTTCTCTAGCCTTTTAAAATCAATCAGAAACAAATTACCATTAGTTTAATTTCATAACAAGTGTTTTTTCCACTCGAGTAACCAATTTTTTAAATTATTTTAATCAGCAAAAAGTTCTATTTTCATTTTAACAAACCAATCTGGCGAGAGTTGCAACCATTTTGACAATTAGTCGATAAATGCTTCATCAATATGAATCAATCTCTAATTCTCTCTAGTACAGGTTCATAATTTTATATCTTAGAGCATGAGTTCCAACACAAGTCTAAGAAATACAATGTAAAATGGAACAATAATAACATAGCATTGCGACATAGGAGAATTGTCCAAGCCTTTTGCTACTAGTACATATAGATTTCCCCAAGCTGTAAGAAAACATAAGCAGAATAACTAGAGATTTAATTTAAATTAGCAAAGTTATGAAACATCCTTATACCCGCAGACAGGCGAGTCCAGGGAAATCATCTTTCATAGCAGTTTCTCATGCAAGGCAGTAAGGGATGAATTCCAGAATGCTGTTGCCACAATATCTATTGATTCGTTGCACCTGAAATATAAAAGAATAAACAAAGATTTTTTACTGTGCTCTGGTCATGATAACAAACTGAAATAGTGATTCAATCATTATACGACAATGAGTTTGTGGGGGATGGGAGAAGGCTTCAGTGAAGAGGAGAGAGGGCCTCTGGAATACAAGCGATTAATAACTTCAATATATAAGGCTAAAAAATACTTGAGGGCAGTGTGGTTTCATGTTAAGGTTGCTATGTAGTGAATTGGTTCTCATAAAGAACGAATGAGAACCCAGTTTGTACCATGTAAAATGACATCAAATTGGTTTATCTACATTTTTGGCAGTCTTAAAGAACAACTTGAAGGCTCTATATAGGTAAATCACCCAATTCATACGAAACCTATACGAAGCTCTTTATCACTATATTGCATAATCAAATTTAACATTGATAGAGCTATCAAGGGAGTCTTAAGTCTTATAGACAGATTCCTACATGCATATTGCTATATTTGCAGTATAGTGCCTCTTTTTGCATATAAGGAACATCAAGAAAAATATTACAAAGTTTCATCAATCAATAGAATACAAATATGAGGAACCATTACCTGCGAATTGCAATCAGTCATCAAAACCCACAAATTCCGAGTCTCCAGCATCTTCTGCAGTAGTTGAGCTGTCATCTCTAGTTACACTAATGCTAGAGGCAGATGATCCTTCTGCCTCGGGCACAACTCCATGCAACAGCATTTCTTTCCTTTTGTTTCTACTCTCTTTCCACTTTCTCAATGTCTCTGAAACTTCTCTAGCTTCTTTATTTAGCAGGGGTCGTTCCCTTTGCACTTCAGTAGTGGTATCATGATCCTCTTCTGTACGACTATAAGTCGCTGTTATCACCGGAAACATGAGTGGCCTAAACCAACAACCGAGAACTATAAGCAGCATAATGTACATGTACACCGATGTCCAAACATATAATGTCCATTTCCAACTATGAACCAATTCCTTTTTCCAGGGAAGCTCCGAATTCATGATTATTTCAGCATCATACAGTTGTGGAAGAAACAAAGTTCCAGCACGCGGAATTATAGTTATTTTGATGGCTTCTGTTCTTTGATACCCTTCCTTGTGCCTTAATATCGGAATACTTATCTTTTGAGTTTCGAATCTAATACCTAGTATTAACGGTACGCTAAATAAGCATGTTCTAACAAGCCGGACCGGAAGACTTCTAAAACGCAACATACATGGATGACTGGATCTATCTATCACATGTCCATTGGTCGACATGACTTCTGCAACCAACTGTAATTCGAAACATTAATTTTAAATTTTTTTTAGATTAAATGTAAAGCTGAACAGAATGATTGTCACATAATAAAAACCACAAACCCCATGACATCACTTCAGGAGCACAACCTGCAACTTTCTATAAAGACTAGTGCCTAGTGGTAACATTACTCCCCATAATTCTGTAAATTAGACTAATCGAAGGCTAAAGATAATAATTCTGAAAATGAAATTATTAGTTGTTAATTAGGAATGGTTAAGCTACCGGTAATAATGTAAGCTCTAGGCAGTTGACTGCTAATTCTAGTATCTAAAGGTGAGCATGAGCTAGTACTCAATGTGCTAGGCAAGCTGTAATAAGAACTGACAACAATAATTCTAGCGATCCAATTATATATCTCCAAAATTTCATATTTCTTTTATATTAGCATAATGAGATACAAACACATCTGGCAAAATGTTCAAATTTGTAGAATGGTAAAGTCCCTAAAGTTAAGATAAACAGATTAAAAACATACTAAATAGTACAAAACTATATAAACGTAACAAGTATGATCAATAACATTCACCCCAGTACACATGCCAAATACACAAAACCCCTCTTAAATGAATATGGTTACAAACAAATGATCAAATTAACCTCGAAAAGAGGCAGATATCATTAATAATATCCTAATTTCGCAACATAAGCAAACATGAAATGAATCAAAACAATAACAACTGAAAAACAAAATATACCTGAAACATCCCAACTTGTAAATTATAATCAGACTCAGGCAAAATAAGTCTGCCCAACAGGCACTTCCATGATCACCATCTTATTCAAATCAACCCCGAAATCTCCGAGCGCTAACTTAGCGCTCGGATTCACCTCAGAGTAATCAAACAACACTTTTTGTCTAACACAAACAGGCTCTTCAACCCACAACCCTACTAACCCAACTCCCAATATAACAGACACAATCATCACCACAAACAGCACAAAACAGACGTATGCAGCTCCAAGCAACCCCGCCGCAACCTTGCGTAAAATCCCACCAGCCAGGGAATCAACAGAGGAGAAGAGAGAGTAGAGGAGCTGAGATTGTAGTGTGAGGGTGGTGAGTGAAGCTTGAGGAGGAGGTTTATGGGGTGTCATAGCTTCTTCATTCAAGATGTTTGATTCTGATGATTTCGCCATTGATGAAGCTTAGCTTCAACAGAATTTGGTAGTGACGATACATACAAATAATAGTGTGGTGTGTATGTATAGTTTGATGAGAAGGTGACACGTCTTGATACTGGTTAGTCTGGTTTACACTTGGCGCTTCCCCGTGATTTCAATCTTAAGATTGACCCTTGAGGACGTATGTTAAGAGTCATTAAATTATTTTTAAAATGTTTCTCTTATAAATAAAAATTTAATATTTAAATTTTACGAAATTATTCGGTCAATATATTTTAACATACGTGCTAAAAGTCAAGAAATCATCTAATTTTACATGTAAGGAATATTATTTAAGAATAAATTATGTAATTAATTGAATATTGACCATTATTATTATGAAAACGATTAATTCACGTGAAAATGATTAGTGATCAATACAAAATTTGGTAGAGCTTTTCGATGGCTGTTATCGCGAAACGATTAATGGATATAAAAGTATTCGAGATTGAGATTTTTTATGCCCGATTTCACGTTATGACATGATTCGATCAATGATCTTGATAATACACAAAAAAGTAATGGAGATGAAATTAATATTCATATAATTTATTTTGTTTAATTTTCGTTATCACTTATATTTTATTTACTTAAACATGTTTAATATTTGATATTTGTATATTGTTATAGAGTAAATATGTTTAATTTAAATTTATTGTTCTATTATTTTTAATTTAAATTATGAAATTGATATATTTAACAATATTATTTATTAATTAAATCTAATAAATATATAATACAGGAACAATTGTTGACTTCTTACTATAACTAGTCTAGCAATTTGTCAACCGTAAAGTACTTGGACATCAAGCCTGCACCGTATAATAACCATGATAAAGTCGATTAACCTGAATGTGTTTATTTTCTTTAAGAGGTGGAACGGTTTTAAGAACCTCCCTCCCTCCCATTTTTAACACTATATTTTTTTGGATATCCCACCCATTTGTTAACATTTCTTTAAAGGTGACATGAAACAGAAGAAAAAGCAATATGGAGGCTCTTTAGAAGTTACTTGCACTCTTGCAGGCTTGCAGCATTTACATACATGCCATAAATAAATTGAACACATGCAATGCAAGATCATGGAAATGTCATATTCGTGTATAGAGAAGTAGCTATTGTTACTAGTCTTTTATCTCCAGAAGATGTGTAATACAGTGTACTGTTCCTGTCCAAAGAATATGATACAATCATACAACTCTACAAATAGCCGGGATGCTACACGATAAATCATCATCCAGCAACCACAAACTCGAATCTGTAAGTTTCTTTTCAACTAAATCCAAACTCAGATCAGAAGACCAAAACACATCCTTCCGTCCGTCCTGAAAAGAAGTTTGGTTAACAGTGCTGATGTCTACACCATTATCAAATTCAGTAAATTTCCTCTCCAGTAGCTTTTCCAGAATGTACATGAACCTTCTGCCACTTGGCACACCCCTTGTAAAGTAATCTTTATTTGACAACTTTCCGAGATGAGCAATAACTTGATCATCCCAAAGCTTCTGAGATGAATCTGAATATCTGACAAAGAAAACATTTTTGCCTTTGCTGATAAAAAAATCCATCGACCGAGTGTAAGAATCAATATAATCAACAAATGACTCGCTGCTAAATGGAACAATGTCTCCTACCACCACCCAGGAATCATATCTAAGTTCCAAAGATTTCCTAATTACGTAAGACTTGACATAAATATCCTTCACTGTCTCCAAATCTGTTTTCAGAAAATTCCTTTTGGGAACTTTTATGCTATCATAGAATTTGTCTGCATTAATAACAGGATGCCCTCTTCTGGCAAGATCGTACAAAAAAATAGATTCTGGACCTATGAAGATGTAGTTCCAGATATATGAATCTTTAAAGTGGCAGAGTAAGTTTCTAATAATTTTCTCTGGTGTTCCATATAGGCTCACAAGAACAATTGCCCCTAATTTGTTCACAGATTTGAAAAGAGGGCCAAGTTCATCGGCATGTTTAATGACTCTACCAGCAAGAACTTCTTGGAAACAAAAATCATACCACTTCAGATTATTCAAAGGCTGCATCTCCAAAAGATTGAAGTCAAGAGAACTTTCATCAAGTAAATATGAATCTGGCCATGCTGATCTCCCATAATTGACGCCAGCATCCCTGTGAGATATACCGAGTGCTCTGTTACCCAAAAAGATTGTATATATGTTAAAATATCCACGAGCATGGATAAATTTAATGAACCAGGGAGTCCATATTTTCTCCCCCAACTTTTTATACCATCCTGTCGTCACCTGTATAAATATTATTATGTAATTTAGATATCTAAATCAATAATATAAGTAGAATAAATTTAGGGAAATGTAAAAAATATATCCTCTCAATTATAACATGACATTGTATCTTACCATACCGTCAAGATATGGTTTGATGTCCTTAGTCTTGTGGATATCATACCACAAGCGGAACTCTTTCCAGGGCCTTGGAAACAAAAGCTGCCCCCAGGTACCCACTAGCTGGTACAGGAAGAGGTGTGTCGCTCTATCTAACTGAATTTTATTTCCATGTTTACCTGGCATCAGTGATCAAATTACTCCACTACATTATGGGACAAAAAGTAGGATGCAAGTGGTTTCAACAATAACACTGCTAAAGCGAATCTTTCACATGATACACATACTAATTAAAGAATGCTCATATTATTCTAATTTCCACCCAACGCAAAAATATCAACCAATCTTGCAAAAATCAGCCTAGAGTCCTAGACTAAAAAATATGTATGTATATAGAGACATAGTTAATCCTTATATTGCTAATGAAGTGCTGGGAGGGAGAGGTGAGGAGTATCGCTGAAGGAAATTTAAAAGGAAGCAAGACATGACATGATAAAAGGGAGTGGCAGAAGCAAATGATAAGGTGTACGAGGAAGGCATCTGAACACCAAGGAAAGGAAGGATGAAATTTACAGACTAGTGAAAACTAGAGAGAGTGTTGAGCAGTCAAGACATAAGTATTGTAAGATCTATTAGGTATAAAGATAAGCAGGTTATGGTGAAGGATGACAACACTAAGAAGAGATAGGGCCATAGGTAGTAATTACTAAAGCAGGGGAGAGGGACGTAGAGCCTAGAAGGAGTAGGAGGTAAACAGCTTCCACACATTTACCAATTTTTAGATATATATTAGTAAGAAGGGAGTGAGTGGATCACTAAAGAAGACGGGGAGGGAATAGCTAAGGCCATAGCAGTAGGCCTGAACCATTTCCCATTGAGACGTGTCGGTGCTTGGGGGAGAACAGAGTGCAGTGGATAATTAACCATTTCAACATCATTCTCAAGATTGACAAGATGCCAGACTACTGAAGCCTTGCTGTGGTGTGCTGCTCTAAAAGAAAAAAAGAACAATCATTTCGACAATTATTGCTAGATTAAATTCCATAGTCACTAGCCACGACCCAGAACTGTGAGAGAGTGATTGAGTCCAAAGTTAAGATCAAATACTCGAGGGAAATTTAAGCAGGGAACAGCAACGAGGAATGGATAGAAGTCAGCATTAGGGAGCAGATGGTACCTCAACAAGACAGTCCTAAGTATTTGTGCTCTATTATCTATTTATTCTGAAGGAGGGAGATGTCAAACACAATATCACAAGACGTATGTAGTTGGGGCAATTAAAGTGGAGGTTTACTACAAAAATGTTTTGTGACAAGCAGTGGCGGGGTCTCAACATAAGGGGGTCAATTTTTATTTTTTTTGTATAACTAAATCAACACATATAAGCAAAATAGCAAATACCATATATTAGAATAATGTTAAATTTACAAGATCATCGGCCTGTCTTTCATATTCTGAAATCGTTTCATGATTTCTTCATTTTCAATTGTTTGGAAAACATCTCTCTCAATATATGTTATCAAACAATTATTTAACCAAATATCTCTCATCCTATTCCGAAGCGTAGTTTTAACGAGTTTCATAGCTGAAAATCATCTCTCAACTGTTGCAGTTGCAACCGGTACCGGTAGAATCAATGACAATTTTATCAACATATAAACCCAAGGAAATACGATATCTTTCTGTTTTTCAACCATCTTTTGAGCAAGATCAGGAATACCCTTTAAATTTTGGAAATCAGAATTGCTTTTCATGTCAACTATGTAGTTAGAATGATCTTCAAGTGCTAGAAGACGGATTTGATCAAATTCTAAAGAATAAAATCTTGCAAGTTGTACCTGAGAAAGAATTATGTGGATTAAGGTTGCCTAGAATTTCCAATAGGAGGTTGCCTAGAAGGACAAGTCATCACATATATTATTTTTTTATTTCCTCTCTCATCCATATCATTGTTGGCAACTTTTATATAAAATTTACTTTAATAGTTGGCAACCTTAAAGATTGTCAATGTGGTCTCCTAATAATAATATGGAAATGAAAAAAAATATTAAAATGGGTAAAGTAATGTACACTTTAGAGTTTTTATATGCACTTTAACCATTTTGGGAAGTTGCCAAATTTTGTCAAACTTGATTGGCAACCTCCCAACTCGAATAGATAGGCAACTAAGGGTGTCATGCCACGTAAACTTGGCAACCTTCTTGGCAACCCCTGCTATAAATACAAGGCCTTTTCTCATGATCTGATATAATCAAATCAACCTCTTCTTGTTGCGAATCAAACTCATGAACATCTGGATTTGACATAAAAAATGTTAAATATGTAGGGTCAGTTTTTCTTCAAAATTTTGAAGGGGGGTCATTTTTAGTTTTTATAAAATTTGAATATATATATTTAACTAAAAAAAAATTTAAGGGGGGCTACAGGATCCGCCTCTGGTGACAAGATGGCCCTGCCAAAGTTGAAGGGTAGATTCTTTAGGTTACTTGGTCCATAAGGTGAATGAGCGAAAGTTAGAACTTGTGGTAGTAAGGATGGTGTGGTAGACAAATACTTGTACAATGTTGTATACTATTCTACTCGGGCGAAGTTAGGAATCATAGTTAGTATGGTTAATTAAACTGAGAGGATATGGTTTGGCTAACTCCGCAGGATACTGAAAATGACACTGTCGGGGAGGATGAAGAGCTATAGGTGGAGGGGTGAGGCAGACCCAGAAAATGTGTGTATTCAACTTTTACCATGTCCAATAAACAATCAAAAACATACACACAAACATATATAATACAGATGATTAAAATAGTACCTGGAACGAAGCTAGGTCGCTGCAACGAGGCCCCATAAATCCAAGGACTATAATTAGACACATTGTAGTAATACTCCAAAATCAACTCCTTCAAAAACATATAATACAAAGGCGAAACCTCCGAATCATCTTCGACAACGAAAGCAAACTCATGATCATCACTAGGCCACCAAGATTCCAACCACTGAGCTTGCAAACCCACATACTCAGTCCTATAATGCACAATCTTGTCCCCAAAAACCCACCTAAACCCATCAACAAAATCCAAAATTTGACGTGACCCATTTAATAAAACATCAAAATCTGACGACCCATTTGGGAAATGGTCAATAAAGACGTGGAGATTGACTTTGTTGGAGTCGTAATGAGCTGAGGAGAGAGAGTGGAGGCAACGAGAGAGAGAAGGGAGGTGATTGGAAGTGATGAGTTTGATGGTGAGGGAGAAAGGAGGGGTGGGGGGGTTGACGTGGGTGGGTGTAGAGGAGAGAGATGGGAGAGATGAAGGGGAGAGAGAGAAGAGAAAGAGGGAGAGGAGAGAGATGGAGAGAATGAAGAGAGGGAGGATGGTTTTTTTGAGTTTTGGCATTTGATGATTTTCGGACAAGGCAACTGGCACTGCAGTTGAACTTGTCAACTTATTACTGTGTTCTCAGAACCGGACCGGACCGGCCGGTTCGACCGGCCGGACCGCTAACCGGTGGCAGGTCCGGTTCGGTTCACCCCTAAAACCAGTCCCCCGGTTTTCCTGTTCAAAACCGGCCAAAACCGGCAAAAAACCGGTGAAAACCGGTACTGAACCGGACCGACGGACGGTTTATATGCAAAAAAAAAAAAATAGATTTTCAGATTATTTTTTTTGGCTTTAAAAAAACTCCATGAAGATGATTAGCCATTGTTATTTCATTGTTTGTATAATCAGATTTTCAGATTATTTTTTTTTGCTTTAATGCAGATTATTCATAATTTTCAGATTGTATTATATATATAAATAATTAAATAAATAAATATATATATATATAGAATTATATATTACATAATTATGACGTCACACCGGTTGAACCACTAGTCAAACTGGTTGAACCAATCGAACCAGTAACCAGTAGGGCTTCCGGTTCGATGCCCGGTCCGGTTCTGAGAACACAGACTTATTATACTTATTTCTTCATTCCTTAGATTTGATTTTTCCTTATCCAATAATTACGATATTATTACTTTATTATTATCCTGTAAACTTCATTAAAAGAATTACGATTATAATTAAAATTTATGGAAAATAATGACCAAAATTTGAGAATAATTCTGATTAGATTTTCTATTTTATAATCAATTATGCATTCAAGTAGTCAGCCATCTACTTGCACTGTATAAAATGTTTATTTTCTCAAGATTTCTCGATATTAATATACCCTCCTTTAGCACAAAAACTACCTCCTTCAATTAGAGATATTGAATTCCTATTACCAGTAAACCTAGCAGCTAGTTTAATATGAAAACTTCCTTGTGTGCAAATTTTTCTAAAGGAATAGGTATGTAAGTAAACAAAACTACAAACAAGTGATCCACTACTCAGTAATTGCTCCTCCCTCCCAACCCACGGAAACAGATTATCCGTAAAAACCTGTGGCCTAATATGTGTGAGGCTTTAGACTTTCAGGAAATCGCATAAAGTTCCTAGAAATTGTCGTACAATTTTACCGCAACCCATAATATAATTTGCTAGAAAAATCTTATGTGAAAACTGAGGTGAAACATCTTACAAGATACCAAAGAAAGAATCTAAACACACTCCTGACCTTGACACCATATTGGTACTTGGGACCTTAGGACTAAGGAACAGAAACCAGATAAGAGGCTACGGCATCCAAACAACTCCCAAACATACAACCAATTCAGGGAAAATCAGAAACCAGGCAATAAATCATCTCCAATGTAGCCAACAAGAAGGTTTGTATCCAAAGTTGCTTTCTGAATTTGTTGCATCTTCTCAGCACAAAGAGTATGTAGATCTTGCAATTCAGTTTTGGTTTCATCAATACGAATCTGTAAATCTTGTAATTTACTTTTGGCATTATCAATATGGGAGTCAATTGCATGAAGCTCAGAAAGTAGGGGCTGTGAAAATCGCAGCTGTTCTATATAGTTCAGACGGTTTACAAGCCAACTTACATTGAAGCCCAATTTCTGTAATGCATCAAATATAACCCTGTGCTCAGCAATCATCTCAGTATCAACCTGAGTCTTGGATATTTTGGTAAACGCACTTACGGAGCTGCCCAACATATTTAGCTTCATTGATGATAACTTCTTGTTTATAGAGGTAAATAGCTCAAAGGTTTCCGGATACTTATTCATGATGAGATCGAGTAGACATACAAACTCGGAATTGACCACATGGCCCTGCCATAATCCGACATGACTATTCCCCGTAGAAGAGCTCGCCCGATCATTGCCCGTCCCTTGAACTGGAACACTGATTTGTGTACCCCTGTCTGCATTTACTACAAAATTCTGCACCACATGCTCTTCTTGCACCCCCACATCCAAGGTGTTAACACACACTGTTTTCCCCATATTTTCAGAACCAACCAACCCCGTGGTCGGAGCTGCTAAGGGCTTTTGTAGGACCACAGTATGAGCTGTCAGAGGAACTGCCTGTGTCTGAGGAATCACGGTTTTCTGAAAAATAAAAAAACTTTGTTAATTTATGATATGTTAAGTAAAAGCAAATGTATTTTTAGATAATATATTAAATTTTAAAAAACATTTGGGTCTTAATGTTAACTTAATGTTGTAAATCTCCCCTATGACCTTGACTCTTCTTAGATGCTTACTACAATCAGTTCATAATAAAATCAAACCTTATTAAAGCGGGTGATTATAATGGATTCTAGATCTAGAACAATAAATTTGGAATATACTAGATTAGAGCAATTTGAGATCAATTATAATAATGTTTGCACATTGCACAAGAAAACACAAGAAACCTTAACATTTAAACAAGAACTTTCAAACATTGAACTTTAATTACTTGAACATTTTACACTCTAAGGATCACTAAATAGTAAATACTCAACGAGGAGTGAACCAATAGCCATAGTTAAGGTCCAAATAAGAAAAAGATTTTAAAATAAAGTGTCCATATCCAATTGTCGAGTGCTAGACAAGTACAGAGTTACAATTGAATTGAAAAGTGAGGATAGCAGAGCACTAATCTTAAAAATGTTGAGCCTTTTTAAAATATTTGTTGTCATTGAAGATATTTGGACATCAACTAGCAGTAAAGAAAGTTGTACCATATGCCTACATATTACATATTTTACGTTTTGTTAGAAATTATAAGTATATCCATGCTTATTTTACTTTCAACCATTGGATTAAGGTGACTAAGTTAATTGTTTTTTACTACATTACTTATTCTCTTTATAATTTGCATTACTATTCATTAATTTTTAATATATAAATAAATATTATAAAATCAAAGCATGACAATATATCTGTGATTTTGTGAAGGACCGTGATAAAAATATAAACCAAATATTGGAGAGTTACAATTTTTTTGTAGGACCATTATAAAAAAATATAAATAAATATTGCGGACTAATAATTTTTTTATAAAAATTAAAAATTTCAAAATAATTTGAAATAAAAGATAATTTATTATTAATTTTTGCCAATCAATTTTGGTAATAGTAAAGTTATTTTAACCAATTTATTTATAAATCAAAATAGATAATTGATGGGCCAATCTCATATACCAGAGGCATAAGCACCTTTTTTTTGCAGAATCCATATTTGACGGGGATTAACAATTTGGAAATATAATAGCCGATTACAAGATTCTTGCTGATAGATTTTGCAATAGACTTGGGTAGATATTAGCTAGAGATGTAGGCTTATAAAGGCTAAAAGGCAGTCCAAGTTTGAAAAAATCATATCAACCTGATTCGAGGATGTCAAAGAATGCAACATACATAGTATTTTTCTTACAACATAAGTCAAAACAAGCTATTACCTGAGGCAATGTAGTGACGATGGCAGCTTTAGGAGAGCAACCAAGTAAGTAGCTTCTGAGGTTAGTGGACATACTTGATTTATTATATTCATGCGGTACTTTGACAGATTCTAAGTTACAGAACGGAGGAGGAGAAACAAGAGGGTTCAAAAGTTTTGAGGTAATATAATCAAAATATCATCATCATGAGGACAAGGACAAATCAAGTGTAGAGTTGTCAAAACAGGCAAATCCCAAGAACCTAATACAAGCTTATGTTCATCGTAAAATGCACTCGACACTGTAAGTTTGTTTAAGGTAGGAGAACTAAATCTCGATAATTCAGCCTCAGCAAACTCATCGAAATTAACATTAAGTTGTTCGACATGGTGAGCAATTGCGTAATCAATAACCTTGTTGGCCAAAACTATACAAGGCTCAGTTTGAAAAATGAGATTCAACTTTAGTACCTCAGAATCATGGTTTCGGTGAGTTATTAAATTATCAGTAAACTTAAAATCAAAATGAGGATCGTAGTTGTTGATCATGAAAATATTGAGAAACGGGAGACTAGTCCAGATACGCTTCCATCGTTTCGAGAGAAGGCTGGTTTGAACTGCTAATCGAGCATTTGAAAACCAGAGAATTTGATGAATCAGCTCATCGGGCAAATCACTTATTCTATCTTCACCTTCCTCTGAATCTGCTTCTTGTTCATTTCTCACTTTCTTGTTTCTCTTCATCTCTTGTTCAATTATTATCTTACTCAATCACTTGTTGGCTCGGATTTGAGTCGGATCATTTTATTTTAGATTAAAATCGCATAAATTTTGAATTAAAATTAGATAAATTTTAAATTAAAATTGAATTATGTTTGGTTCAAATTAAATTTGATTAAAATTAATTTAAATTTGTATAATTTTGAATAATACATTCTGAATTAATTTTAAATTGATTTTTAATTATATTAAAACTAATATAAATTTTGTTAAGTAAATTTATTGAAATAATATCTTATTCATTATCTTTCCCCTTCTATTTTTCAATTTGAGAGACTTTAAAATATTATTTTATTATTAAATATATTAGTTATAATATAAAATAATATAAATTTTAAAAAATTTGATTGTATAACCATTTTAATTTTTTTATATAAAATTTTTTTAAATATAAATTTTGTGTATGAATTGATTTATTTAGTAAATAAAAGTGAATTATTATATAGATTATAGTCTTTCACTCATTAAGATATAACTATTAGATTAAATGTTTTAAAAAAACTATTAGATTAAAATTTAATTTATCTCTTTTTTAATTCACTCGTATTTCGAGTCATATCCGATTCATATAATTTTATATTTAGTTTTAATCGGTTCCAAGTCAGATCTACTATTTTGAATTATTTTGAGTTAAATTTTTTATTCGAATACTTTTTGGTTTGGATTAAATTGGTTTTCATATCATTATGAGATTATGTAATTAGGATATAAAATTAGATTCATCTCCATAAATTTCAATTAGGTTCCCATACCCATTTTGTCAAGTCTAGAGTTATTTGTACTTTTCACATTGAGCTCATTGTTAGTTTAGCATTTATAGTTTAAATAAATATAGATTAACTAAGTTAGTTTAATGTGATAATATAGCATCCATTGGGTTGGAAAAAATCAACGGACCAAAATAGTACCTTAGGGCCTTTTACTTGGAACTCTTTTTTTTCAGTTCTGTTTTTAATTTTTCCAATGATATCTCCTTTCTTAGAAAAGCGTTGAGAACTAAAAAAATATGTTCCAATCCATAATATAGCAGGGTGCCATTTTTCTGTTTTCTTGATTTCATCATATTAAATACAAAATAATTTAATTTAGTAATTAGTATACGTTTATAATTATAAAGAAGAATTGTTTTGATATTTTGAAATTCTTGTTATTTGCATTTGCTCAATTTATATATTTTTTTATATATCTAAGTTGATAAAAATGTTTCAATTAAAATTTAAAGTAAATTACAAAAACAATATACTGTATTAAAATATTTATAAAAATATAATAATCATATTCAATAAATATCATAAAATAAATTTGATTACAAAATATAATAATCATATCTATCAAAAATCATTGTTGCATTTAACTCAATTTAATTATCATACTAAACTAACTACCGATATTATAATTTTATGTTTTTAAAACACAAATAACATAAACATGTTTCATATTATCATTCTCAGTATTTAATATCAAAATTAATATTATACACCATCCAATTATTTCATACAACTAACATTTTATTACTAAAATTTTATATTAGTACAAATATTAACAATTTAGTTTTTATTTTATTTTATTTGGTCTTTTCCATGATTATGAAAATATATAATTATTCAATTGTATTCATTTCATAAACTCACATGGACATATACATATAAATATAGATTGAATATAAATATAGATTGATAGATTGATAAGTAGTGTGTGTTGTACGGTTTCCGGTTTCCAAGATCTAGAAAACTGGCTAGAGTTGTTTTCTGTAGTTTTCTATTCTCCCGTTATGTTTTGGAAAATTAAAGAAAACAGTGTTTTCCGTTTTTCTCAATTTTCGTTTCACAGAATAGGTAAGTGAACATGTTTTTTGTTTTTTTAATTTTCTTAAAAAAGTTTTCTGGAAAACGGATGAAGTAAACAATACCTTAGTTTTTCCAAAAATAAAAGTTTTTTCTTGGACGGCCTTCAATATATAAAGATTTCTCTATAGTGTCACCCTATATATATATATATTTTTTTCGCACAAATTTATGAATAATAAAATAATATACATGACATGAATAATTATATGATTGTAAGAAAAGTAAATTAATAAAACTTATCTTGTTTTTCCGTGCTGGCCGATTCAAAATTTCCAGACGATACCAATATTCTTGTTTCCAGTCTCGAGCTTATATTCTTTTATCAAGACACATATACAGATATAGGTACCGCTTGAGGTAAATTATAAGTTGCTTATAAGAACATTTTTCAATTTATAAATTATTTATAAGGTACAAGTTTATAACCCGTGCAAAGTACGGGATAATTAATATTTAAGTAAGTTAATTTTTTATTTATATTTTTATTGATATTTAATATAAATTTTATAATATTAAAAATTTATGTTAATATTATATGTTCTCTTATTTTATATAAATTTATTCTATTTAATATAAATATGTTATATTTTGGACCCATGTTATAATAAATATATAATTTGGCCTAAAAGGTAAAATTTTGATATGTATATAGTTAGAGCTCCTATTATAATAAATAAAAGTATATCTATTACATGTTTATTTTTAAGGCCCAACCGAGCAAAATTTTTAATTTTTCGATTATAAAGATTATAATGACAAACGGATTGTAATAACACAAATTATCCAACCTATGCACAACACTTTTCATCTTTTTATTTTTTTTAATTTTACCGTAACCCTTCCAATCTTTTTCTTTCTACATTACAATCTTTTTTTTTTTTGATAAACACAAACTTTATTTATAAAATTCCAAATCTCAACTAGGAAAGGAATAGAAACATGAACAAGACCAGCAGCCCCTGAACCGACTCAGTTAACTGGACAAACTCATCTAACTAGACAAAACCTAAAAAAACACATAGCTGATGCTAAGAACTTGCAACAGAACATATAACTATAGTTGCAAGCTTAAAACCTAGGGAGCTAAGAAACTAATGATAATGAGCATGCAGGCTTCGGGGATTAATCTACATCATCTATTTTGGGGTCACCAACAAACAAAAACCTATTGTCCACCATCCCTGCCTGGATCATCTCCTCCTGCTCCTCTACCACTCCACCTCCATTATCAACTCCTGCTACATTATGCATTCCTTCAATGCCAACTTGACCAATACCAAGTTGTACATTCTCCTGGCCAAGTCCCAACCCATCTACTTGATCAGCAAGTCTCAAAGCAATCTTAAAGTCAACTGGGCCTGGCGCCTCAATAGGAATCAGCACATCCATCAAGTCCGGATGATCCACACCAAACCCCATGTCCCAGTTGAGAAGCTCTTCCAAGCACCGATCTTCTTGTCCATAGTATAAAGTGTTAGAAAATGGAAAGTTCAAGACATATTTTATTTATGCTCTTGATGAAATTTCTTCAAACTAACTAATGGAAGTTGTTCCTTGCTATAAGGACTTAAACTTTCATGTTTGGATCTAAGACATTTTTTTAGTGTAATCCATAGATAAATTGAGTAGAAGTTGCTTGCTTGAAATAAGTTTTATTACATGATTAATTAATTTAATTATGACTTGAAATATTTTTTTTAATATGAATATTGAATCAAAGTCACTATCAGTGTTTGTTTGACAGTAAACTCTGATCAAAGTTACTGTCAGTGTTTGACAGTAAACTCTCAGGATAAAAAGTTACTGTCAAAGTATCAAAGTTGCTGTCAGGATACAAAGTTACTGTCGGATTTTTATAAAAGTTGCTGTCAGCATAAGTGTAAAAAGTTACTGTCAGGAACATGTTACAAAGTTGCTGTCAAGTATATGAAAACTTACTGTCAGCATGAGTGTAAAAAGTTACTGTCAGGAACATGTTACAAAGGTGCTGTCACATGATAAAGTTACTGTCGGAGAAAAACTTACTGTCAACAAAGTTGCTGTCAAGGATTTGCAAAGCTGCTGTCGTAGAAAAAACTTACTATCAGCAAAGGTGCTGTCAAGGATTTTGCAAAGGTGCTGTCACAGTTTTTTTTGACAGTAAACTCTGTAGACTGTAACTGATTCCGAATATTCTATTAAATGCTTTTTAAGTCAGATTAATTATTTTGATTAATATTTTATCTGCTGTTACGTTTTATTGTATTATATATACATAAAAACGTTAGAGATAAAAGTGACGAATTTTAACACACGTCTGAGAAACCCTAGCAGCAGCCATACTCTATAACTCACATTAACATACAGTTTGGCATAGGTTTTCTGGGCGAACTGAGGTGCAGGTCGCTGTTGAGTGCTACGTATCTGTGGATGAAGTACTCTGTGTTGTTTTATCCTGGAAGTGATATTGCTGCAACCCAACACAGCGTAGTGGGGCAATAATCTCTTCAAGAACAGTCAAGACTTCTTGCAAGGCTTGACGACTCAGCAGTTCATTTGGTTATATCAGTGTATGCATAAAACTTCTGTTAGAACTAAGTATTCGATCTTTTCTCTTGTCTTTGCAGTTACTGAATTGTATATCTCTATTCTACCTTCGTGCTTTGTTTTGTTGATTGGTTTAATCTGCCTGTTCTTGTTAAATTATTTATATAACTGCCCCATTGTTGTGTGTAGTTTTGAATTACGATCCAACAATCTTGAAGAGATTATTTGTGTTATATATTGTTAATTAACAAGATGGTTAACGAAACTGAAACTCATGTTGTTGATGCTACTGGTTCTGGGTCTGGGGTTACTGCATCTGCCATTGATTGGGCTACGTACTGTTTCCCACAACCTATTGATCTGTCTGGTATGCCTGATAAGTTCAGTGGTGGTGCTGGCTTTTCTCGTTGGCAGAAAAAGATGAAGTTGTGGTTAACGGCTAAGGGTCTATGGCCGGTGGTGCAGTATGATCCTCCTGTTGTGAATCAAGAGCAGGCTGACTCTGTTAAGATTTATGCTTTGTGGGCTGAAAAGGATGGAGTGGCAAGGGCTGCTATTTTGGCAGCTTTAGCGAACACTCTATTCGATGTTTATTCATCGGATGCCTTCACTACTAAACTCTTATGGGAAAAGCTGGACCAAACCCACAATACTGACTCTCAGGGTCTGGAAAAGTATAGTGTGGCAAGGTTCCTTGATTTCAAGATGGTGGATACTAAATCCATGATGGAGCAAGTGCATGAATTTGAGATGTTGGTACATGCTTTGAAGGAGTCTGGAATGGACCTTCCTGAGAAGTTTCAGGTTATGTCGGTGATTGAAAAGCTCCCGAAGTCTTGGGAAGAGTTTGCTCTCTCCCTGAAAAGACAGAAAGGAGAGATCACCTGGACTAACTTGATGTTGGACATCTCTGTACAGGAACAACACAAGTCCAAACAGGGACATGTGATGCCTGCTGAACATGGGAGTTTGAAGGTGAAAGTAGTGACTGTAGGACAGAAAAGAAAGTCTGTCACTAAGAAGGAAAACAGTAAACCTAAAAAGGACAAGAACAAGGCTAAGAAACCAAAGGCAAACAAACCATGTTGGTCTTGTGGACAAGTTGGTCACTGGAGCAAGGACTGTCTGACTAAAAAAGCAAAGAAATCTAATGTGGTAGCACAAACTAATACTGTGCTTGCAACCACTGGTGGGACTGTGGTTAACATGGTTGTTGGTGAGGCTGTTGCTTCTGAAACCAATGACGGGTATGTTACCTACAACCCTACACTACTTTCCACTACGCGTATTCTATCTCTTACTAGAGTGCATCATGTTCCTGACATTCGTAGAAACATATTAAGTGGAAGCTGTTTAGTTAGAAATGGTTTCGAACTTTCTTTGAAGTGTAATAAAGTAGTTATTACGCATACTGGTCTATTTTTTGGCAAAGGTTACTTGTTTGATGGATTATTTTTAATAAATATGGAGCCTGTTTTGGGCAGTTTTATTAATGAAAATGTTATTCCTTCTGTGAATTGTGTTGAATCATCCGATTTATGGCACTCACGTCTTGGTCATCTAAATTTTGGTGCTTTAAAGAATATGATGAATTTAGAGTTGATTCCAAAGTATGCCATTGAAAATAAATCTAAATGTCAAGTATGTGTGACTGCTAAACTAACTAGGAAACCCTTTCATAACGTTGTTAGGGATTCAGAAGTGTTAGAATTAGTTCACATAGACATATGTGAATTTAGTTGTATTTTGACTAAGGATAATAAAAGATATTTCATTACCTTTATAGATGATTGTAGTAGATATTGCCATGTTTATTTAATTAAACATAAAGATGAAGCACATGATAAATTCATTATGTATAAAAATGAAGCTGAAACATAAACTGGTAGAGGACTTAAACGGTTGAGATCTGATAGAGGTGGAGAGTATACGGGTACCTCAATTAATGAATTTTGCAAAAGCAATGGTATAATTCATGAGGTGACTCCACCATACACTCCTGAGTCTAATGGGGTGGCAGAATGAAAGAACAGAACTTTTAAAGATATGATTAACAGTATGCTAATTAATTCTGGGTTGCCTAAGTACATGTGGAGAGAGGCTCTGAATACGGCTTGCTATATTCTGAACAGAGTCCCTCTGAAACATATGGATAAGACACCTTATGAATTATGGAAAGGCAGAAAGGCTAGTTTAAAGTATCTTCGTGTGTGGGGATGCCTTGCAAAGGTACTTGTCCCTGAACACAAGAGAAAGAAACTGGGGCCGAAAACTGTTGATTACATCTTTCTGGGTAATATTGAAACCACTACCGCTATGAGATTTTTTGTGTTAAAATCTGACATAGATGGGATAGTGGCAAACACTATAGTTGAGTTTCGTGATGCAACATTCTTTGAGAATGTGTTCTCTATGAAGACTGGTATATCTCAAGGTATTTCTGATGATGATCCCACTCGCACATCGAGTTCCATTCTTGATCATGTGGAAGGGATGACTAATGTGGGGGTGAATCCTGCTAGTAGTTCTACTCCTAACGGAGTAGAGGAACCTAGAAGGAGTAAGCGTGCAAAGGTAGTCAAGGATTTTGGAAGTGATTTTATCACTTACAATGTCGAGGACGAACCTTTGACTTTTCTGCAAGCCATGGACTCTTCGGAGTCAAGGCACTGGAAAGGCGCTGTAAAGAGTGAGATCGACTCTATTGTTTCTAACGGAACATGGGAGTTGGTTGATCTCCCTCCTGGGTGTACTACTATAGGATGTAAGTGGATCTTTAAAAGAAAGATGAACCCGGATGGCTCAATAGATAAGTATAAGGCTAGGCTGGTAGCTAAGGGTTTTAGGCAAATAAAAGGAATTGACTATTTTGATACATACTCTCCTGTTGCAAGAATGATAACAATTCGAATGCTTATAGCATTGGCTTCCGTACATGGTCTTATCATCCATCAAATGGATGTAAAGACAGCTTTTCTTCATGGTGATCTTGAAGAAGGGATTTATATGGATCAGCCTGAAGGATTTGTTGCTTCTGGCAACGAGAGGAAAATTTGTAAATTAGTCAAGTCAATCTATGGCTTGAAACAAGCTCCTAGAGACTGGCACAAAAAGTTTGATGAAACTGTTTTGACTTCAGATTTTTAGTTAATGATAGCGACAAGTGTGTCTACTATAAGGTTAAAGGAAATGATAAAGTGATTTTGTGCCTGTATATGGATGACATTCTATTGTTTGGAACCAATATTGAGATTATTAACAAGACAAAAAGTTTCTTGAAAAGGCACTTTGAAATGAAAGATATGGGTGCAGCTAACGTGATTCTTGGTATCAAGCTGACTCAGTCAGCTGATGGAATAACCTTGTCATAATCTCATTATATAGAGAAATCTATACTTGAGAAGTATGGTTATTCAAATTGTAGAATCGCAAGCACTCCATATGATTCAAAAGTAGCGCTTGTTAAGAATAAGTTAGGGGTACCTGTGTCTCAGTTAAGATATTCTCAGATTATTGGGAGTTTGCAATATCTTGCTAATGGTACTAGACCAGATATTTCATTTTCTGTGTCTAAGTTAGCTAGGTATACAAGCTGTCCAAACAAGACTCATTGGGATGCTCTTGATAGAGTGCTTAGATATCTAAAAGGCACCATCTACCTTGGTTTGCATTACAGGAGGTTTCCTGGAGTACTAGAGGGATATAGTGATGCAAGTTGGATAGCTAAGAAATCTGGTTCCAATGGAGTGACTGGATACGTATTTACCCTTGCGGGTGGAGCTATATCCTGGAAGTCTGCTAGACAGACTATTGTAACTCGGTTTACATTTGAGGCTGAGTTGTGTGCATTAGATGCCACGGGGACGGAGGCTGAATAGTTGTATGGACTTATGTCTGTGATTCCTGTAGTAAGCCAACCGCTTCCTGCTCTTGTTGTTCATTGTGATAGCCGTACAACTATCAACAAGATAAACAGTCAACTATCAGCAAGTCTCAAAGCAATCTTAAAGTCAACTGGGCCTGGCGCCTCAATAGGAATCAGCACATCCATCAAGTCCGGATGATCCACACCAAACCCCATGTCCCAGTTGAGAAGCTCTTCCAAGCAACGATCTTCTTGTCCATAGTATAAAGTGTTATAAAATGGAAAGTTCAAGACATATTTTATTTATGCTCTTGATGAAATTTCCTGAAACTAACTAATGGAAGTTGTTCCTTGCTATAAGGACTTAAACTTTCATGTTTGGATCTAAGACATTTTCTTAGTGTAATCCATAGATAAATTGAGCAGAAGTTGCTTGCTTGAAATGAGTTTTATTACATGATTAATTAATTTCATTATGACTTGAAATATTTTTTTAATATGAATATTGAATCAAAGTCACTGTCAGTGTTTGTTTGACAGTAAACTCCGATCAAAGTTACTGTCAGTGTTTGACAGTAAACTCTCAGGATAAAAAGTTACTGTCAAAGTATCAAAGTTGCTGTCAGGATACAAAGTTACTGTCGGATTTTTATAAAAGTTGCTGTCAGCATAAGTGTAAAAAGTTACTGTCAGGAACATGTTACAAAGTTGTTGTCAAGTATATGAAAACTTACTGTCAGCATGAGTGTAAAATGTTACTGTCAGGAACATGTTACAAAGGTGCTGTCACATGATAAAGTTACTATCGGAGAAAAACTTACTGTTAGCAAAGTTGCTGTCAAGGATTTGCAAAGCTGCTGTCGTAGAAAAAACTTACTGTCAGCAAAGGTGCTGTAAAGGATTTTGCAAATGTGATGTCATAGTTTTTTTTGACAGTAAACTCTGTAGACTGTAACTGATTCTGAATATTCTATTAAATGCTTTTTAAGTCAGATTAATTATTTTGATTAATGTTTTATTTGCTGTTACGTTTTATTGTATTATATATACATAAAAACGTTGGAGATAAAAGTGACGAATTTTAACACACGTCTGAGAAACCCTAGCAGCAGCCATACTCTGTAACTCACATTAACATACAGTTTGACATAGGTTTTCTGGGCGAACTGAGGTGCAGGTCGCTGTTGAGTGCTACGTATCTGTGGACGAAGTACTCTGTGCTGTTTTATCCTGGAAGTGATATTGCTACAACCCAACACAGCGTAGTGGGGCAATAATCTCTTCAAGAACAGTCAAGACTTCCTGCAAGGCTTGACGACTCAGCAGTTCATTTGGTTATATCAGTGTATGCATAAAACTTCTGTTAGAGCTAAGTATTCGATCTTTTCTCTTGTCTTTGCAGTTACTGAATTGTATATCTCTATTCTACCTTCGTGCTTTGTTTTGTTGATTGGTTTAATCTGCCTGTTCTTGTTAAATTATTTATATAACTGCCCCATTGTTGTGTGTAGTTTTGAATTACGATCCAACATAAAGTTTATCATGTATATCTTTTCCGAGCCTTGCTAAGAACCTTGCAACATGATTTCGAGCAAAAAACACATAAGAAATGAAGCATTACCACCTTGTGCCTTTAAGCAAGATGTCAATTTGAGACACTAAGTCGAAGACTACTATAAGAGCACCCAAGTGAAAAAAGCTTCTAGGTTATCAGTTTCTAACACAACTGAGTGATATATATTATAGGGAGAAACTGGTATAACAGTAATTTGGAGGTTTGCTGGAATCACGGAGCAAAATATGAAGATTTTGCTGATGAACTTGATGAAGAACGCGAAGAACACGGGAGGAAAGTGATGGATTTTGGTAGCTGATCTTGCTGTTGATTCGTTAGAAGGCCAGAGATAATGTTTTCTCTCTTGCTGCCAACTGTCGATCCAACTGAAACAAGAGGCCTACGTACCCTATTTATAGGGGTTCAAGCTATACGTAGTTCTTGGAGGACAAGTTACCTATATGGGCTTAGGTATTGGTCCGGTCCATCAGGCCCAAATCCTCAGACGTGAAGGGCTTTGGCCTAAGTCTGGGCGGATGTGGAGGGCAGGCTTTCCAAATGTCTGTAACTGCCATGGCCCAATCCCATTCGGCTCTGGGGGCTGTCATGGAGTTGTAGAGCAAGGGGTCCCCGTAGGGAGTTATGCGCGATATGGCCTCGCGGGAGCAGTTGTTCGTGATGTGGCCTCACGGGAGCAGTATAGAGGTGACCCTGTGCGGATCCCTTGATGAGATGAGAGCCCGTGGGGCTTGCTGTCTTCAAATAGATAAGTATGTTGAGATATTACCCCGGGGGGCCTTCTATAGTCTTCTGAGTAACAAATAATATCAAGTGTGGTGAGCCCATGAGGCTATGAGCTTTTCAGCTAGTTATGAGAAATCCGTGCTAAGTACTCCGGGCTAGCTAAGCTATCCGAAGGCATTGAGCCTGAACAAGCGAGCCGGGCTGAGGGCCTCGCTGTCAAGTCTATTCGACTTGGGAGGTGATGATGAGAAGCGAACTGGGCTGGGGGCCAATTCTCCTCTCTCTTTCTTTTTGAAATTGGGTGAGTCTAAGGCTGGTGAGCTAGCGATGCGACCTCACGCTAGGCCAGGGGCCTTAGAATATTTTATCCTCTTTAGCACCATGCGAGCTGATTGTGGGCCGCGAGGCCATGCGAGCCCAGAAGCGAGGTGGGCTGGCCAATTATGCCATTGGGCCTGCCTAGGACCCATGCCCAAATATTGGGCATAACAACTACCCCCCGATTCCTCCTCTCCATTAGCGATGCGAGGTGGAATTAGAGAATAATTGATGCCATGAACCTTCCATGCGAAGCGATCAGTAGGAGCCTCAAATATCAACGCGAAGCGATCCGGTAGGCCTTCGGGAATTAGTGAAATATTTTCCGAGAAGTACCCCAGGCTAGCGATCTTAATTCATGCGAACCGATCTGACGGATTAATGGACTTCCATGAAACAACTGCAGAGTTGGCAATGCGAAGCGAGCAGGATATAGCCGTTGGAGGAGAGGCTGCACACGCTTACGGTGTGGTCGCATGCACTAGATCGAGATGGGTGGCCGAGATTGTGCCAGGTATCGCTTCATTTCTCTTTCCTAATTTGCCTATAAATATGTGGACTTTCCAATCATTTTTAATCATTTCCAAAATCATTTTCAAGAAATTTGTCTGAATTGCTCAAGGATCAAACAGTGGTTTTTTATGCCCAGAATTCAAGTGCGAACTCGCTTTGTTCATCCACCATCGCCGGAATCTTCTAGCGAGCAGAGTTCCGATCAGTCTTCATCAACAAATTCGAGCCCACCTTCTCACACAAAAGGTAACGATCCGAACTCATTGTTTGTGTCTTCCTTTTTCCTTGTATTCATGTACAGAGCATTTGTTTAGTTAGTTGATCCATGCATAAGAATTTCATGCGATGCGACCCTACTCCCCGGGTCGCATCATCTCACACACCCTCATTTTTTTCGCGTCGCGCTCTCGACCTTAGATTTAGGACCGGCTCGTGTGCGATGTGAGGAGACTTAGATTACCTTCAAATTTTCCTTTCTTCAGTTTAAGAGCACACACCTTAATTGGTTCACCATCTATTTCAGATGTCGAGTGATTCGGGTACGAGCACGTCCTCGCCTTTCAGCCATTATCCCAAGGAGCTGCGTGGTTTGGCTGAATTACAACGCGAGTTAAACGAGATCTTGGGCACGCATCGCCATCCGATTGTCCCTGGGACAGAAATTAGCGAAGAGGCAGCGGCCAATATAGCTCGGGTAGAACAAACGAGCTCGGACTCATTTAATTTATTTTTTGATCCGACCTGGTCGATTGAGGATTTGCCTCGTGATGGTGATCCCAATGCTTGAAAACGGAAGAGGCATGTGGTACCGAGCTCGCTTGATCTTTCATTTTTGAACCGCAGGCCGAGGGCCATGTCAAAGGAGGAGGCTGAGGCAGAGATTGCTAGGCGGATCTCGGTACGAGCCGCTCTAGGACAAGCTGGTGAAGAGCCCTTTCATCCTTGCCAGGCTATCCCAATTCGCAGCGATTCGAGCTGTTCCTCGCTCGGGAGTGCCTACTATGAATCCCGCGACCCGAAGGGGAAGAGGGTTCGCCCCAAAGTGGATATAGATCTCGAAGATGAGGCCACCTCTCATTGGGTCGAATCTTCGGACAGCGAGGAGGATGACGCTGTGACCAGGTCGATCGACCTGGAAAATTATGACTTTACACCTGAGGAATCGAAGGGCGAGGCCTACGTTCTTCCTGACCAGCCCGAGCTGGAAGGGCCAATAAATTTGGGTGCGAAGCCTCTGGGAGACGAAGCGAGCCTCTCCACAATGAAGCCGTCTTCGCCTCGGTACTTTGCTTCCAAAAACCTTTCAACTAGTCTCACCTCGGAGACATTGGCAGAGGCTGTCGAACAATATAGATTAGAGGGTTGCATCGTCCTACCACGATCCCACCAAAGATGTTATCGATTCAACCATAAGGAAAATGGTGGTCGCATTCCCAGGATGGTTTTCTCCACTTCACTTCTGAGAGTTGGGATCGCATCGCCCATGCACCCGTTTATCCAGGATGTGTGCAAGTATTTTCACATCGCTCTCTTACAAGTAAATCCAAACTGCTGGAGGTCGGCCGTCGCCTTGATTCTTCTTTACAAGAAGTTAAAATATCCAGAACTCGATGCGAAGACACTGGGGTATTTTCTAAATCTCAAATCTTCCGGCAAAAAGGACTTCGGGTACCTTTACTTATCTGTTTGGCCGGAGTTCAATGGCAAAAATCTATTGCACGGCGCCCCGAGCAACGTTGGACACTGGAAGGATCCCTTCTTCTACGTGTTCGATGCGACCCGTGTTCAAACCCACTTCAATTACAAACCAAGCAAGTGTGGCCGATTCTCTTAGTTCCACCCCAAATTTCTTTTCATATTCTCAAAACTGACCTTAATTTATTCATTTTTCTTATAAGTTGCTATTCCTCGCACTCCTCTTACTGGCGAGGCCAAAGAGTGAGCTGACAGCCTACTGCAACTTGCTATCGAAGAGAGGAACGTGAAGAAGTTGGTGACGACCTCGAACCTGGTCGCTCACGGATTCCTGAAAGAAGGGGCGAGGCTGACTCCAAAGAAGAGAAAGGCCATCACGATCTCAGCTCAGAAACCTTCTGCGAAGCGGGCCGGATTGAGTCCGCTATATTGCCTCCATTGTTACTTGCATTTTCCACCTCGCATCGCACTCATATGTATCATGCTTGCATATTTCTGCATTGTTTTTCATTTTTTATAACTGCTTTCTGACCGCTTCGTGTTTTTTGTGCAGATATGTCGAAATCTAACATCGTTCCTCCTCCCTTCACCGAAGAGGACGATGAGGTGGCCATTACCGGGGTCGCTCTTAAGCCTACTGGGCTCGCCTTGCCCAAAGATTTGAAGGCCTCGGGAAGCAAGCCTCCTCGAGATGAATTAAGGAAGTGGCAGCTGGACGCCGAGGTCGTTAAAACGGACCCATAGAAGCAGCAGAGTAGGCTGGATAAGGATACAATTGTGGCCGTCGTCCCTCCTCATGCCGCGGCTAACGTTTTCTTGAAGCTGGGCCACTCTCATGTGTCAGAGAGCGATCTCAATCTCTGGGCTCAGTCCTCGCTCGAGGAAAACAATGCTGCTCTGACTCAAGCCGCTGCTGAACTTTTCTACAAACAAGCGAGCAGGCATAAGGAGATGCGAGCCCTGACTCAGCAAAATGCTATCCTTCACTTCAAGGTCGAATCGATGGGGGCCGAGAAAAAGAAGCTGCTCGAGGAGCAGAAGAAGCTGAAGGATGAGCTCAGCCCGCTAAGGAGGGATCTCCGGTCGGCGAAGGACAAAGCCAAAGAGCTGGAGAATGAGCGAGCTACCAATACAAAGGCCTTTGATGAGAAGCTGAACGAGCTTCAAACCCAGATCACAACTCAAGAGGCTGTTATTGCTGGGTTCGCAGATGAGAAGAAAGAAGCTGTAAAGGAGGCCTCGACTCTAGGGCAGGTTAAATTCATGAAGACGTTTATGAAGAAACTGCCTAGCTTTGATTGGGGCCAGTTAGGCGAAGCTACCCGAGTATATGCCGAGGCTCTACGCAAGGAAGTAGATGAGGAGGCCGCTCAGTGAGCCGTAGAGCTCGAGGCGAGGCGAGCTCAAGAGCAGCAGGACTAGGATGGGGCCTCTTAGTTTCTTTTCTTCTTTTCTAATTGCTTATTTTGAACAAGTACTTTGTGCTCGCTTGCGAGCTAAATTTGATGGGTTGCGGGCACCGTCTATGCCTCGCGTTTGTACTAACTTTGCCTTCTTTGAAATATTTCAATTTGTTCATCTCTTTTATGTTCGCATCGTATTTTTTTTTATGCATGTCTTGATATTATACTCGCATCGCATTGAATATTTCCATGCTACATATTTCTTTAGAATTTGCCCAACTGCTTCCAGGTCGCTCTTAATAAATTGATTATGACTTCGCTTTACGTGATTTCATTCTTTCATTCCACAAATGCTAACCATGTCCAGGTCGCTTCTGCGATCTTATAATTATTGGCCTCGCACGGGGGGCCCGGTTCGTTCATCTTTGAACCAGATGGCCTCGCACCTATGCTGGCCTGAGCTCATTCCAACGGGGCCCGCGGTTATGGCCTCGCATCGTCCACTTATGTGGCGACGCGGGCCCCACATCGCATCGCATGGCTGGCCAACCGGCCTCGCCTAGCTTTGCAATTTTTTAGCCGTACATTTGACGTAGCTCGACTCTACCTGCATGACTTCAAAAAATATTGATACACAGCGAACGAAATGTGAAAGAAAATCGTGCATAGTACCTGAAAAATTGAAAAACATAGGGCCAATAGAGTCATTACATCGGCTCGAAGAGGTGTTTATATAACACTACTACCCCCCGAGACTTAGGATGATTTATTCATACAAAGTTTATAAGTAAATAATACTGCCAGTTACATGGGCAGTTAAGAAAAATACTTCTTGAGATGTTCCGCATTCCATGATCGCGGAATAAGCTTGAATTTAAGATCAGTGAGATGGTAGGTCCCCTCCCAGAAAACAGTCTTGACTTTGTAGGGGCCTTCCCAGTTAGCGCCGAAGACTCCATGTGCTTGGACCTTAGTGTTTGGCATTACCCGGCGTAGGACTAGATCTCCGACCCGGATGGGGCGAGCCTTCACCTTTCCATTATAGTGTCTAGTTGTCCTTTGATGATATGACGCCAGACAGGCTTGAGAGTCTGCCCGGGTCTCTTCAATCATGTCGAGATAGAGTCGGTGATTGACCTCATTATTGTCGGGATCAAAGTGATCCCGTCGGAATGATTCGGAGCCAACTTCCACAGGTACCATAGCTTCACACCCATATGTTAGGGAGAATGGGGTCTCCCCAGTAGTGCTTCTCGGGGTGGTATTGTAGGACCATAGTACTCTAGGGAATTCTTCGGGCCAGTTGCCCTTGCTCTTATCTAGCTTGGCTTTCAGAGTGTGCTTGATTATCTTATTTATAGCTTCTGTCTGGCCATTTGATTGAGGGTGACAGACAGCCGAGAAATCTTTTCTGATGCCCAGGTTGTCACAGAAGTCTCGCATTTCCTTAGAATCGAACTGCTTTTCGTTGTCTGAAATGAGCTTGTAGGGGATCCCGAATCTACATACAATAGACCTGTACACAAAGTCCTTAAGCTTTTTGGCAGTGATAGTGGCTAAGGGCTCAGCCTCAGCCCACTTAGTAAAATAATCAACTGCCACCATAGCATACTTGACCCCTCCCTTGGCTTTTGGGAGTTCTCCTATCAAATCAATCCCCCACATGGCGAAGGGCCATGGGCTCACAAGAGAGGTGAGTGTAGCAGCTGGGATGTTGCTGAAGTTAGCGTATCTTTGGCATTTGTCGTAGGCCCTAGCGAACTCGGAGGCATCATGTTTGAGAGTAGGCTAGTAGTAGCCTTGACGAAGGATCTTTTGGGCTAGAGAACTACCCCCCGTGTGATTCCCATAGATGCCCTCATGCACCTCTCGGAGTATGTAAGTGCACTCTGTCCCATCAACACATCTGAGAAGTGGAACATTGAGGCCTCTCCTGTAAAGGACCTCATCATAGATAGTATACCGCGCGGCTTTGTACTTGATTCTTCTAGCTTTATTTTTGTTTTCAGGTAAAGAGCCCGTTTTTATATATTCCCAAATCGGGGTCATCCAGATTGGGGCTGGTTTTTCAACTTCAATTTCCATCAGTTCCAATGATGAAGGCTTCTTCAGATCTAACTCCTCAGGGACACTGGGCCTCCTCTGAATTTCGAGGGGGATGACCCCTAACAGAGTGGCCTCGCGCTGAGAGCCAAGTTTGGCCAGCGCATCCGCACGGGTATTTTGGTCCCGTGGGAGTTGTTCAATCCTAATTTCCTTGAATAGGCTGATAAGCTTCCGGGAGCATTTGAGATATAATTCCGTACGGGGACCCCTAGCTTGGAACCCCCCTTTGATTTGGTAAACCACCAACACGGAGTCACTGAAAATGTTGAGATTTTTCACTTGCATTTCCAAGGCTAGCTTGAGGCCAGATATGAGGGCCTCATATTCAGCATCATTGTTGGTGGCTTGAAAAGTGAAGTGGATAGCTGTGTTGAGTCTGTGTCCCTCGGGAGTGACGAGCTCTATCCCTGCACCAGCTCCCTCATTATTTACAGCTCCATCTACATATAGGGTCCACCAAGGTGCACTGTTCTCGTTGATCTTTGCCTGAACGGTGTTCGAGACCTCAATGAGGGCTTGTGAGCTCTCCTCACCGTGAGGAGGAAATTCCAGAATGAAATCAGCTAGTGCTTGTTCCTTTATGGCACTACGGGGCCTGTAGGAGACGTCGAACTGGCCTAGCTCGATTGTCCACTTCAGTAGTCGGCCAGATGTTTCTGGCTTATGCATCACTTGCCTTAGTGGATAGGCGGTTCTCACTTCGATCTTATGAGCCTGAAAATAAGGTCGAAGCTTTCTTGACGCTAGGATGAGAGTGTAGGCTAATTTTTCCATGTTAGTGTACCGGGTCTCTACATCAAGCATTCTCTTGCTTATATAATATATAGGAAACTGAGTGCCTCCCTCCTCTCTAACTAGCATAGCGCTAACCGAGTATTCCGAGACAGCAAGGTAGAGAATTAAAGTTTCCCCTGCCAGAGGCTTGGATAGGAGAGGCGGGCTGTCTAGATGCTCCTTAATCTTTTGGAAGGCCTCTTCACATTCAGGAGTCCACTCGAACTTTTTTCCTATCATTTTTATTGCTTTGAAGAACTCTTGGCACTTGTCAGATGATTTTGAGACAAAGCGGTTTAGGGCCGCTATCCGACTGGTTAAGCTCTGGACCTCTTTGACACTTCTAGGTGATCTCATTTCCATTATAGCTTTGATCTTGGCCGGGTTAGCCTCGATCCCTCGGTGATTGACAATGAAGCCTAAGAATTTTCCAGATTCTACCCCAAAGACACATTTTTAGAGGTTGAGCTTTATCCGGTACTTCCTCAAGATGCTAAACATCTCGGCTAAGTGGCCAACGTGGTTCGCGGCCCCTTAGACTATACCAGCATATCATCCATATATACCTCCATAGTTTTTCTAATTTGCTTTTCGAACATCATGTTGACTAGCCTTTGGTAGGTGGATCCGGTATTGAGCAAGCCGAAGGGCATTCCGACATAGCAATATAGACCCCTATCGGTGATAAAGGCAGTGTGCTTCTGATCAGGCTCATACATGGGGATTTGGTTGTACCCTGAGTAAGCGTCCATGAAGCTAAGTAGTGCGTGACCAGCAGTGACGTCCACTAGATGATCAATTCTCGGCAAAGGGAAGCTGTCTTTGGGGCAATGCTTGTTCAGGTCAGTGAAGTCTATGCAGGTCCTCCATTTCCCATTTGGCTTTTTGACGAGAACCGGATTGGCCAGTCACGTGAGATAGAAAGCTTCCTTGATGAGCCCGACATCGAGGAGCCGGTCCACATCTTCTTTGAGGCCTTCGGCTCTCTCTCCACTGACAGGGCGCCTTTTCTACCTCACTCCTTTTTTACTTGGATCAATGTTGAGCCGGTGACACATAACTTTCAGGTCGATTCCTACCATATCAGCATGAGACCAGGTAAACACATCCAGGTTGCTTTTAAAGAAGGAGACCAGAGAGTCTCTCATTTCTGGACCGAGATTAGAGCCGATCTTCAACCACTTAGAAGGATCCTGTGCATCCACCAGGATCGTGATGATATCTTCAACTGCTTGGATCAATGTCCACCTCGAATTCTTGAATTTTGCTTGCTTCTTCCACTTCTTTAACAGAGAGCTCCTTATTATTTTGATCCTCTAGTATGTATTCCCCGGGTCCGCTTGAGTTGACTAACCTTTCAGAAGTGACTGTAACTTCTTGAGTTATCCCGTTTGGGAGATCTATCACTGTTGAGGTCTTCTTTCGAATCCATTTGCCTTTGCTGATTCTTCTTGCCGACTGCTCTAGGGTCTCTTCATCATCACTGGCTTCTTCCACGATTCCTTCTATTAAAGTTTGTACTGGCTGAGAGGGCTCCATCATGAGTACCCCTGGTACCGGTTCTACTTGAATTCCCATGCTTTCAAAATAATCCTGTGGGAGCTCTTCGATAGTAATGATGTTACACATAGCATCTTCTGACTTTGGTTTGTAGTCTTTTATATTTATAGCTTCCACCTCCCGATTCTCTCTTTCAGCCGACCTGAGAGCCTTGTTATAACATTCTCGGGACTCATGTTGGCAGCCCTTTATACATCTTACCCCTTTGGGAGTGGGGAACTTCATTGAGAGGTGGTAGATGTAGGTGACCACTCTCAATTCCTTAAGTATGGGTCTTCCAACTATAGCATTGTAAGCAGAGTACTGGTCCACTACCATGAAATCGGCAACTTGGGTGGTCATACAGGGCTCCTCCCCCAGAGTGATGGGGAGTTTGATGAGGCCTTTGACACTAACGGAAGCTCCGGTGAACTCATATAATTGGCCGACTGTGGGTGTGAGGTCCTTGTCGAGAAGACCCATCTTTTGGTAGACGTCATAAATGAGGACATTAACAGCACTCCCATTGTCAACTAGTACCCTGTGTACATTCGAAGAGCCAATCTTGAGTTTAATTACCAGGGCATCACTGTGGGGGTGATGGACCCACTTGGCATCTTCTTCCGTGAACATGATATATGTCTCCTCTCCTTTAAATAGCTTGGGAGGCCTCTGAGAGAGATGATGGATGTTAGTGAAAGGCCGCTCCTTAGCTCCTCGAGTGTATCGTTCCATAGCTCTTTTACTATCTCCTCCGATGTGAGGACCCCCTATGATAACATGAATACTGCCATCTCGGGTAGTTCCAAGGCCGGGTCTTACTTTATTCTCGGGTGCCTTATCTTTCGGAGGAGGGGGTGGGACGTTATGATAATCACCCCCTTGATGCCTCTTCACTTCTCTTACTACCCATTTAGTGAGGTGACCGCTCCTGATGAGGTCCTCAATCTGGTCTTTCAGATGTCTGCAGTCGGCAGTGTCATGGCCCGATTGATCGTGATAAGCGCAGAACTTTCGAGAGTCCTTTTTTCCGTAATTCGTCATTGGTGGAGCCTTCTTGAAAATTCCCTTGGCAGCATTGATGGCGTAGATATGCTCAATTGAGGCCACCAGGGGGGTGTGACGATCATATTTCCGATAAGGCATCCTATCTTTTGATTTGTTGCTTTGAGGGGACCTATCCCTTTCTCGTCTGTCTGACTTTCTCGGACTGAAGCTTCTGTCCCTTCGGCCCTTGTTCTTACTATTTGGGCTCCAAGATCTCTTACGCTTACTATTTTTTCCCCAGTTTCCGCTGCTGTTACTTTTCTTCAAATCGAGCATAGATTTCTCCACCCATTTAAAGGGTTCAGCCTGCCGGTAGAACTCAGACAGTGTCTCAGGTGTCTTAGCATGGAGGCTTTTCCAGAAATCGGTTCCTTCCTTAAGTCCTGTTATCAGGAAGTTCTTTACGGCCTCGTCAGTTGCTCCTCTAACTCGGGGTACTTCGGCATTAAACATTTTGAAGTAATCCTGCAGGGTCTCTCCTTCCCTCTATTTGACATTAGCAAGAGTCGCCACAGGTGGGGCGTAGAGCATAGAAGACTGAAATTGCTTGATGAATATATCTGCCAGTAGTTCCCAAGAGTCGTTCACAATGGGCACGAGTTTGGAGAACCATTGTTGGGCACTGTCTCTGAGAGACGCGGCGAAGAGCCGATAGCGGGTTAGCGTGGAGACCTGGTAGACCTCCATCTCAGTATTGAAGCGGATCAAGTATTCAGCCGGATCAGCGTCTCCATTGAAAGTGAGGCTTGAATTGTTTCTGAAGATGGGGGGCAGGGGTGCGACTCGGATCTCGTTAGTGAAGGGCGACTGAGTGGAGATAGGATTTGGGGCATTCTTTTCCTTCTCCATACGCTCCAAAAGCTGCCTAAGATCGTCCACTCGAAGGTTACCCAGCCTCTCATCATTATTATTTCCATTGCTGGCTCTATGTGACGGAGGTGGTGCCTGCTCACGCCTTCGGCCTCCTGCTTCTCCACTTATAGCGGATTGAGCCTCTTCATCTCTTCTCCTGGGTGGGGCCTCTCCGATCCATGAGCACGGTGCGGGGACCTAGCGCGCTTGCGACGACGAAAGGGTCCTTCCGCTTGACGTGCTGGACTCAAGGGCCTCGCCTCAATGTTTTTAGCTCGGGCTCTCTCTAACTTTATCCTCAGATCGTGTTCTATCAATTTTCTTCCGACCCTATCAAAAAAACTGGTGGACCTCTCCCCAGAGGGGGCTGGGCCATGATGTGACCTGTGAGAGGTCTCTTCGGCCTGCCGCGCCTGACTGAGGGGCACCTCATCCCATTCTAAGGATTCATCCCTTTCTTCATTTCCGCCTTCACTATTAAAGTCATCCATGAGGTCACAAGGCTCCATAGTCGACTTGAGTTGTCGAGATTTATTGGACCTCCTCATCCTTCGCCGGGCGCTCATGCTAGCCTTCCTAGAGGCGCTTTTCTTCTCCATCCGCCTCATTCTTTTGTTGAAATCGAGCATCTGATGGCACATCTCATCCAAGAATTCTAAGAGCTTGGGGTCAGTTTGAGGCGGGTTCTCGCTGGTATTTCTCGGGGTCTCGTCATCCCCAGCTCTATCACTTTCAGAATTGTTTCCGGTTCTCCTGGTGTTAGACATCCTTTTCCCTCAGATGTCAAGTACCCCTACTTTTAGCGCCAATTGTTATAGGGAGAAACTGGTATAATAGTAATTTGGAGTTTTGCTGGAATCACGGAGCAAAATATGATGATTTTGCTGATAAACTTGATGAAGAACGCGAAGAACACGAGAGGAAAGTGATGGATTTTGGTAGCTGATCTTGCTGTTGATTCGTTAGAAGGCCAGAGAAAATGTTTGCTCTCTTGCTGCCAACTGTCGATCCACCTGAAACAAGAGGCCTACGTACCCTATTTATAGGGGTTCAAGCTACACGTAGTTCTTGGAGGACAACTTACCTATATGGGCTTAGGTATCGGTCCGGTCCATCAGGCCCAAATCCTCAGACGTGAAGGGCTTTGGCCCAAGTCTGTGCAGATGTGGAGGGCAAGCTTCCCAAATATCTATAACTTTCATGGCCCAAGCCCATCCGGCTCTGGGGGCTGTCATGGAGTTGTAGAGCAAGGGGTCCCCGTAGGGAGTTATGCGCGATATGGCCTCGCGGGAGCAGTTGTGCGTGATGTGGCCTCACGGGAGCAGAATAGAGGTGACCCTGTGCGGATCCCTTGATGAGATGAGAGCTCGTGGGGCTAGTTGTTTGCAAATAGATAAGTATGTTGAGATATTACCCCGGGGGGCCTTCTATAGTATTTAGAGTAACAAATAATATCAAGTGTGGTGAGCCCATGAGGCTATGAGCTTTTCAGCTAGTTATGAGAAATTCGTGCTAAGTACTCCGGGCTAGCGAAGCGATCCAGAGGCATTGAGCCTGAACAAACGAGCCGGGCTGAGGGCCGCTCTGTCAAGTCTATTCGACCTGGGAGGTGATGATGAGAAGCGTACTGGGCTGGGGGCCAGTTCTCCTCTCTCTTCCTTCTTGAAATTGGGTGAGTCTAAGGCTGGTGAGCTAGCGATGCGACATCACTCTAGGCCAGGGGCCTTAGAATATTTTATCCTCTTTAGCACCATGCGAGCTGAATGTGGGCCGCGAGGCCATGCGAGCCCAGAAACGAGGTGGGCTGGCCAATTATGCCATTGGGCCTGCCTAGGACCCATGCCCAAATATTGGGCATAACAATATCCTTTGATCATTGCCCGTATGGTGTCTGAGAGGGGCGTAGATAGCCCATAACTGGTTCTTAATGGAGATAGAAACGGAATGGTGCCCACTGTTAGATGACAGAGGATTCCATTGGTGTTTCGGTATACAACCATGTACCTAATTCATTCCCATTTTCAGCTGGTATTGGAGAGTAAGTTGCATGAGTGTTGATGTTGAGGGTACCATGTTGAGGAGGAATCCAATGAAAAGCCATAAGTAAACACAAAATGGGCAGGAAGAAGTAAAAACAATGGAGAAATTTTAAGAAGAGACTGAGGGTTGTAAGATCCTTATTTAAATAGATGAGGACAAGATCCTTATCATGAAGGTAAGATTAGCTGGAGGTTGTATTGCATGCAGAGAGCAAAGGTTGCTACTAGAGCTCCACATCTCTCTTGATCATTGCCATCTTACAACATTTATTTCGGGACTGACTATATTTTCAGAGGAACCAGTCGGCTATTACCTTTAATCAATTCTTGACAACCAATCGGCTGACAAGTTTAGTCTCCAGGAAATATTAATTAAATTTATGTTATCCTGGTCCTGAAAAGAGAAAATGAGTTTTGCCCATCTTGTCAAATAGAAATCCATCAATACTACTATGTATGTTATTGTCCTTGCTTTTCTGAAAAGATCCATCAATAAATCCCATATACAAAATTAATATTTGAGCAACTCTTTTAGAGCCCGAGTTAGTTGAAGGGATGTAATTTGTTTCGGATAGATGGCCCATATACTTCGCCCTGGTCAGAATTTCAAATAAAATTCATGTTCCAAACGGACCATTAAGAAAAATTATTGAGTCCGTAAAAAAATGTGGTAATAATAATAACATTTTTTAATATGATATTACAGTATGATAATATTTATTTTTTGAAACAATAATATGGTAATTTGTTTTCCCAGTTGCACAAGTAGAAGGGGGGGGTTGAATACTTGTGTTCCTTTTCTGCCTGATTAAAACCAACTCAATATGTATTAACAGATATAAATTAGTAACAAAGATCAAACACAAAGATAACAATGAATACTGTTTTTATTGATGTATGAATAAAAACTCTCCTAGGATGTACACAAACCCTAGCAGCTTCTCTGTGTTTCTCACAGCAAATCTCTCTATCTCTATGCTCTTCACACGTTCAACTTCTTTACAATTAGGTTACCTAGAGTTTATATAGAGAGCTGTCTATCAACTAATAACAGAAAACAAATTATAATAGGAATAGAATTCCTAATTATTAGTTGACAGTTTCCTTCTGAAATTCTCTTTCCTTCTCATAGCATATCTGCAAAATATTTGTCTTGATCATCGAAGACTTCCCATTCCTGTGATCATCTTCCAAATATAACTTCAACTGCACAGACTCTGGAATCTTCAGACTCTGACAGATTATAGACTCTGATCATCTGTAGACTTTGATCATCTGTAGACTCTGCTAGATCACAGACTCTGATAGTCTACAGACTCTGATCACCTTCCAGACTCTGATCTTCATGCAGATTCTAGTTTCACTTTCTACAGAAATTCTTCTAAGTACAGGAACAAAGAATGTTGCCTATCTAGACTCTGATTATACACTTCAGAGACTAGAAAGACTAATTGCAGATAAACTATGCTAACCTCTGTTCTAGCATTTTGTACATCATCAAATGAATATATTCCTAACAATCTCCCCCTATTTATGCTTTATAAAATGTAAGCATAAATTAGAGTTTGATGATGTCAAAACTAAAGAATGAAACAATTAGTCTATAACAGTATAAAAGATTTAAGAAAAAATTGATTCTCACTTAATTTTCTCAAAGGCTGGATTATTCTTCAAAAATGAATTCAGCATCTTTTCTTCCACAATTGCAAGAGCTTCACCAATAATTTGCTTCAGTTTCTTCATTTCTTCACTTGAACATTTTATTTGACAATAAGCTGCTCTCAGATCATTTGCACTGCCTTCTTGTTCTTTTAAGTCTTTCAACATTAGCACACTAACTTTTCCACTCATAGGTTGAAACCCAAAATAATGACCCACACCTTCTTGGAATTTGACTTGTTTTTCTTCTAGTGGCATGGCTTGGTCATTTCCTTCAGTATCAACATATTTTAAGGAAAATTTGCCCTTTTGTCGATTTGCCTGTCTATGTAGAGTCAGCTTTCTGTCAATTTCCTTGAACCATTTATGTGTGACTGCTCATTTACTTTTATTCACTTCATAGGCAATTTGTAAGAGAAATCTAATATACTGCAATTCCTCAGCCTGTTTGAAAAAGATAAAGTTTGATTGACTTATCCATTTTGCAGATCCACCTTCTAAGAAATACACCAGCATCTCATTTTTCACCTTCTCTATGCCTCCCTGTCCTCCTTGTATCTTCCTTTCAAATACATTATAAACAATTTGAGAGACACCACTTTGTTTAAATGTTTTTGGGTTATCTTCTCAAACTGCCTATCTGTCAAGGATTGAGGATCCTTGGTTAGAGTGGATGTCCTGTCAATGTCAGATTCTTCAAAACCTCCAAGTCCTATTTTCCTTTTTGCTCTCAACTGCAGATTTGATTGACTGCATTGCCAGTATGAAGGTTCTTGAATTTCTTCAGAGTCTGATCTTTTTCTATGCTTATCAGAGTCTGACTTAGACCCTGATTTCTCATGCCCAGTCCCTGACTGGTGTGTTTGACTCTTTGATGATACATCCATTCCAGACTGTTTTTGTTGCACACCACCAGGTCCCCTAGGACCATGAGAATCCTTATCCTCATCATCATCTCTTCTCCTTTTAACTCCCTTTGATATGTCTTCATCCTTGCAGCTGCCAGCAACCTGACTCCTTCCCTCCCTATGACTCCTTCTCTCCCCATTTTTGACATCATCATTCTGTGTAACAACCAGAAGAATGTTCTCAAGAACAGAAGTGATGTTGGCCTGAGCAGTGATGACTTGATACACTTTGTCAGTAAAAGAGTTTACAGAATTCTGAAGGGTTGTTTGCTTGGCCTTAAAGTCAGCCAATGAGGCCTTTACAGCAACATCCTTTGTTTGTTGAAGAGAGTATAGAGTTTCAAACTTTGTTTGGAGAAGAGAAGTAGTGGAATCCACATGATTCAATTTAGTTTGGATATGAGAGATATCATTGACCACATCATCCAATTTAGCCTGTGCAGAGCCTAAGTCAACAACTGCATGCTGTTCATCTACAATCAGAAAATCATCAGGCTTCTCCCCTGGATAGTAGCCATGCTCCTGCAAGAATGACTTCTTCTGGAATGCTTTCAATCACTCAGCTTGATGAATAGCCATAATGCAACCAAAAGTAGATTCATTTTCAATTCCCCTGGCCTGTGCTGTCTTCCAGGATAGAGGAAAGACCTTATCAAAATAGTTGAAAAAAGGAGGCACCTCCCCGTCATCTCTAGAGGTTGCATCATCAAGATCAGCAACAAGCTCTACTTTTGTTGTAGGAGGAGTAGACTCTGATGGTGGTGTAGACACTGAAACTGTATAAGGGACTATAGACTCTGACTCCTCAAATGAGTGATCAGGGTCTGTAGACTCTGGAAGCCTAGCCTGAATTGGCATGATAAGTATTGGAATAGTGGACTTCACAGATGCAGTATCAGGTTGAGTAGTTGATGCATCTACCAGAGTTTCCATGACTCTATCTGCTCTTCTAGCTAGAGAATCCACCAAGTGAAGTTGTGGCCTCTGTGTGAATGATTTCTGAGCAGCTAGAGCCTCCTCCTTCTTGCCAATCTGCAAGATAATTAAAAATGAGTTTTCATCCATCCACTGCTTCAACTTATTGGACCAACTTTGAGGAAATTCTTGATCCCAATAAGTAAAGCTAGGTTCAGGATACCCTAGTCTCTCATTCTCATAGTGGGGTTGGGCACCCACTTTCTCAGCCTCACTCTGGCTCTCTACAGCCTTTTCTACCTCTCCTTTTGCCTGGACCAGTGCCAGCCTCTCATTTTTATTTTTTTCACTCATATGGGAGGGTGCACTCAAAAGTCCTACAGAAGTGGGGTGAAGAGAAGAAGAAATTGCTTCAATACCTGAACCATCTTGATGGAGAGGAACCCCTTCAAAAGTCTGAAGGCTAGGGGTTTCCACCAAGAGGTGAGCAGCAACAGACCCTGAACCCGTACAAGCATCTTCTTTCATTTTAGAGTCTGTTGGCTCCAGTATTCCAGTCTCAGGGTCTACTCTAGACTCTGACTGCTTCAGTATGACTTCATTAGAAGCCAGAGTCTGAGTGTCACTATCTTGGACTGTTTTTGCTTGAGACTCCCCCTCAAGGTGGATAGACTCTGACAGAATAGATTGAGAGATGTCTTCATGAGCATCTATCAGAGTCTGTCCATCCATATCACTGGGGTTCCCAACATCATAGTTTTGAGTTGCCAATGAGGGCCTAATAGCATACTCCTCTGCCCCACTATCACCCATCCTCTGACTAGGTGGTTCTTGTGTGGGTGAGGCAGACTGGGCATCTTTGTCACTAGTCACCACTGGTGCACTAGTCCCATCCTCCAACATCTTTCCATCACCTGCTACCTCCTGTGGTTCTACCATGGTTAATGCATCCAAGTGTCCATTGAGAAAGGTCCTTGCATGGATTGCATAGATGGCCTGGGCATAAGTCATTTGAAAGGAGTCCTGCAGTTCCCTTGCAATCTGCTGATAGTATGAGCCCTTGAGTTGATCCAATCTACTTTCATAGGTTGGATAAATGTACTTGTTGGCCACCTTTCCTACATTTTGGACAAGAAAATCAACCACCTTCCTTGGAAGAGGCTGAATAGTACGAATCCAATCAATAGTTATCCTGTAGGTAATTTCCTTATCCCAAATTGCTTCATAGTTAAAAACTGGTTGCTCAATCTCAGTTTCTAACTCAGCAACAGACTCTGATTTTCTCCTTCTGTGGACCTTAAGCTTTTTAGGCTTTTGTGATATATGCTGTTCAGAGTCTGGCACACCAAGTGCTTTGAGAACTTCATTTGTCCTGCCTTCTTTGAGCCCAGCTGCTTTAACTTGTAGTGAAGAAGTGAAGAGGTAGCTGTAGAGATTTGTGACCACAGCTTGTGTAGACATTTGAAGCTCCATCCCCATCTTCTTCCTTAGGGCTTCATAGGTGGTTAGAAGATCCAAGACTTGAGATTTAGTTTGATATTTCTGGTGATCTTCAAGTGATTCCACCAAAGGATACAAGAATAACAGTACGTCATCACTTGGAGTAATGATTTCATCAATTAGACTTGAGGCTGCATCCAATGGCATACCTTCCCAAAATGTTTCATGATCAGAGTCTAAAGGCGGTCTAGACTCTGACTCAACATTAGACTCTGGTTCAGGTGTTTTCTTGCTTTCAGAGTCTGGCTCTGCAGGAGCCTTGGGAGCATCTATTTCCTGCAAAACAGGGTTGGTAATAGTAATAGGCTTGAGTGTGTGTGCAGAATAAGCCTTCCTTAACCTTCTGTACTTCTGAGCCAAAGATTTCTCAGGAGATCCAATGTGAGAATCCTGAGGTGCAGTCCTAAGTTATTCAGAGTCTGTAGCCTTTTGAGAGTCTACAGACTTGGCTTGAAGGGTAGAAGCAAGTGTATCATGACCCTCCTTAAGCAAAGAGAGTCCTTCAACAACTTGTTTCTCTAGGGGATTGAGCTCTTCATCACTGTGCTCATCTACAAGCCTTGATTTGACCAATTTTCTCCTCTTTACAACTGGTGCCTGTTGAGAGACAGCAGAGGTTGGTTTCTTTTTGGGTTTTGGCTTTGAAGATTGTTCAATTGAAAGGGTTTTGATTACTTGGGTAGGTGCAGGGGGACTCTCCAGTACTTGTTCCTGCACCATTTCACCACCAAAAAAAGAAGCATTGCAGATAGAAGGTTTGTAAGTTGTGAGTTTTACCTGCATAACCTGAGGGTAGACCATGGCAGGTAGACTTTTCTTCTTATCATCTATTCTCTTTATGTCAGAGAATATCCTCCTTTGCTGTTTGTAAGCCTGCACACAGCAATCATCTGCCAACTTGGTTGACATGTCAGGAATGAAGTGGTTGAGGAGAATCATAAGAAATCTATGATAGTAGACTTTCTTCCTCCCCTCTTGCACATTATTTAATTTTGCTCCCATTTGAGTGAGCAACATATCACCAATGTTGATTACCTTATCAAACAAAAGACTGTGACCAATTTGATAAGTAATAGCAGTAATAGCATCAAAGCCACTATATTTTCCAGTAAAGCATTTAGCAATTTGATCAAAAAAAAGGACCATTCCTTCCTTAAGTAAGGCCTAGTTAAATTAATCATGTTATCTAAACTAGCAGAATAACCTAGTGATTTAAACATGCTCTTAATATCATAATCAGAAACAGTTTCATCAAAAGGTGTTTTCACAGGTAATTTAAACACAGAATTAAGTATATCAGCAGTGACATCAAAAGTAGTTGAGCCAAATGTGAACATAATTTTACGTGGTTGATCCTGAGAAGGATCAACTACCTTTGCAGAGCTCCAGGCTTGTGAGACAGCATCCATGTGGATGACTGGTGATGCCTTGAGAATGTAGCTCAGCTCAGATTGCTCCAAGAAATCCATCACAGGGTAGTAGTCAACATCTACCCCTTTCTTGTCACCAAGTGCTGCAACATGATTTGTGGTCATGAACTCGAAATCCCCAAATATGAACACAATTGCTTTGGGACCCCACATGATAGTGGAGATAGCAGCCATTGAAATTGATGAGTTGAAGGTGATGAAAATGCTTGAAGAAATTAGCTAGGGTTCGTAAAAAGCTCTGTGATTTTTTCTGCCAAAAAAAATTGTTGTAATAAACAAGTGGGTAAAATGTATGAAAAGTTTCTATTTTGTTCAAAATGCATACATTAAACACGAGTCTACAGCCTGTCAAAAAGAAATTAACTGTTACCGCCAATTTCAAGTCATTTGAACAGTTTAAACGAAATCAGAGTCTGCAGGCGCGAATTCTAACCGTTTCAGAGTCTATAAGCCATGACCTCCAGAGTCTATAGATATTCAGAGTCTAGAGACTCGTCAGGGTCTGTATACCCTTCAGAGTCTAGAAAATAGACTCTGTCAAGATAAAGTACTTTATGCAAATTTTAAGAACAAATTATAGTTTGACAATTCAGAGACTATAATTAAAGTACATACCTTGCTGCTTGTAATCACTGATTACTTAAAAGTTTAACATACCTAACTCACCTACCAGTCTGAGAAAGGTAGATTCATCAAGTGGTTTTGTAAAAATGTCTGCAAGCTATTTGTCAGTTGGAACATAGTGAAGTGTCATAGTACCATTTTCAACATGTTCTCTAATAAAGTGATACCTGACATCAATATGCTTTGTTCTGGAATGTTGGACTGGATTCTCTGTAATTTTAATAGCACTAGTATTATCACAATACATAGGAATATTTGAGAAAGTTATTCCATAATCTAGTAACTGATTTCTCATCCACAGAATTTGAGCACAGCAACTTCCAGCTGTAATGTATTCAGCCTCAGCTGTTGAGGTTGACACAGTCTGTTGTTTCTTGCTAAACTAAGAAATTAATCTGTTTCCAAGAAATTGACATTGTCCTGTTGTGTTTTTCCTGTCTACTTTGCATCCTGCATAGTCAGAATCTGAATAACCAATTAGTGAAAAATCTGACTCTCTAGGATACCAAAGTCCAAGAGTTTGAGCCCCCTTGAGATATCTAAAAATTCTTTTCACAGCTATTAAATGTGATTCTCTAGGGTCTGCTTGAAATCTAGCACACAGACAAGTTGCAGACATTATGTCTGGTCTACTAGCAGTTAAATATAACAATGATCCAATCAGGGTCTTGCAAGGCTTCCTCAATTTTCTTAGGTTCATTCTTTGAGAGAAAGCAGCTATAAAGACATTCATTTTGAGTGACTGTTCTGGTTTGTACACCACTCTCAGGGTCACCAATTATTAAGTCAGGAGTGTGATCCCTTGTCCATTTTCTAGCTGGTGGAAGATTGGTTCTTGAACTTTAAGCTCCCCCTAAATCATTGGCATATTCTGAATTTGAGTGAAATTCAAATGAAGAGGCTCCCCCTAAATTGCTTGACTCTGACAAGGATTCAAAGTTGCTTGATCCAGACCCTGATGAGTTAGACTCTGAAGAACTTGATTCTGTCTGTCTAGACTCTGTCTAGGTAGACCCTAAAATATTAGACTCTGAGATATTTGTAGTTGAATTTTCTGGCTCCCCCTCAGAGTGTGCAGGTTCTTGTGTTGTTTCAGGAGTTATTTGAGGGTCTTCATCCTCATCATTTTCAGCTAACTCAGAACTTTTTAGATTATCAAACTCCAGTGTAGTAGACTCTGACTCATCCTGCAATCCTGTAAACTTTTTATCATCAAATGCAACATGAATCGATTCCATAACAATTCTGGTTCTGAGATTAAACACTCTGAATGCCCTTGAGTTTGATGCATATCCAAGAAAGATTGATTCATCAGCCTTGGTTTCAAATTTGCTTAAATTTTCAAGATATACTTTCAGTACAAAGCACTTGCATCCAAATATGTGAAAGTGTTTCACACTTGGTTTCTTGTCCTTTACCATCTCATAGGGAGTCTTTCCATGCATATTAATTAAGGTACAGTTTTGAATGAAACATGCTGTATTGACTGCCTCAGCCCAAAAATATACTGGTAGTTTAGACTCTGCCAACATTGTCCTGGCAGCTTCAATGAGTGTTCTATTCTTTCTCTCCACAACTCCATTTTGTTGAGGAGTTCCTGGTGCAGAAAATTGTTGAGTAATTCCCTTTGATGCACAGTAAACCTCCATGATTGAATTCTTGAATTCAGTTCCATTGTCACTCCTTAGAACTCTAACTGTTTTCTTTGATTTTGTTTCCAGAAAAGTGATATGGTATATTATGTGTTGTGGAGCTTCATCCTTTGAATGTAGAAAGAAAACCCATGTGAACCTTGTAAAATCATCTACAATAACAAGAGTATATTTCTTTTTGTTAATTGACATCAAATTTACTGGACCAAATAAATCAAGATGTAATAAATAAAAGGGTTCAGAAATGGTGTTAATTGTCTTGCTCTTGAAGGATGATTTCCTTTGCTTTCCAAGTTGACATGCTTCACAAAGTCCATCTTGCATAAAATCAACCTGTAGTAATCCTCTCACAAGATTCTGTTTCACCAACTTATTGATTGTTTTGAAGTTGATGTGTGAGAGTTTCTTGTGCCATTTTCATCTTTCTTCAGTTGAGGCCTTGCTATATAGACATGTGACTTCACTGTGTATGCAATCCTCCAAGCTGGCTTCATAAATGTTACCATGTCTGAGACCTTTGAAAACTAAAATGCCTGTTTCTTTGTGAGTCACAAGACACTCCTTGTTGTCAAAGCCAGTATGGTAACATTTATCTCCAAGTTGACTTATGCTTATCAAATTGTGTTTTAAGACGTCAACTAGAGCTACTTCTTCAATGATGACATTCGCAAGTACAATCTTGCCATATCCTAGTGTTTGTCCTTTGTTGCCATCTCCAAAGGATACTTCTGGGCCAGCCATCTCCACAAAATCTGTAAGCAGGGATTTCTTTCCAGTCATGTGTCCTGAGCATCCACTGTCCAGGATTAGGGTTACGTTCTTCACCCTGGTTCCCTGCATACATAAAGCAACTAGTTAGAATTTTTGGGGATCCAAACAGTTTTGGATCCCTTCTTACTACCTTTAGGTGAAACAGGTTTAGCAATTTTTTCTTTGAATTTACCTGTGTTAGGTCCAAAGTGTTGTAGAGGGGGGGTGAATACAACTGTTTCGAATAATGAGAGAATATAAAATAAATGCAGATAATAAATGATGACACAGAATTTCAAGAATATATCTTTATATTCATTGAAGGATTTGCTACAACATTCATAAAAGCATCATAATCAGTTGAACAATAAATACAACAATTAAAGCTTGATTCAACTGATTCTCTCTCACTTTCTTTTTACAGTAAATGCTCTCTTTGAAAAATATACAGTAGAAAATACAGAGATTGCTTCTTTTTACAAATAAAATAAAGTGCTACTTTTATAATGTCGTGTAGACTTGATCTTGTCCTTTTTGTGTACGTGGCTCAATCAGGACTCGACAACAAAAAGTACTCTCCCAACCACTCTGGATCAACCGTTCACAATAAGCCACTTGTCCCTTGAACATTGAATGCTACATGTCAACCCGCATCTCGATCTCGGCCTGGATCCAACTCAATCTCGATCTTGGATTTCAATCTCGATCTCAATCTCGATATGAGAAAATCTCGATCTATGAAAATCTCAATCTCGATCTGTGAGGATCTCGATCTTAATCTGTGAGAATCTCGATCTCGATCTCGATCTATCATGTATCGAGATTTGCCTTGATGTTTTACTTCAATTATAAATCTTGATCCGCATCTCGATCTGCTGTGGATCGACATTTGCCTTGGTAACAATGTACTCATTCAATATTGACTTTCTTTAGTGACTAATTGTGGATTAACCTTTATGAGTAAGTTTCCCTAGCTTCTTCAATTTCTTTTCCTCACTCCATTCAAATGAGATCTTCTATCACTGACATGAACTTACCTTCAATGTCCTGACACTTGATGCAATGGTCTGGTTCATAAGTGACTAGTCTGGAAGGGGTTCTTGCTTTTGAATGTCAGTTCTCATTTGTTGATTAATCTTTACATTATCCAGTGGTTGAGATGCATTACATGAAATCACTTTGGTCTTCTTAATACTTCTTTGACATTAATTTGATTCTCCATTAGGTAAGTTAGGGCATGAGCAATACTGAGATTGAACTTCTTCTCACTTAGGCATTCTGGATTAATCAAATTAGTTACTTGTAGTTACCAAGTATCATTACCATTTCTTCAGTTGATTGATTCCATGTGCTTCTTCAGTTTCTCTTGTTTTGCTGTTGTTTTATCTTTTACCTAGTTGAGTTACATAGTAATTAAGTGTTACAAATTAGTACACCTATGCCTTTCAATCTCCCCCTATTTGATTGTCTAACAATGACAACCAAATTCACAATGAGGATAACTCAACTAACCAGGGACTGAAAAAGATAAACTAACATTCATAAACCATCATGTCAACTTGCATAATGCTTGGCTTGATTAACTAGCTTCATGTCTATCACTGATACTTCAAGTGCCAAAATTGGACACCTGTTGGCTCGATCAAATGGCTTCATGCTCTTCTAGAGATTTTCTCTAAGTACTTAAGAGCACGGTCCACTCAATCTTCAATTATCCTTCTGAAGTCCTTTTAGCAGTATTACCACCGCCGAACTTCGTGAAATAATTGACGCCTAATATAAACCAGTTTCAAGACACTTAGCTAACTAACTTCTACCTTACACTACACAAGAAAACAGATAATGTACTTACAATGCAGGAAAACAAGAAAACAAATTACAACGCAAAGAAACATTACTTGCTTAATACATTAAAATCTCGATTTCTTGCGCTCCTCTTCCTCACGAGCTTTCTTCTTGGCTGCCTTTTCTTTCTTCATGAACTCAGGGTTGCAGACTTCATCCATTCTTTTCTTGAGAAGATTAAGTCCTTCTGCTTCTACATGATTTCTGATCTTATAATCTCGAAACAACCTCAACCATCTTTCAACCATGCTGCGAGTGGTAAGCTTCGTGGGAATGTCTTCAAATCTCAGCTTAGTGACTTTGTCAGGATACCCCTTTTCACCTTTCTTCCTTATGACCAGCTGCTTAGGGTATCCAATGACAATAGCGGTGGTGCATTGCTGTAGCCTCTGAATATCAAGCTATTGTCTTTTTCTACAGAAGTTGTCAAATGTGACCCTAAGATAATCCTGATCAAACTCGTCAACATCATCCATCTCATCAATCAATTCCCTTATGATACACAGTGTTTCATGACTGTGTTCTGCAAAGATGTCGTACTTGATTTCAATGACGGTTTCCACCTGATGCTTGTCTGTGTAGATCAGCAGATCATTTTCATTCTCATCTTTGCTTTTGACAAACTTGACATTTGCACCAACCACTGCACTAACTTCCTCCCTTATTTCTCCTTCTTCAGGAATGTCTACTCTCGGATCTCCGTATCTCTGCACATACTCTTTTATTGCCTCTTCTTACTACTCGAATGCATAGTCTTCAGGCTCCTTCTTAACCACTGGTAGTTTGGCTTCAGGCAACTTGTATCTAACATCTTGCCTTCTTATCAACTTCTCCAAGTCCTTAGCCACCAGCATCTTTTCCTTTGTTAGGAAACCTTTTGAGAGGACTAGCTTTGCAACTGCCTTCAGTACATTTACGTTCGGAATCAGTTTCGAGTCATGCAGATTTACAATCCTCAAGACCTTGTCATGGACATATCTGATCTGATAGGGATTTAGAATAATGTCAACCCCTCTGTCTTCAACCATGTTCAATAGTTTCTCTTTAAACAGCACTCCAGTCTTGACAGAGGTGTCTACCTTGTAAGCATATTCTACCAGTTCACTAGCACCCCTTGCATGGAAGAATGCTTCATCAACCATACACGGCTCGATTCTTGTTATGGGTGCCCAAGTAATCATCAGACTCCATGCTTTCTCCTTGAATATAACTTGAACAGAGGTGCATCCCTATCTTATACAGTTTAGATAGTTCAGAAGCCCAGGGTTTAGATTTTCTAGCTTGTGGAGAAGGAAACTCAATCTTTCTGAGTCAGGAGCATAAGCTCTTGGTCCAGCTAAGGCTTCTCTAGCCTTGTCCCACTCGGGACCTTCCCTCCTTATGTCAGCCTGGACCTTAGGATCTTTGATCTTTTACATTTCATACTCATGCTGAGTTTTCTGAGCCACTCTCTTCTCTTTTGCCATTAGTTCCTTTTCCACGATTCCTTGAAGCACTTCTTCATTCACTCTTTTTCTGGCTTCCCTAAAAATCTCTTCTTGCATCTCCGCTTCTTTCGCTACTTCATCAACTTCTTCTTCCGGCACATGCTCGTCAGCAACCGAGTGGTCTCCTGCATCACCTGCAACTCCTGCGCCAGATCCGCCAGGATTTAGACCTCTTTCTTGTTCCCACTCTCTTGCCCGTTGCTCGAGTCTCGACCTCCTTGCCACTAAGGCTTCTACATCCATCTCATCATCATAAGAATCTTCAATAAAGTCTCCCATAAATACATCGACGAGAGGTGTTTCTTTCTCAGCTCCTGCTTTTTCAACTACCATCTTCTGCTTGCCTTTGTCTTTAAGAGCCGGTTGAGCCTCCTCCACCTTTTCACCAGATTTGTTTGAGGACTCGATCACCGGTCCCTTACTAGTCAGCTTTTTCAGACCCTGATCCTCCTTCTCCCCCTTAGGTGGGTTATCCTCATCAGGAGCATCATCATCATTTTTATCGTCACCACCACCACCGGTTAAAGGACTAGGTCCAGCCCTGTTACGTCCAAAGACAGCATCAAGTAATTCATTTAGCTTCATCCAGACTTAAGACATGCCATGAGTGACATCATCTACTGACCACCCAACCTCCACCTGTACCAATCCAAGATTGTTTATCTTGTCAATCAACTGATTTTGAACGGCAATCAGGTTCTCCATGAACTGTGCTCCAACCTCCAATATTCCAGAGTGGGAAGAGACAGCAGCAGTAACACCAGCAACTCCAGCCTCCAAAACCTCCACCTTCTTCACTAGATCCTGCAATGTAAGGGACGGTGTTTGGCTTGGGTTAAACTGTTTACTCTCGCCGGGTTCTGTTTCACTCAAGATCCCTAAAGAGAAGGGATCTACTCTCCCTGTCTCTCCCTCGTGTTTAGAACCTAACAGAACTAGAGCCTCATCCACTAGTCGCTGGGGACTAGCGGTGAGTTGGTCGGCGATATCGGTCAGTGAGACTGAACCTTTAAACGCTGTGTCTACGTTAGGAGATGGCGTTATGACCATGTCATCCCCTTGTTCACCAAGAACCTTTTCTGGTTCGCTGGGCTGTTCTGGAGGCGTAGACCCACCAGTCACCAGATGTCGTTGCTCTGCGAGCAACTTGTTTTCTGATTTAGATGGGGAAGAGTCATCCGTGCTGGATTCGACAGACTCTTCCTCATATAAACTTCCTGAGATTCTAGCATCAGAAGAGCTAGTCTCAGTTTGCCATTCCCCTTCAGAGAAATTGCTCAAAGAGCCCTGGGCGGACAACTCAGGGGAGGGAGGGTCAGCTCCTATTGGCTGTTGAGATGAACCCCCTCCTTGACTCTCACCAACATACCTAGACGAGTGCGAATGTGTTGGAATATTTAGGAGAGGTGAGCCACCAGCGTGAGGTGTGGTGGCTGTGAGAGGTGAACTATCCCTAACAGGTTGCGCAGTTGCCACTGGGATGGAATCCATCTTTTGCTTCTTTGAGGGTGGCAAAGCTGCTGATTTTACTACTCTCTCAACTCCTACACTCCCTCCACTCGATTCACTCGACTTAGATGGGCTTGCCTTCCTTTTATCACCAGTTTTAGGGCTGGATGAATGTTTATGAACAGAAGGGCTTGCAGCCTGGGATAGAGCCTGGGGGTTTTCAGGCCCACGGCTATAGAAAACAGGGGTTGGTTGAATTGAAATTTGATCAAGATCAACAAGAATAGGTACCTGACTCAGAAGATCTTCATCCTTGTCAGCTCCAGCTTCTGCAACATTTGCTTCAGCCATTTCAACATCCACACCTGCTTCTCCCAAATTGCTAGACACTTGATCTCCACCAGCAGCTTCGTTGCCACTACCTTCCGCTTCTACTGCGGTAAACTGAGAAGCGTGCACCTAGCATACTCATCTTGCAGATCCTGGAAGTACGGAGTCAGGCGCAACTCAAAAAGTCTGGACTTTTGCTGGGTTTCCATGGCGGAGATACTCTTTAAGGTCATATCAAAACATGCCATCCTTTCAGAGCCTTGAAATATTCTTCTGTGCTCCTCTGAAAGAACGTCATCCAGAACCATCTGAAGGAATCTTGGCATCCAACATTTGACTGGTCCATCTTCCGGATTCCGAGATGCATTCTTTTCCAGTGCCCACCTCTCAAGCAAGAGAATCAACAGATGTTTGCCCACATTCACTCTTCTGTTATTTGCCACTCCATATAGAATTACTCGACAGCTGTTGTTCATTGGCCTGTAGTCTTTGTCCTTTGGGAACATGCAGCGTTGAATGGCCTGAACTACATAATCCCACTCAGCTGGTAACATACCTGTGTGAACCTTTGTTACTTTGATAGGACCCGTGGGAGGGCGACAACCTATCTCCGTGGGTTCCGGAGCAAAATTTTCTGAAGGAAGCCCAAGAATCTCATTGAACTTCTGCAGACTAACCTCATATTTTGCACCACCGATAGTGAAGGATAAGCCTGTTGGATTTGCTTTACCACCCTGAATCTCTAATGTTGAGTAAGCAGCTTGAAGGGCTTCGACATTCAGGATGGGAGAGGTGGTTAAGGCATGACTTATCATGGATGTGTTGTTGAGGGACTCAATCCAGAACTGGTAGTGAATGAATCTACCAGTTGCTCGATCAGCAGAGAGATTAACAAAGTTGGTTTTGGGAATTGTGAAATTTGGGTTGGCCATTTGAGATTTGTGTTTGAGAAGAGAAATGTTTTGTAAAGATTTTGCAATGGAAATTTTAGAGAACAAGTTCTAAATTTAAACACAAAAAAAACGTACACGAACCCCACTAATTACCCACGTAATAAAACTCCCCACTAATGACCACTTAACTCCCCACTAATGATCACTTAACTCCCCACTAATGATTACTTAACTCCCCACTAATGATTGACGGTTTATCTTTAGGAAATTAAAGTGAACAGTCGTTTTGTTTTGAAAAATGCGAATATCTCGGAAAAACACAAAACAGGGCGGTTACTTGGTACTTTATGGATTGATCAGTAACACACATAACTATGCCACTCAAGAACACAAAAAAATGAAAAACACGAAGACACGAAATCAATAAAAACAAACTCACTCGAATAACATGAGAACTGAACAACGATTTGCAAGAACACTAATGTTAAGAAATGACGTAGAATATGCGCAAAAAGTTCAACAGTTTACTTTAAACAAAATTTTGGCAGAGTTTTGTTTTAGTGATTAATGTTTTCAAGTAACAGTTAGTGATTTTTGTTTAAGAAAATCACAAGAAAAACTTGGTGTTATGGCAGGGAAGAGGATGCTGTGAATGTATGTATATGCGTGTGTATTTGCTTCAGCTTTTTGAACTAGTGAGAGAGAGAAAGTTAAGTGAAATAATGAACAGTCTATATAATGCTATATTATATACTTGCACGCCTAAAAAGAAAGTAACTGAAAAGACAAGTCACATTTCGATCTCGAGATACACATCGCGATCCGCATCTCGATGTCGATCTCGATGTCGATCTCAATGGCAATCTCGATCTACATCTCGATGTACATCTCGATGTCGATCTTGATGTTGATCTCGATCTACATCTCATCTACATATCGATGTCGATCTCGATCTACATCTCGATGTCGATCTTGATGAGGACAGATCGAGATTTACCTTAAACTTTTTAAGCATATCCTGCAAGTCAATCTCGATCTCGATCCAGAAACAGATCGAGATTTGCCTTAGAAAATTTTAATGAAATTATGTGAATTAAACATTTATATGTAAAATTCACAAGATTTCACCACAAATTTTCACACAATTTTAGAAACTTACAATTTTGAAATGACAGGGAATTTAGCAAATAAATCATGCATTACAAAATTAAGTCTAGCATTAAATCCTATCACATTATTAGACATTAATCATATGGATACACAGATCATCATAAGATTAATGTCATGAAACTTTCTAACTCACCCTTTTGTTGCATACAACACAAATATCTTTGAAATTAAGTACACACTATTAATTATGAATATTCATGTACCACAACAATATGTACACAAACTGAATTATAACAGATAGGTAGTAAAAACTAACAAGTGTTAAGCATCCCCAATTCACCAACCAATCTAGAAAATGTTGATTCGTCTAGAGGTTTAGTGAATATATCTGCTATTTGACGTTCAGTAGACACAAAATGCAACTCTATAGTTCCATTTTCTACATGCTCTCTAATAAAATGATACCTTATATCAATATGTTTAGTCCTTGAGTGATCCACAGGATTGTTGGTCATTGCAATAGCACTTGTGTTGTCACACATGATAGGAATCTTAGATACTTCCACACCGTAGTCCTTGAGTTGGTTCTTCATCCACAGTATTTGGGCCACACAGCTTCCAGCAGCAATATATTCTGCTTCAGCTGTCGAGGTTGATACTGTGTGTTGTTTCTTGCTTTGCCAAGACACCAACCTTCTTCCAAGGAACTGATAGCTTCCTGAAGTGCTCTTTCTATCTATTCTACAACCTGCGTAATCTGAATCCGAATAGCCAACAAGATTAAACCCTGTATCTCTTGGGTACCAAATCCCGAGATTTGATGTTCCCTTGAGATACCTAAAAATACGCTTTACGGCTATAAGATATGACTCTCTGGGATCCGCTTGGAACCTTGCACATAAGCATGTGGAGAACATAATATCAGGTCTGCTAGTAGTTAAATACAAAAGTGAGCCGATCATACCTCGATAGCTTGAGATGTCTACAGGTTTTCCCGCTTTATCCTCGTCAAGCTTCGTGGCTGTTGCCATAGGAGTCTTAGCTTGTGATACATCTTCGAGACCATACTTCTTTAATAGATCATGAATGTACTTGGTCTGGCAGATAAATACCCCGTCCTTCTTTTGACTAACTTGAATACCCAGAAAGAACGTCAGCTCTCCCATCATGCTCATTTCATACCTCGATTGCATTAACTTAGCGAATTTCGCACATAGCTTCTCATTTGCAGACCCAAAGATAATGTCATCCACATATACTTGCACCATTATTAGATCATCTTTGCATTTCTTGTAAAAAAGTGTCTTGTCGATTACTCCTCTGGTGAAACCACTTTCTAGTAAGAAGTCTGACAGAGTTTCATACCACTTCCGCGGAGACTGCTTAAGGCCATACACTGATTTGAAGAGACGATAAACATAATCACAGTATTTGCTGTCGACAAACCCGGGAGGTTGATCAACATACACTTCTTCATCCAGTTCACCGTTTAAGAATGCACTCTTGACATCCATCTGATAGACTTTAAAACCATGATATGCTGCGAATGCTAAGAACATCCTTACGGCCTCTAGCCTTGCTACTGGTGCATAGGTTTCATCATAATCAATTCCTTATCTTTGAGTATAACCCTTAGCAACTAGGCGAGCTTTATTTCGTGTTACAAGTCCGTTTTCATCCAGCTTGTTTCTGAATACCCATTTTGTTCCAACAACAGATCTATTCTTTGGTCTGGGTATCAGCTTCCACACCTTCTGCCTTTCAAAATGATTGAGTTCTTCTTACATAGCAATCTCCCAATCAGCGTCATCTAGGGCTTCTTCCACCACTTTAGGTTCCAATTGAGAAAGGAACACTGAGTATAGACATTCATTCTCGGTGGCAATTTCAGCTCTAGCTTTTCGTCTAGTGGTCACTCCGGCATCTGGGTCACCAATGATTAGCTCAAACGGATGGTCCTTGTTCCAAGTACGATCCTTAGCAAATGTTCTTGATGACTCAGCTTGATCTTGTAAGTGAATGTGACTTATTCTAGAATCACTTCCACTAGCTCCCCCTGAGCTAGTACTAGCTCCCCCTGAGTGAGCTGCTCCCCCTGAGTTAGTACCAGGTCTAACGGAAGGTGATCCCTCAGCCCTAGTGGTTTGCATAGGCGAAACACTAGACTCTTGATTAATTACATTATTTATCATTGGATCACTACCCTGCACTACAGACTCAGGTACTGTATCCACTTCATCAATATCCATATTTTCAAATCTTAGAGAAGTGGGCTCACTGTCTTTCTTTAGTATAGAAGGGAGCTTTGAGTCGTCAAATGTGACATTAAGGCTTTCAACCACCTTGCGATCATTAAGCACAAACACCCTGTACGCTGCTACTACTTCAAGAGAATACCCAACGAAAACCCCTTCATCTGCTTTGGCATCAAACTTTCCAAGCTGTGCATTGTCTCTTAACACAAAGCATTTTGCACCAAACACGTGAAAGTACTTGATAGATGGTTTTCGTTTATTCATCAGAGAATACGGTGTCTCATTATAGTCCTTTGTAATCAGGGTTCTGTTCTGTGTATAACAAGCCGCGCTAACTGCTTCAGCCCAAAAATACAGAGAAAGTTTTGACTCATACAGCATTGTCCTAGCTGCTTCAACCAGTGTCCTATTCTTTCGTTCAACTACCCCATTCTGCTGCGGTGTTCTCGGTGCTGAATACTGTCGTCTGATCCCTTTAGATATGCAGAAATCCATTAACACTGAGTTCTTGAATTCTGTCCCGTTGTCAGATCGGATAGTCTTCACAGTCAGACTTGCTACGTTTTCAATGACCAGTACATGCCTAATGATCTCATGTGGCACTTCATCTTTCGATGTCACAAACATCACCCATGTGTATTTGGAAAAGTCATCGACAATCACCAGCGCATATCTTTCCCTTGACATTGACATAACATTAACAGGTCCAAACAAATCCATGTGAAGGAGTTGTAGGGGCTCGGTAATGCTATTCACTTGCTTATCCTTGTGCGAGGCTCTTTTCAATTTTCCCATGTCACATGCTTCGCAGAGTCCTTCTGGAGTAAACTCCATCTGCGGCAGCCCTCTCACCAATTCTCTCCTTACGAGATTATTCATTGCTTTAAAGTTCAGGTTAGATAATCTTTTATGCCATAGCCAACTTTCATCAGCAGAAGCCTTGCTGTAGAAACAAGTGACTTCAGACTGATCAGCAGAATTCATATCGGCTATGAACAAATTTGACTTCCTTACTCCTTTAAGAGCAAGGCTCCCATCCTTTTTGCTTCGAATCGAACAATCATGCTTCTCAAAGTTGACATCAAAACCCTTGTCGGTGAATTGACTAATGCTGAGAAGATTATGTCGCAATCCTTCCACAAAAGACACGTCCTCAATGATAACATTTCTACAAACAATCTTGCCATATCCCCTGGTGTAACCTTTGCCGTTATCTCCAAAAGTAACCACGGAGCCGGCTCTCAACACCAAATCTGTTAGCAGGGACTTATTGCCGGTCATATGCCTCGATGCTCCACTGTCCAGCACCCATATGACTTTACTCTTTTCCTGTTCACTGCCCTGCAAATCCAGAAAGGTTAGGCGTTCTTCGGAACCCAATGATGTTTAGGCCCAGCATCAATAATTTTCTTTTTCTTATCAGATACAGAAGGCTTTGCCTGGTTGCCATCAAGGGCATCCATCTTGACTTTGTCTTTTCCCTTGTCAACCTTGACTGGTTTGTCAGGTTTGGGAGTAGACTGGTCACTCCTAACTTTAGGAGGACTTGAAGTCTTAGTCTTTGACCCAGCATGCTTTTTCTTACTACTACTAAATTTATGTTCAACAGATGCACCAGCAGTATTCATCAAGTTAAAATAAGCATGCATGATGTTTACAGCACATGGCATACAATTAGGATTATTGCATTTGGCATAATTTGCATACACGTTAAGCAAAGCAGTAGTTGCAGGCATAGTATTACAAACAGCAGGTTTTTCCTCCTCTACATAGGACGGGCAATAGTAAGACAAATGATCAGTTTGATTACAAATATAGCATGCCTTCCTAGCTCGTGTAGATGTAGATACAGATACAGTTTCAGTTTTAACTGCCTCAACAGGTGTTTTCATTTTTTCTGACCCTGCTACCCATTGTTTATATGACACCGTCTTAGCCTCCTTGGTTCCTACACCTCTCTTAGCATAAGCAATCTTACTCGCTCTCTTAGAAGTTGTAGGTTCTACTACTTGTTCTTCCGACTCTTTTTCAATTTCAATCTCATGTTCAATTTTAACAGTAACAGGATCTATGGTCCTAGGCTCAAACTGCTTAAAGATAGGTTTTTTAACATCCCCTAAAACTTCAGGCACACCTTCTTTGACTAACACTGGTTCTAATAGCTCGGCAGCCCTATTTTTCTTTTTCTGTGTGTAGTCAAGTCCTATGTTTACTTTTTCATTTTTACTCTTGCCTGCCAGTTTCATGTACATGTCCCTTTCTACGAAAACTTTATTAGCGGCTTCTTTAAAAGATTGACATGTTATTTTAAGCTCAGCTAATTCATTCTTAAGTTCTTCGTTAAGGTCTTCCCTAATCTTAAGCTTGTGTTCTAAAACGTCTACCTGATTCATTAACTGCCTTTCTTTACTTTCTCCTGATTCTAATTCCTCTACCTTGGCCTCGAGAAGTCTATTCTTAAGGGAGAGTTTAGCATTTTCCTCATTAACAGTGATTAGATTTAGTTGGAGATTGTACATGTCTTTAGTCATGGCAGCTAATTCATTTTGATACTCAGAAATAGACATTTCATTTACGGTTAGAATTGGTACCTCTGAGTGTTCTGAAGATCTTGCCATTAAAGCGAAGTTACATTGCTCCTGATCTTCATCTTCATCAGACTCGTCCCAACCCTTCCCTTCAGTCACAACATAAGCCCGGCTTCCCTTCTGTTGCTTGCTAACCAAGGCGTCATATTTCTTTTTCAGATCAGCATAGGATTCCTTGGGATGAACGTATTTGGGCTTCTTGCACTCTGTTGCAAAGTGCCCCAATTCATTGCAATTAAAGCATCTGAACTTGTTCTTGTCTACCAGGTTAGGTCTGTAGCCACTACTAGATGTACTACCTCGACCGCTGTAACTTCCCCGGCCACTTACACTACTACCTCTACTGCTGCTGCTGCTTCTTCGGCTGAAAGAACTACCAAATCGTCCTTTACCTTTTCTTGGCTTCCTGAAGCTGATATGAGCAAATTCTCGAGCAATACAAGCATATGACTTGTCTTCTAATTTGTCCAGCTCTTCAAGGGTATAATATTCATCCTCACTTTCTTCGGATGGATCTTCAATATCTAATACCACCCTTTCAGGATTAGCAGTTTTCAATGAGATAGCTGCAAGTGCCTTTGCAGTAGACTCTTCAGCTACAAGTCCAGATTCACTTACCGCTTTGTATTCTCCACTATTGTAGGATCTTCTTTTGTCATTTTGTTCTTGCTCCAGCTCGTAGGTCTTCAAAACACCATACAGCTTTTCGAGAGAAGTATTGTTTAAATTTCTTGACTCTCGAATGACAGTGATCCTGTGTTCCAGATGTTTAGGCAAATTCAAAAGAAACTTGATGTTTGAGTTTGCTAGTGGATAGACTTTATCTCTTATACTCATCTCGATAAGCAATTTACTGTAACGTTTGTAAACATCCGCTACACTTTCTCCTTGCTCGCATCTGAACGATTCATATTCAGATATCAGAATGCGCTTGTGATTATCCCTAACTTCCTCGGTCCCCTCCATCACTACTGCCAGTTTATCCCACATGGCTTTAGTTGTTTTTAATCCCTTTATCTGAACTTAGTACTCTGAGTCTAGGGATTCAATTATGACGTTGCGTAACGACGCATCCATACCAACCAATTCTTTATCTGCGTCTGAAAACTCCATTTCCTCTTTAGGAATAGACCGGGATGGTATTAGTATCCCTCCTTCCATTCGCTCTGGCTCAATTTTCATGGGTATGTATGGATCGTTCTCCAATATTCTCAAGTATACCTTGTTTATTGATTCAAGGTAGGCTTTCATTCTTTCGGTCCATTCGTCATAGTGTTGTGCATCAAAAGGAGGTATCTTAAATCTGTGTGCGGCGGCCATTTTAATAAAGTTTAAAATTAAGATAATACACTTTTCAAATTACAATAAATTGTATTTACTTGAAAAATTGATTATCTCACTTTAAATATCCAACACTTAATATCAAATGGGTTTTGCACTTAAGATTCAAGCAAGTTAGTTTTAATCACAGGAACAGTGGCAGGGTCCACAAAATTTTCAAGTCCAAACAAAAAGGTTGTCCACTTTTTGGTTGACAGAAGTTCGAAAGTGACCTTTTTGTTTAGTCAACCAGTTGATTCAAGTTACCTAGTCAACCAATCAAATATTCTTTTATAACCAGATTTTTGACCACAAGAAAAACCCACAAAGCTCTTTAAGTACAACCTTTTGAAATATTGTACAAATATTCCTTACACCAGGACTCAGAACTTTTTAGATCTATGAACTTTTCATGAAGAACCAAATAGAAGCTTTCGGCACAAACTTCAAAAAAAAATAGATCTGGGATTTTCAAGAACCAACTCAAACAACACAGTAGGATCTCTGTTAGATGTGTTTAACAGGAAGCTCTGATACCAATTGTTAGGTCCAAAGTGTTGTAGAGGGGGGTGAATGCAACTGTTTCGAATATTGAAAGAATATAAAATAAATGCAGGTAATAAATGATGACACAGAATTTCAAGAATATATCTTTATATTCATTGAAGGATTTGCTACAACATTCATAAAAGCATCATAATCAGTTGAACAATAAATACAGCAATTAAAGCTTGATTCAACTGATTCTCTCTCACTTTCTTTTTACAGTAAATGCTCTCTTTGAAAAATATACAGTAGAAAATACAGAGATTGCTTCTTTTTACAAATAAAACAAAGTGCTACTTTTATAATGTCGTGTAGACTTGATCTTGTCCTTTTTGTGTACGTGGCTCAATCAGGACTCGACAACAAAAAGTACTCTCCCAATCACTCTGGATCAACCGTTCACAATAAGCCACTTGTTCTCGATCTCGATCTCAATCTCGATCTGAGAAAATCTCGATCTCGATCTATGAAAATCTCGATCTCGATTTGTGAGGATCTCGATCTTAATCTGTGAGAATCTCGATCTCGATCTCGATCTATCATGTATCGAGATTTGCCTTGATGTTTTACTTCAATTATAAATCTCGATCCGCATCTCGATCTGCTGTGGATCGACATTTGCCTTGGCAACAATGTACTCATTCAATGTTGACTTTCTTTAGTGACTAATTGTGGATTAACCTTTATGAGTAAGTTTCCCTAGCTTCTTCAATTTCTTTTCCTCACTCCATTCAAATGAGATCTTCTATCACTGACATGAACTTACCTTCAATGTCCTGACACTTGATGCAATGGTCTGGTTCATAAGTGACTAGTCTGGAAGGGGTTCTTGCTTCTGAATGTCAGTTCTCATTTGTTGCTTAATCTTTACATTATCCAGTTGTTGAGATGCATTACATGAAATCACTTTGGTCTTCTTGATACATCTTTGACATTAATTTGATTCTCCATTAGGTAAGTTAGGGCATGAGCAATACTGAGATTAAACTTCTTCTCACTTAGGCATTCTGGATTAATCAAATTAGTTACTTGTAGTTACCAGGTATCATTACCATTTCTTCAGTTGATTGATTCCATGTGCTTCTTCAGTTTCTCTTGTTTTGCTGTTGTTTTATCTTTTACCTAGTTGAGTTACATAGTAATTAAGTGTTACAAGTTAGTACACCTATGTCTTTCAACCTGTTTCTTTTGTTGCCTTAGACTCTGGTGGAGTCTTAACAGTGTCATACCAACTCTTATCAATAGAAAATTTTAGCTTATAAAAATTGTAATACAAATCATGATAGTCCCTACACATATAAATAGAGTGAAATATGCTACCACAATGCCTTCCTTACCATTCCTATTTCTCCTAGTCTTTGTAGACTTTGACAAGTTCTCTAGCCTTTCCTTTAACTTAGACTTAGACATGTACCCTATGTTAATGTTTTTCTCAGACTTATTTGCTCCTGTTTCATCTGTCTTTTTGTCAACAACAGGGGTATTATTTACAGATGAGTTTGTGGTTTCAATCTTTTCTTTAGGGGTCACAAACTTAATAGGAACAAAGGTACTTTTGTCTTTAGTCTTATTGACTTGGCTAGTTTCTTTTATGTCCTCATTCTCAACAGTAGGCCTTTTGCCTTGACTCTTGTCATAGCCTAGACCAGCAGTTTGACAAACATTTTGATTATTGAGAATTTCCTGAACTTTTCTACCAGAGTCTGTCCAGACTTTAAACTTAAGTCTTTCTTCCTCTAGTTCTTTCTTAACATAGTCATAGCCTTTCAAGATCTCAGTGTAATTATGACTATATTTCTTAGAATCATTTTTGTACTGTTCCATTTGTATTAACTCAGACTCTAAATAATTATTCCTATTTGTCAAGGTTAAATTCTCCTTTCTTAACCTTTCACTTTCACTAGTGAGAGACCTACAGTTTGTCATTATTTTGTTAACCTCACTTTGCACAATTTCCATGCCATTAGAGTCTAAATTAAGTAAGGATTCAGGAGTGAAGATTGATACCTGAGTTTTAGGAGATGAGGGTTTTTTGGGAGATTGTGATTTTCTTGAGGAGGATGCCATCAATGCTAAATTTTCATAATCAATTTCATCCTCTGAGCTTGAATCTGCCCAATCCTTTCCTGTTGATAGAAGAACTTTTCCTTTTCCTTGACTTTTTAACTTTCTGCTTTCACTAGCAAAGTTCCCCAATATTCCACAGTTGAAACATTTGACCTTTGCTTTGTCAAGTTTGATTATAGTGCTCTTGCTCTTCTCAACTTTCTCATCTTCCTTCTTGAATGATGGTTTCTTGCTGAATTTACCAGTTCTTTTGTTAAATTTCATTCTTTTGAAATTTTTAGCAAACATAGCCATCATTTGACTTAGATCAATCTCTTCATCAGAATCAGAGTCTGTGTCAGTAGACTCTGACTCCTCAACAGTTATACCCTTTTTCTTTGAATCCTTGACTTTTGCTTCTTTGGGTAGTTCCAGTTGTTCTTTCTCAGACTCCAATAAGAGTGCCACAGATTTTGTTTTCACAGATTTCTTATTTTTCCTCTATTGCATCTCTAAATCATATGTCTTGAGTCTTCCATACACTTCTTCTAGAGTTATGTCATCCAAAACTCTAGCTTCTCTTATGGCTGTTGTCTTATTGTCCCACTCTTCAGGAAGTGCTCTCAGAAACTTGGTATTGGTGTCTTCAGAATCATAAACCTTACCAAGCATAGCCATCTCATTCAGGAGTTTTGTAAACCTATCATACATCTCAGTAATAGATTCTCTAGCTTTAACTTCAAAATACTCATACTCTTGAATTGGCAAAGACTTAGCATTCTTCTTGACATCTTTAGTCCCATGACAGTGCACTTCAAGTTTTGTCCACATCTCCTTAGTAGTTGTGCATGATATAACACAATTTGTAAGAACAGAATCCAAACTGTTAAAGAGAATGTTTTTGACTTTTGCCTCCTTAAGGACATTCTCCTTGTCCTCTTTTGTCCATTCAGCCTTGTTAGGTCCCGAAGTATCGTAGAAGGGGGGTTAAATACGATACTCACAATAATTTAAATTTTTTTCGGAATTTGCGGATAAATAAATTATTGCTTCAGAGTGGGTTTGGCCATTTGTAGTGTTTAGGTGAGCTGCCTACTAATTTTCTATATGTCCGGATAAATCAATTAGGTTCAAGAAAATTAGCAGGTAATTTAATGAGACAAGTTTCCGGGAATATATCTTTCATATATAAACCCAGAGGGGTTGCTACACCCAGTTAAAAATATAACTGGCTTCCAAAGAATAAATTAGTTCTTTGCTACTAACACAAAAATATTAGGCTCAGTTCCTATACAAATATATCTAAATTAGTACAAGGAAAAACTGAGTCCGTAGGGATTGATATCTAGGAGCCCTGAGCATTTTTCGTTTAAGAACCGGGTCCTAATATCTGACCAGGAGCAAGGTATGGGTGTGTATAAAATGTATCTTCTTGCTCCGGCCATGGCAGTAGCTCTCTACATTTTTTGTGTTGTTGGAGAAGAAGACTCTTTAATTTAATTGGTGTAGACTTTAAATCAATAAAATAGTTGCTTGAATTTGATTGGCTGAGGGCTGAGTGGGTCCAAGAAATATTTTATTTGTTGCGCCAGGGAACTTTTGTTGCGCCTGCATTGGAGATGCCCTGTAGTGGCGCAACAAACTTAGTCAAATATATGCCTTAGCTGATACAGAAAGTTTGTTGCGCTTTCTATTTTAGTTGCGCCTCCAAGAGTGATTACCCTGTGGAGATATATATGGCGCCACAAAAACTTTATTAATAAACTAAGTATTTTGTTGCGCTTGAGTATTTACTTGCGCTTTACTCGGTGAATTCTCTGTATGACCTTTAGTGGCGCCAATATATATTATGGTCAAAGTGCAATTTGATCACTGCACTTTGACCCTCTTTTCATTGCTTGACTGAAGTTCCCCAACTTCCATTTTTTGTATCAAAGTCTTGTCGCATTACACCCTGTACCTTGAGCTGTTTCTGTTCTTCGACTGTAGTTCAGAAACTTTCACTTTTTGTACCAAGGTTGTGACACTTTGCACCCTGCACCCTTTGAGCTGTTTAGCTGTTTAGCTGTTTAGCTATTTGGCTATTAGCTGTTTAGCTGTTTGGCTGTAGCCTCTACAAATCACTTTTCGTACCTTAATAAATAATCGTTCTTTCCAGGTACGTTCTTCAACTTAACAATTCTTCTATAGTTAATACTCAGATTCCTTTCACAGACTGCTGACGCCTAGTGCAACTGGTCTGGTTCACAGACGACTAACTTTGATCCAGGTTTTCGTATTATTGTTTTACTTGCATTGTTAAGTTTGCAGCAACTTCATTGCTTCGAACACTGACTGTTAATAAAAATAATGCTTTCACTGGAATCTTTTCTGGTACTTCGACAACGTCTTCATTATTACCACAATCTTGAATACTTCATTATCTATTCTTCACTGACGCTTGAACATATGAATGAACTTCTTTCAGTGAGTATTACTTCAAGACTGCAGCTGTCTTCTTTAACCTTTGTCTTCACCCTTCTAGATTCCTATGCTTCCAACACTGTCTATCTTCAATCAATGCCTTTACACTGAAATCTTCTAGTGGCACTTCTATACTGAATCTTCAACACTTCTGAAACCCTGAAAGTCTTTACACATTATTCTTCACTGAGGCTTGAACATATTAATGAACTTCTTTCAATGACCTGTAGTAGACTTCAAAACTTCTTCTAATGTCTTGATTCACTGTATTTGCCTTATCTTAATTTCTTCCTGATTTCTATGTAGGCGTAGTATTATTTACTTGTCATGTTCTAGTGTTGAGTTATCACGATTACTATTTATACAGCTTCGTAATCTCACCAACAATCTCCCCCTATTTGATTATTAAACTTAGCAAACAAATCTCATAGAGAGGATAACTCAACTAACAACTAGAAAAAGTAATGGTCCGGGACTTGTAAATAATGCTACTGGTTTTTCTGGATCAGATTCTGCATTTCCAGAATTCTTGAGTAACTGAAATGAAATATGTGTGTTCCTCTAGCACTGAACTGATATTCATGTAGTATCATCTTCATTTCTATCTGTTTGGGCTTTCTCTGCTTAAAAATCCTTCATAGTTTGAGCTTAAAGAACTTATCATAAACAGAGCTTCATAAGAACAAAAATTCCTGGGTACGTCTTCTGTTGAATATAGAACACAGCTCAAATAATGTTCTCCCCCTAAGAATGTGATTCTTCTTCTCTTTCTTCTTCTCCCTTTAGATAATCAATGGAAGTGTCAATTTTTTTCTGTTCTTCCCACTTGGATGAGGAATCCTCTTCTGACAACTCCTTTCAAGTATAGGACACAGTTTCTTGATTCTCCCATATTTCTGTTGTTTCCCCTCAGGATCAGAAGATAAGATTTTTTTTTTCTTGTCTAAAATCTCCCCCTAAGGACATTAATTTCTCCCAAGGATATGAACCCCTTTTTCTAAAGATCTTCCCTTAATGATCCAGGATACGAACCCCTTTAGGATATTAACTCTTAACTCTTCCGAAGGATACGAAGATAAGACTTTATTAACTTCTCCTTTTTCTCCCTATAATTTCTCCCCCTTAGTTGAGGAATCCTCCAATGGCCCACTTTTGAATGGTTTGTCTTCCAAAGAAGGTTCTCGTCTGTCGTTGAACGGGAAAAATATAGTAACTTTTCTTTCAGAAGTAGCAAGTAGCAAGGATAAGTGTTTGGCTTATGGTTTCCTCACTTCTACTACGTTCTGTTGGTGTTTACACTTTAGTATTGAGCATTTTTAAGTGTTTCACTCTTTCTCTCCCTATCTCTCACTCAAGTGTATCTCTCCCTCACTTTCACTTAAGTGTTTCTCTCTCTCACTTTCACTCTGCATTTCAAATATAGCCTTCTGTACCTGCAAGTGAAATCCGTCAATTCATACATATTCCCAACACCTGATTCATCAGAATGAACTGAATCATTATCAAGTGGAGAATTGCCTCGTTGAGGTGTTTTTGATCTATCATGCATAAGCACTGTCTCATCACCAGACTCGATAGCAATTGCTAAATCACTGTCTAGTGGAGCCTCACCTCTTTGAGATGGGTTATCCCAAGATTTTAAAATCTTTTTGGGAATCCTGCCTTGTTCTATCAAGGAGTTGCCTCACACCTTCTCCGTAAACGAGAGGTGGACATTCCTTTTCAAGATCTGGAAATGTTCCTTCCAGGAGGGTCAACGTAGTAGACAACGTAATGAATGACAATTTAGAGTCTACGTTTCCCTCGTAACCCTGTGACGGGAATTTTGTATAAAATACCCTACTTGACTCATCCGAAGAATTGTCAAGCAGTTGCCTCTCAAGCCCAGATAAATCTAAACAAGAGAATTTTGTATAAAATACCCTACTTGACTCATCCGAAGAATCAATGTGAAACATACATTGAAACAAGTATTTGAAAACAAATCATTTTACAAGTAATTGGTACCTCGAAGTTAAAATAATTTTTCTAAATAAAATAGCAGTCACAAAGTTTCTGCCATTTTAAAAGGAAAATTTTAGAGAGAAAAAGCTTTTAAAGATAGAACATTTAAAACTAGCTTTTGGGAGAGGATAAAATATTTCGAGATAACAGAAAGATTATCCTTAAGAAAAGTTTTTCAAAAGAGAAGTTTTGAAAAAGAATTCTGAAGTTTTCTTAACTAAAACTGATAGAAAAATGAATGTATCTTTGCATAAAACATTTTGAAAAAGAAATAGACAAAAATTTCTTTTAAATACATTCAAGAATCAGTCAAAGAAAGAAAACTAAATATATTAATACTAACGGCTTTTTCAAAAACCAATTTTTACTTAGAATAAAAACTAAGTAAATCCATTAATATCAATATATCACAATTATTTTGTAATAAAATATTATTCAATTATCACAAAGTAATAAAAGAGAATATTTATACTACAAATAATTATGCTGCAAATTTATTTTAATTTACTTAAATCATGGAACAGATATTTTACTGAATTGTTTTATATCATCATGATTTAAATAGATCAAAATAAATTAAATGCTTATGCTATACTAAGCAATTGCCAATCACATCCATATATATCAAATAAACATGGCAATCATTCAGTAGAACAATAAACATTAAGACATATTTTTATTATTAGTGATTTCAGATAAACAACTTGTGTTATCACTAATATTAAAAATATCACAATTAATTGCACGTTGATACCAATTATTCGATATTTATCAATAATTTCAAGATGCAAGAAATTCTGTTCTTATATTTTATCAAATCAAAATTATGAAACTGATAATCATTGTATTGCTTCAATCCATAATTTTAATAGGATAAAATAATTTCGCTAAATACTAAAATATTCATAAGATTGAATATTATCATCTAACTTCCTACACTATATCTAATAATTGTCACTCTAGCATATTACAATTATACTCATAACAATTATTATTAATATATGTAAGCTCGAGAAAATAGTTGAATAGAAATTCACAAGTCCTTTAAATATAGACATTTAACACTTGTGTTCCTAATAGCAATTTCTCGCAATAAAATCAACTTTAGAAATATTTTTTAAGTATATAAAATATTGAGAATTTTATACACATAACTTAGAAAATACTTCGTCTTCCAATATTAGTGAGTTTTGAAATATGCATTAATTATTTAGAACAGAAATTCTAAATACCGTCACTAATATCAAAAGTATCACAATTATTTGTAATAAAATATTTAAGAATATCAGAGCAAAATATCAAAGCAATTAAGCAAGATATCATTGACTAATACTCATCAAATATTTAAAACATACAAATAATTATGCTTTTAACTTATGCTAAGTAATTTAACTACCACTTATGCATATAACAATGCAAGCATGATAATTAAACTAATAGCAAAAAGTATGAGGATCTAGATTTCAAATAAATTCACAAGTCCTTTGGATAGGGAAAAAGTAATACTTGTGAACTCATTTGAGAATTCCTTACAGATGGGATTTTCAACAAATATGCATATTAATAATATCCCAAGTTTACTAACCAACTTAGATAAAATAAATTCATCAAGTTATTTAGCAAATATCTGCAAGTTATTCGACTAAGAACACTCTCAAAAGAAATGATACCTGGTGTCCATCCGCTTGTTCCTTCAGTGGTGTGAAGAGTTCAACAGAGTTGCTGGAAATTGACAGCTTCTAGGAATGACTTCCATGTCTTTCTTACAACCTGCATTATCTATATCTATATAACCAATTAGGTTAAACCTATTATCTTAAGGGTCCCAGATTCCAAGAATTGGTGATCCCCTAAGATATCTAATAATTCATAACTTAGCTATAAGATAAGATTCTCTAGTATCCACTTGGAAACTTGCACATAGGCATATCGAGAATAAAATATATGGTCTTTATGTACTTGAATAAGTAATGAGCTGATCATACCTCTATAGCTTGTCACTTCAGTTCATATACCTGATTTGCCCTGATCAAGCTTAGTGGTCTGTTGAGAAGTAGTCTTGGCAAGTCTAGAATCTTCCAAATTGCGCATCTTCAAAAGATCCTTGACTTCCTTTAATTGTCATCATTCTTTCGAATTAATTATAATCCAGAAAGAATTGCAACTCCTCCAACATGCTCATCTTGTACCTATTCTGCATTAACTTAGCAAAAATACATCTTGCCAAATTTTCGTTAGTAGACCCACATATAATATAGTCATGGTATACTAGCACATATATATGACATTGTGTGTGCCTTGCATTCTAGAGAGATATATGTGTATAACTACTCTAATGTAAAATCATTTTTAAGTAATTAACAGTTAGAGTGTCATACCATGTCCTTGACGTTTTGCTTGAATGCTTACCTCCGTCATAGAAGAGTTTGCGAAGAGAATGATATACAAATTCCAATGGATCTGCAACTTCAAAGTCCAGGAAATGTTGTACATCAACTTCAACTTCTAGCTCACCATTCAGGAGTGCACTTGTTCACATTCATCTGATAGATCTTCATGTTTGAATGCTCCACATGTGCTAGGGATATCCTATTATTAGGTCATCATCTTGTTTGGTCCTAATTGTTGGGTCCCAAAGGATTAAGTCTCGTCACTAGTGCTTACTGCTTGATCTTGAAAGTCCCGAAGATTCTGTTTCCATCATCGTCGATACCTTCTGCTTCAAAGTCCTGTAGCAACCAGTTTGGCTTTACCCCTCATAACAATGCCAATAGTCATCCAGTTTCTGTGAACCCTTATTGTACCAATTTCAGCTTCGACTTTAGTGGTCTGGGTTCCAGCTTTAGTGGTTTCTACCTTCTAACTGATTGAGATCACCTTGCATTGCAATCACCCAATCTGGACCATTCTGTGCATCTTCAGTATTCTTTGGGATTCCAGATGATGGGTGATACCAATTGTTAGATGTTGACAATTGCTCTTTCCCATTTGTTAGGTTCCGAATAATATATGATCATTTCGATTATCACTTCTAGCCTCTGCACAAGAATCCGGATTACTAAGAACGAAACTCCAGGATTGAACTTGACTTCAAACCTTTTGTCTTGGCAGAAATGTTCTTGATGAAATCCTTTGATCTTCATTGTTGAGCATGACTAGTAGATCATTCTTCTATTTTGCTCCCCCTGAGTTGCTGCTAAACATTAATTCATTCTGCAACCTCAGCTTCTACATCAGTATCTGAATTTGTCAAAGATTTAGAATGGTCGTTTACTTGAATGCCTGGGAGCTTGGTGTAGTTGGGCGTCACATTCAGACTTTTAATCACTTCTGAGTAGCCGAGGAGAATTGTTCCATGAGTCCTAACTTCTTGTCAAGATACTCAAATAAATATTCATTAAAAACCAATTCCCTCCAAACACACGAAAGAGCTTCAGTGTTTGCTTCTGGTTGGCCATTAACTCAAATGATGTCTTTTCACGATCTTGTTGATTAAAGCAGCATGCTGTGTTAATTGCTTCAGCTTCAAAGTACCTTTTCAGTGCAGACTTCATTTAGAACTCCACTCGCGAAAGTTCTCACAGCTTACCAATATCTGACTTCAAAGTTCTCACAGCTTACCAATTGTTTCCAACTTGATCTTCCTTATTTGATCAATCACCATTTGTGACATTTTGTCTTTTGAATGCTTGAACATCACCAATTTGTAATTAGGGTTACCAATTTCAATCACCACTAAGCATATTTCTTTCATGACTTTTCTTTAGTGTGATGTTTCCATTGACTTCCCTATGTGACATACTTCAAAATGTCCTTCTAGATAGAATTCCATATGAAGCAGTCCTCTCACTAATTTCATCTTTATCAGAGAATCCATTGCCTTGCTGACTAACAAGTGTGAGAGCTTCCTTTGCCATAGCTAACTCTTCATTGATGAAGCTTTACTGAAAAGTTCACTTCACCTTTGCATATAAATTCCATGTCAGCTATGAACAAACTTCCTCACTCTTAGTTGAGTGAGCTTCCAACCTTCTTGTTTGAGATCAAACACCTTTCCAGAAAACCCTTGAAAAAGAATTCCCTAGTGCCCTTTAAATAGTGCTTAAGTCCTTCAACAAGAAAGATGCTTCTACTGATGACAATTCTAGAAATCATTATAGCCACATCCCTTGTACATCCTTTGCTGTCATCTCCAAAGGTTACCGTTGGGTAGGCTTTCTCAACCAATTGTAATAGTAGAGCTTTAATCTTAATCATATGCCTCGAACAGTAAATGTCACGAAGTCACATAACTTTTAACTTTTGTTACCTACTCTGCAATCACAAATGATTAAGCTTCTTGGTACTCAACTTCAATTGAGTCCAGATGGGTTAGAGATAATACTGGTGGTAACAACAGCTTCAATATGCATATTAGAAAATTCAGTACTTAATTTTCTAAAAGCACATGGATAGAAGAATTAACAAATTAATTACTAATTCTGCCTAATCCATTTCTATCGTTGTCTAACATTTTTAACTATCTCTAATTACCTAAGTCAGTTTTAGATTAATCTTTGAATCTATATGTCTTATTAACTACTTAGATAATTCTACCATATTTTATTCCTTAACAAGCAATACATGAAATGATAAGACATTTAAGTGCAACTATGTGAGTGAGAGTAAATTATGTGAAAATAAGCACATAAACAATTTAAGAATATGTAGAATATTTGAATAAAATATTATGAGCAATATCAAATTCTACATACACTTAACAAGTCATTCATAAGAACAAATATGAAATATATGATCTATGACCTGTTTGTCTATTAGTGATTTTCACAACATTAGCAGAGGTATTAAATCACAGAAGATTTAAATCAAGTTCTAGCAAATGCTTTAAGGGATACACCTAACCGTCTAGAACACCCTATCTAATTCTAGATATTCATTTTACTGCATATAAAATCAAGTATGAAACGTACTAATTAAACTCATGAATCCTAGCATGCAATCTTATTCTTAGCAATCAATTAAGCATTTAAGTCCTAAGATGCTAACATGCTGTCATGAATATAATACATTTCAAAACCTAATAAATATACAGTTCTGAATTAGATAAACGTATACTAGTTAGAAAGTGTACCTTTGAAGTGCTTAGTGATTCATCTCCAGTGTTGGTCATTGATGCCAGATGTCCATTTGGTTCATCACTGTCACTGATAGAATCATCCTTGCATTTAACTTCATCAACAAATGCTTTCCCTTGCTGCATCCTCACTAATGCTTAAGATTCCTGCTTCAACCCAAAATAGTGTCTTCATCTTTTGCTTGTACAGGCTTCTTCAATCTGTGTAACAAACCTAAACTTGTCTTTCAAATAAAAACCAATCCTGTCTTGCAACCGTCTCTTGAAGTGATCTTGAAAATCTCCTTTATGAAATCTATAGGTAATGACCTTAGATTAAGAATTGGGATTTCGTCTGAATCTGATATCACTGAACTTCCTGTTACCCTGCAGGCTTGACTTGCAATCCAGTTCTCAAGATATTCCAAAGTGTCAAATTCACATGCAACACCTTGACAACTACCTCGAGCTACAACATCTTCAATTCAGCTTCTAGGATCAATTCATTTCTGTTCAGAGGTTCTCAACCTTGACTTCAATCAACTTTGGTTCCTAGGTCACAAATACAGTGGATGTGCTAACAACCTGCTTTACCAAATATTATCTTCTTCAGCTCTTGTTCTAGTTCATAGGCCTTCAGCACATACAGGTCTTTTACAGACAAGGTGGTTGTATCCTTAAATCCCTGTTGGCTGTATCCTGTGTTCCAGATGATCTGCAGTGTTAGCACGAACTTCCTGTAATCTCCTTGTAAAATAGTCTTTAAGGTTTGTACTGAGATTACAAGTTGTCCAGTCTGTTCTCCTTCACTACTTAAAACCCTAAGATTTTTCATCCAATAATACAACTCAAATTAACCAAAACCTGTACCCAAATTAATCTCTTCTTTTGCAGCTTCCAAAATATTAGTGGGATCCTATGGAGTAAACCTCTGAGGAAATTAATACCACAACTTCTTCAACCTGTCCCAGAATAAGCTTCATTGGATAATCTTCAGTCAATTTTTGTTGTCTTCAATACCCGGAAAAATCTTCAACTACGAACCCTTTGAGCACCCTCGAATTAATATTTAAGAAAAATTTAGATTTACAGAATTTTTAATTTTCTTAGAAAATAAATTAATCAAAAATAAAAATATACAATAAATTAATTTTCAAGAATTTTGAATTTTCTTAAAAATTAAAATATCGTAAATTAATATTTAAAAAAAATTTTAGTTTTCAAGAATTTTCAATTTTCTGGAAAAATAAATAAATCTAAAATAAAAATTAAATGGTACAAAACTTGGGGTACCAAACTGATATTGGGTGTTAGTGGCGCCTAGAATTTTTGTGGCGCCTGTACAGTGGAGTCCCTGTACAGGCGCAACAAACACAATTGTCTTAGAAAATTTTTCTTCTTTTCGTTTTGTGGCGCCTTGCACATCGTTTGCAGAGGAGAGACGCAACAATTCCTGACGTTTTGAGTTAACACAACAATCAGAAAATACAAGGCGCGTTGGCACGTGATTCAACTTTTGGAAACACTGGTCAATTGTGGGCGCGTGATGTCCAGCTCCTACAACATATATATATATACTAGAGAATTTTCCCGTGCTTCGCACACGGGTAAAATTATAAAAAATAAAGAATTTAATTAATTAATTTAAAGTTTTTAAAAATTTAAGTTAATGTAAAAATTTATAAAACTTATAAAATATTTAAAAGCAATGTTTATTTATTAATTATAATAATCATAATTATAAATTTAAAATACATTTGAGAATAATAAAATATCGAAATTTAAATAATTTAGTGAATTTTCTATAATTTCTATAATTTGATTAAATATTTAAAATATTGAAAAAAGAAATACGATAATAAATTCCACGATGACTGAAAATCTTGAGGTAAAAAATCATTATCTTTGCAACACGTGAAAGTCAAAATATCCAAAATCTAAGCAACTTTGTCTGCGATATGCGTGCTCAACAAAAAATTGTATTATTTTATAGATATTATAGATATAACGAAAAACTGAGATATAATTCTCACTCAAACTTTTATGTTGCTACTATGTGCATGTTTGGCTGCAACTTATTTTATAAAAATAAGGGTTTATTTTCAGAAATTATATATATATAATAAGTACTTTAACTTAAAATAAGTAATTTATTTTTTATTTTAAAAATAATATTTGATTTTAAAATTTTAAAATAAATATTTATCTTGAAAAAAATGAAAATATATAAAAAATAAAAAAATAAGTAACTTATTTTAAGTTTAAGGAATCTCAAACGACCTCTATGTTTTTATATTATTAAATATTACATTAGGAAAATATAAGTTTAGTATTTTTTCTTTTCGTTATTGTTCTTAATTATTTTTTCTAAATTAATTTCTGATTAAAAGCTTGTTATTAAATTTATATTAAAATATTTTCAAATAGTTGGGAGAAAGTAAACTTGTATCATTCTACATCGATATAATAAGAAAAATATGTTGTATAAAACACAAAATAAATGTTGCACAAAATAAACAAACAATATTAAGTACTCTAATATTGATTATTCTAAAAAATTTAAATTAATAAAAATAAGAAATTTTGTCAAATAATATCAATTTAGTTATTATAATAAAATGAGTTATGTGTCTCTAATAAGATATTTTTACTTAATTAAAAAATATTATATAAACATAAAATATGATCAACTAATTCAGAATATGAAATGTGATATTATAAATGATTATAAACTAAAGTTTAAGGTTTTCTAAAGATCCCCATATTATATAAATTATATAATAAATGGATAGTATATGATTAAAAGAAGTATTAATTATTGAGCTCTCATTTTAACAAACGTTTTTTTAAAATTTGAAATATATAATTATAAATTTGTTTAAAAATTTTCTAAAAAATAAAATATATGTCATTTATCTTTTACTTAAAAAATCATAAAATTGTCTTTTAAGGTTTATATATAAATTACAAATATTTAATCATTTAAAAGTGGTTATATTTGTTTTATTATAAGTATCCATATTCTATATTCTAGCTCAAAACTGTTGATTTTTATATTTTTTATTATAAGAAAATAATTTTAAAATAATTAAATCTTTAAAATGATATTAAAAATAAAATAAAATAATATCAATTTTCCATATTATGAAAACAATTAAATGATAATTGAGTTAATTCATAGGCATAAATATGCAATATTCATAAATTATATGTTATAAAATATAAATTATCATGTTTATAATCCTCTACCTTATAATATTAAATTTTAAGTTGGTATAAAATACTATATAAAAATTGACAAAAATATATTAGCATTATATGACATATAATAAATTTTAATTATGCTTCATGTTTTTTTATTCTATAACTTCCAAATAAAATTTCATAATTTTCCAAGATTATGTATTTTTTGAAATATAATATATTCATAAAATTTTCATGTTAATTATCTCTTACCGCCTCTTTTTATACCTTGAAATGAAAATGAAGAATATTATATATATATATATATATATATATATAATATTTATCTCTCAAAATGGAAAAAAAATTGGTATCAATAATATTTAAAATATTATATTCTAAAAGTAGTGGCTGATTTATGTGTGCGCTGTGAAGTTAAGACATAGATAATTTTTAATATATAAAAAATTATCATATACAGTATAATTTAAATTAATTACTAAATATTAATAATTCTGCTAAATTGATATAAAAAGGGAATATTATAAATTTATCATATTAATAAACAATAAATAACAATGGAGTAAATTTTACCGGTTTATTTCTCATTACTTATATGCAAAAATATAGGCTCCCAGATTTTGTTGGGACTTCATTATTTTCTAATAACATGATCCATTTCTTCTTTGATGTGAGCCTAATACTCTTCTCCTTCACTACTTGCATCAACATTGTTCCAAGTTGATTTTACTCTTTTATCGTCTCCCGTGATTTCATCAAACATCATGCTTCCATGGGCCACAAAAGGCCATCAAAGACAATCAAAATCATGTTTTAAATACCAAAAACACTTTATTCTTAGCTTAAGAGTTGCAACAAAACTGCAATATAGAAGCTCTACTCCTACGGCACAGATGTCTTCAAACTTCTTTTTTTATGTGGAGTTTCCGATAAATAGTCAGACCAAATTTCAATATACAGATTTAAACTGAAAAAACAAAGGAATTTCATATCGACATTGTTAAAGAATAGTATAAGATCCATTTGAGGTGTTTTCAAACCGCACAACCCAAGCCTTTGGCTTCTGATCCTTTCATGATTCTCAGTCTCTTGCAGGATGACATAAACATATCCCATGGAACATCTCCAACCAACATCCAGTAACCATTTTTGTCTTCGTAAGTTGGTGCATGTTCTGATCCTTTGTAGCCTTCCCTCTCAGAGTATTCACCTATAGAGAGTTTGAACGTGTTCTCTAAAGCCTGTAAGAGATCTGTGTAGCCATTAAAAATCTTCAAATCGATCTTTCTAAGGTAAGGTTCTCCATCCATGCTTACTTTGACATAATTTCCATACTCTGCCTCAGCCTTCTTTGGTGCAAGGTTATTTTTCCTGTAGGATCTTATTGGTGGCCACCCACTTATGCCTTGGAAGCAGGTGCAGCTTCATGATCACCATGTTTAGCATCAGAATTAGACTCTGATCCATTATCTTTAGCAGACTTTGGTGCTGCTCTCTTGTTTTTGTTGAAGCTAGAGATTGTTTCTTTTTCTATCTTGTCTCTCCCTGGTAAACCCAACCTAAGTTCAGTAGCCTCAAGGTTAAGATATTTCTCCTCGATCCTAATGCTTAACAGACATGAATATGATCTTGGATATGATCTGAAACTATCTTTGACAACGAAACACATAGGGTCAGGAAAAAATGAACCTCTTCACCATGCTCAAGAGCATCGCGAGATTTGACTATATAGCTCATTTTTACCAAGTATATTATTCAACTACTCATTTAAATATATTAAAAGATATAGGTATATTAACAATTTCTGGTCAATCAGAAATGCATGTACTAAGCTTGAGAGTTTTGCTGAAGTTACAATTATGTATCAGAATGGTTCCTTGCACCACAAAAACAATTATGTATCAGAATGGTTCCTGGTTCCTTGTACCACAAAAAATCTATGAATATACCTATATGTAAGCGAGTCCTTAAAATAAAATTATTTTTTAGATTCATAACCGACAGAAACAGCTATAAGTGATAATTCTTTATTCAAGTAAGACTCTCGAAAATTTCATCAAGGTCCATTTCTTATTTGTCTTTTAATTTATTGTTTTAACCTATTTTTGTTTGTTATTAATTGGTCTCGCGCTAATTTTTTTTGAATGTTGGTTGTATAATTAAGTGTAAATTGGTAATGCATTATTTTTGTGTTGTTGCATAGCATACTACATATATTTGATGTCATGTGAAGCTTAAAGACTAAACTTTATATTCTCGCTCGAGTCTCAAATAAATATACTCATAACCAAAAAGTAGCTATTTAGTATGCAATTTTCTCTACTGGTCGTTCATTCCCGGTAGCAATTTTTTTATGTGGTTTGAAAATTATAGAAGCATGTAGGAGTGTTCTTTTACTTGTTCACATTGGCATGGTTAACACTGAGAAAATGTATTGTTGGATACTAATACTTTGTAATAGAGTTGATTTGATATCCGTGTAAGTATTATTCTGTCGTTACTTTGAGTTGTTTAATTGGTTAGTGGTTTGTCAAGCAAGTTAATTGGTTAGTGGTTTGTCAAGCAAGTTAATTGGTTAGTGGTTTGTCAAGCAAGCTATGCTACTCAAGATCTTCCTGTTTTATTTATAAAAAAAATTGGATCTGGCAAGTTGAGTGTTTCTAGTACTATGATAGTTTTTACATTCTTGTGGATACAACCGTTCCTTGTATGTTATGTACTTGACTTTGTTTTATTTCTTCAGTATATAATGTAAGTATGTTGTTTTTGACAAACAAAGATTTTTGCTCATGGACCGTATTAATGTAACTATGTAATGAATTTGCAGGCTACTTTTGATTGTCTGCTCAAGACTTATGGCTTCCTCACCCCGGACTTGTAGACAGAGACTCGCTTCCCAAGATCCTTTCAAAAGAACTTCAAATGTATATCTCTTGTTTTTTATTAGCCTCTGGCTTCTGGCCTCTGGCCTCTGCACACTTAATCATATATATTTTAATATATGAGGACCAACCTCTGCACCCTTGACTTGAAACCCTGTAAATTACTGAGGACCAACCTCAAGACTGTATAAATTCCATCACAGCTATACCTGATCCCTCCCAGACCTTTCATCTGCAATTCTGGAACCAACTACAACAATCTGAGAATTCGTCGAAGCCAATCCAAGTAAATCTTCCAGACTTGAACCTCCCATCTGCGTAAACACACCATTTGCATCTGAACACAGGACTGCAGACCAGAAAATAACACCTCTACAAAGCTGGACCACAACCTAACCACCCTTTGCAGCTTCAATTATCTGCACATTAACAAAATGTAGCTACTACCCTACACCTACACCTGTGGACACGAATCTTCCAGAGTATCTTTTACAACCCGTGGCCCTAAATGTGCAGCCCTGTAACACCGAAACACACCTTCCACCATCTCTTAGCATAGCAAAATTGCAGCCTTTGAATGTCAAAACTGAGAAAGATCTTTGAAGTTTTACTTCAAATTCCATTTTCTGTTGTGGAGCACCCCTGGTCCCTAAAATGTCAAGCCAGAGCCCAACCATCACCATAACATAGTACTGCAGGCTGTAGTTACTCATAAAGTAGTTATGCAGGACCAAGAATAATTAGAGAAAAAAGACAAAGTTTGTAGATGGGCACCAGGAAACTCATCGTCATGCAATACTACATAAATTAGTAACTCTCATCTACACATGCTCTTCATTGCAGAATTTGGCCGCAGACAACTCAATCATATAACAACATTTCTAGGTTGCTTCATTTGCACTTCCTCTGCAATTCTGGCCATAGGAGACAATCTGCAGGTCTGTGACAATGCAATTGACATCTACACCATCACCAAATCAGTAGGAAGTCTACCACACCCCTGAAACCCCAAACATGCAACACATGTACTTGAGCTGCACTACTGACTTCCTAACCACCATCATTCAAACCCCAAACCTGCAACTTATACAAATATATCCAATGCTTGACGCCGCATCTTGATAAATTCCGCACTGAATCTGAATTTTTATGCACGACAGGAACTAAAATTAGAAATTTGAAAGTCATTGAACCAACAATATAGGTCTATGTGCTTCTACATTTTTCTTGCAGTTTGGTCCTCTAGCTGCTGTTCTGATGATGTAATGCAGCCTTTACTATCAATATCCTTATCAATAAATGCAGAGACTTCTCTTTGAAGAGAAACATTTTGGTCAGCAAGCTTCCTAACCCTGTCCTGAACCCTATTGATGAATCGCAATTAGCATAGCAATAGCAACATGGCAAAAGGGCAAAACTATAAACAGTTAACAACTGCATAAAATATAAAAAATATATGAGACTTTGCAAATTTGTAACTAAAGAATAGATTGAAAATAATTCTAAAATGCATTTCAACAAATTACATATAGTGAAGTAGAAAATTATTGAGATGATGACTTGTGTCAACTCCAAACAATGAATTATATCACTAAAGTAGTTTTTCTCTATAAATAATAGAAATAATTAATACTAACATAGCACCTTCTAATTTGCACTGGTCTTACTCTTCCTCATCACTTCTTATCTGCACTTATGATGTAACAAAGCAAATGCACTACATTTATTGCGAACTGAAAAAGGCTTTCAGGAAAGAGTGAATTAGGCAACCAACAGAGAGTCGTTTTTAGAAGAAAAACCGCCAACGCAGGCTCCATTGTGGATAACACATGAATAACCAATTGTGCAATATATAGAACTAAATATGTCTCTTTTATGCAATATATAGAACTAAATACCACAATCTAATCAAGGTCTAGTCCAGAAGTGTCTCCATCACCAAATCTTTCTAAAGAGGACAAAAAAAAAGGTTTTAGCACATCAAGGAGATCCTTAACATACCGGATGTCACCAACTATATTATGCTGCTAAAAGTAAGAGTAACCATCTAAATCAAAACTGTGATGTAGAGTAAGAGACACCCTTCATGGTATCTTGGAGTGTAATATGCTCCCTCGAATTAATGTGATGATCAACATAATTACTGCACAATTCTGTAGTAATGTGAAAAAAAATATAATTATAATCAAAAGTACTTAAACGAAGTGAAAAAAATTATAATAATTATAATAAAAAGTAATGTGAATTTCATATTGTCTATTAAGTCATTACCTTTATTAACATAAACATAAAACATGTTGTAAGCAGTAAGCCAATGATAAGGTTATTGATGCGAAATAGTGAGAACTGAATATAAAACTAATAAATAGAAAACTGAAAACCAAGTTAAGTCTGAAGTACCCTTGCAATATATCATTATTAGGCAGCTCAAAATTATCAAGATCAAATTTTTCTTGTAAAGTGATAGAATGGTATGGTGCAGTTAATTGCACTTAAGAGATCATCCCAAACTCCTGCATCCGGTTTGATTAGCATGCTTCTAATAATTTATAAGCCTCTTTAAGGTGTCTTGATCAGCCAAGAAGGTCCACCATACACACATAGCGTATATGAAAGATTAAATTAGAGAGAGATATAATAAATGAAACAGTTGATACAGTAAAGAGAAAGATAAATTAGAGAGAGAGTAATGAAAGATTAATGCACAACTCATATATATATATATATATATATATATATATATATATATATATATATATATATATCAGGTAAACAAAAAGAGATAATATATGAAAGAGAATAATGGACGTACAATACGCTAAAACTTGATTTTAAGATGTTTGCATAAAATCGTATATACGGGTGTTTATAATTTTTAAAGCACCTCTATTACGATTCATCTTTGTTTTATAAGAAAGTAATATATATATATATATATATATATATATATATATATATATTATACACAAATATATACATACATAAAAAAACATACAAACACAAAATCAAAACAAACATAAACCTGATCCATTCAAGGAATTCGAAGGTTGCTCCTGATTACAGCTCATACATAAACAATGAATAGAGAAACGACCTGCAATGAAAGACAAAAACAAATACGTTACTACCCACTGATTTACAAAGTAAAAAATACCCAAAAAATATTAATTTCAGCAACATAGTTGTGATTGGATGAACATGTACTCGATCAATACTTCTCCTGATAATAATCAAATACCAAACAAAATTAATATAATTACAAAACTGAATTTTATAAGATAAATGCTATAGGTTATAAACATTACAATAAACGTTATTCTTCAAAACACGTTATACTTACCATTGCTCTCCGATAAAACCTATTTCTTCTCAGTCATGGTTGAACTTCGTTTACGTCATGAGAATTGAACAGATAACGATACCTGGTTGTTTTGAAGAATCCGAATCCGAATCCATGGATCTTTTTTACGTTGGGATAAACAGGCAAAATTAGACTGAAAACACACACACAAAGAAATCATCAATACACATCAAAGCATGTGTTACAATGTACAAACAACAAATGTCCAATGAAACAATATAAATACGACTTGGACGAAACAACACACCACATAACCAAACACACATCAAACAATACCAAATCAATACAGAATTATGCAGGAAAATATCAACAGGAAACAATGAATATATCAGCAAGAAATAGACACAACTTTCACGTCAAAAAATATTGATTTTAAATGGTAATGGTTTTTTAGAGTGTTTTGAAACCGAAGATCATAATAATTATGAAAATATTTTGACAATAATTGTGATAGCTACTTGATTGATCAGATATTATAGAAAGATTTTATTTTGAATTTAATTGTTAGGAGCAAAAAACATGGAAAGTGATGTATAAATATTTTGATCCATGGATAAAAAATATGGATAGTCCGCGGGTCGTCTTAAAATGCATGGGAAGCTAGTATAAATTCCGACCCATGGATAAAAATTTGGATATGTGGGTAATTCATTAATAGTAATTTACTATAATATCCAAGAGTCAAAAGAAAGTTTTAAAATTTTAGAAGGATAAAATAGGAATTTATAGGGAAAATTATTAGCAGCTATTAAGAATATATAGATATGTGTTCGATTTGCCGAGTGAACAAATTGGCCAGGTATAATGTTAAATAAATATAAACTTTAAACTTTATTAAATTTATAAAATAAACTAACTAAAATTTATTATATAAACTAATAAAAGTTTATAAAATAAATTTTATAAAAGTTTATAAAATAAATTTAATATTAGGTTTATAAAATAAACTAATTAAAATTTATAATACAAACTAATAAAAGTTTATAAAACAAATTTTATAAAAGTTTATAAAATAAATTTAATATTTGGTTTATAAAATAAACTAATTAAAATTTATAATACAAACTAATAAAAGTTTATAAAATAAATTTAATAAAGTTTATAAAATAAACTTAATAAGAGTTTATAATTAAACTTATTTAACAAGACCTCTAAACATTTAAGTCCAGCCAACTTCGACACCCTGAGCTTCACTGAGTTAATGGATCTTGATTTGTGTATCAACCAGCGAGCTCTGATACCAATTGTTAAGTCCCGAAGTATCGTAGAAGGGGGGTTGAATACGATACTCACAATAATTTAAATTCTTTTCGGAATTTGCGGATAAATAAATTATTGCTTCAGAGTGGGTTTGGCCATTTGTAGTGTTTAGGTGAGCTGCCTACTAATTTTCTATGTGTCCGGATAAATGAATTAGGTTCAAGAAAATTAGCAGGTAATTTAATGAGACAAGTTTCCGAGAATATATCTTTCATATATAAACTCAGAGGGGTTGCTACACCTAGTTAAAAATATAACTGGCTTCCAAAGAATAAATTAGTTCTTTGCTACTAACACAAAAATATTAGGCTCAGTTCCTATACAAATATATCTAAATTAGTACAAGGAAAAACTGAGTCTGTAGGGAGTGATATCTAGGAGCCCTAAGCATTTTTCGTTTAAGAACCGGGTCCTAATATCTGACCAGGAGCAAGGTATGGGTGTGTATAAAATGTATCTTCTTGCTCCGGCCATGGCAGTAGCTCTCTACATTTTTTGTGTTGTTGGAGAAGAAGACTCTTCAATTTAATTGGTGTAGACTTTAAATCAATAAAATAGCTGCTTGAATTTGATTTGCTGAGGGCTGAGTGGGTCCAAGAAATATTTTGTTTGTTGCGCCAGGGAACTTTTGTTGCGCCTGCACTGGAGATGCCCTGTAGTGGCGCCACAAACTTAGTCAAATATATGCCTTAGCTGATACAGAAAGTTTGTTGCGCCTTCTATTTTAGTTGCGCCTCCAAGAGTGATTACCCTGCGGAGATATATATGGCGCCACAAAAACTTTATTAATAAACTAAGTATTTTGTTGCGCTTGAGTATTTACTTGCGCTTTACTCAGTGAATTCTCCGTATGACCTTTAGTGGCGCCAATATATATTATGGTCAAAGTGCAATTTGATCACTGCACTTTGACCCTCTTTTCATTGCTTGACTGAAGTTCCTCAACTTCCATTTCTTGTATCAAAGTCTTGTCGCATTACACCCTGTACCTTGAGCTGTTTCTGTTCTTCGACTGTAGTTCAGAAACTTTCACTTTTTATACCAAGGTTGTGACACTTTGCACCCTGCACCCTTTGAACTGTTTAGCTGTTTGACTATTAGCTGTTTAGCTGTTTGGCTGTAGCCTCTACAAATCACTTTTCGTACCTTAATAAATAATCGTTCTTTCCAAGTACGTTCTTCAACTTAACAATTCTTCTATAGTTAATACTCAGATTCCTTTCACAGACTGCTGACGCCTAGTGCAACTGGTCTGGTTCACAGACGACTAACTTTGATCCAGGTCTTCGTATTATTGCTTTACTTGCATTGTTAAGTGTGCAGCAACTTCATTGCTTCGAACACTGACTGTTAATAAAAATAATGCTTTCACTGGAATCTTTTCTGGTACTTCGACAACATCTTCATTATTACCACAATCTTGAATACTTCATTATCTATTCTTCACTGACGCTTGAACATATGAATGAACTTCTTTTAGTGAGTATTACTTCAAGACTGCAGCTGTCTTCTTTAACCTTTGTCTTCACCCTTCTAGATTCCTATGCTTCCAACACTGTCTATCTTCAATCAATGCCTTTACACTGAAATCTTCTAGTGGCACTTCTATACTGAATCTTCAACACTTCTGAAACCCTGAAAGTCTTTACACATTATTCTTCACCGAGGCTTGAACATATTAATGAACTTCTTTCAATGACCTGTAGTAGACTTCAAAACTTCTTCTAATGTCTTGATTCACTGTATTTGCATTATCTTCATTTCTTCCTGATTTCTATGTAGGCGTAGTATTATTTACTTGTCATGTTCTAGTGTTGAGTTATCACGATTACTATTTATACAGCTTCGTAATCTCACCAACAAGCCTTTGGTTTTTCAATGAAGTGTTCTTCAGTTACTTTACCTTCTTCAATGGTTTGAGGAACAAGCTTTAAGGGCACATAGGGTCCTTCATGAATCCTGTCAAAATAGTTAGGGTCTGTTGCTTTCAGATGGTGCAGCATCTTAACCTTCCAGTGGGTGAATTCGTTTCTCTTAAGCATAGGAATCTTAGAATTGCCATCTTTGTTTTCAGACATCTTTGATCGATTTTAAACTTTAGGCTCTGATACCAATTGTTTTCCCAGTTGCACAATTAGAAGGGGGGTTGAATACTTGTGTTCCTTTTCTGCCTGATTAAAACCAACTCAATATGTATTAACAGATATATATTAGTAACAAAGATCAAACACAAAGATAACAATGAATACTGTTTTTATTGATATATGAATAAAAACTCTCCTAGGGTGTACACAAACCCTAGTAGCTTCTCTGTGTTTCTCACAGCAAATCTCTCTATCTCTATGCTCTTCACACGTTCAACTTCTTTACAATTAGGTTACCTAGAGTTTATATAGAGAGCTGCCTATCAACTAATAACAGAAAACAAATTACAATAGGAATAGAATTCCTAATTATTAGTTGACAGTTTCCTTCTGAAATTCTCTTTCCTTCTCATAGCATATCTGCAAAATATTTGTCTTGATCATCGAAGACTTCTCATTCCTGTGATCATCTTCCAAATATAACTTCAACTGCACAGACTCTGGAATCTTCAGACTCTGACATATTATAGACTCTGATCATCTGTAGACTCTGCTAGATCACAGACTCTGATAGTCTATAGACTCTGATCTTCATGCAGACTCTGGTTTCACTTTCTACAGAAATTCTTCTAAGTACAGGAAAGAAGAATGTTGCCTATCTAGACTCTGATTATACACTTCAGAGACTAGAAATACTAATTGCAGATAAGCTATGCTAACCTCTGTTCTAGCATTTTGTACATCATCAAATGAATATATTCCTAACATAATTGTTTTTTAATCAATAATATCGTACCATTTATCTTTTGTGTGTGATGATAAATTATTTTGTACTTCGCGTATTTTCATTTGTCAAGGGTTTATTTTGAGTTTACGTGGTGTACTTTGAGTTGAGGAAACGGGCACCACATTTTGCAAGAAAAATATTTTTGCAAGTTAATGTTTACTGTGACAACCCGGATATTCTCCAAATTTTATTTTTATTATTTAAATATTTTATTATTTTTTCTCAAAAGAGGATAAATAAAATTTTTATATTTTATTCAAGTTAGATGCATTTTCATATTTTATTTTAAAAATATATTTTTAATTCAATAGGGCTGAGTTTGGTTTAAAAAAGTATATAGTTTTATATTATTTTACTGATCAGGTCAATATCTCGAATCGATATTTTTCTTCGGTTGAAAATTTTATTTTGAGTAAATTATTTGAATATTCAAAAATTTTATATTTTTGAATATTCGAAATATTTAAATATTATGAAAAGTTATTATTTTAAATCGTTTTAAAAATAATAAAATTTATATTTTTACCCAAAAATATTTTATAAGAATTTTGAGATTATTTAAAATTATTTAGAGATCAAACGTGATATTAAAATAATTTTAGAAAATATATTTTTATAATTTATTAAAATTTTGTTTTTTTTAAAAAAAAGAGGAAATTATATATATATATATATATATATATATATATATATATATATATATATATAATTATCTTAATTCTACCATGTATACCCCCACCTCTGCCTTGTTTGTTTCTCTAAACAGCCGCCCCACCAAACTTTTCTCTCTCCGTGCTCTGCTCCCCTGTTTCTCCTAATCTCACGCTCGCACCCCTCCCTTCGCTTTCGCTTTCTTCGATTGATGTTGTACCTGTCTCCTCTGAAAAAAGTTCAATCCTAGATATGTTGGCCCTTTTGACCTATTCTATCTTTGGCTTTCAAATTACAGTATCTATAACATATCAGCTGTTCTTCAAATTCTACAGCATTGCAAGAACTTGAAAATTTTGGTTCTTACCTTGAATTTTCATAAAGAGAAATTGTCATCTGATCCTAGTCCTAGTTCTTAACGATCCGGATTTTGGAGTAAATAAAATTTATTTTATAAACACATAATAAACCATATTACTCTTCTAGAAACAAAATCAAAGAAAACAGTTAGAGTTCTAAGGAGTGACAATGGAACTGAATTCAAGAATTCCATCATGGAGGATTACTGTGCATCAAAGGGCCAATATTCAATATCTTTATATATAAATGACCAGTGCTTTAAGGCCTACACATGAGTATAAATTTTGATAAATTTTGAGAAGATTATTTTCTGGGCAGGTTTTCTTTTTAATTTATTTAGGAGTATAGAAAGGGATTTTGATGATGGTGATCAATCTAGGAGGTAGTACAACACATGTATATGCATGGGTATTAATCTTGAATTTTTCTGGGCATATTTTCCGGGCATTAGAAAAGACTCGTGGGGTGTCTGTAATTGATCTTAGGGTAAGCCTTTTAAGATCTTGACTTGACGCTTATAAATATTCGGGCATGTTAGTTTAAATATCTTAGTTTCATAATTTTTAGAGATTATTTTTATACTCCGTAAAGTTCCATGTTGACCAGATTTTTAGGTTTAGGTGACCGTGTTTCTTATTTCCGGTAATTTTATGTGTATGGGTATAATATATTTTGTGGGTTAAATTTGTTTACTTTATTTTAGTATAGTTGGATTGTATTGTCTGGGATTGATTTTGAGGGACTGTGATCCCGACAAAAGTTTATTTTACAAAGATCTTATTTCGAAAAAATTTCTTTGTAATAAAGTATTTATTTTAGATTTCAATTATTATTTGATTAAAAATATTAAGTAGTTAATTATTTTGAAAAATAATTTATTTTAGAATGATTAATAATTAATTAATTTGAATAATCAGTGATTTAATTATTAATTGATTTATTCTTATTAATTAAAAATTAATTGTTTTGTTTATCCGTTTTAAACGAAACAAATATTTCTATGATCAGAAAAATAATCTGAAGGTTATACAAATAGTTATAAATTCTAAATTCCTTTACGAATCCGGATTAACTATTTTACGAGAATTTTAATGATCCGACTCTATCTTAGAAATATTTTTAAAAATGTTTAAAGTTATGTTTAATTATTTAAGTTGATAACGTCATCGAGGGTAGACGTTATAAGTGTTAGACAGTATGAGTGTTGCAGAAGAGGGGGGGTGAATGCAACTTGATAATTTATTACTTATTTTGCTAACAACAAACAAAAGGTAATAATATCAAGATGAGAATACAATCAACTGTAAGCAAACAAAAGACAACAGATGTTTTACTTCAAAAATTAATTTTATTAATTTTTGTTGCTACAACTGACTGGAATATGTTTCCAGCTTCAATAGATACAATAACAAGAAAAATGTTACTGTTTCTAAGCTTGAGAAAAGTTAAGCTCAGTTGCATACTCTCACAAGAGAAAGTGTTTGTGAGATATGTGTATTTATACTAAAACACATACCTCACTTACAAGTGTACTTTCTCTTATTTCCTGGACAATACTTGAAATAGAAACTCCATTTTTTCTTCTCAAATATCTCCATCCCATTTGTAGATAAAGTTGCTCTGAGAAGATTTGACATTCTTGACTCCATGAGCAGGCTTCATCTTTTTACTTACTTTATCTCAAGTTGTAGTAGTAGACTTGACAAACTAGGTAGAGTTGTCAAGATCAATCAGTGAAAGAACTTTACCTAGTCTGTTTCTTGAAACAGACTGTCAGCTTCACCAAAAGGTTACTGTCAACCTTTAGCTTCTCTTTGGTGACAGCAGCTTCGATTCCGCATACTTTACTGTCAAGCTTGCCAGTCTTCTAAAACATGCTGTCGTCCAAAGGTACTATCAACTATCTCGCCAAACATGTTGTCAACTATCCCTGCCAAAGCTACTGTGAGAAAACTTGTTGTCTTCGATTCTTCAATCTCCGCCAAGTTTAGTGTCATGGAATAGTTGCTGTCGGTGAAACTTGCTGTCTTAGGATCTTCATTCTCCGCCAAGTTTAGTGTCATGGAATAGTTGCTGTCGTCTGTTCCAAAATGTGCTGTCACTTGAATATGCTGCCGTAGGCTTCAGTTTGTAAAATGTTACTATCAATGATTTGATCCATGCTGTGCATGAACACTTTGTGAACTTCTACTTCATAGATCATTTATTACATTTGTACAAGACAGTAACTATTGATACTTACTGTCACTTACTTGACTTTTGGTTCATCCTATTACAAGTGACATTTTAAACATACTGTCAAGATGTATATGACAATATGTTTTACTTAGATAATAATTAATTAATCTAAGTAATTACTAGTTGATTACATTGATAGTACCACAATCCCTAACAATCTCCCCCAATTTATTTTTATGATAAATAAAGACAAATTCAAAGAAAATTGCAGATGCTAACTCAACTAATAAAGAAAACAGAAGTGTTTGTACAAAAATAAATGAAATTACAAGTACAATCCTATCTCAAGTTAAGCTCCTCTAGACTGAGCAAATCTTCAATTTAGACTTTGAGTTTCATCTTCACTTCCTGTCTGCAGTCATTCTTCCATACAAGCCTTCAAGAGCTTTCAGTTCCCTATTTTCTTCATCTGTCTTGGCATGATCAGAAACACAATCTAAGATTAGCTTCACCATTCTCTATGGAAGATCCTTCAAGTCCTTGTAGGTGTAGTAGTTCTCAGTTGGTCCTTTAGATATGCATAGATACTTCATCCCAAACAAGTCTTTGACAAATCTTTCTTTTGTAGAGGAGAAAACCTGATTTACTCTGAGTTTGTCTATGGCTTCATCTTCTTCTTCTCCTGATTCAATAATCTCCCAGACATTCTTGCTTAAATCTCTTTCAAATTCTAGGAATGACCCTGTAGTCAGTCTGAAGATCTTTCTCAAGTTTTCTTGTTGAGCACCATGAAATTTACAGCCTCCACTTCAATGCTATCAACAATGATCCTTAGAGGTCCAAAAAGAACTAGAGAGACATAGTTAGGCCTTCTAGAGAATTGATCATTCAGTTTGACATGCTTCAAGTCAATCTCAGCCTCTTTTATCTTTTTAGTTATCTTCTCCATTTTTTTCTTTGTAGATTCAACTTCACTTTCAAATTTGCTTCTCTTTTCTCTTTCTTCTTTTTCCTTGGAGTTATAGATTTCCAGAGCTCTAATCTTTAGATCAAAAAATTCAAAGTTGGTGATATTGAGTAGTTGTTTCTTGATGAGTTGAATGATATGAGGTTCATTCTCAGCTAATCTCTTCAAGTGATCAAATGTAATTTCTTCAGCTGATCCACTTGAGTTGTAGAAAATTATCCTGTCAGGATTCCTGAGAAGACATTGTTGAGTCTTCTCATATTCAACCTTCTTCTCAAATTCCTTCTTCTTCTTAGCTTGAATTATCCTCAGAACATTTGTCATGACACTCATTTCCTCAGGATAAGGATACTCTTCCAACTTCTTCACCAACTTTTCAAGAAACTCCACTTTCTTTTCTTGCAGGGAATCCATACTCTAAAATTCCATCACTCCATCTTCATTGGTAAACATTACACCATCTGGATAGACTCTTGGTTCAGGCACCTCAACTTCATTTGAATCCAATGGATGTGGTTTGAAAGAATTCATGAGCTCCAAGAATTTCCTGATTAATATTCCTCTGAAAACTTGGGTCCTCACATCTGAATCTTTGATAATTATCAGCATTATTCTCACCATGAAATAATCAACTTCCTTTATGTCATGTCCCATCTCTGTAAATTCTCCAGTAGAGTAAAGAACATGGATTTTCTTGAGTGTGTTGAACTCAGACCACTCAACAATAACTCTAGAGATTAATTCTGCCTTTGATTCAGCTATATTGTTGATGGTTGATCTCCTGACATCCAAAAATTCTTCATGAAGCACCTCACTTGTCAGCTTCCAGCTTTTTCTGCTAGGCTTCCAATTCTTTCTGCTGTGCTTTTTGCTAGAATGATGTGTATGCTTAGATCTTTCAGCTCTTGCCTTCCAGCGCCTTCTAGGAATTAAAGTTTTCTTTGATAGTGCTTCTGAAGTTACTGTCAATGAAGGTTTGACAGCATCTTTTATGATAGCAGGTTTTGTGACGGCAGGTTCTGTGACAGTAGGTTCACCCTTATTACTCCTGATGGCATCTTTCTCATCATTTTCAAAACCTAGAGCCAGTGTCTTCAAGACCTTCCCTTCAACACCATCTTTATACTCATTCTCATCCTTCTCCTTATCTTCATCCACCTTATTTCCAGTTCCAAATGATCCTTCACCATTGTTGTGTTGGCTGGAACTACCTACACCTCTATCAGGCTTTTCACTGTCATCTCCATCCCTTTTATCCTGGGTCTTCTTCTCATTCTTTTTCACCTTCAATTCTTCAAGTCTTCTTAATTCTCCTTCCAACACCCTTATTACTTCAACTCTTTCTTCTGTGATGGGGATCTGCTTGAAATAGTCAAAAGCTTCTTTGACAGATTTAGGCCTACACATGCTCACCCTTTCAAGATTCATGGATCTGTATGTCCCATCTATGGAGCTACTGAATTTGATGCCCAATGGATCATGAGTTATCTCTGGCAATTTCTCAGTTATCAATTTCTGTAGTTGTCTGTCTTGATTTTGAGTTTGATTGCTTCTATCACAGTAATTTCTTGTCTGCTCAGATAAGCCATGCTCACACACCAACTGAAACCTCCTTCAATTCTGACAGAAATTACCCACTTGTTGCTTTTGGACACCATCACAGCTGCTCCCACTGTTGACAGTCTCATTGAATCTAGAAAATTTCTTGGGATTTCTGTTAGATGAGGATCTTAGATCATTGATTCTCTTGTTGAACTTAGCATCCTCAAAGATTCTATTGTTTTCATTTTCATCCACCATCAGAATTGTAGCCTGTTCATCATCAAAATCTTCTATTTCTTCTATAATCAAGTCATCACTTCCATTTTGAAAAAAGCTTCTGTTGGAGATTACGAAGCTATATTAATAGTAATCGTGATAACTCAACACTAGAACAGGACGAGTAAATAATACTACGCTTACACAGAAATCAGGAAGAAATGAAGACAAGGCAGATACAGTGAATCAAGACATTAGAAGAAGTTTTGAAGTCTACTACAGGTCACTGAAAGAAGTTCATTAATATGTTCATGCTTCAGTGAAGAATAAGGATTGAAGACTTTCAGGGTTTCAGAAGTGTTGAAGATTCAGTATAGAAGTACGACAAGAAGATTTCAGTGTAAAGACATTGATTGGAAATAGACAGTGTTCGAAGCATAGGAATCTAGAAAGGAAAAAGACAAAGGTTAAAGAAGACAGCTACGGTCTTGAAGTTATACTCACTGAAAGAAGTTAATTCATATGTTCAAACGTCAGTGAAGAACAGAGAATGAAGTATTCAAGATTTTAGTAATGAAGATGTTGTCGAAGTACCAGAAAAGATTGCAGTGAAATTACAGTGTCTATCAACAGTCAGTGTTTGAAATAATGCAACAGTCCAAGGTTAATCTGCTGAAACAAAAAAGAAATCAAGGGAATTTAATTCAGTGTTTGTCGTTTGTGAACCAGACCAGTGCACTAAGCGTTAGCATAACAAGAAGAGAATTACCTTGATTAATCAGAAGAAAATCAGTTGATCAAATCAGAAGAATGAAAATAAGATGGTATTTACTTCAAGCATCTCAAGAATATGATCAAGGCAAGTAATATCAGTTATGTTGTTCTCATACTCTTGAAGCAATGAAATAGGCGCAACAAAGAACCTTAGGCGCATTAAAATGTTATCTTGGCGCAAGGAATTACTCTAGAGGTTCTAAGTACATGGTGGCGCCTATACAAGGCATACAGAGTAGAGGCGCAACAATTTCATTCAAGGCGCAAGGAAGCTGCTTGTAATAGAATCTAAGGTTTGTGGCGCCTGCACTAGGAACACAGTGTGCAGGCGCAACATAACAACTTATAGGCGCAAGTGAAAGTCTTTGTGGTGCCTATACAGGGAAACCACTGTATAGGCGCAACAAACCTCTATATGCACAATGAAACAGGATTCTAAGTAACAAGTGGCGCCTCCACAAGGCATTGACAGTGTAGGCGCAATAAAAGCTAGGCTAGGCGCAGGGAAACATTAACAGAAGATTCTAAGTGGTTTGTGGCACCTATACAGGGACATAAGAGTATAGGTGCAACAAAACCCCTCAGCGCAACAAAGATATAAGTGGCGCCACTACAAGATAAGTGTTGTACAAGCCCAACAAAAGCCTTGGGGCGCAACAAAGCTTTTATGTGAAACCTACACACTGCAATCCCTGTGCAAGCGTAATAAAAGGACTTAGCATTGAAGAAGCAAATCAATTTAATTGATTTGAAAGTCTACACTATAATAATCAAGTTGACTAGTTCTTTTTGATTAGTGGAGTTGTGGAAGACACACAACCAACCAGAGAGATACAGAGATATTTTAGAAGCCGGAGAAGAAGATGTCACAGTGCCATATATATACCTTCTTCACTGGAGTTTTACAAACTAGCCGGTTAATTATGTTGCAAATACATAGGGCTATTGTAAAACACTCTCTATTAGCTTGATTCCATTAAGTACAGAACATAGTCAAATCTTGTATAGGGATTAAGCTTTATCTCTCCGTAGAAGCAAAGAACAAATCAGTTCTTTGGAAGCCGGTTATATTTTTAACTGGGTGTAGCAAAACCTCAGGGATTAATACGAAAGTAATATTCCTCGAAACCTGTCTAACTTAATTTACTTGCTAATTTTCTAGATATGTAATGTTAATCTCTAACACAGAAAATTAGTAAGTTAGCCTCCTAAACACTCCAGAACTCGAACCACTAACCGAACTCTAAATTATATATCAGCAAAAGATTCGAAAGAATTTTTTAATTTAGTGAGTATCGTATTCAACCCCCCTTCTACGATACTTTCGGGACCTAAAAATTGGTATCAGAGCAGACTGATTGATGTACAAATCAGGATCCGCAGTTCAGTGAAGCTCACCGTGCCAAAGCTGTGTCGACTCAGAATGGAGGCCGTGTTAAATAAATCTAATTTTAAAACTTTTTAAATAAAATTTATTTTATAAACTTTTATCAAATTTATTTTGTAAACTTTTATTAGTTTATATTATAAATTTTAATTAGTTTATTTTATAAATTTTAGATAAAATTTATTTTATAAACTTTTATAAAATTTGTTTAACAAACTTTTATTAGTTGATATTATGAATGTTAATTAGTTCACTTTATAAATTTTAAAATAGAATTTATTTGATAAACTTTCATAAAATTTATTTTATAAACTTTAATTGATTTATGATATAACTTTTAATTAGTTTATCTCATATATTTTAAATAAAATTTATTTTGTAAACTCTTATAAAATTTATCTTATAAACTTTTATTAGTTTGGTTTATAAATCTTAATTAGTTTATTCCATAAATTTTAAATAAAATTTATTTTGTAAAGTTTTATGAAATTTATTTTATAAACTTTTAATAAGTTTATGTTACAAATTTTAATTAGTTTATTTTATAAATTTTAAATATTAAAGTTTATCATTTAAATTTATTAAACATTATACGGCTCATTTTTCAAAAGGAAGCAGCAAGACTCGGTTATTAATTTGAAGGTGCTCAATGAGTTAGTAGATGAAGATTTTTCTGGGTATTTGAAGACAACAAAGATTGACCGAAGATTATTCGATGAAGTTAATTCTAGAACCGGTTGAAGAAATAGTGGTATTAATTTCCTCAGAGGTTTACTCCATAGGATCCCACTGTTTATTCGGATGCTGGAAAGGAAGAGATTAATTTGGGTACAGTTTTTGGTTGATTCAAGTTGAATTTTTGGATGAAAAATCTTGGAGGTTAAAGTAGTAAAGGAGAACAGACTGGACTACCTGGAATCTCAGTTCAAGCCTTAAAGATTAATCTACAGGGAGATTACAGGAAGTTCGTGCTAACACTGCAGATCATCTAGAAAACAGGGTTACAGCCATAGGGAAACTAAGGATACCACCACATTATCTTTAGATGAACTATTTGTGTGCTGAAGGCCTATGAACCAGAACAAGAGCTGAAGAAGATAATATTTGGTAAAGCAGGTTGTTAGCATATCCACTGTATTTGTGACCTAGGAACCAAATTTGATTGAAGTCAAGGTTGAGAACCTCTGAACAGAAATGAATTGATCCTGGAAGCTGAATTGAAGATGTTGTAGCTCAAGGTAGTGGTCAAGGTGTTATATGTGAATTTGACACTTTAGAATAACCTGAGAACTGGACGACTAGTCAAGCCTGCAGGAAAACTGGAAGTTCAATAACATCAGATTCAGACGGAATCCCAATTCTATATCTAAGGTCTTTACCTATAGATTCCGTAAAGGAGATCTTCAAGATCAGTTCAAGAGGTGGTTGCAAAACAGGGATGGTTGATTATAGAAGACAAGTTTAGGTTTGCTACACAGTTTGAAGAAGCCTTGTTAGGTCCAAATGTGTTGTAGAGGGGGGGGTGAATACAACATTTCGAATTAATGAAGCAATAAATACTATGTAATAAATGAACACAATGATTCAAGGAATATATGTCTTATATATAACTTGAAAGGGTTGCTACAACATTCATTACAATAGTACAACAGAAGTAAAGAGGGTAGTAAATGATACTAAGCTCTGTGAATATACTCTCTCTTTATTACAAGTGTTTCTCTCGAATATTGCTCACTTTTTATAAGTTACACTAGTACTTCTATTTATACTACTTTGTAATCTATGACTTGTAGTCTTCAAAAGATAAGATATGAGTGGTCCAATGTTGTCCACGTGAATCTTATCTTGTCTTGAAAGCTTGGAAATCTGCCACCAGGATGATGCCATGTGTCATGTTGAAACTGTCCTCCATGTAGAATTTCTACATAGGAAATTCTACTTGGCTCTATCTCGAATTCTAAGTAGAATTTCTACATAGGAATTTCTACTTAGGAATTTCTACATAGAAAATTCGAGATAGCCTTCTTCCTGAGTACTTAGAAAATATTTTCACCTCCAGAATTTCTACATAGGAAATTCGACTTAGGAATTTCGACATAGGAAATTCGAGATAGCTTCCTGAGTTGAGTACTTAGAAAATATTTCCAATCTCGAGAATTTCTACTTGGCTCTAAGTAGAAATTTATCCAGAATTTCTAGATAGGAATTTCTACATAGGTTCCCTTGTAAGTACTTAGAGAAATTCTGGGCTTCAACTTGAAACTTCAATGCAACATCTTGAACTTGTGATTTCTTCATGTCTTCTATTTTCTTCAACAAGCTCTTGAACTTGGATCTCTACTACTGACATGAACTTGCTACCAATGTCCTGACACTTGATGCACTGGTCTGGTTCATAAGTGACTAGTCTTGATAGGTTTCTTGCTTCTGAATAGATTACCATGTTCAATTAGAAATGTGGCTTTCCAACAATTGCTTTCCTTCTTTTTCACTTGAAATCAATTAGTCTTATTGATACTGATAGTTATGATCTTGATTCTTTGAGTTACAAATCACTGGGGCATGAACAACTTTGACTTGAACTTCTTCCAATGATTTCTTCTTTGTTTGATCATATTTAACATGTTGAATTGTATCAATTACTTTGTCTTCATTTGTATTGATTTCTTTGTGACTTCTCGTTCTTGATTGTCTTCGGGTTAAGTATCTTTTCTTTAGTTGAGTTACATAAATTATAGTGTTACAAGTTTAAACACTCTGCCTTTCAATCTCCCCCTATTTGATTGTCTAACAATGACATTCAAATTAAAGAAGGATAACTCAACTAAATAATGAGACGAGAAAAGATAAGTAACATTAATGTCTTGCACATTTTACACTTGAATAAAAACTTGAAAACAATACAAAGAACTTTAGAAAATAAATATAAGCTAGAAAGAAAATTCGAACCTCGAATTAAAGACCATTGAGATGATCTCTATCACCTGGATTATTTCATACCTTTCAGTCCAACTCATATCACCTTATTGGATCCACTCTGATTCACGGTTACAGTATGGTGAATTAGCCTATCTCGCATACCGTGGTCAGGTGAATTTTCCTCAAGTGAGTTAGAGCAACCAAAAGATATGAAGTTTTTCCAACTTCAAGTTCACATCCCTTTGAACTTTAACTCTAATTCCGTTTCCCCTTCCTAACTTCCTTAACAGCACTGCGCTTATCTTCTTCTTGTTTTCTGCGCCTTTCTTTCCTTTGCTGTTCTCTTTTGTATACTGGATCGTGTAGTTGTGCCCATCTCGCATTCAGCAAACTTACTGCTTCCATTTCCAGAGGATTCTTGGGTTCTGGATATGGATGTCTGAAAAGCCTTCTTAGTTTATCAACTTCCTGGGTAGTTCTGATCTTCGGAATGTCCTCAAAGTTTTTCATGATGAGCTGAGGCTTCCAATGAGCTTTATCAGCTTTGAACTGACAGTATATCATTTTAGGGTAGCCCTTGACACGGTTGGTATTGAACCTACTAGCCGCATCTGACTCCATTCTCCTTTTCTCCTTTACTACCTCAGACAAGTACTTTAACAGTCTCTGCTTTTCATCTGCAAACCTATCCTCTACATCTCCAAATTTGAATTCATCTCTGACTTTGTCTAGAAATGCAGCATCTTGAGTCTGTAGCAGCCATTTCCTACTCATATGCAAGAAGGTTTGATTCTGGTCTGCATCAATGAACACCAAAGCATCAGCTGTATCATCTGTGTAAGAATGAATCCAGTATACACTTTCTCTTCCTGGAACACCAACTGCCTCCCTTATCTCTCCTTGTTCCAGGGGTCCTGAAGGAAGAGTCAAAGCTTCATCTACGCTTTTCACAGCTTGTAGAATATCCCATTTTCTTTGCATTAGCTCTGGCTCAATCTTCACGTTATCAAGAGGATTTGGAGCAATGACATCGCACTTCCATATTTCACTGCTCTTCTGGAAGATTATCTTCTCAATGAACTCCACTGATTTTTCTTTAATATCCGAGGTGAATCCCTTACCCATCATTTGTCTGCAAACAGCTTTAAGGGATTCCACCGATAGAGCCATCAAGTCATTTTCTTCCATGCTAACCCTCTTCATCTTTCCATCAACAACCATTCTGACAACGTCTGGATTGGCTGAGAATTCTGGTCCCTTGTCCTCTGCTAACTGCATTAACTGATCTCTATACAGAATGCTTAGCTCCTCAGCTTGAGAATATTGAATTTTAGTTGCTAGCAAGAACAACTCCGACGCAGATCTTCTCGACATAAACTGATCATCGACATACATAAAAGACATCGGGGCTCCATCAATTAAAGACAAAATAACTTGCCATTCATTATCCACCGATTTGTATCCAACACGGACTTTAGAAATCATTCTCTTCAAAGCATTTATATAGTCCATCGTCATCGGATTCTTCATGTTCAAGTTGAAGAACAAGTCATCTGCCTCCTTATTATGAACTCCATGTGCACACGACCCCATCAGTATCTTTCGTGCATCGTCCCATTTCTGTCCAATCCTCCTTTTGTCCAGATCAACTTGAGGGTCAGCTAGTCTGGCAAGCTCATGATCATACTGCTTTTCCTTGAGCTCCACTTGCTTCTCAAGAAAAACAGCTTTATCTTGCATCATCTTCATTTTGAAAAATTGAGCTTGTTCCAGAGCTAACTGCTGAGCTTTCAGGGTCTCCTCATCAACAGGAATCTCTTCAGCAGACGCCCCAGCACCTCCACCTTGTTCCTCCAAAGATCTCTTAATTGCATGTGCTAGAGGTACGTCTTCCATATCAGAATCTGAATCAACTTGCACGTGTTCCTGTTGATCACCAAAGTCAGTGAATGGCTCTTCTTGTTCAACCATCACTGCTTTACCCTTTCGCTTCCTCTGAGCCTCCTCATCAGTCACCATCGGATCAATCTCTTCTTCAGCACGGGGTGACTGTTGTGTCGTCTCATTACCTCCTTTCTCCCCCTTAGGTGAGTTATCCTGAACATCACCTGGTACACCAGAGCCACCAGCATGTGAACCAAAACCAGAAGGTCCAGCAGCACCACCTGCACCACCTGTACCATCATCATCAGCCGGGGGAGGTTGTGTGAAATGTTCTTCAAAGCACTCTGGGGGAACCAAATGCCGAACTGCATACATCATTCGACTGACCTCCGTTGCCAGTGTATGCAGAACGCTTTCAACACTCCCCATCCTGTCATACAGAGTGCTGCCCAAGACACCACCAGCATGGCCCAGGTCATTGACTTTGTTCGTCATATCTTTTAAAGCTTCGGCTTGACCTGCCATTCGTGCTGCGTAGTCATCAAGAGCTCGCTTGTTATCGCCGACATTAACCCCTAACTGCCCCATAGATTGCCCAAACTGCTCCATCTGATTTTCTACAGTTGACATACGTGTGGCAAGAGTTTCAAGAACCAGGGACGGTGTTTGGCTTAGGTGTTCTCGCTCTAAGAATCGTTCTGTTTGTGTTTGACGCTCAGTTTCGGGCCTTAAAAATGAAGGTCCCTCACTCCCTAAACGCTCACACTCACTCCCTGTCTCACGCTCGTGTATGTCTTCAATAATAGCACTCAGATTCAAAGCAGTACCTGCAGAAACTGGATAAGAAAAATGAGGAACAATTATGGGATCAATGTTTCCTGTTTTGTCCTGAGGTGGAATCTCAGGCTGAGAGGCTGCAGAGTGTTCAAGTACAACAGTAGAACCGATCCTCTCTGCAGCATCAGGACGTACCGGTGAAGGTACGTTCGAAGCTCGTAAAACTTCTGGCCTAACTGAAGGAACAGGCTCTTCAGAAGACACGGAATCCTCAGCAACCATCCTATGTGTTGACTGTGCAAGGGGAGAACCACTCTCGTGAGGTGGAGTGGTGGTGATAGACACGCTAGGGATGGACTGGGCTTTTGAAGTAGCAGCTTGTGAAAATTTGGCTCGCTTCCTGAAAACTGGCTGCACTTCAGGGTCACTCTCATCAGCACTCTGACCTAATTCTAAAGGTGCCGGCCTTTTAACTCCCGTTAACAGGGGTGATAGTGAAGAAGTTAGAGAAGCAGACGCAGAAATATGGCTATCACCCTGGGATAGATCCTGCGGGTTAGCAGAATCTTGGGCCACGGAATCAGAATTAGAGGAAGAAGGAGTGTTAGGTTCTAAGAAAGTACCTCCTTCATTACCTTGGCCAACAGAGGAATCAGAAGCAGCATGTGTTGTCTTAGGAGATGGTTGCTGTTCCCTTTGCCTGGCTGTGAAGTGACTGAGAGATTGGCCCTCATCTTGTTCGTCATCAATATGCTCATCAGGAATCCCTTGAAATGCTTCATTGTGGGCAGATGGATTCTGAGCATGTGATGAGATTTGTGAAGTCCTCGCGAGAGTAGTTACACCTGCATCATAAGAGAGCCACACTTGAATGTTCTCAGGAATAGACATAGGTTTACCCTGATGTTTATCCTGGTTAGCAATAGTTGTTAGTGACTTAGTGCCCATGCCTAGAGGTGCAGAGGTGGGACTTCGAACAAATGCCTGCCTAATTGATAAAGCATTTGAAGGCACGAGATGATTGATTAGCATTTGTAAGAAACGGGGATACCAGCAGACAATATCATTGTGTGAAATGTCTCTGGTTTCAGGTGATCCCATTGTAGCCACTAATTCTGACAGAACAAGCCTGCCATAATTAATATTTAGTTCCTGGGCTAGGGAAACACCAAAAATTTGCATGGGAATGGAAATTTGATGAAAATCTCTTTCTCGTGCCCGAAAGCATCTAGTAATGGCCTCGAAAAAGTAATTCCATTCCACATGAAAAAATTGTTTTTGAATATTTGAAGTGGATAGTCGTCCAGGGGGAGGATAACATCCAATAGCTTCAAAAAAATTCTGGCGCTCAGCCGCTGTAGGTTCAGGGTCATAAGAATCCTTGACTGGAAAACCAAGAACTGTATTAAAAATAGCCTCTGTAACCTCAAAATTTTGACCCTCCAAGGTAAAAGTAAAACCGTAGGGGGTCGATTTACTCCCAAAAGGTACTGCACTAGTCCATAACTGCTGCAAAGCATCATGGACCAGTGTAGGTTTTGCAGTAAAAGCAGTACTAGCTTTGGAGTACAAATTAAGGAATCGTACCCAAAACTTGAAACGCGGGAGTTGATCACCAATTTCAGTCGGAATATTATAAAAATTATGTTTAGCAAGAGAAAATTGGTGAGTCATTTGGTTTTGTTTTAAAAAAAAACGTTTTAATCCCTTTTAATTGAGAACACAACTGTGATGTGGTAGTGAAAATTAAACTACGGAATTAAACAAGAATCAGTAACAAACCACTGTGAAAACAAAATCCGCAGTAATAATATTTATGTGAGAAGTGTGTGTAAATCGTGTGTATGTATGTATCTGTGAAGATGAACAGTTACGATGGTAAACACAAAACTACGCACAATATAAACGGTTAAACGCGATGCAGATAGTAAAATCAAGAAACAAAACGGACAGTAGTTCGTTATATGTAAGAGATTCAACCACAACTATGAACAGTCGTGGGTGGGAGGGAGGGCTGCTGTAAAAATTAGGTTTTAAAACAATAGGGTAAAAGTGAAAGTAAAATCGGGTTAATTTTGTATATATAGGCAATAGAGTGAAATGACAAAAATATCCCTGTGAAAATGAAAAAAACTTAAGTACTCACAGGGTAATCTAAGTCGAACTCTATGTCGAACTTCTAAGTCGAACTTCTATGTCGAACTCTATCTCGAACATCAAGTCGAAATTCGAGATAAGTTTCGACATAGAGGTTAACTCAAATTAAATTCACTTGAACAAATTTAAACAGCATTAAACCTCTCAGGAAAGACCCATCTCGAACTTCAAGTCGAAATTCGAGATAAGTTTCGAGATAGACTCTAAGTCGAACTTCAAGTCGAATTTCGAGTTGAATTTCGAGATAGACCCTAAGTCGAAATTCAACTCGAATTTCGAGATGAATTTCGAGATAGACCCTAAGTCGAACTTCAAGTCGAATTTCGAGATGAATTTCGAGATAGACCCTAAGTCGAACTTCAAGTCGAATTTCGAGATGAATTTCGAGATAGACCCTAAGTCGAATATTTTCCCAGACTTAGAAAATTCAAATCTCTTACACCTGGAACTCTATCTCGAACTATAAGTCGAATTTCGAGATAAGGTTCGAGATAGACACTAAGTCGAAAAATTTACCAGACTTAGAATTTTCAAAACTTCATTACTGGAAGCTCAAAGTCGAAATTCAAGCCGAATTTCGAGATGAGTTTCGAGATAGACTCTATCTCGAAATTTTGAAGGTACTTAGTAAAATTTGGCAATTTTTTTTTTTTTTTTTGGAAAATCAATAATTAAATTTTGCCAAATTAAAATAAATACCAATTCAAGGATTTTTAATAAAAACCATTAAAAGAGACATTCCTTGACAATTCTAAGGCTTTAAATCATATAAAAATTACATGAAAATCATAGAAAAATTCATTTAAAATCATGATAAATTTAGAGATCCATGAATTTAACTCCCCCTATGTTCATGCAATTTATGAGCATAAATTCAAAGTTTTGATCAATAATTTCAATTAATGCACAGTGAATTTATGAAAAATAACACAACATACACCATATAATAATCATTAATTAAACATCTTAAAGTCTAAGTTCAAAATGATTAAATGGCATGCAGAAGTGATATTTTGTGCAATTTTAAAGATTATTTACATATGTTTTCCACTAGGCATTTAATAAGAAAAACAAACATATGTAAATGATCAAAACTTGGATGTTACAGATAGGAGGATTTACTAACTTGTGTTAAGCATCCCCAATTCACCAACCAACCTATTGAATGTTACTTCATCAAGAGGCTTGGTGAATATATCTGCAATTTGTTGCATTGTGGGTACAAAATGTAACTCCACAGTCCCCTCCTCGACATGTTCTCTGATGAAATGATACCTGATGTCTATGTGCTTGGTTCTGGAGTGATCTACAGGATTGTTGGTCATGGCAATGGCACTAGTGTTGTCACACATGATTGGAATCTTTGTATGTTCCATGCCATAATCTTTCAATTGGTTCCTCATCCACAGTATTTGAGCTACACAGCTTCCAGCAGCAATGTACTCAGCTTCAGCAGTAGAAGTAGATACTGTATGTTGCTTTTTACTTTGCCAGGACACCAATCTTCTGCCTAGGAATTGACAAGCACCAGATGTGCTTTTCCTATCGATCCTGCAACCTGCATAGTCTGAATCCGAATAGCCTATTAGATTAAAACCTGTATCTCTTGGGTACCAAATCCCTAGATTTGGTGTTCCCTTGAGATACTTAAAGATTCGTTTGACGGCTATGAGATGTGACTCTCTAGGATCCACTTGGAACCTTGCACACAAACACGTTGCGAACATGATATCGGGTCTACTTGCAGTTAAATAGAGAAGTGAGCCAATCATACCTCGATAGCTTGTGATGTCAACTGGTTTACCTGATTTGTCTTCATCAAGCTTCGTGGCTGTTGGCATGGGAGTTTTAGCTGCTGATGCATCTTCAAGATTGTACTTCTTGAGTAAATCTTTGATGTACTTAGATTGACAGATAAAGATTCCTTCTTTTCTTTGACTGATCTGTAATCCAAGGAAGAAAGACAGCTCCCCCATCATGCTCATCTCATATTTATCCTGCATTAACTTGGCAAATTTCTCGCACAAGCGCTCATTAGATGACCCAAAAATAATATCGTCCACATACACTTGAACAAGTATCAAATCACCCTTTACATTTTTGTAGAACAATGTTTTATCAATTACTCCCCTAATAAAACCATTTTCAATTAAGAACAAGGATAGGGTTTCATACCATCGTCTTGGGGATTGCTTGAGGCCATAGACAGCTTTGAAGAGAAGAAACACAAAATCTTCAAGTTCTGGATCAATGAAGCCAGGTGGCTGTTCCAGATACACTTCTTCTTCTAGCTCTCCATTCAGGAAGGCACTTTTCACATCCATCTGAAAAACCTTGAAATTCTTGTGTGCTGAAAAGGCCAAGAACATCCTGACTGCCTCAAGTCTTGCAACTGGAGCGTAGGTTTCATCATAATCAATTCCCTCTCGTTGAGAGTAACCTTTTGCTACCAAACGAGCCTTGTTTCGAGTTACAAGTCCGTTTTCATCCAGTTTATTTCTGTATACCCACTTAGTTCCAATTACTGATCTATTCTTTGGTCGGGGTACCAGCTTCCAAACTTTCTGCCTTTCAAACTGATTGAGCTCCTCTTGCATTGCAATCACCCAATCAGCATCACCAAGAGCTTCTTCTATTTCTTTAGGTTCTAGTTTGGACAAGAACCCAGAGTACAAGCAGATATTTGCCATGTCAGCTCTTGTAGATCTTCTAGTAGTCACACCAGCATCTGGATCACCAATAATTAATTCAAACGGATGGTCTCTACTCCATACCCGTTCTCTTGGTAATTGTCTTGAGGATTCAGCTTGACTTTCTGAATTGTTGTGCTGACTACTTGTGTTGTTTCTACTAACTCCCCCTGAGTTAGTACCAGCTCCTACAGAACTAGTGTCATTTCTCCTCGAGTCTTGATCACCTGTTCTTGAGCTGCTATTTACTCCCCCTGAGTTGTTGCCAGAACGTGCGGAAGAAGTTTCTTCTGATCTCGTAGAATTCGATTGTCCAATAGACTCAGGCATAACTTCACGATCACTTGGTATATTTGAAGTAACAACCAACTCAGGTTCATCCTCAATTTCATCCAAGTCCAGATTATGAAATTTTAGGGACTCAGGTTCACTATCATCTTTAGAAATGGATGGGAGTTTGGTATCGTCGAATCTGACATTGTAGCTTTCAATCACTTTCCGTTCATTCACTAAGAATACCCGATAAGCTGCCACCGTATTTGTAGAATAACCAATAAATATCCCTTCACGTGCCTTTGCTTCAAACTTGCCTAGATTTTCATCATCTATAAGTACATAGCATTTAGCTCCAAAGACATGAAAGTATTTGATTGTTGGTCTTCTGTTATTCATTAGTTCACATGGTGTCTTTTCTTTATCTTTTATGATCAGGGTTCTATTCTGAGTGTAACACACTGTACTCACTGCCTCGGCCCAAAAGTATAGAGGAAGTTTCGATTCATACAACAAAGTTCTCGCTGCTTCGACCAATGTTCTATTCTTCCTTTCAACTACTCCATTCTGTTGTGGAGTTCTCGGGGCTGAGTACTGATGACGTATTCCTTTAGAAACACAGAAGTCATTCAGTATTGCATTTTTAAATTCTGTGCCGTTGTCTGATCTTATCGTCTTCACAGTGAGTGTTGATACATTCTCAATCTCAGTGATGTGATCAATGATTTGGAAAGGTACTTCGTCTTTTGTCATTACAAACAATACCCATGTATATTTGGAGAAGTCATCCACGATTACCAAAGCATATCTTTTCCTAGACAATGATAGGACATTCACTGGGCCAAATAAATCCATATGAAGGAGTTGCAGAGGCTCAGTGACACTAGAAATTTCTTTACTCTTGTGCGATGCTCGCTTTGACTTTCCCATCTCACAGGCTTCACAGAGTCCTTTAGGAGCAAACTCCATTTGAGGTAGATCTTTCACCAGTTCTCGCCTTGCGAGAGTATTCATCGTTTTGAAGTTCAAGTGAGACAGCTTCTTATGCCATAGCCAGCTTTCATCATCTGACGCTTTGCTGTAGAAACAGGTCACTTCATCCTGGTTTGCCGAATCCATATCAGCAACAAAAAGATCTGCCTTTCGAACTCCTCTCAAAGCCAACGAACCTTCCTTAATGTGAGTGATTGATACACCTCTCTTGTTGAATATAACTTCATATCCTTTGTCACAAAATTGACTGATACTCAACAGATTGTGTTTTAGTCCCTCAACATAGGAAACATCTTCAATGATGACATTATCAGATTTCAGTTTGCCATATCCCTTTGTCACACCAATGCTGTCATCTCCAAAGGTAACATAAGGGCCAGCCTTCATAACCAACTCTGTAAGCAGGGACTTGTTTCCTGTCATATGCCTCGATGCTCCACTGTCTAGCACCCATATAACTTTATTCATTTTTCGCTTAATGCCCTGCAATGACAGATTGATTAGGCGTTCTTCGGAACCCATGTTTGATTGGGCCCGGCTTTTCTATAAGATCGAGAATTATCAGTTTTAACAACAGTAGATGCACCTACGTTAACATTACTCGAGCTTTCGACTTCGTCTTTTCCTCTTTCAGACTTGACAATTTTGTTAATCTTAGGAGAAGGTTTGTCACTCCTAACTTTAGGAGGACTGGCAGTCTTAGCTCTAACATGCTTCTTTTTGACATTAGAACTAGCAGTAGAATTTTGGCATGATTGGCTAGTTGCATTCATCAAGTTTACAAATGTTTGCATGACGTTAAAAGTGCATGGCATACAATTAGGTTGACCACATTGTGCATGGTTCATATGCATGATATTCATTGTGTGTGGTACAGGCATGGCATGAGTAATAGGAATATTCATGTTAGATTTGCATGCGTAAGAAAGATGTTCAGTAGATTTACAATGATAGCACTCTTTCTTAACACGTTCTGCCTTAACCTCTTTTATGCCTTTTTCCTTTTTCTGTTGTTTAACAGCCTTAGCTCCTAATCCTTGTCTAGATTCTTCTCTAGTGGATTTGATTTTAACTGATTTAATAGGAGTTACGGGTTGTTCTTTCTTTCGATCTTCCATCTCTATCTCATATCTAACTAATAATTCAGTCTCTTCTTCTACTTGAGGAACGAAGTGTTTAAAGATGGGTTTGACAGCTGATTTAAGAAAAGTAGGTATTTCAGTCTTGGTCTTACTGGAACTAATGTCTACAGGTCTTTTCCCTTCTTTCTTAGATAAGTTAGAATAATCAAGACCTACACCAACTCCAGTTATCTTCTTAAATGTGTCACTGTCAACATTCACCTTACTAGCAGCTAGTTTATAAGCTTCGCATTTTGTTTCTAACTCAGCTAGTTTATTCCTAAGACATGCTTCTATTTCATCTTTAAGGCTAAGCTTGTGTTCCAAAGATTTAATAGAGTCTCTTAGGGAAGTATCTACAGTGCAAACAGCCTCTAACTCTTCCACTTTTGCCTCAAGCATTCTGCATTTGGCAACAAGTGTTTTCTGTTCCTTTTGAGAAGTGTTTAGGCTTTTGCACAACATATAGATCTCTTCGCTAAGAGCCCCGTTCTGCACCTTATAATCATCAATAGACATTTCTTCCTTAAGGGTTAGAACTGGTACCTCTGGTTCCTCTGATGTCTCAGCCATGAGGGCAAAGTTTGCATGAATAACTTCTTCCTCGTCTGAATCATCCCAAGCTCTACCTTCTGTTACAACTAAAGCTCTTTTTCCATGTCTTTCCTTCACCAGGGCTTCATACTTGCTTTTGAGGGCTTCATAACTTTCTTTTGGATAAGTCTGTTTCGGCTTCTTGCAGTCCGTAGCAAAATGTCCAGCTTCACCACAGTTATAGCATTTGAACTTCATTTTGAAATCCAAAGGAGATTTGTAGCTAGAACTCTTGCCTTTTCCTTTGTAACCTGAAGAACTACCACCACCCCTTGTAACCCGATAGAAAGATGAAGATTTTCTCTGTGGTCGGTTACTCTTTTTGAATCTGATATTGCTGAACTTCCTCGCCATGTATGCCACGACACTATCATCCATGTTGTCCAGCTCTTCTTGGGTGAAGTAGTCATCATCACTATTTGAGGTGCATTCATCATCATTATCAACTTGATGAGATGCAGGTGATGATCTAGGTTTTTCTGCAGCCATTGCCTTCTTAGACTCTTCCTCATCAGCAACCAATCCTGATGCCACTTCTTTTCCTCTTGAATCATTGTCCCATGCTTGATCTTGAAGGGTCTCCAGCTCATAGGTCTTTAGAATTCCATAATACTCTTCCAGAGAAGTTATATGCAAATCTCTGGTTTCTCTTACAGCGTAGACTCTATGTTCAATGCTTTTTGGCTGGTTCCTTAGATATCTCGTGTTGACTTCAACCATGGGGAGAGTTATACCTCTCAGATTCAAATCCAACACCAACTGACTGAATCTTAGATAGACATCTGTTATGCTTTCTCCTTTTCTTATCCTGAAAGTGTCATACTCCATCTTGAGTATGAGTGTCTTGTTACTTCTAACCTCAGCTGTACCTTCCATGACGACCTCTATCTTATCCCAGATCTTCTTGGCTGTAGTTAGTCCTTTAACTACATTAAACATTTCGTGATCGAGGGATTCCACCAAGGTTTGTCGAACGGATGTATCAAAGGCTATCTGCTCCTTATCAGCATCTGAAAAGTCCGCTGCCTTTTTAGGCTCAGACCGCTGTGGTACAACCACATCTCCTTCCATATGCTCAGGAACAACCACCATTGGAACAAATTTACCTTTGTCAAGGACTTCCAAGTATTCAGGATTAATGGACTCAAGGTATAATTTCATTCTCAACACCCACTCTTCATAGTGATCTCGGTCGAACATTGGAATTTTGAATTGATTTTTAGGTGCCATCTTAATATAGATTTAAAGTAGAGATAATAAACTTTTCTTATTACTTGAGTAGTAATTAAAAGAAAATTGAATTATCTCAAAATAAATCAAAGTTCAAAAACTGGTCACAAAAAAAACTAAGTACACAAGACTAGGCTAAGTCGAAATTTCTATGTGGAACTTTTGCCAAGTCGAAATTTCACCAAGTCGAAATCCTGTCAAGTCGAAATTTCTAAGTAGAAATTCTGAAGTAGATATTCTATGTAGAACTTTTGCCTTGGAGAAAAAAAATTGCTGCAGGTCACTTTCACACTTTTTGACTTTTATGACTTATCTCACCTAACTTCACCTAACACCCACGTGAAAGGTACAGAGTCTTCTGACAATTCTTTTTCTGTGAGTAAATTGTCCAATCAAAAGCCAATAACACCTTTTACACTTTTTGTCTTTTTGAAAAGGAGATCTAAAGTTGCTGGTTTTGTCTTCTTTACCAAGAACAGTGATGAACACTTGAAGAACACCACAAACCAAAATACCCAGATTAAATCACAAAAATTATCTAAAATTCACCCAAGCTAAATAATCACACCTGGAGTATTTAAATAATTTTTTTGATGAGTTTTCACGGAAAAAAAATTGAGGCACACTTTTCAAGAAAAACTCGAAAATTAGATCTGGAAGAGAAAACTCATTTAACTTCTACCAAACACAAGGATCTATGTTTTGTTTGTCAAACATAAGGCTTTGATACCAATTGTTAGGTCCAAATGTGTTGTAGAGGGGGGGGTGAATACAACATTTCGAATTAATGAAGCAATAAATACTATGTAATAAATGAACACAATGATTCAAGGAATATATGTCTTATATATAACTTGAAAGGGTTGCTACAACATTCATTACAATAGTACAACAGAAGTAAAGAGGGTAGTAAATGATACTAAGCTCTGTGAATATACTCTCTCTTTATTACAAGTGTTTCTCTCGAATATTGCTCACTTTTTATAAGTTACACTAGTACTTCTATTTATACTACTTTGTAATCTATGACTTGTAGTCTTCAAAAGATAAGATATGAGTGGTCCAATGTTGTCCACGTGAATCTTATCTTGTCTTGAAAGCTTGGAAATCTGCCACCAGGATGATGCCATGTGTCATGTTGAAACTGTCCTCCATGTAGAATTTCTACATAGGAAATTCTACTTGGCTCTATCTCGAATTCTAAGTAGAATTTCTACATAGGAATTTCTACTTAGGAATTTCTACATAGAAAATTCGAGATAGCCTTCTTCCTGAGTACTTAGAAAATATTTTCACCTCCAGAATTTCTACATAGGAAATTCGACTTAGGAATTTCGACATAGGAAATTCGAGATAGCTTCCTGAGTTGAGTACTTAGAAAATATTTCCAATCTCGAGAATTTCTACTTGGCTCTAAGTAGAAATTTATCCAGAATTTCTAGATAGGAATTTCTACATAGGTTCCCTTGTAAGTACTTAGAGAAATTCTGGGCTTCAACTTGAAACTTCAATGCAACATCTTGAACTTGTGATTTCTTCATGTCTTCTATTTTCTTCAACAAGCTCTTGAACTTGGATCTCTACTACTGACATGAACTTGCTACCAATGTCCTGACACTTGATGCACTGGTCTGGTTCATAAGTGACTAGTCTTGATAGGTTTCTTGCTTCTGAATAGATTACCATGTTCAATTAGAAATGTGGCTTTCCAACAATTGCTTTCCTTCTTTTTCACTTGAAATCAATTAGTCTTATTGATACTGATAGTTATGATCTTGATTCTTTGAGTTACAAATCACTGGGGCATGAACAACTTTGACTTGAACTTCTTCCAATGATTTCTTCTTTGTTTGATCATATTTAACATGTTGAATTGTATCAATTACTTTGTCTTCATTTGTATTGATTTCTTTGTGACTTCTCGTTCTTGATTGTCTTCGGGTTAAGTATCTTTTCTTTAGTTGAGTTACATAAATTATAGTGTTACAAGTTTAAACACTCTGCCTTTCAAGCCTGTACAAGCAAAAGATGACAGATACTATGTTGGGTTGAAGCAGGAATCTCAAGCATTAGTGAGGATGCAGCAAGGGAAAGCAGTTGTTGATGAAGTTAAATGCAAAGATGATTCTATCAGTGAAAGTGATGAACCAAATGGAAATCTGGCATCAATGACCAACACTGGAGATGAATCACTAAGCACTTCACAGGTACACATTCTAACTAGTATACGTTTATCTAATTCAGAACTGTATGATGATTAGGTATTGAAATGTATTATATTCATGACAGCATGTTAGCATCTTAGGACTTAAATGCTTAATTGATTGCTAAGAATAAGATTGCATGCTAGGATTCATGAGTTTAAATTAGTACATTTCATACTTGATTTTATATGCAATAAAATGAATATCTAGAATTAGATAGGGTGTTCTAGACGGTTAAGTGTATCCCTAAACATTTGTTGGAACTTGAGTTAAATCTTATGTGATTTAATACCTCTGCTAATGTTGTGAAAATTGCTAAATAGACAAACAGGTCATAGATCAGATATTTTATATTTTCTCTTATTAATGGCTTGTTAAGTGTATGTAGAATTTGATATTGCTCATAATGTCTTATTCAAATATTCTGCATATTCGTAAATTGTTTATGTGCTTATTTTCATATGATTTGCTTTTACTCACATAGTTGCACTTAAATGCTATATAAGATCATGTATTGCTTGTTAGGGTTAAATGGTTAAAAGATAGTAGAATTATCTAAGTAGTCAGTAAGTCACGTAGATTCAAAGCTTAATCTAAAACTGACTTAGGTAATTAGAGATAGTTAACTATGTTAGAAAACGAAAGAATGGATTAGAAAGAATTAGTAATTAATTTGTTAGTTCTTCTATCCATGTGCTTTTAGGAAATTAAGTACTGAATTTTCTAATATGCATATTGAAGCTGTTGTTACTTTTAATAATATCTCTAACCCATCTGGACTCAATTAAAGTTGAGTACCAAGAAGCTTGATCATTTGTTATTGCAGAGTATGTTATGAAAGGCAAAAGTTATGTGACTTCGTGACATTTATTGTTCGAGGCATATGATTAAGATTAAAGCTCTGACATCATAGTTGATTGAGAAAGCCTACCCAACGGTAAACCTTTGGAGATGACAGCAAAGGATGCACAAGGGATTTGGCTATAATGATTTTGAAATTGTCATCAATGGAAGCATCTTTCTTGTTGAAGGACTTAAGCACTTTCTAAAGGGCAGTAGGGAATTCTTTTTCAAGGGTTTTCTGGAAAAGTGTTTGATCTCAAACAAGAAGGTTGGAAGCTCACTCAACTGAGAGTGATGAAGTTTATTCGTAGCTGACATGGTATTTGGATGCAAAGGTGAAGTGAGCTTTTCAGTAAAGCTTCATCAATGAAGAGTTAGCTATGGCAAAAGAAACTCTCACTTGGTAAAACAAGTCAATGGATTCTCTGATGAAGATGAAATTGGTGAGATGACTGCTTCATATGGAATTCTATCTAGAAGGACATTTTGAAGTATGTCACATAGAGAAGTCAAAGAAAACATCACACTGAAGGAAATTGTCATGAAAGAAATATACTTAGTGGTGATTGATATTGATAACCCTAATTACTAGTTGGTGATGTTCTTGCATTCTACAGACAAAATGTCACAAATGGTGATTGAACAAATAAGGAAGATCAAGTTAGAAGCAAAGTAAGTTGTGAGTACTTTGAAGTCAGATAATGGAACTGAAATTTCGTGAATGAAGTTCTAAATGAAGTCTGCACTGAAAAGGTACTTTGAAGCTGAAGCAATTAACACACCATGCTGCTTTAATCAACAAGATCGTGAAAAGACATCATTTGAGTTAATGGCCAACCAGAAGCAAACACTGAAGCTCTTTCGTGTGTTTAGAGGGAATTGATTTTTAATGAAGATTTATTTGAGTATCTTGACAAGAAGTTAAGGTTCATGGAAAAAATTCTCCTCGGCTACTCATAAGTGATTAAAAGTCTGAATGTGACAACCAACTACATCAAGCTCCCAAGCATTCAAATGGACGACTATTCTGAATCTTTGAAGTTTGACATCTTCTCAGAGTCAAAATCAGATACTAATATTGAAACTGAGGTTGCTGAAGGAATCAATGACAATGATGATGATTAAGATCTTATTAGTGGAAATCCACTGTATAAGGTGAAGGATCTTCAACACATCCTAACAGCAACTCAGGGGGAGCAAATAGAAGAAGGATCTACTAGTCATACTCAACAATGAAGATCAAAGGATTTCATTAAGAACATTTCTGCCAAGACAAAAGGTTTGAAGTCAAATTCAATCCTGGAGTCTCGTTCCTAGTAATCCGAACTCTTGTGTAAAGGATAGAAAAGCTAATCAAAATGAACATATATTTTTCGGGACCCAACAATCAAAAATTGGTATCCCAAAGAATACTGAAGATGCACTGATTGATCCAGATTGGGTGATTGCAATGCAAAATGATCTCAATCAGTTAGAAGGCAGAAACAACTGAAGCTGGAACCCAGACCACTAAAGTCGAAGCTGAAACTGGTACAGTAAGGGTTCACAGAAACTGGATGACTATTGGCATTGTTATGAGGGACAAAGCCAAACTGGTTGCTACATGTTCTATCAGGTAAAAGGTATCGACGATGATGGAAACAGAATCTTCGGGACTTTCAAGATCAAGCAGTAAGCACCAGTGACGAGACTTAATCTTTTGGGACCCAACAATTAGGACCAAACAAGATGAGGACCTAATAGAAAGGATATCCCTAGCACATGTGGAGCATTCAAGCATGAAGATCTATCAGATGAATGTGAACAAGTGCACTCCTGAATGGTGAGCTAGAAGTTGAAGTTGATGTGCAACATTTCCTGGACTTTGAAGTTGGATATCGATTGGAATTTGTATATCATTCTCTTCGCAAGCTTTTCTATGACGGAGGTAAGGATTCAAGCAAAACGTCAAGGACATGGTATGACACTCTAACTGTTAATTACTTAAAAATGTTTTTACATTAGAGTTGTTACACATATATATCTCTAGAAATTCAAGGCACACACAATGACATATATATGTGCAAGTATACCTTAATTCTCGATATGCCTATGTGCAAGTTTCCAAGTGGAATCTAGAGAATCTTATCTTATAGCTAAGTTATGAATTGTAAGATATCTTAGGGGATCACCAATTCTTGGAATCTGGGACCATGAAGATAATAGGTTTAACCTAATTAGCTATATAGATATAGATAATGCAGGTTGTACGAAAGACAGAGAAGTCATTCCTAGAAGCTGTCAATTTCCAGCAACACTGTTGAACTCTTCACACCACTGAAGGAACAAGCTCTTGGACACCAGGTATCATTTCTTTTGAGGTGTCCTTAGTCGAATAACTTGCAGATTTTTGCTAAAAAACTTGATGAATTTATTTTATATAAGTTAGTTAGTAAATTTGGGATGTTATTTATATGCATATTTGTTAAAAATCCCATCTGCAAGGAATTCTGAAATGAGTTCACAAGTATTACTTTTCTCCTATGTAAAGGACTTGTGAATTTATTTTAAATCCCTAACCTCATACTTTTTGCTATTAGTTTAATTATCATGCTTACATTGTTATATGCATAAGTAGTAGTTAAATTACTTAGCATAAGTAAGAAGCATAATTATTTGTATGTGTTAAATATTTAATGAGTATTAGTCAAGATATCTTACTTAATTGCTCTGATATTTTGCTCTGATATTATTAAATATTTTATTACAAATAATTGTGATACTTTTGATATTAGTGACGGTATTTAGAATTTCTGTTCTAAATAATTAATGCATATTTCATAACTCACTAATATTGGAAGATGAAGTATTTTCTAAAGTTAGGTGCATAAAATTCTCAATGGTTTATATACTTAGAAAATATTTCTAAAATTGAGTTTGATAGCGAGGAGTTGCAATTAGAATCACAAGTATTACTTTTTCCCTATTTAAAAAACTTGTGAATTTCTTTTCAACTATTTCCTCGAGCTTACGTATATGGTTAATAATTGTTATGAGCACGCTTACAATGTGCTTCAGTGACAATTATTAGATATGACGTAGAAAGTTAGATGCTAATATTCAATTTAATGAATATTTTAGTATTTAGCGAATTTATTTTATCTTATTAAAATTATGGATTGAAGCAATTCAATGTTTATTAGTTTCATAATTTTGATTTGATAAAATATAAGAAGCATAGTTTCTTGCATTATGAAATTATTGATAAATATTCTGAAATGATATTTTGTTAATATTTCTGTGCAATTAACTGTGATATTTTTAATATTAGTGATAATACAACATTATGTTTATTTAAAATCACTAATAATAAAAATATATTACAATACTTATTGTTCTACTGAATGATTGCCATGTTGAGTTGATATATATGCATGTAATTGGCAATTGCTTAGTACATCATAAGTATTTAATTTATTTTGATTTATTTAAATCATGATGATATATAACAATTGAGTGATATATTGGTTCCATGATTTAAGTAAATTAAAATAAATAAGAAGCATAATTATTTGTAGTATAAATATTCTCTTTTATTACTTTATGATAATTGAATAATATTTTATTACAAAATAATTGTGATATAATGATACTAATGGATTTGCTTAGTTTTTATTCTAAGTAAAAATTAGTTTTTGAAAAAGCCGTTAGTATTAATATATTTAGTTTTCTTTCTTTGACTGATTCCTGAATGTATTTAAAAGAAATTTTTGTCTATTTCTTTTTCAAAATGTTTTATGCAAATATACATTCATTTTTCTATCAGTTTTAGTTAAGAAAATTTCAGAATTCTTTTTCAAAACTTCTCTTTTGAAAAACTTTTCTTAAGGATAATCTTTAAGTTATCTAGAAACATATTATCCTCTCCCAAAAGCTTGTTTTTAAATATTTTATCTTTAAAAGCTTTTTCTCTCTTGATTTTTCTTTTTAAAGTGGCAGAAACTTTGTGACTGCTATTTTATTTGGAAAAATTGTTTTAACTTCAAGGTACCAATCACTTGTAAAACGATTTATTTTCAAATACTTGTTTCAATGTATGTTTCACATTGATTCACAGTACCAAAACAGTGATTGTTGCTTTGAAGGCCTAGAACTGTATTGTTAAGCATTCATTCACCCCAATTGTCATGTTTTTATTTTAAGTCGGGGATATTATCAGGTGGACGAAAATGATGTAAATCATAATTGCATTATGAGTCGGAAAATCATTGTCTTCTATCTGATAAGGATGTTTTGCAAAACTGTTTTAAAAAACATACAGTTCTTAAGTTTAATGGAAAAGAGTCATTTTATCGAGATAAAATTTAGTAAGAGAGTTGAATTTCTTCTTTGATGTAAATTCCCGCATTTTTTTATGGGAAGTTTGCCTTATAAGAAATTCATAAGAGATAGAAACTTTTTTCTCTGATACTCCCGCGTTTTATTATGGGATAGTTATATTAAAGAAATTTTTTATTGGTGTCATGCTCTTAAATGATAAATCTTTAGGACCGATAAAACTCTTTTATCAAAAGTTCTTTAATACAATCCATTACCATTCCCTCATATATTTTTCTTTCTCCTTGAGATGAAAAATATGTTTTGGAATGTTAAAGTGATTATCTTTTTATCTTATTTAAATGATTTTATCCGTTTAGCCCCTAGTGGCTACAGAAGCTGGCCAGGAGGTTGAAAACCCATCAATCTCTTACCCAGGCCTTAATACCAAACACTGATTCATCCACTTCCATATATTAACCCCTGGAAATATAAGGAACACATGTAAATTAGAAGTTGATAAGAGAGAAACTGCACTTGATGCAGCAAATAAGGATGAAGTCGGAAGTGCACCCACAGCTCTACTTCCAGCGAAGTAAAGAAGTATATAAACTGAGGTAACTGTAAGCTCATCTGTATCTTCTCAAAAGGATGCAGAGCTGAAAAGGCAATAAAACTGTCTCTGAAATCATTCTCTCAACGGGATGAGTCCATTGAAATTTGCTCGTCAGCCAGAGCAACTTGTAATGAGTCAAGCATACCACCGGCACTCACGCTGATGGTAAGCCTAAGCAGATAAATTCTAGGTACACATTGCAAGAAGTGCACAGTGAGAGGTATAGGCATGTTAACATTTACCCGTCATTGGGTTACGAGGGAAACGTAGACTCTAATTTGCCATTCATTACATTGTCTACTACGTCGCCCCTCCTGGAAGGAACATTTCCAGATCCTGAAAAGGAATGTCCACCTCCCGTTTACGGAAAAGGTGTGAGGAAACTCCTTGATAGAACAAGGCAGGATTCCCAAAAAGATTTTAAAATCTTGGGATAACCCATCTCAAAGAGGTGAGGCTCCACTAGATAGTGATTTAGCAATTGCTATTGAGTCTGGTGCTGAGACAGTGCTTATGCATGATAGATCCAAAACATCTCTACGAGGAAATTCTCCACTTGATAGTGATTTAGTTCATATTGATGAATCATGTGATGAGAATAGGAATGAATTGACGGATTTCACTTGTAGGTACAAAAGGCTATATTTGGAATGCAGAGTGAAAGTGAGAGAGAGAAACACTTAAGTGAAAGTGAGGGAGAGATACACTTGAGTGAGAGATAGGGAGAGAAAGAGTGAAACACTTCTAAGTGCTCGACACTTGAGTGTAAACACCAACAGAACGTAGTAGAAGTGAGGAAACCATAAGCCAAACACTTACCCTTACTACTTGCTACTTCTAGAAGAAAAGTTACTATATTTTTTTCCGATCAACGACAGACGAGAACCTTCTTTGGAAGACAAACCATTCAAAAGTGGGCCATTGGAGGATTCCTCAACTAAGGGGGAGAAGTTATAGTAAGAAAAAGAAGAAGTTAATAAAGTCTTATCTTCGTTTCCTTCGGAAGAGTTAAGAGTTATTATCCTAAAGGGGTTCGTATCCTAGATCCTAGAAGATCCTTGACCTGGAAGATCCTTGAAAAAAAGGGGTTCATATCCTTAGGGGGAGATTTTAGACAAGAAAAAGAAGAAAATCTTATCTTCTGATCCTGAGGGGAAACAACAGAATATGGGAGAATCAAGAAACTGTATCCTATACTTGAAAGGAGTTGTCAGAAGAGGATTCCTAATCCAAGTGGGAAGAACAGAAAAGAATTGACTATTCCATTGATTTTCTAAAGGGAGAAGAAGAATAAGAAGGAGAATCACATTCTTAGGGGGAGAACATTATTTGAGCTATGTTCAGTATTCTATTGAAGACATACCCAGGAATATTGATTCTTATGAAGCTTTGTTAATGATAAGTTCTTTAAGTTCAAACTATGAAGGATTTTGAAACAGAGGGAGCTCAAATAGACAGAAATGAAGATGATACAACTTGAATATCAGTTCAGCATTAGAGGAACAAACATCATTCATTTCAGTTACATAAGAATTCTGGAAATGCAAAATCTGATCCAGAAAAACCAGTAGCATTATTTACAAGTCTTGGACGATTACTTTTTCTAGTTGTTAGTTGAGTTATCCTCTCTATGGAATTTGATTTCTAAGTTTAACAATCAAATAGGGGGAGATTGTTGGAGATTACGAAGCTATATTAATAGTAAGAGTGATAACTCAACACTAGAACAGGACGAGTAAATAATACTATGCTTACACAGAAATCAGGAAGAAATGAAGACAAGGCAGATACAGTGAATCAAGACATTAGAAGAAGTTTTGAAGTCTACTACAGGTCACTGAAAGAAGTTTGTTAGGAATTATGAGTTTTGATGATAACAAATTACTTAGAATTTCAATAGGGACTCAAAATTATTTTTGTAACTGATCAATGGATATGACTTATAAATATCCATTGATTAGGAAACCAGTTATCAGTTGAAACTTGTTTCTCAACTGATAAACTGGATTGTAGCATTGATTTATGTTTCACTATCAATTGATTGTATTACCTCGATGGATGCAATGATGTAGTCAACTGATGTTATTGACTTCAATTTCTAGCTTCTCAACAGATGTGAAGAATGGCTGATCAATTGTAAATATTCTAAGTCAGAATTCTCACAAGTGAAGTGATCAACTGATGTTGAAGTCGATGGATGAAGACACTACTCAACGGATGAAAGCTATCAATGGATAATTACAGTCAACGGATAAAGAATCATCAATGGATAAGGAGTCGATGGATAGCTCAATTATCCATCGACATATCAACTGATCAACAGATATCCTATCCATCGATGGATAAGCAAAGGTGAATCAACTGATAAGCTTAACAGCATTTATCAGTTGATTAAAGTTTCCCTATTTAGCTAAAAGCCAGATATCACGGGAACAGTGCAGAAACTGAATCATTGGAAGACAGTCCTGTCAGGACTGTGAAGACTTTCTAGGCAACACAGCATCCAAGGAATATCTTAAGACAAAAGACACTTCCAGAGCTAGTTAGTTCTACAAGGAAAGCTGTGAAAAAGGAGCTAGTTTCTATTTTTATGTAAACAGTATAAATTGTAATATTATATTGTTATCAGTCGATAGAAAACTAGAGGAGTAGTTTTTGTTTATAAAAAGCAAAAACACAGTAGCAAAGAAGAAGTTTTTTTTTAGAACACAAGAAAAGCAAAGTAGAAAATCAGGCAGAACTTGTAATGCTTTTCTAAGTTCTACATTCAACTTTGTACGCAGCTTAGTATTTTTACTAAGATCAATTGAAAGCAAAAACTCACTAGTGGAAAAACAATCCACTAGTAATTTTTTTTAATCTTGTTGTTTCTGTTATCAACACTTTAGTTATCCAGTTCTTAGTTACATCAATCTTAATTAAACATTCTCTTTGTACAAACTTATTTCCGCAAGAAGTTGAATTAATTATTAAGTTTGTATTCAACCCCCCCCCTTCTCCAAACTTAGTGTACTTAAGGGCGAATAACAATTGGTATCAGAGCAAGCTTTCAACAAACAGAAAGTCAAGATCTAAAAGTACATCAAGAATGGGTCAAAGAGAAACAGGAGTTAAGATTCCAGTTCTAGAGAAAGATGAATATTTTCCCTGGAAAGTAAAAATGCACTTGCATCTGCTATCTATTGATCCTTCCTATGTTCATTGCATAGAGAAAGGTCCACATGTGCCTATGAAAATAGTTACAAGTGTAAATGCAGACGGTACTCAAGCACCAGACAAACTCATTCCTAAATCTGTGAGTGAGTATACAGATGAAGATGAAAAGGAAGTACACAAGGACAAAAAGGCCATGAATATTTTGTTTAATAGTCTTGACAAGGACATGTTTGACAATGTCATCAGTTGTACAACCTCCAAAGAAGTCTGGGACACTCTTCAAACCCTCTGTGAAGGTACTGAGCAAGTAAGAAAGAACAAGATGCAACTCTTGATTCAAAAGTATGAGGCCTTTCACTTCAAGGGTGGTGAAACAATAAATGATACATATAGTAGGTTTCAAAAGCTGTTGAATGAGCTTAAACTATATGGAAGAGTTTATGCTGTTGAGGACACCAACCTCAAATTCTTGAGGTCCCTACCCAAAGAATGGAAACCAATGACTGTCTCTATAAGGCAATCTCCTGACTTTAAAGATTATACCTTGGACAAGCTGTATGGCATCTTGAAAACCTATGAGTTGGAGCTACAGCAAGATGAGGAAATTGAGAAAAGTCAGAAGAGAGAAAAGTCCATTGCTTTGATGGTCAAGGAAAAGCAAGTTGCAGAAACAGATGAAGATGCTGATTTCAAAGAAGGGAAGAAAGAAGGTCATGGCAATGGTGCAAATTATGTTAGATATGATGAATCTTCTACTGGTAAAGGAAAAGAACTTTGTGATAGTGATGAGTCACTCATCAAAGATGAAATGGATGAAATAGATGAGCATTTAGCTTTTCTATCAAGAAAATTTTCTAAACTCAAGTTCAAAAGGAATCCAATGCAAAGGCCTGGATCACAGTTCAGGAGAGACACTCAACAAGGCAAAAATCTTGTTGACAGAACTCAATTCAGATGCTTTAACTGTGGATTGGCTGGTCACTTTTCAAGTGAATGCAGAAAGCCCAAAGTTGAAAAGAGGTCAAAGTCTAGTGATGGTGTTGACTATAAGAAGAAGTACTTTGACTTGCTCAAACAAAGAGAGAAGGCTTTTGTGACAGAAGAAAAGGACTGGGCTGCTGAGGAGGATTCTGAAGAAGAAGAAGAACACATCAATCTTGCACTAATGGCCAATCAAGATGACCAGGAAGCTAGTTCATCTAGCAATCAGGGAAAGAGAAGAAATCTTTGGTACTTGGACAGTGGATGTTCAAGACACATGACTGGAGATAAATCCCTGCTCACAAAGTTTGAGGAGAAAGCTGGCCCTGGAGTAACTTTTGGAGATGACAGCAAAGGGCACACCATGGGATATGGCTTGATTTCAAAAGAGAATGTCATCATTGAACCTGTTGCATTAGTTGATGGCTTAAGACATAACTTGTTAAGCATAAGTCAACTATGTGACAATGGAAATAAAGTCTGTTTCACAACAGAAACATGCATAATTTCCAACAAGGTAGATGGAAGCCTGGTCATGACTGGGAATAGAAAAGGGAATGTGTACATAGCTGACTTCAACTCAACAAATGCAGAATCAATGACTTGTCTTCTCTCTAAGGCAAGTACAAATGAAAGTTGGCTGTGGCATAAGAAATTAGCTCACTTGAATTTCAAAGCCATGAATCTCTTGGTTAAGAAAAATCAAGTGAGAGGCTTACCACAAATGGAATTTGTCAAGGATGGACTTTGTGATGCTTGTCAGAAAGGAAAACAGAGGAAGGCATCATTTAAGTCAAAATTGGAATCTTCAATTGAAAAGCCACTTAAGTTATTACATATGGATTTGTTTGGTCCTGTAAATATTATGTCTATTGCAAAGAAGAAGTATGCTCTAGTCATTGTGGATGATTTTTCAAGATTCTCATGGACTTATTTTCTACATTCAAAGGATGAAGCTAGTCATCTCATCATCAAGCACATAAGAGAAAATGAGAAAAATCTTGAATGGGATGTAAAGAAGATAAGGAGTGACAATGGAACAGAATTCAAAAATTCCACAATGAAAGAGTTCTGTGAATCAAAAGGAATCATACACACATTCTCTGCACCCAGAACACCTCAACAAAATGGGGTAGTTGAAAGGAAAAATAGGACATTGATTGAAGCTGCTAGAACCATGTTGGAAGATGCCAAACTCCCAACATACTTCTGGGCTGAGGCCATAAACACAGCATGTTTTACTCAAAACATCTCCCTAGTAAATAAAGCTCAAGGTAAGACTCCTTATCAATTGATCAAGAAAGACAAAAAGCCAAAGGTGGGATTTCTTCATGTCTTTGGCTGCAAGTGCTATGTACTAAGAAATCAAGGTGAAAATCTAGGAAAATTTGAAGCCAAGGCTGATGAAGCTATATTTGTTGGGTATGCACTATCAGGTCTAGCCTATAGAATCTACAATCTCAGACTACACATTGTTATGGAATCTGTACATGTAGTATTTGATGATAAAAAGATTCAAGGCTTGTTTGATGAAGGAAATCATGACACACTGCATTTTGAGAATGAATCAAATGATGTAAATGACGATGAAGAGGCAGAAATTATAAAACCTCAAGTGTTCAGAAACCCAATATCAGTTGATGTTACTGCATCAATGAATAATTTATCAGTTGACAGAAATCCATCAACTGATAATGCATCAACTGATAACTCCTCAACGGATAATCAACAATCTACTTCAAGGGTATCCACTTCAGGGGGAGGGTTTCAGAATCATTCTACAAATTCAGATCACTTTGAGTTCAATACAAATGATCATGAAGCTTCATCATCAAGGCAAAATTTGTATCCTCAAAGAAAATGGACAAGAAGCCATCCATTTGAACTAATTATTGGAAATGCAGAAGATGGTGTCAAGACAAGAAGTGCTACTCAAAATGAGTGTCTGTATAGCAGTTTTCTATCTCAAGAAGAACCCAAAAGAATTGAAGAGGCTCTCATGGATCCTGATTGGGTTTTGGCTATGCAAGAAGAACTGAATCAGTTTGAAAGAAATAAAGTATGGAAGCTGGTGCCCAGACCAAAAGACAGATCAGTAATTGGTACAAAATGGGTATTCAGAAACAAAATGGATGAAACTGGTATTGTGACTAGGAATAAAGCAAGGCTTGTAGCAAAGAGTTATTCACAAGAAGAAGGAATTGATTTTGATGAAACTTTTGCACCAGTTGCAAGGTTAGAAGCAATTAGAATCTTTCTGGCCTATGCTGCACATGCTAATTTCAAAGTCTACCAGATGGATGTGAAAAGTGCTTTTTTGAATGGAGTACTAGAAGAGGAAGTCTATGTGGAACAACCTCCTGGCTTTGAAGATCTAAAATTTCCTAACTCTGTCTACTTTTTACTCAAAGCACTTTATGGCTTGAAGCAAGCACCAAGGGCCTGGTATGACACTCTATCTCAGTTTCTCATTGAGAATCATTTCACAAGAGGTACTGTTGATAAAACTCTATTCAGTAGACATGTTAATGGCTCTATCATTCTTGTACAAATTTATGTGGATGACATTATTTTTGGATCAACAAATGAGGAACTTTGCAAGAAGTTTGCCAAACTAATGCAGAGTAAATATGAAATGAGCATGATGGGAGAGCTTACCTACTTTCTTGGGTTACAAGTCAAACAGGTTAAGGATGGTATTTTTATAAATCAAACAAAGTACATTCATGATTTGTTAAAGAAATTTGAGTTAAGTGAATGTTCTTCTGCAAAAACTCCCATGGCCACTGCCACTAAACTTGAATTAAATACCAAAGAAGCTAAGGTGGATATTTCAAGTTATAGAGGCATGGTAGGCTCACTTTTATATTTAACTGCTAGTAGGCTAGATATAATGTTCTCTACATGCTTATGTGCTAGATTTCAGGCTGATCCTAGAGAATCTCATTTAGTAGCTATTAAAAGAATTTTCAGATATCTTAAGGGTACATCAAATTTAGGTATTTGGTATCCTAGAGATTCTGGTTTCAATCTAATAGGCTACTCAGATGCTGATTATGCAGGTTGCAAAATAGACAGGAAAAGTACTACAGGCACCTGTCAATTTCTGGGAAATAAACTTGTGTCATGGTTTAGCAAAAAGCAACACTCAGTATCAACTTCAACTGCAGAAGCTGAGTACATTGCTGCTGGAAGTTGCTGTGCACAAATTTTATGGATGAGGAATCAACTATTTGACTATGGGTTCAACTTGAACAAAATTCCCATCTTCTGTGACAATACAAGTGCCATTGCAATAACAGAAAATCCTGTGCAACATTCCAGAACTAAACACATTGACATAAGGTATCATTTCATTAGGGAACATGTAATGAATGGTACAGTTGAATTACATTTTGTCCCTAGTGAACAACAACTTGCAGACATATTTACCAAACCTCTAGATGAATCTACTTTTAATAGATTAGTCTATGAGTTAGGTATGCTTAATTATGCTCATGCTTAAAATGTCTGTCAAGTTTTGCAGCCATTGTTCACAATTATCAATGGATATTTATTTATCGACAGATAATTACCTAAGTAATTGTTTATCGACGGATAAATCCCATCTTATTTGATCAACAGATAAATGTTATTCCTATCGATGGATATTTATCTATCGACAGCTAATTATCTTGGTAGTTAGTGATCGATCGATAAATGATTAATTCTCTATTTTTATCCGTCGATAGTAATAGAATTTCTACAGTTTTATTCATCCGTTGATCAGATTATAGCCGTTGGAGAATTACCATCAAGGGTAATAAATTACAGTCTTTCATACATCAACGGTTATCTACTAATTAAAAAGTCATTTCAAGTCTTTTTAATACTAGAAAATATAAATAGCAGCTACAATTAAAAATTCATTCTTACCTGCTATTTTTTTTTCTTCTCTGTCTCTCTCTCAAGCTAATTTTATCTAATTCTCATGAGCTCTCACAAATTCTTTCAAGTTCACTTTAATTTCTTGAATATCAACTGAAAGAATGGCACCACAAAAGAAGATCGTCTCTTCCACTGGGTTCACCTATGAACAGAACAACTTCACAGCATGTCTAACGGTGAATGATGCTCCTGTGGACTTTCATCCATTGATGCGATTCCTAGGAGATTGCAAAGTTTCCAAAGCTCTCAGCGAAGCACCAACAATCCGGTGTTCCTTTGTTGAAGAACTGTGGACCTCTGCAGAGATTTCATCAGATGGGAAGGTAATTTCTTATTCTTGCAAAGGTAATACCTATACAATAAATAGTACTTCATTATCTGAATGTTTAGGATTGCCTGCAAATAATTGTGATAAGCCCCCAACTGAAGAAGAAATTAGGGACATGTTAGAATCCGTTAATTATGCAAATGCTGAAACTGGATTAGGAGAAGTTGTTAGGAAGAATCTTAGAAAAGAATGGAGTTATTTCTTTGATGCCATAATTAAAGTATTTTCTGGAAAAATAAGTAATTTTGATGCAATTACAATAAGTATGCAAGAAATTGCTTATTCTGTCCTATTTGATAAATATTTTGATTTTGGCACATTACTCCTAAATGAATTGACTGCCAAATTAGGACTCAAGTCATCTAGGAAACATAATATCTACTTTGCAAGATTTTTCATGATGATTATTAATGCCTCTGTTGGAGAATATGAAATAAGTGCAGATATGGAGTCCTTGGAGCCATGGATGCAAAACGAGAGGGTCTTCAAGGATCTTGTGAGAATCAACTTACACCCTAAGTTGTGCCTCATTTATCCTCCTCTTGTACAGGTATATCTTCAAAATCTCAATCTTTTACATTCTTCTTCAAAATCTCAAAGTTCTTTGCCTTCTGCAACAATGGAGGGAGATGGAAATGCCCCCATTCCTCCTACCCAAGTTGCACAACCTTCAAAACACAAGTCTAATCAAACCACCTCAGTAGTTTCTCAAAAGACTACTGTTGTAAAAAGTAAGAAAAGAAAAGTCACTGAGGGGAGAGTAAAGGTGGTTGATAAGGGTGAGGGAACTGGCCAACATCAAGAAAGCCAGAAGGATAAGGAGAGTGAGATTGAGAGGAACCAGCCAGCCTCCAGTCCAATCTCCCAACAGATTGAGGCTGTAGTAAAGGACTTGAACACATCCCTAGTTGCATCTTCTCAAAAAGATGTAACTATTGAAAAGAGGTCTCAACCAGGACCATCAGATGGGGATAAGGGTCACCAAATAATACAACCATATAAAAGAAGAAAGAAGGTTACAAATACTGCACAGGGCACACACACTCTTGCAAAGCCAAATGAAAATTTGGTGGAGCCTTCCGTTTCTTCTTTTGATGTGTCTCAGAATCTTCCTGAGGCACAGCCCCATTCTTTATCTGAATTTTCTTCTCAATCTCCCTCAAAAACTATTTCTTCAGAAACAGTGTTGATTGACAACTTCATTGTTTCAAATTCACCCTCTTTGCAACTCAGGGTGGAGCCAACACTCTCACCTGCATCACCAAATAAGGTTAACACCTTGGTTGATCAGGCAAATACTGTTAGTTCTCTCCAGTCAATGGATATTATGCAATCAACTGATAATGATAACTTCCAACATCCATTGACTAGTCCACTATCATCGATGGATATCCTTACATCCATCGACGAGCTCCCATCAACGGATATTCATCCATCGATGGATACTTCTTATCCATCGATTGATCCCTTAATGTCAATTCATGAATCATCCATTGAAACACTTCAAGTGGCCAATACTCTATTAGGATTGAGTGGAGTGGGTAAGGTGTGTGAGAGGCAAGGTTTGCATACCTTGGCAAAAGGAGAGTGTGTGACTGAGGGGCCCTCAAATTCTTCTGAGGTGGCAAAAGGAGAGGGTGTGAGAAAAGAGAGTCCCACCTTAGCAGGTGATGAAAAAGGAGAGGAAAGTAAGGGAGAGGTGAGAATCCAGGATGAGATCCTGATGCAAGAAAAGAGAAAAGAGAGTGAGAGAGAAAAGAATAGAGAGAAACCAGTTTCACCATCTCATGAAGCATCAACTTCTAAAACTGAGCAGATTGAAGCAGGACTCACCCAGAAGTTGGGGCTGGAGTCAGGGGGAGCTGTAGACTATGAAGTCCCTGCAGGAGGTGCAGAAGTCAACATGGAGATGGAGGATGAAATTGCTGTAAATCTTGATGCTTCAACCTTTCAACATGAAGATCCTCATTATCAGGAACTAGCAGCAGCATCTAATCAAATAGCTGAGCAAATGCTGGGTTTAGTGCAGACAGAAGAGCAATTCAGGAGTGGGAAAGAGTTTTTGGCCAGTCAACCTGATGATATATCCCACATGAATCCTGAAGATTTTGATGACAATTCTGATGATGACCTTCTAGATCCACAAGTGGCTAGTGATGAAACTAATTTGGCTGAAACAGAAAGGGCCATTATTTCTCTTTACAGAAGGTCCATGGCTGAAGTAGATGTGGTGGATCCCCTGCACAGGAGAATTCTGAACTTTTACAGGGATAATTTGAAGATCCAGAAAATGCATGTCACAAGTTCCAAGTATGAATTGAAGAAAATAAGAGAAGACATTGACAGCTCAAGGATGCATTTTGACACCACCATTGACTCCAGACTCAGCCTCACAATGCTGACTAGAATCAAGCAAAGGTTGGACACTGAGTTTTCAGCAAAGGACAAGGTAATGGAATTGGAGAAAAGAGTAACCTCCATGGAACTTAGCATGCAGCAAATTTTGAAGAATCAAGTCACTCAAATCAATCTTCTGGGAAAACTCTTAGAGACTCCCATACTCTCTCAGTCAGTAGCACAAGTGCCAGTTGCTGATAACAAAAAGGGGGAGAAGCAAGAAGCTGATGCATTGGGGAAAGCAAGTGGTACTGAAGCTGTGGTAAAGTCTACAGATCCCAAGAAGGAGTTGGCTCAAGACATAGTAAGGAAATTTGATGCAATTGCTAGCAAATTCAAGGAAACAGGTTCCAGTAGCTCACAACCTGGTGACAGGAAAGGAAAGGGAAAGCTAATTGAAGATGATAAAAAGAAAGCTGTCACAGGTGGAGGGGAAAGTGAAAAATTGTTGAGCAAAGCCATAGTAGTTGGCATAAAAGAAAAGGAGCAACAAGAAAGAAGATAAGAAGAATTAGCCATTCAATTGCAAAGGGAATATGATGAAGAGGATAGGCTAATAAGAGAAGCCAGAAGAAAAGAAGGTGAAAGGAGGCCAAGGATGAAGCAAAGAGCAAACAAGCCCAAAGATGCACCAAAATCATCTGGAGTTAAAAGACCATTAGCTGATGAAGACAAGGAGAAGAATCCAAAACAAGTCAAGACTGAAGGTCAAGCTTCTGGGAGTAATCAAGCCAAAGAAATAGAGGTGTTCAAACACAAATCTGAAAACTTTGTGCCAATCAAAGCTGAGGGAATGATTGTAGCAAAAGGGCAAAGGAAGAAAGATGTTGATCTTCTTCACATTGAGTATGAAGATGGATCACACTCAACCTTCACATTCAACCAAGTTTTGGATCAAGGATATGGCATCTTGAGGAAGATCTACACTATGCTCAACAGGAAGTATTATCTAACTGAAGAGCTAGGAAAGGCCATCCTTGAAAGAATGAAGAAGATAAGGGAGGCACCTGTTCAAGAAGAAAGGGATGACAGAATAAAGATCTGGAATCCTGAAGGAAGAAAAGTGCTTCATGAGCCCTTCTACTTGATGATATACAAGGACATGGAAGGCAGAGAAAAATGCATTGATATTTGTCAAGAAATAGACAAACTTCCAAATCTGGAATTAAATCATCTGGCAAGTCAATTGGACTACAGGATTGAAGATGAGAAGATATTGAAGGGAACCCTCTACAGGAAGATGAAGGAGAATGAAGACAAGATGAATGAGTCAAGGGGAAGAAGGAGAAGATAGGAGATTCAACCTCAATCATCAAAATTATCAGAATTCATCCCTGTCTGGTATCTGATTACTCTGTCTAAAACTTTACTTATCAATATTGTAATTCTTGCTAAGAATGAAAATGTTCAGGAGTTTTGTTATCATCAACAGAAAATTTATGCATATTTTAAATATTCATAAATAGGGGGAGATTGTTAGGAATTATGAGTTTTGATGATAACAAATTACTTAGAATTTCAATAGGGACTCAAAATTATTTTTGTAACTGATCAATGGATATGACTTATAAATATCCATTGATTAGGAAACCAGTTATCAGTTGAAACTTGTTTCTCAACTGATAAACTGGATTGTAGCATTGATTTATGTTTCACTATCAATTGATTGTATTACCTCGATGGATGCAATGATGTAGTCAACTGATGTTATTGACTTCAATTTCTAGCTTCTCAACAGATGTGAAGAATGGCTGATCAATTGTAAATATTCTAAGTCAGAATTCTCACAAGTGAAGTGATCAACTGATGTTGAAGTCGATGGATGAAGACACTACTCAACGGATGAAAGCTATCAATGGATAATTACAGTCAACGGATAAAGAATCATCAATGGATAAGGAGTCGATGGATAGCTCAATTATCCATCGACATATCAACTGATCAACAGATATCCTATCCATCGATGGATAAGCAAAGGTGAATCAACTGATAAGCTTAACAGCATTTATCAGTTGATTAAAGTTTCCCTATTTAGCTAAAAGCCAGATATCACGGGAACAGTGCAGAAACTGAATCATTGGAAGACAGTCCTGTCAGGACTGTGAAGACTTTCTAGGCAACACAGCATCCAAGGAATATCTTAAGACAAAAGACACTTCCAGAGCTAGTTAGTTCTACAAGGAAAGCTGTGAAAAAGGAGCTAGTTTCTATTTTTATGTAAACAGTATAAATTGTAATATTATATTGTTATCAGTCGATAGAAAACTAGAGGAGTAGTTTTTGTTTATAAAAAGCAAAAACACAGTAGCAAAGAAGAAGTTTTTTTTTAGAACACAAGAAAAGCAAAGTAGAAAATCAGGCAGAACTTGTAATGCTTTTCTAAGTTCTACATTCAACTTTGTACGCAGCTTAGTATTTTTACTAAGATCAATTGAAAGCAAAAACTCACTAGTGGAAAAACAATCCACTAGTAATTTTTTTTAATCTTGTTGTTTCTGTTATCAACACTTTAGTTATCCAGTTCTTAGTTACATCAATCTTAATTAAACATTCTCTTTGTACAAACTTATTTCCGCAAGAAGTTGAATTAATTATTAAGTTTGTATTCAACCCCCCCCCCTTCTCCAAACTTAGTGTACTTAAGGGCGAATAACAAAGTTCATTAATATGTTCATGCTTCAGTGAAGAATAATGATTGAAGACTTTCAGGGTTTCAGAAGTGTTGAAGATTCAGTATAGAAGTGCCACAAGAAGATTTCAGTGTAAAGGCATTGATTGGAAATAGACAGTGTTGGAAGCATAGGAATCTAGAAAAGAAAAAGACAAAGGTTAAAGAAGACAGCTACGGTCTTGAAGTTATACTCACTGAAAGAAGTTCATTCATATGTTCAAACGTCAGTGAAGAACAGAGAATGAAGTATTCAAGATTGTAGTAATGAAGATATTGTCGAAGTACCTGAAAAGATTGCAGTGAAATTACAGTGTCTATCAACAGTCAGTGTTTGAAACAATGCAACAGTCCAAGGTTAATCAGCTGAAACAGAAAAGAAATCAAGGGAATTTAATTCAGGTTTAGTCGTTTGTGAACCAGACCAGTGCACTAAGCGTCAACATAACAAGAAGAGAATTACCTTGATTAATCAGAAGAAAATCAGTTGATCAAGCCAGAAGAATGAAAATAAGATTGTATTTACTTCAAGCATCTCAAGAATATGATCAAGGTAAGTAATATCAGTTATGTTGTTCTCATACTCTTGAAGCAATGAACTAGGCGCAACAAAGAACCTTAGGCGCATCAAAATGTTATCTTGGCACAAGGAATTACTCTAGAGGTTCTAAGTACATGGTGGCGCCTGTACAAGGCATACAGAGTAGAGGCGCAACAATTTCATTCAAGGCGCAAGAAGCTGCTTGTAATAGAATCTAAGGTTTGTGGCGCCTGCACTAGGAACACAGTGTGCAGACGCAACATAACAACTTATAGGCGCAAGTGAAAGTCTTTGTGGCGCCTATACAGGGAAACCACTGTATAGGCGCAACAAACCTCTATATGCACAATGAAACAGGATTCTAAGTAACAAGTGGCGCCTCCACGAGGCATTGACAGTGTAGGCGCAATAAAAGCTAGGCTAGGCGCAGGGAAACATTAATAGAAGATTCTAAGTGGTTTGTGGCGCCTATACAGGGACATAAGAGTATAGGCGCAACAAAACCCCTCAGCGCAACAAAGATATAAGTGGCGCCACTACAAGGCAATTGCTGTACAAGCGCAACAAAAGCCTTGTGGCGCAACAAAGCTTTTATGTGAAACCTACACACTGCAATCCCTGTGCAAGTGCAATAAAAGGACTTAGCATTGAAGAAGCAAATCAATTTAATTGATTTGAAAGTCTACACTATAATAATCAAATTGACTGGTTCTTTTTTATTAGTGGAGTTGTGGAAGACACACAACCAACCAGAGAGATACAGAGATATTTTAGAAGCCGGAGAAGAAGATGTCATAGTGCCATATCTATACATTCTTCACTGGAGTTTTACAAACTAGCCGGTTAATTATGTTGCAAATACATAGGGCTATTGTAAAACACTCTCTGTTAGCGTGATTCTATTAAGTACAAAACACAGTCAAATCTTATATAGGGATTAAGCTTTATCTCTCCATAGAAGCAAAGAACAAATCAGTTCTTTGGAAGCCAGTTATATTTTTAACTGGGTGTAGCAAAACCTCAGGGATTAATACGAAAGTAATATTCCCCGAAACTTGTCTCACTTAATTTACTTGTTAATTTTCTAGATATGTACTGTTAATCTCTAACACAGAAAATTAGTAAGCCAGCCTCCTAAACACTTCAGAACTCGAACCACTAACTGAACTCTAAATTATATATCCGTAAAAGATTTGAAAGAATTTTTTAATTTAGTGAGTATCGTATTCAACCCCCCTTCTACGATACTTTCGGGACCTAACAGCTTCTCCTTCCCTTTCCCTGCTACATGGACCACGGCATCCTTCTTAACACTTCCTTCTTTTATCACAATGCCTTTCTCCTTAGGCCTCTCTACTTTCTGCTGTTTCTCCATCTTATTACCACCAAGCTGTGTAGCAATCTCAACAGCCACACTAGACAGTAATGCTAGTTGACTCTCCCCCTAAGATGCAACTTGAGGTTTCTCCTTATCACTCCATTGTGTTGTCTCCTTCTTCCCATCTACAAACACTTCAGCATTATCATTGGTACTTTTATCCCCTTATTTGAGGTAGCAACTGCAAGGTTTGAAAATTTAGAGTTGAACTCTTGAAGCTTGTCAAAGATGGCCTTGAATCCTTCATTCATGGTTTGCTCCAGACTGGCCATCTTGTTCACCAGCTTCACCTGATTCCTACCAACAGTGTCCAAATTCCTAGAGAGCTTGGTGACCTTATGAGAAAGGGATTTCAACCTTTCATTAGCTTGTTTGGAGGATTTGGAGGCTGTTGGGGTTCTCACACTCTCTTGTTTTTTGTGAGTGATCTCATCACTCCTCACACTCTCAAGGCCTATTGCCTTAGACAATGGGGTGCTCTCTTTTGTTTTCTGGCCAAGCTCAAGGCCCTCTCCTTTTACCAGGGATTTTCCCTGCCCCTCTATTCTTTTAGACTCACTTCTCTCTTTTCTTTTTCTCTCTTTATTTTTCTCTCCCTCACTCAATAGTTGCAAGGGACTGAGCAGTTACACCTTGCACTGAAAGTTTAGATTGTACCTTGAAAAGTGTGGAGATGAGAGCAGAATCATCATCATTGTGTCGTGGAGAAGAAGCAGCCATTGGAGAAGTGTTGTCTGAAATTTGAGTATGGACAGCATCTTTTGAAAAGTTACTGTGAGGAGAATTGACAGCAACTTTGTCATTAACAGTTACAAAGGCTGTGACAGCAATCTCTTCTATCCTTTGAGTAGAAGGTTCTTGTGGATTGCTATGATCAGTTTCATTCAATTGTTGAAATAGTGCATCAACATTTTGATCTTCAATGTTGGCAAAGTGTGATGCACTATAATTGAATGAACTGTGTTCCACATTTTCTAGCCCTACTGTGTGAGTATCTACAAGTATGGGCTCAGGTTGAGTGAGTTCAACCTGGTGTGCAAACTGTTGGGGATTACGAAACTGTATGAATAGTAATCATGATAACTCAACACTAGAACAGGACAAGTAAATAATACTACGCCTACACAGAAATCAGGAAAAAATGAAGACAAGGCAGATACAGTGAATCAAGACATTAGAAGAAGTTTTGAAGTCTACTACAGGTCACTGAAAGAAGTTCATTTATATGTTCATGCCTCAATGGAGAATAATGTTTAAAGACTTTCAGGGTTTCAGAAGTGTTGAAGATTCAGTATAGCAGTGCCACTAAAAGATTTCAGTGTAACAGCATTGATTGGAAATAGACAGTATTCGAAGCATAGGAATCTAGAAGGAAAAAGACAAAGGTTAAAGAAGACAACTGCAGTCTTGAAGTTATACTCACTGACAATCAGTGAAGATCAGATAATGAAGTATTCAAGATTGTAGTAATGAAGACGTTGTCGAAGTACCAGAAAAGATTGCAGTGAAATTACAGTGTCTATCAACAATCAATGTTTGAAGCAATGCAACAGTCCAGGGTTATTCAGCTGAAACAGAAAAGAAATCAAGGGAATTTAATTCAGTGTTAGTCGTTTGTGAACCAGACCAGTGCACTAAGCGTCAGCACAACACGGAGAGAATTACCTTGATTAATCAGTAGAAAATCAGTTGATCAAGCCAAGCCAGAAGAGTGAAAATCAAGTGGTAAATACTTCAAGCATCTCAAGAATATGTTAAGGCAAGTATTACTACATTTGGTGGCATTAATACTCTTGAAGCATTGAAGAGGCGCAACAAATATTTCTAGACGCAAGAAAAGTTAAAGGCAAAGTTAGTGGCGCCTACACAAGGCAATGAGAGTGTAGGCGCAACTAAACTACCAAGGCGCAAGGAATTAATTGGACTTAGAATCTAACACAGTTGTGGAGCCTATACAGTGCAACAAGTGTATAGGCGCAACAAAAGTTGTTCCAGGCGAAACTAAAGGAAATGAACATGTTTGTGGCGCCTATACAGTGTGTATAGAGTGTAGGCGCAACAAACAAGTCAAGGCGCAAGGGAACTCAAGATTCTAAGGCAGGAGTGGCGCCTATACAGTGTAACAAGAGTAGAGGCGTAAGTAAACAGGTGTGGCGTAACAAAGCTGTTGAAGATTATTCTAAGTCATTTAGTGGCGTCTATACAGGGAAACAACTGTATAGGCGTAACTATCTGATATAGAGGCGCAACTAAAGACAGGCACAACAAAGATTGTTTCCAAGGCATTAGTGGCGCCTATACAGGGAAACCACTGTACAGGCGCAACTAACATGAAGATAGAGGCGCAACAAACAATCTAGTGGCGCCTATACACTGCATTCACTCTTGCAGGCGCAACAAAGGACTTAAGCAATTGTGAAGCAAATCAATTTTAATTGATTTGAAAAGTCTACACTATAATAATTAAAATGACTGGTTCATTTTAAGTGTGGTAATTGGTGGAGACACAACCAATCCAGAGAGATACAGAGATATTTTAGAAGCCGGAGAAGAAGAAGTCACCATGCCATATTCATACCTTCTTCACTTGAGTTTTACAAACTAGCCGGTTAATTATGTTACAAATACATAGGGCTATTGTAAAACACTCTCTGTTAGCTTGATTCCAGTTAGTACAAAACACAGTCATATATTGTATAGGGATTAAGCTTTATCTATCTGTAGAAGCAAAGAACTCAGTTCTTTAGAAGCTAGTTATTAATATAACTGGGTGTAGCAAAACCTCAGGGATTAATACGAAAGTAATATTCCCCGAAACCTGTCTCGCATAAATTACTTGCTAATTTTCTAGATCATATTTGTTTATTCATAACCACAGAAAATTAGTAAGCCAGCCTTCTAAACACTACACACCTCCCGAACACGAACCCACTAACCGAACACTAAATTATATATTCGCAAAAGATTCGAAAGAATTTTTTAATTTAGTGAGTATCGTATTCAACCCCCCCTTCTACAATACTTTCGGAACCTAACACAGACTCTTTACATAATGCCATGGAAGACTGGCCAATTTCAATAGATGCCTCATGTTGAGAGGAGACATCCAGAGATGAGTGTTGATCCCTTTTAAGAGATGTGCCCTTTTGAGAGGACACCCTCTGGCTAACAGAGGTTGATACCCTCGCTTTCTTTCTCCTAGGCTCACCAGGGCCCTCTATGGGTTCTGTGATCATACTACCTGCCTTATTTGCTGCAACTTGTGCAGTTTCACCATCTACCTGTGGAAAGGTTTCTAGCCTAGGGTGAGTGGTTTTCCTCTTTTTAAAAACCTGGTCCTTTTGAGAGGAACCAGACCCTTGGCTAATATTTTTGGTGACTCTAGAAGGCCGAACTCCTTCAAACAGTTTGGAGTGTGGGTTAGGAATGGAGAGGTCAACACCATTCTCATCACTCAAAGAGAATACATGGTAGTCCCCAACAATTTTTAAATTTAATCTACTGATAGTAGAAAGCATGAAGTTAGTTATAAACAAACTCAATTCAGTGTTAAGTGGTTTATTGGTTAACAGTGAATGAGTACTTTTCTTTAGTGTTGGGGACTCCATGCATTGAACACTATCTAAATTAATTATGCCTACTACAGAATTACTAATAAGCATAAAGAATCTAGGATAGTAAATTACCGGTTTTCTGGCTTCTTTCTTTCCCAGCACCAGTTTGAATAGAGGCATCAAGAGCTTTCCAACGTCAATTCTGTAATTGTGCACCATGGAATGCACAATCCTCCTGATGTATGCTGGCACTTCATTCCAGCCACTTGTTTTGCTGAACATGGACCTTGAGACAGCATCCAGCATCATACTCCATTCTTTGTTCATATATTTCCTGTCCATTCCTCCTGAAGGATACCATTCATCACCATTGGCGCTTAGCTTGAGTCCAGCATACCCAACCATCTTGAAGAACTTGGAGAGTTATTCTTCATTTGCAGGCTCCTCAAACAGTAAGCCTTCGGCCTCTTCCACATGAAAAGCTTCATTTACATGAGAGGAATCAATGGTGTAAGAGGTACCATTGATTTGAAAGGAGATAGAGCTAGCATCTTGTTCCCCCTCACATACAGCAGAGTTCCAGAGTTGAGACAATCATCGTATTTCGAGATGAGGACTTGCGGTTAGAGCATAGGTGAGGTAAGAGTTGTTCATGAAGCCGACAAAGGGTTTGAAGGCTTCACCAGCTTCACCAACAGAAGCCATTGTGGTGAAGTTGGTTTGGGCAAGAGAACAGATGATTTGGGGTCCAGACATGGTTGAGAATTTGAAGATTTAAGAATTTAAGCACGGTTTGCAGAGAAAATAGTGGGTTTTCAGGGCGTTTGAATTTGGAGAGTTTAAAGAAAAGTAAAGAGTGAGAGAGATTTTAACTGTTTGTATATATATGGTGTGAAAAAGGAACTGTCAAGAAAGAATTTTAATCGATTTAAAGTGACAGTTGTCTTCTAGTTCCATTCCTTGACAGTAACTCCTGCGCTAGACATTTCAAACACTCTTGACAGTAACATTTGCGGTTAGTGAATATATATAATAAATAAATAACCCCAATGTTAACGCTTGACAGTATGTTATGCGGGAATTTTATAAAACTATACTGTCAATGGATACTGACAGTAAGTTTCAGTCCCGCATAGTATGCTGTCAAGATTTCTCAATCTTTTGACAATATGTTTCACAGGATTCGACAATAAGTTTCAATCCCGCGAACTATACTGTCAAGACTCCTTAAACATGTGACAGTAAGTTTCACAGATTTTGATAGTAACTTACTACCATATGATAGTATGGATAAAACATACTGTCAAGAACCTTGACAGATCTTTTTATTCCCCTCATATGAATTGAGTTACTTAAAAATAAATTAGTTAACCTCTCAGTTAAATATCATCATGTCTTTCCACTGTGACAGAAATTAAAACACCTCTAAAGGCCATTAATTCACAGTGAAATTTAGTTAACTAAATTTTTGATCAACTAAGCAGAGTTACATTAACAGGTTAAGTTTAACATACCTAATTCACTCACTAGCCTGTTGAATGTCTTTTCATCCAATGGTTTGGTGAAAATATCTGCAAGTTGCTTCTCTATGGGCACATATATTAGCTTGATTGTGCCTTCCTCCACATGCTTTCTAATGAAATGATGTCTGATGTCAATGTGCTTAGTTTTGGAATGTTGAACAGGATTTTCAGAAATTGCTATGGCTCTAGTGTTGTCACAGTAGATAGGAATTCCTTGCAGAGTCAACCCATAGTCCAATAGCTGGTTCCTCATCCAAAGTAACTGAGCACAGCAACTACCAGCTGCAATATATTCAGCCTCTGCAGTTGAATTTGATACTGAATGCTGCTTCTTGCTAAACCATGAGACCAATCTTTCTCACAAAAATTGACAGCTTCCTGTTGTACTCTTTCTGTCTATTCTGTACCCCACATAGTCTAAGTCTGAATACCCAACTAAGTCAAAACCAGAATTCTTAGGACACCAAAGGCCCAAATTTTGAGTGCCTTTTACATATCTAAAAATTCTTTTCATAACCATTAAATGTGACTCCCTTGGATCAGACTGAAACCTTGCACACAACCCTATGGCAAACATTATGCCAGGCCTGCTAGCTGTTAGGTAGAGGAGAGAGCCAATCATTCCCCTATACATTTTATTGTCCACTTTCTTTCCTTTTGGATCCTTGTCAAGTTGAGTAGCTGTTGAGATTGGAGTTTTTACAGGAGATGAGTCTTCCAAATCAAATCTTTTCAGGAGATCTTTGACATACTTAGTTTGGCAAATAAATATTCCATCTTCTCTTTGATAGACTTGAAGTCCAAGAAAGAATACCAATTCACCCATCATACTCATCTCATATTTGTTCTGCATCAACTCAGAGAATTTCTTGCATAAATCTTCATTTGTTGAACCAAAGATGATGTCATCAACATATACTTGAACTAGAATGATGTCCTTTCCATGCTTTTTGTAGAAAATAGTTTTATCCACAATTCCTCTTGTAAAGTTATTATCAAGAAGAAACTTGGAAAGAGTGTCATACCAAGCCCTTGGTGCTTGCTTTAGACCATAGAGTGCCTTGAGTAGTCTGTACACAAAGTTCTTCATTTTTGGATCCTCAAAGCCTGGCGGTTGTTTAACATACACTTCTTCTTCTAACTCTCCATTTAGGAAAGCACTTTTAACATCCATTTAAAACACCTTGAAGTTGTTGAATGCAACAAAAGCCAAAAAGATTCTTATTGCTTCAAGCCTGACAACAGGAGCAATTGTTTCTTCATAATCAATCCCTTCTTGTTGACAGTAACCTTTTGCCACCAGCCTTGCTTTGTTTCTTGTGACAGTACCACAATCATCCATCTTGTTCTTATAAACCCATTTGGTGCCTATTATTGATTTGTTCCCTGGTCTAGGCACCAATTCCCAAACACAGCTTCTCTCAAATTGATTAAGCTCTTCTTGCATGGCATTAATCCAATCTGGATCATCCATAGCTTCTTCTAGAGTTTTAGGTTCAGTTTGAGAAAGAAAACAAGAGTATATGCATTCATTGGTAACATTTCTTCTTGTTTTGACTCCAGTTCCTGGATCACCAATGATTAAGTCATTAGTGTGATCTCTGTTCCATTTTGTTCCTCTTAGAGAATCACTAGAATCTTCAACACCATGTTGATTGACAACATCTTTTCCTCTTGTACTGTTGACAGCATCAATTTCTTCAAGTCCACTATTCATAGGAACATTCCCAGAAAAATCAGTTGTTTGGGCAGTTCCTTCATTTTCTTCAGATTAATTAGGAACAATTGTTGGACCAGAAATTGTGTGATCAACTCTTGGTGACTCCTCATCAATCTCTTCCAGATAGCCTTGATTCTCAAAGACTAATGATTCTGTTTCTTGACTACTTTCAATTCCAGGAAATTTAGTTTCATCAAAGGTGACATTTACACTCTCCTCCACAGTTTTGTGATCAATGATGTAGACTCTATATGCAGTCATGTCAATACAATACCCCATGAAGATTCCTTCAAGTGCTTTAGTATCAAATTTTCCTTTGATCTTAGTTGAATCTTTCATTAAGTAGCACTTGCTTCCAAAAACATGAAAGTAGTTGACAGTTAGTTTCCTTCCTGTGAGCAATTCATGGGGTGTCTTTCCATAGGCCTTGTTGACTACAGTCCTATTTTGAGTATAACAGGCTGTATTGATTGCTTCACCCCAGAAATAGGTAGGAAGTTTTGCTTCACTCAACATTGTTCTTGCAGCCTCTATAAGATTCCTGTTTTTCCTTTCCACAACACCATTTTGTTGAGGTGTCCTTGGTACAGAGAATTGTTGAGTGATACCATTGTCTTTGCAGAAATCATTTATGATACTGTTTTTAAACTCAGTACCATTGTCACTTCTCAGGGTCTACACTTTGTACTTGGGATTCTTGTCAAGAACCCTTACCAAAATCAATAATTTCTTGTGCAGCTTCATCCTTGGATGCTAGAAATCTTACCCAAGTGTATCTTGAGAAATCATCAACCATCACTAAAGCATATCTCTTTCTGGCCAGTGATTGCACATTCACAGGACCAAATAAGTCCATGTGAATTAGTTGAAATACCTCATTGATTGAACTACTATGAGTGCTTTTATGAATAGCTCTCCTTAACTTCCCTTTCTGGCAATCCTCACACAATCCTTCTTGACAGAATTCAAGTTGAGGCAACCCTTTCACCAACTCTATCTTCATTAGATGATTCATTGCTTTGAAGTTCAAATGAGAGAGCTTCTTATGCCACAGCCAACTTTCAAATGGAGAAGCCTTACTGTAAAAACAGTAGACTTTATATTTTCTTACAGAGTCCAAGTCAACTATGTAGAGGCTTCTTTTCCTTACTCCTAGAAGAGTTTCTTCTCCTGTCTTCTTGTTGACAATGGAGCATCTGTCTTGATCAAAACCAACCTTGAAACCTCTTTCACAAAATTGAGTGACACTCAATAAATTGTGCTTCAAACCATTTACTAGAGCAATTTTCTCAAATTTCAAATTTCCAACTTCTAGCATGCCATATCCCATTGTTAAACCAATGCTATTGTCACCAAAGGTTACATAAGGGCTAGCCATTTCCTGTGATAGCATGGCTTTATCACCTGTCATGTGTCCTGAGCATCCACTGTCAATGATCCACATGATTCTCTTATTTTTCCTGTTGCCCTGTAAAGTAAATATTTCAAGTTGCTTTTGGTACCCAACTTTCATTGGGTCCATTTTGCTTAGCTAGATCACAGTTTGAAGTTGATTCAGTTGTAATTCTTTCTTTTACTTTTAACAAGACTCCTGTAGCTACCCATTCAGTTTTGAACACTGGTTTGATAGCTTTGTTCTTGGGTGGCTTGTCCATCCTAACTTTAGGAGGACTTGAAGCCTTTGCCTTTTCAGTTTTAGCATTCTTATGCAAGCATTATTGATTATTAGCAAAAGGCATGTTAAAGCAGATACTCATCAAATTCATTTTGCATGAAATGCAATCAAAGTCACCACAGTGAGTTACTTGTTTGTTCTTTAGAGGCATGCTATGTAAGTTTCCATTACTAGAGGTAACATTCTTGATATTTGACTTGATCTTATTACAGACATGAGTTAGATGACTAGAAGACCCACAACTGTTGCACAACTTTCTAGGAGTATTAGGAATATAATCATAATTGTTCTTCTTGTTAATTCCTAATTTTCTGTTTCTGTTTTTCTTGGTCTTTGTGACAGTATGTTTAGAAGTTACTGTCATGTTGGTGTTGACAGTAGGTTTAGATGGAGTTGACTTGACAGTAAGTTTGGATCTTACAGTCTTGACAGCATCTTCTGAATTTACTGTCTTGTCAGTGTTGACAACATCTTTTAAACACAAGTTACTGTCAGAGTTAAAACTAACTGTCTTGGGGATTTTGACAGTATCTTTCACCTTATGAGTCTTTCTGACAGCATCATTGTCCTCATCATCTATCTCTTGTTTGATTATTAATGCTTCCTCATCAATATCAAATTCAGCCTTTTTGAACAAGGGATTCTTAACTTTCTTTAGTATGGATGGTTTGACAGTATGTTTGACTTCTTCCTCTACAGCATGCTTCTTTCCACTTTTCTTATCATAGTTAAAACCTATACCTACCTTTTGATTTTCAAAATTATCATCATGGTATGATTTTAACAGAGCGGAAGAATTTTTGTAGGACTTGATTTTTAGTTCATTCTCAGAAATCTGTTTTCTGAGAAATTCCTCAATCTGGGAAGCACAAACCACCTTGTTTTTAAGAATCTCTTTCTCTTGTTGTAAGGACTCAAAAGCATTCTGTTTAAGTTCTAGTTCATGATTTTTAGTCTTCAATAACTCATTAGCATTAGACAATTTAACTATCTCCTCATTTGCAGCTAGCATGCTTGTATGAATATTGAAAATTTCAGAACTTAAACTTTCAACAATTTTCTTATACTGAGATGTAGTCATGTCAACAGTAGTAAGAAAGGGTACCTGACTTGATGAAGTAGATGGACCTTCTCCTGAGTTTGCCATGAGAGAAAAATTTTCATACTCTTCTCCTTCTTCTTCATCAGAGTCTTCCCAACAATTTTCTTCAGCCACAAAGGCTCTTCCTTGTTGCTTTTTCAACAGGGCTTCATACTTTGCTTTGAGTTCCTCATAATCATTGTCATTTCTCCTCACTTATTTTGGCTTCTTGCATTCTGTTGCAAAATGCCCCATTTCACTACAGTTGTAACATCTTATCTTGGATCTATCCACCATACCTGTCTTATATCCACTTTTGCCACTTCCTCCAGGTTTTGAGATATTTGGCTTGCTGAACCTGGAGCTTTGTCCTCTGGGTTTGAAATCTTTGTTCTTCTTGAATCTCAAGTTGGAGAACTTTCTTGCCATGTAGGCCATTGTTTTATTTTCCATGTTGTCTAGTTCCTCCAAAGTGTAGAACTCGTCTTCTTCACCATCCTTGAGTTCTAGAGTTACACTTTCATCTTCATTTGTGATTTCTTCAATCTTGATTTGCTGTTGATGCTGAGATTCCTTGAGCTGCAACACCTGTGGATCCTGAGCAACTAGAGCATTTGATGTGTTAGCCATTTTTCCTCTTTGACCAGATTGAATGGCTCTCTTTTATAGTAGCTCTAGCTCATAGGTTTTAAGTATGCCATATAAAGTTTCAAGAGAAACTTTTGATAAATCTCTTCCTTCTCTTATGGCAGAAACCTTGTGCTCAAGGTGGTCAGGAAGTGTCAACATGAATTTCATGTTTACCTCCTTTTTGTCATAAAACTTCCCATGCAGCTGCAAGTCATTTATCAACCTGTTAAACCTTTCAAACATCTCAGTTAACCCTTCACTTGGTTTAGCCATGAAGGCTTCATACTGAGACACCAGAATCTGTCTTTGATTTTCCTTCACCTTTTCTGTTCCTTCACAGAGTATCTCAATGGTTTCCCATATCTGCTTTGCATTGGTGCAGTTGACAATGTTATTGTACATGACATTGTCAAGTGCCTCAATGATGATAAATTGTAAGCAATCATCCAAAGATACTTTTTCCTTTTCTGTATCAATGTACTCTGAAATCTTTTTAGGAACCCAGTAGGCTGGTATTGTTTCACCATCTACTGTGGTTTCAGGTACATATGTTTGAGGTATGAAGGGACCATTTTCTAAGATTCCAGGGTAAAGTGGGTTGGCTGTTTTTATGAACAACATCATCTTTCGTTTCCAAAGGTTGTAGTGTTCTTTGTCAAAAGTGGGTATTTTTATGCTGCTTACTTTCTGTGCACTCATTTTTAGATCTTTTCAGGTTATATATATCTAACCTGCTGCTCTGATACCAGTTGTTAGACAGTATGAGTTTTGCAGAAGGGGGGGTTGAATGGAACTTAATAATTTATTACTTATTTTGCTAACAACAAACAAAAGGTAATAATATCAAGATGAGAATACAATCAACTATAAGCAAACAAAAGACAACAGATGTTTTACTTCAAAAATTAATTTTATTAATTTTTGTTGCTACAACTGACTGGAATATGTTTCCAGCTTTAATAGATATAATAACAAGAAAAATGTTACTGTTTCTATGCTTGAGAAAAGTTAAAGCTCAGTTGCATACTCTCACAAGAGAAAGTGTTTGTGAGATATGTGTATTTATACTAAAACACATACCTCACTTACAAGTGTACTTTTTCTTATTTCCTGGACAATACTTGAAATAGAAACTCCACTTTTTCTTCTCAAATATCTCAATCCCATTTGTAGATAAAGTTGTTCTGAGAAGATTTGACATTCTTGACTCCATGAGCAGACTTCATCTTTTTGCTTACTTTATCTCAAGTTGTAGTAGTAAACTTGACAGACTAGGTAGAGTTGTCAAGATCAATCAGTGAAAGAACTTTACCTAGTCTGTTTCTTGAAACAGACTGTCAGCTTTACCAAAAGGTTACTGTCAACCTTTAGCTTCTCTTTGGTGACAGCAGCTTCGATTCCGCATACTTTACTGTCAAGCTTGCCAGTCTTCTAAAACATGCTGTCGTCCAAAGGTACTATCAACTATCCCGCCAAACATGCTGTCAACTATCCCCGCCAAAGCTACTGTCAGAAAACTTGTTGTCTTCGATTCTTCAATCTCCTCCAAGTTTACTGTCATGGAATAGTTGCTGTCGGTGAAACTTGCTGTCTTAGGATCTTCATTCTCCACCAAGTTTACTGTCATGGAATAGTTGCTGTCGTCTATTCCAAAAGGTGCTGTCACTTGAATATGCTGTCGTAGGCTTCAGTTTGTAAAATGTTACTGTCAATGATTTGATTCATGCTGTGCATGAACACTTTGTGAACTTCAACTTCATAGATCATTTATTACATTTATACAAGACAGTAACTATTGATACTTACTGTCACCTACTTGACTTTTGGTTCATCCTATTACAAGTGACATTTTAAACATACTGTCAAGATTTATATGACAATATGTTTTACCTAGATAATAATTAATTAATCTAAGTAATTACTAGTTGATTACATTGATAGTACCACAATCCCTAACAATAAGTTTTAAAATATGAATTAGAATTGTTAGTTTTTATTCCTTTTGTTCGAGGATTAACTGTTGTCTCGAGGAGTAATTGTTATTTTATATTCGAGTCTCGAGAATTAATTATTTATTTATGTTCATGTCTCGAGGATTAATTGTTGTTTAATATTCGAGTCTCGAGGGTTAATTGGTTGTTTGAGGATTAGTTAATAATTAGGTTTATATTTTATTTATTGGTTGTTAGGTTTGATGTGAGTTTTCTTGTTAATAGAAATATGTCTGAGATAAGTATATAAGTATATAAGTATAGTTAAGTTATAAACGCTCGTAGAATATAGCGAGGTACTTCAAGGACTAAAGTACCATATTATATTTGACTATAGATGTACACGCGCGGACTCGATCTCAATAGTTCAGACTCGTAGCAACCGCAGGAGCGTCGGATTATAGAATTAGTAAAAGGTAATACAGTGAGACGGGCAGTGTAGTCGACCTATTCCAGCTTAGTACCGCATCTATATCAGGAAAGTATTTTCGCCTTGATCATCCTAAACACTTTTGTTTTACTGTTTTAATTATTCATATCATGATAAATAGTTATTATTCAGAACTATTTAGGATTCCTATTTTATTTTGTGCATCAGAGCTACTTGTTATTCGTACTCTGAATATTGGAAGATAATTATAATAAACTCATCATATCCACCGAATTATTCTATAAATAACGAGGATATAGTCTGTAGTTGAAACTAAGCATACCTTATTTTATTTGGAGTTGCTCTATTGGATTGGAAATCTAGCGTAAGAGTCTCTGAAATAATAGTCCAGCATTTATTGAGGAGGATATGGTAACCAATCCATCTTCCTATAGGCTAACATTACTTGCCTATTTTGGTACCTATATTTTGAGAATCCTTGTTATAACTACTGGTATAGAAATGTACCGGTAGGGTATAAAGATGTCCTATTGCTTTTAGACTGATTAGAGAGCAATAATGTTTATATGTTGTATCCAATCCATATTGCCTGTGTGGCTATTATATATTGATTTTGAGCAGTTGGTTCATTTTGATGACATACTGCATTGTTTCAGTTGAGATAAACGGTGATTTATTTATTGTTCAGTTTTTATAATAAACTATTTTATATTCCGTTCTCTATACAGATCTCATATATTAACTACATTTCAATTGTTCATATACTTGCTGAGCATTTCTTTGGCTCACTCTTGCTTTTCATCATACACTTTTCCAGACGGGATGAGAAAATATTATCTTTTCAGAAAAAGTAGATCAACGAGATTTATCCGCGTAGCTTGGAAGAAGAAAGTAAGATGTCTTTACGAAGAAGTTTCGGATCCAGAAAGTCTGTATTTGGGGTAAGTTTATTTATATATTATACTGTTATATATATGGTTTAGTATACAATAGTGTCGACTGCTGGTATACTTTTTATCGAAGTTATACTGGTAATATAAGATTGGTGTAAAGAGATTGTTGAAATCAATTGTGGAATTTTATGGATGGGGTCACAAGCGTGATTTGATTTGATTATTTGAGGTTTGTAATAATTGATGTTTGGTTTTTGGATTCTTGTTTCTAGAACTATAACCTAAAAGATCTTGGTAATTGGGGTCGTAAATGTAAAATTCAAATATTGAATTACTACAGGTGGTTTAAAATATTATTAAATATGTGATTTTATACCGAAGATTTTCACGTGACAACCAGATCTTGGGGCGTTACATTTACACGGTACATACACATGCAATTGAAAGAGAGATAAAAAGATGCACAACTTAATATCATACATACAAAATAACATTTAGTTACATTTTAATTACCTGAATTATAATGTTTTTTTAGAAAATTTATTCAATTATAAAATTTATCATTTTGATGGTTAAATTATTTATTTATAAAATTAGTTTGGCCAATAAATTGGTAATTTTTATAACTAAAGTATTTTTCTGTAAAAAAATTATAATACAAGTTATCAAAATGCAAAAATATTATAATTCAGACCATCAAAGTGCAATTAACTCTCAAAAGAAATGTAGGAAGATGCATAACTTAGTCAAATTCGGTTAATATTGTTATTTCAGTGTTTTTTTAAAAATAATTTAAAACATATTTGATAAAATCTAAAAAAAATTGTTTGAAAAATGTTTTGATTTAAAAGTGGATATCTTATTTTTAAAAAAATTATTTTTTCAAATTTCATTATTAAAATTTTATCAATATTCTTCACAAACATTATTTTTTATTTCAAAACATGTCCATCACAAATTTTTTATCAAAAATTTATTTAATTTTTTTAAAAGCACTACTTTCAATATTAAACAAAAATCCCAACGAACCCTTGATAAAAGAATTATACACCACCCGTACATTATGGTATTTTATATTTACCAAAGAAGTGAGATTTATATGAAGGAAAAGGGCAGGTGGGAATGAATTTGTAATATGATAATTTATTTTTCAACACAAGAAAACGGTAGTCAACACAAGAAAAAACACAAAAAAAATTAGTGATAACGAGATAGATGGAGTCCAATAAAAAAGAAAAAGAAAGATATATGGTAGTCAACACAAAAAAAAAAGTTAAAATAAAATTGAGTGGGTCCTCCTACACGTTAATACTTGATACTTGAAAGCACAAATGACTTTACACATGCATCCATACTTTATACTTGATACTTATAGCACAAATGACCCTACAACCTTTTATTGAATATATATTAATAAAAAAAATTAAAAAAATTATTGTTTATTCATTAACAGAGATTTATTTTTACAATTTCTATAGCTAAAATTTTTCAGAATCTTAATTTTAAATAAAAATTTGTCATTATATTAAATAATTTACAATATTTAGAGGGGATTAATTTAAATTATTTTATATTTTTTCAAACTTTTGCATTAAAATTTTTATGTAATAGACAACAGGTTACACTTTTACACTTTGCTCGAACAAGACCAACTGCACCTTAGATATACAAAGAAGGCAAAAAGGATCCTCTGACTCCCAATCGGTTACCTTCCCAGGTCTGGTCTCGAGGCGGGCGCGGGAAGTCTAACCGTTCCATTCTTTTCTCCGCAACCAAATACAACATAAATGTTTTCATTCCATACATAAAGAAGAACAGGCCTTAAAAATAGCAACAAACGAAAACCACTACATCTCATGCTAAATAAATTTATAAGAAAATATTTATAAAAAATTATATTAAATATTTTCTTTGGTCCACAGAATATAAGGCATTAAAATTTTTTGCATGTAACTTCGACTATATGATTTATTCTAAGGGGTAATTGTAGGATGCTAGTGAACTTAATTAACTAAGGGTAGTTGTTATGGACAAGTGGATCGAACTAAGACCTCATTTGGCACAGCTTATAAGCTGAAAAAATTGGTATATATGTACTTTTTCTGAAAATAAGTAACTTATTTTCAAATTTGTAAATAAGATTTGGTCTTAAATTTTTAAAATAAATATTAATTTTCAAAAAAAAATATGAAAATACTTTTTAAAAATAACTTATTACTTATAAGTTAAGCAAAACGGAGCCTAAATATAAACCGACTTACGTTGACAATTTAAACAAGAACGGTAGTTGACGATATGCATTTTGTATTTTTTATACTACTAGGAAGTAGGAATAATGTTACCATATATTTCTTGCCGTCAGGGTGTGTGATAGTGACATTACAGTATGATAATATTTATTTTTTGAAACAATAATATGGTAATTGTTTTCTAATCAATAATATCGTACCATTTATCTTTTGTGTGATGATAAATTATTTTGTACTATTAATATGTAAATAATTATTAAAAAGTATGGATTGAGGTTATAGCCGATCGTCATGTACTCCGCGTATTTTCATTTTATAACCAAGTCATTTGTAAAAAAAATATAATTCAAGTTATTAAAGTGAAAAAACATTATAGTTCAGGGTATTAAGTGCAATTAAGTCTCAAAATAAATGTAGAGAGATGCATAATTTAGTCAAATTCGGTTAATATTGTTATTTCAGTGTTTTTCTAAAAATACTTTAAATATATTTGATAAAATCTAAAACAAATTGTTTGAAAATATTTTGATTTAAAAGTGGTTGTCTTAAATTTAGATGTATATTTTTTGATATTAAAATTATGATAAGATGTTTTTGTTATTGTTCGGACTGTAGTTAGATTATTTTCCGTTCGGTTCGAAATTATGTTTTTAACGCGTTTGGACTGTGGTTAGATTATCATTCTTTAGTTTACGTGGTGTACTTTGAGTTGAGGAAACGGAGCCATATTTTGCAAGTTGCACAATGTTTAAGCGGTACATCACAATTGAAAGAGAGATAAAAAGATGCACAACTTAATATCATACCTATAAAATAACATTTAGTTACATTTTAATTGCCTGAATTATAATGTTTTTTTAGAAAATTTGTTCAATTATAAAATTTATCATTTTGATGGCCACATTATTTATTTATAAAATTAGTTTGGCCAATAAATTGGTAATTTTTATAATTAAATCATTTTTCTATAAAAAAAATTATAATTTAAGTTATCAAAGTACAAAAATATTATAGTTCAGACCATCAAAGTGCAATTAAGTCACAAAAAAAATGTAGAAAGATGCATAACTTAGTCAAAATCGGTTAATATTGTTATTTCAGTGTTTTTTTAAAAATACTTTAAAACATATTTGATAAAATCTATAAAAAAAATGTTTGAAAAATGTTTTGATTTAAAAGTGGTTGTCTTATTTTAAAAAAAAAATATTTTTTCAAATTTCATTATTAAAATTTTATTAATATTCTTCACAAACATTATTTTTTATTTCAAAACATGTCCATCACAAAATTTTTATCAAACATTTATTTAATTTTTTTAAAAGGCACCATTTTCAATATTAAACAAAAATCCCAACGAACCCTTGATAAAAGAATTATACACCACCCGTACATTATGGTATTTTATATTTACAAAAGAAATGAGATTTATATGAAGGAAAAGGACAGTTGGGAATGAATTTGTAATATGATAATTTATTTTTCAATTACAATACGGTAATTATACTTCTACGTTATTTCTTTAAATTCTAATATAATATTATAGAGCACGTGAGATAGAGCGAGGCACATATGGGGTGAAGATTTTACATAAGGCTCTAGAACGAGGGTGAAGATTATTATTATTTTATTGTACAAGTGCCGAAGAATTCCAACCACCCGCCCAACCATCATCTTATATATGCCGGTCATCTTATAGTATATAAACTGACATACATAGTATATAACACATCTTATATACTACACATCTTCACCTCTACAACACTTATCATAGTATATAACACATACATACTTGATACTGAGTCTCATACTTGATAGCACGAAGACTTATCAATACTCCATTACAATCTTGGGGATGAGTCTCATGTACCACGAGGATGGCCGATTCGAAAGATCAGGTATATCAGCTCATGCTTTTGTTCCTATCTAGTGATCTCTTACTTCTCATTAACATATACTATTACTTAATATAAACTGACTTTTTGCATGCATGTATATAATAGGTACTGTTTTGACTGCAAGTGCACACATTACAGCAGCACTTGTTGGTTCAAATGTACTCTCCTTGGCTTGGGCATTTGCGCAGCTTGGATGGATTCTGGGACCAGCTGTTTTGTGCTTGTTCTCTTCTCTTACTTTTTTTACTTCTTACCTTTCGGTTGCTTGTTACCGTGTTCCGACCTCTGGAAACCGACGCTACTCCTATATTGAAGCTGTTCAAGCTAATCTTGGTACTAAAAAGATTTGTAGAGTTTTACATACTGTGCTCTGTTTTTCGTTTACCTTAAAAACTCATGTGCATGTACATGTCTTCTCTTTTTGCTTTCGTTTTCAGGTCGTTTAAGTGCTATAATTTGTGAGACCATCTTATACATCAATCTTTTCGGAATAGTGGTTGGATACATTCTTGCAGCATCCACAAGCATGATGTAAGTTCAATTTTGATGTGAAAAACTATTAAGTTTTCGGTTCTCCTGGTTACCAGGAGACCGACTTAATTAAGAGGATCTTATATTGCATCCTAACAAAAATAAACTATCATTCTATTTTCCTATATTTAGCTTGATAAATAAGAATAAACACGAAAAATCAAAAAACAAAACATTTAATTTCAAATTTTGGTCCGAGTTTTTTGAAGGAGAAGAAAAAATTCAAGAAAATTTCTCAAGTAATTCCTAGTTTACCTTTTTTATTAATACAATTAAAACAAAATTTCCTTTCATATATTCAATATATTTCCCCTTTTGTTATTCCTAAGATGATGATCAGATTATGCTGGGCCAGGGAGGGGAAGGAAAGGAAAGTTTTAACAAGATAGACCGTAGTCCACATAAGAAAAAACAAGATAGATGGTGGTCAACACCAGAAAATCACAAAAAAAATAGGGATAACAAGATATATGGTAGTCCATTAAAAAAAAGATAGATGGTAGTCAACACACAAAAAAAAATAAAAAAATGATGCAAGTGTGCTCTGTTTTTGCTTTCGTTTTTAGGTCGTTTGAGTGCTATACATTCTTACAGCATCCACAAACATGAGGTAAGTTTAATTGTGATTTCAAAAACGAACAGGAGAAAATCTTTTCCTATATTTAGTTCGATTAATATTCTGCAACCAAATTTTAATATAAAAAGAAAATAAGAATAAACAAGACAAATCAAGAAACAAAACCTTTTCGAATTATGGTAGGAGTATCTTTAGAGAGAAAAAAAGTTGAAGAAAATTTCTCAACTAGCATTCTTATAATTCCTAATTTACCCTTTTTGTTAATACATTGGTATAATAAAGTTAAAAAGAGTAGGGCACTTGTTTGCTTTGTTTTGCTCAGCCTTGTTGCTTGTTTGTTTCACAGTTGTGTTGTTTTTCATTTCCCTAACTTTAGTGGCCCTTTGGGCTTAGTGGCCCATTGGTATTATAATGTTAGATGATTAATTCTCTTAAAATCTTGTGAGATTACAAAAAGATTAATTATAATAATCTGCTTTTTAAAAACATAAGAAGTTACTTATAACAAAACTGCATGATCAAAGCACTTTAAAATACGTGTCAAAAAGTTAAACGACATACATTTTGGACATATATTTTGAAATGGAGGGAGTATTAATTGTTCCTCTATATGTAAATATTTTCAAATTATGTTGTATCGAATTGATTATTATACGTAATTCGGTGTTTATTTTTTTGACTTGAAATACAGGGCAATCAAACGTTTAAATTGCATGAATGCTTGTGACATTTCGCACAACCCCTACATGATTGCATTTGCTGCTTCAGAAATTCTCTTGTCACAACTTCCGCGTTTTAATGAAATATCTTGGATCGCAATTTGTGCGGCTTTTATGCCATTTACTTACTCTTCCATTGCTCTTGCACTTGGAATTGCTAAATTTGCAGGTGGTTGGTAGCAATCTATATATTTTTATAATAAATATTCATAATAATACATATAAGAACAAGAAGAATCAACAATTCTAACAATCTCGATGTAATTCAGGGACATATAAATTCAGGGGAAGCCTATCGGGAATTCGCATTGGGCCCCTTGCTGAATCTCGAAAGTTATGGAGAAGTTTTCAAGGTGTTGGAGAAATAGTGTTTGCATTCTTTCTCCCCCCTTTCATTCTTATTGAAATTCAGGTATAATTAATATGGAATAAATTTTTATTTTTTTATTTTGTGGTGATTGATGCTGGTCTATCATCTATGGATAGACTGGTTTTATTCGTGTTAATATGTATATTTGACAAACAGGACACACTCAAGTCACTACCTTCAGAATTTAAGACAATGAAGATAGCTATATATATTACTGTTGGAGTGACGACCTTCTTTTATATGCTTTGCGCATGTTTCGGATATGCAGCTTTTGGAGAACTAACGCCCAAAAACCTCCTCAGTGAATTCGGATATAGCAACCCCTTTTGGCTCATTGATATTGCCAACGCAGCCATCATAATCCACCTAATTGCTGAGTATCAATTTTATTGTCGACCCATATTTGTCTTTGTTGAGAAAAATGCAGCACAATATTTCCCAGGCAGTAACTTCATTAACCAAGAGTACCACATCCCATTGCCTGGGGGTTTCAAACATTACAAACTTAACCTTTTCAGGCTGGTATGGAGGACATTATTCGTCATTATTACCACAATCGTATCAATGCTAACGCCTTCAGTTAATGACTTGGTTGGTATCATTGTAGCAATCGGGTTCTGGACTCTAACAATTTATTTCCCCGTAAAAATGTATGTTGTTCATAACGAGACTCGAAGGTGGAGTACTAAATGGATGGCTCTGCAAGCCTTGATTGTTGGTGGTCTCTTTGTTTCTATAGTTGTGGCAGCGGGTTCCCTCGCTAAAATCGTTAGCTAGATGAATATTTAATTTTTCCTTTAGTATTATGTTTCATATCTGTCATTGTGTTATATTTGTATGCAATATGTACATAGGAGGGAGGAATAAGGGTTTGATATGTGTCATTGTGACCATAGGAAGGAGATAATGAGTTTTTATATTATGTTATCAACAATGAGTGGCTAAACATACGATAGTTCTTCGAAGTTATATGAGAATGAATTTCAAGTCATCACATATATTTTCTTTTTATTTCCTCTCTCATCCATATCATTGTTAGCAACCTTTATAAAAAATTTACTTAAATAGTTCGCAATCTTTAAGGTTACCAATGTCGTCCATAGGGCTGTAATTTGAACCGGGCGGCTCGTGACCTCGCCCGGCTCAAACTCGTTTGAGTGGGCTCCACTCGGCTCGTTTAGTTAAACCAGCCGAGTTCGGGTAGAGGTTCCTGCTCGTTTAAGTTAATCGAGCGAGTCGAGTATACCCGAAACTATATTACGCCCGGCTCGAAACTCGCGAGTTCGTCTCGACTCGACTCGAACTCGAAACTCGAGAACTCATTTACAAAAACAATTTAAAAAATAAATTAATTCATATATATCCAACCAAATTAATTTTTTATTTTTTAAAAATTTGGGAATATCATTAAACTAAATTTATCTTGGCATCCATACGGTTAGATCTTCGAGAAATATTTTTTTAAAAAAATAGAAATATCAATCAGGGATAAAACACTAGTTACGAGTACTAGTGAATACATCCTTCACCTCTACAACACTTATCATAGTATATAACACATACATACTTGATACTGAGTCTCATACTTGATAGCACGAAGACTTATCAATACTCCATTACAATCTTGGGGATGAGTCTCATGTACGACGAGGATGGCCGATTCGAAAGAGCAGGTATATCAGCTCATGCATTTGTTCCTATCTACTGATCTGTTACTTCTCATTAACATATACTATTACTTAATATAAACTGACTTTTTGCATGCATCTATATATAATAGGTACTGTTTGGACTGCAAGTGCACACATTACAGCAGCACTTGTTGGTTCAGGTGTACTCTCCTTGGCTTGGGCATTTGCGCAGCTTGGTTGGATCCTGGGACCAGCTGTTTTGTGCTTGTTCTCTTCTCTTACTCTTTTTACTTCTTACCTTTCGGTTGCTTGTTACCGTGATCCGACCTCTGGAAACCGACACTACTCCCATATTGAAGCTGTTCAAGCTAATCTTGGTACTAAAAAGATTTGTAGAGTTTTACATACAGTGTTCTGTTTTTCGTTTACCTTAAAAACCCGTGTGCATATACGTGTGTTCTCTTTTTGCTTTCGTTTTCAGGTCGTTTAAGTGCTATAATTTGTGAGACCATTTTATACATCAATCTTTTCGGAATAGTGGTTGGATACATTCATGCAGCATCCACAAGCATGATGTAAGTTTAATTTTGATGCGAAAAACTATTAAGTTTTCAATTCTCCCGGTTACCAGGAGACCGACTTAATTAGGAGGATCTTATATTGTATTTTAACAAAAACAAACTATCATTCTATTTTCCTATATTTAGCTTGATAAATATTATGCATCCAGATTTTAAATGTAAAGAGAAATAAGAATAAACAAGAAAAATCAAAAAACAAAATATTTAATTTCAAATTTTGGTCCGAGTTTTTTAAAGCAGAAAAAAAATTTAAGAAAATTTCTCAAGTAATTCCTAGTTTACCTTTTTTATTAATACAATAAAAAATTTCTTCCTTTCATATCTTCAATGTATTTACCCTTTCGCTATTCCTAAGATGATGAGCAGATTATGCTGGGTCAGGGAGGGAAAGGAAAGTTTTAACAAGATATACGGTAGTCCACAGTAGAAAAAACAAGATAGATGGTGGTCAACATCAGAAAATCACAAAAAAAGTATTCGAGAACAAGAGGATAAGTTAATTAGAAAATAGATGTTAGGGTATTCAAAACTCGTGTCCAAATAACTTCTTTTTTAAGAAATATTTCTCAGAGTAATGATCCCGAATCAATGAATTCTAGTATGTAACATGTTAGATGACTAATTCTCTTAAAATCTTGTGAGATTACAAAAAGATTAATTATAATAATATGTTATGCTGCTTTTTAAAAACATACTAAGTTACTTATAACAGTTCTAAGTGCATGATCAAAGCACTTTAAAATACGTGTCAAAAAGTTAAACGACATACATTTTGGACATATATTTTGAAATGGAGGGAGTATTAATTGTTCCTTTCTATGTAAATATTTTCAAATTATGTTGTATCGAATTGATTATTATGCGTAATTCGGTGTTTATTTTTGTGACTTGAAATACAGGGCAATCAAAAGTTTAAATTGCAAGAATGCTTGTGACATTTCGCACAACCCCTACATGATTGCATTTGCTGCTTCAGAAATTCTCTTGTCACAACTTCCGCGTTTTAATGAAATATCTTGGATCGTAATTTGTGCTGCTTTTATGCCATTTACTTACTCTTCCATTGCTCTTGCACTTGGAATTGCTAAAAATGTATGTTGTTCATAACGAGACTCGAAGGTGGAGTACTAAATGGATGGCTCTGCAAGCCTTGATTGTTGGTGGTCTCTTTGTTTCTATAGTTGTGGCAGCGGGTTCCCTCATTAAAATCGTTAGCTAGATAAATATTTAATTTTTCCTTTAGTATTATGTTTCATATCTGTCATTGTGTTATATTTGTATGCAATATGTGTCATTGTGACCATAGGAAGGAGAGAATGAGTTTTTATATTATGTTATCAACAATGTGTGGTTAAACATACGATAGTTCTTCGAAGTTTTATGAGAATGAATTTGTTTAATAGCGTCTTCAGGTTGCTTGGAAGGTTGCCAAGATGGACAAGTCATCACATATATTATTTTTTTATTTCCCCTTTCATCCATATCATTGTTGGCAACTTTTATACAAAATTTACTTGAATAGTTCGCAACCTTTAAGGTTACCAATGTCGTCCCTAGGGCTGTAATTCGAACCGAGCTAGATGTTATCGACTTTTCAATTAAAACCCCTATTCTTATTATATCTTAGCTCAAATTGTATTAAAGAGATTCCAAGGAATCCCATCATTTAAAGAATATAAGATAAAAATAAAACCTCTGGGACAGAAATTTTTTTTATCTACTTAATCAAACTTAATCAGGATGAATTATATTTGTTCGATACACTGTTGTCAATATAAATGTTGAAAAAAGAATACAATGAAAAACAAAATAAGTCGTCCTTAGGGCTGTAATTCGAACCGGGCAGCTCGCGAGCTAGCCCGGCTTAAACTCGTTAAAGTGGGCTCCACTCGGCTCGTTTTCGGGCAGAGGCTCCTGCTCTTTAAGTAAATCGAGCGAGCCGAGTATACCCGAAACTCGATTACGCCCGGCTCGAAACTCGCGAGTTCGCCTCGACTCGACTCAAACTCGAAACTTGAGAGCTTGTTTACAAAAATAATTAAAAAAAATAAATTAATTCATATATATCCAACCAAATTAATTTTTTAATTTTTTGAAAATTTGGGAATATCGTTAAATTAAATATATCTTGGCATCATTACGGTTAGATCTTCGAGAAATATTTTTAAAAAAAATAGAAATATCAATCAGGGATAAAACACTAGTTACGAGTACTAGTGAATATAATAGTATATAATAGTGATCTATTAAGATCTCCGACCAAATTAATTTTTTATTTTTTAAAATTTTGAGAATATCATTATACTAGATATATCTTGATATTTGTACGGTTGGATCGTCGAGAAATATTTTTAAAAAAATAGATACATAAATCTGGGACAAAGCACTAATTACGAGTACTAGTAAATATAATTGTGATCTACTAAGATCTCCAACCAAAGTAATTTTTATTTTTTAAAAATTTAAGAATATCATTAAATTAGATATATCTTGACATCCGTACTGTTGGATCGTTGAGAAATAATTTTAAAACTCATTTGGAGAAAATAAATAAATAAAATTCAAAACTCGCGAGCTACCCGACTCGGCTCGTTAAAGTCTGGCTCGTATAACTCGCGAGTATACTCGACTTGGCTCGTGAAATAACCGAGTCGAGTTCGGTCAGACGTTTATTTAAACGAGCTAGCTCGCCCGACTCGATTAACTCTAGCTCGAATTACGTCCGACTCGAAACTCGGCTCGCTCGGCCCGAATTACATCCCTAGTCATCCCCTAATAATAATATGGAAATGAAATAAATATTAAAATAGGTAAAATAACATATAGTTTAGAGTTTTTATATGTACTTTAACTATTTTAAGAAATTGTCAAATCTTGACAATCTTGATTGACAACCTCCCAACTCCAATAATTAGACAACCAAGAGTGCGGTGGCACATAAGCTGACAACCCTATTAGAGATGTTTTAATAAAATTTATAGCAAGTTGAAACTTATTCTTTTTGACAAGTCCAAGTAAATCATTAAAGTCTGTTTTTGTGCAACAGACGTGGTGCTATGTTGTATTTCTAATCATGACATTTTTTATTTTCTGTTAAAAATAATACTCGGTAATATTATAATTACTTTCGTCAAAAACTACTAAATTTTAACCACCAACCAAAATTAAGTCTAAATGTGTAAGATTATGTATGATTATAATATTTAAAAATTTATTTTATATTTTATTAAATTAAAATATAAATACAAATAAATACAAAAATTCATATTTATTCTCCATGTCCGACTATACGTATAATATTTACTCCCTCCGTCCTATTTAAATGTCTATTTTGTTTTTAGTGCAGTCAAATTGACTCATCTTCATCCCGCACCGGTAGCTCAGTTGGTTGACACCGGGACCTTTGGAACTTACCATCCCAAGGTCCCATGTTCGATTTCAGGAACACCCAGGGATTAGTCGAGGTGCGCGTAAGCTGGTGTCCGACAAAAAAAAATTGACTTATCTTTGAATGTGATTTAAAAATAATATATAATTGAAAAAAATTATTATTATATATTATTGAAAAGTATATATAATCTACTTTAAAATGTATTTTTTAGTTTTTTAAAAGGTACTTGGGACTCTAGAACTAGGGAACACAAAACAGACAAGACGCTGCGGCATCCAAACAACTCTCAAACATACAGCCAACTCCGTGAAAATCAGAAACCAGACAATAAGTCATCTCCAATGTAGCCAACAAGGAGGTTTGTATCCGAAGTTCCAAAAGCTTTCTGAATTTGTTGCATCTTCTCAGCACGGAGAGTATGAAGATCTTGCAATTCTGTTTTGGTTTCATCAATACGAAGCTGTAAATCTTGTAATTTACTTTTGGCATTATCAATATGGCAGTCAATTGCATGAAGCTCGGAAAGTAAGGGCTGTGAAAATCGGACCTGTTCTATATAGTTCAGACGGTTTACAAGCCAACTTACGTTGAATCCTAATTTCTGTAATGCATCAAATACAACCCTGTGCTCGGTAATCATCTCAGATACAGCGCAAGTAGTGGATGACAAGGCCAAGACATGGCCCGGGGTGTGGGGTGCGGTTTGATCGCAATCTTTGGTCAATGTTGGTGCAAAATATATGCCTAGTATAGTATAAATAGTCTTCTATTGTTTCTCGTTGCTTTTGTCTATGGTATGTACTTTTTTCTCTTATATATTCTAGAGATTGATTCAGGGCTGGTCATGGACTCAAGGTTGTCTAAAATCTCCCTCATAAAAAAATTCCAAATTTATTATATGTGAAAAGGGAGAATTTTTGAATTTTTTTTTTGTCTAGATGCAAGAACTCCATAAGATGTTACTCTTTTTTACGATTAATAGGATAAGAGTCATGAATCTATCCATTTGATTTACCATTTGATATGCAAGGTTCATATATTTGGGTCTTAGAATATTGATATATTTCGAATTTTTAGTTGATCAATCGAAAAGTTTAATTTATTTTAAGTTCAGCCTTGATATATTCTTAGAAAAAAGGTAGATTGTTTTTTCTACTCATCTGTTGCATGTATGTAATTGTTACAGTGGCAAATGGTTGGAGTGAAGAAGTTAAGACGGAGAAGGAAAAATGGAGATGCAATGGATATCTTGGTATGTGCAGCATAGAAACATGCAACACCGACTGTTGCATTAATACTTGCATAAGGGTATTCAAGTATCAGGGCAATGTTTGGGGTGAATGTGAGGAAATTCCTGGAACAGCACTTCGCAGATGTAGATGTGATTTTGATTGTTAAAACAATATATATATTATATATATTATATTATAGATATTGCAGATAGGTAGGAGTATGTTTTAGGTTTCAATTTGTTTTTATTTAATCACATTTATTATTGTCTACTACAGTAAGATTTATATCGGCTTATATGGAACCGTTTTTAGTCTTTATATTATATTTTTCTATATATTTTACGAACATATTTTTCTTATAGTAAATGTATAGATATACTGGGAGAGAGTGGAGAGTCAAGAACGGCTCCTGTTGCTAGCTTATCTATACATTTAATTAAAACTTAAAACTGATGTGCCCTTACCAATTTTAAGTTTTTAACATTTGCATGTCATTTTTCAAGTGGTTAATTTAATTAACAAGCACGAGTCCTATTTAAAATAAAGTTAGTTTTATAAATGACTATTTTTAAAGCTTTTTTCTTGAATAAAATAAATAATATATATAATACTTAAATTTTTATTTAAAAAAATTAGTAAAATCATTTATAAAAATAACTTTTCTATATATATATATATATATATATTAAAATATGCCTAAAAAATCAAAGTATAAATATAGCCATGACAGGTGATATCTGAATACACAACTTGAGTGATTTATTTGTTTGTTGTCAAAGTCTTGGAAGAAAATGCACGTGCCAAAACAGTTTTGTCATTCCCAACGGACGCATCCACAGATCTGAATCGTATTTATACTTGGTTACTCTCAATGCTCCCACTAACACAACTAGAAGTTTTTATGAGCATCTTTCCCTTAGTTAAAATAGGCAAGATGACACAATGCCATTAGCAGCAGGATTTTTGTTTGCCACACTAGACCAGGATTTTTAACTTTTGAAAAGACGTTTAAAACACCTTTAAACCAGTCGAAAAAAACAGGCTTTTGAATGCTATAAACGCAATGCAAATCATTGCCAGTCAGGATTCACCACGCCACAAAGCAAATCAAGGGTGAGTCATCTACTGCTAATTCGAGTAAGGACTTGACTGTGGACTCTCCTGTCTTTAAGCAGGTTGTCGATGACAAGGGCGTTGGATGAGGATGTGAATGTGTTAGTGACCCCGCGGTTGCCAGTCCATGTTTCTGAGGATGCAAATGTGTTTAGTGACCCCTCTAGCATGCCGATAGTGATGTAGACTCATTGACCAGCCCACTTGAAAGCAGTGGGGCAAACGACCCTCTGTCGACAGCCATAGTGGCAGTGAATCAGGGAGCATTCCACCTTCACAAGGTAGAAATTTTGATTTACATTGTCTCTTTCTGCGCACTTCTTGTACTTGCATCATTTAGTGTTCTCAGGAGTTAATTTCTGCAACTGCTTTTTGTGAGGAGCATAACGCCTTTTCAACGCCTGTAGTCTGTACCAAAAGTCTATTAGCGACCTGAAGAAAGAGAAGGTTGAGATGAAGAGTTGAAGTCTATGAAAGAGCATAGAGTGGACTCCTTGAAGCTTGAGCTTGTTCAAGAGAAGGTGAAGTATGAGAAGTTAGTTGAACACATGGAGGTGGTGGCAAAAAGGTGTGCTCAATTGCTCATGATGGTGAAAATGTTCGCACTAATGACATTGACCAGAGCCCAGAGGAATGACTAGTATACCGTATGGTTGTGTCAGCTAGATCTTTTTATTCAACTCACTTGATTTAACCAAAGCTATTTATTTCTTGGCATCTTGATGAAGCTATAAATCCCTTAATTTAACCCCATGAGCCACTGAAAACAATGATACTTACATAGTACTGCTCTATTATATCCTTCTGATTCTGAAATTCCAAGAAGTCCTTGTTAACTGACACACTTATTGGTCTAATTTCTTGAGCGAGGTAATTCAAGATGAAAAAATTGATACATAGCTTTGTAGGGAACACACTTGTTGGTCTATTTTCTTGAGCAGGTATTTGATGTCGCTACTACTCACTAGCTTCAAATAAAAATACTTAGCAGCCAGTGCACACAACTTGCTTTGTATACTAGTATCGATTGCCCTCAATATCTAGTATTCATTGTAGAGTTTGAATATGAAACTGTGAAAATAACTTGCTTAATGCTTGGGACGTCGTCGACCTATTCTTCTTGCATTCATCTATACTTCATAACATGAATTTTCAGATGCCAGAGAAATAATGTAGACTGCAAGAAGAGCTGTAAGTGCCTTGCTTCTCCCTAATCCGTCACCAAGAAAGGAGCTTCTTTGAAGGGCTTTTGTAGAGTCTAGTATGTGTCGAGTGGACGTGCAGGATAAAGTTTGTGTGCTTTTAGTCGGGTATCGATTCCAGACCTGTGGATTTGCATTTCATCAAGCTGGCGTTGCGTTGGTGGATTTGCATTTCATTGTGTTGCTCTGACAACAGTAGACCACCTGTTGATTAGTAACATTTTCCAAATGAATATATTATATGGAAAGAAGGTAGAGAGACTTCTCTTGGAGCAGTTGAGTCTGCTGTCTAGAAGCTGATCCTACTAGTATCTCAAGTAGTATCTCAAGTCAGATCGCTACTACTACTATTTCTAGTTCGCTAGCTCAGATACAGCGCAAGTAGTGGATGACAAGGCCAAGACATGGTCCGGGGTGTGGGGTGCGGTTTGATCGCAATCTTTGGTCAATGTTGGTGCAAAATATATGCCTAGTATAGTATAAATAGTGTGCAAGTGAGAGTAGAGACTGTCTAGAAATGTAGAGTTTAAGGTAAATGTAGAGTTTAAGGTAAATGCTGTTGAGACTTGAGACTCCTAGCAATGTCACATCCATCTCAATAGGCGTTATCATGTCATTCTCATTCAATGGGATTTACCTCTCGATTGATTATATAGATATAAGTGTAAATATATATTGGGTCATGTGACCACGTCGCTTGGTTGACTAGCAAATCTTAGACCTCCGCCGTCTACCTAGTCAAGCCGGCTACTATAGGCCGATAGTAGAATGGACCATATAGACTCGATGAGTTGACTGAACATTCTCAGATGACACAAAATCAGCTAAATCATTCTTCTCAGGCCATAACTTATAAGATAACACCTAGCTGTATTGTCATTTCTGAGGGTTACCAGTACCCTAATTCGGAAACAAAATTTCAACTCTTGATAGATTACTTGACAGGGTACGAATAGGAATTTATATATATATATATATATATATATATATATATATATATATATATATTAGATTGCACAATATTCTCTAAGTGTCATGTTCTCTAGCCTTTTAAAATCAATCAGAAACAAATTACCATTAGTTTAATTTCATAACAAGTGTTTTTTCCACTCGAGTAACCAATTTTTTAAATTATTTTAATCAGCAAAAAGTTCTATTTTCATTTTAACAAACCAATCTGGCGAGAGTTGCAACCATTTTGACAATTAGTCGATAAATGCTTCATCAATATGAATCAATCTCTAATTCTCTCTAGTACAGGTTCATAATTTTATATCTTAGAGCATGAGTTCCAACACAAGTCTAAGAAATACAATGTAAAATGGAACAATAATAACATAGCATTGCGACATAGGAGAATTGTCCAAGCCTTTTGCTACTAGTACATATAGATTTCCCCAAGCTGTAAGAAAACATAAGCAGAATAACTAGAGATTTAATTTAAATTAGCAAAGTTATGAAACATCCTTATACCCGCAGACAGGCGAGTCCAGGGAAATCATCTTTCATAGCAGTTTCTCATGCAAGGCAGTAAGGGATGAATTCCAGAATGCTGTTGCCACAATATCTATTGATTCGTTGCACCTGAAATATAAAAGAATAAACAAAGATTTTTTACTGTGCTCTGGTCATGATAACAAACTGAAATAGTGATTCAATCATTATACGACAATGAGTTTGTGGGGGATGGGAGAAGGCTTCAGTGAAGAGGAGAGAGGGCCTCTGGAATACAAGCGATTAATAACTTCAATATATAAGGCTAAAAAATACTTGAGGGCAGTGTGGTTTCATGTTAAGGTTGCTATGTAGTGAATTGGTTCTCATAAAGAACGAATGAGAACCCAGTTTGTACCATGTAAAATGACATCAAATTGGTTTATCTACATTTTTGGCAGTCTTAAAGAACAACTTGAAGGCTCTATATAGGTAAATCACCCAATTCATACGAAACCTATACGAAGCTCTTTATCACTATATTGCATAATCAAATTTAACATTGATAGAGCTATCAAGGGAGTCTTAAGTCTTATAGACAGATTCCTACATGCATATTGCTAGATTTGCAGTATAGTGCCTCTTTTTGCATATAAGGAACATCAAGAAAAATATTACAAAGTTTCATCAATCAATAGAATACAAATATGAGGAACCATTACCTGCGAATTGCAATCAGTCATCAAAACCCACAAATTCCGAGTCTCCAGCATCTTCTGCAGTAGTTGAGCTGTCATCTCTAGTTACACTAATGCTAGAGGCAGATGATCCTTCTGCCTCGGGCACAACTCCATGCAACAGCATTTCTTTCCTTTTGTTTCTACTCTCTTTCCACTTTCTCAATGTCTCTGAAACTTCTCTAGCTTCTTTAGTTAGCAGGGGTCGTTCCCTTTGCACTTCAGTAGTGGTATCATGATCCTCTTCTGTACGACTATAAGTCGCTGTTATCACCGGAAACATGAGTGGCCTAAACCAACAACCGAGAACTATAAGCAGCATAATGTACATGTACACCGATGTCCAAACATATAATGTCCATTTCCAACTATGAACCAATTCCTTTTTCCAGGGAAGCTCCGAATTCATGATTATTTCAGCATCATACAGTTGTGGAAGAAACTGTTAGGCCCCCTACTCAGTTTACTTACGTTAGACGTAAGAAATAATAATTATTTTCTAAATCTGGAAATGAGGAATTATTCTGGGAATAATTGGTGGGAGCTGATTAGGGACAAATCTGTTTTAAATTAAGATAGGAGAGATTTATGGAGTAATTCACTCTCCATTTCATTACAGATCTGGAAGGAGGATTTCTCTGGCTTAATAAAGTTCCACCTACAATCTTGGGGCAGGAATTGGGTGGATTATAGACTATATATAGAAGGGTAGCCTTCCTGTTTAAGGTATCAAGTAATTTAGATTGAAAGTATGTGTGAGGAGAGCTGGTGATCTCTCGAATATCACCTATGTTACATAATGTTTGCTTATCAATAAAAGGTTCCTAGATTCCAGATTTCATATCCTCTATATCATCCAATTAAACATATACATATATATTATATACGTTCTCAGCAGGTCCTAACATTGGCATCAGAGCTCCTCCGATCTTGGGGCAATGGCAGGTGCGAAACAAGTTGAAAATCGAGTCGGCGAGTTGGAGAAAAGAATTGAAGTAATGCAAGCAGAATTTCAGAAGTGGGATATGGAAAAACTTCTAAATGACATTCCTTCCCTCAAAGAAAGTATGGTTGCCATACTTACAAAAATAGACAGCTATAGTCCTGAGACTACCGCACGGTCTACGCCTGCTATTGAGAATTCGCAGCAACATCAAAATCAATCAGGATCTATGCTGGAATCATTACCACGACGACTAGAATTGACGGTGTTTGCAGGAGAGGATCCCGAAGGTTGGCTGTTTCGTGCAGAACGATATTTTGAGCTTAATAACATGTCATCTGCAGAGAAGCTCTGATCTGCAGTGGTGTGTTTAGAAGGTGATGCCTTATCTTGGTACTATTATGAGGAAGGTCGTCGTCCTTTTCGCAGCTGGGAGGAATTCAAATTACAATTGTTGGAGCGGTTCCAACTTACACAAGTGGGTACTCTTCACGACCAACTGTTCTCTCTTCAACAAACCACAACCGTACGGGAATATCGTCGCCAATTTGAGGTACTTTCTGCCCCTTTAAAAGAATTACCAGAGTCGGTGTTGGAAAGCGTTTTCAGAAAAGGGCTTCAACCTGATATAAGGGCAGAATTGAGACTAATGGAGCCCCTGGGGTTGTCCAAGATGATGCGCACTGCCCAACAAATTGAGGATAAAAATGCAGCCATACGACAATTCCAAGGTGGATCAATTCTTTCTAAAGGACAGGCTATCCAGAAAACTTCTAGTCCGATAGGAACTAATTTTTCTCGAAATGTTGTTCGATCATCTTCCGTTGGACCTCCCTCCACTACATCCGTCCCTCCTTCTGCCAAGACAATAACCAATTCAAAGTTTAGACGTTTAACTGAAACAGAAATGCAAGACAAGAGAGAAAAAGGTCTTTGCTTTCGCTGTGATGAAAAATTTGGGCCCGGACATCGCTGCAAGAACAGGGAATTACAGGTTCTATGGGTAAATGAAGATGAACTGGTTGTTAACGAATCCCAAGAGCATGAAGAAGAAGTTAACACGACGGATTTAGCTACTGAGATTGACCCTTCAACTATGGAGCTTTCACTCTCTTCGTTGGTAGGACTTTCTGCTCCTTACACCATGAAAGTTCGTGGTCGCATTAGTGAGCGAGAAGTTATTGTTCTCATTGATTCTGGAGCCTCACATAATTTTATTTCTTCATCATTGGTGACTGAATTGGAGTTACCTTTATCGCATACTAAAGACTTTGGAGTCTCTTTGGGGACTGGAGATGAAATCAAGTCTGCTGGAATATGTCGGCAAGTATGTTTACATCTTCCTGAATTTGATGTTTATGCTGATTTTTTCCCACTTCAGCTAGGAAATTCAGAGGTGATATTAGGGTACCAGTGGCTGGCATCCTTGGGTGAATCGTACATGAATTGGGCTACTTCAACTATGAAATTCTCGATTGGTGGTGTGCGAGTACAATTGCGTGGTGATCCTGCCTTATGTAAAGCTCAAGTTTCACTGCGTGCTATGGTGCGGACTGTGCAACATGGTGGACAAGGTTTTCTCTTAGAACTGGGGCAAATTACTCATAAAGATGCAATTGACAAGGTCTCTATTCCATCAACCCCAATTTCTACCGCAGTTTCTAGTCTAATAAAGGAGTTCAACGATATTTTTGAGATGCCTTTAGGCCTACCTCCAAGCAGAAAAAGGGATCATGCTATTGTTCTTAAAGATGGCACGGCACCCATCTCAGTTCGTCCTTATCGATATCCACAGATTCACAAAGATGAGATACAACGCTTGGTGGCTGAAATGTTGGCTGCTGGTATCATTCAGCCAAGTGTAAGTCCTTTTTCAAGTCCGGTTTTGCTGGTTCGAAAGAAAGATGGTAGTTGGCGTTTCTGCGTGGATTATCGGGCCTTAAATCAAGCTACTGTACCAGACAAATTTCCTATACCAGTCATTGAAGAATTACTAGATGAGCTACATGGGGCTACAATATGTAGCAAGATAGATCTTAAGTCGGGGTATCACCAAATACGTGTTCGAGCCGAGGATATCCCCAAGACTGCCTTCCGTACTCATGAAGGACATTACGAGTTCCTCGTCATGCCGTTTGGTGTTACCAATGGCCCCTCCACTTTCCAGTCCTTAATGAATGAGGTTTTTCGTGAATATCTCCGAAAATTTGTTCTGGTTTTCTTCGATGATATCCTTGTTTACAGCCCAATAGTAGAGACTCACTTATACCATTTACAGTGTGTTTTTTCAGCCTTGCGTACTCATAAACTTTATGCCCATTCAAAGAAGTGTGTTTTTACACAAACAAGAGTTGAGTATCTAGGGCATGTCATTGACGGAACAGGTGTCTCTGCAGATCCTTCCAAAATTCAGGCCATGGTGGACTGGCCACAACCCAAAACACTTCGAGCGTTGCGTGGCTTTCTCGGTTTAACTGGGTACTATCGTCGTTTTGTGAAAGATTACAGTAAAATTGCTTGGCCTTTGACTCAACAGCTCAAAAAGGATTCTTTTAGCTGGAACAAAGAAGCCACATCAGCCTTTCAACAGCTTAAGGAGGCCATGGTCAACTTACCGGTGCTTGCATTACCTGATTTCTCTAAGAAATTTATGATTGAAACTGATGCATCAGGTTTCGGGTTAGGGGCTGTTCTTATGCAAGAAGACCGTCCTATTGCCTTTTATAGCCACAAACTTAGCTCGAATGCGCGTATCAAATCAGTTTATGAAAGAGAGTTGATGGCAATTGTTTTCGCCATTAAGAAGTGGCGCCCTTACCTTATTGGTCGACGTTTCATAGTGCGTACTGATCAACGTAGCTTGAAATTTTTACTCGACCAACGGGTGGTTGATGGTGAACATCAGAAATGGCTGTTGAAGCTAATGAGTTATGATTTTGAAATTCAGTACAAACCTGGGAAAACCAACAATGCCGCAGATGCCCTTTCAAGAATGCCGGAAGAGGTTTCATTGGCAACCCTCTCAGTTGCAATTATTCAGGATTTTTCTGAGCTCCAGGAGCAAGTTGCTGATGACCCCTTTCTCTCCAATATTAAGCAGTGCGTACAAAAAGATCCGAAGCTATATCCTGCATACTCTTTAGTTGGAGGTCATTTACGATACAATGGTAAGCTAGTTTTACCATCTGAATCTCCTTATATCCCTTTATTACTTCAGGAATATCATTGTGGGGTGGTTGGTGGACATGCTGGGATTCGCCGCACTTATCAACGCTTGTCTGCAGAATTTCACTGGAAGGGAATTAAACGTTCTGTCCAGAATTTTGTGGCTGCCTGTGACATTTGCCAACGTAGCAAGCATGAAGCTATGTCTCCGGCTGGCCTTCTACAGCCATTACCGATTCCAAATCAGGTATGGGAAGATATTACTATGGAGTTTATAGAGGGATTGCCTAAATCTCAAGGATATGATTCTATATTAGTGGTGGTGGATCGATTAACAAAATATTCTCATTTCATTCCGCTAAAGCACCCTTTTTCAGCACCTTCAGTAGCCACTATCTTTGTTCGTGAAATAGTCCGCTTACATGGTGTGCCTCGTAGCATTATTTCAGATAGAGATAAAATTTTCATGAGCCTTTTCTGGCGTGAGTTGTTTACTTTGCAAGGATCTGAACTGCGTCGTAGTTCTGCTTACCATCCACAAACGGATGGTCAATCTGAAATTGTAAATAAGGGTTTAGAGACATATTTGCGTTGCTTTTCTATGGATAAACCCTCTCGCTGGTGGACATGGTTACCGTGGGCTGAGTATAGCTACAACACTTCTTTCCACACATCTGCTGGTATGTCACCGTTTAAGGCCCTTTATGGTCGTGACCCTCCTCCATTGGTTCCGTATGAGTTAGACTCTGCTGTAAATATGGAAGTCGACAAACAATTGCGCCAACGTGATGCAATATTAGCAGAATTGAAGGCTCACTTGCTTCGCGCTCAGCAAAAAATGAAGCAAGTTACAGATTCTAAACGTCGTGATGTCTCTTTTGCACTCGGGGACCTTGTTTATGTCAAGTTGCAACCTTATCGGCAACAGTCCCTTACTCGCAAACCCAATGAAAAGTTGGCGCCTAGATTTTATGGTCCTTTTGAGATACTTCAACAAATTGGTCACGTGGCTTACCGACTCAAGTTACCTTCAACGTCCAAGATTCACGATGTTTTTCATGTCTCCCAGCTGAAGAAAGCAGTCGGCAAACACCCATCTTTTCCAACTATCCCTGGTAACCTTTCTTCTGATATGGAGTTACTGGTAGAGCCATTAGAAGTGCGTAGTGTTCGTTCATCCGCTCAGGCCGGACAAACAGGTACAGAAGTTCTTATTCGATGGAAGGGATTGCCAGTTTTTGAAGATTCCTGGGAACAATTTGAAGTCATCTCAGCACAATTTCCTCAATTCAACCTTGAGGACAAGGTTCGAGTTTGGGTGGCGGGTAATGTTAGGCCCCCTACTCAGTTTACTTACGTTAGACATAAGAAATAATAATTATTTTCTAAATCTGGAAATGAGGAATTATTCTGGGAATAATTGGTGGGAGCTGATTAGGGACAAATCTGTTTTAAATTAGGATAGGAGAGATTTATGGAGTAATTCACTCTCCATTTCATTACAGATCTGGAAGGAGGATTTCTCTGGCTTAATAAAGTTCCACCTACAATCTTGGGGCAGGAATTGGGTGGATTATAGACTATATATAGAAGGGTAGCCTTCCTGTTTAAGGTATCAAGTAATTTAGATTGAAAGTATGTGTGAGGAGAGCTGGTGATCTCTCGAATATCACCTATGTTACATAATGTTTGCTTATCAATAAAAGGTTCCTGGATTCCAGATTTCATATCCTCTATATCATCCAATTAAACATATACATATATATTATATACGTTCTCAGCAGGTCCTAACAGAAACAAAGTTCCAGCACGCGGAATTATAGTTATTTTGATGTCTTCTGTTCTTTGATACCCTTCCTTGTGCCTTAATATCGGAATACTTATCTTTTGAGTTTCGAATCTAATACCTAGTATTAACGGTATGCTAAATAAGCATGTTCTAACAAGACGGACCGGAAGACTTCTAAAATGCAACATACATGGATGACTGGATCTATCTATCACATGTCCATTGGTCGACATGACTTCTGCAACCAACTGTAATTCGAAACATTAATTTTAAAAAAAAATTAGATTAAATGTAAAGCTGAACAGAATGATTGTCACATAATAAAAACCACAAACCCCATGACATCACTTCAGGAGCACAACCTGCAACTTTCTATAAGGACTAGTGCCTAGTGGTAACATTACTCCCCATAATTCTGTAAATTAGACTAATCGAAGGCTAAAGATAATAATTCTGAAAATGAAATTATTAGTTGTTAATTAGGAATGGTTAAGCTACCGGTAATAATGTAAGCTCTAGGCAGTTGACTGCTAATTCTAGTATCTAAAGGTGAGCATGAGCTAGTACTCAATGTGCTAGGCAAGCTGTAATAAGAACTGACAACAATAATTCTAGCGATCCAATTATATCTCTCCAAAATTTCATATTTCTTTTATATTAGCATAATGAGATACAAACACATCTGGCAAAATGTTCAAATTTGTAGAATGGTAAAGTCCCTAAAGTTAAGATAAACAGATTAAAAACATACTAAATAGTACAAAACTATATAAACGTAACAAGTATGATCAATAACATTCACCCCAGTACACATGCCAAATACACAAAACCCCTCTTAAATGAATATGGTTACAAACAAATGATCAAATTAACCTCGAAAAGAGGCAGATATCATTAATAATATCCTAATTTCGCAACATAAGCAAACATGAAATGAATCAAAACAATAACAACTGAAAAACAAAATATACCTGAAACATCCCAACTTGTAAATTATAATCAGACTCAGGCAAAATAAGTCTGCCCAACAGGCACTTCCATGATCACCATCTTATTCAAATCAACCCCGAAATCTCCGAGCGCTAACTTAGCGCTCGGATTCACCTCAGAGTAATCAAACAACACTTTTTGTCTAACACAAACAGGCTCTTCAACCCACAACCCTACTAACCCAACTCCCAATATAACAGACACAATCATCACCACAAACAGCACAAAACAGACGTATGCAGCTCCAAGCAACCCCGCCGCAACCTTGCGTAAAATCCCACCAGCCAGGGAATCAACAGAGGAGAAGAGAGAGTAGAGGAGCTGAGATTGTAGTGTGAGGGTGGTGAGTGAAGCTTGAGGAGGAGGTTTATGGGGTGTCATAGCTTCTTCATTCAAGATGTTTGATTCTGATGATTTCGCCATTGATGAAGCTTAGCTTCAACAGAATTTGGTAGTGACGATACATACAAATAATAGTGTGGTGTGTATGTATAGTTTGATGACAAGGTGACACATCTTGATACTGGTTAGTCTGGTTTACACTTGGCGCTTTCCCATGATTTCAATCTTAAGATTGACCCTTGAGGACGTATGTTGAGAGTCATTAAATTATTTTTAAAAAGTTTTTTTATAAATAAAAATTTGATACTTTAACATACGTGCTAAAAATCAAGGAGTTATTTAATTTGGGATAGAGGGAGTATTATTTAAGAAAATTTTAGAATAATTTATACTTTCATTTAAAATAATTATTGCTAAAATATTAGATTTTTCAATTAGCGATCACTTTTTAATAAATTTATAAATTTTTATTAATACAAAAATACAAATCTTGTCAAAAAATAACAAAAATACAAAAGTAACTTTAATTAAGATAGATAATTATAAAATTTAGAATTTAATATATGTATATTTACTGTCTAGACCTCCCAATAATATAATAAATATTTAATTATCTGATCTTAAAAAATTATAATGCGCGATTAGACATTATTACTAATTTTTATTATTTGTGTTAATGGTAATTTTACTAAAAAAATTTTATCATAATATCTTATTTGTACTTTTAATATTTTTTTACATATATCTCAAAATGTTTTGATTATATAGTTAAAAAAAATTAATTTTTTTTAAAAATAAATTATGTAATTAATTGAATATTTGATAATTTATCCTAGTGTCAATCATTATTATTATGAAAAACGATTAGTTCACGCGAAAATGATTAGTGATCGATACGAAATTTGGTAGAGCTTTTCGATGACCGATTTGACAATTTTCACAAAACGATTAATGGATATAAAAGTATTCGAGATTGAGATTTTTTATGCCCAATTTCACGTTGGACATGATTCGATCAATGATCTCGATAATACACAAAAAAGTAATGGAGATGAAATTAATATTCATATAATTTATTTTGTTTAATTTTCGTTATCACTTAGATTTTATTTACTTAAACATGTTTAATATTTGATATTTGTATATTGTTATAGAGTAAATATGTTTAATTTAAATTTATTGTTCTATTATTCTTAATTTAAATTATGAAATTGATATATTTAACAATATTATTTATTAGTTAAATCTAATAAATATATAATACAGGAACAATTGTTGACTTCTTACTATAACTAGTCTAGCAATTTGTCAACCATAGAGTACTTGGACACTACACCGTATAATAACCATGATAAAGTCGACTAACCTGAATGTGTTTATTTTCTTCAAGAGGTGGAACTGTTTTAAGAACTGCAATAAGTAATGCTCCCTCCCATCCATTTTTAACATTTTATTTTTTTGGGTATCCCACCCATTTGTTAACATTTCTTTAAAGGTGATATGAAACAGAAGAAAAAGCAATACGGAGACTCTTTAGAAGTTACTTGCACTCTTGCAGGCTTGCAGCATTTACATACATGCCATAAATAAATTGAACACATGCAATGCAAGATCGTGGAAATGTCATATTCGTGTATAGAGAAGTAGCTATTGTTACTAGTCTTTTATCTCCAGAAGATGTGTAATACAGTGTACTGTTCCTGTCCAAAGAATATGATACAATCATACAACTCTACAAATAGCCGGGGTAACGGTCAATCGATGCAACGAGGGGTGACACACCACAGCATTACACGATAAATCATCATCCAGCAACCACAAACTCGAATCTGTAAGTTTCTTTTCAACTAAATTTAAACTCAGATCAGAAGACCAAAACACATCCTTCCGTCCGTCCTGAAAAGAAGTTTGGTTAACAGTGCTGATGTCTACACCATTATCAAATTCAGTAAATTTCCTCTCCAGTAGCTTTTCCAGAATGTACATGAACCTTCTGCCACTTGGCACACCCCTTGTAAAGTAATCTTTATTTGACAACTTTCCGAGATGAGCAATAACTTGATCATCCCAAAGCTTCTGAGATAAATCTGAATATCTGACAGAAAACATTTTTGCCTTTGCTGATAAAGAAATCCATCGACCGAGTGTAAGAATCAATATAATCAACAAATGACTCGCTGCTAAATGGAACGTCTCCTACCACCACCCAGGAATCATATCTAAGTTCCAAAGATTTCCTAATTACGTAAGACTTGACATAAATATCCTTCACTATCTCCAAATCTGTTTTCAGAAAATTCCTTTTGGGAACTTTTATGCTATCATAGAATTTGTCTGCATTAATAACAGGATGCCCTCTTCTGGCAAGATCGTACAAAAAAATAGATTCTGGACCTATGAAGATGTAGTTCCAGATATATGAATCTTTAAAGTGGCAGAGTAAGTTTCTAATAATTTTCTCTGGTGTTCCATATAGGCTCACAAGAACAATTGCCCCTAATTTGTTCACAGATTTGAAAAGTGGGCCAAGTTCATTGGCATGTTTAATGACTCTACCAGCAAGAACTTCTTGGAAACAAAAATCATACCACTTCAGATTATTCAAAGGCTGCATCTCCAGAAGATTGAAGTCAAGAGAACTTTCATCAAGTAAATATGAATCTGGCCATGCTGATCTCCCATAATTGACGAAAGCATCCCTGTGAGATATACCAAGTGCTCTGTTACCCAAAAAGTTTGTATATATGTTAAAATATCCACGAGCATGGATAAATTTAATGAACCAGGGAGTCCATATTTTCTCCCCCAACTTTTTATACCATCCTGTCGTCACCTGTATAAATATTATTATGTAATTTAGATATCTAAATCAATAATATAAGTAGAATAAATTTAGGGAAACATAAAAAATATATCCTCTCAATTATAACATGACATTGTATCTTACCATACCGTCAAGATATGGTTTGATGTCCTTAGTCTTGTGGATATCATACCACAAGCGGAACTCTTTCCAGGGCCTTGGAAACAAAAGCTGCCCCCAGGTGCCCACTAGCTGGTACAGGAAGAGGTGTGTCGCTCTATCTAACTGAATTTTATTTCCATGTTTACCTGGTATCAGTGATCAAATTACTCCACTACAGTATGGGACAAAAAGTAGGATGCAAGTGGTTTCAACAATAACACTGCTAAAGCGAATCTTTCACATGATACACATACTAATTAAAGAATGCTCATGTTATTCTAATTTCCACCCAACGCAAAAATATCAACCAATCTTGCAAAAATCAGCCTAGAGTCCTAGACTAAAAAATATGTATATAAATAGAGACATAGTTAATCCTTATATTGCTAATATGGTGCTGGGAGGGAGAGGTGAGGAGTATCGCTGAAGGAAATTTAAAAGGAAGCAAGACGTGACATGATAAAAGGGAGTGGCAGAAGAAAATGATAAGGTGTACAAGGAAGGCATCTGAACACCAAGGAAAGGAAGGATGAAATTTACAGACTAGTGAAAACTAGAGAGAGTATTGAGAAGTCGAGACATAAGTATTGTAAGATCTATTAAGTATAAAGATAAGCAGGTTATGGTGAAGGATGACATCATTAAGAAGAGATAGGGCCATAGGTAGTAATTACTAAAGCAGGGGAGAGGAACGTAGAGCCTAGAGGGGGTAGGAGGTAAACAGATTCCACACGTTTACCAATTTTTAGATATATATTAGTAAGAAGGAAGTGAGTGGATCACTAAAGAAGACGGGGAGGGAATAGCTAAGGCCATAGCAGTAGGCCTGAACCATTTCCCATTGAGACGTGTCGGTGCTTGGGGGAGAACAGAGTGCAGTGGATAATTAACCATTTCAACATCATTCTCAAGATTGACAAGATGCCAGACTACTGAAGCCTTGCTGTGGTGTGCTGCTCTAAAAGAAAAAAAGAACAATCATTTCGACAATTATTGCAAGATTAAATTCTATAGTCACTAGCCACGACCCAGAACTGTGAGAGAGTGATTGAGTCCAAAGTTAAGATCGAATACTCAAGGGAAATTTAAGCAGGGAACAGCAATGAGGAGTGGATAGAAGTCAGCATTAGGGAGCAGATGGTACCTCAACAAGACAGTCCTAAGTATTTGTGCTCTATTATCTATTTATTCTGAAGGAGGGAGATGTCAAACACAATATCACAAGACGTATGTAGTTGGGGCAATTAAAGTGGAGGTTTACTACAAAAATGTTTTGTGACGAGCAGTGGCGGATCCAGGTCTCAACATAAGGAGGTCAATTTTTTTTTGTATAACTAAATCAACACATATAAGCAAAATAGCAAATACCATATATTAGAATAATGTTAAATTTACAAGATCATCAGCATGTCTTTCATATTCTGAAATCGTTTCATGATTTCTTCATTTTCAATTGTTTGAAAAACATCTCTCTCAATAAATGTTATCAAACAATTATTTAACCATATATCTCCCATCCTATTCTGAAGCGTAGTTTTAACGAGTTTCATAGCTGAAAATCATCTCTAAACTGTTGCAGTTGCAACCGGCAGAATCAGTGACAATTTTATCAACATATAAACCCAAGGAAATACGATATCTTTATGTTTTTCAACCATTTTTTGAGCAAGATCAGGAATATCCTTTAAATTTTGGAAATCAAAATTGCTTTTCATGTCAACTATGTAGTTAGAATGCTGATCTTCAAGTGCTAGAAGACGGATTTGATCAAATTCTAAAGAATAAAATCTTGCAAGTTGGACTAACTTTTGCTTATCAAAAGCTGAGAAAGAATTGTGTGGATTAAGGCATTAGAGCATCTCAAATAGGAGGTTGCCTAGAAGGTTGCTAAGATGGACAAGTCATCACATATATTATTTTTTTATTTCCTCTCTCATCCATATCATTGTTGACAACTTTTATACAAAATTTACTTTAATAATTGGCAACCTTGAAGGTTGCCAATGTGGTGCCCTAATAATAATATGGAAATGAAAAAAATATTAAAATGGGTAAAGTAACGTGCACTTTAGAGTTTTTATATGCACTTTAACCATTTTGGGAAGTTGCCAAATTTTGTCAACCTTGATTGGCAACCTCCCAGCTCGAATAGATGTTGTACAATGTTAGAACTTGTGGTAATTAGGAAGGTGTGGTAGACAAATACTTGTACAATGTTGTATACTATTCTACTCAGGCGCGAAGTTAGGAATCATAGCTAGTATGGTTAATTAAACTGAGAGGATATGGTTTGGCTAACTCCGCAGGATACTGAAAATGACACTGTCGAGGAGGATGAAGAGCTATAGGTGGAGGGGTGAGGCAGACCCAGAAAATGTGTGTATTCAACTTTTACCATGTCCAATAAACAATAAAAAACATACACACAAACATATATAATACAGATGATTAAAATGGTACCTGGAACGAAGCTAGGTAGCTGCAACGAGGCCCCATAAATCCAAGGACTATAATTAGACACATTGTAGTAATACTCCAAAATCAACTCCTTCAAAAACATATAATACAAAGGCGAAACCTCCGAATCATCTTCGACAACGAAAGCAAACTCATGATCATCACTAGGCCACCAAGATTCCAACCACTGAGCTTGCAAACCCACATACTCGGTCCTATAATGCACAATCTTGTCCCCAAAAACCCACCTAAACCCATCAACAAAATCCAAAATTTGACGTGACCCATTTAATAAAACATCAAAATCTGACGACCCATTTGGGAAATGGTCAATAAAGACGTGGAGATTGACTTTGTTGGAGTCATAATGAGCTGAGGAGAGAGAGTGGAGGCAACGAGAGAGAGAAGGGAGGTGATTGGAAGTGATGAGTTTGATGGTGAGGGAGAAAGGAGGAGTGGGGGGTTGACGTGGGTGGGTGTAGAGGAGAGAGATGGGAGAGATGAAGGGGACAGAGAGAAGAGAAAAAGAGGGAGAAGAGAAAGATGGAGAGAATTAAGAGAGGGAGGAAGGTTTTTTTGGGATTTGGCATTTGATGATTTTCGGACAAGGCAACTGGCATTGCAGTTGAACTTGTCAACTTAGAACACCTCCAACGTGGACCTCTTTAGCTTTGAAAAATAAAAAAAGAGCGGGGCAATCTAAGTTTGTATCGGAACGGAGAGTGAGAAAAAAGGACCGACCTTTACCGTGGTCAGTTTCTGAGAAAAGAGGGCTGACCTCTATCGTCATCAGTCTCTCTCCTCACCTTTTTTTAATTTTTTATATTATCAAATGCACAAAATTTTAAAAAATGAGGGCGGATATTGGAGAATGTTTACCGCTGCCCTTTTTATACCCGCGTGTCACTGCTATTTGCATAAAAAAAACGGAGGAAGGGGTCACACGATTGTAGAGGCTCTTTTTATACTTTTTTCTTCGAGTTTCAAACATTCCTTAGATTTGATTTTTCCTTATCCAATAATTACGATATTATTACTTTATTATTATCCTGTAAACTTCATTAAAAGAATTACGATTATAATTAAAATTTATGGAAAATAATGACCAAAAATTGAGAATTACGATTATAATTAAACTTCAGTTGAATTAGTTTTGTTTATGGAAAATTACGATTGTCAATTATTCATTCAAAGTAGTCAGCCATCTACTTTCACTGTATAAAATGTTTATTTTCTCAAGATTTCTCGATATTAATATACCCTCCTTGAGCACAAAAACTACCTCCGCCGATTAGAGATATTGAAACTCCTATTACCAGTAAACGTAGCAGCTAGTTTAATATGCAAACTTCCTTGTGTGCCAATTTTTATAAAGGAATAAGTATGTAAGTAAACAAAACTACAAACAAGTGATCCACCACTCCACAGTAATTGCTCCTCCCTCCCAACCCACGGAAACAGATTATCCGTAAAAACCCGTGGCCTAATATGTGTGAGGCTTTAGACTTTCAGGAAATCGCATAAAGTTCCTAGAAATTGTCGTACAATTTACCGCAACCCATAATATAATTTTCTAGAAAAATCTTATGTGAAAACTGAGGTGAAACATCTTACAAGATACCAAAGAAAGAATCTAAACACACTCCTGACCTTGACACCATATTGGTACTTGGGACCTTAGGACTAAGGAACAGAAACCAGATAAGAGGCTACGACATCCAAACAACTCCCAAACATACAACCAATTCAGGGAAAATCAGAAACCAGGCAATAAATCATCTCCAATGTAGCCAACAAGAAGGTTTGTATCCAAAGTTGTTTTCTGAATTTGTTGCATCTTCTCAGCACGAAGAGTATGTAGATCTTGCAATTCAGTTTTGGTTTCATCAATACGAATCTGTAAATCTTGTAATTTACTTTTGGCATTATTATCAATATGAGAGTCAATTGCATGAAGCTCAGAAAGTAGGGGCTGTGAAAATCGCAGCTGTTCTATATAGTTCAGACGGTTTACAAGCCAACTTACATTGTATCCCAATTTCTGTAATGCATCAAATACAACCCTGTGCTAAGCAATCATCTCAGTATCAACCCGAGTCTTGGATATTTTGGTAAACGCACTTACGGAGCTGCCCAACATATTTAGCTTCATTGATGATAATTTCTTGTTTATAGAGGTAAAGAGCTCAAAGGTTTCCGGATACTTATTCATGATGAGATCGAGTAGACATACAAATTCGGAATTGACCACATGGCCCTGCCATGATCCAACATGACTATCCCCCGTAGAAGAGCTCGCCCGATCATTGCCCGTCCCTTGAACTGGAACACTGATTTGTGTACCCCTGTCTGCATTTACTACAGAATTCTGCACCACTTGCTCCTCTTGCACCCCCACATCCAAGGTGTTAACACACACTGTTTTCCCCATATTTTCAGAACCAACCAACCCCGTGGTCGGAGCGGCCAAGGGCTTTTGTAGGACCACAGTATGAGCTGTCAGAGGAACTGCCTGTGTCTGAGGAATCACGGTTTTCTGAAAAATAAAAAAACTTTGTTAATTTATGATATGTTAAGTAAAAGCAAATGTATTATTAGATAATATATTAAATTTTAAAAAACATTTGGGTCTTAATGTTAACTTAATGTTGCAAGTCTCCCCTATGACCTTGACTCTTCTTAGATGCTTACTACAATCAGTTCATAATAAAATCAAACCTTAATAAAGCGGGTGATTATAATGGATTCTAGATCTAGAACAATAAATTTGGAATATACTATATTAGAGCAATTTGAGATCAATTATAATAATGTTTGCACTTTGCACAAGAAAACACAAGAAACCTTAACATTTAAACAAGAACTTTCAAACATTGAACTTTAATTAATTGAACATTTTACACTCTAAGGATCACTAAATAGTAAATAGTAAATACCAAATAAGAATAAGATTTTAAAATATACTTTCATAAAAAATACCTCTGATATACCTTTATGAAATATTTTTTATTTATGTATTTGCAAGTTTGAACATCAAAGTGAATCATCAGTTTTGAGGACTTGTACTTGTGAGTGTAGTGAACAAAACAAAAATGTAAGTGAAGTTTAGCATTGATCCTATGTTTCCCACGATCAGTTGGAAGGGCTCAATGGCTCAACATACATATATGTCCAAGCGTCTAACTTAATTCATATTTTGATAACATTGTATGTTTTTGGCATAAAATAAAGTGTCCATATCCAATTGTCGAGTGCTAGACAAGTACAGAGTTACAATTGAAAAGTGAGGATAACAGAGCACTAATCTTAAAAATGTTGAGCCTTTTTAAAATATGTGGTGTCATTGAAGATATTTGGACATGAACTAGCAGTAAAGTAAAGAAGGTTGTACCATATGCCTATATATGCCTGCATATTACATATTTTACGTTTTTGTCAGAAATTATAAGTATATCCAGGCTTATTTTACTTTCAACCATTGGATTAAGGTGACTAAGTTCATTGTTTTTTACTACATTACTTATTCTCTTTATAATTTGCATTACTATTCATTAATTTTTAATATTTAAATAAATATTATAAAATCAAAGCATGACAATATATCTGTGATTTTGTGAAGGACTGTGATAAAAATATAAACCAAATATTGGAGAATTACAATTTTTTTTGTAGGACCATTATAAAAAAATTGTAAATAAATATTGGGTAATAATAATTTTTTATAAAAATTAAAAATATAATTTATTTGCAGACTCAAAATAATTTGAAATAAAAGATAATTTATTATTAATTTTTGCCAATCAATTTCGGTAATAGTAAAGTTATTTTAACCAATTTATTTATAAATTAAAATAGATAATTGATGGGTCAATCTCATATACCAGAGGCATAAGCACCTTTTTTTTTGCAGAATCCATATTTGACGGGGATTAACAAATTTGAAATATAATAGCCAATTGCAAGATTCTTGCTGATAGATTTTGCAATAGACTTGGGTAGATATTTGCTAGAGATGTAGGCTAAAAGGCAGTCCAAGTTTGAAAAAATCATATCAACCTGATTCGAGGATGTCAAATAATGCAACATACATAACATTTTTCTTACAACACAAGACAAAACAAGCTATTACCTGAGGCAATGTAGTGACAATGGCAACTTTAGGAGAGCAACCAAGTAAGTAGCTTCTGAGGTTAGTGGACATACTTGATTTATTATATTCATGCGGTACTTTGACATATTCCAAGTTATAGAACGGAGGAGGAGAAACAAGAGGGTTCAAAAGAACAGAAAGTACCTAGGAAATAACAAAAAAAAATGATTAATAAAGGAAGAAAGGAAGTAAGAAACTAAACTAAAATTTATATCTGAATTTCAACAAGCACAAATAACAAATGCATGTTACTTTAAACAGTCCATCAATATCAATTCACTTGTGACGTTTACTTAGTAAGATGAAAAACTAAAGCTGAGCAGTTTATAATTGATGAATTGTACTAGAAATTTACCTCGATGGTGTTCAAGTCAAGAGTGAGAATCTTGGCACCACTCAGTCCCAAAAACATATCTGTAATCATGCCAAAATACTCTTTAATCTCCTGTTCACCTTCAACATACTCGAAGGTGTTATCGTCTAATTTCAATGTTATCAGTAAATTCTACATCATTCAATGTGAGAGTTGTTAAAGTAGGCAAGCAAATAGATTTTGGTGACACGAAACCCTCAAGTAACAGAGTTTGTAAACAAGGCAAGGAGATGAAATAGTTTTGAGGTAATATAATCAAAATATCATCATCATCAGGACAAGGACAAATCAAGTGTAGAGTTGTCAAAACAGGCAAATCCCAAGAATGTAATACAAGCTTATGTTCATCGTAAAATGCACTCGATACTGTAAGTTTGTTTAAGGTAGGAGAACTAAATCTCGATAATTCAGCCTCAGCAAACTCATCGAAATTAACATTAAGTTGTTCAACACGGTGAGCAATTGTGTAATCAATAACCTTGTTAGCCAAAACTATACAAGGCTCAGTTTGAAAAATGAGATTCAACTTGAGTACCTAAGAATCATGGTTTCGGTGAGTTATTAAATTATCAGTAAACATAAAATCAAAATGAGGATCGTAGTTGTTGATCATGAAAATATTGAGAAACGGGAGACTAGTCCAGATAAGCTTCCATCGTTTCGAGAGAACGCTGGTTTGAACTGCTAATCGAGCATTTGAAAACCAGAGAATTTGATGAATCTGCTCATCAGGCAAATCACTTATTCTATCTTCACATTCCTCTTGTTGTTGTTGTTCATTTCTACTTGTCAATCTCACTTTCTTGTTTCTCTTCATCTCTTGTTCAATTATTATCTTATTACTCGATCACCACCCTGTATTGTCTATCTTCTTTCTTCTCTCTTTTTCATCTTTCAAACCCTAGGTGCTTCGACACTTCACAGCTCGTTTGGTAAATTTACAAACATCAAAAGTAAGTTAAAATGAAAATTGAAAATTGAATTAAAACAATAATAAGGGAGAGACGAAAAAAAAGATGGGGTGGAGGAGACATTGGGTTGGGTTTTCTCTACCCTAAAAATTATAGGCGGGTAAGGGATTTTTGGGTTGGAATTGCTCTTAATACCCTGCCAAACATCACTTGTTCGCTCGGATTTGAGTTGGAGCATTTTATTTTAGATTAAAATCGAATAAATTTTGAATTAAAATCGAATTACGTTTGGTTCAAATTAAATTTGATTAAAATTAATTTAAATTTGTATAATTTTGAATAATATATTCTGAATTAATTTTAAATTAATTTTTAATTATATTAAAACTAATATAAAATTTGTTAAGTAAATTTATCGAAATAGTATCTTATTCATTATCTAAAGCCCCTTCTATTTTTCAATTTGAGAGACTTTAAAATATTATTTTATTATTAAATATATTAGTTATAATATAAAATAATATAAATTTTAAAAAAATTGATTGTATAACCATTTTAATTTTTTTATATAAATTTTTTTAAAATATAATTTTTTTGTATGAATAGATTTATTTAGTAAATAAATGTGAGTTAATATATAGATTATAGTCTTTCACTCATTAAGATATAACTATTAGATTAAATGTTTCAAAAAACTATTAGATTAAAATTTAATTTATTTCTTTTTTAATTCACTCATATTTCGAGTCATATTCGGTTCATATAATTTTATATTTAATTTTAATCGGTTCCAACTCGTTATCGGATCTACTATTTTAGATTATTTTCGGTTAAAATTTTTATTCGGATACTTTTCGGTTTGAATTAAATTGGTTTTCATATCATTATTAGATTATATAATTAGAATATAAAATTGGACTCATCTCCATAAAATTCAATTAGGTTCTTCATATTCATATCCATTTTGCCAAGTCTAGAGTTATTTGTACTTTACACATTGAGCTCATTGTTAGTTTAGCATTTATAGTTTAAATAAATATAGATTAACTATGTTAGTTTAATGAGATAATAGCATCCATTGGATTGGAAAAAATCAACAGATCAAAATAGTAGTTTTTCCAAAAATTAAAGTTTTCTCTTAAACGGCCTCATACATACATACATATATATATATATACATACATATATATACAGGCAAATGTTCAAATAGAAACCAAGTCAAATCTAGGAACTAGAAACTAATCTAAATCACATATTTAATCTAATCTAATGACTCCCAGAGGGCACCTCACACAATTAAAATACACCATCTCATACACAATATCATCTAATCCCCTCCGTTTTTAGTTTGAATTTTTTTGCCAATTGGTGAATCTTTTTTTAAATCTAATTTCACCACATTTTTTCTTATCTCCCAACGATCAGTTTGCATACCATATGTGCTATATTCCGGCGACTTCCATTTTTTCGGCGATCTTCATATATATTAATTTAACAAAACTTGTGATTTTGGTGATTCTTATAATACAAATTAGTAATTCTTATAGTACAAATTAGTGATTTATCTAATACTCCCTCTGTCCCAACCAATTGTTATCACTTTTTTTCCACTTTCTGGCACGCATTTTAAGGTGGATTTTAAGAATAGTTCCATAACTTATTTTTAAAAAATTCTTTTTTTGTATAAAAATAGGATTGTTCTATATTTTTACAAAAAAGGAAAATTTCAAAAATAAATTATGGAACTATCCTTAAAATTCACCTTAAAATGCGTGCCAGACACCCCATTTTGAAATGATAACAAATGAAAGGGACGGAGGGAGTATAAATTAGTGATTGTATTTTTTCTAGTAACATATATAATATAAATTTGTGATTAATTTTGAAGTCGCTGGAATATAGCACATATGATATGCAAATTGATCGTTGAGAGATGGAGAAAAATGTGGTGAAGTTAGATTTGAAATTTTTTTTGCCAATTGACGGGAAAATGGAATTAAAAATGGAGGAATAAAGTTAGTTTCTAGATTCTAGTCAAATTTAGTTTCTATTAGAGTAGCACCCTATATATATATATATATATATATATATATATATATATATATATATATATAACGTACAAATTTATGAATAATAAAATAATATACATGACATGAATAATTATATAATTGTAAGAAAAGTAAATTAATAAAACTTATCTTGTTTTCCAGTCTCGAGCTTATATTCTTTTACCAAGTCACATATACAGATACATGTACCTCTTGAGGTAAGTTATAAGTTGCTTATAAGAATATTTTTCAATTTATAAATTATTTATAAGGTATAAGCTTATAACCCATATAAAGTACGGGATAATTAATATTTAAGTAAGTTGATTTTTTTATTTATATTTTTATTGATATTTAATATAAAATTTTATAATATTAAGAATTTATGTTAATATTATATGTTCTCTTATTTTATATAAATTTAATCTATTTAATATAAATATGTTATATTTTGGACCCGTGTTATAATAAATATATAATTTGACCTAAAAAGTAAAATTTTAGTTCATATAGATATATAGTTAGGACTCGTATTTTAATAAATAAAATTATATCTTATTTTTTAAGTCCGTGACCGACCAAAACTTTTAATTTTTCGATTATAAAGAAAAACGGACCGCAATAACACAAACCTAAGCACCGCACTTTTCATCTTTCTATTTTTTTTAATTTTACCGCAACACTTCCAATCTTTTTCTTTCTACATTACAATCTTTTTTTTTTAAACAATAGATGAGGACAAGATCCTTATCATAAAGGTAAGATTAGATGGAGGTTGTATTGCATGCAGAGACAGCAAAGGTTGCTTACAAATCTCAAGTAATCTGTCATATGATTTCCTTTCTTAAACGTAATCTAAAGTCAAAATACTCCTCTACATACATTCGCCCAACTAAAACCAAAATTTGAACGCCTGATCTTAAATCTCTGACCAGGATTTAGAGTAAGAAAAAATGACGCATTAATCTTGCTACTAGAGCTCCACATCTCTCTTGATCATTGCCATCTTACAACCCTGGTCCGTATACTTCGCCCTGGTCCAATAGTAAACCCGTATTTAATAAAATTATTAGGAACCGAAACTCGATAGTTGTCTCAATTAAGTTTACACATTTCTGTTAAAATTATGTTTTATCTCTTTCATTATTTAAGAATATATTTAAAATTAGTTTATTTTATTTTATTAAATCATATTAATGTTCCTAATTTGAAAGATATTGTTAGGAGATTTATTTTATAATTAATGAAACTATTATTTGTTTCTGGGAGGGAATAATTAATTTGAAAATTAAGTTGATTATTAATAAATGAATATGAGATCGTGTTTGAAAACATGAATTTCATTTCAAATGATCGATTTGAAATGACAGAATTTGAGTTATCGTCTCAAATTTTCAGATTTGCACTGATATTTGAATATCTTGGATTTCAAATGGATTCCAAATCCAATTTTTTTATTATTCAAACATGTTATTTAATAAAATTCATAATCTCAAATAAAATTCATATTCCCAAACGAACCATTAAGAAATTTGAAAAATTACTGAGTCTGTAAAAATATGCTGTAATACTAATAATAATAACATTTTTTAATATGATATTACAGTATGATAATATTTATTTTTTGAAACAATAATATGGTAATTGTTTTTTAATCAATAATATCGTACCATTTATCTTTTGTGTGATGATAAATTATTTTGTACTATTAATATGTAAATAATTATTAAAAAGTATGGAAACGGAGGCAAGTATTTTCATTTGTCAGGGGTTTATATGTAGTGTGTACAGTGTAGTATGTACAGTGGAGGGAGGAGTAAGGATTTGATCTATGTGATTGTAACTATTGTAAGGAGATGATGAGTTTTTACTTTATGTTATCAACAATAATACGTTTACCACATTCCATGAGAATGACTTTTCTTAATACTAAAATTTATAGCAAGAAGAAAATTATTCTTTTTAGCAAGTCAAGTTGATATAAATCGTAACTATAGCACAAGCCTGTTTTTGTGTAACATCCGTGGTGCTATGTTGTTTTTTTCTCTTCATAACATATTTTAATTCTTGTTAAAGAACAATACTTGGTAACACTATAATTACTTTGTCAAAAAGTATTAAATTTTAGCCACCAATCAAAATTATGCTTAAATGTACAACATATGAACGATTTAGGAATGATCTTGATAAAATCTTTAGTTCGATTAACATTATGCATCCAGATTTCAAATATAAAACAAGAAAAATGAAAAAACAAAACATTTATTTTCAAATTTTGGTCCGAGTTTTTTGAAGGAGAAGAAAAAATTCAAGAAAATTTCTTATGTAATTCCTAATTTACCCTTTTTAATACAATAAAAATTTTCATCCTTTCATATCTTCCTTGTAGTACCCGTTTGCTTATTTCCTAAGCACATTATGCGGGGCCAGGGAGGGAAAGGAAAGTTTAAACAAGAACGGTAGTCAACACAAGAAAAAACAAAAAAAAATATTCGTACGATGCAGAGCACATTATGCAGGGCCAGGGAGGGAAATGAAAGTTTAAACAAGAACGGTAGTCACCACAAAAAATTCTACAGGATTCATGTCAGATTCTCCTGTCTCCTTAAACCGCGGGAACAAGAAAAAACGTACATAACACACACACACATACTTGATACTGAGTCTCATACTTGCTAAAGTTGCAGGTATTTGGAAGCAATTTACAATTTTGTAATAATAAATTTATATAATAGTAACCGTAAAAGAAGAAGAATTAACAATTCTAACAATTTCTAAATCTGAATTATCAGAGACAGATAAATTAAGGGGATGCCTGTCTGGAATTGGCATTGGACCCCTTGCGAAGTTATGGAGAAGTTTTCAAGGTGTTGGAGCAATAGCGTTTACATTCTTTTTCTCCCCCCTAATTCTTTTTGAAATTCAGGTATAATCAATACGGAATCAGAAGAACTTTATTTATTTTATGGTGATTGTTGTCTACAGATAAACTGGGATATCATTTGCTCATTGATATTGCCAACGGAGCCATCATGATCCACCGCATTGTTGCTTATCAATTTTATTGTCGACCCATATTTGTCTTTGTCGAAAAACATGCAGCACAATGTTTCCCAAGCATCAACTTCATTAACAAAGAGTACCACATCTCATTGCCTGGAGGTTTCATGGATTACAAACTTAACCTTTTCAGGCTGATGTGGAGGACATTATTTGTGATTATTACCACAATTGTATCAATGCTGACGCCTTCGGTTAATGACTTGGTTGGTATCGTTGAATCACTCAGGTTCTGGACTCTAACAATTTATTTCCCAGTAAAAATGTATGTTGTTCAGAACGAGATTCGAAGGTGGCTGCAAGCCTTGATTGTTGGTGGTCTCTTTGTTTCTATAGTTGTGGCAGCGGGTTCCCTAGCTAAAATCGTTAGCTAGATAAATATTTAATTTCCCTTTTTGCATTATGAGATTGGAATCAGGAATCAGGTTAAGAAGGTATGAGTTTGAGGAATCATTTCTAATATCATGTGTTGGAATTAATATATTTGATTTAATAAATTTTGAGTTATTAATTATAATTAATTTAAAATATTAATTAATTTATTATTTTAATATATTTTTGTATCATTGATTTATTTCATATTAAATATTTACATTTAATTACTTAAATAGAGATGAAAATATTAAAATAAAATGATTCTTCATACCCCTTTCTTAAAATTATTAAATATATTATTATTTTGTATTATTCATTTTATTGAAAATAAAATTAAAATATATCAAAATTAAAAAATAGAAATTCGGTGTTTTCATTCCATACATAAAGAAGAACAAGCCTTAAAAATAGCAAGAAACAAAAACCACTACATCCCATGCACTCATGCAGTACCACCCTAAAGGCTAAAACTTAACTTCACATAGTCCTAGCATTGCTTAAACCGGGACCATAAATAACCTTTACAGAAATGAGTGTATTTGCATGTGATTTGTAAATACTTGCAATACTAAATAAATTATAAGAAAATATTTATAAAAAATTATATTAAATATTTTCTTTGGTCCACGGAATATAAGGCATTTAAATTTTTTGCATGTAACTTTGACTGTATGATTTATTTTAAGGGGTAATTGTAGGATGCTAGTGAACTTAATTAACCAAGGGTAGTTGTTAAGGACAAGTGGATCGAACTAAACTAGTAGCGTTTATTTATCTTCTGTCTACATACCACATGCCACACATCTTTACCTTGATTCTTTGAGAAATACTCTATCATAACACTTATGATAGAGTATTCTTTGAACAAAAAAAGTCAGGGTGTGATAGTGACATTGAACCACACTTAACAGCCCCATGATGTTAAGGGTGTGGTAGTGACATTATTCATATTTAACGATATATTACTTCTGTCAAAAATAAAACGTATATAACACATACATGCTTGATACTGAGTCTCGTACTTGATAGCACAAAGACTTATCAATACTCCATTACAATCTTGCTGTTTTACAATCTTGGGGATGAGTCTCATGTACGCCGAGAATGGCCGATTCAAAAGAGCAGGTATATCAGCTCATGCATTTGTTCCTATCTAGTGATCTGTTACTTCTCATTAACATATACTATTACTGAATATAAACTGACTTTTTGCATGCACCTATATAATAGGTACTGTTTGGACTGCAAGTGCACACATTACAGCAGCACTTGTTGGTTCAAGTATACTCTCCTTGCCTTGGGCATTTGCGCAGCTTGGTTGGATTCTGGGACCAGCTGTTTTGTGCTTGTTCTCTTCTCTTACTCTTTTTACTAACCTTTCGGTTGATTGTTACCGTGATCCGACCTCTGGAAACCAACACTACTCCCATATTGAAGCTGTTCAAGCTAATCTTGGTACTAAAATGATTTGTAGAGTTTTACATACAGTGCTTTGTTTTTCGTTTACCATAAAAACTCATGTGCATATACGTGTGTTCTCTTTTTGCTTTCGTTTTCAGGTCGTTTAAGTGCTATAATTTGTGAGACCATCTTATACATCAATCTTTTCGGAATAGTGGTTGGATACATTCATGCAGCATCCACAAGCATGATGTAAGTTTAATTTTGATGCGAAAAACTATTAAGTTTTCAGTTCTCCTGGTTACCAGGAGACCGACTTAATTAACAAGATTTTATATTGTATCATAACAAAAACAAACTATCATTCTATTTTTCTATATTTAGCTCGATAAACATTATGCATCCAGATCTCAAATAATTCCTAGTTTACCTTTTTTTATTAATATAATAAAAAATTTCTTCCTTTCATATCTTCAATATATTTCCCCTTTCGTTAACAAGATATACGGTAGTCCACAGTAGAAAAAATAAGATAGATGGTGGTCAACACCAGAAAATCACAAAAAAATTAGGGATAACAAGATAGATGGTAGTCCATTTAAAAAAATGGTATTCAACACAAAAAAAAAATGATGCAAGTGTAGGGCACTTGTTTGCTTTGTTTTGCTCAGCCTTGTTGCTTGATTGTTTCACAGTTGTGTTGTTTTTCATTTCCCTAATTTTAGTTGCCCTTTGGGCTTAGCTGCAAGGTTCTAGTAGTTGGGATTCAAATCTAGCACCTGCAAATCTTACTCTTCTGAGTATCGAAGAAATCTTGTTTATCAAAAAAAGTATTCGAGAACAAGAGGATAAGTTAATTAGAAAATATATGTTAGGGTATTCGAGAACAAGAGGATAAGTTAATTAGAAAATATATGTTAGGGTATTCAAAACTCGTGTCCAAATAACTTCTTTTTTTAGAAATATTTCTCAGAGTACTCATGATCCCGAATCAATGAATTCTAGTATGTAACATGTTAGATGACTAATTCTCTTAAAATCTTGTGAGATTACAAAAAGATTAATTATAATAATATGTTATGCAGCTTTTTAAAAACATACGAAGTTACTTATAACAGTTCTAACTGCATGATCAAAGCACTTTAAAATACGTGTCAAAAAATTAAACTACGTACATTTTGGACATAAATTTTGAAATGGAGGGAGTATTAATTGTTCATTTCTATGTAAATATTTTCAAATTATGTTGTATCGAATTGATTATTATGTGTAATTCGGTGTTTATTTTTGTGACTTGAAATATAGGGCAATCAAAAGTTTAAATTGCAAGAATGCTTGTGACATTTCGCACAACCCCTACATGATTGCATTTGCTGCTTCAGAAATTCTCTTATCACAACTTCCGCGTTTTAATGAAATATCTTGGATCGCAATTTGTGCTGCTTTTATGCCATTTACTTACTCTTCCATTGGTCTTGCACTTGGAATTGCTAAATTTGCAGGTGGTTGGTAGCAATCTATATTTTTTTATAATAAATATTAATAATAAGAAAAGTCAAGAAGAAGAAGAATCAACAATTCTAACAATCTCGATGTAATTCAGGGACAGATAAATTCAGGGGAAGCCTATCAGGAATTCGCATTGGGCCCCTTGCTGAATCTCGAAAGTTATGGAGAAGTTTTCAAGGTGTTGGAGAAATAGTGTTTGCATTCTTTCTCCCCCTTTCATTCTTATTGAAATTCAGGTATAATTAATATGGAATCAAAAAAAAATTTATTTTGTGGTGATCGATGTTGGTCTATCGTCTATGGATAGACTGGAGTATCATTTGTTTTGGTTTTATTCGAGTTAATATGTATATTTGACAAACAGGACACAATCAAGTCACCACCTTCAGAATTTAAGACAATGAAGAAAGCTGTAAATATTTCTGTTGGAGGGACGACCTTCTTTTATATGCTTTGCGCCTGTTTCGGATATGCAGCTTTTGGAGAACTTGCGCCCGAAAACCTCCTCAGTGAATTCGGATATAGCAACCCCTTTTGGCTCGTTGATATTGCCAACGCAGCCATCATAATCCACCTGATTGCTGAGTATCAATTTTATTGTCGACCCATATTTGACTTTGTTGAGAAAAATGGATCACAATATTTCCCAAGCAGTAACTTCATTAAACAAGAGTACCACATCCCACTGCCTGGGGGTTTCAAACATTATGAACTTAACCTTTTCAGGCTGGTATGGAGGACATTATTCGTCATTATTACCACAATTGTATCAATGCTAACGCCTTCGGTTAATGACTTGGTTGGTATCATTGTAGCAATCGGGTTCTGGACTCTAACAATTTATTTCCCCGTAAAAATGTATGTTGTTCAGAACGAGACTCGAAGGTGGAGTACTAAATGGATGGCTCTGCAAGTCTTGATTGTTGGTGGTCTCTTTGTTTCTATAGTTGTGGCAGCGGGTTCCCTCGCTAAAATCGTTAGCTAAATTATGTTTCATATCTGTCATTGTGTTATATTTGTATGCAATATGTGTCATTGTGACCATAGGAAGGAGAGAATGAGTTTTTATATGATGTTATCAACAATGTGTGGTTGTTTAAGAGCGTCTATTGGAGGTTTCATATCTGGGTTGAACGCTGGTCATTAAATAATATGTATTACATCATAAATATTAAATTAATCTTTCTATGTTAAAGTAGGTTTTTTTTAGTAAGTATTAATTCAATAATAAAAAGCCATACAACATCTAAAAAATAGTCGCGTTGAATAAACATAAATCGGTAATACATTTTTTTTGGAGATACAATCACGCCATTTGTTGAAGATGATATATTTACACGTACCAGCTTCCCCATATCCAGTTGGAGCTAATCCAGTTTGAACTATCAATCATATTTGCAATACCCTAAAAACTTTTATCACTAAATCAATCTCACGAACAAATGAGAGAAATACCAAAACTTTCACCAAGGAGAGACTATAACCAAATTGAAATTGCAAATTAAAACTAAAATTACAAAATAAAAGCAAGTTTTAGATCCAAAAAATAAAACCACAAAAACAAGAGAAACCGGACATCTCGAAACCGAAAAATCACCCGTTTGATCGGAGAAGATAGAAAATCCGGATACTCCGATATTTTTTATCTAAGAAGTTTTATTGAATGATGAAAGAAAATTAAGAGATTGGGGCTTTACACCGGAGAAAATCGGTGAAAGTCCCGACGATTATATTTGAGAAAGAAGAAGCGAAAGTGGCTCCGGAGAGAACAGGGAGAAATAGGGTTTTGCGAGTAAAAGCTTATAACATATTCTTAAAGTAGGTTAAGTATATATTTATAGAGGGAGAAAAAGTAATATACACAGACCGCATATATTGATTATACAATTCCTTGTTTCAACGTCTGAATTTGTTATAATTAGTAGTTGTATACGTGTATTTCCTTTAAGTTGCCCTGGCATATTCACTTAGAAGTCAAGCTTAAGCATGAGCACCGAATAAGAATTTCATTTCAAGTCAATTCAAAAGATTAATAAGATGAGAGCAAATTAACTACAGGCACGTAAAAAAATGAATCTCTTTCATTAACTTAACTGATTTTATTGTCAATTATTAGTTTTCATGAAATTCATCATTGAGGAAGATTAGTCATCAATATAAAGATTATGTAATAAATTAAATCATGTGTTTAGGGCAGATATATTTGAATTTATGAGAAAATATCAAAAATATATATATAATACTGTGTAATATGACAGAAGAGTAGAGATGCACAAAAACTGGATCGGGCTGGATTCCGACCGGATTGAAATAAATCCGGATTTTTTTAAACCGGATCGGATCGGGCTTTTGTAAAAATCGGGCCGGATCGGGCCAGATTTCCCTGTAAAATAGTAGGCCCGTTTAAGGCCCGCGGATCGGGGGGATCGGAACCGGATTTTTTTAATAATATTTAATTATTAATATTCTTTTAATAATATTCCCAATTTTTGAAAAAAATAAAAAAATAATTTGGTTGGAGATCTTAGTAGATCACTACTATATTGACTAGTACTCGGAACTAGTGCTTTGTCACTGATTATTGTTTCTATTTTTAAAAAAATATTTATCGACAATCCAACCGTACGGATGTCAAGATATATATAATATAATGTTATTCCCAAATTTTCAAAAAATAAAAAATTAATTTGGTTGGAAATCTTAGTAGATCACTACTATATTGACTAGTACTCGTAACTAGTGATTTGTCACAGATTGTTGTTTCTATTTTTTTAAAAATATTTATCGACGATCCAACCTTACGGATGTCAAGATATATATAATATAATGATATTCCTAAATTTTCAAAAAATAAAAAATAATTTGGTTGGAGATCTTAGTAGATCACTACTATATTGACTAGTACTCGGAACTAGTGCTTTGTCACTGATTATTGTTTCTATTTTTAAAAAAATATTTATCGACAATCCAACCGTACGGATGTCAAGATATATATAATATAATGTTATTCCCAAATTTTTAAAAAATAAAAAATTAATTTGGTTGGAGATCTTAGTAGATCACTACTATATTGATTAGTACTCGTAACTAGTGCTTTGTCATGAATTATTGTTTCTATTTTTTAAAAAATATTTATCGACAATCCAACCGTACGGATGTCAAGATATATCTAACATAATGATATTCCCAAATTTTCAAAAAATAAAAAATTAATTTGGTTGGAAATCTTATTAGATCACTATTATATTGACTAGTACTCGTAACTAGTGTTTTATCACAGATTGTTGTTTCTATTTTTTTTAAATTATTTATCGACGATCCAACCTTACGGATGTCAAGATATATCTATATCCAATATTTCATTACATATTTTTTAAAAAAAATAAATAAAATTTTAAATATATTTCAAATTTTATACGAATTTTTCAAAAAAAAACGGACAAAATCCGGATCGGATCGGGCCAGACCGGATCATATCGGGCCAGACCGGATCGGATCGGGTCAGACCGGACTAAATCCGGGCCAGACCGGATTTTTATCCGGATTGGGCCTAAATCCGGATTTTTTCCGGATCGGATCGGGCCGGATTTTATTGAAAAATATGTGGCCCATTGAGGCCCGCGGGCTGGATCGGGCCTGAACCGGGCTTTTTTCCGGATCGGATCGGACGGATTTTCCGGATTCGGATTTTTTGTGCATCTCTACGGAAGAGTATCAAGATTTAAGAATGATGAATGATTATAGCTAGATATATAGTAATATATTGGTCAAAGGAGAGAGCGGGATGCCGTAAGAAAAAAGGAATGGGGACTAACAGTACTTCAAGCCCTGACTCTGCGTGCGTGTATGTGTATGTGTGTTTAGTGGAAGGTGTGAAGCCCAGCTAGAAATAAAACAAAAACAAAGACAATACAAACTCTCACACCCAGAGGAGGAACTATATAAAAAGATAGGCAGAAAAAGGACAATTTGCACACTTGAAGGGTAGGATAAAAGGAAGGAGTCCCTTGCCTACATTTCTCCACAACCACAAAGCCAATTAAGTTGCAGTGCTATAAACCCAAACTTACTAAAAGATCAAAGCTCTCTTACTTTCAAATAGATTCTTCATCACATATCTTCTACACATTTCTGTTAAAATTATGTTTTATCTCTTTGATTATTTAAGAATATATTCAAAATTAGTTTATTTTATTTTATTAAATCATATTAATGTTCCTAATTTGAAAGGACCAAAATAATAGTTTTTCCGAAAATAAAAGCTTTCACTTAAACGGCCTCCTATATATATATAAATTTCTCTAGATTGTCACCCTATATATATATATATACACACACACATATATATATATATATCGTAAAAATTTATAAATAATAAAATAATATAGATGACATGAATAATTATATAATTGTAAGAAAAGTAAATTAAAAAACTTATCTTGTTTTTGCGTGCTGACCAATATTCTTGTTTCCAGTCTCGAGCTTATATTCTTTTATCAAGTCGCATATACAGATATAGGTACCTCTTGAGGTAAGTTATAAGTTGCTTATATGAACATTTTTCAATTTATAAATTATTTATAAGGTATAAGTTTATAACCCTTGTAAAGTACGGGATAATTAATATTTAAGTAAGTTGATTTTTTTATTTTTATTTTTATAGATATTTAATATAAAATTTTATAATATTAAGAATTTATGTTAATATTATATGTTCTCTTATTTTATATAAATTTATTTTATTTAATATAAATATGTTAAATTTTGGACCCGTGTTATAATAAATATATAATTTGGCCTAAAAATAAAATTTTAGTTCATATAGATATATAGTTAGGACTCGTATTATAATAAATAAAATTATATCTATTACATGTTTAATTTTTAAGTCCGTAACCGACTGACCGATCAAAACTTTTAATTTTTCGATTATAAAAAAAAACGGACTATAATAATACAAACCTAAGCACAACACTTTTCATCTTTTTATTTTTTTTAATTTTACCGCAACCCTTCCAATCTTTTTCTTTCTACATTACAATCTTTTTTTTTATTTTAAAAACGATAGATGAGGACAAGATCCTTATCATAAAGGTAAGATTAGATGGAGGTTGTATTGCATGCAGAGAGAGCAAAGGTTGTATATTTTATATTAAATATAACTATTATTTTTTTACACATTAATATATGTATTAAAAAGAAAGTCAAACATCAATTAAAATGGGATGAAAGTTAAAATGTGACAGAGGGAGTATTACTTTATTATCCGATAAACTTGACGAAAAAATCTCGATTATAATTAAAATTTATGAAAAATAATGATGAAAAGTTAAGAATTATGTAATAACATTGAGAATAATTCAGATTAGATTTTCTATTGTCAATTCAATTATGCATTCAAGTAGTTCAGCCATCTACTTTCATTGTATAAAATGTTTATTTTCTCAAGATTCTTCCATATTAATATACCCTCCTTGAGCACAAAAACTACCTCCTTCAATTAGAGATATTGAAACTCCGATTACCAATAAACCTAGCAGCTAGTTTAATATGCAAACTTCCTTGTGTGCAAATTTTTCTAAAGGAATAGGTATGTAAGTAAACAAAACTACAAACAAGTGATCCCCAATTCAATAGTAATTGCTCCTCCCTCCCAACCCACGGAAACAGATTATCCGTAAAAACTTGTGGCCTAATATGTGAGAGGCTTTAGACTTTCAGGAAATCGCATAAAGTTCCTAGAATTTGCCGCAACCCATAATATAATTTGCTAGAAAAATCTTATGTGAAAACTGAGGTGAAACATCTTACAAGATACCAAAGAAAGAATCTAAACACACTCCTGACCTTGACACCATATTGGTACTAGGGACCTTAGGACTAAGGAACAGAAACCAGATAAGAGGCTACGGCATCCAAACAACTCCCAAACATACAACCAATTCAGGGAAAATCAGAAACCAGGCAATAAATCATCTCCAATGTAGCCAACAAGAAGGTTTGTATCCAGAGTTGCTTTCTGAATTTGTTGCATCTTCTCAGCACGAAGAGTATGTAGATCTTGCAATTCAGTTTTGATTTCATCAATACGAATCTGTAAATCTTGTAATTTACTTCTGGCATTATCAATATGGGAGTTAATTGCATGAAGCTCAGAAAGTAGGGGCTGTGAAAATCGCAGCTGTTCTATATAGTTCAGACGGTTTACAAGCCAACTTACATTGAATCCCAATTTCTGTAATGCATCAAATACAACCCTGTGCTCAGCAATCATCTCAGTATCAACCTGAGTCATGGAGATTTTGGTAAACGCACTTACGGAGCTGCACAACATAGTTAGCTTCATTGATGATAACTTCTTGTTTATAGAGGTAAAGAGCTCAAAGGTTCCCGGATACTTATTCATGATGAGATCGAGTAGACCTACAAACTCCGAATTGACCACATGGCCCTGCCATAATCCGACATGACTATTCCCCGTAGAAGAGCTCGCCCGATCACTGCCCGTCCCTTGAACTGGAACACTGATTTGTGTACCCCTGTCTGCATTTACTACAGAATTCTGCACCACATGCTCTTCTTGCACCCCCACATCCAAGGTGTTAACACACACTGTTTTCCACGTATTTTCAGAACCAACCAACCCCGCGGTCGGAGCTGCCAAGGGCTTTTGTAGGACCACAGTATTTGCTGTCAGAGGAACTGCCTGTGTCTGAGGAATCACGGTTTTCTGAAAAATAAAAAGCTTTGTTAATTTATGATATGTTAAGTAAAAGCAAATGTATTTTTAGATAATATATTAAATTTTATAAAACATTTGGGTCTTAATGTTAACTTAATGTTGCAAGTCTCCCCTATGACCTTGACTCTTCTTAGATGCTTACTACAACCAGTTCATAATAAAATCAAACCTTATTAAAGCGGGTGATTATAATGGATTCTAGATCTCGAACAATAAATTTGGAATATACTAGATTAGAGCAATTTGAGATCAATTATAACAATGTTTGCACTTTGCACAAGAAAACACAAGAAACCTTAACATTTAAACATGAACTTTCAAACATTGAACTTTAATTACTTGAACATTTTACACTCTAAGGATCACTAAATAGCAAATACTCAACGAGGAGTAAACCAATAGCCATAGTTAAGGTCCAAATAAGAATAAGATTTTAAAATATACTTTTATAAGAAATAACTCTGATATACCTTTATAAAATATTTTTTATTTATGTATTTGCAAGTTTGAACATCAAAGCGAATCATCAGTTTTGAGGACTTGTACTTGTGAGTGTAGTGAACAAAACAAAAATGTAAGTGAAGTTTAGCATTGATCCTATGTTTCCCACGATCAGTTGGAAGGGCGCAATTGCTCAACATGGATATATGTCCAAGGGTCTAACTTAATTCATATTTTGATAACTTTGTATGTTTTTGGTATAAAATAAAGTGTCCATATCCAATTGTCGAGTGTTAGACAAGTACAGAGTTACGATTGAAAAGTGAGGATAACATAGCACTAATCTTAAAAATGTTGTCTTTTTAAAATATGTGTCGTCATTGAAGATATTTGGACCCGAACTAGCAGTAAAGTAAAGAAGGTTGTACCATATGCCTATATATGCCTACATATTACATATTTTACATTTTTGTCAGAAATTATAAGTATATCCAGGCTTATTTTACTTTCAACCATTGGATTAAGGTGACTAAGTTAATTGTTTTTTACTACATTACTTATTCTCTTTATAATTTGCATTACTATTCATTAATTTTTAATATTTAAATAAATATTATAAAATCAAAGCATGACAATATATCTGTGATTTTGTGAAGGACCGTGATAAAAATATAAACCAAATATTGGAGAATTACAATTTTTTTTGTAGGACCATTATAAAAAAAATGTAAATAAATATTGCGGAATAATAAAATTTTTATAAAAAATTAAAAATATAATTTATTTGCAGACTCAAAATAATTTGAAATAAATTAAAGATAATTTATTATTAATTTTTGCCAATCAATTTTGGTAATAGTGAAGTTATTTTAACCAATTTATTTATAAATCAAAATAGATAATTGATGGGCCAATCTCATATACCAGAGGCATGAGCACCTTTTTTTTTTGCAGAATCCATATTTGACGGGGATTAACAATTTTGAAATATAATAGCCAATAACATTAAGTTGTTCGACATGGTGAACAATTGCGTAATCAATAACCTTGTTAGCCAAAACTATACAAGGCTCAGTTTGAAAAATGAGATTCAACTTGAGTACCTCTGAATCATGGTTTCGGTGAGTTATTAAATTATCAGTAAACATAAAATCAAAATGAGGATCGTAGTTGTTGATCATGAAAATATTGAGAAACGGGAGAGTAGTCCAGATAAGCTTCCATCTTTTCGACAACGCTGGTTTGAACTGCTAATCGAGCATTTGAAAACCAGAGTATTTGATGAATCAGCTCATCAGGCAAATCACTTATTCTATCTTCACCTTCCTCTGCTTCTTACAATTTTTTGATATAAAATTATTTTAAATATAAATTTTGTGTATGAATAGATTTATTTAATAAATAAAAGTGAGTTAATATATAGATTATAGTCTCTCACTCATTAAGTAACTATTAGATTAAATGTTTCAAAAAAAACTATTAGGTTAAAATTCAATTTATCTCTTTTTTAATTCACTCTTATTTCCAGTCATATTCGGTTCATATAATTTTTATATTTAGTTTTAATCGGTTCCAAATCGTTATCGAATCTACTATTTTGGATTATTTTTCAATAAATTTTTTATTCGCATACTTTTCGATTTGGATTAAATTGATTTTCATATCATTATCAGATTTCATCTTGTTTTATCAAGTCACATAAATTTCCATAAATTTATAAATTAGGATATAAAATTATAAAATTTAACATTTTTGAGGTTCATATAATGTCCACATATCAAGTCACGTAATTAGGATATAAAATTGAATTCATCTCCATAAATTTCAATTATGTTCTTTATATTCAGATCCATTTTGCCAAGTCTAGAGTTATTTTTACTTTACACACATGAACTTGAGCTCATTGTTAGTTTAACATTTATAGTTTAAATAAATATAGATTAACTAAGTTAGTTTAATGAGATAATAGCATCCATTGGATTGAAAAATATCAAAGGACCAAAATAATAATTTTTCCCAAAATAAAAGTTTTCACTTAAACGGCCTCCTATATATATATAAATATATATAAATTTCTCTAGATTGTCCACCCATATATATATATATATATGTATCGTACAAATTTATGAATAATAAAATAATATACATGACATGAATAATTATATAATTGTAAGAAAAGTAAATTAATAAAACTTATCTTGTTTTTGCGTGCTGACCAATATTCTCGTTTCCAGTCTCGAGCTTATATTCTTTTATCAAGTCACATATACAGATATAGGTACCTCTTGAGGTAAGTTATAAGTTGCTTATATGAACATTTTTCAATTTATAAATTATTTATAAGGTATAAGTTTATAACCCGTGTAAAGTAGGAGATAATTAATATTTAAGTAAGTTGATTTTTTTATTTATATTTTTATTGATATTTAATATAAAATTTTATAATATTAAGGATATATGTTAATATTATATGTTCTCTTATTTTATATAAATTTATTCTATTTAATATAAATATGTTATATTTTGGACCCGTGTTATAATAAATATATAATTTGACCTAAAAAATAAAATTTTAGTTGGGACTCGTATTACAATAAATAAAATTATATTTATTACATATTTATTTTTTAAGTCGGTGGCCTACATACCAAAACTTTTAATTTTTGGATTATAAAGAAAAACGGACTGTAATAACACAAACCTAAGCACAGCATTTTTCATCTTTTTATTTTTTTTTAATTTTACCGCAACCCTTCCAATCTTTTTCTTTCTACATTACAATCTTTTTTTTTTTGATAAACACAAACTTTATTTATAAAATTCCAAATCTCAACTAGGAAAGGAATAGAAACAGGAACAAGACCAGCAGCCCCTGAACCGACTCAGTTAACTGGACAAACTCAGCTAACTAGACAACCTAAAAAACACATAGCTGATGCTAAGAACTTGCAACAGAACATATAACTATAGTTGCAAGCTTAAAACCTAGGGAGCTAAGAAACTAATGATAATGAGCATGCAGGCTTCGGGGATTAATCTACATCATGTTAGAATTCAAACCCTCAGTCAATAAAAGGTGACAGCTTTTTTTTTTTAATATGCAGAAAAAAAGTGGCTATTAAATAGGTTTTGAAATTCAGTTTGTGAAAGAGATATTAGTCAAGTTTGAATCCTAGAATTAAGGTAGGCAGTCTGCATGTGAAGCAAGGAATGGTTAGTATGAAAAGAAGAAATAATGGTCGGTCATAGATTGTAGACTTGTATTAAATGTAGTATATGTAAGCAATGATGTAGTATGGCCGATGAAAGTCTATAAATAGGCTGCCGTGTTTCATTTGTAACATGTACCAAGTTTGAGAAATAAGATAGAAGTGAGTTTGAAAATACCAAGTGAAATATTTGTGTAAAGAAAAAGAGCAGAAGCTCTGTGTCTTTGTTTGAAAAAAAAAGGGCAGTAGCCTTGTGTATGTCAAGAGAGGAAAAGCTGTAGCTTATTATTATTATATATAAACAAGCGTGTGTTATACAGTATTGATAAAAAAAACAGTTGTAGCATTTCTCTGTTATATATAAATACTTAGTTGTGTGTTTATCTTATTATTGTTAAACTTTGTACGGTACAATACTCCTACAATCAGGTGCTGGAAGTTTAAAGTTATAAGCCCCGGCCCATATACGTTTCCAACAAGTGGTATCCGAGCCAGGTTCTGTTCGAAAAAATGGCGAATATGATGCAGCCCCAAATTCCAAAATTAACGACTACAAATTATGGAAATTGGAGTATTCAAATGAAAGTGTTACTCGGTTCCTACGATAACTGGGATATTGTTGAAAGTGGATACAACGAGCCCGAAGATGCTACCGCAGAAGCAGCTCTTCCGAATGCCGAGAAGACGGTGTTAAAGGAGTCCCGGAAAAAAGATAAAAAGGCGTTGTTTACTATTTTTCAAGGTGTTGACGAATCAACCTTTGAAAAAATTTCTGAAGCCAAAACAGCAAAAGACGCATGGGAGATTTTGCAGAAATCATTCCAAGGTGTCGAAAAAGTTAAAAAGGTGCGGCTCCAGGTACTACGCGGCGAGTTCGAAAATTTGAAAATGAAAAGTTCAGAAAATATTGAAGAATTTGTTACGCGTTTGAAAACGGTGACAAATGAAATGAAAAGGAACGGCGAAAGTCTCGATGATGTTCGGGTGATGGAAAAGCTTCTACGTTCGTTAACACGAAAATTTGATTATATTGTTACATCAATCGAGGAGTCAAAAGATTTGTCTAAAATTTCAATTGATGAGCTCGTAGGTTCTCTTCAAGCCCATGAGTCCCGGATGAACCAGTATGATAATACAAGTCATTTGGAAAAGGCATTGCAAAGTAAGGTGTCCATCGGTGAAAGCTCAGGCAGTAGCAATTATGTTCGTGGAAGAGGTGGCTTTAGAGGAGGCTACCGAGGTGGACGAGGACGTGGAAGACAACCGTTCAATAGAGGCCAGAAAAATGAAGGCTATCAGTCAGCTGGTCGTGGCCAAAATTTCAGAGGCCGGGGAAGAGGCAATTTTCAATAACGAGGTGATAAGTCTCAATTTCAATGTTATAATTGCAATAAATATGGTCACTTCAGTTATGAGTGTAGATCCCCGAAGGTGGAAGAAAGTAGTCATTTTGCAGCAGCATAAGAAGATAAAGATGTTGGCACTGCTATGTTTCTCACTTACAAAGGAGATGAAGAAGGCAAGAAAAATATTTGGTATCTTGACTCGGGAGCAAGCAATCATATGTGTGGTTACAAGGATTTATTCACAGAGATAGACGATACAGTCAGTGGAGAAGTTACTTTTGGAGACTCGTCAAAAATTCCAGTCAAAAGGAAAGGTACCATTATGATTGTGTTAAAAAATGGTGATAAGAAATCTATTAATGATGTTTATTATATACCTGCTTTGAAAAATAATATTATCAGTCTTGGCCAACTCGTGGAGAAAGGATATAATATTTAGATGCATGATAATTCTCTTATTATCATAAATCAAGCTCGAGAATTAATTGCCAATGTGGAGATGTCAAGGAATCGTCTATTCACGCTTGATATGCAGACGAAGGTGCATAAGTGCTTAAAGTCGGTCATTAAAAATGACTCATGGTTATGGCATTTAAGATTTGGTCATCTTGGATTTTCTGGCTTGAAATTATTGTCAAAGAGAAAAATGGTGGACGGTTTGCCAGAAATCAACGAACCAGAAAATTTTTGTGAAGCATGTGTCAAGGGGAAGCAACATAGACAAAGTTTTCCCGTTGGAAAATCATGGCGAGCAAGAAGGCCATTGGAGATTGTTCACACTGATATTGCTGGTCCATTTGATATTCCATCACTAGGTGGAAATAGGTATTACCTAACATTTATTGATGATTTTAGCAGAAAAAGTTGGGTGTACATTCTGAAAGAAAAGTCGGAGGCCCTTGATAAATTCAAAGAGTTCAAAGTTTTGGCAGAAAAACAAAGTGGTCATTATTTGAAGGTACTCAGATCAGACAGAGGGGGCGAGTATACTTCAAATCTGTTCAAAAGCTTTTACCGAGCACATGGAATTAATCATCAATTGACAACAGCCTATACCCCACAATAGAATGGCGTTGCAGAAAGAAAGAATCGCACTATTCTTGACATGGCAAGGAGTATGGTGAAAGCAAAACACATGCCAAGAACTTTTTAGGCTGAAGCTGTGTTATGTGCAGTTTATTTGCTGAATCGCTGTCCAACAAAAAGTGTCAAAAATAAAACTCCAAATGAAGCATGGAGTGGAAGCAAACCATCAGTGGGACATCTCAGAATTTTCGCGTGTATTGCATATGCCCATGTTCTTGATCAGAAAAGAAAGAAGTTGGATGATAAAGGCGAGAAGTGCATCTTTACCGGATATGACAAAAGGAGCAAGGCATACACACTCTATAATCCCCTCACAAAGAAATTAATCATTTCTCGAGATGTTGAGTTCGATGAATCAGATTACTGGAGATGGAGCAAGGATGAAAGAAAAGTTGCTGGTTTATTTTTTAATGATGATGATGATGGTGATGACACCAACATTGAAGATGGCGAGGATGATGATCCAACTCCTCCACAAAGTCCGAATCAACAAACTCCTGCATCAACACCATCAACATCAGGAAGCAACAGTTCAGGGGGAGCACCGAGGAAAATGCGGAGTCTGAATAATATTTACGAAGCAACAAGTCCGGTACAAACAACATTTGATTATTCATTATTCTGTTTAATGGCTGAATGTGATCCAGTTACATTTGAGGAAGCTTCTGAAGAAAGCAAATGGAATAAGGCCATGGATGAGGAAATTGGCGCAATCGAGAAGAATGATACTTGGGAGCTAACAGAACTTCCAGAAGGACACAAGGCTATTGGTGTCAAATGGGTCTACAAGACAAAGACCAATCAGGATGGTGAAGTGGAAAAATACAAGGTGAGGCTAGTTGCTAAAGTCTACAAGCAGAGATATGGCATTGATTATGATGAGGTATTTGCTCCAGTTGCAAGAGTTGATACCATAAGACTTCTTACAGCACTTGCAGCTCAGAATCAGTGGAAGATCTATCAGATGGACGTAAAATCAGCATTCTTGAAGGGTTATCTAGAAGAAGAAGTCTACATCGAGCAACCTCCTGGATATGTTCAAAAAGGCCAGGAAGATAAAGTCTATCGTATAAAGAAAGCACTGTACGGGTTGAAGCAAGCCCCGAGAGCATGGAACACGAGGGTTGATGAATATTTTCAGAAGAATGGCTTTGTGAAAAGTCCATATGAGCATGCACTCTACACAAAAACAAATTCAGGGGGAGATATTATGATCGTGTGCTTATACGTGGACGACATGATCTTTACCGGCAACAACCCTGGTATGTTTGATGAATTCAAGAAAGTTATGATTAATGAATTTGAGATGACAGATATTGGTCAAATGTCGTACTTTCTTGGAGTTGAAGTGAAGCAAAGCAAAGATGGAATATTTATGTCCCAGAAAAAATATGCGGAACAGATTTTAAAGAAGTTCAGAATGGAAGAATGCAAGCCGGTGAGCACGCTAGCAGAAGCAAGCATAAAGCTCAGAGTTGATTCAACGAGGGAGTCGGTAAATCCGACATTGTTCAAAAGTTTGGTTGGAAGTCTGAGGTACCTAACTTTCACTCGTCCAGATATTATGTATGCTGTTGGACTGGTTAGTAGGTACATGGAGAAGCCGAAGCAAGATCATTTCATGACAGCTAAAAGAATTTTGAGATATGTTAAAGGTACACTTGATAATGGTTTATTTTACACTCATTCTCAAGATTCAAAATTAGTCGGCTACTCAGACAGTGATTATGGTGGAGATTTGGATGACGGGAAAAGCACTTCAGGATATGCTTTTCATATCGGTTCAGCGATATTTTCATGGTCATCAAAGAAGCAACAGACCATTGCTCTCTCAACATGTGAAGCGGAGTATATGGCAGCAGCAGCATGCGCATGTCAAGCTATGTGGCTAGGCTACATATTGGGTGAGTTAAATCTCGCAAAAGATGATCCGGTTATAATCTATGTGGATAATAAATCTGCTATCTCACTCTCGAAAAATCCAGTGTCCCACAGTCGAAGCAAGCACATCAATATTAAATATCATTTTATTCGAGAACAGGTGAATGATAAAATTGTGGAATTGGTGCACTGCAGGACTGAAGAAAATTTAGCAGATATATTTACGAAACCATTGAAGCCGGATGTGTTTCATAAAATGAAAAAGAAGCTCGGAATGGATAGTCGGGTTTGAGGGGGAGTGTTAGAATTCAAACCCTCTGTCAATAAAAGGTGGCAACTTTTTTTTTTTAATATGCAGAAAAAAGGTGGCTATTAAATAGGTTTTGAAATTCAGTTTGTGAAAGAGATATTAGTCAAGTTTGAATCCTAGAATTAAGGTAGGCAGTTTGCATGTGAAGCAAGGAATGGTTAGTATGAAAAGAAGAAATAATGGTCGGTCATAGATTGTAGACTTGTATTAAATGTAGTATATGTAAGCAATGATGTAGTATGGCCGATGAAAGTCTATAAATAGGCTGCCTTGTTTCATTTGTAACATGTACCAAGCTTGAGAAATAAGATAGAAGTGAGTTTGAAAATACCAAGTGAAATATTTGTGTAAAGAAAAAGAGCAGAAGCTCTGTGTCTTTGTTTGAAAAAAAAAAGGGCAGTAGCCTTGTGTATGTCAAGAGAGGAAAAGCTGTAGCTTATTATTATTATATATAAACAAGCGTGTGTTATACAGTATTGATAAAAAAAAACAGTTGTAGCATTTCTCTGTTATATATAAATACTTAGTTGTGTGTTTATCTTATTATTGTTAAACTTTGTACGCTACAATACTCCTACAATCAGGTGCTGGAAGTTTAAAGTTATAAGCCCCGGCCCATACACGTTTCCAACACATCATCTATTTGGGGCTCACCAACAAACAAAAACCGATTGTCCACCATCCCTGGATCATCTCCTCCTACTCCTCTACCACTCCACCTCCATTATCAACTCCTGCTACATTATACATTCCTTCAATGCCAACTTGACCGATACCAAGTTGTACATTCTTCTGGCCAAGTCCCAACCCATCTACTTGATTAGCAAGTCTCAAAGCAATCTTAAAGTCAACTGGGCCTGGCGCCTCAATAGGAATCAGCACATCCATCAAGTCCGGATGATCCACACCAAGCCCCATGTCCCAGTCGAGAAGCTCTTCCAAGCACCGATCTTCTTGTCCATAGTATAAAGTTTATCACGTGTATCTTTTCTGAGCCTTGCTAAGAACCTTGCAACATGATTTCGAGCAAAAAACACATAAGAAATGAAGCATGACCACCTTGTGCTTTTAAGCAAGATGTCAATTTGAGACACTAAGTCGAAGACTGCTGTAGGAGCACCCAAGTGAAATTCCCTGATCGCTCTAAAGGCTTCTAGGTTATCAGTTTCTAACACAACTGAGCGATATCCGTCTGAGAGGGGCATAGATAGCCCATAACTGGTTTCTTAATGGAGATAGAAACTGAATGGTGCCCACTCTTAGATGACAGAGGATTCCATTGGTGTTTCGGTATACAACCATGTACCTAATTTATTCCCATTTTCAGCTGGTATTGGAGAGTAAGTTGCATGAGTGTTGATGTTGAGGGTGACATGTTGAGGAGGAATCTAATGAAAAGCCATAAGTAAACACAAAATGGGCAGGAAGAAGTAAAAACAATGGAGAGATTTTAAGAAGAGACTGAGGGTTGTAAGATCCATATTTAAATAGATGAGGACAAGATACTTATCATAAAGGTAAGATTAGATGGAGGTTGTATTGCATGCAGAGAGAGCAAAGGTTGCTTACAAATCTCAAGTAATCTGTCATATGATTTCCTCTCTTAAATGTAATCTAAAGTCAAAATACTCCTCTACATGCATTCGCCCAATCATTGCCATCTTACAACATTTATTTCGGGACTGACTATATTTTCAGAGCAACCAGTCGGCTATTACCTTTAATCAATTCTTGACAACCAATCAACTGACAAGTTTAGTCTCCGGGAAACATTAATTAAATTTATGTTATCCATAAATTTTTAGAAAATGAGTTTTGCCCATCCATCAATACTACTATTTATGTTATTGTCCTTACTTTAATCAATATATAGAAAATTAATATTTGAGCAACTCTTTTAGAGCCCGAGTTAGTTGAAGGGATGTAATTTGTTTTGGATAGATGGCCCATATACTTCGCCCTGGTCCAATAGTAAACCCGTATTTAATAAAATTATTAGGAACCGAAATTCGATAGTTGTCTCAATTAGGTTTACACATTTCTGTTAAAATTATGTTTTATCTCTTTGATTATTTAAGAATATATTTAAAATTAATTTATTTTATTTTATTAAATCATATTAATGTTCCTAATTTGAAAGATATTGTTAGGAGATTTATTCTATAATTAATGAAACTATTATTTGTTTGGGAATAATTAATTTGAAAATTAAGTTGATTATTAATAAATGAATATGAGATTTTGTTTGAGAACATAAATTTCATTTCAAATGATGGATTTGAAATGACAGAATTTGAGTTATCATTTCAAATTTTCAGATTTGAACTAATATTTGAATATCTTGGATTTCAAATGAATTCCAAATCCAATTTTTTTTGATTATATAAACATGTTATTTGATATCCAGAATTTTAAATAAAATCCATGTTCCCAAACGGATCATTAAGAAATTTGAAAAATTATTGAGTCTGTAAAAATATGAGGTAATAATAATGATAACATTTTTAATATGATATTACAGTATGATAATATTTATTTTTTGAAACAATAATATGGTAATTGTTTTCTAATCAATAATATCGTACCATTTATCTTTTGTGTGATGATAAATTATTTTGTACTATTAATATGTAAATAAATTTGTAATATGATAATTTATTTTTCAATTACAATACGGTAATCATACTTCTACGTTATTTCTTTAAATTCTAATATAATATTATAAATTACGTGAGAAAACCCATCAAGGCGATCATTCTCACTATGGTTGTCTATATAACACGCCCATTTGAGTTTTCCTTTGAACAACAAATTCTCATTTCAATCTCTTTTATTTGCAAAGATGACCACTAAACCTTCCATAAATAATCAAAAAAATGTAATAGGCAAGTCTAGAGCGAGGGTGAAGTCGGCGGCCAGGTTGAAGTTGGCCACTGTAAATTTGTATTATGGCCGGATCTATTTTGTGCAAACTACGGTTAGATGTAAAAATATGCGGTAATAATAATAATAATAATAACATTTTTTAATATGATATTACAGTATGATAATATTTATATTTTGAATCAATAATATGGTAATTGTTTTTTAATCAATAATATCGTACCATTTATCTTTTGTGCGATGATAAACTATTTTGTACTATTAATATGTAAATAAATATTAAAAAGTATGGATTGAGGTTATAGCCGATCGTCACGTGGTTCGCGTACTTTGATTTGTCAGGGGTTTATTTTGAGTTTACGTGGTGGAAATGGAAGATTGTACTTTGAAAGAGAACGCATGCAAATGGAAGATCCAGAGATAGAAGGACGCATAACTTTATAACGGGACCCCTTGCAAGAAAAATTGCACCTCTATAAGAACAATGCATGCATGCAATACAATTATACAAATGAGTCGCGTAATACATACGCATGCAATTTGTATTATGGTTAGATGTCTTTTTTTGTGTTGAAGCATGGTCAGATTTAGATGTATATTTCCTGATATTAGAATTATGATTAAAAGTTTTTTGTGTTTGTTTGGATTCTAGTCAGATTATTTTCGTCGATCGATCAATGTGGAACGTGTAGTTCTGGTTAGATGTTATTATTATTTTATTGTACAAGTGCCGAAAAATTCCAAGCACCCGGCCAAACATCATCTTATATTTTTTAACGTGATTGGACAATGGTTAGATTATCGATCTTTAATTTTTGCAAATAAAAATATTATTATTCTTTGGGATGAGAAACTATGGTTAGATTTTATATTTGGTGTTAGAATTTAGAACTATGTTTCATGTAGGGATTATTAGTAATTTTTTAAAATTATTTTTAAATTTCGATCTATTAAATTTGTAATATTAATGGATTTATTATATTATTTTTATTAAAAATTACTAATAATTTTACCTGTCCGTCCCTATTATACCAGATACCTCACATCTTCACCTCTACGACACTATTAAGTTTAATTTTGATGCGAAAAACTATTAAGTTTTCAGTTTTCCTGGTTACCACGGGATGGACTTAATTAACAAGTTCTTATATAGTATCCTAACAAAAATGAATTATCATTCTATTTTCCTATATTTAGCTCGATAGACATTATGCGTCCATATTTTAAATGTAAAGAGAAATAAGAATAAACAAGAAAAATTTAAAAACAAAACATTTAATTTCAAATTTTGGTCCGAGTTTTTTGAAGCAGAAGAAAAAATTCAAGAAAATTTCTTATGTAATTCCTAATTTACCCTTTTTATTAATACAATAAAAAAATTTCTTGCTTTCATATCTTCCTTGTATAGGATTCCTAAGATGATGAGCACGTTATGCTGGGCCAGGGAGGGACATGAAAGTCCACAAAAAAATCTATAGGATTAGTGACAGATTCTCTGTCTCCGTAAACCGCATGAACTCATACGTCGCTACGTGGTACCGCACCCCCGAAATCCAAGGAAATCCAACATACCAACTGTCGTCTTCTTCGTCCCCCCATGTGAGTGATACGTATATTTATACATTTAAAATTTATTATTTATAAATCATGCATCCAATATTTGAAATATATATATATATATATATATATATATATATATATATATATATATATAAATGATCCGCGTTTTAAGACCTATACACATGTATAATTTTGGATGAGGGAATAATTAATTTGAAAATTAAGTTGATTATTAATAAATGAATATTAGATTGTGTTTAGGAACATAAATTTCATTTCAAATTATGCATTTGAAATGACAGAATTTGCGTTATCATTTCAAATTTTCAGATTTGTACTAATATTTGAATATCTTGGATATCAAATAAATTCCAAATTTAATTTTTTTGATTATTCAAACATGTTATTTAATCAAATCCATAATTTCAAATAAAATTTATGTTCTCAAATGAACCATTAAGAAAAATTATTGAGTCCGTAAAAATATGCGGTAATAATAATAATATTTTTTAATATGATATTATTAAACAAGTCGAATCGAGTTAAACGAATCAAGTCGAGTTAAACGAGTCGAGTCGAGTCTAACCATCAGATGGATTCGATTACCGCCCTAATAAGGATGGATCAAATTTTGAGTTTGGTGTGCGTCTGGCCTACAAGGCGGGAGTGATAGACATTTTGAGCGCGGGAATACAAAAGACTTATCAATAATTATATAACACATGCATACTTGATACTTGATAACACAAATGACCCTACAACCTTTTATTGAATATATATTAATAAAAAAAATTAAAAATTATTGTTTATTCATTAACAGAGATTTATTTTTACAATTTTTATAGCTAAAAATTTTCAGAATCTTAATTTTAAATAAATATTTTAAATTTCGATCTATTAAATTTGTAATATTAGTGGATTTCTTATATTATTTTTATTATATTTTTATTAAAAATTACTAATAATTTTACCTGTCCGTCCCTATTATACCAGATACCTCACATCTTCACCTCTACAACACTATTAAGTTTAATTTTGATGCGAAAACTATTAATTTTGATGTAACATGTTATAATGGCTAATTCTAGTATGTAACATCTTACTCTTCTTAGTATCGAAGAAATCTTGATTATCAAAAAAAGTATTCGAGAACAAGAGGATAAGTTAATTAGAAAATATATGTTAGGGTATTCAAAGCGATATATTACTTGTCATTTACATATATTACTGATTTAATTATGAGGAAAAAATTTCTGAGATTGACCTAAGATAAATTACATCAGTTTAAAATGTTTTCTAGCGTAAAAAAGTTATGATATTTTTATAAATATATTAAAAGAATTATAATTACAATTGAGTCCTAATATATTTATATTAGAAACTCATTTAAACTAAGGTAATTAGCTGTACTCAGGAGCATGATAGATTGTTGGTACAGTAAGTAGAATTCTGTATCAAAAGATCGGATCAGATGGAAGACGATAAAGAACCCAAGCTTCATTGTAGCTATAACGAGGTAGATTATGTTTTTAACGTGATTGGACTATGGTTAGATTATCGATCTTTAATTTTTGCAAATAAAAATATTATTATTCTTTGGAATGAGAAACTATGGTTAGATTTTATATTTGGTGTTAGAATTCAGAACTATGTTTCATGTTTGGATGGGTACATAATTTTGAAGCCAACGGCATATAGACGTACGTATAGTGCATATACTCGAGACAATAAAGATAAAATAAAATTGAGTGGATTTCTTATATAAATATTTAAATAAATATATATGTTATAATAAAAAAAAATATTTTTAAATAGAAAATATTTTTATATTTTATACTTAATTTCTCATAAATTATGGGTTTTTAATATATATTCAACTCTATATTTATATGAAGGCATAACTGCATAAACTTCGATGTCTACATAATTTTGACGCCATAAACTTTTGAAGTCATAAACTTTTGAAGCCATAAACTTCGATGTCTACATAATTTTGAAGAAGTTACGTGTTGAAAAAATAGTGTTTATAGTATGCATATATATAGTAGTTACATCAAATATAGAAGAAGTTTAAAATTAAATTATCAATAAAGGAATTATTAAGATAAATTAATATTTTTCTGTCAAAAAAAAAGATAAATTAATATTTTTTAGATCCCAATAAAATAAAAATAATATATTTTAATTTTAAAAATGAATAAGACGTTTCAACCAGAAAGATAATTAATAATTTATTGATAATTTACTACATAACCTTAAACTTTTGAAAACTATTTGAATATTTTTAAAGAATAATAATTATATGTTTATATGTTACGAGCTCTTAAATTTTATAAAACTAAACATTAAATATAACTCTTTCATAAAAAATAATATCTATAAACCAATAATTAAATTAAATTTTATAAATTAGAAAAATTAAAATAAAATAGCAAAAGAAAGATGAGAAAATTGAATACAATAACTTAAAAAAAGATTAAATTTAACGAAATAAAACATAGATTAAAAAATAGATGCAAAAAATTAATTTATAGATATTAGTTTAATTTATTGACCTGCATCTAAACCTGAATTATCATATAGCATTGCACAATTACTAGTAATTTTTGGGAAATGGGTGAAGTGACCAGGGCTGTGGAGCCCAGCCCTAGATACTCCCCTGCTCTCAAGTATAAACCAGCATCTGTATAAACCGCATCAAAACTAGTCGGAATCTTACCTCTCTATATATCACCCACATTTCAGAACCTTGAATAACAAATCCTGATTTCTTAACTCTCATTTCAATCTTTTTAATTTGCAAAGATGATCACTCAACCTTCCATACGTAATCACATGGACTTAGCCATGCCACCAACGCACGGGGGCTCCAATTTGTTCGACATGCAAACAGTGCATGACGACGATGGCCCTCTCAAAAGAACAGGTATCAATGATTTAGCCATCTGTTACTTCTCAGTTCTCATTTACATGTATCAATGATTGATTATGATACTGACTTTTTGCATGCATGTATATAATAGGTACTGTTTGGACTGCAAGTGCACACATTACAGCAGCACTTGTTGGTTCAGGTGTACTCTCCTTGCCTTGGGCATTTGCGCAGCTTGGTTGGATTCTGGGACCAGCTGTTTTGTGCTTGTTCTCTTCTCTTACTCTTTTTACTGCTAACCTTTCGGTTGATTGTTACCGTGATCCGACCTCTGGAAACCGACACTACTCCCATATTGAAGCTGTTCAAGCTAATCTTGGTACTAAAAAGATTTGTAGAGTTTTACATACTGTGCTCTGTTTTACGTTTACCTTAAAAACTCATATGCATATACGTGTGTTCTCTTTTTGCTTTCGTTTTCAGGTCGTTTAAATGCTATAATTTGTGAGACCATCTTATACATCAATCTTTTCGGAATAGTGGTTGGATACATTCATGCAGCATCCACAAGCATGATGTAAGTTTAATTTTGATGCGAAAAACTATTAAGTTTTCAATTCTCCCGATTACCAGGAGACCGACTTAATTAACAGGATCTTATATTGTATCCTAATAAAAACAAACTATCATTCTATTTTCCTATATTTAGCTCGATAAACATTATGCATCCAGATTTTAAATGTAAATAAGAGTAAACACAAAAAATCAAAAAACAAAACATTTAATTTCAAATTTTGGTCCGAGTTTTTTGAAGGAGAAGAAAATTCAAGAAAATTTCTCAAGTAATTCCTAGTTTACCTTTTTTATTAATACAATAAAAAATATCCCTTTCATATATTCAATATATTTCCCCTTTTGTTATTCCTAAGATGATGATCAGATTATGCTGGGCCAGGGAGGGGAAGGAAAGGAAAGTTTTAACAAGATAGACCTTGTTTGCTTTGTTTTGCTCAGCCTTGATGCTTGTTTGTTTCACAGTGGTGTTGTTTTTCATTTCCCTAATTTTAGTGACCCTTTGGGCTTAGCTGCAAGGTTCTAGTAGTTGGGGTTCAAGTCTAGCACCTGCAAATCTTACTCTTCTGAGTATCGAAGAAATCTTGATTATCAAAAAAAGTATTCGAGAACAAGAGGATAAGTTAATTAGAAAATATATGTTAGGGTATTCAAAACTCGTGTCCAAATAACTTCTTTTTTTAGAAATATTTCTCAGAGTACTCATGATCCCGAATCAATGAATTCTAGTATGTAAGAAGTTAGATGATTAATTCTCTTAAAATCTTGTGAGATTACAAAAAGATTAATTATAATAATGTGGTCGTTTGGGGTTCCTTAAACTTAAAATAAGTTATTTATTTCATATATTGAATAAGTCATGGCCGCACTTATTTTCAGGAAATAAACCTTTATTTCCGGAAAAAAGTAGGTATGTATGTACTTTTTTTGAAAATAGGTAACTTGTTTTTTATTTTGAAGATAATATTTGGTTTTAAAATTCTAAAATAAATATTTATCTTTAAAAAAAATGAAAATATGTAAAAAAAATATGAAATAAGTAACTTATTTTAAGTTTAAGGAACCTCAAACGGCCGCATACATACCTACTTTTTTTGAAAATAAGCTCTTATTTTCAGAAAATATGGGGAAACAAACGGGCTAAATATGTTATGCTGCTTTTTAAAAACATATGAAGTTACTTATAATAGTGATCAAAACACTTTAAAATACGTGTTAAAAAGTTAAACAACATACATTTTGGATATATATTTTGAAACGAAGGGAGTATTAATTGTTCCTTTCTATGTAAATATTTTCAAATTATGTTGTATTGAATTGATTATTATGCGTAATTCAGTGTTTATTTTTGTGACTTGAAATACAGGGCAATCAAAAGTTTAAATTGCATGAATGCTTGTGACATTTCGCACAACCCCTACATGATTGCATTTGCTGCTTCAGAAATTCTCTTGTCACAACTTCCGCGTTTTAATGAAATATCTTGGATCGCAATTTGTGCGGCTTTTATGCCATTTACTTACTCTTCCATTGCTCTTGCACTTGGAATTGCTAGATTTGCAGGTGTATGGTAGCAATCTATATTTTTTTATAATAAATATTCATAATAATAACAGACAAGAAGAAGAAGAATCAACAATTCTAACAATCTCGATGTAATTCAGGGATATATAAATTCAGGGGAAGCCTATCGGGAATTCGCATTGGACCCCTTGCTGAATCTCGAAAGTTATGGAGAAGTTTTCAAGGTGTTGGAGAAATAGTGTTTGCATTCTTTCTCCCCCCTTTCATTCTTATTGAAATTCAGGTATAATTAATATGGAATCAAAAAAATATTTATTTTGTGGTGATGGATGCTGGTCTATCATCTATGGATAGACTGGAGTATAATTTGTTTTGGTTTTATTCGTGTTAATATGTATATTTGACAAACAGGACACACTCAAGTCACCACCTTCAGAATTTAAGACAATGAAGAAAGCTATAAATATTACTGGTGGAGTGACGACCTTCTTTTATATGTTTTGCGCCTGTTTCGGATATGCAGCTTTTGGAGAACTAACGCCCGAAAACCTCCTCAGTAAATTCCGATATAGCAACCCCTTTTGGATCATTGATATTGCCAACGCAGCCATCATAATCCACCTAATTGCTGAGTATCAATTTTATTGTCGACCCATATTTGTCTTTGTTGAGAAAAATGCAGCACAATATTTCCCAGGCAATAACTTCATTAACCAAGAGTACCACATCCCATTGCCTGGGGGTTTCAAACGTTACAAACTTAACCTTTTTAGGCTGGTATGGAGGACATTATTCGTCATTATTACCACAGTCGTATCAATGCTAACGCCTTTGGTTAATGACTTGGTTGATATCATTGTAGCAATCGGGTTCTGGACTCTAACAATTTATTTCCCGGTAAAAATGTATGTTGTTCAGAGCGAGACTCGAAGGTGGAGTACTAAATGGATGGCTCTACAAGCCTTGATTGTTGGTGGTCTCTTTGTTTCTATAATTGTGGCAGCGGGTTCCCTCGCTAAAATCGTTAGCTAGATAAATATTTAATTTTTCCTTTAGTATTATGTTTCATATCTGTCATTGTGTTATATTTGCATGCAATATGTGTCATTGTGACCATAGGAAGGAAAGAATGAGTTTTTATATTATGTTATCAACAATGTGTGGTTAAACATACGATAGTTCTTCAAAGTTTTATGAGAATGAATTTGTTTAAGAGCGTCTCCAATAGGAGGTTACCAGGAAGGTTGTTAAGATGGACAAGTTATCACATATATTATTTTTTTTATTTCATCTCTCATCCATATTATTGTTGACAACTTTTATATAAAGTTTATTTGAATAGTTCGCAACCTTTAAGGTTACCAATGTCGTCCCTAGGGCTGTAATTTGAACCGCACAGCTTGCGAGTTAGCCCGGCTCAAACTCGTTAAAATGGGCTCCACTCGGCTCGTTTAGTTAAATGAGCCGAGTTCGGGCAGAGGTTCCTGCTCGTTTAAGTTAATCGAGTGAGTCGAGTATACCCAAAACTCGATTACGCCCGGCTCAAAACTCACGAGTTCGCCTCGACTCGAACTCGAAACTCGAGAGCTCGTTTACAAAAATAATTTTAAAAAATAAATTAATTCAAATATATCCAACCAAATTAATTTTTTATTTTTTGAAAATTTGGGAATATCATTAAATTAAATATATCTTGGCATCCATACGGTTAGATTTTTTAGAAATATTTTTTTTAAAAAATAGAAATATCAATCAAGGATAAAACACTAGTTATGAGTACTAGTGAATATAATAGTGATCTATTAAGATTTCCGACCAAATTAATTTTTTATTTTTTAAAAATTTGGGAATATCATTATACTTGATATTTATACGGTTGGATCGTCGAGAAATATTTTTTTAAAAATAGATACATAAATCTGGGACAAAGCACTAATTATGAGTACTAGTAAATATAATAGTGATCTACTAAGATCTCCGATCAAAGTAATTTTTATTTTTTTAAAATTTAAAAATATCATTAAATTAGATATATCTTGGCATCCGTACTGTTGAATCGTCGAGAAATAATTTTTAAAACTCGTTTGGTGAAAATAAAAATAAAAAAAATAAATGAATAAAGTTCAAAACTCGCGAGCTACCCGTCTCGTCTCATTAAAGTCCGGCTCGTATAACTCGCGAGTATACTCGACTCGGCTTGTGAAATAACTGAGTCGAGTTCGATCAGAAAACCAGGCTCGTTTATTTAAATGAGCTGGCTCGCCCGACTCGATTAACTCTAGCTCGAATTACGCTCGACTCGAAACTCGGCTAGTTCGGCCCGAATTACATCCGTAATCGTCCCCTAATAATAATATGGAAATGAAATAAATATTAAAATGGGTAAAATAACATACACTTTAGAGTTTTTATATGCACTTTAACTATTTTAAGAAGTTGCCAAATCTTGATAATCTTGGTTGACAATCTCTTAGCAACCTTCCAACTCCAATAGATAGACAATCAAGGGTGCTATGACAAATAAGCTCGACAACCTATCGGAGATCATCTAATAAAATTTATAGCAAGTTGAAACTTATTCTTTTTGACAAGTCTAAGTAAATCATTAAAGTCTGTTTTTGTGTAACAGACGTGGTGCTATGTTGTATTTCTAATCATGACATTTTTTATTTTCTGTTAAAAATTATACTCGGTAATACTATAATTACTTTCGTCAAAAACTACTAAATTTTAACCACCAACCAAAATTAAGTCTAAATGTGTAAGATTATGTATGATTATAATATTTAAAAATTTATTTTATATTTTATTAAATTAAAATATAAATACAAATAAATACAAAAATTCATATTTATTCTCCATGTCCGATTATATGTATAATATTTACTCCATCCGTCTCTCTATTTAGATGTCTACTTTGTTTTTAGTGCAGTTAAATTGAGTCATCTTTGTCCCGCACCTGTAGCTCAATTGGTTGAGACCAGGACCTTTGGAACTTACCATCTGTCCCAGGAATTAGTCGATTAGTCGAGGTACGCGTAAGCTGGTGTCCAACAAAAAAAATTGACTCATCTTTTACTGTAATTTAAAAATAATATATAATTGAAAAAAATTATTATTTTATATTGTTGAAAAGTATATATAATCTACTTTAAAATGTATTTTTTAGTTTTTTAAAATTATAAAAATATAATTTTAAATTTTCAGTCAAACATTAGTCAATTTGATTCCAAAAAAAGTCAAAATAAACATTTAAAAGGAGACGGAGGGAGTAATTATTTAAATAATTACAATATTAGCACAACCCATAAAATATTTTGCTAGAAATATCTTAAACGATACCAAAGAAAGAAAGCTTCTAAACACACTCCTGACAAGTAAAGATCAACAACCAGGACACCAAAGGTACTTGGGGACTCTAGAACTAGGGAACACAAAACAGATAAGACGCTACGGCATCCAAACAACTCTCCAACATGCAGCCAACTCCGTGAAAATCAGAAACCAGACAATAAGTCATCTCCAATGTAGCCAACAAGGAGGTTTGTATCCGAAGTTCCAAAAGCTTTCTGAATTTGTTGCATCTTCTCAGCATGGAGAGTATGAAGATCTTGCAATTCTGTTTAGGTTTCATCAATACGAATCTGTAAATCTTGTAATTTACTTTTGGCATTATCAATATGGCAGTCAATTGCATGAAGCTCGGAAGTAGGGGCTGTGAAAATCGGAGCTGTTCTATATAATTCAGACGGTTTACAAGCCAACTTACGTTGAATCCTAATTTCTGTAATGCATCAAATACAACCCTGTGCTCAGTAATCATCTCAGTATCAACCTGAGTCGTGGAGATTTTGGTAAAGATACTTACGGAGCAAATGGCAGTCAATTGTATGAGGAATCATGGTTTTCTGAAAAATCAAAAACTTTGTTGATTTATGATAATTAAGTAAAAGCAAATGTATCTTTAGATAATATATTAAAGTTAACAAAAATTTGGGTCTAAAATTTGGTTCAGTACTCACCATTGTGCTTAACACAAATAGAGCACCAGAATAATTAACTTTCCTTAAAAAGTTGTAGAAACGAGTCCTGAATATTTAGCAAAAATTTAATTTCCGCTGCGAGCCGCAAATTTCATAGCAGCAAGACCACCTAGCAAATTGACTGCCCTTGAATAGTTAATTGCTTAAAAAATAGTTTTATAATATAAGGAGGTAAACTACCCTCCAACTTAAATTCTTGTCCCCCTCTCTAAACTAGCCCAACTAATCTCCTTCTTCCCAATTATGAATGCAATTATTTGTAATTTCACATGCGCGCATATGAGTGTTTACACTTGGGGAAGTACATACAACAGTAAATCCCCATAACTCTTTTTTCACCAAGCATAAAAAAAGTAGTTAACTGGATGTTTGCACAAGAAACCTTAACATTTGAACAACTACTTTCAAACATTGAACTTTAATTACTTGAACATTTTACACCCTAAAGATCACCGAATACTTGACGAAAAGTGAACCAACAACCATAGTTAAGGTACAAATAAGAACAAGACTTTAAGATATACTTTCATAAGAAATAATTCTGATACACCTTTAAGCAATATTACTTATTTATGTATTCACAAGTTTGAACATCAAAGCATCATCATTTTTGACTTCTTGTATTTGTAAGTGTAGTGTACAAAACAAAAATGCAAATGAAGTTTAGCCATGTTTCCCAGGATCAGTTGTAAGGGGCTCAATCGCTCAACATAGATAGATCTATGTCTAAGTGTCTAACTTAATAATATTTTGATAACTTTGTATGTTTTTAGCATAAAATAAAGTGTCCACCGTCGTATCCAATTGTTGAGTGCTAGAGTACGGAGATATAATAAAAAACTAAAGGTAACAGAGCATTAATCTTAAGAGTATTGAGCCTTCGTTAAAATATGTGTTGTCACTTAGGATATCATTACATATTTTTCATTTTTTCAAAAATTATATGTATATCAGTGTTAAGAGTATCTCCAAGAGTCTTTTTATATGAGCTCTTAAGTTGAAAAATAAAGAAATTTGCCTAAATTAAGGTTCCAAGTGATGCTTATAGGCTCTTCAAAAAGCCTCTTCTCTCTCAATTTTAAGGGTTTCTACATGACACATAACTTAATTTTATCAATAAAATATTTTTACTTCTATTTCTTCCCCTAATTTGAATTTTAATATTTGTAATAGTCAGACATTATCAATGTAATAACTTATTACATACCTAATATTTAATATTATATTTTGTAGTGTGTGAGAAAACTCTGGAAGATGCTCTTATTTTACGAGTCAAATTGGCAAACATTGAGGTGAAAACCAAGCTTATCGTCAAAACTTGAGACCTTTACTTTCAACCATTGGATTAAGGTGACTAAGTTGATTGTGTTAATACTTCACTTATTCTCTTTATAATTTGCTTTACTCGTGTCATTAATTTTTATTATTTAAATAAATATTATAAAAATCACATCATGACAATAGATGTGTGAAGTACTATAACAAAATTTAAAATCAAATATTGGAGAACTGCATGGACCACTATAAAAATGTAAATAAATATTGCAGAACAGTAATTTTTTTACAAAAACCATAATAATAATTTTAATTTTAATTTAAAATATAATTTATTTGCAGAACCAAAATAATTTGAAGAAATTAAGTTTTGCCAATCAATTTCTGTAATTGTAAAGTTATTTTAACCGATTTATCAAAAAATCAAAATACATATTTGATGGGGCAATCTCATAGAGCAGTGGCATAAGCACATATTATTTATTTTGCAGTAGCCATATTTGACGGGTATTAACATTTTTGAAATATGTTAGCCAATTACTAGAGATGTACTAAAAATTGACCTCAATGGTGTTCGAGTCAAGAGTGAGAACCTTGGCACCACTCAGTCCCCAAAACATATCTGTAATCATTCGACAATACTTTTTAATCTCCCGTGCAACAGTCTTGATTTCGTTGCTATCCTCTAATTTTATATTCACATTCTCCAACTCCACATGTAACAGGGCAGAAGTTAACAAAACTGAAATTGTAGATTTTAGCAGAATCACTGATCATATCCAAAGGATCCGTATAGTTTTCAATTTCCAAGTTGACCAATTGTGGACAAAATCAGCACATACGCCTCTCCGTAGATTAACAAGTGCACTGAACAACTCACTCACATTATCAGTAAATTCTCCATCATACAGTATTAGAGTTGTTAAAGTAGGCAAGAAAATAAATTTCCGTAACTCAAAACCATCAAGAAACAAAGTTTGCAAACAAGGCAAGCACGTCAAATACGATTCAGGTAACTTCACGAAACTATCAAAAAAAGGACGAACAAAATGCAGAGTCGTCAAAACAGGCAAATCCCAACAATCCAGCACCAACGATTCATCCTGGTAATATACACTCAATGTAAGTTTCCTTATCATAGAAGACTTAAATCTCGATAATACAATATCATCATACTGATAATCTGTTAAATCAACATTAAATTGTTGAACATGGTGCGAAATTGCGTAATCGACAACCTTTTCAGCCAAACTTAGACACGAGGGAATTCGAAAAGTGAGATTCAACTTGAGTACCTCAGAATCATGATTTCGGTGAGCTAATAAATTATCAGTAAAATTATTATCACTAGTGGAGCTAATGAAAAAATTGAGAAACGGGAGAGTAGTCCAGATAAATTTCCATCGTTTCGAGAGAACACTGGTTTGAACTGCTAATTCAGCATTTGAAAACCCGAGAATGTGATGAATCAGCTCATCAGGCAAATCACTCATTCATTATGGTAGTCAATTGCATGAAGCTCCGAAAGTAGGGGCTGCGAAAATCGGAGTTGTTCTAATTTCTGTAATGCATTAAAAATAAATATGCACATGTTAAACAGTATGAGTGTTGCAGAAGGGGGTTGAATGCAACTTGATAATTTATCACTAATCTTGCCAACAACAAACAAGTAGTAATAATATCAAGTGAAAAATACAAACAACAATAAGCTAGTAAATGAATAAAGGTGTTTAACTTCAAAAATTAATTTTATTAATTTTTGTATTGCTACAACTGACGAGAAGATGTTTTCAGCTTCAATAGATACAATAACAAAGAACTTGCTAATGTTTCTATGCTTGAGAAATGTTAAGCTCGGTTGTCTATCTATTTTTATGCTCTCACACAGGGAAAATGTCTATGAGATATGTGTATTTATACTAAAACACATGTCTCACTTACAAGTGAACTTTTCCTTGTTCCTAGGACAAAGCTAAAAATAGAAATTTCACTTTTCCTATTCAAATTTGTCTTCATTCCCTTTGTAGATAAAGCTGCTCTGAGATGTATTGATATCCTTGACTCATTGAACATACTTTATCTTTTTGCTTGCCTTTTCCCAAGTTGCAGTAGTAGACTTGACATACTAGATAGAGTTGTCAAGATCAATCTTTGAATTTTCATTACCTAGTCTGCTACTTGAAACAGACTATCGGCTTCACCAAAAGGTTATTGTCAACCTTTAGCTTCTCTTTGGTGACAGCATCTTTGACTCCGCATACTTTACTGTCAAGTTTGATAGTCTTCTAAAACATGATGTCGTCTAAAACTACTATCAACTATCCCCGCCAATGTTGCTGTCAACTATCACCGCCAAAGTTGCTGTCAGTAAAACTTGTTGTCTTTGATTCTTCATTCTCCGCCAAGTTTACTGTCAAAGGAATAGTTGATGTCGTCTTTTCCAAATGTGTTGTCACTTGAATATGTTGTCGTAGGCTTCAATTTACAGAATGTTACTATCAATGATTTGATCTATGTTATGCATGAACACTTTGTGAACTTCTAATTCATAGATCATTTATTACATTTTTACAAGACAGTAACTATTGATACTTACTGTCACCTACTTGGCTTTTTATATATACTGTTCCAAGTGACAACTAAACATACTGTCAATATATATACATATGACAGTATATTTTACTTAGTTAATTTCTAATTAATCTAAATATCTTATAGTCGATTACACTGTTAACATCACAATCCCTAAGAGCACATCACACAAAATATAAATTTATAATATTTATATATAAATATGTAAGATTTTGTGATTTGAAATATTATGAACATGATTTTTTTAATATATCAAACATATGTTTAATATATTTAAAATTATAAATATTAGTTTAAATATATTTTTTATAATATCTCTATTATGTTTATTTTAAATTTAATAGATATTATGATATATGAGATATAATATATATATTGTTACGGATAAAAAACGAGGTGTCTTTAATACGTAATTATGCTAGGGTTTGAGAGAGCTTCAAACTTTAATGGCTGCACTAACGTTTCGTGACTTAGCTCAGGTCATCGTTAACTGCCTACGTATCTCAGTTCGTATGAGAATCAAGCCAAAAACGTAGTTCTAATGTTGAGGGGTTAGGCCCTTTATATAGGCGTATGGAGGCCTTGGAATCAGATTAGAAGTAGGAGACTTGGTGGCCAAGTCTCCCAGTGTCAGGGTTGTCTAAACCTCTTAGGAGTGAGAGTCCTTGTGGGACTCCTCCCGTTTTTGAGTTTCTAGATCCTTCTAGGATTAGGGCCTTCAACAGGTTTTTCGGGCCTTAATTAAGCCCTTATTAATTAGGAAATTAATTAAATAACAGAGACTTACTGGGCTTGCGGCTTCAACAGAGCTGATGGGCTGGATTTACAAATCCAATTGATCCTAGGACTTATTTTCCTAGTTCGTGTCAAGGGCCCAAGCCTTTGGACCATACCAGGTCTAATTAAGGAAATAATAAATGTTTTCATTTATTATTTCCTCAGGGTTATTTCTACCCATATCATTTGTCCCCCAACTTTTGGAAAAACTTCGTGAGTTTTTGTAAAAGTTTCACAAAGGGTTTTCAGTGCCTTATCGGGCTTTCGACTTATTTCAGTCAATTTTATCTCGACTTTCGGGCTTAGGCCTTCTATTATTAATTCTTTAAAAGAATCAATATTATATAAATTGGTCCCCAAAGAACTTTTACTCGTAGCTAATTTTCCAAAGATGATTTTTGCATTTCTGCCCAAATTCGACTAGGTTTCAAGTCGATTTTCGACCTCAAAAACCCTCGAGGTTGAACTACGTGACTGAAGTCGATTTCGACTTTGATTGAAGTCGAACAAGGGCTTGATTCCAGTATGAGGTCGATCTGCATACTCGAGGTCGATTTCGATCTGGATTGAGGTCGATTTCGACTTGGGTCGAGGTCGAACAGGATTCCAAAACACCTCGAGGTCGAACAGGGAGACTGAGGTCGATTTCGACCACGATTGAGGTCGAATAGGGTGACTGAGGTCGATTTCGACCTTGGTTGAGATCGATTAGTGCCCTAATTATCCTTGAGGTCGAAATACCCATTTGGAGTTGATTTGACCTCGATTGAGGTCGATTTAGGCTCCAAAATAGCTTGAAGTCGAAATCTTTGGATGAGGTCGATTTCGACTTTGATTGAAGTTGATTTAGGTTTCAAAAACCCTCGAGGTTGAAATAATGTCTCGAAGTCGATTTCGACTTCGATTGAGATCGAATAGGCCTTCACGGTTATTTGGTCAAAAATGAGGCTAAGCTTGTCTTCAACCTCGACTGAGGTCGAATTAGACCTCAAAACTCCTTGAGGTCGAAACAAATAATGATGTCTATTTCGACCTTGATTGAGATCGAATAGGCCTTCATGGCTACTTGGTCAAAAATGAGACTAAGGTTGTCTTCGACCTCGACTAAGGTCGAATTAGACCTCAAAACTCCTTGAGGTAGAAGTACTTTGGGGCCTCAAAGCCTAATATCTTTCGACTAGGAACGAAGTCGAATTAGACCTCAAAACTCTTTGAGGTCGAATCACCTTGGGGCCTCAAGGCCTTATAATCTTCGACTAGGAATGAAGTTGAATTAGACCTCAAAACTCTTTGAGGTCGAAACACTTTTGGGCCTCAAGGCCTTATAATCTTCGACTAGGAATGAAGTCGAATTAGACCTCAAAACTCTTTGAGGTCGAGACTCTTTTGGGCCTCAAGGCCTTATATTCTTCGACTAGGAATGAAGTCGAATTAGACCTCAAAACTCTTTGAGGTCGAGACTCTTTTGGGCCTCAAGGCCTTATATTCTTCGACTAGGAATGAAGTCGAATTAGACCTCAAAACTCTTTGAGGTCGAAACACTTTTGAGCCTCAAGGCCTTATATTCTTCGACTATGAATGAATTCGATTTAGACTTCAAAACTCTTTGAGGTCGAAACACTTTTGGGCCTCAAGGCCTTATAATCTTCGACTAGGAATGAAGTCGAATTAGACCTCAAAACTCTTTGAGGTCGAAACACTTTTGGGCCTCAAGGCCTTATATTCTTCGACTAGGAATGAAGTCGATTTAGACTTCAAAACTCTTTGAGGTCGAAGTTATTGAGGGCCTCATGGCTGTGCTAACTTGACTAAGTGGAACCTTATAGGCTCTTGGGTTATGGACCTCCAACGGTCTTAAATCATGGGCCTTTAGTATCTTAGGTCTTACGGGCCTTTTTCCTTTAGTGATTGGGCCTTAGGGTTTATTAATCATGGGCCTTTATTGGCCCAATTTCCAGATTCTTCTTCCTGGTTCTAGAAGCTTCTTTTTCCTTTCCTTTTATTTATTCTTCTAACGGGCTTTCATTCGTGGGTTTTATCGTATGAGGCCTTTTACCTGTTATACCGGTTAATATTCCCTCCAACGGTAATGTGACCTTGAAACGCCGGTAGAAAGTGGAACTTGAACGGGTTGGTGACCGGTTGAGGGTTGTATAAGAGTGAAGTGAGGGGCTTCACTTCACTCACCTCTCATTTCTCAATTCTCAAATCCTCAGAGTCTTCTACAACTTCGAGCTCTCAAGTCTTCAAGCAGTCCCAGCTTCTAATACTCTCGAGGATACACAGTAGCTCGAAAATGGCTGATAAGAAGAATTCAAGATTGGCAGCTATGAATGTGGGGTCTGCTAAGAGAGGTAAACCCCTTCGACGAATCCCAATTTATTCTCCTTACATGTCTTTGTTAGATATGATAAACCAAAGGGGGGACGAGTATCCTAGCTTGTCCCATTTAGATTCTTACAGTCGTAGTAATAAGTTTTTTGATTTTGACTTGGTAGAAAAGTATAATCGTCTTTTCAATTTTCCTCCCCGTTTCACCATCTCTTTGGCAGAGCCTGGCGACAGGACCTGCCATTGGCACCCTTCCAAATTATTTGTATACATAGATGTCCTGCTAGCAGGGCTTAGGTTTCCTTTGCATGAATTCATTCTCACACTTTTAGCTGACGTTCAAATTCACCCTTCTCAAATCGTTCCCAATGGATGGAGGCTCATCCATTGTTTTGTCCTTTGTTTAGAAAAGAAAATAAAAATGACTGTCCCCCTCTTTCGTAAAATTTTTCAATTCAAAAATTCTTCTAGCCTTTCTCTTGGCTGGGTTCACATAGCCCATAGGCCAAATAAACCTCACATTTTCGATAACTCTTCAATTCCCGACAATAACCTTCATTGGAAGGAAAACTTTGTTCAAATTTCATGGGAGGGGGGAGACTGGGGTAATCTCTTTAGGCCCACTTTTGGAAAAGTCGCAGATGGGAGCGCCGAGTCAATCCTGCTCTCTAGGAGGAACAGAATGCTTATGCTGCGCTCATGCTAGGGATTGGTCCCTCCATTCTTTAACTCCTTGTGATTACAAGGATATCGTCTTGGGACGGGACGAGGAGAGCACCAAAGCTTTGGGTGCACAAGCACTGGTGTCGGTAAATCTCTTCACTTATCCAACTTGCATTTCACTTGCACACACACTACTCCCGGCCTTTGATGTGTTTTAACATGGTTTGTTGGTTTTTCAGGCCAACGCCTATTTTCAGGCTTCCCTCCACCAGACAGAGTCGTGGAAAGTTCAAGCGGGGAAGCATAAAAAAGAGCTTACTAAGGCCAATGCCAAAATAAAGCATTTGGAGGAGAAGCTGGCGGAAAAGGAGGATATAATAAAGCGGGCTCAAGCTGAGATAATAGAGCTCCGGGCTGATCAGAACGCAATCATTGACAAGTATTTGGGCTCGGAGGAGTATCAAGACTTGATTCAGCAGCATGACGATCTTCTTTTTCCGGCCAACTACACAATTGGCGAAGCATCGGGAGTTGTTTGACCCTAAAGTGGACTTTCAGAGTCCCCAGTCAGCTGAAGCTCTAAAGCAGTTGATTGCGGCTCAGGAAGAAGCCAAGGGGGACAGCAGTCCTGATGTTAGGCAACAAAGGGCTAACGAGCCTAGTCCCACTCCATCTCCCCCACAGTTAGTTCCCAAGACAACTCCTCCTGCCCCAACAGAAGAGAGTTCCTCTGGAGAAGAGGAATCTGACGAAGGTGAAGAGGGTTCGTCTTCCTCAAGCGGCGAGGATTCCTCAGGAGAAGAAGAGGAGGGGGAGGAAGAGGCGTAGATATGATTCCTTATTTCCTTATTTATGTTGCCCCCAGGGGTTTTGTAAAAACATTCAGCCTTTGGGCTCTTATTTATGTATTTTACTTTCCTGTCTTTTTACTTTTTGCCTTAGTTTTGCTTTGTTTTTCGTGTTTATCTTGAACATAAAAAACAACTACTCTTGAGGCTTGTAAAAAGACTAAGTGAAAATGACAAACGTCATATAAGGAAAACAGAAAGCATTTCTCGAAACTTATAATTTAGTATAAAAAGAAACAACTTATGCCTTCGAGGTTTAAACAAGTCAATAACTAAATATTCTCGAAAATAAAAATTGACAATTTAAACGTAATAATTTCTCAAGTTAGCAGCATTCCAGCTTCTAGGGACATTAACCCCTTCAAGGGTTTGGAGCTTATACGCGTCTTCCCCTATGACTTCTTTCACTTGGTATGTCCCTTCCCAGTTCGGGGCTAGCTTGCCTTTGGGACCAACTCCAAATGCCTCGATCTTTCGCAGGACTAAGTCCCCTTTGCGGAAGAACCTCTCCTTAACCCTAAGGTTGTAGTAGAACAAAGCTTTTTTTTGGTTTTCTACGATCCTGGCATTGGCTTCATCGCGCAGCTCATCTATTAAGTCAAGGGCCAGCTTCATGCCTTCCTCATTAGTGCCCACCTGAAACTCTTGTATCCTAGGTGACGTCTGAGCAACTTCGACGGGCACCACTGCCTCAGCCCCGTAGGCTAGTTGAAATGGAGTAGCTCCTGTTGATGTTCTGCAAGTAGTTCTATATGCCCATAAGATTGGGAGTAACTCATCAACCCAAGTCCCTTGGGAGCGTTCAATCCTTTTCTTGAGCCCATCTAAGATAATTCTGTTAGCAACTTCAGCTTGCCCATTTGACTGCGGATGAGCTACTGAAGTAAAGCGTAGTTCAATGTTATAATTCCCACAGTATTCCATGAAGTCCTTGCTGTTGAATTGAGTTCCGTTGTCCGTTACTAGGATTCGAGGTAGCCCATATCTGCATATGACGTTCTCCCAGAAGAACTGAGTTACGTTCTTAGTGTCAATTTTGGCCAAGGGTTTGGCTTCTATCCACTTAGTGAAGTAGTCGATGGCAACAATGAGGAACTTCCTTTGTGCACAAGATTGCTTGAATCTTATCGGGATTGGCCTCAATGCCTCTTTTGGAGACCATCAGGCCTAGAAATTTTCCAGACCCTACACCAAAGGCACACTTGGCCGGGTTCAACATCATTTTGTGGGTTCTCAGAATTTCAAATGCCTCACTCAGGTGCGCAAGATGATCGGCTTTGTCTAAGCTTTTGACTAACATGTCATCTACGTAAACCTCCATGGTCGTACCAATGAGATGTTTGAAGATCTTATTCACAAGCCTTTGATATGTGGCTCCTGCATTCTTAAGTCCAAAAGCCATAACCATATAACAAAAAACACCAAAGTCAGTGATGAATGATACCTTAGGAATGTCATCGGGGTGCATTTTAATTTGGTTGTAGCCACTGAAACCATCCATGAAGCTAAGCATCTCGTGCCCAGCTGTGGCATCTATTAACGTGTTTATCCTTGGTAAGGGGAAACAGTCCTTGGGACATGCATCATTCAAGTCAGTGAAGTCCACACACATTCTCCACTTCCCATTGCTCTTTTTAACCATCACAGGGTTGGCCAACCATTCAGGAAATTAGATTTCTTCAATAAATCCAGCTTCTAGCAATTTTTCCACTTCCTGCTTAATGGCCTCTTGTCTTTCAGGGGCAAAAGTTCTTTTCTTCTGTTTGACCGTTGTCCTTCCAGGATTTACATTCAACTGATGTGTTATAAGCTCGGGGTCTATTCCTGACATGTCAGCTGCTGTCCAAGCGAAAACATCCCTGTTATCTTGCAGGAACTGTATCAGTTGTTGTTTTAGGTCCTTGGGGAGTGAAGCCCCAACATATGTCACTCTCTCAGGATATGAAGGATCCAGGGGAATGGACTCCAAGTCCTCCGCAGGTTTCCCCCTCCTCTCTTCGTGATCTCTGACATCCATATCTTCAATGGGGAGAACCTTCCTCCCAGTGCCATCAGGCTTCAAAGAAGCCACATAACAGCTTCTGGCCATCTTCTGATCTCCTCTTTCTTCCCCCACTCCATTCCTAGTCGGGAACTTGAGTTTCAAGTGGTATGTAGAAACTATTGCTTTGAAGGCATGCAACCCTATCCTCCTAAGGATTGCATTATAGGTAGTGCTTGCCTTAATAACTAAGAAATTCAGCATTTGAGTGGACATTCGAGGTTCTTCGCCCATAGTCATTGGTAGTTGTATGATCCCCTCGATCCGAGACTCTACTCCATTAAAACCGTATATGGGCATGTTGGACGGGGTTAGCTGTGAATCACTATATCCCATTTTCACATAGGCATCATAAAATAGGATGTCAACAGAAGAACCATTGTCTACCAAGACTCTTTTCACAGGAGAATTCCCTATGGTGGGGGTGATTACTAAGGGATCATCGTGGGGGAACCTCACCCCTTCTAGGTCGGAGTCGTCGAAGGTCAACGAGACCTCAGTCCTTGCCCTCTTAGGAGGTTCTCCTACAATGCTCATTACCTCCCGGGCATACGCCTTCCTGGAGTTTCGGGAGTTGCCTGCTGTAGTTGGTCCTCCTGATATTACGTTAATCACAGGCCCTCTGGGCTGATTGTTTCTTTCCTTGGGGTCTTAGTCCCTTCGTTTGTCGTTCCTTCTATCGTCTCTAGCACCATCCTTGGTGTATTTTTCCAACTTCCCTCTTCTAATCAGAAATTCAATCTCGTCTTTCAACTGATGACAGTCATCAGTGTCGTGTCCCACATCCCTATGGAACCGGCAGTATGCGCTCTTATTTCTCTTTTCAGGATCAGTCCTCAGTGGCTTCGGCCATCGAAGATCTTTACCCTTCTCAATGTTCATTAGTATCTGGCTACGGGCGATGTTTAGCCTTGCATACTCGGTGAACATGGCACCTCCTTTCTTCTTAGAGTCATTGGCATCACCATTCTTCGCATACTTGGTATCAACAGTGTACTCGGTATCGCTGGATCATTTTTTAGAATAGGCGTTCGAGGTCTGAAACCCTTGAGCTTTCCTCATACTTTCCTCAGCCTTGATATACTTTCCTGCTCTCTCTTGGAGCTCATTCATAGTTTCATGGGCCCTCTTGGCTAACGATCTCCTAAAATTTTCGTCAGAAGTCCCTTGCTGCAAGGCTATCATAGCTACCTTCTGATCTAGATCAGGAACCTTCAAGGCTTCCTTTGTGAACCTATTCATGTAATCCCTCAAGGATTCGTTCTTCCCCTGGTGCATGTTCATTAGCGAAGCTGAGCTCTTTTCATGAGTCTTGCTGCTAATGAATTGACCAATGAAGGCCCTGCTCAGATCCTTGAATGACCCAACAGAGTTTGGTGGTAGACGACTGAACCACCGCTGAGCCATGCCACTCAGGGTTTGGGGAAACGCCCTACACTTGATGGCATCGTTTACAGGCTGCAGCAACAGTGCATTAGAGAACATGAGAACATGATTTGAGGGATCTCCCGTTCCATCATAGGCCCTGATTGTCGGCATTTTAAACTTCCTTGATATCTTTTCATTCCTAATATTCTCTGTGAAGGGGTGTGTGGGATCATCAGGATCTCCAAGCGGCAATAAGTCTTGAGGATCAGCCCTAACATGACTTGTCCTTATTTGCCTCGGGGGCTTATCCAAATCTATTACAGAGGTGTTTCTCATCAACTCTCCAGCACCCTCCACTCTAGGGCGTTGTCGCCTTGCCAATGCCTTCTCCAGGTCTTTCCTTAGTCGTTGAGCTTCGGCTTCATGAGCGCGTATTCTTTCCTGAAGGTTCAGGGAGTCATTACTTTGAGGCCCTCGGGGCTGGGTACTCCTCCCTCCAAGGGACTCCTTACCAAGTCGCCTCCTTCGTGGGTTAACATCTTCGTCAGACGACTTCTCGTCATCAGTTGAGTAAGGTCCGGAGAAGTCCCGACTTCTTCATTGTGAGGTATAGTGGGGCAACATCCCTTGCTCATAAGGGGGCTCGTAGTTCCTTGGGAGCCCATAACGAGGGTCAGGATTTATAGCAGGCGAGACCTGCATAGTAGGAGGAGCAACAAAAGTTGTATGAAGGGGTGGAATTACCTGGAGTGGAGGAGCTGAAGCATGAATTGATACTTCGGGGTTGGAAGGATGAACGACGATGCTAAGGGGTCCGGCACGCCGGGTGCTTGCTTCAGGGTCTTCAACGGAGGTGGTTGGAACAACAGCTTGTTGCTCCTGAGTTGTAATAGGGGGAACAGTGGTGTCGGCAGCGGTGTCAGGGATCTCTCCTTCAAGGGTGCTTGCAGTACTTCGTGTTCTTGCCATGGTTGTTATTCGATTCCCACAGACGGCGCCAAATGTTACGGATCAAAAACGAGGTGTCTTTAATACGTAATTAATGCTAGGGTTTGAGAGAGCTTCAAGCTTTAATGGCTGCACTAACGTTTCGTGACTTAGCTCAGGTCCTCGTTAACTGCCTACGTATCTCAGTTCGTATGAGAATCAAGCCAAAAATGTAGTTCTAATGTTGAGGGGTTAGGCCCTTTATATAGGCGCATGGAGGCCTTGGAATCAGATTAGAAGTAGGAGACTTGGTGGCCAAGTCTCCCAGTGTCAGGGTTGTCTAAACCTCTTAGGAGTGAGAGTCCTTGTGGGACTCCTCCCGTTTTTGAGTTTCTAGATCCTTCTAGGATTAGGGCCTTCAACAGGTTTTTCGGGCCTTAATTAAGCCCTTATTAATTATGAAATTAATTAAATAACAGAGACTTACTGGGCCTGCGGCTTCAACAGAGCTGATGGGCTGGATTTACAAATCCAATTGATCCTAGGACTTATTTTCCTAGTTCGTTTCATGGGCACAAGCCTTTGGACCATACCAGGTCTAATTAATGAAATAATAAATATTTTCATTTATTATTTCCTCAGGGTTATTTCTACCCATATCATATATATATACATATATATATATATATATATATATTTAATAATATAATAATATAATAATTTATTTGAATAAGTTTTTTTATGTTATTAGATTTTCAGTAGTATAGTATTAATTGTAATTTATAAATAATTATATAATTTAAACCATGTATCAATAAATAATAGATGTTACTATATTGCTAAAGAGATTTAACTTTAGATTAATATTAAAAAATAAAAAGATATATAACAATGACCGTCATAATAATTTTTACCTCATACTTTTTTATATTAATATATAACTGGTTCTTTATTGAACCAAACATATTACGTGTACTATGACAATTTAACATGTGTAATAACATTATTTTAGAAATATAAATGATTTTTAATTATAAAAATTGTTAGCAGTAGTCACGAGTCATTAAAAATTAATTCAATATAACAAGACTTCTGACTTCTCAATATAATAATTTTTCCAATGAGTATAACTCATTCTCCTTATAAAGTTACCCTAATATCTTATATAACATTTTTATAGAAAAGATTTGGATAAGAAAAAGTTTAATTCTCCATTATTTTAGAAATATAAATGACTTTTAATTATAAAAATAGTTAGCAGTAGTCACGAGTTATTAAAAATTAATTCAATATAACAAGATTTCTGAGTTCTCAATATAATAATTTTTCCTGTGAGTATAACTCATTTTCTGTATAAAGTTATCCTAATATCTTATATAATATTTTTATAGAAAAAATTTTGATAAGAAAATTTTTAATTCTTCATCTCACACGAAAAATTCAATGCCTCCCTCCATCTCTCTTATGTAAAACCCTAATACTATCTCTACTCTAATATAATAATAATACATAATAATGTCTGATATATGATATGTCTCTATATAAATCTAATATAAAAAATATTTTAATGTTTTAAATTAATTATAAAAAGGGGGTAATAATTAGGTGAAAACTTTTTAGCGTGAGAACCGTGAAAATTTTCATTAAATTTTGCACAACCATAATAAAAAATACAAAAAAAATGTTTCGATAAACTTTTTATTATAGTTTTGCAAATAAAATTATGGTTCTGCACTATTTTTTTCATTTTTTATTAGGGTTCTGTAAAATTTAGTAAAACTTTTCACGGTTCACATGCTAAAAAGTTTGCAACGGAATGTTACCCTACAAAAAGGTTTCCTAAACGGAATATAATTTTCTGATAAAAATTCGTAACTATCTTTTTTGTCTAGATTTCGGGCAGCTGCAGTTGGATTCTGGATGTTAGACCACCTCAGAATTAAAAATAATTTTATAAGTTTCGTGTGGGTTATAAATTCGTCCAATTATGACTTCTAAAACTCAAAATAGGTTCAAACAATGTGTCAGGTAAGTAGTACAAATATTACAAATTTTCTTTTTTAATATAACTCCAAAATAGCTCATTAAGTTCAAATTTATATATTACTTAGATATCTAATAGAGTTTGAGTTATAATCTGAAACGAGATAAGAAAAATTATATGTTAGGAATTAGGAGTTCCAGAAGTTTACAGAGGGAGGGTGAATGTATACTTCAAGGCTTTTACCCTCTTTTTGATTTAGAATGCTTTGATAAACTATTCAATAGATTGAATCTCGAGCTAGTGAAACAAGTTAAGTATTTACAAGAGCATATAATAGTGAATATAGTAAACACAAGATGTAACTTTCAATATAATTTTATTAGAATGAATTTTTGCTACAATCTGAAATTCAACTTGAATTTCAGCTTCTTGTTCTAGGAAGATTACAATGTAAAATTAAAATATACCTATCAAATGTGGTTGTGCATAAAATATATAGACAACATGTCCTATGCACATGCTCACATAAGATAGATTTGGTAAAAATAGAAATAGACAAGACATACTTTTCATTTGACTAATATCTATTTCTAGTTAACATTATTGTGACAGACTGCTGCATCCAGCTTTATACCTTTTGTCATTTGTCTTGACTGTCTTCCCAACTTCATTGCAGACTTGTCTCTATCTTTGCAGGCTTGACTTATCCTGCAAAAATAGAGCTGCAAAATTATCTGTCTTGTTCTGTAATTCTCCTAGAAAATAACTCCTTGGTGCAGTCGATTACTCTGTTTAAATTGATTCGAGAAGTCATCGTGATTGACTTCTCGATTGAGTACTAGCTGTGACTTCTCGATTAGTCTTTGAATGATTGACTTCTCGAATGACTAGACTTCTCGATTGCAAACTCTGTTTGATGACTTCTCGATTAGGCTAGACTTCTCGAATGTAAACTTGAAACTATGACTTCTCGAATGCCTCAGCTTTACCACTTCTCGAATGCTCCTTTTGCTAACTTCTCGAATTGTTTTTCTACACTTCTCGATTGATTCACATTTAACACTACTCGAATGGCTTCAATACTTTGACTTCTTGAATGACTAACTTCTCGATCGAGTACTGAGTTGTTGAGTGTGTCTTGAGACTTCTCGAATTATTTACATAATTCTGACTTCTCGAATAGGTGACTTCTCGACTGAGTAATTGCCTTAGTAGAATTCTCAGGTGTCTTTCCTTATTTTTCCAAAAAGTCTTCTTTGTCTTGTTGCATGATTTAACCTGAATCTTCTAATAGACTTTATTCTTGACTTTATTTACAACTGAAATACAAACTGAGTGGACTTCTATCTGCAATATTACACAAGAATATCTAAGTCACTACACTATTACAGAAGTATAAACTATGTTACAGCAAGACAAATAATTACATAGGCTAGGCTTGATTTGGGTCCAACAATCTCCCCCAATTTGGAAAAAGATAAATTTTACAAATTAATACAAGATATCAAGCCTACCTATTCTGTTGTTGTTGATGAATTGCCTGATCATATATTTCTTTTCTTTCTCTTTCCTCCCTTGTCTTGATTTCTTCAATAGCCTCTAGAATTTGTTGCATGGCCATGACTTCTTCAATTAATATAGCATCCTTTAACATGTCAGCAGCAATCTTGAGGGTTTGCATAGGATAGTCTTAAATAAACATCATTCTAATTTTGATTGTGGCTCCACTTCTCAGTTTAAATTCAATTCTATCATGATCCTTGAACACCCTTCACTTTCCTTGCCTTCTTAATTCTTCAGACAACTTTTCTATTCTTTCCTCCTCCTTCCTCTTCTTGACAACCATCTCCTCCATATACTTGACTTTGTCAATCTTTTTCTGATATTTCTTTGCCAGGTACTGAGCCATTTCCATCATCTTTAATTTATCAATCATGCTTCTCTTGTTAAATAAGCTGATCACTCTCCTAATATCATGAGTGGTAGCATTAAAGTTATCATGATGAAAACCTCTTTCTTCTCCATCAACAGTTGTAACAAACATTTTTTTGTCCCTGATTTCAACCTTGACAATTCTGTTGGCCTTCCACTGTTTGATCATTCTTTTATTAATCTCTGCAATTTCTTGGATAGGCTTAACTTGTAGACCCTTATCAGGAACAATGAGCTGCTTCCTCCACTTAGGACATCTAACTAGCAATGAGCTAGTAGAATTCTTGAATTTAGTTGTTGTGGCAGTATTGACCTTGATCTGTTGACTTGACTTCAATTTCTTTATTTGATTCTTTCCAATTTCCTTCCTTATCACTCCATGTGCAGTGACTTTCATAAACAGTCTTCTTGGAAATTTGGATTTAGGGGCAATAGTAGTTTCAGAAACTGTTGGGATCACACTAGTACCCTGAAATTTGGTAGGTGTACTAGAATGAGTACCAACAACTTGCTGCTTGGAAGGATTTCTCCTTTGATACTTTTTCTCTTTCTCAGATTCTTTTCTTTTCTTTTTGTCCACATTTTCCCTTTTCTTGTCTTCCTTCTTTTCACCCTTATTACTCCTGGACTCAGGCTTTTTGTCCTTCTTGTCCTGATCTTTGTCCTCATCATCCTTCTTTTTTTTCTTCAACTCTTCACTTGCAAAGTCAGATATTTGTCCACTTATAAACTTCTTCATCTTTTCTACAATCACATTGTCTTCAACTTGTTTCACCTTTTTCTTTTCAATCAACTCAATCATGTTTATGATATGACTTATGTTCCCTGAGTTGAGATGTTGAGAAATCTTGAAATGTGCAAGCCTTTCTCCTCTAGCCATGTACATCACACCATCTAGGCTGCAGTAAGTTTCAGGAAGTGCATTGGGTAGAAGAGGTCCCGATATTAGATTCTTCAATTCTTCAATTCTTCATCCTCCTGAGTTACTAACTCCACTGCTTTGTGCAGACATTCCAACTCAGTATAAGATAATCTTTGAAATAGTGCAACTGAGACTTTGAAGTAACCAGACTCTATCTGAATTAAAGGCTCTTTAAACATTTGTTCATTATGCTCAAATTTAACTCCCCTTGCTGCAATAATAGCATTGTCAATCATCTTCTTGTAGCTCTAGTGATTTCCCTTGACTTGCTTTTTGCTGTGATGCAGAAGGTCCAAGAAATCTTTGTCAGAATTAGGCTTTAAAATTTCACTTTTGAGCTTTCTCATAATTGCCCTTTGCCTTTCAGTCTCTATCTCTTCTCTCCTTTCTTTCTCTCCCTTAGGATTGATATCTTGTCTTGAGAGAAAGGTAGAATGACTTGGGTTGATTTGAGTTGGAACTTGTTCTAGAGGGTCTTGACTTGATTGGCCCAAGTTAGATATAAATGTTTGTAGAGAAGTGAGTTGAGCAGATATGCTGGCAAGTGTAGTGCCTTGAGTTGCAGAAGAATTGACAAACTCCTTCTTGAGATTTTGGACATCTGACACAACTGTGGAAACTGTGGTGGAAAGAGAGTCAACTCTGGCATTCAAAATATCAATGGTAGAGGCCTTTGCAGCTTCATCTTTGGCCTTTGACTGATAGTAAAGATCCACTTGGAATGGTGATAAGGTGTGAAGAGGCACATCCTCAGGCAGCCTGTCTGCATGCCTATTTTTGAATAAGACTTCAACCATATTGTTGATTTTCCTTTGACTGTCCAGGATGGCTGTGTGACTTTGAACCATTTCCTTAAACACCTTCTCCAAAGAATCCATCTTAGAATGGAGAAGTGAAGACTTTATAGAATCTCCTTTTAGAATTCCTCCATAAAAACCACCAGGTCTTAGCTTGTCTTCAATAGCCTTCAATGTACCCTCTACCTTGGCCCTGTGATCATGTATTTCAGACTGGACTCCTTTGGCAAGGTAGTGGTTTGACTGCAGTTGGAGTTTGGAAGCTTCATGAATTGCATCGTACATGGCACTAGGAGTAAAAATCTTCTCACATGATCCAAGAGAGGTGAGATACTTCTGTCTAGTCCATTCCAAAACTTCCTCCATGCTAACTGCAGATTTACCATCCAACTAGGCATCTACATTGGCCTCTTCATCTTCAGCCACATTTGCATTCTTCTCTTTCAACTCCTCTTGATCTTTTGCATACTCCAGCATTATTGCAGCATAATCCTTATTTGGCAAATGAGAAGTCAATAGTTGTTGTGCAATGTGATAAAATCCTTCTAACTGATCTCCATACAGCTCCTGTAGTTTGTCATCAGAGAGTGACCCACCAAGAGTTAATGGTCCTGGTTCCCTGTCATGTTGCACAGGTTCCAGCCATTATGAAAGAGAGTGAGAGCTAGGGCCACTTGTTACATTGGTCCCCTCAGTATCTATTTTCTCATCCAATTTCTCAGATGATTCATTAGACACTGGATGGACAAGAGATTTCTCCTGAGGAGACAGTCTTTGAATGACTGAGAAGTGTCCAGGGGATCCCATTTGCATGGTGTGGAGGTCCCCTAGATTACCTAATGTCTGTGAAGACACTTGGCTTTGATATGCCTGAGCCCCCATAGAGTCTGAAGTAAAACCTCCTGAAACCTTTGTGGTTTTGATGGTGTCATCAGGATATACCTCGGCATGGATTCCCTCACCATCTAAATGAATGTTCTGAGTGGTGAGCAATGTGTTATGCACCAAGTCACTTGAATGGTGCTCACCAGGGAAGTAGAAATCCTGATGATCAACAACCTCATGTGTTTGGCTAGACACAATTGGTTGAGAAGAAATTTGAGAGGTGTAAGAGAGAGTGTGAGTAGAACTGAGTATTGGCAACTCCTGAGAAAATGGGGAAGTTTCAAGAGAAGATCCTACTTGTGCACAGTGTGTCTTCTTTTCAACTAAAACATCTTCATTGATAGGAGTGAATTCATGCAATGGTGCAGACTCTGTACATGATGGAGTGGGCTGGCTCCCAATTTCGATAGATGCACCTTGTTGAGAAAGTGCACCTAGAAGTAGGTTTAATCCCTTGTTAAACTCTACATCCTGTTGAGAGGATGTAGAGTGGTCTGTTGTGGCCTTTTTATTTTTCTTTCTCCTGGTTAAAGGTTCCACAGGTGACTCATCCAATTCATTGTCATTTTCTGCAACAGTCTCTAGTGCTCTTTTTCTTACTGTTTTCTTCTTCTTCTTCTTTATAACTACACCCTGTTGAGAGGATGTAGAGGTTGGTTGGCTAGCATCTATTGGATTCAAAGAAGGTCTAGCAGTTGGGTTAGAGGTCTTTGGATTAGGTGCATTTGGTTCTTCTGCAACCTTAGGACCCCCTATTGCATCAAGGTAACCATATTTAGGCTGTACAAGTGGGTACCCCCTAAATACACTCAACATGTGAGGTGTAATTTGAAGGGGCATATTCACTGTGTTTCTCCTATCCAATATAGCAAAAATAATTTTTGACATGGATTTGGAATAGCCAATTCTCTGTTTGTCATCCCAGGTAATTTAATTAAACTAGCATTTTTATAATTGAGAATTAATTGAATAAAGTGAGGGAAGAAAATCTCATTACCTTTCATGGGAATCCTGGTTATGAGTTCCCCAAGTACTAGTTTTCTAACATTGAGCCTTTGGTTGTAGGCCAATAAGTAAGCCAGCTTCATGGCAATGAGACTAACCTGGTCAAATCCTGTTTTCCAGCAGGTGAAGACTCTCAAGATATTGTCAAACAAGAATGACCACTCCTTCATCATAAACTTCTTGTTTATCTTCCCAAGTTTGAACTTCTCACCTTCTTTGTCCACAATGTTAGAATACCTGATGATCTCCAGGAAGTCTAGAAGGTCATATTCAGTTGGTTCCTCATTAAACTCTTCAGTTGGAATTTTCAAGCTTTTGTTGACATCCTCTTCATCAAAACTTATATATACTCCTTGGATTTTGCAAGTTACTACCACTTTTGAGCTCCCATCCTCCAGAGATATGTTCTCCCAGTCTGCAGTTGCCCAAAATTGCTCGAGAATGTCAAGATAGAGAGTTAGGTTTGCTAACAGGGCTTTCTTTAGGTACGAATCTATGAGAAATCTTGTGAAACATTTGTACTGTGGTTTAGCATCTGCATCTCTGGATATGGCTAAAAAGTTGGTTTCTGGAATGACAAAAACTTCGGTTAAAACTAAACTTGAGGACATCATTGAGTTAGTGTATAGAAATAGAGAAAAGAAGAAACGGAAGTTTGAGAGAGAGAGAGAGAAAACAAGTGTTCAAGAGTAACAGTTGGAGTGCAAGGGTTTCTTTAAGTTTGTAGTTAAGCGTAGAAATGAAATGTTGGATCTACTTTGCTATTTATATGACATAGACAACTCGACTAGAGTTCTTAAATGTCTTGAGTTCTCTAATCAGTCTTCTCTAGAGTTCTTGATCAAGTACTATTGAGAGCTCTCGAATCAATTAAAGTGGTCGAGAACTCAGAAAAGAGTAAAGCTGTTTTAGTAGAGAACTGTCAGACTTTAATCGAGAACTAAGATAATCGAGAACTCAAGACATATTTGAGAACTTTGTAGATTCGAGAGCTCTCAATAGTACTTGATCAAGAACTCTAGAGAAGACTGATTCGAGAACTCAAGACATTCGGGAACTCTTAGAATTGAATGATCCAAGAACTCAAGACATTCGAGAACTCTTAGAATTGAATGATTCAAGAACTCTTAGAATTTAATGATTCGAGAACTCAAGAATTTATATTTAGTCGAGAAGTTAGAAAGAATGACAACTTAACTATAAACTACAGTTTTTAAGAAATTATTATATCTTCACTTGGAAAATAAAATAATAATTTGCAACCATCATTCCTTAGATAAATAAAATTTATTTATTCACCCTAATATGAGAAATGTGACTGATTAATATTCCCGAAGTTTGAATTATCATACTTGTTATTTAATGATGCACAAGTATGATAGTTCTTTTCAGGTTTACTTAGAACTAGGAAATAGTTCCAAGTTGGTTTCAAAAAAAAATATGTACAACAATATAACTGATATATTTATAAACATACATCAATTTTTTTTCACTTAGATAAATCATTTATGTTCATGTCTGTGAAACAATTATTGTAACAGTTAGAGAGATATATTTATTGAGCCACTTATCCTAAAGAATTTAGCATTCCAATCTCACTAACCAACCTGTTAAAGGTGGCTTCATCAAGTGGTTTAGTAAATATACCAGCCAACTGTTTTTGTGTAAGAACATAGAATAATTTAATCACTCTATTTTCAGCATATTCCCTTAAGAAATGGTATCTTACATCAATATGCTTTGTCTTGGAATGGTTGACTGGATTGGCAACAATTGATATGGCACTAGTGTTGTCACACATGATGGGAATTCCTTCCAACACAAGTCCATAGTCTCTTAATTGATTTATTATCCAAAGCACTTGAGCACAACAGCTTCCAGCAATAATATATTCAGCCTCAGCTGTGGAAGTAGATACTGATTGTTGCTTTTTACTGAACCAAGAAACCAATCTTTGTCCAAGAAATTGACAGCTTCCTGAAGTGCTTTTCCTATCCATTTTGCAACCAGCAAAATCAACATCTGAATATCCAACTAGGTTGAATCCTGTTTTTTTAGGGTACCATAATCCTATAAAGGATGTTCCTTTGAGATATCTCAGAATTCTCTTGACAGCAATGAGATGTGATTCTTTGGGATTTGCCTGAAACCTTGCACATAGGCATGTAGAGAACATTATGTCAGGTCTACTAGCTGTGAGATAGAGAAGAGATCCAATCATTCCTCTGTAGGTCTTCATGTCTACCCTTTTTCCTTTCTTATCTTCATCCAGTTTTGTAGTTGTAGACATTGGAGTTTTGGCAGTTGAGCAGTCTTGCATGTCAAACCTTTTGAGTAAGTCATTGATGTATTTGTTTGACTTATGAAAATGCCATCAGCCCTTTGGATTATTTGAAGACCTAGAAAGTAATTGAGCTCTCCCATCATTAGGGGTGAGCAAAAAACCGAATTGAAACCGAAACCGAACCGAAACCGGTGAAAACCGAACCGAAAAAACCGAAACCGAAACCGAATCGGCGGTTACGGTTTTTGATTTTTAAAAACCGAGATTTTCGGTTCCGGTTCCGGTTATAAGTCAAAACCGAACCGAAAAAAACCGAACCGAACCGATCATTAAAATAAATAAATTTATTATAATATATATATATATATATATATTGAATGTGAGAATATGACAACTCATTTACAACATTTTATTCCTCTATTTTCCAATTAAAAAGAATATAATCAGGAGTAAATATCATTAGACATGATTATGTGCTTTTTAGATTGCATACTACGATAAAGAACATTCACATTTTGTTGATTCAACCTTAAAATTTGATGGTTAAAGTTTCTTACCTTTCTTTTGTAGTGTTATTATGCAGAATGTGATCAAATATTTGATTGTATAAAATTTGAATGTTATATAATGATTTAAATTATATATATTTTTCATTTTAATTTATCCGGTTTTTTAACCGAAACCGAACCGATAAAAACCGAACCGGTCTTTTTAAAACCGAAACCGAAACCGATGGTTCGGTTGCGGTTGCGGTTTTCAATTTTTAAAACCGAAGATATGCGGTTCCGGTTCCGGTTTCGGTCAAAAACCGAACCGAACCGAACCGCGCTCACCCCTACCCATCATGCTCATCTCATATTCACTTTGCATAAGTTTAGAAAACCTTTGACATAGTTTTTCATTTGTTGATCCAAAAATGATATCATCCACATAAATTTGAACTAGTATAACATCTTCATGGTGCTTCTTGTAGAAAAGAGTTTTGTCAATAGTTCCTCTAGTGAATTGATTTTTCAGAAGAAATTTTGACAGAGTGTCATACTATGCTCTAGGGGCTTGTTTGAGTCCATACAATGCTTTGATGAGTCTGTAAACAAAGTCTGGAAAATTTGAATCTTCAAAGCCTGGTGGCTGTTGCACATATACTTCCTCTTCTAGTTCACCATTTAAAAAGACATTTTTGACATCCATCTGATAGACCTTGAAGTTTGAGTGTGCTGCAAATCCTAGAAAATTTCTGATTGCCTCCAGTCTTGCAACAGGGGCAAAAGTCTCATCATAGTCAATGCCTTATTCTTGTGAATACCATTTTGCAACCAGCCTTGCTTATTTCCTTATTACTATTCCATGTTCATCCATTTTGTTCCTGTAGACCCATTTAGTGCCAATTACTGATTTGTCCTTTGGAGGTGACACTAATTCCCAAACATTGTTTATCACAAACTGATTCAATTCCTCTTGCATGGCAATTATCCAGTCTAGATCTAGCAAGGCTTCTTCAATCCTTTTTGGCTCATTTTGAGACAGAAAGCAAGCAAATAGACATTCATTCATAGTTGCTCTTCTTGTTCTCACACCTTCATCAGGATTTCCAATGATTTGATCAGCTGTGTGAGCTCTATTCCATTTAGTTTGATGAGCTCCATCTCTATCATTTGAACATGTTTCTTCCTGATTGAAGTTGTTTCCAATTATTGCAGATCTTTGAGAATCTCCCCCTGAGTTGATGCTAGGGTTGTGTGGAGAGTTCTCAAGTTGAATGTAACTGTAATCTTCATTATATCTTTCCTCAATTGATCCATGTGAGATGTCTACATGTGATTCTTCATGAGTGTTGACACCATTTTCGGTTGCAACTATTTCATACTCCATTTCATTTTCAAATCTCAAGGTGTCACAGTTTTTACCTTCCAAATTCATAGCAGAAAATTTGAAATCATCAAATGTCACATTTGTACTTTCCATAATCTTTTGTTGATCAATCACATACACTCTATGAACAGTTTTGTCCAATGAGTATCCTATAAAAATTCCTTCATATGCCTTGGCTTCAAATTTCCCAAGATTGTTGACATCATCTTTGAGAACAAAGCACTTTATTCCAAACACATACATGTATTTTACAGATGGCCTTATATTTTTCATGATGTGATAAGGAGTCTTCCCAACTGACTTTATGATGAGTGTTCTGTTTTGAGTGTTACAAGCAGTTCTAACAGCTTCAGCCCAAAAACTAGTTGGTAGATTTACTTCTGCTAACATGGTTCTTGCAGCTTCAATGAGAGTCATGTTCTTTCTTTCAATTACTCCATTTTGTTGTGGAGTCCTTGGGACTGAGAATTGGTGAATGATACCTTTCTCTTTACAGAATTCATTGAGTATAGCATTTTTGAATTCTGTACCATTGTCACTCCTTATGGCAACTACTAGTGTTAGACCTTTATCCAATCTTCTCATATTTTCAATGATAACCTCAAGAGCTTCATCTTTTGTATGCAAGAATCCTACCCAGGTGTACTTTGAAAAATCATCAACCATGACTAGAGCAAATCTTTTCTTAGACATAGACATAATATTTACTGGTCCAAACAGGTCCATATGAATTAATTGCAGTGGTTTGGTGATTGAAGTGAATTCCTTACTTTTGTGACTTGATCTCTTCATTTTCCCTTTCTGACATGCCTCACACAATCCTTCTATGCAGAATTCAAGTGTAGGCAAATCCTTCACTAATTCTCTTTTGACTAAAGAATTAATGTTTTTGAGATTTAAGTGGGACAATCTCTTGTGCCAAAGCAAACTTTTATTTTCTGAGGCTTTGGTGTAGAAACAACAATTTTTTTCCTTATTTGTAGAGTCCAAATCTGCTACAAACAGGTTTCCCTTTCTCACTCCTTGCAGAGAAATTTTATTGGTCTTTCTGTGTGATATGAGACACAATTCCTTTTCAAACTCCACCTTCAAATCTTTGTTGCAGAATTGAGTGATGCTGAGGAGATTATTCTTCAAACCACTGACCAGGGCTACATCTTCAATGACAACATTTTCATGAATTAATTTACCATATCCCATGGTGAAACCAATGCTGTTGTCTCCAAAAGTTACCATTGGGCCAGCCTCCTCTTTGAATTGTGACAGTAGGGCCTTGTCACCAGTCATATGTCTTGAACATCCACTATCCAAAATCCACATGACCTTCTTCTTAACTGTGCCCTTAGAACTTGAGGATGAAACTCCATCAAGTGAGTTGGCCATGAGTGCTAGATTCCCATATTCCTCCTCTTCATCTTCATCTGTATCATCCCAACATTTTCACTCAACAATATAAGCCTTTCCTGTCTGCTTTTTGAGGAGAGCTTCATACTTGGCTTCCAACTCCAAGTAATCTTCATCCTTCTTAATTGCTTTAGGTTTTCTACATTTTGTTGCAAAGCGTCCAAGCTCATTATAGTTATAGCATCTTATCTTAGATCTATCACCCATTCCAGTTTTGTATCCTCCATTGTTGGTGCTTCTTGTTGGATTTTTTTCCTTTGCTTGAAGACTTGAAGGTTGGTCTTGGTTTAAAACTTTTATTTCTTTTGAACCTCAAATTTCCAAACTTCTTTGCCATGAAGGCCATGGTTTTGTTGTCCATGCCTTCAAGTTCTTCAATGGTGTAGAAGTCTTCTTCTCTTGATTCACTCTTGACAGAGTCCTTCTCTTCCTGTTCCTATTCTTCAAACTCTTCAGATTTCAACTTCTTGCTTGTACCAGTCTTTTCAATTGTTGATGGTTCCTTAGCAACCAGGGCATTTGGGACATTTGCCATTTTTCCTCTATTTGCTAAAATGGCCTTTTTTTGGTAAAATTCCAGCTCATATATCTTTAGTATTCCATTGAGTGTCTTAAGTGGAAGCTTTGTTAAATCTCTTCCCTCTCTTATTGTAGAAATTTTATGCTCCAGGTGCTCTGGGAGGGTTAACAAAAACTTCATGTTTTTCTCATTTGTTTCATAGTATTTCCTATGAAGTTGAAGATCATTGATCAGTTTGTTGAACCTCTCAAACACTTCAGTTATGCCCACATTTGGTTTTGACATAAATGCTTCATACTGAGAAACAAGGAGCTGCCTTTGATTTTCCCTTACCTCTTCAGTTCCTTCACACAGAATTTCTATAGTCTCCCATATGTGTTTGGCAGATATGCAATTGACAATACTATTGTGTATGATAATATCCAGTGACTCAATTAATATAAGCATTAAACTATTGTCAAGAGACACTTTTTCCTTCTCAGTATCTGTGTACTGAGATGGGTCCTTAGGTATCCATGTTGCAGGAATAACTTCAGACCCACTAGTAGTTTCAGGAACTAGAGTTACTGGCATGAAAGGACCATTCTTCAATATTTCTGGGTACATGGAGTTTGCAGCCTTTATGAACATCAGCATCTTCCTCTTCCATAGGTTGTAATGTTTTCTATCAAAAGTAGGAATCTTTATGCTGCTTAGCTTCTGAGAACTCATCTTGATCTTTAGTCTGTATATATGTTTACAGCCTGCTCTGACACCACTTGTTAGGAATTAGAAGTCCCAGAAGTTTACAGGGGGGGTGAATGTATATTTCAAGGCTTTTACCCTCTTTTTGATTTAGAAGGTTTTGATAAATTGTTCAATAGATTGAATCTCGAGCTAGTGAAACAAGTTAAGTGTTTACAAGAGCATATAACAGTGAATATAGTAAACACAAGATGTAACTTTCAATCTAATTTTATTAGAATGAATTTTTGCTACAATCTGAAATTCAACTTGAATTTCAGCTTCTTGTTCTAGGAAGATTACAATTGTGGCTATGCATAAAATATATAGACAACATGTCCTATGCACATGCTCACATAAGATAGATTTGGTAAAAATAGAAATTGACAAGACATACTTTTCATTTGACTAATATCTATTTCTAGTTAACACTATTGTGACAGACTGCTGCATCCAGCCTTATACCTTTTGTCATTTGTCTTGACTGTCTTCCCAGCTTCATTGTAGACTTGTCTCTATCTTTGCAGGCTTGACTTATCTTGCAAAAATAGAGCTGCAAAATTATCTATCTTGTTCTGCAACTCTCCTAGAAAATAGCTCCTTGGTGTAGTCGAGTACTCTGTTTAAATTGATTCGAGAAGTCATAGTGATTGACTTCTCGATTGAGTACTAGCTGTGACTTCTCGATTAGTCTTTGAATGATTGACTTCTCGATCACACACTCTGTTTGATGACTTCTCGATTATGCTAGACTTCTCGAATGTAAACTTGAAACTGTGACTTCTAGAATGGCTCAACTTTACCACTTCTCGAATGCTCCTTTTGCTAACTTCTCGAATTGTTTTTCTACACTTCTCGAATGATTCACATTTAACACTACTCGAATGGCTTCAATACTTTGACTTCTCGAATGACTAACTTCTCGATCGAGTACTGAGCTGTTGAGTGTGTCTTGAGACTTCTTGAATTGTTTACATAGTTCTGACTTCTCGAATATGTGACTTCTCGACTGAGTAATTGCCTTAGTAGAAAATTCTCAGGTTGCTTTCCTTATTTTTCCAAAAAGTCTTCTTTGTCTTGTTGCATGATTCAACCTGAATCTTCTAACAGACTTTATTCTTGACTATATTTACAACTGAAATACAAACTGAGTGGACTTCTATCTGCAATATTACACAAGAATATCCAAGTCACTACACTATTACAGAAATACAAATTATGTTACAGCAAGACAAATAATTACATAGGTTAGGGTTGATTTGGGTCCAACATTATAGTTGTAAAAAATCTTAATAATAGTAATAATAACTTATAAATAATTAGTATATAATATTATGCAGTTATTAAGGATTGATAATTTGATCTTTGGTAGTACTTAGATAAGATCTATCTTACTCTTATTATATATATGATATAATTAATTATGAAAATTAATACATAATTTTATAAATAAAAATAATAAATATTAATTTAACTCATCGATAAAAGCAAGTTCGATATTAAATAAAAATTAATTATAATTATTGCTATAATATAAGATTAAAAAATATTTTCTAATTGTTAAAATAAAATTTACATTTCAATATTAATTTCAAATTTAATAATATTTCTCGAACTTCATTAAAAATAACGCAAGTATTAAAAAATAAAATCTTCATTTTATATGAGATTACCTAGTATAAAAAAATGGGTGAAAGAGAAAAATACCGTTTTTCATACCTTTATTCACATTACAAAAAAATGGGTGAAGGAGAAAAATACCATTTTTCATACCTTTATTCACGAAAATATCGATTCTGGAAGAAAATGATGGAAAATAATGAATTGAATATACATTTGATGAATGAATATTGAGAAATAATATGATACGCATTTGTCAGTTGGATATCACACCCTTATACCCAACTCACAAATCCGTATCCCTATTTTTTAATTTTTTTTAAGATACGCATTTGTAAATTGAATATCTTATATAAAATGAGATACTCAATCTACAAATACATATCTCATCCGCTAAAAATCGCCACTCCACCTGAAAATTATTATTTTTATTAATTTTCTTTAAAAAATGTTATTTTTAGCATTTTTTCCAAAAAAATCCAGAAGTCTGATTTGGTAGTACTTTTATTTTTGTAAAACGGGTCAGGACCCGGGCCATTGGGTTTTATTTATGCATCTCTATCTATCTACTCCTCTTATACTAGGGTTTCGAAATTGAGCTTTTGGTACTCATTTTTACAAGCTACCAACACCTATACTAATGTTTACTTTCAACCATTCTTGATGGCTGACCAGGTTTAATTTTCTCTTTTTTTGTATGTATATATCATATATATGTTTCTGTATGTGTGTACCTTTATGTTCCCTGATGTACTAAGATTGTGTGTGTGTGTGTACTTTTATGTAGAATTTTGTGCTTGTTTGTGTGTATGTGTTAATATTGTTGTTGGGTTTTTTTGTAGAGCTTTATAATGAAGTTATGTTATGAAGTTCTTTTTTTATTTGGGGGGGAGGTAGTTGTTTGATTAATTTTGTAGTGTAGTTATTTTAATTGTTGTTTTGATGAATCTTGCTTTTAGGTATTTATATTTGGAACTTTTTCCGAGGATGAAGCTAGAGATTTGCTTACTCAGTTGTCTAGAAAGCCCGAAGAAAAGAAAGAATTGCCACTTGTTTCTTCGAGTAAAGTAACTGGACTATCTTTTGGTAGTTTTGATGCTGATTTTAGCATACAGCTCCAGCTTTCTAATGGTTTAGCTAGTTCTAAGCCCTCGGAAATATGCAAGAATATTGAAAGTAAAAATGGTAAGATAGTAGATGGTGTATCAGGTGGGGAATTGAAAGAGAATGGACATATTGACAATATTGTGCATTGCTCACCTGTCAGTAATGGCAGTATGGAACGGGATAGGACAGAAGACATTGACTTAGCTGCGAGTGTGTCAGAAAACACCGAAAACAAAATTGGTCCTGTGGAAAAGTTTCATATTTTGACGCTGCAAGATCATGACGAAGTAAGCTTAAAGTCTGAATCTGTTAATGGCAATTCTCATGAAGTTTTCCAGAAGCATTCTGCTTCTGATGGTCTCCCTATAACAGTTGAAGACTTGCGGCCTCGAGGGTTGATTAACTCGGGGAATTTGTGCTTTCTTAATGCGACAGTTCAGGCTCTTTTATCCTGTTCGCAGTTAGTTAAGCTTCTACTGGAATTAAGAAATCGCAGTATTTCTAAGGTTTGCATCCTGTGTTGTGTTAATATTACTACCCTTTTTACAAAATAAACTAATATGCTTGTGAAATCCTTTATTTTAGATTGGCTCACTTAATTATCAGAAAATAATGCCAATCTTTTTGGACTTTATTGGGATATTAAGGTTGTTCCCAATTTTGATTTTTAAAGTTATTAGGTCACATTGTATTTCACATTTAGAATTTTGTGAATGTATATAGTTGGAGAACAAGATTCAAAAGCACGAATATATGAAGTAGACAATAATAAAGATAAATCTGGTTGGATTAATTGAGAAAAATTCACTATCCCAGCGGTTTCCCAACTTTAGAGGTGAGAAAAGATCATAAATAGCTGCCCATCAAGAGAGAGACTCAATTTAATATTCAACCTTAAAGTCAAATAATGAATGTGGGTAATTATATTAGTTAAGAAACGAAAACCTAATTCGTAACCTAATGGACTTAAAGCCCATAAACAATTGGGCTAATTATAAATAATCCAAATAAACATGTAATGAAGATCTATATTGCTTAGCTGGATATGTACCAAAATTAATACATTACTATACTGTAACTGAATATTTACTAAATATAATAATTCATGCAAGGTTTGAGTAACAATCATGTCACTAAATGCCACAATAATGGATTAAATAGATATTGAGGATGTAAAGGTTGTGAAGTTAAGAAGATGATTTTGAAACCATAACTTTGGTGGTATGTTCAATATTTTAAAGAAAACCTGTTGACTTTAGTGAAGAAGAAAAACAGAAGAACAACCACCTTAAAAATTTTGCATCTTAAAATGATCTAGTTGTCTGTTTAACTGAAAGTCTTTGATTATACATCATGAATAACAAACTTTTTTTTTTTTTGAGAATACTGAAGAAGGAAGAAATACATCATGTTCTTAGATCCTTAACCATGCTTTTCGGCAAAGAAAAATTTATCACATCCTTCGTTCAAGAGATATTTATGAAGTGGTCATATACTAGATAGATATTCGATGGTGTGTGTAACATTATCGAGATAACTCCACTATGAGATGACAACCAAGCGGATGTAACCTTAAGGTCTGTTGCTTTACTTGTTGTGTGGCTTAAAGGCATTAGTTTTCATTACATGAACTTGGAGAATTTAAGAGGTCTTCCTAGAACCGAGTTGTGTTTAGGGCGATTCTTCCTCCTGCAACAGTTACATGATTTACTACAGCTCGCACTTATCGTGGAAAACCATGCTGACCTTTGCGCAACAATCACCTTCTCCTAGTTCTTTTGTGAACTTCCCCAACAATGGGCTTCTAAGATTCCATGGCCTGACTTGCTATATGGATACAATCCAGTCGAAACTCCCGCCCCGTGGCACCTTGTGGTTTCCCAGGTATGGAGTACTTTTTCAAATTTTTAGCTTCTTTGAGAAGCTTTAGGATTACCAACATTTGTGATCCATAATCTGTTGGTGAAAAGCTGAATTGAAGGGTCTTCTGTACCTTCTGGGCAACCACGAGGTGCAAAGGGGTGGGAATTCAGATATGATCGTATCCATATAGAAAGTTAGTCAAAGCATGGAGTTGGAGCCATTTGTCGGGAAAGTCCTGGGAGAAGAAGGTGACTGTTGTGCAAATATTAGGAGGTTTTGTCTAATGAACAAGTTCGAGCTGGAGAAAAATGTGTAAATTTTCTGTATGAGGGAGAAGGAGGAGATTGTTCTGCAAACTTTCTTCCCTAAACAACCTGGTTCTAGGTGGACAACCTGATCTCCTTAATGTGGTGTAGTGATAGCTAATGTTTTTAAGGAACCAAACAGGTAACCAAGATAACTGAAAGTCTGAAAGTTGCTTCCATTTGGTTGTAAACTTGTTGTGGAGTTATATAGAGAATGTAACACATACCATCCAATACCTGTTTGTCAACTTCATAAATATTTCTTGAACGAAGAAAAAGGTAGATTTTCTTGTCACAAAAACTATGGGTAAGAACATGATTGATGATATATTAACACAATAACACACTGCTCTGTTAATTGTCCAAGATCAACATTATGATAGATGTTCCAACTTTGTTTTTAGGTTGGTTATCCAACTTTAGCTGCGTTTCTGGATTTTGTGTCTGTTCTTGACATGCCCAATGACATAACCTTGAAGAAGAAAGACATACCTGTTCTTGAAACTGGAAGGCCTTTCAGCCCTACAATGTTCGAAGGTGTCCTGAAAAAATTTACTCCAGATGTGTCTAATAGTATCTCAGGCAGACCAAGGTTTGTTCTTCAATATTTCATCTTATTTACCCCTCTCTTAGAAGGAAACCCCCCCCCCCCCCCCTACATTTATTAACTTAATTATTGACAACTTCTTGATTGTGTGCTGTACATGCACAGTTGAGAATTGAAATTTTAACAATGTAATATGCTTTGGTTTATATGTCCATTTTTGTGATATCACCAATAGTGGTTTCTTGTGATCGACATTTTGGGATGGTCAATGGTGGAAGAAACATCATATATGATACTTATATATGATTGATTAGAACTATTAGCTGGAAAGTGTACACAAGAATACAATATTGCTGTTTATACTTGTTTGATTATTAAAAAAATTCTAGTTGGAAAGCGTACATAAGACTGCAACATTACTGTTTATGTACAGATATTCATCTGAATTGGTGCATGCAAACTTTTAATTGTTTTGAATAATTATATCAACTCATTTTTTACAGGCAAGAAGATGCCCAGGAGTTCTTAAGTTTCGTTATGGACCAAATGCATGACGAGTTATTAAAGCTTGAAGGCCAATCTAGTGGAAATGGGGGAAAATCATCTCTGGTTTCTTCCGCAGATGATGATGAGTGGGAGACAGTGGGCCCCAAGAATAAGTCTGCAGTTACCAGAACCCAGAACTTTGTTCCTTCATATTTGAGTGAAATATTTGGTGGACAGTTAAGAAGTGAGGTTAAGGCAAGAGGTAATCATATTTGACAACTGAAAGCTGTACACTCCCACTCACACTAAGAAACACGCATTTGGCCTTGTCTCTGTGCATTTTAATAATTTTGTCAATTGGTAATGTTTAAAACACATATCAAAGTAAGATAAATAATTTTAATAATTTACATCATCCACGTAGTTGGGGACCTTTTTTGGTCAGAAGGACACTGGCTTTTCTGAATTGAAGACACCATAAAATTTGAAGTAATAATAACATTTACTCTCTCTTTCCAAATAGAAAATTCATCATAGTTTGTTTTCAAATTCATATTACTGTGTTTTGTTTAATATTATTAAATAGTAAATTATGCAATCAGTAGCAATTTACACAGTTTTACAATATCGATAGCTGGGTAAACATGATAAACTATACGTTTAACTGATGAATATGCAAATGAATAGTATTGATTTTGATTTGTTAACGTGATTCAATTTCACAGAGGAAGTTTACTGACAGTAAATTCAACTCAGAAACTACAGTCCCTGACAGTTTACTCAATCATACACGAGAAGCTCACTTTAAAATGCCAATAATATATAGAAAGAAACTGCCAAGTCCACCCTCTAGATCAAACCGGAAGCATTGCCCTTGTTCTAGAAGCTACAAGTCAACTAATCTTCGCAAGTAAACTTTCTTGCATTGCTTGACCCCAATGTCAAATGTTCGACCTTGACAAAGCTTATTGGTGTAAATGAATTGATAAAATTGGGGAGTATCCAATTAAAAGATTATTTGAAGGTTTCTTTAATTAGGCATTTTTTCTAAGTGCATTTAACTTGAAGTTCATGTTGGGCATACATAATTGCAAAAAACGCATCTGCCACCTTTACAACATCTGTTTGCTTCTTATTGGTTACCATTCTAATGCCAGTATAATATTTTGTCGTGTTACTTGGTTTTGCTTCTTTGCAGTAGTTTTGCTTGTTTATCACTTAATCATTTTTTCTCTGTCTATATAATAGGTATTAAAACCTCTGTCACTGTTCAACCATTTCTTTTGCTTCATCTCGACATTTCCCATGATGTTGTTCGTACTATAGAGGATGCTCTCCATTTATTTTCTGCAGCTGAAACGATAGATGAGTATCGTTCATCAACAACCAAAAAGGTACCTTATTTTTTGGTTTGCTGACTGCAGCACTTTGGCTTTGATTCTATTTTCAAGTGCTGGCTAAAAAAAAGTTACAATATTATTCTATAGGGTTGTGCTTGGGAATTAGTTTTGCAAAGTAATAGGTAGAAGTGATGTATTAGGTAGTTCTAAGTTTGATTTTTGATGTGGTTCTACCTAGTTCATGAATAGTCTGTGTATTCTGTAATCTAGGCTAAAGTATCGTAGTAAAACTGATTAACACAAATGCAACTGGTTTATTCTATGGTCAGTCTGCATTTTGTATGTATGGTGTGATATCACCTGGCTTATGGTTAGTCTACAAATTTTTATATCCTATGCTGAAGAAGCCTAGGAAGTACTGACACCAATCTTGTAAGCTTGGCAACTTTGATGTCCTAGTTTCATTTGTTTATGTCAGGAAAGTAGTAAGGAGTACTATTATTATTAGTATTAGTAGTAGTAAGGGTAGTAAAGTCATTTTAGCGGTAAGGCTATATATTGTTAGACTTGTGTCTACATTTCAGTTTATGCAATGAAAATGAATGTTTTCCACCAACTGCTCCTCTCTCTAGTTTCTCTCTCTAAACTCTAACAGAATTCTCTCTCTACTATGTCTTCATCTTCAAGTTACATCTGATCTCTCTCAACTATTTCTTCTTCAAGTTACATATGATCTCTCTCTACTTATCTGTTTTCTCTCTAATTCTCCACTATAACATCTGAATCTCTTCTATATCTAGCTTAATTCTACTGTTCTCTTGCTCATAAACACATAAAACACCAAAAACATAGAAAATATACAGAAAACTACTTCAGAAACCCTAGAGTTCCTGACAGTTTATGAGCAATTGAATTGAATGGACTCTTGCTGAATAGCTTCTCAATTAAGGAGTTACTCATTTAAACCTGAATCTTGCTCAATGAGCAATTCATCTATTGAATTTATTTGTTTAAATACAAATATGGGTTTATTCCTGATGAATCTAAATTCAGCCATTCAGGTGATTTATTTATGCCAAAACTTTCAAAAGAATGGTTCAGATGAAATTATCTACACTAATACTGTTATTATGTATATCGTAATCTCTCGAGATCCTAAGGTACATTACATATTCTATTTTCTTAATATTATGTCACTCGTTCATAATTTTAATGGTTGCTTGTTACCATCTCTAAATTATGTCGTATGGAATTAATAATAGCACGCGCGCGCACACACACACATATATACTATATTATTAAAGCCGAAGTGACAATTGTTTGGTCGGTCGGTCGTTTGGTATAGTCCGGTCATGTTTGTCTCTTACTCAACTCGAAACACATTCTTTTAATTAGAACATATAATTGTACTCACACTTTACTAACATGCTTCAATTCCATTACCGCTCAAACTCTTTAATTTATTTAAAATTATAATGTTTTAGTTAAATTTTATGAATATTAAAATGATATTAATATTTTATTTATATTAATTAAATTTTTATTACTAAATTATATTTGTACTATCTATACTATTATATAATCTATACTATATTATTATACGGAAATTGAGATCTTTTATAGTCGGTTGTATTCGGTTTAGGTAATCTCAAAAAATTATAAAAATAATATTAACCGATAGATCTAAAGTAGATAGATAAGAACCGTTAGATCTAATACTAAAAAATATTCTATATTTTATTTCTACCCAATTATTTTGATTAACCTAATATTTTATTAATATTATATATAAATATAGCTTAAATTTTATATTTTAAGAATCCTATCACAATATAACTTTTATGTAACATATTTGTACTCAATATAATCTACTAACACTTCTCAATTTCATCGACACTCAAACTTTTTAATTGATTTAAAAATACAACTTATTAATTAAATTTCACGAATATTATAATATTATTATTCTTTTATCTATATTAAATTTTATTAAAATTTAATATAAAATTCTGTTAAAATGAAATATATTACATAATTTTAGCATATACAAAATATTTAATAAAAAAATATAGTTTCATATTTTTAATATTAATATATAATCACACACATATATAAATATATATTATATTAAAATTTAATTTATTATAATACGAATCCAAATTATATATATTAAATAGAAATCTAATTATTATAAATAAGTTTTACGAGTTCAAGTAACAAATACATACATACATACATACATACATACATACATAAATATATATATATACATAATATTTATATTTTACTAATTTCATTAATCATTATTACATTATAATAGGCCTATATTTTAAAAATATAAATATAAAATATATACTATATTAGTAAGACATTTCTTACACTTGAAACACAAATTTCTCTTAGATATAAAATATTATACTAATGAGATGATCCAAACCCTAATAATTATTCCACAAAATAAAATATAAATATGATTTATAATAAATTTACCTCATATAACAATATTGCATAAAAAATATAAAAATAAATTATTAATAAATTAAATTATCATATTAAATTAAATATTTAAATTATATAAGTAATTAATATATAATTTATTAATGTCACTCGTGCTTTAAACGGGTTATAAGCTAGTGTGTGTGTGTATGTGTGTGTATGTGTGTGTGTGTGTGTCTATATATATTACATGTGTTTTAAATTTTGGGAGGTATATTATGTATTACATATATTCTTAAATTATTCGATTGCAAATTCGTTATCTATATAGTTATAAATAGATTTGAATATATATCCTTTTTCAATTTACAAGGAAACACATGGTTATATCACTATTATTTTTCTCACTTCATGTTATCCCGAGACCTGAATGTGAATATGTATGTTTTAGATATACACATATAGTTGGTCAATTATATTGATTAGTATTTAAGTAATTATACATATTAACTAGTAGCTAAAGTTATATTTGCAAATAATATTATTTGAATAGTTTACACAAATTATTGTCAAAAGATTTTAGAATGATAAAATAATTATATATTATCATTCAAATAATTTAAAAGAATTTAGCTACCGAACAGTAACCGTTCATTATTAGATTTACAATTTAATCAGCTCGCTCAAAATTTTAAATCATCCAGCATAAATGATTCAAATCTAGCTAATGATCCTTGTGATTGTTTGATTTCTATCTGAGTAAAGGCGAAAGAGAGTAGGGAACAACTTGGTAATTTAGAGGCAATTTACCTGAATGGTCCACTCTCCACTCCATTATTTTCAGTTGAAGGATCGAATAATCTTAACCATTCAACATGTACAGTGTATTTTACTAATGAACCCTTGGTTCAATAACAAAATCCTTTCATTGCAAGGTAGATGACTCAACATTATTATATGGAATGGAAAATGCATTTTGCAAGATCACTTATTCTATCAATCTTTCCTTGGTTTATTAAAATTTATATGATTTTGGCTGCACAATGGTCCTGTATTCTAGTTATGTTTTAGATTACTATCTTAGTCTCTTGAGGTTCTAATTTTGTTATGTTACTGGTGTGCCTTATGTTCGCTTTCCAACTGTCATTTGGTGTACGTTGTAATGTGATTTTTGTCCATTGTGTGCATTTTACTATATTAATCTATATCAATAGGTTCATGAGACATGCTAATATGCCTTGGCTTACCTTTCAGGCTGGAGTTGTTAGTGCCAAAAAATCTATAAGCATTCAAAAACTGCCAAGAGTTATGATCCTGCACCTAATGCGCTTTGGCTATGGAAGCCATGGAAGCACTAAATTGCATAAACCTGTCCGGTTTTCTCATGAGCTTATGCTGAGTCGCGAGTTGTTGGTGACCTCTGCCACTGAGGTAGACCAGAACAATCATATATATCTACATTATGAATATTATCTGTTGTCATTTTCTCTTCAATAGATTGTACAGTTAAATTATATTATGAATATTTGTAGAGCTATGTTTTTTATGGTGTATATATCTCCAGTGCTGAGTTGCTACATTTCATTCCTTTTTCAGGTTTTTTAGACATGTCCTAAATAAAATTGATATTAAATGGTAGCTAAAACAAGTCGATGTGAGCTAATCTTATCTTAATCCTGATAAACTCACATGGGACATGTAGGTCAAATAACTACTAACAATAATTTACAGATAAAGAATAGTCTAAATAACCTTTCTAGCAGCAGTTTCCTTCAGAAAATCCACATTATGTGTTCTTGATGTTCGTCTTACATTAGTTTTCATTCTGAGAGACGAGATTATGTAATGATTTACAAGGTCTAGGTTGGATAGAGTTCTATGGTTTGAACATGCTATATCTGATCTATCCGCAAATGAGCTAGATTTAGAGCATGTGGAGTTTGAAAAGCGATAGTAAATTTAGGGTGGACTGACGCTGACCTAAGCCCCAGGGCCCGTGCATTCTCACGTTTGGCTGCCTAATATATTACATATTTCATAGTTCTCTCATGATCAATATAGAAAATGCTTAGATATAAGGTTCAAGGAAAGAAGAACCTTAAAAAGAAACTGCCTTCTAGCAATATTCAAAGTATTACTAGGGGAACTAATACGCTAATGCACAATATTCCATGTACTTGAGTGATCGTGTGCTCCTTTCTCACTAATTTTCTTAAATCCCATAGCTCCTCTGTCCTAGCTACCTGTATTCCTCCAAACATGAAAGCCTTGTTTTTTCTCCCACTCAGTTTGGACACATAGATAGAACCAATGACTTGTAATAGCAAGCATTCCAAGTCTATGAAGCTGTCTATTTGTCAGATCTTGTATGGTTTGTCTTCCAATATGTTATCTTCAATTGATGCTAAATGTTGGTATTTCTGAAGGTTAATAAAATGTATCATGATTGCAAAGATGTAAAACAAGCAGGCGAGGCTAGATTTGAATGGAGTTACTGGAGTCCCTGAATTAGATTGGGTGATAATCTATATATTATTGGAAGATTCGGTAGTTGGGGATTTCAGGCTTTGTGATATAGGAATAACGGGGGGTTGGTTTCTATTAGTTTCTTTTGGTGTATTGTGTTTTAAACTTTTTCCCAGTTGTACTGCATGTTTCTTGCTACCCCACTTATAAGTGCCTAATAATTGACCATATTACTATTTACTATTCTCTCCTTTATTATGTTTTTTTGCATGCGTTTTAATATAGTTATTAACACTGTCAAATCTGAGGCTCTTTCCAGAAACAGTCTCTTAGCTTGTAGGTGTAGGGTAAGGTCTGCGTATATCATACCTACGAGATAGACCAGATATGTGTCTGGTCTGGTTTGGCGGTTAGAATAACCAAAGGTTTTAACTCTTGCCTCTGCTTTCAGCTTGCTTGAAAAGTCAAGATGGTAAAGTTACAAGCTCTGTTGTTTTGGACTCTTCAATTTTGCCCTCATACCCGTGTCTACCGGACCGGACACTTCCCCTCGAAGCAATCTAGTTCAAAATAGTTTGTAAGGCTTCATAACTTGTTTTTAAGGAGTGATGTCCATAGATGAATAGTTATATGTTACCCTTTTAATTTATGCTATAATTAATAAAAATTTAAAATAAATAAAAAAATATGCATTATTTTACTTGTGTTAAGGTTACATGCCATAAATATTTTGATATTAAGAATCCGACAGTTGGATCCACACCTGTGTACGACACCCATACCCGAGTCCGGGTAACATACATTACAGGGGTTAACTTTAGTATCTCCTGGTTCCTCTTTAGATTAAAGAAGTTTAATACAAAATAAAATACTGGTATTGTCATATTTTAGATTTGCACATCAAAAATTTATATGAAATGAGATAATGGTATGGCTTCTAGATGCCCATGTAATGATGTCAGTTGTAATTTTTATGCATATGGTCATGTGCTACTTGTCATATTTTTCCTAAATTTTATCCAAGTAAGATCATCCAACTTCTTTCTTCATATTTTCTCATGGCTTTTACAGGGACGAAAATACGAACTTGTTTCAACCATAACACATCATGGAAAAGAAGCCTCCGAGGGGCATTATACTGCTGATGCTCGTTATCCTAGTGGGCAATGGTTACGATTTGACGACGCATCAGTGACTGCCATCGGTTCAAGCAAGGTGTTGCATGGCCAGGCCTACGTTCTCTTCTACCAACAATGTTGAAAGGTGTCACCACAGCCTCATTCTTGGTAATCTCATATGTAGGTGAAAGAACACCAAATCATCATATACTGGAAAATGTATTGGCTTCATCATTCAAATGAGCGGCGTTAAAGGTTTGGAAAGTACAAGTTTTAGATTTCCAGGAAACCAGTATGTAAAATATCTTAAAGAGCATTGTTGAATTTAATGAGAAATTTTTTTGGTTATTGTTTTACCATCAGCTATTGTCTACTTGATTAACCGACTATATAAATTGGATATGAGTATGTAAATTATTTTCAATTCTGGAAAATTATTGCCACTAGGTATGTATAGAACTATAGGGTAATGATTAAATAGAAATTAAATTTAAAATAAAGGCTAGAAATCAAATATAGGCCCCTAGTTTTTACTTTATTTAAATAAAACAAAACTACATAAACCTTATCATATATATCTCTCCATTTTTATGTTTTCAAATAAAATAAAATAACATCTCTCCATTTTTATTGATTCTGCGTGTACATTGTATATACAAACTTGTACGTTTATGTGACCCTTCTCGGTATTAACCGTCATGGATTCCGGTGAGTCGTCGTGAATTCTGGCACTGATGACCTTAAATTTCAACGTTGTCAAGGCTTTCCATTTTTACACCCATTCATTTGTTAGTGTACAAATTATTCAGTGTGGTGATGGTGATTTATGACGGTGATGGTGATATGAATTAATAATGGTGGTGTGATTTATAAGAGGTATTGGATAAATGAATTGTTTTTTTTTCCAAATTTTAACGATGAGAAGTAATAATTAAAGGTAGTATTTTTTCATTTGAATTTATAATGTAGAGAGAGGCAGAGATCCAAGAGGGAGAAAAAAAAAGTTTGCTGTAAATATAGTGATGTAAATAATACATTTTAGTGATTTATGTTATACAAATTAGTGATTTATCACACCAGCGATTTACCCGTGTTTCTCACCGAATCAAATTCTTTTATATCATTTTTATATTTTTAAAATTTTAAAATTTTTTTATTTAAAAATTACCGTATATAAATATAAATTATTAAAAAATCATAAATGCCAAATATAGGAAACACAATGATTATAATATTACTATTCTCTTTACAAAAAATCATAAATTATTACAAATAACTTGAAACATAATATTTTTTTTAAATAAATTGCACTAATTAAATATTATAATAATAATAAAGTGTGACTTATCAGCTATCATCTTCATTTCCCTCAAAAAATAACCTGCAAAAATAATATAAAATACAATAAAAATTTATTCATGATATTTCTTTTAATTGAATATAATATACTAATTGTGCTTATATTTCTCAAAAATCTAAATTTTTTGATATTAACTCATCTCTTGAGTGTTCGACAATAAAGTCAGAATCTCCAAAATTGATAATTTTAAAATTTGGTATGATTATGACAAAACATTCGTCTTGAATAAGATAATGACCTTTCACTTTAGTTTTTTCAGTGAAAACAATGTAAAATAGTGATATAATAGGTCGTATTAAATCAAAATTATCTTTTACCAGAAAATTTGAAATATCATAAATGTTGCTTTCTTTAATTTTTCCATTAAACGATTTCCAAATACTCGAATTTACATATACATGCATCAAGTGATTCTACGATGATTATCATGTAGTAGAAATATTATACATATATACAAACATAAAAATATAATAAAAATAATAGTCATTTCTTGTAAAACATAAAACTTACATAATCATCAAGTAATAGAAGGCCAATACTACAAAGAAACGCGAGCCTATACTACAAATAATAAATCCATACAGATATACCAATTTTCAAAGTAAAAAATAATAGTATAAGATCCAAGAAAAAAGAGTTCAAATTTATGACGTGGATATCAAGTCATCTTCAACTTCAATCCACTCCATCTTTGTTAATTTCATAACAAAATAAACACCTTTTATTACTGTGATTAAATTTGGAGTCCGCAACAATGAAATTATAAACCGCATAAAGGCGTTCTTCTACATGTTCCTCGTCAAGTCCGACACATGCATGGATGTGGGTTTTGTGCAATGCAAAAAGATAAATAATTACACTCTAAATACCCTTGTATTATAATATTCAGATTAAGGATGATATATACGTATGTATTGATACATATATTACTTATATCTCGTTGAGTAAGATAATATTTAGTCCTTGCATTATGCAATATCTATATTCATATGAAATCGAATTTCTTGCATTATGCAATATCCGTGTCTATATGAAAAATAACTCTACAAATTGTATAAACTTTTTGAGAAGAGGTGTATAAAATTTGGATTAATATAAATCGACTTAAATATAAATATGGTAGCTCAATTAACTTTTTTATTGGTAAAAATATATGGTTGTGATTATATATAATATAAATTAAAATCAATTTGTGATTGGTTTAACATATAGTTGTGATTATGTATAAAATCAATTTTTTTGAGTAAAATGTATAAAATCAATTAAAATCAAATCGGGTATATGATTATAAATGATATTAGTCACAATTAATTACATTTATTCACCTAGATACATATTTTAAAATTTGAATTTTGAAAAAAAATAATTAAACATGATTTTTTATAATAGAAAATCAATCTCCAAATGAAATGAATAATTGAAAGTTTAAATTCAAATAATCTTGTCAAATATATAAAAGATTCTCAGTCAATCACAATTAGTTATTTATATTTACCTACATTTATTAAATTTGAAATTTTAACTTAAATAAACATGATTTGTTCAAAGAGATTTGAATTTAATTTAAATAAATTAATAATTGGAAATTTAAGTTTAAATTCAAATTATTATTATTATTATTATTATTATTATCTAAAAAACTAAAATATAAATATAACAAATATTTTCAAAAAGCTTTAAAATTTTAACACATACTCAATTTTTTACATATTAAAATTTTCATTTTAATTTTTACAAATCAGACGTGAAAAGATAATAAGTGAAAATATTCGCTTATTTTTTTAAAAATTATATAATTATTTTTCTTATTATTAAGAATATTATTATCATCATTATTAATAATATGTATAATAATTATTATATAAGGTTAAAAATATTTAGATGTTCAAATTTAAAAAATATAAAAAATATTTATATAATTTTAAAAATATTTAAAAGTTAAAACTAAAAAAAATATTTAAGAAATTTCTCATTTGAAAAACAATAATACTATATAAGGTTGCTTATTAAAAAAAATCTCTAATTTAAACAAATTATGCATCATGTATTATATTATATATATTTATTTACACACATAACGTGCAACATCTGTATTTAAAATTATAAATTATTTAATACACATCAAAAGTTTTGTTATCATTAAATTAATAATATTAAATTTATTTTTAAAAATAAATGATGCGGTAACTAAAATTCGATCACAACAAATTGATATGTAATATGATTTACATGTGTGGGTGACTAATTGTTTTTGAATTCAAACTTATATCTTGATTAAATATTTTTTATTACTTTTTTACTTTTAATGTGTTTCAGTTTAATACAAATTGATTTTTTTAATGTTTATTTTATTTAATGGTATAATAAAATTTAATTATGTTTAGAATTTTTTTTAATTATTTATTAAATACATTATAAATTATTTTTTTATAAAAATGTTAACTACAAATAAAAAAATAAATTAAAGTAGTATTTAAAAGTTATTTTATTTTTATTTTTATTTTATATTATAATTATTAAAATTAACTATTAATTCAATGAAAAAAGTCTAAAATTAAAATGACAATTAAAGAGTGCTATTTTAAAAACAATTAATACTCTTTATGTTTTAAAAGGAAACAAATATTAGAATATAAAAGACATTTAAACATTATCATTTTATAATTAAACTAATTGATATTTTAATAAAAATCAACACTCTTTATTTATTATTATTATTTTATATTATTATTATTATAAGGATTAAATATTAGTTCATGAAAAAGAGTCTAAAATTAAAATGATAATTAAACATTGTTAAATTTGAAAATAATTAGTACTCTTTTTGTTTTAAAAGTAAATGAATATTAGAATTTAAAAAACATTTAAACATTGAAATTTTAAAATTAAACTTGATTAATTGTCCTACACTACAATTAGTCATCTCAGTTAAGAAGTGTAAAAAAGGAAGGTAAAAAACTCATTCTGATTGGTTGAATATTGAAATACTCGCATTTGATTGGCTGAAAACTCTTAAAAAATCATTGATTGGTTAAACACATGGTGTGGTAGACTGAGTTATTATAATAAAAAATTATTATTTTATATTATAATTATAAAAATTAATTATTAGTTCAATGAAAAAAGTCTAAAATTAAAATGACAATTAAAGGGTACTATTTTAAAAACAGTCAATACTCTTTATATTTTAAAAGGAAAAAAATATTAGAATATAAAAGACATTTAAATATTACCATTTTATAATTAAATTGATTGCTATTTTAAAAACAATCAATACTTTTTATTTTATTATTATTATTATAAGGATTAAATATTAGTTCATGAAAAAAAGTCTAAAATTAAAATGACAATTAAACATTGTTAAATTTGAAAATAATTAATACTCTTTTTGTTTTAAAAGGAAATGAATATTAGAATTTAATAAACATTTAAATATTGTCATTTTAAAATTAACCTGATATTAATTGTCTTATACTACAGTTAGCTATTTTAATTAAGAAGTGTAAAAAAAAGATAAAAGACTTATTCTGATTGGTTGAATATTGAAATACTTGAACTTGATTCACCGAAAATTTTTAAAAAATTATTGATTAGTTAACTACATGATTGTGTGGTAGACTAAATTATTATGATAAATGATATAATTATTTGATGGTTTATGTTGATAATTGTTATGGGCGAGTTTGACCAGGGAATATCGAATTCGCAAAGTAGAAAAATACACAGACCGAAGTGGAAGAAAAAAGAGCCGCCAAAATTAATGGTTGACGGTTGCCAAAATTAAAAGATCGAAAACCATATATGATCTGTCAATAAAGCACGCGAATGATATGTGTCGTAAAATAATATCTTCTTTACAATATATTACAAGGGTCTGCAAGATTTGTGGGTAAACATTGGTTTCATGGAATTCAAACTCAAAAAGTGGTTTTCATAGAACTCCAAACATATATATACTTTTTAAAAATATTTAGCTGATAATGGTAAAATTTATTATAGATTTTAGTATTAGAACTCTGAACTGATTTTAATTTGTAATATTTGGCCAAATTCAGATGAAATTTATAAATTTAGATCAATATAAAGGTTTTGGGAGTATGAAAATTTAAATATTGATGTGTTCAAACATATATCCTTATAGATAGTAATTTTTTTAGTCTTTAAAAGAGAGTGGAGCAGCTTTAGTTACAAGCGGGGAAAATGTAAAATTCTTGTAGGAGAAGTACACAATAGTTTTGAATTTTAGCTTTTGAGCCCAGGATTTTAGAATTGCTAATTATAAAAAAAAATTATATTATTATGACCTAAGCGTTAACACTGCACTCAAGACCTACATGTTTCATAGGGCTGATATCAAAGGTTATTTTAACTAAATTATGCTGATTCAATCCACAATAATTGTTAAAAGAAAATGCTTGAAAAATTAAATTTAGAAGATAAATCAGTTAAAGAAGATGAAACAATGGGTAATAAGCGTATTGGTTTTCAAGGGAAGGAAAATATTATGGCGATAAAGTACAATAAGTCGTATATTGGCGGTGTTTGTTTCCACTTTTTTAATGAAAATAAGTGCTTATTTTCAGAAAAAGTAAGTATATATGTATTTTTTTTAAAAATAAATAATTTATTTTTTATTTTGAAAATAATATTTAGTTTTAAAATTCTAAAATAAATATTTATCTTTAAAAAAATATGAAAAAATATATAAAAAAATTATGAAATAAGTAACTTCTTTTAAGTTTAAGGAACCAAACCATCACGCTACTATTGTACGTAGTTACTCGCATGGGAAGCACTTAAATATGTCTCAGTCCAAGGCCCAAAGGGAATAACAATTTGTAGAAAAATTGAGGAATCAAGTTTTATAAGCAACGTACGCAACCTAAATAGATTATGCTTGTTAAACGAAGTTTGTAATTTTTGGAGGATGGGGTTTCAATTATGCTTGTTAGCTAGTTTTGTGAAATAAGTCAAAGTCGCCGTTTGAGGTTCCTTAAACTTAAAATAAGTAACCTATTTTATTTTCATTTTTTACATATTTTCATTTTTTTTAAAGATAAATATTTATTTTAGAATTTTAAAACCAAATATTATTTTCAAAATAAAAAATAAGTTACTTATTTTCAGAAAAAGTACATACATCCTTATTTTTTTCCGGAAATAAGGGTTTATTTCAAAAAAAAAAGTTGCAGCCAAACGGCCCCAAAATCTCATCCCTTTTTTTTTGTTTGCTGTAGATGGTGATAAATTTTAGCGTGTTCATTGGATCATCATTTCCCTTTTTCACCTATAGCTTAATTTAATTAATCTTGTAAAAATGGTGAATGATAAAACTTTAAATTATTAATTTGTATAAATTATAGATATTTTTATATGTTATTTTGAGGTATCTAACCAAAGAGATATTCTTTAATTAGATTTTATCTTATTTTATTTCAAAAAATAGTTGCATTACGTATTTTTTAAATTTATGCTCTTTGTCCCTTTTTTTCTATTCAGATGGGTACCAATTACTTTTTTTTTCAAACATGTGTTCTGTTTTTAGACATTTTTAAAATAATTTTATATATTTTTTCTAAAGTTATGGGTACTAATTTATTTTATAAATTCTCGAAGGGCTAAAAAAAGTGCTCTCGAGTAAGGTTCAAAACTTAGTTATGTAACTATACACAATTTACTAATGGTTCAATACGAAGTGAAGAGTTCTAAAATATTCTTTCTTAATTCAAAATTTGTAGTTTAAATAACTCTTTAATTTATAATTTAATCAAATAAATTAACATTCATGATATAATTTAATAACAAAATTACGTACATATAAATATAAAATTTCCGAAATAAATCAATGTTTTGAAAGTATACTTTACCATATACATGATAGTGACCAATTATACATCATGAATTATACCTAATAAAATATTGACACAAGCAACATCAATAATTAAGCTAGTTAACATAACTTGGTTAATATACTATGACATATAACCCCACACATGCGTGAGTACCATTTGATAAGAATTGCAGGTCCTCGCTTTCATTGCGGTGAAATTGGATTATACAGATTTGGGTGAAGTTGTTTTGATTAGTTATTCTTTCATAAATAACCTTTTTATTAGAATTCTTCTTCGTTACGGCTAACCAGCACCGAACGTAACATTAATTACTAAAATAATTTTTACAAAATAAATTCAACTTCTTAAATAATAATCATAAATAAATTATATATATATATATATATATATATATATATATATATATATATATATATATAGGGTCCTACTCAAATAGAAAATAACTTAGAATAGAAAATAGAAAATAAGATCTACACCACATATTCAATCTAATCTAATGGCAAGGGGGTGCATTCACACACAAATCAAATACACCCTCATACACCCAATCCCACATAATCCCTCCGTTTTTAATTTGATTTTTCCCGTTAATTAGTGAAGTTTTTTTCAAATCTAAATTCACCACATTTTTCTCCATCTCCCAACAATCAATTTGCATACCATATGTGATATATTCCGGTGATTTTTATTTTTTCGACGATTTCCATTATTTTTTGTGAACACAGGATATATAATTTAGTGATTTCTGTAATACAAATTAGTGATTTCTATAATACAAATTAGTGGTTTCTGTAATATAATTTAGTGATTGAAGTTTGAATCTGATAAGTGACGAATTTATTTTAATTATAAATTATATTTTCCGAAATATAGCACATATGGTATGAAAACTGATCGTTGGGAGATGAAAAAAAATGTTGTGAAGTTAGATTTGAAAAAAACTTTGCCAATTGACGGGAAAAATCAAATTAAAAACGGAGGAGAATAGATGAGATTGTGTGTGTGAGGGTGTATATAATTTGTGTGTGGGTGCGGCAGGTATAATGATAAGGTTTTCTATTTCTCATTTAAACTATTTTCTATTTGAGCATGTCTCTATATATATATATATGGTTCTATTCTAATAGAAACAAAAATAAAATAGAAATTAGAAATTAGTCTGACCCATAAAATTTTATTAGCCCGACCCAAAATTTTACCCTCTGCCCCAATTCTTATATGCTGTGGACAATTTTAAAAAAAGTTATTAAATACAAAATATATACACAAAACACGAACCGTCAATACCCTTAACCATCTTCAACCTCTGTTAACAAAAATCTCACCAGCGACCACCGCAACCACTATCATATTCATCTTCTTCTTTGTATCTTTATTTTCTCATCATATCTATCTCCGATTAGAACCATTAATTTCGGCCACTAACTCAACCTATAACAACCATCACATATAAATCGTACTACACCAAATTCTAATTCCATCATTTTCAAATTCAATTTATATTAGTCACCACATATAACAACCATCATCAGATTTGAAATCTTAACATAATATATGATAAAAATATCATATCTAAACCACAATCATTAAATCGTATCGCATAAATCATCAATTTGTAGTTTTGAAATCACTAATTTGTGTTAAATAAATCATCAATCTATATCAACTGTTATGTTTGACAAGAAGTATGAAATGACTGAATCTTGTCGGAGAAGAAGACCGAATTTCAATGGAGAAGATGACTCGTGACGATTTAGTGTAGAGAGTACTTATGGAGAAAATGAAAAAAAATTAAAATTATGGTGAATCAACACGAGGAGATGAAGATGCAGGTAAAAGACAAAGAGAAAAATATAGATGAGGATGAAAGGAAAGTGTTCCTCGTGCTGATGATGTTAGAGAGAGAAAATATAAAAATAGTTTGCGTGTATGTGTTTGATGTGGTTGTGATTCTATAAAAATAAAATTAATATATGGTGTAGATTAGTTTCTAATTTTAATTATAATTTTGGTTTTTATTTGAGCACTTGCATATATATATATAATCATAAAGATAAATATATTAAATTATTTATAACCAATAATTAAATACCGAATATTACATATATAACATGATTAATTTCTACAATTATTTTCTCTAAATAATATTTTTCATATTTATAGTAAATATTCCACTTTACAAACCCGTGAATAAAAAAATCTCAATCCTTCATCTCTCATCCCTCATTCCCTTTTCTCTTTCTCTTTGAAAACCTCGCCTCTATATCTCTCTATGAATTAAAAATTGGTTAACTACAAATGTAACCCCGCCCTCACCTTTTGATTTCAACTTCAGTAACACTACAATCAGCAAGAATAATACAACTTGATAATCAAGATGTGATTTTAGATTTTTTCCGAATCCCCCTATGTTTTCCCCATATGTCTTCACCTGGTATGTACTGATTTTCACCAAATTTACTCTTATTTATTCAAATTTCCCATCAAAATGATCGGTATCTTTACTTTATTCGAGTTGTATCGGTAAGTTGTCACCTAAACCAAGAAGATCGAATTATGTTCAAATTTGATTTCTTTTTCTATATAACGTGAACATAAATCTGAACTCGTTCTATGACTTGTATATATATTTATATATGTGTGTCTGTTCAAATTTATTATTATTATTATTTATTTATTGATTATTTATTTTTACTATATATTCATATTTTGTATCAGCTCATGTTTTTATTGAATTTTAATTAATATTGAAAGAAATCAAATCTCATACTTTGAATTTGATTTTATGACTATCCACAATTTAGTGCGGATAACTCTACCATGCAGATAACTCTACCACGGAAAATTGGACTTTGATGTCCTAGTAGACATATCATTTATTATAGTAGATGTGTGTGTGCATAATGTGTGTCCGCTAAATATTGTAAAACATACGTTGAACGTTATCATATCAATCACATGATACTTATTCGTTTATTTCAATTTATACATTTATGAAATATTTACGGTAAATAATGAAGAAAATGCTCCACGAAGTGTCTACCTCTTTCTCACATTCTTCTAGGTGATTTTCAATTATATTTATTAAATTCATGCAAAACATTTTAGTAATATTTGTTTAATATGTTACTCTATGCCAACGAATATGACGACACCCGAGTATTTCTATCTTCTTAAGAATTTTTTAAAACTGTTTGTTAGGAATATATTCATTTGATAATATACAAAATGCTAGAACATAGTCTAGTTAGTCCCTGTATTGGTATCAATGTCATTTGTACTTAGAAGATATTGTAAAGAAATAAAACTAGAGTCTGGATGCAAATCAGAGTCTGGAAGTGGATCATAGTCTATAGACTATCAGAATCTATAGTCTGTCAGAGACTATAGATCATGAGAGTCTATAAAGCTGAAACTGAATTTGGAAGCTGATCACAGTAATGGAAAGACTTCAAAGATAAAAACAAATATATTACAAATATGCTATGGGAAGGAAGGAGAATTACAAAAGGAAACTGTTAACTAATAATTAGGAGTTCTATTCCTATTATAATTTGATTTTCTGTTATTAGTTGATAGACAACTCTCTAGATAAACACTTTATATAACCTAATTTATTTGTCAAACTTTTGAGAGAGTATAGAGTTAGAGAGAGTTGCTATGAGAAATACAGAGAACCTGCTAGGGTTTGTGTACACCCTAGGAGAGTTTATATTTATACATCAATAATACAAATAATATTCATTTATATCTTTGTGTTTGTTCTTTATTCTTAATTCAAAACTTTAATTTATATTGAATTCATTTTAATCAAGTAAAAAGAGCACACAAATATTCAACCACTCCTTCTACTTGTGTAACTGGGAAAATAATTGGTATCAGAGCCTAAAATTTAAAATCGATCTAAGATTCCTATGCTCAAGAGGAATGAGTATACCCACTAGAAGGTTAAGATGTTACAGCATCTGGAGGCTACAGACCCTGAGAGCACACAAATATTCAACCACTCCTTCTACTTGTGTAACTGGGAAAATAATTGGTATCAGAGCCTAAAGTTTAAAATCGATCTAAGATTCCTATGCTCAAGAGGAATGAGTATACCCACTAGAAGGTTAAGATGTTACAGCATCTGGAGGCTACAGACCCTGACTATCTTGACATGATTCATGATAGACCTTACATGCCCTCAAGACTTGTTCCTCAAACCACTGTTGAAGGAAAGATTGTTGGTGAACACTTTGTTGATAAGCCAAAAGCCGAGTGGTCAAATGAGGACAAGAAGAATGTTCTCAAGGAGGCAAAAGTGAAAAATATTTTCTTTAACAGTTTGGACTCTATTCTCATAAACTGTGTAATATCATGCAAAACTCCTAAAGAGATGTGGACAAAACTTGAAGTGCACTGTGAAGGAACCATAGATGTCAAGAAGAATGTAATGTCTCTACGAATTCAAGAGTATGAGTATTTTGAAGCAAAATCTAGAGAGACCATCACTAAGATGTATAATAGGTTTACCAAACTCCTGAATGAGATGGTCATTCTTGGTAAAGTTTATGATTCTGAAGACACAAATATTAAGTTTCTGAGAGCGCTTCTTGAAGAATATGATAACAAAATAACTACTATAAGGGAAGCTAGAGATTTGGATGCAATAACTCTAGAAGAATTGTATGGCAGACTCAAGACATATGATTTAGAGATGCAAAGAGAAAGAACAAGAGGAAGAACCCAAAGAAACTAGAATCAAAGAATCAAAGAAAAAGGGTAAAATTGTTATTGAGTTAGAGTCTACTGACATTGACTTTGATTCTGATGTTGAGATTGATTTGAGTCAAATGATGGCTATGTTTGCTAAGAATTTCAAAAGGATGAAATTGAACAAAAGAACTTGAAAATTTAGCAAGAGGCCAATATTTAAAAAGAAGGATGAAAGAGTGAAGAAAAGCAAGAGCACCATAATCAAGCTTGACAAGGCAAAAGTCAAGTGCTTCAACTGTGGAATATTAAGGAATTTTACCAGTGAGTGTAGATAGGTTAAGAATCAAGGCAAAGGAAAGACACTCATCTCAACAGGAACGGATTGGGCAGATTCAAGCTCAGAGGATGAAATAGGTTATAAACATCTAGCATTGATGGCTGTCTCTAAAAAAAATTAGAATCTCTCAAAGAACCCTCATCTCCTAAATCTCAGATATCAATCTTTTCTGCTGAATTTTTACTTAATTTAGACTTTGATGGTATAAAGATTGCTCAAAGTGAGGTTAAAAGGTTAATGACTAATTTTAGATCACTCACAAATGACAGAAGAAAACGTAATCTTAATGAGTAGGAATAATCACCTAGAGTCTGAATTAGTCCCTATGGAAGAATATAAAAAGGATTCTGAGAGGTATAAACACAACCATGCCAAAGCCTTGAAAGCCTATGATTATGTTAAGAAAGAAATAGAGGAAGAAAAGCTTAAGTTTAAGGTATGGATAGACTCTAGTAAAAAAGTCCATGAAATTCTCAATGGCCAGAATGTGTGTCAAACTGCTGGTCTAGGCTATAACAAGAGTCAAGGCAAAAGACCTGTTGTTGAGAATAATGATAAAAAGGAAGCTATCCAATTTAGTCAGACTAATGATAGAAAAACCTTTATCCCTACAAGTTTGCCACATCTGAAGTGAATTCAAATAATTTTAGTGACACAAATCCATCTACTAATGATGTCCTTAAGGATAATAAACAGACTGACAAAATAGGAGTGGAAAAATCTTTGAGGAATGTGAACATAGGTTTTCTATTCAAGTAAAAATTGAAAGAAAGGCTAGATAACTTACTAGAGTCTAGCAAGGCTAGGAGGAATCAGAATGGTAAGGAAAGCATTAATATGGCCAATAACTATCAAAAGGATCATAATGCTCCTAGAAAGAAATGTTATAGATGTGGAAACCACAATCATCTCGCTCTAGATTGTAAAACAAAGATTGAGAAGAAATCAGAGTTTAAATCCCCTCAGACTCTAACTAGTCACTACATTATACAGAAACCTTGTTATCACCATGGTAGTATATTTCACTTTATCTATATGTGTAGGGACTATCATGATTTGTATTATAACTTTTATGAGCTAAAATCTTCTATTGATAAAAGTTGGTATGACACTATCAAGATTCCAACAGAGTCAAGGGCAACAAAGGAAACAGGTAAATCCAAAGTAAAAATTTCTAAAACTTTTTCACCTACAGTTAGTAAGAAGGGATCCAAAACTGTTTGAGTCCTCAAAACATCTAACTAGTTGCTATCTATATGCAGGGAACAAGGAGAAGGAAAATATCCCTAGTCCTGGACAGTGGATGCTCAGGACATATGACTGGAAAAAAATCCCTTCTTATAGACTTTGTGAAAATGGTTGGCCCAGAAGTATCCTTTGAATATGGTAACAAAGGACAAACACTGAGATATGACAAAATTGTACTTGAAAATATCATCATTGAAGAAGTAACACTAGTTGATGTCTTGAAACACAACTTGATCAGTATTAGTCAACTTGGAGATAAAGGTTACCATACTGGCTTTGATAACAAAGAATGTATTGTGACTCACAAAGAAACATACATCTTAGTTTTCAAAAGGTATATACATGGTAACATATATGAAGCCAGCTTAGAGGATTGCACTCACAATGAAATCACATGTCTATATAGCAAGGCCTCAACTGAAGAAAGCTGGAAATGACACAAGAAACTGGCACACATCAACTTCAAAACACTCAATAAGTTGGGGAAACAGAGTCTTATGAGAGGATTACCACAAGTTGATTTTGTTCAAGATGGACTTTGTGAAGCATGTAAACTTGGAAAATAAAGGAAAACATCCTTCAAGAGCAAAACAATAAACACCATTTCTGAACCCTTTTTATCTATTAAATTTTGATTTATTTGGTCTAGTAAATGTGATGTCAAAATATGCTCTTGTCATTATAGATGATTTTATAAGATTCACATGGGTTTTCTTATTGCACTCAAAGGATGAAGCTTCACAACACATAATAGACCATGTCACTTTTATAGAAACTAAATCAAAGAAGACTATAAGAGTACTAAGGAGTGACAATGGTACTGAATTCAAGAATGCAATCATGGAGGAATATTGTGCATCAAAGGGAATTACTCAACAATTTTCTACACCAGGAGCTCCCCAACAAAATGGAGTAGTGGAGAGAAAGAACATAACACTCATAGAAGATGCAAGGACAATGTTGACAGAGTCTAAACTGCCAATATATTTCTAGGATGAGGCAGTCAATACAATATGTTTCACTCAGAATTATACATTGATAAACATGCAAGGAAAGACTCCCTATGAAATGGTAAAGGACAAAAAGTCAAGTGTGAAACACTTTCACATATTTGGTTGCAAGTGCTTTGTACTGAAAGTAAATTCTAAAAATCTAAGTAAATTTGAAGTAAAGGCTGATGAAGCTATATTCCTTGGATATGCACCAAATACAAAGACATTCAGAGTCCTCAATCTTAGAACCATAATTGTTATGAAATCTATTCATGTTGCATTTGATGACGAAAATATAATAGGTCTACAGGATGAACCATAGTCTACAACACTGGAATTTGAAAATTTTAAAAGTTTTGAGATAGAAGAAGATGATGAGGATGAAGAGTCTCAAATCACTCCTGAATCAACACAAGAACCTGCACACTCTGAGGGGAACCTAGAAAATTCAACTCCAATCAACTCAGAGTCTGACAATTCAAGGTCTAGCCAGATAGAGTCTAGACAGACAAAATTAAGTTCTTCAAAGTCTAACTCATCAGAGTCTGGATCAGGCAACTCTGAATCTTTCTCAAAGTCAAGCAACTCAGGGGGAGCCTCTTCATTTGAATATCATTCATAAACAAAAACTGCCAATGATTTAGGGGAAGCTTCAAGTTTCATAATCAATCTTCCACCAGCTAGAAAATGAGCAAGGGATCATATTCTCTATTTAATAATTGGTGATCCTGAGAGTGGTGTGCAAACAAGAAAAGCCACTCAAAATAAATGTATGTACAACTGTTTTGTCTCAAAGAATGTACCAAAGAAAATTTAGGAAGCTTTGCAAGACCCTGATTGGATTATTGCAATGCAAGAAAAATTGAATGAATTTGAGAGAAACAAGGTATGGAAGCTTGTTCCAAGACCTAGAAATAGATCAATTATTGGTGCAAAATGGGTGTTCAAGAATAAACTTGATGAGAATTACACTGTGGTAAGAAACAAAGTAAGGCTAGTTGCAAAATGATACTCATAAGAGGAAGAAATTGACTCTGATGAAACCTTTGCACTAGTAGAAAGATTGGAAGTCATCAGAATGCTTCATGCATTTGTAGCTTATTCAAAATTTAAATTCTATTAGATGGATGTGAATAATGCCTTCTTAAATGGAAAATTGAAAGAAGAAGTCTATGCGGAGCAACCACCAGGATTTGTTGATCCAAAATTTTCTGATCATGTTTACAGGTTAGAGAAGGTACTGTATGGATTGAAGCATGCACCTAGAGGATGATATGAAAATCTATTAAAATTTCTCCTTGAAAATGGTTTCATTAGAGGTACCAATGATAAAACTTTTTTTATTAGAAAACATAAAGGTGATATTTTGCTTGTCCAAATTTATGTTGATGATATTATATATGGTTTTACTAATGAAAAACTCGGTGAAAAGTTTAGAAAACTAATGCAGTCTAAATATGAAATGAGCATGATGAGGGAATTGAACTTCTTTTTGGGACTTCAAGTCAAACAGACAGATGCTGGAATTTTCATCAGTCAATCAAAGCTTGTGAATGAACTTTTAAAGAAGTTTGATTTACAAGACTGTGCAACTGCCAAGACTCTCATGTCAACAGCCACTAAGCTAGACTCTGACCCAAAGGGTAAGAAAGTTGACAATACTAGCTACAGATGTATGATTGACTCATTATTTTATTTAACTACGAGTAGACCAGATATTATGTTTGCAACATACTTGTGTACCAGATTTCAAGCTGACCCTAGAGAATCACATTTAATTATTGTGAAAGAATTTTTAGATATCTCAAGGGTGTACAAACTCTAGGACTTTGGTATCCTAGAGAGTCTGATTTTTCATTAGTTGGCTACTTAGACTCTGATTATGCGGGATGCAAGGTAGACAAGAAAAGCACAACATGTCAATGCCAATTTCTTGGCAACATGTTAATTTCTTGGTTTACCAAGAAATAACAGACTGTATCAACCTCAACAACTGAGGCTGAATACATAGCAGCTGGAAGTTGTTGTGCCCAAATTATGTGGATGATAAATCAATTACTTGATTATCGACTAACATTTTCAAATATTCCTATGTATTGTGATAATACTAGTGCTATTAAAATTACAGAAAATCTAGTCCAACATTCCAGAACAAAGCATATTGATGTCAGATATCATTTTATTAGAGAACATGTTGAAAATGCTACTGGTGAACTTCATTATGTTCCAACTGACAGACAGATTGCAGACATTTTAACAAAATCACTTGATGAATCTACCTTTCTCAGACTGGTAGGTGAGTTAGGTATGGTAAATATGTAATTTCATAATCATTACAAGCAATAAGGTATGTACTTTAATTATAGTCCCTGATTTGTCAAACTATAATTTGTTATTGCAATATTCTTGAAGTACTTTACCTTGAAGGATTCTAATTTCTAGGCTCTGACGAGTCTGTAGACTCTGACGGCTATAACACTTAGACTCTGAAACGGTTAGAATCATGTCTGCAGACTCTGATTATTTTTTAGCCATCCATTTGACTTGAAATAGGCGGTAACAGTTACTTTTTACTAGTTACAGGCTCTAGACTCGTGTGTAGTGTGTGTAACTTTACCAAAATAGAAAATTTACATACATTTTACTCACTTGTTTGTTACAATCTATTTTATAAGGCAAAAATATACTAAGAGCTATTCATGAACCCTAGCAAAAATTTTCAAGAATTTTCATCTTTCTCAACTTAATCACTTCAATGGCTGCTCAATCAACTTTTATGCGAGGACCCAAGGCAATTGCTTTCACCTTTAGTGACTTCGAATTTATGGCGACCAATCATGTCTCAGCCCTAGAAGACAAGAAGGGTGTAGACGTTGACTACTACCCTGCGATGAACTTCTTGGAGCAAAGTGCACCCAGCTATATGTTGAAGGCATCTCCAGTCATTCACATGGATGCCGTATCTCAGGCAGGGAGCTCTACAACAGTTTTTGATCCTTCTCATGATCAACCAGGCAAAGTTATGTTTACATTTGGTGATATTACATTTGATGTCAGTGCTGGTATTATAAACTTTGTGCTTATATTGCATGTGAAGATACCATTTGATAAAACTGTTGATGACTCAGAAATCAAAAGCATGTTTAAATCATTAGGTTATTCTGCTAGCTTGGATAACATGAGTAAAATTATTAGGCCTTACTTGAGGAAAAAATGATCTTTCTTTTTTGATCAAATTGCTAAATGTTTCACTGGTAAATGTAGTGGTTTTGATGCTATTACATTTATTACCTATTAAATTGGTCACAATTTCCTATTTGATAAAGTGATCAACATTGGTGATATGTTTCTCACTCAAATGGGAGCAAAATTGAATAATATGCAGGAGGGGAGGAAGAAGGTCTATTATCATAGATTCCTTATGCTTCTCCTTAATTACTTCATTCCTAATATGTCTACCAAGCTTGCAGATGACTGTTGTTTACAGGCCTATAGATAATAGATGAGGATATTCTCTGATATTAAGAGAATATATGACAAAAAGAAGAGTCTACCTGCCATGGTCTACCCTCAGGTAATGCAGGTAAAACTCTCAACTTACAAATACTCCATCTATAATGCTTCATTTTTTGGTGGTGAAATGATGAAGGAACAAGTTATGAAGAGTCCCCCTGCACCTATCCAAGTAGTCAAATCCCCTTCCATCAAACAATCTAACAAACCACAATCCAAAAAAAAAACCAACCTCTGGTGTCTCTCAACAAATACCAGTTGTAAATAGGAGAAGATTGATTAAAATCAGGCTTGTAGATGAGCAAAGTGATGAAGAGCTCAATCCCCTAGAGAAACAGGTTGTTGAAAGACTTTCTTTATTAAAAGAAAGTTTTGATGCACCTGAATCTAACCTATAACCAAGTCTGCAGACTCTCAAAAGGCTGCAAACTCTGATAAACCTAGGGATGCACCTCAGGATTCTCAACTTGAGTCTCCTGAATATTTTTTTACTAAGAAGTACAAGAGGTTGATGAAGGCATATTCTGCACACACACATAAGCCTATTGTTATCAATAACCCTGTTTTTTAGAAAATAGATGCTCCCAAGGCTCCTGCAGAGCCAGAGTCTGAACAACACAATTTTTTTGAACCAGAGTCTATTTTGGGTCTGAGTCTAGACTGCCTTCAGACTCTGATCATGACACATTTTGGGATGGAATGCCAAATGAAGCAGCCTCGAGTCTTATTGACTCAATAATCACTCCAACTGATGAGGTGCTACTGTTTCTATATCCTTTGGTGGAATCAATTGAAGGTTCTGAATCTTACAAGACATAGCAACAAGTCTTGGATCTTCTATCAACTTATAAGGCCCTAAGGAAGAGAATGAAGATGGAGCTAAATCTATCTGCACAAGATGCAGTCACCAATTTATACAACCACCTCTTCGACTCTTCACTACAAGATCAAACAGCTGGGCTCAAAAAAGCAAGATAAATGAAGTTCTCAAAGCATTTGGTGTGCCAGATTCTGAAAAGCCAAAAACCAAAAAGATCAAAAAGATAAAAGTTCATAAAAAGAGAGAATTAGAGTCTGTTGCTGAGTTAGAAAATGAGGTTGAGCAACCAGCTTTTAACTATGAAGTAATTTGGGAAAATGGAGTTACCTACAGGACAACCATTGAATGGATTTCTACTATTCAGCCTCTTCCAAGGAAGGTGGTTGATCACCTTTTTCATAATATAGGGAAGATGACTAAAAAATATATCTATCTAACCTATCAAAGTAGATTGGATAAACTCAAGGGCTCTTATTATCAGAAAATTGCAAGGGACCTACACGATCTCTTTCATTTGACTTATGCCCAGACCATCAATGCAATCCATGCCAATGAAGGCTAACTTGGATGCATTAACACAAGTAGAACCACATAAGGTAGTAGGTGATGGAAGAAAGTTGGGAGATATGGGACTAGTGCACTAGTGATGGCTAGTAAAAAAGGTGCACAACCTGCCTCACCCACACAAAAACTACATGGTCAGAGGTTGGGTGATAGTAGGGCAGGGGAGCATGCTGATAGGCTCTCTTTGAGAACTCAACAAAAAACTGATGAGAACCCCAATGATATGGGAGGACAAACTCTGATGGATGCTCAAGAAGAAAATCAACAATCATTTCTGTCAGAGTCTATCGACCTTGAGGTGGGGAGTCTCATGCACCAACATTCAAAGATGGTGAAACTAAGACTCCGGTTTCTAATGAAGTCATACTGAATTAGTCAGAGTCTATAGTAGACCCTGAGACTGGAATACTGAAGCTAACAGACCCTGAAAAGAGAGAAGATGATTGTAAGGGTTCAGAGTCTGTTGCGGCTCACCCCTTGGTGGAAACCTGTTAGGTCCTGGAGATCGTAGAGGGGGGGTGAATACGATTCCCAAATAAAAATCTGACTTTTATTTATTTTTGGGACAACATAAAAATTACTTTGGTTCAAACCCAGGTACTGTTCATCATCTTCTTCAACCTCAAGAACACCATTAAAATAACCAAGATAATGAACGGTAAATCATCCAAAACACACAACACAACAAGATCCAAGAATATAACTTTATATTCATTGAAGTGGGGTAGATGCTACAAACAAGTTCAAGAACATAAGCTCAAGAACACAACAAAGAAGTGATTTTTGTTCCTCTAAAAATATTACAAATTCTAGATCTAGGAGACAAAAATCAAACCTATCTTCTAAACAAGATTTAGCAATGTTTACAATAGAAGAATAGATGAGTGGTATGATAAAGAAAATCATGGCTCTAAAATATGCAAGATCTAGTTCGGCCATGGGGGAGAGAAAAATAATTCTTTTTCTCTCTCCCCTTTTCTCTTCTCATCCGGATGCACTACATTCACCACACATATTAAGACTTGGGTTTCTTCTTTATATATTGAAAAAGGTGCTACTTTTTGTTTTTCCACCTTTTACTCTTGTCCACTCAAATCTCATCTTCAAAGTCATGTGCCAAGTATGCCTTTGGAAATATTTAATGTAAAAGTAATATTTAAATAAATATATATAATATAAATAAAGAATGTCTTTATTTATAAAATATATAAATAATTAAATAAATACTTTATTTAATTAAATTAAATATTTCCATTCCACTCTTCAATTTGTGTAGACTTCCTTATCCAAATACTTGGCCCCGTATACGTGACTCCACCACGTCCAAGTATTTGGCCTTCTAATCTGTGAAGCTTTAGTAAGATCCAATCAGGTTGTGCCGTCTGTCTCTTATCCATTAGGCTGACATTTCTCCAACACTGATTTACCACCTTTGTTGATCCTCCATATGTCTTAAGAAAATCAACAACTTTAGAATGATTAAAACCATATTAACCGACGAGAGCTTGCCTCCAATGTCCTGACACTTGATGCAACGGTCTGGTTCATAAGTGACTAGTCTTGATAGGGGCTCTTGATTCCGAACATGATTCCACATTCTTCTTTGCAAACCTTACTTGTTGCTTCGATTGTAATGCACTAAAATCTTCATAGATTAAGACAATCTTCTGTAGCTTCCACATCCTTGAATAGATGTCAACATCTTTTATTCTCCACTGAGGCCTGAACATGTTAATGAACTTCTTCCAGTGGGCTTCAAGTCTGTATATGATCCTTTGATACTTTGTCTTAACTGAACTCTGTGATCCAAGATTTCTGTGCACCTGCATATTATTACATGTCCTGTTCTATTGTTGAGTTATCATCAACCATTACATAGAGATTACATTTAGCATTTCTAGTACACATGAAAGTGCAGTGAGTTACTTCCCTTCACTCCTATCTCCCCTTTCAATCTCCCCCTATTTGGTTGATATGGAATAGCAATCAAATACTATTTCCCTTTACAATCTCCCCCAAAAGCAATTAAATAAAATTAACTACTAGAGGATAACTCAACTAACATACAAGAAATAATTAAAGTATTGGACATGAAAATAATATACAAAAGGTTCTGGAAAGATATAATCAGTTAAATCCAGATTTCCTGAGTTGTTGAAAATGAATGATGAATTTCTGAATTTCATTTTCCTTTAGCTTCCTCCACTTCAATGTTCTTCAAAGATGGGGTTCTTTCAATAAAGAAACAAATCATTAGTAAAGACTTCTGACCAATCATTCTTGTTCATCTTGCAATTCGAACTAGAACATACAGCTCTCTATGTTCCCCATAAGAGGTCAACTCATTCTCCCCTTAAGGTTGTTCTCTCTTGGAATGAAAGTCACTTCTTCTTTTTCTTCAGGATGTTCTATTTCCAGGAAACATATTTTTCTTTCTTCCCTGCACTATTCCACTGACTTCATCTATCACTGAAATAAGAAATAGAACACACTTGGACACTTCTCAGATGCCCCTTGAAAATCTCCTTCACATTCTTCTTTACCCAGAAAACTTCTACTTAGCAAAAACTCCCCCTGAGTTGATACTCTTCAAAGAAATCTTCATTTTCATTCATTGATCGTGCTAGAAAGAATTCTTCAGCCGAACCTCTCCTAAGAATGTTCCAAGGACAGATCTTCAAACAAATAGAGCAAAATCCCTTAGATATCTTTTCAGAATAAGATATAGCATTGCAAACCAAGATGTTAAGATTCTTCATAACTTCTTCCCCTTAGTACGACAAGTAGCTTCTTCCCAATTGACAAAAAGTAACTTCTCCACTTCAGACGAAAAATCAGTTAAATCTACAACACCTTTAGGGATTAGGCTCCAACCAATTACTAAGAAACTCCCCCTTAGTAATTTCTCCATTGCATCACTAAGGTTTCAATTTTATCTAATTCTCCCCCTTAGTTCATGCAAGCTCCAATCCACCCTTGTGTCTTTAGATATCCTCTAAGTAACCTCCACAAGATAGGATTGACAGATCTCATTTCTTGTATCACCAAGAGATCTCGTTTCTTGTATCACCAAATTCTCCCCCTTAGTTGAGAATATCCTTTAAAATAATAAAAGTATCATCTACATCCAATCGAATAAGAAACTCTCTTTCAATTGAACATAAAATCCTCCTTAGGCCTAAAAATTAATGTCTCCCCCTTTGAGATTGAGAACAACATGAATTAATAGACCCAAAGGTAATAGTTTGGACATTCCCACTAAGCTTCAGCTAGACTCTTCTTCAGCTTGTCTTCCAGAAAAGAATCTCTTCAACATTTCAGAGCTGGAAAATTCAGTAACAGGATTCAAGCATAGTAGCAAGGTTAGTGTTTGGTCTATGGTTTCCTCACTTCTACTACGTTCTGTTGGTGTTTACACTTTCAAGCGTAAGTGTTCCACTCATTTCTCTCCCTATTTCTCTCACTCAAGTGTATCACTCCCTCACTTCACTCAAGTGTTTCTCTCCCTTACTTGCACTCATTCCATTTATAGCAATTTGTACCTGCAAGTAAATCCATGCTAGTCTCACCAAGATATTATGGATCGTTGACTGTAGCATTTCGTCGATCACTAAAGATCTAGGTTCTGAGATGGAATCTCAGACAGGGTTTCAGTTAGGCCGTCACCCAACTCACCATGAGCAAAACCATGCACACGTGGCTCGTCGTCGGGGAATCACCCTTCTGAAATTGGAATCTCCTCCATTCCAGGAGTGACTGAAATCCCAACACCCTGATCCTCAAAAGACTCATCAAATTGGTAAACCAACTGAATCATAGTCTACGAGTTGTTGCTCAGCTACTTTCAGCATCAACAATCTCCCCATATGCAAATCCATGCACTGGATCGTTGAATATGGTATGCGTACTAGCAGCTATCTAAGCATCAACCGACTCCTCATATGCAAATCCATGCACTGGATCGTTGACGGTGATATGCCTTTAAGTTGTGAGCGATCCATGTATTCCAGAATTTGAATTCCTGGGAGAGTGGACGTGTACAAACATCTCTCTCAATCACCTGTGAAGATGAATTAACTCACTATTTTTAGTCATGGAAAACTGTTAGTGATTGCCTCTCAACATCAACAGATTGCTCTGCGGATGTGAAATCCCGTTAAGGAACTAGGACTGTTCCTCCTAGGAAGGTTGACAAGGATTCTAATATATGGCAAGAAATCCAAGTTTCCCTCAAATACCTGTGAAGGTGGCTCAACAACTTCATTCACCATGAATGGTAAACAAAGAAGTTTAGGGGTTTTACCTATACCTCACAATGTGCACTTCTTGCAATGTGTTCATAGAATTTATCTGTTTAGGCTTACCATCAGCGTGAACGCTAGTGGTGTGCTTGACTCATTACAAGATGCTCTGGCTGACGAGCGAATTTCAATGGACTCACCCTGTTGAGAGAATGATTCCAGAGACAGTTTTATTGTCTTTTCAGCTCTGCATCCTTTTGAGAGAATACAGATGAGCTACAGATACCTCAATTTGTATACTTCTTTTCTTCTCTGGAGGTAGAGCTGTGGGTGCACTTCCGACTTCATCCTTATTTGCTGCATCAAGTGCAGTTTCTCCCTTATCAACCTCCAACTAACATAAGTTCCTTATATCACCAAGGGTTGAAAGTTTGAATTTGAATGATAGTGTTTGGTACTAAGGCCTTGGTTAGAAATTGATGGATTATTCAACTTCTTGACCTTCCCCTATAGCCACTTAGGCCAAGCCATTACGGCTAAATAGATAGAGTTGATCAGAGCTATATAAAATTTGGTAGAGTATGATTAAACTTATTCTCTATTCCTTTTCAGAAATATAGCATCGGAGCAATGTGTCCTCAAGAAACAATGCACCAGAGCTAAAATGTGGGAATTAATAAAGAATAGGTAAAAGAATATTAAGCCAAATTTCATAAACTCACAACTTTGAAAAAAAAGTTTAACAGATTAAGAAAAGTGTTCTTTTGAATTTCTCTTAGACAAATATCCAATTGAAATTCAACTCTTTTAACAAAAACATTTTGATTAATAACTCAAATCTATTTCATCTTGCTCACTGTATGTTTTCAGAAATTGTTTTGCAATTCATTCTTATCTGAAATTATCTCCGACTTAAGACAAAAAAAATCGAATGAATGCTTTAGTCATACAGTCCAAGGCACTAATCCCAAAGCAAACAACCATTGTTTTAATACTACAGGTCAATGTGAAATAGACATTAACAAGAGTTTTGAAAAATGTTTTACCAATGGTTGATACCTCAAGATCAAAACAATTTACTCAAATAAAATAGCCTGATACCATGCAACCTCAGTTACAAGTTATCAAGTAACTTTATTTAAACAAATCGTGGAGAGAAAACAGTTTTCATTACAAAACATTTAGAGAGAGAGATGATATATGATTTTGAAATAGAAAGATAATCCTCAAGAAATGTTCTCTTTCAAAGAAAACTTTTAGTGGCTTTTCATTCTCTGGTAAATGAATGCATGTTTAGATAAAACATTTTTCACAAGAAATAGACAAGAAATTTCTTTATGCATTCAAGTTCTAAAGAATGAAAAACATATGTTAATACTAATGAATTATCAAAGATATGAGTGACAATACATTCAAAAGTACTAACATCATTCAATCATTTTGTAATAAAATGCATCTTACTACAAAATAATCAAGCACATAAGATACTTACATTATGCTAGACAATTACCATTTGTCGCTTGAAACAAACACATATTGCAATATAGATCATGGTAATTATAAAGCATAAAACATAAGCATCCGCTAAACACTGAACACACATTGACCGAATGACAGCATTTAACTTCTTACACTACATCTCAACAATTATCACATAAGCATATTGAAAATACTCATGACAATCAGAATGTATGTAAGCTCGAGGTACTAGTTGCATCAGAGATCAAATACCTTTAAATATTAATGCTAAAATTTATGATCTTTGACAACCCCTCGCGATGTAGTAACTTACTTTCAATATCAGTGTTTTTGAAATAATCTTTTTGTCACTTAGTGCAGAAATTCTAAGTGACATCACTAATATCAAAAGAATGACAACTAATATTAATGGATTTTGTAAAAGACATGAATTACAGCACTTAAACTACATATTAAGTGGTTCCATTAATATTAGCATTAAACAATTAAAAGTAAATAAAATTACAATTAATTACTATATACAAATACTTATGCTGAAACATTTGATACATATAGCATGAATAACACATGACAGCACAAAGTACGAGATCCTGGATATAAATTGACTATACAAAGAGATGCTACATTGTTAGGTCCCTAGGTCCCGGGTGATCATAGGTAATCTCATAGCGATAATATTGAGTCCCGGGTGGTCACACGCCAAACATTAATCAGTTCCTAGAGATCGTAGACATCTAAATAGCATGAACACTCTCTATAAACATTACATTTAAATAAATCAATATTAGACTAGAGTGACATACCTTAGTCAATAGAGCTTTTACTGGTGTATGATCGTTGAATGAACAATTACTCCTCTTTTGCCCGAGAGATCGAACGTTTACTCCTTTCGAGATCGAACGTTTACTCCATTTGGACAGGAATAACTTTTCAGCTACCATTTAACATTGTTCCTCGAAACAATACCACGCTCATCCAGACGGAAACTGCATTACCTTCAACACCCAAATATTTCCTTGTAGATATTGGTCTTGGCAGCAGCTTCACTAAACTCAGCACTTTAGAAACCAGTAGTCTTGACACTAGCAGAGTAGAACCTTAAAAAAAAACTCTGAACTACCCTTCAGCTTCTGTATCAATACCAAGTCTTCATGTGGATTGATTCCTTGCGCTAAGTGTATCTGCCTCTGGTTTAATTGAGTTAGTTCCTTGATTCGAACCCTCCTCAAACTTGATTAGTTAGTGCATCTTCAGTCTTCATTGAATTCACTCAGAAAAACCAATGAAATACACTTATACATGCACGACCAATCACTACTCTACTACCTAGAATCATCAAGAACTGACTCTAGGAAATGTTGTTACACAAAACCCTTTGTCATGACAGATGTGTCCTTAATGTTTCCTTAGATATTCAGTGGGTAGAGTAGTCTTCTTCAATTATGATTGAGATCATCTTGCATTATCTTTAAATTATTAATTTCCTTTCTAATATGCAATCACTCAGTCTGGATCACTCAGTGCTCCTAAGAATCTCAACTCTTACTCAATGAGCACTGCTAGCCTTTGAACATCAAACACGACTAGTTGATCCAACTTACTGATGCTCCCCCTGTGATGCTGCTTGCAGCTTTTATTCATCTGGTGTCATCTGATCTTGAGCCCTAAACAGGATGTCAACCTTTAGAAATTCAGAGCTAAAATCAAACGAATGCTAGGGAGCTTGATGATGTTGTTCACTGCATCTAGATCATCTTAAATCAATCACAGACTCTATGTAAGCTCTTAACTCCAAATAAGATAGCCCTTCATCACACCATGTGACTTCAGGCATGATTAATCTTACTTGATGTCTTCTCTTTATATTTACTGATTAGACTTGCTGTGTCAACTGATTCAGCCGTAGTGAATAGGAAACCTTAAGTCTATCCATTATCCTTGTAATTTCACTCAAGGTCTGGATTTCCCTATTAACTCCTCCATTTGGTCATGAAGTCCGAAAACTGAACTTTACTCTAGAATACTCCTTTCAGTGCAGACATAACATAGAATTTCATTCGTCAACGAATTCCATTACCTGCCCTCAAAGTGTTCTTACAGCAATCTGCCTAATCCTTTGAATGTGATTAATCACTGAGATGCTTCATCTATCGAATGCATGAACAAACACCAAAACTAAACAGGGTAGCCTTTGACTTGACTTCCCTTCAACTGACATACTTCACTAATGTCCTTCTTAAAAGAATTTCATTAGAAGTAGTCCTTTCTCACCAACTTCATCTTTACCGTCGAATCCGTTATCTTGATAAACCAAGTATTAGTTGATAAACCAAGTGTGAGAGCATCATTTGTTGTTGCAGCTAACTCCATTCTGATAAACTTCAACGAATAGTTGACTTCATCATAAGCATTAAATTTCGTGTCAGCAATAACCTCACTTCCAGTAGAGTGAGCTTCTATTTCTCTTGACCCCGATCAATATTGTTCATCCTCGAACTGATATTAGGAAACCCTTTGCAAAGAATCCCCTATGTCTTCCTTAATATTGTGCTTCAGATCATTCAAGAAAAATAGGTAACCTTGCTTAACCATTTGAATACCAAAGCAAAAGTAGTTACATGCCTCGAACATGGAAATGTCTGAGATATATAACTTGTACATGTTGAAAGATACTCTGCATTCACAAATGATTAAGACACGTGGTCCTCAATTTGATTGAGTCCAAGGGTTAGAGATATTTCTAAACATTGTTAACAACAAAGCATTCAAGTTCAACATGCTCATTCTTATCTGACTGATCACTCCTCATCTATATCAGCCTTAACAAGTAGTCTTGGCTATGAGCTCAGTGATCCCAACCTTACTTAAGGTGGACTAGCAGTCTATAAGAATCATGTCGTACATATATGTAGTCATAGAAGAATCAATCACTCAGATTCCTAATTCTTCTAAATCACCTTTGTTGTTCACTTTAACATTATTTTATCTCTAATTACCTGAGTCAATTTAGATTTAAAAATTTAATTCATGGTTTATTATACTGACCCCTAGGCAATTCCCAAATTAGAAACAAACTCATCTTAACAAGCACATGATCAGATATAGCATTTAATACAACCATGCGAGTATAAACAGATTATTGACAATGTAAACATCAAGGCACTTAGCATGCAGCAAATACTCTTTCCGGTAAATGTACCCCTACAAATACCTAAGACTCTATATGCTAACATGATCAATTATCGTAAAGCAAGCATTAAATCACACAAGATCTAATCATGAAGTCAAATACTGATAAACAAGCAACACTAACAAACTAGCATAAGTTATCTAATTTATATAGAAATCAAGGTGAGACATGCATTACATCAAACTTATAATATAATGCAGTTCAGCACTTAATACTCTATAATTAAATCAAACAAGTATAAACTAGTTAGAAAGTATACCTGAGCGATGCTTAGCATTCCATCTCGAGTGATAATCAATTGATCCAAATCAATTTCCATTCTACTGACACTCATGGAAGTATCCTTGCATTTGACCTCAATAAGCAATGATGTTCCTGCTTCAACCCAAATTGATACCTGATTGTTCTGTTTAAAGACCCCGACATAGAATGTCTCATGTTCTGCTTGAAAAGATCACACTTCTTTATATGTGTAGCAATAACCCCTTGATTATCATATGTCAGTGATAATCAAACCTTGTGTATTTCTGCCACTGATGTCCTTTAACCAAATCTTCAATTGTTGTTTTGGTTCTTTGACCGTTAAACTGAATTCCTTTTCAAAATCCCAAATTCTTCAGATATTGATTCGAAAACCACTGATCGAAGACTCTTCCCTAAATGAACTAATCCCCTTTCAATAACCAAATGATCCACTGAGTAGACCGATGTAGAAATACATCTCCAATGGTAAGATCAGGTCTCAACTCCATTAGAATGTTCTTCAGTCAGTTCGTTTGTCCTCAACGAACGAAGAATCAACTCCTGTTGTTTCGTTTAATAAAACATTTTGTTCAAACAGAAGTATTTAATTTTTTAGGAATTTAAATAATCAAAATAAATTGAAAATGCATTTTTGATAAATAATAATAAATTTCTCAATTTCAAATTATAAATAAAATAAAATAATTCGAAAAGAAAGTTTTGATATAGAAATAACAAATTTTTCAAGGTATATTAAATAATCATGAAAAAGAAATTATTTCAAATCAAAATTAATTTTCAAAGAATTTTATAGAATTTATAATCCAAAACAGTTTTAATTATAATTAAAATAAAACAGATTGAAAATATAAGTTTGATATAAAAATAATAAATTTTCAAGTCATCTTAGATATTCTTGAAAATAAATTATTTCAACCAAAATGATTTTCCAAAAAGTTTTATGAGATTTATAATTAAAACTTCTATAAAAAATAAATTATTAAACCTCAAAAATAATTCTCAAAATACTTTTAAGAATATTAAACTCAAAAGAAATTAAATTGGATTTTAAAATTAATTTTAGTTTTCAAATTAATAAAATTCTTAACTAAGAATATTAAAAATATAAAATATTTGACTCTAAAATTTAAAAGAAAATAAAATATTTTCCAAGATGTAAAATAAACTTGAAAAATAAATTATTTAAATTTAAAAATTATTTCCAAAATATTTTAAATAATTAAATTCAAATTTAATTATTAAATTAATTATTAAACTAAAAATAATTTGAGAGAAAAACAATTTTTGTTTTAAATAAAAGTTAAGCTATGTAGCCATGTGTCATGTTGAAACAGCCCTCTAAGAAAAAAAATTCTACATAGGAATGTTCTACATAGACTCTATCTAGAACATCAAGTAGAAATTCTACATAGAAATGTTCTACTTAGGCTCTATCTAGAACATTAAGTAGAATTTCTACATAGAAATGTTCTACTTAGGCTCTATGTAGAACATTAAGTAGAACTTCTGACTTAGAAAATATTTCTAACTCCAGAATTTCTACTTAGGTTCTATCTAGAACATTAAGTAGAATTTCTACATAGAAATGTTCTACTTAGGCTCTATGTAGAACATTAAGTAGAACTTCTGACTTAGAAAATATTTCTAACTCCAGAATTTCTACTTAGGTTCTATCTAGAACATTAAGTAGAATTTCTACATAGAAATGTTCTACTTAGGCTCTATGTAGAACATTAAGTAGAACTTCTGACTTAGAAAATATTTCTAACTCCAGAATTTCTACTTAGGTTCTATCTAGAACATTAAGTAGAATTTCTACATAGAAATGTTCTACTTAGGCTCTATGTAGAACATTAAGTAGAACTTCTGACTTAGAAAATATTTCTAACTCCAGAATTTCTACTTAGGTTCTATCTAGAACATTAAGTAGAATTTCTACATAGAAATGTTCTACTTAGGCTCTATGTAGAACATTAAGTAGAACTTCTTACTTAGAAAATATTTCTAACTCCAGAATTTCTACTTAGGTTCTATCTAGAACATTAAGTAGAATTTCTACATAGAAATGTTCTACTTAGGCTCTATGTAGAACATTAAGTAGAACTTCTGACTTAGAAAATATTTCTAACTCCAGAATTTCTACTTAGGTTCTATCTAGAACATTAAGTAGAATTTCTACATAGAAATGTTCGAGTTAGACACTATCTCGAACATCAAGTCGAATTTCTACATAGAAATATTCGACTTGGCCATCTCGAATATCTATCTCGAATATTCTACATAGGAATGTTCTACTTGGCCATCTAGAACATTTTGTACTTAGAAAAATTCCGGGCTTCAAAAAAATTCTGGATGCCCAGTGAACCAATCGTACCCTCTTTAATCTCAAAAATAAAAATAGATCCAATCGATTTGTATGTCAATCGAGTAGCTCTGATACCAATTGTTAGGTCCTGGAGATCGTAGAGGGGGGGTGAATACGATTCCCAAATAAAAATCTGACTTTTATTTATTTTTGGGACAACATAAAAATTACTTTGGTTCAAACCCAGGTACTGTTCATCATCTTCTTCAACCTCAAGAACACCATTAAAATAACCAAGATAATGAACGGTAAATCATCCAAAACACACAACACAACAAGATCCAAGAATATAACTTTATATTCATTGAAGTGGGGTAGATGCTACAAACAAGTTCAAGAACATAAGCTCAAGAACACAACAAAGAAGTGATTTTTGTTCCTCTAAAAATATTACAAATTCTAGATCTAGGAGACAAAAATCAAACCTATCTTCTAAACAAGATTTAGCAATGTTTACAATAGAAGAATAGATGAGTGGTATGATAAAGAAAATCATGGCTCTAAAATATGCAAGATCTAGTTCGGCCATGGGGGAGAGAAAAATAATTCTTTTTCTCTCTCCCCTTTTCTCTTCTCATCCGGATGCACTACATTCACCACACATATTAAGACTTGGGTTTCTTCTTTATATATTGAAAAAGGTGCTACTTTTTGTTTTTCCACCTTTTACTCTTGTCCACTCAAATCTCATCTTCAAAGTCATGTGCCAAGTATGCCTTTGGAAATATTTAATGTAAAAGTAATATTTAAATAAATATATATAATATAAATAAAGAATGTCTTTATTTATAAAATATATAAATAATTAAATAAATACTTTATTTAATTAAATTAAATATTTCCATTCCACTCTTCAATTTGTGTAGACTTCCTTATCCAAATACTTGGCCCCGTATACGTGACTCCACCACGTCCAAGTATTTGGCCTTCTAATCTGTGAAGCTTTAGTAAGATCCAATCAGGTTGTGCCGTCTGTCTCTTATCCATTAGGCTGACATTTCTCCAACACTGATTTACCACCTTTGTTGATCCTCCATATGTCTTAAGAAAATCAACAACTTTAGAATGATTAAAACCATATTAACCGACGAGAGCTTGCCTCCAATGTCCTGACACTTGATGCAACGGTCTGGTTCATAAGTGACTAGTCTTGATAGGGGCTCTTGATTCCGAACATGATTCCACATTCTTCTTTGCAAACCTTACTTGTTGCTTCGATTGTAATGCACTAAAATCTTCATAGATTAAGACAATCTTCTGTAGCTTCCACATCCTTGAATAGATGTCAACATCTTTTATTCTCCACTGAGGCTTGAACATGTTAATGAACTTCTTCCAGTGGGCTTCAAGTCTGTATATGATCCTTTGATACTTTGTCTTAACTGAACTCTGTGATCCAAGATTTCTGTGCACCTGCATATTATTACATGTCCTGTTCTATTGTTGAGTTATCATCAACCATTACATAGAGATTACATTTAGCATTTCTAGTACACATGAAAGTGCAGTGAGTTACTTCCCTTCACTCCTATCTCCCCTTTCAAAACCCTTAGCTTTCAAACATTTGAAGGGGTTTCCCTCCATCAAGGTGGTTCAGGTATTGAAGCATCAATTCTTTCTCTTAACCCCTCTTCTATAGGAATTTTGAGTGCACCCATCCATTAAATAAAAAATTCTTTTGTAACACAAGGAGTATTTCATTCCGAATTAAGACATACGAAACTTCTAAGTTATGAAACATAAGTGAAAGTATCAATACTGAGGGGCTGACACTGGTCTAGGAAAAAAAAAGAGGTAGATAAGGTCGTAAAGAGCCAAAGTGAGCATGAGAAAATGGGTACCCAACCCCATTGTGAGCAAAAGAGATTAGGGTATCCTGAACCTAGCTTCACTTAATAGGATCAAGATTTTTCAAAGAGTTGGTTTGATGATTTGAAGTAGGGGATGGATGAAAATTCATTTATATTAATCTTACAGATTAACAAGAAGGAGGAGGCTCTAGCTGTTCAAAAATCATTTACACAGAGACCACAACTCCATCTAGTGGATTCTCTAGTTATGAGAGAAGACAGAGTCCTGGAGGATTTGGTGAATGCAACTCATACTCAATCTGAGACTACAAATTTGAAGCGAGAAGTACCTATTCTTATCATGCCTACCCATGCCAGGCTTCTAGAGTCTACATAGTCTGATCACTCTAAGGAGGATTCAGAGTCTATAATACCTTTTGTACGTAATTTCAGAGTCTAATCAGCCATCAGAGTCTACGTCTCCTAGTACAAAGTTGGAGCCTATTGATGTTTTGATTAATGATTCAACTTCTGAAGGCGAGGAGGTGGTGCCTCTATCTTTTAATTACTTTGATCAAGTTTTTCCCCAATCTTGGGATACAAAACAGGCCAAAGGCATTGATGATAAAGATACTTTTGACTGCATACTGACTATTCACCAATTTGAGAGACTTCAGGCTTTTCAAAAGAAGTCCTTCTTGCAAGAGCATGGTCATTATCCCGATGAGGAGCCTGATGCTTCTTTAATTCAAGAAGGAAAAGATATGGCTGCTGACCTAAGAACTGAAAAGGAAAATATTGTTGAACAACTAGCTGATGTGGTCACAGACATATGCCATATCAAGACTAAATTGACCAATATGGATACCACCACAGCTCTGCTCCAAAAAAAGTTTGAAACTTTGTATTCTCTTCAACAATCTAAGGATGTTGTTGTCAAAGATTCCTTGGCTAATTTCAAGGCTAAAAAGACCACACTTCAAAACTCTATCAATACTCTCACCACCAAAATGGATTCTGTTATTGCTGCTCAGGCAAATATCACCTCAGTTTTAGAATAAATTCTTTTGGTTGTCGCAGGTGGTGATGATGTCAAAAAGGGGGAGAAGAAGGGTGATGATTATTCAGGGAGTAATAAGGATGGATGCAAGGATGATGAATCAAGGGGAGTTAAAAGGAGGAGATATGATGATGAGGATGAGGATGGTGATTGTTCCCATGGTCTTAGGGGTCCTGGTGGTGTGCAATAAAAGAAATATGGAGTGTTCGTTAAAACAAAATCACAAACACACCAGTCAGGGACTGGACATGGGAAATTAGAGTCTAAACCAGACTCTAGTAAAGGTAAACAGAGTACAGACTCTAATGAGAAGAAGGAAGAAGAGGTTAAAGAGCTAAGCTATTGGAAGTGCAGTTAAACCAATACACAATTGAGGGCTAGAAGAACAAAAGGGCTTGGAGATCTCTCAACATCTGATATTGACAAGACTACCATTCTAGTAGCTGATCCACAGTCTCTTACAGATAGGCAGTTTGGAAAGCTCACTCAAAAACACTTGAATAAAGCGGTGTCTACTGAAATTGTCTACAATATTTTTGAAATAAGATTACCAAGAGGACGGGGTGGAACTGAAAAGGTGAAAAATGAGATGCTGGTATATTTTCTGAGTGGAGAAACTGTATGGTGGATAAGCCAATAAAATTTCATATTCTTTAAAAAGCCTGAGGATTTGCAATATATATCAGATTTCTTCTATCAATAGCATCTGAGGTGAATATGAGCAAATAGGAAGTGACCAAGAAATAGTTCATAGAAATTGACAGGAAGTTAACACTGCATAGACATGCAAATAAGCAGATGATCAATTTTTTTTTGAAATATGTTGATACTGAAGGAAAGGATCAAGACATGTCTCTGGAAGTAAAGGAGATTAAATGTCAAAAAGCTGTGGGTCACTACTTTGGGTTTCAACCAATAGAAGGGAAGATTAATATTTTGATGCTTAAGGATTTAAAAGAACAAGATTGCAGTGATAATGATCTGAGAGAAGCTTACTGTTAAATCAAATGTGAGAATTAAGAGATGAAGAAATTGAAGAGATTTGTTGGTGAATTTCTAGCAATTGTGGAAGAAAATATGCTGAAATCATTTTTGAGGAACAATGCAGTATTTGAGAAAATCAATTGAGAAGTAATTCTTTTTCCTTGTAAATTTGATATTGTTCTAGATTAATTGTTTCAATATTTAGTTTTAACGTCATCAAACCTTGATTTATGCTTAAATTTTTTAAAGCATAAATATGGGGAGATTGTTAAAAATATATTCATTTGATGATGTACAAAATGCTAGAACAAAGTCTAGTTAGTCCTTGTATAGGTATCAATGTCATTTGTACTTAGAAGATTTTCTGAAGAAATAAAACCAGAGTATGGATGCAAATCAGAGTCTGGAAGTAAATTAGAGTCTATAGACTATCAGAGTCTATAGTCTGTCAGAGACTGTAGATCACCAGAGTTTGAAGGTTTTCAGAGTCTATAAAGCTGAAACTGAATTTACAAGGTGATCACAGTAATGGAAAGTATACAAAGATAAAGACTAATATATTACAGATATGTTATGGGAAGGAAGAAGAATTACATAAGAAAACTGTTAACTAATAATTAGGAATTCTATTCCTATTGTAATTTGATTTTCTATTATTAGTTGATAGGCAACTCTCTATATAAACATTCTATGTAACCTAATTTATTTGTCGAATTTTTGAGAGAGCTTGGAGATAGCGATAGTTGCTGTGAGAAACACAGAAAAGCTGTTAGAGTTTTTGTACACATTAGGAGAGTTTGTATTCATGCATCAATAATACAAACAGTATTCATTCATATCTTTGTATTTATTCTTTGTTCTTAATTCAAAACTTTACATTGAGTTGATTTTAATCGGACAAAAATAGCACACAAGTATTTCACCCTTTCTACTTGTATAACTGGGAAAACACTATTATAATATCATTCATCAGTGTTTTAGTACCCAATTAAGTTTGAGTTGCTTTGTTAAAGATGCACCTGAATGTTGTTCACGACGGAATAAGTGACGGTAGCTTGTCTAGTTACACTACTTGTGTTTGTGTACGAGCTTTGTTCGTTGATCACAACCTCACCTCACTCGTCCGCACGGATCTCAGTTGAAGAACAACTCTAGAATGGTACGTTATCCATTTTATTCTTACTTGTTTTGTTATTTATGTGTTTGTATATATGTAATTTATGGTAAATTCACTAAAAAAATACTTTGAAATTAGTCCCGCATGTGAGTAAATATTTCGCATTGTCATTCTGCATGACATTGTATTTAACCAAATTTATAATCTATATCAATTATATTATTTTGAGATGAATACTACTCATTTCATACATTTGATTACAAATTTTCTACATTATTCCATATTTCACTAATTTTTTCATTTAGTTATTTTATCCTTACGATCCTTCTAAGTAATATGAGGTTGGGGTTTATTGTGCAACTCCATCCAGCCTCCAAATTCGAAATCTAACAGAGCTATGTTTTTTGCCAAAAAGATTATACTGAATTAAATCATTGTCTAGCCTATGAATATCATTATATATATGTTTGTAGAAAATGATAAAATGATTAGAATACCTCAATTACGTGGTCAGGAGGCCCAAAATACCCAAACTCGGTAAAGTGACCTTAAACACCCACTATGTACGTATTATTATATGCGTAGTCACTAAAATACAAGTTAGCGCTTGCAATGATGGTTGGTGAATAAAGTGCACGAGTTCGATTCTCAAGACATTAGTTCTGTTTATTGTATTATAAGCATAAAATGTCAGATGTGAGTATGTACGTTGTGAGTCTCCAATTTTCAGATATAGAAACAAAACAAGCACCACGCATGTGCTGCACGCGTATACAAACGCAGACACGCACGTGTCATTTGCGCATATAGTTATTTAAAGGCTTAAATGTAAATTTAACCCTGTGTTTTCATCAATATACAATTCAAACCCTCTTTTAATATATTTAGTAAATTTAACCCTGTGTTTTTGAACTATATACAATTGAAACCTTTTTAAAATAATTAGTAAATTTAACCCTACATTTTTTAACTATATACAATTTAAACTTTTTTTAAAAATATTTAGTAAATTCGAAAATTAAAAAAACGAACTGCAATTCCACGAATTTTTACATGAAATGAAGCCCATAAACAGATAGAACAACACATGCCATTCAATTTGGTTACTCATATTAAGAAAATTAAGTTCAGAATCACTTTCAAAAGTTACTTTGATTCTCAAATATTCTTGGTGTTTTTGAGACGTTCTGAGAATCAAAGCAACTTTTGAAGATGATTCCGAAATTAGTTTTCTTAATATGAGTAACTAAATCGAATGGCATGTGTTGTTCTATCTGTTTATGGGCTTCATTTCATGTAAAAATTCGTGGAATTGCAGTTCGTTTTTTTAATTTTCGAATTTACTAAATATTTTTAAAAAAGGTTTAAATTGTATATAGTTAAAAATGTATGGTTAAATTTACTAATTATTTTAAAATTTTAGTATTATTTTAAAAAAAGGTTTCAATTGTAAATAGTTAAAAAACATAGGGTTAAATTTACTAATTATATTAAAAGAGGGTTTGAATTGTATATTGTTAATAACACAGGGTTTGAATTGTATATTGTTAATAACACATGGTTTAAATTGTAAATAAGCCTTATTTAAATCTCTAGACATTCCAACACCTGATGTAGAGTAATACCTCTCAATTTTGGCAAGTTTCGTTTAAAAAATAAATCTTTCTACATAGTTCATATATTGATCCAATCTCTTTATTTAATAATCTTTTGGCATCCATATTCACCGATTTAGTAAATAATTTGTACGCAGAAGATAGAAGAATTCTGGACAATTCTTGGAGCCAAAAGTTTAAGCCTCTTGGGGTGAAAACTACTTCTTGAATTCCAATTGAGTTTCCCCGACCCCGAGCTTGAAATGAAGAAATCAGTGGTCCTCAGGGGGACTCTTCGCATCACATTCTGAGCAGTTGGCTCACCGGGTTGTGAGGGAAAATGTTAGAAAAGATACGGGCAGCGTATCAACTGGAGCTGACTTATCCACAATATCCAGCTCTGCAGGGCCTAGTAGAAGTTTGAAATTGGACAACTGGGAGGATTAGTATGCATCTGCACAACTAGTTTCAAAAGAAATAAACAATCCAGTTTATGATTGTGTGCCAAAACAGAATGACAACTGGCATAATCAAAGTATTTCAGGCTTTACAAATGGGAATGTGAGTAAGAACTACAAAGATCCAGTTCATGCAAGTTTCCAGCTAGTTCGGTCATTAATTTATGAATTTGTCATCAAAGTTTTCGGGGACAATCATTTAGTTTTCTCTTGCATTTTGAAACATTTGTGTTTTCCCCAGCTCGGGCACCACGGTACAAGCGGCATCAATATTTCACTACTCGAGACCTCTTCCACCTCCACAAGTCAAACCTGAGCAGATGCTAACAAACTAAGATCGCTATGGTTATGAATCAGTTAGATGCGCGCTTGCTAACAAGGTGAAACATAAAAGATCCCAGGGTGTAGCAATCTCGTTACCAACTAATGCTTTATTCATTGGTAACCGAGCTTCTAGAAATATCAATGATCAAATTAAGAAAAGATCAGTACAACAGTAAAAATTAGCTGTAGAATTTTTTATACGAGTTGTTGTTCTGGTTCTTTTTGTACAATGTTATTTCTTTAGATATTTCATGAGGTTGCTCTTATTCATTAGTAAGTTTTTATACCGCAAATTTGAATAAGGTTATCTTCCATGGGCAGTTTACATTGTAATTAGCCACCACAATACTCTATGTATAAGCCTGTTGTCAAGGCTTACACAAGCCAAGGCTTTCTGTCCAAAACTTTATATGTACTAGCTTTTTAATAGATTCAAATATCTTATATCTTACATTACACATTTTAAATTTGGAGGGATTAAAAACTAGATTATAAATAAAATAATCAATTTCTTTTTTTTGACAAAGATAATTTCTCGAAAGAGAATACAATATCCAGATAATGACATATTTAGGCTATTGCGTGAACCCGTGGGTTTACCCAGTTCGCATCCAAAAGGGTAGCGGCTGCAGGTTCTCACAGTAAAAAAAATATATCCAGATAGTAAAATTTCTTCCATTCAAGAAAGTTTATCATCTAAATAAATAGAGATGTCCCTGATCAAAATTTAGATAATAGAACTGTAATGTCACGAAAGAGTACACATGCGACACAAATTCAATAAAAAATCAATACCGCAATTGATAACAAAAAGAATAAGAAAATGATAAAGAAAATAAATTTCAAAATATATATTACAATATCTTTTAAAAATAAATATAACATATGTAGTGATAAAATAAATTAATAATTTTAATACTAGTCATCACTAAATACTCTTAATATAATAGTTTTATAAAAAATTCTTGAGGGCCAATAAAAATATAAATATATTTTAATAAAATTTATATGTATATATATAATATAAAAAATATATTTTTTAGAATATGAATTTATATTCACTTTTTTTTAGTTTCCAATAAATTCAAAATAAATATTATTCTTAATTTCTTTTAATATTTTATTTGACGAATACATGTAATATATGTATGAATTATGTATAAGTGTATAATGTATTTATGAATGTAACGAATAATAAGATTGTAGGTATAAAATACACACATGAGTCTAAAATTTAGGTTGAGTCATATTCAGTTTGTATAATTTTTCATTAGGATTTGATCGATTCGGGTCATTATCGGATCATTTTCAGTTAAAATTTCAGTTCCGGATTATTTTCGGATAAGATCGAATCGGTTTTCGGATTATTATCAGATTTAATTCTTTTGAACCAATATCGGTTCGGATCGGATTATGTCGGATTCAGTTACATTTGGATTATCAAATTCAGATACAAAATTAGATTTCGGTTCCCTACATTCCGGTTCAATTATTCAGATCCAGATCCATTTTATCATGTCTAGATACAATATCAATATATATTTCAAAATCTACTAAATATGTAACGCTTATCTTAAAAGTGAAATGAATACTAGCAATTGGATAAGATTAAAATGAATGGTTCAGATTTGATCTTCGGATCTTCACCCAATATATAGTTTCCACTGAACATAAACATAATTATATCTAGGTAGGTATGTAGACCCCGTTAAGATGACAACCAAAGATTTAATCACAACCATCCATTCCTAAGTAATGGACTATATATCTTTTATAACTTTTATAAATCTCTTATAACTTTGATAGCCAATATGGTCATAATTATATCTATATTGTTTATCTCTCACCCCTCCTCTTGCTCTCTCACGTCTCTATCTTCTTTGTGATTCTCTCATTTGTTACTAATAGATCGAGTTTGGATGTGATTACACTGTTTTGTGCTTTTCACTTATCTTTTATTTATATCCATTTGAGCTAAGTTGTGTTCATTTTTTCAATTCGATGTTCAATACCCTCTTTCTCGATTGATACAAATTGTGTTAATTTGCTTCCACATTTTTTATGTGTATTCATAATGATCATAAAAGATTTATTACGGATGAGATCTTATCAAGGTATTTTTGTAATATTTCGTAATTTAACTGATATGTTTATTTACTTAGATTTATGATTCTTTTGATTGAATTTGTTGTACAGATATACAAAGATATACCATTAATAGGTTGAGTTTTCACTTTTCATAATTTTTATTGTTATTATATGTACGATGTGTATATATATATTTAATAAATTAATATATTTGTTTGAACTTATACATTTATGGAATATTTGTAGTAAACAATGAAGAAAATACTCCAAGAACTGTCGGCTGCATCCTCGCACTCATGAGGTGATATTATATTATATTTACTTTATTTTTCCAATTTTTTGTCTTTCTCCTAGACTAATTGTGATGTGACAATACTCTTATTTCTGGCTAACATCATCTTCCATCGACTTCTGCAGTAATTTACTTTACTTTCTCTTCCTCTCTATGATGATAACTTTCATTAATTCTCTCTCCTCCTTGTTTCTCATCTATTATTTTTATCATTCTTCAATATTATTTTATTTGCATATATATATATTAGTTTTTTTATATTTTTATATTAAATAAATACTGATCAAGATTATTTAAATTTTGTGTAGTACTATATTGAAATTATTCTCATCAAATGTTTTTCTATATTCATTGTTGGTTTTAGTGACAAGGCCAGAGTCAAAGTCATGGCACTGAAATTTTTGAGGTGCGAAAAGGGTTTTACGATGCTGTGATGGCTGATTTTCACATGCAAGATATGGACATCTATCTGCTAATAGCTAGAGTGTATTCGAGATCAGTGCTAGGTAGAGTGTAGTCGAGATCAGTGCTCGGACAACTACATGCCCATCATATTCAAGTTCAACTAATTTACGAACACACACGTACAACATACTCATATCTTTTTTGATAATTTTTATTCTACTTATTTCATTACAATCTTCAGTGATTGGAGCAAAGTAGAAGAATGTGTATTATCTTCTCTAGTTGAATGAGCGCTAGGTTGTGGACTTCTTTCTATTAGAATTGTATTGACTAAAGTTAGTATATGTTAAAACTGCAGCTTGAGTATTTTTCTTGGGAGTGTTTAATCCTCATGTATGTATAAGAGTGCTTCTATAGTTGTATGAACAATCATGATGTACAAGTTTCTTCTTCTTGAATTTTATATGTATTATAACTAGTGGTAGTTGATGATCATTTGTTCTTTCTCTTACAATACTAGCTAGTAGGAAACTAGCTAGCGACGGTTGATGCTAAAATCAGAATATTGTTTTAGTAAAAATGTATTTGCAATTGTAAAATTGTTTTGAGGACAAGCTAAAGGTTTAGAACAAAGTAGCTCTTTTCTATATAAACTGACATAAAAACCTGTGCATAGCACGTGTCTGTAGTTAAACCATATTATTTATAGAGAAAAAAGAACCTGAGGCTGACTTCAGGAAATTTCATAAGATAATAGGGTGTTTTAGTATAAATTTTTAATGGCAAATTTGTAATTATACATAATATTCTAAAATTACAATAACACAATTATATCATGTTTTAATATGAGATTTGAGTATAATTTCAGGGAAATTATGTGATATCGACCTCAGGATCCTCAATCTCTTATTTATAATATATATATATATATATATATATATATATATATATATATATATATATATATACACACACACACATAGATGCTCAAATGAAACCCAATCTTAAAATAAGAACTGAGACTAAATCTTAATCCCATATTTTTATACATATTTTAAATCTTAGCCACCCATTTATAGATTTTAAAAAAATTATTACGTCTCTCTCATCTCTTTTCACTCACATCTGTCTTCCATCTCTTTCATCCATCTTTATTGACTTCTTGAATCAACCATTTTCACTTTATTATTTTTGGATCTGTGTTTGACACTACATACATATTCATGTAACCTTTCTCTCTCTCATCTCTCTCTTGCTCTAATCTTCATTCTTTCCTGCTGGACTTTCATCACCTTGCAATTTTCAGAGTATGATTTCAAACTGACTTTACTTCTCCAGTCATCACCAAACAATTATGTTGAATGGTTGATAACATTACGCCATAAATGAGCATATGCAACGCTGATTTTATGTTGCAGTAGGCCCGGACAGTGTTATAATAGACCTAAGGAAACATTAGGGGGTTGCATTTAGAGGCGTTACCTTTGCTATCTAAGGCAACGCTTTTCTACATCAACTGCAACATTGATAAAAGAATTGCCTTACCTACATAATGCAACACTACCATCAACAAATGCAACATAAATCCAGTATTGCCTTAGAATTAATTCCAGATTATAAAAGTGGGCCCCCACAAGCTACATCGCCATTGGGACCCACAAGTCACGTCATATGTGGATCCCACATGCCATCACCAAACAATTATGTTGAATGGGTGATAAGTGTGTGAATAATCTTATTATTGTCCTTATATTTTAGTTATTTTGCGTTGAATTATATTTTTATTTAGTAAATCTTAAGGAATTGGAGCTTAAAAAGGCAAGAGTTGAAGATTTATTTGAATTAAATTCAAATTTCCTGGACAGTTTGCGCAGTCTTCACTGTTTGGGCCATAACTTGAGTTCTATGAGTCTGTTTCAGATGATTCAAGAGCCCATGGAAAGTTTAGAAAAGGATATTTAACTTAGTTATGATTTTTAAATTAAATTCTGGCCAAATCAGTCCAGAATCAGGGTCAAAAAGTCAACTAAAAATTTCTTTTATTAAAATTATATTTTGATTAGGAAACACCTTATTTTTCTATTAAATCATTAAAAGGACTTTTATTTGAGTGATAGAAGGATATTATTCAGACCTAATTGTGAGATAGTACGGAGACACAAAGCAGAGAAAGAAGAACGAAGTAAAAGAAGAAGATCACAACCATTGGAGACATTCACTTGGATTTATTTTCCTTATCTTTTTGTTTGGAATTCTCTGCTTAAACTTTTCCATCATGAATATGTGTTTTCTACTCTTGGTTTATTTTCAGATTTGCATTATGAACTAACTTTTATAGGGTTGGGATTTTTATGGAACTCTAGCATGAAATTATTTGTGTTTTGTTGAAGAGTGTTATATGCAATTTTTAGTTTATTCATTCAAGTGATATTCGTGATAGTATTTACTATTGTCTGATCAGCTCTAGTATGTTATAGAGTTAATTATAATATGAAGAGGGTTATAGTTAATTGACACAAAACTTGAATTATTCATGATTAAATCTTTTGGATTTTAATTTTGTTATGGTATAGACATATATTGTGTCCATCCATAGCTTTGTGAATTGATGTTTCATTATATTCTAGAAATTAAATTGGCATAAACATATGTTAGTTTAATTTGTAGGATTTATATCATAGTAATTTCGAGAGAAATCTATGATAGTTGAATTCTAGTTAGTAAACTGTGAATTTGTTATAATATTGCTCAACTCTTTCGTCAATCTTCACGTGTTAGGAGGAACTAATTATCCTGACTTATCTTCTCATATTTGAAACTCGATATCTTGCTGCTATTATTATATTATTAGTTGGTCAATTTAGTCTTTAATTATTATTAGTTTAATTAAAATATCACAAACCACTTTTTATATTCGATAACCGAAGTGTTTGAATTTATTTACGATTAACACGAATATACAGTCCTTGAGTGACGTTATCTGATATTTATTACTATATTACTTGCTTGTGATTGTGTACACTTTCACATCTAGATTTTACGCAACAAGTTTTTGGCGCCGCTGTCTGGAATTATTTTAGTTGTTAATTGTGAATTTAATATTCTTAGAGTTTGGTTTTCATTACTTCTGTGCTAACGGGAGTATAATTTATTTCGTATCAGGTTTCTTTGTGCATGAGTGAGGAACCCCCAGAATTATTTACATTTGATTCTGAAATCGAGCGAACATTCAATAGAAGAAGAAGAAGAAAACAACGCAAAGTTAAAGGAGCAAAAATAATTATGGGCGATGCGAATAGTAATCAGGGAGAAATTCTTAATGCTCCAAATGGTATGATTGTGATGGATGATAGGGATCATGCTATTCGACAGTATGGTACACCCCGCTTTGAGGAGCTTAACTCAGGGATTATGTGACCGGATATTCAAGCAACATAGTTTGAGTTGAAGTCAGTCATGTTCCAAATGCTATAAACTGTGGGTCAATTTAATGGGATATCTACTGAGGATCCCCATCTCTATATGCGTCTGTTTATCGAAGTTAGTGATTCTTTTAAAATTCCGGGAGTCACAGAGGATGCTTTGAGATTGAAATTATTTCCATATTTTTTTAGAGACACTGCAAGAGCTTGGTTAAATTCATTACCATCAGCATCTGTGATTTCGTGGAATGATTTGGTAGAAAAGTTTTTAATGAAGTATTTTCCTCCTACCAAGAATGCAAAGCTCCGGAATGAGATTAATTCTTTTCAGCAAAAGGATGATGAATCTTTATTTAAAGCTTGGGAAAGATTCAAAGAACTACTGAGGAAATGTCCCCATAATGGTATTCTTCACTACATTCAGATGGTGATGTTTTATAAAAGTGTCAATGCTCATACGAAGATGGCGGTGGGTGCTTCTGTAAACAGTATTTTTTTGGCCAAATCTTATAATCAGGAATATGAAATTTTTGAGACAATTGCTCAAATAATTATCAATGGCCAACTGCGAGAACTCAAACAGGAAAGAAAGTAGTTGGAATATATGAGATTGACTCAGTAACTTCTTTGCAAGCTCAAATGTCATCTATTAAGAACATGCTGAAGAATTTGACTATTGGAGGTAATAATTCTATAGGACAGTCGATAACTTCACATGTCAATCAAGTTCAAAATATTTCATGTATGTACTGTGGTGAAGGTCGTACTTATGATGGTTGTCCTTAAAATCCTGAATCTGTCTGTTACATGGGAAATCAAAATAAGGGTGGCCCTTATTCAAACATTTACAATCAATCATGGAGGCAACATCCTAACTTTTCTTGGAGCAATGAAGGGGCAAATTCTGGACCTTCAGGCAACAACACTAGGCCTAACTACCCACCGGGATTTTTTCAACAAGCTCAACAACATATTCCACCATAAGCATCTCAACATAGTTCACTTAAAAATATGTTGAAGGAGTACATTATCAAGAATGAGGCTAGTAGGTCTCAAACTGAAGCATCTCTAAGAAATTTGGAGAATCAAGTTGGACAACTAGCTAGCTAATCAGCTAAGGAATCGACTGCATGGTTCTCTCCCTAGCGACACTGAAAAGCCTATGGATAGTGACAAAGAGTAATGCAAGGCTACGACATTGAAGAGTGAAAAGTCTTAGAGAATGTTACAACTGATTCTGCTACTACTAAGGGTAAAGGAAAAGTTTCAAATAATGGGGGAATTCAAAATTCTATAATCTCTCCACAAGAGAGCCCAACTGAAAAGTCACAAATTCAGCCACAACCATCATTCCCTTAACGATTTCATAAGAAAAAGCAAGATGCTCAATTCAAGAAGTTTTCAGATGTGTTAAAGCAGCTTCATATCAACATTCCACTTGTTAAGGCTCTTGAGCAGATGCCCAACTATGTGAAATTTATGAAGGACATCCTTACGAAGAAGCAAAGGTTGGGTGAGTTTGAAAAAATAGCTCTAACAAAGGAGCGCAACTCATTCTTGCAGAATAAACTATCACCAAAGTTGAAAGATCCAGGGAGTTTCACTATTCCTTGCATTATCGGTGACTCTTATTATGGGATGACACTATGATTTGAAAGCTAGCATAAACTTGATGCCTATGTTCATGTTCAGAAAATTGGGGATTGAAGAAGTTTGACCTACAACCGTCACTCTTTAACTAGCCGATAGATCTCTTGCTCATCTAGAAGGAAAATTGAAGATGTTTTAGTCAAGGTAGACAAGTTCATATTTCTAGTTGATTTCATTATTTTGGAGTATGAGGCCGATCGAGAAGTTCCCATTATCTTAGGAAGACCATTCTTTGCTACAGGAAGAACTCTGATTGATGTGCAAAATGGGGAGCTAACTATGAGGGTACAAGATGAGAAGGTAACTCTCAATATTTTCAAAGCCATAAAATATTCATATGATTTAATATATTAATCAGCTATAACCTTATTTGATGATCTAGTTTCTGAAAAAATAGATTTAACTCTCCTCATGACCCTTTAGAGCGATTAATATTGAATGTTTCTCAAGATGAAGATGATGAGGTGGAACTCTTAGCTTGGTTGAAAGCTAATTCACAGGGTACATGACAAAAGGCTGCTTTGAATCATTGGAGTTATCATCACGAGAATTTAAACCACCAAAAGTATTAATTGATGAACCACTAGAGCTAGAATTAGAGGCCCTTCCTTCTCATCCAAAATATGCCTATTTGGGTCCTTTTTCTACTTTGCCTGTTATTATCTCTGCTGAATTGTCTGTTGTTCAGGAAGATAAATTGGTGGAGATTCTCAAGAAGCACAAGAAGGCTATTGGGTGGACTATTGCAGATATTAAAGGTATAAGCCCCTCTATTTTTATGCATAAAATTTTATTGAAAGATGGTGCAAAAGGATCTATTGAAGGGCAATGGCGATTGAATCCTATCATGAATGAAGTGGTGAAAAAAAAAGATAATCAAATTGCTGGATGCTGGAAAAATATATCCAATCTCTGACAGTTCATGGTCGAGTCATGTTTAGTGCGTGCCTAAAAAGGGTGGAATAATAGTGATAAAGAATGAAGACAATGAGTTAATTCCTACTCGAACAGTTATAAGTTAGAGAATTTACATTGACTACAAAAAGTTGAACAATGCCACAAGAAAAGATCACTTTCCGTTACCTTTTGTTGATCAGATGTTAGACAGGCTTGCTGGAAGAGAGTACTATTATTTTTTTGATGGAAATTCTTATTATAATAAGATAACAGTAGCACCCGAGGATCAGCACAAGACTACTTTTACTTGTCCTAATGGTAGTTTTGCCCTTCGAAGGGTGTCATTTGGGTTATATAATGCACCCTCCGCATTTCAAAGATGTATGATGATTATTTTGTTTGACATGGTCGGTGAGTTCTTAGAGGTGTTCATGGATGATTTCTCAGTGTTTTGAGATTCCTTTGATGATTGTCTATGCAACTTGGGTAAGGTGCTAAAATGATGTGAAGAAACCACCCTTGTACTTAATTGAGAAAAGTGTCACTTCATGGTCAAAGAAGGCATAATATTAGGCCATAAATTTTCAAGGAAGGGAATTGAAGTTGATCGGGCAAATATTGAAGTTATTGAGAAGTTACCTCCTCCCTCTTTAGTCAAGAACATTCGCAGTTTTTTTGGGCATGCAGGTTTCTATAGAAGGTTTATCAAGGATTTTTCAAAAATATCTAAGCCCCTTTTCCGATTATTAGAGAATGATACTCCGTTCTAGTTTGACAAGGCATGTGTAAAAGCTTTTGAGGAATTAAAGCAAAGATTAATTTCAGTGCCTATCATCATTGCACCCGATTGGAGTTTACCATTTGAGTTAATGTGTGATGCTATTGACTATGCAGTTAGAGCAGTGATGGGTCAGAGAAAGAACAAGGTATTACATCCTATACGACAGGAGCTCAGTTAAATTATACAGTAACTAAGAAAAAACTTCTGGCAATCATTTTTGCCTTCAACAAATTCTGATCTTATCTTGTTGGTACAAAAGTGATTGTCTTCACTGACCACTCAACCATTAAATATCTGATGGTGAAGAAAGATGCAAAGCCAAGGTTGATTAGGCGGGTGCTTCTACTTCAGGAGTTTGATATTGAAATACAAGATAAAAAAGGGATGGAAAATAAAGTGGCTGGCCATTTATCAAGAATGGAGTACAACGATGAATCTTGCATTATGATTCCTATTAAAGAAACTTTTCCTGATGAACAGATGTTTCAGGTACAACTATCTGATGTTACTCCAAGGTTTGTTGATTTTGCTAATTATTTAGCCACTGGAATGTTGCCACCGGATTTATCAAGCCAACAAAGGAAGAAATTCCTGCATGATGTGAAATATTATTTTTGGGATGAACCATATCTGTTCAAACAAGGTGCAGACCAAATTATTAGAAGATGTGTTGCAGAATATGAGATGGAAAACATTTTTTCCAGAGTAATTCATCCCCTTGTGGTGGATATTTTGGTAGACAACGCACTGTGGCAAAGATATTACAATCTGGTTTCTTTTGGCCCTCTTTGTTTAAAGATTCCCATGCATATGTGGTTAGATCTGATCGTTGTCAAAGAGTTGGTAATATTTCAAGACGACACGAGATGCCTTTGACTAATATTCTTGAAGTAGAGTTGTTTGATGTGTGGGGAACTGATTTTATGGGTACATTTCCTCCTTCTTACAAGAATGAATATATCTTGGTCGCTGTTGATTATGTTTTCGAATGGGTGGAAGTTGCTGCGTATCCCACTAATGATGCAAATGTTGTTGTCAAATTTTTGAACAAACACATTTTCACGCGATTTGGAACCCCAAGAGCTATTATTAGTGATGAAGGTAGACACTTCGTAAATAAATTGTTGGCTAATACGTTGGCTAAATATAATGTGAAACACAAGGTGGCTATAACTTATCATCCTCAGACTAATGGACAACCCGAGTTGTCTAATAGAGAAATCAAGAGCGTACTAGAGAAGGTCGTAAATCCAAATCGTAAAGACTGGTCTACATGATTGGACGACGCTTTATGTGATGATCGTACAACATAGAAGACTCCTTCGGGTATGTTTACTTACCGCTTAGTTTATGGAAAGGCATGTCATTACCAGTTGATCTTGAACATAAAGCTTATTGGGCTCTTAAACACCTAAATTTTGACATGCAACTTATTGGTGACAAAAGAATGTTGCAACTTGATGAGTTAGATGAACTGCGAATCTTCTCCTATGAAAATGTTAAGCTTTACAAGAAGAAAGTAAAAAAATGGCATGATAAAAATATTCAATCTTGAGTGTTTGAGGTGGGGCAACAAGTCTTATTATTCAACTATAGACTGAAGCTGTTTCCAGGCAAGTTGAAATCAAGGTGGTCGGATCCTTTTACAATTATACAAATTTACCTGTATGGAGATGTGAAATTACGTTATAATCAAGGAGGTGAATTTAAAGTAAATGGCTAGCGGTTGAAACATTATTGGGGAAGTGAAGTACTTGTTCGTGACAAGACCTCTATTGATCTCACGAAGACCTGATAAGAAAGTAAGGTCGAGCTAAAGACCTTAAAAAAATATTTTCTTGGGAGGAAACCCATGGTTAGTAATTTTCTTTATATTTTATTAATAATATTATTATATATTATTATTTGTACTATAATTGCATTTTTTAGGTTAAATTTTATTTTTCTATTTGTTTTACTCCCGCAAGGTGCCTTGATAATCTTTATGTGAAGTGTTTCAGAAATGCACATGCTTCTATACGAATTTTGCTTTAAAAAATATTGGACAGCAACATTCACACCGCGGTGTGTGATTTCCTCTTTGTGGTGCGGATTCTTTCCTCCTTTTGCTTCTTGTGCCAAATCTAAATTTTATCTGTGTTGGCTTTGCTTAATAGACATGTCATTGAGTTTGCCTTCACAGAATTGAAATCAGCCACATAGACATTTCTTTTTCTTCCTCCAGTTAAGAGAATTTCATCAGATTCTTTGTTGGTTATGATGCATTATCCAGTTGAAAATCACACACCATTTCAATTATCACACAGTTGACTAATGCTCAGCAAATTGTGCTTCAATCCATCAACCAGTGCTATAGGTTCAATGATAACATTTTCACTTGAAATAGAGCCATATCCTAGAGTAAAGCATTTGTTGTTATCTCCAAAAGTAACTCCTTGACCAGCCTTTTCCACAATCTTTGTGAGCAGGGACATATCTCCAGTTATGTGTCTAGAACATCCACTGTCTAGATACCAGAGATTTTTCCTCATGTTTCCCTGCACACAATTAAAAAAACAATCAAGTTATTTTTGGTACCCAAGCTGCCTTGGGTCTTCTTTTATTAGTTGCAGCCTGAGCCTTGGTTGCCAACTTTGGTTCCTTTTATTTTGGTGGGTTTAAATCCACTTTAACTTTAGGAGATGACTTTTGGGGCTCAGACACCTTGGAACTCATGATAGAATTTTCATGCATATCATTATCAATTTTAGGAATATTCCATGGTATTCCAGGCATGTTCGTATTTGCATATGCAAAGAATGGATTGTACATGTATAGAAATTGTGCATATGGCATGTGAGAATGTGGTGCAACCAAATTAGAAGACATGGCATTCATGAGCATAGGATTGGCAAACATGGTATGCGCATTCAAATCATTTGCACGTATGGAATTCTTTTCTTTCTTGCAATGCATAGATAAATGATTTACACTACCACATTTAGCACAAACCTTTCTAGGTGCATACATATCAGGAGTGTACTTATTGTGCTTGTTTATGCCTACCTTTCCATTCCTATTCTTTTTCTTTTTCTCAGACTTAGGGTGATTAATTTCAACATGTACTATCTTTTTCAATTTGACTTTTAATTGCTTCTTAGATAAGCTACCAATATTGATCTTTTCAACCTTAGTCTCAACTTGATTTATGAGATCCTTTTCGTTAACAAATTTTATAGGGTTGCTAAATTTGTTCTTCTTGTTAGCCATTGATGATTTACCTGTCGATGAATGCATATCAGTTGATTCAGTATCAATCGATTGATAATCCTTGTTGATTGATAGAGGATTAGCAGTCGATTGATCTTTATCCATTGAGGTCTTAACTAATGATTTGCCTATTGATTTAGGGGATTCTCCTAAAGTATCTAAATCCTGAACATCAAAAATTTGTTTGGCAGTTTTAATAGACCTATTCCATTTGTTAATAGTTTCAATTTCTCCATCCAATTATTCTTTCAACAATTCTTCTCTTCTCAAACTGTTTATTAGTTCATCCCTAGCATCCTTATTCTCCTACTTGTATCTTTCTAAACAAATAAATTCATTTTCAAGAAAAGTGTTTCTCTCTGTTAAAGCATCAATGGTGTTCTTTAACTTGAGATTTTCTTTATTTAGAGATTTCAAAGTGACATGCAAATTGTATAGTTCATTAGATATTTCATTTATAGTACTATTGAATTCATCTTTTGATAATTCAGAAAAGTTAGTAACTAGTACCCGATTTGATGATGAACTAGCCTCTTTATCTTCATGATTGGTCATTAGTGCTAGATTGATGAATTCTTCAGAATCACTATCCTCAGCAGCCCAGTCTTTCTCTTCAGTTACAAAAGTCTTTTCTTTTTATTTGAGAATGTCAAAATACTTCTTTTTATAGTCAATGCCATCATATGATTTTGCCTTCTTCTCTTGCTTTGGCTTTCTGCACTCATTGGAGAAATGACCAGCCAATCCAAAATTAAAACATTTAAACTATGATCTATCAATCAAATTCTTATTTTGGTTGTCATTTCTAAACTGAGATCCGGGCCTTTGAGCATTTGGATTCCTCTTGAATTTTAGCTTTGAGAATTTTCTTGAAAGAAATGCAAGGTGCTCATCAATCTCATTTAAATCATCCTGAGAGCATGCTTCACTTTCTTAATATTTGCCCTTTCCCTTTCCTTTGGATGATTCTTCAACAGCATCACCAACAATCATGATAAATCCATCTACACAGCCACTTTCACTGTTTCCCTTTTTGTCTTCATTTCCTTTGACCATCAAAGCCATAGTCTTTTCCTTTCTTTGAATCTTCTCGATCTCTTCATCTTGTTGAATTTCCAACTCACATGTCTTGAGAATACCATAAAGTTTCTCAAGATTGTAATGCTTGAAGTCATGAGATTATCGAATAGAAACAGTCATAGGTTTTCATTCTTTTGGAAGAGATCTAAGAAATTTTAGATTTGTATCTTCAGTAGCATAAACCCTACCATATAGCTTTAATCCATTTAATAAATTTTGGAATCTATTATAGGTGTTATTGATGGTTTCACCACTCTTGAAATGAAAAGATTCATATTTCTGAATCAAGAGTTGCATTTTGTTTTTCCTGACCTGCTCAGTTCCTTCATAAAGAGTCTGAAGAGTATTTCATACCTCTTTCAATAAAGTGCAATTTATTACATTGTCAAACATATCTTTATCTAGACCATTGAACAAAATATTCATGGCCTTTTTCTCCTTAAGCACTTCATTTTCATCCTCTTCTGTTAACTCAGTGATGAGTTTTGGAACATGTTTGTCAAATGCAGGAGTTCCATCAGGATTTATACATGTTACTTTTGAACCTGATCAGGGGGCAATAGTGGTGTGTGTTGATTATCCAATCCATATTGCCTGTGTGGCTATTATATATTGTGATTCTGCAGATGATTCATTTCTATGACAAACTGCACTGTTTCAGTTTTGATATAAACTATGAGTTATTTACTAATCGGCTTTCATTATAAACTGATTTACATTTCCGTTCTTTATTCTGATTCATATATCCTGTTTTTATTTAAAATGTTTTTATTATATTCAAATAATAATATCAGTAATAACTTACTAATATTATTTTTAATATTAAATAAATAACTATATATATTCTAAAAATACGGGATGTTACATTCTTCCCTCCTAATAGAAATTTCGTCATCGAAATTAAACTTGCACACACCTTTACTCAAAAAAAGTTGTGATAACATACACGAACCGTTCCTCTAATCTCGTAAGTAGCTTCATATTGAAGGCGTATTTAACTAGAATCATGGTCTTCGTTGATAACTAACACTAAAAGTTTTAAATCGATCGCAACTTGACGATTATCCCGAAAGTGTCCTCTATTCCCATTACGTGTTGTCGGCCTCTTTCCATCGCTGCTACTTGAGTAATATGCTAAAATACACGATATCCACAATTAAATCTAACAAGAAATCATACGTTAAGTCGAAATTGATGAAGATTTCCATGATGTTGTTTTCCATAAAACTATTTTTTCTTAAAAATTTGCTTGCGGTTGAGTCTTCACGTTTCATCTTACGGTTAAGCATCGCACGAAAAAAAATGATTCTAAACGATCACAAAAATATATCCAAAAAATACAAACCAAATAATATTCTTAACAATCTAACAAACCTACTGTTTACCCATACTCACAGGTCGAGCCTAAAGACAAATCTTAATAATCCTGGAATACTATCTTAAACTAGCTAAATCTCACAAATCGAGCCTAAAGGCAAGTCTACAGAATCATAAAAACTCTAGCTCTGATACCAACTTTAACATCCCGAAATTGTTCACTTAAATAAAATTCTCCAAAAATCTAATGAATCGATACAAGTTCTCAATATGCAACAACTTACAATCCAAAAATAAAAGCTACAACTCAACTATACAAATAAAATCAGATCAAACGAGTCCAGAAAATTAACAATTTACTCTATACAGATGAACTCAAATGAAAAAGTACAAAACACAGAACTCGTAGAGGATTTCGAGACCTTTCCAGAATGATAAAGTTCGTCAAAAACGGATAAGTAACGAATGCATAAACAATTAAAATGCGGACTGCCATAACAGAATCAGGCTATGATCACAGTAGTATTTTGAGATTTAAGACATCGAAACCACAAAACTTGACAGCGGAATGTAAACAAAGAATGAAGATCTCGGAAAGACATTTTCAGAATGATATTACACATGAATATTGAACAAATATTAAATCTCAAAATACTACTGTGATCAGGTGATGATTCTATTATAACAACCCATCCTTGTTTGTTTTCTGCATTCGTTTCTTATCTATTTTTGACGAGTCTTACCATTCTGGAAAGGTCTCGGAATCCTCTACGAGTTCTGTGTTTTGTGCTTTTTAATTTGAGTTCATCTTTATAGAGTAAATTGCTAATTTTCCGGACTGGTCTGGTCTGATTTTATTTGTATAGTCCATATTGTATGATATTTGACGTGTGTGATATTTTTAGTAAGATATTTTCAGTTAATTTGTGATATATGTATGATTTGAGAGATTTCGTAAAACCTCCGTCATGAGTGGATAAATCTCATGCTTTGGCACCACCTATACAGTGTATTTAAATTGTATGGGCGTGTCGCCGGAGTTATGGAACACGTAGAGTCATGACTATTGTGTATGTTTGTTTGGCTATTTGGGTAACATTGTGTTTTGTACCGTGCAAACCCCTGTAAGATTTTGGGTAGCATTTGATTTGTTCTATGCAAGCCCCTGTAAGTTTTGATGACTACATATTCTGGAGAACCGAAATGTAAGACATCCTGTAAGTATAAGATTGTCTCCCATATCAGTAAGTAAATTTACATTTCAGTATTTGATCATTATAATATATGACTAGTAAGTGTACGAGTAAAAGTAAGAATATTTGTGATTAAAAAGTATGTATGTTGTGATTTTAAGATAAGTATCTATCGTATCTTTTTATTTATTTATATCGTGAGTTAAGTATGACCAGTATCTTTTGTCTCTTTCAGTTTGTTTCATCATTCTTTATTCATATATTTTATTTGTTCATATTGTCATCGTTCTAACCCTTGTACTTTTTGCATAATTTTATATCCGTATATGAGCCTTTCGCTCACTGCCGGTCTATATTTCTTTGTTTTCCCGGCAGGTTAGGTCTCATTAATGGGAAGAGTGCGAGTTGCTGATTTTGAGAAGTTATAAAGTTTATATTTAGATTTGAATTTGTATAGTTAAGTTGGAACTTTTAAATTTGGATTGTAAGTTGTTAGATATTGAGAACTTGTATCGTTTATTGGATTTTTGGAGCATTTTATTTAAGTAAACAATTTCTGGTTTTTAAATTTAAAATATTTAAAATTTGGCCAACCATAATAAGCTTCATTTACGGATTAAATTTTGAAAGTAATTTTTGGTAAATTGATATATATATATGACTTTTTAAAAACTACAAACTAGCACATGCATATAACTTAACTTATAAAATTAACGTGACCAAGTTTTGTCTTAATAAAAATAGAATATTCAAAGATTAACTCTCACTAGCGTGATCATAATATTTTTTTTAAAATAATCACTCACTACAATATGTCATATATCATGTATCAAAAGTCGCAGACTTATAAAATAAATCATGAATATTTGATTCAAACAAATTGACTGTATGTCAATTATATGATTCATGGTAGTACGAGATCAACACAAACACATATGTATACTCTAGCAGTCTAGCATGCACCAATAATAAACATACCTAGAAGAAGAGAGTTTTTTTCATGTCCTTCATTTTCTTGTAAACACGTAGATATATAAATATATGTTTAAGCCAATTAGATAACTATTAAGTTACATAACTAATTTAATATCAATCCTTTTCGATAATGCATATCTTAACTTGTATTCTATCTAAATCAAACTACTTCTAAGATATGCTAATTTAAATAAATGAAATGTATTTAATAAATATCTATATTAATAAATCACCTTATATACTGAAAGACATTTGTTTAAAAGCCTATTTATTTAGCGGGATGACAACTCAACTCAAGGATAAATAATTTGTAAGTAAATATATTATTTGTCACATGAATCTTCAGCAGGTATTATCTGACAAGAAAAAAAAGATCAAAGTCAATCTATAGATTTGAAGTAGTACTACGTTGAAAGAATCTTAATTTAATTGATCATGCCTCAGTGGAGTATTTAAATTTGAAGAAGCTACAGTGTCAGAAAATTTCAATTTGGTGACATCAGAAATTGTAAAGTCAGAAGGAGCAAAAGTGAACTACATTATAAAAGTCAAGTGAAGAATTCTATTTGTTGTGAACCACTCGTGAACCAAATAGTACATGGAGTATTGACAAAATACAGAGAATGTTCTTTATTTCAGAAGAAGTGGTCAGCTACAGACATTGGTGTGAAGACGAAATTCTTGGAAATATATCAACAATGGTTGTGCAGTCAAGACTTTAATTTAATTCTCTATTAATTGATTAAATTATTTAGTTAATTTAATTGATAAATTAATTCAATCAGAATTAATTTATTCCTTAAATTAATTAACAAATTAATTAATTTAGAATTATTTTAGAATGAAGAAGTCCTTAATTTAATTCTATTTTCAAAAAGATAATTTATTATATATCCTATTTACTTAGATTAATTCAAAAAGAATTAATTTAATTTATAAGATATATAATAAAAGAAATAGAATTTGAATTAAATTTAAAGGATATACATTTCAAAAACCAAGCAGGTCGGTAGAAATATGACTCAGGAAGACATTTCAAATGTCTCTCCGAGAATTCTTCAAAAGTCTCCCCGAGTTTATTCAAAAGTCTCACAAGGATTTCAAAGTCTCCCAAGGATAGGAAAGTCTCCCCAAGCAAGAAAAGTCTTCCTAAGAGAAAGTCTCTCAAGGAAAGAAAGTCTTCCCGAGTAAGGAGAAGGTCTCTCCGAACAAAGAAAGTCTCCTCTAACTAAGGAAGTCTCTCCGAGCAAGAAAAGTCTCCCACATCTGATTTGCCTATAAACACAAGACTAGATCAGATTTCTAAAACTAATTCTAATCACTTTCTATTTTAGCTAAAAATAAATTCTAAGAGCATTTCATGTCAAAATCTCTCTAGAATTTTCAGAGCTACTTAGTGAATATTTTCTGATTTAATCTTGTAACTAACGTCATGTTTAATATATGTATTTTACTTGAACTGTGTTTCTTTGATTATTCTTTCGTGATAAAAGTTAAGATTGTTTAATAAAAAATTATCTGAAACAGAATGAAATATTTATTAGAGATTGTATTCAACCTCCCCTTCTACTATCATTTGGACCTAACATATACATATATCAAGAATTTAACATACAAGTACTTAAAATCTAAAAAAATATTCCCCATAATTTGTTTATAAAACATGTCGGATATTACATTCTAAATCGACTCACCGATTTAATTATTATTACTTGGGCAACAATGATGTATTACGCTCATTGTTTATAGTTTTATTATTGGATAATAAAATTATTCCCAACGTAATAATAATCTACATGGTCACACACAATGAACACTTGAAGGAGAATTAATTTAAATTATAAATTGAAATTAAATAATAATATGGATATGGGAAAGCCTGTCCCACCATCAGATACCACAAATTTCCAAGTAAGAAGATATAATCTCACTACCAAAGCCAAAGCTCCAAAAGTCTAAGGGTAAGTTCCTTCTCTATGTAATAAATAGAGTAATTCAAATTTGTTTATGATATTAATTAAGTTGAACTTAATTAATTAATAAAACAAGAAAGTTGAATTCATATAGAATTCGAATTATATTTGAATATTAATTAAGTATGACTTAATTAGTAATTTAAATTAGAATTCGAATTTAAAAAAATTAAAAGGTCTATTAATATTATAGGCTAAAAAGCTGTGTTATGTGCTCTATAAATTTATCTCTTTCTAGGTTGGTTAACCTAATTCGTTTTTACAAAACCCTGGCCGTTTAGGGGGAGAGATAGAGAGAAACGATTTAGGTTGCTAGTAATCCTTCCTCCTTCGAATATCAAGTGTTCGTGTAGATATCAAGAGAGCATAGATCGCGTGTTATGGGATACGTGGTGATCATGTGAGTTAGGACCTCCATTAATCTTCCATTAAACCGCTAAAGTTTTGAAAACCAATTGTTGCCCAGAGAATAAACAATTATAGAAGGGGGTTGAAAACAATTGTGTAAAATAATTGAACAATCAAACAGTAGTATGAAGAACTTGCAGATTTTATTCAATATTAATAAAATCTGTTACAATGTAAATATAACTCTCTTAAGAAATTCAATGTGCTTAAGAGTTGTTAGATTAAGAGAAAGATATTTTTATTTGAACGCATTCAAAGTAAACCTATTATGTGTTTATATAGACACAGTTACAATCACTTAAACAGCAAGTCAATCAATTACATGAATATAAGATAACTTGCTTATTTGATATTAGGTGATAATGGCAACTTCTTGTAATCGACACCCTTATCTCTTTATTTCTTATGATCCTCTCCTGAATTGTATCCTGAATTGTAGGAATTGGCTTCTCAGACTCTGAAGATAAACTCAGATCATCATACTCTAATTTGAGTTATGTCCTGATCGGACACAGTCTGATCTATAAACTTTGATCCTATTAAACTCTGACATTTTCATATCTTCTGATCCTAACATGATACATCATGATCTAGGGGTTTCTGCCTCCATTTATTTTTCATGTATATTTCGTTGTATTTGATGCTCGAAACCCTTTAGTAGCTACTAGTGTGGTTTTTGTCAAACAATGCTGGAAGAGTGTGGTTGCCCCGCGATACCTCCGACATGAGAATACGAGCTTTCTTTGAGGGGAAGAAAGGAGAAAATAGAGGCTAGACTATCAGAGCACATTGATAATGAAAATGTGTGAAACCCCTTTTCCTTCCCCCATTTATAGGATTGGGAATTAGGATTTAGAGATTTGTACTAGAGATCTGACTCATAGAAGTTCCAACAGTCTAGACACATGTAGCTCCCGAAGTTTGTTTTTGTCCTACGCACATTGCTAGCACGGGCTCAACATGCGCCTACGTGTTCCCGCGCGCCTTGGAACTTTCCTTTTTTGGTCATGACGGCTGGTGACACGTGGACATGGCCCTAAGCTAAATATTTATCAAATTATCTTCGAGTGGTAGTCCGATTAATCGATAAACACAATATGTTCATTGAATAAATTCAATTGTCGACTTCGTAAATACTGACAATTTTAAATAAATTTGTCCATTTATTATCGAGTCAGATTATTAATTAATGTGTCCATTTTAAATAAATGGATAAAAGTTATATAAAATACCTTAAATAGAGTATTAATGAGAGACTATATATATTTTGTATTATATTTGGGTTAAGTTATATGAAGACCTTTTTTGTTGGAAATGTCGGAGACCATATATGTACTGCTTAAATAATATTGTAAACTATATTGTTCAACAAAATATGTTCTGTAAGCCGTACATATATGGTCTCCGACGTCTTTAACAAAAATACGATCTCCAAATAATTTTTTCCATTATATTTTACTTATATTGTATTATATAATTATTGCATAACATGATTTAACATATACACGTCTTTCATGTTTATATTCTATTTAAGACTACTTCACACAATAATACAAATGAATGGATGGAAGGTAGTAAAGTTGTTTATACAAATTATAAATCTATGGAATTGAAAAAATAAAATAGTTTAAATTATTTATGAAACAAAGCGGCAGACAGGCTCATTTTACCGGTATTCCCTAATTAGTGGCCTTAGGAGATTAGGGTCCCCCTTCGATTCTCCGTATTTTTCAACTAATGTCCATTCTTAAAATATGTACTCGGTGGTTTAAATGTGTATTAATTGACTTTTCAAAATTGATATTCCTATAAATGAATATAAAAATTAAATATTTATATAAAGATATATGGAAAATCTATTTAGAATGGATTTGAAAAACTATGAAATTCTTTCAAATCAAATTAAATTGGATTAGATTTTTTTTTTTTGAAAAAAGGGAATCAATTCAGTAATGAAAAGTCATACAACATCTACAAATGCAATCGAAATTAAACAAACGTTTAAATATATCGCTGTTTAATCCTTGTTTCTTGAAGAGGCAACCAAACGATTTTTTTGAAGATGTTATGAATATATGTACTTGTTGTTATGTAATTGTTTTGTGCAATCGACTGTAGATGCGATCCCATAAAAATGTTTATCGCACAATCAAACCCATGAAAATCTGATAGATATATAATCCCGAACATGAAAAACACCAAAACAAAACCAAACTCTCACAAGGAGGAGAGACTAAACAAAAACCAAAAAAATTAGGTGTTTAATGAAGGAAAATAAAATCTTAATCAGGAAAAACGAAAGGGTAAAAAAGGATTGTGGTTTTTCATTGGTGAAAATCGATGGAAGCTCCCAAGAAAATATTAGGGGCGGCTAAGAGAGAGAGGTACGGTTTTGATATAAAATCAGATCGGACCAATTTTTTGAAAAATTAATATTAAATCCGTAATTTTGATTAGATCAAATTTTGGTCCGAACATATTTAAATTCACTTTTTTAAATGAATTTATATTAAAAGACTTCGATTTAAAATGGGTGGGACTATTCTAAAAAGGTTATGTGAATTTATATTTATATCCTCCGGCCGTTAATAGTGGATGATATCATGATTACGTAGGATGGTAATTTCAGAATTCGGGTTGGTTCGGGTCAGATTAACAGATTTGGGTCAGAATTTTAATTAAATCTGAACTGGACCCGAAATCTTAATGAATTAAAATACCTAACCCGATCTCGACTCGAATTATCGTTGAATAACCAGAACCCGGCCCGATATAATTATAATTTATTAATAAATATAATAATAAATAATAAATTACTAAAACCCAATTATTTTTATTATAAAAATTATTTTTAATAATATTTAAATAATAAATTAATATATAAATAATATTTAATATATTTAATTTATATAATATATATAATTTTGGGACATTTTGGGTGAATTTCGATTAATCCAAAGTCAACTTGAAAATAAGTCGATTTTTCGGGTCATTTTAGGATAAACCCGAAATTGACCCGAACCCGAAAAAATTCATCCGAATTCATATTTTTCAAGTCGATTCCGGGTCGGATCCAAAATTCCTCTCAAAACATGAAACAACGTAGTTTACGATTAACGATAGATAGATAGGATACAGAAGATACAGAAGGGCCGAGTTTTAAGGCGTAGAGTATCGAGAGAAATGGCAAAAACAAAGAAAGAGCTGCTGACGTCAGCGCCATGGAGAGGACAAGAAGAAGAGAAATTCAAGGACGCAAAACTTAAAGCTACGAGAAACCAGTCAGGTTCAACTATGCATCTTCATCGTAAGAAAAACAATAACAGTGTTGAAGAAACCTATGAAGATGATTCAATTACTGAAATGGACCCTCAACTTCGTTACTCTTTTCAGCGTAATTACCAGGTTTAAAATTGACCCTTTTGGTTGTTTTTTGTTTATTTTGTGTTTTTGAGATTGCCCATTTGGTTACTTTCATTCATTTGTTGGTTTTGTATGTTGGTTAAGGTTGTATGTATCTGTGTTTCAATTGGTTATCGTGTGCTTTTAAGATTACCCGTTTGTTTATTTTTGATTTTGTTATGTTGGTTAAGCTTCTCTCTCCCTCTCTCCCTCTCTCTCCCTCTCTCCCTCTCTCTCACTCTCTCTCTCCCTCTCCCTCTCTTTCTCCCTCTCCCTTCCCCCCTCTCTAATTTAATTTTGGTTTTGTGTGTGTTGTGGATGGGCTGGTCTATGTTTGGTCATTAATATACAACTTGTTTCTTTGGACTATTTAATGATATAATTATGCATATGAAACAATGATATGTTATTATAATGACATCTGATAAGCTTTGTTTGTTGGATGGAACTAATGATGTTTTGGTCAATGGATGATAGAATCAACTTCTTTCTTTGAACAGGTAGTTTCGATTTAACTTTAATGTTGAAGAATACTGTTAGAGTTAATTATGTACTGTAATAAGCTTCTAATATGCTGCATCTTCTATTTAGTTTTGTAAAATTGCAAGTGATTGTTTCAATTTTGGATATGGAAATGAGTTGGATTGATTTTTCGATGTCCGGATGAGTCATTATTTTGGATACCTACAAGGGTTTTGCCAAGTTTTTAAAGTTCCTGTATATATATAACTGATAGATTTATGTGAGGAATATAAGTTTGTTCCAAGGTTTTGAATTCTTGACGTGACTTGCTATGTTGTTATCTACTGTAAATGGATAGTTATCTAAGCTAGGAACTTTGAGTATGTGAATGTTCTAATCTGTTTCTGGTATTTTAACCTTGTTATCGAATATAGTTTTGTAGGAAATTCTAAGGCATGGCTTAATGTTTATGTTTGTTACTGTATTGTGTTTTTGTTGAAGTTCACTAGTATGTGTTCTGATCTGTTTCTGGTATCGAAATCTGTTTAGATCAAAAGTAATATATCATCTGTAGTTTTGTGGTATAACATAAAAACTTGTCCACGGGAATAAGTCCTACTTTCCTTGTATACTATATGATTTCATTTCTTCTTGTTCTGTAGTGCTATCAAAAAAATTTCCCACAATATTTTATTCTTGAGTTCTGTAGCTTATCCATTATTATCCTATTGAAGGACCTTAGAAAAGTTGAGCACTAATTTTTTGTGTGATGCTCTATTTTTTTAATAATTAATTTCTTGTTAGTTACCTTTTTTTGTGTGTCTTATTGTTCTCATAAAGAATGCCGATCATGTTATTATTGATACAAAGGTATGTCTTTGGTATGTGGAAATGCAGTTTCTTCAGAGTGTGTTTAGTATTGACACAATTGTCAAGCCACTTCCTTCTGCAATGGCTTACAATGTTTCTCGCAACTTGAGTTTCTTTACCCGCATCTTCACACAGTTCTTTGGTAAGATAATTTTTTTCTTGTTTGTTTGTACCTTGTGATCTATTGAATTACCTTTAAATTAGACATGAAGAATGAAGCTCTGACTTCGTTTTTCATGATTATACCAACAGTTATAACCCACCAGCTTGTTATTCCTTCCCCGTCTTTTCTAGAAACACTTACTGTAGTAATATAAGTACGCAACAACAAAATTCAAAAAAGAGAGAAAAAAGGCAATAGAGAAGGTCTTAACTGGCCGAAAGAGCATGGAGAAAGATTAGGAAAATGAACTCTAGCAGTTCTTTTAAGTTACTGCTTTCGTAGTGGAGACCATATTTAAAATAGTACTAATAAAATTTATAGCCCCAGATATTTTTTGATTTTATAACCCACAACTACCACTTTTCTTTCTCTAAAAGTTTGTATATCATGATATAACTGTGAAAGAATATTATAAATTTGGACCATAATCCAGTAGATGGTATGGCAATTAGTTGGGATATGGGATAAGATATCTGAAAATTGGTACACAGTGACATGCCTCGTTATATTAAGTATCATGAAGACATGTATATTGCCTCAGTTTTGCATTTATTTTAATGCAATTTTATTTGCTTGTCCTTTTTTTCTTTCTGTCTTTAAGTTATAAATTGTCATTTGTGCAGATCCAGAAGGAATATCGAATGCTCAAAAATCACTTGGACTAGGACAAGAAGAGAAAGTCCGTCAAGTCCGTTAAAAACCCTTTATGTTTTGGCATGCCAGCTGTTAATTTATTGAATCTGAACTTTGTTTTACCATGTATAAACTGTTTACGAATCATCAACTTATATAAGAAGTTTGAATATTATGTCTGGATATGGCTCCCGGTCAGAGTTGTATGATATGCATTGATATGTTAGTTGGTGTCTTCTGGACTAATATGTGTACTTGCGGGATAGTTCCAATGTTCTGATAAATAGATTTCCTACTTGGATTAATAGCGATATGTATGAACTTCAACATAATTTACTGGAATTAGACTCTGGTAAGTATGCAATAAAGGGTGCAAGCATTATAAGATTTGTATAGTGAAATACTGAAATCACCTTTTTTATTCTTTTTCCCCGTCCTCGCTACCGAACTGAAAAGTATATTCAATGCATCATTTGGAAGCTCAGCATCCTAAAATTCCAATGTGCTCTTAGTTGTAAGTGCTATTATTTCTTGCATCTTTTGAAACCTGCAAAACTAGTACAGTACTAAATTTCAGCCATTTGTATCAAGCTCAAAACTAGTCCTAAAGATTAAGGACTAATTTTTCTGGACATTTTCCCTTGGAAATTGTTGGTGCGTTTGGGACGATTGAACAAAAGAATCAATTTCTGGTGATGTCGAATTATCACCCAGCTAGCATCAAGAGGGCGAGCATTTTCAAATTGAATATACTCCTAACAAAAATCGACAAAATTTGTTTACCTTGCAATGAGCTTGGAATATAAAAATATTTTTTTACAAATTAGGGTGAAGTTGAGCTAGACAAATCACATCCTCGGTAGAAGCTCGTCTTCTTTTACGAGTCTCAAGTCTGTTTTGCAATTGTAAATATAAAACTATCTTCTTCTATAAATCTCTAGTCTGTTTGGTTCCAAAAAAAATAATCTCAAGTCTGTTTTGCAATCAAAAATATAAAACTACGCCCATAATTTAATATAATTTAAATAATATTTTAATAATTATTTTATAGACAATAAAGTTTCTGAAGTTAACACGGGAGAATTACAAGACATGCAAATATTTTTTAATATAAAATAATAATAATATTTTATAATTTTATATAATTTCTGTGATTATAATAATACCATTATGTATTTATATGCGATTATTTTAATCAAAAAAATGTTATGTGGGGCTATCTCAACAACATTAATTTCTTATTTATATCATTTCATAATTTACATGAGGTCCTTGGTGAGTTCACTAAATTTTGTATTATTTCTTGGTGAGTTTCTATCATGGACACTAAATTTAATATAAAAATATAGTTTCTAAATATTTTAAAATATGATAAGCTCATTTAAATTACTATTTAAATAATATATTTAATTTATTGGGTACGATAAACTTATATATTATTACAAATCTAATACTCTTTGATTGATTAATAGAGACTCCTGTTTACGATACTCCTTTGTCCCTATTTACATATTCTTTTCAAAATATAAAACGTAATTAAGGAAAATGTTATTTAAATAAACATTTTTATAAATATCTTAAATTATTTTATTAGAAAATGAGAATTCATTTATGTTTTTGAAAAAAATTAAATACTATAAATAATAAATATAGAAATAGTTTTGAAAGATTACCTCTATATTTATTTTGAAATTAGAAATAAACATAGAATTAAAGAATAAAATTTATTTTAAAATTGAATATGTAAAATTTATTAAAAAATCTATTACCATATATTAAATCTCAACATAAGGATAAAATTTGCCTTTTTATTAGTTTTGAAATAACAATTATACAATCATATTTTTCATAATTATGTATGTAGCACAATTTAATTTTTTTTGTTAAAATAAGGACAAAATCATGTTATCATTGCGTATCGAACCAGAAACCTCATCTTAAATAGTTATTATTGCAATCATTTGATCTACTTGAATTTTTGTTTTTTTAAAAAAAAATCTTAATATAAAGATAATTAATTATTTATCATTTATTAATTTTTCATATTAAAATGCAACATATATAAATTATTTGTTGATTTTTTTTTTAAATATGAGAAATGAAATTCGTAAAGTTGAGTTCGAATATTTTTTATTAGTACAAATTAAATGAATTTTTGAAAAATTTATTACAAATTTAGATTTTAAATATGTTAAATATTTGAATAAAATATGGAATTGAGCTATAATTGTGATATTAACACTAAAATAATAATATTATATAAAATGATATGATTTCAATGTATATTTAATTTAGAAATAGATAAAAAAAATAAAATAAAAGAATAAATATTATATAAAATACAAAATATTAAAATTTATTATTCAAATTGTAAGTAGTGAAAATATATGAACTTTAGATGATATATTTTGAAAATAAACTACTACATTGTACATATATATTGATTAACTTAATAGTTAAAAAATATGAATTTACTTAAATGTGATTATGTGTTTGTATGTATGTATTTGATTAAATATATATTTTTATATAAAAAATGGATTTATAATAAATGTTTAAATTCATCATTAATCCGTCCCACCCAGTTATTCGGATTCTTGTATTTTTATAATTATATATGTACCATTATTTTAAAATTTTGGTTAAACAAAGATAGAATTTATATCATTATTGGATATCGAACCAATAATCTCATGATATATAATCATAATTATACATTGCAGATGTGAGAAAAAATGATATTTTCGATACAAGAGTGTTACGGATCAAAAACGAGGTGTTTTTAATACGTAATTAATGCTAGGGTTTGGGGGAGCTTCGAGCTTTAATGGCTGCACTAACGTTTCGTGACTAACTCGGGTCCTCGTTAACTGCCTACGTATCTCTGTTGTGTTTAGAGAATCAAGCCAAAAACGTAGTTCTAATGTTGAGGGGTTAGGCCCTTTATATAGGCGCTTGAAGGCCTTGGAGTTAGATTAGAATTAGGAGACTTGGGGGCCAAGTCTCCTAGTGATATAAGGTTGTTGTAACCTTTAAGGAATGGGAGTCCTCGTTGGACTCTAGCAGGTGAGGTTTATCTTCGAGATTGGGCTTCTAGAGCCTTCCACAGATGATGGGTCTCGTAGGACTCTTCAAGCCTTTAATTGAGGCTTTATTAATTAACTACGAAATTAATTAATAAATAGGGTTTCTAGATCCTTCTAGGATTAAAGCTTTCAATCAGGCTTCTTGGGCCTTTACTGAGCCTTTATTAATTAATTACGAAATTAATTAATAACAAAGGCTTAATGGGCTTATGGTTCCAACAGAGCTTCGTGGGCTGGACTTACAAATCCAGTTGATCCTTGGATTTATTTCCCTAGTTCGTTTTGAGGGCCCAAGCCTTTGGACCATAACATGTCTAATTAATGAAATAATAAATGCTATATTTATTATTTCCTCAGGGTTATTTTTGCCCATATCATTTGTCCCCCAACTTTTGGGAAAACTTCGTGAGTTATCGTAAAAGTTTTACAAAGAGTCTTCAGTGCCTTATCGGGCTTTTGACTCACTTCAGTCAATTTTATCTCGACTTTTGGGCTCAGGCGTTCAATTATTAATTCTTTTTAAATAAATCGGCCCCCAAAGGGCTTTTATTCGTGGCTAATTTACCAAAGATGATTTTTTGCATTTCTGCCCTAAATCGACCTGGATTGAGGTTGAGAAGGGGCCTGCTTTTGCTCCTGAGTCGATTGGAGGGTCGAGGTCGATTTCGACCTGGATCGAGGTCGATTTTCGACCTCAATTACCCTCGAGGTCGAAAATTGAAGCTGAAGTCGAACAATTATCCTTGAGGTCGAAATAATGCCTTGAGGTCGATTTTCGACCTGGATTGAGGTCGATTTCGACTTGGATCGAGGTCGAACAGGGTTCTAAAACACCTCGAGGTCGAACAGAGTGACTGAGGTTGGTTTCGACCTCGATTGAGGTCGAACAGGGTGACTGGAATCGATTTCGACCTCGATTGAGGTCGAATTAGGCCTCCAAAACCTTGAGGTCGAAACACCCATTTGGAGTCGATTCGTCCTCGATTGAGGTCGATTTAGGCTCCAAAATGCCTTGAAGTCGAAATCTTTGAATGAGGTCGATTTCAACTTCGATTGAAGTCGATTAGGGCCTCAAAAATCCTTGAAGTCGAAACATTGTACTGAGGTCGATTTCGACTTCGATTGAGGTCGAATTAGGCCTCAAATATCCTTGAGGTCGAAATACCTGGGGGCCTCAAGGCTTTGTAATTTTCGACTAGGAATTAAGTCGAATTAGACCTCAAAATTCTTTGAGGCCGAAATCTCTGAGGGCCTCATGGCTTTATTTTCGTTTCGACCTCAATTGAGGTCGAACTATACTTAAAATATACATCCATGTCGATTAGCAATTGAGGTCGATTGGCCTCAAGGCTTTGGCTTTATTTCGACCTCGATTGAGGTCGAATTCATGATTATCTTCAATTTTCATGATTTTGTATCACCCACAGGTGCTTCTGTGTTTTCCCCAAATATTTTAGGGATCATATGGTGCTCGCATGTATTTTTCATAATATTCCTAATATATCAGGAATTTTTGTGTACCCACAGGTATTTTTCATAATTTTTCCTAATATTTTAGGAATTTTTGTGTACCCACGGGTATTTTTTCTAATAATTTAGAAATTATTTGTGTACCCACAGGTATTTTTCCTAAGAATTTAAGAATTTTTTATGTACCTACGGGTATTTTTCCTAAGAATTTAAAAATTATTTGTGTACCCACGGGTATTTTTCCTAATAATTTAGGAATTTTTTATGTACCCACAGGTATTTTTTCCAAGAATTTAGGAATTTTTTATATACCCACGGGTATTTTTCCTAAGAATTTAGGAATTTTTTATGTACCCACAGGTATTTTTTCCAAGAATTTAAGAATTTTTTATATACCCACGGGTATTTTTTCTAAAAATTTAGGAATTTTTTATGTACCCACGGGTATTTTTCTCAATTATTCATAATAATTTAGGAATTTTTATGTACTCACGGGTATTTTTCTTAATTTTTCCTAATAATTTAGGAATTTTTATGTACCCACGGGTATTTTTCTTAAATATTCCTAATAATTTAGGAATTTTTATGTACCCACGGGTATTTTTCTGAATTATTCCTAATAATTTAGGAATTTTTATGTACCCACGGGTATTTTTCTCAATTATTCCTAATAATTTAGGAATTTTTTATGTACCCACGGGTATTTTTCTCAATTATTCCTAATAATTTAGGAATTTTTATGTACCCACGGGTATTTTTCTTAATTATTCCTAATAATTTAGGAATTTTTATGTACCCACGGGTATTTTTCTCAATTTTTCCTAATAATTTAGGAATTTTTATTTACACACGGGTATTTTTCTTAATTTTTCCTAATAATTTAGGAATTTTTATGTACACACGGGTATTTTTCTTAATTATTCCTAATAATTTAGGAATTTTTATGTACACACGGGTATTTTTCTTAATTATTCCTAATAATTTAGGAATTTTTTTATGTACCCACGGGTATTTTTCTTAATTATTCCTAATAATTTAGGAATTTTTTATGTACCTACGGGTATTTTTCCTAAGAATTTAGGAATTATTTATGTACCCACAAGTATTTTTCCTAATAATTTAGGAATTATTTATGTACCTACAGGTATTTTTCTCAATTATTCCTAATAATTTAGGAATTTTTTTATGTACCCACGGGTATTTTTCCTAATAATTTAGGAATTATTTATGTACCTACAGGTATTTTTCTCAATTATTCCTAATAATTTAGGAATTTTTTTATGTACCCACGGGTATTTTTCTTAATTATTCCTAATAATTTAGGAATTTTTATGTAATTTTTCCATCAGGGATCAACTTGTAATTTTGCAGGGTTTGATTTGTTAATTTACAAACTTCAGGGGAGAATTCGTAAATTTTCAAACTTGAGGGGAGTAAACATAAGTTTTCAAACTTGAGGGGGCTGTTGTATAAACTGCAAAAGCTAGGTGACCTTTTGGTAGTTTGACAATTCAAATCGACTTCAGTCGAAGTCGAATTAGCACTTGATTTTGGCCGAGGTCGAATGGTTTTTTGAGGTCGTCCTTCGACCTGAAATCCAGCTCGAAAATATTTTTTTTTCTTTTTTTTTTTTTTAAAATTTTCCCAAATATCATTAATAAATAATAATATTTATTTTGGAATAATTAAATTTTGAATTTGGAGGTGTCCCACTCGGATAAAATGAGGTGTCCCACTCGGATAAATTTTATTCAAATAAAGTCCAACCCGGATATTATTATTATTATTATTAAATAATAATAATTTAAATTTATACCCAATTAATTTTTGGATAAATATTTCCTCGATTCAGGGTGTCCTACTCGGATAAAATGGGTGTCCCACTCGGATAAATTTTATTCAAATAAAGTCCAACCCGGATATTATTATTATTATTATTATTATTAAATAATAATAATTTAAATTTATACCCAATTAATTTTTGGATAAATATTTCCTCGATTCAGGGTGTCCTACTCGGATAAAATGGGTGTCCCACTCGGATAAATTTTATTCAAATAAAGTCCAACCCGGATTTTATTTATATTAATACCCAATTAATTTTCAAGTACCTTTCTCTCTCCTCCGACCTCATTTGGGGTCGAATTAACAGCGGATTTTGTCTCCAGGTCGAAGCCATTTCGAGGTCGATTTTCGACCTCAATTTCAGCTCGAATTTTTTTTCTTCTTTAAATTTTTCCAAATATCATTAATAAATAATAATATTTATTTTGGAATAATTTGATTTCGAATTTGGAAGTGTCCCACTCGGATAAAATTTTATTCAAATAAAGTCCAACCCGGATATTATTATTATTATTAAATAATAATAATTTATATTCTTGTAGACCTGGATTGAGGGGTCTCATGTCTCATTTGACTGATTTGAGGGGCCTCGTGTCTCACTTGGCTGACTTGAGGGGTTTCAAACCTCACTTGTCATACTTGAAGGGTCTCAAACTTCGTCTGACTGACTTGAGGGGTTTCAAACCTCGTTTTAGCTGTAGGTCAAATAGACCTGGATTGAGGTCTAATAATCCTCAATTTCAAGCCCAGGTCGAATTTGACTAGCTTGAGGGTCTCATGCCTCATTTGAGCGACTTGAGGGGTCTCAAACCTCGCTTGACAGATTTGAAGGGTTTCAAACCTCGTCTGACTGACTTGAGGGGTTTCAAACCTTGTTTGAGCTGTAGGTCAAATAGACCTGGATTGAGGTCTAACAAACCTCAATTTCAAGCCCAGGTCGAATTTGATTAGTTTGAGGGGCCTCAGGCCTCGTTTGAGTGACTTGAGGGGTCTCAAACCTCGTTTGACAGACTTGAAGGGTTTCAAACCTCGTTTGACTGACTTGAGGGGTGTCAGACCTCGTCTGACTGACTTGAGGGGTGTCAGACCTCGTTTGAGCTGTAGGTCAAATAGACCTGGATTGAGGTCTAATAAACCTCGCTTTCAAGCCCAGGTCGAATTTGATTAGTTTGAGGGGCCTCAGGCCTCGTTTGAGTGACTTGAGGGGTCTCAAACCTCATTTGACAGACTTGAAGGGTTTCAAACCTCGTTTGACTGACTTGAGGGGTGTCAGACCTCGTCTGACTGACTTGAGGGGTGTCAGACCTCGTTTGAGCTGTAGGTCAAATAGACTTGGATTGAGGTCTAATAAACCTCAATTTCAAGCCCGGGTCGAATTTGGCTTCCAAGGGGCTGAATTGAAGTCGATGTGTCCTTCAAGGTTTGACCTCCCATAGACCTGGACCGAGGTCAATGAGCCCTACAGGGTTCGACACTGAGATTGTTTTCGACCTCGTTTGGAGTCGAATCAGGCCTCAAAATCCTTTGAGGTCGAAATGTCTTGGGGCCTCATGGCTCTGTAATCTTCGACTTGGAATGAGGTCGATGAGCCCTACAGGGTTTGACCTCCCATCGACCTGGACCGAGGTCAATGAGCCCTACAGGGTTTGACCTCCCATCTACTTGGAATGAGGTCGAACTAACACTTATTTTTCCTTTCAGGTCAAAATGTCTTACTGAGATTGTTTTCGACCTTGTTTAAAGTCGAATTAGGCCTCAAAATCCTTTGAGGTCGAAATGTCTTGGGGCCTCATGGCTCTATAGTCTTCGATTTGAAATCAGGTCGGTGAGGCCTACAGGGTTTGACCTCCCATCGACTTGGAATGAGGTCGAACTGTGCTCCCAAGGGGCTGGTTTGTCAAGACCTCAATGTCGTGTGCCTAAGAGTATAGACGTAGCTTTTCCGTTTACTACTCGTGTTGGCCATGCATGGCTTTTATCTTTTATTCTCGTACCTTTAACCCCTTCAGTACTCGGCACTTTTATTACGTTCATGCATTCTCTTTTGCATTTTTACGTTATGTGCATTGGTACAAAGTTGTTTTCGTGTTTAATAATAACATAACAAAAGAGTTCAAGGATGCTAAATAAACTTTTATTAAAATATCTTGAAGTATATCTTCAAGTCAAAGAGGGTTCCACCCTTACATAATAACAAGTTATTTCCCACTTGGGGTAACAACTTCTTGGTTCCTAGTGGTTCCATAGAACCTTATTTCTACTTAATAATCCTTCTAAATATAACTCTTGAAAGAGTTGTCTACTACTTTCACGTATCCGCACCTTCGATCGGGAGTACTTGCCCCCCGACTCCGTCGGACCTTAACGAGGCTACATAACATCTCCTTGCCATCTTCTGGTCTCCTTTCTCCTCACCAACTCCATTCCTAGTTGGAAATTTAAGTTTGAGGTGGTAAGTTGAGGCAACAGCCTTGAACGCATGCATCCCTGTTCGTCCGAGGATCCCATTATAAGAGGACACAGCCTTGATCACGAGGAAGTTCAACACTTGAGTGGAATCATGGGGCTCCTTCCCTATAGTCACAGACAATCGAATTGTGCCCTCTACCTTAGACTCGACTCCATTGAACCCGTATACAGGAATGTCAGAGGGAGTCAGTTGAGGGTCGGTGTACCCCATTTTGAGATATGCATCATGAAATAGGATGTCTACTGAAGCTCCACTATCCACCAGGATTCGTTTCACCGAAGAGTTGCCTATCACAGGTATTATGACCAACGGGTCATCATGGGGGAAGTTCACCCCTTTCAAATCAGAATCATCAAAAGAAATTGATATCTCACTCCTTGCACTCTTTGGTGCTTCCCCCACAAGTTGTAGAACTTGCCGGGCATAAGCCTTTCTCGAGTTATTTGAAGTCCCGGCCGCTGTTGGACCTCCATAGATCACGTTTATTACTGGGCCTCGAGGCTGTATCTTCTTATCACGATCATCATAATCCCTTCGTTGTTCATTATAGTGTCGATTATCATTGTTGTTTCTATCATCTTCTTTGATAAACTTTCTGAGTTTTCCCCTTCTGATCAAGAATTCAATCTCATCTTTCAACTGTCTACAATTATCTGTGTCATGTCCAACATCCTTGTGAAACTTGCAATACAAATTCGGATTCCTCTTCTTAGGATCAGTCCTTAGTGGCTTCGGCCATTGAAGTTCTCTATCTTTCTCAATGTCCAACAGGATCTCACTTCTTGGTGAGTTTAGCCTTGCATACTCAGTGAACCTAGGCCCTTGGCCAACCGTTCTCGAGGTATAGTCAGAGTCTTTGTTGGTTCTAGGAGACTTATCCTCAACATCATACTCATCCTCGACATCATACTGATCTTGCTTACGCTTTTTGCTACCCCACTCGTTTCTGAACGAGTTGGTAGTCTTCTTCAAGCTTTCCTCAGCCTTGATATATTTTCCAGCTCTCTCTTGGAGCTCATTCATACTTTCTGGTGCCCTCTTGGCTAAAGACCTCCTGAAGTTCTCATCTGAGGTTCCTTGTTGTAGGGCTATCATAGCTACATTCTGGTCTAGATCAGGGACCTTCAAGGCCTCCTTCGTGAATCTGTTCATATAGTCCCTCAGGGATTCATTCTTTCCCTGATACATATTCATTAGTGAAGCTGAGCTCTTCTCATGAGTCTTGCTGCTGATAAACTGACCAACAAAGGCCCTGCTTAGATCTTTGAATGACCCAACAGAGTTAGGGGGTAGACGACTAAACCACCTTTGAGCCATACCACTCAGGGTTTGAGGGAACGCCCTACACTTGATGGCGTCATTGACAGGTTGCAGCAGCAGTCAATTAGAGAATGTGAGAACATGATTTGAGGGATCTCCCGTTCCATCATAGGCCTTGATTGTAGGCATCTTAAACTTCCTTGATATCTTCTCCTTCATAATATTTTCTGTGAAGGGGGTGTGGGATCATCAGGATCTCCAAGTGGCAGTAAGTCTTGGGGGTCAGCCCTAACATGACTTGTCTTTGTTTGCCTCCTTGTCAGGGGCTCATCTAGATCTATCACATATGCATTCCTTGTTGATCCTCCAGTCCCCTCAGCTCTCGGGCGTTGTTGCCTTGCTAGCTCCCTTTCCAGGTCTTTCCTTAGTCGTTGAGCTTCAGCCTCATGAGCTCGTATCATCTCTTGTAGGTTTGTGGAGTCATTGTTTTGAGGCCCTCGGGGCTGGGTACTCCTCTCTTGAAGGGGTTCCTTTCTAGGTCGCCTCCTTTTAGGATTAACGTCCTCATCAGTCGTTTCATCATCATTCGAGTAGGGTCCAGAAAAATCTTGATTCCCCCAACGTGAGCTATGTGGGGGCAGCAACCCTTGCTCATAAGAGGGCACATAGTTAGGTGGAAGCCCATATTGAGGGTTGCTAGGCAACACCGTAGTGGAGACCTGCAAAGGGAGAGGAGCAATAAAAGTAGTATTGAGGGGTGGAATTACCTGGAGTGGAGGGACAGAGGCATGGATTGACATGTCAGGATCGGAAGGATGAACAATGACGCTCAGGGGTCCCGTACGACGGGTGCTTATTTCAGGGTCCTCAACGGAGGTGGTTGGGACAACAGCTCCTTGTTCCTGAGTTACGGTAAGAGTAACGTTAGTGTCAACAGTGGTGTCAGGGATCTCTCCTTCGAGGGTGCTCGCGGTACTTCGTGTTCTTGCCATGGTTGCTATTCTCGTTCCCACAGACGGCGCCAAATGTTACGGATCAAAAACGAGGTGTTTTTAATACGTAATTAATGCTAGGGTTTGGGGGAGCTTCGAGCTTTAATGGCTGCACTAACGTTTCGTGACTAACTCGGGTCCTCGTTAACTGCCTACGTATCTCTGTTATGTTTAGAGAATCAAGCCAAAAACGTAGTTCTAATGTTGAGGGGTTAGACCCTTTATATAGGCGCTTGAAGGCCTTGGAGTTAGATTAGAATTAGGAGACTTGGGGGCCAAGTCTCCTAGTGATATAAGGTTGTTGTAACCTTCAAGGAATGGGAGTCCTCGTTGGACTCTAGCAGGTGAGATTTATCTTCGAGATTGGGCTTCTAGAGCCTTCCACAGATGATGGGTCTCGTAGGACTCTTCAAGCCTTTAATTGAGGCTTTATTAATTAACTACGAAATTAATTAATAAATAGGGTTTCTAGATCCTTCTAGGATTAAAGCTTTCAATCAGGCTTCTTGGGCCTTTACTGAGCCTTTATTAATTAATTACGAAATTAATTAATAACAAAGGCTTAATGGGCTTATGGTTCCAACAGAGCTTCGTGGGCTGGACTTACAAATCCAGTTGATCCTTGGATTTATTTCCCTAGTTCGTTTTGAGGGCCCAAGCCTTTGGACCATAACATGTCTAATTAATGAAATAATAAATGCTATATTTATTATTTCCTCAGGGTTATTTTTGCCCATATCAAAGAGTTTGTGGGTTAATATATATATATATATATATATATATATATATATATATATATATATATATATATATATATATATATTCATGAATTGTCGTAATATGTACTAGACAAAATATAATAAGCAATCAATTATGAACTGTAATTGAGTTTAGAAAATTATATTTAACAATAAGATATTAGATTATCTATAAAAAAATTAGTAAATTTGGGTAAAAAAATAGAAAATTCGTAAAATAATTTTTTTTTACAATATATACATTAAATTGTTAAAAAAAATAATTTAGTCAAAAAATCAAAATTAAAACATAAAATAATGTATAATATATATGTGATTTATTAATTATATTTTAAATATTAGTTTAATTTTTATAAACTTAGTATGAAATTTATATCGAGTAATACATATTTTAATAAAAATATATAGACATGTTTAAAATTAAAATTTTAAAAACAAATAATAATAAATTAATTAAAATAAATAATATAACTGAAAATAAGTTTAATACTAAGCTAGGGTTTTGTGTAAGATCCATACATCCATCAATGGAAGCTAAAATTGGGGAATTCTTCGACAAAGTCTCCTCGTTTTTCAACGGTGGCGATCAAATCCCTTGGTGTGACTCTGATATCGTCGTTGTATGTATCATCTAACTCTACTTTCTTCTCTATATACGTACGTGTGTGTGTGTGTGTGTGTGTGTGTGTTTTATTCTGACTCATTTTGCTTCAATATAAACATTTTTGATGTATATGTATTTGTGATTATTGTGTGTGTATTATCTGTTAATTGGCACCTAGTAAGATTTATTAATAGGAACTAAGTTATGTGTTTATTGTATCCACTCCTATTAGGCTTAGATTGGGTTTTTAATTCCGTTATTATTAGTTATTTAGTTTATGGGCTGGTAGGATATCGGTTTGCTATAATTGTGCAGGGACATATGTTTTCTATGGAAACGGGATTATATGCTTAAGTTAGACTTATGTTAGACTAGATGGTTTTGGATGTACGATTGTACGCGTCTCTGTCGGGTGTGAAAGTTTAGTGTCAATAAATCCTGCTAGTTCTCTGTGTGCGTTCGTGTGTTTATTTTTCTTGTTGTGGCTGATTGCACGTTTGACTTTGATGATGAATTCCGCTAGTTTTCTAAGTTGATTGGGAGTCATGTGCTTTCTATTTAAGTCATGGTATTAGGTATTGAATCGGGATTCTTCTATCGAAAGTTTGGATTGCAACTGTTAAGTTAGATATTTTGGAGGATTAAAATAAGACTCGAGAATGTAATAGCTTAATGCCTTACAGAGACAATGTATGAAGAAATGTATAGTGAAGACAGTTAACTAAGAAAAGACAAGTGATTTCTTTATATAATGCTTTTTGTACAGTCTCAGTCATATAGCTCTGATTTCTATAATCACAGTCGTGGGCTTATAGCCCCGAGGTAATTCTAAGAATTCAAAAGGGTGTGGCTGTGTGGTCGATGTCTAAAGAACATGAACAAATTAATTTTCAGGTATGTGTACTGCCAGATCCAACATGGATGTTCAGGGTACTTCGAAAATTTATACATAACTTTTTGAGTGATATACTGGTAATCATTGAAATTTGTGTTTGCACCAGGCCCTTGAAAACAAAAATGATACTTAACCAACCCAGCAATGTAAAGTGTTGTAATATTCATAGTCCAACGCCCCTAGATTGAAAATATAATTAGAATAGAATAACTGTGTGCCAAGGAATTTGAAGCCATGTTGTGCAAAATAAAGTTGCTCCTTAAACCAATTATGCTATCAGTTTTGTTGTTGCAGAAATCTCAGGGTATGCCAAGACATATCTTGAGTACTTCATATATCCGCCATTAGGAATGTGTATCTGTGATTTCTTTGCTGCCTTTATCAATAACCTAAACCACCACAGTGCTACTTCATTGAGTGAAGATCATCTCTTATCTGAGAACTAATAGACAACCCATGCTTTTACTGTTGTAACTCCCAGTCTGAAAAACAAACCAATCCACTTCGCTCATGCAAAAGTTTTAACCACAACTAGCTAACTGGAAAATCTTAATTGCCTTGTCGTAGTCATTTTTTTCATATCATTCTAGGTTATGTTTTACTATTTTGGAAAATAAAATCAATGGTGTATTGGGGTGGTATTTTAATTTAGTTGTATATTGTAATTTTTTGGTACAATTTTCATGGTTTGATGCTCATTCGTTAGTCTTGATATGGATTTTTAAGGCAATTGTTAAGAGATTATAATGGTCTTCAGTAAAGGTGGTGCTAGTTTTGGACTATGTTACTCAGACTCTCAGGTTTCAGCTTACCTACCTGTGTCAAACACTCGGACACAACTGTGTCTGATCTTTATACTTAAATGTGAACTCTTTGACCAACTGAAATGTAGGATGCAAAAAGAAAAAAAGATGAAGGTACAACGGAGAAATCAGAAAAAATAAAGCAAGAAGCATATTTACAGAGTCTTTTGAAAAGATGTGTTTAATTTCTGTTTTATTATCTAGTATAACTGTTTATTAATAAATTATGCAACGGTTCCGTACTCATGTCCAAAAGTAGGACCAATTCCTCATGTCCTAATTGAAATTTCCGAGTTCGACACTCCATATACAAGTGTTAGTAACATAGGTTGTGGATGCCAAATTGGTTTATCGATCTTGGTGACATCTTAAGCAAAGTGTTATTCTAATGCAGTTAGCATTCTGGAGACGTACTAATCTGAGTGGAACCTTATATAGTCATCCATATTGCTAATGATGTAAGATTATATCATAGCTGAATCGTTGAGCCTTTTAAGTTATATGCAAGGAAAACTAGCATTGTTTTTCCATTGCAAATTTACTATTATACTAGTCATCAGTTTCAGTGGACTGCTGGTTATTTCAATTTCATTCTCATTATATTTGTGTGTGTCTGTGTGTATCCTTCTGTATGGCATCTAATTCTGCATTCCAAGTCCAAATTAAAGATAAAGATACAAAATACATTTCAGGGCATTGAAAGGGAGGTTGCAGAGGCTGAGAAAGGTTCTTCTGATGAACTTAAAAATGAATGCAAAATGAGATTGTCATGGGCTCTTGTTCACTCAAGACGTCCAGAAGATGTACAACGTGGAATTGCGATGCTTGAAGGTGAGAAGTGGACCTAGAACTTGTTGATTAGTCTAATCTCCTATTATTTGTTTCTCAACACTCTTGGTCAATGCATGCCACATTCTTGTAACTTGCTCTATATGTGCAGCTTCTCTGAGTGGCACTGGCAGCAGCCCACAGCAAATGAGAGAGAAGTTGTACCTTCTAGCTGTTGGGTATTTCCGTAGCGGAGATTATCCTAGGAGCAGGCAACTGGCAGAGCGCTGTTTGGAGGTCTGATCTCATTTCTTGTATCCGTAGGTTTAAAATTGCAATTGTTAAAGGGCTGTTAACTTTGTAGATATTAGGCAAGTAGTCTCATGTGCAAGGTTATTAAGTCGGCAAGTCGAGCCTCGGTGCTCGGGTACCGTGGAATTGGCTAGTCGTGACTAGTCGTAAAAAGTCGTGCATATATATATTTATATATTTATAAAATATAATATCGATAAACATATATTAATTTTCAATCTCCATTGATTATTTCCTATAAACATTCATCAATAAGCCTTTTTAAATAATTTAAACATTTTTTAAATATACTGTATATCCTTTTTTTCAAATATTCATGTTAATTAATAAGCCTTTTTTCCATATTTTGAATCTCTAAATATAAAAAATATAAATACTTCTGATATTACATACTATACTCGATTCCAAACTTAAAAATAGAGCAATATTCATTACATTAAATTTTGTGAATATAAACATTTTGTATGCTAATAATCAAAAAACAATAACGGATTACAAAATGTACTTGAAAAATACTAGAAATGCATAAATAAATTTAATTTAATTTTACATTGAATGAAAAAAAATTATAAAACACATGTCATCGTTATTTTCAAAAAAAAGTCATCGTTCATAAAAATCTTGCAAGTAGATAAATATATAAAATCACAATTCACAAGTATTCAGTTGGGCTTAGTTATTGGACTGGTACCGAATCCTTATGTAACAAACAACTTGAGCCCAGCCCATGAAAAAAATATGGGTTGATTTGTATCTCACAACTCACAAACACCTGCAACTATACACACACATACACTGATACACATACACATATACACACAGACTTCTTCTTCTTCTTCCAGATCTTCTTTCTTCTTCTGCTTCTTCTTCTTCTGCCGCCGCCTGCTGCCGCTGCCGCCGCCGCCGCCTGCCGCCGCCGCCTGCCGCCGCCGCCGCCTGCCGCCGCCGCCGCCTGCCGCCGCCGCCGCCTGCCGCCGCCGCCGCCTGCCGCCGCCTGCCGCCGCCTGCCGCCGCCTGCCGCCGCCTGCCGCCGCCTGCCGCCGCCTGCCGCCGCCTGCCGCCGCCTGCCGCCTGCCGCCTGCCGCCGCCTGCCGCCGCCTGCCGCCGCCTGCCGCCGCCTGCCGCCGCCTGCCGCCGCCTGCCGCCCTGCTCTGCTCCTTCTGCTGCTGCTCCTCCTCCTCCTCCTTCTTCTTCTGCTCCTCCTCCTCATCCTCCTCCTTCTTCTACTTCTCCTCCTCCTTCTTCTTCTCCTGCTTCTCTGTTGCTTCTCCTGCTTCTGGATCGGGATTTCGGGCCGGGTTCAGGGTTGGATCCGGGTTTTATCCATGGGTCGACTAATAAAATAAGTCGCTGCTCGACTTTTTCTGGTTTGTCGACTTACCGACTAGTCGACGACTAGTCGTGACTAGTCGGGCGAGTGACTAGTCGGGCGACGTGATAACCATGCTCATGTGCATGGAATGACATAACAAGTACTGTAGCAAGTTCGTTTTGGATTATTATGTTGTGCTTTTAGGTATTCTAATCAGCATGAAGTTGTCACCTTACTTTTTCTTTTTGATATTTGTTGAACTGAACAAAGAGAATGAGTTTTGTGATTATATTAATTTATTTTCTTTTCCATTCTTTTACTCTTCTCTTGAACTCTGGCTTGTAGATACAACCAGATTGGAGGCAGGCCTTGAATCTGAAGAAAGCAGTTGAAGATCGCATCAAAAAAGGTATCAAGCATTATTGTTTTCCTATCCTTTATTTGCATAGTTGCTTACAGTTTTGGGAAGAACCTAACAGATTTGATTTTGTTCTTATTGTTTTCTCATGAATGTGTTTCACAGATGGAGCAATAGGCATAGGCATAGCTGCCACTGCTGCAGCTGTTTTGGCTGGTGGACTTGCTGCCGCACTATCTCGTAGAAGATGATTTACCTTGTTATCCATGTATGTGAAGCATGTCTGTCCTCATCTCATGGAGTATTCAACATGGTGAGTCCCGTTGCTTGGACTCATGTGAAGTAAAAAATGTCCTCAAGAAATGGATAAACTCTTGTTAGATCTCAGGTTTTATAAAACACGAAGTTGATGTTCAGAGAGCTTTTGGTGTGTAACTTTTGTGCATCTCTGTTTTAATCAGTTACTGGAATTACTTCTCTTCACTTGGCTTGTATGTGTGAGTATTGTTTACCCTAGATTTAAGCTTGAGAGTCCTAATTGAAACATTATAAAAACATGTTTGTGATCAATACGAGTCTTGGTCATCTGCCTTTCACATGAGCTGTGTATCAAACAAAAAAAGTGTGACCATACATATATTTGATTATTTGTAGAACATGCGGATACCATCTAATGCGGTCATGTTTTAGTGACAATCTAGTGTGCACGTAGCAATGAATATATTGTTATGTTGTCTGTCTCGCTTCTTTTATCACCCAAGGCTCAAGTGATTCTATGCGAGGAGATGGTCATGTGTAGATGATCATTTATGTCGGGAGGATGATTCATGTGGGCTGTGGCTAGTGCTTTCTCTTGGCGTTTGATTATGAGCAGCATACTTTCATTACAACATTTACTAAAATATCTAGAATTTGTACTTTGCAAATTTACAAAAAGTGTAATGGTATCTAAAAATATGAGAAAGAAACATGTATTCTTATGTTTTCTTATAGAAATAAAACCTTAAATTAATGTACACCTGTTAATCTGTTATCAATAGCACACATCGGTAAATATAATTATGATAGTTGCACATTATAAAAATTTGCATGAATATTCAAATTTAAAAATTACACTTTATATATGAAAAGTGTAAAAAGTATGTTTTATGTAATATATATCTTCAGAAAATATCTCTTAATGTGTTTATATATTGTGACAAGTTACAATTACATATATCTTTCGAATAAGTAGGCTTCTAGTTTTATACAAATGTAGTTTTATACAAATGAGTATTTATTTTAAGAAATTTTGGTATGAGTTAAAGTCGAATAATACAAGTTAATATTTGTTTTAAGAAATTTTGGTAATAAGGTTTGGAAAAAATCAATTTATATCCATTCAGGAAAAGGTTTTGTGTTGGTCAATAGCCAAGTGTGACATAACATATAAAAATATGATGCTGGTCACTATGTGACCGTGATTTAAAATTGTAGAAATAAAATTATGGATACTTTATTAAGATTGATTTAGTAATTAAGGATTTAGAGTATGTGACTTGTAATATGCACTGTTGTGCATTAATTTATTATGTGATAATCTTTATGATAATTGTATCAAGTATATTTTGTGCAATTATGTGAACATTATGTGTCACATGTTTTAGTTGTTTTTTTAAAAATATAAATTATTATTTTGAGTCGTTGGACGTAAGTTGATTGTTGTGTTTCACAACTCATTCTTTTAATATTTTGAGAATCCTGTAAATTGATTATATTGACACTTGACATTCGAGATATTTGTAATTTAGATTTAGACATTTGTAAATTGTTCAAAATTATATTTGAGGCTTTGAGTTGAGATGCACAAAATAATTTTGCCACGCTTTTAATTGTGTTTGTCTAAAAAGAAAGTGTTGTTACAATTATATTTAAGTCTAAATGAAACTCTTGACTCAACTCTTAAAATCATCTTTGTCCGGAAATATAATTAAATTCACAAAAAAATACGTTAATAGTCATTGAATAAATGAAACTCTTGACCCAACTTAGCATATGCACCAATAATAAAAGTTAATTAATCCGTTTGAAGAATTGATAGAATTTATTAATGCAACAATTCTTTATTGATCATTCAATATAATTAAAATCTATCAATCCATTTGCCACTCCATCGTTAGATGTTAATAAAAATCAATTAAATAATAACATTTCAAATAAATTAAAATGATGGATATAAAGAAATATCAATTATCCGAAATATATAAAAATATTTAGTGCTAAAATATATTAAAATAAATAATTAGAATTAAATAAAGGATATAGTATATGATTTTTACTTTAATGAATAGTAATTGAAAAATTAATAGAGTTCAACCATTGTGTAAAAAATATGAAAAAAGTGATTTTTGATGTGAATAGGAATCAATTCAATCAATTTAATTAATAAATTGATGGGCTAAATGGGTGCATATGCTCTTAAAATCATTATTGTATCTAAAGATAGTTAAATTCAGAAAAAACATGTTAGTAGTCATTGAAATTTCCTGGATCTAATATTCACAACACAAAACGTCAATACCAAGCACGAGCTATTCGTTAGACATTTCTTGTTTATTTGGTACACATAAGAATCAATTTCATCCTATTAATCATGGTGAAGGGGTCGCCTTGTAGCGCCAACCATGAACCATTCTGGTATTGTCGTACATTTTGAATCGAAAGATACTTCATCTACACTTTTAGGTTCAATTTGTGACAAAAAGTATGAGTACATACATTCATTAGTATCATTTATTTTTGTTCTTACACCTATATTAGGATTGCCAATAATTAGATCATTTGTGTGACCTATGTTCCATTTAATTTCTCATAGAATATTTTGATTTGAAACACTGTGTTGTTGATCACCAGGAGAGATAAAATAAGTGAAAAAGCTCCCCTTGATTTGTGACATGTATCAATTTCTTCAATTGCACTCTGTAAGTGTATATTTCATGAGAATTCAAGAAACTGAAGTTTCATTTGAAATCTCTTGATCATATTCATTTGCATTACTTTCGGATACATTTTGCATAAGTAACCTTGATTCTCAAAGGCAAGAAATACGATTTCTTGATCATCATATACTCTTGGAAACTTTGTTTCATTAAAAGTGACATTTACACTTTTCCTTCACAATTTTATGTTCTATTATGTATAGAGTTCTCTCAACTGCATAACCCCAATATTCCTTCAAGTGCATTTGAATCAAATTTTTTTTATTTAAATTTTATAGCATTTTCTTCCAAACATATAAAAGTACTTGATAATAATGTAATAGGTTTTCTTCATGTAAGTAATTCATAATGGGTATTTTCTTCTAAGAACAATCAAATTGAATATTTTCTAAGAGAAAAGAATTATAATCCTTTGAGGAAATTAAGAATTTATTAATTCTTAGATGTGTAATTTTTCACCGGAGTAGAGGAAAATCTTCAAGTTTTATAAAAATATATATAACTTTGAAATCGTGTTTTCTTATTTGCTATTTGCTATCTTTCAAGTACATAATTTATTATTCATTAAAAAAAGAAATATAGTGAATAGTTCTAAAAAACATGAATAGTACTCAAAACTCTAAAATGATTATTCCGCAGAAAAGTAAGTATTGTATTCACTACTTCCCCATTTTACAATATTTTTGAGACCCAATAATATATGTATATAAAGTTTAAGTTATAATTTAAATATAATATTTATAATATACTCGGTTAACCAAATTAAGTAAAAAGCTTATATGATAACTAAAAGTTTGGATCAGGGTAACTAAAGTGATTATAGAAGATCTCGATTCGGTTATAATAATATATTATAGATATAGATTTTTAATGCTAAAATTAAATTAAATTGTACGATTTTGACTTAAAATTTAATTATATAACATTTTGGTGGGTAAAATAAAAAAGTCAACAATTTTGTGACTAAATTTATATTTATTTATTTAGCATGCTAGGTGCCTAAACAACTACTATTAAAAGGTAATGTTATAGTGCTCCATAACCACTACTTTCATTAAGACTAGATGTCGAATCACGGTAATGCAATGGTCTTCAATGTTAAGAGAAAACTAATCTTGGAGTTCAAATATTTACGAGTTAAAACCTTTTTCCCATTTTCATAAAATGAAGGTGATGGATTCCTAGTTGAATATCCCAACTTAATTTTCGAACTCCACTAAAATTTTAACAAATCTTCAGAAAAGTTTGAAGAAGCTGCCTAGCTAAGAAAAGTACAAAAAAAAAAATACCTTCGCATTTTATTATATTTTATATATTAATTTGTACCATTTTATGCCCATATAATCACATATTTTATATTCTTTCAAATTCACTATAAACATTAGTCGTCTTCCACCTTTTCTTTACCAAATAACTACACACAATCATCCTTCTTTCGCCCATATTTCCCTTTTCGACTTTGTGAATCTTCTTTTTCTTTCCTATCATTTTATCTAGATCTCCCTTTGTTTTAAACCCATATCTTCACCTAAATTGAAAAAATGAAAATTAATATATATCTTATCATGCTAAATTCATATCGCACACATCTCTCTTACCACGTACAATTGCACATTGGTTAACATTTTTATGACAAAATAGATAATCTTAAAGTAAAATTTTGTATTAATTGTGATTTGGACCCAAATTATGAGGTTTTTCCTTTTTTTATTTGTATGATTTTTTTTTCATTTACGCTTGCAAAATACTTAGGATTATCAGATATGTTAGTTATCTATATCTTAAATTATTCTATATGTACGTCATGGACAAATTTATCAGAAAATATGAGAATTTAATTTATTCTCATCTAATTGGATTCAACTGGACATACATCTTATATTAGAATTTTTATTTTCAATTGGACCAAATTTAGCCTTATCCCCATGTAATCGATTATTTCCTAATTTTTAAAAATATATATTTAATTTGAATTTTTTTAATGGAATGAAAATAGAAACTCGAACTAATTAAATCCTCAATATGATTTTGTAAATTAAAACAATTATATTTATATTTATTCTATATATGGGTTAATTAAGTGGCCTAAAATAAAAGGCCCATAAACATCTTATATGATTTGGGCCATGTAAATGTAAAACCCAATATGAAGACTTATTAGGGTTAATGAGATGTAACTAGGCTAATATATAAAGAACATGATAGGTTTTTGGAATCAAATACTAATCACAACCTATAATTTTTCTTTGTCAATCGGTGCGAGCGAGATATATTTGATGCAAAATAGAGAATTGGAGATCGATCCATTGATGTGAGCGAGATACATTAGATGCAATACAGAGAATTGGAGATCGACTGTCATAGAATCAGGTATACCTCTGCACTAAAGTATTAGAGTATTATATATTTTGATTACAAGATATAGTAAAATATGTCTGAAGACATGTAGATCTATATTGAGAAATTCATAGATCAAAACGCATATCAAAGATCGATGAAAATCCTTGTGCTACCGTAGAAACGGCTAAGTGATTTTTCTACATCGGATGGTGGGAGATCTAGATTTTTTTAATAACTAAAATTCTGCATCGATTTTAGTGAATGAGTACTATTATAATAAAATCAAACAAAACTCATTCACTAGAATCGATGCAGAATTTTAGTTTGTAAAAGAATCTAGATCTCTCCCAACACCATCCGATCTAGAAAAATCACTTAGCCGTTTTTAGCATAGCACAAGGATTTTCACCGATATTTGATATGAGTTTTGATCTATGAATTTCTCAATTATAGATCTACATGTCATCAGACATATTTTACTATATTTCTTTATCAAAATATATAGTACTCTAATTAGTTTTTTATTTAAGAATACATCATTGGAAATTTTCATATATATACACACAAACACGCCTAATGTGATTTATAAGTTTTCAAAATTTTTACAGAAAACAATGAAGGAAATGCTCCACGAAGATTGCGTTCTCCACTACCGGTAATATTCCTTTACATTAATGAAATTTATGCAATATATGCATACACTGTTGTAAAATCCATCATTTTTAATATCTACATATCTAATATATTTAGAAATAATTTAATATATAATATATTTAACAATAGTTCATTGTATAAAATATTTTTATTTTTTCATATCTCGTGTCTTGCACAATTTTTTGATGTGCTTGTATTATTAAATATGTATCATTAAATCCCCCCCCCCCCCAAATTAAATTAGTTATAACATGGGCACCTTCGATCACTCATTTCTTATATTTTCTTTCAATAAATTATTTAAAATTCTATATAAATTTCAATTCATTTTTTATAATTTAATTTTCTAAAATTACATTATATTACTTCTCTATCTACAATATATACACATATCGGATATATATAATTGGGGTATAATTTGAACCATTATCATTTTATGTTTCTGTAACAGAATTTGTAACATTTTTCTTCAGGATGCATGAGCATGATAATTGTGTTTGGCAAACAAGTTCCCAATCAAACAGTTTGCCTGGTAGTGGTAACCTCTCCAAGATAACGTTCAGCCTTCCTTTTATCGTCAAGATTATTTAGGAGGTACTCTTTTTGGTATTTCACAACTTGCATTTGTCTATTTATTCTATATTGTCGTAGTTACTGTTTACTATTATATTAGTAAAAGTACCACTATTTCCAGATTTAAATGGAGGTTATTTGTTTAAATTTTTGAACTGCGTTTATAGCTTGCTTATTAAAACTTATGGCTCATCTGCAGGTGCTAGCCCAGACCAAAAGTTTCGTGAGTAACTTTTGTGTTGAGAGAGACGTTGCCGATGAGGAGCCTAAGAGGTCTTTTGGTTGACATCTATATATCTCGGAATTTTAACAAATTTATGGAAGCAGTTTACTTGAAGTAAAGTTGAAATACCCACACATTAAGTTGTTATCCATAATATGATATATAATTGTTATCTAATTAATTGTTAAGTTGTTCAATCTAGTTTGTATGTATTCCATACCTTCGATCTCTAAACAATATTGTATTTCCAGCTTATATATTTTAGACAACATCACACAAGTGCAATTAGTAGCGCCAAAGTCAAAAAATTCCAGTTGAAATTTCTTGAATCATCTAATCTTTTTATCTAACTTTAATTTCTAGCCTTCATTACATTCAGTTAAATATTACATATGACATTCAGTTTATATGATTTTATATTAATTTTTAGTGCACGACAAGAATAAGAATAATAATATAATTCGTTTCTCTAACGAATGACAATTTTTTAAGGTAGTAAAAATACCTAAGTTTTTATGGACTCAGCGAGAATCGTCTTAGAATTAAAATCAAATACAATTTTTTAAAATCCAGAAATTATTATTAATTTATTAACATCCGTTAAAATCTGAATTGAATGCATTCCTAAACTTTGACTAGAAAAATTAGAGATTCTACTATTCTCAGAGAAGAACCGACACTAACCCCTCAGCATAAATTATTTAAGACTCCGAAAATCATCCAACTTCATTCTTGCACTCAAGCTCTGGAGTTGCTGTTCAGGACCCTTGGCTTGTGGACAATTACATCCAAATTATAAGTTTGACAGTTTCTTCCCTCGTGTATATTCTCTTTTGATTATAAAATTAGTGAAATTAATACAATATTAAGAATTTCATTAGGATAAGAATCTACAGGAAAGCTATATAATTATTTTATCCGCTAGATACGTACGGTATAGTGTTTCACACATTACAGTTTCATCTTTCTGGTACGATTTGATTTTCATGAATTTAGCAATTGGTCAATTAATTATGGTGGGTTGTAAAAAATTTTTTAAACAAAATTAAGAGTTTTTATAGTTTTTTTTTTGAAAACCAAAACAAGAACTTTCATTAGCAATTCAGATCTTTAGCAAGAACATCGATAAGAAAAGAGGGCGTAGAATACCACTCTTTATGACCGGACATAGAACTAGCCACTCTAGCTATAACGTGAGCTGCTAAATTCGCTGATCTCCTAACAAAATAAACACAATGGGACCTCAAGTCCTTTAGAATCATGGAACAATCTTTATAGTTAAATACATGTAATACTCATTTTTTGTTAGGTCGAATTGATACAATTTAGGGATGTAAAAAAATTTGAAAATACTCGATATCCGTTTGAAATATCTCTATCCGTATTCAAATAAAACGAATATTATCCATATATTAAATAAATCGGATATTATTCGTATCTGAATCTGACAATTTTGAATACGAATATGAATATAAGTATATCTGTATCCGGTAATATCTGAATCCGAATTTATATATATCATATATAAATATATATTTTATTATGTTCAATTTATAATACATACATTTATACATATTTATTTTTTAAATAATATATTTTTATAAAATATATATAATTATTATACATATATAACACATAAATTCAGTGTCTTAAAAATAAAAAAATATAATAAAAAATTACACTTCATTTAGTTTTTGATTGAACATAAAACAGAATTCGAATTCAGATTCAGATATTATCCGGATCCGAATATTATCTATTGGATTTAGATAAAATATTTCCGGATATTTTCGAAGTCAGATACAGATTCGAATACAGATTTAAATTTTCAGATTCAAATTCGATATTATTAAATCCGTATGTGAAATATCTGTTTGACAGCCTTAATATTAGATCCCATCCGTAACACCTCTAAATTTTTAAAAAAATAAATAAATTTATATTGGAATCAAGGTTAGGACCTCTATTCTATTCCTAATATTCTCGTTATTAATTGTGCCAAATTAATTATGTCCCTAATTATCCACCCTCCGTCGGGGGAGTGTTAGACTGTAGCAAATTTTAATAGGATTTGTAAGTCTCAAACAAATAATATTGAAGTTGTAGGCAACTTATATTATATATTTTATTAATTTTTATATTAACTGAAGATGTAAAATTCTTGTTGGAATGAATATATTATTTTTTGTTTAATTTTAGAACTTAAAATATTAATTTATATATCTTTTTCTTAAGTTGCTATGTTAGATGATGAAACTGTACTTTCACATGTTTCTTTACATGCTCTTTGAAAAAATAACCGTAATTCCTTTAAATTATATTAGTCAAATAATGCGCGCTTCACCGCCTTCTAATAATATATTTTGAAATTTCTTAAAAGTTATATAAAATTTATTTTGTTACTTGGAAAAGAAATTAGTGAATAAATAATTATAATATATTATATAAATTAATCAAAATAATATTTATTAAATTGATCTCTATATGAATAAATTATTATTTTTCATATATGATCAATTAAAATATTTATATGGAATCATGCAGTTTTGTAATTTGAAAAAAAATGTAACAAACATATTAAAAATAATATTTTATGATTTTTTTTATTAAAAATTTAACATATTATATATATATATATATATATAATATATATAAGACTCCAAGAATGTTCAAAATTGTATAAATCCTAGATTTTGATGATAACACAATAACAACAACCTGCTAGCTTGTTATAGCTTAATATGTTTTGTATGCTGAATAATAGCTTGTCATATTCTAATGTACTAACATGTTGTGCATGAATTATAGCATATCAGCATGATAACAAGTTGTTATTGGCAACACAGCTTGTCGCTAAAGATACAACAGAAACACATCAATTGTCCAAAATTTAAGGGATAAATTTATATTTCGATTAGGACATTTATTCTTCTGTATACATCTATATAATACGTGTTTAATATATACCAAGATTAGTATATATATACATACATATACATATACATATATATATATACATATATATATATATATATATATATATTATAAATGTATTCCTATTTTTAAGGAGTAATTACATCCGATTTAACTTTATCTTTTGATCAACTACTTATCCTTATCTAGCATACTTATAGTTTGAATTAATATTATCTTTCAACGTTATATATTATCTATTATTCAAACTAGCCGTTTGATATATTCATATATATCATAGACTTAGCTTTTCATTCGTACTAGACAATACACAACTCATTCTTCATATCTTAAAAAACTTTATCATATTTTCTCTATATTATCTCTAAGCTTGATATATATTCTTTTCATTCTTTATAGAGAAATACAGTTTGAGTTGTAATCAAGTTCTCATTTGATTGTATTGTTCAAGTTATACTTGGTTTGTTGCTAAAACGTGGCCAGGACCTTGTATAGGTCAAGAGGAGTTTAAATAGCTTTTGTTATAGGTGTTCTAAGGTGCAAAAGGTTTAAGAACGAGGAATTCAAGGAGTGGGACTCAAAGGAATTTACTGGGTTCTGTAAACAGCGTGCCGTCTATCTGCAGGTACTCAGAGTCTATATGCTTCTCAATCTTTAAACTCTAAGTTGCCAAATTCTGATGTTACTGCAAACTCTGATGATGAAGCTGCAATATCTGAGGATTATATTTTTGAAGATGAAGAAATTAATGATCTTTCCATTTCATATACTCAGAGATTCAACTCAAAGAGATGACCACATAATGTATTTGATGCCTATGATAGATTGCAGATGGAGTATCCTGACTTTTGTGTGCTTGAAAGGCTACAGGGAGAAATTGAATATGCTCTCGAACACGAAGGTATAAGGAGGGATACAAGCAAGGCTGAACCATCCAATGCATATCTGTTAAACTCATAGAGGCAATCCATCTGGGATATGTCTTGGAAATTTTCTCACGAAGATATTTCTTGGCCCCATGTTCATGATTTTATCCACAAGGATGATTCTGAACTAAACTATGAGGAAATGAAGACGGTTTTTAAGGCAACTACTGTGTTAACAAAAGATCTTCACAGTGAAGTTTATGATCTCAAGGACTCTGTTAGCAAGACCAGTGCTTCTGTTCAAGCTTCTGTTTCTATGTCCCAACATTATCTGAAATCTAAGCTAAAGGTTGTTTCTACCAAGAAAGATGCTTTGGAAGCTAAAGTGGATATAATTGCTACTACTGTCACTTCTATACAGACCATATTGCATACAATTGTGGACATCTTGTCTATTAAAAAAAGGGATGATGTCAAAAAGGGGGAGAAGTATTCTAAAGACAAATGCAAGGTGAATGCTGTGTTAAAAGATGATAAACCTGGAGAAGGTGATGGTGTTGATAAGAGCCAAGGGAGTTATAAGGGTGGACAAAGTTTACAAACTCAAACTTTGACTGATCAAAATTTAATTCCTTAAGGATCTGGAATAAACTCTGATGGATGTTGATATAGAATTCGCAAAAAGGCTTGAAGAAGAAGAAAAGCCTGAGAAGATTGAAGAAAGAAATAAAAAGGATGTAGAATTGGCAATGAAATTGTTTGAAGAAGAAAATTCAGTAATGGATCCAGTTGCTGTTGAAGAAGAAGTAAAGAAAACTAGAACTGACAGTGTTCAAGTCCAGACAAAGAAGAAAAGAAATGTAAGAACAAAGAAACCTCCAGTTCAGAAGAAGATACCTGTTCAAGAAAAGCTCAAACATGTTGAAACTCAAGCAAAGAAGATTATGTCCAAGCATGTTGAAGTACAAAAGCATGTTGAAGTGCAAACAAAACCAACTCCTGCAATTCAAAAGAAAGCTCTAGTAAAGTCAAAAACTCCTCTTAATATGCTTGGTACTACATTTCTCCCAAGGGGATCAAGTGTTGAAGATGAGGAAGAAGAACAACAAAATCTGAGCAGAAGAAAAATCCTGATCTTCTGTGGACAAAATCTGAAATTCTGACTCTTAATGCCAGACTTGGTAAAAACAAGGGAGGTATTGGTAATTCAAAGGCTAAAGTCTACAGGGGTGAAGCAAATACTTTCAGAGATCCTTTTTCTTTAAAAGACAAATCGGAGGAAGAATTAAATCATGATCATTTGGACAAGTTGATTGCTGTTCACATAGTAAAGGACATTTTTGATGGTGCTCAACCCAAAGAAAAGCTGTTGTATTTTCTTAAAAATGGAAGAGCGGTGAAGATAGCTGAAGATAATCTAATTCACAAATCATCAAAAGAACGTATGTATGTTCTCTATCTATTAAATGATGAAAATGAAGCTACAGCTAGATGGGTGAAGACTCTGGAAGGAGTGATTGATGAGAAGAAGAAAAATGAAAGGCTGTTAATGTTAAATTCTGATTAGTACAGACCTGGATATAAGCTTGAAGATGGTACTGAAAAGAAGATGGTTAAAGGGGATGCAAAGGTTAACATGGTGTTAGGTATTCCAACATTAATACTAAACCCTGATGGACAGAAACTTGTTGCATACCTCTAGATGACAGAATGGAAAGGACATTAATTTATAACTTGAGAGCTGCAATTTTCCAAATTGATGATTTTAGTGACCAGATGAAAGAATTGATAGAGAAACTGGTGAAATTATTGAAGATGACTGAAAAGAAGCTGCTTGATAAGTTTCTATCTGAAGATTTTTCTTACAGGAGAATATAAATCAAGAAGGAAAACTTAAATTTTTGTTCATTTGTCTATATGGTTTCTGACATCATAAGTTGAATTTATTTTACTGAATAAAGCATAAATTAAGGGAGATTGTTAGAAATACAAACAAGAGTTTACTAAAGATCATAGTTTAATGTTGACGTCATCAGAGTTTAGAAGCTGTCGACAGAGTTTACTCAATCAGAGATTATCAAACCGACAGAGTTTATGGTGATCAGAGTTTGACAAAAATGGAAACAGACAATTCAGAATTTGATTAGGATAAAGATGGAAGTGTTTTAATGCAATTACCTTTCTAGAAGCTATTTTTATCATTATCTGTGTTGTAATTGGATTTGTATGTGTGTATTATATAAACACATAATTAGGTTAACTTTGTAATCATTTTAAGTCATATATTTCATAACCTAGCACATCTTAAGAACTGTGTTTTTCTTGAAAGAGTTTTGTATTCAGTTTATCAAAATTTAATAGAAAACAGTATTTCTTCTACATACTTGTGTTCATAATCGATTGTTTTGATACTATTATATTCAACCCCTTTCTATAATAGTGTATTATCTGGCTAACATATAATTTATAATTTATCATATATAAACTTATAATATCTTGTCTTAACAAAACAATTGAGAGTATATTTGTATTTTTAATACGCACTTCAAATATATCAAGACATGTGAACTCAAATTCATGTAGCAGTATGCTGATAATTCCTTCTTCCAATATTTTCATGATAGTTATATCGGCCCATCAATTGTTGCATGGATAAATTTTTTATGTCAAAAATTAAAACACAACAAAATGTCAAAAACTAATAAGTAATAAAAATTTATCAACCTTTTATTTTTCTTCGATATATTATATATACTTATCTTGTACAATTATTTCCTTCCCTAAAAATAATAATGTCTTATCGAAAATTTTGATGATTGAAAAGAAAGTTTTAATTATTAATATTTAAAATTATAAAATTCTAAAAAAATTAGAAAAATAGCTTGAAGCGATTAGAGGGCTACCACCTAATCGCCCACGTCTTCTTTATATATATATATATATATTGATGTACAACTATAAATTAGAACATATAACGATGCTTTCTTTATAAATCGGATGAGAATAAGGAAATTTTAATTATTAAAATGTAAAATTATAAAACTCGATTCTAGAAGTGAAAATTCCATAATTAGCACATATTAATATTAAATATGCCCAATTTGATATACGTCGCTAGGGGAAGCCTTTATATCACATTCTATCCGCATACAAGATATGCATGTATTGACCAACTTGAACCCCTCTCTAAAATACCACTCTCATACTCTTAACACCATCCCATCTCAGATGCAGAGTATAGAGCAAAGGGGAACTATTAGCAGCCTCAATCCCATCTTAAATTCATCCCAATTTTAAAAAATTTTGATTACAATATGAGATACGATTAATATACACTTGGGTTGTCGTTATACTGTACCTCATACCCAGTAGCCAGGTGAAGTTAAGTACCCTTTTGTTGAGGGTCTGGTGGCGTTTTTTACTTTTCGATATCTTGTTATTGTCTTGTTCTTGATTTTATTTTTTACAAAGACTTGTGGATGATTTTACAACTAACTTGTGTGTCATGTATTATATGTAGTTACATGGTTGTTTTTGTGTTTTGTGGGGTTAATGGATAAATGTGAGGCAAGTAGAAATGAAAATGGTCATTCAGAAGAATCCCTTTTAAGTGCTAATTTGAATGAGTTGAGTAATGGGGTAGAGTGTAAGAATCGCATCCCCTGTGCGTAGCTATTGAACCCGCACCTGTAAGATGCGCATGCCTACTCGCACATAGTATGCAGGTTAATCACACCTCAACTGAGCAACACTGAAAAGGAAATGTACGCATATGAGTTATGCGTTTCTCAAGATACGGATTCCTAGAATGCGTAGTCGGTGCTATTTTGGGCAGTTTCAGCGAGTTAGAGCTAATTACACAAAAAACCAACCAACTTTGATATTGTTAATAAAAAAACAATTCAAGATCATTATTGGTGGATCAACACAATCAACTTACATAATTTGTGAAAAAAGTTAAAAAAAAAACCATGATTAAGTTAAAATTTTATATTTGTCCTTCAACTTTCATATTATTAGCAAAAATGATTTTTAAAATTATTGTTGACGGATTAATACAACAACATTTTATAAATTATTATAAAAAATTTAATCATGATTATATTAAAATATAATATCTATAAATATATATGGAATATTATACACATGTCATACATATTTTGAAATATATATTTTAAAAATATAATATTTAATTTATAATTAATACGTATGTCCACCAATTATGTATAATACTTACTTAAAATTTAACAAATATAATTTTGTGAATTAAAATTATAAGATGAAATTCAAGATTTTATGAGAATAATAAAAAACATTTGGTAGTTTTTTGTAACATGTTTTATTTATGAATTGTGATATATAAATTTAAATTAATTAAAATTGAAAATATTAGTAAATAAAAAAATATTCATTTTAATAATTATGGCATATTCTTTATATCTTTTTTATTAAAATCTTGATTACAACTAAAAGTATATGTGTTTACGACTAATTATATATATATGTGTGTGTGTGTGTGTATATATATATATATATATATATATATATATATATATATATATATTCTTATAGTATATAATTAGAATTAATATTTCTATTATATATTTATGGATAAATACTATATTTTAAGAAAAATATTTGAACATGTTTATTTAGTTGATATAGAAAATGGGTATTTCAAATTATAAAGGCCAAACAAGTATAAAAATAAATTTATTATTCTCATAAAATTTTAAATTATATTTTATAATTTAAATTTTATAAAGTTACATTTTGTTAAATTTTAGGTAAATATTACACGTAATTATTTAAGTTTTTTACGTTTTAAAAAAACTCCACACATACATATTTATTTAAGTTGAGTTATATATATTTTTAATATATAATATGAAATATATATTTCATGTTTAAAGATAGGTATGATATTTTAACTTAATTGTAGTTAAATTTTTATATTTTTTATAATTTATATATGTTGATTGTGCTAATCTATTAAAAGTAATCTTGAATAATATTTTTGCTAATAATTTAAAAGGTAAATGACAAATATGATATTTTAACTTAATTATGATTAAATTTTTTACTTTTTTCAAAATTTATATAAGTTGGTTGTGTTAATCCACCAAAAATAATTTTGGATGATTTTTTTGTTAACAATATCAAAATTTGGTTTTGTGTGTGATTAACTCCAGCGATGTATGATATTTTGGGTAAGTTTTCATAAAAAAAAATGATTAAAAGGCTTTCAACCATTCTAGAACGACACCACTTAAACGGATTCTTATTAAATATAGAATTATGAAATAATTATAAGGATATCTAATATTTGTTACCATAGAAGTAATTATGAAATATAGAATTTATAGTAGGATATTTAATTAAATCCCACAATTTATGTTATGAAATACAGAATTTATAGCAGGATATCTGATTAAATCCTACCATTTATGTTTAGATAACTGAAGTTAATTGGTATGCGTCTAAACTAACACGTGTTATTTGTACGTTGCAAAATAATTGAATACAAGCTTGATACATGGATTTGACGAATTTAATTAAATATATTGTATATTATATTGTTATTAGTATTTAGTATAATAATTTTTTTAATATTTTGTTAGTGTTTGATAAGTATAAATTTGTATTGTTTTATTTTATATATATTTGTTAAATACTTTGATCAATAATAAATCAATTAAAAACTACGATTGATCAATTAAAAAATATAAAATTTATTTAATATAAATATATAGATAAAGTAAAATCTATTTATACTAAAATACCTCTATCAACGAATCAAAGTTTTTAATATTTTACCATTATAATAGTATCTATAGAGGGTCCTTTGGCTCCTTGTATAAGTATAAATATGTGTATTGCCTAAGATGTTACACTACCTTATTTTTTGCATTGAAAATATATTATATCTCAAAACCATGAAGAGCGTAGCAGATTTGAAGTTAGTTTTGTTTTCATTGATTTTGATGGTGATGAATGCAACTTTGTCCCATTCTTCTTATGTACAAGGTCTAGATTTATTTGTTATGCTTATGCTCTTGTATATATTTGAAGATGGATTGTAAAAAGAACATGTAATCACCATTTTTTTCATCTTTAATTTACAGGGAACATTAATCAAGATTATGACTACTTCGCTACCACAAAGGCAAGCTCATAAAATTCTTCATCTTAGTTATATATATACACACACACACTCCATGCATGCTTCTTTTTCCTTACTTTGTCATGTATCTCTTTGTGTTTGATTTTCATACTTCTTTTTCGTTAGTTTGTCATGTATCTCTTTGTGTTTGATTTTCACCATTTCTTTTTTATTTGTAAAAAATAATATTTTCTTAGGAGTATATTTGGTTTGTAGAAGCATCAAAGATATTTCGAAAAAGAAAAGCCTATCTGAAAATCTTGACAAAAATAAATTTCCTTTTTTTCGATAACAAAAATTACGTTTTTTCTCATAAATTTTGTATAACTCACATGAAATAAAATAGTTAAAAAACTTGTTTTTTTTCAAAACTATAAATATGTATAAATTTAAATTATTATTTTTAAAATCAAAAATATTTACTAGGTAAAGAAAGCTACAATATATAATTTGATAACTTTCACAATCTTTTTGGTTATTCTATTTTCTAGGGAATCGTTCCTGGTATATATACATGGAATAGATTTACTACCAATTAAACATCTCTCATTCCTTTTTTGTTTAAATAATAGGATCATGTACATACTTTTTATAAATAATTTTAAGGTGGTGATACCGTGAGAGGGACATGAATATAATATATTGTTATTTTTTTTATTGGAAATAATATAATGTATTACTAATTTTGTAATTTAGTGTTTATTAATTAATACTCCTTCTGTGTCTTGTTTGACTTTTAAGGGATAAATTGACTAAATTTTGATCGCAAATTACATATATTATATAATTATAGAAAATTTAAAAAACTATATCATTAGAAAATATATTAAATCTACTTTTAAATGAAAATTTTAAATTTCAAAAATTTTAAAAAATCGGTCTGGTCAAAATTTAGTCAAATTGACTATAAAAAATCAAACAACCAATTTGAATTGCGACGGAGTGAGTAGTTCATAAATAATTTTACATTCAATCTGCTATGTACATGCATGCATCTTCAAAACAGTGCTGATTGAGTAGTCTAATTTGATTTTCTGCAACACCCAGTTTGATTTTCTTCATTTTTGTTGTAATTTTAGTGTTTGAAAGCGCCGCTTCCCGCGCAATATGGAGGTGGTATTATCGCAGAAAGAAAATCAGTAAATGGCAGTGTCTTCCCAGAAAGAGTTCAACTCGAATATGGACGTTATTATGTTTTTTCAGGTAATGTAAGCACAAATATATACACCCATGTACATATTATTTCATCAATCAGGGTCACGGGTATCTACACTGAAGTCCGGGTTGAACTCGTAATATAATAATAATAAATTGAAAATTTTAATGTATATTTTATATTTATACATTTTTCGTTCCGAATATTTCAAGATCCTAATTGCGCCGCATAAAATATCTGTGTTTGTTTTAGCAGTGCCCAAATTTTTCTTTTTCTTTTTGAATTACAGCTTGGATTCAAGCGAGTGAAGGAAGTGAGAACATAGTAACAGCAGCATTTAACTATTCGACTGGAGTTATTATAGAAGCTGGTACTGTTGTTGCCAGGCATGGATGTTGGTCCATGCTTAAAGGTGGAATTGTTGCGAATGTCACAACCCCAGCTCATATTATTTTTAAGGTAAAATCTACTCAGCTCATGCTTCTATATACTTAGCTAGTATAGTTCAAGAACAATGTTTGCGAGTGTATTAGAGGCTAAAAATGCTTTGGAGTGTATCTACAGGCTAAAAATGTTTTGGCAGAAATTTGGGTGGACAGTGTTTCGCTACAACCATTCACCGAAGAACAATGGAGATCCCACCAAGAACAAAGAATTTCCGAGGTAAATCAAGTTCTATAAATTCTGGATGACTTGTTTATTTCTGTATGTGTATTATTAAGATAAAAAAATCTGTACCTGCGGGAATAAAAATAATTGCAGGTACGCAAGGGGAGGATCAGTTTGAACATAAGTGATGCAAATGATAATGGCAAGGCAGTACGAGGTGCAAAAGTGATAATAAATGGAGGCAAACAACATTTTCCATTTGGATGTTCCATGACCAAGAACATTGTTAATAACCCACCTTACCAAAACTGGTTTTCCTCGAGATTTAGAGTCACCACTTTTAGAAACGAAATGAAATGGTATGACAATGAACCAAGCCAAGGCAAAGAAAACTATGCCAACCCGGATTATATGGTCAATTTTGCCCAGACACATGGCATTTCTATTAGAGGTCACAACGTTTTTTGGGAAGATCCTCACTACCAACCCAATTGGGTTTATGGCCTTAATCCTAATCAGTTATGGGATGCAACCAATAAAAGAATCAACTCAGTTATGTCAAGATACAGAGGAAAGGTAATTTCTTGGGATGTTGTTAATGAAAATTTGCATTTTAGATTCTTCGATGACAAATTGGGTAATGGATTTTCGGGGATTGAGTACGCGAAGGCTCGTCAGCTTGGTGGAGGAGCCACATTGTTTATGAATGAATATAACACATTAGAGGATGGTAGAGATCCTGCTTCGCTTCCACAGAACTATATAAATAAATTGAGGGGAATTCAGGGTAGTGTCGGTGGTGCACCTATTGGGATTGGCTTGCAATCTCATTTTAGTCAATATCAACCAAACATTGTTTACATGAGATCTGCACTTGACACTCTTGGTGCTACAAGAATGCCTATTTGGCTAACAGAAGTAGATGTCAAGCCAAATCCAAATCAGGTACAATATCTGGAACAAATACTAAGAGAAGGTTTTGCACATCCTGCTGTCCAAGGGATTGTAATGTGGTCAGGGCCAGCAGTAGACGGTTACGACATGACGCTAGCCGATAATAATTTCCATAATACCCCGGCTGGAGACATGGTGGACAGATTGCTCAAGGAATGGAGATCAGAGTTTGAAGAATTAACAACAGATGATAATGGATTACTTGAGGTGTCATTGTTTCACGGAGAATATGAAGTAACTGTTGTGCATCCAACAACAAACTCGTCCACTGTTCTTTCTGTTGATATTCATGACAAGCTTCCTGCAGATAAAACTTTTCATATTCATATCCATGTATAAGATATGCTGTGCTAAATTTTGGTAGTGTCAACATATTTTCTCATCAGCTAGTGAAACTCTCAAAAGAATTTTATACAAAATAATTGCCCTTCGAAAGGGTTTTATTTATTTTTTTGCTAATTCCCTTCCAAAAGTTAAGTAGGTCTTATTATCAATTTTTAATGAAAATGGGGGGTGTTTGATGAGATTCAAGAAGCTCAAAAACTTGGGTTGCAACAATTGCCAAATTCGAAACAATATATCGTCACACTTTATTGGTTATATCTACTAAATTATCAATTCTCCAAAACATGTTTCTACTGCTCCTTCCATCTCAAAACAATTATCAGTGTTTCTATTTTTGTTAGTTAAATTGATTAATTTTTAATTGAATATTACACATAATATATAACTAAGAAAAAATTAAAAATTATATCATTAAAAAATAAATCTAATAAATTTTAAAATGTATTTTTTAGTTTTTGAAAAATGTAAATGAATAATTTTTAATTTACGATCAAACTTTGATCAATTTGACCCCACAAAAATCAAAGACGACACATATTGTGAGATGAAGGGAGTACTATATCAATTTATTAATCCCTCATACCCCAATTAGTTGTCAGACCCCAATTAGTTGTGCACTTTGTTTTTGGTGCCGTCAAACTAACTAATCTTTCACTGTAATTTAAAAATAATATATAATCTATTTTAAAATATATTTTTTATTTTTTGAAAATTATAAAATAACAAATTTTAATTTTAAGTCGAATACTAGTCAATTTTACCATAAAAAGTGAAAAAAGGACATATATATAGGGACGGAGGGAGTAATTGTTAATGTTCTTTAGATTTTAAAATGTTAAGGAAGAATTTACTAAGATCATATAAAATTATATTCTAGTATTATCTAAGTATAAATCATATTTGATAATAATAATAAATCTAACTCCAAATAAAACTAATTATACAAAAAAGCAATATATATTGTTTTGAAATATAATAATTATTATTTTAAACTTTAAAATTAATGTATAATGATGAAAGAGAAGTTCTTACCTTGAATAATACAAATAGTAAGAAAGAAAACATATTTTTGAGACAAATTAAAATAGAAACCAAGTCAGATAAAATGGGACAGAGGACATAAGGAGTATTAAATTCAAGCTCATATCAAAAAAAGAAATTAAATTCAAGTTTTATTTTTATAAAAAATAAATACATATTTTTTTTTCTGAAAATAAGTACTTATTTTGAAAAAACAAATTAAGAACAAATTTTTTTTTAAAAAAATAAAATTTTAATTATAAAAAAATACACTTTATTTTACTTTTTTAAAAAAAAATAAAGATTTATTTTCATAATTTAATGACCCCCGAACACCGGGAATGTATACTTTAAAGCCCTGATTTGATTCTAAAGAAGGGGCACTCGTATTGCAGAAATTGAATCCAGTAAATTTCAAGTCTTGTATCTATTTTCATCTTCCTTGTATATATTATTGATGTGTATGTGTATAACTGTTCATTTTTCTGCTCATAAGAAACCATTACTCTTCATATATATGTGTGTGTGTGTGTGCATATAATTAATGGGTTTATTGTTATATGTTTTTGTTGTGTGTGTGTGTGTGTGTGATTGTGGCTCTTAGGGGTTATAAAATACATTGGTTATGTTTGTTTGGACTCATTTTGTCGACATTAATCCCCTAATTAGTCCCTTAAAAATGTTTTGAGTTTAATTTGGGGGTTATATAATACTACCCTGTCCCTGGGAATGATAATTTTGTGGAAAACAGGATGCTAATGCTAAAATAGCTACAGCTATTGCTATATTTTGGCACCAAAAGAGGTTTAAGTTGCTAAAGTGAAACAATTCTAGACTCTTATGCTCGGCTCTGTTACAATTTGTTTTTGATAAAACTTGGACTTTATTTCTTGTCCTTGCCATGATCGCAATAGCTACTTAAGCCTACCTTTGGTTCGGAACATAGAACCATCAACCATGTATTCATTTTGTGCTTTTCTACATGTATATTTTTTTTCTTCAAATAATGTCAATAGGTTTTGTGATAATACTATGTCCTAAACTGTTTTGTCAATAGGTTCCGCCTGTTGATTTTAATACCTAGTGCAACATCACTGTTACTAGAAAGTGGTAATTAGTTGAATTTTCGACTGGCTACCATTTCATCTGTACTGCAAAATATGACTTTACCCTAGGATGGCCCAGGTTTCGTGGTGACTGTTTTGTCATGTGCAGGACTCGTTAGCTCTATTAGGACACCACCAGAACAAGGATTGCTCCAAGCGTGATAACCCTTGTTTGTTATACTTGGCTAAATGTCTGCAAGAATGAATTTCTGAAATCTCAACTTTTAAATGTGTGATGTGTTCTGACATCATTACCTTAGTGTGTGTGAATGTACATTGTTCCTTGTGCCATAAACTACAGACATGACTCTTATTGCCATGTTTCCTTGATGAATGCCTTCAATTTATCTTCCTTTTGATTCTCATCCGCTTGCTACCTTGACTGAATGCTTAACAATTAATTCGACCCTATTAACATGAAAGCTAATCTATGCAATTCTTATAAAAGTGTAGGAATATTCTATTATATGTCCAGAATTTGTGCTTCATTGTGTTTTCCCATTTCCGTTAATGAAGGAGTTGGTTGTTTAAGTGTTCTACTTAATTAGATATATTTTCTTAAAAGATTTGTACAATGATTATTCGAACAGCAGGAGCATATTTTAATAATCTGTGCCATGTGTAAAGAATCACAGAATTGGGTTCTGTAGACTGTAGTTAATATATGGTCACTTGCTAAGTACTATTTATTTTTTCTGTTATATATGTTATTCTGCTTTTTTCTGCTGGGTAATTATTGTACGTATAATATATTTACGCAAACTAATTACATATTTCAATCTCGATTTTGTAGTACTGATTTCAGAACTTAGGTGCTTGTGTGAAATTCTTAATCCTCTAATTAACATTGCTTATACTTCAGATATCAGCCGAACATGACTACTCATCGCGCTCAGCCATTGATCATCCAAGATGAAAATTTGGGCATCCACCTCAAAAGTATGATTCCATATTTATTGCAAATCTGTATACAGGTTCTCGTATATTACCCTCGGCAATTTTGATATGTGTGATATTTTTCTTTTGTACTCTGTAGGGAATCAGAACACTTTGGCTTCAGAATCATTTATGCATATACTGTTCCCCTTACAATTTGTATGGAAAATAGTTGGTTAATCTTTAGGTACTATGCAGAAAAAGGAACTGAAGGAACAATAAAGAGTTCTAAACCAGCTGCCAAGAAAGGTCAAGCTCTAGGAATTCGTAAAGCTTTAAATGACATAACAAACAAGTCATCCCTTCATCCCAGTGTCTCCACTAAGAAAAAGAGTGCAGCAAAAGATGAATTTAATATTGCAGGGGAGAAGTTTCTGCACGATCATACCAAATGCATTGAATCAAATCAAAAGGCAATGGAATCTTCTTTCTGGGAAACGGTTTTTCCAAAACATGGTATTCATACTATATAATTACTTAGCCCGTCTCTAATTGATTATCTTGGGTCGGACTGTTTTCTTCGTGTCCTAGTTTGACTTGAAACAATTAAACATTTTTACTTTTAGTGAAATGAAATAAATTTATATACTATGGTTTCTAGTCTATAATCCAGAAGTCTATGGTAAACACTATATATGTAAATATTTAGATATGTAGGTGACGCTTCAAATTTTCATATGATAATATTATTCGACAATTATATTAATATATCATATATTCGTATTACTAGTTTGAATTTTAATTGAGTCAAGTTGGCTAAAAAAGGTATATGCAGGACATAGTGGGAGGAATATCAATCTTAATTTATGGTTGTGTACTTGTGTTTATTTTTCATAGGGTTGCACATTCTGCCACTTAAGCACATTAGCTGGAGAAGAGTTAACCCACTTGCGTCCTAAGAAAACTTTTCGTTTTATGTTGTCATTTTAGAGCTTATAGTTCTTGATCAATATAATGACTTTGGAAAGTGCCTTGCATTTCACCAACTTATTTTTTTTGGAGTAGTTCACAGATCAGGTGGGACTTGATTGCCCAACAACCAACTTTTGCAAGGGAGGGAGTGGGGTAGGGAGGAAGCAAACAACATTTTGAGGTCTGTGTTTAGATTCAAGTGGATATATTACTATGTAACACAAAATACTAGAGTGTGTGTGTGGGGGGGATGGGATGGAAATTGCCATCCCTATGTGTGTGTAAGATATATATATATATATATATATATATATATATACAGAGAGAGAGAGAGAGAGTCTATAAGTTGAGGAATGATGTTAAATTGAAATATGTATTTTTATGTACATATATTATTTTATTAGTCTGATAAGGTAATTGTAAAAATTTGAGATGACAAAGATTTGCATTTGGCTATAAAGGTGAACTGTTTAGATTTGAGACTTCTACCATCATAACCTTTAACTAGAAATCTCAACCATTGGCTTAACAAGAAACTGTCAACTATATGTGTGTAAGATATATATACATATACATATACATATACATATACATATACATATACATATACATATATATATATATATATAGAGAGAGAGAGAGAGAGAGAGAGAGAGTCTATAAGTTGAGGAATTAGGTTAAATTGAAATATTTAGTTTTATGTACATGTATTATTTTATTAGTCTGATAAGGTAATTGTAAAAATTTGAGATGACAATGATTTGCATTTGGCTATAAAGGTGAACTGTTTAGATTTGAGACTTCTACCATCATAACTAGAAATCTCAACCATTGGCTTAACAAGAAACTGTCAACTAGTCATAAAATAGAGACCATAGGGACTTGCACAAATTTTAAAAATTAAAAATTAACATACTCTGGATTTGGCCGAGTAATAAAACGCGGCGTGTTCGAACTTCGCTATTTTCTTGAAAATTTTCCATCAGATATTTATTAAATGAATGAAACTATGTTTGCTCTCATACACAGATACTCTATCAGATATTGTTTTCGCAGAGTCTATACTAGCAAAGGTATGCATCCTTTTCATCCTCCAAATCTCATTTAACTCTTATCTTATTAAATTGCAATGTAGTTTAAAACCAAGCCTTTTGGCACATAATGTTACCCATACTTTATTTTTTGTGCTTCAGAATGATCCCGAGAGCCCTCGTTACTACCCTGAACCTGTTGAGATGCCCATGTCAGAATTTGTGGACTGGTTGCAGTCTTCAACGAAATTGGACTCCCCGCCATCTTCTCCAATAGACTGGGATTCCCCTCCTGGCTCTCCATTTCGATGGGATGCGGTGGACCATGTTCAGTTTGTGCTGAAAGAAGAAATTGATTGTTAAGATGCAATATTATCAACTTGTTAAGCAAAGTAAAGAAGATTGTCTTCTTGTAATGTCATAAAATATGTCAGACAGACCTACAAACTGGAGATCAGTTTCTGTGTAGACTTGAGCAGAATTCTGTTTATGGTGATGTTATAGATATTTTTTTCCCTTTGTATGTATCTGTGTTTAAAGTTCTAATTTGATTAGTCTTCACCAACAAATGATATATTGTCCAGTATTAACAAAGAAAGCTTTCATCTGATATTTACTTTCTCATACCTTCTAGCTTTTCAAATTAATAGCGTTTCTTAATGCAGCACTTCCATCTATTAAAAATTTTATGCCAAGTGTTTTCAAAAAATACATTGTGTAATTTTTGCAGCACTAGCAAACTTATTCGGAGGAAATTACAATTAATTTTAGAGCAAAAATAGCTCTTAGCTGTAACTATTTCAGGGTAATATGAAATATATAAAATATATCCAAGAAATTCGAAACTTTTATGATGTTTTCAACTTTTCATCAAACAAGGCTTTTGTATCCGTCTCCATTGTGTAATTTTTGCAGCTCTAGAAAACTTATTTAAAGGAAATTACAATTAATTTTTAGAGCAAAAACAGCTCTTAGCTTTAACTGTTTCAGGGTAATATGAAATATATAAATTATATCTAAGAAAATTTGAAACTTTTATGATGGAAGCATGATGACCTGGAAACATCAGAAACATTTGAAACTTGTGTAACCAAATCTACTAATTCTATCATCTTGTCTTTTATAATGATGCCACATTGCCACCGTCAGATGCATCACAACTTTTTGGTGGTTCATAAAATTGTTGGAATGACATACTTTAAGATAACAAATAAAAGTCACAGGTCAAGCTTGGTCTCAATTCTCATACACTTGTTGAGGACAGGGGTATAAGAATTAGACTAATAGAGTTGTAAGTAAAAGTGTTTGACCTCACAAGTCATCACTGCTGGCGAATTACTTGTCCATGATGAGATATAGACTAAAATACAACACCTCACCGTACATGGTTTGGCTCAGTGAATAGACATAATTTGTTATATCAGCTAGTAATAGTATATAACCCTAACACTAACAGCAAGACTTTGACTAGAATACAGAAAAATCTACTAGTAACAGATGTAACTAAGCAAATAATTTTAGACCCCTATACATTTTTCTCTTTAGGACAGTGAAAGTTTAAAGTTAGATTTAGTAAACATATGAACATATTCTATTAAGTATGACTTGAATCCAGATTTCCATCAGACATGTCTTGCAGTTCTATTTGATATATAGTGCCTGAGCTTAAGATTTGATATATGATCCCTTGTATAGAATTAAATAATACAAAAATCTGAAGCACTTGAATAATGAGCAGAGATTTTAACCTGTATCTAACAGCTTCATATGTCCCATATACAGCACCTGCAGATCATATGAAGATCAATCAATTCAGTACACTTAAAAAGAAACCGTAGCAGAACATATTCATACCGTAAACAGATGTAAAATATCTAAATTTTCATAATATTTCATAATTATCAATCACTCCATTGTTGCTATTTATTCATTAACGCATTAATATTCACTACTAATAAGCTCAAGTATCCAACCACAATTAGAAATTGCAAGGTTGATCCTTAAACCATCTTGCATCCACGCATTGTCTCACTCTCATCCTCAACATCCTCATCTAAGATACAAAATTTTAGCCCCTGTAAAATTCGATGCTCACCCATGATTCTATTACAAAACATAACTATAAAAACTTCTCAAAAAATACACCGATAAATCGGTTTTTTTTTTCAAAAAAATCTCGAAACGCAGCCACCTAAAACCCCTTATCTTCTAATATGAATACAACTTGAAATCAAGATTCATACCAACCAAAAATAACAAAAGGGCACATACTAAACAAACAAAACAAAGAGAAGAAACTATCAAACCTTCAAAAAAGTGACCTTTAGCCAACACATATGGTACTAAAGAGCTACACTACATACAAATATACATACACATTAGACACTAAGCAAAATTAGTGAAATTCACAAAAAGGGGTGTGATAAAAAGAAGAATAATTACCAACGGCACCGCCAACAGCAACTCCGCCGGTGATTCTTGCTAAACAGCTCTCCCTCGCCATTCGAAAATTATGGTACAAGTTACTATTTTTTATAGGCGCCTATGTTTTCAATTCATATATATACATTTTTTTCAGAGTTGCTTGCAAAAGGAGGTAAAGTTTTTATATTTTGAATAATTGTTTTAATTTAATATTTAAAAATATTGTTATATTATTTGGTGAAATAATTTGTTTATATTATTAAATTAGTTTAAATAATTTACAAATACGAGGAATTATAATTTTAATGCAAAAATTATATTTTAGCAAACATATACCCTCTGTCTAGGCAGATTAGCCCTTGATGATTGTCCTTCTTCGTAGTTGTGTTGAGAGTGACTAGCTGATCCTTCTTCACCTCCCCCTGAGTTGCTGCCTTCATTATTTGATGATCCACCAATTGAGCTAGCAGGTTCAGTAACAGACTGATTTTGAAATACAGACTGTGACTGTAACTGTGTGGTATTACCAACACTTCCACTGCTTTGCTCTGGATTATCAATCTCCGTGTGTTCATGATTACCAGATGCAGCACCAGGTACGTCTTCATCTTCTAAGTAGTATTCTGATAGATTTTCAATTTCCAGAGATTCAGAATTTTTATCATTTTGAAGACTTGGGAGTTTGGTGTCGTCAAACGTTACATTAAGGCTTTCAATGACCTTATGAGATTCAATCACATATACCCTGTACGCCTTAGACTCCAGTGAGTAACCAAGGAAAATCCCTTCATCTGCTTTAGCATCAAACTTGCCCAGATGTTCATCTTTCAATACATAGCATTTTCCTCCAAACACATGAAAGTACTTCAGTGATGGCTTTCTGTTGGTCATAATCTCATAGGATGTCTTTTCTAGATCTTTATTAATCAGGGTCCTATTTTGAGTGTAACAAGCTGTATTGACTGCTTCTGCCCAAAAATATGTAGGTAGCTTTGACTGGCTTAACATAGTCCTTGCTGCTTCAATCAAAGTCCTATTTTTCCTTTCTACCACTCCATTCTGCTGTGGAGTTCTTAGGGCTGAGTATTGTCTTGAAATTCCTTGCTCCGTGCAGAATTCATTTAGAACTGCATTTCTAAATTCAGTTCCATTATCTGATCTGATCGTCCGCACAGGCAATCCAGCTTCCACCTCAATCTTTTTAATGTGATCGATTACCATTTGAGGTGCTTCATCCTTAGAATGCAAAAACAACACCCACGTGTACTTGGAGTAGTCGTCAACAATCACTAATGCATATTTCTTCTTTGAAACTGACATGACATTAACCGGTCCAAACAGATCCATATGAATCAACTGGAGAGGTTCGCTGATGCTTGACATATCTTTACTTCTATGTGACGCCTTCTTTGACTTACCCTTTTCACATGCTTCACAGAGTCCTTCTTGGTAGAATTCCATCTGTGGTAAACCTCTCACCAATTCTCTTCTAACTAAAGAATTCATCGCCTTGAAGTTCAGGTGAGATAGTTTTCTGTGCCATAACCAACTCAACTCAGAGGATGCTTTACTGTAAAAACAACTTGCTTCTCCTCTGCTTGCAGTGTTTAAGTCAGCTACGAACAGATTTCCTTTTCTTACTCCTTTAAGAGCAAGCTTTTCATCTTTCCTGTTGGTGATCAGACACTTTTCCTTCCTGAAGTCCACATTATATCCTTTATCTGTGAATTGACTGACGCTCAGCAAGTTGTGCTTCAGACCGTCAACAAGAGAGATATTTTCGATGATGACATTTCCAACTTCCAGACTACCATATCCCTTAGTAAATCCTTTGCTGTCATCTCCAAAGGTTACAACTGGGCCGGTCTTCTCAACCACATTTGTCAGCAGGGACTTGTCTCCTGTCATGTGCCTTGAACATCCACTATCTAGAATCCACATGACTTTTTCATTAGTACCTATGCCCTGCAACCACAAAGTGATTAAGGTTTCTTTGGCACCCAAACTTGTTTGGGTCCAAGAAATTTAGAAGTTCTTGCAGATGGTGTAACAGGTTCAGTTTTAACATCTTTAAGTTCTATTTTGACTGAACTCGAATCTTGTTCCTTTGCCTTGACAGATTTGTCTTTTGGCTTAGGAGATTGAGTCTCCTTCCTAACCTTAGGAGGACTAGCAGTCTTTGCCCTTACCTTTTTCTTATTCATGCTTCTTTGTATTCCTATGCAATTACTAGAAGTAGATGCATTCATCAAATTAAAATAAGCATGCATAATATTAAAAGCACATGGCATACATCCAGTAATACCACAAGGCAAATGAGAACTATTTATGTTAAACATGTTCTGCACAATAGGAATATCAGATTCTACTTTAACCTTATTACATGCATGACCAAGGTGTCCAGCAGAATTGCAATTAGTACACAATTTCCTAGGTGCAGTGGGTGCAGGTGTAGCAGAATTAGCAATTTTAACACCTACTTTCCCATTCCTATTACTCTTTGACTTATTCTTGTTACTACCTAATTCAGTTTTAACAGATTCAATTTTAACTGGTTTATTAGGTGTAACTTCTTCTACATTACCTTCCTCAATTTCTTTCTTCTTTAACTCATCCTCAACAAGCATTTCTTGTTTCCATACGATAGTATCTTCGTCTAAGGATTCTGAGAGTGGGAGCTTAAAGACAGGATTACTACTCTTCTTAATGACAAAAGGAACATTTTCATTTTCTAATAAAACAGTACTAGAAGCATTGAAAATTATATTCCTTTTATCCTTCTTGTTTTTCCTTTTATGTTCATCGTAGTCAAAGCCTATACATGTCTTATTATCTAAGCTCTGCTTATCCATTATGTCTTTAGCAATATTAGCTGAGTTCTTAAAAGCTTCCAATTTTAACTCTAGCTCAGAAATCTTAGCCATAAGTGCTGTCTCAACCTCTGCATTACAGATAACCTTATTCTCTAAATATTCATTTCTTTCCTTAAGGTTATTAACTGTGATTCCTACAAGCTCTAGTTGTTCCTTTCCAGATTCTAGCTTTTTAATCTTCGCAACTAGTCTAGCATTTTCTGCTTCAGAAGCTAGCATGCTTGTATGAATGTTAAACATCTCTATACTCAAGTCATTAACAGTATTTTTATATTCAGATAGAGACATATCTACAGTGGTGAGAATAGGTACCTGTGCTGATGATGGAGATTCTTCTAAAGTGTCTGCCATTAATGCAAGATTTCCATATTCTTCTTCTTCAGAATCTGTGTCATCCCAGCTTCTACCTTCAGCAATATAAGCCTTGCCTTGTTGTTTTGCAACCAAAGCATCCAATCTCTGTTTCAACTTCTCATTCTCCCTTTTCAACTCATCATAGCTTTTCTTCTCGTATGAACTCTTCTTCTCATAAACCTTATTGTCTTTTGCTTGTTTCGGTTTCTTACATTCAGTGGCAAAATGCCCTAGTTCATTGCAGTTGTAGCACCGGAACTTACTACGGTCTACCATGTTTGACTTGTAACCACCTCTTGAGTTGGATCCCGAAAATGATCCTGTCTTCTGAAATCTGCTACCAAAACTTTTCTTGTACTTGGGATTCCTTCTGAATCTTATATGCTTGAAACGCCCTGCCAAGTACGCCATAGATTTGTCTTCCATCTCATCAAGCTCTTCCAATGTATAAAAATCATCTTCCTCTTCAGCTTGTGATTCTGTAGCCATTTCAGCTTCAATGATCAATTCTTTACCAATCTTGGTTTCAACAACCTTTGCTTCAGAAGTCTTCACTTCATCTGCCACAAGAGCTGTGGTCTTCATTAATGCTGCACTCTTACTATCCACTGAGCCGGAACCATAGATAATCAACCTCTGTTCTTGTTCCATTTCATAAGTCTTCAATTTTCCATATAGCTTTTCAAGGGGCATGACATTGAAGTTGTCCCTTTCTCTAATTGAAGAAACTTTATGCTCAACATGATGTGGAAGAGTCAACATAAACTTCCTGTTCGTTTCCCTTAACGGATAGTTCTTCCCCTGGATACTCAACTCATTTAATAATTTATTATATCGCTCAAAAACTTGAGTGATTGTTTCTCCAGGAGTAGATTTGAACGCTTCATATCTTGATGTAAGTATATCCAACCGGTTCTCTTTTACTTCTTCTGTTCCTTCCATAATCAGTTCGATGGTTTCCCACATGTGCTTTCCAGATATACAATTTAGAATTTGATGGCACATGTCTTCATCCATTGAGTCAACAATAATCAACTGAAGGCCTATGTCCAATGCAACAATTTCTTTCTCTGTATCAGTGAACTCTGTAGGATCCTTTGGAGTAGACCTTTGAGGAACTCTTACTCCGTCCACTGTAGATTCAGAAATCATCTTCATTGGTACAAACGGTCCGTTCTCTAAGATACCCATGTACAACAGATTTGCAGCCTTAATAAACAGGGTCATCTTCTTTTTCCAGAGATTATAATTCACTCTATCAAATTGAGGAACCTTAATACTTCCTACTTTTTGAGAACTCATGATATTGAACTTTTCAAAATTATTTAAAGTTCAAAAAAATTTCTGAGTGAAATATTTTGAAAATTAAAAAATCCGCTAAAAATTCCAGAAGCTTAATACTGAAGTCCGAACAATAGATCCTGATTTGTAAACTCAATCAGTAAGCTTTGATACCAATTGTTAGTCCCAAATATCGTAGAAGGGGGGTTGAATACGATATTGTCCAATTTATAAAATATTCGCGGAATGGTTCTTGATGGACTTTAAACAGTTCGAACAGATATTAAATCAAACACAGGGTATGCAATAACACAACAGTTCGGGGAATATATCTTTTGATTTATATAAACCCTGAGGTGCTCCACAACTCTAATCTTTCGATTAGTTACAATGATTCACTAGTACATCAGTTAGATTACAAGCTTTAATAAGAACAATCAAAGTAACAACAGCTGAGTACAAAATTAATGGCTTCTGTGTTTACTTCTCTTGAATGCTCTCTGTGTTTCTCTCTTAAATTGCTCTGTGTATCTTCGTCTGTTAACTGAATGAATGAATCCAAAGATGATGCTTTGCTGCTTTTGTGTAGTCTTTTTCAACTTAGGATACGTGGCCCATTTTGTGCCAAGTAAATCAGTTGCTTCTTCGCTTCTGTTTAACCTTAAGTATCGGGAACATTTTCTGAGTAATTGTTAACTATCGATGAGTCTGTAAATTAACTATCGGACACTTAAAACAATTCATGAAATAGAATTAACTACTTCAAGCTGAGCAACTATCGGAGATATGTTAACTATCGGAAATATTGCTTGATTTATTAACTATCGGAATAAATAGATTTTCTTTTTATTTGTTTTATCCGATGGTTAGTAAATCATTGAAAGTTCCTTCTAGTTTTTCCTTTACCCGATAGTTAATAACTATCGGGAAGTGGCTTGTTTCTTTGTTCATCCATTTTTAGTTAAGTTGATTAAATCACCCGATGGTTAATAACCATAGATGAATAAGACAAAATAAGCCCTTTGTCTTTTGTCTTTACTTTGCTCATTTCTTTATCTCACCCGATGGTTAGTAACCATAGGTGAATAAGACAAAATTGCTTTATTAACCATTGGTGAATAAGACGAAATAGCTTGACTAGTTGACTTCTGGATACAGCTTCTGTAGTCTTCTTTCCTTAGCCAATTTCAAGCCTGATAAGCCCTTAATATTTTTTCTTCCACTGCAACCAAGTCTAATAAATATTTCCTTGATTATTCGAACTTGATTTATTCTGGGCTTATTCACATACCACTTAGGTTACTCATCTCAGTATCTGGCCAATTCTTCTCATTCATAGATGCAATTCTCAATCTCTTTTGTGCTGACGTTTGGTGCAACTGGTCTGGTTCACAAACGACTAACACGATCTTGATATTCACATCTTCTTTACAATACAATTGACTTTGTTCCTTGTTGATTAGAAGTGCTTCGATTGTAAGTATATTGGAATCCTCTGGCACTTATGCTGAACCACAAACATATCTAAAACCCTGAACATCTTCGAACTTTATCCTTCACTGAAGTCTGAACATATGAATGAACTTCCTCCAGCAATCTATAGTAGACTCCAAGATTCTATCTAATATTTTGATTCTTTGTATTTGCCGTATATTCTATCTTCTCGATTCCTGTACTTGAGCTCTGCAATTCATTGCTTGACTAAATTGCAGATTTGGATCACTAGAATCTTTCTGGTACTTTGACAACTGCTTCATTGCTTCCACATCCTTGAATACTTCAACCTTTATTCTTCACTGAGGCATGAACATATTAATGAACTTCTTCCAGTGAGCTAATGCTTCAAGTCTGTAGATTTCCTCTTTATCCTTTGTCTTTACCAAGTCTTCATGTCTTCCTGATTCTTGTGATAACTTCATATTATTTACACGTCATGTTCTTGTGTTGAGTTATAACCCTATGTTACATATAGGTCTATACATACAGCCTTTCAATCTCCCCCTATTTGTTTGGTAGAGATTAACAAATAAATCTCTAGAGGATAACTCAACTAACTACAAGAAAATATTAATGCTCTAGACTTGTAAATAATACTACTTGAGTTCTGGATCATATAATATATTTCCAGATTTCTATATAAAGTAAAGAGAAATAGAAAATGAATGTTCCTTTAGCACTGAATGCATCTTCAATAGATATCATCTTCATTCATCTGTGTTTGAGCTTTTCTCTGCTTCAAAATTCTTCATAGCTTGACCTACAAAGAACTTATCATAAACTGAGCTTCATAAGAATCAAAATTCTTGGGATCATCTTTAATAAACCATAGAACATTGCTCAAATAATGTTCTCCCCCTGAGAATGTGATTCTTCTTCTTCTTCCCCTACCAACTTGCCTTTCCCTTTGTCTTTACTCCTCATATCAGCACCAGATTCTTTTTCTTGCTCTCGCACTATCATCTCCCCCTTAGTTGTGTTATCCTCCGAAGCAGGGATTTGAATAGTTTGAGATTAATGCTTTTCAAACAAATCTGTTACAAACTTCTGTATATCCGTCTTGAAATTCTGTAAATCCTGCAACATGTTGTACTGAACAAATTTTATTTCCATGACATTGCTGTGAAATTCAGATTTCATTTCGGTGTCAGTAGTCTCCAGGTTATAAACCCTTTGACTTAGAGATTGTGTGTGCATTGTGAGGGTATTTATTTGGCTGGTAGGTGTCTCACTGACAGGTTCTGTAAGTGTTTGTCTCTCAATTCTCTCGCTCGGTCTTAGGGGTGTGGGTGAATTATGATCACTCAATCGTTCTGTTGGTGTTTCACTCACTCTCCTTGACTCCAGCAAGTCTTCTGTACCTGCAATGAAAATCCTAAATGGCTCATCCGAAGAACTATTGCCAAGTAGTTGCTTCTCCTTTCCACTAATAGTGGTGGAGACCTCCTTATGAGGAGCCAGGAATGTTCCTCCTGGGGGGGTTTATCACATTGGATCCTGTAATGTTTAGCAATGAAGGACCCGTGACTCCCGCAATAGCCTGTGAAGGCATGACCTGTACAAGATCTACCTGCATAGGTTCTGCTACAGTAGTAGCAACATCCGTCAATTCCTCCTGTGTGTGTGCTCCTTTCAGTGCAACAAATAACTTGGTGGGAGGCTCAAGTATTGACACTCGTTCAGATGCCCTGGCCGACAGACGAATTTCAATAGGTTCACCCTGTTGAGAGGATGTCCCCAGAGACTGTGTATTTGCCTTTTTCAGCTCTATGTCCTGTTGAGAGGGCATAGATGGGCTAACAGTTACCTCAGGTTCTTCTAATCTCCTTCTAGTCAGAGGTAGAGCTGTTGGGGTTCCCTCACCTGCCTTATGTGGTGCTTCTAAGGCACTATCTCCCTCACTCATGATTTTGCGTTTCAAGGGTAGGAGAGAAGATAACGGTAAGGATTGAGTAGTGTTTGGTTCTGAGGCAGGGGTTAGAATCTGTTGGTTTGCAGATTCATTGCCTGTTCCTAATGCCATAGAGGGCTCAGCAGCAAGTTCCATTCCAGTATCTTCAAACAAATTCTGCAAATTAATAAACAGTGAAGATGTGGATTCAGTAGGACTACCTGACTTACTACCTGTTAGAGAGATGGGATGATATGAATCTTGAGTATTAGCATTCCCAAGTGAATCTCCTCCAGATGTAACTTGTACCTCATTCGAGTAATATTCGTGCCCAAACCCGATAATCAGCATGTAGGGTCTGAATATTATATTCGGCAACTAAATTCGTACGAGTGATACTAAAAATTTCAGCCATTTTTAAAAGTTAAAATTACCAAAATTTTTAACTTTTCCAAAACAAAAACGAACTTAGTTTATTCGAATACGAACCAAAAACACCCAAAAATTCAAACTTCTCCAAAAATTCTAAAAATAATATATGATAATCTAGGAGAGATTTGAAATACACCAGTATTTTTATTACAAATTTTGGACCTCTGGTTAACCCAAGAAAAATTCCCAAAATTCAAAAGACTCGTAAATACCCAAAAATTCAAACGTCTCCAAAAATTCTAAAAATAATATATGATAAACTAGGAGAGATTTGAAACATACCAGTATTTTTATTACGATTTTTGGACCTCTAGAACTGCAGATATTTGAAGAGAAAAAATCAATTTGGCTCCGATATTAACTAACAGTCGGAGGTGGTGTAGTAATGATGCAAGCAAAAGTAAATAAGAAAAAATGGTACACCCACCACCCGATGGTAACAAACTATCGGTGGTTTTTCATTTTCATTTTCTTTTTCTATTTTTTTCTATTTTTTGTTCTTTTTTTCTTTCTTTTCTTTTTTTTTTCGCTTTTTTTTTTCTTTTTTTTTTTCATCTTTTTTTTAGCTTTTTTTTTCATCCTTTTTTTTAAAGCTTTTTTTCATCCTTTTTTTTTCTTCAGCGCATGCAATATTAAGGAAAAAATCCGATACTGATAGCTTTTTTTTTTTTCATCCTTTTTTTTTTAGCTTTTTTTTCATCCTTTTTTTTCAGCGCTTTTTTTTTTTTATAACATAAGATCTGATACTTACTAACTATCGGGACAAGCAAGAGATAATATTAAGAAAAAAATCACCTCCACAACCCGATGGTTATTAACTATCGATGCATGCAAACTAAAGTAATAAAACAAAACATTCTTAACTATCGGGACATGCAATCTAATTAATTTAAAATTAAAATACATTTCCGATAGTTAACAACTATCGACACATGTAAGTTAATTTTAATTAGAAAACCATTAGTAATTGAAATACTGATGATTTAAAAAATAAAATAAAACTTGCATTTATCAAATAATTTAAAACATATAAACATATAAATTCGAATTTTCATAAATTTAATTAAATAGAGATTTCTTGAATTAAAAATTTAATATTCCTAAAATAGAATTATTAAAATTTTAATTTAGAAATAGCTAAAAATTAAATATAATTCAATTTGAATTACACAGACAAACATATAAATATATAATATATATAGGTGGTTGTTTAAAGATTTTGAAAACCAAAAAAAATTTGTTCCATACTCTGTTGCAGTTGTGATTTCCAAATTTTTTTTAAAAAACAACCCAATCACAATTCAATTAATCAAATAAGCAGACAGACTATAAAATGAACATACAGTCAGTTATGCAAAAGAAAAACATGAAATGTAATTGTTACATATTCTATCAGTGAGAGCCAGGAAACTAAATAAACAAGACAGTACATCCAAATTCTCACTAAATATCACAACTGTCTGATATAGAATTTCTCAGCAAGATTTCATGACATTGAAATCCACCGATTAATTCTAAACCACAGACTGTTATGCTTCTTGTTAACTACAAACACTTATATAGCAGTTAACTACTTATGCTATATCGAATAATTATCACAAAGCATAACTGGTATACTTATAATAATTAATATTGATATTCATAAGCCCGAGATCATAAGTTAGACTGGAGTTCACAAGTCCTTTGGATATACAAATTCAATAACTTGTGAATCCATACAACTCCTCGCAAACAAAAATTAATTTACATTTAACATTCCTAATTCACTAACCAACCTAGAGAAAGTGGATTCGTCTAGTGGTTTCGTGAAGATGTCTGCAAGTTGTTGTTCTGTGGGTACAAAGTGCAACTCCACAATTCCATTCATGACATGCTCTCGTATAAAGTGATACCTGATATCAATATGCTTTGTCCGTGAGTGCTGAACCGGATTGTTGGTTATAGCTATGGCGCTTGTGTTGTCGCAGAATATTGGAATCTTGTTCAACATAAAGCCATAGTCTTGGAGCTGGTTTCTCATCCATAGAATCTGAGCACAACAGCTACCTGCTGCGATGTATTTTGCCTCTGCTGTTGAGGTAGACACTGAGTGCTGCTTCTTGCTATACCATGAGACCAATCTTCTTCCCAAGAATTGACAGCTTCCTGAAGTGCTCTTCCTGTCAATCTTATAACCTGCAAAATCCGAGTCTGTATAGCCGATTAGGTCAAAACCGGTACCTTTAGGATACCAAATTCCCAAATTTGGAGTACCCTTCAGGTATATAAAAATTCTTTTGACAGCTATAAGGTGAGACTCTTTTGGGTTAGCTTGGAACCGTGCACATAAGCAAGTGGAAAACATAATATCTGGCCTACTTGCAGTTAAGTAGAGTAGAGATCCAATCATACCTCTATAGCTTGTGATGTCGACAGATTTACCTGATTTGTCCTTATCAAGCTTTGTGGCAGTTGGCATTAGAGTCTTGGCGGGGGCTGAATCTTCAAGTCCATACTTCTTTAGAAGATCTCTGATGTACTTTGCCTGGCAAATGAAGATCCCATCTTTCTTCTGACTCACTTGTAGTCCAAGGAAGAAAGTAAGCTCGCCCATCATACTCATCTCGTACCTACTCTGCATTAACTTAGCAAATCACTTGCAAAGCTCATCATTAGTAGAACCGAATATTATATCATCAACATATACTTGTACTAATATCATAGCATCTTTATGCATTTTATGAAAGAGAGTCTTATCTATGACACCTCTGATAAAACCATTTTCAATTAAAAATTCAGATAGTGTTTCATACCATGTCCGAGGTGCCTGCTTGAGTCCATAAAGAGCTTTAAAAAGGAAGTACACAAAGTCCATATAATCTTTGTTCTCGAAACCCGGAGGTTGCTCTACATATACTTCTTCTTCCAGCTCCCCGTTCAGGAATGCACTTTTCACATCCATTTGATAAACTTTAAAGTCTGAATGTGCTGCGTATGCCAAAAGCATCCTGATGGCTTCAAGTCTTGCTACTGGTGCATAGGTCTCGTCATAATCTATTCCTTCTTCTTGAGAATACCCCTTAGCAACCAGTCTGGCCTTGTTCCTCGTAACAATGCCATCTCCGTCCAACTTATTCCTGAATACCCATTTAGTGCCAATCACAGATTTGTCTTTAGGTCTGGGTATCAGTTTCCACACTTTCTGCCTATCAAACTGATTGAGTTCATCTTGCATCGCAATCACCCAATCTGGATCTTCTAGAGCATCTTCAACCTTCTTAGGTTCTTCCTCTGATAGAAAGCCAGAGTACAGACATTCATTCTCTATTGCTCTTCTAGTCCTCACACCACTCTCTGGGTCACCAATGATTAATTCAAAGGGATGATCTCTGTTCCATACCCTCTGTCTAGGCAGATTAGCCCTTGATGATTGTCCTTCTTCGTAGTTGTGTTGAGAGTGACTAGCTGATCCTTCTTCACCTCCCCCTGAGTTGCTGCCTTCATTATTTGATGATCCACCAATTGAGCTAGCAGGTTCAGTAACAGACTGATTTTGAAATACAGACTGTGACTGTGACTGTGTGGTATTACCAACACTTCCACTGCTTTGCTCTGGATTATCAATCTCCGTGTGTTCATGATTACCAGATGCAGCACCAGGTACGTCTTCATCTTCTAAGTAGTATTCTGATAGATTTTCAATTTCCAGAGATTCAGAATTTTTATCATTTTGAAGACTTGGGAGTTTGGTGTCGTCAAACGTTACATTAAGGCTTTCAATGACCTTATGAGATTCAATCACATATACCCTGTACGCCTTAGACTCCAGTGAGTAACCAAGGAAAATCCCTTCATCTGCTTTAGCATCAAACTTGCCCAGATGTTCATCTTTCAATACATAGCATTTTCCTCCAAACACATGAAAGTACTTCAGTGATGGCTTTCTGTTGGTCATAATCTCATAGGATGTCTTTTCTAGATCTTTATTAATCAGGGTCCTATTTTGAGTGTAACAAGCTGTGTTGACTGCTTCTGCCCAAAAATATGTAGGTAGCTTTGACTGGCTTAACATAGTCCTTGCTGCTTCAATCAAAGTCCTATTTTTCCTTTCTACCACTCCATTCTGCTGTGGAGTTCTTAGGGCTGAGTATTGTCTTGAAATTCCTTGCTCCGTGCAGAATTCATTTAGAACTGCATTTCTAAATTCAGTTCCATTATCTGATCTGATCGTCCGCACAGGCAATCCAGCTTCCACCTCAATCTTTTTAATGTGATCGATTACCATTTGAGGTGCTTCATCCTTAGAATGCAAAAACAACACCCACGTGTACTTGGAGTAGTCGTCAACAATCACTAATGCATATTTCTTCTTTGAAACTGACATGACATTAACCGGTCCAAACAGATCCATATGAATCAACTGGAGAGGTTCGCTGATGCTTGACATATCTTTACTTCTATGTGACGCCTTCTTTGACTTACCCTTTTCACATGCTTCACAGAGTCCTTCTTGGTAGAATTCCATCTGTGGTAAACCTCTCACCAATTCTCTTCTAACTAAAGAATTCATCGCCTTGAAGTTCAGGTGAGATAGTTTTCTGTGCCATAACCAACTCAACTCAGAGGATGCTTTACTGTAAAAACAACTTGCTTCTCCTCTGCTTGCAGTGTTTAAGTCAGCTACGAACAGATTTCCTTTTCTTACTCCTTTAAGAGCAAGCTTTTCATCTTTCCTGTTGGTGATCAGACACTTTTCCTTCCTGAAGTCCACATTATATCCTTTATCTGTGAATTGACTGACGCTCAGCAAGTTGTGCTTCAGACCGTCAACAAGAGAGATATTTTCGATGATGACATTTCCAACTTCCAGACTACCATATCCCTTAGTAAATCCTTTGCTGTCATCTCCAAAGGTTACAACTGGGCCGGTCTTCTCAACCACATTTGTCAGCAGGGACTTGTCTCCTGTCATGTGCCTTGAACATCCACTATCTAGAATCCACATGACTTTTTCATTAGTACCTATGCCCTGCAACCACAAAGTGATTAAGGTTTCTTTGGCACCCAAACTTGTTTGGGTCCAAGAAATTTAGAAGTTCTTGCAGATGGTGTAACAGGTTCAGTTTTAACATCTTTAAGTTCTATTTTGACTGAACTCGAATCTTGTTCCTTTGCCTTGACAGATTTGTCTTTTGGCTTAGGAGATTGAGTCTCCTTCCTAACCTTAGGAGGACTAGCAGTCTTTGCCCTTACCTTTTTCTTATTCATGCTTCTTTGTATTCCTATGCAATTACTAGAAGTAGATGCATTCATCAAATTAAAATAAGCATGCATAATATTAAAAGCACATGGCATACATCCAGTAATACCACAAGGCAAATGAGAACTATTTATGTTAAACATGTTCTGCACAATAGGAATATCAGATTCTACTTTAACCTTATTACATGCATGATCAAGGTGTCCAGCAGAATTGCAATTAGTACACAATTTCCTAGGTGCAGTGGGTGCAGGTGTAACAGAATTAGCAATTTTAACACCTACTTTCCCATTCCTATTACTCTTTGACTTATTCTTGTTACTACCTAATTCAGTTTTAACAGATTCAATTTTAACTGGTTTATTAGGTGTAACTTCTTCTACATTACCTTCCTCAATTTCTTTCTTCTTTAACTCATCCTCAACAAGCATTTCTTGTTTCCATACGATAGTATCTTCGTCTAAGGATTCTGAGAGTGGGAGCTTAAAGACAGGATTACTACTCTTCTTAATGACAAAAGGAACATTTTCATTTTCTAATAAAACAGTACTAGAAGCATTGAAAATTATATTCCTTTTATCCTTCTTGTTTTTCCTTTTATGTTCATCGTAGTCAAAGCCTATACATGTCTTATTATCTAAGCTCTGCTTATCCATTATGTCTTTAGCAATATTAGCTGAGTTCTTAAAAGCTTCCAATTTTAACTCTAGCTCAGAAATCTTAGCCATAAGTGCTGTCTCAACCTCTGCATTACAGATAACCTTATTCTCTAAATATTCATTTCTTTCCTTAAGGTTATTAACTGTGATTCCTACAAGCTCTAGTTGTTCCTTTCCAGATTCTAGCTTTTTAATCTTCGCAACTAGTCTAGCATTTTCTGCTTCAGAAGCTAGCATGCTTGTATGAATGTTAAACATCTCTATACTCAAGTCATTAACAGTATTTTTATATTCAGATAGAGACATATCTACAGTGGTGAGAATAGGTACCTGTGTTGATGATGGAGATTCTTCTAAAGTGTCTGCCATTAATGCAAGATTTCCATATTCTTCTTCTTCAGAATCTGTGTCATCCCAGCTTCTACCTTCAGCAATATAAGCCTTGCCTTGTTGTTTTGCAACCAAAGCATCCAATCTCTGTTTCAACTTCTCATTCTCCCTTTTCAACTCATCATAGCTTTTCTTCTCGTATGAACTCTTCTTCTCATAAACCTTATTGTCTTTTGCTTGTTTCGGTTTCTTACATTCAGTGGCAAAATGCCCTAGTTCATTGCAGTTGTAGCACCGGAACTTACTACGGTCTACCATGTTTGACTTGTAACCACCTCTTGAGTTGGATCCCGAAAATGATCCTGTCTTCTGAAATCTGCTACCAAAACTTTTCTTGTACTTGGGATTCCTTCTGAATCTTATATGCTTGAAACGCCCTGCCAAGTACGCCATAGATTTGTCTTCCATCTCATCAAGCTCTTCCAATGTATAAAAATCATCTTCCTCTTCAGCTTGTGATTCTGTAGCCATTTCAGCTTCAATGATCAATTCTTTACCAATCTTGGTTTCAACAACCTTTGCTTCAGAAGTCTTCACTTCATCTGCCACAAGAGCTGTGGTCTTCATTAATGCTGCACTCTTACTATCCACTGAGCCGGAACCATAGATAATCAACCTCTGTTCTTGTTCCATTTCATAAGTCTTCAATTTTCCATATAGCTTTTCAAGGGGCATGACATTGAAGTTGTCCCTTTCTCTAATTGAAGAAACTTTATGCTCAACATGATGTGGAAGAGTCAACATAAACTTCCTGTTCGTTTCCCTTAACGGATAGTTCTTCCCCTGGATACTCAACTCATTTAATAATTTATTATATCGCTCAAAAACTTGAGTGATTGTTTCTCCAGGAGTAGATTTGAACGCTTCATATCTTGATGTAAGTATATCCAACCGGTTCTCTTTTACTTCTTCTGTTCCTTCCATAATCAGTTCGATGGTTTCCCACATGTGCTTTCCAGATATACAATTTAGAATTTGATGGCACATGTCTTCATCCATTGAGTCAACAATAATCAACTGAAGGCCTATGTCCAATGCAACAATTTCTTTCTCTGTATCAGTGAACTCTGTAGGATCCTTTGGAGTAGACCTTTGAGGAACTCTTACTCCGTCCACTGTAGATTCAGAAATCATCTTCATTGGTACAAACGGTCCGTTCTCTAAGATACCCATGTACAACAGATTTGCAGCCTTAATAAACAGGGTCATCTTCTTTTTCCAGAGATTATAATTCACTCTATCAAATTGAGGAACCTTAATACTTCCTACTTTTTGAGAACTCATGATATTGAACTTTTCAAAATTATTTAAAGTTCAAAAAAATTTCTGAGTGAAATATTTTGAAAATTAAAAAATCCGCTAAAAATTCCAGAAGCTTAATACTGAAGTCCGAACAATAGATCCTGATTTGTAAACTCAATCAGTAAGCTTTGATACCAATTGTTAGTCCCAAATATCGTAGAAGGGGGGTTGAATACGATATTGTCCAATTTATAAAATATTCGCGGAATGGTTCTTGATGGACTTTAAACAGTTCGAACAGATATTAAATCAAACACAGGGTATGCAATAACACAACAGTTCGGGGAATATATCTTTTGATTTATATAAACCCTGAGGTGCTCCACAACTCTAATCTTTCGATTAGTTACAATGATTCACTAGTACATCAGTTAGATTACAAGCTTTAATAAGAACAATCAAAGTAACAACAGCTGAGTACAAAATTAATGGCTTCTGTGTTTACTTCTCTTGAATGCTCTCTGTGTTTCTCTCTTAAATTGCTCTGTGTATCTTCGTCTGTTAACTGAATGAATGAATCCAAAGACGATGCTTTGCTGCTTTTGTGTAGTCTTTTTCAACTTAGGATACGTGGCCCATTTTGTGCCAAGTAAATCAGTTGCTTCTTCGCTTCTGTTTAACCTTAAGTATCGGGAACATTTTCTGAGTAATTGTTAACTATCGATGAGTCTGTAAATTAACTATCGGACACTTAAAACAATTCATGAAATAGAATTAACTACTTCAAGCTGAGCAACTATCGGAGATATGTTAACTATCGGAAATATTGCTTGATTTATTAACTATCGGAATAAATAGATTTTCTTTTTATTTGTTTTATCCGATGGTTAGTAAATCATTGAAAGTTCCTTCTAGTTTTTCCTTTACCCGATAGTTAATAACTATCGGGAAGTGGCTTGTTTCTTTGTTCATCCATTTTTAGTTAAGTTGATTAAATCACCCGATGGTTAATAACCATAGATGAATAAGACAAAATAAGCCCTTTGTCTTTTGTCTTTACTTTGCTCATTTCTTTATCTCACCCGATGGTTAGTAACCATAGGTGAATAAGACAAAATTGCTTTATTAACCATTGGTGAATAAGACGAAATAGCTTGACTAGTTGACTTCTGGATACAGCTTCTGTAGTCTTCTTTCCTTAGCCAATTTCAAGCCTGATAAGCCCTTAATATTTTTTCTTCCACTGCAACCAAGTCTAATAAATATTTCCTTGATTATTCGAACTTGATTTATTCTGGGCTTATTCACATACCACTTAGGTTACTCATCTCAGTATCTGGCCAATTCTTCTCATTCATAGATGCAATTCTCAATCTCTTTTGTGCTGACGTTTGGTGCAACTGGTCTGGTTCACAAACGACTAACACGATCTTGATATTCACATCTTCTTTACAATACAATTGACTTTGTTCCTTGTTGATTAGAAGTGCTTCGATTGTAAGTATATTGGAATCCTCTGGCACTTATGCTGAACCACAAACATATCTAAAACCCTGAACATCTTCGAACTTTATCCTTCACTGAAGTCTGAACATATGAATGAACTTCCTCCAGCAATCTATAGTAGACTCCAAGATTCCATCTAATATTTTGATTCTTTGTATTTGCCGTATATTCTATCTTCTCGATTCCTGTACTTGAGCTCTGCAATTCATTGCTTGACTAAATTGCAGATTTGGATCACTAGAATCTTTCTGGTACTTTGACAACTGCTTCATTGCTTCCACATCCTTGAATACTTCAACCTTTATTCTTCACTGAGGCATGAACATATTAATGAACTTCTTCCAGTGAGCTAATGCTTCAAGTCTGTAGATTTCCTCTTTATCCTTTGTCTTTACCAAGTCTTCATGTCTTCCTGATTCTTGTGATAACTTCATATTATTTACACGTCATGTTCTTGTGTTGAGTTATAACCCTATGTTACATATAGGTCTATACATACAGCCTTTCAATCTCCCCCTATTTGTTTGGTAGAGATTAACAAATAAATCTCTAGAGGATAACTCAACTAACTACAAGAAAATATTAATGCTCTAGACTTGTAAATAATACTACTTGAGTTCTGGATCATATAATATATTTCCAGATTTCTATATAAAGTAAAGAGAAATAGAAAATGAATGTTCCTTTAGCACTGAATGCATCTTCAATAGATATCATCTTCATTCCTCTGTGTTTGAGCTTTTCTCTGCTTCAAAATTCTTCATAGCTTGACCTACAAAGAACTTATCATAAACTGAGCTTCATAAGAATCAAAATTCTTGGGATCATCTTTAATAAACCATAGAACATTGCTCAAATAATGTTCTCCCCCTGAGAATGTGATTCTTCTTCTTCTTCCCCTACCAACTTGCCTTTCCCTTTGTCTTTACTCCTCATATCAGCACCAGATTCTTTTTCTTGCTCTCGCACTATCATCTCCCCCTTAGTTGTGTTATCCTCCGAAGCAGGGATTTGAATAGTTTGAGATTAATGCTTTTCAAACAAATCTGTTACAAACTTCTGTATATCCGTCTTGAAATTCTGTAAATCCTGCAACATGTTGTACTGAACAAATTTTATTTCCATGACATTGCTGTGAAATTCAGATTTCATTTCGGTGTCAGTAGTCTCCAGGTTATAAACCCTTTGACTTAGAGATTGTGTGTGCATTGTGAGGGTATTTATTTGGCTGGTAGGTGTCTCACTGACAGGTTCTGTAAGTGTTTGTCTGTCAATTCTCTCGCTCGGTCTTAGGGGTGTGGGTGAATTATGATCACTCAATCGTTCTGTTGGTGTTTCACTCACTCTCCTTGACTCCAGCAAGTCTTCTGTACCTGCAATGAAAATCCTAAATGGCTCATCCGAAGAACTATTGCCAAGTAGTTGCTTCTCCTTTCCACTAATAGTGGTGGAGACCTCCTTATGATTATCTCACGATTAAATTTTTGAATAATCTAGGAATGCATGTATGGTGTTCGATAAAATGTTTATGAGAAAATGTATTATGAAAATGTTGTTAATTAGTGTGTAATTGGTAGTTATAATTAATATTAATCGATAACGAAATGTTTATAATTTTTAATAGATAATTATATTTAAAACAATAGATAATATTTATTAATATAGAGAAAAATATATTATAATATTAATATATATAATATATGTTGTAATTAATATTAATCGATAATTAAGGCCTTAGAATTTGTAATGGATAATTAAAATTTAAAAAATTCGATAATATTTACTAATATAGAGAATAATAGATTATAATATTAATATAGGTAATATATGTAATTATGATAATAATATTAAATATCTTAATAGAATGACAAGTAATTTTATTAAAAGAGGCTTATATTATAAAATATATTATTTTATAATTAAAATTAGAATATTAAAATCATGATAATAAAATTAAATTTCTTAATAAAATGACCAGTATTTTTATTAAAAGAGGATTATATTCTAACATAATTCAATTTAAAATTAATATTATAATATTATAATCATGATAGTAATATTAAAATTCTTAATCGATAAAAAATCGATAATATTTACTAATATAGAGAATAATAGATTATAATATTAATATAGGTAATGTATGTAATTATGATAATAATATTTACTAGTAATTTTATTAAAAAAGGATTATATTATAAAATATATAGTTTTTATATTAATATTATAATATTATAATTATGATAATAATATCAAATTTCATAAAAAATGACCAGTATTTTTATTAAAAGAGGATTATATTCTAAAATATATTATTTTAATATCAAAATTATAATATTATAATTCTGATAATATGGATTAATTACGTAATAATATAGGATTATATTATAAAATATAATATTAAATTGTTATAATCATATTAAAAATATTATAAAATATAAAAATAATTTTTTGACCTAAATTTAAAATGACAATGATATTATTATGAAAGTTTAAATTCGAATATATTAAATTAAAATATATAAAATTTCTAGGCAAAAGAATATATAAAATATAATATTAATAATATATAAAATATTATAACATTATAAAATTAAAAATTTGACAATGATATTATTACGAAAGTCTAAATTCGAAAAGTGAATATACATATAATTTTTGATTTAGATTGAGTTGATAATTATTAATAAGTTAGTAACTTTAATATTAATGATGATTTGATTTAAATTAAATGCAGAAAAAATATGGATTCAGTTAATTATCACCCTGGTCCTATAGACGAGTCTTTACTTACCCAGCAGTCCGAGCATCGATCACAGTTGCATTGGGATGGACAGGTAATTTATATATATATAAATATATATATATGTATATGTATATGTATATTAATTTATATATATATATATATGTATATTAACTGCAGGATCTTGTTGATTTGCGTTTGCGGGTGAACTTTAATAAGTATTGGGATACCGTTAGAGAGTACCCACCGCCACCAGAGATACATGCAGTTATTTCGTCATCTGGTTTTGATGGAGTATATCAGATAGGGGCATTTACACATGATAGGGGATTGATCACAGCCTTTGTGGAGAGATGGCGACCTGAGACTCATACCTTTCATTTCCGTTTTGGAGAGACTACCATTACTCTTGAGGATGTTTATCATATCTTAGGGCTTCCTACTGGTGGAGCTCCTGTGATTCACACATTTGTAGAGCATAGTATAGCTGAGCAGTGCCGCATGTATGGTGAGGTATTGGGTGTGTACCCCACGGCAGAAGAATTGAATAGAAACGGCTTGAAGATCAGATGGTTGGTTGATCACTTTGCTAGTTGTGAGCGACTTGATATGGATTCCGATGATTACGAGAGGGAGTTGTTATTCCACACACGGGCTCACATGCTTCTCATTATCGGATCTGTATTTCCGCACTCATCAGGGAACCGGATCCCGTTCCAGTTCCTTCACTATGTAGTGGATCATACACAGATTCACACTTATAGTTGGGGCAGTGCAGCACTTGCCTATTTATACAGGGGGATGTGTTCTGCTTCTATTGGCGACAAATCAGGCATATGCGGGTGTATGACATTGTTGCAGGTACTTAGAATAACATTTTTTTTTGAATATTTCCTTGTTTGCAGTACTAATGCACTTATATTATTGTGTCATGCATTTAGGTATGGATTTGGGAGCGTTTTCCATCCCTAGCCCCTTTACCCCGGGATGATGTATATATGGATTTTCCCCTGAGCCTGAGGTATTATTTAACCCTAATGCAGTTAATAACTAATTTTGTTGTAGTCGGTCTTTTATGTAATGTCTTATATGTGGTGTAAATATATTTCAGGTGGAAGGTACGGTTGAGCATGATTAGCGTACCTCGTTCACAGGCGCGTATTTTTCGTTATGAGCTGGATTGCATGGGTACAGATGACTATATATCGTGGAGGCCCTATAGAGGTATTAGTTCTCGACTTCTCCCATCTGTTGTTGAGCGGAGACAGTGGTCATCAAGGTGTCCACTGATATGCAACGAGATTGTGGAGTGGTGCTACACGGACAGGGTGACTAGGCAGTTTGGGTTCCAGCAGGCCATACCCCGGTTATCGCCAGAGGATAACCATCAGAGACTACATAACACTGTCAATGCGAGAGTAGATTGGTTATTCATCCGTGGTGACTACATTCAGCTTTGGGAGTCACGACTTAGTCAGTCACTCAGTCCCGGCCATTACTGTGCGATTACGGAGGGTGTACTTGGAGTGACACCAGATTATCAGACTTGGTATGATAGTGTGACCCGGCGATTCATATTACATCCTAGGCACTGGTCCGGGCAGCAGGGATTTCAGGGTTCACATCATTACTCGCAGTACTATGTAAGTTGTTCATAGTTTGTAGTATAGTATCTTCTTTATTGTCTGTGTACATATTATTCCCTTAATGTTTTTGACTTGTGAAATGTTATATAGGTTGAGGGGATTTCACAAGCCTATCATGCCATTGACCCTAGTGATCCGCATGTGGATGAGGCACGTACCATTTTGAGCCAGCGGATGACATCTACTGGTTATGATAGGTACCGGCACACACTGCCTCCGCAGGCTCCAGCATTGGATAGAGGTCATCGTGGTACCCGACGCCACACTGCTACAGGTAGACCTAGGGGTAGACCGAAGGATGTACATGTTGATCCTGAGCCTGGGACATATTATGATCATGTCACGAGAGGACCCGGGTCTTCAGATGTCCCTAGATCTCCAGTAGCATCGCCCACGCACTCAGTAGGAGGATGGGGAGCTTGGACAGGGGGTCCTTCATATCACCAGTCACAGATGGGTGATGATGGCGGTTGGAGAGGTACGACAGAGGGCACGTCATCAGGTACTGGTTGGGATGCTTTTATACAGACACATGACCCTGTACAGACTCAGACGGAGGCAGGTGATTGGGATTCTTGGATACAGGACAGTCCTGCTAGTTTTGGGGGTTGGGCTTCACAGACACCTTACCATGTCGACTCTCAGGGGGAGGGAGGTACTTATAGTTCACCTATTCAGTCACAGATGGGTGGTAGCGGATGGAATGTTGGTGGTAGCCAGTTAGAGTCTCATGTACCACAACCTGCTTCTTCACATGGTTACGACACGCCTGTTCGTGGTTTTGCAGATTTTGCATCTCAGAGTAATGCATTCTCATCTCCAGAGTCCGGTGGTAGAAGAACACATGACGATGAAGTGCAACAGAGACAACAACCAGGGAGACGTGTTAAAGGTCGAGGTAGAAGATGTTTTACAGGCAGTCATATATTGTAGGTTTGCATTATTGTTCCACTTACTGTTATATTTGCTGTCCCTAAAACATTAGTTGTGTACTGAATGATGATTAAGTAAAGTGTATTTGAAGCAAATGTTGTTTTTCTTCCATTTTTAGGGACTAATAATTAAAACCTGTGGACTTTATCTTTTCCATTTCATAACATGTTACTAAAGTAGGCATTTCAAAATATTAGTAACAACGAGAAAGTTTATAGTTAGAATTATTGACAAGCACTATTAAGCCCCCTAAAAAGGGCTTTAAAAACACGAAAAATATGAAAAAATTGTTATTTTTCCCAATTTTTAAGGATTAGTCATTGCAAGTTTGACCTAAAAAATTTGAAAAGTGAGTTACTGATTAATGCTTGAAAAGTTCCATAAACATAAACATTGGAAATTCATGAAAGGTACATAGAATACATGAAAGCTAGAGAAGACAATCAACATAAACAAAACAGAAATTAAATTAAAATGAAAAAGTCTGGATATTTTTTGCATCTTCGTAAATCATTAGTCAGAACTGTCATCTTCATCTTCACCATGTGGATGAGATGCCCACCAGTCAACAAACTCGCGTTCTTCAATTTCCTTATATTTGACGCGATAGTTTTGATGGATTTTGTCCAGCGCTGCTCTTCTTTCAGTTTCACTGATGCGATTCGCATCTCTATCAGCATTCACCTTCCACTTTGCATTAAGACTCTCATCCATTATAGGACCCGCGTCAGCAGGGAAGTGCCAATATTCTAACTGGGTTGGTACCCAGTCTTTACCCATCCTTTCTCGTCGTGCCTTCATGACTCGGGCCTTTTTCTTTTCCAAACTCCTCGTTTGATAGTCCTGCATTCTTCTCTCCCTTTCAGCTTCAGAGATCCCCCCAACCGACTGCACAATACTTTTTAGGCTTGTAACCCCAGTTAGACTCAGAAATTTCTTGAGCATAGCTTTATCACCCCCTTTTTCACTCACATCTCCCGGATTCATCGGTTTCTTTCCCTTATCCATTTGATGCATCTTACCTACAATATATTATGAAAATGATTAGTAAGAAAGTGTACAAGTATATTCAAACTCTGAAACTCTCAAAATGATTAGTATAGGGTACCATTAGGTCACTTATCCTTTTACTCCCTTCTTACCTTGACTCATATCTTCAGGATTCATTGGTTTCTTCCCCCTATCCATTTCGTTTTGCTATAATTATAAAAGTACATTTACATGATTTCAGATATGATTATTTATAGAGAAATAAGAAACATAACTTCGGTTTGCATGTGATAACATACATGAATTACTTTGCACTGTTAGTAATTGACAAGACATGTCAATTATTTCAACTTTGCAGAACTTTACTTTTACTTTGCAGCTAAATGACAAGACATATCAAGTTTTTCAGCTGATTTATTAGTTTCTTCCCCCTATCCATTTAATTTAGCTATAATTTTAACTTTGGTTGGCATGTGATTAAACATGAATTATTTAGCACTGTTAGTCCTTGTTGTGGATAATTGACAAGACCTATCGAGTTTTTAAACTTTGCAGAAGTTTACTTTTACTTTTACTTTTACAACATTGTAGGACGTAACTTTAACTTTACACAGTTAACATTGCAAAACATTATTTTACGTTTGCTGATAGAGCTTCTATATGGTTGCTTGTTGAAAGTACAATATTTTTAAATGTACCTTTTATAACCCCTATAAATTCATCACAACTTTCTCTTTATTGGTAGCTTATTTTATAATTGCACTATTTTCCTGTATTATGTTCTATGGATCTTAATAAAAGTAAATGTGCGTTTTAAATCCTTTTTATTACATTTCGATTTTGTAAATATTAGTGAAGTAAGCTACCTTATAGGTAGATTTTACAAGTCCAACAATTTCCAATCAAACATTAGGATTAATATTACATAATGAAGAAACACACATAAACAAACATACAAACATTACATGAGAAGCATAACAAACTAAAATAACATCTTACAATCCACTTTTATGGGAGACTAAGATCAACGGCCTGTGTCAAATCATCATATCCATCATCATCTTCATTTTCAGTCTCAACAATTTTCATTTTCTCCCCTTTACCGAATGCCTTGTCATCAGCCCTCTTCATTACATGCTCAAATGAAGAATCGAGTTTGCCCCAAGCAGTCTTCATTTCATCCTTAGAGATTTCTCCAGCACGATAACATTGGTAATAATACCTTTTTTTATAAGACAACTGTAGTTGGATCATTTCCATTTTGTTGTACTTCTTTTTATCAATCCCTGCTAGAAAACTCTTCCAAGTTGGGTATTTTTGTTTTTCATAATGTACCCCTTCCATTATGGGATGCCCCTTCTTCTTCAAATCTTCCACAACGTTTATCAACCAATACTTTCCTCGTTCCATTCTTTCAAACTCCAACTTTTCTTCCCGCTCCACTACATTCAATAAAATATCTAAATTCTTTTCATGCTCATCAACATGGGGATCAAGACTTGGAACGCAGAAGCCTACTTTCTTCCCCTTTTTTGGAGCAACCCTTTCACGCACATCTTCAGGATTCATTGGTTTCTTCCCCCGATCCATTTGATGCAACTTACCTACAACAACTTATAATAAATATTTGGGTAAGGAAATCGTTAAAAGATTGCACATTTATAGGGAAATAACTATCAATATTGATGACTTCAATTTTAACTTTGGTTGGTCTGATTTCACATATCATTCACTTTTATTTTTACTTTACAGAACTTTAAGTTTTACTGTGCACAACTTTTATTTTAACTTTAACTTTTACTTTTACTTTGCACAGTTTTTGCTTTTAGTTTTACTTATATATTACACAATTATTCGTAATCTTTATCTGAAAAAATACATTTCAAAGGAATATATAGCCGACATTTCAAAGAAATCCATTTTGCAATAATCCAAAATTCATGAGAGTCATTCTTATAATAAAAACCGAAATTAGGCATACAATACAAAAATTATTGAGAACATGACACACTAATCAACACGTTGTGGACATCTTAAACTGCGTCTTGTATGTCCTTCTTTACCACACCGACTACATTTGTTCCCAGTCTTAGGCGCATCCATCTCTGTTCGGATTCGCACTGATTCCCCCTTATCACCGCGTTTTTTCTTAACTTTCATTAGCCTCTCATCGGGTACTAAGGTACCATACTGCTGCCAACGCCTCGGTAATACATAATTCCAATACTCAATTGGTTGTAGAGGCAATATCAAAGGTTCCCACAACTTTTGCAACTTTATAGTATAATGGTAAGGCTCTATCCATTGCCTCCAGTTAATATTATGTTGCATACATCCAGCCACGGCATGTGAACAAGGCATGTGGTGGCACTCCCATTTTCCACAAGTGCAAGTAAATGTACGTATATCAACATTCTGTCTGTGACCACCCTTCCACATTGATTTCAACTGATATCGGTGTGTCATCACAGAAAATATGCCGCTCTGTCGACTAAAGGTATCCACCTTATGTGCAGTTGCCTTCTTCTCAATTTTCGCCAACATGGCATTACTCCTAGCACATAACTCCTCACCTCTTTGCATGCTATCTTCAACATTGTTCCGCCGAGTGTTCACTATCTTGACAGTTTTGTAGAAGAGGTATTCCATCATCGCCGTTACCGGTAGAAATCGGGCCATTCTAATATTTCCATTAAAACCTTCCATAATATTTGTTGTAGCTTGGCCGAAACGAGCGCCACCGGTGTCATGCGACATGGTCCACAATTGTGGTGGAATGTTGCGTAGGTATTGTAAGGCAGGAGGTGAGATCTCACCAATTTGTTTCATGTAGGCTTCGTATTTCCTTACCTGAGTAGTTACACCAGCTAACCACATCAAATGTTTTAGCTCTCCCCCAGGGTAGTGTGACGAAAAATTACTTCGCACATGAAACAAACAAAATCTATGCACATCCAGAGGTGGTGTAAATCCATTCCTTGAGTCCCTCATCGCTGCAAGAATACCCGGTGCCCGGTCCGAAATTATGCAAACACCATGCCTTCCCCTACATACGTGTTTGCGCAAAAGTGTTAAAAACCATGACCAGTTCTCGGTGGACTCCTCATCTACCAACGCATAACATACAGGATATTGGTGGTTGTTTGAATCCACACCCATAGCAATAAGCAACTTGCCATTATACCTTCCCTTCAAGAACGTACCATCAATTGAAAGTACAGGACGAGCATGCTCCCAACCATCCATCATTGCTTTCAAACACCAGAAAATACGCTTGCATACCGAGGAGTCGGATTGGGTTTCATGACTAACAGCATCAATCACAGCAACACTACCAGGATTCGAATGTACCATTGTCGTAAAAAACATTGGTAGCTCATCATAAGTTGTACTCCATTTTCCATATACATCCGCCACTACAGACTTCTTACCTCTCCATGCTCTCATATAATTCACACGATGATTATATTCATCATTCACCATTGTAATAACAGTCATAATGGGTATATTAGGCCTCTCCATCACCTGTTACAGAATTCAAAAATGTTTACATCAACAAAAATACTAAATCAATCAGCAATAAATTAATTTAACAATTCTATTCAACTTACATGAGGTTTAATAAGCCTAGCAATTAATTTTGCAGATATCTTCCTGTGATCCTGCATGGGCTCATTATTCAAACAGGTGTGACTACCTCTCATCTTTGTGATTTCAAACATACCGTGTTTCACCTTTTTAGCAGCTCTTAATCTCCATGGACAGTAACCGTAAACACACTTTGCAATGAACTGAGTTGGATTACTCTTATACACTTGGTAGTTCCGGTCACTCTTTATATGAACCCCCCTTACCGCTGCTATAAGGGTTTCCTTATCACGAAACATACAACCAACTGATAATTCAGAATGTTGTGGATCAAAACCACTAGACATGCCATACTCATCTCGCACCACAATAGGATTATACTCTTCATTTTCAAACCAAGGTGCACCAGCTACATGGTGGGCTTGATGTATAGGCGTCGGGACTTCTTCTAATTCATCCCCATCATCCATAGAGTTATCACTGTCATCCTCGTACTCATCCCAATCCTCATTTCTTGAAGAAGGTGCATCAAAATCTTCATTTTCATGGATGAGGGCCAAGTCTCTGCCAGCACTGAGTGTAGTTGTATCACGTGGGGGAGACACATAAGCATCAACATTTTCACGGGGGAATCGATTCTCGAAGCCCCTACTTGTGGAACCACCGGCATTTACTTGGCTGCTTGAACCACCAACATACGTTTCGGTGTTACCTCCACCACCAAAATAGTAGTCCGACCAACCAGGAGTGTCGTACTGAGGAAACTGTCTCGAACCATAATCAGGAAATTGGCTCGACCCATACGTTGTTTCACATGTGGCATGCGTCGGTTGTGAGTACCAACCCTCGTCAAACATATGAACCTCATCCGGAATAATCTTCTCAGCCTCTACATACAAAGAAACATCACCCATTCCCATATGCATCTGCCTAGGCACACTGAGCATCCTCCGTACATCATCATCACATGTCATATCAGCTATATAGTATCCCGAAACAAAATTACCTATGCCTAACTGGGGATATTTAAAACTCATCTTCAAATTCCAAGATGAACTGTTAATATTCATTAATCCATACACCACTTCCTTCAACTCTTCATAAGAAGTTCCCCATTTAATATATTGCATTCTTTTAGGGTCTCTAGTACTATATCTTATATCATCATCTCGTCTGATAATTTCTCCACCCCAAAAGAAATTCACGTTAACGTAATCTTCCATTTTTCCTATTTTCAACAATAAAAATACATATTTTCATAATTTCACATGCGTTAATTAATAATAACACATACAAATTTTAACTAACATATGTATCAAAACATAATATTATATTTATTAATATAATATTATTTATTATGATAAAAACATAATTTCATAATGATTTTCATAATTATGACAAAAATCTTTATTTATTAATTCTAAACTAACAAGCTTGAAAATATAATATAAACTAACATATAAGCACAACATATTATAAATTTAGCATAATCAAAATTGCGTTAACATATTTTTACATTACATTATTTCTAAACTAACATGCTTGAATATATAATATAAGCTAACATATAAGCGGAACATATTAAAAATTAATCATAAGTAAAATTGCGTTAAAATATTTTTACATAACATTAATTCTAAATTAACATGCTTGAATATATAATATAAACTAACATATAAGCGCAACATATCTTCAATTTATCAGAATCAAAATTGCGTTAACATAGTTTTACATAACATTAATTCTAAACTAACATGCTTGAATATATAATATAAATTGATATATAAGCGCAACATATTATTTTTACAATTGTAAGTAGATGTAACGAAATCTATAAAGCAAGCAATGAAACAATTGAGTAATACGAAGAAGCACCTCAAAGAAGCACCTGCACAAAGCAGCAGCAAGGCAGCTCGAAAAAGCAGAGGAGAGCAGCAGATTCAATGAGAAACGCGGAAGAAGAAGAGTTTGCATAGACAGACTTATGTAAACTGAAGGTAAATATACCAACAAAATATATATATATATATATATATATTTAAATAAAAGTAGATTTTCAGATAAGATAAAAGCATATATTCAGATTTCTAGATAAGATAACAGATAAGAATGCATAACATAATTTTATTTGTAAACGGAGAATATATAATTTTTTAAAATATGGGGGCACTGCAATAAATTATGTTATGACCGCCACACTAAACGGCGGTCATCACATATATCTTTTATTTACTAACCGCCATTCTCTATGGCGGTCATCACATATATCTTGCCATGATAACCGCCATGCTACTTGGCGGTCTTCCTTTGTTTAATAACCGCCATGCTACTTGGCGGTCTTCATTGAAAATGATACGCCTGCTAGCTTTCGATGGCCGCCATTTTAAGCTGTTAAATGTCCTATTTTTGTAACCCTGAACTCAGGTGTCCCATTTTTGCAAACCAACAGAGCAGCTGTCCTAGAAATGCAATGGAGCCCCCGGTATATCCCAGTTAAGGACAATAAAATGTAGGTAATCATACTCATATTCTAAAAGACTAGGGGACAATAAACACATTCAAATACCATCACCACCATCATTGATTTCGGCCATCATCATTGGTTTCGGTCACCATCACTGGTTCTTGCCACCTGCCACCGGTGATCTAGTGGTAGTATATCACTATTTTATAAAAAAAACATAAATTGTTGGTATAACGTGCATTTAACATGCTTATATAACTCGAATTCAACATGTGAACACTAGTTATGACTATATTAATCACATTTTATATATTTTCTATTTGAATAAAACTCTCTCTCTCTCTCTATATATATATACACACACACTAAAACTGCTCTCACACATATAACTATATACCAAATACATACACATGAGAAGATCTTAATATCAAATTTTAAACAAACATATACTTGATCTATGATTTTCTTCTTATGATTTTTTTTCATACGGGACTTACCTGTGAGGATGTTATTTTATTCAAGTCATGATGAGAAAGTGATATGTTAACCAAGTGAAATGAATTATCGAATCAAAAACATCAAAGTATTGACTCTATTTGATTTAGTTGCTTATTATCTAGGCATGTATGCATTTTTCTCCAAAACATGACCCTAACACCAAAAATTTCTTCATTAAATAATTTTAAACACATTCAACAAATAAAATCATGATAATTGTAAATGATATTATATATCAAAAAATACACAAATAAATGACAAATATAACCTTCTTCAACTTCAACATCAAGAACATCCACCAAATTTCGAGGGGAAATGAGGTCACGAAGAGTACGACACCATTTACGTTAATCAAACCCTTCATGAACAACCTAGACTCTTTTTACTCAAATCCCCACAAATCAATTGTAAATATTTACTTTAAATTATCAACCAAACTTTAAAAAAAATACAAATACAAGTCTTACAGTTTAAAAATACAAATAAAAGTTCAAATTACACAAATCAAATTATATAATCTACGGAAACTCATCTCCGTGATTATACAATTTACTTAAATATAGGCTATCTCCTCTCTAACCTCCTTCAAATAGTCCTTCAGATCCTCCACTTGTATCTCCAATTTATCAACTTTCTCTTGCATCAATTCGATCTCCATTCTAGCCTCTTTCAATTCCTCCTGCAACACCTTCTTCGACCTTCTTCTTTGAATCCATAACTACAAAAAACAATAGAACATATGCATTGTATACACTATCTCGATAATTATTAAGATAAATATACACTATATAACTCTACTATATTATTAAATATGGAACATTATAAATTTGGTAGTCGGTAGTTGATCGGTATTTAGGCCGAATAATTATTATTAGGCCTAAGTTTAAACATTAATCTTTTAATTAAAACACATATCATTTTAATCTCCTAACTAAAACATATCTCTACACAAAACACCCAAACATTATCCAACTAAAATATAAATACAAATACAATTAAAGTATTGTATTTTAAAACCGACCGACCTCGGACGTGGTCGGGTTTAACCTGGAGTTCTATCCATTAAATCATAGTTAATCAGTACATAATACGATAAAGACATTAAGATGATCAATGGATAAAACAGGATGGATTTAATATCTATGGATAAAGTCCAATAACAATCGATGGATATTACATCAATCGGACAGCAAGCAATGGACTATCTTAACAATTAAAATACTTATAAACAAAAAGACAAAATGTCAGAGTTCTGAGCTACTTGAAGACATTCAAACTTGTGTGAATGTCAAGACGACCATTATAGAATTCTAGAAATTGGAGAAGACAAGCAGCATTCTTGAAATGCACATAACGACTATTCTTGTTTCTTGTTTTTATATTAAATCCTAGAAGTAAAAGGTTTTGATTATGTATTCAGATCCCTTGTAGAAAACCCATTGTTAATTTAGGGCATAAATAACAATTATTATATATTTTTGTTAGTATTATAATTTCTTAGTATGTAGTAATCATGAGAGTGGAGCTCCCTGATTTTGTTTTAACTATTTTGTACTGGGGCAAAAAAAAATTCAGTTAGTATAGAGGGGGCAAATATTTTTGAAATGGCATAGGGCATCTCCAAACCCCGGGCCCTGCTACTTGAGTTCCAATCAGCTGAAAGATTCAGGTATCTCCTATTAAAATGTCATGTTTTGATGCCTTTTTATACTTTAAAAACTTGGTTTTGATCTTTATGGAAATAAGTTGTTACTTTTTGAATACTGGAAACTGGTCATGCAACCCACCTTGTACTCCCAAGGCTCTAATTAATTTTGGTAGGTTTAATTTGCTTTTTGAACTTGATGGTGCCATGTTTGGTAACAAAGGTTTGCTTCACAAGTTATTTGCAGAATGATCGTGCTTTGATAGTGTGTAGTAAGCTGCAGGTAAGGATAAGGATTTTAATGTTGAGATCAATTAAATAAATTGGCTGGTGAAGATCCGATTTCGCGGATATAGGTTAAGTTTACGTATCTGAATTACTGCTGTGAGTTATTTGATGTAGTATAAAAAGTTAGTAGATAATTATCTGCGAATTTTTGTAGATGAATTACAACACGGTCTTGTGGTTTAAGATCTTGATTACGGCAGACCATTGCTGTTTTAGGATGATATTTAGTTATTTTTGTAATATTACAAGTTTGGAATACTGCAAATTTCTAATATATATAACACCCTCGTTTTCTTTTGGGTGTAGGTTTTCTTAACTCGTATCAGGCCAGAATTTGTATGTGCTCTGCTCACGTGGTATACAAGATAATTTCATCAGAGTACAAATTTTATATATGATATTAGGAGTTAGGACTTATGTAGGATGAGTTCTGTGGTGTCGATTATCTGATTTTGCAGAAACTTGTTTTTTTTGTCTTCGAGTATAATATAGCTAGTATGATATGGTTCAGTAAGTAATTTCAGAGAAGGTAGAGAATCCTATTATCCTGCTTTCGGATTTAGAAGAATTCAAGCAATCAATGACTTTCTAGTGAGACCTGCAACTAATTCTAGCAAACCTTAATAATTTATTATAAAAATGTCTCAATTTATTATTAGTGTAGTTTTTTGATACCACTTGCCGTTCTTTTCACATTAAATTTCAACATATATTAATTTTTTAATATATATTGAAATGTAACAAATTGAATTAGAAGAAGGGATCTTGACAAATAATACAAGAAAATACGGCTAAATTTTGCTTTTACCGTCAGCGTCATTTGAGATTTGACTAAGAATCATATTTCATCGGATAAATTCAAGCGGCCATAAATTTGTCAGGTTAAAATCAAGTGAAAATACAATTACAACCAAATTTGACCAATATTTCAACCATATGCGAATTTCCATCAATCAAACCCAATTCTATCGGGAATCCAATTCAATGAAACCCAATTCTATCGGGAAATTTCCATCAATCAAAATTGCACCGCCTGAGCATTCCATTGATTTTTTTTTGGTTCATTTGATATTTCAAATTGCACCGCCTGAATATTCAATCTCACTGAGAAGATTCCACCAAGGGTCCCAAGTTGGTCCATATATGCATATCATTATCACCTAGTGTGAAAAAATGACGACTCTCTCGATATCGAAATGGTTGAAATAGATTTTGTGTCGTATTTTTTACGGACACATATTATTCACACATCACAATTATAACCGACCAAAAATATCCATATCATCTGTGTCCATTCACGTGCATCCGCAAAAGCATATGTGACTTATTTTGACGGGGTAACAGGCTATTTCTATACTAGTCTTGCAGCTGTTTCTTTTAATTTTTCATGTTTTCATTTACTATTTTTTAATTATCATGTTCTCTTCCTTGTTTGCAAACATAGTATTACTGTCTTTATTTTTCAAATATATTATATTCTATTTATTGTTTAAATTTAAAATATGCATTAAATTGGAAATATCATTCATTGTAAATAGATATATTCACTCAATTTTATTTAAATATACTTTTGCACAATAAAATAACTTCATTTTGTGGGTAAATGACCTTGCTCTCACTTTACGGTGAACAACTGCACAAAATATCATTTTTTACTAAAGCTGCATAAAATGACATAATGAATACGCATTTTTTGAATGCGATTGTCAAACAATACAGTATAATTTCTTCTATAACACCTTATTGTTTTGACATATTCTTCTTTTTATTTTCTATTACATCCACGTCTTTAGGATGCGTATTCCCTCGCGATACACACACAATTATGTAATGCGTGTGTGCTTACATTCCTAGAATACAGAGACCGGTAAACACTTATATAAGTTTTATATTGATTTTGATTTAGTATTTTGTTAAATAATGGTGAATATGCATCGATATAAAATTATGGCATATAAGAATTTGAAGGATGATTTTTGTGAGTTATACAATGATATATGAATGTTTCAAAAGATGAGATCAGAAGGATTTAATTATTTTAATTTTATTTTGAAAAATTCAATATACATATGTGCATTCTCTAAAGACCGTAAGTACATACACATGTACAATTAACCAATAAAGTATCCTAGTGCAATCTAAATTAAATCTAACAACATTTTTTATGTCCACTAGAATCTAACCAACCAACAACAACGTAAGTACATACATATGTACAATTTTTTATATATTTACATTATATTACCTATTTTCTTGATTTTCCTCTATACATGGAGTAGCAACATACACAGGGCCATCTAAAAAGGTGACTTGATGAAAAATGGGTTTTTCAGGGGTCAATAGTCTGTCAGCCTTGAAAAGATGTAATAAAAGTACGAGTATGTATAACCAGTCAGGAAGCCCTGAAATCAAAAATCAAAGTTGAAAGAATAAATTGTAACTATCCATATTTCATAGTATAAACTAGGCAAAGTATCAGCCCTGTAACGTAGCATTCCCCAAATGAAAGCAGTCACATTACCACAGAAATGAATATATAATTCAAGTAATGTCAGAAATGAATGAATGTGCGTTTTCACAGAAATGAAGATTAAAGCAAAACATGTTATTCTTATTACCTGAGCAGTTAGACGAGTAACGCGCTTTCCAAGACAAGGGGGAAAGGAGTATACGAGTCAAAATTGAGGGCATAATGAACAAAGACTATAGTTACTTATAAAAGATTTACTCATTGCTCTTCGTGTGTCCTCATCAGCACCCTGTATATTTACACAAACCTCACCTTGTGGTTCGAAATATTTGTAGAAAGATCTATATTCAAAAAGCACAATGCATTTATGTTGCAAACGTGATGAGTTTGCAGAATATATATTTATAGTTTTAATGTAACTCAAATAAACAATACATATTTATAATATTAATACAAAGCAACAGAGTACTCAATTTTGACTCAAATAGGCTACTGCCTTTATTCTCTAAAATTAGAGCTTCAGCTCTTTTCTTATGCTACAACTGCTGTTTACAACTTTTACTCAGATGTGTAGATCTACTTTCTGCAGTGCATATTACAACAAACAAATAGCCTTATTTATAGGCTATAAAAACATTATCTTACATCACCTCTTACATATGCTGCATTCATTAGCCTACCATATTAATTAGCCTACCATATTAGACTATTTACCAGCTAGCCTTTACTATAAACCGTGTTAAGAGCTGAACTACAATCTGCATACATGCACGTAGTAACAGATAATACCTATTGACTTGTTTTATGAACACATTCATAGCACTACAAGAAAATCGCAATCAGACAACACTGATTAGACAACGGTCGGACGAAAAAGTGTTACCCGAATTTAACACACAATGTTTTATTTTTTCCCTCGAAAAACTGTTGTCTGATCCATGTGTTGTACAACAGTTTTTAAACCGTTGTCTAAAAAACTCAATCAGACAACACTTTTTATATGTCGTGTTGTGCAAAACAATAGCTCCATACAACGGTTTTATAAAACCGTTGTTTGAATTGACTTCAGACAATGCTGTAGAAAACCGTTGTTGAAATCAGACAAGTGTTTTTTGTCAGGTATTATGTAAAACATTTTCAGACAACGCTATAATATTCTGTTGTCTGAATGAGCTCACCAGACAACGATTTTTCAATGTCGCGTTGTGCAAAGCAAGACGTTTATACAACAGTTTTATTAAACCGTTATTTTAATAAACTTCAGACAATGCTGTAGAAAACCATTGTTGAAATCAGACAAGTGCTTATTTTATAACGGTTTTACGTGGAAAACCGTTGTCTTCAATTAACTCATACAACACAATTTCTAAGAAAACCGTTATCTGTTTCACAGAAAATGACGAAAATTACTTTTTCATAATAAGACGAAAAATGTTTCTAGAAGATTTTTAATACTTTTTTTAAAAAAAGCACACAAAATAAATTTAAAAATTCTATTTTTTTTTACACATCACAAACATCGAAATATCTTAACATCAGTTGGATCATCGAAAAAATTAATTTTAATTTAATAAGAAAGAAATTATAGATTTATCATAAACTCAATATCTACTTCTTAACTCGTTCATATAAAATGTATACTCATATTGTTTCAATTACAAAACTATTACTTATTATTAACAAACTATATACATTTATATGTATCCATATTATAAAATTATATAATTATTTTAATATTATGTATGCACGTTGTTATAATTAAAATTATGAATACAGGTTTAAGTTTTTATAAAAAATTAAAATTTAAAATATTCACTCATTTTACAAAGACAAAATAAATTAAAATTTTATAATTTTATAATATGGATACATATATAACTGAATTTGAAATTCTTTGTAATCGGTTTAGTTAACGCTCTTTCTAATATTATTATTCTTTTACTTATATTTGAATTTATTTAAAATTGCAAGGCATTATTCAAATTTAATTAATATTATAATATTTTAAAAATCTTTTTTAATGATCCAACTGTACGGATGATAATATTTAGTTATTTTAGTGATGTATTAAAAATATTTATATAAACTATAATGATATTTTTAAAATTTATAAACTAATATAATGGTAATATAGTATTGACATGATATAATAAAAAATGGGTGTTTATATTTCACCCAAAACCAAATGCTGGCTATACACTCTTTCCCCCCTTTCTTTCGCCAAAATACTAACTTTCCCCCCTAAACCTAATTTCCCCCTTAGCCCACACTCAAAACATAAAAATAAATCGACATACTCACCCGATGTATAGGCTCACAAACACGCCCCCATTTCTCAACTTTCCAAAGAACCCAGTTCAATCGATTATAATTACTCATTATTTAATCTCAATTTGTGTGTTATTTAGCTTCAATCCATTAGCTTGTACTCATATTTCAGTTGGTATCCCAAATTGATTAGTTCATCTGGTAACTGTTGTTAACAAATCTCAAATCGATTAACGGTTCAACTCGAAAGCTCGAAATCGATTAACTGCTCGTATGTGGTTTAGTAAGTGGGTAAGATATTGAATGAATTGTTTTAATTTAGTTTCAGTTTATGGGTAATTAGATGGAAGCCATAAGTTTTAAAATATATTTCCTCTTTTTTTCGTACAGGTTATTTGTTAAGGGTATTTATAATTAGCTCGAATTGGCTCTGTGTCCTTACATTAGTAAGTGAGTTTTGTACCTTTTTTTAATTTTTGATTCATTTGTTGAATTGAGCTATGATAATTTAGAATAAATTGTGTTGTTATGAGTTTCAATTTGTTATTCATGGATTTATTTAGTAGTATATATATTATTTTTTATAGAAGTTGTGGGAGTTGTGATGGGAAGGGATGACTTGTGAGTGTGCTTTTGGAATTTATATATTTTCATCTTTTTAATTAGCTTTTATTTTAACATATTTGGAGCTTGATTCTCGTGTAACTGGTGAATATGTTAATGGTTATGGTCGCTCAGTTGTTCTGGTTGCCTATCGAATTATTTTTTTTCCAGAGAATGTACATATCCCTATACTCTGCTGTTTTACGAAATTCTTTTTTATTAAACCGTTGAATATATTATGAGTGATGTACAGGGATCATAAAGAAGACAAGAACCGTCATCAAATGTCTACATCGCTTCTACGGGTAATGCATTGAAAAATCTATCAGACTTAGGTAAGACAGAAAACTAAGCATGTGTAAAGATTCATTGATTGTGTTCAACATAGACGACCTCTACAATTAAAATTTTGCTGCAATTTTCATATAGGAATAATGAATGCCCTGTTTGCCATACACATTGTGCTGGTCGCCGTTCTCTGAGAGATGACCCTAAGTATGATGCACTTATTTCAGATTTATTTTCCCCATTGGTTCATGAATTGGCTTTTCATGGAGCATACCCTTCTCTTTGTAACTTATACATGTTTCACTTAGAAGGGTAGGGAAACTGTTAGATTTTTATTTAGAGGGTCACATTGAAAACTGAAATGTTTGCATTTGAGAACTATATGTCTTACTTTTTCACTTGGTTTATATTCTCAACATAGTATCCATTATCTTGGGCAGATCCAAGCTTCAATTGCTCAGACTGTATGCCGACAATCAAAGGCACTAGGAAAGAACTGCTCAAGTACTAGAGCCACAAGAATAACTACTGCATATGCAAGGAGTTCACAGGTGAATCGAAGTTCTAGAGGAAGGAGAAACCAGAAAGCTAATGAACATTAGGGATCTAATGAGGATGACATTGTGTATAAATTTAGAAAATATTTTCTACTCATAATTTACTTATGTAACTATAATAGACACAAGAATGTGGAAGACACAAAATATTGTATATGAGAGTTCTAACAATACTTTTAAACTAAGAAGAGTTTTATCTGTATAGAATTCCAACAACTGAGTTCTTAGTTAGAAACAGTTGTGTGAAAGCCCCTACTGTATTGTATTTTTCTCTAAAAACAATTGTGGACTCACCTATGTAACAATGGTCAAGCTCAATAAAAACATTGTACAACACTCGATGAAACAACTGTTTGTATTTACAGAACTATTGTTTTCCCTCTTGAACAACAACAATCTGGATTTGGAAAACACTTGACTGAATTGATTTTAGACAAGTATTTTATTATGGACTGTTGTTGTTTCTAGGTGCTATACAACATTTTCCAGAACTAGGTACGTTGTCTTGCACACTTATTGACAACGGTTTGTGTACCGTTGTCTGAGGCGCGTAACAGACGGCGCCTCAATAGACCACGGAAAAACAGTGCATCAGACAACGGGTAAAAACCTTTGTCTGAAGCTGTTTTTCTTGTAGTGTAGTCTCCACATGCAGCCTACCATAATATATGGTATTTACTAACAATGAGCCAAACTATCAAAGTCTTCATCTATAATTTCATGTGCATGCCTTTTATTTTCATGTACAGCTGCCGTTTGATTTTCTTCTTCCCTTGATATTATTGTACACACCCAGCTGTTATTTTTTAACCCAGTTGTATATTATTTATTACTAGTTCTGGAGAGTTTGAATTCTAACAATATATATATATATATATATATATATATATATATATATATATATATATATATATATATATATATAATCACAAATCGATTTTTTTTAAAAAAAAATTGAAAAATCACATACTTGACAACAATCAAACCACTCTATGTTTAATTGAGAGTAGTCTCAGGTCCAAACAAGCTCCAAACCACAGAGAATATTCTATATGTATATTACAGATGGCGAAAATGAGTTCACGCTTAGGCTCCCAGTCTATTACAGAGTAAGGATGGCACTTCCCTCATCAAATTTTGTTGTGCCAGGTTGTTTACGCCCCCTGTGAAGGCAACCTGTTGGCACCCGACTAATATTAATTATCAGACTGTACAACTCAATTATTAGAGAGAAAACAAATTATTAGTTGCACACAAAAATTCAATGAAAGGCAACACAAAACTGTAAATGAATTTATGATATATATCACAGCCGTGGGTAGAGAGTAAACCATATGCTTAAGAATTCAAGAATAATAACACACTTGCCTAAAAAGAGTGTCAAGTATCTAGAGAAGTTATGGTCTGACCATTCAAGGCTATAATAATTCCAACCTTAATATTTTCCGGCATATGGTGGCACCGGAAGATTTGCTTTGGGTTGGTATGAATTGTATTCTCCTTTCTCATGGGAGAAGCATTTGTAGTACCGTGGTGAATAGTGCACCTTGCCCCTCTTTCCACCATGTAAATTATGTAGCATGAACAATCCCCAAAATATTGGCAGCCTGTGAAAAATACATGGATAACTCAGTAAATTTTTTTAAATATATTACGAGTATATTTTATTAACTTCATAACAAGCACAACTAAATTGCACTAATTAATATTAGAAAAACATGGAATGAATTTACAATGTACCATGATCGACATGAAGAAGTATGGCTAAAATAAAAAATTTAGTCCATGTGTGTGTCCCAACAAGCTAGATGCTAAAGGTAATCATATTAATTAAGAGTGAAAATTAATATAAGCCTATTTTATAGAATATACCCTTTGTCGTATCATTTCTTCTATTTTATTTTCAAATCTATATATTTGATATTTTTAAAATCGAACACTTAAGATCTAGCACATATTTAATTTTTCAATAATTCAGAATAAATTTTTTGTCATCCCAACACTAACATATTTAAAAGGAAATAAATTGTAAAATCTTTTAGGGAAAGTGAATCAATATAAGAATTAAACTAGTACACGGTATGAGTTTTTAGGAGGAGAGTTTCAATAAGAGGGGTTTCTCCATTTGGTAGATTCACAATTAATTTTTAGAAAACTTAATTAGGGCAGGAAGATAGAGATCCAACCATGCATCAATTTTGAAAGCAAAGTCTGAAACTACCATATAACAACTTAACTATTCAACATACAAATTATTAGAAAACTTTTTGCTAAATTTAAAACGTAGAATAATACAAGAACACAATTTGAATTTTATAAACAAAATGTTTTAAGACAAGACTTTCACTAGATCTACAATTAGTTTTCATAAAGAACCCTAATATTTAATAAAACTCTAAAGATGTAGATCCAACCAATTAGCATAAAATGGAATCTCAATTACACTTTAAAGTTGTAGATCTAACAATGAATCATGAAGCAAAGGTTAGAGTCTAAGAAAAAGATTAAGCTTACGCTAATACATGTAAAGCACGGAGCCGATGTATGCGGATGTCATCGTCATCTTCAGAATTCTCCTCCACATCTCCCCCTCCGTCATTGTCATCTTGATCAGCATTCTCCTCTACATCTCCGCCCATAAACTATAATATTCTAGAACTCTATTTTTTTCTTTATATATATAATTTCATTTAACTTATATAAGAATTATTAGATATTTTTTAGATGATAAACTATAATTATAAAATATTATTATATGTAAAATATTAAGTCTTAATAAAATGCATATATATATATGGACAATTATATTAATTTTCAATAATTTACTTTCTATTTAATTATATCATATTTTATAAAAAAAAAATCTAAATTTAAAATTATTATCTTGAAACCTTTCTATCATTTAAATATCATGAATATATATAATATATTTATTATATTTATAAGTACCTTAAAATTTTATTTTATGTGCCAATATTTTTTATTATTTATATTTTTGTTCATATTATTTATTTTTATATAATATCATTGTTACGATTCATGATAATTTTGATGCCAACTCATCTAAAACTCACCCGAAGGCACATAAACCCATTCATGGGTCGAGGACTCCCATCTTTGGATGTCTTTCGTGTTCATAATAAATTATGAAAAATATTAAATATTGGGGTGGCTAGAGCTCTGATAACATGTTAAGTAACCTCAACTCATCTAAAACGTATTAGAAGACTGACTTAACTATTATTCATTGAAGCATAGTTAATCAATGGATAATACCAGGAGAGTCAATAGTTAAATATTGATTGAAATGTATTATAGGAAGGCATAGCTAGACAATATATATCTGTCTGTTGTGTAAATAAAATGGCAGGCTAAGATAATTGAAGAGTAGTATATATGGTGAACGTAGTTTAAAATACAGCAGCCTGATATGGTGCAGACTTGTAGAGATAGTTTAAAACAGAAAAATGTCTTCTTGTATCCAAGGTTTGAAGAAGGGCATAATAGAACATGATCAACAAGCTAGCATGCAGTATTCACCGGTGTGAAGTATATGACAGCTCAATTATGTATTGTTACGTATACTACTTCAGTTCCGATCAGCTCAAAGATTCAGGTATCTACTATTATATCATCATATTTTGGTGCGTTTCTATACTTTACAAACTTGGTCTCTTTAAGGAAACAAGTTGTTACTTTTTCGAAACTGGAGTAGAAGTACGGTCATGGAACCCAACTTATACACCTGAGACTCTAATTAATTCCTGTAGGTTTAATTTACTTTCTGACCTTGACGGTGCCATGTTTGGTAACACAGGTTTGCTTCACAAGTTATTTGCAGAATGATCGTGCTTTGAATTTTTAGTAAGCTGCAGGTAACACGATTGTTAGTTGTATTTACAAGCTCCAACTACACTCAACAAATCCAATTAAAAGAAGGGTCTAGACAAACAATACAAGAAAATACCCTAAATTCAACTGTTTTCTGTAGCTTTTATGGTCAGCATTATTTGGGATTTGACCGAGGACCATATTGCATCAAATAATTGCAGTGACAAATCCTGACCAACTGTCAGGTAACGAGGATATCAACAACAAGGCTTGTACTTCATCATCGAATTTTATATCCACTGACGCGAGTCTTGATAGGATAGAATTAAATTCATTCACATGATCAGCAACACAATGACCTTCATTCATTCTCGTGGTAAATAACAAGCGAATTAAATATACTTTATTTTAATCAGATGCCTTCTCATACATGTTTGACAACACCTTGATCAATCCATGAGTTGTATTTTCCTTGGCGATATTGTAAATAACGTTCTTCGCCAAAGTCAATTTGACAACACCTAGAGCCTGCCTATCTAATAGCTTCCATTCTTTTTCATCCATTGAATCTGGCTTCTTCTCTTCTACCGGTTCATGTAGTTTTTTCTGATACAAATAGTCTTCAATCTGCATCTTCCAAATACCAAAATCTCTGCCATCAAATTTGTCGATCTTTACTTTCTCTTCTTCTGTCATCGCTCTCACTCACCTGAAAACCTAAACTCTTGATACCAGTTATTGAGTATAGAACAAAGAAAACAAACCCAAAGCGAATAAACAAGAATAAGAAAATAAACGACAATCACACAAGACAAAGATTTACGTGGTTCAGAATTTCCTACTCCACAAGCCGCACTAATTTTGTATTGATATTGTGTTGGGGTTTTACAATTACATGAGAATATTTATAGGAGAAGAAACTGGGCCTAACTCAAATCATAGTCATAATCTAAAAAGTACGTAGACTAAATCAAATCATAGTCTAAATGTGAAAATTAGACCAACTCAAGTCCAAATCTGAAAAGGTAGACTCCACAAAACCTTACACTATGTTCCTGTATGTTTTGAAATAATTTTATAATATACTATAAGAAAAACATATTACAAAACAAGGTACTACTAGTCTAATACTCCACATAACTTTGTATATATCAAGTAGATCTTTTTCATAAACAAAATATTTATTTTTTCAAATTTTATTATTTAGAATAAATGGTATCTTGTACTTTTATTTTTGATGTTATGGTTCATCTTGTAACTTATATTGATAATATTTACCATGGTACCCTTAAAAAGAGACCCCAAAACTTATATTAGATGATTGCGATTAACAAGTACAATTAAAATTCTATTATTAGCCTTGAGTTGGCTTAAGCAAAAGAGTTGGCCAAAGGTAGATATGGAGTCTGATTGCCTAGCTGTTATACAGGCAATTAGAAATCGAGTGCCAGTCTTTTCTCCGTTCGGGCAGATCATCGTGGAATGCCGTCGAAATATCCAGTTATCAAACAAAGTTTCTCTATATTTTATTAAACAATCTGCTAATATGGTTGCCCATGAGTTTGCTCGTGTATCATATAAATTCCCAGATCAAGAATTTGATAGGAATATCAATTCTGAACATTAAAACATGCAAATTTGATATTGTTTACCACGAAAGGATGAGATAGAATAACACAACTTAATTAAAAGTTCCTTATAGAGAACAACTGAATAACGAAATTGAAACCAAATTGACCCGCCACCATCAATGGGGCCAAATGTTGCAGACTACATTACATTAAATAGAAGAAATCAAAACATAATCTTTAAATTATGGCCGGTGCATCGATTATTGCAGCCCTTACAGTTACAACGTTGGCTGCTTTCATGCTAGTTACTACTCCACCAATAAGACCTCCTTGAGCATCCAAGGCAGAAACAAGAAAACACCTGGCTATATCATCATAAGAAGCGGCATCTGAACCAATGCATGTCCCTGAAAAAGAAACTATCTCGAAAGTTCCAGGAATTCGAGCAGGTGGGACACTAGACCCCGGAAAATTAATATGAGGTTCTGACACAAATCCTGTACCAGAAAGAACTGTTAGACTAACCAAATTGTGGCAGGCATATCGCACAACACTTTGTACGATATCTGCTCCTGGTTCGATGTCAAGGAAGACCATGTTTGACAGCGTACCACCAAAACGAACACGAGGAAAAGAGACATTTTGAGAACTTGAGGGTGTTTGGAGTGAATTTCTCCCTAATCCAGACATGGTGAGTGATTTACATTAGAATTTCAATAGTCTTCTCTATTATATAATAGTTGAACAAATAGTATGGTACAATTTTAAAATTACTTTATTGAATCTTTGATTATATACTTACATATTCCACTTTTTGATTAGAAGGATATGGTATTTAATTAAATAAATTAATATAAAGCAATAATTAAAAATTAATTGCGAAATAGGATTTGACATATAAATAATGAATCTGATAATATGAGTAAATAATAAATATAAATTACATATATTAGATATTATATTTAAAATATTATACAAATAAAACCAGTACTTTTTCATGGAATATAAAAGATAGGAATAACAATATTGAATATAGTTACGGAGGCTCCTCCTCTTCTTGGGCTCTCTCTCTCTTCTAAACCTAGCCACCATTAAAGATTTTTGAGGGGCTTTCATCAATCCCTTTATTTTTCATTTTTTTGTTTAAAATCTTGTTTTACTTTAATAAGTTTCCAATTTTTTTGGGTTTTGTTAGTCTCTCTTGTGAGAGTTTGGTTTTTGCTTTGTTGTGTTTTGGTGTTCTTCATGACTGAGTTTATAGATTGGCATGATTTTGATAGGTTTGATTCACGGATGAAGGTTAATATAATATCGTATCTATGATCGATTGCACAGAACAGTCGGCTGAAAACAAGTATATACAATCATGGTTGCCTCTCCAGGAAGGAAGGATTCAACAGCGATGCCTTTTGTTTAATGAATTGATTTCTTTTTTTCAAAAAAAAATAATATTGAATATATATAAGAGATATATATATTGATATTCAAAAAGTTTTAATAAAGATATTACTTTGTACATGAGTATAAAATATATTATAAAATAATATATTTTGTGTGTAGTACATGTATAGTTTTCAAGTTCTCCAATTAAATAGTGGTCTTCATATAAATCCAATTCTATAATATAATACCATATTAATGTATTTTAAATGATATCAACATTTTATGTACTATATATATCTAATATTACTTTTCTATAGGTTATATATCTTATTTAATTTGTAGAAAAATAAAGTTTATATTCCTCTAATTTATAAAAGTCCAATTTTTTTTTAAAAGATGGCCTTTTGTAATATTTATAAAATGGTTCGTGTCTTATAGAAAATATTCCTTATTATAACGGTTCAAATAGATTTTTTTTTATATTGAGTTGATTTGAATTTTCGGTTCTCAAGAAATCATTGTAATAATATTAGTTAGTAGTTTTGAAGCTATAGATGAGGATTAAATTGGTTTATGATGTGTAAATTATTTTCATTCATATTTTGTGAATATAATCCAGGCTTCTTTATATATAAGACCACGCACTACAATTAACAGGCTTTATATTCACCGCCAAACCGGAAGTTATATAGCAAAAATCGGTCATTTATAGTCCATTACAACCAGCCTACCATCGGTTGTATAAATTACAATCACCTCTTACTGGTTACTGTTGTTTCTGGCTCATACTTCATCCTAAGTCAACAGCTGATTTTGTCTTGTTAGGCAATTGATTGTCTTGGTATTTGACACCGGAAGTAATAGATAAATGTAAATTCGGGTTATATACTCGCCACTCTAAGGAATCCACTCTAGAGATAAGAGCAATCTCGTCACCCAAAGGAACCCAATTAACCTAAGGGATACGAGTATGAAAACGAAATTCTTTTAACACAAAGAAATATCTGAATTGTATTTTCCACTGGCTGCCTTTTCATAGGTGAAAAAGTCTATATATAAACTTGGCCAGAAACATCCCTTCTGCCATAGGTAGATTCAATGTATTAGGAATGAATGCTAGTCTTGTACTTTCTAGAATTGGGGAACCGATAAATATACTTAATACCTTTCCTAGGAACTTTCCAATACATTGAACTAGCTTTGGAAATGATTAAAATAAAAGAGATCCTTAATTCAATATTCTGACTAAAAATGCAATAACTTCTTGTAGAAAATGTATATTTACGAGCCATAATTTTTTCTAGAAACTAGATTTCAATACCTTTCCATTGGTCTATCATAATGATTCTAGAACCCTCTAGATCATAACAGTTTATTCATCCAAGTTGGCTCAGAAACAGCTTCAAAATTTTGATTTTTCTGCGTCATTCTCCCAGGGTTGAAAAGGACTCGTCCTCGAGTCTTGATTGTTGTCATCGTCTATGTAAGGTGAGAGATCAGACACATTAAATGTAGCAGATACACCTTAGTTACCAGGTAGTTCAATCTTGTATGCATTCTCACCTATCTTTTGTAGCACTTTGAATGGTCCATCAGCTCTAGGACTCAATTTTCCAGAATTTCCTCTGGGGAAACGTTCTTTGTGAAGATGAATCCATATTAAATCTCCCTCCTTGAAAACAGCTGGTTTTCTGAACTTGTTTGCTTGCTTCTTATATTTCTCATTTTGCTTGATTATCTTTATTTTGATGCTTCGTTGAGTTCTTGGTAACCCCACCACAAAATCTAAACTCACATCTTCCCAAGGTGCAAGGGGAACAGGAAGTGGAGTGTATAATCCTGTATTTTGAGAATGACTTTTTGCAATATGACAAAGTTGACATTGTTCTACATGTCATTTAACGTCTCGTTCCATTCTTGGCCAATAAAAATTTTCTTACACAAGGGCAAGAGTTTTGTCTCTACCAAAATGCACAGCAAGTCCTCCTTCATGAGCTTCTAGAATGATAGTTTCCCTTAAAGAACAAGCGGGAATGCACAGGCGTTTATTTTTGAAAAGAAAACTATCTTGAATAACAAAATCACGTGTTAGGCTATTAGCAGAATTTTCCCAGACATGACCAAAATAAAGATCATCTTTGTATAAATCCTTTAGTACATCAAATCCCAACACCTTTACTTCCATTGTGGACATCAATAAACGTCTTCAACTTAAAGCATCAGCTACCTTGTTTAGAATACCAGATTTATGCTTGATAGAAAAGGTGAATGATTGAAGAAATTTAACGCATTTAGCATGTCGAAAATTTAGCTTCTGCTGAGAGTTGATATACTTCATTGCCTCATGATCAGAGAATAGAATGAACTCTTTATGTAAAAGATAATGTTGCCAATGGTCTAATGTTCGAACAATAGCGTAGAATTCTTTGTCATAAGTCGAATAGTTTTTACGACCATTATTTAATTTTTCACTGAAGTACGCAATTGGTCGTCCTTCTTGGCTAAGAACAACACTAATTCCCACATTTTAGGCATCACAATCAACTTCAAAAACTTTATTAAAATCTGGTAGTGCAAGAATAGGAGCTTCTGATACCTTCTTCTTTAGAAGTTCAAAGCTCTTTCCTGCTTCTTGAGTCCATGTGAATTTCCCACCCTTCAAACATTCAGTGAGAGGGGCAACAATAGTGTTGAAATTATTTATGAATCGCCGATAAAATGAATCTAGACCATGAAAGCTTCTGATGTCATGAACAGAAGCTAGTGTAGGCCAACTAGTTATTGCTTCGACCTTGCTATTATCCATCTTCAATCCATCAGATGATACAACAAATCCAAGAAAAATGAGGCTGTTTGCAAAAAAGTGACACTTCTTCAAATTTGCATACTGTTTTTGTTCCCTTAGCATTTGAAAAATTACACGAAGATGCTCTAAATGTCGCTTCTCATCACGACTATAGACAAGAATGTTATCAAAATAAACTACCACAAACTTACCAATGAATGGTTTAAATATATCATTCATAAGCCTCATAAATGTAGATAGAGCATTAGACATTCCAAAAGGCATAACCATCCATTCATACAACCCATCTCTTGTCTTGAAGGCCGTCTTCCATTCATCTCCGGGCCTTATATGTATCTGGTGATAGCTGTTGCGTAAATCTATTTTGCTGTATATCTTAGACCCAGAAAGTTGGTCAATTAGGTCATCAAAACGTGGAATAGGAAAGCGGTATTTGACAGTAATTTAGATAGCTCTACCATCAATATACATTCTCCATGAACCGTCTTTCTTTGGTACAAGGAGTGCAGAGACTGCACACGGACTCTTACTTTCTTTTACCACTCCTTTATTCAGGAGATCATCAACTTGTCGCTGCAATTCTTTGTGTTATTGTGGACTCATTCTATAGGATGCTTTGTTAAGCAATGAAGCTCCCGGGACAAGATCAATGCAATGTTGTATGTCTCTCATTGGAGGCAGTCCAGGATGTATTTCTTCAGGTACTATATCTGAAAATTCATGGAGTAGAGGCCGCACTGGTTCTGGAATGTCAAATACCTCTTCATTCTCTTCTAGGACAACCAAAACATAAGTTTCCATAGACTTATCATGAAAAACCCTGTAAATTTCTGCCCTTGAGAGTAAATTATTTCCTTCCCCTTTATTATAAGGTTTAGGATTGCTATCCATTTTTGAAGGGCCTAAAATAATTTTAACGCCATCTTTAACAAAAGAATACGTGTTTTTACAATCATCATGATGAGTCTTTCGATCATATTGCCAAGGTCTACCAAGAAGTAAATGACATGCATTCATAGGAACAACATCACATAATACTTCATCTTTATATTTGCTACCAATAGAGAATTGAACCAAACATTATTTATCTACTTTTACCTCATTACCTTTGTGAAACCATGAAAGCTTATAAGGACATGGATGCTTCTCTGTTTTCAACTTTAATTTTTGAACCATCTCGTTGGACACCACATTCTCACAGCTTCTTCCATCTATGATGACATTACACACCTTGCCATGTGAAGTGCATCGTGTGCGAAATATGTTGCTACGGAGCCAGGAATCTTCTTGAGATTGCATAGTATTTAAACTTCTTTGAATAATCAAAGATTCCCCTTGATCTTCATATGTAATCTCCTCATTTTCTGGATCACCTTCTTGAGTATCCCCTTCAGTCTCTCTTTCAACTTCTTCTAGAACTGTGATGACTTTATGGTTTGGACAATCAGAGGCAATGTGTCCATAACCTTGGCACTTGAAGCATTTTATTGAGGCTTTTGTGGCACTTCCTCGACTAGTACTAGTTGTGTTTTTATTTTTTGGGGGGGTTTAGGAGTTGATTCCTTATCAGTAGGAGGAGATCTTCTGGACACACTTGGTTGGGTTGAACCCAAAGCTTGATTTGAGAACCGATTATTGCGCCCCTTTGTCTTTTGTTGTTTCTCCACCTTAAGAGCAAGCTTACAAACATCCTGGTATGTCCAGAATGGTTGCAAATTGACAACATCACTAATTTCTTCCTTAAGTCCACCAAGAAAGCGAGCAATGGTTTGTTCCTCTGGTTCTATTACCTCACAATGCATCATGAGATTTTCGAATTCCGCCATATAGTCTTCTACAGATAAGTTTCCTTGCTTGCAGTTATGAAAGGTGAGAAAGGCATCTTGCTTAGAATTTTCAGGCAAGAATTTCCTCGGAAGCTCTTTCTTCATCTTTTCCCATGTGTGAATCTTTCCCTTTCCATCATGAACTCGTTGCCTTTAAGGTGTTCCCACCACAAGGATGCATACTTCTTTTACTTCACCATCACAAGTTTAACTTTTTGTTCATCACGAACATCGTTGTATTCAAAAACTCTTTCCACTGTGTTAAGCCAATCAAGAAATTCATCTGGATGGTTTCTTCCTTCAAAATATGGAATTGTGATGTTAAAATTATAATTCCCCTGAAAATTGTTGTTTCTGCGATGAGGCTGTCTAGGAGCAGATGCACAACTTGAATTACCATCTGAATTTTCATGGAAAGGATTGTAGTCCTTATCATCTTCTGTTGATGAATCATTGTCTGAGTCATGGCTGTCTGCATTATGCCCTCAACCTTCTCTTAGAGCAAGTTACTGCTGCAGTTGCTCCACTTGTCTTCTCAGCTCCTCTAATTCAATGTCACGCACATTTCTTTGACGTGGAGGCATATATCTGATACCAAATTGACACTGAAAGAAATAGATAAATGTAAAATCGGGTTATATACTCGTCACTCTAAGGAATCCACCCTAGATATAAGAGCAATCTCGCCACCCAAAGGAACCCAATTAATCTAAGGGATAAGAGTATGAAAATGAAATTCTTTTAACGTAAAGAAATATCTGAATTGTATTTTCCATTGCTGCCTTTTCATAGTTGAAAAATTCTATATATAAACTTGGCCAGAAACATCCCTTCTGCCATAGGTAGATGCAATGTATTAGGAATGAATGCTAGTCTTGTACTTTCTAGAATTGGGGAACTGATAAATATATTTAATACTTTTCCTATGAACTTTCCAATACATTGAACTAGTTTTGGAAATGATTAAAATAAAAGAGATCCTTAATTCAATACTTTACTCAGATAATGTTCTCTTATGGACAGCTTGACCACTTCTTACTAAAAATACAATAACTTCTTGTAAAAAAATGTATATTTATGAGCCGTAATTTTTTCTAGAAATTAGATTTCAATACCTTTCCATTGGTATATCATAATGCTTTTAGAACCATCTAGATCAGAACAGTTTATTCTTCCAAGTTGGCTCAGAAATAGCTTCAAAATTTTGATTTTTCTGCGTCAGTATTGATGGGTCTGGTTATTCAACCCATAAGTATGAAATGGAAGACATTGCAGGCACAAGTTGGTTGGCTAACAATGTTGAATTTATAGCTTTTCTAGAGAGACTTAATATAAATTCAGTACTTCCATTCTTATCTAGATATCAGAAATCAGAAGATAGAACAAACACTTAGAATGTCAGTTTATGTATGAGTATTTCTACAACTTTAGGAAATACCTGGGAAACACTTGAGTGATAATGTTAGTGAGGAAATCTGTTTCTACACTCTAAAAATTTCTCACTCTGTTTAATAATACCATCAGCCTCCTGTGGATGTGGGCAAGTTGTCGAACCATGTAAATCTGTGTGTGTTTTAGTTTTACTATTTTTTGATATATTTTTACTGCTGTTAGTTTCTCTGCGTACTACAAACTGGTATCAAAGCCAAATATAGCAGTATCATATATCAAATCGAAGATCTCGATGAGAAGAATCCAATTCCGTAAAAATCACTTCAATCGGAGTTTTGTCGCACTGCCAGAAGTTGTTTGAGTATTGCTGTCAGTTTCAAAATTTCTGAAAAGTAAACTGCTATCTATTTGCAACTATGGCAGATGATAGAGGGACCGCAAGAAGTGCACAAGCCGAGGATGAAAGTTCTAATGATCAACAACATGATCTTAGAAGTTCTGTTCGAAGAACCATGTTGTCCAACGCAACGTTCGAGGTGGAGAAATTTGACGGCACCAATAACTTTGGTATGTGGCAATGTGAAGTATTGGATCTATTGTTCAGAAAAGGATCTGATATCGTTCTAGAGTCCAGGCCAAAAGATTATTCTGATGAAGACTGGAATTATGTCAATCGTCAAGCTTGTGGCATAATTCGATTATGCTTGGGAAAAGATCAAAAGTAATTTGTCATGAAAGAAAACATAGCAGAAAGGTCTCTGGAAAAAGCTAGAGGACAAGTACATGACAAGAAGTGTAGAAAACAGGCTTTATTTGAAGAAGAATCTTTTCCGTTTCCATTTCAAGAAAGGTACCCCTATGATTGAGCACTTAAATAATTTCAATAAGATTTTGGCCGATCTACAAAATTTAGATGTTGAAATTATTGATGAAGATAAAGCTTTGTTGCTGCTAAATTCATTACCTGAAAGCTATGAACATTTAACCACAACTCTGTTGTACGGTAAAGATGAGGTTAAGTTCGTTGATGTTTCTAATGCTTTGGTAAATAATGAATATTGAAAGAAGGATCAGCATGATCACAAGGACTCAATATCAGAAGCATTGGTTGCAACAAGAGGCAGACAAAGCAATAAATCTAGTGGACTGAATAACAGGGGGAGATCGAGATCAAAGTCCAGAGGAGAGTCGTCCAGAAGGTGTCTTGCAAAAGATGAGTGTGCATATTGTCACCAAAAAGGGCATTGGAAGAAAGATTGTCCAAACAAGGACAAGTCTGCAGCTGCAAATGTTGTACAAAAACTTGAAGAAGAAAAAGAAGATGATGCCTTCACAGTTTCGCTATCAGACACATATTCAGACAAATGGATACTTGATTCTGGATGTTCCTCTCATATGTGTCCTAATAAACATTGGTTCTCAAGTTTTGAAGAGATTGATGGAGGTGTTGTGCTTATGGGTAATGATAATGCATGTCAAACAAATGGAATTGAGACAATTCGTTTAAAGATGCACACATGATGGTACAATTAGGAGACTTACGGATGTGAGGTACATACCTGATTTGAAAAAGAACCTTATATCTTTAGGTGTTCTTGAATCGGATGGTTACAAGGTAACAATAGAAGATGGAGTTTTGAAAGTTGTACGAGGTGCATTTGTTGCCATGAGAGTTACTCAAAAAGGAAATTTATATTTCCTAGATGGAAGTACAGTTACAGGAGGAGTATCTATCTCAAGAAGCCCAAACCAGATGGCATCTAATTCCTCCCGTCTTTGGCACATGCGTTTAGGACATGCCAGAGAGAAAGCTTTGCAAGGCCTAATGAAGCAAGGTCTACTAAAAGGTGCCAAAACTGGAAAGTTTGATTTCTGTGAGCATTGTGTATTAGGAAAGCAAACAAGAGTCAAATTTGATGTTGTTGTTCATCGCACGAAAGAAACTTTTGATTACATTCAAAGGAAATTGTTTAGTATCTATTTTCTTGGGTTATACGAGTGGAGTTAAACAATTTCGACTTTGGTGTGCCGAATCAAAAAAGATTGTTTTAAGCCGAGATGTCACTTTCGACGAGTCCGTTATGATAAAACAAACAACTTCAGAGATTGAAAATAAAAGTCCTGATACTAAACAATTTCGACTTTGGTGTGCCGAATCAAAAAAGATTGTTTTAAGCCGAGATGTCACTTTCGACGAGTCCGTTATGCTAAAACAAACAACTTCAGAGATTGAAAATAAAAGTCCTGATACTACTTCTAAAGTAGTGCTTGAGGCACCAAAAAAATTACAAAATAGTATGCCAATGGTTGATAATAGCGAAGACGAAAATGATGATCAAGGTGAAATCTCAATTGAGGTGGAGGTTCCATCACCATCACCACAAATTCACCCTGAATACATTCTCACTACTCGACCAAGAAGGGAAATAAGAAAACCTTGGGTTATACGATTGGAGTTAAACAATTTCGACTTTGGTGTGCCGAATCAAAAAAGATTGTTTTAAGCCCAGATGTCACTTTCGACGAGTCCGTTATGCTAAAACAAACAACTTCAGAGATTGAAAATAAAAGTCCTGATACTAAACAATTTCGACTTTGGTGTGCCGAATCAAAAAAGATTGTTTTAAGCCGAGATGTCACTTTCGACGAGTCCGTTATGCTAAAAAAAACAACTTCAGAGATTGAAAATAAAAGTCCTGATACTACTTCTAAAGTAGTGTTTGAGGCACCAAAAAAATTACAAAATAGTATGCCAATGGTTGATAATAGCGAAGACGAAAATGATGATCAAGATGAAATCTCAATTGAGGTGGAGGTTCCATCACCATCACCACAAATTCACCCTGAATACATTGTCACTACTCGACCAAGAAGGGAAATAAGAAAACCTGTCAGGTACACTGATATGGTAGAATTTGCACTTCCAATCATTGATGATGATGTTCCATATACTTATACAGAAGCTGTACAAAGTATTGATAGTGCAAAGTGGAAATTAGCAATGGATGAAGAAATGAAAACGTTACACCAAAATAAGACTTGGGAGTTGGTTGAGATTCCTAAAGGAAAGAAAACAATTGGCTGCAAATGGGTCTACACTAAGAAAGAAGGTTTACCTGGTGAAGATAACATTCGATACAAAGCGAGATTGGTAGTGAAAGGATATGCTCAGAAAGAGGGAATAGACTACAATGAGGTATTTTCACCTGTTATTAAGCATTCATCTATTCAAATTTTGTTGGCTTTGGTGGCACAATATGATCTCAAATTAGCTCAACTTGATGTCAAAACAACATTTCTACATGGTACTTTGAACGAAGAGATCTACATGTCTCAACCAGATGGTTTTAAAATTCCAGGATGTAAGAAATGGGCTTACAAGCTGACCAAGTCATTGTATGGTCTAAAACATTCCCCACGATAGTGGTATAAGCATTTTGACAGCTTCATCCGAGAGCATAAGTACACCCGCAGCCAATTTGATCATTGTGTATATTTTCGGAAACTCCAAGACGGTACTTTTATTTATTTACTCTTATATGTTGATGATATGTTCATTGCATCTAAGAGTAAGGTGGAGTTTGCCAAATTGAAGACCTTGTTAAATTCTGAATTTGAAATGAAAGACCTTGGAGAAGCCAAGAAAATTCTTGGAATGGAAATCACAAGAGACAGAGCAGCAAGTACGGTGTGTTTATCACAGACTCAATATTTAAAGAAGGTACTAAAAAGGTTTGGTATGAACGAAAAAACCAAATCAATTAGTACACTGCTTGCTCCTCATTTTCAGTTAAGTTCAAAGTTGTCACCCAATACCAATGATGAGAAAAAGAAAATGGAGTGCATTCCTTATGCAAATGCTATTGGCGCGTTAATGTATGCGATGGTATGCACCAGGCCTGATATTTCACATGCCGTTAGTATGGTGAGTCGTTACATGCACAATCCCGGAAAAGAACATTGGTAAGTAGTGAAATGGGTTTTAAGATACATCCATGGTAGCTAGTGTAGATGTTGGCTTAAAATTTGAAAGAAACAAGGCTTGTGGTAATCATTTAGTCGGCTATGTGGATTCTGATTTTGCTGGAGACCTGGATAAACGTCGATCAACAACAGGTTATGTGTTCACTATGACAGGGGGACCAATTTGCTAGAGATCGACATTACAGTCCACTGTAGCTTTGTCTACTATGGAGGCAGAATATATGGCTGTAACTGAGGCATTTAAAGAAGCTATATGGCTTCTTGGATTGACTAAAGATTTAGGCATTATGCAGAAAAATGTGAAAATTTTCTGTGACAGTCAGAGTGCCATTTGTTTGGCAAAGAACCAGGTTCATCATGGTCGCACTAAGCACATTGATGTGCGTTATCATTTTGTTCATGAAATTATCGAGGATGGGAATGTACTACTTCAAAAAGTAAGCACCACAAATAATCCTTCAGCCATTCTTACAAAAGTAGTTTCAGGGATCAAGTTTAAACATTGTTTGAGCTTGATCAACATCTCTCGTACTTAAAGATCTCAGGGCATTTTGGAGGTTGCTCTGTTTAGTGAAGTTTCGCCAAGGTGGAGATTGTTGTTTCTGACTCATACTTCATCCTAAGTCAACAGCTAATTTTGTCTTGTTAGGCAATTGATTGCCTTGGTATTGATGGGTCTGGTTATTCAACCCACAAGTATGAAATGGAAGACATTGCAGGCACAAGTTGGTTGGCTATCAATGTTGAATTTATAGCTTTTCTAGAGAGGCTTAATATAAATTCAATACTTCCATTCTTATTTGGATATCAGAAACCAGAAGATAGAACAAACACTTAGAATGTCAGTTTATGTAAGAGTATTTCTGCAACTTTAGGAAATATCTGGGAAATGCTTGCGAGATATTGTTAGTGAGGAAATCTGTTTCAACACTCTGAAAATTTCTCACTCTGTTTAATAATATCAGCAGCCTCCTGTGGATGTAGGCAAGTTGCCGAACCACGTAAATCTGTGTGTGTTTTAGTTTTACTATTTTTTGATATATTTTTACTGCTATAAGTTTCTCTGCGCACCACAGTTACTACCTTGTCATGGGGATCCATCTGACAGGGTGTGGCCTATAATGTTGAGCTATGATTGTCACGTGTGTGGGTCCCAATCTACATGTCCAAGAACGTCATCCATAAGGGGTCATCTCGAAATGAGATATTGGGACTGTATTAGTGACCGAAAACTTAGTCATTATTCTACGAGTTAAACACCCCGATCGTTTGGTCATTCTTAGTTTAGCAAAATATCTGTAACATCCCACATCGAAGAGAACGTGTATGTTTGGACCCTTTATAAGGACAAGTCAATAACAAATGTATACCAAAAATGACTAGTTTTTATAGACTGGCATGTGATGGATTATTGGGCCGCATTTAGTTATGGGTTTAAAAATGGTCAAATTCGGTCATTTTTCTTGCAGAGCGGTCAATTTTAGGCTAGTTTTTTGTTATTGCAATTGTAGCTTCTCGTACACAAACGTGTACGCTACCAAACTAATGCATAAAACACGTATATAACATAAATTTAATACCATAACCATAAACCAAAAATGATTAGGCATTAAATGTACACAAAAAAAATTAAAAATATCAATTCTGAACATAAAAACATGCAAAATTTGATATTGTTTATTATCAAAGGATGAGATAAACAAACACAACTTAATTAAAAGTTCTTTATAGAGAACAACTTAATAATGAAATTGACCGCCCACCATCAATGGACATATGTTGCAGACTTCATTACATTAAATAGAAGAAATCAAAACATAATCTTCAAATTCTGGCCGGTGCAGTAATTATAGCAAGCCCTACAGTTACAATGTTGGCTGCTTTCATGCTAGTTACTACTCCACCAATAAGACCTCCCTGAGCATCCATGGCGGAAACAAGAAAACACCTGGTTATATCATCATAAGAAGCGGCATCTGAACCAATGCATGTCCCTGAAAAAGAAACTATCTCGAAAGTTCCAGGAATTCGAGAAGGTGGGACACTAGACCCCGGAAAATTAATATGAGGTTCTGACACAAATCCTGTACCAGAAAGAACTGTTAGACTAACCAGATCGCGACAGGCATATTGCACAACACTTTGTACTATATCTGCTCCTGGTTCGATGTCAAGGAAGACCATTCTTGACAACCAACCACCAAAACGAGCACGAGGAAAAGAGACATTTTGAGAACATGGGGGTGTTTGGAGTGAATTTCTCGCTGATCCAGACATGGTGAGTGACTTACATTAGAATTTCAATAGTCTTCTCTATTATATAATAGATGAACAAATAGTATGGTACAATTTTAAAATTACTTTATTGAATCTTTAATTTTATACTTACGTATTCCACTTATTGATTAGAAGGATATAGTATTTAATTGAAAATATTAGTTTAAAGCAATAATTAAAAATTAGTTGTGAAATAGGATTTGACATATAAATATTAAATATGATAAAATGAGTGGATAATAAATATAAATTGCATATATTAGATATTATATTTAAAATATAATACAAATAAAACCAATACTTTTTTATGGAACATAAGAGATATTGTTATTGGGAATAACAATATTGAATATATATATATATAAGTAAGACTCAGCGATGCACTTCTTATTTGAGTAAGTGAGGAACCAATTACTATTCTATTTTATAAGAATTTGACTAACAAATAACTATACAAGATTACAGAACATACAAAAAATCTTTTGTTTCTTTAGTGATTTTTTTTGTGTTCTATAGTTTTTTATTTGTTCAGTAATTTTTTCATGTGTTTTATAATTATATTTGTCGTTGATTCCTCCGTTAGTCAAATAATGGAGTTACTCATTGAATCTGAGCATATATATATATATATATATATATATATATATATATATATATATATATACATACATATACACTATATTGTTATAAGCCAATATGAGTTTATTTGGTAGTTTGGTTGGTTGAACGCCTTCCAAGAAAATTTCTAGAGCTTTCTAAAAAAGTTAAACATATATAATCTATTTAATTTATAATATAATAAGATAGTAGTTTAAATCGAACACAATTCTAATAAATATAATTGACTTATTATAATTTTTAAAAATTAATCTCTTAACTAAAATATATCTCAAATTAATCTCCTATTTAATATACATCTCTAAACAAAACATAAAAATATTATATTATTGAATATTAATCTCTTAACTAAAACATATCTCACATTAATCTCTTAACTAATACACAAAACATTATCTTATTAAAATATAAATACAATTACAAAAGTATATGAAAATTTATATAAAAATATATATATATAACATTAAATAAAGTTTAAATTATTATTATCAATATTAAATTCAAATCATATAAAAAATATTAAAATAAAAATTATTTGAAATATTAAAACAATTTAATTGTGCATCGCACGGGATATATATATATATATATATATATATATATATATATATATATATATATATATATATCAATATTGAAAAAGTTTCAATAAAGATCACTTTGTTGTTGAAAAGTTGAAGAGAACATGAGTATAAAATGTATTATAGAATAATATATTTTATGTGCGGTACATGTATAGTTTTCAAGATCTCCAATTAAATAGTGGTCTCTATAAACGCAAATCAATAATAATATAATACCATATTATTGTATTTTAAATAATATCAACATTTTATGTGCTATGAGGTCGTTTGGTATAATGTAGGAATTAACTTCCCCTAATAAATAAATAGTATTTCCCGTTAATATTAAGAGGTCTTTGGTTAACGATTTAATACCTAGGTATTTGAAATTCTTAGGAAGTGTATATTGGCTTAGTTGTGTGGTTGCACAAAATTAAGGAAATGCAACTTCCCAGGAAGATTGAATACCCATAAAATATGGAAAGTTGCTTACACACACCCCTCATGGTTAGTTATACTTCCTATGTATTTAAATTCCTATATAAGTAACCAAACAATTTTCTATACTTTCTATTACTTTTAAATACCAAGAAAAAGATACTTCTTATAATAAATTAATTCTTATATGCAACCAAACAAGCACTAAGTTCCTAGGAAATAATATAATTTTGTTTCTTTAATTAGTTGAATTTATGGTCGGTCGAATTAAATTAGTTGAATTCACCCGTGTTTTCTAATAGTGGGATTTTGTAATTCATCAATATCAACTTCTCATATATTATTTGGTATAATTTTTAATTTTTCATATGATCGTTTAAAAAATATATGTTTTTATTAAATATATAATCCGCCTTTCCAATTTTATGAGTAATTGATATGGAAAGAATGAATAATCGTGGGTGGGTGAGCTACTTTCACATCATGTGGGTATTTGAACTTTAGAGTAACTTTTCCTTCCTATATTTTTGTCAACCGAATAACTATGTTAAAAATCAATCCTTGAGAATTTTAACTTTCCATATGAATAGCCGTACACCAAACGACCTATATATCTAATATTACTTTTTTACAGGTTATCTGCAAATTCTGACTAAGATATTAAGATCATGTATATATGGATGTGGTCGGTATTATAGATTAACGCGGTCGGAAAAACTTGAATGTTGTCATTTTTCTAGCTTTATAAATGGTCGGTGGTATATGTTGGAATTTATATAATTTATTATTTCAAATAAATAAAATATTATTCCAATTTTATAGTTTGTTTCAAAAGAAAGATTATATATATTATTTTATGTGTAAAACTTTTTCATTTTAAGACTTTAAAAGGAGACCTTTTATTTTTTAGACTTCTTCAGTTATATTTTTTGGTGACAGATGGCTCTCTAGGGTCAGGGGTTTTGTGAGACAGATGTCGCGTAACGCTGGAGGTTGATTGTCATGAGTTCATGTGTATGTAGCGAGACAAATTCAACTTTAGCGCAGTGATTAAGTTCACACCACGATTTTTGTTCAGCTAAGTTGTCTTGATTTTCATGTGATAAATTTTGATATGTTTTCTATTTTTATTTTCATCAAATGAGATATTATATACTCTGCTCAATATTTTATTTATCCCTTGTGACTATATGCATATCCCCAATATTCTAAAGTTGAATTTTGTGTATTAGACAAATTTATTTATATATACAGAGATTGAGCTGAAATGATTATTTCTATTTTTACTTGTGATGATGCATGTGATATTTATGTAAGAGTTTTACATAATGCAAGAAGTGTTTAAAACCTGTTTGATAATATGCCCGAGTGAGATATGATATCTTTTGAAAACCATCTTTAATAATTTGTGTAGTCGTTGGTTAACTTTTCGTATGCATCTTTGAATGTGTGTATAGATGGTATTTTTGTTGGTTTTAATGGTGCATTGGTGCTGCGTATAGACTCATTTTTAAAGTTGTATATGGTTTTGGTTCATATATAGAATCACGAGATGTTGAATTTTTTTAGCATATATTTTCCTATGATAGTGACTGTCATGTTTGTGCATCTTCTTTGTCTAAATCTTGTGACACTCATAAGCCTAGAATGAGTAAAAAGGCTAGGATTGAGACAAGTTTTGAACTTGATTTTGTTACTAATTTCTTTTAATTGAGAAAGAATTTTTAGCTGAAAGGAGATAAATGCTTTCATTTTTTAGGAAGATCTCAAAACTTATGATGAAGCTATGAGATCATTATATGGTCTTAGGCAAACACCCAAAGTCTAGTATGGAAAATTTTATAAAACAATCACCTCTAATGGTTTTCAGGTAAATGATTCTGAGGCTTGTGTTTATTCCAAATTTGATTAATTTGGTTTTGTGATCATACATTTTTATATGGATGATGTGTTAATATTTGGTACAATATAATGTTGTTGACACAAGCAAGGTCTTCCTAACTTCTTACTTTGATATGAAGGGCTTAGAAAAGGCATATGTGAATTATTAGGAATTCACATGGGTTGTCTTAAATCAGTCTCATTATGTTGAGAAGATGTTAAAGGTATTTAATCAAATTATATTTTTGAGGTAAATACTTTCGATATTCACTTTATTTTGCTGTGGGGGTTGCAAATTTTTGTCAATATTAATAAATGGTGCATGTGTTTATATGACAAACATTGAGTTTGTATTTCAAGTAAAGTGATTGGCATTGTGTGATTTGCAAAGGTTGGCAAAATTTACATCTATAATAAAGAGAAGGCATGTTAATGTGTAAATCTGATCAGTAATAATGTGATATCACTTGTGTATAAAGAGTATGAGATGAATACTGTAGATTCTCTCAACAAAGGTCTTTGTGAAATTTTGTTGCTGGAGTTGGCACAAAATAGGTTTGATACCTATCGTGGAATGAATTGTGATAGTTCACAAAAGAACTCAAGTTTATGACCTTTGCATGTTGCTAGAGTTAGCTTAAATAGGAATGGGTTTGAAGCCTATTGTGGAGTGAATTGTGATGGATACCCATCTTATGAATGTCTAAGTTCAATGGGTCAAACGAAATCACAAAAGAACTCATGTTTATGTAATACTAGTACCATTCCTATTAATAAAGTGATGTAGTATTTTTTATTGTCATATGTGTTAGGATGAACTAATGTTCTTAATAAGTTCATAACCTTATATGAGGTGGTTTGCAACAATACAAATTTAATGAACTTACATATGTGAATGTGGGGGTTACGCCCAATCCCCTATGAGATCCTCTAGGCTAAGGACTCTAGAACATTCATGAATATACAGCTATAATGTGGGGCATCTTATGTTAAAACTGTGATTGACATTATCAAGGTTAATGTCCTGCGAGAATACTTTTGATTTGAGAAAGGTTTTAGTGCGCATATATGCATATATATTTTCACTGACTATCATGAGAGGTTCAAGAATTTTTTCACCTAACATAGTTGTGGAACATACTTGTATGCACTAGGTATCAATTCAAGTCCACAAGACATTGATGCTAAATAAACTGAATATCCATTACCCATAAAAAAATTCTTTTAAAACATGTGGGAGATTGTTGGAATTTATATATTTTATTATTTTAAATAAATAAAAAATTATTCCAATTTTATAGTTTGTTTCAAAAGAAAGATTATATATATTATTTTATGTGTGAAACTTTTTTATTTTAAGACTTTAAAAGGAGACCTTTTATTTTTTAGACTTCTTTAGTTATATTTTTTGGTGATAGATGGCTCTTCAGGGTCAGGGGTTTTGTGAGACAGATGTCGTGTAACGCTGAAGGTTGATTGTCATGAGTCCGTGTGTATGTAGCGGGGCAAATTCAACTTTAGCGCAGTGATTAAGTTCAGGCCACGACTTTCGTTCAGATAAGTTGTCTTGATTTTCATCTGATAAATTTTGGTATGTTTCCTATTTTTAATTTCATCAAATGAGATATTATATACTCTGCTCAATATTTTGTCTACCCCTTATGACTATATACATATCCCCAACAGTATCAAATTATTACTATTTAAATACTCCATTTCTCATTATTAGTCGATAAGATTTACAAAAAGTTAAGTCGAGCCACCTATAATAAACCACTAAATATACTTTGTGCCCTAGTATCCCAACTTTAAATAATAGTAACATTACATAAGATTTTAACAAAAGGCATGCCATAAAAGGAAAAAAACAAACAATGAGCAAAATTTTCCTTTAATAGCTATTGTAAATTATAAGCATTCTAAATCATAGAAATTCTATTTCTTTCCATACACTTATAGGCTTCCGCCGATGGCCACAATCATCTATGGTTAACAATCATTGTTTTACCGAAAATACTAGAATTGTAGCATAGTTCATGGACCGATTACGTAAGTGGTACGGATTGGGGGTAGGTGGAACGTTAATTTTCGTTAGTTGGGTACTATGATTCGCCAATCGATATAAAGATCCCGTTGTAATCGTTATTTTTATTAAATATATATGCTTTGTGCCCTAGTATCTCAACTTTACATAATAGTAACAATGCATAAGATTTGGGCAGAAGGCATGCATGCCATACCAAAAAAAAAACAATAAAGAAAATTTCACTTTAATAGCTATTATAAATTATCTTCACATCTAACCCATCATTAATTAAAATTTGACTATTATACGTTATAATTTTATCCAACGTTTTAAAATCTAACATCTAGTTATACTAAGAGTGCATATAACCTCAAAGCATATATATAAGTAGAATATAATAAGTTTAAAAATATTAATTTTGTGAAATCATCACTCAGAATAATACATTATATATTTGTTTTATCTTCTGTTAGGGTCCAAATTTAAGATTTGAGAATGTTGTTTTTTTTCTACGGGAAGGAAAGGGCAAAATAGCGGCGAGTCAGGTTATAGGTGTGGGTGATATGAAAGTTTCAACGAGTTGTGAAATTATTTAAGAAGCGTGTCACTTACGTACGTGTTTAGTATTCAACGTCACAGGCATTTCGCTGAAGGAAACATTTGTTTGGATTCGGATCTTATGCTCTCTTAAATATTAAACTATGAGTTGTTAATTATTATAATTTACTGAGTGTGACTGTTGTTTTAAAGAGACCAGTATGAAATATCATTGATGCATATTTTGGGACTAAGATATATGGAGTCTGATTACGGAATCTGTTCCAAAAATGCAGAGGGTTAGTGTTGGTTGCATACAGTAAGAAGCAGATAGTACAGCGTTATGCAGATTTAATTGGGTGTTATATTCATGAAAATACACATGAAACCTCATAGTTAGAATTTAGAAAAACGTTTGGTTTAGCCATAGATGTTTGGATTTTGTATGGTTTGACCCTTTTTTATAAAAGGTTATTTGATGAATTTTTAGAGGAGCTTGGAGTCTGTGTCACAGTGTCGCCGCCTTTGATCTTCTTGATTTGAACATGGTTATAGTTGTATATTCTGCTTGAATAGCTAATTTTAATTTGTAATCAGGTTTAGGGATGTTCTACGTCTGCTTGACCTTATGTGCTGCGGTATATATTTTTTATTTAAATTTTCAAAAAAAATTCCTTGTATAAATTAAAATACACTATATTGGTTCATAAATAAAAGAGTTCAAGAGAACTTGTTAGGTAGGAATTCTGGCAATATGAATGATACACAGAAAGATATCGCTGTTAACTATTATTGTAGTTGTTTAACAGATGGCGCCTCCTTAGTCAACCGAAAATTTCCCTTTCAGAAAAAGAGTTGTCTGATTCAATTTATGGTGTAGTGGGAAGTTGTGATCTTCACTAAATCTCTTGTTTATGTAAATGTATAATTATCATTGTAAACAAATGGGAGAGATGACACAATTTAGAAATAAAATTTCCGAAATAGCACAACTAAATAAATGGTCTTAAATATTACTCTAAAATGTGGATTCGTGTAGCGTTTCAAAAGTATTGTGCATAACTCAACTTAAAGTAGCATTTTACCCTAAAGTGTTGTGCATAACACATCTTAAAGTAGCGTTTTGCCCTTAAATTCTGTTTCATCTTGCGTTTTGAATTTTAAAAATCAAAAATTAAAATAAAATTGCTCAAGACGCTATACGATATAGCGTTTTGATTAAACGTAACACGAATTAGCATTTTAGAGTGTCATTTGAGGTCATTTCTCGGGCTTGTGTCATTTTGGGCATTTCATTTCAGTAATGTGCCACATGGCCAACACCCAACAAATGGACGCTCTCAATCATATTAATACTAATATTATACAATTATATTTCTTAAAATATTTATAAGCAGCACACATTTATTTTCTTTTTTGTGTCCCTATCATGACGAAGGCATACATTATTATTTTTTGTAAATTTTTTACGGTAACTTGTAATATAGATCTTTATGATCAAGTTCATGATTCTTCCAACTCCAAAGTCTTGTATAGCGACATTCGACCAGGTCTAATCAATTAAATTTAGAGATTTAAACATCTCTATCACAAATCTACTTTTCGTTGCACAGTCAATCAGTGGCGGAACCAGGATTTCAAGATAATCGGGACTCAAAATTTTAATATAAACAAAAAAAAATTTGTTCAAAAAATTCGAAAACTCATCGTGACATCAAAAATGAGGCTCCAAAACAGGAAATCACAACTAAATCTATATTCAAGCGTTTGTGAAACTTAACCTCTATTTTGTATCATTGTTATCTCATATATAGGAAAAATATGTGATAGATTTTGTTTTTGATTTTTAAATACTTGAAATTTTCTTATAACTTGATTGTGAAATCAGTCGAAGGAATAGTTTTAATGTTTTTTTTTTTTAAATTTTTGTAAAAATATAGATAATGTGCCCTCTCCGACTTAGAAGATAACACTATAAACACTATGACTCCCCGATATATAGCATAGTACAAGCGAATCCACTTAAAATCTTTACTGAACCATGATCGGACCGGACATCATATTAGCAAATAAACGTATTCATGAACTTAATGCGCGAAAAAAATGAGAAATGGCAATCCATTTCTTTGAAATCCCACGAGAGTAATGTAATAGACAAGTGTACTGTAACCAATCATACTGTATAAATCAATTTAATTAAAAATTTATTTTAATTTTATTGTATATTACTTCTTTGAAAAACTGTAATCAAACAATTGTAAAATGAGGAGTAAAATCAAGAAATTTGGATAAATGTATAAACTCTTTTTTATGAGAATTGTAATTTAACTATCCAAGAATGGATGGTGTGATAGCGTGAGAAATAGTGACAACTAACAAGTACTAGAATTGTAAGTAGAAGCATTAGAATTGCAAAAAAATAGAAGTTATTATTTAGCGGAAGCTTTAAAATTAATGATCAAAAATTAAAAAAAAAATTATGGGTACTATGATGATGGTGAGGAACATAGCCGGGGCTTCAGCCTCCCTTAGCCCCGTCCGTGCAGTCAACTCTACATATAAAATTACTGAACAAACACAATTTAATGATAAGGTTTATTGATTCTCCATTCAGTTTTGCATTCTTATTACACACACCAAAGAAATGCATTTCATTATAGCCTTTGTTTTTGTGACCATGCTATTGATGTTATGCACACCAGCTAAAACATCTGACATTAATACCAGCATTACCAAAGCCAGAATCATTACCAAGCCAGGATGCGAGAACAAGTGTGGCAGCGTAATTGTACCATATACATTTGTGATTGGTTGTGATGATCTAGCGTTGATCACAGGATCACAACAGAGGAATTTCAGTGGCGGCTGGATCAGTTGTCAAACTCTATAGGTCTAAAGTACTACACTAATTTTGCTTCTTTGTCGAACCATGCTAGAGTTTGGTCATTTGATCCTTGTTGCTATGCTTTTTTGCGTTAAAAAAGTAGTTTTAAGTTCCTTAGTGCTTCCGATTTTTCTGATCCCACTTGTATAAATAGAACAGTGGATAATGTTCGAATAGCCCTTGAATGGATAATCGGGGATCAGACTTGTGAGAATGCTCGAAAATCAAAGGTTTATGCGTGTCAGTCAAATACTTTCTTCACAAATTCAGACATAGGTTTTGTAGGGTATAGTTGTAGCTGTCTTAAGGGTTTCGAGGGAAATCCATATTTTAGTCCTGGTTGCCGAAGTAGATAGTTGTTATACAATAGATTTACTGAAGAACATTAATGATATAGTGTCAAGTGTTAGGACGAGAGCTTAGTTGAAACTTAGATCATATTATTCAACTAATACTGGGATTCCTGTCGTTCGAACCTGATCCTCTGCTCTTATACCAAGTTGGGTTATTAGCTCCCTTAAGATCTTAAGGTGTTTGGAGGGCAATGGTATAACTGGATCCCAAAGCGAATGCAAATAGGGGGCGGGGGGCTTAAGCCCCCTTGCCATGTCATTAAATACTAGCTACCTTTCTTCTTCATAGATAACAATTTAGCCAAAGCAAGGAAGCAATACTCATTCCTTTTTGTTAGTCTATTCTCTTAGTCTTTCCTCCTTTTTTTGTATTATTACTGGGTTTTTTTTGCTTCAATCTAATACTAGTTGTCGATGAATCTCGGTGCATCTGTGAAAATTCTTCGTGTCTACTGATTCTTAATATAAATTTTGGTACCCTTTGATATACAGTGGCTTTATCAATGTGAACTATATGTAAAGTCAATGTGTTATTAGTTAGGTGGAAGTAATTTGATTACTTTGACATGTGTGTATGTTAAGTCTTTGATTATATTCCTATTAAAATTTATATCTAAGTTCAGTATATAGCATCAATAAGAATCAAAGAACCTCTATAATTATTGTAGCATGTTGTATTTTTAAAAATATTAATAAAGGCCTCTCTTGGCGATTTCTGTATCACAAATCTTATGCTGCCTTGATCGAGAGTACTTTCATACAACTTAGTTGACAAATAAAAGCAAGGTTTATAGCTTTGGTGTGGCTCTTGCTGAGCTCTTGACAGGGAGAAAACCACTTCTATTGGAAAGTCCCGTAAAGGAATAGAGTTTAGCAAACGTCAGTTAAAGATAATCGTTTGTTTCAGATTCTCGAGCCACAAGTGGTGGCTACGGATGGGAGTTTTGAGCAGCAAGAAAGCAAATAAACTGGTGAAGAGATGTCTTAGCTTGAATTGTGAAGACAGACTTTCAATGAAAGAAGTGGCAGAAGAGTTGGAACGACAAGTATTGCCAATCATATATCACATAGACAAAGAATATATTTATAGATGACTATTTGAATGGCAACCCTGTTACCAATGAGAACTAAGAATCTAGGATGATTTTATAATTAAATTAATTTGTTTCATTACAAAAAGTAAATATACACATGTATACATTTTAGTATCATATATATCACCACCACCACTAATACCAACACATTGTTGCCACCGTTATCACTACATGAAGAAATTTTTTCAAACATGAAGTACAGGTTGCATCCAGATATAGCCATGTTTCAAAAAAGTTTTTTATAAGAAATTTAAACTTACGGGTCCAAATTTATACTTGAAAATACACATGAAACCTCATAGTTAAAAAAACGTCTGATGTTTGGATTTTGTACCGTACGACCCTTATTTATAGAAGGGTATCTGATGAATTTTTAGAGGAGCTTGTAGTCTGTGTCGCCACCTTTGATCAAATTACAAGGCTTTAAACCTGTCTTTCAGAGAAGCAATGCTTTCAGATGGATTTCGAAGAGAAGGATGTTACATATTTCAGACGGGCCAGGTGCCATCCTATTTATTTCAAGAAAAAAGAGCGTCAATTTATCATTATGAAATTCAAGTGAGGGAAAAATAACCCCTTGAATCTCCTCCTCCTCTGCTCCAAGATTTGAATCAAGTGTGCAGATTAAGAAGATGCCTATTGAGATTCTTCAAGATTTACCAGCAGCTAAGATTCTTGTTATTGTATATATAAGTTGGTTAAAATTGTGGGTTGGCACAAAAAGTATATATCCAGAATCCTAACGATGTTTCTTGATATGAATATGGTTATAGATTATTACACCATCTTCGACCAAACTTCAAAAACTCTTCAACCAAACTCTAAAAATTACACTAAAATGGCGTGACACCAAAAATTACATCAAATTTGGTGTTACACCAAAATTTGATGTAACTTTTAGAGTTTTTTAAAATCTCAATTCCATCATTCTATTCAGGTACAAAAACAATTTATTTTCTCCTGTGTCCCATATATATTTACATTCCTACTTTAATATAATTTATATTATAAATGTTAGAGTTTGCATGTGTAAAATAACTTTACATGTGTATGCATGTATGATCGTAAATATTAAATACATTTAATAAAAATGAGGTAATATACAATATGATTATAAATTCATGAATACACTGTGGGTGTTGCGTCACTGGCCATGCCAAGACCTGGTTCATACTATATATACGCACATTAAAACGATTAAAATAATGGTTGAAAAGATAATTTATTTTGTTATAAATATTTTACTTATATGTATTATTATGAATTTAATATAAAGATATTGGTATAAAAAAAATTTAATAAAGAAGAAGAATATAATTTTGAAAAGAAAAAGATTCTTTTGATATAAGATTTGTTGTAAATGGGTTGGAGAGATTTTAAAGAATGGTGTAATTTTCACACCAATTTGATGTAAAAACTATACTATTTTGGTGTAATGGGTTGGAGATATTCTTAGTTGTGTGTTCTGCTTGAATATTTAATTTTAATTTCTAATCATGTGTAGGGATGTCCTACATCTGCTTCACCTTATTTTTTAGACTTTGCGGTATGATTGGTTGATTACTTGATTAGGTGCCCAAATGGTCCCCATATCAATTAATTGGCACCCTATATAAGGTGCCCAAATGGTCCCCATATCAATAAGGTGCCCAAATGGTCCCCATATCAATTAATTACCCCACTAATAAATAAAATATAATATACGAGGTAATACATGTGCATACATTTTATATCAAATTTATTTTTTATCCATTTTGAGGAAGTGTCAAGGGGTGCCAAAATTTGACAACCTTTTTTGGCACCCTCCTAACATCCTTGGAGTTCTAATAGGGTGGTAACCAAGAGTGCTGGACTTGGCATCCCCTCTTAACAACCCTATTGGAGATGTTCTAAGTAACTTATAAGAGATAACAAACGGTACCAATATTTTGGTCAAGAAATTGTGATCTTCTGCGAATCTCTTGTTTATCCTCTTTTTCCTGTACCTATCATCATGAAGGCATAATTATTATTTTTTGCATAATTATTATTTTTTGCATAGTGTAACATTTTTGTAATATTTTTTACGGTAACTTGTAACATAGATCTTTATTAAGCTGAAGTAATCAGGTTCATGATTCTTCCAACTACAAAGTCTTGTATAACGACATTCGACCAGGTCTGATCACTTAAATTTAATGATTTAAATGTCGCTATCATGAATTTTCTTTCAATTGCTCAATCAACTCAAATAAAAATTGTATGTTGAAACCTGCTACATATGAAAAAGTATACAAGCACATTTTAATGATAAGGTTTATTGAGTCCCTTTCAGTTTAGCATTCTTATTACACACACCAAAGAAATGCATTTCATTGTAGCCTTTGTTTCTGTGACCATGCTATTGATGTTATCCACACCAGCTACCACATCTGACATTAATAACACCATTACCAAAGCCAGGGTCATTACCAAGCCAGGATGCGAGAGCAAGTGCGGCAGCCTAATTGTACCATATCCATTTGGGATCGGAGTAGGCTCCGGTTGTTCCATAGACTCATCAACATGGTATGATGTTAACTGCAGCACTTCTTTCAACCCACCCAGGGCTTATATGAGTACTGGCAACATTCAAATTTATGACATATCAGATTCTCAATTGCGCATTAGTAACTATATCGCTAGGAGGTGTTACAGTCAAACTGGAAACTTAACCGCAGATGAATCATCCTATGTAAATATTTTAAACTCTCCATTCACTTTCTCAGATTTAAACACTTTTACTGTGATCGGTTGTGATGATCTAGCGTTGATCACAGGATCACAACAGAGGAATTTCAGTGGCGGTTGCATCTCCTTATGCTCCAAAGCTGAGGATGTTCTTGATTATGGTTGTTCCGGGATTGGTTGTTGTCAAACTCTAATACCAAAAGGTCTAAAGTTCTACTTCGCTAATCTTGCTTCTTTGACAAACCATACTAGAGTTTGGTCATTTGATCCTTGTAGCTATGCTTTTTTGGGAGAAAAAAATAGTTTTAAGTTCCGTGGTGCTTCCGATTTCTCTGATCCCACTTTTATAAATAGAACAATTGATACTGTTCGAATAGCCCTTGACTGGGTAATCGGGAATCAGACTTGTGATAAAGCTCGAGAATCAAATTCTTATGCATGCCAGTCAAATACTTTCTGCACAAATTCAGACAGTGGTTTTGGAGGGTATACTTGTAGCTGCCTTGAGGGTTTTGAGGGAAATCCATATCTAAGTCCTGGCTGCCAAGGTAAACTCCAGTTGTTCTACAATAGATTTACTCAAGAACCATAATTACATATTGTTAAGTGTTAGGACGAGAGCTTAATTGAAATATAGATCATATTATCAGTAGAACATTCAACTTTAGTGTCCAAATTAAATATGTTAACATTATTGGGATTAGCGGCAATTGAATTTGAGGCCTCTGCTCTTACACCAAGTTAGGTTATTAGCTAGCTCTCTTAAGATCATGGTGATTTCTGGATCACACATCTTTAGCACCGAGTTTAGAGGACCGTTAACTAACTGTGTCTCTATGATTCTTTCTTTTTTTATGTTCTTTTTGGTAGATATTGATGAATGTGCTGATCCAAACAAAAATTTGTGCGAGAAAATTTGCACTAATACTCCAGGGAGTTATAAATGTTCGTGTCCTCATGGATACTATGGCGATGGTGAGGAACATGGCCAGGGTTGTATTGCTGAGAATTCCAAATTTCCAGTAATCAGATTCTCCCTAGGTATATATATTTCTATGGATATGTTGTGTTGTTGAGAAAAGTTTACAATTGCTATCTTGTCTAGATATCATACATCGTCAATGTACGCATCAATTCCGAATTGTGTGCAGGTATGGGATTTGGTTTCTTGTCTTTAATGGTTGGAATAAGTTTTTTGTATTTTACAATCAAAAGAAGGAAACTCATTAAAGAGAGGGAGAAGTTCTTTCAACAAAATGGTGGTGCGCTATTGAAGCAACAAATTATTTCAAGTGCCAGTGGTGTCGAGTCATCCACAAAAATTTTCACAGCTCAAGAATTGGAGAAAGCCACTAATTACTACGCTGCTGATAGGATTGTTGGACGCGGTGGATATGGCACAGTGTATAAAGGAATCTTACCAGATCATCGTGTGGTTGCAATAAAAAAGTCAAGAATAATGGATGAGAGTCAGATAGAGCAGTTCATCAATGAGGTGGTCATCCTCACACAAGTTAATCACAGACACGTGGTGAAGCTCTTAGGATGTTGTTTGGAGACCGAAGTCCCGGTGCTAGTCTATGAATTTGTCTCGAATGGTACCCTATATCACCACATCCACAATACAGAAGGAGTAACATGGTTATCACTTGAGAATCGCTTAAGAATTGCTACAGAATCTGCTGGTGCACTTGCATATCTTCACTCAGCAGTATCCATGCCCATCATCCACAGAGACGTTAAGTCTGCAAACATATTGCTGGACGGAAACCACACCACAAAGATTTCAGATTTCGGAGCTTCAAGGCTAGTACCCTTGGATCAAACACAAGTCACTACATTAGTTCAGGGCACATTAGGCTACCTGGATCCAGAGTACTTTCATACAAGCCAGTTGACAGATAAAAGCGATGTTTATAGCCTTGGTGTCGTTCTTGCTGAGCTCTTAACAGGGAGAAAACCACTTCTATTGGAAAGTTCTGCAGGCGATAAGAATTTAGCAACATATTTCATAACGTCAGTCAAGGAAAATCGTTTGTTTCAGATTCTCGAGCCACGAGTGGTTAGGGAAGGGACCTTTGAGCAGCTAGAAGCAGCAGGTAAACTTGTGAAGAGATGTCTTAGCTTGAATGGTGAAGACAGACCTACAATGAAAGAAGTGGCAGTGGAGTTGGAAGGCCTAAGAAAATACACTAAACATCCTTGGGCTAATTATAATCAAGATAAACATGAAGAACAGGCTCTGATGAATCATGGAGTTGAACAATCAACTGACCTTTATAGTGTATCAATAGATCTTTATAGCAATACTGGGGATTTCTCGGGACAAAGTAGCATGGACACTAAATATTTACTTTTCGAGGAAAATAGTCCCAGATGAAACGATTAATTTAGGTTCTGTAATGATCTATGGGTGAATTAAGTTCCCTGTCCTTGTGTTGTTTATTGCGATTCAAGTTTAATCGTCTGATATATTTCATATTGGATAACATGAATTGACCATTTTAGTTTGGGTTTGATAACTTGTGTCATAATTTTGTATTAGTTGATAAATTTACTCAAAATTGTTGATTTGTTACGAGTTCTTGAGAATATTAGTTATATTCTTTAGATCCACACGACTCGCAAGTGCTAGGCATTGTTGACCTGCATCTTGGACTTCGAAATGAACGAACAAATTATACTTCGTGTACAATGTGTTTCTTGGGAAGCATTGTTGAAAGGTACCATCACAAGCGATTGTCGTATCTATCATTCCGGTTTTTTTTATTGTGAATAGGATAATACTTGATTTTTTATGTAAACTTAAAGTACCATGTCATTTATTTGCGTTTAAAATTTTGATTATAGGATTTTTTATTTTTCTTCCCAAAATAAAAAAGCGCCAAGTGATTTTACATTTTTCAGACCAGGTGCCATCTTGATTATTGCAAGAAAAAAGCACCAATTTGGTTATGAAATTCAGGTTGAGGAGAAACAAACCCTTGAATCTCCATCTCCTGGGCTCCAAGATTTAATGAAGTGCGCAGATTAAGAAGATGCTTATCGAGATTCTTCATGATGATTTCATGTGTATGTATATACTGCACATATACTGTAGTCATATTTGTGTTCATCGGGGGGCTTTAAAATAAAAATGTTACTCTTCCGTTCCCTTTTAGATGTTCATTTTATTTTTAGTGATGTCAAATTGATTCATCTTTAACTGTAATTTAAATATAATATATAATTGAAAAAAAATTAAAATTTTATATTGTTAAAAAATATATATAATCTACTTTAAAATGTATTTTTAATTTTTTAAAATTGTAAACAAGTAATTTATAATTTTTAATAAAAAATAATTAATTTAATCAGAAAAAAGTCAAAATGATCAACTATTTAAAAACAGAGAAGAGTATAAAAGAGTTGACCCGTACAAAATCCAAACATATGGCTGAACAGGACGTTATTTTACTATGAGGCCGCCTCTGTATATTCAAATATACTTTTATGCCCAAAATGTTAATAACCTAATTTAATAATATTGACATTGGCTTCCTTTGTATCTGTTTTAAAGTGTGAAGTTACTATATCTTGATATTAGGATTTAGGAAATGAAGAAACACGTACTAAAAAAATTGATCCGCATGGGAGAAGTTTGGATAGGTATTCTCCATGTCAGGCCAGACCCCAATTCGATTTCCATACCAAACTGGGTGGAGATTTAGAACATCTTCGACCCATTATATTAAATTGGGTATGATTTTTACATTAAAATAATGTAAAAATTACACTATCTTTAAAATCATCTTCAACCCATTTATATTAAAAGATACATCAAAAGAAATTTTTATTGTAATATAAAAGTTATTTTATAAATAAAGGACAGAAATAATAAAGTTGTTAGAATATAAAAGTAAGAAATTTGTTTTAGATAAAGAAATGTAAGGATAATGTCGGGATTTAGAAAAATTCTAAAAATTATACCAAATTTGATGTTATGCCAAAATGGTGTAACTTTTAGAGTTTGGTTGAAGAAAACTTTTACACCATGTAAAAGTGCAAATTTAGAGTTGATTTGGAGATGGTCTTAGAAAATTTTTCGAGTTCAGTGAAGATATCATAAAATTTCCATGGAAGAGGGCAGAGATGAGGAATCTTTCCGTCCAATCCCGATCCTTTTATTTAATAAAAATTATATATATATATATATATATATAATAAAATAATAAAGATATATATAATTTGGATGTATTATTCCCGTGACGCCCTTCAAATTTGGGGCTCAGATTCGGGGGTCACGTACCAATCACAACAATCAATCATAAATGTGACATATATCTCAGCCACCAATATATCAAACCAACCATAATATAATACACCTCACCACCCCTCACACCAATCAAGGACTGTAAACAGGTTAGGGTAATGAAACAAGATACTCAAATCCAAACTAAAACATTATTACAGTCCAACTTTATTATAATAAAAGTTCTAGTTATACCACATTCTCCGATACATTTTATTCCATGACTAAACTATACTCGCCCTGAACAGTAAATCAAAATACTTGAGGCGCTCGGGGTACTATAGCCCTATGCCCGCTTCTGACATGGATCCTCGCTGTCTGTCTATAGGGATACATGTCTCACCTGTCTGAAAAGTATATGACGGAAAGTAAGAATGAGCCAAAAATATGTCCAGCAAGTATATAGTAAACTTTCAAATAAAAGCAAATAGAGTTAAACAAGATATGTAATCAGTAAACAATAACCAAAATATTTCGCAAAACATTATCAATAGCATATCAAAAGCTGATCGATAAACAAATCTCGTAATAGCCAAACGGGCAGATGGATTGAACGAAGAACCCACACCACTATTGTCCCTAATCAGGTTCAAAAACAATAGGACCGTATTATGCCTCATTACATAAGTCGGGATTTCAAATGGTATCGTATCATAGACAAACTCTAGTCTATCAGAGCTGGAATGGCTACCATGGTTTCCAAATCACGCTGGACCTCGTATATGGCCTCGTATCTGGCCACTTACGCTAACGGTTCAATCCATAATAGAGCATCCAGAATAGTTGGTAGGTTTACATTTATAAAATAATATCATATTCCAATATTATTTATTACTATAATATTGAATATGATAGGTTTATTATAATCAACTTCCAATATTAAGAATATTAATATTGGACAGCTCGGTTGCACAATAATAAATATATTTAAGATTCACAAATAGATCTTTGAAAAATAACTATTTGTCATGAATAAATGAAACAGAAAAAAGAAAGTGTTTGAGATTATCAAGATGAAGATACTTGTCTAATAAATACAAAAGTTTACTCTTACTTGACTAGGTGACTCACACTTCGCTCGTATCTATAAATAAAATATATTATTTTAGATACATGGTTCAACTCAAGGTGTCAGACAAACCTTATTTTATTTCTAGTGTGTACCTATGTGGTCTATCGATATTAAACGAGTAATATAATATATTAGGATAAATAAGTACGTAAGTCAAGTAGCATGCAAGTCATATAACACATAAGTTAAACAATTAAAGGACTTGTCAAAATATTTTTAACATACTTTTCGGATCGACACAGATCACTTCTACCTCCTCCGGATTATTTTTAGGATTGTAGGGCTTTTCGTTTTGTTTAAAATAGATAAACGGTTTATTTACTATCTAATTAATAAGAATAAATTAATTAATATTTAAATCAATTGATTATTCAAATTAATTATTTATTAAATAATTATAAATAAATAAATTATTTTAATTTTTAAAATAATTAAATCCAATTATATTTAATTATATTTAGATAATAATTAATTAATTAAATTAATCGATTAAAATAAATTAATCAATTTATTAAACTAATTGAATTATTATCTAAATTAATTAAATTAAATTAAATTTTGAAATTAAAATAATTTATTTTGATTTTTAACATAATTTTTGAAACCGAACAGAGCTCTTTAACTCCATCTCCAGTCAAAACCGAACAAACCCGGTCAAAATCCGGCGAACGAAATATGTAATCCAATATCATTAACAAAGATAGCAACAAACTCGCAAGCAAAGGATCTACGCAGCCATGGTTTGATTTAAGAAATCAAACAACAGATATTAAAGTTACAAAATAGAAAAAACGCAGTAAATCATGAATTAACGCAACACAAATTTTTCATCAAAACAGATAGTATAGGTATGTAGTATGTGATGTGGGATTCATTTGGATTACATGAACTCGTGATTTGGATACCAGTAATACCTTCAAAAAGTCCCTTGATCCCCAAGAACCCTAATTGCAAAGCTTCTTCCCCCAATTTCTGATTTTTACTATTTTTAGTAAAAATTTTATAATTTTTAATAATTAATTAAGTTATTTATAATTTTTTTTAATTAAAGCCCCCAAAAATTAATAAATGTACAAATCCCCCATAATTTATTTTAAAAGTCTTAAAATTTATAGTTATGGGATATAATTTTTAAAATTTTATTTTTAAACAAATAAAGTAAATATATCAAAATTTCCTAAAAATTATAAATATTCCAAAAATACTAAAATATTTAAATCTGGAAGAATATTTAAATTTATAAAAATAATTGTATCAAAAACATGGGCTTTGAGATCTTTGTAAGGCCCGGTCCGATAATTTTTAATCGAAATTTCAATTTTTAAAATACACTACCATTTTTAATAAATACTATAAAGTATAATAAGGTACCCAGAAGTCACAGATCACATAACAGATAATTATCCTATTTAATAAAAATGTTATTAAAGACGGTTAATCACCTTTAACACATAACTAAATATTTTTATTTATTCATAACTAAATATTTTCAAATTTCAAATTCATTTTATTAATCTAAATTTTTTATATTATCATATCATTTTATTATAATAATTTTATTTTTGCTTGTTATTATATTATAAATTAATATTAATTAAAACTAATATTTAAAATATGATATGAAATTAAAAAATATATTATATATAATAATTTTCAAACTATTTTTATTAAAAAATATAGATTGAAATATAATTAATTTTTTAACGTAAAAAGAAGAATTTCCTCCCGGATCTCCATTCACCGTTGAGGACAGGGAAACGGATTTGGGGATTGGATTAGAATATGGGATTGGGGTGGAGATAGCGGTCCTGGCCCGATGCACACCCTGGGGGGAAGAAATTGTCATCTTTTGCTAATCTCTTGCTTATGTAAATACATTATCAATATACATAAATTTGCACTCCTTTGCTAATCTCTTGCTTATGTAAATAAATTATCAATATACACAAATTTACACTCTCAATCATATTCATACTTATTTTATACAATTTTCTCTCATAAATTATGTATAAATAGCAACCTACCATCATGAAGGCATTTAATGAGCTAGAGTAATGAGGTTCATGATACATTCAACGACAAAGTCTTATATAGTTCAAACTCTAATATATTAAATGTAATGATTTAGACATAGCTATCACTAATTTACTTTCAGTTGCAGGGCCTAACAAAGTCAGTCAACTCCTGATACAAATAAAAATTAGGTGTAGAACCTTGCTATATATTTACAAAAAAAAAAAGTTTACAAGCACATTTTATGATCAGGTTATTGGTTCTCCTTTGAGTTTTGCATTCTTGCTACACACACCAAAGAAATGCATTTCATTGTAGCCTTTGTTTTTGTGACCATGCTAAATATGTTATCCATACCAGCTACCACAACTGACGTTAATAACACCATCACCAAAGCCAGAGTCATTACCAAGCCAGGATGCGAGAGCAAGTGTGGCAGCCTACTCGTACCATATCCATTTGGGATCGGAGTAGGCTCTGGTTGTTCCATTGACTCGTCCACATGGTTCGATGTAAACTGCAACACTTCTTTCAACCCACCCAGGGCTTACATGAGTACTACTGAGATTCAAATATATGATATATCAGATTCTCAACTGCGTGTTGGTAATTCTATCGCTAGGAGGTGTTACAATCAAACAGGAAAATTATTGGAAGATAAATATATATATATTGAAACAGATCTTTCAAACTCTCCATTCACATTCTCAGATTTAAATACTTTTAATGCGATCGGCTGTGATGCTTTAGCGGTTATCATAGGATCGGGACAGAAGAATTTCACAGGCAGTTGCATTTCTTCGTGCTTCAAAGCTGAGGATGTTCTTGATAATGGTTGTTCCGGGATTGGTTGTTGTCAAACAGCAATACCAAAAGGTCTAAATAGCTATCTCGCTTCTCTTGGTTCTTCGAATAATGATTCTAGCGCTTTGTCATTTGATCCTTGTAACTACGCTTTTTTTGGTGAAAGAAATAGTTTTAAGTTTCATGGTGCTTCAGATTTCTCTGATCCAACTTTTGTAAATAGAACAGTCAATACTGTTCGAATAGTCATTGACTTCGTAATTGGGAATCAGACTTGTGATAAAGCTCGAGAATCAAATGCTTATGCATGCCAGTCAAATAGTTCCTGCACAAATTCAGACAGTGGTTTTGGAGGGTATAGTTGTAGCTGCCCTAAGGGATTTGAGGGCAATCCATATCTAAGTCCTGGCTGCCAAGGTAAATATAGTTGTTACAAAATAGATTTACTCAAGAACAATATTGTCATACCTTTAAGTGTTAGGACGAGGGCTTATTTGAAACATAACCATATTATCAGTAAATTCAACCTTATTTGAAACATAGATCATATTATCAGTAAATTCAACTTTGTTGTCCAAATTACATATTCTAACAATATTGGGATTACCGGTGTTCGAACTTGAAACCTCTGCTCTCATACCATATTAGCCTATTAGTTCTCTTATGATCCTAAGATGTTAGTAAATACTAGCAACTTTTCTTCTTCATAGGGCCATTAATTTAGTTTAAACGGATAAAGCAATGTTCATTCTTTGTCTGTTAGCCTTTCCATTATTACACTTTTTTTTTTGCTTCAATCTAATACGAGTAGATGATGATGAGTCTGAGTGTATGTAAAAATTGCTCTTATATATTGATTCTTGATATGACTGTTGATATCCTTTGATACAAAGTGGTTTATCAATGTAGTCTATATGTAAATTCAATGAGGTAGGTGGTAGGACTTTGTTTACTTTGAGTCTTTGACATGTGTATATGTTAAGTCTTTGAACATATTTCCTGAAAATTTATATCTAACTTCAGTATATTCCATAAATAAGAATTTAAAATTCTCTATAATTATTGTAGCATGTTATATTTCTAGTAAAAATTGATAAAGCCCGCTCTTAGCAATTTCGGGATCACATATCTTAACTCAGATTTTAAAAGACCATTAACTAACTGTGCCTCTGCTTCGTTATGATGTTCTTTTTGGTAGATATTGATGAATGTGCTGATCCCAACAAAAATTTGTGTGAGAAAATATGCACTAATACTCCAGGGAGTTATAAATGTTCTTGTCCACATGGATACTATGGTGATGGTGAGAAACATAGGAAAGGTTGCATTGCTGTGAATTCCAAATTTCCAGTAATCAAGTTCTCCCTAGGTATGTTTTGTTGTTGAGGAGGAGTTTAATATTGCAGCTTTGTTAAGAAATTATACATGGTCAATTTAGCAAGTATCTTCTTTACGTTTAGATCTTTCTTGTAAAGTTCTAATAAAGTAGTATGTATGCACTTCCAAATTGTGTGCAGGTATGGGATTTGGTTTCTTGTCTTTAATGGTAGGAATAAGTTTTTTGTATTTTACCATCAAAAGAAGGAAACTCATTAAAGAGAGGGAGAAATTCTTTCAACAAAATGGTGGTGCACTATTTAAACAACAAATTACCTCAAGTGGCAGTGGTGTCGAGGCATCCACAAAGATTTTCTCAGCTCAAGAATTGGAGAAAGCTACTGATTACTACGCTTCTGATAGGATTGTGGGGCACGGTGGATATGGCACCGTGTATAAAGGAGTCTTACAGGACCATCGTGTGGTTGCAATAAAAAAGTCAAGAATAATGGATGCAAGTCAAATAGAGCAGTTCATCAATGAGGTGGTCATCCTCACACAAGTTAATCACAGACACGTGGTGAAGCTCTTAGGGTGTTGTTTGGAGACCGAAGTCCCAATGTTAGTCTATGAGTTTATCTCAAATGGAACCCTATATCACCACATCCACAATACAGAAGGAGTAACATGGTTATCACTTGAGAATCGCTTAAGAATTGCTACAGAATCTGCTGGTGCACTTGCATATCTTCACACAGCAGCATCCATGCCCATCATCCACAGAGACGTTAAGTCTGCAAACATATTGCTGGACGGAAACCACACCACAAAGATTTCAGATTTCGGAGCTTCAAGGCTAGTACCCTTGGATCAAACACAAGTCACTACATTAGTTCAGGGTACATTAGGCTACCTGGATCCAGAGTACTTACAAACAAGCCAGTTGACAGATAAAAGCGATGTTTATAGCTTTGGTGTCGTTCTTGCTGAGCTCTTAACAGGGAGAAAACCACTTCTATTGGAAAGTTCTGCAGCCAATAACAATTTAGCAACATATTTCATAACGTCAGTCAAGGAAAATCGTTTGTTTCAGATTCTCGAGCCACGAGTGGTTAGGGAAGGGACCTTTGAGCAGCTAGAAGCAGCAGGTAAACTTGTGAAGAGATGTCTTAGCTTGAATGGTGAAGACAGACCTACAATGAAAGAAGTGGCAGTGGAGTTGGAAGGCCTAAGAAAATACACTAAACATCCTTGGGCTAATTATAATCAAGATAAACATGAAGAACGGGCTCTGATGAATCATGGAGTTGAACAATCAACTGACCTTTATAGTGTATCAATAGATCTTTATAGCGATACTGGGGATTTCTCGGGACAAAATAGCATGGACACTAAATATTTACTTTTCGCGGAAAATAGTCCCAGATGAAACGATTAATTTATGGGTGAATTAAGTTCACTGTCCCTGTGTGATTATTGCGATATGATTCAAGTTTAATTGTCTGATACATTTATATATAGTTTGGATCGGATTGAATTTGATTTAGTTCCAAGATTATTTGCGATATGTCCCTGTCCCTGTCCATGTGTGATTATTTGCGGAGATTCACATGACCACGGTTCAGTTTCGAATCGTATCAATTTTTGATTGAGGTATATTTATATATTGTTTGGATTGGATTGGATTTGATTTAGTTCGGATCTAATTTAAGTTTTGTTTAATTTGAATCAGTTTGACTATTTCAGTTCAGATCAAATTCGGATTAAAATTGGATGAATTTTGGATAAAAATCGGATTAATTCAGTTCGGATCTTTTTATTTCAAATCGTATTTTATTTAAATTCAAAATTTTTAGTTCAGATTAATATTAAATTAATTTAAATTATCATTGAATTGAAATAAATGTGGTTAAGTCAGTTTTTCAAATTAGAGTTCAAATTCGATAATGATACCTAACAAATTAATAACCTCAATTAAGTAATATATTTCTCCAATCTCGACTTAGCCCAGTGCGATAAAATAATATTTTCACTAGATGTATAGTTTAATAAAAAAAATTGAAGGTTAAATGATAAAATAAAATAATATAAATTATATATGTACATATATAATATATAATATTTACATAAAATTATAATCACTTTTTTAATTTCAAGCAAATTTAAAATAAATATTATTTTTAATTTTCTAATAATTTATTTTATAAATACATACTCCCTCCGTCTCATTTTATGTGAGTTTGTTTGACTTTCACGGAAATTAAGAAAAGATAGTAAAAAAGGAGTACAGTTAGTTGAAAAGTGAGTAAAGTAGTGGAGCCTATCAATATTTAATAATAAATTTGAAGATAGTGGAGAAAAGTAGTGGGTATAATAATATTTATTTAATAAAAAAAGAGTATAAAGTGGAGAAATAGTGGGTGTAATAGTGAAAAATACTGTTCAAAACTTTCTGAGACGTCCTAAAAAGGAATAAGGGTCGTATAAAATGGGACGAAGAGAGTATATTACATGTATAAATAAAGTGTATAATGTATTTGTGAGGGTAACTAATCATAAGATTATTTGTCTTAAATACACTTTAAGGTTTATAATTTAATTCAATTTGAATAATTTTTTATTCGGATTTAATCGGTTTTGAGTTATTATCGGATCTAACATTTCAGATGATTTCCAGTTAAATTTTCAATTCTAGGTCATTTATGAATCAGATCCAATCAATTTTTTGATATTTTCGCATTTGATTATATTGAACCAATATCGATTCGGATCGGGTTGTTCGGATTCAGTTATGTTTTTGAATTATTAAATTCGGATGCAAAATCGAATACCAATTCTACACATTTTAGTTCAGTTTTTCATATCCGAACTTATTTTTCACAAGTTGATATTGGGTAGTCATTTGATATTTTTTGTGATGGGTGCGTACTTTAATATAAAGCCGTATTTTAATAGTACACTATTCCTATTTTAAATGACACTATTATTTACATAGCTCTCTGCTCACTCCGGTAGCTTGGTTCCCATTTTCCCAATCTTCCATCCAATTTCATAAACCCTAAACACACACACATGGCAGACCCAAATTCCTACTTCAAAAAAGGCGCCCCAGTTGAAATCAGCAGCGACGAGGCCGACTTTAGGGGCGCATGGTTCATGGGCACTGTAATAAACCGCTCAAAAACCAAAGATAAAAACAAAGTGTTTGTTGAATACAAGACCCTTATGAGTGATCAAGATGAGACCAAGTTTCTGAGAGAGAAGGTTGATATAATCCAGTTAAGACCTCCTGCGCCTCGCGAGACGTGGCGCAGGAGGTTCAGTGTAGGAGAGGAGGTTGATGCTTATTATTTTGATGGGTGGTGGGAAGGTGTGATTACTAGGATTGATCAAGATAGTGGCAAGTATGTTGTATATTTTAGAGGGAGTAAGGAGGAGTTGGGGTTTGAGGCGGAGGAGCTTCGGGTTCATAGGGAATGGGTTAATGGGGATTGGGTTCCTCCTTTGGAGAAGGAAGATGAGGAAAAGGTATTATGTTTACTGTTTGTGATGTGTAGATAATGTAATGCTGATGATGTGAAAATGTGTTTGGGTGATGAGATAATTTCGTAAAGTTCTGATCTTTATTTGCAAAAAATAAATGCTTTTTTTTTTGTTTATTTTGTTATGTTTTGTTTATTTGTTGTTTGAGGAAAGGTATCATTTTTACTGTTTGTGATGTGTAGATAATGTAATGCTGAAGATGTGAAATTGTGTTTGGGTGATGAGTTGGTTTCGTAGAGTTATGATCTTTATTTGCAAAAAAAAAGGTTTTTATTAGTTGTGTTTCGTTTTGTTTATTTGTTGTTTGAATTTTGTATGCTTTTCGGGTTTCTATCTCAAAGATGTGGATCTGAAAATGGGTTATGACTTGGATTTAGTAAAGATGAAGTCTTTTGTTGTTTTGAAGAAAGTTGGAATTTTTTCGAGGCATTGATAGGGATAATATGGCTATGGCATGTACGTATGACTGTTTGCTGGAGTTTTGCTTATACTAATAAAATATGTTAATGTTTGTTTAGAAATTTTGTACAGGTTAAGCTGGATTTTTACTGATAATGCCTCATTACTATCATTGTATTTGTTTGAAAATCGTGACTTTATTATTATGCTTTTGCTGGATGGCTTGGTAACTAAAGTCAAGATCTTTGATCTTGCTTTTACTTATTGAAGTCTACATTGTTCCTAATTTTTATTTTTATTTTTGCAGACCATTACTTTGTAGATGGTTGCAACATATTTTTACTGCTATTTTACGTGAACTTCTATTCATAACTCCAAACCATGACCAATAGGATTTCTTTTATAAATACTGTAATTACTAAATATTAATGTTAATTTCTCCATGCTAATCATTAAAATAATAACGTTGATGTGTCTTTTATATGGATCCAACTTAAGCTACATATACATTTATATATTTAGCGTCCACTGCAATTGTAAACAGCTAATCTTTTTTGTTCCGCTTCATCCAAGGAATGGAAATATATGTTGAACATCAGTTCTGTTATATCTAATGACATGAAGGAATTGGAAATGCATTTTAAGGGCCTTAATAAAGTGTGTCTGCACTTCCTTTCTGTCAATGAGTTGTGTATAAAGATAGTTTTTTTATAAAAAGTAAAGGTTTTTCTAAACCCTTAACTCCTTAAGTTTGTCTCCATATCTTCATAACTATGTGATTACAGGATCCCTACCACGACCAGTTTAAGGCATTGTTTAATCTTCCCTAGATTGTGACTTGAAATCGCAATATAGGGAAACCCAGTTCTTAGGTCTTTGAGTTAATAGCTCTTTATAGCAGCATAATGATTTTCAGTTAGTGTCTTGCATCAATGTATATTCGCCGTATGCCATTTTAATTCTGTCGTCTGATTGCATAAATGTGTGTAAAGTTTGTATGCATGCAATGTAAAATTTCCCTTTTTGTAAATTATGATTATTTTACCTTGATGCTTTTATAGATATATGCTGAACAGCGTTTGTTGTTAAGGTAATGCTTTTATATGCCTTGAGGCTCATGATGAGTACTGTATTTTGAACCGCTTGCTTTTAATCGATACTTTAGAGACAATCTGATGAGATTGTAGTGAAGGGAGTGAAAGGCGTCTAGGTTTTGAAAGCAGAAAAATAGCAGCAGTGCTAGAAGTCCTAGCTGGTGTCAGTTAGTATTAGATTCTATTTAATATCCCTACAATAGTTGTCGTTCTTATTTGATGCCGTCATTTATTTCCTTTCATTTTGTCTCTATTTTCTTGATTTGATTATGATGGCTATACCTAATATTTGAATTTACTACTGTAGTTTGCATCAAATACAAATGTAGAAGAAACTTCTAAAAGCACAGTAGAGAAGCTCGGTAAAGGCACATGTGTTGAAGTTACTAATGGCAATACAAATGTTGAAGAACCTTGCATAAATAATGTAGAGAACTTTGGAAAAGGGACATTGGTTGGAGTTACTAGTAACAATGCAAATTTAGAAGAGGCTTGCATGAATGTTGTAGATGAGTTTGAAAAAGGGACATTGGTTGAAGTTACTAGCGACGAGGATGGTTATCAAGGTGCTTGGTTTGCTGCGACTATACTTGAGAAATTAAGTAATGATGAATACATCGTTGAGTATCAGAGTTTAACAAATGATGACGGCACAGAACTTTTAAAGGAAAAGGCCAACATTAAGCACATACGACCATGTCCACCTGAAACTGCAGCGATAGACTATTACAGTCTGCTTCAAGAAGTTGATGCTCTGTACAATGATGGTTGGTGGGTGGGTGTTATTTCCAAAGTACTTCAAGGTAAAAAATACTTAATCTACTTCAGGGAAACCAATGAGGAAATGGAATTTAAGCAATCTGATTTGAGGCCACATCAGGATTGGATTGATGGAAAATGGGTCATGGCTTCAAAGGTATGATATTTAGTGCTCTCACACCAAACATTCTTTAGTTTGGAGTTAGTACTGTGGTCTGGTGTACAGTATTGCTAAATAGTTTACCATCTCGTGATGTTTCTTTTGTATAATAGGTTTCCTAACTTTACAATGACTAGCGCAAACACTTGCCATTATCAGGTTAAATTTTCTTTTTGCAGGCATCGAAGTTATAGCTTATGATGGGGTTGCAAATGGTGACATAATATGATACAAGTAGCTGTGGAAAGATTTTCAGTGGTGGTACATTCTGTAAGCTCATGGTTAGAAACTGCATGTGCACTGTTTTCATCTTCCAAACTAATGTTATTAGAATCTAATATTTGGTCTACCAAGTGTAGTAGAAAAGCATGGATAGACAAGTTGTTCGGTAGTTGACATGTGGTTAGCTGCCCCACCCTGCCCCACACTTGTGGCTATGTTTCTATTGAACTGGGTGTTCAAGTTACTTTGTAGCTATGTTGTTGGTAGTGAATCTGTAATGTAAGCTAATTATAGACATGGTAACTCTGCACTGACCAATATGAGAGAATGAGTTGCCTTTAAATTCACCAATCCTTCCCCCCCCCCCCCCCCCCCTCCTTTTTTTATGCAGTTCAAGGTGATATCCAGTCTGTTGTGCAAACAGTTTTAATGAATGTCAGAAGTATACAGCGCTTAGTAGTCAATTTTAAAATAGGTATTAAGTTTCTCAGAGGTCCTTGATCGTGAAGTTAATAACAATTCTTCCTTTTGTGTGTTCTATGTTTAACATTAATTATTTTTGGCAACATTGAATCACTGATTGTTATATAGCTGGTTGCACAGTTTTGACTTCAGGATTTGTTTTTTAACTGATAAGATGACAGTGCCAATTAGACCCAACAAAAGTCGGGTTGTTAGTCACATTCTTATCGGTCCGATACTCAGACATCTGTTACTGTATCACAAGAACCTCTAGTGTATTTGTCTACTTTATGCTACTTTCTCGCAAAAGAACTAGCCCCTTCTAGTGTATAATCAAGGACATCCTACCTGTGCCTCATCCTTAGTTTTCTAGAAAAATAACACAGGAAATTAGAAGAATTACAATGTAGAAGAAATGAAATTTCTTTAATGATTAGAAGAAATGATACCCTATGCAAAAGGTTTGTTTCCTGGGTAGCTGAAAATGTAATACATCCTGGTAATAATTTTACTTAGGCCAAGCAAAAGGCTGGAAAGTGAAAACAGTTATGCAGGACAAGGCTTAGATCTCCTACTAGAGAGGATATTATGCAATCATATGGCTCTTCATATGCATCGCACAAGGCCTTGTACATCAAAGCTTAATATTTAGCTTTGGGCTTTTCTTAGATGATGCAACTATTTTCCCAAATTATCATTTTGGTGGAGAGGATTTGGAAACCTGTAAAAGATTGAGGTCTAAATCACCTCAAATTAAATATGATAGATTACTAGAAAGACTAGTCAAAAGTTTGATTATTACAAGACATCACAATTCCCACTTAAGGAGGTATATTACAGAATCTGATTACAAGAGGTTCAGATTTTAGGCAAACCATCCAGAATTGTTGCCAACTCCTATTTAAAAAGATGTGCTCACGTTTTACACAATTATAACTTTATGTTAAACTCTTCTCTCCTTTTTTCTCAAATATTATTGTAATGTCTTTGGGAAAACATGCATGTCCATGACATTTTTTTTACAAACCTAAAGTAAATTCGTGATTCGTCCATCTTGATCGAAAATTATTGAATATCATCGACCGGATTTTCGGTTCAAGTCCTTCCTCACAAGTCACAAATACATAAAATTTGATGACATTGTATCCACAAGACCATAACAATATCCCAGTACCTTTAGGAACCTCAAAGTTACTTCTTGTCAATCCCATACTAAACGAATATGATATGGTTCTACGATTACCATGTTGAGGATTAAATGGATATTGTTCTCTTAACAATTCAACAGAACTTTCAATATCGTAGGTGAAACATTATTTGAATAAAGCAAAATTATAACGAAACAAATTGCTGTCTTTTGGTTTTTCACCGTATAGCGATAATATTTCAAATAAAAATATTAATAATTATTAACAAACTCGATAGATTATATAAAAAGGCTTAAATTTTTAATTGATTAAGCATGTTAAATAATTATAAATTCTCATTTTAAGGAATGGTTAACTATTTTTTTTTTTGCCACAAAATGAAAATTTTCATTCATACTCTTAAATCATCCAACATTACATATTAAAATTCGGTTTCCCACCCTACAACTACGATCAACAACTGAACAGTTGTAACTAGCTAGATAGTGAGCTACTCTATTCACAGACCGTTTAATGAATCTAAACACAACGTTTTGATCTTTTAAACTTGCAAGAATTGTTCTACATTCCTCAACCACCCTCCTCAAATAAGAGAAACTAGTAAAAGAACTTCGAATGCCCTGAACAATTTGCAAGCAATCCGTCTCAATCTCTTCATCTCCCTGCATTTTGGTCTTGACCCAGCTCAACCCCTCACGGATGCCAATAGCTTCGGCCAATTCTGGTGCGATTTGTCCATGTGAGCACTTTGATCTTGCTTCTACAAACTCACCATTATGCTTACGGACCACGAAGGCATAACTGTAGCATTTGAATTCCTCGAATATGGTTGTATCAGTTTTAATTCTATTAATCATTTGTCAGTGTTCATGACCATCATCCTGAGTCATATAACCCATGAAACGATCGAAAGTTTTGTCAAACAAAATATGTTGATTCTACCACTTCCTTTGGTTCCAAACTGTGCTGCTTCCATACCAGATCGTTTCGAGCTTTCCACACTATCTAGCACACTATAGCCATTACCTGTATTTCGTCATTCTTCCTTTGCTGAAACACTAGCTGCATCCACTCTGTAAATGAGTTAAACTCCCCAAATACTGAAAGTAAAGCAAACTTACTCCAGCAATTTGCTGCGTAGCTGCACAATACCAAAACATGTAAAATAACAATATTTTATTTGGGGATGATTTATCTAATAAAAAAAAGAATTCAAGCAGTCAACAAATGCAATATATATAATTATTGTTCAATTCCTTATCTTCCCTCTCCATATGCTTAAAAATCTAATGCATGGAGATATAAGTAAAGAATCCTAAAAAAGGTCAGTCGTAACTATAAGGTACATAAGACTACTATATTAACAGTAGCTAATAGTTAAAGTTTGATTTTCCTCGACAGAATCAAGTTGAACAAAGCAATTAAATTTAACATACTTGAGAAACCAAATTACATCATGTACATGATAAATTAACTTCCATCAAGAAATCACCATTAACAAATTTGTTCATAAAAATTATGTTTGCTGATGCATTAAGGATGTTTTCAGAAAAATGCCCTGCTGCCGTAAAATACCCTTGCAGTATCTTTTTTCTTCTCAACTTCTACACTGCTGTTAAGGTTCTGGATCACGTTGCTGTGGTTATCAGTTCCCGGCTTACTGAGATCCAATGGGAGTTTCATTTTCTCTAGCGACTCGGAGAATTGCTGCATGCTCCTCATGTACATGTCAACTATTTGTTGCTGCATAGCAGATTGTTCAGCTTCGAGGTTTATATTTCCAACTGGAGTTGACAGTGCCTGAGTAACAAATTTCACCTTGCTGCTTTCTTGAATATTGTTTCCGGAAATAGGTTCATTTGCATCTATGATTTTGTGTCCTGCTCTTGACGTTCCAGTGTCGGGACAAGCACTAGACTTTAGTGCCTCTGTAGTGATTGACTGGTTTGGAGAATGCAGCAGACTAACATGGGGATGACTCTTCTTCTCCATTGAGTCACCAGAGTTTCGCTCGTCACTCAAGCTTGTCATCGTAGAACTCAAGAAACCCGAATTATAAACACTGCCATTTGGAGAAAGCGATGAATACGCGTTGTCCTCAGATGAGTTAGCAGTCATTTCATAGTCATCTACAGGTTGATGCCATGCACCAAGACGAAGAAATGAACCAGAACTAACCAAATCATGTCTTGACACAGAACCATGTCCTTCTAAATTGAAATATTGAGTCACCATCTGTTGATTCTCTCTAACTACATTTATGTCTGGAAATTCTATCCTCGAGTACTCACCTGGATCCAACACCACTTCAGATATCTTCCGATCCAACAACATAACTTCTGAAGATATTGAAGATTTGGCAACAGAATCGGAAAAGGACTTAACAGTGGGATGAATCGGGATATTTGTATCTAAAGAGAGACTTAGCTTAACGGTACCAGCAGGGGAATGGAACAAATCAGTGGAAGATATACTAAATTCCTTAGAGATTTTTCCCTTGCCAACAACCAAGGAAATCGGGACTAAAGCAAAACCCAACAACTGATCTTCCATATAATTCTTAGCTCTACTAAGCATCCACATTTCACATTTGAGGAGGGCATCCAGTTGAGTAACTTTCATGACCAAAGATTCATTAAACTCCGGGTTTTTTCCACCACCATTGATAATCTTAGTTGTAAGGGTCTCATCGGGGTCGTAAGTTAAAGAAAACTTTGCATAAACATCTTGGTTGTCATAGATACAAATGTTATGAATGTTCCTAGCATGATGAATATAGATTTCAAGAATCCCTGAAAAATCGGAGTCCCCTTCCATATTTGCATTCGGATTGTAAAGTAATTGATTAGTTTGATCAAACACATCCATAGCTCAGCTTTGTGTGTGTATATGACTGTGTACTCGAAAATTACTAGTGAGGGCTACAAACAGGACCAATATAGTTCATACAAATCAAATTTCATAGAAACTTCCTGAAGATCACTAAGAAACCATGATAATCAAGACAAAAAATCTTAACAAAGTAAAATTTTCAGCACAAAAATCAAAGGTTTAACAAGGAAAGAAACAAAAGCAAACAAAAAACTGAAGTGAACAACTTACAGAGAAGTTTAGAAATTTTGTGAGGCTTGTCATAGCAGTTTGAAAAGGTTGGTGAGATTATTAGTGTGTTGAATAATAATGGGAAATGAAGAAAAAATCAAAGGACATGATGATTGTAATGATGTGAGGTACTATTGTTCCTTTCTCACTTCTACTTTTATTTATCCTTCTAATTCAACCTTTATGTGTTTTGGGTGTGGGGTGGATCAAGGGTCTTTGCTTTGCTTGACATTGCAGCTTCCACTAGATTTTGCTCCACTTACACTAAAAGAAGACCCCCCCCCCCCCCCCCCCCAAGCCAAAGCTTTAAGTCAAGGTAACACTGTTAGTGAAGCTTTAAGACATACTGGCTTCCAATGTTGTTTATATACTCACCACGCCACCAGGGGACAGATTGCATGAGCTATAAGCCACCGCGATTCAAGGGGTGGCCTGTAACAGTACCAATCACCGACATGCATTATCGTTTCTCGACATTTTATTACCAGGAGGTCGAATCTGTATTATCTTTTACGACATTTTATCATGGAGAGTGGTAGTATCCAAGCAAATCATTTCGGAACAATGTGTTGCTAAGTAGTGAAACTTATCGCTCAACTTTTACTAAATAAAGAACGAGTAACACTAGATTAGGTAAAACTTAATCATCGGTGGCTGCAAAAATTTAATTTTCTCTAAATTGTTGATACAACGAACTGACAACTATCATATGACACATACATATTCTCAAGGCAAATATTAACTAAATGATCGAATAAGAATGTAGAAAAAAGCTCTACTAAGTGAGAATTTATGTTGCAGGGCATCCAATTTGGGTGCAAAGTGGAATTTTAAATCTTAAACGCCTAAAATGACAAAAGTGATAAAACTTGTGATATATATAATGTCTCAAACAGTTTCATCATTCGTTTATAGGAATCCAAACTAAAAGCCTCATGTTGGAAAATTATTAGTAAATATAATACAATGAAAATACTATTAAGGAATCTTAAAACTTGTCAAGTCAATACTCGACAAAAATTGCTTATTTGGATGGAGAAATACAAGAAATGCTACCATATCGTCTATACAAGGAAAGAAACAAAATTAATATAACGGTGATGTGGTAAAAATGGACTCTTACTGAATAAAATAAAGTGAAAATATTTTAGGTTAAATCCCATTAGTTTGTCCAATAAAAATGACAAATAATTTATTATGCGTACTAAATCTTAAGAATATCGTACTAGGCATCTCAAAAAAACACTTCTAATCCGTAATAACGAATGAGTTAACAAAATTAGGTAAAAAAAAGAAATAGTATCAAAATTGGAACGACAAAAGATAGAGAAAAGGCCTATATGTCACAATTTGGGGAGAAAATGTCCTAAATGATACAACTCGTAACAACGGCTCTAAACAGCACTCCAAAACGCTACATAGTGTGGCGTGCTGAAAAAGGGGTGAAAACGCTACTCCGTGTAGCGTTTTTCACTTTTTTAAATTTTTTTCAAAGGAAAAACGCTATTTCGTATAGCGTTTTGCATTTTTTTAAAAAAAAATCGGAGAAAAACACTACTTTATCTTGGGTTCTAGGCTAAAAAAAGCAACTTAAAGTAGCGTTTTTGGGAATTTTTTTTTTCAAAACTCTACACGATGTAGCGTTTTGGAGTAATATTTAGGGCCATTTTTTTTTGATATGCCATTTAGGGCATTTCCCCCCCAAATTATGACATACCGGGTCAACACCCCAAAAGATATCCTTACCATTTAAGATATATCCTTGACTAATCCGACTACTTTAGATTGAGCACGCGTTTGGTACTGTGATTCAGACAGAAACAACAGCTCTTTATTGAAAAGTGGTTAAAAATGTTTGATAAAATTTAAAAATCGTTGTTTAGAAAAATATTTTTAATCTAAAAACTATTTCTAAAAAAAGCATGTCTCCCTATATTTTTGAAAAAATTGAATTTTTTATAAAATATTATAAATTTCATTATCAAATCTCTTTAAAAATATTTTTTTAAATTATATCTGAAAACATACCTATTATAAAAAATTCCAAATAATCATTTAATTTTTTTAACCGTACTTTTTCTAACTACCACTTTTTTCCACATTAATCTCAAACGGACCCTAAAATAGTAGACCCATTTTCTATGAGCCCAATACACTAAGCTCAATATAGTAGAGTAACAATCAATTACATTCACTTGTTCGTTTTATACCAGTTAAACCACTCAAATTTATACAAATGCACGCACGAACCATCAAAGTAATAAAATGGACAATTCAACCGTATATCTTAGCAGACTGAATCATTAAACACCATAACCAATTAACCATTACCTGGTTTTAAAAAATTACAGGAAAACAAACATTTGCTTTCCAGAACAAGTCATATGAAATTATAAATGAGTAATTCAAATAAATAAGTATGCATTCATATAACTTGACCAAAAACCAGCCATCCCCCAAGTCTTAATTAATTTTAATGTTAAATTATATTTTTTTTACTTTATTTATTTAATATTTAAATTTCAAATTTTATCAACAACATATAGGAAATTGATTATTAACTCTAAATTACCAAAAATAAATTAGAAGCCAAATCCCATCGTTAACTTATTAAAATATAATATTTAAATTATTAGAAATAGAAATACTACTCTAATAAATATCGATAATTACATATAAATATATTTTAAAAGGAAATTATAACTATATTAATAGATATATATTTGAGCGTGATGTGCCTGTGAATGATCTCAACACTCGTGAGGTTATAATTTTTTTAATACAATAATAGAGGTATTTATGTAAATGTAAAGAAGTGAATTTAGTATTTATAAAAATGTCATCTAAAATTTGTACGAAAAGATGATATAATATCATGGTGTACCTGAGATCATCCTCAGGCCAGTTTTCTTTATATATTTATACTATAAAAGTTTAGCAATTAAATGCATTAAATTAAAAGGGATATAAGCTAGAAGAAAGAAAAAATTAATATAAATAGTACCTAATAAATTTTAATTGACATATTTAATAAATAGTTTTTAAAATATAGTATTGATATTATTTTTAAATAAATAAAAAAAAGAAATAGTTGAAACACACTTCTTATCTTTTATGATATCTATCAATCTATCCATTACCCCAAAATCTGTATATCTATCTGTAGATATGTAAGTACGTTCACTTTGGTAAAGATCATCATCAATTCAGACAGACACACAGACATGTCTATTACTTACAGCTTGAGTTCTGTCTCATTTTTCTCCCCAATCTCAATCTCTTTCAAAACAAAAACAACAATGATTTGTGCCATTCCAGGTATGTTTCTCTTTATACATATGTTTTAGCATACATCATGTATTGTGCATATTAAGTATGTTGACAATGTGGTACTTTTTACATGGCCCTTAACTTAAAATTGTGATTCTTGGGTAAATATGCAGGTGCAGAAACAAAAGGAGTTGGTGCTAGTGAAGCTGTATTGATTAGTGCTGTTCGAAAAGAAAATGTCAAAAGACCCCCTGTTTGGCTTATGAGACAAGCGGGGAGGTATGTCAAGGCAGGTCTATACTGTTTATCTCTTTCACTGTCTATTCCATGCTTAATCTTCTAGCATCGGCTTGTTTGAATACGTAGAGGCATTGGATCGAAGAGTTGTTCATGGTGTTTCTTTTTTATAGGACATTTAGAAGGACTTATACTCGAAAACTGATAAACATAAATGGGGTCCTTTAGTCTTATGAAGTGTATTTGGAATAGCTCGACATTGTTTGCTTGTTGTGCATAGTTTAACGGAGGAGGTGTTTACAATTTAATTTATAAGATTTTGCATTTGTTGAGTACAATATATTAGTCAACAATATAGTGTTTGTTAAAGAATATTATAAGATTCATTTGGGTTTCTCTCTAACATCTTAATGTTTTAGATGAGCTGGTTACTCAACATGGTATCAGAGCAAAACTATGCTAAAAAATGGGTGCTCGTGATCCACTCTTCAACCCAAAAATGGGATTTCGAGTGAGGGAGAATGAAAAATGGGAATGAGATCATGGGATTTCAAGTGAGAGAGAATGTTAAAGAATATTATAAGATCCATTTGGGCCTCTCTCTAATACACCTTAAGGTTTTAGATGGCTGGTTACTCAACAGTGTTCTTCAAAAAATCACTATAATAAGGTTTTAAGCACATTAATGTAGTAGTGAAATGTGAAAACTCATGAAAAGTTTTTGAGTCAATTTCGAGGTCCGACTCGCTAAATGCTGTCAAAAATAAAAGTGGTGAAAATAATAAGTTACTAGTATATGATAATGAAGTGGTCTTCCTTTAACAAGAAGACCAAAAACCCAAAAACTCATTGCAGTAGCATAAAGATCACACCTACTCATTTTTCTCCCTAGTTATTAAAATACTGCTGTTTTATTCATGATTCAGTGTGTTTTGCTTCATCTGATGAAACTACTGAGACCCAACCACTAGAGGAGAAGATTCAAGATTCTCAGCTTAAGGTTAGTACATACATGATATATCTGCAACACAGCCATAAACTATACATATAATTTAGTTGTATGAGCATTGTAACTTGGAGGTTTCTTGAATTTTTCCTTGTGGGTTGCTAAGATTATAACTTCAGATGTAATTAGGATTTGGAGGGGTAGCCTTAATTTTTATTTTGGATGTTAAATCTCAATTTAAGTATATGTAAATCTCAATTGGTACCATCAATCTTCACCCATAATTTTCATTTAGGAGGGGGCTGAACTGAGATCAAACCAATAGCTCTCATGCAATATGAAATGTTTATATAGATATTATATAAGATCAAATGATGAAAAATGATACATACAGGTATAGAGAACCTTTACGAAGACAAAGAACAAGTTATAGCACTGCATTGTATTGTTATATTTGTTACTATATTGAAGACAATGCAACTTTCCAAAGCTTATCATGTACACATATGTGCATTAATGCACTTAAACTTGTTTTATAGCAATACTTATCATTTCTAATATATAATCAGACTAAGGATTTTGCAGTCCTGAGGAGGCAATTAATGACCGTATTCCTTTCAAGTTACGTATTTGCACAAGCCGATTCACTTAATACTGTGAGTGCCTTGCAATCTGTTGGGTTAAGGGAATACATAGATACTTTTGATGGATACTCGTTCAAGTATCCTAAAAACTGGATTCAAGTTCGAGGTGCCAATGCAGACATATTTTTTAGGGATCCTTTTATTCTTGATGAGAATCTCTCTTTAGAGTTGTCCTCCCCTTCATCTTCCAATTACAAGAGCATTGAAGATCTGGGTCCACCTGAAGTAGCTGGAAAGAATGTTTTAAAGCAGTACTTGACAGAATTCATGTCTACCAGACTCGGGGTCAGGCGTGAGTCAAGTATTCTTTCTACTTCTTCGAGAATAGCTGATGATGGAAAGATGTACTACCAAGTTGAGGTAAGGGCTTGTAAATATTATTAACGTTAACTGCATACACTTGCAGCTTCTAAGTTTTTTAAGAACAACTGTGAACTACCAGTAATATATAGTTTTTTATGTCCTTGTACACTTAAAGAAAACATGTTGTAATATGATCAGGTAAACATAAAGTCATATGCAAACAACAATGAGTTAGCCGTTATGCCACAAGACAGAGTTGCTCGTCTGGAGTGGGACAGACACTACCTTTCTGTTCTTGGAGTTGAAAACAATCAACTATACGTATTAAGATTACAAGTACCTGAAAATGTCTTTGTTGAAGAGGAAAGTGATCTGCGTCAGATACTGGATTCGTTTAGAGTAAACAAGGTTATAGTTTGATCATCTTGGGAGACGAGCCTTGTTGCCTGTGTAAACTGCTACCAATAAACATTCAATCAGCATGATACTGCAGGGACTAAATTAGTCTGTGAGGTTTTCTTACATTACCTTGTGATCTTCTTTGTAGACCTTTTTTCCTTCTTTTTTTGCCAAGTTGTTTTGTTCTTCCTGTTTTAGCCTGCTCCGTTTGAATTGATAAATATACATTTCCTCTCGGTAAATGTAATATTGTTTAGTTTTAATGTCAGGAAGTTACATTGATGTTGTCTATCTCATCACTAGTATACAATTACTTTCAAGTGTTGCTGGTGTTTTTAATTTAACACAAACAAGTATCTTTACAGCTAAGATTATTAAAGCCTTGTTTAGGAAATTTTATTAACATTATAAGCTTGCAGCACTTTAACAAGTTAATATCCAAGATTGACTGTATTCACATGGTTCTGTTATTTGAAGTTGTATCTAGTTGTAGAATAAACATTCAGCAGAATATTCATCTACAAGTAAACACTAGGCATACCCAGAACCTGGGATATTTAGTCATATGCAGGTTACATCTTTGTATTATAAACAGCTGTGCAGTTAAGCGATTTGTGCATATGTAAAGATTTTCTTTTGGTCAGTCCAACGAAAAGTCAGTTGTACGAGAAGATTAGGAAGTTGAAGAAGACATTCCAAACCAATGTGGAAAAATGGCAGAATGGAGAGGAACTCGTGTTAGTGCAGAGAATGATATTAAGGTGAAGATTAGCATGAAAACAGTCGAAGATGGATGATTATTTTCTCTGTCTTCAATTTCTCACATTTAGATATCCATAATAAATGATTTTTCTTAATTATTTCATTTTCGATAAAGATGTGTAACTTGACCTTCAGCATTTAGTGAATTGAGCTACGCTATAAGTTGTTATAACGGTCGTAAAATTGTCCAATATTGCCGGGCCTCAATTAGAGAAAAGAAGAAAATGGAGAATGTGATCTGCAGTGCATTTCAAAGTCTCTGATTATCAAAATTAAGATGTCTCCAGTCTCCGCAACCTGGAAGAATGACAAAAGGGAGGAGATCGCTTTCTCTCAAAAGTCTACAACAGTTGAAGATGGTTCCGCAATGAGTAAACCATGTTTCTCCTATACCGAACACAATGTAATTAGTTCAAAAGTAATTAAACAATTTAATGTCGTTTCTTGTTATCAGTTAAGACCTAGTAAGATAAGGGGAATTGCTTTAACTAGTCCCGCAAGTTGGGAAGACTCTGGCTTAGCTCATTCACTCCTAAACTATAGAAAGTTGGACATTCACTCATAGCAACAATGGAGGATCATAACAACTTGAGAACTTCACTTCTTCCCGGTGAGAGTCTAGATGAATTTGATTCACTACATTTTATGGTAGTTTTATACAAGTATTATGATTCTGGGAGAATTGATGCCAGTCGAACTCCATACTTTTACACATCAAATGATGTCAACTACATTACCCTCCTAATCCAGGTAGCAAAACAGACTATACATTCGTCAAAATCCCCCCCCCCCCCCCCCCCCGTTAACATTTCTTCCACCACTTAACTAGTTACTTTATCAATGCGTAGATATTTCTATCACATTTATAAGTTGTAATACATATTAGTACTTTTATCTCTTGCAATCTACCGGACAATGGTAGGACCTGGGACAACAAAGAATAAACCCTTACCACTAGGTTTTCTCATACACTCACACTCAGAATTTATACATTTTTAAATAAATTGATTAGCATCATTTTTTAGGTAGATGCAAACCAAGATTTCCGGCCAATCAGGCAATGATTAATAAGGAGAAAGTGTTGTAAACAAAATGTTGCCTTAGTACATCCCACAAACTTAATGAACATTCTAAGCATTCTGTGGCATTAAAATAAAATCAGAGATAATAATAATCTTTATAACAACCCAGTAACAAAATTTATAGGGTAAAAAGATGAATCAAATTTAAGCTCAATTTAAAAAGTAACCATGACATATATTGATACTCACCTAGTCTTCACTATTAGTAACGACCCATATATAGTGCAAGAAAATGGATCGTGCACAACAAACAATAACAAGAAAATGTCTGGGGAAATCTATTTTCAACATGAGAATGAAGCCAATGTTAGATACAATAACAAGTCTATCCCCAATCCACAAAAGGAAGTGATGGATACCCTCCCTCTGGAGGAGGTTTTAGCGATGGAGGTAAATTTCCTAGAGAAATTCCCAAACCATCTCTCAAAATGTTACCTGATGATAATAAAAAAGATAAGAAAAAAATGATTATTTATACAAAAAAGAAACAGAACAGAGGCTGCCCTAATTATTTAGATTCAGAAAGAGGGTAGTGAAGAGCATCACATGCATCTTCTTGAGCAAGTCCGATGCATAACCATATTTTGTTCTACTACCATAGCTAAAGTCTAGAACCAAATTTACAAAAAAATCACTCCAATTCAAAGCTAAGTTGAATGCAAATACGCATAAATTGATAATTGGTTCTATATTTAGATGCCATCTATTATCTATCTCTTTAGTGGAGGAAATTTGGCATGGATATAACAATAGCTATATTCATTTTAGCAATAGCATTAAAGCACAAATTCTATTTTAACACCAAATCACTTTTTGGTCCCAAAATATAGCAATGGCTATAGCCATTATTATAGCATAGCATTGGACTTGCTCTTACAAACGAAACAAGGAAATGGAGTCTAACCAGTAAGGAAGGCTCCTCCAGCTTGTTGATGCTCCCTCATATCAAGTGACTGAGTATTGTCCGTGAACTTTGTCACTAGTTAACAATTAGAAAAAGTTAAAATCAGAAGTTTAAAACTATGGGTGATTACATATTCTGAATCAAATTGACTGTATGGCAAAATCTTCAAAAACCACATTTCAATGTTACAATATTTTATTAAGATTAGAACCCCTTTTAAATGTTACAATATTATATCAATCATAAGCCAACAGATGAATGAAGCTTCACATTGTTGTGTCACTGACAGAGGTTTAACTTTACAAATGAATGGAAAGTACATACATAGATGCAAAACACCCAGGAATGAACTGTACAAAAGAATAGTACAGTACCGTACCTGCTGTGCCCGAAGTATTAGTACTTTGTGGGTTCTGCTTAGGATGGAGATATTTACAAGAATCTCCATATGGACATGATCCCTTTAAACCATTGCAAGATAATTAGTCAAACAATAATACAAAAAGAAAAAAAATTATAATTAAAACAAACATAGTCCATGAAGATTTTAGATATAATTCCAAGAGGACATGCATTTATTGCCATTATCTCAAACCACATACTGGTAAAGCAAATTTCAGTTCATACTGAAGAAGCGGAAACCCAAGGTTTATCATTTCATATATTTATTATCAGTTAGTGTAATAATAGCTTAAAAACTAAGTGGAAAGCAACGTAAAATACAAAATGAGCAATAACCCTGATATCCTCTACTATCTGGATGATAAATTACGACAAACAAAACTTGCTTTATCCATTCAAACATCGCCCAATTAATGATTAATAGAATAAAACAAATGCAGCAACATCAAAGATAAAACCTTTCGCTAATCAAACAACCTTTTATCTATTTAAAAAAGTCGGTTAGCACAATATTATATCCATAATTGCAATCCATAAAATAAAACTCAAGACACTTAAATTATAACATTGTAATAAACTGAAATTAAAAATAAATAAATAAAGGTAAAATGTAGAGATCACATACAGTCCTGACAAAGCGATTGCAAACTCCTACTGTGTCAAAAGAATCTCCACTAGGATTATTTTGATTAGCTGCAGGCATGAAAACAAACATTCATACAGGCTCAAAGTTCCGACAGATGAATGTTGCAGCATACTTAAACACGGATACTTCATATATATATTGCTCGCAGAACATTATAATATTATTCTGCAACGCATGTCATGCTCATCTAATTAAAAATTATCCTCCAATGTGAATTTTTCCTGCTATACAATACATATTATATATGTGTGTGTATGCAGGGTTGAAAGTAGCTAGAGAGTACGTGCCTCGTAAAGAGTGGTACCAGAGAGATTTAGCTCTCTGATGTTGAATGCCTTGGAGATGTCTCTTTCTTGCATATGCAGTGTCCTGAAATTCCTTGTCGCAGTAGTCGCAATAGTACTTCCCCAATGGCATTTTCAGATATCTGTGTGTGTGTGTGTGTGTGTTTCCCACAGATTAACTTCAATTCATTAATTGAGCAGGTTCGATTTGATAAAATAGACTCGTAGGTTATTTTAATTTAGATTATTACAATTATTTTAATCTAAGTTATGACCAATATTTGATCTTATAATAAATTCATATTTATTTAATTATTTTTGAAAATTTGAGTTTATTCTATTTATTTAGAAATTTAAGCCCAGTTTGTTATTGTTGATAGAGATAATTACAACATTTATTTAGAAAAGTATTTTTGTTTTAAAACAGTAAGTAAATGCATGTATTTCGTACCCTTGTAAAAAGCTACTTTTTTTACCGCTTTCATCGCTAAATCTCTTTAAAAATATTATTTTTCTATATTATATCTGAAAACACGTACAAATTAAAAAACAAACTAAAAATACTAAACAATCCACTAATTTTTATGACAAACACTTTTTCTCAGAGTATAGCATTTTGAATATATATTATTCTTATATTATAATATTTCAGTGCGGATTCTTCCTATTTTTTTTTTGCATAAACCTCATTAAGAAATTTATTCGTTGCTAGCTGATTATTGCTTTAGTACACAAGTGCTCGTCTAATAATCTTATAGCGAGTTCTGTGTCCCAATGTTTACTAGCAAATAAGGATGGCAATTTAAACAACTCATTCACACTATTTTGAGAGGAAAAAACTACCTTTATAAAAAAAACGCATGAAGATTTCTAAAACAAGGGCCTCATTAACAAATGTGTAGATCATTTCTAATTTACCAGACAACGATTTTTAACTTGCTGAAGACCCACCAGCCTCGAATATCTGCCACCGGACATCTTTAAAATCATAATCATACTCTAATTCAGGTTCAGGAATATAAAACACTATAATTACCCGCATTATTCTCCGAGTAATGGGGTATAAGAACTGTAATCCTTAGTGCGGCATAACCATACCATGGCACAATGTAAAATTTGATGGATTCAAGTTGTTTAAAGCATTCCCTGAGATAGATGTATAAGTCTAAAGTTCTAAAATGGGTTTAAGTACTGTAATCTGTTGTGCCACAAAACCATACCATGAGTCATGACACAATGTAAAACTAGGTGGATCTAAAATGTTTAAAGCATTTACGGAGAGAAATGTATAAGTTTAAAGCTCTGAAATAGACTAGTAAGTTTGTGGTTGCATCTTCTTCACAACTCCTTCAAAGATGCCATCAGTTCCAAAAACAGCATTCACACCTTCAGGATCAATTGGCCCCGGAAGCTTAAATGAGATGGAAAATTCTCCCGGTGGACAAAGATTTTGTGTTAGCATTTCAAATACCATGCCATGCTTGAGAACTTTTTTCTCACCTGTAGTTGTTATTCCCTTGATAAATATCTTCCCATTGGATTCGATATACCAACTAAATGTGTCTGCAATCAAAAATGGCAGTCAATACAGCTCTTAATAGCAAGGTATGTACCATATTACCTATTTAGATTAGATCATTAAATGACTTGTACCAACTTAGATGGGTTATGCAGAATTTTATAAACGCAAATGTCAAGATACTGTCAGAATTAAATACCTATTACATCAAGGACTTGACAGGTGCCATAGAGAATTCTTGTTGATAGTACACATGAAAACTATACTTATGTGAAAGAATAATGGGCATAGACAGGAGTTTGATAACCACTTAAAATTGCACACTGTCTTAAGTGATATCCATATACAAGAGCTAAAACGTTTCTTCATTCCACAAAGCAATATACATTTACACAAACTCTCGATCACCACAATTATATTTTATATTTAAAACAAAAAACAACGGCTAAACTGATGAAGTCTCAAGTAGGCTGCTCAAATTCTTATAAATGCAGAAATAGATGGCACTGTCTGATTTCAACTATTTTAAAGATTTTCTTTCAGAAATTTAATTTCTAGAAACATGAGCAGTAGCTAATATTACAGAAACTACAAGTCAAATAAGTACTTACTGCTATCTCTCGCGACACCAGGGAGAGCGACACGGAAAAGGTAAGTATCGTTAGATTCTGAAATGTCAATTGCTCCGATGGGATGTCCCACCATTCCTTTTGCAGCACTGCCTGTTGCAACAACCCCAAGACTACTGCCCCCTAGAACTCTTTCCAAATCTTCGTCATTTGAATGAGAAGGTAAGATCAACACAGCTGGGCGATTGATTATAGGAGTAGGCAATACATTTGTTTGAGACGAGGGAATTCCAATATGTGGATGTGGTGTGCTCGTGTAGGGGTAGGGGACACTGTTAAGTGGTGGTACAGAAATAACAGGTTGATGAGGATCCAGTGATCTCGCAGCATTATGTCCACTAGCACGAGATGAGTTAAAAGCTCTGCATTTATTAGTAGAAAGCACAAGTTAGCTCTGCATCTATTAGTAGAAATCACAAGTTAGCTCAAGATGATAAAAATTAGCATTTTAAAATAAAACACCAATGTCACATTAGCAGATGGAACCAAACCAAGGTACAAACATATGTCTTCCATATAAACCAAAAGATTATTGTTAACAGGAAAACTCTCGCCCTAAAGACGGTATGAAATTATCACATGTAGATAAAACCCGCCATTTACAGAAGACCTCAATCATATATATGGTGTAAATATTATTAAAGTGATAAAGTCAACATCTGGCATGTCCATTTTTTGTTATGGAATCACATTTCTGTCAAGAAATCTTCTAGTCATGGGCACAGAACCCTACATTAAAGGCAATGTGTGACATTAACTATGAGATCTGTGTAAGTTATATATATGGGGCAGGAACAGATAGGTCTCGTTTGAGCGGAAATATTGGCTGCTTTTAGGGTTTTACCTGCATGCAGCACGTGCCATTTCCGTTGAACCCATAGTTGTCCTTTATTTAAAAATTCAGCCTAGGCCTGTCACTGGGGCGCAGATCCGGTCTAGGGCTGTGCACTCGGTACTTTGGTAACTGAACTGACTTACATTTTGGTAAACGTATTCAAAATCAGTGCAAATGTCTTGCAGAAATACTGAACCTTAACTGTTAACGAATTAAATTAAATTAATCAGTTATTCCTGAAAACCCACCCAATCACCAAAATTTCATTTTTCAAGCTCTAGGGTTTAGAAACAAATAAAATTCCATACATGATATTTTGATAGTTTCAAAACCCTAGAAATTGAGAAATACTCCTCTTAATGGTTGCCAGCTAAATCTTGGCAAAAGTCACAAATTACCCACACCCATAATCACAGATCTATCTGAAAAAGAAAAAATGACCAAAATATCACATTTCAAAACTTTCGATATATTATTTAAGAGCACTCGAGTACATTTGTTTTTGTGTTATATTCAAATAAATTCAAGGTTAGATCAATAAAGGAGTTCCGGGCACTTGCAAGGTGTTCCTCGAGAAGATCTAGAGTTCAATTCACTAAAAGGCACCATGTATATTCTTTCTTCTGTTTCCCTTTCTTCGGACATAAATAATTTCTAATTACATAGATTGTAATGTATTTTTTGAGACAGAATAATATGTGAGGAACATGTATATTTTGTAATCTATTATCACAACCTATAGATATTTCCTATAGATGTTTCTATAGTTTTATATAACAATTACACATACATTATGTTACCTTTGAATATGATTTATTTTATTTTTATGATTTTAGGATCTTCAATAATATATAGTAAATGCCATATCGCTATATGGATTATGGACCCATAAACACCATGACCTAGTGGCTCCACTTACTACAATCAAATATTGATTGCAAAAATACTTCTATCACTTTTAACTTAAGGATCAAATTATTTGAAACAAAATAGCAAGACTGTAATCTCAACTTAATCCTTGGCAGAAAATGATGGCAACAATAAGACAAAGAATCCTATATTGAAGAATATCAATTTCACTCGCAAAAACAATAAGAAACCAGTGCCAACTCTTTTTTATCCCATTTATACATCCTTGCTCTACACCATCTATCTTGGAATTCGGCTTTAATTATACCTTAAAATGATCGAAACCCTGAATTCCCCTGTGTGGGGGCTATGCAGTATGTAAGATCTTTGGCAACTTTCTAAATTTCATATTTCTGTTTGCACGGGGATGCATTAAGAGAGCAAGTTGAAATCCGGTGATGTGATTAAAAAAGAAGGAAATGAGGAGAGGAACATAACTATGAACGATTTTTTAGCGGGAAAAGGGAATCAGTACATAACAGATGAGCGGCAACAGAGGCCCGCTCTGCAGTTGTCTTCCTGCTGAATAGCTTCTTTCTCCCTTTCTTTATCTTACTTCTCATTTTGTACTCATTTACGTAAAATATTGGAGTATGTTCCTTGACCTCTACTACTTCTCCAATGGAATGAGTTCATGCAAAGTAAGAAACATTATGATAAGAGCATTCTTTCCTGAGAGATTTCTCTACAAGCCTCTAAACCAGAGTTGGGGGACATAATATAAAATTGTGGTTCCCTAAAAAAGGCTTCATTTTTCAACAGTAATTTGTACGCAATTGTAACTCAGAAGTATATACATCTAAAACTACATCAATCAAGTGAAATACCTAATGTCTACTAGCAGATATCTACTTAGTATTACCAAATATAAACCTACATGGTGGCAGTCAGAACTGAACAAAAAACACCCAATTTCATTCTTTCCCCTAACGCAACCCTCACACAACCCCAAATATCAACAGCTAAATTACACATTTTATAAAAAATCATATATAGAACAATATCATACGAAATCTCGAAATGAAGCCAAATTTCTCAACACAAATTCCCTCAAATCCATTCCCCAACCAGGGAAAAAGATTCAATTTTTATACAAAAACAATAAAAAAATTGAATCTTTACATACACACACACAAAAAAGAGTTCCTCAATTAACCAAATGGGTAGTGTCCAAAAAATTACAATTCAAACACTGTAGCAAGTTATGTACAAAAATTATTATTTCATCTTGCAAGAACCCAAAAAAAGATTAGGGTTCTACAAAACCCTTTAAAATAAATAAACTAAGTAAAAGATTTACAAATCATAAGCACATGCACTTGGATTCAATATATAACAGATATATATATATATATATATAGAGAGAGAGAGAGAGAGAGAGAGAGAGTACCGATGGTTAGAAGCCATGGTAGAGGAAACCAACAAGAATTGAAGTTCGGAGTAAGAGTACAAGTTGTATGATTTTGCTATTTCTACCAAGATTATATAACGCCCGCATTTGTATTTATTACTTACTTTTTTTATAGAGTATAATAAGTAGTATCTATTGGTATTACTATTATGATTCATATAATCTCTAGTGTTTACTGGGCGGCGTCTTCCCACACGGGTGGCAATTTTGGTGCCAGCTGCCCGACCGAAACCAACCCGAAAAATACGAATTCGGGTCGGAGATTTTAGGTTTTGGATCAATTTCAGGTTGATTCTAAAATGATCCTAAAAATTGAGTTATTATCGGGTTGATTTCGTGTTACTCAAAATTTATCCGAAATTATATATATAATATAAATTAAACATAGTTATTATTATTTATATATTAATTAATTATTTATATATGATATGTTTTATTAAAAATAAGTTTTATAATAAGAATAATTATTTTTTATTTTTTATTTATATTTATTAATAAATTATAATTATTTCGGGTCGGGTTCGGGTTACTCATAGATATTTCGGGTCGGGTTCGGGTTGGGATTGAGTGTTCTGACCCATTAAAATTTCGAGTTGGGTTAAAATTTTGACCCAAGTCTGTCAACTCGACCCGAAACCCGAAATTGACACCCATATCTTCCCATAATCTATATATGTGTAAAAGAAAAATGTCAAGTGTTTAAAACTTGTCCCAAAAATCATTTAAAATACTGAATTATTATGTGTGTAATCAGTATTTTTTTTATAATAATATGAGAGCCCGCATGTATATATATACAAATTAAAATAAAACATATGTCATCCAATGTCATTTAAGAAAAATTTAAAATAATTTTTTATTGATCATATGTAATTCAGCGCCAAGAGAATTTCGAGCACCTCGTGAATAATTGGATTCATTTTGCTTAGAGATTAACCAAACCAAAAATATCCAGTATATCCCGCTCAGAGCAGGGTCTAGGGAGGGTAAACTGTACGCAGATCAAGCCCCTACTCCAAAAAAACGTAGAAAGGCTGTTTCCGTGAATACCCCTGACTTAGTGTACAATAATATAGTGAGTGTTAAACATAAATATAATAATACCACGTAGACAACTATAAACAGTACGTACACTTTAATAATCAATATTACTAAGACCCAACTTCAACCACCCGAAAGCGTCGTCGCCAACTAACTCTATCTAAGGTCATATCACATGTAAGGTTTAATGCCTCAATATCCAACTTTAATTGATCTATCCATGTCCTTTTTGGTCTACCCCGCTTTCTCTTACCCAGAATGGAAATACTCTCAACCCTTTTAATTGCAGTTGATAACCGTCTACATCGAACGTGTCCAAACCAACGCAGACGCCCCTCTCGAATTTTCTTAGAGATAGACTCCAACCCTAACAGTTGTCGGAAAACATCATTGAGTCATGATCCACCATTGTGTGGCCACATAACCATCTCAACATTCGCATTTCTACCGTCTCCAACCTATGTTCTTGCGCCTTCCTCAAAGACCAACACTCAGAACCATAAAATAATGTAGGTCTGACTACTACCCTATAGAATCTACCCTTAAATTTTAACGGTACACTTTTATCACATAGCACTCCTGTTGCAGCCCTCCATCTACGCAACCTTCCTTAATACGATTCGTAACATCTACAGTAATATCCCCATTACTATGTATAATAAAACCTAGTTATTTGAAACTATCAGTCAATGGCACCCAATTGACTGCAATGCAAACTACAATATCATTTTCAGTATCATCTCCGCTAAAATTAGCATAAAGATACTCTGTCTTAGAATGGATCAGACGCAATCCTTTAGCCTCCAATGTTGCTCGACGCTGTTTTAATCTCACATTACCCTCACTCCTCGACTCCGCAATTAAGACAATGTCATCAGCAAAAAACATACACCAGGGAACATTATCTTGAATGTCATGAGTAAACACATATAAAATAACTACAAATAGGCAAGGACTTAAAACCGAACCTTGATGTAGTCCTATCTCAACAGGAAAATATTTTGTATCTCTTATTGGCATCCTAACACATTTCCCTACTCAGTACATATCTTGTATAACGTGAATATACATCGACGGTACCCCTTTAGCTTCCTAACCTCTCATGATACACTGTCATAAGACTTTTCAAGATCTCTACGACGCTCACGATATTTCTCCATAAGACTCCGAATTAGATACATCGCCCCAGTCGTCGACCCGTCAGGCATGAAGCCAAATTGATTTGCTAGAATTTCAACTACCCTTCTAATCATGTTGTCAAAACTCATTCCTAGAGTTTCATTATGTGACTAAGTAATTTGATGCCACGGTAATTACTACAACTTTGAGCATCACCTTTATTCTTGTAAAGAGGCACCACAACACTCAACCGCCACTAATCTGGCATCTTAGTAGAACTAAATATGACATAAAAACATTATGTCAACCATCGTTCACCAATCTTTCCTAATTAAAAAATAATAATTTAAGTTTGTTTATTTAAATTAAGATTTTACTCAGGTTTCGCACTGAGTTATTTTTTTTACATTTTTACACTCTTTAATTTCTTAGTACAAAAAATTTGATCCTAAAGTCTTTAACTAGATCACAAGCTCTGAAGTTTTCAACTCAAGCTCCATCATGATCTAGAAAGACCACTGTTGAACAAACTCTGATCTCAAAGTCTAACACTCAAGAGGAAACAATTATTGACACTGAGGCTGATGTTGAAAATTTCATGCATGAAGTCAATCTAATGGGAGGAAGAACAATCAAGATGTTTCATAAAGACCCAAAGCTAATAAAATATGTGACTTAATGGCTAAAAGATTGTTTGAACAAGAGAATCCAGGAGTTGACTTTGAAGAAGCTAAGAAACCTGAACATGAGTTCCTGAATCTAAAAGAAAAGGGTGAAAAATCTTAACTCAAGAAACAAGAAAGAAAAAGGAAGGCTGATGAATTGAAGAAGAAGCCATTCTAGAAGAAACATGTCTTGGCAGAGTATTTAGCAAATTTAAACTCTGATAGACTAGTAACAAGTAGACTTGACAAAATAGGCCTGGATCCGAAAAACCGAACCGGAATGTAGGGAACCGAGATCCAATTTTGTATCCGAATTTGGTAATCCAAAAATGTAACCGAATCCGAAACAATCTGATCTGAACCGGTATCGGTTCAAAATAATCAAATCCGATAATTATCCGAAAACCGATTCGATCTGATCCAAAAATAACCCGAAACAGGAATTTTAACAAAAAATAATTTGAAATAGCAGACTCGATAATGACCCGAATCGATTAAATCCTAATGAAAAATTATACAGATTGAATATGACTCAAATTAAATTATAGAACCTACATATATTTCATATATACAATCTTATGATTCGTTACATTACAAATACATTATACACAATTTATACATATAATACATGTATTCATAAAATAAAATATTAAAAAAATTAAGAATAATATTTATTTTAAATTTGCTGCAAAGAAAAGAAAAGAAAAGTGAATATAAATTCATATTATAAATTAAAATAAATATTGTATTACTATATATGTGCATATAAAATTTATTAAAATATATTTATATTTTAATTTGGCCCTAAGATTTTTTTATAAAATTGTTATATTACGAGTATTTTGTGATTTTTTATTATATTAACCAAAGTCAAAATTAGAGAAATGTATTATTTAATCGAGATAATTACATTATTCAGTATTATTTTATTAATTTTAATTATTATTTAACAAATTTGCTTAATTATCTTTTTTTAAATTCGACGATAATTCGAATTTATTTAACATTAATCGAATTGAACTTTCAAATCCAAATGAAATTTTGTTTTAAATAAGAAATCTGAAAAAGATCCGAATTTTAATTCAATTTTGACCCAAACTGAAATTATACCGATCCAAACCGAAACTGATTCAATTTGTGCAAAACCAAAACTGGATTTGAACCGAATCAAATCCGATTCATATATAAATATACTATAACTAAAAATCAATCTGACCCAAAATTAATCCGATCCGAAACTGAACCGTTTACCCGAATTGTCACGTCTAGTAACGAGTTCTTGAAAATCGCAAGTTGTGAACTCTAATGTTTTAATAACTCTGATAGACTTTGAAGCCAAAATGATTTTCTCTTTGTTATAATAATAAAAAAAACCAACAACCACCAAATATTTGTTGGAAAATTCTGTGAGATACATCTTTTTCCATGAGGTTTTGATTAATTTTTTTTCCAACAAAGAGATAAAATAGAACACGAGAAAAAAAATTATATTTTAAATATTTGGTAAGGGTACAAGTTGCACAAATAATATTTTTATTGATAAAGATAAATTTTTTTATTCTAATAGTTCTTTAGCGACCACCAACAAAAAATTTCTAATTAAAGGTATTAGAATTTTTTTTGCTTACATTTACTATATAATGTTAGAGATTGTGATGTAATCAACTAATGTACTTAATTTTAAGTTTAATTAAACTAAGTAAAACATACTGTCATATGTATATTGACAGTATAGTTATTAGTCACTTGTAGACAGTACACTTAACAAGTATTAGTTAGGTGACAGTATATTTGAAAGTCACTGTCTTGTATAAAAGAATAAATATGAGTCATGTAGTAGAAGTTCACTAAGTGTTTATGCATAACATGATTCAAAACTCAGACAGCAGCATTTCAAAAACTCAAGACTATGAAAGTACATTACAAGTGACAACACAATTGAAACAGACGACAACAACTATTCTATTGACAATAAACTTGGCGGAGAATGAAGATTTGAAGACAACAAGTATTATTGATAACAACTATTCTATTGACAGTAAACTTGACGGAGAATAAAGAATTGAAGAAAACAAGTTTTACTGATAGCAACTTTGGCAGAGTAGTTGACAACAATATTGACGGGGATAGTTGACAGCAGCTTTGGAGACAGTATGTTTCATGGATTATCTAGCTTGACAACAAAGTATGAGGAGCCAAAGATACTATCACCACAGAGGAGCTAAAAGTTGACAGTAGTACACTTTTAGTGAATCTGACAATCTATTTCAGGTAGCAGACTAGATAGTGAAAATACTGAAGGGTTTCGAGTCATAAACGCAACGGAATAAATGCGAAAAATAAATCAAAATAGCGAAACCCTTCGCAGGATTCATGCGAAAACATAATATTTAATTCGAAGATCATGATGTATTACCTTTTAGAGATTTAACGAATTGAAGATAGAGATTATGGAGGTCTAAAACTCGTACGATCACCACGTATCCCGCAGCACGCGATCTACGCTCTAACAGTATCCACATGAACACTTGATCTTCAAAGGAGGAAGGATGTACTAGCACCCAAGCTATTTCTCTCAACCTCTATCTCTCTCTCTATGAGGCTAGGGTTTTCCCAAAATTAAATTAGGTTAACTCCTAGAGAAAGAGATGTATTTATAGAGGAAATAAATAAGCCTTTTTAGCCCATCATCTGATTGAGCCTTATATTTAATTAATTTATTTAAAATTCGAATTTTAATTTAAATAACTAATTAAGTCAAACTTAATTAATATAATTTCAAATTATAAATTAATTCAAATTTCTAATTTTATTAATTAAGTCTAACTTAATTAATATGCAAAATAAATTTGAATTACTATTAATTCTCCTTCAAGTGTTCTTTGTGTGTGACCCTTTAAGTTATTATTAATACCCAATAACAAAATTATAAACAATGAGCGACATCTAGTAATATATCATTGCTACCCAAGTAATAATAATTAAATCGGTGATTCAATTGAGCCTTTCGTGAATAATGTACAATGTAATATAATCCCTTTAATCTTGATATTATAGATTAAACTCAAGGCATGTGTCGTGTCATCCTCTTCATAATTTAATCTTTATTTTTCTTGATCGATGAGTAGACTATTAAAATCAAATCAATATTTGAGCACGACCGTGCATTTCATAGTCTCACTCAAACAAGAGGCCAATAATATCACTCCTATGATTAGGAGGATTAAATCCCTTCTATATCATTCATATTTCTCATATGATTCTTAATATACCCAATGCGCATCTTGATCATCACCCGGTCAAAGGTAACATTTATTATAATCAAAGTATATTAATTCTCATATAGAAATATAATGATTTCAGGTCTCAGGATCATTACATCATTTATCACTGTGAGAATTTCTTATGACACTTATTTAACATGTAGAATCTCATGGTAGGTCATTCCAGTGCCATGCATTGGGAATGCACTTATGTTCTTGACTTTAGTATCACCATACCTATGACCAATGAGATGTGGTCATCTGTCAACAAACATACTAGTCTTTGTGCACTATTATTGTCCTTGAATAATAATACTTGACTAGGAAATTTTAGGAATAAGATACTATTCATATAATCTCATTTTTAAGTCACATGCTTAAATATATATATTACGTATCAAAATTCCAAGGATATTTATTATACTTTCAATTTATTACGCAGTAAATAAAGAAATAATAAATATTTATTCAATAATCAATATAATATAATCCATAATTGTTTTCAATAAAACCCAATAGTATTGTCTCTAGGACACCAATACTAACAAATACAAGGAATGATTTTGACATTACTATTTAGTCTGTTAAGTCTACTACTGCAATTTAGGAGAATTCAAGCAAAAGGTAAAACATGCTTAAAGAGTCAAAGATTTCTGCATATATCAGAGCTGCTTTATCTACAAATGGAATGAAATCAAATTTGAATAGAAAAAGCAAAGTTTCTATTTCAAACTTTGTCCTAGGAACAAGGGAAAGTACACTTATAAGTGAGATATGTGTTTCAGTATAAATACACATATCTTACAAGTACTTTCAAAATATAACTGAGCTAGAATTTCTTAAGCATAGAAACATTAGCAAACTCATTGTTATTGTATCTATCGAAGCTGGAATTATTTTCTAGACAGTTGTAGCAAAACAAAAATTAATAAAATTAATTTTTAAAGTTTAAACACCGTGTCATTTTATTTGCTTAGTTTGTTTGCATCATTTACTTGTTAATTATCATTCTTGTTTGTTGTTAGCGAGAATCATTCGTAATTAATCAAGTTTCATTCAACCCCCCCTTCTGCAACTCTTATCTTAACTAACAACTGGTATCAGAGTGGCATGTTTAACATATCTAACCTGAAAAGATCCAAGATGAGTGCACAGAAAGTAAGTAGTATAAAAATACCCACATTTGATAAAGAACATTATAATCTCAGGAAAAGAAAAATGATGTTGTTCATAAAAACAACCAACCCACTTTATCATGATATTTTAGAAAATGATCCTTTTATCCCTCAATCATATGTACCTGAAACCATAGTGGAAGGTGAGACAATACCTGCCCACTGGGTTCCTAAAAAAGTTTCAGAGTATAATGATACTGAAAAAGAAAAAGTATCTTTGAATGACTGTTTATAGTTCATAATTATTGATGCATTTGATAATGTTATGTACAACAACATTGTCAACTGCACAAGTGCCGAACAAATATGGGAAACCATTGAGATACTGTGTGAAGGAACAGAAGAGGTAAAAGACAATCAAAGACAAATCCTGGTATCTCAGTATGAGGCTTTATGGCCAACTCAAATGAAGGGTTGACTAAGATGTTTGAGAGGTTCAACAAATTGATAAATGACTTGCAGCTGCATGGAAAGTTTTATGACAAGAAGGAAGTAAACATGAAATTCATGTTGACACTTCCTGACCATATGGAGCACAAGGTTACTTCCATAAGAGAAGGAAGGGATATATCAAAAGTTTCTCTTGAAACTTTATATGGTATTCTCAAAACCAATGAGCTAGAAATGTTACAAAAGAGAGCTATTCAGTCTGGCCAAAGAGGGAAGATGACCAACACCTCAAATGCTCTAGTGGCTCTGGATCCAAAAATGCTGCAATTTCAAGAGTCTCAACATCAACAACCAATCAAAATTGAAGAGGTTATTGATGAAGATGAAAGTGTTACTCTTGAACTCAAGGATGGTGATGAAGATGAGTTCTACACCCTGGAGGAATTTGACAACATGGAAAACAAAACCATTGCCTACATGGCAAGGAAGTTCTCAAACCTGAGATTCAAGAAGAACATGTCTTTCAAACCCAAAGCTCAAAACTCCAAGTTTAACAAAGGAAACACATCAAAACTTGGAGGAAGTAGCAAAGGTGGATACAAGACAGGTATGGTGGACAGATCTAAGATAAGATGCTACAACTGTAATGAGATGGGGCATTTTGCAACTGAATGCAAAAAGCCAAAGCAAGTGAGAAGAAATGGCAATGACTATGAGGAACTCAAGACAAAGTATGATGCCTTGCTCAAGAAGCAACAAGGTAGGGCATTTGTAGCTGAAGGCAAATGCTGGGAGGAATCTGATGATGAAGAGGAGGAAGAGTATGAGAACCTAGCTCTAATGACAAATTCTGGAGAAGAGTCACCTCCTTCATCAAGACAGGTACATTTTCTTAATACTGTTGATATGACTACATCTCATTACAAGAAAACTGTTGAAAGTTTAAGTTCTGAAATCTTTAATATTCATACTAGCATGCTAGCTACTAATAAAGAGATTGTCAAACTGACTAATACTAATGAATCATTAAAATATAAGAATGAAGAACTAAAGCTTAGACATAATGCTTTTGAGTCCTTACAACAAGAAAATGTGATTCTTAAGAACAAGGTAGTTTGTGCTTCTCAGATTGAGGAATTTCTCATAAAACAGATTACTGAAAATGAGCTTAAAATCAAAGCCTACAAAAATTCTTCTTCACTGTTAAAATCATACCATGTTGATCATACTGAAAATCAAAAGGTAGGTATAGGTTTTAACTATGAGAAAAAAAATGGTAAGAAGCATGTGGTAGAGGAAGACACTACTTTTGACAAACCTAATGTTAGACCCTCTATACTTAGAAAAGTCAAGAATCTCATGTTTAAAAAGGCTGAGTTTGAATTTGATGAGGAATATCTAATTCTTAAAAAAATTCTACATGATGAGGAGAATGATACCGTCACAAAAACCCTTAGGTCAAAAGATACTGTCAAAATCCTCAAGACAGTTAGTTTTGCCCTTGATAATACTCAGGGTCTAGAAGATGATGTCAATACTAGCAAGACAGTAAGTTTAAAAGCTTCTTTCAAGACAGTAAGATCAAATCATATTGTCAAGACAGTTTCATCTAAACTTACTGTCAACACTAGTAAGACAGTAACTTCTAAACCTACTGTCATGAAGACCAAGAAGAATAGAATTGGGAAGTTAGAAATAAACAAGAAGAATGATTATAGTTATATTCCTAATGCTCCTAGAAAATTGTGTAAAAATTGTGGGTCTTCTAGTCATTTAACTCATGCTTGTACCAAGAGTTAGTCTAAGGTGAAACATGCTACATCTGTTAATGGAAATTTGCATAGTACTCCCTTGATTGGTAGACAAGTATCTCATTGTGGAAATATTGATTGCATGTCATGTAAGTTAAATATGTTGAGCATCTGCTTTAACATGCTTATTGCTTCCAATAACGTATGCTTGTATAAATCTGTCAAAACTAAGAAGGCAAAGACTCCAAGCCCTCCTAAACCTAGAATGGGTAAGCCGAACAAGAATCCAAAACCAATTATCAAATATAAATGGGTTGCCACAGGAGTCATGCTAAAAGCTAATGAAAGAAAACCAACTAATCCTACCTTACACTGTGATTTGGCTAAGCCAGATGGACCTAATGAGAATTGGGTACCAAAAGTAACTTGAAAATCTTCCTCAAGACAGTTAGTTTTGCCCTTGATAATACTCAGGGTCTAGAAGATGATGTCAATACTAGCAAGATAGTAATTTTAAAAGCTGCTTTCAAGACAGTAAGATCAAATCATATTGTCAAGACAGTTCCATCTAAACTTACTATCAACACTAGTAAGATAGTAACTTCTAAACCTACTGTCATGAAGACCAAGAAGAATAGAATTGGGAAGTTAGGAATAAACAAGAAGAATGATTATAGTTACATTCCTAATGCTCCTAGAAAATTGTGTAAAAATTGTGGGTCTTCTAGTCATTTAACTCATGCTTGTACCAAGAGTTAGTCTGAAGTGAAACATGCTACACCTGTTAATGAAAATTTGCATAGTACTCCCTTGATTGATAGACAAGTATCTCATTGTGGAAATATTGATTGCATGCCATGTAAGTTAAATATGTTGAGCATCTACTTTAACCTGCGTATTGCTTCCAATAACGTATGCTTGTATAAATCTGTCAAAACTAAGAAGGCAAAGACTCCAAGCCCTCCTAAACCTAGAATGGGTAAGCCGAACAAGAATCAAAAACCAAATATCAAATATAAATGGGTTGCCACAGGAGTCATGCTAAAAGCTAATGAAAGAAAACTAACTAATCCTACCTTACACTGTGATTTGGCTAAGCCAGATGAACCCAATGAGAATTGGGTACCAAAAGCAACTTGAAAATCTTACTTTGCAGGGTAACATGAAAAATAAAAGAATCATGTGGATCATTGACAGTGGATGCTGAGGACACATGACTGGTGATAAGGCCCTGCTATCACAGTTCAAGGAAATGGCTGACCCATATGTAACCTTTGGTGACAACAACATTGGTTTCACAATGGGATATGGCATGCTGGAAGTTGGTAACCTGAAGATTGAGAAAATTGCTCTAGTGAATGGATTGAAGCACAATTTATTGAGTGTTACTCAATTTTGTGAAAAAGGTTTTAAAGTTGGATTTGATCAAGAGAGATGCTCAATTCTCAACAAAAAGACAGGAGAAAAAGCTCTTCAAGGAGTTAGGAAAGTAAGCCTATTCATTGCTGAACTTGATTCAGTAAGAAAAGATAAAATCTACTATTTCTACAGCAAAACTACATCTTCTGAGAGTTGGCTGTGGCACAAGTAGCTTTTTCACTTGAATTTCAAAGCTGTGAATTATCTGATGAAGAGGGAATTGGTGAAAGGCCTTCCTCAACTTGAATTCTGTCAAGAAGGATTGTGTGAGGATTGTCAAAAAGGGAAACTAAGGAGAGCTACTCACAAAAGCACTCCTAGTGGTTCAATAAATGAAGCTTTTCAACTTATTCATTTAGACTTATTTGGTCATGTGAATATGCAGTCACTGGCAAAGAAAAGATATGTCCTTGTGATGGTTGATGATTTTTTAAGATACACTTGGGTGAGGTTCCTGGCAAACAAGGATGAAGCTACACAAGAAATTATTGATCTAGTAATAGTCCTTGACAAGAATCCCAAGTTTAAAGTCCAAACCTTGAGAAGTGACAATGGTACTGAATTCAAAAATAGTACCATGAATGATTTCTGCAAAGACAATGACATTACTCAACAATTCTCTGCACCAAGGACACCTCAACAAAATGGTGTTGTGGAAAGAAAAACAGAACTCTCATTGAGGCTGCAAGAATCATGTTGAGTGAAGCAAAACTTCATACTTATTTATGGGGTGAAGCTATTAATACAGCCTGTTATACTCAAAACAAGACTGTAATTAACAAGGCTTTTGGAAAAACACCCTATGAGTTGCTGACAGGAAGAAAACCTACTGTCAAGTACTTTCAAGTGTTTGAAAACAAATGATATATCATGAAAGACTCAACAGAGGTCAAAGGGAAGTTTGATACTAAATTATATGAAGGAATATTCATGGGTTATGGAATTGAAAGAACAACATATTGAGTCTATATCATTGATCACAAGGTTGTGGATGAAAGTGTAAACGTCACCTTTGATGAAACCAAGTTTCCTGGTATTGAAGGAAGTCAAGAATCAGAGTCCTTAGCATTTGAGAATCAAGGCCATTTGGAAGATGTTGATGATGAAGAATCACCAAGAGTTGAACACACAATTTCTGGTCCAACTAAGGTTCCTAATCAATCTGTAGAGAATGAAGGAACTGCTCAAATAACAAATTTCTCAGGGAATGTTCCCATGGATAGTGTACTTGAAGAAATTGATGTTATCAACAGTACAAGAGCAAGAGAGGTTGTCAATCAACAAAGCATAGAAGATTCTGGTGATTCACTTAGAGAAACTAAGTGGAACAGGGATTACACAAATGATTTAATTATTGGTGATCCAGGAACAGGAGTCAAGACAAGAAGAAATGTGACAAATGCATGCATGTACTCCTGTTTCCTATCTCAAGTTGAGCCTAAAACTCTGGATGATTCACTACTTGATCCAGATTCGATAAATGCTATGCAAGAAGAACTCAACCAGTTTGAAAAAAGCAGTGTATGGGAATTGGTGCCTAGACCAAAGAACAAGTCTATAATTGGTACTAAGTGGGTCTTCAGAAACAAGATGGATGACAGTGGAGTTGTCACAAGAAACAAAGCAAGGCTGGTAGCAAAAGGTTACTGTCAACATGAAGGAATTGATTATGATGAAATATTTGCCCCTATTTCCAGACTTGAAGCCATAAGAATTTTCTTGGCTTTTGCTGTATTCAACAACTTTAAGGTATTTCAAATGGATGTAAAAAATTCTTTCCTAAATGGAGAACTAGAAGAATAAGTTTATGTTGAACAGCCCCCAGGCTTTGAAGATCCGAAGATGCAAAACTTTGTGTACAGGCTACTCAAAACATTGTATGGTTTAAAGCAAGCCCCGAGGGCCTGATATGACACCTTTTCCAAGTTTCTCCTTGAGAATAATTTCACAAGAGGGATTGTGGATAAGACTCTGTTCAACAAAAAGCATCGAAAATATATCATTCTAGTCCAAATCTATGTGGATGATATCATTTTTGGCTCAACAAATGAAGGACTGTGCAAAGAATTCTCTGAGTTAATGCAGAACAAATATGAGATGAGTATGATGGGTGAATTAGTATTCTTTCTCAGACTTCAAGTCTATCAAAAGAAAGATGGAATATTCATTTTCCAAACTAAATATATCAAAGATCTTTTGAAGAGATTTGATATAGAAGACTCATCACTTGCAAAGTCTCCAATCTCAACAGTAACTCAACTAGACAAGGATTCAAAAGGAAAGAAGGTGGATAACAAGATGTATAGAGGAATGATTGGTTCTCTCCTCTTTCTAACTGTTAGTAGGCCTGACATCATGTTTGCTACAGGTTTGTGTGCAAGGTTTTAGTTTGATCCAAAAGAGTCACATTTGATGGCAGTTAAAAGAATCTTTAGATACTTGAAAGGCAATTAAGATTTAGGCCTTTGGTATCCTAAAGAATCTGGTTTTGACTTGGATGGCTACTCAGATTCAGACTATGCTGGATTAAAATTGACAGAAAAGGCACAACAAGAAGCTGTCAGTTTCTGGGAGAAAGGTTGGTTTCATGGTTTAGCAAGAAGCAGCACTCTATGTCAAATTCAACTACTAAGGATGAGTACATTGCAGCTGGTAGTTGTTGTGCTCAGTTACTTTGGATAAGGAATCAATTGTTGGACTATGGCTTGGCATTGCAAGGGATCCCTATCTTCTGTGACAACACTAGTACAATAGCCATTTCTGAAAATCCCGTTCAACACTCCAGGACTAAGCACATTGACATCAGACATTATTTCATTAGAGAGCATGTGGAGCAAGGAATAATCAAGCTAATCTATGTGCCTACAGAGAAGCAACTTGCAGATATTATCACCAAACCATTGGATGAAAAGACTTTTAACAGGCTAGTGAGTGAATTGGGTATGTTAAATTTATCCTGTTAATGAAATTCTGTTATAAGTTGTTTTAGTGATAAAAAACATTAGTTACTAAAATTCACTATGAATTAATGGCCTGTTAAGGTGTTTTGATTTCTATCATAGTGAATATACATGATGAAATTTTATTGAGAGGTTAATTAATTTACTTTTAGTAATTTGTCTCATATGGTGTTAGTAAAAAGTACTGTTAAGTGTCTTAACAGTATATTTTATCTATACTGTCATATTGTGATGAGTTACTGTCGATCACTTAAAAGAGTCTTGACAGCATAGTATGCGGGACTGAAACTTATTGTCAACAACATACTGTCAGTATGCATTGACAGTATAGTTCTCTAAACCCCCGCATAACATACTGTCATGTTTTGACAGCATAGTATGCGGGAGTGAAACTTACTGTCAATACTTACTGTCCGTATTCATTGACAGTATAGTTTTCAAAATTCCCGCATAACATACTATCAACAGTTACATTAGGGTTTGGTATGTATTTATTTATTGTCTAACTGCTAATGTTACTGTCAAGAGTGTTTGTGAATTCTAGTGCAGGAATTACTATCAAAAGGAATGGACTACGCATACAACTGTCAATTTAATCGATTAAAATTCATTCTTGACAGTTTCTTTTCCCTTTATATAAATACAAACAATAAATTTTCTCACACTCTTCATTTTTTCTAATATTCTTTTTCTCTATACCTTCTATTCTCTCTCTACAACTCAGTTCATTTCTTTCTCTTTTCTAGCCAAATTTCTTAACCCTTAATTTTTCTACAACCATGTCTGCACATCAAATCGTTTGTACTCTTGCCCAAACCAACTTCACCACCATGGCTACGGTGGGTGAAGATGGAGAATCCTTCAAACCCTTGGTTGGCTTCATGAACAAATCTTTCATATCCTATGCATTAACTGAGAGCCCAATGTTAGAGATCCCAAGATTGTCGCAGTTATGGACCTCTGCTACATGTGAGGGGGAGCAGGATGTAAGCACTATAACCTTCCAAATCAACAACACCTCCTACACCATCGACTCAACCCACATCAATGATGAAATAAGCTGATAAAGGTTTGCAATTCCAGGAGCCTGCTAGTGATGCTCAGCTAGCCAAATTCTTCAGGATGATTGGGTATACTGGACCCAAGACAAGCCCGAACTCAGACTAATGGTATCCATCAGGGGGGGATGGATAGGAAGTATCTTGTTAAAGAGTGGAGCATGATAATGGATGCTGTCACTCGAGCCTTGTCAAGCAAGACCAGCGGTTGGAATGAGGTCCCGGCCTATATCAGGAAGATTGTGCACTCTATGGTGCATAATTACAGGATGGACATTGGAAAGCTCCTATTTCCGCTATTCAAGCTCGTGTTAGGCAAGAAGGAGAGCATGAGGTCGGTAATATACTATCCTCGATTCTTTATGCTCATTATTAATTCTGTTATAGGCATAATTAATCTAGATAGTATATAATGTATGGAGTCCCCCACCTTAAAGAAAAATACTCACTTCATACTTTCTAGTAAACCCCTAAATTCTGAGTTGGTCTGTTTATTACTAACAACATAAGGTCTATAATAAACTCACTCAATTTAAGAATTGTGGGAGATTTTTCTGTCTTTTCTCTGAGTGATGAGAATATAGTTGACCTTTCCATTCCTAACCCACACTCACAACCTTTCAAGTCTGTTAGATCCTCCAGACAGTCCAGGGTTGTCAGCCAAGAGCCTGTTTCCTCTCAACATGATTAGGTTTCTACAAAGAAGAGATCCTCAACCTATAGTTTAGAAACAGTTCCTGAAGTTGTTGACGGAGTAACTGCACAAAGTGTAGTAAATAAGGATGGTAATGTCAATGAACCCACAGAGGGTCCTGATGTGCCTAAGAGGAAGAAGGCAAGGACATCAACCTCTGTCACACAGTTTGTGTCCTCTTAAAAGGGCACAGAACTTCAAAGGAAAAATAGTTCCTTTCTAGGTGTCTCCTCTCAACAGGGGGCACCTATTGAACTTGGCCAGTATCATATGGCAACTTGTACAGAGTCTGCACCCTATGTTGAACTCACTCAACATGAGCCTCCACTTATAGATACACACACTTTTGTTTTTGAGCACATGGAGGAATCCTCATTTCAATATGATGCATCTCATTTTGATTTGGGGGAGCAACCTACCATGGAGTCTCTCTTTGGAAATACACAAGAATCTTCTACTCAAAGGGTGGAAGAAACTGTCACTCCATTGAGTCAGGATGCTGTCACAGCCTTTGCTGCTATTAATGACACAGTTACTGTCAACACCCCTGTTGAAAGTAACTTTAAAGCTGAAGATGCTGTCAACACTCCTGCTCCGAACATCAACTCTCAAGCACCTGAAGCACATCAAGATAGTGATTCATCTCCTATCTCTTCAGTCATGAAGGTAAAATCTAAATCTATAGTGCAAGGTGTACCTGCTCAGTCCCTTTCCCCTAGGATGAGTGAGGGTGTGGAAAAGAATAAGAGTAAAAGAAAATAGAGAAGTGAGCAAGAAAAACTAGAGAGGTAGGGAAAGAACCTGACAAAAGGAGAGAGCCTTGAACATTGACATAAAATAAAAGAGGGCACTAAAAAATCTTGGGTACTAGGCCATGAGAGTGAGAATGTGAGGGATGGTGAGATCATCCATAAAAAAAAAGAGTGTATGAGCATCCTAACAACCCCTGGTTCTAAACAAGCTGATGGAAGGTTGAAATCCCTTTCAAGGAGAGTATCTAAATTGTCTAAGCAGGTGGCAACTGTGGGGATGAATCAAGTTAAGCTGGTAGCCAAGATGGAAAATTTTGAGAAAAGTATGACTGATGGATTCCAGGCTGTGTTTGCTCAGTTGAAGGAGATGGAGACTCAACTCATAATCCCTGCAGCTGCCAATTCAACTAAGGGGGAGAATGATGGTAAGGCTAGTGAAGTGCTTGAAGCTGAAAAGGTTGAAAGGAGTAATAAGGAGACATAAGTTGCATCTCAGGGGGATGGCTAATTGGCATTATTTTCCAAGGTGTCCACTGAGATGGTTGAAAAGCTTGGTGAAAATAAGGTGGAGAAAGGTATTGTGATCAGGGAGGGAGTTGTGAAGGCCCCTGTTCATGTGGCTGGGAAAAGAAAGGAGAAGTTGTTTCAAAAAAACTCAGATGATTTTATTGTTGAAGAGAAGGAGGACTTGAATGATGAAGAAACATCTCTGCTAATGGTGGATGAAAATGAGAACAACAGGGTGTTTCAGGATACTAGATTTAATGATAGGATTAATGCTTTAAGAAACTCTTCCAACAGAGATCCCAGGAAATTTTCTGAAGCCATGAGGGTGTCAACAGTTGGAGTTGTCATGGTTTCAAAGAGCAACAAATGGGTGTTCTCTGTTAGGACTGAGGGTGGTTTAAGTTGGTATATATGCATGGGTTATTTGAGCAGGCATGAGATTGTAGTAATTGAAGCCATAAAGCTCAAAATCAAGACAGATAAGTCCTGGCTCAATGAAAACTTGAAGAGAGTCCTGCAAAGAATGGTGGTTGAAAAATTACCTGAAGTTATTGTCAATCCAATTTGTATCAAGTTTAGTAGCTCCACATATGGTAAATACAGAGCAATGAACTTGGACAAAGTCAGTTTATGTAGACCTAGATCAGTCAAAGAAGTTTTCAACTACTTCAGCCAGTTGCCAAGAATTGAAGAAACAATTGAAGTAATAAGGGTATTGGCTGAGGAGTTAAGAAGGTTGGAAGAAAATAAATCAAGGAAGACATATAAGAAAAATGAAGAAAGAAAAGATGGTGATGATGAAAAGCCTGATGGAGGTGCAGGTAGTTCCAAGTCCAACAAAAATAATAATGGTGATGCAGGGACCTCTAGAACTGGTGATAAGGATGGAGAAAAATATGGAAAAGATGAGAAGATAGTTGGTGAGATTGAAGGAAGGGTTATGAAGGTTGTGGTGCTTGGTTTTGAAGTAGATAAAGAAGATGTTGTCAGGAGTAATAAGGAGGAGTATGCTGTCAAGGAGCATGATCCTGCTGTCAAGCCTGTGTTGACAGTAACTTCAAAGTCACTGTCAGATGGAGTGAGGGAAAAGTTACTGTCAAGGAAAATTTCAATCTCTAAGAAATACACGAGGACAAAGGCTGAAAGACCAAGGCCACATTCAAGCAGGAAGTCTAGCAGGAAATAGTGGAAGCTGGTGACAGAAGTTATTCAAAAAGATTTCATAGATGTTAGGAGACCAATAATTAACAATTTCGCTGAATCAAAGGCAGAATCAATCACCAAGGTTGTTGTTGAATGGACTGAGCTAAATTCTTTGAGCAGGGTAAATGTCTTCTATTCCACTAGTAAGGTTGAAGTTATGGGACATGAACTGAAGGAGGCAAATTATTTTATGGTAAGAAGGATGTTGCAAATCATCAAGGGCCTAGATATTAGGACTCAAGTCTTCAGGAGAATTCTAATCAGGAAATTCTTGGTGCTAATGGTGTCTTTCAAAACTCATCCCTTGGATTTTGTTGATGTTGAGGAACCTGAGACTGTAGTCTACTCAGATGGAGTGATGTTTGCTAATGAAGATAGAGTCAAGGAATTCTGGAGCATGGATTCCTTGCAAGACAAAAATATTGATCTCCAAATGAAGCTTATGGAGCAACTTCAAGAATTTCCATATCCTGAAGAGCAAGGATTCATCCCTAAACTCCAAAGAATCATTCAATCCAAGAGGAAGCAGGAATTTGAAAGGAAGATTGAGTATGAGAGGACTCAAAAATGTCTTCTCTGAAATCCTGAAAGGATAATCTTCTACAATACTGGTGGATCTGCAGAAAAGATCACTTTTGATCAATTGAGAATTCTGGTTGAAAAGGAACCACAAATCATAGAACTCATCAAGAGATAACTCCTCTATATTATAAATTTTGAGGTGTTTGATCTCAAGAAGAAAGCTTTGGAAATCTGTGATTTGAAGGAGAAAAAGAAGAAGGTGGAGGAAGAGAAGAAGAGCAGGGTTGCAGCTGATGTTGAAGCCACAAAGAAGGAGATAGAAAGAATCAACAAACAAATCAAAGAAGCTGAGATTGATCTAAAGTGTGCCAAGCTTAATGATCAATTCTCTAGAAAAGCTGATTATGTATCTCTTGTCTTTACAAATCCACTCAGAATCATCATTGACAGCATTGAAGTCAAGGTTGAAGAATTTGGAGTACTCAACACTGCAAACCTCAGAAGAATTTTCAGATTAACCACAGGCACTCTTCTAGAAGTTGAAAGAAATCTAAGTACAGAAGCTGGAAAGATAATTGATGCAAGGTCCAAAGAAGATGATGAAGTAGACAAACTAAGGGTGAATCAAGTATTCACATCTTCCAAGGACAGATTTCTTTCTGATGAATTTGGTGTCAAATTTCTATGCATCTCCAAAGGACCAGTGGAAGCCTATTATTCTTATCAAGACTTGAAAAATCTTTCTCATAAATTGGTGAAGCTGACACTTGACTGTTTGTCTGAATATGCCAAGTCATCAGAAGAAAAGAGGGCCCTGAGAACTCTGGAGTTGCTGTATGAAAGGAAGAAACCAAGTCAAGAAAACTGAAGCACTAGTTAAAGATCTGCTCAGTCTAGAGGAGCTTAGTTTGAGAAAACTTGTTGTATTTGTACTTGTAATTTTCTGTATACTTTTCTTGTACAAACACTTCAATTTATGTTAGTTGAGTTTGCATCTGCAATTAACTTTTAATTTATCTTTATTTTACATAAAAACAAATTGAGAGAGATTGTTAGGGATTGTGATGTAATCAACTAATATACTTAGTTTTAAGTTTAATTAAGCTAAGTAAAAGTTAATGTCATATGTATATTGACAGTATAGTTAGTAGTCACTTGTAGACAGCACACTTAACAAGTATTAATTAGGTGACAGTACATTTGAAAGTCACTGTCTTGTATAAAAGAATAAATATGAGTCATGTAATAGAAGTTCACTGAGTGTTCATGCACAACATGATTCAAAACTCAGACAACAACATTTCAAGTACTCAAGCCTATGACAGTACATTACAAGTGACAACACAATTGAAACAGACGACAACAACTATTCCATTGACAGTAAACTTGGTGGAGAATGAAGATTTGAAGACAACAACTATTACTGACAACAACTATTCCATTGACAGTAAACTTGGCGGAGAATGAAAAATTGAAGACAACAAGTTTATTGACAACAACTTTGACGGAGTAGTTGATAGCAAAATTGGCGGGGATAGTTGACAGCAGTTTTGGAGACAGTATGTTTCATGGATTATCTAGCTTGATAGCAAAGTATGCGGAGCCAAAGATACTGTCACCATAGAAGAGCTAAAAGTTGATAGTAAACTTTTAGTGAAGCAGTCTGTTTCAGGTAACAGACTAGAAAGTAAAAATACAAGGAATGATTTTGACATTACTATCTAGTCTGTCAAGTCTACTACTGCAACTTGGGAGAATTCAAGCAAAAGGAAAAGCATACTTAAAGAGTCAAAGATTTCTGCATATCTCAGAGCTGCTTTATCTACAAATGGAATGAAAACAAATTTGAATAGAAAAAGTAAAGTTTCTATTTCAAGTTTTGTTCTAGGAATAAGGGAAAATACACTTTTAAGTGGGATAAGTGTTTCGGTATAAATATACATATCTCACAAGTACTTTCAAAATGCAATTGTGTTAGAATTTCTCATGCATAAAAACATTAGCAAACTCATTGTTATTGTATATGTCGAAGCTGAAATTATTTTCCAGACTGTTGTAGCAAAATAAAAATTAATAAAATTAATTTTTAAAGTTTAAACACCGTGTCATTTTATCTGCTTAGTTTGTTTGCATTATTTACTTGTTAATTATCATTCTTATTTGTTGTTAGCGAGAATTATTCATAATTAATCAAGTTGCATTCAACCCCCTTCTGCAATACTTATCTTAACTAACATATAACAATAATTTTCTAGAAAATATCATAACATATGACATTTCTCTTTTAATCTTTTTATTTTAGAAAAATAAAAGGTTTAACTACTTGTAAAAATACACTTTGAACTCTCCAAAGAATCACTCAAATAATTTTATAGGTGGTTTAAAAAGTAATTTAGTCACTTCTTAAATTAAGTTCAATAATAATATGCAAATATTAAAACATCAAAAAAATTAAAATATGAAAAAAAAACATTCTTTCAATATGATATTTGTCCATCTCATTTATTTTTTTTAAACTTTTCTTTAAAATATCTCATTCATTTTAAACTTTTTTTGAAATATAATATTACTTTTTTTAACTAAATTTAATGTGTTCAATTACTTTAAATATATTTATTTTATTTTTCTTATATTTGGTATATCATTAATAAATACATCTTTTAAAGACTAGTATATTTTCATATTAAACTTATAAAATTCATGCATATTTATCGTATATTTCCCAAACTTTATATAATTAGCATCACTAAAATAATATTGTTCCCTATACTTAAAAATTCATTTTTATCATTTTAGTAAAAAATACAATAATAATTTATTCAGGTAAAGATTATTGAAAAGTACATTAAATTACTATTAAATATTGAATAAAAATAATAAAATAATAAATATATATTTATACTATATTATTAAATTAGAAATATTTAAAATTTAGTAATCGTTTAGTTATTGGCATGGTAGTTAGTCTATATTTGAGGGATGATTATTGAATCTAATTTTTAAACTGTAATATCTTAAATAAAATATATATCTAAATAAAATCCACAAAAATTGTCGGCCAATATTTTTAGATATAAATGTTGTTATATGATAGATTGATTTAGTTCAATATCCAATTATCTAAAAAGAGTTCTCTTTTCAAAATTTTAAACTGGGATATTTAAATCATACAAAATTTAAAAACATTTGTTTAATGGAAATTTTGAAGTATTTTTTTGAATTTTAAAATTTAAAATTTAGTTTAAATTTCAATATTTTTCTTATATTTAGTCGTATTTAATAAGGATATAAATTACATACTTTTAAAATGTTTTAAAATCGTGGTTTATTCAGTTTGAATTTTAAAAAATCATTTAAATATGATAATATCAAATTTAACTGAATTTTAAAATATTTGTTAGACTACAATGGAATTCATAATTTTGATGAATTTTATAAAATGATAAATTTATTAATATTTTTTGTCTTTTTGGGAACCTCACTAAAATACAAATAATTCATAATTTTTTGAATATAATCTTACTCAATTAATAACCAATCTTTTAAAAGTACTTTTCGGGAAAAATACGAATCTCAATATTTGAAGGAATACAAATATTTTAGATCAAGAAATTATTATTAAAACTTTTTGAATTGTGTTTAGATAAACATTAACAATGGGCAGAGATGTAGAGGTATATCTTCGAGAACCGGTATATTTTCACATTAAACAAATGCAATTCATCGCTACTTTTGTACCTTTCCATATGAATTATGTACAATTAACATCAAAATAATTATGTTTTTTATTATTGTACAAAAATTTTCATTGTTTTCTTCTAATTAAACTATGACTCAGGAGTCAGGACTATAACTCATCTCTTAGATTTCTTAGAATAGACACTCATCTAAGTTATAAGCCACCTTGTCTAGAAAAAACTTTTATTATTTCCATGATGAAAATATAATAAAAACATTATTCAAGTACATATAATTATATTCAAATACTAAATAATAGTATTTAAATAAAATATACATAACATATCTTTATATTCTCACTTCACTTGCACAAGAACCCTACACACACCATCAGGTGAACTTTCACTCCTTGCGACAACAACACAACTTACCATCTGGTGAACAGGTTCCAGTAATGTATCCACAAGCTTTAGTGCATATAATCTCACAAAGAGTTGGTCTATATGGATCGGAGTTGCAAGGAAATCTCACAAGTTGCACAAATAATATTGTTATTGATAAAGATGATTTTTTTTATTCTAATAGTTCTTTAGCGACGGGCAAAAAATTTCTAATTAAAGGTACTAGAAATATTTTTACTTATGTTTACTGTATAACAATAATTTTCTAAACAATATCATAACATATGACATTTCTTTTTTAATTTTTTTATTTTAGGAAAATAAAAGGTTTAACCACTTGTAAAAATAAACTTTGAACTCTCGAAAGAATCACTCGAATAATTTTATAGGTGGTTTAATAAGTAATTTAGTCACTTCTTAAATTCTATTTAAGTTAAATAATAATATGTAAATATTATTATTTCCATGGTGAAAATATAATAAAAACATTATTCAAGTACATATAATTATATTCAAATACTACATAATAGTATTTAAATATAATATACATAACATATCATTATATTCTCACTTCACTTGCACAAGAACCCTACACACACCATCAGGTGAACTTTCACTCCTTGCGACAACAACACAACTTACCATCTGGTGAACAGGTTCCAGTAATGTATCCACAAGCTTTAGTGCATATAATCTCACAAAGAGTTGGTCTATATGGATCGGAGTTGCAAGGAAATATAACTGAACCACATGGTGTATAACAGGTATCATCATTTGATTTTATATCTTCAAAAACACCTGGAATAAAAGAATAAAATATAGATTACTACTAGTGTGTGGAATGCTTTGAAATATTATTAAATTTTACTAACATCATAAATTTAAAAATAAAATATTTATAAATTATGATATTACCTGTAGAGAGTGCAGTATATGAGGATATTGTCGCTACAATAAATATGACAAGGACAATTTTTTTGAAAACCTCCATTTGTTCTTCCTGTAATATATATATATATATATATATATATATATATATATATATATATATATATATATATATATATATATATATATATATGATAGGTGCAACTCGACACACATATATATAGAGTCCTGGATAAATGTAAGTGTTAAACAATCAAATCATAGTAATTTCTTTTCTCCTTTGTCCACAATATTATTTTTATTAAATAAATTTAGAAAAAAAATCAGATTATCATAATCCTACATTTATTTTATTTGGATTTTGTTAGATTAGATATTGTAATCTAGAAAATTATTTTTACTCAATATTTACTTACCCAGAAAGATATCTCCTATTTAAGAATATTATATTGATATCTCTAAATCGTATCTCATATGGGTGTATTTAATTAAAAATTTAGAGTATTTTTTAAAATTTAAAAAATTCAAATATATTTTATTTAGATTCTAAAAAGGTTTCTTTAAAATTCAATGGTACTTAATAAAATATTAAAGTAATGATTTCAAAGAATATTTTAAAATTTTGTTGTACTCAATATGGATTTTAAAAAATATATATTAAAATTTAAAATATTTAATTTAAATCTTAAATACCTATTAAAATTTGATGTGATTTAAAATTTGATGATTCTTTAAATAATTCATAATTTTTTGAATATAATCTTACTCAATTAATAACCAACCTTTTAAAAGTACTTTTTGGGGAAAATACGAATCTCAATATTCGAAGGAATAAAAATATTTTAGATCACGAAATTATTATTAAAACTTTTTGAATTCTGTTTAGATAAACATTAATAATCGACAGAAATGTAGATGTATATCTTCCCGGTATATTTTCACATTAAACAAATGCAATTCATCCCTACTTTCGTATCTTTCCCTATGAATTATGTACAATTAACATCAAAATAATTATGTTTTTTATTATTGTACTAAAATTTTCATTGTTTTCTTCTGATTAGACTATGACTTGGGACTATGACTCATCTATGAGATTTCTTAGAATAGACATTCATCTAAATTATAAGCCACCTTATCTAGAAATTTTTTTATTATTTCCAGGGTTCTAATATAATAGAAACATTATTCAAATACAGAAAATTATATTCAAATACTAAATAATAGTATTTAAATAAAATATACATAACATATCATTACATTCTCACTTCAGCGACAACTTTCACTCCTTGCGACAACACCACCACTTACCATCTGGTGAGCAGGTTCCAGTAACGTATCCACAAACTTTAGTGCATATAATCTCACAATTAGGGGGTTTATAACGATCGGCGCTGCAAGGAAATGTAACCGAACTCCCACATGGTGTATAACATGTATCATCATTTGATTTTATATCTTCACACACACCTGAAATAAAATATAAATTACTACTGGTGTGGGGAATGCTTTGAAATATTATTAAATTATTACTAACATCACAAATTTAAAAATAAAATATTTATAAATTATGATATTACCAGTAGAGAGTGCAGTATATGAGGATATTGTCCCTACAATAAATATGACAAGGACAATTTTTTTGAAAACCTCCATTTGTTCTTCCTATAATATATATATATATATATATATATATATATATATATATATATATATGATTGATGCAACTCAACACACATAAACACACATATATATAGAGCACGTCCTGGATAAATGTAAGTTTTTAACAATCAAATTATAGTAATTTCCTTTCTCGTTTGTTCACAATATTATTTTTATTTAATAAATTTAGAAAAAAATTCAGATTATCATAATCCTTCATTTATTTTATTTGGATTTTGTTAGATTAGATATTGTAATCTAGAAAATTATTTGTACTCAATATTTATTTACCCAAAAAGATATCTCTTATTTGAGAATATTATATTGATATCTCTAAATCGTATCTGATACGAGTGTATTTAATTAAAAATTTAGAGTATTTTTTAAAAATTTTAAAAATTCAAATATATTTTATTTAGATTCTAAAAAAGTTTCTTTAAAATTCAATGGTAATTAATAAAAAACTAAAATAATGATTTCAAGGAATATTTTAAAATTTTGTTGTACTCAATATGGATTTTAAAATATATATATTAAAATTTATAATTTATAATTTAAATCTTAAATAACTATTAAAATTTGATGTGATTTAAAATGTGATGATTATTTTAGTTCTTTTAAATAATAAAATTTGATAAATTTGTTATTTTTTTCTATCTTTTTTGAAATCAAACTAAAATTTAAATAATTTATAAGTGTTTTAATATAATTTTATTCAAAAAAGTACAAACATATTTAAGACTCGTGTAAAACACGAGTTGGAAAGAATAAAAATATTTATTATCACTGAATTATTGTTAAATATTATTTTTCACTTAAACAAATTTGAAAAACCACAAATTATTGTAAACCTACATTTATTTTATTAGGATTTTGTTAGATTTAGATAATGTTATTCAAAAAGATAACTCTTATTTGAAAATATTATATTAATATTTTAAATCATATCACATTAAGGGGTATATTTAATTAAAAAAATTATAGCATTTTTCAAAATTTGAAAATTTATATATTTAATTTATATTTTTTTTGAAAGAAAATCTGCCAAAATTTAATGGTATGTACAATAATATGAATAAATTACAACGCATGATAGAATTAGCAGTGATATAAATATATCTTTATAATTGATTTTTACTATTTTAATTACAATGTAAAATTAAAGATAATAGATTTTTTGGTACAATTTTTTTTTTGATAAGCAAGCCAATAACATAGAACTTAAAAAAGGTTAAACCTTAGCATTCGATACATGACTGCAACATATGAAGGCAAAAGAACCTAATACTAAGGAATTGCCACTGACACTGACTTTCTCCAAAACATAACCAGGACTGTAACAAGGCGACTGTTTAAACTTCATAGTTATTTCCTCTTCAAACTTTGCCATTTCGAGGAGCACTTTTTCCACATCCATGAGACTGTCAAAAGTTTCAAGGGTCTGCTCCTGCACTTGGTGGCCCTCATTCTTCTGCGGATCCCTTGCTGTCATATTTGGTATGGCACAGAAAGTTACCAAGTGCTCCTCGTACTGCATTCTCCAAGACGTCTTTGATACAGATGCCTTTGTATATCTCCTTGTCTAAATCTGATGTAGCCTTACCAAATTCATATGACAAGCCCAGAAGTGACCCATTGTCGAGTAACCATACTGCATCATTGCTAAATAATCCATCTGCATTGAAAGAAAAGTTTGCATAAAGTTTTTCCTTACCTTTAGAGTCAGTGCCGGCCCTCACAAATTCAAAACCCCAAGCGAATCAAAATTTTGTGCCCAAGTCACTAAATTTTTTTTTACATACAAACAAGATTATTTTTGAAAAATTATCCTTCTAGCGGTTTTGCTAGCAAAATCATTCATAAGTCTCTCATAATCAAGATTTGGAAGCATATCATTCTCAATGGATATCATGAACAATACACCACTAACATTAACCTCTTCATTATAGGTGGAAGTTGTTGATTTCATAAACCTAAGAAATCCTCCACCTTTTGTATAATCTTTTAAAAAATCAACCTTTTTTTGATTGATTTTTCTTCCTTCGGCTCCAAATCGATATTTTTCATCCTAACTAAATGTCACTGTAATTAGGGATTTGGAAGTCAATGATAATAAGAAGAGGAAGCGTTAGTTTTTACAAAATATGGAGATTGATATCTAATATTTACATATCTTTAATTTTATTGTACTTCTTTACATAAATAAAAATAAAAAAGAAATTATTTTGGCCCTAATTATTATTATTATTATTTGGTTCTTATATCTTAAAAAAATTTGGTGTTCTTTTATAAAAATATTGTGCCCCTAATTTTTTTTGTGTCTCTACATATATTTTTAATTTTTTTTCACTCTTTTATATAAAAAAATGTGCCCCTATTTTTTTTATTTTTTTGGTGCCCCCATTCAAGAGCATAAGTCGCTTGGCCTCACGGCCGGCTCTGTTTATAGTTGACATGTGGCTCTTTCAGTTGTGGTAGGTTTGCCTTCATTTCACTAGGGCCTATGTTTATCTGCACCTGAACATACACCTTATGCTCATGTATAGGTTGATCAGTTGCTTCACCAAAATTCATAGGCACCAGCAAGTCTTGTCCCCATCAAAGGACTGTAGATTGGCTCCATAGGGGGGGGGGGTTGCATCCACTATCTCCCCGTCACCAAAATTGGTATGGATGACCATGTCTGAGAATGGCAAAGCTAAGCCCATATCTCTGTCAATGTAGTGTTGTAGGTTACCAAATATTCTTGGTGCTTCCACAAAGTAAGGCAAGTTTTCTATTTCGTAGACTGCCATATACTCTGTAGTTCTATTCATTTCTTCAGTTATCAATGAAACTCTTCTAACACTGACTCCCTCTTTGAAATGATTTGCGTGCAACGTGTTAAACTGGCGTAGCACTTCCTTAAGTTCTTCATCCACAAAGATTTCATCTTGAAATTTGATGATTTCAAATGCCTCTCCATCACTTACCCTTTCTTCATTTTGTTAGCCTCTACCAACCCAGCTTGTAACCCCCATAGCAAAGCTTGAATTCCGTTCATGTTGGGCATTGAGCCTATGACACCCCAAAGCTTCTCCCCTCTCTGGTCTCGTATAATGGCTCCCACTCCATTAGTATTTCCATTTGGGAGTGGGTTCTCAGCGGTTACACAGAAAACGCTTATCTTGACAAACTCCTCCGTCGGGGGTTCCATGCAAACTCCGTATTTAGCTCGAAGAGAAATAGGTGTTTTAGGAGTTTGTGTGTGAATGAGACAGTGATTTAGTGCACTATACCTTTTAGAGCAGCTCATACATGCATGTGTATATAGCATGATATTTGCTTTGGGAAAAAATGTTTTTGCGTTGGAGATTACAAACGCCTGCACTGTGTTCATTTCTCATGCAAAAAAAAACGGCTAGACCCTTTTTCATCATTAGCATCTATGTATTGTTGCATGCCTAAGGTCTGCTTGTTGATTTCCCCGAAGATACTTTCCTGTCCACAGAATAACTAATTTTCTCGTTGCTCTCAAAATCTAACACAGGGGATATTTATTCAATGCAAAGTATTTGCTAGAGCTGCTATCTTTGCATTCTTGTCGGACCCTTATAATGGTCTGTTAGAGGCCGCCTTGAAAGAATGCCTCTTCCTTATAGCAACTCCAAACGGGGGTGCTAATTAAAGTTGCTAAAGTGATAAATCATCAATAATATTACCATTTTATTTTCTCTCTCTTCAATAATACTTTTGACAATTTTCATATAAAAATTTACTCCAATAGTTAGCACTCAAAGTTGTAACTTATTATATGGCTTTAGTGTGATATATACACTTTTTCTACTCTAGGAGGGTGTTGAAAGTTGACAACTTTAGCACTCTTTTTGGCACCTCCATTAGAGTTACTCTTATACCCACACGGATCCAATGAGAATAAAGAAAATAAAACAATACATAATAGAATTTATATTAAAATTCAATATAATATTAAGTGTTATATTTGACTACATAATTTTAAGATGATTTTAAAGAATTTTAATATTAATAAATATTAGAATATTTATTATAATACTTATACTTAATATGGTTAAACGTCTAATGGAATCAAAATAAAAATAATTACTAAAGTTTTAATATAAATATTTTATAGAATAATTAATATACTACTAGAAAAACTGAATACAATATCACACATTTTACAACGGTTGCAAAAACCACCAATGTTATAGGACTTTTTTATCATCAATTTTGTATATAACGATTTTAAAGCCTATTTACGAGATCGCTTGATAAAAAGCCCGATGTCCCAAGTTGTGTTCTAAAAAAATTAACAAAATGATTCAAATAATTCCCCCGACTTATTACCCAAATAATTTCTCCTTACGACAAAATTAATTCGAAATTTTATTTTCGATTTCTAATTTGACTACCTTCAACATGTCTAGAGGGTGATTTTCAGCTACGGATTGGAGTTTGGGTAAATACCTAACCTGCCTCTTCAACATATGTATGTATATGTATATGTTTTATTTTTATCTTATTACTTGGTGTGTATACATACAGATATATGTATGTATGTCAGTGTAGTTTTTATTGTTGTTAAGATTGTTGTCATATACCAGAAAAGTATGGATTAGGCTGATTGTTGTCATATTCTTGGTTTCACCGTGCATGTAAAAAGTTGGGTGGATTTGAGAATTTTTTGCTGATTAAATTTGGATAAAGGCTATTCGAGGTATTCACTTCTCCCTATTTGGTTGATTTAGTTCTATTTTTTTATTACTGGTTTTTATTATTTGGTTTGATTTATGTTCAAATATTGTCAAAAATTCTGGGGAAGTGAGTTCCGTAGACACATTTCATATATTAAATTACCACAGATTTTCTCAAACTTTTAGAAAAGAAAGCATTTGTGATTATTTTTAGGACTCTTGCGCAGTGAAAAGGATGCGCAAATGTGTATGTATAATGTATTTTGGCAATCCAACTTTGGGTTATGTTCTGTACTAGATGATGTGTGTGCACGGGAGTTAGCAGGTCAGTTCATCTTTGAAATCGTAAGTTGCACATGTATACATTGCTAGAGCAAAGTTATATGGGTAAGCATGCCACAGGTGTTCCTGGAGTTCTCTATGTCCAACTAGATGAAAAATGGGATTCTGATAATAAAGATTCTGGAGGTAACAATATACTTCATGTTCAATAAATTCTTACTTGCTAAATTATGTATTTCTAATGCATATTCTTGTCTCTAATCTTATTGAGGTTGTGTTTTGCTATGTTGCATACTGTCTACTGGTATTAAACAATATAGGAAATGCACCTTAGTTTTTGTCCATTACTATTTTTGTTGCTTTCTTTAACTCTGTTCGAATCATATCAATAAATTCAGAAAATAGTTTCACCAAGTAGTACGGCAGTATCCGTTGATATTTACTTGCTTGTTCATTTATGTAATACTAAATAAAGGTTAGTGAGTTTGGATTGATTTTTTTATAATTTTGTTAGCATACGCCATAAGTGGTGACAACTAGAGTGGTGTATAACTGTATGTCATCATGTATGTGTATGTTTTTGTTGATAATTTGAGAGCACTCTACAACTTTAGCTGGGATTTATGAACTTGGATAACTATTTCCGATATGGTCTGAATCTTATATATAGTATTAATTCATTTTTTTTATGATTATTATCTGTATTATATATTATTTGATGCTATGGTAATATACCATTCTGATGGGATGAATCATCCAAGTGAGAATAATTTACAGTTCAGTGGTTCTGCTGATTAGTTAGCGGCGGCCCAAACAATCAGCATAGGAACAAAAAAACTGTTTGTCACTGGTATGCTTTTCATGTAATTTTGTTTCTGGTTGGAACTAGAAAATTTTGCATTGTCTTGTGTCTAGATTCCACTTCTATATTTCTATAGAGAGGTCTGCTTTCTTTTTTCCAGAAAAACAGTTTCTTGGTGTTTCTGTTGCCAAACAGAATGTCAGTTTCTGAAATAAGAAATTTAAACAGCATGAACTCCTAGATCTAAAATAAAGGTAGATTAAATTTAAAATAAGCTTAGAAACAAACATTCTTTGATCAGAATTGTTTATCTGGTAAATTTTATGCTTCTAAAAATATTTGATAACCAAACTGTTTAACTGTATAGTTTTTTCCCCTTTTTGGACTGACTTATATTATAATTGGAATAAGGATTTCCTAAACCGCCCGGGGGCCGTGAATGTGGCTATTTTGCCGGTATAGTACTTATTTTGGAATTTGTTGGGGTTGTTTAGTTGAATGGTTTCCATTTTGTTTGGATTGAAGTACTTTTAGCTAGTCATGTTTATTTATGTTGATGTGTTACTTTGGTTGTTGGCAATGATATATATATATATATATATATATATATATATATATATATATATATATATATATATATATATATATATATATATATATATATATATATATATTAAGTTTGGCAATTTAAATTTTTTTTTGTGGCAGCAGTTCTTTTTCTGTAATTTGGTTGTGGTTGAATAAGTTTGGTAGTTGGTTGAATTGATTTTGGCTAATATCAATGTACACATGACACTGTCATCTGAACCTAAAGAAATAACATCACAAATTTTTTTAAAGCGATGTGTAATAGTATATCTAACAATATTTTATATAAAAAATTTGATGTCTAAAATTACAAAGACATCAGTTGGCCTCTAAAAAATGATGTGCTAAGGTAAATACTACATCGATTATATTGTCGTCAATAAAAAAAAATGATGTCTCAAATAAGCTATTACATCATTTAAACTAAAGAAATTGATGTTAAATTTGTAATAGACATCAAACATAAAGATAAAACATGATGTCTTAAAGAAACTAGTAAATCATCTCTATAAAAATAACCGATGTTAAACATATTAGTCATTTAAGTTTTACATCCATTGTAGTTAAGGTATGATGTTATTAATTGGTTTTAACATCGCCTTAACTTAGGAGATGATGTCTTATATCTGTTTTAACATCACTTTATTTTTCTGCTGATGTTAATATCTTTCTTAGACATCATTTTTTTTAATAAAAGCGATATAAATGTCATTTGGTACATTGTAGGCAATATATTAATGGGGATTTAGAAATCAAAATATAGTAATATTCAAAAGGAAATCATGTAATATATTTAAAAAATTGAGAAAAAGACATCAATTTTTATGAAAAAAACATTGTGCAAGTGTAGCCTAGACATCAGTTGGAAACTGATGTGTAAAGTATATATTTTTAACATCGCATGCGAATACATCGGTCAGAAATTTCTCAGACATCAGTTGACAACTGATGTTGTATGCAGTTTTTCTAGTAGGGATACAACACTTAGTGAAACCTAAATAAACTTAAAAAAGTAGATATTTAATATTAAAAATAATTTTAATTATGTGGAATAAACTTGGTGTAAGAGTTAATGGAATCTGAATAATTTACTATATTTTAAGGAATTTCTTGTAGAAAGTTGACAGATATGAGACCACCTAGTTGAGGTATCAACTAAAACCGTGAAATACCTAAACGGACCGAAGTATGGATGAATTGGACCACAATTATCTCCTTGAATTTTTTCAAAAAAAAATTGTAGATTCAGTTTGGAGTTTCACAAGGGATAGTCGGACAATTAGTTTTCCCAGGGAACATGTTGAACAAGGACGTTTATCACGTGGTATGACCTTTTGGTTTCTAAGAGGATGCCCTATAAAATTTCTATAATGTGACGCATCATAGATATTCCTAGATGACCAAGTCTTTCATGCCAAATGATAAATGCTTTTGGGTTTACGGTTTTAGGAATGGTGATGGTGTGAGACTCGATAATTCTAATTTTTGTATTATATAATTTAGAAATCGAGTGTGATTTTTCTAAGATCTTCTTATGGCCTGAGATGGTGGAAGTGAGAAGGAGATAATCTTTTTCATCTTCACTGGTAGTTTCAACATGAAAACGATTAAGATATGAAAACCTTTAAGACAAATATATTTAAAACTCAGGATATTTCTAGTGAATTTTCTAGAGTAGACAACATTTTGTATGTGAATTTTTGTCTCATTTGGTAGGGTAAAATTGGATTTCCCATAACCTTTTTTATACTATATGTACCCGAAATCGTTCAAACATGTGAGTTAATTTTAGTCAATTGTGAGAAATATTCTAGATTTTGTAAAATAGTGTGAGTGGTCACATAGTCAACAATGCATATGTCTCTCATACTAATGTTGTATATATATAAGCAATAATTTTATTAAGATAAAACAAGTACATCAAATAAGAACGTACAACATGTACATATATGAAATGTAAGCAAATATATATAATAATCTAAGTATCTAAATCATAATAGAGCTCAAGACTCGTGTTTGTTCCATCTAAGGTCTCATTATTTTCTACTAGGACATTATCTGGTTCTCAGTTATAATTGGTAAAATTTGTTTCCACCCTTTTTCTATTAGTCCTTTTAGAGTATTGATAAATATCAATAAGATGTTTCGGTGTTCAACAAATACATGCCCAATGCCCATCAACCCTACACCTATGACAAACATCTCTAGTATCTCCTTCTTGTGGTGCCTTTCTTTTATCTGACACTTCATGCTGCTACTTTTGGTGGCTAGAGTTGTTGTAACCATCATGTTGCCACTTCAAGTGACCATAATTATACTGGTTTCGAAACCGACCACAAAAATTATCACGTCCGCAGTTTCGTCCATAATCTTGTCCTCCTCTATGCCCTTTCGTGCGTTCATTCTTCTAGAATAACGTTTTATTTACTTCAGGTAACTGGGCAGAGCCTGTGGGACAGATCTGATGATTTTACATTAACTCATTATTCTTTTCAACAACAAGAAGAAGAGATATCAACTCGCTATACTTTGTGAAATTGCGCTACCTATATTGTTGTGCCAGAATTATAGTGTTGGGATGGATGGTTGAGAAGGTCTTTTCAATCATTTCAGAATCAGTAATTTTCTCACCATATAAAATTAATTTTAAAATTGTTTTGAATAACATAGAATTATATTCAGTAAAGGATTTAAAATCTTAGAACCTTAGATTAATCCAACATATTGGGCAGAAGGCAAATAAACAAGTTTTTAATGATCAAATCTTTGTTTAAGATTATTCTAGAGGGTGAGTGGGTTTTTTAAAGTTAGGTAATCAGATTTTACATCTGGATGAATATGGTGTCTAAAGAAGATAATAGTTTTTGCATTTTGTTCAGCAGTCGGAGTTTTTCATGTTTTCATAGTGTCTTTTAGCCCATTAGCATTAAAATGTAATTCAACATCAAGTATCCATTTTAAGACAGATAATTATCCCCAAAAATATTTAGTGCAACAAACTCTAATTTTGCAAAATTCGTCATTCTGATTTACAAAATAAATATTTAAAACATGATATAATAATATGACATGTTAAAATATAAACAATTAAACATTTACATACAATAAAAATTTATAAGATATTATAATAAATGACATAATTTATTTAAAAGTTTCGGTAATACAATTAGGAATAAACTTATAAATAATAACATAACAATTTTAATATATATTAATGACTAATATAAATTTATAAATAATAACGAGAACAATTATAACAATATTTAAAAAAAGAAAATAAGTAAAGTTAAAGTGTAACTCCTTCGTTAAATAAACTTTACTCGGACAATACCTCAAAAACTCGTGATACTAATGTGTTATATAAACTTTAATAATAAATATAAGAAACTACTTTTATGTATACTACAGAAACAATGCGAGAGAGAAATATTTTTGGGGTTTTTTAAAAAATTACCAAAGTTTATAATTTTTTTACAAAAATACGTGCTTTTTATTTAATATTTTACAAAAATATGATATTAAAATTTTGGTTTTATAAAAATACGGTTTAACAACCTGATGCAACTAAAATCAACCTCAAATACAATTATGAGGTAACTTCAATTCTTTTTCAAAAAAAAAAGTTGCATTTGGTTGCAAATTGTTGATAAAAAAAGTTACAAATGGTTATTTTTAGTTGCAAACCATATTTTTACAAAAATAATAAAAAATAATAAAACTGTAAAAAAAAATTAAAAAATAATATTTTTGATAAATATCCAATATTTTTTTATGCCAATTCTTTGTACTCGTGACTCAACCTGGGCACTATTTTTAAGAGATTTTACATTTACTAGTTTTGATAATCAGCTTTATATGTATTTATAACAAAATGATCCTAAATATATGATGATCTACAAATAATAAGGCCCTTTCCATCACAATAAAACGCTGATTTAAACTGCGTTTTCTCTGAAAACCAACCCTACCAAGAGAAAACCAACCCTACCAAATCACGGATCATTCTCACAGCTGCAATTTGAAAGAAAGTAGAATAGGATGAGAAGTTGATTTGAAATGGGTTGTGTGTGTTAGTTCTTGTGCAGATTATGATTGGTATTGGTTTCCAAGGGGGTAAGATTTTCATTATTTTGTAAGAATATAACTCTAATATTGAATATGGACAAAGATATATAGAGCTCTAGTAGAGAGATAATAAACAAAAATATGCAAGGATGAAATTCTGTTTTCGTTTCATTTTTTAGGTTTTCTTAAAAGGTTTTAATCAAATGAAGATTAACAAATGCATCAAGTTGTGTGTTTAAAAAACATGACTTTAAATCACGTTTCTCCATACTGATTTCGAACATAAGCTATCTGACCTCCCCTATTCTGATAGGAGGGCCAATTTACAAGTTTGTGATATGTACAAATTGTGATCAGATCGTGTAATAGGTGTGCAGTACTGGTTTTCGACCTAACCTGCCACAAAACCATCTAGGATATCTTTGACATAAACAGGACCAGTTCCTCTGATTTTTGTATAGAGAAGAAATAGGTAAACACGACTAATTACAACTGTTAAATTCTTCCACCGAATATTGCTTCTATCCTGTTTCTTCCCGTGCCACATTTAATCCAAATCTTACAGCAGCTGCCTCTGCTACCTCCACGTCCCATAACACCTCAATCTTCTTCACTTCAGACCAGATTATTTGTCCATTTTCCCTCCTTGTCACAGCACCCAAACCAATATGGAAACCTGAAACAATGTGTGCATCTACGTTTATTTCACAACACCAGAACATGATTTATCGATTCAAACCATATCAGCAACTTGTACTATTTACCTTATATTTAGATATTAGGCTTCCATGGGGATGGGGGTGGCGGACTAGGTGGACTCAAAGGTCGAACTGCTGAGAATATGATGTTCTTCTCTATTCCTTGGCCACCATTTGTTGTGAGGGACACAAGTGCGGCAACCAGTCCTGCATTCCCAGCAATCGTTGGCTCAGTGTGGCTGTAATCTGAGCGGATGTCCTTATATTCGTCAAACTCATTTGGACCTCCAACCATTGCCCCTATAATTGTGTTAGGATTCGGACTACGACTCTGAAACCACTTCCATCCAACTTTACAGGAGTATGTCTTGTTGTCGTTAGGTATTGATGCTCCACGATGATGAACATATTTGGGGTAGTTGTTTCCATATCCAACTACGTAGCTCATGTTCATGGGATTTGCACCAAGAATATAATTTATCTGTCAATGAAAAGTAGAGAATTTTAAGATTCATCGTCATCGAGTAGGGGTTTGAAGATCAAATTATGATAAAATTTTGCAGATTATATATATATGTAACCTGGGAGGATGCAAAACTGCGCAGATCATCAGGCAATATGAATTCAGGGCCACAATACTAACCCGGAGCTCCTGCAGTGTTTAGATAATCCGCAAAAAGTGATGCTAAGAAAGCTGCATTAGCCACATATTGAAGTGGCCGCCCATGTCCATGATTCAATTGAATTAGCCCCCCTGCAATTTTAACAGTAGTTAAGTTAATATTTTTTACATGTATCAATCCGTAGTTTAATTGATGGCTGTGTAGCTTGCTTAAAGTTTTTTTAAGCGCTGATTGTAAATGTTCTCTGTGTCTCTAGTTTATGCTAATAGTTACCTCGAGTCCAGTTGTAGACATTGTAGCGTCGGAGATATGAGCACATGGTAAGACCAGTAATGTTGTGATAGCTTCTGAGCATTTTCTCAAAAGGGTAACCAGGATCCAAAAAAATGTGGAGCCTAGTTAGAAGCATCATAACTGCAGGTAACTTGTTATCCCAACTCAAAACACTCAAGTCCGGATGAATAGAGAAGCCTTGAGCATTAGAAAGCAGTTCTTGATTAGTTGCAAGAGATAAATAACTCCGGTTCCCTGTGGCATAGTAGAGCCAGGGGGTACCCCACATGTACTCATCATAGAAGCCACTGGAATCATAGTTATGTCCATTAATTGGGTTTTGGAAGCTGTATGTCTTGTTTTTGCTTTTGTCTAGAGCGAATTCAAAGACTGTAGCTGCCCCTTTGACAAGCTTTTCAGAATAGGCATTGTTGTCACGGAAAACTATGGATGATGCTGCCAGTGCTGCTGCCATTTCTCCTGCTAAATCTGGAGCTGTGTATGCTATTTGGACTGGACGAGGATAGTCCATGTTTTCTGGCCTAGTCCAGCAGGTATGATCATCCGGAACTGTTGACCCGTTGCGTGACCCTCCCCCCTTGCAATGAACATAGTCGAAAATTAAATAAGAATCTTAAAACTTCTCCATCTTAACTTAAGTTCTCACATTTTTGGATCCTACTTAAATGCCATGTAGGTATAAAGTTGGTTTAATGAAGTGGTCAATTTTCTCCGATTTAAATGTCTTTTCTTTTTTGACATTTTATGATCCTACCTATTACCACGTTCAAATACTGCAGCTCATGCCTGAAGTTTAAGTCAACAGCCAGTTAAGCTAGAGTTGACATTATATGTTTGTTTTTAGCTTAGTAAGATTCAATTAGGATCTAGTCAGTTAAGCATTCTCCATCTCTGGTATATGCATACAGCATTGGTGATGAGATATATCTGTTGTTGATCAGCTATTATGCAGTTTGTGAGAATCATTCTTCAGAGTTATTTGTTCATTTAATTCTTTCATTATTTTACCACTAAACTGCCGTCGTTTTCTTCAACACCTGGACTGAATATTCGGTCTTGCTCAGGGAATTTTTTTCTCTATGTATCTTACCTAGTTACTGCTTTGTATACTACTAGTTCTTGTGAGACGAGAACTAGTATTCCCCTGACTTTAGCGGGGTGTGTAATTCAGTTTCATTCTTATAAAATATCTCCTTTGAATGATGATAGTCAAAGTTTCCTCCCTGTTAAATAATAATTTGCATTACCAATATCAATCTGGATGATATTTCCATTCAAAATTGTACATATGCAGTAACATATCAATTTGAGTCGGTAGACTCTAATGGAAGCCCCATTCAAGAACTTAACGCTGACCATCAGTATTTAACAAGTTCAAAAGTCATGTCTTAGACTAGTAAAATTTATGTATGTGTAAACTGAGGACTAGTGGTGGTCTAGCGCATTGGAATCACTTATGGAGATCTAGAAGAAACTACTCTTGTTAATTAATTTAGTGAGACAACCGAGCCTGATCCCAATGCAATGTTTTTGTGAGATAGGAATATTAGGAGCAAATTCAAATTAGTACAACTGGGGTAGGGCTAGATATCCTCTGAGTTACTCTATATTTCAAATATTAATTCAAGCTTCGTCAAACAAGATATACTAGCTATAGAATATTTATTTGGGGTACTTCACATGAAATGTTGGGCAGTAACAAAAAAATTGCAGTAACAATTCAACTAGTCTGAACTTGACATTTCTTGAGCATTTGCAACCAAACTTTAATAATATCATATCCTAAAACTCGTAAAGTCGTGCATACCTGGCTTTAAATGTAGGAAACGGAAGCAGCAGAAGAATCGAAGGTGAGGAGCAAGTAATCAGTTCCCCACTTGATCAGCTCTCTAACATGTTCATATTCTTCTACAGACTTGTACTTGCCTTCGTATTCTATCAGGCTCCAGCTTAGCATCGTCATGGCAAATGACATTGGGAAATGAAATTTTGTATTGTCACCTGCATCATAGTAACCTCCTGCAAGCCCTCTTTCTGTTGTGTTTCCATCTTGCAACCCTGAGTCTGCTCTCCAATTTATTCCATAGTTCTTGTGCAATCTCCCAGCTGCCAGTTTGTAGATATGTCAATATTCAATATTAATTATTTTTATTGCCAAGTAACAGAGGATTGTATTTAAAATTCCACTTACATTTTTGTTCATTAAAGAACAGAAGTGCCTCATGAAGCGCAGTTGCATACTTATCCGGAAGCTGTGACTTCTGATGCCCCGGCAAACTTTCTCTTAGAATAGTGGGCATTGCAATGACAAGAATGGCAACTATCACCAGTCCCACCGTCCACTTAAATGTGTTCTGGCCACATACAATGAATCCTAAATCAATGCGCTTGCTTCTCTCCCTAGAGAAGCTTGTTTCTGTATGCAGCAACCAACTCTGTTGTATTTCATCAAGCGCCCGACTACTTGTGTGATCTGGTGTGTTGGAGGTCAGTTCAATTTCTCTATCCATCTCTAATGTCCCAACGGGATAATTTTATCTGACTGGAAACATGCAATTATTAACCGTGTTGAAGTGGCAACTTTATGCATGCTAAATTGTTGATCGTATTTATCTGTTAAATCATGTTATTCCCAAATTTAGCCTAATATTGTAATGATGTGCTCTAGTCTGTGTTTGAATATAAAGTTTGGTGACTAATTTTACTTTAGAACTTTGTCAAGATTGAGACAAGAAGCAAACTGGAGGTTAAATTGAGAAGCCGCCATTATCATTGCCATTACATGACATCAAGGTGACGCAGACCTTTACACTTGTGGAAATTAAGCTAAAAATTTGGAAGGAAGAATCAACACGGCATGCTTGATAATATCAAGATGAAAGAAAGCATAGAAATGCCAATACTGAAGCCTAGAATAAGTCATTAAATGAAGATATGAACTGGAAGGGGCAATTCAGAAATATTACTATTTGTTTTAAAAGAACTCTGTTTTAAACTAATACTATTTGATTAGGGAGTAAAAGAGCCTTCGCAGCGCACCTACTGTGTTACCGTAATTAAAATTAAAAATATTATATATATTCAGTTGCAAGAATAAGAGAGGACAAGTTCGCAGCCTTTTCTACATCAAAATTTAAGTGAAAATAACTCACTTCTGAGAAACTGCTCAAACAATGCTAACTGGTTCTTAGCTCTTAAGTGGATGGTTAAGCCAAACTCAAGCTGATAATTACTATATAAAATGCACGACGACATAATTAGTTTATAGACAGAGTGGTCTTCTCTGATTCAATTAATCCCAAGCTTGATTCGCTTTATAGAACACTGCTTCTGAGTGATAGAGCATGGGGCATGTACAACTCGATCTGTCACTATAATCTACTCTGATTCAATTAATTAGTTTATAAACAGAGTGGTCTTACTCCGATTCAATTAATCCCTCCTGATATATATATTTACTGGATGCAGGAACTATCTCCAATTAATTGGCAACATGTGAATGTTTGTCGACATATATTCACTTTATGAAATCAATACTATAAGATACATATATTATTAATCGACTGAACACGCGGGACAGAAGATAAGATGTCACATAGGCACCTAAATATGACATCTGCATAAGTTACATTCAAACATTGATTTTGAAGGTCATAATAGTATCAGAACATCAGATTAACCAGATGACGGCATATCATCATACAAAAAAAGCCACTTAAAAGAGATAAACTATTCTTACATAAAAGAGATAAACTTACGAATAAAAATGCCAGCTGCACCAGAAAAGAACTGTGTATATTTTCTTATTCTTGAAAATAAAAGGATGAAAAGCCCACTGCAACAAAAGATACAAAATGGTCAAAAGGTCGCGAAGATGAAGGTAAATACAGCATCACTGATGTACGTACGCTCTTTCTATCCCGAGCTCCTGAAATACCAATAGTTACAAATTGAATAACAATAATCAAGCAATAGTAGTGCATTATACTAAACATAACACAGTAAGGATTCAAGCATAAATACCTGGAGAAGATAAGATACTAGCCAACAATCTGTAGAATGGGACCTGGTCGATGGAAATAATACCTCTAACACTCTAGTGTTTGATTAATTGGACCTCTAACACCCTAAAATATAGTTTGTGTATATATTCCTCAAACCCATCAGTACTAACCAAAAATAGTTATAAAAAAGTTCCTAATATATGTGGTTGGCTCCGGTTTGTTCATACATAAATTTCATCCAACAGAATTTAACTTTAAGTTCTATTTTAGAGTATGATCAGCCTATAACAAGGAGGCAAAATAAGTATTTTATCTGATCATCTTATAAACAATATGATGAATGTGAGTTGCAGCTGCTGCAGAGGGATACTTGGAGTAAAGAGCATGTGAAAATGTGGCACTGCATTTACCTGTTTCCATTAATGGAGTAAGACTAAATTAGACTTGTACGGCTTAAATGACACATATAGCTGTTTATACATGTATTTTTACATATACTCTGCCTCCGTTAACATTTGAGCTATGATCTTGAGGAAATACGTAAACACCACTAATTATAAGCTGCACATCTAATTCTTTCCGCCAAATGTACTTCAAATTTAATCAGAACGTTAATATTTGCTCATTGCAACCTCGAGTATTAAACCAAGTTTATATATGAGTTAATAATTCTGCAGTTTATCACACTTATATTAGACAGAAACAAACAAATAGGCAACAGCTAGTACAGCTCATATATAATTTCCAGGCATTTTAAGATTTGAATTTTTCCAATAAATAGGGTTAAATATCAAAGTAGTCACTGAAATGAAGGTTTAATATCATTTTCGTCATTGATCTTGACAAAATATCATTTAAGTCATTTAAGTATTTATAAATACCGTATCGATAACTCTAAATATGTATTCGAATATTAATAATGACATTTTTTTTGAATTTTACTTATTTGTTTTACATGCTCTTATAACCAAATTGAAATTTATAAGGGTAATATTTTCAAAATTCATGAAATTAGTTTACTTTTTTTATTAATTTTATAATTCTTTATCTTTTGATTTATTATTTTAATAATTTTGAAAAATATTTATACTTTCTTTAATGTAAGGAATACTAATATTATATTTATACCAATTTAAGTGATGTATTGTACCGTTGAGATTGATAACAAATAATATTGTGCTTTCATTTATCAATTCTATATTTAACCTTCAATAAATGAGTCTTGTTGAGTGGTTGCCTATTTTTACCCTCCCACCAGGCCACCACTGATTGTATGTGTAATCAGAATTTAGGGATGAAAATTATCATCTGTCTAGCGGGTTCGAATCGTATCTGCACTAATTATTTTGGGTAATAATCTAAGTTGACGGAATAATAGTGTAGAGTAGATAATACTCCATTAAAAAACTACGGATATTATGACCTCCTATCCATACCCTACCCCCATACTATTCATATTATATACAATAATAATTATAAAATTGAAATATATATTACTTTATATGGTAAAATCTGAAATAATTATTATAAACATATACGTATTACATTAAAAAAGAGACATTTAGACGCACTGCATTTTCTTTATCTTCTATCTTCTTGTAATATTTAGCAGTAGTATGAGAGAAAACGTATAATCTAGTCCTCACCCTGATTCAAATTTGAACTACTTTAAGCTCATTGGAAAAATATCAACCTATCGCAACTCCGTACTTCAACCAACAATGTTTCCCATGACTTGTAATTTTCTTCTGAATTCACTGACTGAGATGGCAGCAAAAAAATTGTCTAGCTCAACTTGATATGTAGGCTATAGAAATTCTTTATAAAGGATGTTGCAAGATGGTCAGCTTGTTTCAATCAAGAAACTGACTGAAGGATGTTACATTTCGCTCGTAAAATATATAAAAATCTTAAAACTAATAAATTGTAATTTTAGTGTTGTCTGAAATTGCATTATATGCCAAACTTCTTGCAACCAGTTATAAAAATCCGAACTTCTCTTATACAAGTAAACTAAATTTGGGAATGATTTATATATATGTCTTTCTTGTTAAATTATTTTGAAACCCTATAATATGTGCTATGTGCTGGGGGCCGATCGTCATAAGCCACGTCGCATTGACAATCACTTACAGATTCCTTAATCTACATTTTAGATAAATAAGATAACGCTTTATCTTTTCTACGCATTCATTCCTTCCGTATCTCCCTCCATCCTTGCTTCACTTGCAACATTGTGGAGATGGAGAGTTTTTGTATAAGAATCGTGTTTTCTACGGTTTTATTGAGACTGACAGGGAAAAATGGTTAAAAGATACCGAAAGTTGCAGAATTGCTCACATTTTGTTCATTGAAAAGCTAGAAAGCACTATAAAAGCCAGGAACATACTTGTATGATTATCTACATGATATAAATATGATTCTAGCAAGAGCCTTAACATGAATTTTGCTATTCGAGGCCCCACAAGCTCCCAACCTTCCTTTTGCTCTTCCTTCGCCAAAGGGCAGCAAGTGGTGGAAGGCGTTGGAAGACGGCATTAAAGACCGTTTCTTTTATTCGGGATTAAAGAATTCAGAATGAATCAAATTTGAAATTATATTTATTAGTCCTCTAAGATAATTAGTGAATGAGCAACTTAAATAAAACAGACCATCCAGTGAATAACACAATGACGCAATCCAAATACGCTAACTTGAAATATATCAACATCAAGCTTGTCAAGTGTCTACTTGGGAAATCTTTCGAGCCTTTGCAATCCTGAGAAAGAGCATCGAGTCTCTTTGAAGTAGTCGACACTGTAGCATATAATTACCAGAAAACTCATTAATCTTTGTCCGCGTCTTGTTGACAATCTGCTACTCATTAACAGTTGCGATACTTGATACAAAGACAATGCAATAAAAAAAATACTATACCTGATAATAGAGGCTAATGCAAAGTTATGCTATTACTGTGTTCTGTACATAAAAATATAAGCATGTGCCTTAACGAAATTGTTCTCGAGTACAACCAAATTCTACATAAACACAAATGCATACATAATTAGACATAATATTTAAATCTGGAAAAGCTTATCCGATTTCTGTATTTAAAAAAAAAACATATTTAGAGAAAAAATACTGCAAACATGATACGAGCAATGAAAATAGATTGTCTGTTGCACAATGCGACTCTCTTACACACCAGCTACAAAATTATTAATTTATTTTGGTACCTAATATCCTATGTGAACAGAACTGACAATAAATTCATAATGGCAGAGGGATGAAATTACAAGAGCATCTACCATGTATGGCCAGTTGATACATTGGAACACGGAATGTGAAAATGGGCAGATAAAGCACAGTCTTGCATTGGAGGGAAATTAAAAAAGTGACCACGGCCAGGGTGGTGGTCATAGTCATTTCTTGGCACTCCATACACTTTATTATTTATTATTATTATTTTTTACAATCAACTTGAAAGCTGTGTGTTCAGCTTTTTTAAAAATTAAGGCGGTAGCATTATAACGTATATATTCGCAACGTTAATACTATTAACGGTAACATTTTACTCCTGTATATACAGTATATACATGATCTTTAGACTTTATTATTCATAACCTTACATTTTAAAATTTTTAGTTTTTTTCTTTTCAAAAAATGAATCCAAATAATCATCCTTCTTCAAATTCTCACAATTCAAACCCTCAATTTTCATATCCGTATCCAAATTCCTATTTTCCAAACACACAAAATTTTAATTTTAATTCTCAAATTCCGAATTCTCAATACCAATTTTCACATCTTCAGAATTCTCAATTTCCATTTTCATATCCTCAAAATTCTCCCTATCAATTTCCATTTCCTCCATTTTCAAATCCACAATTTGAAACCCAACAATCACCTTCCAATTTCCAAAATTCACTAAATTCATAAGTGTCTGCCTTTAATAACACAAATATTATTGATTTAAATAATGATTGTGAGGAAAGTGAAGATGTACCTGAAATTACTGGTCAATGGAAGTGGGTTGAAGATAAACTCTTATTAAGTGCATGGTTGAATGTGTCAATTTTCTTATGTATTTTTTTAATAATATGATGCATTTTAATTATGAGATATGTCTTTTATTTTAATAATATTTTAAAAAAATTAATCATTTTAATTTGAATTATTAAAATTTAAATATTATTAAATTAAATTAAAATTGAGTTATAAAATATCACATAATTATAGTTATAATACAATAAGAATAAAGTGGGTCCAATAAAATATGACAAATGGGCTTAGCATTGGATGAGTTTGATCACTTTTTAATTATGACCATTTTACAATGAGGTGATATAAAATGGGTCCCAAAAAAATGAAAAATGAGTTCATGCACCGTAGATGCTTTGAGTGTCACTTATAATTCTATAGTCTTTAAAGTACATGCCAGCATTTAACAAAAGTTTATAACATCTGCTTGGTGTCAGATGTTGGTGGCACCAAGCAGGACGGGAAGCGGTGGAGTTGTGTGTATGCATGTCACCGGGGAAGGGTAATTAGATGGACCTCGTGTATAACAGTAAAAATATGATAGATAGATAGCATAGTGTTATACTAAAAATATATTACCGACGCTAATTAATAATTAGAATACGTTTAAAACCAATTCAAATCCAAGTGTTTTATAACGTATATAGAATATGTCACGTATATCTATGATATCTATGATATCTATACTATATTATTATAACCCAACTTTTTTTTGAAACATTAGATGAACATAAAAAAGATTCTAACGATTCAATTTTAGGTCAATCATAAAAATGATTATAATCATTCAATTTTAATAAAATCGAATTTTAGAAATGATACAACTCTATGTCTCATAGTCTTCATTTTATACAACTCATCACGAATAATATTATATTATATTTAAATTATATTCTATATTTTCTATTTTAAGATTCATATTTATCCTATAATTTTTATTTATTTAATATAATTACTCACATTCAACTCAATTTCATCACTATTCAAACTCTTTTATTTATTTAAAATTATGACTTATCATTAAATTTTATGAATATTAATACATAAACATCATTGTATAGAAAAATGTAAAAAAAATTAACAATAAAACAAATTATTATATTAAATGAAATATTTAAATTAATATAAAATTTATTAATAATATTGGTGCTTTACATGGGTTATAAGCTAGTAAAGTATTAAAAGCATAACAAACTTTTCTATTACCTATGGTACTTGGAATAAAAAATTGCTATATAATCAAATAAACCACATATTTCCCGGTAACTATATTTTTCAAAAATCATGGCTTCAAGTGTCAAAACAGTTTTTACTTTCATTGTTCTTTTTAGCTGGTTTTCCCTGGCTCATGCATTATATCTTCCTCGGTTAAGTTTGTTTAAGAAGTGCAACTTTGACAAGATATTTCAATTTGGAGATTCTCTTTCGGATACGGAAATTTTCTTCGTGAAAGACCATTGGATTTCTATGGTAGACTGCCATATGGACAATCGTACAGACCTGCAGGCCGGTATTCAAATGGTCTCATTATGATCGACTATATTGGTAATGGCTCGTTATCTAGTTGCCAAATTGTTGTATTTTTATTATATTGCATATTTGTTGATTCTAAATTTGTTTAATGTTCTAATTCTATGATAAATTTACTTGGTTTACTTTAACATCTTTAGCAGCCGGTCTTCCCTTTTTAAATCCGTATGAGCAACAAGGTGCAAATTTTACGTATGGAATAAATTTTGCAGTAGCGGGTGCAACTGCACCCCCTGTCAAAACTTTAGCTTCGAAAAATATACATGGTGCACCAACAAATAGTTATCTGGATGTGCAATTGAGTCGAATGTCTGATTACCTTTCTTCATACTGCAAGACAGAAACAGGTACTTTGATTTAATAATATTCTTATAATTTATCATCACAATATACATGTACACACACGTTAAATTTTATCATATCCAAGTTTAATGGTCGTTTGTAACAGATTGCAGGGACAAACTTAAAAATTCATTGTTTATGATGGGAGAGGTAGGAGGTAATGACTATAACTATGCATTTTTTGGAGGAAAAACTATCGAAGAGGTCAAGAACCTTGTTCCTGAAGTGATACAAACCATTATGGATGCTACTAGAATAAATGTAACTTCAATACATGTATTTGTACATGACTGATTTGGTTTAGCTTGTTACTAAGTCTCTGTTTTATCCACGGATACTAACAGAAAATTATCAAGCTTGGAGCACGTAAAATTGTTATTCCTGGAAACCTTCCTATAGGTTGTGTTCCATCTAACTTGACCACATTCCAAGCCAAAAGTACTTTCGATCAGAACCACTGCTTGAAGATTACAATCAATTTTCGGTATATCATAACAATCAGTTGAGAAAAGCAATTGAGATATTGAAGAAAGAGAATCCCAGTATCACTATTGTTTATGGAAACCTCTATGATGCTTTACATTGACTTTTTTCACGTGCTACTTAGGTTTGTGTTTTTGGAATTTAAGTATAATTTGTTCTCTTTGTTTGATACCTATATATAATTCTTCGTTGTATTAATATATATAGGCTTTTGTTAAGAGATATATTAAGATATTTCTGAAATTAAAATATTTTATAAGGATGTTGATATGTTTCTATTATTAAGAGATATTATACTTGTTGACCAAGTCTTGTAATCTACATATATTGAATTATTATAAATGAGAAAGAGGGGAGATTGAGAATTTTATCAGCTTTGATCCGAATTTGTTGCAAAAAGCTTGTTGTGGAAGTGGTGGCGATTACAATTTCTCATTTACGAAGATGTGTGGATTTCCGGGAGTTGCAGTATGTTCGAATCCTAATCTACAGATAAGTTGGGATGTAATTCATCTAACACAGCAGGCTTAGGTATATGACAGCTTGGCTCATCTCCAACTTGTCACTAATGCTACAGTGCTCGGCCTCTTGAGTTTACTCTTGATTTAAGAGTTTTTTAAATTAGCTGCTTGTTTTGTGGACATCAAAATTTTATATTCAGAGTTGTAGTTCAACTATGGTATGATTATTTATATATGATATTATTAAGGTTTTGGCTTTTATTTTAATTAATTCATGATACATCTAAACTTATGATTTCATTAGTTTATATTATCGATGTTAGTCAAAGAAAAAATATTAAATTGTTTTAATTATTTTGAAAAAAGTCAGGAGTAGTCTTCGTTTATATTTTCCATCTCTGGAAGTAAGGAATACTTTTCAGTAATTCTTCTTCTTTTCATTGCATATTGAATACTATTCTCACGTGTATGTTCATTATTTAGCTGTCTTCTTCTTTTCATTGTTTTCATTGTGTATGTGATGATGGTGATGAGTAAGAGAAGTGAGAATTTTAGTGGTTATGATAATTCTAGGGCTTCGAATAAGTGTAAACCGAATTCGGAGCCTTATTCTGCCAATAGTACTCCTGCGAGGAGGATTTTGAGTGTAGGTGTAAATACAGGGCAAATAATTACGTTGAATGGTGGAGACAAGGGAGGGAAGTTTGAGCTTGTGGAAGATCCTTCGTTTTGGAATGATCACAATGTGCAGATAATCCGAATAATTTTGTCAGCTAGTGTACTATCTTCCAGGGGATTTATCTTTTTATAAATTTGCCTTATCGTCAGGGAATTTGACACCTTGGCCCCTTCGTGTTTCTGTGCTCTCGATGTTTCCAACTTAATAGATAGGTTCATTTCCAAGAGCACGCAACATACATGCGGTTAGCTTTTCTTGTGACTCAAACATACATGGTTATCTGTTCTTACATTTAAAACTCTTGTAAGTAATCCTTTGTAGCTGTAGTGTCTGTTGTTCATAACATTCTTAAACTTTCGATAGTTGTCCAAAATTAAAGTATATGTTATTTATCGCTCATAGTGAGTCAAGTATGTTTAGGCACAGGGTGTTAGTGTGTTTCTTATAGAGATACGACTACTTTGTGCCCCTCAAATCATAGGTTATTTTTTTCAACGAGTTCCAATCAGTCAACCATAAAATTCAAGATGACCTATTATCTAAAATTCTCATGTCTTCTATAATTACGAATAGTTACAAATTGAATTACAATAATCAAGCAGTAGTAGTGTATTATACTAAACGAAACATAGTAAGGATTCAAGTATAAATACAAGGAGAAAATAAGATAATAGCCAACATCCTGTAGAATGGGACCTGATCGATGGAAATAATACCTATATCACTCTAGTGTTTGATTAATTGGATCTCTAACACCCGAAAATATACTTTCATATAAAGTATACTAATGTGTCAATACATACATGAATAACTATGTTTTGTGTATATATTTTCCAAACCCATCTTTACTTACCCAAAATAGTTTAAAAAAATCCAGACTCCAAAAAAGATTGTGCAAGGTCTAAGGTTCAAAGAGTACGTCAGGTTGAATACACTGCAAGATCAAATCTTGATGGACAGAGGAAGATAAAGATATTCAATGGCCGATGTCAATCAGAATTGAAATTATGAAGAAGAATCAAAATTTGTATTGTCGATTTCATAAGAATCGAAATTTGTATTGTCGATTCAATAAGAATGTCGAACAAGACACTTATGAGTGCAAATAACTGAAGAATGAGATTGAATTTCTCATCAAAAAGGGAAACTAAGCAAGTTCACCATGGATGGTGATCAAAACAATAATGGTGGTGGTGACAAACGGGATCGAGATAGAATATCACAGCCTCAAGGGACATTGCGAAAATAAGTTCCACACAAACACTTATTTTCGTTAAAGAATAAAAAAGTGTCATCAAATGCAACTATATAATTATTTGGTAGGCGTGTAAAGCCTATCTATTAGGAAGTGCACCATTAATATACAAGAAGTGCACGAATAATGTACAATAATTGTATTGATAATATAATTATTAATATATTATTTAGATTTGAACTAAATAAAACGAAGTAAAAATTGTTTACTCTTTCAGCATTTATATTGTTTGGAACATCTCAATAGCTCACTATTTTCATCTTTTTTGTTAAAAAAGAATAAAAATTATTAGGTAAATATTAAAATTTTGTAAAATATTTTATAATTACATATAATATACGAATATAAAAATTTAAGCTTATAGAGGGCAATACCGAGAAGATGTTATTAGCCAGAGGTATAATCCAGATTCCAGAAGGAAAAAATTCATACATAAATATTCTGAACCAGCTCGTGTATCCCACCTTACTACCACATGAGTTACTCTATTTAGTTTCATGCCTTTTTCAAATGAGAAATAATAAAAACGTTAAGACACTTAGCTAGAACTATATCATCACATATTATCAGCCATAGTTGAGAGAAACCATAAACCATAATATCAATATTCTTTGAAACATTCAAACCATCTCCCTCAGGTCTCAACCCAAATCTGTTGGTTAAAGCCCGTCTAAAAAGAAGTACATCATTAATGTACAAGAACCGCAGGAATAATGTACAGTTAATGTACAATAATATAATTAATAATATAATATTTAGATTTGAACTAAATAAAATAAAGTAAAAATTGTTTTCGTACTCTTTGAGCATTCAAATTATTTGGAACAATCCAATGGCTCACCATTTTCATCTTTTTTGTTAAAGAAGGACAAAAATTATTGGGTAAATATTAAAATTTTGTGAAATATTTTATAATTACATATAATATACGAATATAAAGATTTAAACTCATTGAGAGCAATATCAAGAAGATGTTATTGGCCAGAAGTATAATCCAGATTCTAGAGGGGGAAAATTCATACATAAATATTATGAACCACCTCGTGTATCCCACCTTACTACCACATGAGCTACTCTATTTAGTTTCTTGCCTTTTTCAAATGAGAAATAATAAAAACGTCAAGACACTTAGCTAGAACTATATCATCACATATTATTAGCCATAGTTGAGAGGAACCATAAACCATAATATAAACATTCTTTGATACATTCAAAGTATCTTCCTCAGGCCTCAACCCAAATCTGTTGGTTGCCACCATTCAAAGGTATTCACCTTATATTTAGATATTAGGCTTCCATGGGGATGTTAGTGGAAGACTAGGTGGACTCATAGGTCGAGCTGCAGAGAGAATATGATATTCTTCTCTATTCCTTGGCCACCATTTATTGTGAGGGACACAAGTGCGATAACCAATCCCGCATTCCCCTAGAAAACGTTGTCTTAGTGTTGTTGTAATCCGAGCGAATGTCTTTATATTCATCAAATTTATTTGGACCTCCAACTATTGTTCTTATAATTATGTTAGGATTCAGATTACAGCTCTGAAACCACTTACATCCACCTTTACATGAGTATGTTTTGTTGTCGTTATGTAATATCCAATATTTTTTTAGAATAATAAAATAGATTAATAATAAAAAAAAAGATTAAAATTGGATAGATATTAGGAATTAGAATTGAATTAGAATAACGGGTTTTCGAACATAGGTCAGATTTGAATCATAGTAGGTTTTTTTGTATGGTTTTAAAACTCTATATATAGATTAAGATCTCCCCATTCTTTTGTATTCATTTCTAGCCACCAAGACTAAATCGTTGTAAATATACCTCGTACAAATCTTTATTCTTTTATTTTTGAGAATTTGGGGACCAAATTCTTTTTAAGGAGGGTAGTATGTAATATCCAGTATTTTTTTAGAATAATAAAATAGATTAATAATAAAAAGGATTAAAATTGGATAGATATTATGAATTAGAATTGGATTAGAATAACAGGATTTCGAATATGGATCGGATTTGAATCATAGTAGGTTTTGTTGTATAGTTTTAAAACTCAATATATAGATTAAGATCTCCTCATTGTTTTGTAGTCTTTTCTAGCCACCAAGACTAAATCGTTGTAAATCTCCCTCGCACAAATTTTTAATCTTTTTCTTCATCATTGTTATTAAAATTCGTAGGATTTTTCATACGCAACTCAGCTATCTTTTAAAATTCGTAGTAAATTTATCATAAGTCGTAATTTGTTAATTCTGGACTTTTTGGAAAGACCTTTTCATTCTCTACGACTTTCATGATTTCAGTTTTTCGAGAAAACATCGTTTCGAGAGTCAAAAAGGTAAAATACAGATCTGGACAGAATTGGTGTTATGAAGAAGTTCTACGTTTGAGATGTATGAGATATGATGTTTTCGATCGGGTGTTAAGGATAGAATATATATATTCTAGGATGTTGTGAATTCTTGGTTTGCGAGGTTAAGGTAAATTTTTGATCGATCTTTTTGGTATTTTTAAAATTATGTGTATATTTGATTATATAAATTTGGGCTAAATGATTATGTTTTGAAGTGATATGTATTATACGTGTATGTTGTGTGTCAACATTAATTTTGGGACTCTGATTTATGCCATGGTTTGTGAAAATTTAGGACCGAGGTCACCGGGTTGTAGTGGCAGTTTTCTGAAAATTTAAGACGGTTACAACCGGGTTGTAGTGATCGTGGTATGAATTATGAGTAATAAGTTATTGTTTTATGTGCAGTGATTGTGTCGTATCAAATCGAATAAGAATATGAAAGTGTATCAAAAATTTATGTGTATAATTATCATATCGAAATTATGTTTTGTTATATATGTGTGTGTGTGTGTGTGTGTGTGTATGTGTTGCTTGGCCTGACTAGTTGGATCATATGGTTACTTGTTGGTCTGTGTAGCTCATTACTTACAATTTTCAGGTTCGGTGTAAGAGGAAGTTGTAGTGCATTGGATTTCGAGGATCTTAGATTTGGGATAGGTTGGTTGTTGACTTTTCATTGTTAGCTGCGTTTTTGTAATAGTTACATTTGTTATATAGTTTTTGATTAATAAATTGTATTGTATTTTTTAGAATTGCTCGAATTAATGGTCCGAAAAGGACGGGCTGTTACACGTTAGGTATTGATGATACAGGATGATGAACATATTTGTGGTAGTTGTTTCCATATCCGACTACGTAGTTCATGTTCATGGGATTTGCACCAAGAATGTAATCTATCTGTCAATGAAAAGTAGAGAAATTTCAGATTCATCGAGTAGGGGTTTGAAGATCGAATTATGATAAAATTTTGCAGATCACCGGCCAATATGAAGTTAGGTCCACAATACGTCAATACTAATCTTGAGCTCTTGTGGTATTTAGGTAATTCACAAAAAGTGATGCTAAGAAAGCTGCATTAGTTACATATTGAAGTGACCATACAAATTGAAGTGACCACTCATGTCCATTTTTCAGTTGAATTAGCCCCCCTGCAATTTTGACAGTAGTTAAGTTAATATTTTATACTTGTATCAATCCATAGTTGAATTGATGCAATATTCAATTAAGGTTGTGTAGCTTGCTCTAACTTTTTTAAAGCTTTAATTGTAGTTGTTATGTGTGTCTCTAGTTTATGCATCTAAAATATTGAGTACTTCAGTTGTTGTTGCAGAGGGATACTTAGTGTAAAGAGTATGTGAAAATGAGTCACTGCATTTACATGTTTTCAATGGAGTAAGAGTAAGTTAGAGTATGAAAAATTGCAAGGCTAAAATTATACATATAATTGTTTATATATATACAAAATATAAATGTTTGTATTTCACATCTACTCAACCTCAGTTAACATTTGATGGTTATGATCTTGAATACAGAGAAAATACGTAAACACGACTAATTATAAACTACACGTTTAATTCTTTCCGCCGAATGTACTTTATATTTAATTAGAATCTTAATATTTGTTCATTGCAACCTCAAGCATTAGACAAAGTTTATATAAGAGTTAATAATTCTGTTATAGATCACACTTGTATTAGACAGAAACAAAAATAGACAAATAACTAGTACATCTCATATATAATTTCTAGTCATTTAAGGTTTGATCAGGGTTTTTTTTTAATGGGTCTTATGCATGATTCCTTTTTTGTTTACCCTCACACCTACAGATTAAGTGTAAAATAGTAGTAATCTTATATTATTCATAAATACAAATATATAGTTACGTAACTGAAATTAATTATGTTTAATTATTGAATAAAAATAATTATTAAATAAAGTAAAAATTAACTCATATATGATTATAATTTGATAATAGAGAATGAGATGGAATATATGTGCATCAATCCAAATATGTGAAGGAAGTTCTTGAGAGATTTCGATTTGAAAATGTCAAATTTGAAATCTACACTAATAAATCAAGTTAGAAAACTGAATTCTGATGAAAAAAGTCGAAGATAAAAGTGTAGATATTATATGATATTCAGGTATAATCGGATGTTTATTGTATTTATTATCTTCAAGACTCGATATCATATATAGTGTATGTGTTTGTGTGAGATTCCAATTCTGTCCCAACGAATTAGACTTGAATGCGGTTAAAAAACAATTAAGTATATAAGTGGAACAATAAATCTTGACTTATTTTATCGTATCATAAATACATTTGATCTTGTGAGGTATAGTAATACAGATTATGTAGGGTGTCAAATTGATCGAAAGATTACCCGTGGTGTTTATGCATTTCTTCGACAAAGTCTAGTTTATTAACAAAGTAAAAATCAAACTTCAATCATCTATAACTAAACAGGAGTATCTGGTCTCAGATATATAGTTGTTACTCACAAAATTTACGAATGATATAAACAATAAGAGATTTTGAAACCAAGTGTAGTAACCTATTTATTGTGACAATACCAGCACAATAAATATATCAAAAAATCTAGTACTTCATTTGAAAACCAAACATATATTGAAGAGTGAGACATCATTTCTTGTGAGACAATGTGACAAAAGGCAAAATTGACATGGTAATTGTTTATACTGAATGAATATCAATTATCAAATATTTTTACCAAACCCTTACCTGAAGAAAAGTTTTCTTTCACAAGAGAGAAGTTAAGTGTAGCTAGTCGATAGTAGTTATTACTCACAAGATTTATAATGACTTAAATATTCACAGATTTTGAAATTAAGTGCGGTAAATTTTTTATGTACTGTGACAATAGCGACACAATAAATAGATTAGAGAATTTAGTACTTCATTCAAAATCAAAGATATCGAAATGAGGCATCATTTCTTGTGAGATGATATGATAAAAGGCAAAATTGACATGGTGTTTATTTCTATTGAATATCAGTTAGCATATATTTTTATCAAGTCCTTGTCGAAAGAAAAAAATTATATCATAAGAAGAGAGGTATGTATGTGCATTGTCTGAAATAGTAAGTTAAATTGTTCTATCATTAGATTTCTTAAAAAATAAACAAATTTTGTGCGTATTTATAATTATTAAATGTGATTGTTATTTGAAATAATTTGTAATTTAAGTGAAGATTATGTTAAATTATTTTAATAATAACAATATATGGGCATAGAAATTAAAGACAATTATATTTGATTTTTTTATATTTATATTAATGGTAGAGTTATTTTTTTGTTGTTCTCATACTCTTGAATTCAATTCTATCATATATCAATATATATATATATATATATATATATATATATATATATATATATATATATATATATATATATATTATATATTATTATAGCAGAAAGATTAAGAGTTTTAGTCGGTCGGTCGGTACCGTACCACGAGCCTAATACGGGCCCTAATTATATATATATTGACTAAAATTTTACTTTTTAGACTCAATTATATATTTATTATAACACGAGTTCAAATTATAACATATAAAAAAAAGGAACATATAATATTAACATAAATTCTTAATATTATAAAATTTTATATTAAATATCAATAAAAATATAAATAAGTTTGTATATATATATATATATATATATATATATATATATATATATATATATATATATATATATATATATATATATATATATATAAATTAGGGAGCCTAAGATACCCCTAAGGGTCATTTGACAAATCTGAATTATATTTTTGAATGATTAAAATTTCTGAATGAATCAAATTTTTGAATCGTTAGTATGAATATGAAATGCATTATTTGACAAATCTGAATCATATTATCTGAATGATTTATATATAATTAAATAAATTAAATATATAAAATTTAAAAATCAAGACATGTATTTTAATTAATATAAAATCCAAGCTCTAATTATAATTACTATATTTTAATATGTTTAATTTAATATACTTTTAAATAAGTATATTAATATGCTTAATATACTTTTATATAATTGATATAATAAAATGATAAAAAGTGAGTAAAGTGGACTTTTACTTTAAGTAAATATATGAAAAATGAAATTTGTAATAATAATGGTAAGTATTAAACGTATATTTTGCACAAGTACAAAACATAAATAAACAAAACGACTAGTCATTTGAATGGTTCAGCAGGAAATTTTCATCTTAATCAGTAAGCAACTTTTGATTCTTTCAGGAGTTAAAAATATTAAACAAATGATCTTAATCATTTAAAAAGCCATCGTTGAAGTTCAGTTCAGCCCATTCAGCTGTTATCAAATTTCCTCTCAAGGGTATTTTTATATGTAAACGATTTTATATATAAATATGGGAGGGGTATTTTTGTAAAATCATGATTCATTCATAATTTTATTAATATATTATTATTTTATTAATATACGCTGATCATGTGCTTATATTTGAAAAATAAGTTGCATGTAAAGTAATACGTCCACGGTCTATGTGTTTTTTTTAAAAATCGTATGTGTTTTATATTGACCGTGTCTTGATATTTACAATTTTTAATTTCAAATATCTATTCAATTGTGCAAATAAGCATGCAATATGTGTTTATTTGAATTACATGATGTTATAAGATGACTGAATGAATAGAAAATTCACCAGTTGGGTGTATTTCATTATGTATATATAGTTGCTTCTATACAATATATTTTAAGAGATAAACTCTACAAACTTCTGTACTTATCCCACAAACTAAACTTTTAACAAACTAAGACTTATCTACAAACTGCATAAATGAACTTATCAGATTATGTCTTCGTCTATCTTATCATCCCCGCAAATTGATGGGTTCACAAGGTCGAACGGTCAATTTGTCACGAAGAAGCTTGAAAGTAGTAGCTGGCAGACCTTTAGTAAATATATCTGCCAGTTGAGCTTGACTAGGAACAAAGACAATTTGAAGTGATCCACGCATTACACGTTCTCGGAGGAAATGATAATCAATTTCAATATGTTTAGTTCGAGCATGCAACACAGGATTAGATGCCAAGTAAGTAGCACTGATATTATCACAATGCAGTATGGGAGGACGTTGTATTGAAAGACCCAATTCTCTAAATAGATACAAGAGCCATTGAATATCTACAGCTGAATGAGCAAGTGGGCCTCCACACTAGACCTTGATACAGTAGGCTGCTTCTTTGTACCCCAAGTGATCAGATTCGGGCCAAAATAGACACACATCCCAGTTGTTGATCTCCTGTCATCAGGGCAGGCAGCCCAATCAGCATCTGAAAAACCATATAGATGTTCATCTTTTGATTTTGTCAAATGGATGCCAAAGTGAGGCGTGTGTTTAAGATAACATAAGATACGTTTGACAACCATCAAGTGAGTTTGGCGCGGTTCGTGTATAAATTGCAAACCTAATTCACAGCATACGTAAGATCTGGTCGTGTAATTGTAAGATACTGTAGTGCACCTACAAGGCTGCGATAGACAGTGGCATCAACAAGAGAACTAGAATCAAAACAAGACAACTTTGTCCCCGTTGCCGCAGGAGAGGAACACAGTTTGGCAAGAATAAAGTTGGCTCGTTGTAACAAGTCGAGAGCATATTTAGTTTGGCTTAATTGTAAACCAGAAGAGTCTCTTTTAACTTCAATCCCCAGAAAATAGTGTAGTGCACCTAAGTCCTTGACTTCAAATCGAGAGTGAAGGCGAGCTATGATCGAAGATATGAAGTCATTGTTGGCACCGGTAATGATTATATCATCCATATAAACAAGAAGTATAGTGAGACCATGAGATGCAAAATGGATAAACATGGAAGTATCACTGCGACTTCTACGAAATCCAAGTTCAAAAAGAGCACTACTAAAGCCATCAAACCATGTTCGAGGAGATTGACGAAGACTATAAATAGATTTATGCAGAAGACAAACATGATCAGGAAACTGGGTGTCGCGAAATCCTGGTGGTTGCATCATATACACAACATCATTAAGAACACCGTGCAAGAACGCATTCTTAACATCAAGTTGGCGTATACTCCAATTGCGATTAACTGCCATGGACAAAACAAGACGTATCGTAGTTGGTTTCACCACTGGGCTAAAAGTTTCATCGAAATCCACTCCATATTGTTGATTGTAACCCTTGGCAACAAGGCGTGCTTTATATCGTTCAATAGTTCCATCAGCTTTCTTCTTTACTTTAAAGACCTACTTGCAACCTACAACATTAGGTGCTTGAGAAGCCGGAACAAAAGACCATGTTTGTTGTTTAATCAACGCATTAAACTCAGCATTCATAGCATCTTGCCAATGAGGAATCTTTGATGCTTGACTATAGCTTTTGGGCTCAATATGTTTATCATTAAGAACAACTTGTACGCAGGTAGGGAGTAAATGTCGACTAGCAATACCTGTATATGGAACTTTAACTTTCCGAGTGTCATCACGAAGACGAGTAACCATTTGGTGTTGCACGTGTGGAGGCATCGAGGAGGCTGCTATGTTGGAGTGATGCTGGTTGGTAGAAACATCATCTATAGGTATTCCTTCTGATGGGACATATTCATCGATATGCACCGAGATGGGGGTTTTAGCAGAATCCGTATCGGCAAGTGGACTTTGTTGTGAGGTTGTATTGATGGAAATTATATGTTCTGTAGGTTGGCCTTGTACATGGGAAGGAAACAACAACCCATTAGATACAATTGGAGGTTCGATAAGATCAAACCAGGCTTGCAAGGTACTTGAAGATTTAAGTGAGCCCGTAGCTAGCAGACTAGCAAATAGAAATTTATCCTCATTGAAACGAACATGCTGATTGAGATAGATACGCCCTGTTTCAATGTCAAGACATCGATATCCCTTATGATTTGTTGCATAACCCAGAAACACACATTCTCGAGATTTTGGTGATAACTTGTCCACCCTTGTAGCACCTAAAATTGGAAAACACTGACAGCCAAAGGTTCGTAAAGTTGCATAATCTGGAACACAATGAAATAAAACTTCATATGGGGATGTATAATTCAGGACAGAAGTGAGCAATCTATTAATAAGATTTACACAGCAGTAGAAAATGCTTCCATCCAAAATGATTTTGGAAAAAATGCTTGGTGGAGTAGAGTAAGCCCTGTTTCCACTACGTGTCTATGCTTTCGTTCCGCGACACCATTTTGTTGAGAAGTGTGCGGACATGTAAAGCGATGATGAATACCATTAGCAGAGAAAAAAATTGGAGAATAGTTTATTAACATATTCCCCGTCACCGTCAGATTGAAATTGTTTAATTTTTGTGCCAAATTAATTTTCAACAGCTAATTTAAATTTACAAAAATAGTCAAAAGTTTCAGATTTACAAACAAGGGGGAATATCCAAGTATATTTCGAATAATCATCAATAAAGATAAGATAATATCGGTTGTATGCCACGAGGTCCCTATGGACAAGGGAAAAAACCGCCACAAGATAATGTTGGTGCAGGACCCCATATGTCAGAATGTATTAACTGAAGTGGTGCAATAGACTTTGATGAAGAAAGATTAAAACTAATACGACAACTTTTATAAATAGAACAATTCAAACAATTATGAAATTTGGTGCTACCAACAAGACGAAGAGATTTATTTTGGACTAAATGATGCAAAGTGCTAGAATTGGGATGACCAAGTTTGTTGTGCCATGTAGAAAGACTTGAATTCTTTTGAACTAATCCAGAAAATGGAACTGATTGTTGTTGTGGCTGGAATGGATATAATGAGTCTCTACTGGGCCCGTGATGTAGAAGCTGACCCGTTTGATGATCATTGATACAAAAACCAGAAGGATTAAATTCAAAGAAACAATTATTGTCGTTCACAAAGCGAGAAACAGAAAGTAAATTAGCTGTTATATTGGGCACATGTAAAACATTTCTTAATTTAAAAGTAGTAGAAGGAGTAGAAATATGCATGTTACCAATGCCTGAGATAGGAAGAGTGTTTCCGCTAGCAACAGTCACTTGATCTGTGCCATGATAAGCTTGTCGGTTAGTGAAGGTGGAGTCATCAGCGGTCATGTGGTTTGTTGCCCCTGTATCAGGAAACCAAGTTGGGGCATATGTTGCATCAGACATATTCATTACAGAGAAGGCGGATGGTAAATCATCTGGTGGTGGAGCATTGTTTGGACGATATTGAATACAGGCAAGAGCAGAATGACCATGTTTGTTGCAAATTTGGCAAATAATTGAATTTTAAGTCCCTTGAGAATGATAAGCATTGGAGGCACCGCGTGTAGAGCTACGAGGATTAGGATATGTGCGACCTTAAATGCCACGACCAAAAGATCCACGTCCCCGATTTGTATTTCCTCTGCCATAAGTACCACGAGCACGGTTATAATGAAATCCACGATTATTAGAAGCAAGCATTTCGGTAGTAGAGTTGACATGTGAAGCAGCATGATAGACTTCCAATCGTTTTTCCCTATTCAGCAACATACTATAGAGTTCTTCAAACGTTGGAACAATCAGCATGGTTTGAACTTGATTCACAACAACATCATAGTCTAAGCCCAGACAATCAAGAACAACCCCTACAATATCACGATCAGACATGGGTTGTTGTATAAGGGATAGTTCATTCGCAAGCTCGCGAATGCGATCCATGTAGTCAGTAATCGAAGATGAGCCCTTCTTCATAGTGGCCAGTGCATGCTTGATTTGATAGTAGCGTGCATTTGTTTGAGTGTATAACTGCGATAAAGAGCTTCCCAAGTTGACTGAGCAGTCTTGTAAGAAATAACCTGAGCTACAATTGGTGTAGTCATGGTGGTGTGCATCCAACTTAAAAAGAATCTAGTCCTTCTTTTTCCATTTCTGAAATGCAGGATTGGGTACACTGTTATCAGCAACAGTAATCATTTCAGGCGGCGCGGGTGTGGTTCCATCTACTATGGATAACATATCATACCCGTATAAAATTGGCATAAGCTGATTTCGTCATACTTGTCCGATCAAGTTTGATGGTGACTTTGGGAAGAGGTGAGAGTGGTGATGTGGTTGTTTGGGTTGATTGAGTAGAGACTTCGGATGTGGAGGACGATGCAGAGATGGCCATGAAGGGTGTATATATATATATATATAATATGGGAAGAAGAGTTGAGAACAAAGAAAGAAGAGAAGAGGTTAAAAAAAAATTATTCTGGCTCTGAAACCATGTTATAAGATGACTGAATGAAGAGAAAATCCACGTTCCCAGTTGGGTGTATTTCATTATGTATATATAGTTGCTTCTATACAATATATTTTAAGAGATAAACTCTACAAACTTCTGTACTTATCTCACAAACTAAACTTTTAACAAACTAAGACTTATCTACAAACTGCATAAATGAACTTATCAGATTATGTCTTCGTCTATCTTATCACATGATAATTCATTCTTATTTGAATTTTCATTTGATAACATATGGTTATGGCTACTTTTTTTGGTGATCAAGGAGGAGGGTTGTTTAATGTTTTTATTTAGTTGGTGTTAGTATGATCTAACGGTGTACTTGTGATTATTTTCGAAAATTTTGTGCACCTCAGTTAGAAGGGTGTGTTGTGATTATTCTCGATACTTTTTGCACCTTGCATTTCTGTGAACACAAGTTGCAATTCTGCCGACCCGGTGTCGATGCTGATTTTCGCAACTTTTTTAGTGCAGTTCACGCGCTAACTTGAGACTTTCAATATGAAACTAATTAACAAAATTTTAATTTCTATGTTATGTATTAATTCTCAATTTGTGATCTATACACATTGTAGGGATGGAGTAAGAAAAAAATTAATTGTGAGATTAAAATATAATAAAAAAATTATAACTTAATATATTTTTGTAGTAAGATTAAAAGAATTTTAGATTTCATATTTATATATAATTTTTTTATTCTATTATTTTATTATGTGCTTTAAATCTCATCAACTCGTGTATATATTTGTGTAGATATAGAGTTAACTATCAAAAACACATCAAAATTTTCTCCAATTTGTAAATTAACCAATATTGTTTTTTCTTTGCGCGTTTAACTAACAAATTTTATAAAATTATAAAAAAAATAAACCGAAAAATTTCGGCAACGGCTGAAATCTGACCACACCAAAACTCGATCCAAACTTAACAAAATGATATGCAAATCAAAATTTAACACCACATAATACTAGGGAACCAAGTTATATCATCTATAACTTCGTGATTAACTAGAAATTGAAAGAAAATAAAACGGGTGGCACGAAAAAATTATTTTTCCAATCAACTACGAAATGAACTTAGAAAATTATGAAAAAATATGTATGTAATCCACGTGAACAGATCTATACATTCATACAATCAATAACATGTAGAAATCAACTAATACGAAACCCTAATTCATGAAATTTAAAATTTATACCGAATGTTTCAACTGAAACGTATAAGTTGTAATCTGAGCTTCAGTTTCGTCACAAACATTTGGGATTTGGAGCCCAATAACACGATCAAAATGACGTTGATTTCTAAGAACTGCTATAAACCCTAATTTCAAAAATAACACTTGGGATTTTGATTGAATTTTTGCATGATTATATAAAGTTTGTTGGTTAAATGTGTAAAGAAAAATAATATTGATTAATTTGTAAATGGGAGAAAACTTTGATGGGTTTTTTTGGCAGTTAGCTCGTAGATTTGTTGGTAGACGTTCTTTTTATTTAGAATTTAAACAAACAATTAAAGGCTTGTTTGTTTATTTAATAAATAATTTATAAATTATAAAATACATGCCGATCAAAGTCTATCGACCAAAATTGTTATAGCAAATGTATAAAGTAAAATTTAAGAACTCCATCATTTCTCTTTTAAAATATCATCCTCCTTTATTCGAAATAATAAAAGAAATAAACTATAAATTAGTAGTAGTATGATTGTAACTTGTAAGAAGGAAAAACTGTTAGCATAAAAGTTTATACTACTAGTAAATAGTAATATAACAATTCCCAACAAGTATACCTAGCTGGTGCAATTATTGGAGAGAGAGGCGAGAGTTTAAAGTAAGAGTGTTTGTGTGAGTTTATGAGAAGTAAAGAGGAACCCACACTCAGTTTCACTTTTTCTCTTTAGAGAGATAAAAGCTAAAGAATTTATACAAACAACAAGAAGAAGAAGAAGCAAAGAGATGATGATGGTGGGGGTGATGATAATATAACTATATCTATATGTGAGAGAGAGAGATCGAGAGAGAGGGAGAGAGATTGAGAGAGAATAGTCAGCCAACGCAAGAGTTAAGTTTTACTGTGAGAGAGGAGAGAGGGTTGTTAAATTGATGGTTTGTTTGTTGTGTGTTGTATGTATTGCAATCACACTTTGTTGATCAGAAACTCACCAGTCCCTCTCTTAAGGTAGCTTTTTTCAATCACAAAAGCCAATGTTTGTGACAGCATACTAGTATTATAGTAGGTTTTAGTAACAGTCTCCAGAAGCAGCAGCAGAAAAACTGAACCAACAGTGTCTCTGTATCTTTCAGACAGATTTAACAAAGACAAGATCCATTTCCATCCTCCTCTTAATTCTCTCTCTATATATCTATTTCTGTATCTATCTGTGTATACATAGATATATACATACATTTAACTACTATTTATATTTTGTTGCTTAAATTCTTTATATACTAATCATCCCCTTCTCTCCTGCCAAGAATTACAGAGACCCCACTTGATAAAATACCTAGCTCAACCATATCTTCACTTGAACCCTTTCTTTTTAGTATAGTCTGAAAAAATATACTTATAATATTTAAGTATCTGTGAGCAAAAAGAATTGCAGTTGTGGCTACTAGCAGGAGATTAGCTTCAGATCATACCGGTGCTTTTGCAGATTGGATAGCTTCTTCTTCAAATGCAAACACCGGCCGTGCCACTGAAGATTTATCTTTAGGTTTCAATGCGGGACCCACTCCCGGTGTCACCACTGCCATTCCTGCCACTAATTGGTCACGCGGTGGCGGGAGTAGCGGGGGTGCTGGTCATCACCAGCACCAAATCAACTACGGTATTCAATCCGAGATGGGGATGTTGGGTCTCCGCGATGTTTTTGTGGTAGCCCCAGCATCGTCTTTCCACGGTGACGCTGTTAACGTTACCGATCCGCATTCCATTTCTAATGCTGCCACTGCGTTTGGCGTGGGAGTTATCCCCCTGTTAACAGCGTCACCGTGTTTTACAGAAGAAGATAGAAGAAATAATAACACTACTGGTGGAGGTGGAATTCAATTTTGGCAACAAATGCAACAGCAGCAGCAACAGAACACAAATTATTTCAAAAAGCCCGGTTTGGTTCACGACCAAATCGGGCTTCAGAGTGGCGGTGGAGGGTCATCGTCGTCATCGGTTGCCACTTGTCAAGATTGTGGCAACCAAGCTAAGAAAGATTGTAGTCACCGGAGGTGCAGGACTTGTTGTAAAAGTAGAGGTTTTGATTGTTCTACTCATGTGAAAAGCACGTGGGTTCCCGCTGCTCGTCGCCGTGAACGACAGCTTATGGGTGTTACTGGAGCCACCGCCGGTTCCTCAGGTTCTACTTCAAGTGCTAAGAAGCCTAAGCTCGCTTCACAAACTGCCACTTCACATACTTCAACTTCGAATACTACTCCCCCTAGAAGCTATGACACTAGCTCTAGCCACCACCAAGGTATAAATACATAATATATTAGTGTTTGTAATTGATTTTGATGAGTTGAATTTGATTTGAATTGAATTGAACTGTTTTCATTGTTTTAGATGCGGGTTTTAAAGAGGCACTACCGGGACAAGTTCGTGCCCCGGCTGTGTTCAAGTGTGTGAGAGTTACAGCAGTGGAGGATGGGGATGATGAATATGCATATCAAGCTGTTGTGAATATCGGAGGCCATGTATTCAAGGGGTTTTTATATGATCAAGGGGTTGAAGCAAATAGGGAAGGGTTTCCGAATTTATCCGAGCTTCATTTGGGTGGTGGAGGTAGTACTGCTGGGGCTGGAGGAAGGAATGTTTCATCTTCTGCCCCAATTATCGATCAGTCCGACATATATGCTACCGGAGGAGGTGGTGGTGGTGGAATTATCGGAACTTCAACTTATGGTAACACAATAAATTGATTAAAACTGCTCTTCCACATTAGTGTAATTGCTCTTAATTATCTAATCATTTTCCCTTGTAGACATCGATCTATCTGTCTTAACAATTTAGTTTAATATGGTTGCTTGGGGTGCTTCATATTCTTGTTGCTCTCCTCGTTTCTTTCATTGGAGAATTATCAAGTACTATCAACCAATTAGTTACATGTTTTAAGTTAAACACAATAAAACTTCATTCAAGCAAATATTTGCTAGTACGAACTTAAGTTGTTATATTCTCCTCCTCTTTTGCTTGTTTTCTCACATACTTGTGTCTGATTGTGTGTGTTTTTTTCCAAACTACAGCAAAAGTTGGGTTCACATGTAGTATAGTAGCATATATTAATACATTATCCTTCTTTTCATGAAGTGAACTTGTGATCATTCTTTATTCCATGGATGTTTTATAATACTGTTTTCTGTATAATAGCAGATTTATATTATATATGTTTGTTTGCCTTTGATAATACATTCTGTAGGTAGTACACATAATGATACATCATGTGCTTTAATTTTCCAACATTGTAGAACTAGTTTGATCACTTGGTTGCTTTAGTTTGGTTAGAATCATTGTATGCTAATGGGAGGCTACCATTATTGTGCTGCTGCATCTATACTTCAGTATGAATGGTTGTTGTAATGTCACTGTCATAGGCTTCTGAAGTTGGATGAGCATTTTTTTATTTGTGTCCTGTTTAAGCTACTTTACTGCTGTTTACATGTTCTTGTAGTTCCTAAAATATGACTATACTTTCAACCCTAGGTTCTAGAGTAATGTTATATATGTAATATCTTTAATATGTATCATGTATATATATAATCATGGTCATCTGGTCCGAGTAAAGTTTCATCAACTAGTCTGGTGATACATATATACATATTCGAGTAGTGCAAGATTTATGTCATCATGAATGCTGCATAATTGAGTAGCATGATATCTGTTCTCTCCATCTACATATATTAAATGACTTTTGAGTGAACGAATAATCTCGATAAATGAATAAAATTCTCCACTGTCGAGAGTATTCATTTATCGAGTTCAACGGTAGCCAGGAGTATCATTTTTGACTTGAGAACCCTTTTAGTTTTCTTGCATGTGCTAAGTATTTAAAAAATTGAGGTCGCTGCATTTTTATGCTAAAGCTACCCTATGTTGACTAATGTAGACAGTTAAAATATTGTTGTTGATGTCTTATCCTTTGCTTTTTTACTGATCTTCAGTTGTCCTCTTGCATAGTGTATAATTTTATAGAAATTGTTTGTACATGCATCATCTGGTCAGCCATTTAATAAGTTGTCATACAATCAAGACATTTTGCAGACATTATTTTTGTAATGGTGTAAATCTGTTGTTTACCTTGCGAGTTTGTCTGATTTTGTTGGATTAGTAATTTAGAATGTGTTTTCAATATTTTCGTTTGTCTAGTCGGCCCAGTTATGCATGTCTGCTGGTGTTTCCGGTGTCAAACATGATAAATTTTTAGCAGATGGAGTCTAGCTTGCAAGTAGTTCAATATATGTTGTTGAATTGTTGAACATGTCATTAGGCTTTATATTCACTCTTAGTTTCTTGCAACTTGCAAAACTTCTGTTGTGTAAACTTATCAATGAAGAGCAACCCCACTTAAACCCTATCAGGTACCTTCATTTGCACTATGTATTGCTTGTTATATGCATTTTCTTGTGAAATTGCTGGCTCTGCTTCATTTACTTTGCTTTGAAACTTGAAAATTGATCAATATACCGACAGCATCGACTGATAACCTCACCTCAGCTAATGTGAGTATTTGAAGCTGCAATTTGTCTTTTTTTTTTTTTGCGTCCTTTACCTCCCGGCACACACCTATTTTCCTCATTTGTGAATTGTGTTTGCTTTCAATATAAATTTTCTGAATGTCTGTGTATGTTTGTATATTTCTGCATGCACATTGTGTGTAAATGTAACAGGTTAATGTGAATTATGGTGTTTTTCTGGCCAGGGCCTTGTAGTCCCCACCCTGCATTATTTTGACACTTCATTGCAAATTTGTTATGTAATGGAGTAGTATCTACTGCAAATCTGCAATAATGCATGCATGCAGCTTTCTTTACCATTGATCGATCATAAACATCATTATAAAAGGTCCTGGATACATCAAGTTTAAAGCGTGTCTGCTACCATTGCTTTGCGTCAAGTCATTGCTCAAATGCCTAGCCACTCTAAATTCTTGTGATAAAAGTTTTAATCATAATTTGTTATATGCCGGTGACAGCATTGCTTCATGATTGAAGAAGTCAATGTAATTTATTTATTTTACTTAGAAATTATTTATTTGATAAAATTTATGGTTATACTTATATTTTTAGTGGATTTGCCGATTACATTTACACTATTAACTTATGCCCATGCATATATATTATAAAATTTGCACGAACATTATCCTATGCATCTATGAATCTATGATGGATGTTATTAAAATGTCCTATAATATATTTGAATTTAATATTTCATGTTGTAAAAATATTTATATAAATTTAAGATTTAAATTTAATAGATAATGTATAAAAATTTATTATCTTATATTAAAGGTTAAATGTCATTAACGTATTAAAATTTAATATTTATTTTATTATTTTTAAAATTATTAATAAAAATTTAAATTTGAAATTATATTAAAATTTAATATTTATTATTAGTTTTAATTATACTAGCACTGTATATGATTATAAAAAATAAAAAGAAATTGGTGCATACATTTATAAAAGATAATTGTTTGATTATGTATTAATATTAATAAATATATATTTTAAATAATTTACACTTCTTTTTTGATAATAAATAATCTGTACTTTACTCAGGATGTAAGATGATTGATATAAATGAATGGGGTATTGATCATGCAGTGATCGTAAATTATATAGTGTTTCTTACCGTACACAAGAGCCTAGTCAAATATATCTGTAATGGTTTCATTTGATATTTTAATATTTTAAAAAATAAAATTTTATATATTTTTTTAAAGAAAAGTGTTTATAATAATAAGTTTTAATTTTGATATCATTAAAATTATATATATATATATATATATATATATATATATATATATATTTAATGTTATAAATTTTGACACCCCTGATTTGTAATTGTGGTTATGCCCTTAATCTACGTGTTTTTAACTAGCTATTTTTAGCTTCTTAAAAATACAAGACAAATAAGAACTAGTTGAGATTAAAAAAAAATTGTTGCATATCTTTTGTATAATATGAATATCTAGTTTTTTTTATAAAAAAATCAAGAACTCTTAAAATAGTTCTCAAATATTATGTACTATGTTTAATTAATTACAACTCAATGAATAAATAGTGAATCTCCACTAAAAAATTTGATCTAATGAAATTTACCTGATCCATTTTATGAAATGCGGAGGATTCCATCCAAATCATATCATTTAAAAATATTTTTATGAAGAACCCAATTTGGGATCAATAACCTAACTCTCTTTTTCCTAAGCATTTTTCATTTTCATGTTTTGATGCTAGTTGAGTCTGGATCATATGTAATCAAATCTATTACGGCATGTACCCGCCTGCTTTTAAAAGATGTAATGAAAACGGATTTGTTTCGAGATATGTGCAGAGTAGGAGTAATAGATTTACTAGTTTTAACATAAGTAGGCATAGATGGAAATGCATTATATAGAAAGCTAGAGTTTGTAAAGGTGTCACTGTCTACCACCACTGATGTAAATATGTTCTCCTTCTATTGATATTTTTTATTGGTTTTTTATTTTTTTAAATTCACTATAATTTGGCTGAAAAATATTTATTGTTCTTTTATATTAAAATTTGAAAATTATGTTGAAGTTGATTAGATACATGTCTTAACAATATAAATTTTTATCATTTTTAACTACGTAGTATGAGACAAATTTAATTAATTAAATTATTAAAAAGACACTAAAATACTAGACCAATATCATCATTATTGTGATTGTCAGTAGTTGTCCCTAGATATCTTAGATTATTATGTGGTGCTAATAGTGTGATAATTGATTAGTAGTTAAGACAAAAATGTGTACTCTTTTAAAGATAAATAGTTTTTATTATAAAAAAAGATATAAACAAACACCCTACAATCCTAATATCCAATTCAACGGAGCGCCGTATAGATACATGGAAGTGGAAGAAAATTGGACCATTAATTAGAATAAAACAGATACGAAGAAAAATGAAAATCAGAACAGTCCAAACAAAATCAAGATCGTGCTAATAATTTGATCAAGAAGATACAATACAATAATCTCAAGCATTATATATTTGCAGAGTTCGGGTCACGATGAAATATATATTTTTTATATTTATACTTTCTTTTCACTCATTTAAAAATCCAAAATTTTATTTACAAATCATAAATATGAAATATATAATGTGTTCCCTTCATCCCATTTTAGATGTTCTTTTTAAAAAATATGTATATATATATATATCTCAAATTTGTTGTTCCCTCTCTTGGGTGTATTTATCAATAATTTTTCAAAAATAGCCCTTCTTGTTTGTCATTTCTAATATAGCATTATTCAAATACTAATATGATAAATGTGAAATAAATGTGAGTAGATATTAAAAAAAATTATAATCATCTAATATTTTTTAATATATATAAAATTTATAAAAGATTCGTTTAATTTGGGATGAAGAGAGTAACATATTTTTATCCGTTTATATAACATTTATATGATCAAATAATTATTATAATATATTCCGTCCCATCTATAAATATTAAGCTCTTAACACCACGTAACCTCTCAAATTAAAGGAACATGCAAAGCTTACAATTTTGTCCGGATTTATAAAAAAATGAATTTTTAATCGAAATCCGATCTGAATTTTAATTTTAATTTGGTGCGAATGGATTTTTGAAAAATATTCAAATTCTTTAAAACCAGAGTGAACTGTATCGGATTTTTATCTAAATCTGAATTAGATTGAACCGGACTTTATTCAAATCAGATTAGGTTTTTATAAAAATGATAAATGATCCACTAATATAAATATTATCAGCATTATGTTAGTTTTATAATATATTATAAAAAAATATGTTAGCAGGACATACATGGTCCTTAATATCCTTTGCCTATATATGTGTATATTTATATTTTAATAATCAAAATTTATTTAGACCTTTTACATAATTTAACCGTACTTTTATTCAAATCGAACTGAACTCAAAATTTTTTTGGGATTGGGACAGACTCAAACTTTTTATGGAGTTAGGTCGGGGCAGACCGGACCTGAATTTACCTAGAAACATAGTACTCGTTAAAAACTTTAAAAATGCATTTTTGTAGTCCAAATATTTTTTTAATTAAATCGGATCAAATTTCCGGGCCCAAACTTTTTATACATATGCCCCTCAAACTAAAAAAATGGAACTTCCATTGAATTTAAAAATCCTCATGTTCCTGTCAAAAAAAGTCCTCATGTTCCTTCCAAAAAAAAATCCTCATGTTATAATACATAGGGCTGAAAATGAATCCGAGTAATCCGGGTTCGAACTCGGATTCGACTCGTTAAAAACGAATATAATTCGTATTCGTATAAAAAACGAGCGAATTCGAATCTTATTTTATAATTCGAACGAATACCGAGTCGGATCTTACCACTCTGATATTTGGTCATATTTATTTTGAGTAATTTGAATAATTTTAGAGTACTCGAATACATATTTATTATACGTATTCGACTCGAATTCGTAAGTTGCATACATTATTATATACAATATATAATATTTATATTAAAATAATACTCTACTAAGTGATCACATTTTAATTTTTAGTGAATTTTATTCGAGTATTCTTAATTTTATAAAATTACTATATATGAATTCGAATTTGAATACACTAAAACGAGTAGTTCAATATCTATTCGAGTCGAGCCGAATCAAATACGAATATTGATATTCGAACTCGAGTCGAATCTGAACAAAATATTAAAATTTTAATTCGAATCCGGACCGAATCTGAACGAATAATTATAAATTCGAGCCAAATCTGAGCATACTGCTATTCACATTTATTCGACTCGATTTCACCCCTAATAATACATTTTCTGCAACTATTAAGCACAAATAATATTAATATCATACTTATCTGTGTGAATTCAAAATCTATTAATCAAAATCCCACCTAACATATATTACGTTTTAAAAACTTCACCGATCCAAATGAATTAAGGATGAGAATAATAATAATAGGATTCTGGTCCCTGACCTGCTATTCTTTAAATCATGGAAAATATTAATACGTAAACTTTTTATGATTTCACGATTACGTTATCTATCCGTATTTCTGCCGTTAAAATTTATTTATAGGTTATGCTTAAAATCGTGAAAAGTTGGTTCAACCATGTCCATATCCAGAGACTGAGAGGGACCAATACCCGTAATATAATAACATGCTTAAGCACCATCTCCATGCGAATATATGTATGCATGTATTATTAGCGGCCGTGACAGTTGATAGTATATTGATTGTCTGGCTGAGAAGAAAATGGAGCCCACTGGCAGTGGAAAAAGATGAAAGGAGTGGGGGTCACTGAAAAGTAAGTACGGCGGATATAAGCAAGTCACGCCACCTCCGTAAATCTAGGCCCCCTTGTCTCTCAATCTCCACCATTGGCCCTTCTCGAGCCCCGAGCTTGCCACTTTTTATTTAAATATACAACTGTACTTGTGTGATTTTATTATTCATCATGTATTGAAAATCTGTTACGACATTTACAAACCACACGTTACGTTAGATTTATATCATACTCCATCCGTCCCAACCAATTCTTTACACTTTCCTTTTTGGGACGTCCCATCCAATTCTTTACATTACTAAAAATAGTAACTTTTAACAATAAATATATTATTACATCCACTACTTCACTCCACTTTTTCAACACTTTACACTATTACACCCACTACTTCATTTATTTTAACAATAAAATCACTATTACACCCACTATCCTTGGTCTCCGTGCCCGGACCAAATGTAAACATTTGGCCGGGACGGAGGGAGTATATTAGACGGTGCTGGGTCCTATTCCCTTCCGTTATTTAATGTTAATCACTTTAAATTTGTGTTGAATTTTATTTATTTATTATTTTATAATTTTAAAAAATATTTAATGATTAATATCTCATCAGTTACCCTACATTAATAACTTTATTCATATTTTTTTATATATTTACATTAAATTACAAAATTATAAAAATAAAATGATAATATTATTAATCATATTAAAATGTATTAACTACACTACACTTTCTTGATGGGTACAAAAACATCTAAAATGACCAATAAAAAGGATGGAGGGAGTAATATTTTTCTTTCTTATTTTTTGGTCAAGGAGTTCACATGTATCAATGATATTCATTAGTACTCCATATTTAACAGGTATTTGAGCGATGCGTGGTTAATGTGATATTGTGATCGAATAGACTGTCATTATATTTTAATATTCGATTCGATAAGTATGTATATGAACCGATTTATTAAAAACCCGATCTAAATAAACATAACTATATGTATATATATTATAATTATATAGTGTATATTAGTTAATAAAATAAAAAACAAAATTTATGTTACCAAATTTATCAGTCAAGTTTCATGTCAAGTCTGAATTTGATATTCAAATTTCTAATATTTTTGACTTTTATTAAGAATGTTTTACTGTGAAATGAATATATTATATAATTGGTCAGCAATTATATAGTCTACTAATATTTTAATGTTTAAACTATAAATATTAAAAGTGTTAGTCCCATTGTTAATATTAATTAAAAAGTTAATAAAATTTTAATTTGAATCAAGTATCCGATTCGATTATCTTAGGGAGTGAATATGGATTGAGTTATTAAGTATTCAACACTTAATCCGAATTAAAAATAAATAAATAAATTTAAATATGAATTTATAGTGATCTTGTCCAAATCCAATCTATTGACAGGTTTAATAAGTACTATTAAAAGGATGTTTGTTTTCTATTATTTCTTAAAAAGAAATATTTATTTTTCTTCAAAAATTCAAATATATATATTTTTTCTTAAAAATAATTATTTATTTTTAAAGAATAAAATAAGCGGACCCTTGACGAAGAAGCGACATGAATATAAGGCAATTATTTAATGCCCGGTTATATGAACTGAGATGTTGCCCAAATCAGTTTGGTACCAAACCATTGAGAAGCCTAGTATTCACAACAATTTTTTAAATGATATTTTTTTATTAAGATAACTCAAAATCGAAAATTTACGCTGTTGTATATTTCCTTTCCTTCTCATCCTTACATAATTTATACTATCTTGAGTATCTCCGAGGTAATATCTAAAATTATTAGTTAAAATAATTATCCATAATAAATATATAAAATTTTTGCTAACAGGAAGTATATGCACTCCAATGGATTATCTATAATTTTAATGGGATTATTTCTACAGTCACAGTTGAATAAAATTAATAATCAAGTCAACTCATCTCCTACCATAAAAAAATAAATAAACAGCCAGGATTAAAAAAAAAGCTATACGCTCTATAATAGAGCGTATAATTTTTATTTTTTCCCCATTTCTGCCTTTACTTTGCAAGGTAGTATTTATTTTTTTTTAAAAAAATACTTGTACGATCTATAACAGAGAGTATGCCCGCTATATTATCCGGCGTACGAGTTTTTTCCTCATAAACTCGGTTTATTTCTACAGACTCGGTTCCATTTTTTTTTTAACAAAACCAACACTTATAACATATTTACATCACTTATAATCGAACTCATCCACAACCCCCACAAAAACCTAACCATAAACGAACCCATCACTTCTACTCGATACTTGTTGGTACGATTTTGCCTTCTACGAAATCAAGTATGCATTCTATTATTTTACATACGATTTTTGCTCTCTTTTTTGTATGTATATTGTGTGTGTATTCGATTTGTATGCATATTTTGTGTATATTTAATTTTCTACTCTTTTATTCGATTATGTATGTATATATGTGTGTATATTCCGATTTGTGTATGTATGTGTTTATATTCCGTTTGTAGATTTGTTGGATTATAGTTCGAATTTTTGGGGATTTGTTGTATGTATTTATGTGTTTATATTCGATATTTGGATTTGTTGGATTATAGTTCAAATTATTTGGGTATGTTTGTATTAAATTTCATTTTTTGGGATATATATGTGGTTTTAGTTCGATTTTTTTGGTTGAAAACTAATTAAATTTTTTTATGTTTTTTGGTTATGGATATTCTTGGATTTTTGTTTGAATTTCGAAATTTAGTTGAGATTCCAAATATTATTATTGGAATTTTGGTTTGTGAAAAATATTGTTAGTCTTACGTAATTTGATTGAGATTTGGTTGAGATTCCAAATATTGTTAGACTTACGTAATTTTTTTTAATTTCAGATATGTCGAATGATTTGTGTGGCCCCTTCTGTTCTTAACGATCAACAAAATCATGTTAGCACTAATATATGGAATGGAATTCAGCGAGATAGCCTCAAAATTCCTCAAAGTACCTCCTTCTTTGGACAGTGGAAATTAGAGCCACTACAAGTTCATCTTCTACAATAGTGGGGTTTTGGAATATTTGATGATCCTAAGGCTGTTATTCAAAATGATATGGCTTTGATTACAACGTTAGTGGAGCGGTGGAGGCCAGAAACTAACACATTTCATTTTAGTTTTGGTGAGATGACGATGACGCTCTGTTATTTCCTAGAGCAATGCTAATATGTATTTGTAGAATGGGGGTTAAATACAAATACTTAAAACTTTTTCAAGTTATCAGTATTTGTTCTTGATGAACTAGGTGTTTTTGAGAAGTGTTTAGAACAATAGAAACTAAAATATAAATTGAACAAGATATTTAAAAATTATTGATGGATTGGTTTTTCCATCAGTGTATATATTTGCTCAAATAATCTAGGTTTGTAAAAACCTAGCTGCTTTTTATAAAGTTAGAAATTAAATCAATTGTTCTTACAAAGTGTTCTAAGTCTTGAACAATTGATTCATAGAAATATTCTAACTTAGTTCATTTTCTAACAATGCCACAACATTTTTTTATATATTACAAGAGTGTCTACAATCTCAAGAATAGAGTACAAATAAAAATACCTATTCTAGGAATGTTACTAATCTATCTTTTCATTCTGTCTTTTTTCATTTTGGGAAATGTCTTTGTTAGACAGTATGAGTATTGCAGAAGGGGGGTTGAATGCAACTTGATAATTTATCACTAATCTTTCTAACAACAAACAAGAAGTAATAATATCAAGTAACAAATGCAAACAACAGTAAGCAAAAAAATAAAGAGAGGTGTTTAACTTCAAAAATTAATTTTATTAATTTTCGTTTTGCTACAACTAACTGGAAGATGTTTCCATCTTCAATAGATATAATAACAAAAATAGTTTGCTAGTGTTTCTATTCTTAAGAAAAGTTAAACTCAGTTGTGTTAAGGGAAAGTTTCTGTGAGATATGTGTATTTATACTGAAACATACATCTCACTTATAAATGAACTTTCCCTTGTTCCTAGAACAAAGCTTAAAATAGAAATTTTACTTTTTCTATTCAAATTTTTCTTCATTCCATTTGTAGATAAAGTTGCTCTGAGATGATTTGATATCCTTGACTCCTTGAGCATGTTTTATTTATTTTTTTACCTTTTCTCAAGTTGCAGTAGTAGACTTGACAGACTAGATAGAGTTGTCAAGATCAAACTTTAAATTTTCACTACATAGTCTGCTACTTGAAACAGACTGTCAGCATTACCAAAAGGTTACTGTCAACCTTTAGCTTCTCTTTGGTTATAACATCTTTGACTCTGCATACTTTACTGTCGATCTTGATAGTCTTCTAAAATATATTGTCGTCCAAAGCTATTGTCAACTATTCCGCCAATGTTGCTGTCAACTATCCCCGCTAAAGTTACTGTCAGTAAAACTTGTTGTCTTCGATTCTTCAATCTCCGTCAAGTTTACTGTCAAGGGAATAGTTGTTGTCAGTAAAACTTGCTGTCTTCGATTCTTCAATCTCCGCCAAGTTTATTGTCAAGGGAACAGTTGATGTCGTCTGTTCCAAATGTGTTGTCACTTGAATATGATGTCGTAGGCTTTAGTTTGAAGAATGTTACTGTCAATGATTTGATCCATGTTGTGCATGAACACTTTGTGAACTTCTACTTCATAGATCATTTATTACATTTTTACAAGACAGTAACTATTGATACTTACTGTCACCTACTTGGCTTTTTGTACATACTATTACAAGTGACATTTAAACATACTGTCAATATGCATATGACAGTATGTTTTACTTGGTTAATTTCTAATTAATCTAAATATCTTATTAGTCGATTACAATATTAACATCACAATCCCTAACAATCTCCCCCAATTTGTTTTTATGAAAAATAAAGACAAATTTAAAGTAAACTGCATATGCTAACTCAACTAATACCAAATGAAGTGTTTGTACAAGGAAATATAAAGGAAAATTACAAGTACAATTCTTTCTTAAGCTAGACTCCTCGAGACTGAGCAAATATTCAACTTTTAGCTTGAGCTTCCACTTCATTTCTTGTCTACAGTCATCCTTCCATACAAACCTTCCAGAGCTTTAAGTGTCTGTTTTTCTTCTTCAGTCTTGGCATGCTAAGAAACACAATCTAGGACTAACTTCACCATTTTGTAGGAGAGATCCTTCAAGTCTTTGTAGGTGTAGTAGTTCTTAGATGGTCTTTTGGAGATACAAAGATACTTCATCCCAAACATGTCCTTGACAAATCTATCATTAGTGGAAGAGAAAACTTGCTTCACCCTGAGTTTGTCAATGGCTTCATCTTCATCTTCTCTTGACTCAATGATCTCCCAGACAATTTTGCTCAAGTCTCTTTCAATTTCTAAAGATGAGCCTGAAGTGAGCCTGGAGATCCTTATCAAATTCTAATTGTTTAGCACCCTGAAATTGGTAGCCTCCACTTTAATGCTATCAATAATAACTCTCAACGGCCCAAATAGGACAAGAGACACATATGTAGCTCTTTTTGAGAATTGATCATTTAGCATTGCGTGATTCATATCAATCTCAGCCTCCTTGATTCTTCTGGTAATCTTCTCTACCTTTTACTTGACAGCTTCTACCTCACTTTCAAACTTCCTTTTCTTCTCTCTTTCTTCTTTCTCCTTAGAGTCACAGATATCCAATGCTCTATTCTTTAGATCAAAAATCTCAAAGTTGGTGATGTTGAGCAGTTTCTTCTTGATTAACTCAGTGATTTGAGGGTCATTCACAGCCAGATTTTTTAATTCCTCAAAGGTGATTTCTTCAGCAAATCCACCAGAATTGTAGAAGATCATTCTATCAGGGTTTCTGAGAAGAAATTGTTGGGTCTTCTCATAGTCAATCATTCTTTCAAATTCTTTCTCCGTCTTGGCTTGAATTATTCTCATAACACTAGACATGAGATTGCTTTCCTCAGGATAAAGATACTCTTTCAACTACTTCACCAATTCTTCAAGTAGATCTAGATTCTTTTCTTGTAGAGATTCCATGATCCAAAACTCCTTAACTCCATCTTCATTTGCAAATATCACCCCATCTGAGTAGACAATTGTCTCAGGCTCTTCAGCATCTGTAAAGTCCAAAGGGTGAGGTCTGAAAGAATCCATCAAGACTTGAGTCCTTATGTCTATTCTTTGAATTATGAGCAACATCCTTCTAATCAGAAAATAATTTGCATCTTTCATCTCATAGCTCATTTCTTCTGTTGCTCCATTTGAATAGATAAGAATTAGCTTGCTTAGAGAGTTGACTTCAGACCACTCAACATCCTCCTTGATTAATGATTCTGCCTTTGAATATGAAAAGTTGTTTATTGTAGGTCTTCTAATGTCAAGATATTCCTCATGAAGCACCTCAGATATTAACTTCTACCCTTTCTTCTAGGCCTCCTGCTAGAATGAGGCTTGGGTCTTTCAGCCCTTGCAATCCCGCGTTTCTTGGTTATAGAGATTTTTCTTGGTGAAATTAAGAAGCTGTATGAATAGTAATCGTGATAACTCAACACTAGAACAAGACAAGTAAATAATACTACGCCTATACAGAAATCAGGAAGAAATGAAGATAAGGCAGATACAGTGAATCAAGACAATAGAAGAAGTTTTGAAGTCTACTACAGGTCATTGAGAGAAGTACATTAATATGTTCATGCCTCAGTAAAGAATAATTGTTGAAGACTTTCAGGGTTTCAGAAGTGTTGAAGATTTAGTATAGAAGTGCCACTAGAAGATTTCAGTGTAAAGGCATTGATTGAAGATAGACAGTGTTCGAAGCATAGGAATCTAGAAGGATTGAAGACAAGGTAAAGACAAAGGTTAAAGAAGACAACTATAGTCTTGAAGCTATACTCACTGAAGTAAGTTCAGTTATATGTTTAAGTATCAGTGGAGAACAGAGAATGAAGTATTCAAGATTGTGGTAGTAATGGAGACGTTGTCTAAGTACCAGAAAAGATTCCAGTGAAAGTACTATGTTTGTTGACAGTCAGTGTTCAAAGCAATGAAGGTGCTGCAAACTTAACAATATACGTAAGGCTATAATACGAAGACCTGGATCAAAGTTAGTCGTCTATGAACCAGACCAAATGCACTAGGCATCAACAGTTTGTGAAAGGAATCTGAGTATTAACTATAGAAGAATTTTTAAGTTAAAGAACGTACTTGAAAAGAAAGATTATTTATTAAGGTATGAAAAGTGATTTGTAGAGGCTACAACCAAACAGTTAAATAGCTCAAAGGGTGCAGGGTGCAAAGTGTCACAACCTTGGTACGAAAAGTGAAAGTTTCTGAACTATAATTGAAGAATGGAAATAACTCAGGGTACAGGGTGTAATGTGACAAGACTTTGGTACAAGAAATGGAAGTTGGTAAACTTCAGTTAAGGAATAAAAAGAGGGTCAAAGTGCAGTGATCAAATTGTACTTTGACCATATATAAAATCAAGCGCAATAAAATATTTTGTTTCTTACTAAGTTTTCAACAGGCACCACTAAAGCTTGTACAAGGCAAACACTCTATGCGGTGCAACATAAGAATAAGTTGCAACAAAATTTATTCTTGGCATAACAAAAGTAATAGACGCAACAAAATATTTTGACGCAACAAAATATTACTTAACCCCACTTAGCCCTTAGCCAATCAAATTAAAACAGCCTACTTTATTGATTTAAAGTCTACACAGACAAAAATAATGCAAGCCACTCATTTTCAAGGGGTCGTCTTCTTCAACACAAAAATGTAGAGAGCAGGTATGGCCGGAGCAAGAGATTTAATTTATACACACCTATACCTTACTCCCGGTCAGATATTAAGACCCGATTCTTTAATGAAAAATATTCAGGGCTCTTAGATATCACTCCCTACGGACTTAGTTTTTCCTTGTACTAATTTAAATATATTTGTATAGGAACTGAGCCTTATATTTTTTTTGTTAGTAGCAAAGAACTAATTTTTTCTTTGGAAACCAGTTATATTTTTACTGGATGTAGCAACCTCCGGGTATATATATAAAATATATATTTCCCAAATCTTGTCCCGTTTATTTTGCTTGCTAATTTTCTTGAACCTAATTGATTTATCTGGACATACAGAAAATTAGTAGGCAGCTCACCTAAACACTACAGATGGACATACCCACTCTGAAGCAATAATTTATTTATCCATAAATTCCGAAAAGAATTTAAATTATTGTTAGTATCGTATCCAACCCTCTTCTATGATACTTCGGGACCCAACACTTAGAAGTTACTGTCAATGCATGCTTGACAACATCTTTTATGACAGTATCTTTTTTGTCCTCTTCAAAGCCAAGAACTACATTCTTCAACACACTCCCTTCAATACCATCCTTATACTCATTCTCACCTTCTTCATCCTTATTTCCAGTCCTAGAGGTCCCTGCATCACCATCATTGTTGTAGTTAGACTTGGAACTACCTGCACCATCCTTAAGCTTTTCATCATCATTATCTCCATCTCTCATTTCTTGAGTTTTCTTCACATTCTTTCTTGTCTTCAATTTTTCCAGCCTTTTTAATTCTTCATCCAACACCCGTAATACTTCAACTCTTTCTTCATTCTCAGGAATTTTCTTGAAGTAGTCAAAAGCTTCTTTTACAGACCTTGGTCTGCACATACTCACCCTTTCAAGATTCATAGACCTGTATTTGCCATCTGTAGTGCTGTTGAATTTTATGCCCAAAGGATTTTGAGTTGTTTCTGGTAGTTTTTCAATTATCAGCTTCTGTAGTGTCCTTTTTAGATTTTCATTTAGCCATGACTTGTCTGTCTTGATTTTTAGTTTGATGACTTCTATCACTGAGATTTCTTGTCTACTCAAATACCATGCTCACACACCAGCTAAAACCTCCTTCAGTTTTGATAGAAATTACCCATTTGTTGCTCTTTGATGCCATCACAGTTGCTCCTACTGTTGACTGTCTCATTGAATAAGAAAATTTCTTGAGATCTCTGTTGGATAAGGCTCTTAGATCATTGATCCTTTTATTAAATTTAGCATCTTCAAACACTTTGCTATTTTCATTTTCATCAACCGTAAGAATAGAAACCTGCTCATCATCAAAATCTTCTATCTCTTCTATGATCAAATCATCATGTTCATCCTTAAAGAGTTTTTCCTTTCCTTTCCCAGCTACATGTGTCATTGGAGCCTTCTTTGCACCACCTTCTTTTATAACAATGCCTTTCTCCTTAGGCCTCTCAACATTTTTCTCCACTTTATCACCACTAAGCTATGTAGCACTCCCAGCAGCCACATTAGATAGTAATTCTAGTTGACTCTCCCCTTGATATGCAACTTGAGTTTTCTCCTTATCACTCTCATCTACAAAACTTCAGCTTGATCTGTACTTTTCTCCCCCTTAGTTGAGGTAGCAACTGCAGGGTTTGAAAATCTAGAATTGAACTCTTGAAGCTTGTCAAAAATGGCCTTGAATCATCATTCATTTTTTGCTCCAAAGTGGCCATCTTGTCGATCAACTTCACCTGATTTCTGCCAAAAGTGTCTAGATTCTTTGAAAGTTTGGACACTTTATGTGAAAGGGATTTCAACCTTTCATCATCTTATTTGGATGATTTGGAGGCTGAAAGGGGAGATAGGAGTGAAGGGAAGTAACTCACTGCACTTTCATGTGTACTAGAAATGCTAAATGTAATCTCTATGTAATGGTTGATGATAACTCAACAATAGAACATGACATGTAATAATATGCAGGTGCACAGAAATCTTGGATCACAGAGTTCAGTTAAGACAAAGTATCAAAGGATCATCTACAGACTTGAAGCTCACTGGAAGAAGTTCATTAACATGTTCATGCCTCAGTGGAGAATAAAAGATATTGACATCTATTCAAGGATGTGGAAGCTACAAAAGATTGTCTTAGTCTATGAAGATTTTAGTGCATTATAATCGAAGCTACAAGTAAGGTTTGCAAAGAAGAATGTGGAATCATGTTCAGAATCAAGAGCCCCTATCAAGACTAGTCACTTATGAACCAGACCGTTGCATCAAGTGTCAGGACATTGGAGGCAAGCTCTCGTCGGTTAATATGGTTTTAATCATTCTAAAGTTGTTGGTTTTCTTGAGTCAAGTAGAGGATCAACAAAGGTGGTAAATCAGTGTTGGAGAAATGCCAGCCTAATGGATAAGGGACAGACGACACAACCTGATTGGATCTTACTAAAGCTTCACAGATTAGAAGGCCAAATACTTGGACATGGTGGAGTCACGTATACGGGGTCAAGTATTTGGATAAGGAAGTCTACACAAATTGAAGAGTGGAATGGAAATATTTAATTTAATTAAATAAAGTATTTATTTAATTATTTATATATTTTATAAATAAAGATATTCTTTATTTATATTTTATATATTTATTAAATATTACTTTTACATTAAATATTTCCAAAGGCATGCTTGGCACATGACTTTGAAGAAAAAATTTGAGTGGACAAGAGTAAAAGGTGGAAAAGTAAAAAGCAACATCTTTTTGAATATACTAAAAGAAACCAAGTCCTCATCTTCATTACAACATATGCAGTAGAATTCGGAAGAGAAAAAATGGGGAGAGAGAGAGAAAATTATTTTCTCTCTCCCCCATGGCCATACTCCATATCTTGAATATTATGGGGCCATGAATTTCTTTGTTTCACCACTCATCTATTCTTCTATTGTAAACATTGCTAAATCTTGTTTAGAAGATAGGTTTGATTTTTGTCTCCTAGATCTAGAATTTGTAATATTTTTAGAGGAGCCAAAAATCATTTCTTTGTTGTGTTCTTGAGCTTTTGTTCTTGAACTTGTTGTAGCATCTACCCCACTTCAATGAATATAAAGTTATATTCTTGGATCTTGTTGTGTTGTGTGTTTTGGATGATTTACCGTTCATTATCTTGGTTATTTTAATGGTGTTCTTGAGGTTGAAGAAGATGATGAACAGTAACCGGGTTTGAACCAAAGTAATTTTTATGTTGTCCCAAAAATAATTTAATAGTCATATTTTTAATTTGGGAATCGTATTCACCCCCCCCCTCTACGATCTCCGGGACCCAACAATTGGTATCAGAGCTACTCGATTGACATACAAATCGATTGGATCTATTTTTATTTTTGAGATTAAAGAGGGTACGATTGGTTCACTGGGCATCCAGAATTTTTTTTGAAGCCCGGAATTTTTCTAAGTACAAAATGTTTTAGATGGCCAAGTAGAACATTCCTATGTAGAATATTCGAGATGGCCAAGTAGAATATTCCTATGTAGAATATTCTACTTAATGTTCGAGATAGAACCTAAGTAGAACATTTCTATGTAGAATATTCGAGATAGATATTCGAGATGGCCAAGTAGAAATTCCTATCTAGAAATTCTACTTAATGTTCTAGATAGAACCTAAGTAGAAATTCTGGAGTTAGAAATATTTTCTAAGTCAGAAGTTCTACTTAATGTTCTAGATAGAGCCTAAGTAGAACATTTCTATGTAGAAATTCTACTTAATGTTCTAGATAGAATCTAAGTAGAAATTCTGGAGTTAGAAATATTTTCTAAGTCAGAAGTTCTACTTAATATTCTAGATAGAGCCTAAGTAGAACATTTCTATGTAGAAATTCTACTTAATGTTCTAGATAGAACCTAAGTAGAAATTCTGGAGTTAGAAATATTTTCTAAGTCAGAAGTTCTACTTAATGTTCTAGATAGAGCCTAAGTAGAACATTTCTATATATAAATTCTACTTAATGTTCTAGATAGAACCTAAGTAGAAATTCTGGAGTTAGAAATATTTTCTAAGTCAGAAGTTTTACTTAATGTTCTAGATAGAGCCTAAGTAGAACATTTCTATGTAGAAATTCTACTTAATGTTCTAGATAGAACCTAAGTAGAAATTCTGGAGTTAGAAATATTTTCTAAGTCAGAAGTTCTACTTAATGTTCTAGATAGAGCTCAAGTAGAACATTTCTATGTAGAAATTCTACTTAATGTTCTAGATAGAACCTAAGTAGAAATTCTGGAGTTAGAAATATTTTCTAAGTCAGAAGTTCTACTTAATGTTCTAGATAGAGCCTAAGTAGAAATTCCTATCTAGAAGTTCTACTTAATGTTCTAGATAGAGTCTATGTAGAACATTCCTATGTAGAAGTTCTACTTGGTGTTCGAGATAGAGTCTATGTAGAACATTCCTATGTAGAAGTTCTACTTGGTGTTCGAGATAGAGTCTATGTAGAACATTCCTATGTAGAAGTTCTACTTAGAGGGCTGTTTTAACATGACACATGTCTACATAGTTTAACTTTTATTTAAAACAAAAATTGTTTTTCTCTCAAATTGTTTTTAGTTTAATAATTAATTTAATAATTAAATTTGAATTTAATTATTTAAAATAATTTGAAAATAATTTTTAAATTTAAATAATTTATTTTTCAAGTTTATCTTACATCTTGGAAAATATTTTATTTTCTTTTAAATTTTAGAGTCAAATATTTTATATTTTTAATATTCTTAGTTAAGAATTTTATTAATTTGAAAACTAAAATTAATCTTAAAATCCAATTTAATTTCTTTTGAGTTTAATATTCTTAAAAGTATTTTGAGAATTATTTTTGAGGTTTAATAATTTATTTTTCATAAAACTTTAATTATAAATTTTATAAAACTCTTTGGAAAATATTTTTGGATTGAAATAATTTATTTTCATGAACATTTTAAATGTTTTGAGAATTTAGTATTTCTATTTCAAAATTATGGTTTCAAGTTGTTTTATTTTAATTATAATTTAATCTTGGAAGTTTTAATTATAAATCTCATAAAACTTTTTGGAAAATCATTTTGGTTAAAATAATTTATTTTCAAGAATATCTAAGATGACTTAAAAATTTATTATTTTTATATCAAACTTATATTTTCAATCTGTTTTATTTTAATTATAATTGAAACTGTTTTGGATTATAAATTCTATAAAATTCTTTGGAAATTAATTTTGATTTGAAATAATTTCTTTTTCAGGATTATTTAATATACCTTGAAAATTTTGTTATCTCTATATCAAAACTTTCTTTTCGAATTTTATTTTATTTATAATTTGAAATTGAGAAATTTATTATTGTTTATCAAAAATGCATTTTCAATTTATTTTGATTATTTAAATTCCTAAAAAATTAAATACTTCTGTTTGAACAAAATGTTTTATTAAACGAAACAACAGGAGTTGATTCTTCGTTCGTTGAGGACAAACGAACTGACTGAAGAACATTCTAATGGAGTTGAGACCTGATCTTACCATTGGAGATGTATTTCTACATCGGTCTACTCAGTGGATCATTTGGTTATTGAAAGGGGATTAGTTCATTTAGGGAAGAGTCTTCGATCAGTGGTTTTCAAATCAATATCTGAAGAATTTGGGATTTTGAAAAGGAATTCAGTTTAACGGTCAAAGAACCAAAACAACAATTGAAGATTTGGTTAAAGGACATCAGTGGCAGAAATACACAAGGTTTGATTATCACTGACATATGATAATCAAGGGGTTATTGCTACACATACAAAGAAGAGTGATCTTTTCAAGCAGAACATGAGACATTCTATGTCGGGGTCTTTAAGCAGAACAATCAGGTATCAGTTTGGGTTGAAGCAGGAACATCATTGGTTATTGAGGTCAAATGCAAGGATACTTCCATGAGTGTCAGTGGAATGGAAATTGATTTGGATCAATTGATTATCACTCGAGATGGAATGTTAAGCATCGCACAGGTATACTTTCTAACTAGTTTATACTTGTTTGATTTAATTATAGAGTATTAAGTACTGAACTGCATTATATTATAAGTTTGATGTAATGCATGTCTCACCTTGATTTCTATATAAATTAGATAACTTATGCTAGTTTGTTAGTGTTGCTTGTTTATCAGTATTTGACTTCATGATTAGATCTTGTGTGATTTAATGCTTGCTTTACGATAATTGATCATGTTAGCATATAGAGTCTTAGGTATTGGTAGGGGTACATTTACCGGAAAGAGTATTTGCTGCATGCTAAGTGCCTTGATGTTTACATTGTCTATAATCTGTTTATACTCGCATGGTTGTATTAAATGCTATATTTGATCATGTGCTTGTTAAGATGAGTTTGTTTCTAATTTGGGAATTGCATAGGGGTCAGTATAATAAACCATGAATTAAATTTTTTTAATTTAAACTGACTCAGGTAATTAGAGATAATATAATGTTAAAGTAAACAACAAAGGTAATTTAGAAGAATTAGGAATCTGAGTGATTGATTCTTCTATGACTACATATATGTACGACATGATTCTTATAGACTGCTAGTCCACCTTAAGTTAGGTTGGGATCACTGAGCTCATAGCCAAGACTACTTGTTGAGGCTGATATAGATGAGGAGTGATCAGTCAGATAAGAATGAGCATGTTGAACTTAAATGCTTTGTTGTTAACTATGTTTAGAAATATCTCTAACCCTTGGACTCAATCAAATTGAGGACCACGTGTCTTAATCATTTGTGAATGCAGAGTATCTTTCAACATGTACAAGTTATATATCTCTGACATTTTCATGTTCGAGGCATGTATCTACTTTTGCTTTGGTATTCAAATGGTTAAGCAAGGTTACCTATTTTTCTTGAATGATCTGAAGCACAATATTAAGAAAGACCTAGGGAATTCTTTGCGAAGGGTTTCCTAATATCAGTTCGGGATGAACAATATTGATCGGGGTCAAGAGAAATAGAAGCTCACTCTACTGGAAGTGAGGTTATTGCTGACACGAAATGTAATGCTTATGATGAAGTCAACTATTCGTTGAAGTTTATCAGAATGGAGTTAGCTGCAACAACAAGTGATGCTCTCACACTTGGTTTATCAACTAATACTTGGTTGATCAAGATAACGGATTCGACGGTAAAGATGAAGTTGGTGAGAAAGGACTACTTCTAATGAAATTCTTTTAAGAAGGACATTAGTGAAGTATGTCAGTTGAAGGGAAGTCAAGTTAGAGGCTATCCTGTTTAGTTTTGGTGTTTGTTCATGCATTCGATAGATGAAGCATCTCAGTGATTAATCACATTCAAAGGATTAGGCAGATTGCTGTAAGAACACTTTGAGGGCAGGTAATGGAATTTGTTGACGAACGAAGTTCTATGTTATGTTTGCACTGAAAGGAGTATTCTAGAGTAAAGTTCAGTTTTCGGACTTCATGACCAAATGGAGGAGTTAATAGGGAAATCCAGACCTTGAGTGAAATTACAATGATAATGGATAGAGTTAAGGTTTCCTATTCACTACGGCTGAATCAGTTGACACAGCAAGTCTAATCAGCAAATGTAAAGAGAAGACATCAAGTAAGATTAATCATGCCTGAAGTCACATGGTGTGATGGAAGGCTATCTTATTTGGAGTAAAGAGCTTACACAGAGTCTGTGATTGATTTAAGATAATCTAGATGCAGTGAACATCATCATCAAGCTCCCTAGCATTCGTTTGATTTTAGCTCTGAATTTCTAAAGGTTGACATCCTGTTTAGGGCTCAAGTTCAGATGACACCAGATGAAGAAAAGCTGCAAGCAGCATCACAGGGGGAGCATCAGTAAGTTGGATTAACTAGTCGTGTTTGATGCTCAAAGGCTAGCAGTGCTCATTGAGTAAGAGTTGAGATTCTTAGGAGCACTGAGTGATCCAGATTGAGTGATTGCATATTAGAAAGGAAATTGTCAATTTAAAAATAATGCAAGATGATCTCAATCATATTTGAAGAACACTACTCTACCCACTGAATATCTATGGAAACATTAAGGACACATCTGTCATGACAAAGGGTTTTGTGTAACAACATTTCCTAGAGTCAGTTCTTGATGAATTTGGGTAGTAGAGTAGTGATTAGTAGTGTCATGCATGTATAAAAGTATTTCATTGGTTTTTCTGAGTGAATTCAATGAAGATTGAAGATGCACTAACTAATCAAGATTGAGTAGGGTTCGAATCAAGGAACTAACTCAATTGAACCAGAGGCAGATACACTTAGCACAAGAAATCAATCCACATGAAGACTTGGTATTGATACAGAAGATGAAGGGTAGTTCAGAGTTTTTGAAGGTTCTACTCAGCTAGTGTCAGGACTACTGGTTTCTAAAGTGCTGAGTTTAGTGAAGCTGCTGCCAAGACCAATATCTACAAGGAAATATTTGGGTGTCGAAGGTAATGCAGTTTCCGTCTGGATGAGCATGGTATTGTTTCGAGGAACAATGTTAACTGGTAGCTGAAAAGTTATTCCTGTCCAAAAGGAGTAAACATTCGATCTCGAAAGGAGTAAACGTTCGATCTCTAGGGCAAAGAGGAGTAATTGTTCATTCAACGATCATACACCAGTAAAAGCTCTATTGACTAAGGTATGTCACTCTAGTGTAATATTGATTTATTTAAATGTAAAGTTTATAGAGAGTGTTCATGCTATTTAGATGTCTACGATCTCTAAGAACTGATTAATGTTTGGCTTGTGACCACCCGGGACCCAATATTATCGCTATGAGATTACCTATGATCACCCGGGACCTAGGGACCTAACAATGTAGCATCTCTTTGTATAGTCAATTTATATCCAAGATCTCGTACTTTGTGCTGTCATATGTTATTCATGCTATATATATCAAATGTTTCAACATAAGTATTTGTATATATTAATTAATTGTAATTTTATTTACTTTTAATTGTTTAATGCTAATATTAATGGAACCACTTAATATGTAGTTTAAGTGATGTAATTCATGTCTTTTGCAAAATCCATTAATATTAGTTGTCATTCTTTTTATATTAGTGATGTCACTTAGAATTTCTGCACTAAGTGATAAAAAGATTATTTCAAAAACACTGATATTGAAAGTAATTTACTACATCGCGAGGGGTTGTCAAAGATCATAAATTTTAGTATTAATATTTAAAGGTATTTGATCTCTGATGCAACTAGTACCTCGAGCTTACATACATTCTGATTGTCATGAGTATTTTCAATATGCTTATGTGATAATTGTTGAGATGTAGTGTAAGAAGTTAAATGCTGTCATTCGGTCAATGTATGTTCAGTGTTTAGCGGATGCTTATGTTTTATGCTTTAGAATTACCATGATCTATATTGCAAAATGTGTTTGTTTCAAGCGACAAATGGTAATTGTCTAGCATAATGTAAGTATCTTATGTGCTTGATTATTTTGTAGTAAGATGCATTTTATTACAAAATGATTGAATGATGTTAGTACTTTTGAATGTATTGTCACTCATATCTTTGATAATTCATTAGTATTAACATATGTTTTTCATTCTTTAGAACTTGAATGCATAAAGAAATTTCTTGTCTATTTCTTGTGAAAAATGTTTTATCTAAACATGCATTCATTTGCCAGAGAATGAAAAGCCACTAAAAGTTCCCTTTGAAAGAGAACATTTCTTGAGGATTATCTTTCTATTTCAAAATCATATATCCTCTCTCTCTTTCTAAATGTTCTGTAATGAAAACTGTTTTCTCTCTCCACGATTTGTTTAAATAAAGTTACTTGATAACTTGTAACTGAGGTTGCATGGTATCAGGCTATTTTATTTGAATAAATTGTTTTGATCTTGAGGTATCAACCATTAGTAAAACATTTTTCAAAACTCTTGTTAATGTCTGTTTCACATTGACCTGTAGTATTAAAACAATGGTTGTTTGCTTTGGGATTAGTGCCTTGGACTGTATGACTAAAGCATTCATTCGATTTTTTTTAAATGATTTATGTTTTAAGTCGGAGATAATATCCGATAAGAATGAATTGCAAAACAATTTCTGAAAACATACAGTGAGCAAGATGAAATAGATTTGAGTTATTAATCAAAATGTTTTTGTTAAAAGAGTTGAATTTCAATTGGATATTTGTCTAAGAGAAATTCAAAAGAACACTTTTGTTAATCTGTTAAACTTTTTTTTCAAAATTATGAGTTTATGAAATTTGGCTTAATATTCTTTTACCTATTCTTTATAAATCCCACATTTTAGCTCTGGTGCATTGTTTCTTGAGGACACATTGCTCCCATGCTATATTTCTGAGAAGGAATAGAGAATAAGTTTAATCATACTCTACCAAATTTTATATAGCTCTGATCAACTCTATCTATTTAGCTATAATGGCTTGGCCTTAGTGGCTATAGGGGAAGGTCAAGAAGTTGAATAATCCATCAATTTCTAACCAAGGCCTTAGTACCAAACACTATCATTCTAATTCAAACTTTCAACCCTTGGTGATATAAGGAACTTATATAGATTAGCGGTTGTTAAGGGAGAAACTGCACTTGATGCAGCAAATAAGGATGAAGTCGGAAGTGCACCCACAGCTCTACCTCTCGAGAAGGAAAGAAGTATACAAATTGAGGTATCTGTAGCTCATCTGTATTCTCTCAAAAGGATGCAGAGCTAAAAAGGCAATTCAACCGTTTCTGAATGAACTCTCTCAACAGGGTGATTTCATTGAAAATTCGCTCGTCAGCCAGAGCACCTTGTAATGAGTCAACCACACCAAAAGCATTCACGCTGATGGTAATCCTAAAGTTTTTGCATCTAAGGGATGTTAAAGGACCTAACAGTTCTTTAGCCTCTCTTGGGACTAATAATTGTGAGGACACATTGCAAGAAGTGCACATTGTGAGGTATAGGTAAAACCCCTAAATTTCTTTGTTTACCATTCATGGTGAATGAAGTTATTGAGCCACCTTCACAGGCATTTGAGGGAAACTTGGATTTCTTGCCATATATTAGAATCCTTGTCAACCTTCCTAGGAGGAACAGTCCTAGTTCCCTAACGGGATTTCACATCCGCAGAGCAATCTGTTGATGTTGAGAGGCAATCACTAACAGTTTTCCATGACTGAAAATAGTGAGTTAATTCATCTTCACAGGTGATTGAGAAAGATGTTGTACATGTCTACTCTCCTAGGAATTCAAATTCTGGAATACATGGATCGCCTTAAAGGCATATCACCGTCAACGATCCAGTGCATGGATTTGCATATGGGGAGTCGGTTGATGCTTAGATAGCTGCTAGTATGTATACCACATTCAACGATCCAGTGCATGGATTTGCATATGGGGAGATTGTTAATGCTGAAAGTAGCTGAGCAACAACTCGTAGACTATGATTCAGTTGGTTTACCAAGTTGATGAGTCTTTTGAGGATCAGGGTGTTGGGATTTCAGTCACTCTTGGAATGGAGGAGATTCCAATTTCAGAAGGGTTATTCCCCGACGACGAGCCACGTGTGCATGGATTTGCTCATGGTGAGTTGGGTGACGGCCTAACTGAAACCCTGTCTGAGATTCCATCTCAGAACCTAGATCTTAGTGATCGACAACATGCTATAGTCAACGATCCATAATATCTTGGTGAGACTAGCATGGATTTACTTGCAGGTACAAATTGCTATAAAGGGAATGAGTGCAAGTAAGAGAGAGAAACACTTGAGTGAAGTGAGAGAGTGATACACTTGAGTGAGAGAAATAGGGAGAGAAATGAGTGGAACACTTACGCTTGAAAGTGTAAACACCAACAGAACGTAGTAGAAGTGAAGAAACCATAGACCAAACACTAACCTTGCTACTATGCTTGAATCCTGTTACTGAATTTTCCAGCTCTGAAATGTTGAAGAGATTCTTTTCTGGAAGACAAGCTGAAGAAGAGTCTAGCTGAAGCTTAGTGGGAATGTCCAAAGTATTACATTTGGGTCTATTAATTTATGTTGTTCTCAATCTCAAAGGGGGAGACATTAATTTTTAGGCCTAAGGAGGATTTTATATTCAATTGGAGGAGAGTTTCTTTTTCGATTGGATGTAGATGATACTTTTATTATTTTAAAGGATATTCTCAACTAAGGGGGAGAATTTAGTGATACAAGAAACGAGATCTCTTGGTGATACAAGAAATGAGATCTGTCAATCCTATCTTGTGGAGGTTACTTAGAGGATATCTAAAGACACAAGGGTGGATTGGAGCTTGCATGAACTAAGGGGAGAATTAGATAAAATTGAAACCTTAGTGATGCAATGGAGAAATTACTAAGGGGGAGTTTCTTAGTAATTGGTTGGAGCCTAATCCCTAAAGGTGTTGTAGATTTAACTAATTTTTCGTCTGAAGTGGAGAAGTTACTTTTTGTCAATTGGGAAGAAGTTACTTGTCGTACTAAGGGAGAGAAGTTATGGAGAATATTAACATCTTGGTTTGCAATGCTATATCTTATTCTGAAAAGATATCTACGGGATTTTTCTCTATTTATTTGAAGATTTGTCCTTGGAACATTCTTAGGAGAGGTTCGGCAGAAGAATTCTTTCTAGCAAGATCAATGAATGAAAATGAAGATTTCTTTGAAGAGTATCAACTCAGGGGGAGTTTTTGCTAAGTAGAAGTTTTCTGGGTAAAGAAGAATGTGAAGGAGATTTTCAAGGGGCATCTGAGAAGTGTCCAAGTGTGTTCTATTTCTTGTTTCAGTGATAGATGAAGTCAGTGGAGTAGTGCAGGGAAGAAAGAAAAATATGTTTCCTGGAAATAGAACATCCTGAAGAAAAAGAGGAAGTGACTTTCATTCCAAGAGAGAATAACCTTAAGGGGAGAATGAGTTGACCTCTTATGGGGAACATAGAGAGCTGTATGTTCTAGTTCGAATTGCAAGATGAACGAGAATGATTGTTCAGAAGTCTTTACTAATGATTTGTTTCTTTATTGAAAGAACCCCATCTTTGAAGAACATTGAAGTGGAGGAAGCTAAAGGAAAATGAAATTCAGAAATTCATCATTCATTTTCAGCAACTCAGGAAATCTGGATTTAACTGATTATATCTTTCCAGAACCTTTTGTATATTATTTTCATGTCCAATACTTTAATTGTTTCTTGTATGTTAGTTGAGTTATCCTCTAGTAGTTAATGTTATTTAATTGCTTTTGGGGGAAATTGTAAAGGGAAATAGTATTTGATTGCTATTACATATCAACCAAATAGGGGGAGATTGAAAGGGGAGATAGGAGTGAAGGGAAGTAACTCACTGCACTTTCATGTGTACTAGAAATGCTAAATGTAATCTCTATGTAATGGTTGATGATAACTCAACAATAGAACAGGACATGTAATAATATGCAGGTGCACAGAAATCTTGGATCACAGAGTTCAGTTAAGACAAAGTATCAAAGGATCATCTACAGACTTGAAGCTCACTGGAAGAAGTTCATTAACATGTTCATGCCTCAGTGGAGAATAAAAGATATTGACATCTATTCAAGGATGTGGAAGCTACAAAAGATTGTCTTAGTCTATGAAGATTTTAGTGCATTACAATCGAAGCTACAAGTAAGGTTTGCAAAGAAGAATGTGGAATCATGTTCAGAATCAAGAGCCCCTATCAAGACTAGTCACTTATGAACCAGACCGTTGCATCAAGTGTCAGGACATTGGAGGCAAGCTCTCGTCGGTTAATATGGTTTTAATCATTCTAAAGTTGTTGGTTTTCTTGAGTCAAGTAGAGGATCAACAAAGGTGGTAAATCAGTGTTGGAGAAATGCCAGCCTAATGGATAAGGGACAGACGACACAACCTGATTGGATCTTACTAAAGCTTCACAGATTAGAAGGCCAAATACTTGGACGTGGTGGAGTCACGTATACGGGGTCAAGTATTTGGATAAGGAAGTCTACACAAATTGAAGAGTGGAATGGAAATATTTAATTTAATTAAATAAAGTATTTGTTTAATTATTTATATATTTTATAAATAAAGATATTCTTTATTTATATTTTATATATTTATTAAATATTACTTTTACATTAAATATTTCCAAAGGCATGCTTGGCACATGACTTTGAAGAAAAGATTTGAGTGGACAAGAGTAAAAGGTGGAAAAGTAAAAAGCAACATCTTTTTGAATATACTAAAAGAAACCAAGTCCTCATCTTCATTACAACATATGCAGTAGAATTCGGAAGAGAAAAAATGGGGAGAGAGAGAGAAAATTATTTTCTTTCTCCCCCATGGCCATACTCCATATCTTGAATATTATGGGGCCATGAATTTCTTTGTTTCACCACTCATCTATTCTTCTATTGTAAACATTGCTAAATCTTGTTTAGAAGATAGGTTTGATTTTTGTCTCCTAGATCTAGAATTTGTAATATTTTTAGAGGAGCCAAAAATCATTTCTTTGTTGTGTTCTTGAGCTTTTGTTCTTGAACTTGTTGTAGCATCTACCCCACTTCAATGAATATAAAGTTATATTCTTGGATCTTGTTGTGTTGTGTGTTTTGGATGATTTACCGTTCATTATCTTGGTTATTTTAATGGTGTTCTTGAGGTTGAAGAAGATGATGAACAGTAACCGGGTTTGAACCAAAGTAATTTTTATGTTGTCCCAAAAATAATTTAATAGTCATATTTTTAATTTGGGAATCGTATTCACCCCCCCTCTACGATCTCCGGGACCCAACAGAGGCTGTGGTGGTTCTCACACTCTCTTGTTTTTTCTGAGTGATATCATCACTCCTCACCAACTCACTCTCAAGGCCTAGTGCCTTAGATATTTGGGTGCCCTCTTTTCTTTGGCTTTGCTCAAATCCCTCTCCTTTTGCCAGGGTTTTTCCCTGCCTATCTATTCTTTTTGACTCACTTCTCTCTTTTCTTTTTCTCTTTTTATTTTTCTCTCCCTCACCCAACCTAGGTGCAAGGGACTGAGCGGTACACCTTGCACTGAAGATTTAGATTGTACCTTTATTAGAGTAGAAATGAGAGCAGAATCATCATCATTATTCTGTTGAGAAGTTGCAGCCATCGGAGAGTTGCTGTCTGGAATTGGAATTTTGACAGCATCTTTGGAGAAGTTAATGTCATGAGGATTGACAACAAATTTTGATGAGTTAATAACATCTTTTGAGAAGTTACTGTCATGAGGATTGATATCAACTTTGTCATTAACAGCTACAGAGGCTGTGACAATAATCTCTTCCACTCTTTGAGTATAAGGTTCTTGTGAATTGCTATGATCAGTCTCATTCAATTGTTGGAATAGTGCATCAACATTTTGATCTTCTATGTTGGCAAAGTTTGATGCACTATAGTTGAATGAGCTATGTTCCCCATGTTCTAGCCCTATAGTGTGTGTATCTTCAAGAGTATGGGGCTTATGTTGAGTGGGTTCAACATGGTGTGCATACTCTTTACAAGATGCCATGGGAGACTGACCAATTTCAATATATGCCTCCTGTTGAGAGGAGACATCCAGAGATGTGTATTATTCCCTATTAAGATCTGTGCCCTTTTCAGAGGACACAGTCTGGCTTACAGAGGTTGGTACCCTTGCCTTCTTTCTCCTAGGCTCACCAGGGACCTCTGTGGGTTCTGTGGTCTGACTACCACCCTTATTTACTGCATCTAGTGCATTTACACCACCTATATGTGGAAAGGCTTCTAACCTAGGGGTAGTGGTCATCTTCCTTTTAGAAACCTGATCCTGTTTGGAGGAATTAAGCTCTTGGCTAATAGATTTAGCGACTCTAAATGGTCTAGCATCTTTAAAATGTATGGAGTGTGGGTTAGGAATGGTGAGGTCAACACCATTATCATCACTCGGGAAAAATACATTGTAGTCCCCAACAATGTTTAAATTCAATTTTTTAATTACTGAAAGCATGAAGTCAGTAATAAACAATCCCAATTCAGAGTTAAGAGGTTTACTAGCTAACATAGAATGAGTGTTTTTCTTTAATGTCGGGGACTCCATGCATTGCACATTATCTAGATTAATTATGCCAACTACAGAATTGACAATAAACATAAAAACTCTAGGATAGTAAATTACCGGTTTCCTTGTCTCCTTCTTGCCAAGTACTAACTTGAATAGTGGCATTAGGAGCTTCCCAATGTCAATCTTGTAGTTGTGCACTATTGAATGCACCACCTTTCTGATGTAAACTGAGACCTCATTCCAGCCACTAGTTTTGTTTGACATTGTTCGTGTGACTGCATCCAACATCATGCTCCATTCTTTTACCAGATATTTTCTATCCATTCCACCAGATGGATACCAGACTTCAGAGTTGAGGCTTGTCCTGGGTCCAGTATACCCAATCATCTTGAAAAACTATGTAAGTTGAACATCTGTTTTCCCAGTTGCACAAGTAGAAGGGGGGGGGTTGAATACTTGTGTTCCTTTTATGCCTGATTTAAAACCAACTCGATATGAATTAAGAACAAAGATCAAACACAAAGATATGAATAAGTACTGTTTGTATTATTGATGATTAAATACAAAACTCTCCTAGAGTGTACACAAACCCTAGCAGCTTCTCTGTGTTTATCACAGCAACTCTCTCTATCTCTATGCTCTCACAAAATTTCAGTCAGATAATTATGCTTCGACTTCCACTCTTTTACAATTAGGTTACATAGTGTTTATATAGAGAGCTGCCTATCAACTAATAACAGAAAGATAAATTATAATAGGAATAGAATTCCTAATTATTAGTTGATAGTTTCCTTCTGCAATTCTCTTTCCTTCCCATAGCATATCTGCAATATATTTATCTTGATCTTCGAAGACTTTCCATTCCCGTGATCCTCTTCTAAATTTAACTTTAACTCTATAGACTCTGAAATCTTCAGACTTTGATGATCTTCAGACTCTGATAAATGTAGACTCTGATAGATCATAGAGTCTGATAGTCTATAGACTCCGATCACCTTCCAGACTCTGATCTTCATGCAGACTCTGGTTTCTTTTTCTTTCATAAATTATTCTAAGTACAAATAACTTGAATGTTGACTATCTAGACTCTGATTATACATTTCAGAGACTAGAAAGACTTATTACAGATAAACCATGCTAGACCCTGTTCTAGTATTTTGTACATCATCAAATGAATATATTCCTAACAATCTCCCCCTATTTATGCTTTATAAAATATAAGCATAAATCAAGGCTTGATGATGTCAAAACTAAAGAATAAACAATTAATCTACAACAGTATAAAAGAATTATGAAGGAAAAAGAATTACTTCTTATTTAATCTTCTCAAAGACTGGATTATTCTTCAAAAATGAATTGAGCATATTATCATCCACAATTGCAAGAGCTTCACCAACAAATTTCTTCAATTTCTTTACTTGAACATTTGATTTGACAGTAAGCTGCTCTCAGATCATTTGCACTGCTTTCTTGATCTTTTAAGTCCTTCAACATTAGAACACTAACTTTCCCACTCATAGGCTGAAACCCAAAGTAATGACCCACACCTTCTTGAAATTTAATCTGTTTCTCTTCCAATGGCATGACTTGATCATTTTCCTCAGTATCAACATATTTTAAAGAAAATTTGCCCATTTGTCGATTTGCCTGTCTGTGCAAAGTCAGCTTTCTGTCAATCTCTTTGAACCATTTGTGAGTGATAGCCTATTTACTCTTATTTACTTCATATGCAATCTGCAAGAGAAATCTAATGTACTGTAATTCCTTAGCCTGTCTGAAAAAGATAAAATTTGATTGACTTATCCATCTAACTGATCCACCTTTTAGAAAATAAACCAGCGTCTCATTCTTCACCTTTTCTGTACCTCCCTGTCCTCCTTGCATCTTTCTTTCATAAACATTATAAACAATTTGAGCAGACACCACTTTATTTAAATGCTTCTGTATGATCTTCTCAAACTGCCTATCTATCAAGGATTGAGGATCCCTGGTTAGAGTAGATGTTCTGTCAATGTCAGATTCTTCAAAACCTCCAAGACCTGTCTTCTTTTTAGCTCTAAGTTGCAGATTTGACTGACTGCACTTCCAGTATAAAGGTTCTTGAGTTTGATCAGAGTCTGACTTCTTTCTTTGCTTATTAGAGTTTGACTTAGACTCTGATTTCCCATGTCTAGTCCCTGACTGATGTGTTTGAGTTTTTGCTACTCCAGATTGCTTTTGTTGCACATCATCAAGACCCCTAGGACCATGAGAACTATCACCCGTTTCATCATCATCACCATCTCTCCTCCTTTTAACTCCCTTTGATTTATCTTTGCAACCATCATCCTTATTTCTCCTGGAGGATTCACCTTGCTTCTCCCCCCTTTTTGACATCATCATTACTGGTGACAGCCAAAAGAATCTGTTCAAGAACTGTGGAGATATTGGCCTGTGCTGCAATGACTGAATCAACCTTGGAAGTCAAATCAGAGACAGTGGATTGGAGAGAAGCTTGTGTAGAGGTGATAGCAGCAAGAGCATCCTTGAAAGCAACCTCTTTTGATAATTGAACTGAGTGAATTCTATCAAATTTGGTACTAAGCAGAGAAGTAGTATTGTCAAAACCAGTAAGTTTGGTTTGAATATGAGAGATGTCTTTGACCACATTAGCCAATTGTTTAGCAACATTCTCTGTTTCAGCTTTAACATCCCCATCCAGAGCTTGATCCTCTTCACCAGGGTAGTGACCATGTTCCTTGAGATAAGATTTTTTCTGAAAAGCTTTCAGTCTCTCAGACTGATGAATAGCCAGAACACATGCAAAAAAAGCTTTATCAGTGAAGCCTCTTTTCTGTGCAAACTCCCAAGACTGAGGAAACACCTGATCAAAATAGACAAAAGAAGGGTGAACATCATCATCATCTTCAGAAGTGCACTCCTCAGCAATAGGCTCGAGCATTGGAAGTGGAGGTGTAGACTCTGGTGGTGTAGACTCCGAAACTGCAACCGGGAATATAGACCCTGACTACTCCTGAGAGTTATCAGAGACTGTAGACTCTGGAAGTCTAGCCCTTATAGGCATGATTAAAAGTGGTACTTCTGACTTCAATGTTACAGCCTCAGGTAAAATGACAGGGTTATCCACCAAAGCCTCCATGACTCTATCTGCTCTCCTTGCTAGAGAATCCACCAGATGAAGTTGTGGTCTCTGTATAAATGACTTCTGAGCAGCAAGAGCCTCCTCTTGTTTACCAATATGCACAATTAATAAAAGTGAATTTTCATCCATCCCCTGCACCAACTCATTGGACCAATTCTTTGGAAAATCTTGATCCCAATAAGTAAAACTAGGTTCAGGATACCCTAATCTCTCATTCTCGCAGTGGGGTTGGACACCCACTTTCTCAATCTCACTCAGGCTCTCTACAGCCTTTTCTACCTCTCCTTTTGCCTTGACCAGTGCCAGCCTCTCATATATATTTTCACTCATTGTGGAGGGTGCACTCAAAAATCCTACAGAAGAGGGGTTGAGAGATAATAATTGTGCTTCAATACCTGAACCACCTTGATGGAGGGGAACCCCTTCATATGTCTGAAGGCTAGGGGTTTCCACCAAGGGGTGAGCAGTAACAGATTCTGAACCCTTACTATCATCTTCTTTCTTTTCAGAGTCTGTTGGCTCCAGTATTCCAGTCTCAGGGTCTAATCTAGACTCTGACTGTTTCAGTATGACTTCATTAGAAGCCAGAGTCTGAGTGTCACCATCTTTGACTGTTTGTGCATGAGACTCCCCCTCAAGATGGATAGACTTTGATAGAATAGATTGGAAAATTTCTTTATGAGCATCCATCAGAGTCTGTCCTCCCATATCACTGGGGTTCTCATCAGCTCTTTGGTGAGTTGCCAAGGAGGGCCCAACATCATACTCATCTGCCCCACTATCACCCAACCTCTGACTCGGTGGTTCTTGTGTGGGTGAGACAGACTGAGCATCTTTATCACTAGTCACCACTGGTGCACTAGTCCCAACCTCCAACTGCCTTGCATCACCTGCTACCTCCCGTGGTTCTACCAAATTTAATACATCCAAGTGTCCATTGAGAAAGATCCTGGCATGGAGTGCATTGATGGCCTGGGCAAAAGTCAAGTGAAAGGAATCCTGCAGTTCCCTTGCAATCTTGTGATAATGTGAGCCCTTGAGTTGATCCAATCTACTTTCACAGGATGGATAGATGTATTTATTGGCCACTTTACGTACATTTTGGACAAGAAAATCAACCACCTTTCTTGGAAATGGTTGAATAGTAGAAATCCAATCAATAGTTGTCCTGTAGGTAATCCCTTGATCCCAAATTGCTTCATAGTCAAAAACTGGTTGCTCAATCTCAGTCTCCAACTCAGCAACAGACTCTGATTCTCTCCTTTTGTAGATCCTAAGCTTTTTAGGCTTCTTTGTGATTTGCTGTTCAGAGTCTGGCACACCTAGTGCTTTGAGAACTTCAGTTGTCCTGCCTTCTATGAGCCCAACTGCTTTTTCTTGGAATGAAGAGTTGAATAGGTAGCTGTATAAAGATTTGACTACATCCTGTGCAGACATTTGTAGCTCCTGTTCTATTCTCTTCCTTAGGGCTTCATAGGTTGAAAGAAAATCCAAGACTTGAGATTTAGTCTGATGTTGCTCTGGATCTTCAACTGATTCTACCAAAGGATATAAGAATAACAGTGCCTCATCACTTAGAGTAATGATCTCATCAATTAGACTTGAGGCTGCATCCAATGGCATTCCTTCCCAAAATGTGTCATGATCAGAGTCTAAAGGCAGTTTAGACTCTGACTCAACATTAGACTCTGGTTCAGGTAATTTCGTGCTTTCAGAGTCTGGCCCTGTAGGAGCCTTGGGAGCATCTGTTTCCTGCAAAACAGGGTTAGTAATAGTAGTAGGCTTGTGTGTGTGTGCAGAATAAGCCTTCCTTAACCTTCTGTATTTTTTAGCAAAAGATTTCTCAGGAGATGTAGTTTGAACATCCTGAGGTGCATGCCTAGGTTGGTAAGAGTCTGTAGCCTTTTCAGAGACTACAATCAACTGTTTCATGACCTTCTTTTAGCAAAGAAAGACCTTCAACAAGTTGTTTCTCTAGAGGGTTGAGCTCCTCATCACTGTGCTCATCTATAAGCCTTGTTTGAATCAACTTTCTCCTCTTTACAACTGATTCCTGTTGAGAGACACCAGAGGTTGGTTTCTTTTTGGATTTTGGTTTTGAAGATTGTTTCTTTGAAGGTGATTGGGTGGCTTGGGTAGGTGCAGGGGGACTCTCCATTACCTGCTTCTGCACCATTTCACCACCAAAAAATGAAGCATTGTAGATAGAAGGTTTGTAGGTTGAGAGTTTTACCTTCATTACCTGTGGATAAGTCATGGCAGGTAGACTCTTCTTCTTGTCATCAATTTTCTTAATATCAGAGAATATCCCCCTTTGCTGTTTATATGCCTGCACACAGCAATCATCTGCCAACTTGGTTGACATGTCAGGAATGAAGTGATTGAGGAGAATCATAAGAAATCTATGATAGTAGACTTTCTTCCTCCCCCCATGCACATTGTTTAATTTTGCTCCCATTTGAGTGAGCAACATATCACCAATGTTGATTACTCTATCAAATAGGAGACTGTGACCAATTTGATAAGTAATTGCAGTAATAGCATCAAATCCACTACACTTACCAGTAAAACACTTAGCAATTTGATCAAAGAAAAAGAACCATTCTTTTCTCAAATAAGGCCTAGTTAACTTACTCATGTTTTCTAAACTACCAGAATAACCTAGTGATTTAAACATTTCTTTAATTTCAGCATCAGAAACAGTTTCATCAAAAGGTTGTTTAACAGGTAATTTAAACACAGAATTAATAACATTAGCAGTAACATCAAATGTAAAATCACCAAGGGTAAACATTATTTTACCTGGTTGATCCTGAGAAGGATAAACTACCTTTGCAGAGCTCCAGGCTTGTGACACAGCATCCATGTGAATGACTGGTGATGCCTTGAGAATGTAGTGAAGCTCGGATTGCTCCAAGAAATCCATCACAGGGTAGTAGTCAGCGTCTACCCCTTTCTTTTCTCCAAGGGCGGCAACATGATTTGTGGTCATTAACTCGAAATCCCCAAATGTGAATGCGATAGCTTTGGGTCCCCTCATCACAGTTAAGATAGCAGCCATTGAAATCGTTGAGATGAAAGTGATGAATTCGCTTGAACAAATTTGCTAGGGTTCGTAAAGAGCTCTGTGAATATTTATTCCTTAGAAAATAATTGCAAAAAACAAGTGAGTAAATTGTATGAAAAATTCTATTTTGTTCAAATTGCATACAATACACACGAGTATACAGTCTATCTCCAGTCAAAAACAACTGTTACCGCCTATTTCAAGTCATTTGAACAATTTAGACACAATCAGAGTCTGCAGGCGTGAACTTGAACCGTTTCGGAGTCTAGACGATAATTGTTTTTTAGAGTCTACAGACTTTCAGAGTCTACAGACTAGTCAGAGTCTACAGACTCGTCAGAGTCTAAAAACTAGACTCTGTCAAGATAAAGTACCTCAAGAATTTTGCATTAACAAATTATAGTTTAACATATCATGAGCTATAATTAAAGTACATACCTTGCTTCTTGTAATTTGTAATCACTTACATGTTTAACATACATAATTCACCTACCAGTCTAAGAAAGGTAGACTCATCAAGTGGTTTTTCAAAATGTCTGCAATCTGTTTGTCAGTTGGAACATAGTGAAGTGTCACAGTACCATTTTCAACATGTTCTCTAATAAAATGATACCTGACATCAATGTGCTTTGTTCTAGAATGTTGGACTGGATTCTCTGAAATTTTAATAGCACTAGTATTATCACAATACATAGGAATATTTGAAAATGTTAGTCCATAATCAAGTAATTGATTTCTTATCCACAGAATTTGAGCATAGCAACTCCCAGCGGCAATGTATTCAGCCTCAGCTGTTGAGGTTGATACAGTCTGTTGTTTCTTGCTAAACCAAGAAATTAATCTGTTGCCAAGAAACTGGCACTGACCTGTTGTGCTTTTCCTGTCTACTTTGCATCCTGCATAGTCAGAATCTGAATAACCAAATAATGAAAAATCTGATTCTCTAGGATACCAAAGTCCAAGAGTTTGTGCCCCCTTGAGATATCTAAAAATTCTTTTTACAGCTATTAAATATAATTCTCTAGGGTCATCTTGAAATCTAGCACACAGACAAGTTGCAAACATTATATCTGGTCTACTAGCAGGTAAATATAATAATGAGCCAATCATACATCTGTAGCTAGTGTTGTCAACTTTCTTACCCTTTGGGTCAGAGTCTAGCTTAGTGGCTGTTGACATGGGAGTTTTAGCAGTTGCAGAATCTTGCATATCAAACTTCTTTAGTAGTTCTTTTACATACTTTGTTTGATTGATGAAAATTCCATCATCATTCTGTTTGACTTGAAGCCCCAAAAAGAAGTTTAATTCTCCCATCATGCTCATTTCATAATTTGACTGCATTAGTTTACTAAAATTTTCACAGAGTTTGTTATTAGTATAACCAAATATAATATCATCAACATAAATTTGGACAAGCAAAATGTCACCTTTATACTTTTTAATAAAGTGAGTTTTTTCGATGGTATCTCTTATGAATCCATTTTCAAGAAGAAATTTTGAAAGAGTTTCATACCATGCTCTAGGTGCTTGCTTCAATCCATAAAGTGCCTTATCTAATCTGTAAACATGATCAGGATATTTAGGATCAACAAATCCTGGTGGTTGCTCCACATAGACTTCTTCTTCCAATTTTCCATTCAAGTAGGCACTTTTTACATCCATCTGATACACCTTGAATTTTGAATGAGCTGCAAAGGCAAGAAACATTCTTATGGCTTCCAATCTTGCTACTGGTGCAAAAGTTTCATCATAATCAATTCCTTCCTCCTGTGAGTATCCTTTTGCAACTAGCCTTGCCTTGTTTCTTATTACCGTTCCACTCTCATCAAGTTTGTTTCTGTACACCCATTTTGCACCAACAACTGATCTATCTTTAGGCCTTGATACAAGTTTCCACACTTTATTTCTCTCAAATTCATTCAATTCCTCTTGCATTGCAATTATCCAATCAGGTCTTGTAAGGCTTCCTCAATTTTCTTGGGTTCACTCTTTGAGAGAAAACAGCTATAAAGACATTCATTTTGAGTGGCTGTTCTTGTTTATACACCACTCTCAGGGTCACCAATTATTAAGTCAGGAGTGTAACCTCTTGTCCATTTTCTAGCTGGTGGAAGATTGATTCTTGAACTAGAAGCTCCCCCTATGTCATTTGCATCTTCTGTATTTAAGTGAAATTCAAATGAAGAGGCTCCCCCTAAATTGCTTGACTCTGTCAAGGGTTCAGAGTTGTTTGATCCAGACCCTGATGAGTTAGATTCTGAGGAATTTGACTCAGTCTGTCTAGACTCTGTCTGGGTAGACCCTGACCTGTTAGACTCTGAATCATTCGGAGTTGTATTTCCTAGCTCCCCCTCAGAATGTGCAGGTTCCTGTGTTGGATTAGGAGTTACTTGAGGGTCTTCATCCCCTTCTTCTTCATTTATCTTAGAACTTTTAAGATTTTCAAATTCCAGTGTAGTAGACTCTGACTCATCTTGCAATTCTGTAAACTTTTTATCATCAAATGCAACATGAATAGATTCCATAACAATTTTGGTTCTGGGATTAAACACTCTGAATGCTTTTGTGTTTGATGCATATCCAAGAAAAATTGATTCATCTGCGTTGGCTTCAAATTTGCTCAGATTTTCAGGATGTACTTTCAGTACATAACACTTGCATCCAAATATGTGAAAATGTTTCACATTTGGCTTCTTGTCCTTTATCATTTCATAGGGAGTCTTTCCATGCATATTTATTAAAGTACAGTTTTGAGTGAAACATGCTGTATTGACTGCCTCTGCCCAAAAATATACCGGTAGCTTAGACTTTGCCAACATTGTTCTGGCAGCTTCTATGAGGGTTCTATTCTTTCTCTCCACAACTCCATTTTGTTGAGGAGTACCTGGTGCAGAAAATTGTTGAGAAATTCCTTTTAATGCACAGTAGTCATCCATGATTGAATTCTTGAATTCAGTACCATTGTCACTCCTTAGAACTCTAACTATTTTCTTTGAATTTCTTTCCAGAAAAGTGATATGGTCTTTTATGTGTTGTAGAGCTTCATCCTTTGAATGTAGAAAGAAAACCCATGTGAATCTTGTAAAATCATCTACAATAACAAGAGCATATTTCTTTTTATTAATAGACATAACATTTACTGGACCAAATAAATCAAGGTACAATAAATAAAAGGGTTCAGAAATGGTGTTTATTGTCTTGCTCTTGAAGGATGATTTCATTTGCTTTCCAAGTTGACATGCTTCACAGAGTCCATCTTGCACAAAATCAACCTGTGGTAATCCTCTTTCAAGATTCTGTTTAACCAACTTGTTTAGTGTTTTAAAGTTGATATGTGACAGTTTCTTATGCCATTTCCAGCTTTCTTCAATTGAGGCCTTGCTATATAGACATGTGAGTTCACTATGTATGCAATCCTCCAAGCTGGCTTCATAAATGTTACCATGTCTGTGTCCTTTAAAAACCAGAATACCTGTTTTTTTGTGAGTCACAAGACACTCTTTGTTGTCAAAGCCAGTATGGTAACCTTTATCTCCTAGTTGACTTATGCTTATCAAATTGTGCCTTAAGCCATTAACTAGAGCTACTTGTTTAATGATGACATTCCCAAGTACAATCTTGCCATATCCCAGTGTTTGTCCTTTATTGCCATCCCCAAAGGATACTTCTGGGCCAGCCATTTCCACAAAGTCTGTAAGCAGGGATTTCTTTCCAGTCATGTGTCCTGAGCATCCACTGTCCAGGATTAGGGTTACTTTCTTTACCCTGGTTCCCTGCATATATAAAGCAACTAATTAGATGTTTTGAGGACTCAAACAGTTTTGGATCCTTTTCTAATAACTTTAGGAGAAACAGACTTAAAAATTTTCTCTTTTGGCTTACCTGTCTCTTTTGTTGCCTTAGACTCTGATGAAGTCTTAACAGTGTCATACCAACTCTTATCAATAGAAAATTTTAGCTCATAAAAATTGTAATACAAATCATGATAGTCCTTACACATATAAATAGAATGAAATATGCTACCACAGTGATAACAAGGTTTCTGTGGTATGTAGTGACTTTTCAGAGTCTGTGAAGGGCTAGACTCTGATTTCATTTCAATTTTTGTTTTACAGTCTATGGCTAAATGGTTGTGGTTGCCACATCTATAACACTTCTTTCTAGGAGCATTAGGATCCTTTTGGTAATTGTTTGCCTTATTAATGCCTTCCTTACCATTCCTATTTCTCCTAGTTTTGGTAGACTCTGATAAGTTCTCTAGCCTTTCTTTTAATTTGGACTTAGACAAGTATCCTATATTAATATTTTTCTTAGAGTTATTTGCTCCTGTTTTATCTGTCTTTTTGTCAACAACAAGGGGACTATTGACAGATGAGTTTGTGGTTTCAATTTTTTCTTTAGTGGTCACAAACTTAACAGGAACAAATGTACTTTTATCTTTAGTCTTATTAACTTGGCTAGCTTCCTCATTGTTATCATTCTCATCAATAGGTCTTTTGTCTTGACTCTTGTCATAGCCTAGACCAGCAATTTGACACACATTTTGATTATTGAGAATTTCTTGAACTTTTCTACCAGAGTCTGTCCAGACTCTAAACTTGAGTCTCTCTTCTTCTAGTTCTTTCTTAACATAGTCATAGGCCTTCAAGATTTCAGTGTAGTTATGACTATGTTTCTCAGAATCCTTTTTGTATTGTTCCATTAATATTAACTCAGACTCTAAATGATCATTCATTTTAGTCAAGGTTAAATTTTCATCTCTCAACCTTTCACTTTCACTGGTGAGAGATCTACATGTTGTCATTATTTTATTAACCTCACTTTGTACAATTTTTATACCATCAGAGTCTAAATTAATTAAGGATTCAGGAGTAAAGATTGATACCTGAGTTTTGGGAGATGAGGGTTCTTTGGGAGATTGTGATCTTCTTGATGAGGATGCCATCAATGCTAGATTTTCATAATCAATTTCATCCTCTGAGCTTGAATCTGCCCAATCCTTTCCAGTTGATAGAAGTGCTTTCCCTTTTCCTTGACCTTTTTGCTTTCTGCATTCACTAGCAAAGTGTCCCAGTATTCCACAATTGAAACACTTGACTTTTGCTTTGTCAAGTTTGATTATTGTACTCTTGCTCTTCTCAACCTTCTCATCTTCCTTCTTGAATAATGGCCTCTTGCTAAATTTGCCAGTTCTTTTGTTAAATTTCATTCTTTTGAAATTTTTAGCAAACATAGCCATCATTTGACTTAGGTCAATCTCTTCATCAGAATCAGAGTCTGTGTCAGTAGACTCTGACTCCACAACAGCTTTACCCTTCTTTCTTGAATCCTTGATTCTTGCTTCTGTGGGTTGTTCCTGTTGTTCTTTCTCAGACTCCATCAAGAGTGCCACATATTTTGTCTTCACAGACTTCTTATTCTTCTTCTGTTGCATCTCCAAATCATATGTCTTGAGTCTGCCATACAATTCTTCTAGAGTTAGTTCATCCAAATCTCTAACTTCCTTTATGGCTGTAGTCTTATTGTCCCACTCTTCAGGAAGTGCTCTCAGAAACTTGGTGTTTGTATCTTCAGAATCATAAACCTTACCAAGCATAGCCATCTCATTCATACTTTTGTAAACCTATCATACATCTCAGTGATAGATTCTCCAGATTTTGCTTCAAAATACTCATACTCTTGAATTAGCAACGACCTAGCATTCTTCTTGACATCTTTAGTCCCTTGATAGTGCCCTTCAAGTTTGGTCCACATCTCTTTAGCAGTCTTGCATGATATGACACAGTTAGTTAGAACAGAATCCAAACTGTTAAAGAGAATGTTTTTCACTTTTGCCTCCTTAAGGACATTTTCCTTGTCCTCTTTTGTCCATTCAGCCTTTGGTTTCTCAACGAGGTGTTCTTCAGTTATTTTGCCTTCCTCGTTGATTTGAGGCACAATTTTTAAGGGCACAAAGGGTCCTTCATTAATTATGTCAAGATAGTCAGGGTCTGTTGCTTCCAGATGGTGCAGCATCTTAACCTTCCAGTGGGTGAACTCGTTTCTCTTAAGCATAGGAATCTTAGAATTGCCATCTTTGTTTCCAAACATCTTTGATCGATTTTAAACGTTAGGCTCTGATACCAATTGTTTTCCCAGTTGCACAAGTAGAAGGGGGAGGGGTTGAATACTTGTGTTCCTTTTATGCCTGATTTAAAACCAACTAGATATGAATTAAGAACAAAGATCAAACACAAAGATATGAATAAGTACTGTTTGTATTATTGATTATTAAATACAAAACTCTCCTAGGGTGTACACAAACCCTAACAGCTTCTCTGTGTTTATCACAACAACTCTTTCTATCTCTATGCTCTCATAAAATTTCACTCAGACAATTATGCTTCGACTTCCACTCTTTTACAATTAGGTTACATAGTGTTTATATAGAGAGCTGCCTATCAACTAATAACAGAAAGATAAATTACAATAGGAATAGAATTCCTAATTATTAGTTGATAGTTTCCTTCTGCAATTCTCTTTCCTTCCCATAGCATATCTGCAATATATTTATCTTGATCTTCGAAGACTTTCCATTCCCGTGATCCTCTTCCAAATTTAACTTTAACTATATAGACTCTGAAATCTTCAGACTCTGATGATCTTCAGACTCTGATAAATGTAGACTCTGATAGATCATAGACTCTGATAGTCTATAGACTCCGATCACCTTCCAGACTCTGATCTTCATGCAGACTCTGGGTTTTTTTTCTTTCATAAATTCTTCTAAGTACAAATAACTTGAATGTTGACTATCTAGACTCTGATTATACATTTCAGAGACTAGAAAGACTTATTACAGATAAACCATGCTAGACCCTGTTCTAGTATTTTGTACATCATCAAATGAATATATTCCTAATAACATCACTTGCAGGTTCCTGAAAAAGAGAACCTTCACCAGCTTCCACGTGGAGAGCAAAATTGACATGAGTGGAATCAATGGTGTAAGAAGTACCATTGATCTCAAACTTGATGGATATTGAGTCTTACTCCCCCTCACAAGTTGTAGAGGTCCACAACTGTGACAACCTTGGGATTTCTAGAATTGGACTATTGTTGAGAGAAAATGACAGTTATGAGTTGTTCATGACGCCAACAAACGGTTTGAAGGCTTCACCAACTTCACCCACAGTAGTCATTGTGGTGAAGTTGGTTTAGGCAAGAGTGCAGATGATTTGTGGTCCAGACATGGTTAAGATTTTGAAGATTTAGAATTGAAGAACGGTTTAGAGAAGAAGTTGCAGAGAAAATACAGGGTTTTTAGGGCATTTGAAAATTGAGAGTTTAAAAGAAATTTAAAGAATATGAGAGATTTAAGTTGTTTGTATATATATGATGTGAAAAAGTTGATGTCAAGACTGAATTTTAATCGATTTAAATACCATTTTAAAGTATTAATCCAACAGCCTCTTGACAGCAACTCATGCGCTAAAAATCACACACATTCTTGACAGTAACAATAACAGTTAAAGAATATATAAAATAAATGAATAACCATAATATTAACTGTTGACAGTATGTTGTGCGGGGATTAAAAAAACTATACTATCAATGGATACTAACAGTAAGTTTCAGTCCCGCATAATATGATGTTAAGTTTCAGTCCCGCATAATATGATGTCAAGACTTCTCAATCTTTTGACAGTAATTTCCACATGATTCGACAATAAGTTTCAGTCATGCGAACTATACTGTCAAGACTTCTCAATTATGTGACAATAAGTTTCATAAAATTTGACAGTAATTTATTACTATATGACAGTATGGATAAAACATACTGTCAAGAACCTTGACAATACTTTTTATTAACCTCATATGAATTAAGTTACTTTAAAAATAAATTAGTTAACCTCTCAGAAAAATATCATCATGTCTTTCCACTGTGATAAAAATCAAAACACCTCAAGAGGCCATTAATTCACAGTGAAATTTAGTTAACTAAAGTTTTTAATCAACTAAATAGAATTACATTAACTTGACAAATTTAACATATCCAATTAACTCACTAGCCTGTTGAATGTCTTTTCATCCAGTGGTTTGGTGAAAATATCTGTAAATTATTTCTCTGTGGGCACATAGATCAGCTTTATTGTGCCTTCTTCCACATCTCTCTAATGAAATGATGTCTGATGTCAATGTGCTTAGTTTTGGAGTGTTGAACAGGATTCTCAGAAATTGCAATGGCTCTAGTGTTGTCACAAAATATTGGAATTCCTTGCAGAATCAACCCATAGTTCAATAGATGATTCCTCATCCAAAGTAACTGAGCACAGCAACTACCAGATGCAATGCATGCAGCCTCTGTAGTTGAATTTGATACTGAATGCTGCTTCTTGCTAAACCATAAGACTAATATTTCTCCCAGAAATTGACAGCTACTGTTGTGTTATTTCTATCTATTCTGCACCCTGCATAGTATGAGTCTGAATATCCAACTAAGTAAAAACCAAAATCTTTAGGATACCAAAGGCCTAAGTTTTGAGTGCCTTTTATGTATCTAAAAATTATCTTTACAACCATTAAGTGAAACTCTTTTGGATCAGACTAGAACCTTGCACACAACCATGTTGCAAACATGATGTCAGGCCTACTAGCTGTTAGATAGAGGAGAGAACCAATGATTCCTCTATACATTTTGTTGTCCACCTTCTTTCCTCTTGGATCCTTGTCAAGTTGAGTTTTTGTTGAGATTCAAGTTTTTGCAGGAGATGAGTCTTCCATATCAAATCTTTTTAAGAGATCTTTAACATACTTAGTTTGACAAATAAATATTCCATTTTCTTTTTGATAGACTTGAAGTCCAAGAAAGAATACCAATCCACCCATCATACTCATCTCATACTTATTCTGCATTAACTCAGAGAATTTCTTGCATAGATCTTCATTTGTTGAAACAAAGATGATGTCATCAACATATACTTGTACTAGAATGATATCCTTTCCATGCTTCTTGAAGAAGAGAGTTTTATCCACAATCCATCTTGTAAAGTTATTATCTAGAAGAAACTTGGAAAAAGTATCATACCAAGCCCTTGGTGCTTGCTTTAAGTCAAACAGTTCCTTTAGTAATTTGTACACAAAGTTCTTCAAAGCCTAGAGGCTATTCAACATACACTTCTTCTTCTAGTTCTCCATTAAGAAAAACACTCTTTACATCCATTTGAAAAACTTTTAAGTTGTTGAATGCAGCAAAAGCCAAAATGATTCTTATTGCCTGAAGTCTGGCAACAAAAGCAAATGTTTCTTCATAATTAATCCTTTCTTATTCATAGTAACCTTTTTCCACCAGCCTTGCTTTATTCCTTGTGACAGTACCACAGTCATCTATCTTGTTCCTATAAACCCACTTAGTGCCTATTATGGATTTGTTATTTGGTCTAGGCATAAATTCCCAAACACAACTTCTTTCAAATTTATTAAGATTTTCTTGCATGGCATTAGTCCAATCAGGATCAACTAATGCCTCTTCTAGGCTTTTAGGTTCTGTTTGAGAAAGGAAACAAGAGTACATGCATTCATTGACAACATTTCTTCTTGTTTTGACTCTAGTTCCTGGATTACCAATAATTAAATCATTTATGTGATCTCTGTTCCATTTTGTTTCTCTTAGAGAATCACTAGAGTCTTCAACACCTTGTTTATTGACAACATCTTTTGCTCTTGCACTGTTGACAACATCAATTTCTTCAAGTCCACTATTTATTAGAACATTCCCATAAAAAATCAGTTGTTTGAGCAGTTCCTTCATTTTCTCCAGACTGGATATGAACAATTGTTGGACCAGAAATTATGTGATCAATTCTTAGAGAGTCTTCATCAATCTCTTCTAGATAGCCTTGATTTTCAAAGACTAATGATTCTGTTTCTTGACTTCCTTAAATTCCAGGAAATTTTGTCTCATCAAAAGTGACATTTACACTCTCCTCCACAGTCTTGTGATCAATGATGTAGACCCTGTATGTTTTCATGTCAATTCCATATCCCATAAAGATTCCTTCAAGTGCTTTAGTGTCAAATTTTCCTTTGATCTCAGTTGAATCTTTCATATAATAGCACTTGCTTCCAAATATATGAAAATAATTGACAGTTGGTTTCCTTCCTGTGAGGAATTCATAGGGTGTCTTTCCATAGACCTTGTTGACTACAGTCCTGTTGTTTGAGATTACGAAGCTATATGAATAGTAATCGTGATAACTCAACACTAGAACATGACAAGTAAATAATACTACGCCTACACAGAAATTAGGAAGAAATGAAGACAAGGCAGATACAGTGAATCAAGACATTAGAAGAAGATTTGAAGTCTACTACAGGTCACTGAAAGAAGTTCATTAATATGTTCATGCCTCAGTGAAGAATAATGGTTGAAGACTTTCAGGGTTTCAGAAGTGTTGAAGATTCAGTATAGAAGTGTCACTAGAAGATTTCAGTGTAAAGGCATTGATTGAAGATAGACAGTGTTCGAAGCATAGGAATCTAGAAGAATTGAAGACATGGTAAAGACGTTGTCTAAGTACCAGAAAAGATTCTAGTGAAAGTACAGTGTTTATTTATAATCAGTGTTCGAAGCAATAAAGAACTGCAGCACTATTGTCATTTGAATTAAATGAGATGTGAAGATCAGGATCGGTGTTAGTCGTTTGTTAACCAGACCAGTGCACTAAACGTCAACACGAAAGATAATGGTAATTACATCTATGAAATAGAGCATTGACTAAGTGTGTGGAGTGAAGGAAATGGAAGAAAAGGGTCGAGGATTGAAGCACTTATAAAGGTTCAAGAGTTCAAGGAAAAACAGCTGAACAGCTCAATAGTTGTTAGGTCCAAAGTGTTGTAGAGGGGGGGGGGGTGAATACACCTGTTTAAAAGTAATGAGAGAATATACAAATATGCAGGTAATAAATGATGACACAGAATTTCAAGAATATATCTTTATATTCATTGAGGGATTTGCTACAACATTCATAAAAGCATCATGATCAGTTGAACAATAAATACAGCAATTAAAGCTTGATTCAACTGATCCTCTCTCTCACTATTGTTTTACAGTAAATGCTCACTCTTGAAAAATATCGTAGAAATACAGAGATGGATAAAAATCAAATCCAAATAAAAACAAAGTGCTGCTTTTATAATGTCGTGTAGTCTTGATCTTGTCCTTTTTGTGTACGTGGCCCAATCAGGACTCGACAACAAAAAATACTTTCCCAACCACTCTGGATCAACCGTTCACAATAAGCCACTTGTCCCTTGAACATTAAATGCTACATATCGACCCGCATCTCGATCTCGGCCTGGACCCATCTCGATCTCGATCTTGGTCGACAATCTCAATCTCGATCTATGAGAATCTCGATCTCGATCTGTGAAAATATCGAGCTCGATCTATGAGAATCTCGATCTGCCGTGGATCGAGATTTGCCTTGCAATGTTTTTCTTCAATTATCAATCTCGATCCGCATCTCGATCTGCTGTGGATCGACATTTGCCTTAGCAAATATGCACTCATCCAATGTTGACTTTCTTTAGTGACTAATTGTGGATTAACCTTTATGAGCAAGTTTCCCTAGCTTCTTCAATTTCTTTTCCTCACTCAATTCAAATGAGATCTTCTATTACTGACATGAACTTGCCTCCAATGTCCTGACACTTGATGCAATGGTCTGGTTCATAAGTGACTAGTCTTGTAGGGGTTCTTGCTTCTGAATGTCAGTTCTCATTTGTTGATTAACCTTTACATTATCCAGTTGTTGAGATACATTACATGAAATCACTTTGGTCTTCTTGATACTTCTTTGACATTAATTTGATTCTCCATTAGATAAGTTAGGGCATGAGCAATACTGAGATTGAACTTCTTTTCACTTAGGCATTCTTGATTAACCAAATTAGTTACTTGTATTTACCAAGTATCATTACCATTTCTTCAGTTGATTGATTCCATGTGCTTCTTCAGTTTCCCTTGTTTTGCTGTTGTTTTATCTTTTACCTAGTTGAGTTACATAGTAATTAAGTGTTACAAGTTAGTACACCTATGCCTTTCAATCTCCCCCTATTTGATTGTCTAACAATGACTACCAAATTCACAATGAGGATAACTCAACTAACCAGGGACTGAAAAAGATAAAATAACATTCATAAAAGATCATGTCAACTTGCATAATGCTTGGCTTGATTAACTAGCCTCATGTCTATTACTGATACTTCAAGTGCCAAAATTGGACACCTGTTGGCTCGATCAAATGGCTTCATGCTTTTCTAGAGATTTTCTCTAAGTACTTAAGAGCACGGTCCACTCAATCTTCAATTATCCTTCTGAAGTCCTTTTAGCAGTATTTTCCCTAACAGGTTGCGCAGTTGCCACTGGGTTAGAATCCACCTTTTGCTTCTTTGAGGGTGACAGAGCTGCTGATGTGACTACTCTCTCAACTCCGACACTCCCTCCACTCGATTCACTCGACTTAGATGATCTTGCCTTCCTTTTATCACCAGTTTTAGGGCTGGCTGTATGTTTGTGAACAGAAGGGCTTGCAGCCTGGGATAGAGCCTGGGGGTTTTCAGGCCCACGGCTGTAGAAAACAGGGGTTGGTTGAATTGACGATTGGTCAAGATCAGCAAGAATAGGTACCTGACTCAGAAGATCGTCATCCTTGTCGGCTCCAACTTCTGCAACATTTGCATCGGCCATGTCGACATCCACACCTGCTTCTCCCAAATTTCCAGACACTTGATCTCCACCTGCAGCTTCGTTACCGCTACTCTCAGCTTCTACTGTGGTAAACTGAGAAGCGTGCATCCTAGCATACTCATCTTGCAGATCCTGGAAGTACGGAGTCAGGCGCAACTCAAAAAGTCTTGACTATTGCTGGGTTTCCATGGTGGAGATACTCTTTAAGGTCATATCAAAACATGCCATCCTTTCAGAGCCTTGAAATACTCTTCTGTGCTCCTCTGAAAGGACGTCATCCAGAACCATATGAAGGAATCTTGGCATCCAGCATTTGACTGGTCCATCTTCCGGATTCCTAGATGCATTCTTTTCCAATGCCCACCTCTCAAGCAACTGAATCAACAGATGTTTGCCCACATTCACCTTCCTGTTGTTGGCCACTCCATATAGTATTACCCGGCAGCTGTTGTTCATCGGCCTGTAGTCTTTGTCCTTTGGGAACATGCAGCGTTGAATGGCTTGAACTACATAATCCCACTCAGCTAGTAGCATACCGGTGTTAACCTTTGTTACCTTGATAGGACCCGTGGGAGGGCGACAACCTATCTCCGTGAATAATTGTAACATATCCTCCATAGTGGGTTCTGGAGCAAAATTTTCTCAAGGAAGCCCGAGTATCTCATTGAACTTCTGCAGACTAACCTCATATTTAGCACCACCGATAGTGAAGGATAAGCCTGTTGGATTTGCTTTACCACCCTGAATCTCTAATGTTGAGTAAGCAGCTTGAAGGGCTTCGATATTTAGGATGGGAGAAGTGGTTAAAGCATGACTTATTATGGATGTGTTGTTGAGGGACTCAATCCAGAACTGGTAGTGAATGAATCTACTAGTTGCTCGATCAGCAGAGAGATTAACAAAGTTGGTTTTGGGAATTGTGAAATTTGGGTTTGCCATTTTAAATTTGTGTTTGAGAAAAGAAATGTTCTGAAAAGGTTTTGTAATGGAAATTTAGAGAACAAGTTCTAAATTTAAACACAAAAAAAATGTACACTATCCCCACTAATTACCCCACGTAATTAGTGACACAATTTAAAATAAATTAACTTCCCCACTAATGACCACTTAACTCCCCACTAATGATTGACGGTTGAGTTTTAGAAAATTAAAGTGAACAGCCGTTTTTGTTGTTTTAGCTATGAGAGAAAAAAACTTATATTTCAGAAAAACACAAAACAGGGCGGTTAAGTTGCACTTTATGGATTAAACAGTAATACTCACAACTATTCCACTCAAGAATACAAAATAAATGAAGAACAAGAAAGCACGAAACCAAAAAAAAACAAACTCACTTGAATGAAAAGAAAACTAAAGAACGATTTGCAAGAACACGAATGACGTAGAAAAAGTGCAAAGAGTTCAACAGTTTTTTTTAAACAAAATTTTGGCAGAGTTTTGTATATGCTGTGTGTATATGAATGAACTTAAACTTTTTGAAAGAGAGAGAGAAAGTTAATGGAAATAATGAACAGTCTATTTAATGCTATATATATATATAGGCACGCTTAAAAAGGTAACTAAAAAGACAAGTCACATCTCGATCTCGAGATACGCATCTCGATCCACATCTCGATGTCGATCTCGATGTCGATCTCGATCTACATCTCGATGTCGATCTCGATGTCGATCTCGATGTCGATCTCGATCTACATCTCGATCTCGATCTCGATGTGGACAGATCGAGATTTACCTTAAACTTTTTAAGCAATTTTCGCAAGTCGATCTCGATCTCGATCCAGAAACAGATCGAGATTTGCCTTAGAAAATTTCAATGAAATTACAGGAATTAAACATTTATATGTAAAATTCGTAAGATTTCACCACAAATTTTCACACCATTTTAGAAACTTACAATTTTGAAATGACAGGGAATTTAGCAAATAAATTATACATTTCAAAATGAAGTCTAGCATTAAATCCCATCACTTCATTTGACATTAATCATATAGATACACAGATCAGCACAAGATTAATTTCATAAAACTTTCTAACTTTCCCTTATGACATGCAACACATACATTTTTGAAATTAAGTACACATTATTAATTATGAATATTCATGCACAACAATAATATGTACACAAACTGAATTATAACAGATAGGTAGCAAAACTAACAGGTGTTAAGCATCCCCAATTCACCAACCAATCTAGAAAATGTTGATTCATCTAGAGGTTTAGTGAATATATCTGCTATTTGAAGTTCAGTAGACACAAAATGCAACTCTACAGTTCCATTTTCTACATGCTCTCTAATAAAATGATACCTGATATCAATGTGCTTGGTCCTGGAATGATCCACAGGGTTGTTGGTCATTGCAATAGCACTTGTGTTGTCACACATGATAGGAATGTTAGATACTTCCACACCGTAGTCCTTGAGTTGGTTCTTCATCCACAGTATCTGGGCCACACAGCTTCCAGCAGCAATATATTCTGCTTCAGCTGTCGAGGTAGATACTGTGTGTTGTTTCTTGCTTTGCCAAGACACCAGCCTTCTTCCAAGGAACTGATAGCTTCCTGAAGTGCTCTTCCTATCTATTCTACAACCTGCATAATCTGAATCCGAATAGCCAACAAGATTAAATCCTGTATCTCTTGGGTACCAAATCCCGAGATTTGACGTTCCCTTGAGCTACCTAAAAATACGCTTTACGGCTAAGAGATGTGACTCTCTAGGATCCGCTTGGAACCTTGCACATAAGCATGTAGAGAACATAATATCAGGTCTGCTAGCAGTTAAATACAAAAGTGAGTGAAAGTCATATTACTAGTCCTATTTGTAATAAGTAGATGACAACTCAACTCAGATAAGAAAGCGAAGTAAATAATAAATATTGAATATAGAGGAAGAACAAAAGAAGTCATGACAAGAGAAGACACAAAGACCACTACAGAAGAAATGAGAATCAACATTGTAGTTAGTCATCCGTGAACCAGACCAGTGCACAGGGTGTCAACAATGTCAGTGAAGATTCGTCATCAAAAAGTTCAAGTGGTTAAAAATGTTATTGTTGAAGAACAGAAGAGTCTTATCTACATCAACAATAGTCAAGCCTTTAATTTAATTCTCTATTAATTAATTAAATTAATTAGTTAATTTAATTAGTAAATTAATTCACTCAGAATTAATTTATTTCTTAAATTAATTAAATGATTAATTAATTTAGAATTATTTTAGAATGACAGAAGACAGAAGCTGGAAGCTCAAAGGGATACAGGTCTGTTTGGAATACAGTGTACAAGAGTCAGAATCCAAGATTGAATATTTGACTGAGTACATGCAGTGGTGAAAAGAAGTATTGTCTAGTTTAAAGAGTCAGAATATTTCAGTAACAGAGGTACTTCTAATTGCAACTGTAGAAACAGCCAAACATGCCTGACAGTACTGACTTGAAGAAAAGACGGAAAAAGAAATGACACGGAAGAAATGCAGAGTCATATATTCTTAAAGGTGGAACCCCGGTTGGAATTGATTTATCATTTCCAAGTCAAAAGGAGTTCGGTTCCAGACCATCAGAAGACCGCAGCTTAGAGCGTAAGGATTTATTTAATTAATAAATATTTTATTTACTTAGTAAATTATATTTATAAATATCTAAATAATATTAGATATTTATTTTTATAATTTATGAATTAAATTTATTATTTATTAATCAAAGATTATAAGCTGTGCGGGTCGAAAAGCATTTCTACGGAGCCAGTCACTACAGGACGAAATAAGCCCCTTTGAATTGCAATTTGAAATGGCAGGAGCTTTATTTCTAAAGGAGCCAATCAGAGCATGCCATGTGTCCATTCAAGAGAAAGAGAAATGAATTGGCAGTTGGTTGAAGAAGTCATACCGAGAGAATTCAAGGTTGTTAAGCAAAAGTCATACCGAGCTTATTCCAAAAGTCATACCGATTTTATTTAATTAAAAAGTCATACCGACCTTTTTAATTAATTAAAATAAGTCATACCGAGCTTCTGCCGACCTAAAGTCATACCAGAATAAGTCATACCGAATTTTCTGTGTTCAAAAGGTCATGCTGAATTGATTTTTTATTTAATTAAAAAGTCATACCGATTTTTTAATTAATAAATAAGTCATACCGACCACACAGAAGTCATACCCAGCTTTAGAAATGTCATACAAGTGTTAAATAAGTCATACAGACTTATTTTCTTGAAATTAAGTCATAGTCAAAAAGGTCATGCTGAGCATTTTCAAACCTCTATAAATATGAGGCATTTGCTTCATAATTCAGAAGTAGAAAAATCAGTTCAAATTCAGAATTTGTCTGCATTGTAATATTCACAGACTTTCTGTGCTGGTTTGATTTTAATTCCTAAAGTAGAACAATTCATGTCAAATTTGTTCTAGGAATTAAAGTTTATTCTACCGGATATTGTAACACCCTTTCAAGTTTTAATATACATATTTAACTTGAATCTTGTTTACTTACTTGCTAATTTTCTATATCTTAAATGTTTAATCGTGAAAATAGAAAGCTAGTAAGTCAGCCTCCCAAACACTACAAATACTCTAACCCTCAGCTTTAGCAATAATTTAATTCCGCAAATTCTGAAAAGAATTTTAAATTGTTGTAAGTATCGCATTCAACCCCCCTTCTACGATACTTCCGGGACCCAACAATTGGCATCAGAGCAAGCTGATTGATATACAAATCAAGATCCGCAGTCCAGTGAAGCTCAGGGTACCGAAGCTGTTTGAACTCTGAATGTTTAGAGGCTTTGTTAAATAGATTTATTTTATAAATTTAAATTTAGATACATTTATTTTATAAATGTTATTTAAAATAAATTTATTTTGTGAATTTAATTTAAATGAGTTTATTATTTAAACTTGAAAAAGTTTCTTTTATAAACTTAATTTAAATAAGTTTACTTTATAAATTTTAATTTAAATAAATTTATTTTTTAAATTTAAATAGATTTCCTTTTATAATTTAAATTTGTTTAGATAATTTTATTTTATAAATTTAAATTTAGATAAATTTATTTTATAAATGTTATTTAAAATAAATTTATTTTGTGAATTTAATTTAAATGAGTTTATTATTTAAACTTGAAAAAGTTTGTTTTATAAACTTAATTTAAATAAGTTTACTTTATAAATTTTAATTTAAATAAATTTATTCTTTAAATTTAAATAGACTTACTTTTATAATTTAAATTTGTTTAGATAATTTTATTTTATAAATTTAAATTTAGATAAATTTATTTTATAAATGTTATTTAAAATAAATTTATTTTGTGAATTTAATTTAAATGAGTTTATTATTTAAACTTGAAAAAGTTTCTTTTATAAACTTAATTTAAATAAGTTTGCTTTATAAATTTTAATTTAAATAAATTTATTCTTTAAATTTAAATAGATTTCTTTTTATAATTTAAATTTGTTTAGATAATTTTATTTTATAAATTTAAATTTAGATAAATTTATTTTATAAATGTTATTTATAATAAATTTTTTTTGTAAATTTAATTTAAATGAGTTTATTATTTAAACTTGAAAAAGTTTGTTTTATAAACTTAATTTAAATAAGTTTACTTTATAAATTTTAATTTAAATAAATTTATTCTTTAAATTTAAATAGACTTACTTTTATAATTTAAATTTGTTTAGATAATTTTATTTTATAAATTTAAATTTAGATAAATTTATTTTATAAATGTTATTTAAAATAAATTTATTTTGTGAATTTAATTTAAATGAGTTTATTATTTAAACTTGAAAAAGGTTTATTTTATAAACTTAATTTAAATGAATTTATTTTATAAATTTAATTTAAGTAACTTTATTAGTTAAATTTATATAGATTTAATTTATAATCTAAAGATATTAAAACTTGGTCCATTTTTCAAAAAGAGTTTGTAATTGAAAAATTCTTCATTTTGGTTCAGAATTATTTCCCAGAGCATATGACCTCGTTTCGAGAAAAGTGGTCATTTCGTATTAGTAGGTTTATTCCGGAGCATTTGGATTTTATTGTGGATGTTACGACTGTTAATGTTATAGTTCCACAAACTGCTCAAATGTAAAGATAGGATAGATTTATTAGTGGGGAACTCTGAAGATTTTTTTCTGACTCTAATGATCATTCTAGTTTTTGTACTTATACAAAACGGATTTAAGAATCGTTAGAGGTCACAACTGAAGAAACATATGAGGTTAAAAGTAGCAAGACAAGATCAGGGCTGTGCTACAATATTCAAGAAGCCTGAACAAACAAATGATGACAGAGACTGTGTTGAGTTAAAAGCAGGTGCGTATTTTCATATAAATTGCTCACACTCACATAGTTGTACTTAAATGTCAAATCACTTCATGTATTGCTTGTTTAGAAGTAGAAGAATAAAAGATGGTAGAATTATCTAAGTAGTCAGTAAAATTTATAGATTCGAGGCTTAATCTAAAACTGACTTAGGTAATTAGAGATAATTAAAATGTTAGACAACAACATAAATGGATTAGACAGAATTAGTAATTAAATTGTTAGTTCTTCTATTCCATGTGCTTTTAGAAAATTATTGAATATCTGTAAATCTGCTGAACACCTGTTACATTTGTGTAAAATGGTTAAAGTAGATAGTACTGAATTTTCTAATATGCATAACATGCCTGAATTGCATAATTCTTATCTATAATGCATTGAAACTGAATGTTTACCATGTGTTCTTATTTTTCATGCTTGTTCGTTTAAATCTAAAAATGCATATCTTAGGACTTGCATAATCTTAGGCAAAGCATCAATAATAATCACAATAGGGTAAAGACTGCTAGTCCACCTTAAGATAGGTTGGAATCACTAATCTCATAGCCTTAAGACTACCTTGTCAAGGCTGCTGTGAATGAGAAGTTATCAGTCAAAGATAAGTTTGTGCATGTTAAGGTTGAAACTGTTGTTACCACTGTTGAAAGTAATATCTCTAACCCATCAGGACTCAATTGAAGTTGAGTACCAAGAAACTTAATCATTTGTGATTGCAGAGTATGAATCAAAAGTCAAAAGTTATGTGAATTCGTGACATTTATTGTTCGAGGCATATCACTAGCATTGAAGCTCTACTATTACAGTTGGTTGAGAAGGCCTCCCCGATGGTAACCTTTGGAGATGACAGCAAAGGATGTACAATGGATATGGCTATCATGATTTAAGAACTGTCATCAGTGGAAGCATCTTTCTTGTCGACGGACTTAAGCACTAAGCACTATCTATAGGGCACTAGAGAATTCTTTGTCAAAGGTTTTCTAAAAAAGCATTGAAATAGAAAAGTGTTTGATTTCAAGCAAGAAAGATGGAAGATCACTCAACTGAGAGTGAATTGGTGATGTTCATGCATTCAACAGATAATATATCACATATGGTGATTGATCACATCAAGAAGATCAAGTTGGAAGCAAAGTACTTTCAAGTTGAAGCGATTAACATATCATGCTTCTTCATTCAACAAGATTATGAAAAGACATCATATGAGTCAATGGCCAACCAGAAGCAAACACTGAAGCTCTTTCGTGTGTTTGGAGGAAATTGATATTTATTGAAGATTTATATAAGCATCTTGATAAGTTTGAAATTAAGGCTCATGGAACAATTTTCCTCGGCTACTCATTGAAGTCAAAAGCTTTCAAAGTAAGATGTGATGTAAAACCAGAAGGTGATTGAAAGTCTGAATGTGTCGTCCTATTACACCAAGCTCCCGAGCATTAAAATAAAAGTCTATTCTGAATCTTTGAAGCTTGACATCTAGTCAGAGTCATATTCAGTTATTGATGATGAAACTGAGGTTGCAGAAGGAATCAATGTTAATGATGATGATTCAGATCCTAGTAGTGGAAATGGTAGTGAATCTACACAACTCATGGACTTTAACAGAATCCACTAAACAAGGTAAAGGATCTTCAACACATCCTAGCAGCAACTCAGGGGGAGTAAATAAAAGAAGGATCTACTAGTCGTACTTAACACAATGAAGATCAAAGGTATACATTAAGAACATATCTGCCGAGACAACGGGTTTGAAGTCAAAGTCATTCCTGGAGTCTAATTCTTAGTGATTTGGATAATAGAGTAAAGACTAGAAGTGCTATGCAAAGTAAATAGTTACTCTTCGGGAAAGAACAATTGTTAAACAGTTGGAATCCTAAAGAAGATTGAAGAAGCACTGATTGATCCAGATTGGGTGATTGCAATGCAAGATGATCTCAATCAGTTCGAAGGCAGAATCTACTGAATCTGGAACCCAGGCCACAAGACAAAGTTGTAATTGGTACTGTAAGGGTTTTCAGAGACTGGATGATTTTTGGCATTGTTATGAGGGACAAAGCCAAACTGGTTGCTACAGAAGGTATCGACGATGATGGAAACAGAATCTTCGGGACTTTCAAGATCTAACTAAAGCACCAGAGACGAGACTTGATACTATTAGGGCTGAACATGTTGATGTACAATAAATCCTGGACTTTGAAGTTTCATATCCACTGGAATTTGTATATCATTCTTTTCACAAAGCTCTCTATGACGAAGGTAAGATATCAAGCAATGGTCAAGGACATGGTATGACACTCTAACTGCTAATTACTTGAAAATGATTTTATATTAGAGTCGTTATACACATATCTCTCTAGAATACAAGGCACACACACATAATGTTTAGTGCAAGTATACCATGATTATATTATATGTGGGTCTACTGACCATATATTTTATTCTCAATATGCCTATGTGTAAGTTTCCATGTGGATACTAGAGAATCTAATCTTATAGCTAAGAAATGAATTGTTAGATATCTTAAGGGATTACCAATTCTAAGAATCAGGTACCCTAAAGATACCAGGTTTAACCTAATTGGCTATATAGATATAGATAATGCAGGTTATAAGAAAGACAGGGAGGTAATTACCAGAAGCTGTCAAACTCCATCAACTCTGCTGGATAATCTCTTCACCACTCACGGAACAAGCGCATGGACACTAGGTATCATTTATATCGAGAGTAGTCCTTAGTAGAATAACTTGCAGATATTTGCTAAACAGCTTGATAAATTCATTTTGTCTAAGTTGGTTAGTAAAGTTGAGATATTATGTATGTGCATATTTGTTGGAAATCTCATCTGTAAGGAATTCTTAAATGAGTTCACAAGTTTTACATTTTCCATATTTAAAGGACTTGTGAATTTATTTGAAATCCAGAACCTCGTACTTAGTGCTACTACTTTAATTATCATGTTTACAATGTTATATGCATATGTGGTAATTAGGTGTTCTAGCATAAGTTTGAATATTATCTTAATTGATTTAAATTATGATGTCAGACAATTCGATGTCAGATCAGTCTCATGATTTAAATGAATTAAAATAATATGCAGCATAATTGTTTGTATGATAAATATTTAATGAGTATCAGTTAATGATATCTTACTTAATTGTTTTGATATTTTTCTCTGATATTTTTAAATGTTTTGTTACAAATAATTGTGACACTTTTAATATTAGTGACATTATTTAGAATTACTGATCTAAGTAATCAATGCATATTTCAAAAATCACTAATATTGGAAAACGGAAGTATTTTCTAAGCTATGCGTATATAAAATTCTCAATATTTTATATACTTAGAAATATTTCCAAAATTATTTTTACTTCTAGGTATCAACCATTTGTAAAATGATTTGTTTTCAAACACTTGTTTCAATGTTTGTTGCACATTGATTCAAAGTACCTAAACAGTGGTTGTTGCTTTGAAGGCCTTATACTGTATTGCTAAGAATACATCCACCCCTATTGTAATGAAATTAGGGATATTATCAGGTGGACGAAAATGATGAATATCATAATTGCATTATGAGTCGGAAAATCATAGTCCTCTATCTGATAAGGATGGTTTGCAAAACTGTTTTCAAATCATACAGTATTAAGGTATAAAGGAAAAGAGTCATTTTATCGAGATATAATTTGGTAAGAGAGTTGAATTTCTTCTTTGGTATAAACTCCCGCGTTTTATTATGGGAAGTTTGCCTTATAGGAAATTCATAAAGGATAGAAACTTTCTTCTATGATACAACTTTCCCGCGTTTTATTATGGGATATGTATCTTAAAGAAAATTTTGTATCATGCTTTTAAATGATAAATCTTTAGTTCTGACAAAACTCTTTTATCAAAAGTGCTTTAATGCAATCTATTACCATTCCATATTATATTTTTCCTTCTCCTTGGGATGAAAAATATGTTTTGGAATGTTAAGGTGATTATCTTTTTATCTCGATTGGTTCTTTCCAGTTAGCCCCTAGTGGCTTTTGAAACTGGCCAAGAGGTTGAAAACCCATCAATCTCTTACCCAGGCCATAGTATCAAACACCAATTCATCCACTTCCATATATTAACCCCTGGAGATATAAGGAACTCATTTAAGTTAGAGGTTGATAAGGGAGATACTGCACTTGATGCAGCAAATAAGGATGATGTCGGAAGTGCACCCACAGCTCTACCTCCAGAGAAGAAAAGGAGTATATAACTGAGGTAACTGTAAGCTCATCTGCATCTTCTCAAAAGGATGCAGAGCTGAAAAGGCAATAAAACTGTCTCTGGAATCATTCTCTCTACAGGATGAGTCCATTGAAATTCGCTCGTCAGCTAGAGCACTTTGTAATGAGTCAAGCACACCACCGGCACTCACGCTGATGGTAAGCCTAAATAGATAAATTCTAGGAACACATTGCAAGGCGTGCACAGTGAGAGGTACATGCAACATTTTTAGTTTTGTACAGTTTTATTTAATTGGCATTCATACTGTTAATATATATATTTTTTGAGAATTGAATTTCTTCTTTGATACAAATTCTCGCTTTTTATTACGGGAAATTTGTCTTATAGAAAATTCATAAGTGATAGAAACTTTCTTCTCAGATATAACTTTCCCGCGTTTTATTAAGGGACATGTATCTTAAAGAAAATTTCGTATCATGCGCTATAATAATATTTTTTTTCAACGATTGGCATATTTATTTTTCCTATAAAATTGGCATATTTTTACTTTATAGTTTTTTTTATTATTTCATGTTATTTTTAAAATTTATTTTTGTCTACGAGAAATTGTTCTAAGAATCATAAGTATTAAATGTCAATATTTAAAGGACTTGTGAATTTCTTTACATCTATTTTCTCAAGCTTACATATATCTCTGATATAATGTATGAAGTTAAATGCTAATTTTCATTCCTATGATTATTTAGTATTTGACAATTGTATTTTATCTTATTAAAATTATGAATTGAAGCAATTCATCGTTTATTAGTTTCATAGTTTTAATATGATGAAATATTAGGAGCATAATTTCTTGCTTTTTGAAATTATTATTAATTATCATATTTTGATAATTTGTGATTGTTTCATTGCAATTAATTATGATTTTTGTTGTTAGTGATAATATATATACATTGTTTATCTGAAAATCACTAATAATAAAAGCATATCTGTGTTCTGCCGAACAAGAGCAATCGACTCGAGGTAAAAGCAGGTAATCTCGATCTTGATATATTCTTTAATCAATTGATATAAATATATATACAATTGATATATTGAGCCCTCAGTGGCTATAGGACAAGATCAAGGGATTGAAAACATACAATCTCTAACACAGATCATAGAACTAAACACTCAAACAGATACAACTTCATCTACTAAACCCCTGAAAAGAAAAGTTTATCAACTACAGAGGGTGAGAGAGTAAGTGCCTCTAGTGCACTAGAAAAGAGAAGTATCTATGAGTGTCCCAGCAGCTCTGCCTCTAGTTAGAATATGAAATTGAAACCAAGGCAACTGCTAACTAATTTATATCCTCTCAAAAGGGTATAGATTTGCAAATGGCAAAACTGTTACTAGGTTCGTCATCTTAACATGATGAGTCTATTGAATTCGGCCTGTCAGCCAAGGCCATTTGTAAAGAGTCAACTTTATCTGGACACTCTCAAACACTGCAAACCATAAATATATATATTCAGATGCACTGTAAGGATTGTCACACACTAAGGATGAATTGACGGAAGCAATTATTCTAAACTTCCATATCAAGGAAGGAAGGATGATTGATGATTCTGACTGAATCAACATGCCTTCATAGGCGTCAGGAGGAAACTTGGATCATTTGTTACATTATAGATCCTTGTCTCCCTCCCCAGATGGAACATATCTGGATTCCTAACGGAATAGATCATCTTAGATGATCAGCAACTCACTGAATCTATTCCTGAAGCAATTCAGTTTTTAAAGTCAAATGTTTTTATAGATTCAATTGAGGACGGGGATTTACGAAACCCCATTGCACCACCAGTGACCTCTCTTGAAGGGGCTATGGTGATCTTTCTTGTAGGTACAAACGATTGTGTCATCCGTACTGAGAGAGAGAAATAGTGTTGTGAGGAAAGAGTGAAACACAAGTGAGAAAGAGTGAAAATATATATTCTATGAGTGAAACACTTAGAGAGTATATGAGCGAAACACTTGTCAGAAACACAAAAGAAAATCACACACTAGCACAATTACCAAATCCCATTCCCAATTATCTGTTACAGATTTATAATGTTACTCAACTAAGGGGGATGAAATTTCTTCTATTATTAAGGATTCTGAAGAGGATTACTCAACTAAGGGGGAGAAGTGTTGAACAGTTCGAACTGTTGAACAAGATCCAAAAAGGGAGAAGTAGATCCAAAAAGGGAAAAGTGTTGAACAAGATCCAAATGGGAGAATTGTTTAACAAAGACTTTTACTAGAAGAGGATTACTCCATTGTTGAAAAGGGGGTATATAACAACATGCTTGGATTGGATCCATTTGATTTTAGAAAATTCTTGTATATAGGATTAACTGGATTTTCTAAAATGCATAACATGTCATAGTTTGCATTTTTTATATTTGCGATGGTTTAATGCTGTATGTATGCCATGTTTGTTATTACTTCTATTAAATTGGTTGGATAATTCACATAAGGGGAGAATGAATTCACCTTGGGAGAGAAGTGAAGACAGAAGTTGGAGAAATAGAGGAGAAGTGGTAATAAGAAGAGAACAAGACTTCATCCCTGCCATCCTAAGGGGGAGTAGTGATGAGTCTGAGAAATGAAGATAATACTACTTGTATAATATGTTCAGTGCTAGAGGAACAAACATCTTTCATTTCAGTTTCTCAAGAAATCTGGAAATGCAGAATCTGATCCAGAGAAACCAGCAACTGAGGATCTACCAATGACACCTGATCTCTAGAAGAAGGTGAAGTTGATACTTCTGAAGCTGGTAATGATAGGTAAGTCAAGATAGAACTTTGTTAAATGTGTTCAGTCTAGAGGAACATCTATCTTATATTTATCTTTCATAATTGAAATCTGGAAATGTATTATATGATCCAGAAAACAATTTATTATTTACAGTTCTTAAATGTCATTTTATTTTCTTAGTTGTTAGTTGAGTTATCCTCTAGGAATTTGTGTGTTAAATGTTTAACAACAAATAGGGGGAGATTGAAAGTCATATTACTAGTCCTATTTGTAATAAGTAGATGACAACTCAACTCAGATAAGAAAGCGAAGTAAATAATAAATATTGAATATAGAGGAAGAACAAAAGAAGCCATGACAAGAGAAGACACAAAGACCACTACAGAAGAAATGAGAATCAACATTGTAGTTAGTCATCCGTGAACCAGACCAGTGCACAGGGTGTCAACAATGTCAGTGAAGATTCGTCATCAAAAAGTTCAAGTGGTTAAAAATGTTATTGTTGAAGAACAGAAGAGTCTTATCTACATCAACAATAGTCAAGCCTTTAATTTAATTCTCTATTAATTAATTAAATTAATTAGTTAATTTAATTAGTAAATTAATTCACTCAGAATTAATTTATTTCTTAAATTAATTAAATGATTAATTAATTTAGAATTATTTTAGAATGACAGAAGACAGAAGCTGGAAGCTCAAAGGGATACAGGTCTGTTTGGAATATAGTGTACAAGAGTCAGAATCCAAGATTGAATATTTGACTGAGTACATGCAGTGGTGAAAAGAAGTATTGTCTAGTTTAAAGAGTCAGAATATTTCAGTAACAGAGGTACTTCTAATTGCAACTGTAGAAACAGCCAAACATGCCTGACAGTACTGACTTGAAGAAAAGACGGAAAAAGAAATGACACGGAAGAAATGCAGAGTCATATATTCTTAAAGGTGGAACCCCGGTTGGAATTGATTTATCATTTCCAAGTCAAAAGGAGTTCGGTTCCAGACCATCAGAAGACCGCAGCTTAGAGCGTAAGGATTTATTTAATTAATAAATATTTTATTTACTTAGTAAATTATATTTATAAATATCTAAATAATATTAGATATTTATTTTTATAATTTATGAATTAAATTTATTATTTATTAATCAAAGATTATAAGCTGTGCGGGTCGAAAAGCATTTCTACGGAGCCAGTCACTACAGGACGAAATAAGCCCCTTTGAATTGCAATTTGAAATGGCAGGAGCTTTATTTCTAAAGGAGCCAATCAGAGCATGCCATGTGTCCATTCAAGAGAAAGAGAAATGAATTGGCAGTTGGTTGAAGAAGTCATACCGAGAGAATTCAAGGTTGTTAAGCAAAAGTCATACCGAGCTTATTCCAAAAGTCATACCGATTTTATTTAATTAAAAAGTCATACCGACCTTTTTAATTAATTAAAATAAGTCATACCGAGCTTCTGCCGACCTAAAGTCATACCAGAATAAGTCATACCGAATTTTCTGTGTTCAAAAGGTCATGCTGAATTGATTTTTTATTTAATTAAAAAGTCATACCGATTTTTTAATTAATAAATAAGTCATACCGACCACACAGAAGTCATACCCAGCTTTAGAAATGTCATACAAGTGTTAAATAAGTCATACAGACTTATTTTCTTGAAATTAAGTCATAGTCAAAAAGGTCATGCTGAGCATTTTCAAACCTCTATAAATATGAGGCATTTGCTTCATAATTCAGAAGTAGAAAAATCAGTTCAAATTCAGAATTTGTCTGCATTATAATATTCACAGACTTTCTGTGCTGGTTTGATTTTAATTCCTAAAGTAGAACAATTCATGTCAAATTTGTTCTAGGAATTAAAGTTTATTCTACCGGATATTGTAACACCCTTTCAAGTTTTAATATACATATTTAACTTGAATCTTGTTTACTTACTTGCTAATTTTCTATATCTTAAATGTTTAATCGTGAAAATAGAAAGCTAGTAAGTCAGCCTCCCAAACACTACAAATACTCTAACCCTCAGCTTTAGCAATAATTTAATTCCGCAAATTCTGAAAAGAATTTTAAATTGTTGTAAGTATCGCATTCAACCCCCCTTCTACGATACTTCCGGGACCCAACAGTGAGCCGATCATACCTCGATAGCTTGAGATGTCTACAGGTTTACCCGCTTTATCCTCGTCAAGCTTCGTGGCTGTTGCCATAGGAGTCTTAGCTTGTGATACATCTTCGAGACCATACTTCTTCAATAGATCATGAATGTACTTGGTCTGGCAGATAAATATCCCGTCCTTCTTCTGACTAACTTGAATACCCAGAAAGAACGTCAGCTCTCCCATCATGCTCATCTCATACCTCGATTGCATTAACTTTGCGAATTTAGCACACAGCTTCTCATTTGCAGACCCAAAGATAATGTCATCCACATATACTTGCACCATTATTAGATCATCTTTGCATTTCTTGTAGAAAAGCGTCTTGTCGATTACTCCTCTGGTGAAACCACTTTCTAGTAAGAAGTCTGACAAAGTTTCATACCACTTCCGCGGAGACTGCTTAAGGCCATATACTGATTTGAAGAGACGATAAACATAATCACAATATTTGCTGTCGACAAACCCGGGAGGTTGATCGACATACACTTCTTCATCCAGTTCACCGTTTAAGAATGCACTCTTGACATCCATCTGATAGACTTTAAAACCATGATGTGCTGCGAATGCTAAGAACATCCTTACTGCCTCTAGCCTTGCTACTGGTGCGTAGGTTTCATCATAATCAATTCCTTCTCTTTGAGTATAACCCTTAGCAACCAGGCGAGCTTTATTTCGTGTTACAAGTCCGTTTTCATCCAGCTTGTTTCTGAATACCCATTTTGTTCCAACAACAGATCTATTCTTTGGTCTGGGTACCAGCTTCCACACATTCTGCCTTTCAAACTGATTGAGTTCCTCTTGCATAGCAATCACCCAATCAGCGTCATCTAGAGCTTCTTCCACCACTTTAGGTTCCATCTGGGAAAGGAACACTGAGTATAGACATTCATTCTCAGTGGCAATTTCAGCTCTAGCTTTTCCTCTAGTAGTCACTCCGGCATCTGAATCACCAATAATTAGCTCAAACGGATGGTCCTTGTTCCAAGTACGATCCCTAGCAAATGTTCTTGATGACTCAGCTTGATCTTGTAAGTGAAGGTGACTTAGTCTAGAAGCACTTCCACTAGCTCCCCCTGAGCTAGTACTAGCTCCCCCTGAGCTAGTACTAGCTCCCCCTGAGTGAGCTGCTCCCCTTGAGTGCATACTTACTCCCCCTGAGTTAGTACCAGGTCTAACGGAAGGTGATCCCTCAGCCCTAGTGTTTTGTATTGGCGAAACACTAGACTCTTGATTAATTACATTATTTATCGTTGGATCACTACCCTGCACTACAGACTTAGGAACTGTATCCACTTCATCAATATCCATATTTTCAAATCTTAGGGAAGTGGGCTCACTGTCTTCCTTTAGTATAGAAGGGAGCTTTGAGTCGTCGAATGTGACATTAAGGCTTTCAACCACCTTGCGATCATTAAGCACAAACACCCTGTACGCTACTACTACTTCAAGAGAATATCCAACGAAAACCCCTTCATCTGCTTTGGCATCAAACTTTCCAAGTTGTGCATTGTTTCTTAACACAAAGCATTTGGCACCAAACACGTGAAAGTACTTGATAGATGGTTTTCGTTTATTCAATAGATAATACGGCGTCTCATTATAGTCCTTTATAATCAGGGTTCTGTTCTATGTATAACAAGCCGCGCTAACTGCTTCAGCCGAAAAATACAAAGGAAGTCTTAACTCATACAGCATTGTCCTAGCTGCTTCAACCAGTGTCCTATTCTTCCTTTCTACCACCCCATTCTGCTGCGGTGTTCTCGGTGCTGAATACTGTCGTCTGATCCCTTTAGATATGCAGAATTCCATTAACACTGAGTTCTTGAATTCTGTCCCGTTGTTGGATCGGATAGTCTTCACAGTCAGACTTGCTACGTTTTCAATTACCAGTACATGCCTAATGATCTCATGTGGCACTTCATCTTTCGATGTCACAAACATCACCCATGTGTATTTGGAAAAGTCATCGACAATCACCAGCGCGTATCTTTCCCTTGACATTGACATAACATTAACGGGTCCAAACAAATCCATGTGAAGTAGTTGTAGGGGCTCGGTAATGCTATTCGCTTGCTTATCCTTATGCGAGGCTCTTTTCGATTTTCCCATCTCACATGCTTCGCAGAGTCCATCTGGAGTAAACTCCATCTGCGGCAGCCCTCTCACCAATTCTCTCCTTACGAGATTATTCATTGCTTTAAAGTTCAGGTGAGATAATCTTTTATGCCATAGCCAACTTTCATCAGCAGAAGCCTTGATGTAGAAACACGTGACTTCAGACTGATCAGCAGAATTCATGTTGGCTATGAACAAATTTGACTTCCTTACTCATTTGAGAGCAAGGCTTCCATCTTTTTTGCTTCGAATCGAACAGTCATGCTTCCCAAAGTTGACGTCAAAACCCCTGTCGGTGAACTGACTAACGCTGAGAAGATTATGTCGCAATCCTTCCACAAAAGACATTTCCTCAATGATAACATTTCCACAAACAATCTTGCCATATCCCCGGGTGTAACCTTTGCTGTTATCTCCAAAAGTAACCACGTAGCCGGCTCTGAACACCAAATCTGTTAGCAGGGACTTATTGTCGGTCATATGCCTTGATGCTCCACTGTCCAGCACCCATATGACTTTACACTTTTCCTGTTCACTGCCCTGCAAATCCAGAAAGGTTAGGCGTTCTTAGGAACCCAATGATGTTTGGGCCCGGCATCAATAATTTTCTTTTTCTTTTCAGATACAGAAGGCTTTGCCTTGTTGCCATCAGGGGCATTCATCTTGACTTTGTCTTTTCCCTTGTCAACCTTGACTGGTTTGTCAGGTTTGGGAGTAGACTGGTCACTCCTAACTTTAGGAGGACTTGAAGTCTTAGCCTTTGACCCAGCATGCTTTTTCTTACCACTACTAAATGTATGGTCAACAGATGCACTAGCAGTATTCATCAAATTAAAATAAGCATGCATGATGTTTACAGCACATGGCATACAATTAGGATTATTGCATTTGGCATGATTTGCATACATGTTAGGCAAAGCAGTAGTTGCAGGCATGGTATTACAACCAACAGGTTTTTCTTCCTCTACATAGGACGGGCAATAGTAAGACAAATGATCAGTTTGATTACAGATATAACATGCCTTCCTAGCTCGTGTAGATGTAGATACAGATACAGGTTCAGTTTTAACTGCCTCTACAGGTGTTTTCATTTGGTCTGACCCTGCTACCCATTGTTTATATGACACCGTCTTAGCCTCCTTGGTTCCTACACCTCTCTTAGCATAAGCAATCTTACTCGCTCTCTTAGAAGTTGTAGTTTCTACTACTTTTTCTTCTGAATCTTTTTCCATTTTAATCTCATGTTCAATTTTAATAGCAAAATGATCTATGGTCATAGGCTCAAACTGCTTAAAGATAGGTTTTCTAACATTCACTAGAGCCTCAGGCACATCTTCTTTGACTAACACTGGCTCTAACAACTCAGCAGCCCTATTTTTCTTTTTCTGTGTGTAGTCAAGTCCTATGTTTACTTTTTCATTTTTACTCTTGCCTGCCAGTTTCATATGTATGTCCCTTTTTACGAAAACTTTATTAGCTGCTTCTTTAAAAGATTGACATGTTATTTTAAGCTCAGCTAATTCATTTTTAAGTTCTTCGTTAAGGTCTTCCCTAATCTTAAGCTTGTGTTCTAAAACGTCTACCTGATTCATTAACTGCCTTTCTGTACTTTCTCCTGATTCTAATTCCTCTACCCTGGCCTCGAGAAGTCTATTTTTAAGGGAGAGTTTAGCATTTTCCTCATTAACAGCGATTAGATTCAGTTGGAGATTGTACATGTCTTTAGTCATGGCAGCTAATTCATTTTGGTACTCAGAAATAGACATTTCATTTACGGTTAGAATTGGTACCTCTGATTGTTCTGAAGATCTTGCCATTAAAGCGAAGTTGCATAGTTCCTGATCTTCATCTTTATCAGACTCGTCCCAACCCTTCCCTTCAGTCACAACATACGCCCGGCTTCCCTTCTGTTGCTTGCTAACCAAGGCATCATATTTCTTTTTCAGATCAGCATAGGATTCCTTGGGATGAACGTACTTGGGCTTCTTGCACTCTGTTGCAAAGTGCCCCAATTCATTGCAGTTGTAGCATCTGAACTTGTTCTTGTCTACCAGGTTAGGTTTGTAGCCACTACCAGATGTGCTACCTCGACCGCTGTAACTTCCCCGACCACTTACACTACTGCCTCTGCTGCTGCTGCCTCTTCGGCTGAAAGAACTACCAAATCGTCCTTTACCTCTTCTTGACTTCCTGAAGCTGATATGAGCAAATTCTCGAGCAATACAAGCATATGACTTGTCTTCTAATTTTTCCAGCGCTTCAACGGTATAGTATTCATCCTCACTTTCTTCGGATGGATCTTCAATGTCTAATATCACCCTTTCAGGATTAGCAGTTTTCAATGAGACAGCTGCAAGTGCCTTTACAGCAGACTCTTCAGCTACAAGTCCAGACTCACTTACCGCTTTGTATTCTCCACTATTGTAGGATCTTCTTTTGTCATTTTGTTCCTGCTCCAGCTCGTAGGTTTTTAAAACACCATACATCTTTTCGAGAGAAGTATTTTTCAAGTCTCTTGACTCTCGAATGGCAGTGATCCTGTGTTCCAGATGTTTAGGCAAATTCAAGAGAAACTTGATATTTGAATCTGCCAGTGGATAGACTTTATCTCTTATACTCAGCTCGATAAGCAATTTACTGTAACGTTTGTAAACATCCGCTACATTTTATCCTCGTTCGCATCTGAACGATTCATATTCAGATATCAGAATGCGCTTGTGATTATCTCTAACTTCCTCGGTCCCCTCCATCACTACAGCCAGTTTATCCCACATGGCTTTAGCTGTTTTTAATCCCTTTATCTGAACATAGTACTCTGAGTCTAGGGATTCAATTATGACATTGCGTAACGATGCATCCATACCAACCAATTCTTTATCTGTGTCTGAAAACTCCATTTCCTCTTTAGGAACAGACCGGGATGGTATTAGTATCCCTCCTTCCATTCGCTCTGGCTCAATTTTCATGGGTATGTATGGACCGTTCTCCAATATTCTCAAGTATACCTTGTTTATTGATTCAAGGTAGGCTTTCATCCTTCCGGTCCATTCGTCATAATGTTGTGCATCAAACGGAGGTATCTTAAATCTGTGTGCGGCGGCCATTTTAATAAAGCTTAAAATTAAGATAATACACTTTTCAAATTACAATAAATTGTATTTACTTGAAAAATTGATTATCTCACTTTAAATATCCAACACTTAATATCCAATGGGTTTTGCACTTAAGATTCAAGCAAGTTAGTTCTAATCACAGGAACAGTAGCAGGGTCCACCAGTTTTTCAAGTCCAAACAAAAAAGTTGTCCACTTTCTAGTTGATAGAAGTTCGAATATGTCCTTTTTGTTCAGTCAAACAGTTGATTCAAGTTACTTAGTCAACCAATCAAATATTCTTTTATAACCAGATTTTTGACCACAAGAAAACCCACAAAGCTCTAAAGTACAACGTTTTGGAATGTTGTACAAATATTCCTTACACCATAACTCAGAACTTTTTAGATCTATGAACTTTTCAAGAAGACACAAATAAAAGCTTTCGGCACAAACTTCAAAAAAAATTAGATCTGGGATTTTCAAGAACCAACTCAAACAACACGGTAGGATCTCTGTTAGATGTGTTTGACAATAGCTCTGATACCAATTGTTAGGTCCAAAGTGTTGTAGAGGGAGGGGTGAATACAACTGTTTAAAAGTAATGAGAGAATATACAAATATGCAAGTAATAAATGATGACACAAAATTTCAAGAATATATCTTTATATTCATTGAGGGATTTTCTACAACATTCATAAAAGCATCATGATCAGTTGAACAATAAATACAGCAATTAAAGCTTGATTCAACTGATCCTCTCTCTCACTATTGTTTTACAGTAAATGCTCTCTCTTGAAAAATATCGTAGAAATACAGAGATGGATAAAAATCAAATCCAAATGAAAACAAAGTGCTGCTTTTATAATGTCGTGTAGTCTTGATCTTGTCCTTTTTATGCACGTGGCCCAATCAGGACTCGACAACAAAAAGTACTTTCCCAACCACTCTGGATCAACCGTTCACAATAAGCCACTTGTCCCTTGAACATTAAATGCTACATATCGACCCGCATCTCGATCTCGGCCTGGACCCATCTCGATCTCGATCTTGGTCAACAATCTCGATCTCGATCTCGATCTGTGAAAATCTCGATCTCGATCTATTAGAATCTCGATCTCGATATGTGAAAATCTTGATCTCGATCTATGAGAATCTCGATCTCGATCTGTGAGAATCTCGATCTGCCGTGGATCGAGATTTGCCTTGCAATGTTTTTCTTCAATTATCAATCTCGATCCGCATCTCGATCTGCTGTGGATCGACATTTGCCTTAACAAATATGCACTCATCCAATGTTGACTTTCTTTAGTGACTAATTGCGGATTAACCTTTATGAGCAAGTTTCCCTAGCTTCTTCAATTTCTTTTCCTCACTCAATGCAAATGAGATCTTCTATTACTGACATGAACTTGCCTCCAATGTCCTGACACTTGATGCAATGGTCTGGTTCATAAGTGACTAGTCTTGTAGGGGTTCTTGCTTCTGAATGTCAGTTCTCATTTGTTGATTAACATTTACATTATCCAGTTGTTGAGATACATTACATGAAATCACTTTGATCTTCTTGATACTTCTTTGACATTAATTTGATTCTCCATTAGATAAGTTAGGGCATGAGCAATACTGAGATTGAACTTCTTCTCACTTAGGCATTCTTGATTAACCAAATTAGTTACTTGTAGTTACCAAGTATCATTACCATTTCTTCAGTTGATTGATTCCATGTGCTTCTTCAGTTTCCCTTGTTTTGCTGTTGTTTTATCTTTTACCTAGTTGAGTTACATAGTAATTAAGTGTTACAAGTTCGTACACCTATGCCTTTCAATAGTCAAACAGCTGAACAGCTCAACAACCAAACAGCTCAAAAGGTGCAGGGTGTAAAGTGTCACAACTTTGGTACGAAAAGTTAAAGTTTCTGAACTATAGTCAAAGAACGGAAACAGCTCAACAGCCAAACCGCAAATGACCAAACCGCAAATGACCAAACCGCAAGTAACCAAAATGAAGAAGTGCCAAACTTTGGTGACTAAATGGTAGTTTGACCATTTAACCACCAAAGTGTCGACATTTGAATATGTTACTATGCCAAGTCAAGTGAAACTCGACACCTAGATTTACCTTGAGAATATGTGATTTATTTCACAAGGATAAGAAAATTGACACCTAGAAATGCCAGAGAATCTATGATTTATATTCACAAGGACAAGAATTCGACACCTACATTTTATGTGGCTAAGGGAAGTATACATGGTGTAGAATTTGACACATAGAATTTATATTCTAAGGCATGTACATTGAAGGGAAAATCGACACCTAGCTTCACATGGGAGAAGAATTCGACACCCATCTGTTTGTGTTCAAGGCAATTACATGTGACTGCAGAATTCGACACACATGAATATTTTTCTAAGGTAAAGTACAAGGAATCAAAATTCGACACCTAGAATATATCCAAGGGATTCTCAAAGTCAACTCAAGTCAACATACAAGGGGAGAAGAATTCAACACTCACAACAGCAGTTCAATTATTGTAAAGCCTACACTATAAAAACAAATGATTTTATTTCATTTGGCGTGTGTGTGAAAATATACACACAGAAACAAAGAGATACAGAGAGAGACAGAAGCCGAAGAAGAAAAGATACAAAGCTATACAGATACCTTTTTCACCGGAGTTTTATAATCTAGCCGGTTCATTATGTTGTAAATTTATAGGGCTATTATAAAACACTCTTTGTTAGATTGATTTCCTTTTTGTTCATTCACAGATCTATACATTGTAATAGGAATCAGTCATATCTCTTTGTAGAAGCAAAAAACTAATTTATTCTTCGGAAACCAGTTATATTTTTAACTGGGTGTAGCAACCTCAGGGACTAATACGAAAGTAATATTCCCTGAAACTTGTCTCATTTATTTTACTTGCTAATTTTCTAGAACTTTAATGTTTATTCATAAATACAGAAAATTAGTAAGTCAGCCTCCTAAACACTATTTACCTCATGAATTCGAAACCACTAACCGAACTCTAAATTATTTATCCGCAAAAGATTCGAAAGAATTTTTTAATTTAGTGAGTATCGTATTCAACCCCCCCCCCTTATACGATATTTCAGGACCTAACACCTGTTTTGAGTATAACAGGATGTATTGATTGCTTCCCCCAGAAATAGGTAGGAAGTTTTGCTTCACTCAACACTGTTCTTGCAGCCTCAATGAGAGTTCTGTTCTTTCTTTCCATAACACCATTTTATTGAGGTGTCTTAGGTGCAGAGAATTATTGTGTGATTCCATTGTCTTTGCAGAAATCATTCATGATACTGTTTTTGAACTCGGTACCATTATTACTTCTTAACATCTGCACTTTGTACTTGGGATTCTTGTCAAGAACCCTTACCAAATCAATGTGTACCTTGAAAAATCTCTTGTGCATCTTTATCCTTGGATGCTAGAAATCTCACCTGTGTGTACCTTGAAAAATCATCAACCATCACTAGAGCATATCTTTTTATTGCCAGTGATTGCACATTCACAGGACCAAATAAATCCATGTGAATAAGTTGAAATGCTTCATTGATTGAGCCACTAGGGGTGCTTTTGTGTGTAGCTCTCCTTAGCTTCCCTTTTGGCAATCCTCACACAATCCTTCTAGACAGAATTCAAGTTGAGGAAGCCCTTTCACCTATTCTCTCTTCATTAGATAACTCATTGCTTTGAAGTTCAAATTAGAAAGTTTCTTGTGTCACAGCCAACTTTCAGATGAGGGAGGCTTACTGTAGAAACAGTAGACTTTGTCTTTTCTTACAGAGTCCAAGTCAGCTATGAAGAGGCTTCTTTTTCGAACTCCTTGAAGAGATTCTTTTCCTGTCTTCTTATTGACAATGGAGCATCTGTCTTGATCAAAGTTCACTAAAAATCCTCTTTCACAAAATTGAGTTACACTCAATAGATTGTGCTTCAAACCATTCACTAGTGCAGTCTTCTATATTCTCAAATTTCCAACTTCCAGTATGCCATATCCCATTGTGAAACCGATGCTATTGTCACCAAAGGTTACATAAGGGCCAACCATCTCCTTGAACTGTGATAGCAGAGCTTTATCACCTGTCATGTGTCCTGAGCATCCACTGTCAATGACCCACATATTTCTTTTATTTTTCCTGTTGCCCTGCAATGCAAATATCTCAAGTTTCTTTTGGTACCCAACTTTCATTGGGTCCATTTTGCTTAGCTAAATCATAGTTTGAAGTTGATTCAGTTGTATTTCTTTCTTTTGCTTTTAACAAGACTCTTGTAGTTACCCATTCAGTTTTGATTACTGGTTTGATATCTTTATTCTTGGGAGGCTTATACATCCTAACTTTAGGAGGACTTGAAGTCTTTGCCTTTTCACTTTTATCATTTTTATGCAGGCATTCTTGATCATTAGCAAAAGGCATGTTAAAGCACATACTCATCAAGTTCATTTTACATGAAATGCAATCAAAATCACTACAGTGAGTAACTTGTGTTAGGCCCCGGAAGTATCGTAGAAGGGGGGGTTGAATACGATATTCACTAAATTAAAAAATTCTTTCGAATCTTTTGTGGATAAATAATTTAGAGTTCGGTTAGTGGGCTCGTGTTCTTGAGGTGAATAGTGTTTACGGAGCGCTTACTAATTTTTTGTGTTTAGGATTAATCAGTTCGGTTCTAGAAAATTAGCAGTAAAATAAACAACACAAGATTCGGGAAATATATCATTTGATAAATATAAACCCTGAGGTTGCTACACCCGGCCAACAAATTTGGTCCGAAGAACAAGTTCTTCGCTGCTTAACAAAAATATAACTCTCAATTTCCTATACAAGTGTTTCTAGATCAGTACAAAGGAAACTAAGACCGTAGAGAGTGATATATAGTGGCCCTGAACATTTTCCGTTAAGGGACCGACCACTAATACATCTCCGGTGAAGAGGTATAGATTTTTCTAGGTGTTCTCTCCTCTCCGGCTTTGCCTTCTCTCTCTCTGGATATTTTTGTTGTGTTGTAGAAGACTTCTCCAAATGAATGGCTCTGCTTCAATATATGTGTAGGCTTTTTCAGTACAGCTACGTGGCTTCATGTGGTCCAAGTAACTGAGCTGCTTCTCACTTCTTGAATTAACAACCGTCGAGACATTTGATTTATAACCATCGGTGAGTCTGCTGATAACCGTCGAGACTGAAATAAATCACTTAAAACAATTCTGCTCAAGGATATCAATGATAGGTGGCATGCTGTGGCTGGTTGTAGATTAAACAATCTTAAACCTCAACTATCGAAGTGCCATAACTATCGAGACTTAGCCGTCGATGGAATAAATAATCTGGATATTTATCTGAGTACCTTAACTATCGAGGTGCTGTAACCGTCGGTCAATTTAGATGAAACAGTCAAACCCAACTATCAGTTATAACTATCGACTCAAAATAATTATTAAAACCATAACCGTCGAGTGAAATGAAATTAATAATATATCCAAAATGGTAACCGTCGAGATGTGCTAACCGTCGGTAAATAAGACAAAATAGCTAAACAGCTGAAACCCAACCGTCAGAAATAAGACAAAACAGTCAAACAACTAATCACCAACCGTCGGTAAATAAGACAAAACAATCAAACAACTAAAACCAACTATCGGTAGTTCACCTTAGCCATTTTTCCAACGATTCAAAGCTCTTTAATATTTCTTTTCACTGCAACCAAGTTAATAAATTTACCTTTACTACTTGAACTTGATTTTCTCTGAGCTTTAGCACACAATGGTTATACAGCCAATTCTTTTCTAATATAGATGCAGTTCTCAATTCCTTTTGTGCTGACGTTTAGTGCAACTGGTCTGGTTCACAAACGACTAACACGAACTTGATCTTCACATCTTCTTGACTATTCAATTGGCCCTGTTTCTCTAGTTGTTAAGAAGTGCTTCTATTGTAAGTACATTGGAATCCTCTAGCACTTATGCTGAACCATAAACATATCTGAAACCCTGAGCATCTTCGAACTTTATCCCTCACTGAAGTCTGAACATATGAATGAACTTCCTCCAGCAATCTATAATAAACTCCAAGATTCCATCTAATATTTTGATTCTTTGTATTTGCCGTATATTCTATCTTATCGATTCCTGTACTTGAGCTCTGCAATTCATTGCTTGACTAATTTGCAGATTTGGATCACTAGAATCTTTCTGGTACTTTGAAAACTGCTTCACTGCTTCCACATCCTTGAATACTTCAACCTTTATTCTTCACTGAGGCATGAACATATTAATGAACTTCTTCCAGTGAACTAATGCTTCAAGTCTGTAGATTTCTTCTTTATCATTTGTCCTTACCAAGTCTTCATGTCTTCCTGATTCTGGTGATAACTTTATATTATTTACACGTCCTGTTCTTGTGTTGAGTTATAACCCTATGTTACATATAGGTCTATACATACAGCCTTTCAACTTGTTTGTTCTTTAAGGGCATGCTGTGTAAATTTCCATTGACAGAGGTAATATTCTTGACATTAGTCTTGCTTTTGTTGCAGACATGAGTTAGATGACTTGAAGACCGACAATTGTTGCACAAATTTATAGGAGCATTAGGAATATAGTCATAATTATTCTTCTTGTTTATTCCTAATTTTCCATTTCTATTCTTCTTGGTCTTCATGACAGTATATTTAGAAGTTATTGTCATGTTAGTGTTAACAGTAGGTTTAGATGAGGGTGTCATGACAGTAAGTTTTCATCTCACAGTCTTGACAACGGCTTCTGAACTTACTATTTTGCTAGTATTGACAACATCTTTTAAACACCTGTTACTGTCAAGGTCAAAACTAATTGTCTTGGGGATTTTGACAGTATCTTTTGCCTTAAGGGACTTAGTGATAGTTTTATTATCCTCATTATCCATCTCTTGTTTGATTACTAATGCTTCCTCATCAAATTCAAATTCTGCCTTTTTGAACATGGGGTTCTTAACTTTCTTTAGAATAGAAGGTTTGACAGTATGTTTAATGTCTTCCTCAACAACATGTTTCTTTCCATTTTTCTTCTCATAGTTAAAACCTATACCTACCTTTTGATTTTCAGTATTATCATCATGGTAAGATTTTAAAAGGGAAGAAGAATTTTTGTAAGACTTGATTTTTAGTTCATTCTTAGAAATCTATTTTCTGAGAAATTCCTCAATCTGGGAACCACAAACAACCTTATTTTTAAGAATCTCATTTTCTTGTTGTAAGGACTCAAAAGAATTCTATTTAAGTTCTAGTTCATGATTCTTAATGACTCATTAGCAATAGACAGTTTGATAATCTCTTCATTAACAGATAACATGCTTGTATGGATATTAAAATTTTCAGAACTTAAACTTTGAACAGTTTTCTTATACTGAGATGTAGGCATATCAATAGTAGTAAGAATGGGTACCTGACTAGATGAAGTGGATGAAACTTCTCCAGAGTTTGTCATGAGAGCAAGATTTCCATATTATTCATCCTCTTCATCATCAGAGTCTTCCCAACATTTTCCTTCAGCCACAAAGGCTCTTCATTGTTGCTTTTTGAGCAAGGCATCATATTTTACTTTGAGTTCCTCATAATCATTTTCATTTCTCGTCACTTGTTTTGGCTTCTTGCATTCTGTTGCAAAATGCTTCATTTTACTGCAGTTGTAACACATTATCTTGGATTTATCCACCATACATGTTTTGTATCCACATTTGCCACTTCCTCTAGTTTTTGAAATATTTGACTTGTTGAACTTGGAGCTTTTTCCTTTGGGTTTTAAAACTTTGTTCTTCTTGAATCTCAAGTTGGAGAACTTCCTTGTAATGTAGGCCATTGTTTTGTTTTCCATGTTGTCTAGTTCCTCCAAAGTGTAAAACTCATCTTCATCACCATCCTTGAGTTCCAGAGTCACACTGTCATCTTCATCTATGATTTCTTCAATCTTGATTTGCTGTTGATGTTGAGATTCCTTGAGCTGCATCAGCTGTAGATCCTGAGCTACCAGAGCATTTGATGTGTTGGCCATTTTTCCTCTTTAACCAGCTTGAATAGCTCTCTTTTGCAGTAGCTCTAGCTCATAGGTTTTAAGTATGCCATATAAAGTTTCAAGAGAAACTTTTGATAAATCCCTTCCTCTCTTATGAAAGAAACCTTGTGCTCTCGATGATCAGAATGTGTCAACATGAATTTCATGTTTACTTGCTTTTTGTCATAAAACTTTCCATGCAGCTGCAATCATTTATCAACCTGTTAAACCTCTTAAACATCTCAGTCAACCCTTCACTTGGTTTTCCATGAAGGCTTCATACTGAGACACTAGAATTTGTCTTTGATTTTCCTTTACTTCTTCTGTTTCTTCACAGAATATCTAAATGGTTTCCCATATTTGCTTTGCACTGGTGCAGTTGACAATGTTGTTGTACATGACATTGTCAAGTGCCTCAATGATGATAAATTGTAAGCAATCATCCAGAGATACTTTTTCTCTTTCAGTGTCAGTGTACTCTGAAATTTTTTTAGGAACGTAGTAGGCTCGTATTGTTTCACCATCTACTATAGTTTCAGGTACATATGTTTGAGGAATGAAGGGACCATTTTCCAGAGTTCCAGGGTACAGTGGGTTGGCTATTTTTATGAACAACATCATTTTTATTTTCCAAAGGTTGTAGTGTTCTTTATCTAAGGTGGGTATTTTTATGTTGCTTACTTTCTGTGCACTCATGTTTAGAACTTTTCAGGTTATGTATATCTAACCTGGCTCTAATACCAGTTTTTAGACAGTATGAGTGTTGCAGGGGGGTTGAATGCAACTTGATAATTTATCATTAATCTTGCTAATAACAAACAAGAAGTAATAATATAAAGTAACAAATGCAAACAACAGTAAGCAAGAAAATGAAGAGAGGTGTTTAACTTTAAAAATTAATTTTATTAATTTTTTTTTGCTACAACTGACTGGAAGATTTTCGAGCTTCAATAGATACAATAATAAAAATAGTTTGCTGAAACCGCGCACATAAGCATGTTGCAAACATTATGTCAAGTCTACTTGTAGTTGAGTATAATAAGGATCATATCATACCTCTATAGCTTGTGATATCAACCTTTTTACAAGTTTCATCTTTGTCAAGCTTGGTGCTTGTAAGCAAGGGGGGTTTTACCAGTGAAGAATCTTCTAGACTGTATTTTCTTAGAAGATCTCTTACATACTTTGATTGATAAATAAAAATCTCATCTTCCTTTTGCTTAACTTGTAGTCCAAGAAAGAATGACAGCTCACCCATCATGCTCATCTCATATCTACTCTGCATCAACTTAGTAAATCTCTTGCACAAGTCTTCATTAGTAGAACCAAATATAATATCGTCAACATAAACTTGGACAAATATCATATCTTTATCATAAAATTTATAAAAGAGAGTTTTATCTATGACACCTCTAATAAAACCATTTTCAAGTACAAACTCAAAGAGAGTTTCATACCATGTCCTCAGTGTTTTTTTGAGTCCATAGAGTGCTTTGAATAGGAAATACATAAAATTAGCAAACTATGGATTTTCAAAGCTAGGGGGTTGCTCCATATACACTTCCTCTTCTAACTCTTCATTCAGAAAGGAACTCTTTACATCCATTTTATAAACTTTGAAATTGGAATATGCTGCGAATGCTAGAAATATTCTGATAGCTTCAAGTCTTTCAACTGGTGCGTAGGTCTCATAATAATCAATTCTCACTTCCTGGGAGTAACCCTTTGCCACCAGTCTGGCCTTGTTCCTTGTAACAATATCATCACCATATAATTTGTTCATGTATACCCATTTGGTGCCAATTATAGATCTGTCTTTTAGCATGGATACCAGTGTCCACACTTCTTGTCTCTCAAACTGATTGAGCTCTTCTTGCATGGTAAGAACCCAATATGGATCAGTTAGTGCATCTTCAATCTTTTTTGGTTCTTCTTGGGATAGAAAAATTGAAAATACACATTCATTCGAAGTTGCACTTCTAGTTCTGACCCCAACATCTGGATTACCTATGATCAATTCAAAAGGATGATCTCTACTCCATATCATTTCCCTCGGTAGGTTTAATCTTGATGATTCGCCTTGATATTCATTATGATGTTGTGTTCTGCTAGTCGATCCACCATCTCCCCCTGAATTGCTGCCAGGAGTACTTATTAATCAACCACTTGTATTAGTAGTATCTCCAATATTTCCATTATTTCCACCACTATTACCTGGATCATTATCATCATTATTTCCATTATCATCTCCTCTTGCAGCTTCGGGTTCTTCTTCATTTTCCGAATCTGAGTCTGGATGATTATCAAATTTTAATGACTCGGAAGGATCTTCAGTTTGGATAATTGAGATTTTAGTGTTATAAAATGTAACATTGACACTTTCTTTCACTTAGTGCTGATCAGTTATGAACACCCTATATGCTCTTCTTGAATAACCAACAAAAATAGCTTCATGTGCCTTGGCCTCGAACTTGCCACAATGTTCATCTCCATCTTTCAGCACATAAAATTTGGCTCCAAATACATGAAAGTACTTGAGTGTTGGTTACTTGCCAGCCATTAATTCATAGGGAGTCTTCATATGATCTTTATTGATTTGAGTTCGATTCCGGGTATAACATGTTGTATTTACTATTTCAGCCCAAAAGTAGATAGGTAACCTTGATTCACTTAACATAGTTCTTGCAGCTTCAATCAAGGTTCGATTCTTCCTTTCTACAACTCCATTTTGTTACAGAGTTCTTGGTGCTGAGTATTGTCTTATTATTCCTTTGTCTGAGCAAAAGCTATTCAGAATTTCGTTCTTGAATTCTGTTCCATTATCTAACCTTATTGTTCGGACTACTAGCTTTGAATCTAACTCAATTAACTTTACGTGATCAATCACCAATTGTGGAGTTTCATCCTTAGAGTTCAAGAATAAAACCCACGTGTATTTAGTGTAGTCATCCGTAATCACTAAGGCATGCATTTTCTTTGACACTGACATAATATTAACTGGACCAAATAAATCCATGTGTAATAGTTGAAGTGTTTTAGTAATGTTTGTAGTGTCTATGCCTTTGTGACTTGCTTTCTTTGACTTTCCTTTCTGACATGCCTCACACAACCCTTTTTGTGTAAATTCCATCGGAGGCAGTCCTCTCACCAAATCCCTCTTGACTAGAGAGTTCATTATTTTGAAATTTAAATGTGAGAGTTTCTTGTGCCATAGCCAGCTTTCTTCTAATGAAACCTTTAAGTAGAAACAATTTTCTTTATCTTTAGTTCCTGAGTTGAGATCGGCTAGATAGAAGTTTCCTTTCCTTACTCCACGTAAGGCTAGTTTGTCATCTTTAGTATGAGCTATTAAACACTTTTCCTTGATAAAGTTTACTTTGTATCATTTATCACAAAACTGACTAACACTAAGAAGATTGTGTTTGTCCTTCCACTAAAGAGACATTTTCAATGATAACATTTCCAACATATAACTTGCCATATCCCATAGTCATTCATTTGTTGTTATCTCCAAAGGTGATGATTGAGCCAACTCTTTCAAACACATTTGATAGCAGGGCTCTATCTCCGGTCATATACCTTAAAGATCCGCTATCCAGGATCTATAGAACCCGGTTTACCTATTTAACTCCCTACAATTATCAAACGGTTAAGTCTTCTTCGAAGCTCAAAATTGATTGGGCCCGTTATACTTAAAGTATTAACCTTTGTTAGTTTTGACAATAGATCTCTTTTGAACAACAACAATATTTACCTTAAATGTTCTTACCTTCCTGTAAACAGTCTTAACAAATTTCTGGTTACACTTCAGAATATATGTTTCCTTCTTGACAGGTGAAGGAATCGCAGTCTTGGATTTCATAAATTTATTATTGATATGTTGTCTAGGTGTCATGTTATTTTTATTTGCAAGCATACTTTTAAAATATGCAGACATAACATTAAAAACGCATAACATACAGTTTACAACACCACATGGTTTATGACATACATCAATAATATGCATGTTATTCAAAACAATAGGTTTCTTAACAGTTTCTACTTCAACTTTATCAACAGTCCTAAAGTTCTCAGTAGAATGATATATGTTGTTACTATTCCTACTATTAACAAACTTATTAGGTCTGTTCAGATTATTCTTTAAGTCTTTAGCACCTATACCTGGATTGGGGGAATCAGAAGTTCCCACATCTTTCACTGGTGTCTTGGGTGCCCATTTCTCTTTTTGGACATTAACTCCTTGTATGTCCTTAGCTTGTTCCTCTCTTTTCTTTTCCTCCTCAAGGTCCTTTAAATTCATTTTGTAAATAATTAATATAGAGCTCTCAAAGATTGGTTATGCAACAGGTGTTAAAAAAAGAGGTTTAGGTGTGTCCTTAACAACATGTGGAATACCCCTTTCTTCAGCACTTTACCTGAACGGGGTGATGTTGCTTGCCTTTCCTACAGATTTATTGTACTCAAAGCCTATTTCAACTTTACGTTTTATCTCCTGTTGGTCAATTAGGTATTTTACAATGTAAGATGAATATTTTTAGGCCAGTCACTTCTTATATTCTTTCACTATCTGATTTATGATATAAGCTTCAAACTTAACATAACAATTAACTCTATTTATTTGAAAAGCTAAGTCCTAAGTCAATTTCTCATTTTTTTGGTTTTTAACAATTTTAAAACATCATTCTCATCATGTAAGACTTTGTTTTGGAGAATTAGTTTTTTACCTCTATCTCCTGTATCATCTAGTTCTTTACCAAGCAGTTTAAACATTTTAGGGCATGAAGGATCTACCTTTATTCCTCCTTGATGAGTTGGAGACAATGATTCTTCAGATGAAGCCATAAGACCAAGATTTCCCAGCTCTTCCTCATCATCGTTGTCTGAGTCATCCCAACTTTTTCCCTTTACTAGATAAGAATTTCCTTGATGATTTTTCATAAGTGCATCATACTTTTCTTTGAGCTCTTCATAAGACTCTCTCTTCTTTCCTTGTTTAGATTTAGTTGCAAAGTGACCTAGATCATTATAGTTGAATTAACGAAACTTTCTCCTATCAACTAGGCCAATTTATAGCCGCTTTTTGATATAGCCAATGAAGAACCTCCTTTTTAGAACCTTCCAAAATTAGGTTTGACTTTGTAGGAGAAGTTCCTTCGGAATCTCATGTTGCCAAACTTTCTGGCAACCATAGCTAGAGATTCATCTTCGAGCTAATCTAGTTCTTTCAATGAGTAAAACTCACCATTTTCCTAGTTATCTGAAGTATTTCCAAGTTCTGGAACCACATACTATATTAAACTGTTTGAAGGTAAAACAACCTTCACTTCTTCCTTCTCTAGTACTTCCACTAACAGTGCTTTAGAAGAACTAACAACCTTGCATCTTCTATACGTTTCTCTGGCCTAGATCTGTTCTAATTCATAGCTCTTTAGAACTCCATAGAGTCTGTCTAGTGTAACTTCTTTCATGTCCCTAGACTCTCGGATGGTCGTGATCCTGTGTTCCAGATGCTCTGGAAAGGTTAGCAAAAACTTCATGTTCACCTCCTGGTTCTTGTAATATTTGTCATTGAGGTTTAGTTTGTTCATTAATTTGTTCAGTCTCTGAAACACCCTAGAGACACCCTCACCAGGGTTGGATCTAAACTGCTCATATTGGGAGGTCAGGATCTCGAGTCTGTTTTCCCTGACTTCTTCAGTCCCTTCATTTATAATCTCTATTATATCCCAGATTTACTTGGCATTTTTACAATTGATAAGATGATTGTACATAATGTAATCTAGGGATTATACCAGTATGAGTTTGAGACTGTTATAAAGGACTACATTTCATCCTCTGTGTAATCAGCTGGATCTTTTGGAAACTGTCTATGAGGAATTATAACTACATTTACCTCATGCTCGAGTATAACTGTAATCGGGATCTCAATACCTTTGATCAAAATCTTTGCATATTTTGTATTGGCATTCCCGAGAAATAACAGCATCTTATGCTTCCACAAGTTGTAGTGATCTTTGTCAAACGATGGCATTTTAATGCTAATTACTTTTTCTGTACAAATTTTTAATAAGATTAAAAATTTCGTGTTTTAAAAAATATTCTTTGACATTAAAATAATTTCTGATCAAAAATAATTTTTGGGTAAAAATTATCTTGAATAAAAATTATTTCGAATTAAAAATAATTTTTGATATTTATATGAGTTGCCAAATATTTGGTTTAGATCTGATATTACAAATATCAACTAGCTTTTGTTAGGTCCAAAATCATCATAGAAGGGGGGTTGAATATGATGTGGTAGCTTTTTCGTTTAATTACGGATTAAGTGTTTGTGTTTTTAAGATATGAAAATGGCAGTTAATGAAATATAAAGATTCTGGGAAATAACAATGTATTATTAAATTCGTAAGGTGCTACACTTCTAATCAAATGATTAGCTTCAATGGGTTCAATCAAGGTTACAATAGAAATACAGTTGAGTGATATAAATGTCTGTCTTTAATGGAACTCCCGTCTGTATCTCTTTTGTTGAAGATGACTGAAGGCCTCTGTCCATATTGATTTTCACCCATATATAATTTGTAGACTTTTTGGAAAATGATTTCCAATAATTCGTAAGTCCTTTGTTGCGCCTGCAAGAGTGATGGTGGTGTGTAGGCGCCACAAATATGTTTGTTGCACCTTGGAAACTTTGTTGTGCCTTAGCTTCATCTTTGTTGTGCCTGTACACTGTCTTCACTGAGTAGGCGCCACTAAATTGCCTTAGAACAAAGTCTTGTGCCTAATGTTCTTTTGTTACGCCTGCACACTGGATGCAGTGTGTAGGCGTCACAAACCTTTCCCTTAATCTTTTGTGGTGCCACAACAAGTTTTGTTGCGTCTGTACTCTCAATCCCTTGTGCAGGCGCCACAAACCATCTTCTTGACTCCACTTAGCTTTATTCTTGGTTTGTTGCTCCTGTACAAAGTTGGTGGCGCCTCTAGAGTACTTCAAGAGTGAAGGAGCCACCAAATGCAATACTACTTGCCTTAACATATTTCTTGAAGTGCTTGAAGTAATTACTACTTGATTTTCACTCTTCTAGCTTGATCAACTGATTTTCTTCTGATTAATCAAGACAATTCTTTTCTTGTTGTGCTGACGCTTAGTGCACTGGTCTGGTTCACAAACGACTAACATTGAATTGAATTCCCTTGATTTCTATTCTATTTCAGCTTATTAACTTTAGACTGTTCCATTGCTTCTGATCACTGAAACCCTTTGACAATTATACTTGAATCATTGCACTATCTTTAGTCTGAAATATACTGAACACTTATTTGTTGCTGAGGCCTGAACATATTAATGAATTTCTCTCGTTGTCGTTCAGTAAACTTTACATCTTGTGAATGCTCTGCAATGATGTATGTATGATTCATGTTTGTATGTCCTTCTGGATTCCTGTGCTGCATATTAGTATTATTTATCTGTATTTGTTTCTTAGTTGAGTTATCGTTATCACTATTACATATTATGTTACATTATGCTTTAAAATCTCCCCCTATTTGTTTGTTAGAGTTCGACAAGCAAATCCTGTGAGAGGATAACTCAACTGATACTTACAAGAAAAAGTAAAGTGCAGAAAGATAGTAAATAATATTAATTACATTCTGGATTAGATTTTACATTTTCAGATTTCTTGTGTACAATAGAAGTTTGTTCCTCTAGACTGAACAGATAATTCTATGATCTTCTACTTCTTTCTACTGAGTCTTGCTTGTGTTTAGATCTTGTTTCGAAGTAGTGCTTTCTTAGCTCTTCCTCCTTCTGTTCCAACCTTGCCTTCACTATATCTCTAGCTTCTACTTAAGGAGTATTGACTAGAGGTGGTTCTTCTAGCTTCTTCAAAACTTCAGTGAGAAAAACGGTTGAGTTTGTCTTGGAGATTGACTCGAAAGCCAGAGATTGTCTCTTTGAAAACACGAACATTGTTATCCTTTTTGGAAAACCTTTGACTCTGTCAGTGTCATGCATTGATTCTTCTGCCATCTTCTCCACTAGAACATCTTCAATCATCCTCAAAGCTTTTTTGTGTGATAGTGGATCTCTTTACTCTCGAAAGGACTTTTCGGATAATTTCAGAATTATTTCTCCTCAGTTTTGATACTTCTTGAAAAGGAAGTATTTTGTTCCATTTGGCTCTGTCTAAATGCAAGGTTCAGATTCTCTTATAGCTTCAAGTACTTCAGTGCCATCCTCTCTTCTTATATACACTGGATCTTGGTAATATCTGATTGTCTCCATTAGATATCTTCTAGAAGTTTTAATTGCTCTGTTCAGCCTGAATGCGTAGATCAACTCAGCAGCTCTTAGATCTTCATCTGTTATATTCTTTTTGCTTCTGAGTCTCCCTTCTACATACTGCATGAACATTGCATGACTTGAGTCCATACATTCATCAAACAAAGTTAGGTTATAAAGTGTTGTTGCTTTATAGTACTTGACCACCAGAGGCTTCTCAAATGCTTCGACACTGATCTCTATAATTTTCTTCTCAATCATATCTCTCAGTATCTTATTTGTTTTATGCCCACCAAAGATGACTTTCCTCTTCAGCACATACAGCTCCATAATGTTCATCTTTTCAAAACTCTTTGTCGACAAAAACTTTCCACCCATACTTGGATGCACTTATTGACACGCTTGTAATCTCTTCTGATAGCATATCATAGAATTCATGAACATCTTCAAATCTTTCCTTCATGGTTCTGAAGAGATCAAGGACTTCTCTGTCTTTCTTCTGAGTACGAGTTAACTCTTTCTTCTTCAGTAGACTCCTTGCTTTATCCCAATCAGGACCAACCTTTGCTTCAATGTCATTGATTCTATTTCTTTTTTCTATTACGTGTTGTACTCTCTTCCATTTTCTCTTCATCAATTCTTGAGCTTGATCTATACCTTGAGTAACAACTTCATCTACACCAACTGGAAGACAGTCATTATCAAAAGCATATTCTTCAGCAAACTCCTCCTCAACATCTATTCCAGCAGCTTTTGCAGTTTCCTCTATTTCAATCTCTGTTGGAATCTCCAGCGGCACATAGGGCTCAAATATTTCTCATTCTTCAAGTTGCCTAGCTCCAGGTCTATAGAAAATATCTGACTCCCCCTGAGCTGTGTATTCCAAGATCATCTTAGCTCCAACTTTTTCTTGTACTAACCTCTCCCCCTCAGTTGGGTTATCCACCCTCCTGACCGAAGTAATCTGAGATGTTGAAGTTGATTGAGTAGAAATAGGAACTTTCTGAGCCACCAGTTGTTTAACCAAATCTTTGATTTCTTTCATTTCCGCTCGCTGTTGCTCCTGCACCTCCAAGATCTTTCTTATTGAGTAGTGAATTTCAGTTACTTGGGCCTCCAGATTTAGAATCCTTTGTCTATGTGCAGTGTGTGCAATGTGTGGGGTGTTTATTTGGTTAATGGGTGTCTCACTCCTCACTGTTTCTGTTTTTTCACGACCCTCAACACTCACACTCGGGAAATCAGGGTCAGGGAACACAAGATCATCAAGGTTAAGTGTTTCACTCATTTCCATAATAGCACTGAGATCTTCTTTACATGCATTAAAATCCATATCCCTTCTATGGGTAGGTTGTCTCTCCGCCAGACCACTTTGGGTGGGGAGAACTCCTTTTTCAGGAACTGAGGGGTTGAGACCCAGTGTGGTCACCACTATGGATTCTGTAATGATTGGCAAAGTTGAAGAATCCGTGATACCAGCTGAAGCCAATGAAGGCATTACCTGCTCAGAGACACCCTGAACAGGTTCTACTACCAAAGTAGCAGATACTCTATGAATAGAGTCCACATCCCTTCTATGGGTGTGTTGTCCCTCCGCCTGACCTGATAAGGTGGGGAGGACCTCCATTGTAGGAGCCAGAATTTGAATATCCAGGGGGGTCACCACCTCGGGCAATGTAGTGATTGATAAAGGAGAGCCTGTGGAGCCCCACGACGCCTGTGAAGGCACTTCCACTTGAAGTAGTGATGTTGTTGACACAGCTACTTCTTGAATGGAGACCTCTTCCCTTCTATGGGAGAGTTGCCTTTCCACGTCACCCATTTGGAGGGGGGAAACATCCTGAATAGGATCTGGAGATGGTAAGTCCAGGGGGTCACCACATTTGACAATGTAATGAACGGCTCGTTAGAGTCAGTGATGCCCCCAACTGTCTGTGAAGACAGATTCTGAATTGGATCAACCAAAACAGTAAAAGCTACTGAAGTAGCGGATTTTGTTACAACCTTTGGTTCTCTCATCGTACCTTTCAGGATTTTGTCAATTTCAGAATTGAGGTTACGAAGAAAGAGAATGTCGTCAGAGATTGGAGAATCAGGTTCCTGGCTCATAATTTCCCTAGGTTTAAAATTCATTTTACGTCATTTTAGAGAGGGAAGAGCTGTAGGGGATATTTCAATAATTTCCTAATTCGGTAGGGACAACCTATCACCTAAATCAATGGTTCGTTTTCTTGTTTTGGGAGATGAAGGGAGTGTTTGTTGTTCTATGGCAGTGGTTAGAACTGGTTAGATTTGACCAAGTTCATTGCCAGTTTCGATGGCCACTGAGGGCTTTTGTGTGTGTATTGCCGTTTGAGGCACAGTAGTAGATATGGTGACAAATTCGTCAGTTAGAAACGTAGAAAAGTCAAAATCCAGAAGTGTACCTTCTTCCATGTATTCATCAGAAAGGTCAGGTATGTACACATCTTTGTTTTGAATCTCCTCTGTAGTGTCCTCAACAACTACATCCATTTTTGGATTTTTAGGGCTATTCCTTTCTTCTTCTTTTTCAGGTATTGGTTCTTACTCATGTTTAGAGCCAGCTTCTTCCATAACTTCATCTTCCTTTTCAGTACCTGGTTCTTCTTCTTCTGAGGTAGTGTTAGACTCACTGGAGGTTTCATCTTCATTTCCCTCTTCAGAGGTTGCTTCTTCTTCTTCTTCTTCTTCCACTTCTTCTTCTTCATTAACCTGTCTAAGAAGATCAAAGAAATCTCTGATAGGGTCAGTCATCGGAGCAGAAGTATACATGTTGGGATAGTCAGCCTCATTCTATAGCAACAGAATTGTCTTGAACTGGAGTGAGGGTGACTATTCCAATGTACTATTCTGAAACCCTTGTAGTTGATCAGCAGTCAGCACTTGATTCAATACCAGCTGCAAGAATCTGGGATACAAACAGAAGTTCTCCATCTTGGTCTGATTCTTCAGAATCTCTGCCATGATCATCTTGCCAAAATTTAGCCTGGACCTAGAAGCCACTGTAAACCCAATCACCTTGTTGAACTGAGTGATTCCATGGAAGCCACCTATCTTTAGTGCAAAGCCGTGAGACAGGATGTTGAAAAATAGGTTCCATTCTTTGGGTAGGTGATTCTTGTAAAAAAAATTCGAAAGATTATTGTTCATTCTGGTGCAGTGCATGAACATGAAGAAATTGTCCAGATCTGCCTGTGATGGTTCTTCTTCAAAATTCTCAAAAGGCAGATGAAGTGCTCGATTGATGTCGTTTTCAGTGATTCACACCTTCTTTTTCTGAATCTTGCAAGTAAAGGCTGAGATTCCATTGGCAGATGTGTCCTGAGCAGACCTATAAACCTGTCTTAACAAATTTCTATTCAAAGGAATAGAAGTAGTTAGAGCGTACCGGACTATAGACTGTTCATTTAAAAATCGAGCCCAGTTACCTAACTCACCTGCTTTAGTCCAATCATTTACTAAAATAGGTAAATAATTAGTCCTTTTAATCTCAAAATTACATGCCATTTTAATAAATTGAGAGATAATTTTTACGAATTAAAATTACTAATTACTATCGTAAAATTTAAGTAAATTACGAACTAACCCTAATATTTTTAAATTACTTGGATTTTTATAAAATAAATATTGAATGGACTCCTAGTAATTTTAAGCACACTTTTAATTTTATTACAATTTTTAATCAATTTTAACAGTGACAAACCCTAGCCAATCGGTTTGAGATTTGTAAAAATGTGAATTTTAAAACCTTGACCAAAATTAATGGGACCACTTGCAAATGATAGTCCTTATTGTGAATTCCACAAATCTGGTTTTAGTTCAAAATTTGGACAAGAAATGACTTGGTAAAGTTCGATTAAAATTTACAGATCTCAGTTTTTCTTGCGCCTTCCTAGTTGTATGCACTTTGTATGTATAACTTAAAGCGCAGCAAAACAACAACACTATTTATAGGCGCCACAAAACCGAAAAAAATTGTTAAGTACTTTAGTTGCGCTTCTACAGTGCTTACACTGTATTGGCGCCACTAAATTACTTAGCGCAACAAAATTTTAACTTTGATTTATGTTGCGCCTTCACAGTGGTAATACTGTGTAGGCGCCACATAACATGCCTAGCGCTACAAAACCTATTAGCAACACATAAATTTTCTAAGTATGTTACTAGATTTATGTTGCGCCTACACAGTGGTTGCATTGTGTAGGCGCCACAAAACCTTTTATGCGCCACAAAGTAGAATAAAATCTCAAGTGCTTTTGATTTTGTTACTAATTATTTCACAAAATATTTATTGATAACAATAGTAACATGAATTGTTAAAATTACTATCATAAATAAATTATACTTCTTATTATTTTACTTTTATTTTAAATACAAGAATAAATATAAATATTCATCCTTTTTATTTAAAATAATTTCAAATAATATTTAAATATATTAAGTGCCAAAAAATTATCATTTAAATACAATCACTTAAAATATTTTCTAAGATCAAAATTAAATAAATACCAGATTAATAATATTAGCAGGCATGCACAAGGTATTTATCTAATATTTAATCTAAATTACTGGAAAATAATTTGGTAGATAAATTTACAAGTCCTAAAAATATTGAAATTAATCAACAAGTGAATTTGTTGGGAATATCCAGCATCTTGCCTATTCGAAACGTTGGCGCTGACTGTTCCCTTAAGGGAATAAAGTAGCACCTCACTATCACTCCGGAGTTTTGGTGCAATGGTAAGCGCTGAGGTCCTAAAAAGTGGTATCAGAGCAGGTCACGTGTTCGAGTCTCAACGTAAGGCATTTGCTTGAATATTGGCAATATGCTGGGGGGGGATTGTTGGGAATATCCAGCATCTTGCCTATTCGAAACGTTGGCGCTAACTGTTCCCTTAAGGGAATAAAGTAGCACCTCACTATCACTCCGGAGTTTTGGTGCAATGGTAAGCGCTGAGGTCCTAAAAGAATTTATCAGCTTCAAATTGCAGTTTTTGATTACTAACTTATTAGTAAGTAGAATTTAACATCTCAAGTTCACAAACCAGTCTAGTGAAAGTGATTTCATCCAGTGGTTTAGTGAGGATGTCTGCACTTTGCTGCTCTGTAGGTACAAAGTGTAACTCTATAGTACCATTCATGACATGCTCTCTAATAAAATGATACCTGATATAAATGTGCTTGGTCCTTGAATGTTGAACATGATTGTTTGTGATGGCTATGACACTTGTGTTGTCACAAAATATTGGAATTTTGTTCAGCAACAGTCCATAGTCTTGAAGTTGGTTCCTTATCCATAGAATTTGTGCAGCAACATATTCAGCTTCAGTTGTTGACATTGCAACTGAGTGCTGCTTCTTGCTATACCAGGACACCAATCTTCTACCAAGGAATTGACAACTCCCTGATGTACTTTTTCTATCAATCCTACACCCTGCATAATCAGAATTTGTATAACCAACAAGGTCAAAACCTGTATCTTTAGGGTACCGAATTCCAAGATTCAGACTTCCCTTAAGATACCTAAAACTCCGTTTAACAACTATAAGATGTGATTCTTTAGGATTAGACTGGAACCTAGCACACAATCATGTAGAAAACATAATATCTGGCCTACTTGCAGTTAGGTAAAGTAATGAGCCAAACATACTTCTGTAGCTTGTGATATCTACCTTCTTACCATGTTCATCTTGATCAAGCTTAGTGGCAGTTTCCATCGGAGTTTTAGCTGTTGATGCATCTTCAAGACCATACTTCTTCAAAAGATCTTTGATGTACTTGGTCTGGCAAATGAAGATTCCATCTTTCCTTTGGCTTACTTGGAGTCCAAGGAAGTAATTCAGTTCGCCCATCATGCTCACTTCATACCTACTCTGCATTAGCTTAGCAAATCTACTACACAACTGATCATTAGTAGAACCAAATATAATGTCATCCACATATACTTGTACTAATATCATGTCATTTTTATGCATTTTATGAAACAGAGTCTTATCTATGACACCTCTAGTGAAACCATTTTCAAGTAGGAATATAGATAGAGTGTCATACCATGTCCGAGGTGCTTGCTTTAGGCAATAGAGTGTCTTGAAGAGGAAGTATACAAAATCTGCAAATTCTGGATCTTCAAACCCTGGGGGTTGTTCCACATACACTTCTTCTTCAAGTTCTTCATTCAGGAATGCACTCTTCACATCCATTTGATAAACTTTAAAGTTGGAATGTGCTGCGAAAGCCAGAAACATCTTGATAGCTTCAAGCCTTGCCACTAGTGCATATGTTTCATCATAATCTATTCCTTCTTCTTAAGAATAACCTTTAGCAACTAGTCTGGCTTTGTTCCTCGTAACAATGCCATCTTCATCCAGTTTATTTCTGAATACCCACTTTGTGCCAATTATAGACTTGTTCTTTGGCCTGGTACCAGCTTCCAAACTTTTGTCTCTGAAACTGATTGACTTCTTCTTGCATAGCTATTACCCAATCTGGATCTTCCAGTGCTTCTTCCACTTTCTTTGGCTCCATTTCAGAGATAGAACCAGAGAAGCACCTCTAGTTTGAACTCTAGCATTTAGATTTCCTAGAATCAACTCAAAGGGGTGATCTCTACTCCACACCCTCTGTCTCGGCAGAATTGTCCTAGATGATTCAGCTTGATTATCATTGAAGTGCTGAGTCCTGCTAGTAGATCCTTCAGTTGCTCCCCATGAGCTGCTGCTTGGTTGAGAATGAGATTCTCTGCCACTACTAGTAGTTTCTGTGAATCTTCCACTGTTTCCACTACTAAGGTCAGAATCATCATTGTTGATATTCTTATTTGGTGCTTGTATTTATGTTGTAGCTTCAGGTTCCATTTCACCTTCATCTGAGTTCATATTTTCAAACTGCAGAGTTTTAGTGTCGTCTGTTCTTTGTAGACTAGGGAGCTTGAGTTCATCGAAAGTTACATTCATGCTTTCAATGACCTTCTTGTGTTCAATCACATAAACCCTGTACGCCTTATATTCCAGAGAGTAGCCAAGAAATATGACTTCATGAGCCTTGGATTCGAACTTTCCTAGATGCTCATCATCTTTCAATACAAAGCACTTTGCTCCAAACATATGAAAGTATTTTAGTGTTGGTATCTTTTTTGCCATTAACTCGTACGAAGTCTTATCACGATCTTTATTAATCAGGGTACGATTCTGAGTGTAATAAGCTGTGTTGACTGCTTCAGCCCAAAAGTATAGAGGTAACTTAGCTTCATTCAGCATTGTTCTTGCTGCTTCAACCAAAGTTCTGTTCTTCCTTTCTACTACTCCATTTTGTTATGGAGTTCTAGGCATTGAGTATTGTCTTGAAATCCCTTTTTCAACACAGAATTCATTCAGGGTTACATTTCTGAATTCTGTTCCATTGTCAGACCTTATTTTTCTGACAGGCAAGCTAGCTTTTACTTCTATCTTCTTTATGTGATCAATGATTGTTTGAGGGGCTTCATCCTTTGAGGCTAGAAATAACACCCACGTGTACTTGGAGTAGTCATCTACAATTACTAGTGCAACCTTGACATAGACATGACATTTACAGGGCTAAATAAATCCATATCCAAAAGTTACAGTGGTTCAATAATGTCTGAAGAATCTTTGCTTCGGTGAGATGATTTCTTTGACTTCCCTTTTTCACGTGCTTCACACAAACCATCTTGACAGAATTCCATCTCAGTTAAGCCTCTAACCAATTCCCTCTTGACTTAAGAGTTTATTGCTTTAAAGTTTAGGTGTGAAAGTTTCTTGTACCATAACCAACTATCCTCTGTTGAAGCTTTGCTGTAGAAACATTGAGCTTCGCCTTTGCTTGCAGAGAATAAGTCAGCCACAAAAAGATTCCCCTTTCTCACTCCTTGAAGAGCAAGCTTCGCATATTTCATGTTTTGAATTGCACATCTTTCTTTTTCAAAAGTTACTTTGAAGCCCTTGTCAGTGAACTGACTGATACTTAGAAGGTTGTGCTTTAATTCATCCACAAGAGAGATATTTTCTATGATAACATTTCCAATTTCCAGATTGTCATATCCCGTTGTGAATCCCTTGTTGTTATCTCCAAAGGTCACTATCGGGCCAGCTTTCTCAATCACATCTGATAGTAGGGCCCTATCACCAGACATATGCCTTGAACAGCCACTGTCGAGAATCCACATGACACGTTTGTTCTTTGCTATGCCCTGCAACCACAGATTGATTACTTCTTCTTTGGCACCCAAATTTGATTAGGTCCAAGAGGCTTAGATAAGTAAACAGATTTAGCTGCAGAAATTTTCTGGTCCTTGTCTTTCTCATCGACTGTGCCCTTGCCCTTTGGTTTAGCCTTGACAAGAATGTCTTTAGCCTTAGGGACAGGGCCTTACTTCCTAGACGTAGGAGGACTAGCAGTCTTTGCCCTAACATGCTTTCTATTCATGTTCACATCTATATTCATGCAACTACTAGATGATGAATTCATTAAGTTTATGTATGCATACATGATGTTGAAAGCACATGGCATGCATCCTAATTTACCACATGGTTGATGAGGGATAGACATGGAAGGCATGGCAGGCACATTAGGAGTTTCTTCTTTTACTACTTTTATCTTTTTGCATGCATGCATAAGATGACCAGTAGAATTACAATTATTACAAACTTTCCTAATTGCTTAGGGAGAATAGGCATAATCATTTTTCTTGTTAACACCTATCTTGCCAATTATGTTAGCTTTCTTCTTTTCATCCTTGTTGCCTAAATTACTTTTAATCTGATCCTTAGGTTCTACAATTTTTACAGATTTCTTAGGCAACCCCTCCTTACTTACTTCCTCTTTCTTTTGATCCTCAGCAAGAATTCCTTCTTTTATTAAAATCTGTTCTTCATCTTGGGGTTCGAAGAAAAACTTCTTATATAGGGGCTTAACAACATTTGTTTAACACATGTGGAATATCTTGCTTCACAGGACATTCCTCAACAATTGATTCCACGTGTCTTTTTCCTTCCTTTTTATCATAGTCAAATCATATTCCTGTTTTCTGACCTATGACTTATTTATCTATTGCCTCCTTAACAAGATTAACAGATTTCTTATAAGCCTGAAGTTTTAACTCCAACTCAGAAATTTTATTCCTAAGCGCAGTTTCTACTTCCTGGTTGCATTTGTCTCTATTATGTAGATATTCTATCTTCTGTTTCAAATCTTCTAGGTTAACACATGCAAACTCTAGTTCTTCATTTCTAGCTTCTAGCATTTTATTCTTTAGAACTAGTTTAACATATTCTTCTTCAGATGCTAGCATGCTTGTGTAAATGTTAAACATTTCTACACTAAGATCTTCTACAGTTTTCTTATAATCAGAATTTGACATATCAACTGTGGAAAGAAATGATACCTTGGATAACTGAGGTGATGCCTCTGAAGAGTCTGCCATTAGTGCAACATTTTCATATATCTCCTCTTCATCATTGTCTGAGTCATCCCAGCTCTTTCCCTCAGCTATATAAGTTCTGCCCTGATGCTTCTTTACCAGTACATCATACTTTTGCTTAAGTTCATCATATGACTCCTTTCTTTCTTTTCCTTGCTTAGGCTTCCGGCATTATGTAACAAAATGCCCGGATTCATCACAGTTATAACACTTGAACTTACTGCGGTCTACCATTCCCGTCTTGTAACCTCCTTTGTTGTAAGACCCTGAAGACGAACCACCTCGGTTGTTGTTTCTGAAACTGGAACCACTGTTACGTGAGTTACTCTTGAATTTATACTTAGGGTTCCTCCTAAACCTGAGGTTCTTGAACTTTCCTGCCATATAGGCCATTGTCTTGTTTTCCAAGTGTTCAAGTTCTTCCATTGAGTAGAAGTCATCTTCATCACCTGCTTGAGCATTCTCTGAAATTTCAGCTTCTAGAATCTCTTCTATCTCAATAACAGGCTTTACTGAGTTGGTCTCTGTCACAACAAAATCCTTGGCTACAAGTGTTGTAGTCTTTAACAGTGCTGTATTCTTACTGTCCACTGTACCTGACTCATAAATGATTTGTCTCTGCTCTTGCTCCATTTCATGAGTCTTGAGCTTCCCATATAGAATTTCAATGGACATGTCATTTATGTCACTTCTCTCTCTGATGGCAGAGATTTGTTGTTCCAGGTGTGCTGGTAGTATCAACATGAATTTTCTGTTGATCTCCCTACATGAATAGGCCTTCCCATGCAGTGATAAGTCATTCAACAATTTGTTATATATCTCAAAGACTTGAGTGATACTTTCTCCTAGTAGTGACTTGAACACTTCATACTGGGATGTAAGAATATCCAGCCTATTTTTCTTCACTTCTGTTGTACCTTCCATTAGCAGATCAATCATATCCCACATCTGTTTGGCACTGGTGCAATTAATCACTTGATTCAACATTGTAGTGTCCAGTGAATCCATTAGGATACATTGAAGATAATTATCACATGCAACTCGATCTTTGTCAGTGTCAGTGTACTCTGAAGGCTCCTTTGGGTAAATCCTTGAGGAATCTGTTCGCCGTCATCTGAGACTGTTTCTGGTGTCAGCTTCTGAGGTACATAGGGTCGATTTTCCAAAATTCCTATGTATTGAGAATTAGCTAATTTAATGAAAGTGGACATCTTCTTCTTCCATAAAATGTATTCATTTTTATCAAAGGCTGGGATTTTGATGCTACTAAGTTTTTGGGTACTCATGGTTGTGAAGAATTTTAAATCTCAATAAATAATTAATTTCTTAAAAATTAAAATCAATTCGAATAAAAATTAAATTTTGATAAATAAAATTTTAATTCGAATTCTTGATGATTGATAGTCTTCTTAAAATTAGTGAACTTAAAATCTTTGAAAAATTCGAAATTGAATTTTCTTTAATAATAAAGAAATTTCAATATAAATTTTTCTAGATTTAAAAATGCACTTTTTCAAAAAATTATTTTTGGATCTTAATTTGTAACTTCAATCAACAAGCTCTGATACTAATTGTAAGGTCAAAAATCATCATAGAAGGGGGGGTTGAATATGATGTGGTAGATTTTTCGTTTAATTGCAGATTAAGTATTTGTGTTTTTAAGATATGAAAATGGAAGTTAATGAAACACAAAGATTCGTGGAAATAACAATGTATTATTAATTCCCTGAGGTGCTACACTTCTAATCAAATGATTAGCTTCAATGGGTTCAATCAAGGTTACAATAGAAATAAAGTTGAGTGATATAAATGACTGTCTTTAATGGAGCTCTCGTCTGTATCTCTTTTATTGAAGATGAATGAATGCCTCTATCCATATTGATTTTCACCCATATATAATTTGTAGACTTTTTGGAAAATGATTTCCAACAATTCTTAAGTCATTTGTTGCGCCTGCAAGAGTGATGGTGGTGTGTAGGCGCCACAAATATGTTTGTTGCGCCTTGGAAAATGTTGCACCTTAGCTTCATTTATTGCGCCTATACACTGTCTTCACTGAGTAGGCGCCACTAAAGTGCCTTAGAACAAAGTTGTTGTGCCTAATGTTCTTTTGTTACGTCTGCACACTAGATGCAGTGTGTATGCGCCATAAACCTTTCCCTTAATCTTCTGTGGCGCCATGACAAGTTTTGTTGCGCCTGCACTCCTAATCCCTTGTGCAGGCGCCACAAACCATATTCTTGACTCCACTTAGCTTTATTCTTGGTTTGTTGCTCCTGTACAAAGTTGGTGGCGCCTCTAGAGTACTTCAAGAGTGAAGGAGCCATCAAATGCAATACTACTTGCCTTAACATATTTCTTAAAGTGCTTGAAGTAATTATTACTTGATTTTCACTCTTCTGGCTTGATCAACTGATTTTCTTCTGATTAATCAAGACAATTCTTTTCTTGTTGTGCTGACGCTTAGTGCAGTGGTTTGGTTCACAAACGACTAACACTGAATTGAATTCCCTTGATTTCTGTTATGTTTCAGCTGATTAACTTTGGACTGTTCCATTGCTTCTGATCACTGAAACCCTTTGACAACTATACTTGAATCATTGCAATGTCTTTAGTCTGAAATCTACTGAATACTTATTTGTTGCTGAGGCGTGAACATATTAATGAACTTCTCTCACTGTCGTTCAGTAAACTTTACATCTTGTGAATGCTCTGCAATGATGTATGTATGATTCCTGTTTGTATGTCCTTCTGGATTCATGTGCTGCATATTAGTATTATTTATCTGTCTTTTTTTCTTAGTTGAGTTATCGTTATAACTATTACATACTACGTTACATTATGCTTTACAGCTTTCATATCAATTGTTAGTCCCTGATATTATAGAAGGGGGGTTGAATACAATATCTGAATTTATTCACGGAATTATGGATTTAGAAATATTACTTTAATTTCTGACAAAATATTAATTATAACGAAATACTGTTCAAGTATAAGATATGATTTTAACTTGAAATGTATTATAAAATTAGTATATTGAAAGTGTAAATAACTGTTTAGAATTTCTAGAATGATTTAGACATGAACTGTTCTGAAAGAAAAATTATTATTCAAATCAGTACAGTAAGTCTGTGAATATTGCAATCAGACAAATTAATGAATTTGAATATTTTTCTTAACGTGTTTCAACAACTTATGAAACACTAGCCTTATATATACATAGGATTCTTAAGGTTGTATGACTTTATAATTCAGGACATTTTTCTGTCTTTTTTAAGCCTGTATGACTTTTGATTAACACTTGTATGACTTATGAAAATTCTCGGTATGACTTTTCAAAAGTCGGTATGACTTTTGAATTTTATTCGGTATGACATTTTTTAAAGTAGCTTCGGTATGACCTTTTTTAAAGTCATTTTCGGTATGATTTTTTATTTGAAAGCTCGATATGTCTTTTTTTCCAATACTCGGTATGACCTTTTTCAGCATTCGGTATGACTTTTAGTGAAGCTTGTTCGGTATGAATTTTCAAATTAAAATTCGGTATGTCTTTCTGTTTAAACTTGGTATGACTTATTTTTAACAGAATTCAGTATGACTTTTAATATAGTCTAAAAAGACTTATTAAAAGTCATAACAAGTTATTTCTTTTATAATAAATTAATTCTACTTAATTTAATTAAATAATTTATAAATTAAATTAAATTCAACTTGAATTAATTTAATTAAACAAATTAAATAATTAATTAATTTTTAATAGTAGAATTAAAATACTATCTTGACTTGTATAACCTTTTGTTAGCTCCGAAATATTTCCGTCTTTGCTCTGTCTTCTGTCATAAAACTACTTGTACTTTTTGATGATGAATCTTCAGTGGCATTGTTGAAACCCTGTGCACTAGTCTGATTCACGAATGACTAACTACAATGTTAATTCTCATTTCTGTTATAGTGGTGTTTATGTCCTGTCTTGTCTTCTTTTTGTTTTTCCTCTATAATTTTCTTCTTCTGGAATCTTTATATAGTAGGCACTTAAAACCTTCTGTATCTTCTGAACTCCTTGAGATACTACTCTTTTATTATACACCGATACTTGAACATATAAATGAATTTCTTCCAGTGTTGAGTAGCAGTCTTGTCAGAATTCTTCTGATATTCTGATTCTTCGTGTCTAGTTGACACTCTTTGTCTTGATTCCTTTTCAATATTTATTATTTACTTCACATTCTTATCTGAGTTGAGTTATCACCTAATTATTACAAATAGGTTTAGTCATATGCCTTTCAAACTCAATTGACCATTAGATTAAAAAGTAAAAGAAAGAATTACCAAATTTGGCAATTGACTGTTATAAATACAGGGTTGTATGTATTCATCAATCGATAAAAGAAGTAATCAACGGCTAGATATGATACAGGTTGATTGATGCAGAGACCCTAAGACTTCCATATCATCGATTGATAAGTAACTTATCCATCGATAGGTAACATTATACATCGATAAATAAATATATCATCAATTGATATATTTATCTGTTGATAGCTGAAAATATCCATTGATACATAAAATGTTTATCAATTGATTATAGAAAAATCAACAGATAATCATTATCTATGGCTACAATTAAAAATATCATAAAAAAATAACTTGTCAGAAATTTAAAAGATTAAACATAGTTAAGCATATCTAAATCACAGACCAATCTATTGAAAGTAGATTCATCTAGTGGTTTGATAAAAATGTTTACAAGTTGTCTTTCACTAAGGAAAAAATATAATTCAACAATACCATTCATTACATATTCCCTAATGAAGTGATACCTTATGTCTATGTGCTTGGTCCTTGAGTGTTGAACTGGATTTTCAGTAATGGCAATTACACTTGTATTGTCACAGAATATTGGAATCTTGCTTAAATTAAATCCTTAATCAAACAGTTGATTCCTCATCCATAACACTTGTGCACAAAAACTTGCAACAACAATATATTCAGCCTATATTGTGGATGTGGACACTGAATTTTGCTTTTTGCTAAATCATGTTATTTCCTAAAAATTGACAAGTTCATGTTATGCTTTTTCTATTAATTCTGCAACCTGCATAGTCTGCATCTGAATAGCCAATTAGATCAAATCTAGAGTCTCTAGGATACCAAATACCAAGATTTGGTATTCCTTTGAGATATTTGAATATTCTTTTTATTACAATCAAATGAGACTATCTAGGATCAACATAAAACCTAATACAAAGACATGTAGCAAATATTATGTCTAGCCTACTAGCAGTTAAATATTGTAATGAGCCAACCATGCAAATATAACTTGAAATGTCCACTTTAGCTTCCTTAGTATTCAATTCAAGTTTAGTTGCAGTGGTCATGGGAGTTTTTATAAAAGAACATTCATTTAAATCAAATTTCCTTAATAGTTCATAAATATATTTTGTTTGATTTATGAAAATACCATCTTTAACTTGTTTGACTTGCAAACCAAGAAAATTGGTAAGTTCTCCAATCATGCTCATTTTATATTTATTCTGCATCAACTTAGCAAACTTTTGACAAAGTTTCTCATCAGTTCAGCCAAAAATAATGTCATCTACAGAGATTTGAACAAGTATAATAGAACAATTAACCTTTCTATTAAAGAGAGTTTTATCAACAGTACATCTTGTGAAGTTATTCTCAATCAAGAATTTAGAAAGTGTGTCATAGCAAGCTTTAGGTGCTTGTTTCAAACGATACACTACTTTGAGAAGATAGTACACAAATCCAGGATGAATAGGATCCATAAAACTAGGAGGTTGTTCCACATATAATTTTTCTTCTAATTCTCCATTGAGAAAAGCACTCTTCACATCCATTTGGTAGACCTTGAAATTAGCATGGACAACATATGCTAGAAAGATTATGATAGCTTCCAATCTTGCAACATGTGTAAATGTTTCATCAAAATCTATGCCTTCTTCTTGTGAGTAGATTTTTACCAGCAATCTTGCTTTATTCCTTGTCATTATACCAAATTCATCCATTTTATTTCTGAATACCCATTTTGTACCAATAACAGACTTGTTCTTTGGTTTGGGCACCAGTTTCCATACATTATTTCTTTCAAACTGATTCAACTCTTCTTGTATAGCTATTATTCAATCAAGATCATTCAAGGCTTCTTCAATCTTTTTTATTCTTCTTAAGACAGGAAGCTGCTATACAAGTATTCATTTTGAGTTACACTTCTAGTTTTGACACCATCATTTGCATTTTCAATAATCAAATCAAAGGGATGACTTTTGGTCCATTTTCTTTATGGAGGCAAATTGGTTCTTGAGGATGATGTTTCATGATCATCAGTATGATTATGATCACTGTGATGTGATTGATTATTTGAGAACCCTCCCCATGAGATGGATACTGTACTTGATGATTGTTGAGCAGAATTGTTATCCATTGAATGGTTATCAATTGATGTATTATCAGTTGATTGAAGATTATTAACTGATAAGTTATCTATTGGTGTATTGACATCAATTGATGGGGAATTTCTGGGTACTTGAATTCTTAAAATATCCATATCATCATCACTTTATTCACCATTACCAGTTGATTCATTTTCAAAATGCAAAGAGTCATGATATCCTTCATCAAACAACCCTTGAATCTTCTTTTCATCAAAGACTACATGCATCGATTCCATAACAATGTGTAATCTAAGATTGCAAACTCTGTAAGCCTTGATTGTTATTCTATATCCAACAAATATAGCCTCATCAGTTTTGGCTTCAATTTTTTCTAGATTTTTACCTTGATTCCTTAGGACAAAACATTTGCAGCCAAAAACATGAAGAAAATTTATTGTTGGCTTCTTGTCTTTCTTCATCAATTTATATGGAGTTTTGCCTTGTAATTGATTGATCATGGGAATATTCTGAATCTAGCATACAGTATTGATTGGTTCTACCCAAAAGTATGTAGGAAGTTTGGCTTCCTCCAACATAGTTCTTGTAACTTCAATTAAGGTTCTATTTTTCCTCTCAATAACTCCATTTTGTTGAGGAGTTGTAGGAGCATAGAAATGATGAGTGATACCTTTTTCTTCACAGAATTATGTCATTGTTATATTCTTAAATTCAGTACCATTATCACTTCTTATTTTCTTAACTTTCCATTCAGTTCCATTATCAACATTCTTCACATGGTTGATAATAAACTTGCTTACCTCATCCTTAGAGTGTAAAAAGTAAACCCATGGGTACCTTGTGAAATCATCCACAATTACCAAGTCATATTTCTTTTTGACAAAAGACATGATGTTGACAGGACCAAATAATTCCATGTGCAATAATTCCACAGGCTTATCAATTGATGATTCTGACTTGGAATTAAATGATGCTTTCTTTTTCTTTCCCTTTTGACAAGTATTACATAATCCATCCTTGATGAATTCTATTTGTGGAATGCCTCTAACCAAATTATTTCTAACCAATTGATTCATGGCTTTAAAATTTAAATGGGCTAGCTTCTTCTGCCAAATCCAACTTTCATCTGCATTGGTCTTGCTAAGTAGACATGTCATTGAATTTGCCTTCACAGAATTGAAATCAGCCACATAGACATTTCCTTTTCTTCCTCTAGTTGGATGATTTTCACCAGATTACTTGTTGGTTATGATGCATGATCTAGTTGAAAACCATACACCATTTCTATTATCACACAGTTGACTAATACTGAGCAAATTATGCTTCAATACATCAACTAGTGCTACAGGTTTAATGATAACATTTTAACTTGTAATTGAGCCATATCCCAGAGTAAATCCTTAGTTATTATCTCCAAAAGTAACTCCTGGGCCAGCTTTTTTCATAAAATTTGTGAGCAGGGACATATTTCCAGTCATGTGCCTAGAATATCCAATATTTAGATACCATAGATTTTTCTTCCTGTTCTACTGCACACAATTAAAATAATCATGTTTCTTTTGGTACCCAAGTTGCTTTGGGTCCTCTTTTATTAGTTTCATCCTGAATCTTGGTTGCCAACTTTGGTTACTTTTATTTTGGTGGGTTTAAATTCACTTTAACTTTGGGAGTTGACTTTTGAGGCTCAAATACCTTATGACTCATATTAGGAATATCATGCACATTTTTAGACTTGAAAGTTTGACTAGCATGATTGTTATCAGCTATAGGCATGTTCCATGACATTCCAAGCATGTTCATATTTGCATATGCAAAGAAAAAATTATACATGTATGGCATTTGTGCATATGGCATGTGAACATTTGGTGCAATCAAATTAGAGGTCATGGCATTCATGAGCATAGAATTGACAAGCATGACATTTATAGACATGGTGTGTGCATTTGAATCATTCATAGACCTAGAAGGCTTTTCTTTCTTACAATGCATAGATAAATGATTTACAATACCATATTTAACACAAAGATTTTTAGGTGCATACATATCAGGAGTGTAGTTATTGTGTTTGTTTATGCCTACCTTCCCATTCCTATTCTTTTTCTTTTTCTTTTTCTCAGACTTAGGATGTATGACTTCAACATGCGCTATCTTTTCTAATTTATCTTTTAACTGTTTCTTATATAAGCTAACTATATTGATCTTTTCAACCTTAGTCTCAACTTGATCTTTGGAATCCTTTTCCTTAACAAACTTAATAGGGGTGCTAAGATTATTCTTCTTGTTAGCCATTGATGGTTTACCTGTCAATGGATGCTTATCAGTTGACTCAACATCAATCGATTGATAATCCTTATTAATTGATAAAGGATTAGCAGTTTATTGATCTTTATCCATTGAGTATCTAAATCCTGAACATTAATGTTATGTTTAGCAGTTTTATGAGACCTATTTCATTTGTTAATGGTTTCAATTTCTTCAGCTAATTGTTCTTTTAACAATTCTAATCTTCTCAGACTATTCATTAGTTCATTAGGGCATCCTTACTTTTCTACTTAAATCTATCTAAACAAACAAGTTCATTTTCAAGAAATACATTTCTCTCAGTTAAGGCATCAATGGTGTTATTTAACTTGAGATTTTCTTTGTTTAGAGATTTCAGAGTGACGTGAAAGTTATACAATTCATTGACATTTCATTTATGGTACTATTGCATTCATCTTTTGACAATTTAAAAAAGTGAATAGCTAGTACTTGATTTGATGATGAACTAGCCTCTTCATCTTCATGGTTGGCCATTAGAGCTAGATTGATGAATTCTTCAGAATCACTATTCTCAATACCCCAGTCTTTCTCTTCAGTCACAAAAGCCTTTTCTTTTTATTTGAGAAGGTTAAAATACTTCTTTTTATAGTTAATGTCATCACATGACTTTGCCTTCTTTTCTTGTTTTGGCTTTTTGCATTCATTTAAGAAATGACCAGCCAATCCTCAGTTTTAACATTTATATTTAGATCTATCAACCAATTTTTTATTTTGGTTGTCACTCTTAAACTGTGATCCAGGCCTTTAAGCATTTGGATTCCTTTTGAATTTCAGTTTTGAAAACTTCCTTGATAGAAATGCAAGGTGTTCATCAATTTCATCTAAATCATCCTGAGAACATGCTTCACTTTCCTCACATTTTCCCTTTCCCTTTCCTTTGGATGACTCTTCAACAGCGTCATTAGCCACCATGATAATACCTTTTACACAACCACTTTCACTGTTACCTTTCTTGTCTTCATTTCTCTTAACCATCAAAGACACATTATTTTCCTTTCTTTGATTCTTCTCAATCTCTTCATCTTGTTGAGAATACCATAAAGCTTCTCAAGAGTATAATCCTTGAAGTCCTGAGATTGACTAATGGAGACAGTCATTGCCTTCCATTCTTTTGGAAGAGATCTAAGAAATTTCAGATTTGTATCTTCAGTTGCATAAACCCTACCATATATTTTTAGTCCATTCAAAAGTTTTTGGAACCAACTATAGGTATCATTGATGGACTCACCACTCTTAAAATGAAAGGATTCATATTTCTGACTCAGTAGTTGCATCTTATTTTTCCTGACTTATTCAGTTCCTTCACATAGAGTTTGAAGAGTATCCCATACCTCCTTGAATGTTGTGAAGTTGATAACATTGTCAAACATATCTTTATCCAAACCATTGAATAGGATATTCATGGCCTTTTTATCCTTCAGCACCTCCTTTTCATCCTCTTCTGTGAACTCAGTGATGAGTTTTGGAACATGTTTGTCAAATGCAGGAGTTCCATCAGGGTTTACACATGCGACCAACTTCATGGGAACATGAAGACCTTTTTCTATGTGGTTAACATAGAAAGGGTCAAGAGAAAGTATATAAAGGTGCATTTTTACTTTCCATGTAAAATATTCATCTTTTTCCAATACTAGAATCTTCATACCTGAATCCTTTTGGCTCATATTAACTTGTTCTTGATCTTAATACTTTCTGTATGTTGAAAGCTTATGTTCTGATATCAATTGTTATTCCCTATAACAATGTTAATATGTATTCATAGAAGGGGGTTGAATACAAATACTTAAAACTTTTTCAAATTATTAGTATTTGTTTTTGATGAACTAAGTGTTTTTGAAAAGTGTTTAGAACAATATAAATTGAAAAAATATTTAAAAATTAGTGATGGATTGGTTTTTCCATTAGTGTATATATTTGCTCAAATAATCTCGGTTTTTACCTAGCTTCTTTTTACAAAGTTAAAAATTAAATCAACTGTTCTTATAAAGTGCTCTAAGGCTTGAAAAATTGATTCACAAAAATATTCTAACTTAATTTATTTTCTAACAATGATGCCACACTTGTTTATATATTACAAGAGTGTTTAAAATCTCAAGAATAGAATATAAACAAAAATATCTATTCTAGAAATGTTACTAATCTATCTTTCCATTCTGTCTTTTTTCATTTTGGGAAATGTCTTGAGTCTTGGAAAAACAGCTTTAATTTGAGTGTTCACAGCCAATGTAGACTGTCTTCCATAACAGTGCTTTAGTCTGAAAATTCCTGATATTTTGTCTCTTTGTGTAATCCCTATCAATTGATAATTTTATGTTAAGCATATCAATTGATGTTCTTCTTCGATTGATCTTGATATCCATCGATTGATAATAGTTGTTGACTTATCGATTGATAGATGTTATCAATCGATTTATCAATCGATGGGACTTCACATCAGTTGATGGTCTTCAATCTTTGACATGACTTGTTATCAATCGATCCTTCATCCATTGATGCTTCCATATCAATTGATCACCCTTCACTTGTATAATTTTTCAGTCTTCAAATAATTACAATTTGACAACCTAAGTTATATATCAGTTGATGACCTATATCAATCGACTCTAGTATCAATTGATGAAAACACTATCAATTGATTTAAGCCATATCAATTGAAATAGACTAAGTACAACTATTCTACCATCCATATTTATCAGTTGATTCAGATAAATATTTTAATTGATAAATGATTTCCTGATCAATTGATATTTATAAACATCATATCAATTGATCAGTTACAATTAATAAATTTATATGATTCTAAAGTTAAAGTTATTATCAAATCTACATAGATTCCTAACACTCTCAAAGATGTTTACATGTTGACGGGTCTTCAGGTTGTAGAAGAAGCGGTAACAAGTCTTGAAGCAATTATTGTCAAGAATACTTGGTTGTATAATGGGTCGGATCCGGATCTATCCATTGAAGAAAGAGAAAACGCTTTTGGTACGGGTGACATCAAATTGAGTTTTTTGAGAGAGCGATATTGTGAATGTCCTTCAAAGGATGATCCGAATATGTTGGAGATATATACACGGGGGTATGTCTTCTATTTATGCGGTGCTATTTTATTTCCAACAAAGTTTAATAACATTGCTATAACAACCCAAGCCCACAACTTAATGCATACCGAGCCCAAAAACCCACCACATGTCAGTCCATAAAAGCTAGAAATTTTTGGTATATATTAGTTATTGACTTGTCCTTATAAAGGGCCCAAACACACACTTTACATTCGATATGGGATGTTACAAATACCCCACCTTATTGGGTCGACATCCTACTCGAACTCATAGACATATTTATGGAACCCGGGAAGTGCCTTAACACTTCGGACCGGGTATGGCTTTGATACCATTTATAACAATCTAAGCCCATAACTTAATGTATACTGAGCCCAACAACCCACCACATACCTGTAACGCCCCCAAATCCGGGGTCAGGGATCTGGTCGTCACGTGAAAAACCTCAATATAAAATTACCTATTTAATAACATTTTACACCACCTGTAGTCATTCAATATCTGAATTCTACATTTACGACCCCAATTACCGAGATCTTTTAGATTATAGTTCTAGAAACAAGAATCCAGAAACCAAACATCAATTATTATAAACCTTAAATAATCAAATCGAATCTCGCTTGTGACCCCATCCATAAAATTCCACCATTAATTTCAACAATCTCTTTAAACCAATCTTATATTACCAGTATAACTTCGATAAGAAATATACCAGCGGCTAGGACGGGTCTATACCAAGAAATATATAATATATAATATACCAATATATAAATAAAACTTACTCCAGATACAGACTTTCTGGATCGAAAACTTCTTCGTAAAAACATCTTACTTTCTTCTTCCAAGCTACGCGGATAAATCTCGTTGATCTACTTTTTCTGAAAGGCTAATATTTTCTCATCCTGTCTGGAAAAGTGTATGATGAAAAGCAAGAGTGAGCCAAAGAAATGCTCAGCAAGTATATGAACAATTGAAATTAAATCAAGATATGAGATCTGTATCGAGAATGGAATATAACATAGTTTATTATGAAAACTGTAAATAAATCACAGTTTATTTCAACTGAAACAATGCAGTATGTCATCAAAATGAATCAACTGCTCAAAATCAATATATAATAGCCACACAGGCAATATGGATTGGATACAACATATAATAAACACTATTGCCACCTGATCAGTTCAAAAGCAATAGGACCTCTTTATAGCCTATCGGTACATTTCTATACCCATAGTTATAACAAGGATTCTCTATAATGGATACCAAATAGGCAAGTAATGTTAGCCTATAGGAAGATGGAATGGTTACCATATCCTCCTCAATAAATGTTGGGCTATTATTTCAGAGCCTCTTACGCTAGAATTCCAATCCAATAGAGCAAACCCAAGTAAATAAGGTATGCTTAGTTTCAACTACAGACCATATCCTCGTTATTTATACAATAATTCGCTGGATATGATGAGTTTATTATAATCATCTTCCAATATTCAGAGTACGAATAACAAGTAGCTCTGGTGCACAGAATAAATCAAGAATCATAAATAGCTCTGAACAATAACTATTTATCATGATATGAATAATCGAAACAGTAAAACAAAAGTGTTTAGGATGATCAAGGAGAAAATACTTGCCTGATGTAGATGTAGTCCTAAGCTGGAATGGGTCGACTACACTGTCCGTCTCACTGTATCACCATTTAATAATTCTTTAATCTGACACCCATGCGGTTGCTACGAGTCTGAACTATGGAGATCGAGTCCGCACGTCTACATCTATAGTCAAATATAATACGGTATTTTAGTCCTTGAAGTACCTCGATGTATTCTACGAGCGTTTATAACTTAAGTATACTTATATACTTATCACAAACATATTCCTATTAACAAGAAAACTAACATCAAATCTAACAAACCAATAAATAAAATATAAACTCAATTATTAACTAATCCTCAAACAACTAGTTAACCCTCGAGACTCGATTATAAAACAACAATTAATCCTCGAGACACGAATATAAATAAACAATTAATCCTCGAGACTCGAATATAAGTAAACAATTAATCTTCGATACATGAATATAAATAAATAATTAATCCTCAAGACTCGAATATAATTAAACAATTAATACCTGAGACTCGAATATAAATAAACAATTAATCCTCGAGACTCAAATATAAATAAACAATTAATCCTCGAGACTCAAATATAAATAAACAATTAATCCTCGAGACTCGAATATAAATAAACATTTAATTCTCGAATAAAAAGGAATAAAAACTAATAATTCTAATTCATACTTTAAAACTTATTACGTCTACCCACAATGACGTTATCAAATTAAACAATTAAACATAATATTAAATTTTTTTTAAATATTTAACAAATTAATATTTTTAATCAAATAATAATTGAAACTTAAAATAAATCTTTTATTACAAGAAATTTTTTCAAAATAAGGGCTTTATAAAATGAACTTTTCCCGGGATCACAGTTCCTCAAAATCAATCCCAAACAATACGACCCAACTATACTAAAATAAATTAAACAAATTTAACCCATAAAATAAATTAGACCTATACACATAAAATTGCCAGAAACAAGAAACATGGTCACCTAAACTCAAAATCTGATCAAAAGGAAATTTACGGGGTATAAAAATAATCTCTAAAAATTATGAAATTAATATATATAAACTAACATGCCCGAATATTTACAAGCGTGAAGTCGTGATCTTAAAAATCTTACCATAAGATCAATTATGGACACCCCACGAGCCTTTTCTGAAGACCGGAAAATATGTCCAGAAAAATCCGAGATTAATACTCATGCATATACACGTGCTGTAGTGCCTCCTAGCTTGATCACCATCTTCAAATTCCCTTTCTATACTCCTAAATAAATTAAAAACGGAAACCTGCCCAGAAAATAATCTTCTCAAAATTTATCCAAAATTATACCTATACGTAGGTTTTAAAGCGCTGATCATTTATATATATAAATATCGAATATTGGATATATGATTTATAAAATATGAATTTTTAAAACTTTAAATATATATGTATGCATACCAAATGAAAGCAGATGAGAGGAGCAAAGGCAGCTATCACAGAAAGTGAAAGCGGGGTCTCACGCGTGAGTAGCAGGGGGGTGGTTTTGTTTTTCAGCAGAGACATAATAACGGCAAGGGCTGTATTAACAAAACAGGGGAGGGCAAATTGTAAAGAAGAGACGGATAGCAGAGAGGAGGGTGGGGTACAGGGTAGGTTAGGAAATGGGGGTAGGTCGGGTAGATTAGGATAAATATATATATATATATATATATAATTTCTTTTTTTTTCTTTTTTAAAACAAAACTTTTATAAAATCTAAAATATATTTCTAAAAATCATTTTAATACCACATTAAATCTCTAAATAATTCTAAATAATCTCAAAATTTATAAAAATATTCTATAAGGAAAATGTAAATTTTATTATTTCTAAAATGAATTAAAAATAATAAATTTCCAAAATATTTAAATATTTCAAATATTCAAAAATATAAAAATATTAATTTTTGAATATTCAAATAATTTACCCAAATAAAATTTGCACCTGAAGAAAAATATCAACTCGAGATACTAACCTGATCAGTAAAATAACATAACAAAATTTTAAACTGAACTGATATAATTACTAAAATAATAATAAAAATATGGAAGTTCATCCAACTAGAATAAAATATAAAAATTTTATTTCTCCTCTTTTGAGAAAACCAATAAAATATTTAAATAATAAAACTAAATTTTGAAAGATATCCAGGTTGTCACAATATCTGTCCATAAAAGCTAGTAATTTTTGGTATACATTAGTTATTGACTTGTCCTTGTAAAGGGACCAAACACACACTTTCTATTCGATGTAGGATGTTATAATTGTTCAACCTAGATTAATCCCATTATTACTCGATATTAGTAAGATATACGGATATGTTTGGGGGCGGGAGTTCTTGCTTATTTGTTTAGGAATTTGTATGAAGTAAGTCATAAGGATTGTGTATCGATTAGCGGATGTTGTACGCTTTTGATGCTTTGAGATCGTGAGAGGTTGTGTTCGGGACAACCTATGATTGCGAGTAACATGCAACATATATGGTGTAGGGCCTTAACACGGGTGATTTATCTGGTTGGCAAGCAAAAATCCAAGTACTATAATGTTCATCACAACATTGATGCCCACCGTGGATAATTTGATAATTTTGATTCGAATTGGGTTGCTTGGAAGCCATATAATAACTTTTATCACAGTTTTGACCCCCATTTTGATGGGGCTCGGATAGCCAGTATCGCTCATGTGTCGCTCATATTTTTTGAATACGCTGAATATCAATTTCTGGAAAAGGTGGCATGATAATTGAATATTTTGACATGTAATACTCAAATTTGGTGTGGTGTCGAATGGAATGATGATATAATCTCGCTCTTCCGGAATCGTATTGGATGGGAACTCAATAAAGGAATAGCCCCACATATGAGTGATGGATCGTATCAAGCTAGATTAGCGGGATTGTAATTTGATTTTGGATTGGTTGTAATTTAAATTTAAATTTGGATTGGATTGGATTGGAGTAGTTTTGTTTAATATTATGTTGGATTGTATTTTGATTAGTTTGATTTTAATTTTATGTTATATTGGTTCGGTTCTTGGATTTGGAGTTTGATATAGTTTCATATTTATGTTTGGATATGGATTTGGTGTTTGTTTGGATTGGTTTGGTTTGGTTTGATATTGCTCGATTGTACAGGGTGGAATGTAAAAAAACAAAACAGTAATGTCAAAAACAGTTACGCTCTATTATAGAGCTGACATACGCTCTATACTAGAGTGGACCTACACGGCTGGTAAAAAAGCTAAGGCAAATTGATTCTTATAAAATACCTTCCTGCAATTACGCTCTATTATAGAGCGTATGTCCGCTCGATAATAGGGCGTATATGTTTTTTTTGAATTTTTTTTTTTTACTTTTATATGCTTGTAACATACTCTAAAATACCATAAAATTTGAAATTCCAAAGAAATTACAGTCAAAATCAAGATCAATTCAAATCATAATACAACTCCAAAATGCCATAAACAACTCCAAACCATAATACAACTCCAAAATATCATAACATTTGAAATTTTAAATAAATTAAAACCAAATACCAAAATCAATTCAAATGCTAAAAATTAGCTCCCCGTTGCTAATTTAGTTGGACAATTTCTTACATCATGCTAGACATCAATTGTACCACAATAATTATTTTTTCTTAGTTTTTTAGATTTAGACATTTCTATACCACTTTTTTCTCTTTCCTTGGGACGGCCTTTAGTTTGAGTCATCAAAGGGTTCTTCAAAATTTTAACCACCTCCTAGATCATTCTCATGCGGTTGATTCTTAGGATGATCTTCATTCAGAAAATTTTTCACATAATTCAACTCTTTTTCTATTAAAGTCATGACATAATTAAATCTTTCAATCAAACAACTCTTATGGGCGGCTAAACCTTGAAAGGCTTTGCATAAAGTAATATATTATGCGGGTTGTGATTGAAGATATGTGCCAATGGTAGGAGCTTTATATGATATGGACCCCGCAACTTTATTTCCTCTAATTGTCCATCTTAAGTTAATTAAATTTTAAGGAATTTCAGTCCATTGCATCATATTCAAATATCTAATAATGTGACGAAAAATCATTCCAAAATTTTCAAATGTCCGACTAACACAAGTTATGGTGCTTTTCTCGGCCACGACCAAAGTATAAACTTTTCTATATTCGGCCGCCACTGTGGTTTTATATGCTCCATACACCTTAAAGAGCATAGTGCTCTCAACATGTTTCTCAATAACAACATAGGCTCTACTTTATTTAAGCTCGTGTTGAAAACGTCTAAACATCTCCTTTGTATATATAGATGTCACATGATTCTTTAATGACGAGGATGTTATTCTTGGTCTATCCTTATACTTTATTTCATAATCCGTTTCCCTCTCACAAATATATTCTTTCTCCAATACTTTTTATGAATTCTTTATAAATTCTTTCAAACCGGTGCTAGCATTCACATACTCATTAAAAAAAGCATTCATCGATTCACTTCTCGAGATTGTGGTCATCCCGGTAGTGAAATGAAGTTTAGTATACACAAGAACCCATTAATATCGAACGGAATACACATATTACAACCAACAATGATCAACCAAGTTATATTTTTCAACCAAATAATCCCACATATCTTTAAATTGTTCAACTGTTAATGATTTGTAGATACATAAGTTGAAATCTTCTTTAAAGTGTGGTTCATTTCCGTACAAATTTGATAATTTTTCTCCAAATTTAGTACTTATATGCCAAGTACAATACAAATGATTCGTGTTTGGAAAAACTTCGGTAATTGCATTTCCGATCGCAATATCTTGATCCGTGATGTTTGAGATTGGAGGCTTGTTTCCCATGGCTTCCAACCAATTCTTAAAAACCCATACATATGAACCTTCTTTCTCATCCCTTATTAATGCAAATCCAAATAATATATATTGGTAGTGATGGTTGACCCCCATAATAGGTATAAATTGCATACAATATCTATTTATATGGTACGTGGAGTCAAACACTCCCACATCTCCAAAAATTTTATATGCATTTAATGATTTCAGATCAACTCACAACATAGCACGCACCTGATTTTCTTCATCAACATCTACTCGGTAAAAATATTCCCCTAAACTATTACATTTCAATTCTTGAAGTAATATCAAAGCTTCTCGGGCATTACTTGAATCAAACATATAATGTCTAATATCACGTAAAACATTCTGAATGTTTGACTAGTAAATCCAATATTCTCTAAATCTCTCGTTAACTCACCCAAAACATTCAAAGTTTTTGAAGGTCCAATACCCGACTTATTCAAAGTAACAATCAATTGTCGAATAATGGGAGTTATGTTTCTTGGCCTTTGTATGAAATGCACTTCACTAGGTTCTACCATTTTATGATTGTGTTTCAAATTAACCAATGTCACTTCCATTTCTTTAACTTCTCTCTATGAACAACATACATCCGTGCTTTACAACTCGTTCTACCAGGAGTATCTATATTTCTCTTCTTTTTTCGGATATCAAATTCATCCAAAATATTTTTTAAGCCTAACCTACCACCCTTTCTACATATATAAAAACACGAACAAATATTTTTACATTTTAAGCGTTTATGCGTAATTCTAATTATTACCTCAAAATCAATATGTCTACCATAATCTCTATAAAACATCTCCGCCTCATCTAAACTATCAAACAATTGACCAACACAATGATAAATATCATTCAAATCATCCATTTTGTGTATTTTTGGGTGAATTTTTAGATTTTGTGCAATTTTGTATGTGTGGTATATCATCATTATCATCAACATCATAAAAATCATCACCATCATCATAATTATCATCATTAATAATCTCTACTTTTTTAGGACTAGATTTTTTATCTTCATTATCATCATCTTCAATCTCAATTTTATACTTATTAGGAGACTTAAAAGGCTTTAATTTTGAAAAAAATGAAAGAAGCCATAAAATGAAGATAACCTTAATAAAACTATCCCAAGCTCAAATGTTGAAATCATAAAGAAATTGAATCTTATCCCAAGCTTAATTTTTGAAATTTTTAAGAAATTGAATCTTCTCTCAAACTTAAAGTTTATAAAAAAAATGGGTATTAGAAAGCTCAAAGTATATTGGGTTATGAAATGGGTTATGAAATGGGCAAAGTTGAAATGAGTTTTAGAGAGCTCACATAAATCTCCAAAAAATGGTATGATAAAAGAACAAGTGTGTTTCTGGGAGATAAGGGTATGTATTCGGGGGAGACATATAATAGAGAGTAAAATGGGAATTAAAAAATATGCAAATACGCTCTATTATAGAGCATATGTGCATTTTTTTTAATCTCAGCCGTTGATTTATTTTTTTAACGGTAGAAGATGGGTTGATTGGATATCAAAAGATATTTGACTGTGGCTGGTGAACAGTTTCCAATTTTAATTAGGTAAAATTATACATGAGAGGACTTTGGGTTCAATAAAATCTAGAAGGCCAAATATAATTATCTAAATTTTTTCTAAGGGAAAAGAATGTTAAAGTGACTCATTTTTTAGATATCCTCTAAACGATGCCACCTACACGGCACATAGATAATTTAGCCAAGATGTCTCTTTACTTGGAAATACTCTAACACGTGCAAAGCACAACAGTATTTTAAAATTATATATTAATTATTTTATAATATTTAAATATTTAATTTAAAATATTTTATTATATTAGTTATAATAATATAATATATAATAAAAAATATTTCATGTAGATAAAATAATAATATTATTTTAATATTCATGAGATTTAATTAATAAGTTATAATTTCAAATAAATTGAAGAGTTTGAGGAGTAATAGAAGTGAAGTGAAAGATGTTATTAGATTGTTCTACAAAAAGAGAACTCACCGTGATAGACTTATATGTAAAATATGTATGTTTTAAAATTAAATTATAATTATATCATAATTGCATAGAAAAGTTGTATTAAAAGAGAATTTACTGGATAAAAAAAGAGTTTTATAAAAAGACGATTTACCGGAAGACTAACCGCCAAACTTTTGCTACTCCGACTTTAATAATATAGTATATATGTAAGGATAAATAATATATATATATATAATTATCATAAAATATATAACACTATTACGACAAATATATATTTTATAAAACTTTAAATTTTCTAGATAAGTAGACGGATAAATATAATATTTTAATTATTTAATTTCAAATCTTAAAGAATTGGGAGACGAAAAATATATTATCTAAGATTTTGAAATTCACCATTTTATACCATAATATTAGTAAAACATACTGCATACGTAAGTAATTTAAATTTCTATTTTATATTAACTTATTGTTATTAAGTATACTAGTTTATAACCCGTGTAAAGCACGGATACTATTAATAAATTATATTTAAATTATTTTATATAATTTAAATATTTCATTTAACATGATAATTTGTTTTATTATTAGTTTTGTTTTACATTTTTATATACAATGATGTTTATATATTAATATTTATAAAATTTAATGATAAGTCATAATTTTAAATAAATAAAAGAGTTTGAATGGTGATTAAATTAAGTTGAATGTGAGTAAATTATATTAAATAAAAAATATATGATAAATAGGATTCATAAAATAGAAAATATATAATATAATATAATTTAAATATAATATAATATTATCCGTGAGTAGTTGTATAAAAGGAGAAGTATCGAGATAGAATTGTATGTATGATATATATAATTTCTAAAATTAGATTTTATTAAAATTGAATGTTTAGGATTGTTTATATGATTTATCTAAAATTGGACGGTTAGGATCTTTTATATGGTTAAATGTTTCAAAAAACAAATATCTAGTTTGGTTATAAAAATATAGTAGAGATTTATTTTCTATACGAGAGTTTGGAAACAATTTTAAATGTATTTTTTTAAAAAAATATCGAATATTTCTTTTTTGCAGATTGAGGTCTTTCATCCTAACAAGTAACAATACATATGAGAAAAAAATAAACCCTAAAGACACAATTAATGTAGCATTAGTCAGACCTAGTTTGGTCTAAAAGGGAGGCCCATTTAACGAGCCTTGAAACCCTAAATTATTAAATAATTTCAAAATTAATTAATTAACTAAATAAACAGTTAATTAATTACATCCAACTACAAGGAAACTACTACAAGGAGTAGCCCCCAAGATACCTCAATCAACAAGGAAACATATTCCTACATGGAAACTATTTCTATCACAAGAAGGATCCAAAATCCTTGAAGGAGGTGGCTTTCCCACCAAGGTTCCTAAACCTACTCTAATTCTTAGATTCTCTACGTCTATATAAAGGGCCTAACCCCTCATTCTTAGAACTACGTCTGGTTTGATTCACGTACGCACTGAGATACGTAGGCATCTTATGAGGGCATAACTAAGCTACGAAATACAAGTGCAGTCATTAAAGCTCGATAAGCTCCGACACACATCACAATAAGTATACCCTACTTTTTAATCCATAACACTTGGCACCGTCTATGGGAAAACAACATCAACCATGGTAAGAACACGAAGAGCTAATGGAGACATCATCCCTACCACAGGAGACCCGACTGCTGTGATTCCTCCTGATGGAACTCAAACCACCAAGGTCCCTGCTACCACCACTATTCCTGCTGAAACTCAAGGCCGTAGCGCTCAAAGGCTTGGCCCGTTCAGTGAAATCATCAATTCTATCAAACCTGAGGAAGTCGTCCATGAATCCGACTCTCTGTCTCAGGCTTGGACTCTCTCAAGCTTATCCCACTCCATACATCAGAGGGTTGGCCCTCTCACAAAACTATGGGCATAGAGAAGGAATCCGTGATTTCTCAGGACATATGCAACTGATGATGAAAGCTCTTAAGGCACCGATATTAATCCTAGAAGAAGAAGGCTTGGCAAGGATCCCGTAGAGAGACAACATTCTCGGTCCCGTAGGACACTAGAGCAGAATATTGCTTCCTACGAGGTGGAACTCAAAGAACTAAAGAAAAATTTAGGTCGGCAGGACACAAGGCCAACCCCGAGGCGTGAAGCCCCTAATATCATAGAGGTAGATGGAACCTCTCGAGAGAGGAGAAGGGAAACTGCAAGGGCTGATCCCACTGAGTTGCTATCACTTGGAGATCCTGATGATCCAACACCACCCTTTACTGAAGCGATCATGAATGCTCACATCTCAAGGAAGTTCAAGATTCCCACCATCAAGACTTATGATGGAACGGGAGACCCCTCGAATCATGTAAGAAATTTCTTGAATGCTTTGGTATTACAACCTATCAACGATGATGTCAAGTGCAGGCTTTTCCTAAAATCCTAGGGGACATGGCTCAACGCTGGAATAGCCGTTTGCCTCCAAATTCTATTTGGTCCTTCAAAGAACTAAACAAAGCTTTTATAAGCCAGTTCATAAGTGGGAGAGTGCACGAAAAGAGTTCGTCTTCGCTCATGAACCTAGAATAGGGAAGAACGAATCCATGATGGACTACTTGAATCGTTTTACTAAGGAAGCCCTGAAAGTACCAAACTTGGATGAGAAGGTAGCTATGATAGCCTTACAACAGGGGATGACTGATCCTTACTTCAAGAGATCTCTGGCCAAGCATCCACCTGAGAACATGCTCTTTCTCCAAGATAGAGTAGTGAAATATATTAAGGCAGAAGAAAGCATGAAGAAAACCATTATACCAGTGGTGACAAATGGGAACAATAACAAGAAGAGAAAAGGCGATCAAGAGTATGATGTCCGGGACAAGTATTCTAACACGGATAAGGATTCAGAATCCCCTCCTAAGAATAATAACTTGGGACTAAGGTTCGCTGAATATGCAAGGTTGAATACGCCTCGAAGCTAAATCTTGATGGATATTGAGAGGGATCGACACCTGAGATGGCCTAAGCCCCTAAAGTATGATCCTGAGAAGAGAAATAAGAATGCTTTTTACCGATTTCATAAGGATACCGGATATGACACGGATGATTGTAGACAACTGAAGGATGAAATCGAATTCCTTATCAGAAGAGGAAAACTCTTTAAATTCACCAAAGATGGAGGCTATGATAGGCGCGATGATAACGGGAGAAACAATAATAACCGAGATATGAATCCTCAGCCTAGAGGGGGTCATCAATATGATTTTTGGAGGACCTACAGCAATGGTGAATTCAAGAAATTCAAGGAAGGCATACACTAGAGTAGTTATGCAAGTCATAGGAGAAGCATCTAAAGGCGCTAGAACAGAGGTGGTCATATCCTTTGATGACTCAGACTTGGAAGGGATAAAATTTCCACACGATGATCCCCTTGTCGTAGCCCCTTTGATAGGCAATTCGGAAGTAAAAAGAGTCATGGTGCATAATGGAGCATCCGTCGATATGTTGTTCTACGATGCCTTTGTGAAGATAGGATACAATGATTCCCAACTAACCCCTTCGGATGTTCTGATTTATGGTTTTAATGGAATGGAGTCGAAAGTAGAAGGAACCATTCAACTGCCCATGACAATGGGAAGAGAGTCTCGAGAGGCCACCCATATGCTAACTTTTCTGGTAATCAAAGAATCTTCTACGTACAATGCAATACTTGGAAGAATAGGCTTACATGCTTTTAAAGCTGTTGCATCGAGTTATCACTTGAAGATCAAGTTCCCCACCAGAAACGGCGTTGAGGAGAAAAAAATAGACCAGAGAATGGCAAGAAGTTACTATATGGATGCCTTGAGATCCGATGGAGTCAGAGGGCAAGTCCTACCCATAAAGGACATGGACTCAAGGGAAGACGAAGAAAAAAGGGGGAAGCCAGTTGAAGACTTGGTTCAAATTCCCTTAGTTTCGGTAGAACCAGAGAAAGTCACCTACATTGGAGCCTCATTAAAAGGGCCTATGAAAGAAAAGTTAACAAAGTTCTTACAAGAAAATGGGGACTTATTTGCCTGGACAGTGGTTGATATGTCGAGGATTGACCCCGAACTGATCACTCATAAGCTTAACGTGGATCCAAGACGAAAAACGATGAAGAAATTCAATTTCCTGAATGGCTCTCTAACCCTGTGATGGTCAAGAAATCCAATGGCAAGTGGAGAATATGTGTAGACTTTACTAATTTGAATGATGCATGTCCAAAGGATTGCTTCCCTCTTCCGAGGATCGATGCACCTATAGATGCCACGCAGGACATGAGATGTTAAGCTTCATGGATGGCTTTAATGGATACAATCAAATCAGGATGCACGAGGATGACATTGCCAAAGTATCATTCATTACTAACTTTGGTGTATTTTCTTATCTTGTTATGGCCTTTAGGTTAAAGAATACATGAGCCACCTATTAAAGGCTCGTTAACAAAATGGTCAAACATCTTATTGGAAAAACCATGGAGTTTTACGTTGATGATATGCTAGTTAAAAGCCTTGATAAGGTCGATCATATTGAACGCCTTAGAGAGGCTTTCGAAGTGCCGAGACACCATAAAATGATGTTAAACCCTGCAAAATGCACATTTGGCGTAGGGTATGGAAAATTCTTAGGAAAAATGGTATCTAAAAGAGGGATTGAGGCCAATCCTGAAAAAATTCAGGCTATACTCAACATGGAACCCCCGAAGACAGTAAGGGATGTCTAGAAATTGACAGGAAGAGTTGCCGCCCTAAGAAGGTTCGTCTCGAACTCTGGGGATAAATGTCTACCCTTCTTCAAGATATTGAAGAAAGTAAAAGACTTTATGTGGACAGAAGAAAGTCAAGTTGCCTTCGAGGAAATGAAAAAATATATGGTTGAAGCTCCATTGTTGGCCAAGCCTAGTCCTGATAACATCTTATACTTGTATTTGGACGTATCAGAAAAGGCCCTGAGTGTTGTACTTATAAAGGAAGAAGAAAAGATTCAAAAGCCAGTTTATTATGTGAGCAAATTCTTGCATGGAGCGGAACTTAACTACTCCAAAATTGAGAAGTTTGCACTAGCCTTGATAATGGCTTCAAGAAAATTGTGGCCTTACTTTCAGGCACACAAGATCAAGGTGCTGACTGATCAAACTTTAAGAAAAATCATACATAGCCCCAAGACAAGTGAAAGATTGATTAAATGGGCCATCGAGCTAGGAGAATTCGACATCAAGTATAAGCCTCGAACGACCATTAAAGCTCAAGCCCTTGCTGACTTCGTGGTCGAATGTACCTTCAACGACAAGAAGTCGGGGCAGGATAGGAAAGAAACACCCCAAAAGGAAGAAGAATGACAGGCTCCTAATGAATATTGGGTGCCCAATTTTGATGGGGCATCAAAAACAAAATCTAGTAGAGCAGGCTTGGTGCTACAAAGTCCGAAGGATTCATCATTGAGTATGTTATTAAGCTTGATTTTCCAATGACCGATAATGAAGTCGAATATAAAGCTCTAATAGCTGGCCTGAGCTTGGCCAAGGCACTAAATACCAAATATCTCAAAGTCTGTGGGGACTCAAAGTTGGTTATATCCCAAGTAAATGGGGAGTTTGAAGCAAGGGAAGAAGTCATGGTTAAATATCTCCAACTAGTGAAAGCTATAATGACTCAGTTTGAAGAATGTCAGATAGAATATGTTTCTAGAGAAGAGAATATAAAGGTCGATGCCTTATCAAAGTTTGCATCATCGGAAGTGGACAAACATATGAGAAGTGTCTACTTCCAAATCTTGAAGACCCCCAGCATCAATGCAAAGCTGGTAGCCTCGATAAACATGGGCATTTGATGGATGGATCCAATTAAAGCCCACCTTCAATCTGGGTGGACTCCTGCCAATGCTATGGAAGCCAGAAAGCTTACTGTGAGGGCGTTAAGGTACATTCTTATCGATGAAATTCTCTATAAGAAATATTTTGTTATTCCTTACTTGAAATGTTTAAGGCTGGATGAAGCCCATGAGGCTTTGAAAGAAGTACACGAAGGTATTTGTGGCCAACACTTGGGGGGCAGAGCTTTGACTCACAAAATTACCCGCCTCGGCTTTTACTAGCCTGACTTGTTGAAAGATTCCAAAGAGTATATGAGAAGGTGTGACAGATGCCAAAGGCAGGCACCAGTTGTCAGGAAACCTCCTGAGATGTTGACGTCCACCAATTCCGCCATCCCCTTTACAATATGGGGAATGGACATCCTTGGACCCTTTCCGATGGCTAGTGGACAAAGGAAGTTTTTGATCGTTGCGATCGATTATTTCACTAAGTGGATTGAAGCTAAACCACTGGATAAGATAACCACCAAGCAAGTAGCTCAGTTTTTCTGGGAAAACATCATATACAAGTATGGAATACCATGAATCTTGGTCATGGACAATGGAACACAATTCAACAATGAAGAATTTAAGGAATATTATAATAATAATGACATCGATCTACGCTTTACTTTTGTGGCACACCCCCAAGAAAATGGATAGGCTGAGGTAGTCAATCGAATCATCCTTGATGGGTTGAAGTAAAGAATTGAACGTTCAGCTAACACCTGGGTAAATGAGCTTTTGCCAATACTCTGGGCATATATAATCACTCACAAAGTTACCACTGATGCAACTCCATTCTTGTTGGCTTATGGAGCCGAGACAGTGGTTCCAGTTTAAATATCACATGTATCCCCAAGAATCAAGGCCTTTGAGCCTGAGAAAAATAAAGAAGGGATGAAGTTTGCGTTGGATTTGATTGATGAAATCAGGGACAGGGCTCATGCGAAGATCATTGAGTATCAGAAGAAATCTTCTTTCTACTACAACCTAAGGGTTAAGGAAAGATTCTTCCGACAAGGAGACTTGGTTCTTAGAAAGATTGAAGCTTCTGAAGTAGGCCCCAAAGGCAAGTTGGCCCCTAATTGGGAAGGGCCTTACAGGATAAGACAAGTCAAGGGAGGATGATCGTACATCCTCTAAACCTTGGAAGATGTTGAAGTGCCAAGAACTTGGCATGACTCAAACCTGAAGGTTTATTATATCTAAAAAATTCGATGGTGAATTCTTATATTAGGAACTAAGTAGAAATAAGGTTCGATGAAACCACTAGGATATAAGGGCCTTTCGCTCCAAGTCAGATTTCCGTTTTGTAAGGGATGTGCCCACTTTTAGCCTTGAGGGCACTATTAATATAATGAAGTTTTTTTCTGTCTTGTGACACCTTTGAATACACTAATAAACAATATTGATTGGCAATCAAGGTTATTAATTCTTTCATAATCAAAGAATAAAGCCAAGCCTAGATTGTCCCTTTCTGTATAAAATCTAAGTAATTCTTTCTTATGTGCTCAAAAAGTATATACTAAGAAATATACTAAGGCAAGAAAAGGGAAAAGAACGGCATCACAAACTTTTTACAAATAAAAAGTTTTTGGAGTACATAGCTTAAACATAAAAGGAAAATACAAGGAATACGAGAAAAAATGACATAAAGAGGGAAATAAAAACTAAGAAAGTTCATCGATATCCTCATCGTCCTTCTTCTCCTCTCCGACCTTCTCTTCTTCCTCGATTTCCTTTTAAGCGTTCTCCTCGACCTCTGAGGAGTCAAAGATCTTATCATATTCATCGAAGGTCTCACCACCCGAAATATCACCAGAGTTATCCTCACGGGTGGTGGAGGTCAAGGCCAAAGGCTGCCCCATGGGAGCAGGAAAGTCAGCCGGATCAAACAAGCCCGAATGCTTAGCTAAGATGGCATTGAGACACTTGGCCCAAGCTTGGGTACTAGCAGTCGTGAAAACCAGGTCATCATGCTTATCAATGAAAGAATAGAATTCTTCCGACTCCATGTACTTGTCGATCAAGGCCTTCTTCTCAACCCTTTCCTTTTACAGCTCAGCATGGGCTGCTATCAACTCATAATCCTTCTCGAGCAGCTTCTTCTCGAGCGAGGCCACCTTATCATCGGCTTTGACTTTTCCCTTCCTTTGGGCCTTTTCTAAATAGTGTCATGTCTTGGCCTGATGGGCCATGGTCTAGAAATAAGTATTGACCTATTCAACAAGCATTTAAGTTAAAAAAATGGAAAGACACAAAGAATGACCAAGTACGAATGAAATTAAAAGAAAAGGTTGGGTCTTACCATAGCAACGGTTCGGGCCCCAAGAGTCTTAGCCTCTTCAATGTCCGTTTTCAGGAAAATCTTTGCCTTGTCATCTAGAGGAATTACATTCATGGACCAGTCGATGGAGTTTAAGGTACTCCCGACGACAGTATCTTATTTCCTTATACCCCAACTGGGCCTCCATGCTGCCGTAAGCTGGTCATCCTCCTCCTCACGAGGCCTCTTCCCCTAGCCTTGTTTTGGGCCCTTTCGCAAGGTTGAAGAAAACCCGGAAGATTGGGCTCCTTGATTGAGCCTTCAAGAGCCTCACGAGCCTTGCGAAAGGGTATCATTTTTCCTAAGGCAAAAAACCATAAAGCAAAGAAGGGTCTGCCATGAATTTGGACTTAATTGACATGGGATGATCCTAAATTCAGCCAAAAGCCTAATAATAAACTCATGGAAAGGAGATCTAAGCCCACCTAGGAGGGCATCCCTAAACACATATAGCCTATTGGGTCGCCAATGACGTGCCCGATCACCAGGCCCGACCAAAACAAACTTATACCCAATGGGTAACTTGTACAACTTTGTGAATTTTTCACAATGAACCTGGTTGGTAAAAATACTAGTGTACCTAAAAGCATCCAACTCCGCCAAGGTGGGGAATTCATCACCTATGGTTTGCAACAAATCAGAAATTGAAGAAAATACTGGGTTTACAATGACTACATTACCTCTTTTGGCTGCCCTGGCAAGGAGTTTTTGTTGAGCAGCATCTTGGTCCGACATTGATGTTAAACGAATGAAAGTTTGAAACAAAAAAGATGAAGGTTGATCGGAAAATTTGCCTGAAATTTCCCTTACTAAACGAAACTCTAGAGAGAAATCTTTAGAGAGAAATTTACTAAGTGAGAAGTGAAAAATGAAGTTCTCACTTCACTGATTTATAGCCGAGGAAAATGGTAACTCATCCGGTTAAACTTTCTATAGGCGGTAAAAACAAGGCCCAAAAACTAATTGAGCCTAGCAAGCTTTTGGCCCAAAAATCGACGTGGACTAAGAACACCAAATGATTCGAGAGAAATTTAAAGTTCATAGGCCAGGGCCCATTAAACTTCTTAAGTCGTCAAGTATCGACCAGGAACCCATGTCGACTAGAGGCCAAAAGATGGCCTAAAATCGACCAGGAATCCCCATCGACTAGAGTCTCAAAAGTGACGTAGAAACGATCAGGATTCTAATCGAATTGAACTAGGAACCCCTGTCGACCAGGATTCCAAAAGATGCCAAAAACCCACCAGTAATCATGGTTGAACAAGAATCACCAAGGAAATTCAGGCCGACGAGGAACCCCTGTCGACTAGGATTCTAAGAGATGCCAAAACCGACTAGGATCCTAGTCGAATTCAACCAGGAACCTTATTTGACTAGGATCCTCACAAGAAGTCTTGGCCGACTACGAACCCCTGTCGACTAGGACTCCCAAACAGCCTAAAATCTACTAGGATCCCTAGACAGCCTAAAATCGACCAGGATCCTACTCGAATTCGACTAGATTTCCTGGTTGAAATTAACATAGAAAAATGCTAAAAAATCAGTAAAAATGATTTAAATGGCAAATAAATTATGGAAAAAGGAAAAATACACGTGGGTACAAATAAATTATGGAAAATTTTCTATAAATAGAGGAAAATTCGTAAAAATTGAGTAAAATACCTGTGAGTACAAATAAATTATGGAAAATTATTTATAAATAGAGAAAAATTCCTAAAAATTAAGGAAAAAATACACATGGGTACAAATATATTATGGAAAATTCTCTATCAATAGAAGAAAATTCATAAAAATTAAGAAAAAATACCCGTGAGGACAAAAAAAGAACAGTGAAAAATTCTCCATAAATAAAGGAAAATCATTGACGATAAAATGGAATTTGGAAAAATTCTGGAGGACATAAAAGCGAACTTCAATGACAAATTCATGAACCTTAACTCCTACAAAGTGTTGCACACTTTACAGAAGTTGGGGGGCAAATGATATGTGCTAAAAATAAGTCCTAAAGACACGATTAAAGTAACATTAGTCAAATATAGTTTGGTCTAAAAAGGAGGCCCATTTAACGATGCTTGAAACCCTAAATTATTAAATAATTTTGGAATTAATTAATTAGCTATATAAACAATTAATTAATTATATCCAATTACAAGAAAACTACTACAAGGAGTAGCCCCCAAGACATCTCAATCAATAAGAATTACGTTTGACTTGATTCTGGTACGTATTTGAGATATATAGACAGATAGAATTAAGTTACGAAACACAAATGCAATCATTAAAATTCAATAAACTCAATAAGTACACTCTAATTTTTAATCCAGGACACCACAGGCGGGTGCAAGAGAGCAAAACATGTTTGCGCGTGCCAGAGAGAGAACTGGAGCTGCTAAGCCTAAAAGTTATTGGGCACTGTCACCTACCCTAACCCTAGTCTACGATACCAGAGGGATAGTGGGCCACTTAGTGTACACGTGTCGAAATCTAATAGGAAGTTGACAAGACAAAATCACGGACGGTCTTAATTGGAAACTTCCTACTAGATCTGGGAATTTTGCTTTGATTGTGGAGAGGAATAATTAATACTCCCTTTTTTCTTTTCTTGTTTTGAATTTTGACACTATTTATTATAAGCGGTTGACTAATAATTTATGCATAATTTATAAGATAAAATATAATCATGAGTGATCTTGTTTGATTCGTATTTGTGAATACTTTAATACAGTGAAATTTTTATATTTAATACTAATACGAAATTAAAAATATTAACGATCAAAAATGTGTGTTGACAAACGTATCCAATCAAAACAGAAAACGTTTTAAGGAACATAGGGAGTAATGAATATGATCGAAACTGCACATTCGCATTCGACTCTGCACCCACCTTTAACAAACATGTCTATCGGAATATTTATATGCATGTAAACATATATTGAGGTATTTTGATTGCATAGTAAAAGTTAATATTTTTTTGTAAATTAAAATTTTGAATATATATTTTTATTTATGAAAAAAATATTTAAAAAAATAATAAATTTAACTATACGAACAAAGTTCATAAAATGTGTATCAAAAAATCAAATGTTAATAATAAAAAACAGAAGGAGTACAATGATTGTGAAAGTCAATACTGAAAATTTACAATCAGTATTACTACTCGTAAATTATTTCTTCCATTTCTTTTGGTATAGAATTTATTAAAATGTTGAAAGAAGATGAAAAGAGCTTGGGAATAAATTGAATTTAGTAAAAAATATAGAAAATACTATTTTAAACAATGTTAGGAAATAAATAAACCATCTCAAATTTATCAAATAAGAAATAAATGGAATATTTATTGAATAAACAAAAACTGAATCAATATATCAATGATTTTGATTCGAAATATATATTACAGAAGAGGATGTAATAAAAAATTAGAAATAAAATTTATGGCAAGGAAAAAGAATAATGTATCCGTACTTAGTGAATAAAAATGAAAAAGTAAATATTTTTATAGTGAAGACAATAAGAAAAATGAAAGAAAAAAAGGAGTGGAACATTTGTTTCAAAATTGGTGAGTTAGATTTCTAATTTCAATTTAAATGGTAGGAAAACAAATAAAGGGACAAAACTTATAAACATTTCTTGTTAACCATTTTAAATAAAAATATAACTGTCATTTATATTTTTATTTGGATAGAATAACATTTATACTTATTTAGAGTGAGTAAAGAAATATTTATAACATTTATTCCTTCATTCACTTTTTTAGTTGCAATTTAAACCAAAAATCTAATTCATCAATTTTGAAGGAATGCTCCATTTTTTTCTTATTCACTTTCTATATAATTTTTATCATAAAAAATATTTACTTCATCAATTATGTTCATTATTTATCATACATTTTTCACATAAATTTTATTTCTAATTTTTCATTTTAATTTTTAATTCATGTATTATTGGATTAGGTTATTGTCAAATTTGATAATATAAGTCTGCAAAATAAAATCTGATAATACCTTTATCAAAGTAATAAACTGAATCATAACAAATACAAAAATATGTTCCCTTTCATATGTATTTTTACTATTTATTGTACCTTAAAATACATAAAAAGTACTTCTTTAAATTTATTTTTTCCCATTAAAATTTAACGCCTATATTTTATTAAAAACAAGAAATTTTTAAAAACAACTCACGGAAAGTATGTTTTTTTCCTAAAGCTTAAAATATATATAAAATGTTAAAACGATATATAAAAGAAAATGGAAATAGTATTATTTTTTTTATTAAATGGAAATGAGAAAATAAATTATGCTGTATTATTTCTTCGATGAAATGGAAATAGTAATGATTTTATCTCTCTAGTCTATATATCTAATTGTCTAATTTGGGATTGGGCTAGACCTTGAAAAAAGTGAGTCCAAATTATGGACTATCCACGAACTTATGGAGTACTAAGTTACTGTCCAAATTATAGGTGGATACTAGGCCAAGCCTACCATGTGTGTTGAACTGGATGTGTATATGAATATGCAATTCAACTTTGTTATGAGCCTAACACTTGAATATTTATCGTTATTTACGATTATAATTTATAGATGAAGGCCGAAGGTTCTACCATAGAATATTTAAACACCTGTGTATTATTGGGCTTTGGTATTATTAAATTAAAATAAGTTAAAAAGTAATTTTTGGTTTAGTTAGTATATTTTGGTTTAGTTAGTGTATTTACCTATTTTACAATTTGAAGTCACTTGATAAAACTCATTATTATCCTTCCTACATGTAAGTTACAAATATTTTTGCCTTATAATGATTGTAATGTAATTTATAAGATTTTTGATTAATTAACAGAGGATAGCTTGCTTGAAATTGCAAATTATAAATACAATATTTAATACTAAATAATTATATTTAAGCTAGAGTTTCTGAAGTTCAATATTTCGGGATCAATGAAACAAATAGGTATCCATAAGAATAAGAATAAGAATAAATATCATTAAATGTAATTATTCTATGATCAAAAGTAATTTTTTATTTATAGATTATTTTTAAGTTTGGTTGCATGATTTTTTAATAATTACTAATTTTAAATATTTTTATTAGTTATAAATATTATTTTTATTTTTTCTTATAAAACGTATATTTATTCAATTTATTTACTTTTAACAATAAATCAAATTTTGATTTTTTTGTATTTATAGGAAGTCAAGAATATTAATTTTCTCTTTTCTTAATTTATATCTATATTAGAAATGTTAATTTAAATTTCGTGCATTACATAAATATATATAAATTATAAATATATTTTTCCAAAGACATTTATATATGTGGTTATAAATATTGTCCTTCATGACCTTTTTTCCTACTTGCAAGTTGCAATACTAAATATTAACCTTTGTTATTATTTTTAATTATACTTATATAAATATAAATATTAAATTTAATAAATTTAAAGTGAATAGTAAAAAATTAATAGAAATAGAATCGAACCATGGCTAATTTTACATTGTATGGGGGAATTTCAAGTAAATACTAAATCAAATTAATCCAAATCATAAATATCCAAAACCGAATAGAATATATCTAATATATTCCAATAAGCAATGGCTCTAGCTGCCATTGCCATATCTTGTAGTGTATTAATATGCAACTTTAAATGTGTAACTACGTACTAACTACCAATTTCACTAGTATTGATGTCTATTCTTCGACAGAGAAAACTTACTAACATTCTTACATTCTGATATTGTATCTAACTTTGGTGACCACATTTTACCTTTTGATCCCATCAATATATTATAATGTTTCTTCAACTCCGGTGTGCTACAAAGAAAACTACTAGGGTTATTATCTATGGCTTGATCATTTCCATCCTCTTTGCCTATTGTCATGATCTTGATCATAAACTCCGGCGAAACTTTGATTAAAACCCTACCATTAGAACCCTTAATGTACTCAAATGTAGTGTCCTTGAAGTTAATAGATGGATTGATCTTGTGAGGGTTATAAGAATTAGCAACTAGGGCAGCAAAGGAAGAAGCAGAAAGCACGTTGCATGAAAAGCAGTCAAGGGGAAGTACAAGGTAGGTTTGGCCGGTGACAAGCTCTTCTTCAATGGCTAGGGCAGGGATTGGTTGACCAATGTAAAATGAATCTGCATGGCAAACCATACGATCAGGGAACTCAAACATGATTTCTCCGGCTATCGGAGTCCGTTTTCCGGTGAGAATTCTTGTAGTACCTTCCCAAAAGATTAGCTTTGTTGATGAACGTGTATTTGGATTGTAACAAGGAACTATTGTGTTGCCCATAAGAACTATAATGTTAGATATTTGTTGAAAGTAGTTATAGAATAGAAGAATGAATGAATGTGTGTTGTTTTATACTAATATGGAGGACTTGACTTTGATAAAGTCTTGAATTGTTTGCTTGTTGGTAATTTAAAGGACGGTGGTCATGGATGATGGCTTTGAATATCTACAAATGGCAATGCATGCAAGTATGTAAGTATAATATTTATTATATGACCAACTGGAAATCACATGATTATAAGTCATACTAAACCTTAAATTTGCATGTTCCATGTTGACCATGTATCTGTACTTGTACAGTAGTAGTATACTTGGATTAGATTTAGTCCTATAATATATTACTCTTTAGTCTTAATAAAAATATTTTATTATTATTTATTTTAATTAATATATTGTATACTTATTTAGATTTAGTCCTATAACATATATATCATTCTTTGGTCTTTAACAAAATTATAATTATTTTATTATTGTTCTATCTAATTGTTGTTAGATTGTACACTTATTTACTTTTAGTCCTATAATTTATTATTCATAACCATTTTTGGATCAAGCCTGAAATGAGTAGCAAACTTAAAAAGTTCATTTTTAATATAAACCATAGCACAAATTTATCGTCTAATGTATACATACATATAAATGCTAGTTTTTCTTAATATATAAAATTACTGATGAATATACTGTGGTGGCAAAAAGGCGCACCTAATTATGCAAATTCAAACAATCTTAAAAATTTACTGTTAAACAGTTAATGGAGTGTAAAAATAAGAATAAAATAGCTAGCATAGAAATGTATTAATGTTTAGATTCATGAATCTTTATATTTTATTAGTTGGAATGAATGGTATCCAAGTAGTGGATACCATTCATTCCAACTGGAATATTGAAAATCCAAGTGGTGTGGAGGCTTTTGTAATTATGATTAGTACCTCAACTGTTCACGCCTGCCAATGCTTAATATCAAATTGTTAGTAGTTTAATGCCCGCAAGATTGCTTCCCTGGTTCGGGACAAAACCAATAGCAGTTTATATAACAATGTAATTCCAAGTGTTTAGAATAAATTTTATAATGTTTGAAGTTGGAAGATTTATGCTATCTTTTTTAGAAACCTACGTCATCATACATATTTTAACTAGCGTAAAAGCCCGATACACGGGCCTTTTCTTTAAAATATATTTTTTATGTACTAGCTTATATTCTTGAAACTTTTTAGTATTTTATTATTTTAATTTTAATATTTTATTTAATAATAATAATTTAAATTTTATTTAATATTTATGTATGTATTTTATATAATTTTAATATACTTTATTTATATATGTATTTTAATAAGATAATATTTATATATTTTGTTTAGAAATCTGTTTTAATTATGTGATTAATGTGAGATGTATTTCAGTTAAGAGTATTTGTATTTTAATAAGATAAAGTTTGTGTATTTTGTTTAAGAATTTGTTTTAGTTAGATAATTAATGTGAGATGTGTTTTAGTTAAGAGATTAATGTTAAAAAACTGAAGCCCCAATAATAACTATCCGACTCAACTACCAAATTTTTAATATTTCGGTTTTAATAATATAGTATAGATATAAGTTTTAATTAAATTTTAAATTTAATATTTATTTTAAATTTCATATTTTAACTTATTTATACATATTAGCTGTGTTGAAGTCTAACTATTTAACTAATCAGAAAATTTTAAATCAAAATTTATTATATAAATATTTTATATTTAGTGAATATTAAAACATAGTACATATTTAAATTAGTAACATGTATGGTACTATTTTTCAAATTTAACGATTTTAAACAATTATATATATTAATTTATTTTGATAAATGTACATCAAATAACCATGATTTTTTCGGTCATAATCATCACGCACCCCATATTGAACACTCGAATATTCATAATACGAATTTTAATATTTTTAACCTAACATTATCTTTAATTCCAAAAAAAATGTAGTTATAATTTAAATTACCCTGTATTAGATAATTTTGTTAATTTATATAAAAAATTAATATATATATATATATATAATAAAATATATATTTTTTAATTATATTAAAAAAAATTTACAATTATATTTTATATATTGATACCTAAATAATTCAAATAAACTATTATAAAATCATATATTTGTTACATAATTTTTGACTTAAAATTAAGATTAATATTTACTTTTAAAAATTCATAATTTCACTTATTCATATATTTTAACTAATGTAGGGTTGGACGATTTAATCAATAAAAAAATAATTTAAATTTATGACACAAATATTTACACATAAAAAATTAATAAATACGATTTAGTTACATATATGATCCTATTTTTCAATTTTAATTATTTTAAATTAATTATACATATTATTTTAATTTAATACAACTAAAAAGTATAAATTCATTGGCCAACTAACGTGTGAGGAATCATGTAGTGTGATGATAACAAATTACTTAAAATTATAAATTTCATCTTAATTTTTTTGTAACAGGTCAATGGATATATGACTTATAAATATACATTAACTAGGGAACCATTTATCAGTTGAAATTGTTAATCAACTGATAAAATGGATTGTAACATTTGATTCATAGTTCTTTACTTATCAATTTATTGTAATATTTCGATGAATGTAATAATCTAGTCAACTGATGTTTGTTGGCTTCGATTGATAGCTGGTCAACGGATATGAAGAATGGCTGACAAAGTGTAAATATTCTAAGTCAGAATTCTCATAAATGAAGTGATCAACAAATAAAAGAGTCAATGGATATGGATGTTTGTCGATGGATGCAAGTAAACAAAAGTCAAATCAATGGATGATCATCAACGGATAAATACATCAAAGCAATAACGGATATAAGAACAATCGATGGATAAGGGATCGATGATCGATGAATATTCAAATATCCATCGATACATCAATGGATCAATGGATCAATGGATAACCTATCCATCGATGGATAAACAAAAAAGGATCGATTGATAAGCTTCACAACAATTATCAGTTGATCAAGGTTTCTCAAAATGGCTAAGGACAAATGGAATGGAATCTTTGCGAAAGTTTGAATCAATGGAAGACAGTATTTGTCAGAATTGTTAAGCCTTTCAAGAAACACAGTCTTCAAGGAGAAGAACAAGATAAAGACTTTTCCAGAACAAGGCAAAGACCTAGGAAGACTGTGAAAGAAACTACATTTTATTTTAGTGCAAATATTGTAAAATGTATTTTGTACCTTTATCAGTTGATGGAAAATAGAAGTAGAAAATGTACTCCTATATATAGTTTACCAGTTCATTGTAGCAAAATGTAGAAGTTGAAAAACAAGAACTCTAGAAAAGCATAGTAAGAAATAAAAAATATTTGTAGTGCTTTTCTTTGTTCAATTTACATTTTGTAAGCAGTTTGGTTTTAAGACCAAAGTTATTTGAAAGCAAAATATTCACTAGTAGAAAACCAATCCACTAGTAATTTTTAAGATTTGTTTTCAAGTATTTAGTTTAATTTCTTTTGATTCTCTTTCTCAGTTTCAATATTTCAAACACTCAAACACTTTTGTATACAAACTTATTTATCCGCAAGATTTTAATAAAATTCTAAAGTTTGTATTCAACCCCCCTTCTACAAACTTGTACTAAGGGAAATAACAATCGGTATCAAAACCTAGCTTTCAATATACAGAAAGTTAAGATCTAAGTACATCAATAATGAGTCACAAAGACACATGAAGGAAGATTCTAGTTCTTGAAAAAGAAGAGTATTTTCCCTGGAAAGTAAAAATACACTTGCATCTGCTATCGATTGACCCCTCTTATGTTCATTGCATAGAAAAAGGTCCACATGTACTTATGAAAATAGTTACAAGTGTGAATGTAGATGGTACTCAAGCACCAGTGTGACGCCCCCAGATCCGGGGTCAGGAATCTAGGTTGTCACTATCCAATTTTCACCACAATAACATCATTCACCTGCTTTAACCATTATAATAACCAAACATAAAAGCAGTGACTCCAAACCAAACACATAACTCGAGTTATAGTCTCAGGGAATGAACTTAAAATAATAACGGTTATTACAAACCAATGTAACCTCAGGATCTCACACTACTAATATAACTTCCACATGATGTTACATTAGAAGTAAACATTACTCCAAGATCTATTGTCACATTACATATTTTTCAACAAGTCTATGATTCTAATCTGGAATCCCTTCTTTCTTGCACCATTTATCGAAGTCCGGAACCTGACTAACTCAAGCTCGAAGCTTCATGTTCCTTAACATAATACCCGAGGTAGACAATTCACAGTCATATCTTTCTGCAAGATATAAGATTTACAAACAGCAAGAATGAGCCAAAGAATGCTCAGCAAGTTATTTATCAGAATATTTCAAGGAAAATGTGATAGCCATAATTATCCCAACTGGATATTCAACAATAAAGTACATAACTAGCAATCTGATTGAAGATGTATAACCAGTTATATTTCGACAATAAACGACTCAAGGTTCACGATGCAAGAAGATATTCACAACAATAATGCAGTTCACGTTACTGCAATACAACAATTTAAGTTTATGATTATTGAGTTTGACAATATCAATAACTTAGCACAATGGCCTCAATCACCGAGTACCATTAGTTTGAGTACCAATAAGCAAGCAGTTCATTATACTGCGAAAAGAATGAACGGAAGTTCATCAATTCCCATTAACACTATCAGTAACTTAGCACCACGGCTTTCGTTATAGTGTAGGAACAATGAAACTGATATATATATGAATAAAACGGTACTCAAAACAACCAACCAACTCAGAGTGGATTACATTCCCGTTGACACTATCGGTAACACAGCACCTAGGCTTTCGTTACAGTGCAACGTCAAATTCCAATTGGAAGAAACGGGCTTAATCTGGAGATTTTTCAACGCCCTATTGTACGCGATGATCAGTCGCCTTGTACAATAGAAAAACCAGTCACTTTCTCTACTAGTAGAAGGACAACCCCTTATCGGGACGTCACCCCAGGCAACACATGGGCCTTTAGTTTACGGCTGGGTCGTGCGTCACCGACCTCTTACGCAACCTTACTCCAGTCCCTGATGAATACTTAAACATTCATCAAACCTAGAAGGAAATTTAATCAAGCCTTCTAGAATAATAACAATCCACTCTAGGATTTCAATCAACTGTTAAGGAAGGGAATTCAATACCACCTTCCAGAACAACAACAATCCATCATAGGATTTCATCAACAGATAAGGAAGGGAATTTAATACAACCTTCCAGAACACAACGACAATCCATCACAGGATTTCAATCAACAGATAAGGAAGAGAATTTAATACAACCTTCCAGAACAACACAACAATCCATCACAGGATTTCATCAACAGATAAGGAAGGGAATTTAATACAACCTTCCAGAAGAACAACGACAATCCATCACAGGATTTCATCAACAGATAAGGAAGGGAATTTAATACAACCTTCCAGAACAACAACGACAATCCATCACAGGATTTCATCAACAGATAAGGAAGGGAATTTAATACAACCTTCCAGAACAACAATGACAATCCATCACAGGATTTCATCAACAGATAAGGAAGGGAATTTAATACAACCTTCCAGAACAACAACGACAATCCATCACAGGATTTCATCAACAGATAAGGAAGGGAATTTAATACCACCTTCCAGAACAACAACGACCTATTGTAAGATTTCAATATCTGACAATAGCTTGGCTCCCTAAACCAAGTGGGAGTACTCTCGAAACATCTGGGTTGACTCTCAGTCAACGAATTCAACAAGACAGAAACCCTTGAATCAAGGAGACTCAAGAACGCGAACGGGGAGCCGCTAATACTAGCTAAAATAGACTCCACAAAACATTACAGTTTTGGAGTGAAAAATGGGCCTTAAAGGCACCAATACAACTGGGAGGAATATCGGAGTCGGACGTTACCTCCCGAACCTGGAGTTATCGACTCAGAATAAATACAAAATATCTGAGTCATCGCTCACCATTTATTATTTAATGAAAAATAATATTTAAAGAAATTTAGACAACTCCAGAATATTTTTAAAGAACAAATAAATATTTTATTAATATTTAGGAGGCTCAGAATAGTCCTCGAAAAATATTAAAAGGATTTAAAAGAATTAAAATATTTAATCCCAATATAATCAAGATTATTTAATATTTAAATAATCTTAAACGATTCAACATATTTAAATAATATTTAATCAACATTAAATAATATTTAAATAAACCAAAACGAATTGAAAGTATTTAATCAATAGTTAAATACTTTTAAATATCCCAGAATATTTAAATAATATTTAATCAATATTAAATAATATTTAAATAATCTCAAATGCCCTGAAAGTATTTAATTAACCCTTAAACACTTTCTATATTCTTTAAATAATATTTAATAAACTAAATATTATTTAAAACATTGAATATCGACTAACCGTCGAGACACACTAGACTACTCCCGGTCGACCATCGAGCACCAAAAAGATGTACTCGACGCCAGATTCAGTTATACAAAACTGAAAGCAAACGTCCTCTAACTTTTTAAGAAGTTCAGAGGTATCTCAAAACTAAGTTGAAAAGATCTCATTCTACTCTCAAGAAACAATCTTAAACAACCTACGCATACTTGTGTCCTACATCAGAATAATAGTGATGAAGCGTCAGACACTTGCATACTCTAACTTTTCGAGAAGTTCAGAGTAGCAGATGAATCAAGTTATAAATGAACAAGACAGTTCAAGGGAAATGCCGACGTGCATTTCCAACAACTACAATAAGCTAGATAGTTCCAAACACAACAAAAATGTATAATTGAAGAACTTATCATTAAGTCAAAGATTTCAAAAATTTTGGCATCACAATGAATTAATAATATTCTGATATGGAATAAAACGATAGAGTCGGAAACTTGCCTGGAGTCCAAGGAATGCCATTCCAACTTCTCCACGCTCCGGGTACTCTATAATCATATAAGAACCCACTCTTAGTATACATATGCATGTATCATGTTAATTGTAATTTATACAATTACTCTACATTTCGCTCGGTACTTCACCTCCTCGGGCCTACTTTAGCTACTCGTAAAACTATCCTCTCAATAGTTTTTAATCAAGTTCCTTGCACCTACGTATAGTCATGATGTTCCTTAACAACTTTCGTTACTGGGTCGACTCGAGACAAGTCCTCTATCTTGCTCGAAATCATTCCCCAAAACGGTTGTTCAACCTTTTCTTATGTTCATCTCACTTAACACCCTGTTTTCCGTCATTTTTAATAAATTGGAAATTAATCATTTTGACACGATTCCTTCTCTGGGGTCTTATATGACTGTCAAAGAATCTCCCATAAAAGTTTCGGATTTTATTAAGCTCCGTAGCTAGTCCAATCATAGCCTAAAAGTTGGACAAAAACAGGATTTTCATTTCCTGCGCTACCGTTACTAAAACGTCCATAACTTTTGACTCGTAACTCCGAATGATGCAAAATTAGCGCTCAAACGATCTAGAGACAATCTACTATCTAACCATATCAGCCATAAGCCAAGAACAGTGGCCGAATATTCCCAGATTTTCTGGACAGTTGCAGCAGTTAGGTCACGAAAAAAATTGGCATGGTTACGTTTGTAAACTCATCGTTTTCCATTTCTATTCTACTTCAATCCAACCAACAATCAATCCCAAACTCCTCAATTAACATCAACAATCAACACACCACATCCTCAAGCCAAAAAATCAGCCAATGTCATGAAAATATAACTAAAAAAATCAAATGAGCAACTCTTGTATTTCTATGACCAATCAAGCTTGTTATACACTACCCATTACCTATACATCACATAACAATCATCTAACAAGCCATAGGAATCCAAGAATCAAAGAAAACAAATTTTCAATTTTCGGAGTTACTGTTCATTCGAATCTTCCATAGATCATAAGTGAAGATTTAGTGGAGGAATGATTACAAGAATCAAGACAAAACAAGGTGAGATGATTACCTTCGATTCAAGCCATTAAACGCAAGAAACGGTGAAGAAACGAGCAAGCAATGTGCAAGCAAAGTAATTTTTCTCCTCCCCCCCACCATGCTTCGGCTGTTCTTGATGAAGAAATGAAGAGCACAACTGATTTTTGTGTGGTGTGTGGTGGAAGCTCGATATTTAATACGGTGTGCGCGGTAGTCGCGTAATTCTCCGATAACGTTTTAATCTATCGTTATCGTACTCTTTTCTTTCATCTCACCTAAGTTTTAAAAACTTAAAATCTCATATTATGATTCTAATATATTTTAGAATCATTAAATTAATACTCTTTAATTGTTTAGAGAATTTACGAAACACTTCTCCGAATAAACACTATTCACCTACACCATTTCTCAACCTCTGCTACGACTTTCATCCGGACTTCAAATTTATTTTGTTAGACTAAAAATAAATATTAGTCCTATTTTTATTACGTATGCTACCGTAACACCGATACGTATACTTTTGAATACCCCGTATATTAATAATACGGCCTCACATCTCAAGTACCTTATGAAGAAAATAAATCCATAGAATCATTTGTTCAAAAATGAAAAATTTTATCCAAAAATCTTAATAACCCCAAGCGTCAGAAATACGGGTTATTACAACCAGACAAACTTATTCCAAAGCCTGTGACTGAATACACAGATGAGGATGAAGAAGAAGTGCACAAAGACAAAAAGGCTATGAACATCCTGTTCAATGATCTTGACAAGGATATGTTTGACAATGTTATCAACTGCACAACCTCTAAAGAAGTCTGAGATACTCTTCAAACTCTATGTGAAGGCATTGAGCAAGTAAGGAAGAACAAGATGCAACAGTTGATTCAGAAATATGAGGCATTTCACCTTAAAAGTGGTGAAGCAATTAATGACACATATAGTAGGTTTCAAAATCTTTTGAATGAGCTTAAAATACAAGGAAAAGTATATGTTGTTGAGGATACCAATCTCAAGTTCTTGAGATCCTTACCTAAGGAATGAAAACCAATGACTGTATCCATTAGACAGTCTCTTGACTTCAAAGAGTACACTCTTGATAAGTTGTATGGAATTCTGAAAACCTTGTAGGGTTTCGTGATACAAACGCAGCAGAATAAACGCGAAAAATAAATCAAAATAGCGAAACCCTCCGCATGATCTATGCGAAAACAAAAGATTTAATTCGGAGATAAAGAAAAATATCTTTAGAAGCTTTAACAGTTCATTAATGGAAGATTAATGGAGGTCCAAAGCTTGTTTAATCACCACGTATCCCGCTCTCGCGATCTACGCTCTACGGTATCCACACGAACACTTTTCATGAAGGATTGATGTGTACTAGCACCCGAAAACTTCTTCTCTCTCTATCTTCCTCCTCTCTCAGAGCGGCTAGGGTTTTTGTAAAAACTCTATTTTATTAAATCAGCCCATAAAGAGATTATATAGAGAGAGGAATAAGTTTTCTAATTATAATCCAATTATAATTAATACTAATCCAAAATTCTAAATTATTTAATTAAGTCTCACTTAATTAATTAATTATTAATTTTGGAATTAGTTTAAGTAATTCATTTATTCTATTTATATAATTAATTAAGTCATACTTAATTAATATCATAAATAAAATAAATTACTTATTTAATTTAAATTCATAATTTATATTATTTCTCCTTCAAGCGTTCTTTGTGTGTGACCCTGTAGGTTATTATTACGTTGGCAACAATTTTAATATCTAATTAAAATTGTAAACAATGAGCGGCATCTAGTAATACATCATTGCTACCCAAGTAATAATAATAAATCGGTGATTCGATTAAGCCTTTCGTGAATAATGTTCCATGTAATATAATCCCTTTAATCTTGATATTATAGATTAAACTCAAGGCATGTCTCGTGTCATCCTCTTCATAATTTAATCTTTATTTTCTTGATCGATGAGTAGACTATTAAAATCAAATCAACATTTGAGCACGGCCGTGCATTTCATAGTCTCACTCAAACAAGAGGCCAATAATATCACTCCTAAAATTAGGATGATTAAATCCCATCTAGATCATTCATATTTCTCATACGATTCATAATATACCCAATGTCCACTTTTATCATCACCCGTTCAAAGGTAACTTTTAATGTAATCAAAGTATATTAATTCTCGTATAGAAATATAATGATTTCAGGTCTAAGGATCATTACACCATTATCACAGTGAGAATTACTTATGACACTTACTTAACATGTAGAATCTCACGGCGGGTCATTCCAGTGCCATGCATTGATACATGCACTTATGTTCTTGACTTTAGTATCCCCATACCTATGACCAATGATATATGGTCATCTGTCAAGAAACATACTAGTCTTTGTGCATTATTATTGTCCTTAAATAATAATACTCGACTAGGGAATTTTAGGAATAAGATACTATTCATATAATCTCATTTTTAAGTCACATACTTAAAGATATATAATACGTATCAAAATTCCAAGGACATTTATTATGCTTTCAATTTATTACGCAGTAAATAAAACATAATAAATAAATAATAATCAATAAAACATAATCCTTAATAATAAATATTTTCCTTAAAATATAAAAAGTATTGTCTCTAGAGCACAATTACTAACAAACCTATGAGTTGAAACTACAACAAGATGAAGAGATTGAAAAGAGTCAGAAAAAGGACAAGTATGTTGCCTTGATGGTAAAAGATAAACAAGCTGCAGAGCCCTGTGAAGATGTTGCTATTGCAGATGGAAGGAAGGAGATTAATGGAAAAGCTGTAAGTGGCAACATGTATGATGAATCTTCAACTAATAAAAGAAAAGAATTAGTTGAGGATGATGAGTTATATACCAAAGAAGATATTGATGAAATAGATGAGCATCTAGCTTTTCTATCAAAAAAGTTTTCAAAGCTCAAATTCAAAAGAAATTCAATGCAAAGGTCTGGATCCCAGTTTAGAAAGGAGAGTTAACAAAACAAAAATCTTGTTTACAGAACTCAATTTAAATGATTTAATTGTGGATTGACTGGTCACTTTTCTAATGAATGCAGAAAGACAAAAATGGAAAAGAAATCAAAGTTCAGTGATGGTATTGATTACAAGAAAAAGTACTTTGATATGCTAAAACAAAAAGAAAAGGCTTTTGTAAAGAAGAAACGGACTAGGCTACTGAGGATGATTCTGAAGAGGAAGAGTTCATCAATCTTACACTTATGGTCAACCATGATGATTAAGAAGCTAGTTCCTCTAGAAATCAGGTAATCTTTACAAATCAATTTGAGTTATCTAAAGATGAATGCAATACTACAATTACTAAAATATCTAATGAATTGTATAACTTGCATGTCACTCTTAATTCCTTAAACAAAGAAAACACTAGACTCAAAAACTCCATGGAATCTCTAACTGAAAGGAATATATACTTAGAGAGTGAACTAGTGCAGATGGACAAACTCAAGGTAGAGAACAGAGATGCTAGATATGAATTAGTTGAGTGTAAAAAGAAGATAGAAACTTTGAAAGAATAGTTAGAAGAGGAACTAAAAACCATTGACAAATGGAACAGGTCCAGTAAAGCTAGCAAAAAGTTGAATGACATTCATGGAACAAACTCTTTCACCATGTTGTCTGAAACTCTTGAGAGATTAGCTGTTGATGATAATCAATCATTGGATGAGGAGCAATCGATTGTTAATCCTGAATCAACTGATAAGGATTATCCATCGATTGATAATATTATCTCAACGGATAATTATCCATCGATTGAAAAATTATCAACTGCTAAACAATCTACTTTAAAACCAATCTTAATAGACCTGTTAAATTTATGACTGAAGGTAGCTCCTTTAAACCACAAAATCAAGTTGAGAAGGCTAATATAGGGTATTTGTCTAAGAATCAGCGGAAAGATAAATTATAAAAAATAAAGCCTGAAACTAAGCCTATTGAGAAAAAGAAAAAGAACAGAAATTGTAAGATAGGCATAAACAAGCACAATAACTACACATCTGACAAGTATGCTCCCAGAAAAATATGTGTTAAATGTGGTTGTAAAAATCATATATCTGTGCATTGCGAATCTAACATGCCTGGCATACCTAATATGTCTGCAAAATCTATTTTTCATCAATTAATTGCTCCTCATGCTATTCATACTTAATATGCATCTATGCCTTATATGTTTAATCCATATCTTGCATTTGCTAACATGAATATGCCTGCTATGCCTTGGAATATGAACACTAATATTCATGCATCCAATTTCTCTAATTCTTCAAGTATGAATAATCCAAACACTAGCACTAAGAACCCTGAGATGAGGAAACCAACACCCAAGGTTGAAGTGGAATTAAAACCACCTAAACCAAAGGTAAAAAGTTGGAAACCAAACCAAATGTAGCAACTAATAAAAAAGGACCCAAGGCAACTTGAGTACCAAAATCAACTTGATTGTTTTTGGATGTGTGCAGGGAAAAGGAGGAATATTTGGTACTTGGACAGTGGATGTTCAAGGCACATGACTGGAGATAAATCCCTGCTCACAAAGTTTGAGGAGAGAGCTGGCCTTGGAGTGACTTTTGGAGATGACAACTAGGGTTACATCATGGGATATGGCTTGATTTCAACAGAAAATGTCATTGTTGAACCTGTTTCATTAGTTGATGGCTTAAGACACAATTTATTGAGCGTAAGTCAACTATGTGACAATGGAAACAAAGTATGATTCACAACAAAGCATGCATTATTTCCAGTAAGAAAGATGGAAGCCTAGTGATGACTGGGAATAGAAAAGGAAATGTGTACATAGCTGATTTCAACTCAATAAATGAAGATTCAATGACTTGTCTTCTTTCAAAAGCAAGTACAGATGAGAGTTGGCTGTAGCACAAGAAATTAGCTCACTTAAATTTTAAAGTCATGAATCAATTGGTCAAGAAAAATCAAGTGAGAGGATTACCACGGATGGAATTTGTCAAAGATGGACTATGTGATGCTTGCCAAAAAGGCAAACAAAGAAAAACATCACTCAAGTCAAAATTGGAATCATCAATTGAGAAACCACTTGAGCTGTTACATATGGATTTGTTTGGCCCTGTAAACATCATGTCCATTGCAAAGAAAAATTATGCCCTAGTCATTGTGGATGACTTTTCAAGATTTTCATGGACTTATTTCTTGCATTCAAAAGATGAAGCAAGTGAGCTCATCATCAAACACATCAGAAAGGTATAGAAAAGTCTTGGTTTGGATGTAAAGAAAATAAGAAATGATAATGGAACAGAATTCAAAAATTCCACAATGAAGGAATTTTATGAAGCTAAAGGAATCATACATACTTTTTCTGCACCAGTCAGCCTCCAGTCCAATCTCTCAAAATATTGAGACTGTAATAATGGATTTAAGCACATCCCTAGCTGCATCTTCTCAACAAGATGTAGTTACTGAAAAGAGGTCTCAACCAGGACCATCTGTTGGGGACAAGGGACACAATTTAGTTCAAGCTTTCAAAAGAAGAAAGAAGAGTGATGTAGATGCACAAGGGGCACACACCATTGCAAATCCAAATGAGAATTTGGTGGAGCCTTAAGTGTCTTCTCTTGATGTGTCTCAAGAAAATGCTGAGACGCAACTCCATTCATTATCTATTCCTTATCCTCAATCTCCTTCAAAATCTATTTCTTCAAAAACTTTGATGATAGATAACATCAATGTTTCAAATTTACCCTCTTTACAACTCAGGGTGGAGCAAACACTCTCACCTAACTCACCACATAAGGGTAACACCTTGGTTGAGTAGGATAAAAATAAAAATCCTCCTAAGTCAATGGATATTTCTCAATCAACTAATAATATCCAACACCCATTAACTTCCACTCATCCATCAATGGATATCCTCACATCCATTGACGAGCTCAAATCAACTGATATTCATCAATCGATGGATATTTCTCATCCATCGATTGACACTTCTATTCCAACTGATAAGACAACTGTTAAGATTGCACAAACCCTTCTAGGAATGAGTGGAATGTGTGAGAGGCAGTATTTTCATATCCTAGTAAAAGGAGAGTGTGTGAATGAGAGGCCCTCAATTTCTTCTAAGGTGACAAAAGGAGAGGGTGTGAGCAAAAAGAGTTTCACCTTAGTAGGTGATGCAATATGTGAGCCTTGTGAGTGAGAGGTGAGAATTCAGGATGAGATCCTACTGCAAGAAAAGAGATAATAGAGTGGGAGATAAAAGAATAGAGAGAAATCAATTTCACTAATCCATGAAGCTTCAACTTCTAAAACTGAGCAATTTACAGCAGAACTCACCTAGGAGTTGGGGTTGAAGTTAGGGGAGATAGAGATAATGGAGTTCATGTAGAGTTCCTGCATGAGTTGTAGATGCCCATATGGTGGAGGAAGATGAAATTGATGTTAATTTGGATGCTGATACATTTTAATATGAAGATCCTCACTATCAGAAATTGGCAGCAACCACTAATTAAGAGGCTGAGAAGATATTGGGTTTGCTCCAAACAGAAGAAGAATTCAAGAGTGAGAAGGAGAACTTAGTAAGGATGCCTGATGATGTTTCTCACATGAATCCTGAAGACTTTGAGTCTGATGACGATGATGACACATTAGAGCCAATCATGAGATATGATGATGTTACCTTGGCTGATGTTGAGAAAAAGATTGTTTCACAATACATAAGGTCAATGGCTGATGTGAATGTTCAAGACCCTGTGCAAAGAAGAATTCTTAATTTTTACAGAGACAATCTAAAAGTACAGAAAATGCAAGTGTTTGGTACTAGATTGGCTTTGAAGCACTTAAGGGAGGACATAGATACAAACAAAACTCAATATGATTCCTACATTGACTCAAGATTCAATCTTACCACAATGTGCAGAATCAAACAGAGACTAGAGAAAGAGTCTATTGTGAAGGATAAGGTGGATGTTTTGGAGAAACGAGTAATAAAGATGGAGATGAGTATGCAGCTTATTTTGAAAAATCAAGAAACTCAAGTCAAACTTCTTGACAGGATTCTACAAACTCTTGTAGCTTCTCCATCCCTAGCCTAAATTGATGATAACAAAAATGGGGATAAGGATGGTGAGTTGATGCTGAATTAAGAAAGGAGATAGAATCTTCATTGCAAGAGACTCAAACTATGTTGGACAAAAAGAGCAATGGTGAGTCCAATAAGGAGGAATTGAGGAGGATGAAGGCTGAGATACTGAAGAAGTTTGATGCATTGCTAGTAAGAACAGAGCCATAGATGCAGAAAAGCCTATTGAGATCACAACAACTACTTCATTGCCAACAAAGTCAAATTCTGAAATTGTAGTTGTTGGATCTTCTAAATCTCTTGAGGTTGGAGAAATAAGGGTGAATGAAAGTAGCTCACAACCTGGTGATAGGAAAGGTAAGGGAACACTAATTGAAGATGGTAAGAAGAAAAAGACGGTCACATGTGGAGGTGACAAACTATTGCAAAAAATAATAGTTGTTGGCATTAAAGAAAGAGAGCAACAACAAAAGGCATGAGAGGAGCTAGCTATGCTACTTCAAAAATTTGATGAAGAGAATGAGAAAATTCTAGAAGCTAGGAGGAAAAAGCCTAGAAAATCATCAAGGAGAAAACAATAATGGAAATTCATCAAGAGTAAAGAGAAAGTTGAATGTAAATGATGAAGTAGTGGTTGATGACAAGGAGCCAAAGAAGGCAAAGACTCAAGCATCTGGTAGTGGCCAATACAAGGAGATAGAAGTGTTCAAATCAAAGGCAAACGACTACATCCTAATCAAAACTGTGGGATTGATAACTGTTAAGGGCAAAATGAAAAGAGATGTAGATTTCCTCCATGCTGAATATGAAGATGGTTCACACTCATCTTTTACCTTCTCTCAAGTCATGGAACAGGACTATGGAACTCTGAGGAAAATCTCCACTCTACTCAATAGGAAATATTATCTAACAAAGGAGCTTGCACAAGGAATTGTGAAAAGAATGAATGACATGAGAGAAGTAATTGTTCAAGAGGAAAAGATGATAAAATCAAGATATGAAATCCTGAAGGGAAGAAGGTGTTCCATGAGCCTTTTTACATGATGATATACAAGGACATGGAGGGCAAAGAGAAATGCATTGATATCTGTCAAGAGATTGACAAATTGCCCAACATGGAGCTTAATTATCTTACAAGCCAATTGGACTACAGAGTTGAGGATGAGAAGATACTGAAAGGGTCATTATTCAGAAAGCTGAAAGAAAATGAAGACAGACAAAATGAAGGGTTTATGGGAAGAAGAATGAGAAGACAATAAATCAGATTCACTCCCAACTTCTCAAAAAATATCTGTCACTGGTACTTGATTACTTTGTCTCTTAATTGTTTTAATTATCAATTTATGATTCATGTTGTATTGATAAATGATAATGGGTTTTTGTTATCATCAACTTAGATTTATGACTATTTCTCATATTCATAAATAGGGGGAGATTGTTAGGAATCATGTAATGTGATGATAACAAATTACTTAGAATTATAAATTTGATCTTAATTTTTTTGTAATTGGTCAATGGATATATGACTTATAAATATCCATTGACTAGGGAACCATTTATCAGTTGAAGTTGTTGTTAATCAACAGATAAAATGGATTGTAACAGTTGATTCAGAGTTCTTTACTTACCAATTGATTGTAATATTTTGATGGATGTAATAATCTAGTCAATTAATGTTTGTTGACTTCGATTGATAGCTTTTCAACGGATATGAAGAATGGTTGACAAAGTGTAAATATTGTAAGTCAGAATTCTCATAAATGAAGTGATCAACAGATAAATGAGTCAATGGATATAAATATTGGTCGATGGATGAAAGTCAATAAAAGTCAAATCAATGAATCATCATCAACGGATAAATGCATCAAAGCAATCAACGGATATAAGAACAATCGATGGATAAGGGATCGATGGATATTCAAATATCCATTGATACATCAATTGATCAATGGATCACCTATCCATCGCTGGATAAGCAAAGAATGATCGATTGATAAGTTTCACAACAATTATCAGTTAATAAATCTTTCTCAAAATGGCTAAGGACAAATGAGATGGAATCTTTGTAGAAATCTGAATCAATGGAAGACAATTTTTGTCAGAACTATGAAGCCTTTCAGGAAAAACAGTCTTCAAGGAGAAGAACAAGACAAAGACTTTTCCAGAATAAGGCAAAGACCCATGAAGGCTGTGAAAGAAGCTACATTCTACTTTAGTGCAAACATTGTAAAATGTATTTTGTACCTTTATCAGTTGATGGAAAATAGAAGTAGAAAATGTACTGTTATATATAGTTTAGCAGTTCATTGTAGCAAAAGGTAGAAGTTGAAAAACAAGAACTCTAGAAAAGCACAATAAGAAATAGAAAATATTTATAGTGCTTTTTTTTGTTCAATTTACATTTTGTAAGCAGCTTGGTTTTAAGAGCAAGGTTATTTGAAAGCAAAATATTCACTAGTGGAAAACCAATCCATTAGTAATTTTTAAGATTTGTTTTCAAGTATTTATTTTAATTTCTTTTGATTCTCTTTCTCAGTTTCAATATTTCAAACACTCAAACAGTTTTGTATACAAACTTATTAATCCGCACTTTTGATAAAATTCTTAAATTTCTATTCAACCCCACTTTTACAAACTTGTACTAAGGGAAATAACACAATGTATCCCCAAATTCCCGTGTAACTCAATATCAAATATTTAAATACATGAAGATATTGAGATATTCATAATTCAAACTTTAATATTTATGTTATAATATTTATATTCAATTCAACAGAAGATAATTAAGGATGAAAAAATTTGACATGATCTAAAATCCAATATGAATCTAATACGAAAAATTATAAATTTTGTTGGGGGATTTGAATTTTACTTTGGTATAAATTTACCGAAAACACTGGGTCAATTCTGTGATAATCTGAAATACTTGAATCCGATTCAAATTTTATGATATATATATATATATTCGTATGTGTATGTATGTGTGATATATTAATATATTACCCGAAATTATGACTCCTTATATTAAAATTTTTTATTATGCATATAATTGTAGTAAATAATATTTATTTTTTAAAATTAATTTTGTTAAATTATATAAATATATAAATAAATTATATATAATCCGTTAGTTATAATTTGTTACTTATATTAAATCAAATTTTAATATATTATTTTATATTTTAATATCTAATTAATTCAAATAATGTATAATAAGAGATATAATATTACATTAAAATATGAAACATAATAGTTAACATCATATTTAATAAAAATAATTAGTAGAAAGAAAGACAAATATTCATAACAAATGATATTATTAATAAATTTTTTATAAAATCATACATATAACTTTGCATAATATAGCAAAAACTAATAATGAGAGATTATATTAATTATATAAATCATCATTATATAATATTTAAATAAAAAAATAAAATAAGGTATTTTTCAAAAATAATAAGAAAGAAAATTGGATACGATATAATGAGAGGTGGTGGTTTATGTCGAATAATTTTGAAAAATATAGTCAAATGATTGTGTACTACAATGAAAAATACTTTAAATTATATTTATGAGGTTGGTGGTTCGATTCTTGATTACAACAACAATATGTAAATTTTAACACTAATTTATATGTAATGACATTTTTGTTATATTTTATTAAAAAGGGGTATACTGGTAACTTTACTGCCATTTTTTTGACATTTTTTGCCGATGTGTTCTCATTTAATATTTAGTAATAGATATTATATTGATTAATTTTAAAATTTTAATTAAATTAAAAAGTTATCCTCCAATCCCTATATATAATCCTTCAAACTTTTCAAAAAATACATACAATATAAATTAAAATATTGACCCGGCTAAAAACCATGGAAGAACTTATGTTATATTTGGTTGGGAAGAATACAATTTAATTAGTGAAAAAAAAATTATGGAAGTAGGACGACAGATTTGGAAAAAAATGGGTGAATGTAATTTTTTTTTAATAAGAATAAGGAAGAAAATGTACATGGGGAAAAATAGAACATTTCATCTCAGATTCGGAAATTTGATTCTAGTTTAGGTTGTCACTCTTCAAATCTCATTTTATTTCTTCGAAATTCATTTGTTCCAACCAAACACAATATTAGTGCGGATCCGAATCCGGATCACACACTGATATAAGATAAATTTGGTCTCTAAATTGTGTGTCATATATATATATATATAATCAGTTTAGTTTAAACTATTTATCTCTATAATCAAGAGACATAAATATTTTTTAAAGTATTCTTTTATTTTTTATAAATAATATATAAATATTTTAGATTAAAACTTTATGTAAAATATTGCATTGTTTAAAGCATATAGGTACTTGAATTAATGGCCGGTGGATTTTCCTGACAAGATAACAATATCCGCCAAGTGCCCAGTCTATCGTCTGAACTGCTCAAAAATATTACAAAGATTTTAGGGACCGTTTAACTTATTTTATAAGTAATTATAAGTTGAAAAATATATATATTTTTTAATTTATAAGAGCATCTCCAATCATGCTTCTCTTAACTGTATTAGTATATCTGACATGAAATATATATCATCTAAAATAATTGTCACTCTCCAAGGAAGAAGAACTATATTAGCTATAATTAATATGCAAGATTGGTGTTCTATATTTGTGGAATCTCAAGTCATCCTCTAAATAAATTCACGTTATTTTTCGCTGAAATTTTTCTAATTTTCTTTACTATCTTATTTAATAGTTACCATAAATTAAGATTATTTTAAATATAGTTGCTCATTTTAACTAATATGAGTGGAACACAACCCCTTATAAATTTATTAAATTATAGATAATTTTTATTTTATATCATTATACTAATTAATTTAACTAATACCTCAGAGATGCTCTAAGGGACTTATAAGATATCCCAAACAGAGCCATAGTTTGCAAGTGTATTATGAAATATTAAAAAATCATTGTATATTAGGTAAATTTAAAATATTATATATACAAATTTAAAGATATTGCCCAGGATAGATGACAAAATACATTGAGAAACACTTATTAATATAATTTAACGACAAAATAAATATGAAAAAAATATGTTTATAGGGGGCACATAATCTTCAGGTCAGTTAATTAGATGTCAAATGTGATTAAAATTTGCTTGTGTACATATTTTATTTTTCATACTCAATTATTTATGCATATCATTGGCATAACAACTTAGTATTATATTTTGTTTGCACAAATTTAAGAGCCTACTTTTTCATACTTGTAAGTCAAAAGAATGAGGGAAAATTGTGCTCCAATAATTTCTTTAGTAATTATGTGAATCATTAAAAAACTCTCTTCATTATTTACTTTTAAGTAATCTCTTCTCCTTCCTAAAAATATCTTAACTATTTTTTATAATAAATATGTAACGACCGGGAAAATTACGTTTATTTTATAATATTTAAATATATTTTTAATATAATTTTTGGTGTGTCGGATTATTTTTAATGCAATTATTTGTGTTAGGTTTTTTTAATAAATAGGAAAACTGCCCATTATGTGTTATTTGACTTCTATGTAGTATATAATATTTTATTCTATTTTCCTGTAATTTTTGTTTCATTAGAATAAGGCTATTTCAATTTGAGATTATCAGACTCAGCTCCTGTAGTACACTTGAGACCATATTTTTGGTACCTTTATTTTTATGAAAATAGTAGAATCCTCAAAATGACTTTATTTTATTATTTTTGAAACATTCATAATTTTTGGGAAATTTTAATATATATATATATATATATTGTATTATTTCAAAAATATTTATTTTATATTTTATCCCATAAAAAAATTATTTTTGGGCGTTTTATTTTAATTATGGGATAATTTATCTTCTAATCAAATTTAAGCCCCTAAAATTTTCAAAAATATAAATAGCTTAATTAATTATTAAAAATTATAAAAAGTTACTAAAAATAGTAATTTTCTGGAAAAGGGGGAAGAACCTGTTCTTCGTGTTCTTGAAGATCAAAGCAACTTTTGAAGGTGATTCTGAACTTAGTTTTTTTCATATGAGTAATCAAATTGAATCCCATGCGTTTAAGTACATGACTACGTGCTCCGTCTTCGTTAGAAATTGTTTGATTTTTAATTTGTGATTTTCGGATTAAAATTTTATTTCGGGTTTATTAATTCATTGATTGTTTGTATAAAATGATTATATGGCCGCGTAGATCGTCGAACAAGCATGTTGGTGATAATTTTTGTTTATTTGTTTGAGTCTGCTTTGGAAAATTGAACCCCGACCTTGGACTTCAATTTTTCCGATTGTATGTTAGTTGTTTTGATATAAGGCTTACATGATTGAGTTCCTGGAGTCCTAATCTTCGATTTGATATAAGATTTATGGAGGTTTGAGTCCGATTTGATGTTACCAGATTTTCTCAAGTTGCCGAATTTTAAACTTTGGGTCGGAATCGAATTTGTAGTTAGTTTTTGATGTTATTTTTGATTGATATGTATTGTTGGGTTTATTTTGGAAAGGTTAGACACAAAAATAATTGAAATCTTGTTGTTCTGAGCTTGTCAGTACTTGCCGGATGGTTACGGGAATCCGGTCAAGTCGCCGGAGGTGGTGACCGGATTATGGGCACCATTGTTGTGTTCTTGCAAGCATTCATGCTCAAGAACACGTTTGATCTTCCTAACCCTAGTTGTACGTGATGAATAGTATTTTTGGGATTAAAAATTGTTTTTATTTTCAAAAATATTAGTTTTAATTTCGAAAATTATTTAAAAATTATTTTTAATTCAAAAATTGTTTTGAAAATTAAAATAAATTATTTTTAATTAATTATTTTAATTTATTTAGATAATAATTTAATTATTTAAATTGATTGGTTAATTTATTTTAATCAATTAATTTAATTCATTAAATATTATTCAAATATAATTAAAAATAATTGGATTTAATTATTTTAAGAAATAAAAATAATTTATTATTTATTTATTCTTTTACCCATTTTAAATAAAATAAATTTATTTGAGACCCTAAAGATAATTCGAAAGTGACAAAAATTGTTTGAGACTCCCTAATTTATTTATAAACCCGGATTAATATTTTATAAAATATTTTCGGGATCCAATTATTATCCGGAGGGGATAATAATGATCCACTTTGACTCGAATAATATTTTAGAGTCCGCTATTAATTATTTGAGTGATCTTTTCTTGTTGAGTCATATCTGCTACGTGACTTACATGCTTAATTGTTTTCTAATTGTTAGTACCTGTTTATTATTTACTATTTATCGTTCGATATTGATACAACGTATGGGTAGACACTAGAGTACAAGATATAATTATTTTTAGAGCTGTATGTCCGTCTAGCTGTCTAAACTAAAATATTCTATTTGTAGAGACGAACAAAGTATCATACAGAGGTTTAGTGTAGTAAACCAGCCTACCAGCATTTAGTCATTGACTTTACCAGCTTTTATATCAGGCAAGTATTTTCTCATTGATCATCCTAAACACATTTATTTTCTGTTTCATTTATTCATATCATGACAAATAGTTATTATTTAGAGCTATTTGTGATTCTTAAATGTTTAGTTATGCAAACAGAGTTACCTGATATTGGTACTCTTGATATTGGAAGTTGATTATAATAAACTCATCATATCCAGCGAATTATTGTAGTAAATAATGAGGATATGGTTTGTATTTAAAAATAAGCATACATGTTAGTGATTGTGGTGTTAACGATGTAATCAACTAGTATTTTACTTAGATTAATTAGAAATTAACTAAGTAAAATATACTGTCATATACATATTGACAGTATGTTTAAATGTCACTTGTAACAGTATGTATTAAAGCCAAGTAGGTGATAGTAAGTATCAATAATTATTGTCTTGTACAAATGTAATAAATGATCTATGAAGTAGAAGTTTACAAAGTGTTCATGCACATCATAGATCAAATTATTGACGGTAACATTCTGCAAACTGAAGCCTACGACAGCATATTCAAGTGACAGCACCTTTTGAAACAACTGACAACAACTATTCCTTTGACAATAAACTTGGCAGAGAATGAAGATTCTAAGACAGCAAGTTTTACTGACAGCAACTATACCTCGACAGTAAACTTGGCGGGGATTGAAGTATCGAAGACAATAAGTTTCCTTGACAGTAACTTTGGCTGGGATAGTTGACATCATGTTTGGTGGGATAGTTGACAATACTTTTAGACGACAACATATTTTAGAAGACTGTTAAGCTTGACAGTAAAGTATGTGGAGTCGAAGATGTTGTCACCAATAAGAAGCTAAAGGTTGACAGTAACATTTTTGGTGAAGCTGACAGTCTGTTTCAAGTAGCAGACTAAGTAGTGTTAATTCACAGATTGATCTTGACAATTCTACCTAGTCTGTCAAGTTTACTACTGCAACTTGAGAAAAGGCAAGCAAAAAGATAAAGCGTGCTCAGGGAGTCAAGGATATCAAATCATCTTAGAGCAAATTTATCTACAAATGGAGTGAAGACAAATTTAAATAGGAAAAATGAAGTTTCTATTTCAAGCATTATCCTAGGAATAAGGGAAAGTACACTTGTAAGTGAGATATGTGTTTTAGCATAAATACACATATCTCACAAATACTTTCCCTTATGCAACTGAGCTTAACTTTTCTCAAGCAATAGAAACACTAGCAATCTCTTGTTATTGTATCTATTGAAGCTGGAAACTTCTTCTAGTCAGTTGTAGCAAAACAAAAATTAATAAAATTAAATTTTGTAGTTAAACATCTTTCTTCATTCAATTGCTTACTGTTGCTTGCATTTGTTACTTGAGTTTATTACTTCTTGTTTGTTGATAGCAAGATAAGTGATAAATTATCAAGTTGCATTCAACCCCCCTTCTGCAACACTCATACTGTTTAACAACTAGTATCAGAGTTGCAGGTTAGATATACATAACCTGAAAAGATCTAAACACGAGTGCACAGAAAGTAAGCAGCATAAAAATACCCACATTTGACAAATAACACTACAACCTTTAGAAAAGAAAGATGATGATGTTCATAAAAACATCCAACCCACTCTACCCTGGAATCCTCGAAAATGGTCCCTTCATACCTCAAATATATGTACCTGAAACCACAGTAGATGGTGAAACAATACCAGACTACTGGGTTCCTAAAAATGTTTCAGAGTACACTGACACTGAAAGAGAAAAAGTATCTCTAGATGATTGCTTACAATTTATCATCATTAAGGCACTTGACAATGTTATGTACAACAACATTGTCGACTACACCAGTGCAAAGCAAATATGGGAAACCATTGAGATACTTTGTGAAGGAATAAAAGAAGTAAAGGAAAATCAAACACAAATTCTGGTGTCTCAGTATGATGCCTTCATGGCCAAGTCAAGTGAAGGGTTGACTGAGATGTTTGAGAGGTTTAATAGGTTGATAAATGACTTGCAGCTGCATGGAAAGTTTTATGACAAAAAGGAGGTAAACATGAAATTCATGTTGACACTTCCTGACCATCTAGAGCACATGGTTTCTGCCATAAGAGAAGGAAATGATTTATCAAAAGTTTCTCTTGAAACTTTATATGGCATACTTAAAACCTATGAGCTAGAACTACTACAAAAGAGAGCCATTCAAGCTAGTTAAAGAGGAAAAATGGCTAACACTTCAAATGCTCTAGTAGCTCAGGATCCACAGATGATGTAGCTCAAGGAATCTCTGTTGGGTTCCGAGGCATAAAACGCAGCGGATTAAACGTAAATATAACGAAAAATTTCGGAACCCTAACGCAGGATCATGTATAAGATTGACAGATTATGGTGAAACGGAATCATACCTTTGTCTGGTCTTGACTTACACGAACTCAACGGAGATCCTAGCTTTCACGACTTGTGTCTTCCTCTCGAAAGCACCTCTATGGTATCTACACGAGCACCTTTAAGAACGTCTCACGATCTTGATTACGGAATGGATGTACTAGCCTCCTTTGATGATTTCGAATTCTGCCTCTGCCTTTTCTCTCTGCCTTTGCTGCTGCTAGGGTTCGTTTTTCTTAAAAACTTAATACCTATTAACCCTACATTATCTATTTATAATGGTTGGTTAATAGGCCCATAATAGCAACCCATAACAGCAAAGCCTAATCCATGTAGGTTTAGGATTAAATAATAAAACCGAATTTTATTATTTAATTAATAACTAAGTCACACTTAATTATTAAGGGCAGAATTCAAATTCGAATTTGAATTTATATTATTTTAATTAATTAAGTCTCACTTAATTAATATAATAAAATTCAAATAATCATTGATTAATTTAAATTTATAATTTAAATTAACTATTCCTCTAAGTACTCTATGTGTGTGACCCTATAGGCTATTATTTAATTAGCAATAATTTTATTCTCCAATAAAATTATAAACAATGAGCGGTATCTAGTAATACATCATTGCTACCCAATTAAATAATAATTAAATCGTGATTCGATAAAACCTTTCGTGATTAATGTTTCCGTGTAATATAATCCCTTTAACCATATATATTATAGATTAAACTCAAGGCATGAATTTAGTCATCCTCTTCAACATTTAATCTGGGTTTACTTGATCCATGAGTAGACTATGAAAAACAAATCATTATTTGAGCATGGCCATGCATTTTATAGTCTCACTCAATAAAGAGGCCAATAATATCTCTCCTAATTATAGGAGGGTTAAATCCTTTATCTATCATTCATATTTCTCATACGACTCATGATATACCCGATGTCCACTTTTATCATCACCCGGTCAAAAGTGACTTTTAATGTAGTCAAAGTATATTAATCCTCATACAGAAATATAATGATCTCAAGTCGAAGGATCATTATACCATTATCACTGTGAGTCTTTCTTATGACTTTATTAAACATGAAGAATCTCACTATGGGTCTGTCCAGTACCATGTACTCTTGCATGTACCTATGTGTTGACTTTAGTATCCCCATACTTATAACCAATGAGATGTGGTTATCTGTCAAACAACATACTAGTCTATTTATGTATTATTATTGTCCTATAATAATAATACTCGACTAGGGACATTTAAGAATATGATCTATTATATAATCTCAAGTTCAAGTCATGTACTAAACTATACAATGTGTATCATGATTCTAAGGACATTTATTATGCTAACAAATATATCGCAGTATTTAAAGTCATAATAAATACGTTTATTGAATAATCAAATGACATAAAGGTCTATTAAAAGAAACATTGTATTGCTTCTAGGGCAGCTACACTAACAATCTCAACATCAACAGCAAATCAAGATTGAAGAAATCACAGATGAAGATAAGAGTGTGACTTTGGAATTCAAGGATTGTGAAGAAGATGAGTTTTACACTTTGGAGGAACTGGACAACATCGAAAACAAAACAATGGCCTACATGGCAATGAAGTTCTCTAACTTGAGATTCAAGAAGAACAAAACTTTCAAACCTAGAGGACAAAGTTCTAGGTTTAACAAGACAAATATTTTAAAACCTGGAGGAAGTGGCAAAGGTGGACATAAAACATGTATGGTGGATAGATCCAAAATAAGGTGTTACAACTGTAGTGAAATGGGACATTTTGCAACAGAATGCAAGAAGCCAAAACAAGTGATAAAAATGACAATGATTATGAGGAACTCAAAGAAAAATATGAAGCTTTGCTCAAAAAGCAACAAGGAAGGGCTTTTGTGGCTGAAGGAAAGTGTTGGAAAGACTCTGATGATGAGGAGGAAGAAGAATATGGAAATCTTGCTCTCATGGAAAACTCTGGAGAAGGTTCATCCACTTCATCAAATCATGTACCCATTCTTACTACTGTTGATATGACTACATCTCAGTATAAGAAAACTGTTGAGAGTTTAAGTTCTGAAATTTTCAATATTCATACAAGTATGCTAGCTGCTAATGAGGAGATAGTCAAACTGTCTAGTGCTAATGAGTCATTGAGAATTAAAAATCATTAACTAGAACTTAAATAGAATGCCTTTGAGTCCTTACAACAAGAAAATGAGATTCTTAAAAACAAGGTAGTTTGTGCTTCCCAGATTAAGGAATTTCTCAGAAAATAGATTTCTAAAAATGAACTAAAAATCAAGGCCTAGAAGAATTCTTCTTCCCTGTTAAAATCATATCATGATGATAATACTGAAAATCAAAAGTTAGTTATAGGTTTTAACTATGAGAAGAAAAGTGGAAAGAAATATGCTGAAAGGGAAGACATCAAACATACTGTCAAATCTTTCATTCTAAAGAAAGTTAATAATCCTATGTTCAAAAAGGCTGGATTTGAATTTGATAAGGAAGCTTTAGTGATTAAACAAGAGATAAATGATGAGGACAATAAAGCTGTCATTAAGTCTCTTAAGGCAAAAGATACTGTCAAAATTCCCAAGTCATTTAGTTTTGACCTTGACAGTAACCTGCGTTTAAAAGATGCCATCAACAATGACAAGATAGTAAGTTCAGAAGATATTGTCAAGACTGTGAGATCCAAATTTACTGTCGAGACAACTCCATCTAAACCTATTGTCAACACTAGCATGATAGTAACCTCTAAACATACTGTCATGAAGACCAAGAAAAATAGAAATGGAAAACTAGGAATTAACAAGAAGAACAATTATGATTATATTCCTAATACTCCTAGAAAGTTGTGCAACAATTGTGGGTCTTCTAGTCATCTAACTCATGTTTGCAATAAGAACAAGTCAAATGTTAAGAATGTTACCTCTGTTAATGGAAACTTACACAACATGCCTTAAAGAACAAACAAGTTACTCACTGTGGTGATTTTGATAGCATTTCATGTAAAATGAACTTGATGAGTATGTGCTTTAACATGCCTTTTGCTAATAATCAAGAATGCCTACATAAAGTGATAAAACTGAAAAGGCAAAGACTCCAAGTCCACCTAAAGTTAGGATGGACAAGCCACCCAAGAGAAAAGCAATCAAATCCGAATGGGTAGCTACAAGAGTCTTGCTAAAAGTAAGAGAAAGAATTATAACTGAATCAACTTCAAACTGTGATTTAGCTAAGCAAAATGGAACCAATGAAAATTGGGTACAAAAAATAACTTGAAAAATTTGATTTGCAGGGAAACAGAAAAAATAAACGAATCATGTGGATCATTGATAGTGGATGCTCAGGACACATGACAGGTGATAAAGCCATGCTATCACGGTTCAAGGAAATGGTTGGCCCTTATGTAACCTTTGGTGACAACAATATTGGTTTCATAATGGGATATGGCATTCTAGAATTTGGAAATTTAAGAATAGAGAAAATTGCTCTAGTGAATGGTTTGAAGCACAATCTATTGAGTGTAACTCAATTTTGTGAAAGAGGATTTCTAGTGAGCTTTGATCAAGACAGATGCTCCATTGTCAACAAGAAGACAGGAGAAGAAGCTCTTTAAGGAGTTAGAAAAGGAAGCCTCTTCATAGCTAACTTGGATTCTGTGAGAAAAGACAAAGTTTACTGTTTCTACAGTAAGGCCTGCCCATCTGATAGTTGGTTGTGGTACAAGAAACTTTCCCATTTAAACTTCAAAGCAATGAATCATCTAATGAAGAGAGAATTGGTGAAAGGGCATCCTCAACTTGAAATCTGTCAAGAATGATTGTGTGAGGATTGCAAAAAAGGGAAGCTAAGGAGAGCTTCACACAAAAGCACTCCTAGTGGCTCAATCAATGAAGCATTTCAACTGATTCACATGGACTTATTTGGTCCTGTGAATGTGCAATCACTGGCAAGAAAAAAAATATGCTTTAGTAATGGTTGATGATTTTTCAAGATACACTTGGGTGAGGTTTCTAGCATCCAAGAATGAAGTTGCACAAGAGATCATTGATTTGATAAGGGTTCTTTACGAGAATCCCTAATACAAAGTGCAGATTTTAAGAAGTGATAATGATACTGAGTTCAAAAACAACATCATGAATGATTTCTGCAAACACAATGGAATCACTCAACAATTCTCTGCGCCAAGAATACCTCAATAAAATGGTATTGTGGAAAGGAAGAATAAAACTCTAATTGAGGCTGCAAAAACAATATTGAGTGAAGCAAAACTTTCTACCTATTTCTGGGGTGAAGCAATCAATACAGCCTGTTATACTCAAAATAGGACTGTACACAAGGCCTATGGAAAGACACCCTACCAACTGTCAATTATTTTCATGTCTTTGGAAGCAAGTGCTACTTCATGAAAGATTCAACTGAGATCAAAAGAAAATTTGACACTAAAGCACTTGAAGGAATCTTTGTGGGGTATGGCATTGACAGGACTGCATACAGAGTCTACATCATTGATCACAAGACTATGGAGGAGAGTGTAAATGTCACCTTTGATGAATCAAAATTTCCTGAAGTTGAAGAAAGTCAAGAAATAGAACCACTGTTCTTTAAAAATCAAGGCTATCTAGAAGAGATTGACGAAGATTCACCAAGAGTTGATCACATAATTTCTGGTCCAACAAATGATCCTATCTAGTCTGGAGATAATGAAGGAACTACTCAAACAACTGATTTTTCTGGGAATGTTCCCATGAATAGTGGACTTGAAGAAATTGATGTTGTTAACAGTGCAAGAGCGAAATATGCTGTCAATCAATAAGGTGCTGAAGATTCCAGTGATTCTCTAAGAGAAACAAAATGGAATAGAGATCAAACAAATGATTTAATCATTAGTGATCCAGGAACTAGAGTCAAAACAAGAAGAAATGTTGCCAATGAATGCATGTACTCTTTTTTCCTTTCTCAAGTTGAACCTAAAACTTTAGAAGAAGCTTTGGCTGATCCAGATTGAATTAATGCCATGCAAGAAGAGCTTAATCAATTTGAAAGAAGCTGTGTTTGGGAATTGGTGCCTAGACCAAAGAACAAATCCATAATAGGCACCAAATGGGTTTATAGAAACAAGATGGACGACCGTGGTACTATCAAAAGAAACAAAGCTAGACTAGTAGTAAAAGGTTACTGTCAACATGAAGGGATTAATTATGAAGAAACATTTGCACATGTTGCTAGACTTGAGGCAATAAGAATCTTTTTGGCTTTTGCTGCTTTCAACAACTTCAAAGTTTTTCAAATGGATGTTAAAAGTGCGTTCCTTAATGGAGAATTAAAAGAAGAAGTATATGTTCAACAGCTTCTGGCTTTGAAGATCTAAAGATGAAGAACTTTGTGTACAGACTACTCAAGGCATTGTATGGCTTAAAGCAAGCACCAAGGGCTTTTTATGATACTTTTTCCAAGTTTCTTCTTGATAACAACTTTATAAGAGGGATTGTGGATAAAACTCTTTTCTACAAAAAGAATGAAAATATATCATTCTAGTCCAAGTGTATATTGATGACATTATCTTTGGTTCAATAAATGAAGATCTATGCAAGAAATTCTCTGAGTTGATGCAGAACAAATATGAGATGAGTATGATGGGTGAATTGGTATTCTTTCTTGGACTTCAAGTCTATCAAAAAGAAGATGGAATATTTATTTGCCAGACTAAGTATGTTAAAGATTTCTTAAAAAGGTTTGATATGGAAGACTCATCTCCTGCAAAAACTCCAATCTCAACAGCAACCCAACTTGACAAGGATCCAAAAGGAAAGAAGGTGGACAACAAAATGTATAGATGAATTATTGGCTCTCTCCTCTACCTAACAGCTGCAGGCTTGACATCATGTTTGCAACAGGGTTGTGTGCAAGTTTCCAGTCTGATCCAAAGGAGTCTCACTTAATGGCTGTAAAAATAATTTTTAGATACATAAAAGGCACTCAAAACATAGGCCTTTGTTATCCTAAAGATTCTAGATTTGACTTAGTTGGATATTCAGACTCAGATTATGCAGGATGCAGGATAAACATGAAGAGCACTACAAGTAGCTATCAATTTCTAGGAGAAAGATTGGTCTCATGGTTTAGCAAGAAGCAACATTCAGTTTCAAACTCAACTGCAGAGGTTGAATACATTGTAGCTGGTAGTTGCTGTGCTCAACTACTTTGGATGAGGAACCAGTTATTGGACTATGGGTTGACTCTGCAAGGAATTCTAATATTTTATGACAACACTAGTGCCATAGCAATTTCTGAGAATCCTGTACAATACTCCAAAACTAAGCACATTGACATTAGACATCATTTCATTAGAGAGCATGTGAAGGAAGGCACAATCAAGCTAATCTATGTGCCCATAGAGAAGCAACTTGCAGATATTTTTACCAAACCTTTGGATGAAAAGACATTCAATAGGTTAGTGAGTGAATTGTGTATGTTAAATTTATCATGTTAATGTAATTCTGTTTAGTTGATTAAAAAATTTAGTTAACTAAATTTCATTGTGAATTAATGGCCTCTTGAGGTGTTTTGATTTTTATCACAGTGGAAAGACATGATGATATTTTACTGAGAGGTTAACTAATTTATTTTTAAGTAACTTGAATTCATATGTAGTCAATAAAAGATACTGTCAAGATTCTTGACAGTATTTTTTATTCATACTGTCTTATAGTATTAAGTTACTGTCAAAATTCTATGAAAACTTATTGTCAAATGTTTGAGAAGTCTTGACAGTATAGTACGCGGGACTAAAACTTACTGTCGAATCCTGTGGAACTTACTGTCAAATATTTGAGAAGTCTTGACAGTATAATACGCTGGACTAAAACTTACTGTCGAATCCTGTTAAACTTACTATCAAATTTTTGAGAAGTCTTGATAGTATAGTACGCGGGACTGAAACTTACTGTCGAATCCTGTGGAACTTTCTGTCGAATGCTTGAGAAATCTTGACAGTATAGTATACAGGACTGAAACCTACTGTCAAATCTTGTAAAACTTACTGTCTAACAACTGACAGTATAGTTTTCTAAAATTCCCACATAACATACTGTTAACGGTTAATATTAGGGTTATTTATTTATTTTACATATTCTCTAACCACTAATGTTACTGTCAAGAGTGTTTGTGATTTCTAGCGCAGAAGTTACTGTCAAGGAATGGAACTAGAAGACAACTGTCACTTAAAATCGTTTAAAATTCATCTTTGACAGTATCTTTTTCACATCATATATATACACATCTAAAATTTCTCTCACTCTTTACTTTTCTTTATTTCTCTCTTAACTTTGAATTCTCTTACATCCTAAAAACTCTCCATTTTCTTAGTAACCTCTCTTTCTCTAAACCGTTCTTCAAACTCTAAACTCTTCTTCATTTCTAACTTCAACAAATTCTCAACCATGTTATCTGTTCTCTTTCCCAAACCAACTTCACCACCACGGCTTCAATGGGTGAAGCTGGAAAAGCCTTCAAACCTCTTGTTGGCTTCATGAACAACTCTTACCTAAACTATGCCCTTACTGCAAGCCCCCATCTTGAAATCCCTCGACTCTCTCAGTTTTGGACCTCTGCCATATGTGAAGGGGAGCAAGATGCTAGATCTATCTCCTTCTAAATCAATGGTACCTCCTACACCATTGATTCCTCTCGCATAAATGAAGCTCTTCATGTAGAAGCAGTTGAAGGCTCGCTATTTTAGGAGCCTGTAAGTGATGTTCAACTTACAAAGTTCTTTAAGATGATTGGGTATACTGGACCCAGGACAAGCCCAGACAATGATGATTGATACCCATCTAGTGGCATGGATAGAAAATACTTAAACAAAGAATGGAGCATGATGTTGGATGTTGTATCAAGGTCTATGTCAAGCAAGACCAGTAGCTGGAATGAGGTCTCAACTTACATCAAGAGAATTGTACATTCTATGGTGCACAACTACAGAATCAATATTGGAAAGCTCCTGATGTCACTGTTCAAACTGGTGCTTGGAAAGAAAGAAGCCAGAAAACCGGTAATCTACTATCCTAGATTTTCTATGCTTATCATTAACTCTGTTGTAGGCATAATAAATTTAGATAGTGTTCAGTGCATGGAGTCCCCAACACTGAAAAAGAACACTCATTCTTTGTTAACCAGTAAACCACTTAACACTGAATTGGGTTTGTTTATAACCGATTTTATGTTTTCCACTATAAATGATTTAAATTTAAAATTTGTTAGGGACTACAATATATTTTCCTTGAGTGATGAGAATGGTGTTGACCTCTTCATTCCTAACCCACACTTTAAACCATTTGAAGGAGCCCGGCCTTCAAGAGTCACAAAATCTATTAGCCAAGGGTCTGGTTCCTCTCAAAAGGACCAGGCTCCTAAAAGGAGGAGAATCAATAACCCTAGGCTAGAAACCTTTCCACAGGTAGGTGCTCAAACTGCACAAGTTGTAGTAAATAAAGAGGGTAGTATGATCACAGGACCCATAGAGGGACCTGGTGAGCCTAGGAGAAATAAGGCAAGGGTATCAACCTCTGTTAGTCAGGGTATGTCCTCTCAAAAGGGAACATCTCTTAAAAGGGATCAATACACATCTTTGGATGTCTCCTCTCAACAAGAGACATCTATTGAAATTGGCTAGTCTCCCATGACAACTTGTACAGAGTCTGCACAACAGGTTGAACACACTCAACTTGAGCCCACACTTGAAGATACACACACAATAGGGCTAGATAATGTGGAACACAACTCATTTAATTATGGTGCATCATATTTTGTCAATTTTGAAGAACAAAATGTTGATGCACTATTCCATAAATTGAACGAGACTGATCATAGCAATCCATAAGAACCTTCCACTCAAAGGGTGGAAGAGATTGTTGTCACAGCCTCTGAAGCTATTAATTACAAAGTTGTTGTCAATCCTCATGACAGTAACCTCTCAACAGATGTCATCAAAGATGCTGTCAACATTCAAAATCCAGACAGCCACTCTCCAATGGCCACCACTTCTCAATAAAATGAAGATGATGACTCTGCTCTCATTTCCACAATCCTCAAGGTAAAAACTAAATATCTTGTGCAAGATATACCTACTCAGTCTCTTGCACCTAGGATGAGTGATGATGTGAAAAGAAAAAGAAAGATAAAAGAAAAGAGAAGTGAATCTAAAAATGAGGGGCTGGGAAAATCCTAGGCAAAAGGAGAGGGCCCTGAACAAGGCCAAATGAAAAAACAAAATGTGGGAGCCAAAATAGCTAAGGCACTAGGCTTTGAGAGTGAGTTGGTGAGGAGTGATGAGATCACTCAGAAAAAACAAGAGAGTGTAAGAACCACCACAACCTCCAAAACATCCAAACAAGCTGATGAAAGGTTGAAATCCCTTTCACACAAAGTCACCAAATTATCAAAGAATCGGGACACTATTGGCAGAAATTAAGTGAAGTTGGTCAACAAGATGGCTAGTCTGGAGAAAAGTACAGATCAAACTGAAGTGTTTGTAGATGAGAGTGATAAGGAGAAAACACAAGATGCATTTTAGGGGGAGAATCAACTAGCATTACTGTTTAGTGTGGCTGCTAGATGGCTAAATAGCTTGGTGGTAATAAGGAGGAGAAAAAGAATCATGTTGAGAGGCCTAAGGAGAAAGACATTGTGATCAAAGAAAGTGGTGTTAAGGAGATTCAAATAGTGCATACAGCTGGGAAAGGAAAGGCAAAACTATATCAAATAGATGCTGATGATACTATTCTAGTGGAGAGGGATGATCTTACTGAAGAAGAAGCTACTGTCTTGATGATTGATGAAAATGAGAACAGTAATGCATTTCAGGATGCAAGCTTCTATGAAAGAATTAAAGAAATCAAGATGTCATCCAACAGAGACCCAAAGAAATTCTATGAACAGTTGAAACAGTCAATAGTAGGAGCTGCTATGATGATATTTATCAGTAATAAATGGGTGACAACAGTAAGAATGGAAGGAGGATTAAGTTGGTATGGCAGCCTAGGATTTCTCAGTAGACATGAGATTCCAGTTATTAAAGCTATTAGACTCAAAATCAAGGTTGAAAAATCATTCCTCAATGAAAATATCAAAAGAACCATGTTGAAATTGATAAGGGAAAAGCTTCCAGAAATCACTTACAAGTATAGATTCATGAACCTGGAAAGAGTTACTGAGTAGAAGCTAAAGTTGGTGAGAGAAGCATTTGATTACTTCTGTAAATTGGAGCAAAGTGATGAGGTAATGGATGTAGTGAAGATTCTGAAGAAGGAGATTGAGAGGGTTGAAAAATTGAGGGTTGATAGAATGATGAGAAATAAGGATGGAAATGGTGAAGACAAGGATGAAGGAAAGCCTGATGGAGGTACAGGTAGTTCTAGCCAACACAATAGCAATGATGAAGGATCTTCTAGAACTGGAAATAAGGTGGATGAAGATGAGAAGAAAAATGAAGAGGAGTATAAGGATGGAATTGAAGGGAAAGTATTGAAGATGGTGGTTCTTGGTTTTGAAGATGACAAGAATGATGTTGTCAGGAGTAACAAGGGTGGACCTACTATCACAAAACCTGATGTCATAGAACATATTTTCAAGCCTGTGTTGACAGTAACTTCAAAGTCACTGTCAAGGAAAATTTCAATATCTAAGAGATACATGAAGGCAAGGGCTGAAAGACCTAAGCCACACTCTAGCAGAAAACCTAGCAGAAAGAGTTGGAAACTGACAACTGAGAAATTGCATGAAGATTGTCATAATGTCAGAAGACCCACCATCAACAACATAGATGAGTCCAAGGCAGAATTAATCACCAAAGTAATTATAGAGTGGTCTGAGGTTAATGTTTTGATTAGGATAAATATCTTTTATGCTATTGGTGAAATTGAAGCTCTAGGACATGAGATGAAAGAAGCAAATTATTTTCTGATTAAGAGGATGTTGCTCATAATTCGAGGAACAAATATAAAGACTCAAGTCTTAAGAGAAATATTGATCAGGATGTTTATGGAACTGATGGATTCTTTCAAACCTCACCCTTTGGACTTTACAGATGCTGAAGAGCCTGAGACAATTATCTACTGAAATGGGGTGATGTTTGCAGATGAAGATGGAGTTAAGGAGTTTTGGAGCATGAAATCTCTACAAGAAAAGAATCTGGATCTACTTGAAAAATTGGTGAAGTAGTTGGAAGAGTATCCTTATCCTGAGGAAAACAATTTCATGTCAAGTGTTATGAGAATAATTCAAGCCAAGAAGAAGAAAGAATTTTAGAAAAAGATTGAGTATGAGAGGACACAACAATGTCTTCTCAGAAACCCTGACAGAATGATTTTCTACAATTCTGGTGGATTTGCTAAGGAAATCACCTTTGAGGAATTGAAAAATCTGGCTATGAATGACCCCCATATCACTGAGCTAATCAAGAAGCAACTGCTCAACATCACAAACTTTGAAATTTTTGATCTAAAGAATAGAGCACTGGAAATATGTGACTCCAAGAAGAAAGAAGAAAGGGAGAAGATGAAGAAATTTGAAAGTGAAGTTGAAGCTGCGCAAAAGAAGGTGGAGAAAATAACAAAAAGAATCAAGGAGGCTGAGATTGACATGAAGCATGCAATGTTGAATGATCAATTCTCTAAAAGGCCTAATTATGTTTCTTCAATCCTTTTTGGGCCCCTGAGAATTATTGTTGACATCATTAAAGTGGAGGTTGTCAATTTCAGGGTGCTTAACAATAAAAATTTGATGAAGATCTTTAGAGTCACTACAGGTTCATTCCTAGAATTTGAAAGAGATCTTAGAAAGATTGTCTGAGAGATTATTGAGTCAAGAAAAGATGAAGATGAAGCCAATGACAAACTCAGAGTGAAGCAGGTTTTCTCATCTACAAAGGAATGATTTGTCAAAGACATGTTTGGTATGAAATATCTGTGTATCTCAAAAGGGTCAACTGAGAACTACTACACCAACAGAGGATTGAAGAATCTTTCTTACAAGATGGTGAAGCTAGTCTTAGATTGTGTCTCTGATCATGCCAAGACAGATGAAGAAAAAAAGGAACTGAAAGCTCTTGAAGGTTTGTATGGAAGAATGTCAGTAGTAAACAAGTGAATATGAAGCTCAAGCTAATGTTGAAGATTTGCTCAGTCTAGAGGAGCCTAGTTTAAGATAGAATTGTACTTATAATTTTCCTTGAATATTTTTCCTGTACAAACACTTCTGTTGTTATTAGTTGAGTTAGCATCTGCAATTTTTCTTTGAATTTTTCTTTATTTTCCATAAAAACAATTTGGGGAAGATTTTTAGGGATTGTGGTGCTAACAATGTAATCAACTAGTATTTTACTTAGATTAATTAGAAATTAACTAAGTAAAACATACTGTCATATACATATTAACAGCATGTTTAAATGTAACTTGTAACAGTATGTATTAAAGCCAAGTAGGTGATAGTAAGTATCAATAATTACTGTCTTGTACAAATGTAATAAATGATCTATGAAGTAGAAGTTTACAAAGTGTTCATGCACATCATGGATCAAATTATTGACAGTAACATTCTGCAAATTGAAGCCTACGACAACATATTCAAGTGACAGCACCTTTTGAAACAACTGACATCAACTATTCCTTTGATAGTAAACTTGGCGGAGAATGAAGATTCTAAGACAGCAAGTTTTACTGACATAAACTATTCCTCGATAGTAAACTTGGCAGAGATTGAAGAATCGAAAACAACAAGTTTCCTTGACAGTAACTTTGGCCGGGATAGTTGACAGCATATTTGGCGGGATAGTTGACAGTACCTTTGGATGACAACATGTTTTAGAAGACTGTCAACCTTGACAGTAAAGTATTTGGAGTCAAAAATGTTGTCACTAAGGAGAAGCTAAAGGTTGACAATAACCTTTTTGGTAAAGCTGACAGCCTGTTTCAAGTAGCAGACTAGGTAGTGTTAATTCACAGATTGACCTTGACAATTCTACCTGGTCTATCAAGTCTACTACTGCAACTTGAAAAAAGACAAGCAAAAAGATAAAGTGTGCTCAAGGAGTCAATGGTATCAAATCATCTCAGAGCAACTTTATCTACAAATTGAGTGAAGACAAATTTGAATAGGAAAAGTGAAGTTTCTATTTCAAGCATTGTCCTAGGAACAAGGGAAAGTACACTTGTAAGTGGGATATGTGTTTTAGCATAAATACACATATCTCACAAACACTTTCCCTTATGCAACTAAGCTTAACTTTTCTCAAGCAATAGAAACACTAGAAATCTCTTTTTATTGCATCTATTGAAGCTGGAAACTTCTTCCAGTCAGTTGTAGCAAAACAAAAATTAATAAAATTAATTTTTGTAGTTAAACATCTTTCTTCATTCAATTGCTTACTGTTGCTTGCATTTGTTACTTGAGTTTATTACTTCTTATTTGTTGTTAGCAAGATAAGTGATAAATTATCAAGTTTCATTCAACCCTCCCTTCTGCAACACTTATACTGTTTAACAACACCTTTGAGTTTGGATGCTCTATTGAATTGGAATTTATCGCGTAAGAGGCCCAATGTATGGGGTCCAACAATTGCATAGGAGGCCCGATGTAGGGGGTCCAACATTTTTAAGGAGGATATGGTAACCAATCCATCTTCCTATAGGCTAACATTACTTGCTTATTTGGTACCTATTGAGAAATCTTTGTTATATATATAGGTACAAAAATGTACCGATGAGCTATAAAGAGATCCTATTGGTTTTGAAATCTGATCAGTGGGCAATAGTGTTCATTTGTGTATATCCAATCCATATTGGCAATATGGCTATTATATATTGATTTTGAGTAGTTGATTCATTTTGATGACATATTGCATTATTTCAGTTGAGATAAACTATGATTTATTTACTGTTCAGTTTTTATAATAAACTATTTTATATTTTGTTCTCTATATTGATCTCATATCTTGATTTAATTTCAATTGTTCATATACTTCCTGAGCATTTCTTGTGCTCACTCTTGCTTTTTATCTAAATCCTGCCAGACTGTCAGTAGGAGCCATTCCAGCAATTCTAGCAGGCGTAGCGAGAGACAGGTGTTGGGACCACTCGCTTCTCGGGCCTCCCAGGTATTTAGTTGTTTTAGTATATTTGTAGATAGTGTTTGTAATAAAACTAAATCTAGACTTAAAACCTATCTAGATTTATGGATTTGAGTTTGTGGATTAGTAGTGGGCTTGTAATAAAGTATTTGGATCTACTTTTAGTTTCAACGACTTAATTTCATACTATAATCTGTTAGCGATCCTTAGTTGTTGGCGGGGTCAATACGCCTCTAATTTATTATTTTATTATTATTGTTGTTCTTGGCTGGTGACCCCCAAATCTAGACCCCAAATTTGGAGGCGCCACATAAATATTACCTCTATTTTTCTTTACTTTGGTACATTATATTTTTAGTGATAGAAAGTGTTTAGAATATTAAAATATACATATGAAAATAATTATATACGTCATAAGTAATTTAATAGTTAATATTTTATATTATCAAAATTTTAAGTAATTCAGTTGTTTAACTATAAACTTTTGAAACTTAATTTAAATAAGTTATTATATTTTTTTTACGATTTCTCTTTAATAATTAAGTTTATTAAATCTAAAAAAGTAAATGGATTGTTATTTTGTTTTACAATTTTAAGAAGTGCATAAAAGAAATAGTTGTGACAAAAACATATAAGTTTAATCAATCAGGTCAAAGTTATATAGTTATCTAATTATTAAATAAATTTATTTATTAAAAATAATTATATAATTACTATTTATTAATTATTATATTATATGATAATAACCCAAATATTAATCTCTCATTTTTCTCCACTATATATACTTAGAACTTAAATGCGTTTGTGTTATTTTATTTTTTTAAAAAAATTGTAAATATCTATATTTTTCTTTAAAATAAATCCTTGTTTATAAATAAAAATTAGAAAAGCCAAACTCAATTACATACAAAATCTGTAAGCAAGCAACCCCTAATTTCTATTCCGCAAATACAAACATCTCTTACACAAACACTCACTCTGCTCATATGGCAACTCAACGTCTAATAGCTCAAACACCCAAACTAACACCACCAATCACAACCCCAATACAATCTTGCACTACCCATTTTCTCAAATCCAATTATTCGACACCCACCCCATTACCACAATCTTTCTTGATCGAAAACATTTTGTTGTGTTTGAAACAAGGTAATCTCAATTCTCGTACTAATTATTTATTTCAGCTAAACCCATTGTTGTATATCGATGTTCTTGATCGTTGTCGTGATAATTTGCAAATGGGTCACCATTTTGTTGATTTAGTTGGTACATATCATCCTAAGTTTAACCATTCTTCGAGTTCTTTATGTGCTGCTGTGTATGTATTGTTTAGGAGTCGTAGAGTGTGTGATGCGCAAGCTTTGATTCTTAGGATGGTGAGGAAGAGTGGGGTTTCGAGAGGGGAGATTGTGGATTGTGTTGTTTTTGGGCATAGGAGTTTTGGGTTTGGGTGTTTGGGGGTTTTTGATTTGTTGGTTAAGAGTTATGTGCAAGCTAGGAAGTTACGGGAGGGAGTTGAGGCATTTGGGTTGATTAGAGAGAGGGGATTTTGTGTTTCGATAAATGTTTGTAATGGTTTGATTGGGGGGCTGGTGAAGGTTGGGTGGTTTGATTTGGCGTGGGAGGTTTATAGGGGTTTTGTTGGGAGTGGGGTTGAAAGTAATGTTTTTACGTTGAATATTATGGTCAATGCGTTGTGTAAGGATAGGAAACTTGGGGATGTGAAGGCGTTTTTGTTGGAGATGGAAAAGAAAGGGGTTTATGCTGATTTGGTTACGTATAATACTTTGATTAATGGGTATTGTCGTCAAGGTCTGGTAGAAGAAGCATTGGGATTGATGAAAACCATGAGGGATCAGGGTTTGAAACCGTGTGTTTCGACTTATAATGCTATTTTAAATGGACTGTGTAGGATAGGAAGATTTGATAGAGCAAATGATACTTTGATTGATATGGGTAATGTTGGAGTTAGTCCGGATACAACTACTTATAATATGTTGCTTGCTGAATCCTGTAGAAAGGATGATCTGTCTACAGCTCAAGTGATTTTCGATAAAATAGTGCAGGAGAATCTTGTTCCTGATTTATTTAGTTATAGCTCAATGATTACGTTGTATTCTAGGAATGGACAACTTGATCAAGCATTAGCATGTTTTGAGGACATGAAAAGGTGTGGATTGGTACCGGATCGTGTGATTTACACTATCGTTGTCGGTGCATTTTGTAGGAATGGAATTATGTCAGAGGCTATGAAGCTGAGGGATGAAATGGTGGAAAACGGTTGTGCCCTGGATTTAGTTACCTACAATACTCTTTTGAATGGTTTATGCAGAGAAAAAATGATAGCTGAAGCTGAAGATCTTTTCAATGAGATGATGGAAAGGGGTATATATCCAGATTTTTACATTCTCACCACTTTGATAGATGGATATTGCAAGAACAGAAATATAAATAAAGCCGTGAATTTGTTTGAAACAATGCTTCAACGAAATATAAAGCCAGATGTAGTGACATACAATGCATTGATTGCTGGATTTTGCAAGGAAGGTGACATGGAAAGCGCTAGCGGCTTATGGAATGATATGATTACAAAGAGGTTGTTTCCTAATTACATGACTTACAATATTCTGATTAATGGATTTTGTAGCAAGGGTGAGGTATCAAAAGCACTAAGATTTTGGGATGAGATGGTTGAGAAGGGAATTGAACCAAACATTGTGACTTGTAACACTGTAATAAAAGGTTACTGCAAGACAGGGGATTCTGCAAAAGCAGATGAGTTTCTAAGTAGCATGATTTTGAAAGGTATTTCGCCAGACCAAATTACATATAACACGCTCGTGCATGGATTTATAAGAGAAGAAAATATGGATAAAGCTTTTGACTTTGTTAGTAGAATGGAAAAGCAAGGGTTATTTCCCGACATATATACATACAATGTGATTTTGGATTATTTTGCCCGGGAAGGTCGAATGCAAGAAGCTAATCTGATATATAGGAAGATGATGGACAGGGGTGTAAATCCTGACAGAGCCACATTTATATCTCTGATAAATGGATATGTTACCCAAGACAATTTAAAAGAGGCATTTCGGTTCCATGATGAAATGCTACGGAGGGGTTTTGTCCCGGATGATAAATTTTAGGTATGCAATTCTTGCAGAATTTAATATCAATGTCATACTAAATTATACCGAGTGATGCAGATGCTTGCTCCGTGCTGCAGCTGTAGAACTAATTCCTGTGTAATATATGTAAATGTAGATGGAGGTTTAATTTTGTTGTCACGTGGTTCACATTCTCAAAATGGTCTTGATCTCTGAATCTTTAATTATATGTGCTTCCGTATATTAGGCCATAAACAGTTAACTACTGGAATATGCACTTCAAAGCTGAACAGGTTAAAAACTTTCATATTCTCAATGACGTGAATAATATCTCTCATTACTTTCTTTATGTTCTGTTTCTTTTTCTGGGCATATAATATTATTTTTCGTCTTATTATAATACCTTTCGTGCTATAGATATCTCATTAACGTGCAGTTTATGAGCTTTTAGTTGCTGTGTTGTCTAGTTTATAGGCCGAAAGCTTTATATTTACCCTGCTTATATAGATTCTTTTGTAAATGTATATGTTGTCTTTGAGTCTTTTCTCATGTATTTCTCGAACTACCAGTTGCCTTCTTTTTCTTGCTAATATTACTATTTTAGATTTGATACAACAAATATATATCTTTGTGTTTGACATATTGAAAGATTTAGTGGTTCTTTCTTTTACCATTATTATGATAACCACTGTTTTGCGCTTGCTGTTTGGATCATTAGGCAGTTGTTATCGATAATTTTGAAGCTGATACTTCATCTTATCATTACAAGTAAGTGTCTAGAAGACATTAAATTAATTTTCCTTATTTCATATATTTTAATATCGAGCTTTTAATTCACTCAAAAATCTGCAGTGGCACACGAGTTCAAGATGTACTTTGCTAGTGTAATTTGATTAATCTCCCTGGACACGAATGATGCATGCCTGGCAGTCAGATTTTACTGCTGAAACAAATGTAAGCTGATATCTTCTTATTTTGTTTAATTTCCTGTGTTTCAAATAGATCAGATATATAAAGTAGCATAAAGAGGGAAGAAGCCATGTTACCTGGACTCGGGTATGAGTGTCGGACACAGGTGTGGATCTAAGTGTCAGATTCTTATCTTTAAAAACCTGAAATTGGACACGAGTGCGGGATTCGGCATATAATAAGTGAAACTATACATTTTTTTTCTATTTTACATTAAAAATAAAAACTTATAAACAATTATGTAGGTCAAATTTATAGCTTCAATCAAAAGGATAGCATAAAAATAGTCATGGACCTCTCTTGTTAGCAAAAAATTGTTGTGAGGCCTTGTAAATCAATTTTGAACTAGATTTCTTTAGGAAGTGTCTGGTTTTTATATGAACGATCACATTCAGCCTTGTCATGTCCGGTTGACATAGGCAAAATTGAAGAGTCCGGTAACAGAGAGAAGAAGAGTAATACTAGCCTTTTAGGCTAAGAGACCAGGAAAATACAATTAAGATAGAAAGAGATGAAAGGTCATTGACCATTAAATGTCACTCCAGAGTCTTGAGAGTAGATGTACCTTCCAACTTAAGTAGAAGTAAAAGTAATAGCAATTATCAAAAGCTAATTAAATTAGCAAAAAAAAAGAATATAAATAATGACGAGTAAATGACTTTATGGATAACTTTTTTCAATTGAAATGTACTCCATAAGAATAATGCATCAATGCCAACCATACCATACCCCAGTGATGCAGGACAATGGGTCAGAAAGCCCAAAGAAAGTATTTGGGAGCAATATTATATGCTTAGGCTTTGGAAGCCCATATATTAGAATATTTTAGAATAGGTTTTTTGTAATATTATTATTTAGAGCATATTATAGAGTTTTAGTTTAATTACTCCCTCAGTCCCACCCATTTGTTTACATTTCGGAGAGAAGGTCCGACACGCATTTTAATGTGCCTATAAAGTATAGTTCCATAACTTTAAAAAAAAAAAATTTTGAATAAAAATTTAAACATTCAATTTTTATTCAAAAACAAAAAATTATAAAAATAAGTTACGGAACTATACTTTATATGCACCTTAAACTGACTCTTTCTCCGAAACGTAAACAAATAGGTGGGACGGAGGGAGTAGAAAAGTAGATTATTATATATTGGAGTTTAAATATTGTAACTCAATAGAGATTGATATTATTAAACCTATTATAAAATATTCTAATATATGGGCTTCTAAAGCCTATAATATTGCTTCCAAATATTTTCTTTGGGCGTTTTGACCCATTGTCCTGCATTACCCAGACAAGAATTATGTGGCGTAAAATCTCACCAATTGATGAAGTTCATGTTCTTGCTTTTATAGTAAAAAAACACGGGCTTCTGACTTGGCAGCTCAGTTAATATTACTATTTTAGAATTGATACAACATACATATATCTTTGTGTTTTACATATTGAAAGATTTTGTGGTTCTTTCTTTCAGTATTGTGATAATCACTGTTTTGCGGTTCGGATCATTATGCAGTTGGTTGGTATCAATAATTTTGAAGCTGATCCTTCGCCTTATTATTGCAGGTAAGTGCATAGAAGACACTTAATTAATTTCCCTTATTCCATATCTTTTAATATCGATCTCTTTGTTCACTTGGAAATTTGCAGTGGCACACGAGTTCAAAGTTCAAACTATATACTTTAATTGCTAGTGTAATTTGACAAATTTCCCTGGACATGAATGATGCATGCCTTGGCAATCGGATTTTACTACCGAAGCAAATGTAAGCTGGTATCTTGTTATTTTGTTTAATTTTATCGTGTTTCAAATAAATCAGATATATAACATAGCATAAAGAGAGAGAAGAAGTCATGTTAACAGGACTCAGGTACACATGTTACCGGGACTGGCGGATATAAGTATCAAATTCTTAGCTTTAAAAGATTTAGGATTCGTGGATATGGACCTGAAATTGGACATGGGTGCAGGGATTCGGCATATAACATAACATAAGTGAAATTATACATATTTTTTATTTATTTTACTGTTTTTTTTAAAAAAACACATATAAATATATATGTCAGAATTATAGCATAAATCAAAAGAATCATCTATGAACATCAGTTCTTAGAAACAAGTTGTTCCGAGGCCTTGTGAATCAATTTTGAACTAGAATGCTTTAGGAAGAATTGTTTGGTTTTTATATAAAGGACAAAATTGAAGGGCATGGGTAACAGAGAGGAGAAGAGTAATGCTATGGGACGAGGAATATAGATGGAAAGAGATGAAAGTTCATTGACCAATAAATGTCAGTCCTCAGTCCTGACTCCTGAGAGTGGAAGTACCTTCTAACTTGTGTATAAATAATAACAATTATCAAAAACTAACTAAATTAGCAAAAAAATTAAGTATAAATAATAACAAACATATGATTTTATGTATAACTTTTTTACTTGAAATCCACTCCACAAGAATAATGCATCAATGCCGACCATGCCATACCCCAGTAAAGAATTATGTGCCGTAAAACCTTACCAACTGATGGTGTTCATGTTCTTGCTTTTAGTAAAAAAAAATTTTGAAGTCGTGGGCTCCTGATTTGGTAGCTCAGTCAGATGCTTATCTGTTGCTCACTGTTACTTAATCATGCAATTCAATGAAGCCCAGATCAACATGAGTTCTTTGATCCTTTGATGTGGTACCGACAGCTGATGCAGACAACTGTTCACAGGAAGATGAAGAGCAAATCCTCTGATCAAATTGTTGTCTTTGCACTTTGAATCTAAATTCTTTAGCATTGTACTCATGCAACCATGGATTTTTTAATTCTCCACTTGGTCACAGTCGAAGAGAATTATAAAATACTGTGTAGTTGTATTTCCTCCTCAACAAAAAATGCAAGTAGAATATTTGTCCAAAAACTACAAGCCAGGTTTTTTTGTGTATTCACAGATGTATACATAAAATAATCGTTAAAGATTCGAACAATTTAAAATTTCACAAGCCGTTTCTATATCATTCTTTTGTGTACCTGGTTGTTATCAGTATGATTTTGCAAATTTAAGCATCTTAATCTAGCTAGCTTCTTGCCTCCTTAATCTGTGATGGACACTGATCATAAAAGATTATTGTTTTACACTTATATGTCCCAACAGATAGGCTTTATTCACTGGAGTATCTTGTACGAGTACTAATCGGAGATTATAAGCAAAATATATTGCATAACATATAAGTTTCCAATTAGTAATTCATTTAAAAATATTTCATATAACTTTTGCCCAACATATAATACATAAAAATATAAGGGGCGTGGTGATTTAGATTGCATTTATACGAATGAGTTATAATCTTGAAAACTAATTCTTAAAAATTATATTTACACAAATGAGTTGTAATCTTGAAAAACGATTGTTACGCCATAATTTTAATGATTACTATATTGAATATTTTTTTATGTAAATACGCGAGTCCAATTCATATATATCCATGTGCGAGTAAAATTAATAAAAATTCCTTAACTTTTATTTTTTCTTATGCTGCATCATGAATAATAACAATGATTTTGACTAAAATTTTCAACTATACATTTAAATTGGTGTTTTAGAAGTAAGCATGGAAACTCAATTTTTTCTTCATTTTACATATACTAGTAAATTCTATCTAAGAATTTAAGACATTTATCACTCCTTTATTTGACCGATCAAATCGAAAACAATATACACAGACTGTTTTGAAGAAAAAGTAGTAGTCCGTACTTCAAATAAAATGAAAAAAACGTGGAGAGTTTGGTCAAGCATGGCGCCATATAACGCACTCCATTACCGTAGATAAAAAGTCTCATTTGGCTTTAAAGAATTCTCGTTTACTTTATTTTGGGGTTCTGTATGATTTTTGTAGCTTCTTTTATGGTTTAGGAGATTGAAGGGGTGCATGACTTTGGAGCTAAAAAGTCAAAAGAGTGGTTGACAAAAAAACAAAGTCAAAAGAGATCTTTCGATATTTTGCGATCTTTTAAAATAAATGTCACCACTATATTTAAATTTTTAGAGCAACCCGAATGACTTACCTATAATTATTCTCTAAAATATAATAAAATGATATTTTTTTAATATAGAAAACGATTTTTTTTTTACTCAAATGAGGTTACCTATATTAATTATTTAAATATTATTATAATATTTAACTAATATTTTTTTGACAAGATTATTTAACTAACTATATTTTAAAGAGAAACGTTAGAGGTCCCAAATCTCTTCTATCGGATATTCCCAAATGATGAGACATCAATTTATTATTGGTCATTTTCTCACAAATAATATAAATCCTATGTAAATTAATATGTGCTCCACCAATAAAATCTTTATGTCACGTGTAATTTGAGAATAGTGTTTAGGATTTATTTTGGAATTTCCGGTATTACTCTATTTTAAATATACTTCTACTCATATGTCACCAAATTGTATGGTTGGAGATGATAATAATTATATTGATTCCTTATATGGATGATATGACATATATAAGGAAGCAAAATTGATTACTCAAGTATGAGGATAAAGTTTCTCTCTCATAAAAATTATAACTGAGGAGATGGATGATTGGAACAAGTATTTCCGACAAAAAATCTTAAATTTATACCTGTGACAATAATATAAGCAAGGATTAACATATACGGGAGATGCTCTTGTTTCCTAATCTGCATAAAAATTATTTTTTTGGGCATATAGTTTCGATGAAATTATTTATTCTATTTTTCTCATTTTAGTCTCATGGTCCTGATACTATATTGTTTTAAAGTTAAGCAGGCTTGTATTGTTAGGGTCAGGGGATGAAAGGGTTCCGCTGGTTGGCCAACGGAAATTTAATGCTAGCAGGAAGGCGAAAAGGTGATGCAACAACCAACAAGCTGCTAATCAAGATTATATACATGAACAATGCCTCAATAAAGCAAGGACTTGTACCACACACTATAAGTGTGGAGGCTATGATAACATTGACAAGAGAAGTACATCACAGAGCATACACACAAAGTTGGAGATAATTAGCTGCAAGATCATAACAAGTCGCCAGCTTGTAGCATTGTATACCAGTGCCAACCCTGTAAGTTGCATCGATCTTGTCTTGTCTTTAGTATGTAGTATAGATGCATTTGGGTAAATTCTATCTTGTTCAAGCTCACTGGGCATAAAACGCAACTCAGGATTTTCTTGAGCACATTATTCGCATTGCTGATGCATTCTCCGAAACCACAAGGCTTGTTCAGAATTTAGAATCCATGGTTAGACACGTAGCTAATGCACTCCTAAAAATGTGAGGGAACAAAATATGACTTGCAGATCGAACATAATTTCTGAATTATTTCACACAGAACTGCAAAGTTGAAGAAAGCCGAAAACTCAATCTTATGAACTGAATCTCTCACTTGATTCCACAACGCTGAGCCAATTCAAGTTGCATTGCCATTCGCCATCTTTTCTAATGTTTCTCAATCCTAAGCATATAGCAAGTCATGTTCACAGCAGCAAGACCCTCAAACTAGTAGTAACTTTGCAAGTATAGGAAGTTTATCAACGATTTACTGCCACAAAAGGACTACTACTTCCAAGAAAATGCACGCAGATATCTAAAATTATGCCAATCAACTACGAGTTTGCAATGCCTCAGATAGTTGGACCATTTCACAGCCACTAAAGTAGGAACCGAAGCTGGATCCTAGAGGAACACAAGACATTCACATCACATTAATCAAGATTATAGATAAAATATTACAGAAAAGTTAAATGCATCTCAAGCTTAGAAAGCTTAACTCATCTGTTCAATAAAAACACCAAGAGATGGTATTCAGATGAAACGGGCTGTACAATTTTCTTTTCCAATAAATCTAGCAGCCTATTCCCGGTCTCAACCACAAGCACAAAAGGAGAGATACCACTGACAAATGAAGTTTTTTTTGTTGAATTGTTACGTGAGTATGTTTAGCATGAGAGTTAGAATTGCATTTACTGAAAAAGGTGTCAAATATGAATACAGTGAGCGATTAGATAAATGAAAAAATGATTTAAAATGACTATGGTAATTTTATTATATTTATGAAAACCAAAATTATTTCAAAATAAAATTAATATGAATATAATAAGATGAAAAAGATTTTTTTACTCAAAGTGACCCTTGACATTTTTTTCAGGAAAAAAATATTGTGAATATAATAAAATGGTAAAGATTCTTTTTCTCAAAGTAACTCGTAGCAAATTTCCAGTGTCAACGTGTCATGAATATCATATGTTGGTGTGAATGTTGTGAAAGTCTGGAAAATAATATGTAACTGAGTGTGAAAGTAGTAGAAAATAGTAACACCATTTCTGAGTATTATGTATCGTGTGAATTTTATAGAAGTCCTAAAAAATATACACGCCAAATTTAATCCAATTGTTCTAGAATAAAATTGACTCTACAATTTTCTTTTCCTATAAATCTGCCTGTCTATTCCCCCATGTCTCAATCACAACCACGGAGAGAAATATCAATGGCAAACGAAGTTGTTTTGTTAGATTTTTGGGCAAATATGTTTGGCATGAGAGCTAGAATAGCATTTGCTGAAAATAGTGTCAAATATGAATACAGTGAGCAAGATTTAACTAACAAAAATCATTTTCTTCTCAAGATGAACCCGATTCAAAAGAAAATTTCAGTTATTATGAGTTCCTCATTATTTTTCAGTATATTTATGAAGTATGGAATGACAAATCTCCCTAATACCTCGTGATCCCTACAAGAAAGCGCAAGTTAGGTTTTGGACCGATTTCATAGACAAGAAGGTATCAAATTTTTGTTTTTTCACAAAAGTATTTTTGTTACAATTTTTTATATAAAGCTTAAACTAACACGTATAAAAATGAAATGGCAAAGTCTATGAAGGGGGAGGAAAATTTGGACAACAAAAGGCGAAGAGCATGAGGGAACTAAGAAAGATCTCATTAACAACCTCAAAGTGTTGGAGAATGAGCTTGGCAACAATACTTATTTTGGCGGTGAAACTTTTGGATTTTTACATAAAATCCCTTTTATTATACATATGATATAATTTGGATTGAAATTATAAGCTATTATTATTTGAATATATTAACATCAGCTTTTACATTTTACATTAACAAAAAATGACATAAAACTGCTTCATATAGACCTGTCAATAAACTGCAAAGAAAAACCATGTTTAAAAAAAACCTTTAAAACTGCATGCCTACCTTCTGAACTATATTTTTATTGAACATCTCAACACCAAATTCTTACAAGAACTTCGGCGATTGACTATGTTAATTACAAGCTAAGGCGAACTTTGGTACATATAAATAAGAACTATAGTTTGTAACCACAAGTCAAAATGTGTCTTCCATTGTAAGAGATTTCAACTCATTCATCTTTTTTACTCGGTTTGGTGTCTTCAACTTTATCTTGAGAAGCAGAATGTTTATCTTGAGAAGCAGAATGTTTAGACTCGTCAAATACCAGTAACTGCACCATACAAGGAAGTTGGGAACAATTTCATATTTAATCGCAACAGTAACATATAACAAGAATCAACTATCAGTATCAGCTATATATAAGATCAAGCAATAATAATCCATATTATAATTAGAATAGAACTGGAAAGCACTAACCTGAGTTTGCAAATACATTTATTAAACCTGAGCTTCTTAAAACTTGCAATGTATACCAAAAAAAAGCTCCTAGAACTTCAAAAATGAAAAGGACATACCTGTTTGATTTCCCCATTCCAAATGCAATGAAAAGCCAAAAATCCGATGACACAAGGTACAATATATAGAAGAGCAGGCTGCAATGGGGAAAAGCAAGTACAAACATAATAAGATAACGACATAGCTCCCTTTTCATTTATCATCTATATTGGTGTCACACTAGATGCCATAACTGGGCCTCCTTTCTATTCTATATTCCTTGTGTGCATGAGTGTGAGTGTGTGTGTGTGTGTGTGTGAAAAAGTGTCAGTTTCATCAATATATTATTATAACTATTAACGACAAGAAACAGATAGCTTAACCGGAGGAAGTCAATATATTCTTGTAACTTTTAACGAAAAGAAACAGATAGCTTAACTGGAGGCAGTGGCAAATGGCAATGACATGTATTACTCAGAAAAAATATTTCCAAAGATATATTAACAAGGTAACCCACCTGAGCAGCTTGAAACCAGTTCATCACAATGATAGTAAGGACCACACCAACTGTATATCCTAGAAAAGAACTTTTGAAATACTGGCTCTCTTTCCCTCGAGACACATCAAATCGCAATGCCAGTGCCACAAAGATGCCTAAATATGCAAGAATCGACCAGTAAATTATTATGAATATTAAATTGGCCTAATAAAATTATTTCTACTGGATAGAAAAAAAAACTTATATACTATTTAAGTTTGACACGTTTCAACAAATCTCTTTAGCTGGGGTTCAGCACAACAGGGTCCAAAAATATTCAAATAACCAAACAAATATATGAATATAATGAATAAATGTTTAATGTAAAAAATGAATTATCACATAATAAATAATAAAATTCTAGGTTCACTACAAGTACACCAATACTAACATAATATCAGTAGAATCAGTGACAAGACCAGTAGGCATTCAAATTATAATTTTATTTTATTTTTTATATTTTGTACACAATACCTGGAATCACAATGTCTCCAAGCCCAAGCATTGAAAAAGGACGTGCAGAATCTGCTGTTGGAAATAAAAGCTAGAAAAGAATAAGAGCATCCCACTCAATCAGGATAGAGGTCTCAATTTAGTACTGAGAAATTATATATATTAGGTATAGGTATGTGGAAACACAAACAATAAACACTATTAGCCTAGAAAAAAGCATTTAACTGAGTCGGCATACTAACCTTTATAGGAGCATCAAAAGATTTGGCAACACTGACCATCACCGGGGTGAAAAAAACCCAAAAAATATCATAGAAAAAAAGCCCAGCCTGGATTTTCACAGAAGGAAAGAATTTAGAAAAGAAGAAACAGCTCATACATATATTAGAATATAGAAAAATAAGGCTATAAATGCTAACATTAACCTTGCTGGAACCAGCGGTTATATATAAGAGTACATATATATAAAAGAAATTTGGTAAAGCTGCAAGCAACATAAATCAAGAAAGGGTGCAAGGACAATTATATATATCAATCAGGAACATATCAGTATTTATTAACAAGAATGTAGTAAATACAAAGTTAAAATTCGAGAAATTTCTCTTTGTTAACGAAACAGCATAAAAGGCTCGTATATATTTCAAAGTGAGAATAAAATAATTTCTGATTGAAGATAAATAAACAATCCATGCATACCAAAAGAATAGCACCAGTCTTGAAAGAGCCTAGTGAGAGCATCTCAATTCCCTGCAATTTACATGCAAATAAAAAAATTCTTAAATCTAAACTCAACCATTCTCGTGGAAGGGGCGTGAGGGTATCATTCAAAATAAAATTTAAAAAGTTTTAAAGAATAATTTCAAAATTGTTTCCACAATCCACTACCAGTAAGATTTTGAAATTGAGAATAACCGAGACAAAAATAATGCTCGGCAAATCAGTGACATTATAGCACAATAATACAAGTAAAGAATGATCAACTAAGATTGCGCACAACCAGGGGGCAATTTCAGTTCAGAAGCATGTATTGATCTGGGCTTTGACTCATAAATATTAGCCAAATCATGCTATCTATTTGATAGACTTTTCCTGATTATGTTTAACGACTCAGAAGCTAGATAAGCTAACATTCATTGCCATGCCCTCTTTCACATGTCAAAACTTATTACATTATATGATGCAATAATACTAGCGAAATTAACTTGGGTGTGCATTTTCTGTATCATGACTCAGGCACTGCAAAAGTAAATGCTACCAAACCTGAATGCAGAACGCGAGGCCCAGGAAATTGTTAGCCAACCAATGCTTCTGAGAAACATACCATGCACAGAAAAACGTTCCAGGGATTGCTGCAATTATTTGAGACCTTGTGAACTCAACCTCCAAAGCTGTTTCAACAAACAGATCAAATCAAAAGTATTTCAATATGCGGACCTATATATGCTTCAAGATAACAAGTCGTCAAAACTTAAACACCCTATTCAAGAAAACATTACCAAGACTGAAAAATTAACCTTTAATATTCAGAATATATAGTAGGTTTATTTTTATTTTTTTGGATAAGAAGTGGATTCAAATATAGATATTATGAAGAGTTTAAGCCACTGCACACCATCTAAATGCATAACAAAATGAATTACTACGAGATAACTTGATAAAAAGTGATCTTACTAAAACTCTATTTTTAATGGTAATCAATCTTATTAAACTTTGACTATGAAAGGCATCAAAAAATATATATATGTTCTCTATAAATAATAATAATACATATATGCAATCTTCAATAGCTATGTTGTTTCGACTCTTCGATTTCAACCTGTCTGTCACTCGGACACAACACTTAATTGGTGTCCCATTCTTCACGTGGATGCAGACACTTTGACAAACTGGAAGACCACATATGGGTTAAACTTAGGATGCAAAAGAAAAAATAAAGATGCCTAATTTGCAAAATCATGTTTAATTTGGGCTTTGTTAGGTTTTTCTCTGAATTTTTTTAATCTAATAGACTTGTTTATTAATGGATTATGTTGTGTCCCCCGAGTCCAACACTAGGGCAGGGAGCCCAATTTTCAGAAATTTCAAATCAGAATCTTGGATATGTGTAATGTCCAACACGACAAACCTGAGTCTGTGCAACATATAAGGTAACAGGCAAAATAGACAGAATGCGGTTTATAGAATGTAGTGCATGAAGAAAAATACTGACAGGAAAAATAAGGAAAACGCCACTTTATCACATCTTCATTCCAATGCTTTGGCAAAAACCTTGTAATTGAAGGTAGCAGCGTTGCCCTATGATAAAGGAACAAAAACATGTGAGTAAGAAAGAAACAGAACATTTTGTCATTCAGATATATAATGCAGTAGCATGATCCAAGAGATGAGGACATACGAAAGAGCAACGATTCCAAGTACAAAAAAGTAGGCAGTCAAAACAGCATTAACCAGGTCTTTTGAGAGGAACTTGAAAAGCAAGAACAAAGACAACAACATTGCACTCCCAACCAATGGGAATCGCATGGCATGTTCCTTAGACATGGTCTCCTGCAAAACAAAATACATCAAATCATGAACTCTTTGTCGGGGTAATTAAAATAAGAGCAAAGAGTGAAAGATGTAATTCAGAACAACGAAACCATAAGAGAATCCTAAAAGTCTGAGCCTTGTTATACTTACTGTAGGTGGTGTTGGTTTGACAGAACGGTAGCATCCCACATAAACAGTGAGGCATGCAGTCAAAACAACATTTATATTTGGGTCCACCTTCAAAATTAATGGCGCCAGAGTTATACCTGCATCCAATAAGATATACATTAATAATTATAAACACGAAAGATTTTCTGTTTAAACTAGTTTATATTTTAATAGGAGTAGAAGTGTACTGTAATTAAGAATCTAACTGAGAGGTACGAAACACAATTGCAAAGTCTGATTTAGAAAAAGAATGAGGTAAAAATAACTGAGTATTCATACTATCACCTCTGGACTATCTTTTCACTTGATATCTATACATATACATACAAGTGGCCTTCTATGTATGTGCGTATTACTATGATTTCTGACAAAGAAACTCTGTTGAATCACAAATTTTCAAAGTACTCGGCTCAACAGGCTAGTGAGCCTAAATGAGCCTCTGACTTTTCAATAATAAATATATTACGAATATACTTTTATATGTATGTGTGTGTGTGTATTCAAAATCACAATTTGTTTGAAATATTAAATCTAAATGTACTCATCATATTTGAATTTTTGTCAACATTTTGTACAACTAATTCGAGCTTTCAAGCCGAAGTCGAACTTATCAAACTTCAATTGAGCTGAGGTTCAAGCTTAAGATATATGGCTCAATCACTCGAGCTTGAGCCTAGCAATATTCAAATCAGCTCGTTTACACCCGTAGTCCCAACACCTATAACAGAAACTTAATAATTGACTGCAACTCTTTACTATTAAGAAGAACAGTGTATAGTAGTTTAATAATTTCTACCAATCCCATTAAAACTTTACTTCCATAACCTATTGATATCCGGTTCACAGCTATTTGTAAAATTTCTTAGGGCGATTGTACTCCATATGGGCCATTTGTTGAAGTATCTAAAAACAGTTTTTATATAGTACTCGCTTCGTAAGCTATCATCAATTCTCACTTAGTCAATGTATCATACACGAAAACAAACATAAACAGTATTTGTCCATACATTACGCACACAACACTTGGCAATATCCTAAATATTATGATTCACATTGGTTTCAAATTCCTAAAATACACTTCAGCTATATACCATATAGCATAAAAGATATAAAACTACAAAAAATACAAACTTAACAAGTAAACTAATATATAGAACAACCACCAATCAGACCTAAAACAGTAACCTAATGACTTCAAAACAAATATAACGCAAGATTTACAAAATGTTGTAATTCAAAATTTACAAACACAAGGTACCAATTTATAAAACAGTAACCTAACGACTTCAAAACAAACTCAAATTTTGCAAAATGTTGTAACTAACTTTACAAACAGAACAAGTTACTAATTTATAAAACAGTAACCTAACAACTTCAAAAACGAATATACCACAAGATTCACAAAATGCTGTAATTCAAAATTTACAAACACAACAAGTTACAGTACAAATTCATAAAACAGTAACCAATCAGACCTAAAAGAGCGAGATTTGCAGCTCGTTCATGATTCTTCATTTCGCTATCACAAACTTTTCTTCAAACCGCTCTACTTTGCAAAACTATCACTGCAACAATTTAGCAAAATCATCACCAATTTGCACGAAAAACAATCGCATTACAACAAAAAAAACAATCTTTACCAAAAATCACATAAATATCCACACAATCCGTTACAACAAACCCTAATTGCTTCAATTCAAATGAAAAAATGACTTCTTCAAATTGACAATATAATTGGAAAAAGTTATAAAAAAAACTATATCATTGAAAATATATCTAATCTACTTTAAAATGTATTTTTTGATTTTTTAAATTTATAAAAGAATAATTTTTAATTCTCGGTCAAAGTTGAGTCAAATTGATCACAAAAGTTTTAAATAAGACAGTTAATTTGGGATGAAAAGAGTACTTTTATTGTACTAGCTTATATGAAATTTTTTAGTTTTTAAATATTTTTTATATGATTTAAGTTTATTTTTATTTATATAATAATAATTTAAATTTTATTTAATATTATATGGATATATTTTTATATAATCTATTTGTATTTATATTTTTAACAAAATAATGTTTGTGTGTTTCGTATAGATATATATTTTATTTAGGAGATTAATATGAGATATTTTAGTTAGAAAATTAATGTGAGATGTATGTTAGTTTGGAGATAAATATTTTAAAATTAGGCTCAATAATTAATCAACTATGCAGCCTAAATACTGACGAACTACTCACTAAATACCAAAATTTCAATATTTAGGTTTTAATAATATAGAATATATATACTAGATTTGAACCCGTGTGATATTAATTTATTTATATTAATTTAATTACCTATTTTAAAATTATTAATAATTTTATAATTTTAAAAAGTTTTAACATATTAGTATATTATAATTATAATATTTTTAAATTATATATTAATACATAAATTGGATAAAATATAAATAAGAAAATTATAAAATATTATAATTGGATCAAATTATATCTTTTTCGAAAATCAGGTCAAGTATCGATTTCCGAATCCAAAATAAGCCAAAATAAACTAGCTCAAATGCAACAACTTGGGTAATCCACAAACCCACCACTGCCCTCAAAAGATCGTGATTTATTGGTGCACTTAGTAGTAATATTATTTCTTATATACTAAACAAATTATCTCAATCTACTCGATGTGGGACTAGGGTGTTACAAACTCCCCCACTTATATTCCTGACATCTTTTTCAGGTCCAACAGATAGCCCATAGGCACAAATCGTGCATCTCTAGCCATTATGGGATAATACCGGTTGGTTTCATGTCCCCGTCTTCGTAATTCTGTCCATTGTGGGATAATACCACCAATTTTCATGTCCCCGCCTCCGGCAATGTTGGACCAAATCAAGCCTATTATACTGGATTTACTTGTCATATTATAACACTTTAATACTTCTTGTATTAAATAGTGACTTAGTTTCTTTATTTATGTACTTGCAGTTAGAAGCATGTTTCTACTGTATCTCCAAATATAAATAAGTGACATCAAGAATAATTGTACTGGTAGAAGATTCTATGAATCATCCATCAGGAGAATAAATGTCACATCAAATAAGGAGTTTCGAGAAGAAATTGTTTATAAGACATATGATCAATCGAGAAGTCACATTGATAGAGAACTCAAAAGTGCAAACTGGTAGAGAAGTTTGAAATGACTCAATCGAGAAGTCTACTCAATCGAGAAGTCAAGAATATAGAGTCATTCGAGAATTGTAAAGAAATGCTCAATCGAGAAATCCAGTTAAAAAATCGAGAAGTTAGCTAAGGAAGCAATCGAGAAGTCTAAGTGAAGAAAGCAATCGAGAAGTCTAAGTGAAGAAAGCAATCGAGAAGTCCGTAAAATCAAGTCAATCGAGAAGTCTAACCTGATCGAGAAGTCATCAAAAGAAGTATGTAATCGAAACATCTAGATATTCAAGAAGTATCAAGTCAAAGACCAATCGAGAAGTCTCACAAATACTCGATCGAGTTGTCAACAACATGACTTCTCGAAGTGCAATGAAGCTGAGTATTCGAATGTTTCAAACAGCTATTTTCAAGGAGATTTGTAGAAGAATAAGACAAGTAATTTGAAGCATTGTCGTGATCAGGTCAGTCAAATCTATGAAGATAATGACAAATCTACAATGAAGCTTGAAAAGAAAACAAGACAAAGATAGAAGGAAAAAGGCAGACTGGAAAAGACTGTCAAAGAATGATGTTAGCTAAAAATATATAGTAGTCAAATGTAAAGTGTTTCTTTTCTATTTCTAGTTTTAGCATAACTGTCCAGTGATAACATGTGTAAATGAGACACGTTGTCTATATAGCATAGAGCATAACTTTACTAGTAAGGGTGTGAAAAATAGTTTTCATTTCCTTGTTTTCTTTTAAAGAACAAGAAGCTGAGATTCATATATAGAATCTCAGATTGTAGCAATTCATTCTAATATACAATTATATTAAAAGTTAACTTTGAATGTTCATTTTAAATTATGTATCTCTTAAGTAAACACTGCTAAAATTAGTAAAGCTACAACATTTGATTATTAGTTTACAACAAGCAAGAATCAAATAATTAAGAAAAAGTTTTAAATGCTGCATTCACCCCCCCCCCCCTCTGTATAGTTTCTGCACAACTCATTCCTAATAAGTGGTAACAAAGCACATGCTGTTGACATACAAATAATACAAAGATCAAGATTCCTCCATTTGAAGAGAACACTATATTCTATGAAAAAAGAAAATGCTCACATTCATCAAGACTGCAAACTACATGTATCCTGAGATCCTGAAGAATGGACCCTTCATGCCTGTGACACTAGTTCCTGGAATAACTAGTGGCTCAGAGGTGATACCAGCCACATGTGTACCAAAAGATCCATCTCACTACACTGACATTGAAAGAGAGAAAGTGGCTCTTGACAACAGCTTCATGCTCATCCTGATTGACTTTCTAGATATGGTCATGTATAGTAATGTTGTCAATTGTATCACTTCCAAGCACATTTGGGAAATCATAGAGCTACTATGTAAAGGCACAGTGGGAGTAAGAGAAAATCAAAGACAATTGTTGGTCTCACAATATGAAGCATTTATGTCAAAACCAAATGAAGGCATAACTGAGGTCTTTGAGAGGTTTAACAAACTAATCAATGAACTGCATTTACATGGAAAGGCATATGAGAAAAGAAAAGAGCTTGAAGTTTTTGTTAACACTTTCTGAGAATTTGGAACACAAAATTGCTGCTATTAGAGAAGGAAGAGATCTAAAAAAACTTCCATTGGAAACTCTGTATGGAATACTAAAGACATATGAACTAGAGTACTTTAAAAAGAAGTCTATTCTAGGAAACAGAGGTAAGATGATAAACGTCTATAGTTCCCTAATTGTCAAAGAACCAGGAAAGATGGAAAGAGTTGGTACTAGCCAAAGAATGAAGAGTGAAGAAAGTGTTGAAAAATACAATGAAGAAGAAGAACTTGTCAAATGTGAATCTGATGAAGATGATTTTTACACTATTGAGGAGCTTGAGAGCATGGACAACAAATCTATGGCTTTCATGGCTAGAAAGTTTGGAAACTTGAGGTTTAAGAAAAACAAAAACTTCAAGCCAAAACCAAACTTTGGCTCTTCAAGCAAAGGAAAAGCTCTCAAGAGTAATTTCAAAGGAGGTTACAAGACTGGATCTGTTGAAAGGTAAAAAATAAGGTGTTATAATTGTGATGAATTGGGACACTTTATGACTGAGTGTAGAAAGTCAAAAGCAGCCAGAAAGGACAAAGAGTATTTAAAATTGGAAGCCAAGTATGAAGCTTTGTTAAATAAGCAGACTGGTAGAGCATACATTGTTAAAAGAAAATGCTGGGATGATACTGATGAGGATGAAGAAAAATATGAGAATTTGGCACTTATAGCCAAATCAGATGAAGGAGCATCAACCTCAACAAGTCAGGTACCAATCCTAACTTCTATTGACATGTCAAAATCTCAATATAAGAAAATTGTGAAAGAATTAAGTGTTGAGATGTTTAATATTCATACCAATATGAATGCTGCTTATGAGGAAATTGATAGATTGTTGAAAGCTAATGATGAACTTTCTGTTAAGAATGAACATCTAGAACTGTCCTTGGTTAATATACAATCCATGAAACAAGATAATGAGTATTTGAATAATAATATTACTTTCTGAGAACAAATTGAGAAGTTCTTAAGAGATCAAATCTTTGAGAATGAACTGAAAATAAAATCTTATCAAAACACATTTGTGGTTCTACAAGAGTTTCATGAGAGACACTAGGAAAATTCTAAGGTTGGAGTTGGGTTTAACTATGACACTCTTAAAAAGAAAAAGTCTATGTCAACAAAAGGCAAGAAAACTGAATTCACTGGCAATCCTCACATTTTGAAAAATATTGAAGCTCCAATCTTTAAAAAGGCAATTATTAAGTTTGACGAAGCAAGTATGGTCATCAAACAACAATTGAATGATGAGAATGAGCTAAAGACTAAGAATGATGTGCTTTGTGTTGAAGTAGAAGATCGAAGAGTCAAGGTCAAGTCCACTTCTATTAAGCTTGAAAGAAAAGAAAATGTCCAGAAAAATGATACCAAGGAAAATGTCTAGAAAAATAATACCATGAATGCTAAGAAGAAAAAAGCAAATAGAAATGGAAAAATAGGCATTAATAAACACAACAATTATGCACCTGTTCACAATGCCCCTAGAAAGATTTGTAAAAACTGCGGTTCAACAAATCATTATACTCATATGTGCAAGAAACATATTATTGATAATGCTGAATTTACTTGCGGTTATGTTAAACTTTTGATGCATGATAATCATAAATTCTGTGACAAATTTAATTGTATGCCATGCAACCAGAATGTTATGAATACCTACTTTAGATTAAGGAAACAATTTGTTGAGGGATGCATCAGTCAAACTAAAAATAACAAAACTGTTAGACCTAAATCTGCTAGTCCAATTAAAGGAAGAAAACATTCCATATCACCTAGAAATGCTTCTAGTTCAGGTAGCACAAATCAAACTAGAACTGAACACCAGAAAAAGGAAATTGTGCATGACAAGATGACTAAGACTGTTAAGAAGGAGAATAACAGTTATATAACTAAGAAAAGAAGACCCAACCTAGTTTGAGTGCCAAAGAAGACTTGATATTGTTTTGATTGCAGGGCACATGTAATAAGAAGAAGGTTATGTGGATCTTGGACAGTGGATGCTCAAAGCACATGACTAGTGACAAAGCCCTACTGTCACAATTCAAGGAAGAGGCTAGCCCAATGGTGATTTTTGGAGACAACATTATTGGCTTCAGTATGGGATATGGCAAATTGATTCATGGAAATGTTGTCATTAAAGATGTAGCTCTGGTAAATGGTTTGAAGCACAATTTGTTGAGCATCACTCAATTCTGCAACCAATACTTGAAGGTGGAGTTTGATAAAGAAATGTGCCTCATATCTCATAAAAAAAACTAAAGAAATTGATCTACAAGGAGTAAGGAAGGGAAGCCTATTTGTAACTGACTTGGACTCTACAAACAAGGACAAAATATGTTGTTTCTACACCAAAGCCTCTGAAAGTGAAAATTGGCTTTGGCACAAGAGGTTTTCTTACTTGAACTTCAAGAATCTCAATTCTCTAGTTAAAAGAGAATTAGTAAAGGACTTGCGCTCACTTGAATTCTGTATAGAAGGATTGTGTGAGGCATGTCAAAAAGGAAAGATGAAGATGTCTAGTCACAGAAGCAAAGAATTCATCTCAATCACAAAGCCTCTACAATTAATTCACATGGATCTGTTTGGACCAGTAAATGTTATGTTAATATTCAAGAAGAGATATGCACTTGTCATGGTTGATGACTTCTCCAAATACACATGGGTGAAATTCCCGCACTCAAAAGATGAAGCTCCTGAGCTTATCATTGAAAATCTAAGGAGATTGGATAAAGGCCCAACACCTGTTGTGGCTATAAGGAGTGATAATGGAACAGAATTCAAAAATGCTATATTAAGTGAATTCTACAAAGAAAATGGAATTACTCACCAATTCTCAGCTCCAAGAACTCCACAATAAAATGGAGTTGTTGAGAGGAAAAACAGGACTTTAATTAAAGATGCAAGAACCATGTTAGCAGAAGCAAGTCTACCAACTAGTTTTCAGGCTGAAGCTGTTAGGATTGCATGTTACACTCAAAACAGGACACTCATCACAAAACCAGTTGGAAAGACTCTTTGTCATATCATGACAAACAGAAGACCATATGTCAAGCATATGCATGTGTTTGGAGCAAAATGCTTTGTCCTCAAAGGGTTGATCATCTAGGAAAATTTGAAGCTAAAGCATATGAAGGAATTTTTGTAGGATACTCCATGGACAAGATTGTCTATAGAGTATATGTGATTTATCAACAAAAAGTGCTGGAAAACATAAATGTGACTTTTGATGACTTCAAGTTTCCTGCCATGAGTCTTGAAGGAGAAAATTGTAACACCTTAAGATTTGCAAATGAAATGGAAATGGAGGCATCTAAAAATAAAAAGGATGAAAATGCACATGAATGCTCACAAGTGGAAATTTCACATGGTGGAAATGAAGAGAGAATTACTGAGGATTTCAATCACATTCAACTTGAGAATTCTCCTCACAACCCTAGGACGCATTCAAGGGGAGCTTCTCAAAGATCAACAACAAATGCAAACAACTTGAATCAGGAGGAAACTAGTTCAAATGCAAGAGGTGTGGCTTATGAAACAAAATGGAATAGAACTCACACTACATATCAAATCATTTAAAATCCTGTTGGAGTTGTGAGAAGAAAAAGGGAAACCATAAATGAATGCTTGTATGCTTGTTTTCTTTCTCAAAATGAACCTAAAAGGATTGAAGAAGCATTGTTGGATCCAGATTGGATTTTTGTCATGTAGGAAGAATTAAATCAATTTGAGAGAAATAATGTTTGAGAATTAGTGTCACCTCCAAAAGGCAGATTAATTATTGGTACTAAATGGGTCTATAGAAACAAAATGGATGAACATGAAATTGTCATAAAAAGCAAGGCAAGATTGGTGGTAAAAGGATATTCATAAGAAGAAGGCATTGACTACTATGAGACTTTTGCTCCAGTTACAAGACTAGAGGCAATAAGAATTTTTCTAGCATTTACAGCACATTCAAATTTTAAATTCTATCAAATGGATGTTAAAAATGCATTTCTAAATGGTAAATTGGAAAAAGAGGTTTATGTACAACAACCACCTGATTTTGAAGATTCCAAATTTCCTGATTTTGTCTACAAACTTCTCAAGGCATTGTATGGACTCAAACAAGCCCCAAGAGCATGGTATGACACATTGTCAAAGTTTCTGCTGGAAAATTAATTTATTAGAGGACAAAACTCTCTTTTACAAGAAACATGGTGAAAACATCATTCTAGTTAAAATTTATGTGAATGATATTATTTTTGACTCTACAAATTAAAAGTTGTGTCAAAGATTCTCAAAGCTCATGCAAAGTGAATATGAAATGAGCATGTAAGAGAGCTCAATTACTTTCTAAGCCTTCAAATAAGTCAAAGAATAGATGACATCTTCATAAGTCAAACCATGTACATTAATGACTTGCTCAAAATGTTTGACATGCAAGAATTCTCACCTACAAAAACTCCAATGTCTACAGCTATCAAACTTGATGAAGATAAGAAAGAAAAGAGTGTAGACATATAGACCTATAGAGGAATGATTGGATCTCTACTATATTTAATAGCTAGTAGGCTAGACATTATGTTCTCTACATGTTTGTGTGCAAGGTTTCAGGCCAATCCAAAGGAATCTCATCTCATTACTGTCAAGAGAATTATGAGATATCTCAAAGGAACAACTCAGATGGGATTATAGTACCAAAATGAAATAGGATTCAACCTAGTTGGATATTCTGATGCTGATTTTACTAAGTGCAGAGTTGATAGAAAGAGCACCTCTGGTAGCTGTCAATTCCTTGGACAGAGGTTGGTGTCATGGTATAGTAAGAAACAACAATCAGTTTCAACTTCCACAGATAAGGCTGAATATATAGCTGTTGAAAGTTGTTGTGCTCAAGTGCTTTGGATAAGAAATCAGCTAAGGGATTATGGACTAGTTTTGGAGAGAATTTCTATCATATGTGACAATATTAGTGCTATATCCATTGTTGCAAATCCAGTGAACCATTCAAAGACAAAGCACATTGATGTAAGGTACCATTTTATAAGGGAACATGCATAAAATGGTGTGATTGAATTATTCTATATTCCTACACAAAAATAGTTGGTTGATATATTTACTAAACTATTAGATGAAGCCTCCTTTAACAGGTTGGTTAGTGAGATTGGAATGCTAAATTATTCTGGCTAGTGGCTACATAAAGATATCTCACCAACTGTTACAACAATTACTTCACAAACATGAATTCTCAATGATTTATCTAAGTGAAGTAAACTGATGTATATTTATAAATATATCAATCATATTATAGCTTAGAACTATTTTTATATTCTAAATAAACTTGAAAAGAATTATTATACTTGTGCATTTTTAAATAACAAGTGTGATATTCAATTCTGCAAGAATATTTAACAAATACATTTTTTTATCCTACATTAAATTAATTTAATTTGAATTTAGTCTGAAAAATGTGTGTTTGATAATTTTTTTATTTTATTTTTTATGTGGAAATAGAGTAAACTTTTAAAACTGGAGTTTGTGATTAAGTTGTCATTCTTTTCTGACTTCTCAACCAGGTACAATTCATGAGTTCTCGAATAGTCTTAAATAGAGTTCTCGAATCATTCTTTAGTGAGTTCTCAATCAGTTTAGTATTTGAGTTCTCGATCACTAGAGTTCTCGATCGATTTCAAACTGAGTTCTCGAATACATAATATTGCGTTCTCGATTGTTACACTTCTCGAATATACATATAAACATGAGTTCTTGATCAAATTCTGACAGTTCTCTACTAAAGTAACTCTATTCATTTTCTGAGTTCTCGATCATTCAAAATATATTACAATTCTAGTCGAGTTGTCTAAGTCATATAAATAGCAAAGTAGATCTAACATTTCATTTCTACACTTAATCGCAATAAAGAACCCTTTGCTCTCAATAGTTACATTTGAACTCTCTCACTTCTTTTCTTTAAAACTGTTAGGTCCCGGAAATATCGTAGAAGGGGGGGTTGAATACGATACTCACTAAATTAAAAAATTCTTTCAAATCTTTTACGGATAAATAATTTAGAGTTCGGTTAGTGGGTTCGAATTCATGTGGTGAATATTGTTTAGGAGGTTGTCTTACTAATTTTCCGTATTTATGAATAAATATTAAAGTTCTAGAAAATTAGCAAGTAATTTAACGAGACAAGTTTCGGGGAATATATCTTCGTATATAAACCCAAAGGTTGCTACACCCAGTTAAAATATAACTAGTTCCCGAAGAACAAAATGAGTTCTTCGCTACTAACACAAAAATATAAGGCTCAGTTCCTATACAAATATATCTAAATTAGTACAAGGAAAAACTGAGTCCGTATGGAGTGATATCTAGGAGCCCTGAGCATTTTTCATTAAAGAACCGCGTCCTAATATCTAAACGGGAGTAAGGTATGAGTATGTATAAATGGTATCTTCTTGCTCCAGCCATGGCAGTAGCTCTCTACATTTTTGTGTTGAAGAAGACGACCCTTGAATGAGTGACTAACATCTTCTTATTTGTGTAGTCTTTAAATAAATAAAGTAGGCTGCTATAATTTGATTGGCTGAGGGGCTAAGTGTCGAAGTGTGTTGCCCTGTGTAACTTATGTGTCGAATTAAATCCCCTTGTACATGCCTTATAATAATTCTTTTGAAACAAGAAGACTAAGTGTTGACTTTTTCTTCCATTTATAGCCCATGTGTCGAATTCATTAGCCTTGTATATCATGTGTCGATTTCTTCCACCATGTATACATCACTTAGATTCTTTTAGGCTATGTGTCGAATTCACTTTGCATAGTATATGCCTTAGAATTATAATCAATATATTCAAAAGTTGTGTCGATGTTTTAATTTGACTTGGTCAAATTACCATTTGATCACCAACCTTTTATACCTCTTGCGTTTGGTCACTTGCGGTTTGACTGTTGAACTGTTTCCGTTCTTCGACTGTAGTTCAGAAACTTTAATGTTTCGTACCAAAGTTGTGACGCTTTACACGCACCCTTTGAGCTGTTTGGTTATTTGGTCGTAGCCTCTACAAATCACTTTCCGTACCTTAATAAATAAACGTTCTTTCCAAGTACGTTCTTCAACTTAACAATTCTTCTATAGATAATACTCAGATTCCTTTCACAAACCGCTGACGCCTAGTGCAACTGGTCTGGTTCACAGACGACTAAATTTGATCCAGGTCTTCGTATTATTGCTTTACATACATAGTTTAGTTTTCAGCAACTTCATTGTTTCGAACACTGACTGTCAATAAACAGAGTACTTTCACTGGAACCTTTTCTGGTACTTAGACAACGTCTCCATTACTACCACAATCTTGAATACTTCATTCTCTGTTCTTCACTGACGCTTGAATATATGAATGAACTTTTTTCAATGAGTATAACTTCAAGACTATAGTTGTCTTATTTAACCTTTGCATTTACCCTGTCTTCAATTCTTCCAGATTCCTATGCTTCAAACACTGTCTATCTTCAATCAATGTCGTTACACTGAAATCTTCTAGTGACACTTTTATACTGAATCTTCAACACTTCTAAAACCCTGAAAGTCTTTACACATTATTCTTCATTGAGGTATGAACATATTAATGAACTTCTCTAAGTGACTTGTAGTAGACTTCAAAACTACTTCTAATGTCTTGATTCACTGTATTTGCCTCATCTTCATTTCTTCCTGATTTCTGTGTAGGCATAGTATTATTTACTTGTCATGTCCTAGTGTTGAGTTATCACGATTACTATTCATACAGCTTCGTAATCTCACCAACAAAAACCTTTGTTTCTTCACTTCTCTTTTTATATACACTACTCAAATGGCATCTTCTAGTTCCAACCCTGCAACTGAGGTGTATGTCATTCCAGAAACCAACTTTCTAGCTATTGCCAGAGACACAAATGCCAAGCCTCAGTACAAGTGCTTCACCAAATTTCTCATCGACTCATACTTGAAGGAGGCAATGTTGACCAACCCGTCTTTATATTTGGACATACTGGAGCAGTTCTGGAATACTTTCAACTGGGAGGAGGTTGTTTTGGAGCATGAGAGCTCTAAAATTCTAGTAACCTGCAAAATCCAAAAGAAGAACATCAATTTTGATGAGAATGATGTGAATACAAGTTTATCTCTCCCAATAGAGAACCATGACAGGGTGCCAACAGAAGCTGAGCTAGAGGACTTCATGGAGTTTATCAGGTACTCTGATGAGATCAAGATGAGGAAGCTCAACAAGAAGTTTGTTCGAAGGGAGTGGTCATTCCTCTTTGACACTATACTGAGAGTATTCACCTGCAGAAACACATGATTTGATCAAATAAGCTCAGTTGCCTTGAAGTTGGCCTACTCATTGGATTACAACCATAAACTCAATGTAGGCAGGCTCATTCTTGGGGAACTCATAACTAGGATCCCCAAAAGAGGTAGTGAGATTTTCTTCCCTCATTTTATTCAATCAATTCTCAATTATAAAAATGTTAGTTTGATTGAACTACCTGGGATGAACAAAAATAGAACTGGTTACTCTAAATTCATGTCAAAAATCATTTTTGCTACATTGGATATGAGAAGCACAGTAAATATACCTCTTCAAATCACACCTCATATGAAGAGTTTATTTGAAGGGTATCCACTAGTGCAGCCTACATATGGTTATTTACTTCTAGTAGAGGGTTTCATGGCTGCAGAAATACCTGATACACCTAACCCAGGAACTCTAACCTCAAATGAGCTCATTCTTTCAAATCCCCAAGATGTTAGTGAGCCAACCTCCACATCCCCTCAACAGGGTATGGTTGAAAAGAAGAAAAGGAAGAAACATGCACCAAAGAAAAAGTTAGAAGTAGTTGTAGAAAGTGTTGTAGAATCTCAATTAGATGAGTCACCTGTGGAACCTCTCAAGAGGAGAAAGAAAAGTAAGGAGACCACACTAGACCACTTTACATCCTCCTAACAGGGTGTAGAAGTTACAAAGGGACTACACTTGCTACTAGGTGCACTTTCTCAACAAAGTACATCTATTGAAATCGGAAGCTAGCCCATTCCACTTTGTAAAGAGTTTGTACCATCACAGGAACTCACTCATATTGATGATAGAAGTGTAGTTGAAAAGCAGATAAATGAGCACATATGAATGTCTATTGAAATTTTCCCATTTTCTCAGGGGGAGTTGCCAACACTCATTTCTTCTGAAAACATTTCTTTCACTTCTCAACTTTCTTCTCAACCAATTGTGTCTAACTAAACACAAAAGGTTGTTGATCACCAGGAATCTAATCCTTCTAGTGAGCCAATTTCAAGTGACTTGGTTCATGACACCTTAGTCACCACCCAGGACATACATCAAGATGGTGAAGGAATACATGCTGGGGTATATCCTAATGACACCATCAAAATTACAGAGGTTCCAGAAGTTTTTACTTCAGACTCTGTGGGGGCTAGAGTAACATCATCCATTTGTCTCATTAATGAGCCATTGGAAACCATGTCTTCACATACATTGGGTAATCTGAGGGACCTTCACTCCATGCAAATGGCATCCTCTAGATAACCCCTAATCATTCAAAGGCTGTCTTCTAGGGAGAAATAACCTATCCATCCAGGATCATTGGAATCATCTGAGAAATTGGATGAAGAAAGTAATACTGAGGGGACCACTATAAAAAGTGGCCCTAACTCTCACTTTATTTCACAATGACTGAAACCTGTGCAACATGGCATTTCTTTAATACCATCTACAGATGGGTTACTTTCTGAGGAAAAATTAAAGGAGCTTTATGCAGAACAAATGGATGGCTTCTATCAAATTACTCAATAGTTCCTGACTACACACCTGCCAAATAAAAATTATGTTACTATTATGTTGGAATATGCAAAGGATCAGGAGAAGATTAAAGATAAAAATGAGTAAATGGCTTAAGAAAGTGAGGCCAATGTGGATGTTTGGTTGGACCAAAAACAAACTGTGAGCATGGAGGAGATGTTACAATGGATGAGGGAGAAATATTTGAATTTTTATGGATCATATGAAAGGACTTTCACTCCCTCTGCAATCTACGATGCTATCTATGAGGCTGCTAAGGTGCAACTGTAAGCCAATCATTACCTAGCAAGGGGCCTCCAGTCTAAAATTGAAAATGGCCTCCAGTCCATTTTCCAAAATTCCCATGTATTGAGAATTAGCTAATTTAATGAAAGTGGACATCTTCTTCTTCCATAAAATGTATTCATTTTTATCAAAGGCTGGGATTTTGATGCTACTAAGTTTTTGGGTACTCATGGTTGTGAAGAATTTTAAATCTCAAGAAGTAATTAATTTTTTAAAAATTAAAATCAATTCGAATAAAAATTAAATTTTGATCAATAAAATTTTAATTCGAATTCTTGATGATTGATAGTCTTCTTAAAATTAGTGAACTTAAAATCTTTGAAAAAATCGAAATTGAATTTTCTTTAATAATAAAGAAATTTCAATATAAATTTTTCTAGATCTTAAAATGCACTTTTTCAAAAAACTATTTTTCGATCTTGATTTGTAACTTCAATCAACAAGCTCTGGTACCAATTGTTAGGTCCAAAATCACCATAGAAGGGAAGATTGAATATGATGTGGTAGATTTTTCGTTATACTGCGGATTAAGTGTTTGTGTTCTTGAGATATTAAAAAGGCAGTTAATGAAACACAAAGATTCGGGGAAATAACAATGTATTATTAAATCCCTGAGGTGCTACACTTCTAATCAAATGATTAGCTTCAATGGGTTCAATCAAGGTTACAATAGAAATACAGTTGGGTGAAATAAATGACTGTCTTTAATGGAGCTCCCGTCTGTATCTCTTTTATTGATGATGAATGAATAATAATCCACACTGTCCATTTTGATTTAACCCATATATAATCTGTAGACTTTTTGGAAAATGATTTCCAACAATGTATAAGTCCCAGGTTGCGCCTTGTAGAGTGATAGTAGAGTGTAGGAACCACAAATATGTTTGTTGCGCCTTAGAGTTTTTGTTGCGCCACTAGTTCAATTTAGTTGCGCCTATACAGTTGTACTCTTGTATATGCGCCACTAATTCCTTAGAAACATTTCTCAAAAGCCATGTTGCGTCTGTGACCTTTTGTTGCGCCTGCACACTAGATGCAATGTGTAGGCGCCATAAAATCTCTTGACTAGCTTTTATTGCGCCTCAACTGAGTTATGTTATGCCACACATGTTTTGTTGCGCCTGCACTCTCATTCCCTTGTGCAGGCGCCACAAACCTTGACTTAGGCTTATCTTGAGCTTCTAACTTTGTTTGTTGCGCCTAAGTAAAGTTTTGTTGCGCTTCTCACACTGATTCACCTGTGTAGGAACTACCAAGTGTAATATGACTTGCCTTAACATATTTCTTGAGTTCTTGAAGTAATTACTGCTTGGATTTCACTCTTCTGGCTTGATCAACTGATTTTCTTCTGATTAATCAAGACAATTCTTTTCTTGTTGTACTGACGCTTAGTGCACTGGTCTGGTTCACAAACGACTAACACTGAATTGAATTCCCTTGATTTCTGTTCTGTTTCAGCTGATTAACTTTGGACTGATTCATTGCTTCTGATCACTGAAACCCTTTGACATCTATACTTTAATCATTGCACTATTTTTAGTCTGAAATCTACTGAACACTTATTTGTTGCCGAGGCCTGAACATATTAATGAACTTCTCTCGCTGTCATTCGGTAAACTTTACATCTTGAATTCCCTGCAGTGATATATGTATGATTTCTGTTTGCATGTCCTTCTGGATTCCTGTGCTGCATATTAGTATTATTTATCTGTCTTTGTTTCTTAGTTGAGTTATCATTATCACTATTACATACTACGTTACATTATGCTTTACATGTAGAATCAGCAAATTCCACCTCCATCATTGACCTCTTATACTGAGAAAGAAGTTCTTCTTATGCATCTGCCAAGATGCCATCAACTGTGCTCATCTAGGGTTCTTCATCAATGTCTTTGTCAATATCTCCTGGAGCCAGATGACATACATCTTCAACATTGACTATACTCTCCTTCTAATTTCTTGTTCTCTATTCAATATGCTCAAATTTTAGAATTGCCTCAATAGCTCTGTTGGTAGAGGTAGCCAATCCTTGATATCTTGGATCAGGATGCACAAAGTTCCTTGGATCTAACTCTCATGCATCAACATCTTCCTCAAATTCACCAATAACCTTTTCACCACCTTCAGCCTCATTGTTAACTTCACTGCTACCAGCTTCATGTACAAAAGGTGTTGGTCCCTGATATTGTAGAAGGGGGGGTTGAATACAATATCTAAAATTAATCGCGGAATATTTGAATTAAAAATATTATTTTAATTGCTCGCGAAATATTAATTATAATGAAATACTGTTCAAGTGAAAGATATAATTTTAACTTGATTAGTATTACAAAATTAATATTTAGAAAACTGATATATAATTGATAAAATGATCTAGAACAAATTTGACATGAACTGTTCGTGTTTAACAATTATATTCCAAACTCAGCACAGAAATCTGTGAATATTACAATGCAGACAAATTACTGAATTTGAGCTGATTTTCTGAACTCTTACAAATGAAGCAAACTCCTCATATTTATAGAGGTTGAAAAAGGCTGCTATGACCTTTTTCAGTATGACTTAATTTCAAGAAAATAACCCTTGTATGACTTAATAAATCGTTGGGCATGACATATTTTTCTCGGTATAACTTACTGAAGCTCGGTATGACCTTTTGAAAGTCATATTCGGATTTTATTTAATTAAAAAAATCGGTATGACTTATTTCAATTAAACAAAATCAATTCAGCATGACCTTTTTCTTCAAGAAAACTCGGTATGACATATTCCACTTGCTCCAGCATGACCTTTTCCTCAGATTTTCGGTATGACCTTTTTTTCTTATTAATTAAAAAATCGGTATGACTTTTTAATATAATAAAAGAAATGTCCGGTATGACCTTTAATCAATCTGCTCGGTATGACTTCTTATGACTGCTTCGGTATGACTTATCAGTCGGCTGCTCCGGTATGACTTTTCTTTAACAGCTTCGGTATGACTTTCTCTTTATTCAGTCGGTATGACTTTTATTAATATAATTCGGTATGACTTATTAATAAACAGTCGGTATGACTTATTTATTAGTCATTTGAATTATATTAAAAGTCATATTAAGTCATATCTTTTATAATAAATTAATTCTACTTAAATTAATTAGTTAATTTACAAATTAAATTAAATTCAACTTGAATTAATTTAATTAGATAAATTAAATAATCAATTAACATTTGATAGTAGAATTAAAATACTATTTCGTCTTGTATTACCGTGCTATCAGTCTTGAAGTCTTCCAGTCTTCGTTGTGTCTTTTGTCATAAAACCACTTGAGCTAGATGATGAATATTTATTATTTTAATTGACACACAAATGTACTGTCTGGTTCATTTATGTCATACTATAATAAATATTCTTCATCTTTAACATTAAGCTGTGGTCTTCTGTTCTTCTTCTGCTTCACTGTCTTCATTCTTCTTCTGGAATCTTCTTTGTTGTAGGCACTTGGAATCTTCTGTATCTTCTGAACTCTTCTGAAATACTACTCCTTTATTTTTGGCCGACGCTTGAACATATTAATGAACTTCTTCCGGTGTAGAGTAACAGTTTCATTAGAACACTTCTGATATTAGGATTCTTTGTGTCTAGTTGACATTCTTTGACTTGATTCCTTCCTAATTATTTATTACTTACTTCATTTTCTTACTTGAGTTGAGTTGTCATCTACTTATTACAAATAGGTCTTATCATATGCCTTTCAATCTCCCCCTATTTGTTGTTAAGCATTTAACATACAAATCCCTAGAGGATAACTCAACTAACAACTAAGAAAATAATATGACTTTTAAGAACTGTAAATAATAAATTGTTCTCTGGATTATATAATACATTTCCAGATTTCCTGAGTTAACTGAAATGAAAGATGTTTGTTCCTCTAGCACTGAACATATTATACATGTAGTATTATCTTCATTTCTCAAACTCATCACTACTCCCCCTTAGGATGACAGAGATGATGTCTTGTTCTCTTCTTATTACTTTTCCTTTGAATTTCCAACTTCTGTTTTACTTCTCACCCAAGGTAGATTCATTTTCCCTTTTCGTAAATTAACCAACTTTTCTTGTTCAACAATTGAGTAGTCCTTTTCTGGCAAAAGTCTTTGTTTACTTCTCCCCTTTTGATCTACTCCCCCTTAGTTGAACACTTTAACATTTTGGAGTAATCCTCTTAATAATTCTCCCCCTTAGTTGAGTAATCCTCTTAATAATTCTCCCCCAATTGTAGATAGGTAACAATTGTTGGTCCTTTTCTGAAGAAATTTCCACCTTGGTTAAGTAACATTAGAAATCTGTAACAGGAAATTGGGAAAGGGATTCGGTAAGTGTGCTAGTGTGTGATTTTACTTTGTGTTCCTCACAAGTGTTTCGCTCATATACTCTCTAAGTGTTTCACTCATAGAATATATATTTTCACTCTTCCTTACTTGTGTTTCACTCTTTTCTCACATCACTATATCTCTCTCAGTACGGATGACTCAGTCTTTTGTACTTGCAAGAAAGATCACCATAGCCCCTTCAAGAGAGGTCACTGGTGGTGCAATGGGGTTTCGTAAATCCCCGTCCTCAATTGAATCTATTAAAATATTTGATTTTTATAAACTGAATTGCTTCAGGAATAGATTCAGTGAGTTGCTGATCATCTAAGATGATCTATTCCGTTAGGAATCCAGATATGTTCCATCTGGGGAGGGAGACAAGGATCAATAATGTAGCAAATGATCCAAGTTTCCTCCTGATGCATGTGAAGGCATGTTGATTCAGTCAGAATCATCAATCATTCTTCCTTCTTTGATATGGAAGTTTAGAAAAATTGCTACCGTCAATTCATCCTTCCTGTGACATTTCAAATGCTCCCTCTTGGTCCCTTTTTGGTCCCAAGTAAGTCCTTAAATTATTGGTCCAAAATGCCAATTGAGTTGGTCCATTGTTGGTCCCTAAAAATAAGACAATATTGTGGTTTCTTGAAAAATGTCAGATGAAATTAACTCTTTGCTGATAGCCTTGGCTGACAGGCTGAATTCAATAGACTCACTATGTTGAGAGAATGAACCTAGTAACAGTTTTGCCTTTTCCAAGTCTGTATCCTTTTGAGAGAACACAGATGAGCTAACAGTTGTCTCAGTTTATATATGAATCACCTTTCTGGAGACAGAGCTGTTGGATCACTCACATCACCAACCTTATCAAATGCAATCAAGGCATTGACTCCCTCATAATGAACAAATAGGTATTCTGTTTAATGGTTAGAGAGACGGATGTGTTTGTGTTTGTGTGTTTGGTTCTAAGATCTTGGATAGAGATTGATGCCAATGTTTGGGATCTAACTATTAGAAACAATTGGATGATCAAGCTCATAGATCTTTCCTAGACGAGAAATAATCAGCACTTATTTATATATAAATAAACATAAAAATAAGGATGCCAAAGTTGAAAAACAAATAAAACTATACATACTTATATATACCAATTATTGATACCAATTGTTGAAAATAATAAATAATATATACTAATTGTTGGAAAACAATCATAATATAAAATATATTTACAGTAAAGATGCCAATGAAATAACAACTGGAAAAAAAGGAAAATCTTTTTGAGTTTTCTTTTTCAATTTGTTTGTTTGTTTTTGATAATTTTTAAGGAATATATACAGTGTATTTACAGTGCTTGAAAACAAATATGCAATTTAAAACAACATGCAATAATTAGTTCATGTTTAACATCCCTAACTCACTAACCAACTTAGAGAAAGTGGATTCATCAAGTGGTTTCGTGAAGATGTCGGCAATTTGATCTTCTGTGGGTATAAAATGTAACACCACAGTTCCGTTCATGACATGCTCTCGGATGAAATGATACCTTATGTCTATGTGCTTGGTCCTTGAATGTTGTACAGGATTATTGAAAATTGCTATGGCACTTGTGTTATCGCAAAGTATTGGAATTTTAGAAAGCACAAGTCCATAATCATTCAGCTGATTCCTTATCCATAAGATCTGTGCACAACAACTACCTGCTGCAATGTATTCTGCTTCGGCTGTCGAGGTAGATACTGAGTGCTGTTTCTTGCTGTACCAGGAAATCAACCGTTGTCCTAGAAACTGACAGCTTCCAGACGTACTTTTCCTCTCCATCCTGCATCCTGCATAATCTGAATCTGTATAGCCTATTAGTTCAAAACCTGTACCTTTAGGGTACCAAATTCCAAGATTCGGTGTACCCTTCAGATATCTAAAAATTCATTTAACAGCTATAAGATGAGATTCTCTAGGATCAGATTGAAACCTTGCACATAAGCATGTTGCAAACATTATATCGGGTCTACTAGCAGTTAGATATAATAATGAGCCTATCATACCTCTGTAGCTTGTGATGTCAACTTTCTTACCAGTTTCATCTTTGTCAAGCTTGGTGGCTGTTGGCATAGGGGGTTTTGCCGGTGTAGAATCTTCTAGATTGTATTTCCTTAGAAGATCCCTTACGTACTTTGATTGACAAATAAAAATCCCATCCTCCTTTTGCTTTACTTGCAGTCCAAGGAAGAATGAAAGCTCACCCATCATGCTCATTTCATACCTACTCTGCATTAACTTAGCAAATCTCTTGCACACGTTTTCATTAGTAGAACCAAATATAATATCGTCAACATAAACTTGAACAAATATCATATCTTTATCATGTAATTTGTAAAAGAGAGTTTTATCTATGACACATCTAGTAAAACCGTTTTCAAGTAAAAACTGAGAGAGAGTGTCATACCATGTCCTCGGTGCTTGCTTGAGTCCATAGAGGGCTTTGAATAAGAAATATACAAAATCAGCAAACTCTGGATTTTCAAAGCCAGGAGGCTGTTCCACATATACTTCCTCTTCTAACTTTCCATTCAGAAATGCACTCTTCACATCCATTTGATAGACTTTAAAATTGGAATGTGCTGCGAATGCCAGAAATATTCTGATGGCTTCAAGTCTTGCAACTGGTGCGTAGGTCTCATCATAATCAATTCCCTCTTCCTGAGAGTAACCCTTAGCAACCAGTCTGGCCTTGTTCCTTGTAACAATGCCATCACCGTCTAACTTGTTCCTGTATACCCATTTCGTGCCACTAACAGATCTATCTTTAGGCCTGGGTACCAGTGTCCATACTTCTTGCCTTTTGAACTGATTGAGTTCATCTTGCATGGCAAGAACCCAATCTGGATCAGTTAGAGCATCTTCAATTTTCTTTGGTTCTTCTTGAGATAGAAAAACCGAAAATAAACATTCATTTGAAGTATGGGGTCAAGTCCCGACTTCCGAATCCGAAATAAGCGCAAAGTAAACTGGCCCAAATGCAATAACTTGGGTAATCCACAAGCCCACCACAGGCCCCCAAAAGATCATGATTTGTTGGGTGCACTTAGTAGTAGTACTTTTTACTTATATATTGAACAAATTATCCCAATCTACTCGATGTGGGACTGGGGTGTTACAAACTCCCCCACTTAAATTCATGACGTCCTCGTCTGGCCGAACAGATAGCCCATAGGCCCAGATCGTACCTCTCTAGCCATTGTGGGATAATACCGGCTGGCTTCGTGTCCCCACCTCCGGACCTAGCTCTGTCCATTGTGGGATAATACCACCAACCTTCGTGTCCCCACCTCCGGCAACTTGACGAATCAAGCTTTCGAGAGTTGGCTCTAATACCATATGTGACAACCCGAGTCAAATCCCGAGTCTTTTTCGAAAATTGGGTCAAGTCCCGCCTTCCGAATCCGAAATAGGCGCAAAGTAAACTGACCCAAATGCAACAACTTGGGTAATCCACAAGCCCCCAAAAGATCATGATTTGTTGGTGCACTTAGTAGTAGTACTCTTGCTTATATACTGAACAAATTATCCCAATCTACTCGATATGGGACTGGGGTGTTACAAACTCCCCCACTTAAATTCCTGACGTCCTCGTCAGGCCGAACAGATAGCCCATAGGCCCAGATCGTACCTCTCTAGCCATTGTGGGATAATACCAGCTGGCTTCGTGTCCCCACCTCCGGACCTCTGTCCATTGTGGGATAATACCACCAGCCTTCGTGTCCCCACCTCCGGCAATTTGACGACTCAAGCTTTTGAGAGTTGGCTCTGATACCATATGTGACAACCCGGGTCAAATCTCGAGTCTTTTTTCGAAAATCGGGTCAAGTCCCGACTTCCAAATATGAAATAAGCCAAAGTAAACTTGCCCAAATGCAATAACTTGGGTAATCCACAAGCCCACCACAGGCCCCCAAAAGATCATGATTTATTGGACGTGGTGGAGTCACGTATACGGGGCCAATTATTTGGATAAGAAAGTCTACACAAATTGAAGAGTGGGATGGAAATATTTAATTTAATTAAATAAAGTATTTATTTAATTATTTATATATTTTATAAATAAAGATATTCTTTATTTATATTTTATATATTTATTAAATATTACTTTTGCATTAAATATTTCCAAAGGCATGCTTGCACATGACTTTGAAGATGTGATTTGAGTGGACAAGAGTAAAAGGTGGAAAAAGCAAAAAGCTACACCTTTTTCTATAATAAAAGAAGAAACTCAAGTCTCAATGTTCAGTGTGGTGAATGTGTGCATCCGGATGAGAAGAGAAAAGGGGAGAGAGAAAAAGAATTATTTTTCTCTCCCCCATGGCCAAACTAGATCTTGAATATATTTGTAGCCATGCTTTTCTTTATCATACCACTCCTCTATTCTTCTATTGAAAACACTTGTTAAATCTTGTATAGAAGATATGGTTGATTTTTGTCTCCTAGATCTACAAAATGTAATAGTTTTAGAGGAGACAAAAATCACTTCTTTGTTGTGTTCTTGAACTTGTTTGTAGCATCTACCCCACTTCAATGAATATAAAGTTATATTCTTGGATCTTGTTGTGTCGTGTGTTTTGGATGATTTACCGTTCATTATCTTGGTTATTTTAATGGTGTTCTTGAGGTTGAAGAAGATGATGAACAGTACTAGGGTTTGAACCAAAATAATTTTTATGTTATCCCAAAAAATAATTAATAGTCATATTTTTAATTTGGGAATCGTATTCACCCCCCCTCTACGATCTCCGGGACCCAACAATTGATATCAGAGCTACTCGATTGACATACAAATCGATTGGATCTATTTTTATTTTTGAGATTAAAGAGGGTACGATTGGTTCACTGGGCATCCAGAATTTTTTTGAAGCCCAGAATTTTTCTAAGTACAAGATGTTCGAGATAAGATGTTCGACTTGGATGTTCGAGATAGGATGTTCGACTTGGATGTTCGAGATAGGATGTTCGAGATAAGATGTTCGACTTGGATGTTCGAGATAGGATGTTCGACTTGGATGTTCGAGATAGGATGTTCGAGATAGGATGTTCGACTTGGATGTTCGACTTGGATGTTCGAGATAGGATGTTCGACTTGGATGTTCGAGATAGGATGTTCGACTTGGATGTTCGAGATAGGATGTTCGACTTGGATGTTCGAGATAGGATGTTCGACTTGGATGTTCGAGATAGGATGTTCGACTTGGATGTTCGAGAGAGGATGTTCGAGATGGAATCTATGTAGAACATTCCTATGTAGAATTTCTACTTAGAAGGCTGTTTCAACATGACATATGGCTATATAGCTTAACTTTTATTTAAAACAAAAATTGTTTTTCTCTCAAATTGTTTTTAGTTTAATAATTAATTTAATAATTAAATTTGAATTTAATTATTTAAAATATTTTGGAAATAATTTTTAAATTTAAATAATTTATTTTTCAAGTTTATTTTACATCTTGGAAAATATTTTATTTTCTTTTAAATTTTAGAGTCAAATATTTTATATTTTTAATATTCTTAGTTAAGAATTTTATTAATTTGAAAACTAAAATTAATCTTAAAATCCAATTTAATTTCTTTTGAGTTTAATATTCTTAAAAGTATTTTGAGAATTATTTTTGAGATTTAATAATTTATTTTTCATAAAACTTTAATTACAAATTTTATAAAACTCTTCGGAAAATATTTTTGGATTGAAATAATTTATTTTCATGAACATTTCAAATGTTTTGAAAATTTAGTATTTCTATTTCAAAATTATGTTTTCAAGTTGTTTTATTTTAATTATAATTTAAGCTTGGAAGTTTTAATTATAAATCTCATAAAACTTTTTGGAAAATCATTTAGGCTGAAATAATTTATCTTCAAGAATATCTAAGATGACTTGAAAATTTATTATTTTTATATCAAACTTATATTTTCAATCTGTTTTATTTTAATTATAATTAAAACTGTTTTGGATTACAAATTCTATAAAATTCTTTGAAAATTAATTTTGATTTGAAATAATTTCTTTTTCAGGATTATTTAATATACCTTGAAAAATTTGTTATCTCTATATCAAAACTTTCTTTTCGAATTATTTTATTTTATTTATAATTTGAAATTGAGAAATTTATTATTATTTATCAAAAAAATGCATTTTCAATTTATTTTGATTACTTAAATTCCTAAAAAATTAAATACTTCTTGTTGAACAAAATGTTTTATTAAACGAAACAACAGGAGTTGATTCTTCGTTCGTTGAGGACAAACGAACTGACTGAAGAACATTCTAATGGAGTTGAGACCTGATCTTACCATTGGAGATGTATTTCTACATCGGTCTACTCAGTGGATCATTTGGTTATTGAAAGGGGATTAGTTCATTTAGGGAAGAGTCTTCGATTAGTGGTTTTCGAATCAATATCTGAAGAATTTGGGATTTTGAAAAGGAATTCAATTTATCGGTCAAAGAACCAAAACAACAATTGAAGATTTGGTTAAAGGACATCAGTGGCAGAAATACACAAGGTTTGATTATCACTGACATATGATAATCAAGGGGTTATTGCTACACATACAAAGAAGAGTGATCTTTTCAAGCAGAACATGAGACATTCTATGTCGGGGTCTTTAAGCAGAACAATCAGGTATCAGTTTGGGTTGAAGCAGGAACATCATTTGTTATTGAGGTCAAATGCAAGGATACTTCCATGAGTGTCAGTAGAATGGAAATTGATTTGGATCAATTGATTATCACTCGAGATGGAATGTTAAGCATCGCTCAGGTATACTTTCTAACTAGTTTGTACTTGTTTGATTTAATTATAGAGTATTAAGTGCTGAACTGCATTATATTATAAGTTTGATGTAATGCATGTCTCACCTTGATTTCTATATAAATTAGATAACTTATGCTAGTTTGTTAGTGTTGCTTGTTTATCAGTATTTGACTTCATGATTAGATCTTATGTGATTTAATGCTTGCTTTACGAAAATTGATCATGTTAGCATATAGAGTCTTAGGTATTTGTAGGGGTACATTTACCGGAAAGAGTATTTGCTACATGCTAAGTGCCTTGATGGTTACAATGTCTATAATCTGTTTATACTCGCATGGTTGTATTAAATGCTATATCTGATCATGTGCTTGTTAAGATAAGTTTGTTTCTAATTTGGGAATTGCCTAGGGGTCAGTATAATAAACCATGAATTAAAATTTTAAATTTAAATTGACTCAGGTAATTAGAGATAATATAATGTTAAAGTAAACAACAAAGGTGATTTAGAAGAATTAGGAATCTGAGTGATTGATTCTTCTATGACTACATATATGTACGACATGATTCTTATAGACTGCTAGTCCACCTTAAGTTAGGTTGGGATCACTGAGCTCATAGCCAAGACTACTTGTTAAGGCTGATATAGATGAGGAGTGATCAGTCAGATAAGAATGAGCATGTTGAACTTGAATGCTTTGTTGTTAACTATGTTTAGAAATATCTCTAACCCCTGGACTCAATCAAATTGAGGACCACGTGTCTTAATCATTTGTGAATGCAGAGTATCTTTCAACATGTACAAGTTATATATCTCTGACATTTTCATGTTCGAGGTATGTAACTACTTTTGCTTTGGTATTCAAATGGTTAAGCAAGGTTACCTATTTTTCTTGAATGATCTGAAGCACAATATTAAGGAAGACCTAGGGAATTCTTTGCGAAGGGTTTCCTAATATCAGTTCGAGGATGAACAGTATTGATCGGGGTCAAGAGAAATAGAAGCTCACTCTACTGGAAGTGAGGTTATTGCTGACACAAAATGTAATGCTTATGATGAAGTCAACTATTCGTTGAAGTTTATCAGAATGGAGTTAGCTGCAACAACAAGTGATGCTCTCACACTTGGTTTATCAACTAATACTTGGTTTATCAAGATAACGAATTCGACGGTAAAGATGAAGTTTGTGAGAAAGGACTACTTCTAATGAAATTCTTTTAAGAAGGACATTAGTGAAGTATGTCAGTTGAAGGGAAGTCAAGTCAAAGACTACCCTGTTTAGTTTTGGTGTTTGTTCGTGCATTCGATAGAAGAAGCATCTCAGTGATTAATCACATTCAAAGGATTAGGCAGATTGTTGTAAGAACACTCTGAGGGCAGGTAATGGAATTTGTTGACGAACGAAGTTCTATGTTATGTCTGCACTGAAAGGAGTATTCTAGAGTAAAGTTCAGTTTCCGGACTTCATGACCAAATGGAGGAGTTAATAGGGAAATCCAGACCTTGAGTGAAATTACAAAGATAATGGATAGACTTAAGGTTTCCTATTCACTACGGCTGAATCAGTTGACACAACAAGTCTAATCAGCAAATGTAAAGAGAAGACATCAAGTAAGATTAATCATGCCTGAAGTCACATGGTGTGATGGAAGGCTATCTTATTTGGATATTAAGAGCTTACACAGAGTCTGTGATTGATTTAAGATGATCTAGATGGAGTGAACATCATCATCAAGCTCCTTAACATTCGTTTGATTTTAGCTCTGAATTTCTAAAGGTTGACATCCTGTTTAGGGCTCAAGATCAGATGACACCAGATGAAGAAAAGCTGCAAGCAGCATCACAGGGGGAGCATCAGTAAGTTGGATCAACTAGTCGTGTTTGATGTTCAAAGGCTAGCAGTGCTCATTGCGTAAGAGTTGAGATTCTTAGGAGCACTGAGTGATCCAGATTGAGTGATTGCATATTAGAAAGGAAATTGTCAATTTAAAAATAATGCAAGATGATCTCAATCATATTTGAAGAAGACTACTCTACCCACTGAATATCTAAGGAAACATTAAGGACACATCTGTCATGACAAAGGGTTTTGTGTAACAACATTTCCTAGAGTCAGTTCTTGATGAATCTGGGTAGTAGAGTAGTGATTGGTCGTGCATGTATAAGAGTATTTCATTGGTTTTTCTGAGTGAATTCAATGAAGACTGAAGATGCACTAACTAATCAAGATTGAGTAGGGTTCGAATCAAGGAACTAACTCAATTGAACCAGAGGCAGATATACTTAGCACAAGGAATCAATCCATATGAAGACTTGGTATTGATACAGAAGCTGAAGGGTAGTTCGGAGTTTTTTTTTGTTCTACTCTGCTAGTGTCAAGACTACTGGTTTCTAAAGTGCTGAGTTTAGTGAAGCTGCTGCCAAGACCAATATCTACAAGGAAATATTTGGGTGTTGAAGGTAATGCAGTTTCCGTCTGGATGAGCGTGGTATTGTTTCGAGGAACAATGTTAACTGGTAGCTGAAAAATTATTCCTGTCCAAATGGAGTAAATGTTCGATCTCGAAAGGAGTAAACGTTCGATCTCTCGGGCAAAGAGGAGTAATTGTTCATTCAACGATCATACACCAGTAAAAGATCTATTGACTAAGGTATGTCACTCGAGTCTAATATTGATTTATTTAAATGTAATGTTTATAGAGAGTGTTCATGCTATTTAGATGTCTACGATCTCTAGGAACTGATTAATGTTTGGCTTGTGACCACCCGGGACCCAATATTATCGCTATGAGATTACCTATGATCACCCGGGACCTAGGGACCTAACAATGTAGCATCTCTTTGTATAGTCAATTTATATCCAGGACCTCGTACTTTGTGCTGTCATATGTTATTCATGCTATATGTATCAAATGTTTCAGCATAAGTATTTGTATATATTAATTAATTTTAATTTTATTTACTTTTAATTGTTTAATGCTAATATTAATGGAACCACTTAATATGTAGTTTAAGTGATGTAATTCATGTCTTTTGCAAAATCCATTAATATTAGTTGTCATTCTTTTTATATTAGTGATGTCACTTAGAATTTCTGCACTAAGTGATAAAAAAAAGATTATTTCAAAAACACTGATATTGAAAGTAATTTACTACATCGCGAGGGGTTGTCAAAGATCATAAATTTTAGCATTAATATTTAAAGGTATTTGATCTCTGATGCAACTAGTACCTCGAGCTTACATACATTCTGATTGTCATGAGTATTTTCAATATGCTTATGTGATAATTGTTGAGATGTAGTGTAAGAAGTTAAATGTTGTCATTCGGTCAATGTATGTTCAGTGTTTAGCGGATGCTTATGTTCTATGCCTTAGAATTACCATGATCTATATTGCAATATGTGTTTGTTTCAAGAGACAAATGGTAATTGTCTAGCATAATGTAAGTATCTTATGTGCTTGATTGTTTTGTAGTAAGATGCATTTTATTACAAAATGATTGAATAATGTTAGTACTTTTGAATGTCTTGTCATTCATATCTGTGATAATTCATTAGTATTAACATATGTTTTTCATTCTTTAAAACTTGAATGCATAAAGAAATTTCTTGTCTATTTCTTGTGAAAAATGTTTTATCTAAATATGCATTCATTTGCGAGAGAATGAAAAGCCACTAAAAGTTTTTTTTAAACTCCCTTTGAAAGAGAACATTTCTTGAGGATTATCTTTCTATTTCAAAATCTTATATCCTCTCTCTCTAAATGTTTTGTAATGAAAACTGTTTTCTCTCCACGATTTGTTTAAATAAAGTTACTTGATAACTTGTAACTTAGGTTGCATGGTATCAGGCTATTTTATTTGAGTAAATTGTTTTGATCTTGAGGTATCAACCATTGGTAAAATGTTTTTCAAAACTCTTGTTAATGTCTGTTTCACATTACCCTGCCGTATTAAAACAATGGTTGTTTGCTTTGGGATTAGTGCCTTGGACTGTATGACTAAAGCATTCATTCAATATTTTTTAATGATTTATGTTTTAAGTCGGAGATAATATCAGATAAGAATGAATTATAAATCAATTTCTGAAAACATACAGTGAGCAAGATGAAATAAATTTGAGTTATTAATCAAAATGTTTTTGTTAAAAGAGTTGAATTTCAATTGGATATTTGTCTAAGAGAGATTTAAAAGAACACTTTTGTTAATCTGTTAAACTTTTTTTTTCAAAATTGTGAGTTTATGAAATTTGGCTTAATATTCTTTTACCTATTCTTTATTAATTCCCACATTTTAGCTCTGGTGCATTGTTTCTTGAGGACACATTGCTCCGATGCTATATTTCTGAGAAGGAATAGAGAATAAGTTTAATCATACTCTACCAAATTTTATATAGCTCTGATCAACTCTATCTATTTAGCCGTAATGGCTTGGCCTTAGTGGCTATAGGGAAAGGTCTAGAAGTTGAATAATCCATCAATTTCTAACCAATGCCTTAGTACCAAACACTATCATTCTAATTCAAACTTTCAACCCTTGGTGATATAAGGAACTTATATAGATTAGCGGTTGTTAAGGGAGAAACTGCACTTGATGCAGCAAATAAGGATGAAGTCTGAAGTGCACCCACAGCTCTACCTCTCGAGAAGGAAAGAAGTATACAAATTGAGGTATCTGTAACTCATCTGTATTCTCTCAAAAGGATGCAGAGCTGAAAAGGCAATTCAACCGTTTCTGAATGAACTCTCTTAACAGGGTGATTTCATTGAAAATTCGCTCGTCAGCCAGAGCACCTTGTAATGAGTCAAGCACACCAAAAGCATTCACGCTGATGGTAAACCTAAAGTTTTTGTTTCTAAGGGATGTTATAGGACCTAACAGTTCTCTAGCCTCTCTTGGGACTAACAATTGTGAGGACACATTGCAAGAAGTGCACATTGTGAGGTATAGGTAAAACCCCTAAACTTCTTTGTTTACCATTCATGGTGAATGAAGTTGTTGAGCCATCTTCACAGGTATTTGAGGGAAACTTTGATTTCTTGCCATATATTAGAATCCTTGTCAACCTTCCTAGGAAGAACAGTCCTAGTTCCCTAACGGGATTTCACATCCGCAGAGCAATCTGTTGATGTTGAGAGGCAATCACTAACAGTTTTCCATGACTGAAAATAGTGAGTTAATTCATCTTCACAGGTGATTGAGAGAGATGTTTTACACGTCTACTCTCCCAGGAATTCAAATTATGGAATACGTGGATCGCTCAAAATTTAAAGGCATATCACCGTCAACGATCCAGTGCATGGATTTGCATATGGGGAGTCGGTTGATGCTTAGATAGCTGCTAGTACGCATACCACATTCAATGATCCAGTGCATGGATTTGCATATGGGGAGATTGTTGATGCTAAAAGTAGCTGAGCAACAACTCGTAGACTATGATTCAGTTGGTTTACCAATTTGATGAGTCTTTTGAGGATCAGGGTGTTGGGATTTCAGTCACTCCCGAAATGGAGGAGATTCCAATTTCAGAAGGGTTATTCCCCGACGACGAGCCATGTGTGCATGGATTTGCTCATGGTGAGTTGGGTGACTGCCTAACTGAAACCCTGTCTGAGATTCCATCTCAGAACCTAGATCTTTAGTGATCGACAACATGCTACAGTCAACGATCCATAATATCTTGGTGAGACTAGCATGGATTTACTTGCAGGTACAAATTGCTATAAATGGAATGAGTGCAAGTAAGGGAGAGAAACACTTGAGTGAAGTGAGGGAGTGATACACTTGAGTGAGAGAAATAAGGAGAGAAATGAGTGGAACACTTACGCTTGAAAGTGTAAACACCAACAGAACGTAGTAGAAGTGAGGAAACCATAGACCAAACACTAACCTTGCTACTATGTCTAAATCCTGTTACTGAATTTTCCAGCTCTGGAATGTTGAAGAGATTCTTTTTTGGAAGACAAGCTGAAGAAGAGTCTAGCTGAAGCTTAGTGGGAATGTCCAAACTATTACCTTTGGATATATTCATTCGTGTTATTCTCAATCTCAAAAGGGGAGACATTAATTTTTAGGCCTAAGGGGGATTTTATGTTCAATTGGAGGAGAGTTTCTTATTCGATTGGATGTAGATGATACTTTTATTGTTTTAAAGGATATTCTTAACTAAGGGGGAGAATTTGGTGATACAAGAAACGAGATCTCTTGGTGATACAAGAAATGAGATCTGTCAATCCTATCTTGTGGAGGTTACTTAGAGGATATCTAAAGACACAAGGGTGGATTGGAGCTTGCATGAACTAAGGGGGAGACTCAGATTAAATTGAAACCTTAGTGATGCAAGGGAGAAATTACTAAGGGGGAGTTTTTTAGTAATTGGTTGGAGCCTAATCCCTAAAGGTGTTGTAGATTTAACTGATTTTTCGTCTGGAGTGGAGAAGTTACTTTTTGTCAATTGGGAAGAAGTTACTTGTCGTACTAAGGGGAAGAAGTTATGGAGAATCTTAACATCTTGGTTTGCAATGCTATATCTTATTCTGAAAAGATATCTAAGGGATTTTTCTCTATTTGTTTGAAGATCTGTTCTTGGAACATTCTTAGGAGAGGTTCGGCAGAAGAATTCTTTCTAGCACGATCAATGAATGAAAATGAAGATTTCTTTGAAGAGTATCAATTCAGGGGGAGTTTTTGTTAAGTAGAAGTTTTCTGGGTAAAGAAGAATGTGAAGGAGATTTTCAAGGGGCATCTGAAAAGTGTCCAAGTGTGTTCTATTTCTTGTTTCAGTGATAGATGAAGTCAGTGGAGTAGTGCAGGGAAGAAAGAAAAATATGTTTCCTGGAAATAGAACATCCTGAAGAAAAAGAGGAAGTGACTTTCATTCGAAGAGAGAACAACCTTAAGGGGAGAATGAGTTGACCTCTTATGGGGAACATAGAGAGCTGTATGTTCTAGTTCGAATTGCAAGATGAATAAGAATGATTGTTCAGAAGTCTTTACTAATGATTTGTTTCTTTATTGAAAGAACCCCATCTTTGAAGAACATTGAAGTGGAGAAAGCTAAAGGAAAATGAAATTCAGAAATTCATCATTCATTTTCAGCAACTCAGGAAATCTGGATTTAACTGATTATTTCTTTCCAGAACCTTTTGTATATTATTTTCATGTCCAGTACTTTAATTGTTTCTTGTATGTTAGTTGAGTTATCCTCTAGTAGTTAATTTCATTTAATTGCTTTTGTGGGAGATTGTAAAGGGAAATAGTATTTGATTGCTATTCCATATCAACCAAATAGGGGGAGATTAAAAGGGGAGATAGGAGTGAAAGGAAGTAACTCACTGCACTTTCATGTGTAATAGAAATGCTAAATGTAATCTCTATGTAATGGTTGATGATAACTCAACAATAGAACATGACATGTAATAATATGCAGGTGCACATAAATCTTGGATCACAGAGTTCAGTTAAGACAAAGTATCAAAGGATCATCTACAGACTTGAAGCCCACTGGAAGAAGTTCATTAACATGTTCATGTCTCAGTGGAGAATAAAAGATATTGACATCTATTCAAGGATGTGGAAGCTACAAAAGATTGTCTTAGTCTATGAAGATTTTAGTGCATTACAATCGAAGCTACAAGTAAGGTTTGCAAAGAAGAATGTGGAATCATGTTCGGAATCAAGAGCCCCTATCAAGACTAGTCACTTATGAACCAGACCGTTGCATCAAGTGTCAGGACATTGAAGGCAAGCTCTCGTCGGTTAATATGGTTTTAATCATTCTAAAGTTGTTGGTTTTCTTGAGTCATGTGGAGGATCAACAAAGGTGGTAAATCAGTGTTGGAGAAATGTCAGCCTAATGGATAAGGGACAGACAGCACAACCTGATTGGATCTTACTAAAGCTTCACAGATTAGAAGGCCAAATACTTGGACGTGGTGGAGTCACGTATACGGGGCCAATTATTTGGATAAGAAAGTCTACACAAATTGAAGAGTGGGATGGAAATATTTAATTTAATTAAATAAAATATTTATTTAATTATTTATATATTTTATAAATAAAGATATTCTTTATTTATATTTTATATATTTATTAAATATTACTTTTACATTAAATATTTCCAAAGGCATGCTTGCACATGACTTTGAAGATGTGATTTGAGTGGACAAGAGTAAAAGGTGGAAAAAGTAAAAAGCTACACCTTTTTCTATAATAAAAGAAGAAACTCAAGTCTCAATGTTCAGTGTGGTGAATGTGTGCATCCGGATGAGAAGAGAAAAGGGGAGAGAGAAAAAGAATTATTTTTCTCTCCCCCATGGCCAAACTAGATCTTGAATATATTTGTAGCCATGATTTTCTTTATCATACCACTCCTCTATTCTTCTATTGAAAACACTTGTTAAATCTTGTATAGAAGATAGGGTTGATTTTTGTCTCCTAGATCTACAAAATGTAATAGTTTTAGAGGAGACAAAAATCACTTCTTTGTTGTGTTCTTGAGCTTATGTTCTTGAACTTGTTTGTAGCATCTACCCCACTTCAATGAATATAAAGTTATATTCTTGGATCTTGTTGTGTCGTGTGTTTTGGATGATTTACCGTTCATTATCTTGGTTATTTTAATGGTGTTCTTGAGGTTGAAGAAGATGATGAACAGTACCCGGGTTTGAACCAAAATAATTTTTATGTTATCCCAAAAAATAATTAATAGTCATATTTTTAATTTGGGAATCGTATTCACCCCCCCTCTACGATCTCCGGGACCAACATTGTCATCATCATTTCCTGTTGCAACCTCGGGCTTTTCTTCATTATCCGAATCTGAGTCTGGACGATTGTCAAATTTTAATGACTCAGAAGGATCTTCATTTTGGATGCTTGGGAGTTTAGTGTCGTCAAATGATACGTTGACACTTTCTTTTCCTTGGTGCTGATCAATTATGTACACCGTATATGCTCTTTTTGAGTAGCCGACAAAAATTGCTTCATGTGCCTTGGCCTCAAATTTGCCACGATGTTCATCTCCATCTTTTAGCACAAAACATTTGGCTCCAAATACATGAAAGTATTTGAGAGTTGGTTTCTTGCCAGCCATTAATTCGTAGGGCGTCTTCATATGATCCTTGTTGATTAAAGTTCGATTCTGGGTATAACAAGCTATGTTTACTGCTTCAGCCCAGAAGTAGATAGGCAACCTTGATTCACTTAACATTGTTCTTGCAGCTTCAATCAAGGTTCGATTCTTCCTTTCTACTACTCCATTCTGTTGCGGAGTTCTTGGCGCTGAGAATTCTCTTGTTATCCCTTTGTCTGAGCAGAAGCTATTCAGAATTTCATTCTTGAATTCTGTTCCATTATCTGATCTGATTGCCCGGACAGGTAGCTTTGAATCTAACTCAATCAGCTTTACATGATTAATCACCAACTGTGGAGTTTCATCCTTAGAGTTCAAGAATAAAACCCACGTGTACTTTGTGAAGTCATCTACAATCACTAAGGCATATTTCTTCCTTGACATAGACATGATATTGACTGGACCAAATAAATCCATATGAAGCAGCTGCAGTGGTTCAGTAATATTTGTAGTGTATGTGCCTTTGTGTGTTGCTCTTTTTGACTTCCCTTTCTGACATGCCTCACACAATCCTTCTTGTGTAAATTCCATAGGAGATAGTCCTCTCACCAAATCCCTCTTGACTAGAGAGTTCATTGTTTTGAAGTTCAGGTGTGAGAGTTTCTTGTGCCATAGCCAACTTTCTTCTGTTGAAGCTTTTGAATAAAAACAGTTTGCTTCAGCTTCAGTTCCTGAGTTGAAATCAGCTACGTATAAGTTTCCTTTCCTTACTCCACGTAAGGCTAGTCTGTCTTCTTTAGAATGAGCTATTAAGCACTTCTCCTTGATAAAGTTTACTTTGTAACCTTTATCACAGAATTGACTGACGCTGAGTAGATTGTGCTTAAGTCCTTCCACCAAAGAGACGTTTTCAATGATAACATTTCCAGTATTTAACTTGCCATATCCCGTAGTCATTCCTTTGCTGTTATCTCCAAAGGTAACGATTGGGCCAGCTCTTTCAACCACGTCTGATAGCAGGGCTCTATCTCCGGTCATATGCCTTGACGATCCGCTGTCTAGGATCCATACAACCCGGTTTTCCTATTTAACTCCCTGCACATATCAAACGGATTAATTCGTCTTCGGAGCCCAAAATTGATTGGGCCCGGCATACTTAAAGAATTGACCTTTGTCAGCTTTGACAACAGATCCTTTTCGAACAACAGCCGCATCCTCCTTGACTGTACTTACTTTCCTATAAGCAGTCTTAACAACTTTTTGTTTAGACTTTGGAATATATTTTTCCTTCTTGACAGGTGAAGGAATAGCAGTCTTGGATTTAGCAAATTTATTATTGATGTATTGTCTAGGTGTCATGTTCTTTTTATTAGCAGTCATGCGTTTGAAATAAGCAGTCATAGCATTAAAAGCACATAACATACAATTTAACATACCACAAGGTTTATGGCATACATCAATAGCAGGCATGTTATTCACAGCAGTAGGAGTTTTAACAATTTCTACTTTAACTTTTTCAGCAGATTTAAAGTTTTCAGTAGAATGGCATCTGTTGTTACTATCCCTACTTCTAAGAAACTTATTGTTAGGTCTGTTCAAATCATTCTTTAAGTTCTTAGCACCTAAACCAGGAGTGGATGAACTAGCAGAGTTCACATTTTCTATTGGTCTTTTAGGTACATCTTTCGCTTTCTGGACATTTACTCCTTTTATGTCCCTAGTCTGTTCTTCTCTTTTCTTCTCTTCCTCGAGATCCTCTAACTGCATCTCATAAGCTATCAGTATAGAGCTCTCAAGGATAGGTTCAGCAAAAGGTGTTATGAAAAGAGGTTTGGGTGTGTTTTTAACAACATGAGGAATACCCCTTTCTTCAGCGCTTTGCTTGAACGGGGTAATGTTGCTTGGCTTTCCTACAGATTTATTATACTCGAAACCTATTCCAACTTTTCGGTTTATTTCCTGTTGGTCAACTAGGTTCTTTACAATATAAGACGAATTTTTATAAGCTAGACACCTTTGCTTTTCTTCTTCAATTTTATTCTTTAAAAAAGCTTCAATCTCAACATAGCAGTTGACTCTATTAACTTGAAATGCAACATCTTCAGTTAATTTAACATTAATAAGTTTCAGCTTTTTCAATTCATAATTCTCTTCTGATAAAACTTTGTTTTCGAGAATTAAAACTTTTATTCGATCTCTAGCATCAGTTAAATTCTCACCTAGCAATTTAAACATTTTAGGACAGCTAGGGTTTACCTCAATTCCTTGTCGAGGTGGAGATTGTGATCCTTCAGAAGAAGAGGCCATTAGAGCCAGATTTCTCATTTGATCTTCTTCATCATTGTCGGAATCATCCCAGCTTTTTCCTGCTGCTAAGTATGATTTTCCCTGATGCTTCTTCAGTAGAGCGTCATATTTCTGTTTGAGCTCGTCATATGAATCCTTCTTTCTTTCCTGCTTGAGCTTTCTACAATCAGTAGCAAAGTGTCCCATTTCATTGCAGTTGAAGCAACGGATCTTGCTTCTGTCTACCATCCCTGTCTTGTATTCACCTTTTGTGTTGGATGAGCTAGAAAAACCACCTGTCTGAAATCTGTTTGCCATAGGCTTGAATTTGAAACTAGGGTTCCTCCTGAATCTTGTATTTCCAAATTTTCTAGCAATCAGAGCCAGAGATTCATCCTCAAGTTGATCGAGTTCTTCCATTGAGTAGAATTCACTATAAGTTGAATTCACTAGAGTTGCACCAACTTCTGCAACAATACCCTGATCAATGAGGTTGACCGAAGAAGATTCAGTCTTAGCTTTTCTGTACTCTGGTTCTTCTGCTACAAGAGCTGTAGACTTGCTGACCACCTTGCCTGTACCATATATTTCGTTCTGTTGAATCTGCTCTAGCTCATAGGTCTTCAGTATGCCATAAAGTCTTTCTAGTGAAATTTCATTCATGTCCCTTGACTCTCTGATGGCTGTTATCCTATGCTCTAGGTGTACTGGCATTGTCAGCAAAAACTTCCTACTGATCTCCTTCTTCGTATATTGTTTGGCATTGAGATTTAGATCATTTATCAGCTTGTTGTATCTCTCAAAAATTTCAGAGATACCTTCTCCTGGATTTGATCTAAAATGCTTATATTGAGACGTTAAGATTTCCAATCTGTTCTCCCTTACTTCTTCTGTTCCTTCATTTAGTATCTCTATCATTTCCCAGACGTGTTTAGCATTTTTACAATTAACAACATGATTGTACATTCTGGGATCAAGAGATTCCACTAAAATTAACTGCAGACTGGTGTCCAAAGTATCCAGTTCCTTTTCCGTCTCAGTGTACTCAGAAATATCTTTTTCAAATTGTCTGTGCGGAATGAGTACACCATCTTCCATATGCTCAGGAAAGATATTTATTGGAACAGCAACACCAGTTTTTAAAATATCCTTGTACTTAGGATTTGCAGCTCGAAGAAACAAGGTCATCTTTCTCTTCCACAGATTATAATTGTCTTTATCAAATTGTGGAATTTTAATGCTACTAACTCTTTGAGTACTCATCTTTAGATAAGATTAAAAATTAAGTGTTTCAAAAAATATTTTAATTTTTGACTTCAAATAATTTTTGATCAAAAATTATTTTTCAGAAAAAAATTATTTCGAATAAAAAATTATTTCGAATTTAAAATAATTTTTGAGATCTGTATGAGTTCGCGGAATTTGATTTGGATCTGATATGAAAAATATCAACCAGCTCTGATGCCAATTGTTGGTCCCTGATATTGTAGAAGGGGGGGTTGAATACAATATCTAAAATTAATCGCGGAATATTTAAATTAAAAATATTATTTTAATTGCTCGCGAAATATTAATTATAATGAAATACTGTTTAAGTGAAAGATATAATTTTAACTTGATTAGTATTACAAAATTAATATTTAGAAAACTGATATATAATTGATAAAATGATCTAGAACAAATTTGACATGAACTGTTCGTGTTTAACAATTATATTCCAAACTCAACACAAAAATCTGTGAATATTACAATGCAGACAAATTACTGAATTTGAGCTGATTTTCTGAACTCTTACAAATGAAGCAAACTCCTCATATTTATAGAGGTTGAAAAAGGCTGCTATGACCTTTTTCAGTATGACTTAATTTCAAGAAAATAACCCTTGTATGACTTAATAAATCGCTGGGCATGACATATTTTTCTCGGTATGACTTACTGAAGCTCGGTATGACCTTTTAAAAGTCATATTCGGATTTTATTTAATTAAAAAAATCGGTATGACTTATTTTAATTAAACAAAATCAATTCAGCATGACCTTTTTCTTCAAGAAAACTCGGTATGACATATTCCACTTGCTCCAGCATGACCTTTTCCTCAGATTTTCGGTATGACCTTTTTTTCTTATTAATTAAAAAATCGGTATGACTTTTTAATATAATAAAAGAAATGTCCGGTATGACCTTTAATCAATCTGCTCGGTATGACTTCTTGTGACTGCTTCGGTATGACTTATCAGTCGGCTGCTCCGGTATGACTTTTCTTTAACAGCTTCGGTATGACTTTCTCTTTATTCAGTCGGTATGACTTTTATTAATATAATTCGGTATGACTTATTAATAAACAGTCGGTATGACTTATTTATTAGTCATTTGAATTATATTAAAAGTCATATTAAGTCATATCTTTTATAATAAATTAATTCTACTTAAATTAATTAGTTAATTTACAAATTAAATTAAATTCAACTTGAATTAATTTAATTAGATAAATTAAATAATCAATTAACATTTGATAGTAGAATTAAAATACTATTTCGTCTTGTATTACCGTGCTATCAGTCTTGAAGTCTTCCAGTCTTCGTTGTGTCTTTTGTCATAAAACCACTTGAGCTAGATGATGAATATTTATTATTTTAGTTGACACACAAATGTACTGTCTAGTTCATTTATGTCATACTATAATAAATATTCTTCATCTTTAACATTAAGCTGTGGTCTTCTGTTATTCTTCTGCTTCACTGTCTTCATTCTTCTTCTGGAATCTTCTTTGTTGTAGGCACTTGGAATCTTCTGTATCTTCTGAACTCTTCTGAAATACTACTCCTTTATTTTTGGCCGATGCTTGAACATATTAATGAACTTCTTCCGGTGTAGAGTAGCAGTTTCATTAGAACACTTCTGATATTAGGATTCTTTGTGTCTAGTTGACATTCTTTGACTTGATTCCTTCCTCATTATTTATTACTTACTTCATTTTCTTACTTGAGTTGAGTTGTCATCTACTTATTACAAATAGGTCTTATCATATGCCTTTCAAAAGAAACTCCCCATATCTCCTGCACTCCTTCTACTTCATAAATTAGTTCATTTTCCAGCTCCTGAGCATATTGAAGAATCCTGAAGTCACTCTCACTCATCTCTCTATTTTTCTTCAGGATCTCATCCTGGAATCTCACATCTCCCTCACTCATACCTTGTGCACCTTCTAAGGTGGGGCCCTCAAGTATTTCACTCTCATTCCTGGAAGAAATAGGAATGATCTCACTCACTTTCTCTCCTTTTGTCAGGCTGCAAGCCTACCTCTCACTCAACTCACTCATTTCTACAAGAGTGTGTGCAACATCAATTGATTGATTATCAATTGATGTGAAAGTATCATCAATTGATGTGTTTGGCATATCCATCGATTGATGCATACCCATCGATTAATGTTGAATATCAATCGATGACTTATCAGTCAATGGTTGATTATCAATTGATGAGAGTATATCAATTAATGAGGTTGAAACATGTGAAATTGATGGGATATCTGTGTTTAGAGATGATAGAATGTTTGTAATGGTGTCTTGAGAATCTTGAGAATGAGACTCAAGATGGAGTATTGGCTTCTCCTTGAGTAATAAAGAAGGAGAATTTGAAAATATCTGATTATTTATCAGTATATTTTCTGAAGAAATTTGTTAAAGTAGAGAAATAGAGATAGAAATAGATAGTGAATGGGGTTGCATCTCCACATTTATTAGAGATGCATCAAACTGAGGGTAAGAAAGCTCCACCACAGTTTCCTATGGTTTTGCAGTATGTGATTCCCTATGTACAAAGGTTACCTTCTTTTTCCTTCTTTCATAGGACTTAGGTGTTTTGGCTTGTGTTTCCTCCATTTTATTCAATGCCCTTGGTTGTGGACTATTTTCAATATTGACACCATGTTGAGAGGGTGCCAACAGAGATGTGGTAATGTCCTTGTTAACATCCACAGCCTTTTGGGAGACTATGGAGTGGCTTGTCTTGAGTTGTTCATCCTTACTCACCTTATGCTTCTGGTTCTTTGATTTTCCCCAGTTCCCTCACCAATAACCCCTCAAATTAGTCTATCCTCACTTGGGGTTTTTCTTTTTCTTGATTTTTCAACAATAGGCTTTCGAGAAACTGTTGAGGTTGGTGTCTTAAATTTAGATTTGGAAGTAAGATTTGTAGCCTGGGTAGGAGGATTGGGGTCATTGCTAACACCATTCATAGTTACAGAAGGGAAAGAAGTTTGAAGTTGAGAAGAAGACCGGTTAGAAAGAAATACTTGAACAAAAGGTGGATAGATCAATTCCACATTACTGTGAAGATTGATCCTGACTAAGTTTTAAAGACCCTTTTGTTTTGGACCTAGCAGTACAGTGTCTCAGTCTCCCTGGTTACTTCTGTATCTTTCACAAAATGGTTAATAAAAAGTATAATAAATCTAACATAGTAAATATGATTAGACCTGTTAGTTTTATCACCTTATTTTGCTGCAATTTCTTTAATTATAATTGATGATAGTTTATAATACTTGTCAAACAAAATATTATAAGCTATTTCCTGCATACTAGTTGTTATAGCATCAAAGTTACTAAACTTACCACTAAAGTATTTTATTATTGCATCAAAGAAGTAAGACCATTCTTTCCTAAGATGTTTTCTACCAACATGTCATAAACTTATATTTGGTTCAACATAATTAATAGACCTTAGCATGTTTCTAATGTCATCATCTTTAGGTACTTTATCAGTGTTATTAGTAGGAAAATTTAAATATTCACCAATAGAAACCGTGGTTAAAGTATACTTATCTCCTTTACACATAAATGAAATGGAAGAGTAGTCCTTGGCAACCTCTGTAGTGACCCAGAATTCCTTCACTAATTTGCAGACTATCTTGGGTGCTTCACTAAGTGTAGTCTTTACTTTGTTGTTCTCCAGGAATCGCATCAAATGATGAAAGCCTTGTGGTGCTTCCTCCACAATAGTGCACACCACGAAATTGTTGAGTTCATAGTAGCATCCACTTTGAGAAACCTTCTTAGATGATGAAGCAAACATTTCTTTGAGGTAGAAGATATGGAATTATACTTGAAAATATAAGAAATTGAGAGTACAAAGACAGGGATTGAGTTCGTAGTGAGAGAGAGAGAGAGATGAGAAGTAGTTCGTAAATAAAAATTACAAGTGAGAGTTAAAGTAAATTTTAATCTCACTATTTATATTTACTGAATTCTCAATCACTTTCTTACTCAAAATAGGACTCAATTGACCGTTGAAATAAAAGGTAAATGAAAGAATTACTTATTTTGGCAATCGAATGTTATACACACAAGATTGTATATATTCATCATTTGATAAAATAAGCAATCAACGATTGGATTTTTATACAGGTCGATTGATGACCTGGACCCTAAAAATTTCAGGTCATCGATTGATAATTATCTTATCCATCGATAGACAAATATATCATCAATTGATATGTTTATCTGTCAATAGCTTATAAAAAATATCCATTGATATATGAAATGTTTATCAACTGATTATGGGAAAATCAATAGATCAACATGATCAATGGCTACTAATCTAAAAATTACTAAAATAAATAACTTCTCAGACATTTAAAGGATTAAACATAGTTAAGCATACCTAAATCACAGACCAATCTATTGAAGGTAGATTCATCTAATGGTTTGGTAAAAATGTCTGCAAGTTGTCTTTCACTAGGAACAAAATGTAATTCAACAATACAATTCATTACATATTCCCTAATGAAGTGGTACCTTATATCAATGTGCTTGGTTCTTGAGTGTTGAACTGGATTTTCAGTAATAGCAATTGCACTGGTGTTGTCACAAAATATTGGAATTTTGCTCAAGTTAAATTCATAATCAAACAATTGATTCCTCATCCATAACACTTGTGCACAGCAGCTTCCAGCAGCAATGTATTCAGCCTCTACTGTGGATGTAGATACTGAATTTTAGTTTTTACTAAACCATGAGACCAGCTTATTTCCTAGAAATTGACAAGTGCCTGTAGTACTTTTCTTGTCAATTCTGCAACCTGCATAGTCTGCATCTGAATAACCAATTAGATCAAATCTAGAATCTCTAGGATACCAAATCCCAATATTTGGTATTATTTTGAGATACTTGAAAATTCTTTTTATTGCAATCAAATGAGCTCTCTAGGATCAACTTGAAACCTAGCACAAAGACATGTAGCAAATATTATATCTGGCCTACTTGTAGTTAAATATAGTAATGAGCCAACTATGCCTCAATAACTTGAAATGTCTACCTTAGCTTCCTTGGTATTTAATTCAAGTTTAGTTGCAGTGGTCATGGGAGTTTTTATAGATGAACATTCATTTAAATCAAAATTTCTTGATAAATCAAAAATGTATTTAGTTTGATTTATGAAAATACCATCTTTAACTTGTTAGAAAATAGGTAAGTTCTCCCATCATGCTCATTTCATATTTACTCTGCATCAACTTAGCAAACTTTTGACAAAGTTTTTCATTAGTTGAGCCAAAGATAATATTATCTACATAGATTTGAACAAGTATACTAGAATCATTAACATTTCAATGAAAAAGAGTTTTATCAACAGTACCTCTTATAAAATGATTCTCAATCAAGAATTTAGATAGTGTGTCATACCAGGCTCTAGGTGTTTGCTTCAAACCATACAGTGTTTTGAGAAGATAGTACACAAATCCAGGATGAACAGGATCTTGAAAACAAGGAAGTTGTTCCATATATACTTCTTTCTCTAATTCTCCATTGAGAAAAGTACTCTTTACATCCATCTGGTAGACTTTGAAATTAGCATGAGCAGCATAAGCTAGAAAGATTCTGATTTCTTCTAGTCTTGCAACAAGAATAAAAGTTTCATCAAAATCTATGCCTTCTTCTTGTGATTAGCCTTTTGCCACCAATCTTGCTTTATTCCTTGTCATTGTGCCAGATTCATCCATTTTATTCCTGAATACCCATTTTATACCAATAATAGATTTTTTCTTTGGTTTGGGCACCAGCTTCCATACCTTGTTTCTTTCAAACTGGTTCAACTCTTCTTGCATACCTATCACCTAATCAGGATCATTCAAGGATTCCAATCATTTTTGGTTCTTCTTGTGACATGAAATTACTATACAAGCATTCATTTTGAGTTGCACTTCTAATTTTAACACCATCATTTGCATTTCTAATAATCAACTCAAAAGGATGACTTTTAGCTCATTTTCTTTGTGTTAGTAAATTTGTCCTTGAGGAAGATGCTTCATGATCATCTGCATTGTTATGATCATTGTGATGTGATTGAATGGTTGAAAACCCCCCCTTGAGATGGACACTCTACTTGAGGATTGATGAGTAGAGTTACTATCCATCGATGAATTATCAGTTGATTGATGATCATCAACTGATAAATTATATGTTGATGTATTGACATCAATTGATGGGGAATTTCTGGGTACTTGATTTCTTAAAATTTTCACACCATCATCACTTTCTTCACCATTACCCGTTGACTCATTTTCAAAATGCAAAGAGTTATGATATCCTTCATCAAACAACCCTTGAATTTTCCTGTCATCAAAGACCACATGCATAGATTCCATAATAATGTGTAATCTAATATTGTAGACTCTATAAGCCTTGGTTATTTTTCCATATCCAACAAATATTGCCTCATCAGCCTTGGCTTCAAACTTTTCCAAATTTCCTCCCTGATTTCTTAGGAAAAACATTTGCAGCCAAAGACATGAAGAAAATTAACTATTGGCTTCTTGTCTCTTTCTTCATCAATTGATATAGAGTTTTGCCTTGTGACTTATTGACCATGGAAATATTCTGAATGTAACAAGCAGTGATAATTGCTTTTACCCAGAAATATGTAGGAAGTTTTGCTTCTTCTAACATAGTTCTAGCAGCTTCTATTAAGATTTTGTTTTTCCTTTCAACAACTCCATTTTGTTGGGGAGTTCTAGGAGCAGAAAAGTGATGAGTGATACCTTTTTCTTCACAGAATTCTTTCATTGTTGCATTTTTAAATTTAGTACCATTATCATTCCTTATTTTCTTAACCTTCCATTCAGTATTATTTTCAACATTCTTCACATGATTGATAATTAATTTGCTTGCCTCATCTTTAGAATGTAAGAAATGCACCCATAAGTATCTTGTGAAGTCATCCACAATTACTATGGCATATTTCTTTTTGGTAATTGACATGATGTTGACAGGACCAAATAAATCCATGTGCAATAGCTCTAGAGGCTTGTCAATTGATAATCCAAACTTTGACTTGAATGGTACCTTTCTTTGTTTTCCCTTTTGACAAGCATCACACAAACCATCCTTTGTGAATTCCATATGTGGAATGCCTCTAACCAAATTCTTTCTAACCTGTTCATTCATGGCTTTAAAATTTAGATGAGCTAGTTTTTTGTGCCAAATCCAGCTTTCATATGTGTTGGCTTTGCTTAATAAACATGTCATTAAATTTGCCTTCACAGAATTGAAATCAGCCACATAGACATTTTCTTTTCTTCTTCTAGTTAAGAGAATTTTACCAGATTCCTTATTGGCAATAATGCATGATCCAGTTGAAAACCACACACTCTTCCCATTATCACATAGTTGACTAATGCTCAGTAAATTGTGATTTAACCCATCAATCAGTGCTACATATTCAATGATAATATTTTCACTTATAATAGAGCCATATCCAAGAGTAAAACCTTTGCTGTTATCTCCAAAAGTAACTCCTGGGTCAGCCTTTTCCATAAACTTTGTGAGCAGGGACATATCCCCTATCATGTGCCTTGAAATCTAGTGTCTAGATATCAGAGATTCTTCCTCTTATTTCCCTCGACACATTTAAAAATAATCAAGTTATTTTTGGTACTCAAGATACCTTGGGTCCTCTTTTATTAGTTGCAGCCTGAGCCTTAGTTTTCACTTTTAGCTCCCTTTATTTTGGTGGGTTTAAATCTAATTTAACTTTGGGAGATGTGTATTCAAATCATTTGCTGGTATGGAACTATTTTCTTTCTTGCAATGCATGGATAAATGATTTACACTACCACATTTAGCACAGACATTTCTAGGTGCATACATATCAGGAGTGTAATTACTCTGCTTATTTATGCCAATATTTCCATTCCTATTCTTCTTCTTTTTCTCAGACTTATGATGATTAATTTCAACAGGTGCTATCTTTTCCAATTTGTCTTTTAATTAATTCTTAGATAAGCTACCAATATTAATATTCTCAACCGTAGTCTCAACTTGACTCATGGGATCTTTTTCCTTAACAAACTTTATAGGAGTGCTAATCTTGTTCTTTTGGTTAGTCATTGATGGTTTTCCTATCAAGGGATGCTTATCAGTTGATTCAACATCAATCGATTGATAATCCTCATCGATCGATAGAGGATTAGCAGTCGATTGATCTTTATCCATTGATGAGTTAACCGATGGCTTGCCTGTTGATTTAGGAGTTTCTCATAAGGTATCTACACCCTGAATATCAATAATTTTCTTGGCAGTTTTAGCAGACCTATTCCATTTGCTAATGGTTTCAATTTCTCTAGCTAATTATTCTTTCAATAATTCTTCTCTTTTCAAACTGTTTACTAGTTCATCATAGCATCCTTACTTTTCTGCCTGAATCTTTCTATACAAAAAAGTTCATTTTCAAGAAAATTGTTTCTCTCAGCTAAGGCATCAATAGTGTTCTTTAACTTGAGATTTTCTTTGTTTTGTGATTTCAAAGTGACATGCAAGTTGTACAGTTCATTGGACATCTCATTTATAGCACTATTGCATTCATCTTTTGATAATTCATAAAATTTGGTAGCTAGTACCTGATTTGATGATAAACTAGCCTCTTCATCTTCATGATCGGCCATTAATGCCTGATTGATGAATTCTTCAGAATCACTGTCCTCAGCAGCCCAGTCTTTCTCTTCAGTTATAAAAGCCTTTTCTTTTTGTTTGAGAAGGTCAAAATACTTCTTCTTATAGTCAATGCCATCATATGATTTTGCCTTCTTCTCTTGTTTTGGCTTTCTGCATTCATTGGAGAAATGATCAGTCAATCCATAGTTAAAGCATTTGAATCTTGATCTGTCAACCAAATTTTTATTTTGGTTGTCATTTCTAAACTGGGATCCAGGCCTTTGAGCATTTGGATTCCTCTTGAATTTAAGCTTTGAGAATTTCCTTGACAAAAATGTAAGGTTCTCATCAATATCATCTAGATCATCCTGAGAGCATGCTTCTTCTTCTTCACATTTGCCCTTGCCTTTGGATGATCCTTCAACAGCATCACCAATCATCATGGCATATCCTTTTACAGAACCACTTTCACTATTTCCCTTCTTGTCTTCATTTCCCTTGACCATTAAAGCCACAGTCTTATCCTTTCTTTGACTCTTCTCAATCTCTTCATCCTGTTGAATTTCCAACTCATATGTCTTAAGAATACCATAGAGTTTCTCAAGATTATAGTCCTTGAAGTCATGAGATTGTCGAATAGAAACAGTCACAAGTTTCCATTCTTTTGGAAGAGATCTAAGAAATTTTAGATCTGTGTCTTTAGTTGAATACACCCTACCATATAGCTTTAATCCATTTAACAACTTTTGGAATCTGTTATAGGTGTCATTGATGGTTTCTCCACTCTTGAAATGAAAAGATTCATACTTTTGAATCAAGAGTTGCATCTTGTTCTTCCTGACTTGCTCAGTTCATTCACAAAGAGTCTGAAGAGTATTAGATACCTCTTTGATGAAGTGCAATTTATCACATTGTCAAACATATCTTTATCTATACCATTGAACAGAATATTCATGGCCTTTTTGTCTTTGAGCACTTCTTTTTTATCTTCTTCTGTAAACTCAGTGATGATTTTTAGAACATGTTTGTCAAATGTAAGAGTTCCATCATAATTAACACCTATGACCAGCTTCATGGGAACATGATGACGTTTTTCTATGCAGTTAACATAGGTAGGGTCAAGATAAAGTAGATGCAGGTGCATTTTAACTTTTCATACAAAATACTCATCTTTTTCCAACACTGGAAATTTTACACCTGAATCCTTTTGGTCCATATTGACTTGTTCTAGATCTTTAAACTTTCTGTATGTTGAAAGCCTGCTCTGATACCAATTGTTATTCACTGAAACAATGTTGATATTTATTGAAAGGGGGTTGAATAAAAATATCTCCCATTTTGAATATTTTTGACAGTTTCAAAGTGTTGAAGAAAATTTTAAGGTATGAACAATTAAAACTTAGATAATTATTTGGACAAACACAAGATATTTAAAATTACTGATGGATTGATTTTTCCATTAGCTTGTATTTTTGCTCAAATGACCTAGGTTAAAGAAACCTAGCTGCGATTACAAAGTTAGAGTGCTGAACAACTATTTTTACAAGTGCTTTTCTTAAACAATTATTCTTGAAATATTCTCTAACTTGGCTTACTCTAACAATGCTTCCACACTTGTTTATATATCACATATATGTTTACAATTCCTAGAAAGAATATAAAATAATTAATCTATTCTAGGATTGTCTTTTATCTATCTTTCCTTTTTTTTCTTTTTCTATTTTAAGAAAGGTCTGCAGTTTTGGAAAGATAGCTTCACTCCGAGTCTTCATAGTCATTATAGTTTGTCTTCCATAGGCATGTTTTATATCTTGTCATGCAGTCCCTATCAATTGATAATTTGTTATTAAGCATATCAATTTATTCTTTCTTGTATCCATCAACTAATATTTTTCTTTGATTGATCTTGATATTCATCGACTGATAATAGCTATTGACTTATCGATTGATAAACGTTATCTATCGATATATCAATCGATGGGTCTTCATATCAGTCGATAGTCTTCACTTTTCTTGACTTGGCTTTTTATCGATTGATCTTCTATCCATTGATGCCTCCATATCAATTGATCATCCTTCACTTATACAATTTTCCTGTCTTCAAATAATTACAATTTGACAGTCTAAGTTATACATCAATTGACAATAAATATCAATCGACTCTAATATCAATCGACAAGAGTTTATCAATCGACTAAAGCCATATCAATTGAAGTAGAGTAAGTACACATATGATACAATCCATATTATCAGTTGATTAACATAAATATGTCAACTGATAAATGGTTTCCTGATCAATTGATATTTATAGTTTTCATATCAATTGATCAGTTACAATAAACATATAATTTCATGATTCTAAGATTTAATGTTAGCATCAAAATTACATAGATTCCTAACAGAACCCCACTTCCGTCTAAAGAGGGGTTGCCTCACCACTTCACTACAAGTAGTGGGGAGAACTCATGATACAGGAACTGGATGTGTTGATTCCAGTGTGGTCACCACCATGGACAATGTAATATAAGGCTGTTGAGAGTCTGTAGTGCCAGCTGAAGCCTATGAAGGCCTGTCCATTTCAGGATCTACCTGATTTGGCCCCGCTACTTGAGTAGTTATTCCTTGAATGGAATCTCAACTCCTTCTATGGAGTGGTTGCCTTTCCTCTACCCTAAAATTGGGAGGGAAACTTTCCTTTAAAGGATCTGGGAATCTTAAGTCCAGGGGATCACCACCTCAAACAATATAGTGAGTGGTAGATTAGAGTCTGTGGTGTCCCCTAAAGCCAGTAAAGGCATGTCTGATACAGGATCTACCTGTGAAAGATCTGCTACTGAAGTAGCTGAATCCGATGAATCTCCTTCGAAAATAGAATTTTGAAATTCTAAACCAATGTCATCATTCATTTCATCAATTATCTAAAGGTCGAAAAGAATTTGAGAAGACGGGTTCTAGGTTGTAGATGTCTCAGGTGCAATAAATATTTTCCTTTATTTTTGAGGAGGCAAAGTTGTTAGGTTTATTTTAAAAACAACTTGACATGGTGAAAAATCCCCCATAGATATAATAAACAGTTTTCTCTTAGCGGGAAAGGGAGTGGAGAAAGGTGTTTGATGTTCTACAATGGTGGTTAGAATCGGTTGGTGGCCAGATTCTTCGCCTAACCCTAAAGCCACTCGGAGCTGTTGTGTGTGTGATGTCGTTTGAGGCATAGAGTCAAGAAGTGTGATAAATTCAAAATGAAAGAAATCAGAGAGATTGAAGTTAAGTAAATTACCTTCTACAGGATTTTCCACTAGTAAGCTAGGGATATAGACATTTTCAGCTTCTTCAACCTCAATTGATTCTTGTTGTTCTGGTTCCTCTTATGGAATTTGTTCTTGCTCAGGTTATTCTTTTCGTGAGCGGGTTCCTCTTCAACAGCTTCTTACAAGTTTTCACCTTGTTGCTCATCAGCTTGATTTATTTTCTCATCTTGCTGTTGCTCATGCCCTTCGTCAGGGTTTTGCTCTTTCTCTTCTCCTTCAATATTTGCTGCTCCAACCTGTTCATTCTGTGGAAGAGTAGCAAAGTATTCTCAAATAGGGTTGGTCAGTGGAGTAGGAAAATACCTATTTGGATAATTCCCATCCTTGTGAAGAGATATGGTTGTTCTGAATTAAAGAACTGGAGCTTCAACCATAGGACTTCCTTGAAAGGTGAAGAATTGAGCTTCAGTCAATCTCTGGCTAAGGACCAGCTGTAAGAACCTTGGATATAAACAGAAGTTTTCTTTCTTTGCTTGGTTCTTGAGAATTTCTTCCATGATCATCTTCCCTAAATTGATTCTCAGGTTTGAAGCCACTACGTAACCCAGAATCTGATTAAATTTAATGATTCCATGAAAACCCGCTGTCTTTGGTGCAATTCCATGAGATATGATGTTGAAGAACAGATTCCACTCTTTTGTTAGATGATGTTTGTAAATCTTTCATGGAAGATTGTTATTTTATCTGGTGCAACGCAGCCACATGAAGAAATTAATTAGATCTTCATTTGATGGTTCAGCCTCAAAGTTGTCAGTGAGAAATTGAAGAACTTGATTCAGATCTTCTTTAATGATTCTCACATTTTGTCCTTGAATCTTGAATGTGAAAGCTGAAATACCAATAGAAGATGTGTTTCGAGCTGACCTATAAACCTGTCTTAGAAGATTGACATTTAAAAGAGCATTAACAGTTAAGGCAAAGTGGACCTTAGAATGTTCATTCAGAAAATTTATCCACTTAGCTAGGGATTTGGAACGATTAAAAATAGATAAATAATTAATTTTTTTAATCTCAAAATTACCCGCCATTTAATTACAAATGAATGATAATTTTTATGATTAAAAATTCTGGTTAAAGTCAATAACTAATTTTATAAAAATACGAACCACACACTAAAAATAAAATACATCGGATCGTATCGAAAATTAAGTATTATATCCTACGACATATTTTAAGAACAACCCTAATTTTAGATTAATTTTTAGTCGACTAGAGGTATATCAAATCTATCCTAACAGTTCAAGTGACTCAAGAAATGTGAATTTTAAAAAGTTAACCAAATCAGTTGATATAGCTAGCAAAAGAAAGGCCTGGTTAAGGGCTCTACAAAACTGGTCACAGGTTAAAATATGGACAAGGATTTGATAGGAAAGTTCGACTTAAAAACTAGATCTGATGTTGTGCTCGAGAGTGTGCAATGGTGTGTGTGTATATGTATGTAATGACAAGGAGATAAAATGAAATAATAAGTTACTATTAATATATATATATATATATATATATATATATATATATATATATAAACAACACACAAAAATATTGTTAAAGGGATAAGTTGCGCCTATACAGTTATGACATTGTAATGGGCGCAACTTGTCAACCTAACTTGTGCTTGTACAATATCATTACTGTTGAAGGCGCAACTTGGCCAAAACTAAAGCCCAAAATGCTAAGTTGCGCTTATACAAGGGATTACCCTATAATGGCGCAACTTAGTTCAATAGAATTGGTTTTAAGCAACTTTTAAGTTGCGCTGCACACAAGGGTTCCCCTGTGGTGCAACTTATTCAACACAAATACATATGAGAATAAGTGGCGCCTACACAGGGATATATTGGTGGCACAACTAGATAACTTAGAAAATTTTGCTAATAAGAATCTGAAAATAAATTCGAATAAACAAAATTTCTCACAAATAATATTTATATAAATTTAACATTTATACCATTAATTGATATATGTCAAATAAATTATAAAAAATTATGTTGTGCTAATAATTTTAATATTTATGAATTTCTCAAGTAATCAAAATAAATGAATACACTAATATTAAAATTTCATAAACTATTTAATATTAATAATAATAACATTAAATTATTAAAATTATAAATATAAATATTTTACGCTCCTCATTATTTTATTTTTATTTTAAAATTAAGAATTTAAACATAAATGTTTATTTCCTTATATTAAAACAATTTCAAATAATTATAAATATTTAAATGGCAAGAGTTTATCAATTAAATACAAGCACTTAAATATTTAACAAGATTCTAATTAAATAAATACCAAATAAAATCTATCTATCATGCACATGGTATTTAGATAAATAAAACCTAACATATTAGAATAAAATAGGTAAGTACATTCACAAGTCATAAAAATATGGAAATTAATTAACTAGTGAATTTACCAGCACCAAATTGCAGTTATTGATTACTAAAAACCTAGTTAGTAGAATTTAACATCCCAAGTTCACCAACCAGCCTAGAGAAAGTGACTTCATCTAGTGGCTTAATAAAGATGTCTGTAATTTGTTGCTCTGTAAGAATAAAATGTAACTCTACAGTACTATCCATGACATGCTTTCAAATAAAATGATACCTGACATCAATGTGTTTGGTTCTTGAGTGTTGCATAGGATTGTTAGAGATTGTTATGGAAATTGTGTTTTCATAGAATATAGGAATTTTGTTCAGCAAAAAGCCATAGTCCCGAAGTTGGTTCCTCATCCAAAAGATTTGAGCACAACAGCTATCAGATGCAATGTATTCTACTTCGGTTGTTGAAGTGGATACTGAGTGTTGCTTCTTGCTATACTAGGATACCAACCTTCTACCTAGAAACTGACAGCTTCCAGATGTACTTTTCTGACCAATCTTACAACCTGCAAAGTCGGAATCTGTATAGCCAACAAGATCAAAACATGTACCTTTAGGGTACTAAATTCCAAGATTCGGACTTCCCTAAAGATACTTAAAAATTCTTTTAACAGATATAAGATGTGACTCTTTAGGGTCAATATGAAACCTATCACATAAATATGTAGCAAACATAATATACGGCCTACATGCAGTTAAGTAAAGTAATAAGCCGATCATACCTCTATTGTTTGTAATGTCGACCATCTTACCAGGTTCATCATTATCAAGCTTAGTGGCAGTTGCCATAGGGGTTTTGGCTATATATGCATCTTCAAGACCATACTTCTTCAAAAGATCTCTAACGAACTTGGTCTGACAAATGAAGATTCCATCCTTTCTTTGGCTTACTTAGAGTCCAAAAAAGTACTTCAGCTATCTCATCATGCTCATTTCATACTTATTATGCATTAGCTTAGCAAATCTACTGCACAACTGTTCGTTAGTAGACCCAAATATTATGTCATCTACATATACTTGCACTAATATCATGCCATTTTTATACAATTTATGAAATAGAGTCTTATCTATGACATCTCTAGTAAAGCCATTTTCAAGTATAAATGTTGATAGAGTGTCATACCATGTCTGAGGTGCTTGCTTGAGGCCATAGAGTGCCTTGAAGAGAAAGTATACAAAATCAGTAAATTCTGGATCTTCAAACCTTGGGGGTTGTTCAATATATACCTCTTCTTCAAGTTCTCCATTTAAGAATGCACTTTTCACATCCATTTCATATACTTTGAAATTGGAATGTGCTTTGAATGCCAGAAACATCACGATGTCTTCAAGTCTGGCTACTAGTGCATATATTTCATCATAGTCTATACTTTCTTCTTGAGAATAGCCCTTAACAACCAGTCTAGCTCTGTTCCTCGTGACAATTCCATCTTTATCCAGTTTATTTTTGAATACCCATTTGGTGCCAATTACAGACTTGTTTTTTGACCTAGGTACCAGCTTTCATACTTTTTGCCTTTCAAATTGATCGAGATCTTCTTGCATTGTAATTACCCAATCCAGATCATCAAGTGATTCTTCAACATTCTTTGGTTCCATTTCTGATAGGAAACCAGATAAATGACATTCATTCTGTGTAGTACTTCTAGTTTGAACTCTAGCTTCTGGATCACCTAGAATTAGTTCAAAGGGGTGATCTTGATTCAACACCCTGTGTCTAGGTAGATTTGCTCTAGACGATTCAGTATGATATTCATTTTGTTGAGTTCTACTTGTGGATCCTGCAGTTGCTCCCCCTGAGTTGCTGCTGGGTTGAGAAGATGATTATCTACTAGTCCTAGTAGTTTATGTGAATCTTCCACTATTTCAACTACTATGATCAGAAACACCATTACCATTACTTTCAGTTGGAGCTTGGTGTTCTATAGCAACTACATGTTCATCTTCACCTTCATCATAGTTCAAGTTTTCAAATGTCAGAATTTCAGTGTCATCTTCTCATTGAATGTTAGGGAGCTTGTTGTCATCAAAAGTTACATTCATGCTTTCAATGACCTTCTTGTGATCAATCACATAAACCCTGTAAGCTTTAGATTCCAATGAGTAGCCAAGAAATATGCCTTCATGAGCCTTAGATTCGAACTTTTCAAGATGTTCATCATCTTTCAATACGAAGCACTTTGCTCCAAACACGTGAAAGTACTTTAGTGTTGGTTTCTTGTTTGCCATCAACTCATATAGAGTCTTGTCACAATCTTTGTTGATTAGGGTACGGTTTTGAGTGTAGCAAGTTGTATTGACTGCTTCAGCCCAAAAGTATAAAGGTAACTTGGCTTCATTCAGCATTGTTCTTGCTGCTTCTACCAGAGTTTTGTTCTTCCTTTCTACTACTCCATTCTGTTGCAAAGTCCTGAGCACTGAATATTGTCTTGAAATGCCTTTCTCAATATAGAAGTCATTTAGGATTACATTCATGAATTTTTTTCCCTTGTCAGACATTATCTTCTTGATAGGCAAATCAGCTTCCAATTCAATTTTATTTATGTGATCAATGATGGTTTGAGGGGTTTCATCCTTTGAGGCTAGAAATAATACCCATGTGTATTTAGAATAGTCATCTTCTATTAGCAGTGCATACCTCTTCCTTGACAAAGACATAATATTAACTAGACCAAATAAATCCATATGCAGTAATTGTAGGGGCTGAGTAATGTGTTGGGTTCCGAGGCATAAAACGCAGCAATTAAAGTCATAATAAATATGTTTATTGAATAATCAATTGACATAAAGGTTTATCAAAATAAACATTGTATTGCCTCTAGGGCACCTACACCAACAATCTCCCACTTGTACTAGAGCCAATCACCCATGTATCTAATACCCATGGAACTAGTGTGACCGTCGTGCTTCTTCTGCGACAAGCCTTTGGTCAGTGGGTCTGCAATGTTATCATTTGTGTGCACTTTACATATGTGTATGTCACCCCTTTCATTAATCTCTCGAATGAGGTGATATATCCTGAGTATGTGTTTGGTTCGGGAGTGAGCTCTAGGTTCTTTAGCCTGTGCAATGGCTCCATTATTATCGCAGTATAGATCAATGGGATCTGCGATCGATGGAACCACTCCCAAATCAGTAATGAATTTTCGAATCCAAACAGCTTCCTTAGCCGCTTCACAAGCTGCAATGTACTCAGCCTCCATTGTAGAATCAGCTACTGTTTCTTGTTTTGAACTCTTCCAACTTACAGCACCTCCGTTTAGACAAAACACAAAACCAGACTGTGATACAGTATCATCCCTGTCTGTTTGAAAACTTGCATCGGTGTAACCTTTTACAACCAGTTTTTCCTCTCCTCCATACACCAAGAATGAATCTTTAGTCCTTTTCAAGTACTTTAGAATATTCTTGACAGCCGTCCAGTGACCTTCACCTGGATTAGATTGGTATCTGCTCGTCATGCTTAAAGCATACGAAACATCTGGGCGAGTACATACCATCGCATACATGATGGATCCAATTGCTGAGACATATGGAACCTTACTCATGCGGTCCTTGTCATCCAATGATTTCGGACACTGATCTTTAGAGATCGTTATCCCTTGAGACAAGGGGACATATCCCCTTTTTGCATTTTGCATACCAAAACGATGCAAAACCTTATCGATGTATGTACTCTGACTTAGACCGATCATCCTTCTAGATCTATCCCTATAGATCCTCATTCCTAGAATGTAGGATGCTTCTCCTAAGTCTTTTATAGAGAAGTTGCTCCCTAACCAAATCTTAACAGCCTTGAGAGAAGGTATGTCATTCCTCATTAGTAGTATGTCATCAACATATAGTACTATGAATGCCACATGGCTCCCACTAACCTTCTTGTAAACACAAGGTTCATCTTCGTTTTGAACAAAGCCATACTCTTTGACTGTTTCATCAAAACGGATATTCCATCTCCTAGAGGCTTGCTTCAATCCATAAATGGATCGACGTAATTTACATACCTTGCTAACATTCCTTGGATCGACAAAACCTTCAGGTTGTGTCATGTACACATCCACATCCTCTTCAAGGATTCCGTTAAGGAAGGCTGTTTTGACATCCATTTGCCAGATTTCATAATCATGGAATGCTGCAATAGCAAGCAAAATCCTTATGGACTTGACCATAGCCACTGGTGAGAAAGTCTCATCATAGTCAATACCATGAATTTGTCTGAAACCTTTTGCAACCAGCCTTGCTTTATAGGTCTGAACATTTCCATCCATGTCAGTTTTCTTCTTGAAAACCCATTTGCACCCTATGGGTTTTACCCCTTCAGGTGGATCAACCAAAGTCCATACTCGGTTTTCGTACATGGAATCCATCTCGGATTTCATGGCTTCTAGCCATCTCTTAGATTCTGGACTGTTCATAGCATCTTGGTATGTGAGAGGCTCATCTTCATCTATAAGCATCAAATCACCACATTGAGTCAAAAGAAATCCATATCTCTCTGGCTCATGGCGAATTCTACCAGTTCTACGAACAACCTGTGTTTGTTGAGCATTATCATTATCCTGCTCATGTTCCACTTCAGGTTCAATGCTATTTTGTGGTTCTCGATCTTCATCGAGGTCTATAGTTCTCCCACTATTTCTTTTGGAAACAAAATCTCTTTCCATGAAAACAGCGTCTCGAGCAATAAACACCTTCTGCTCAGAAGGACTATAAAAATAATACGCCTTTGTTTCTTTAGGGTATCCCACAAAATTGCACTCTTCAGATTTAGGTCCAAGCTTGTCAGATACTTGACGTTTCACAAACGCCTTGCATCCCCAAACTTTCATAAAGTTCATGCCTGACCGTTTCTTCTCCCATATCTCATATGGAGTCTTTTAAACCTTCTTAGTAGGAACACGGTTAAGTGTGAAAGCCGCTGTTTCTAGAGCATAACCCCAGAAACTAATTGGAAGATCTGCATGACTCATCATCGATCGCACCATGTCCAACAAGGTGCGATTTCTCCTCTCTGAAACTCCATTCCATTGAGGTGTACTTGGCGGAGTGAGTTGTGATACAATACCACACTCCTTTAAATAATCTTTAAATTCTGTGCTCAAGTATTCCCCTCCACGATCAGATCGTAAGATTTTAATACTTGCACCTCCGCCAATTTGCTTTTCTACTTCAGCCTTGTATTCTTTGAACTTTTCAAAAGAATCGGATTTATTCTTCATAAGATATACATACCCATATCTACTGAAATCATCAGTAAATGTTATGAAGTAGTAGTAGCCTCCTCTAGCCATCACACGCATTGGGCCACATACATCACTATGTATTAGCTCCAGACGTTCAGTGGCCCTTTGACACTTACCAGTGAAAGGGACTTTAGTCATTTTACCAAGCAAACAAGATTCGCATTCTTGGTATGATTCAAAATCAAACTTATCCAAATATCCATCCTTATGTAATTTGGATATGCGTTTCTCATTTATATGGCCTAGACGACAATGCCAGAGGTATGTTTGATTTGAGTCATTAACTTTAAGTCGTTTGTTTTCTATATTACAGACAGGATTATCTAAGTCAAGAACATATAAACCATTAAACAAACGCGCAACACCATAGGTTAAATCATTCAAAGCAAAAGAGCAACTGTTGTTCTTTATTGTAAACGAAAAACCTTTCTTGTCCAAACAAGAAACAGAAATAATGTTTCTGCGAATCGCAGGCACGTAATAACAATTTTCCAGTTCTAAAACTAGCCCAGAGGGCAAAGATAAATAATATGTTCCTACAGCTAAAGCAGCAACTCTTGCTCCATTGGCAACTCGTAGGTCCATTTCTCCTTTAGCCAATGTCCTACTTCTCTGCATTTCCTGCACATTTATACAAATGTGAGAAGCACATCCAGTATCCAATACCCAAGATGTAGAAATAGACAGATTGACTTCTATAACATATATACTTGAAGTAGAAGCTTGCTCAACCCTCTTCTTCTTCAGATCCTCCAAGTAAACTGAACAGTTTCTCTTCCAGTGACCAGTTTTCTTACAGTAGTGACTTTCACCCTTAGCGACCCCACCTTTAGGCTTTAAAGCCTGTTTGGGACCTGACTTTGGCTTGGGTGTAGAATCAGAACATGTCTTCTTCTTACCCTTCCACTTGCCTTTCCCTTTGGCCTTACCTTTATTGCCCACCATCAGTATGGGAGCAGGTTCAGCCGTCTTCATGTTGGTCTCATATGTTCTCAACATAGCCAACAATTCAGTAGGTGTTTTGTCAAATTCATTCATATTGTAGTTCATAACAAACTGAGTGAATTTGTTGTTCAAAGAATTCAAGATTAGGTCAATACCAGTTTCCGGACCAATCGGGAAACCCAAAGTATCAAGATACTCAATGTAACCAATCATCTTCAGAACATGTGGGCCAACTGGTTCACTTGCCCCTTGTTTGCAATTAAAGAGTGACTTACTCGTGTTGAACCTTTCTTGACGAGTTTGGCTTGCAAACATGCTTTGCAAGTGCTCATAGATAGTATATGCATCCATATGCACATGTTGTCTTTGAAGCTCAGCACTCATAGTTGCCAACATAAGACATGCAACATCAGTTGCATCATTCTCATCCTTTGTATGGGCCGCTCGTTCCTCAACAGTAGCGCCCTCAGGAAGGGACCTGCCGGAGGAATATCAATGACATGAAGCTTGCGCTCCTGCCTGAGGACAATCCTCAAATTCCTCTGCCAGTCTAGGAAGTTGTTTCCTCCTGTCAGCTTATCCTTCTCAAGGACAGATCGTACGGATAGTGTGTTTGTGTTGTTTGTCATTACTTGGTATCTACAATGATAAAAACACAAAATTAAACATTAGATTGTCTGAGTTATTTATTATGTTCAAATGATTATGATACATTCATAATATATCTCCCACTATTTTTATCAAATTAATAGCCCTTACTATTAATTTGGAAAGTATATCCCATAATTCTTTCTAGTGAGCCAAGATCCATATTTCGTCATGTCTTAAGTCAACCACTGGAAGTCCTTAAGAATGATTATTTAGGTAGACAACATTTATCAATTATATCATATATAATTCTTGGATAGTTTGGTGAGCAACGATTGATCTTATCTATCTAATAGATTTTTAACCAAACTCTATGCTTCTAAGTTCATAATAGTTGAATATAACCGTTTACTTTCACCTTATTATGACGACTCAGTTAAGTTTGACCCAATGATACAACGGCCGAATATAACCGTTTATATTCGTCGCATCTCACCACGATAGATAGGAGTCTCCTGCCACTGACAGTCTTTCCCCTAATCGATCTAGGATTCGATGAGCGTTCATTCATTGGAAAGCATCCGATTAAAACTTAATATTTTGTTAAGGGGTTTAGAAAATTTACGACGATCATGATCACATCATGAAGAGATCCTCAATTTTTCCTTGAACTAAATATTTCAAATTGACATCTTAAATTGTTCATTTTCCAGGTAGATGGAGGATACCAGTGGTCACACTTAAAACCCATCAGCCTTACGAATACGCATATCCGTTTTTGTCAGAAAATCCCAATTATAGACATCAAAATCCATATTCAATTCCGTGTTTTAAAAATCCATATTTCATAAACACAAGAATCTCATGATCGTTTGTTAATTTTAAAATCTTAAATCGTTACAGATTTTATCTTGCTTAGCATGGCAAGCATGGCATGGGTGACGTATCTAATACATGCATACATCATTAATCTAATTAAAGCATGCATCTTCTACTCTACACATACATTCATACATCAATATGTAAAGTGCAGTATGTAAACGTGCTTGGTTATGGCCCCTTTCCTATGTGATCCTTTCGAGCTAATGAAAGGATCAAAGTCAATCTATGGTGGTGAAATATAAATACAATTACATGTCTTCATTCTTCTTGTATCCATGGGTGCTTGCTCCTCTTCTTGGATCATCCTTCAATCTTCAAGTACATTACATGGAATAATTGAATACAACCTATACTAATGTACTTACATAAGAAAACTCGAGTTACATTCGAGGTTAAACAATTACAAGAATGAAGAAAATGACATGCAAGTCGTATTTATAAAACCAAAACCAAAACCATTAATCTAGGGGTCTAAGGGCCATAACCAGCACCATGCTCAAGTACATCAGAGTTTACTGCTAAACTCTGATCAGCACAGTCCATCAGAGTTTACTGCTAAACTCTGATCAGCACAGTCCATCAGAGTTTACTGCTAAACTCTGATCAGCACAGTCCATCAGAGTTTACTGCTAAACTCTGATCAGCACAGTCCATCAGAGTTTACTGCTAAACTCTGATCAGCACAGTCCATCAGAGTTTACTGCTAAACTCTGATCAGAACAGTCCATCAGAGTTTACTGCTAAACTCTGATCAGAACAGTCCATCAGAGTTTACTGCTAAACTCTGATCAGCACAGTCCATCAGAGTTTACTGCTAAACTCTGATCAGAGACCATCGGAGTTTGTTAAACTCTGACCATGCCCTATACTATGACCTGACCATCAGAGTTTATTAAACTCTGAGCGAGTCCATCAGAGTTTGTTAAACTCTGACCCAACTCCAATTTCACAAACTCTGATCAGACACAGAATATACATTCTCTGACAGTTACATATTGGCAGAAGCATAGCAGTCTCATAACAGGCATGGCAGTCTCATAACAGAAGCATGGCAGTGGCATAACAGATTATGACAAAACAATAGCATGGCATGGCAGTCACCAAAACAGGCATGTATGCATCAAATACATAAAACACGTAACCAAATCAGTCCCTTATACACGTAGCTCTGATACCATTGTTGGGTTCCGAGGCATAAGACGCAGCAATTAAAGTCATAATAAATATGTTTATTGAATAATCAATTGACATAAAGGTTTATCAAAATAAACATTGTATTGCCTCTAGGGCACCTACACCAACATAATGCTTGACATTTCTTTACTTCTGTGGAATACTTTCTCTGACCTCCCTTTTTCACATGCTTCATACAGACCTTCTTGACAGAGTTCCATCTCAAGTAAACCTCTAAGCAATTCCCTATTTACTAAGGAGTTCATTGCTTTAAAGTTTAGGTGTGAAAGTTTCTTGTGTCATAACCAAATGTCATCTATTGAAGCTTTCCTGTAAAAATATTTGACTTCACCTTTGCTTGCAAAGAACAAGTCAGATATAAATAGATTCCCTTTTCTCACTCATTAAAGAGTAAGCTTCTCATCTTTCCTGTTTTGAATTGCACACTTCTCCTTTTTGATAGTCAGTGAATTGACTAATACTCAAGAGATTTTGTTTCAACCCTTTAACAAGAGAGATATTCTCAATGATAATATTTCTAATTTCTAGATTACCATATCCCGTTGTGAATTTTTTGCTGTTATCTCTAAAGATAACTATCGGGCCAGCTTTCTCAACCAAATCTGATAGCAGGGCTCTATCACTAGTCATATGTGTAGAACAGCTGCTGTCGAGAATTCACATGACACGCTTGTTCTTCCCTATTCCCTGTAACCACGATTAATTAGTTCTTCTTTTGCACCTAAACTTGGTTAGGTCTAAGAGGCTTAGAGATCTTAACAATTTTAGCAACAGGAACAACCTTATCATGCCCTTATCCTTTGGTTTAGCCTTATCAGGTATGTCTTTAGACTTAGGGATAGGGGCTTCCTTCCTAAACTTAGGAGGACTAACAGTCTTTGCCCTAACATTTTTTCTATTCATATTCATGTCATTGTTAATGCAAGTACTAGATGAAGTATTCATCAGATTTAAATAACTAGAAATGATGTTAAAAGCACATGGCATACATCCTACTTTACCACATGATTGATGAGACGTAGACGTGGCAGACATACTAGGAATTTCAGTTTTAACTACTTTAACATTTTTGCATGCATACGTAAGATGTCCAATAGAATTACAATTATTACAGACTTTCCTAGCAGCGTTGGGGGAATAGGCATAATCATTTTTCTTATTAATACCTAACTTGCCATTTCTGTTAGTTTTTTCTTTTCATTCTTGTTGCTCATGTCAGTTTTAATCTGTTCCTTAGGGTCTTCAATTCTTACAGATTTCTTAGGTATCTTGTTTTTCTCTTGTTTTTCCTCTTTCTTTTTATCATCAACAAAGATTTCTTCTTTCATAGTGATTTTTTCTTCATCTATGGGTTGTATTACAAACTTCGTGTATAGGGGATTAATGACATTTTTTAATACATGTGGAATGTCTTGCTTCACAGGACTTTCCTCAGCAATTGATACCACATGTCTCTTTCATGCCTTCTTATCATAGTTAAACCATATTCCTTCTTTTTGACCTATGACTTATTTATCTATCGTCTCCTTAACAAGATTATCATATTTCTTATATGCCTGAAGTCTTAACTCTAACTCTGAACTTTTGTTCCTAAGTGCAGTTTCTACCTCTTGGTTACATTTATCTCTATTCTGCAGGTATTCTACCTTCTATCTAAGATCTTCTAAGTTTACACATGAAAGTTCTAGTTCTTCATTTCTAGCCTCTAGCATTTTATTCCTTAGAACTAGTTTAACATTTTCTTCTTCTGATGCTAGCATGCTTGTGTGTACATTAAACAGTTCTACACTAAGATCTTCTATAGTTTTCTTGCAATCAGAATTAGACATTTCAACTGTGAAAAGAAATGATACCTTTGATGACTAAGGAGAAGCCTCTTAAGAGTTTGCCATGAGTGCAACATTTCCATATGCCTCTTCATCATCATTATCCGAGTCATCTCAGCTCTTTCCCTCAACTATATAAGCTCTGCCTTGATGCTTCTTTACCCATACATTATACTTTTATTTCAGTTCGTCATACGACTCCTTTCTTTCCTTTCCTTGCTTAGGCTTCCGATATTTTGTAGTAAAATGTCCGGGTCCATTGCAATTGTAGCACTTAAACTAACTTCGATCTACCATTCCAGTCTTGTAACCTCATTTGTTAAAAGACCCTATCGATGAACCACCTCGGTTGTTATTTCTGAAACTAGAACCACTGTAGTTTGAGTTACTCTTGAATTTGTACTTAGGGTTCCTTCTAAACCTGAGGTTCTTGAACTTTCCTGTCATATAGGTCATTGTCTTGTTTTCTAGCTGTTCAAACTCTTCTATTGAGTAGAAGTCATCTTCATCACTTGTTTGAGCATTGTTAGTAAATTTAGCTTCCAAAAGCTATTCTTTCTCAGTTACAGGCTTTTCTGTCGTGGTCTCTGTAACAGCAAAATCTTTGGCCACAAGTGTTGTTGTCTTCAACAGAGCTATATTCTTGCTATCCAGTGTCCCTGAACCACAAATGATTTGTCTTTACTCCTTCTCTATTTCATGAGTCTTGAGCTTTCCATATAGAATTTTAATTGACATGTCATTTATGTCACTTATCTCTCTTATTGCAAAGATTTTGTGTTCAAGGTGCGCGGGTAGTGTCAACATGAATTTCCTGTTGATCTTCCTACGTGCATGAGTAGGCTTTTCAATGCAGAGTTAAGTCATCTAACAATTTGTTGTATCTCTCAAAGACTTGAGTGATACTTTCTCCAAGTAGTGACTTGAATGCCTCATATTGGGATGTAAGAATATCCAGTCTGTTTTCCTTCACTTCTTCAGTTCCTTCCATTAGCAGATCAATAGTATCCCACATTTGCTTGGCACTGCCACAGTTGATCACCTGATTTAACATTATAGTGTCTAGTGAATCCATTATGATACATTGAAGATTGTTATCCCAACCCACTCTTTCCTTATCAGTGTTAGTGTACTCTGAAGGTTCCTTTGGAGTACCTTCGAGGAATCCGTTCTCCATTATCTGAGATTGTTTCCGGTGTAAGCTTCTAGGGAACATAGGGTTCATTTTCCAAAATGCCCATATATTGTGATTTTGCAGTCTTGATGAACATGGACATCTTATTCTTCCATAGAAAGTATTATTCCTTGTAAAATGCTGGGATTTTGATGCTTTTTGAGTATTCATGGTTACAAAGAATTTTAAATTTCAACAAAAATTAATTTCTTAAAAATTAAAATCAATTCGAATAAAAATTAAATTTCAAGAAATAAAATTTTAATTCGAATTCTTGAAGATATAGTCTTTAAAAATTAGTGGACTTAAATCTTGGAAAAATTTGAAATTGAATTTTCTTTAAAAAATAAAGAAATTTCAAAATAAAATTTTCTAGATCTAGAAATACACTATTTGAAAAACTCTTTTGGGGTCTCGATTTGTAACTTCGATCAACAAGCTTTGATACCAATTGTTAGATCCTAAATCATCATAGAAGGAGGGGGTTGAATATGATGTTGGTAGTTTTTCACTTTTAATTGCGGATTAAGAATTGTGTTCTTAAGTTCTTGAGATATAGAAATGGTAATCAAACAAACACAATCGATTCTGAGAAATAAAGATATATTATTAAATCCCCGAGGTGCTACACTTCTAATCAAGAGATTAGCTATAATGGTTTTAATTAATACGATTCAACAAATACATGTGAGAATTTATGGTTCGTGTTTAATGGCTTCTGTGTTTTGTTGAGAGAGTATTGAAGACGATGCACACAGATGCTTCTGTTGTAAAATCCCATATATAGTGTAGGCTTTGAAATCAATTGACTTGATTTCTTCACAATGGATTAAGTGGTATGTTGCACAAATACTCTTGATGCCTTGTATAGAGATGATTTGCGCCAATATGATCCAAGTTGCGCCAAGTGTGATTTAAGTTGCACCTGGACTAGGGATTCCTTGATAAGATGCAAGATACAACTTGTCTTTGCATTCTTGCACTCAAGTTGCGCCAAAGAGTGTGCGACTAGGTAATCTTCAAGTTGCGCCTTGACCTCAAGTTACGCCTTTGACTGTCAAGTGGCGCCTTGACCTCTAAGTAGCGCCTGACTCACAAATTGCGCCTAATACATAGATTTCTTAGTACAAGTTCAAGTGGCGCCTTTTCTTAGTAAATTCTTAATTGCTCAATTAATTTCCACTTTGATTTGCACTCTTGATTTGATCAACTATTTTCTTCTGAATAAATAAGATAATTCTTTTCTGGACGTGTTGACGATTAGTGCATTGGTCTGGTTCACAAACGACTAACACTGAATTAAATTCTTTTATCTTCTATTCTTTTTCAGTTGACTACTTCTCAGCTTTTTCATTGCTTCACTTCACTAAAACTCTTGACACTTATACTTGAATCACTACATTTTCTTTACACTGAAAATCTTCTGATCTTTTATTCGTCATTGAGGCTTGAGCATATCAATGAACTTCTTTCCTTGACGCTTCTAAAGACTTCATACTTTAATACCCTATAATGATTCATGTATGTACTCTGACTCCATGTCCTTCTGGATTATTGTGTTACATATTAATATTATTGTCTGTCTTACTTCTTGAGTTGAGTTATTGTTACCTCTATTACATATTACATTACATTACATTATGCTTTACAAGGAGCAGTGCGTCGAGTGGGGTCAGGTAACAATGTCGATATTTTGAATGATCCTTGGCTACCTCATGTTGCAGATCCTTATGTGCATACTGAACACTTGACTTTGAATGGTAGAAAGGTCGATGCGTTAATGATCCCAGGTCAGGACGAATGGGATGCGGATTTAATCAAGGACATTTTTACTGAGAAAGATGCCATGTTGATTCTTTCGATTCCTCTAAGAAACACGGACACAGATTTATAGTTTTGGAATAAAGAGAAGAAGGGTCATTATACAGTGAAAAATGCATACTCAACAATTCATGACGCTCATAAGAGTAATTTAAATATTTCGGACATATGGAAACATTTTTGGAACTTAAAAGTGCCGTTGAAAGTAAAACATTTTGTGTGGAGAGCACTTTCAAAGTGTTTACCTATGAAAGATGAGGTGGTTGCTAAGAGAGTACTAGTAAAAAGTTTATGCCCAGTTTGTAATAACGAACCAGAAACGGTACTTCATACGTTAGTTCTGTGTCCTTTTGCTAGATTAAGTTGGGACCTTTCGAGTTATATGAGTGGTGGAGGGAATCAAGACAGTTTCTTTGAATGGCTAGCTGAAGCTTTCAAGAAATATAAAGGGAGAGGGGTAGAAGATATTGTCATGATTTGTTGGTCACTATGGAAAAACATGAATGATATAGTATGGAATCAGGGTGGAGTGGAGTATTCAGAGATATGTAGATCAGCAAAGTCATACCTTAACGACGGGAAGAGTGCTCAGGATAGGTCGTTTGATATTTCTCTCGGATTCATGACCCAAGAGGACGACAGTGAGCACTGTGAGCGTCCACAGGAGGGTACAGTTAAGGTCAATGTTGATGATGCAATTTTTTAGGATTTCGATCATACAGTTATTCTATGCTAGCTCGTAATCATGAATGGGAGTTAATGAAAGCTGTCTCTAGATGCATGAATGACATTATTGCACCGGAGTTGGCTGAAGCAATCGGAATTCAAGAAGCTTTGAGTTGGGTGAAGGGAAGGTTTAGGCAGCCGGTTGTAGTGGAGTCTGATTGTCTCTCGATTGTGCAGGCAATTTAATATCTATCATATCTCGGTAGGGTGGTAGATGAGTGTAAGGTGTTAGTTTCCGAATTAAAAGAGCGTCGTGTGACGTTAAAGTTTGTTAAGCGATCCGCGAATAAAGTAACTCACTTCTTAATGAGATACAATAGTTCAATAGTTGATCGCATATGGAGCGCGGAATACCCACCCAAAACTGTGTAATGTGTTGAGGAACGATTTGAAGTTTTAATGAAATTTCCTTTCATTGGCAAAAAAAAAAAATCTCATAATATATTGGACAAAAAAATTCTTGAATACATTATATATAAATATAGTCATTGTCCCATCTAGAATCGCAAAAAAAAAATCCTCTAAACCCAGATTTAACGGAGATTGAAAATATTTAAATTCAATATTTGAATTAATCGTGTCGAACATCTAAAATAAATTTAAGCCAGAATCAGAACAAATCAACATTTTTTAAAAATATAAAACCCATTAAAAATATTAAATCCCACACAATTTGAGCTACACTTTTTTAAAATATTGTTTTTCAATTTATTTCAGATGCCCCCCCCCCCCCCCCCCCCCCCCCCCCCCCAAACCCCCCAAAAACCCTGACTTTGTTCTCCCGCCATACAGTTAGAAATAAGGAAAAAATATAATTAAACACGTAGTGGGGCCAGCCCATTATAAAACTGGACATTTAGTCCAAGATTAACTGACTGAAACGACGTCGAAGAAAATAGTAAACGAAAAAAGAGAGAAGATAATTAGGTTTGCAAATCCTAATCGTGACCCTTTTAACTATCAGTCAACCCGGTAACTTCAATTCTTAAAAATTAGGGTTTACAAAACCCCAATTATAATTTTATAGTGTAGAAAGGGTGGGTAGAGCTGATTGGAAAATGGAGGGTTTGAAAGTAGCTGATGGAAATTTGGTTGTGTTTGTGCACCCCTCCAAGTCCACTAATGTTCCTGATGCCATTCTTAGTGACCTCAGTTCTCAGCTTTTCAAGTACTCTCTCTCTCTCTCCCGCTCTCTCTGTCTCTCTCTCCATCTCTCTCCCTGTCTCTCTCCGTCTCTCTTTCCCGCTCTCTCTCTGTCTCTCTCTCTCTCTTTATATATATAATTTGCATATTTCTTCTGATACTCATGTGTAAAGATTCAATTTTTTTTGCCTGGGTGGGGTGGGGTTGGGGAAAGAATGGGAGGAAATTTATGTTGAGAAATTTGGCTTCATTTTGAGATTTCGCATGATATATATTAGCTTGAAACCTTTGGTAGATGTGCTGAATTCTTAATGATGATCAATATTCTAGGTTGTTCTACTTATTTGTTAATTTTACTGGTGAGTGAATACATGTTATTGCATTTTGTTAGGTCGTCTGCGAAGAAATAATATGCAGTTCCATGCTAATGTTAGTGTGAACTATTTTCTTTGGGTTATGCTTGTTTTTTTGGCTATCATTATACTATGTAAAAACATGGCTTTTGTTATTTTATTTTTGAGCGTTGCACTCATACACACAACCTTTGTTTAATATTATCCTACAGGTATAATGAGAATTTGGATGGTGTTTTATTGGCTTATGATGTAGATATCATTGATGGTTTGGCAAAAATTGTTCCAGGAATTCATCCATATTTTGGTGTAAAACTAAAATCGAAGTTGTTGCTGTTTAATCCAAAGCCCGAAATGCTTTTAGGTAATTTAATTTGAACTTTTTAAGTCGACTTCCATGACATGTGTACATGTATTTCATTGATTATACTAGTTGTATGCTTTTAGTTCGTTGCTTATATATCTGATATTCTATGATGTACAGAAGGAAAAGTGGTTAAACTTAGCCAACAAGCGATTCACGTCATTGTGCTTGGTTTTTCATCTGCCGTCATAATAGAGGAAGATATCCCCAAAGAGTTTAGATACAAGATTGTAAGTTCCTTGAGGGATTGTGAGTTACAATTTTGTGTATATCTAATGTATTTGATGGAGAATTCGTAATATACTACCTTCAACTTGATATGTTTGGTTGCAGAAAAGTGGGAAAGGATATTATGCGAGCAGATTGCAGAAGCAACACAAGATCAAAGTTGGTACAGTTATACGCTTCACAGTCAAGAGGTAACAATACGAATATATGTTTTTCATATAATTGTGTTAGGAATTGCAAATATAAGTAAAATGGTGGATACTCAATTCATTTTGACCCGATTGTCCCGAATCAAATCCAATTTTTGGTTTTGTTTTCTTTCCAGAACTTGAGAGGTTTCAGTTTGGATTGGTTTGTTATGTAAAACGAAACGAGAACCGAACCTATATATATACAATACTCCATATGACCCATTTTCATTGTCAATTGACCCAAATTCACCTTTTATTTAATCACATTAAGATTATGTTTGGCACAATGGAATTTATTTCAAATGACATGAGTTGAGTTGTCATTTCAAATTCTTAAATTTATACTAGTAATTGAATGTCTTGGATTTCAGATGAAATTCAAATTCTTTTAATTATCCAAACATATCATTTGATCAAATCCAGAATTTCAAATGAAATCGAAGTCCACAAATAAGGCATAAATTAATTGATAACTATCTAAAATATATTTTATTCTTTAAGGTTGCCCTTCTATTAGTTTTTATTTATTTATTAATGTGAAACTGTCAAGGGTATAGAAGGAATGAATGTGTTTAATTTAACATAATAATTGAAGCTTGGAATTTAGTCTGGGACAAATAAAATTTGGTCAATTTAAATAGGGGAGAGACTAATATAATATGTATAGTATATATTAAAAAGCACTTTGAATTATCAGCTAAACAATTTTGGAATTGTTTTAAAAAAAACTATACAAGTTTGAACACTTTGTGTACTTAAACTTCTAAATAAGCACTTTATGAACCTCAACTATATAATTTTTAAGCACTTTGTGTACTTCCAACTATATAATCGTATAAAAATTTAGTAAGTATGTGAACAAAATCAGTACTCTATAGTAGATGTCTTCCGTTTAAAAGTATAAAATTAATTATATATTTCGAGATATAATTTCAATGAAAAGTAGACGGCAAAATATAATACTGAAATTCGATAAAAATAAATATTTTGAGTTGTATGGACTATTTTGACTTTTTTGGTATCTTAACAATTATGTGATTACAAAATTTAAACAAAAATATATTTTGAGAAATCATAGTAAAAAATGTTTTGAATTAAATTAAAATATTCAAAGAATTAATTTAGTACTTGTCCATTTAATTTCTTTTATCTTTCCTTTCAGATCTGTAATAAGGAAATGATTAAGCATAGTTTAGGTACACGAAGTGCTCAATTAAAAGTTCATGTACAGACAATGCTCACAATTGCATTGTTTAGGTACAAAGTACTTGATTAAAAGTTTAGGTACACAAAGTGTATAATATATTTCAGGTACAGAAAGTGTTTTTTACTTTAATATATTATAAATTTATAGACGAAGTGGAGTGAGTATATGTTTTGTATAGTTATTAGGTTTCAGTTTGGTTTCGTATTTGGATCGGATTTTGGGTATTTATTCATGTTTGTTTAAACTTGAGCCAATCCAAAATCCGATGGTTCAAGTTTTCTTTGTGTGTTCAAATTTTTTATCAAACCTGAACCAATCCCACCGTTTCCATCCCTAAAATAGACTACACAGTTTCCTGATTATCCACACTATATTTGGACAGGTAGGTTTCCGCAAAACATTAAGAATAGCAGAGTAAGCCAATTAAAGTTTACCTGGTGAAAAGGAGTATCTTATCATAAATCATAAATACACTGAGTTACTAACAAATATGCAGGTTCAGTATACTGATTAATGGTATTGTAATATTGGTTTCTGTTTAAAATTCAGCATTGGCATTGTTTCCTTTTATTTTATTGCTAGGGAGTATATAAGAAGGCTGCTGAATATTTTATATTGTTGTATTTTGTAATAGACTAACCTACATTAATTATACTGTCACCTTTATGTTCTGATTTTCATGTTGTGTAGAGTATCTTAATCACTTGTGTTTTGAATTGTTCATGTAGCTTTGACGAGGAGATACTACATATATCTGGGTCTTTGCTTCCTACCAATACGGGAAGTGCCTTGTGGCTACATACAAATTCAGAAGATAGGTCACAGGCTGAAAGGTAGCAGTCTATGCCTCTTGCTAGTTGATTTCACTTATTATTCTTCAGATACATGCTAAGTGAAAAATTGGAAAAATATACTTAACATGGTGTACAATTTTCTGTAACTGGAAACAATTATGCAGTAACACGAAGAAGCTGATAGTTGATGAGGATAGACTTGAAAGCATGGAACATGATAAAGGGGATGTGAAAAATATGTGATGTCAAAAATATGTTAGGGATGTCAAAAATATGTGATGTCAAAAATATGTTAAGCCTTGACCAGTGATGAAAGATTCAGCAAATTTTGAGAAGTATAAGCAAAATCTCAGTTGGGTTACATGCTTACGAAGATGTTTAACCTCTACCATGGAAAAATCTGATCGGTATTTTGAATCCAGGACACCATTGTTGGGTTATGAATTGGTTTTAGTGGCCCTCTTCTGAAACATCCCTGAATTGGTTTGTCTTTGAAGATAGATATCATGGTTATATGCTATGAGAATTTTCTTGCATTAAATTCTGTGATCCCTCGTTTTTCTCAGAAAGTAATACGAGGAAAATGGGTACATGAAATGAGTGGTTATATGCTGCTGCCTGCTTGTGTGTTTTCATGTTTATAATGAGACACCATATTACAGTCTATGATATCTCGGGCTCGTCAATCATTATTGTTAGGACTTGTTGTCCATCGTTATTGTTAACTGTGACATGGTAGTAGAAAGAAAAATCAATGAGATGGTAGTGTTCGAGTAAATACAGTACTAAAAGATCCTATAAAAATTTTCTGTATTCTGATTCTTTGTTCAAGAGTCTCTGGTCCTAGTGGTTTCTGAATAAGTGAATACACACATAGGCAAATGTTACTCAAGCACACGACCTGTAGGAGGAATGAATCTTGTCATTAGTTTCTTCTTCTATGAGAAGAGTATTCCGTGAGTTTAAATAGCTATTATATCGCAAAATAATCACAAGGAGAAAATATAACAATAGTACTACGATTAGTCTGGGTAGATTAAAAGTTTCATAATGTATTCTTTGGAGTTTTTCCCTTCATCAAGCTTTCGTGTCCGTCAAAGACTCGAGGGTGCTAACTTACATTACTCTTAAATGAAGTGACATAGTAACTCTTTCCAGACCATTGATTATAATGGATGGTATTGATATCAAGTGAAAACAACGGTAACACATTAATGTTGTGTTCACTTGGTGAGAATGGAATGAAAAATTATAAACAAAAATCATGAAGAAAGAAAAATGTATGAGTGAAATTGTGAATAAATATGAGGGAATTTAAATTTGTTATGATTAGGATTACAGGGAAAATGGTGAAGAAATGGAATGGAGCATTCTTTTGAAAACATTTGAGTTAAAATTCTAGTTCAAATAGTTTGGAATGGAATGAAAGAAAAAATGAAAATTATAAACATTTCTCTTAATCTCAAAGTATAAATTTCGTTTCATTCTCCCCCATTCCATTCTATAAAGTGAAAACAGTCTAATAGATAATGCGAGCCTAATAGATAATGCCATCTGATTTCAACGTGTGTAGTTCATTAACATGTTTCAAAAAAACACATGAATACAGACACTGTCATTAATTTAGGCTAGTTATCAAATCATCAGTTAAAATCGTTGAAAGATATCAAATACATCATTAATGTCCCCGGGATATTGTTTCACTAAAGTGTTGAATGATACTCCCTTCCTTCTTTTGCAAATTTCACATGTATTAAGAAATATTAAATGATTGTAATTATTATTCAAAAAAAATGATTGTAATTTTTTTCATATCTACCCACATTTATTATATTAAGTTACTCCCTCCGTCCCTAATTAGTAGTCTTTTTTTTACTTTTTGTGGTCAAATTGACTAGTCTTTGACTAAGAATTAAAAATTATTTTTTATAATTTTTAAAAACTAAAAAATACATTTTAAAGTAGATTATATATAATTTTTAACAACATAAAATTTTATTTTATTTTCAGTTATATATTATATTTAAATTACAGTCAAAGATGAGTTAGTTTGACCGCATTGAAAATAAAATGAACAATTAAAAGGGGACGGAAGGAGTACTATAATATCTGAATAATGTTACATTGGAAATGACAAATAAAAAGGAGTAATTTTGAAAAATTGTTGATAAATACACATTGAAAAAAGAGGACAATTAGTTTAGGATAATTTTTTTTTACAAAAGGGACATTTAAAATGGGATGGAGTGAGTATCACTCGACTCACTATAGTGCTACGGACATACAAGTGCAGCTGATGTGGATCTTATACAACGCTTAGGTGGATTCACAAACTAATAAATCTGATTTCTTCTAGTCCATCTATATACATAGTTACATTCTTAATATATACACAGAAGCAGAGTACGATGTCAGGATAAACAAACCTTAAATTTCTACGTTCAATAAATCAATTGTTTGTGATCTTCATGTTTAAATCAGTTCAATAGAGCAACTTAGTTACTAGATGTTATTACGTTACACGGAAGAAAAACAATGTCACATTACAAATACACACGAAACAAATGATGTTGGATTTCAAGTCCTATGTTGGCAATGATTAATCAAGTTGTTGTTGGATGTATTCGATGTTTGTTATTACGCTCGATTGATCTTGTCAAAGAATTCAAATACAAGATTCCACTAAATTTTTTGCCTGTAAAAATATCACCATGGAGAGATAAGCAACATGCAGATGAGTTTTTTTTATCTAAATAAGAAATAAGAACTTGAGTCGAGTTCTTTAGAGGTGGAGGAGACAGACACGGCACAAAAGCGTAAGATAAACAAGCGTTAATCCTAATGATGTAGGAGAGTTTTCAAGTCCTATGTTGGCAATGATTAATCAAGTTGTTGGATGTATTCAATGTTTGTTATTTCGTTCGATTGATCTTGTCAAAGAATTCAAATACAAGATTCCACTAAACCTTTTGCCTATAAAAATATCACCATGAAGAGATAAACAACATGTAGATGAAATTCTTTATCTAGATAAGAACTCGGGGTTGAGTTCTTTAGAGGGAGAGGAGACTGATGCAGGAGCAATTCACACGAATTAAGGTCATAATAGAGCGTGGAAATGGTGCCCGCATAACAAACGCATGATCACGTTGGAGGACAGCATGATCATGCTATACTATAGAAGCTCACGGGTGGCATATGGCTACATGGCATGCACATGCTGAAGTGCTGCATGTTTATGTTGCTTTTATTTAGTAATTTATTTTAATCAGGGTTTAATATTATTATTAGACTTTAATTAGGATTTGATTTTAGGGTTTTTATATCCCTATATAAAGAACATTATTATGTATTACCTATAATTTTTTGAATTATTAAAAACCTTTAAGAGTTTTCTCTTATCTTTCTTGTGGATTTAAGAATTCTTCCTTGTGGATTCAAGGTATTTCAGGATTTCTCGTGTAAGAGTCATGTGTGTTTTATTAAGGATTAACGCTTGTTTATCCTACGATTCCGTGCTACGTCAGTTGGCATCAGAGCATACTTTATCCTGTCTTTCATTAATTGATTCGTTATGGGAGAATCAAAAGACCTAACAGGTGTTACTGCAGTTTTACCCGTAGCCCTACAGGCCTTGACAGATCATATGGCTATGTTTAACAATCGAATGAATATGATCAGCAATAATCATCGACATGTCAAAAGGAAATATCCTAACTGAGTCTTCCGAGGTGACAAAAATCATGTTGGTGATATACCGTTATTCTATGGGTCTTTGGAAGTAGATGAGTTTTTGAATTGGTAAACTAATGTTGATAAATTCTTTGATGTCGTGGAGGTTCCCGAAAATATGCAAGTTAAGATGGTGGCGGTTCGATTGAAGAGCGTTGCTTCCATATGGTGGGATAAAGTTGTTAGACAGAGGGAGAGACAAAGTAAAAGACCCGTCAGAACATGACGACGTATGAAACAATTGATGTCGGAGAGGTTTTTGCCGGATGATTATGAGTATAAGATGCATATTGAGCGCAAACAAGAAGATGATACAATTCAACCTTGTGAATCCAATCATGTCCATTATGTGTTCGATGAAAGTCCTCAACTAAAATATGATAGTTTATTGGATGTGGGAGATAAAAAAAGAATTTGATGGGGATGATGCGAATGAATTTTTAGAAGATGTAAAACATGCAGAGATCATTAAAAGCGGCGATGAGATTGTGAGTTGTGAAGTTGTGTCTACGAATTTTGACCAAATTGACATGAGTGAACAAGGCGAGCACGATGATAAAGATGAACACAAAAAAGAAAATCTTGATGATGCCTATAAAGATGAGAACGATGACGAACATCCCATTAAAGATGTGCAAAAATTATTTTTAGATACTTATAATCTGGCGGATGATTTTTCACATTGGAGTAAAGACAAAGTTGTGTTATCTATTTGTACAATTGGTGGATTTGAAGAAATTGTAATTGGTACAAGTTGGGTGGTATTGACAACGGTTGGTCATGATTGTGGTAGACTAATTCAAAGACTATCATTACAATATATGGATCTTTTCAAAGAATTCAGGTATAAAATTCTATTACCTTATTTCCCTATTAAGATACCACCATGGAGAGATAATTTGTGTGTATATGTAGTTTTTTATTCATATAAAATTTGAGGACGAGTTTTTTTGAAGTGGAGGAGAATGATGTAGGAGAGTTTTCAAGTCCTATGTTGGCAATGATTAATCAAGTTGTTGGATGTATTCAATGTTTGTTATTACGTTCGATTGATCTTGTCAAAGAATTCAAATACAAGATTCCACAAAACCTTTTGCCTATAAAAATACAATCATGGAGAGATAAGCAACATGTAGATGAAGTTCTTTATCTAGATAAGAACTCGGGGTCGAGTTCTTTAGAGGTGGAGGAGACTGATGCATAAGCAATTCACACGAATTAAGATCATAATGGAGCGTGGAAAGAGTGCCCGCAGAACAAATGCATGATCACACTAGAGGACTACATCTGAAGTGCTGCATGTTCATGCTACTTTTATTTAGTAATTTATTTTAATCAGGATTTAATATTATTATTAAACTTTAATTAGGATTTGATTTTAGGGTTTCTATATCCCTATATAAAGAACATTATGATGTATTACTTATAATTTTTTGAATTATTAAAAACCTTTAAGAGTTTTCTCTTATATTTCTTGTGGATTCAAGAATTTTTCCTTGTGAATTCAAGGTATTTCAGGATTTCCTGTGTAAAAGTCCTCTATGTTTTATTAAGGATTCACGCTTGTTTATCCTACGCTTCTGTGCTGCATCAACAAAACACAGCTATGAACTAATTTCAAATTACAATACCAATTGTTTCATCCAGCTTTGTTCTGATTAACAATACGCCGACATATATACATTAGCAAATTACAATTACATTAGTGCGGACCAGGTTAATGATACATATAACAAAATCTCATCTAAGACCCAGCCAAACTCTTGGCACAAATTAAATTAGAAGGAATTTCAAACAAAAATAATATTCAAGAGGGATGCCAAATTACAAGGAAAAAGAATGTGCGGTGGTGAAGGATGTACAAATGCTGAGTTATTCACCATCAATCTGAGCATCTGGTTGCTATCAGTTCCAGTTTGGTGTGGATGGTTTATACATGTAATCTTGTGAAGGTCCTGTTTCGTAGTTCAAATCTAGGTTGTGGAGTTGTTCCATCAGTTGAGAGCGGCGTTCTTTAAAGAAGTCAAGACGTGATGTCAACTCGATGAGGGTTGAAGATGCTACAGACTGATGCCGAGGATAATCCATTACCTGTAACACATGCAACAAATTCAGATGAGCCGACTAATATATGTAGCTCATATTGTCATAAATGGGTTACAAAATGGGTACTATATTGGCCAACATTATCATCGACCACTTAAAAATCATTTAGTACACTCTAATTGACAAAGTTCACTGACATACTTCTCCATTGACTCTAGATTAAATATAGATAACCAGTTTTTACTTTTTCAATCAACTGACTTGTAAAATCTATGCACTTCAATTGAAATGTTACAATATTTACTATTTAGAATTCAATCAACATAACATTAATAAACATCACTTGTCAATTCATAAACAAGCAAATTGACTACTAAAACTCAAAATGTCGAATATTTATGGAACAAAGGGAGCATAGCAGATTACTTGCTATCAATACAAGGATAATCACTGAAACAGGATTTAAATAGGAAGCTATGATATGATTGTTGAGGACTAACCTCCGCTGCTCTCGATGAGGAAGGGATCGATGCAGGATCAACAGCACCAAATTCATCCACAGAAATACTAGTCGAGGCCTCAGTACTTTTAGAATCACTAAAACTTGCTGACTCCATGAGATGCTTCCGAACAGGCTGCCTACTACTGTTACTGGGTGTCACTCCCTGTCCTTTAAGATTCCTGGTCCCTAACAGATTCTCCTGCACCTAAATGCAAATAATCCCAATCAATTCTCAGCAGATATATTTATATTCAAATTGACCCCACAGGAGTATTCACCAGCACTTTTTAATTGAATATTCAACTCCTGACAATCGCACATTTGTATTGTATAGATCTTCCTTCTAACTCTTCAGGTAACAAATGGTTTGTATTAGTATTATGTTAAATATTAAGAACCGTGAACATAAAAGGAATACTATGTTTAAATAAATTTTTTTATATATAAAACTAAAAGTTATCATACTATTACAGCAATAGCACAAATAATCTTGAAATTTTGACTTTAGGAACGAAAAAAAGTAAATTGCAGTTTGCATCCCCTATCTTTTTGCCCCAAATGAAATTTTGTATCTTTAGTTTCACAAATTACACTTTACATCCTCTGATTTTGAATAACAGGTTAAATCACATCCCTTCAAAAGTTTCTCTCAGAAAACAGTGTATTTTCATAAATTTATAGGCAAATATGGTATAAAACTATTGCAACAATTACATATGTATTACATTTTAAACATGCCGCCAACCTTATACCATCAAATTTCTAAATTGCAATTAATAAATATCTTTTGACCAATAATTAATAATAATATATTTTTGCAAAATTGAAAAGTTGGACTTAAATTAAGTAAAGATGGAGAAACATGTAATATAACACGTGCAAATAATTGCAAGAATTTTATACCATTTTTTACCCTTAAATATATCAAGTTAACATTTATTTTGACGAAAAACATATAACGGGTTGTGTTTTGACCTGTTTTAAAATTTTAAACCTGGGATGTGAAGTGCAATAAGAAAAACTAAGTTTACAAAATTGCATTTGGAGTAAATTTAGGGAATGCAAACTACGATTTACTCAAAAAAAAAAGTTCTGACAAAATATCCTTATGACACCTTAGCTCCTGTGGAATCCATCTCATTGAGATAGTTGAGCAAGGTGTATCTAAAGATCAATTATAAGTGGGAGGAAAAAATCTATCACCTCCAAGAGAGAGGTAGTTAAGCAAGGTGTATATAAGAATATCACTTGCATTGGGAAAGGATAACAACAGTCACCCTTAAGGGATCAGTTTCCTCAACATTTTATGCACAATAAGAGTCAGGGGGAGGGAGGAGGGAGTGTACTAAGAAGCTCTATCATTTTCATCTAGTCACAAAAAGTTATGAATATATTTTAATGATAGTTTACCTCTGTTCTTTGTTTCCTCTCATAATTAACAAAAGCAAGTGATGTATCAAAATCTTGCTGATAAAATTTCCTGTAAACAATATACAAGAAAAACAATAGGAGGTCATGCAACATCATTTATAGCAAAGTACAAGAAAATTATTTATAGGTATATAGACCCAATACATAACACCAGCAAAAATATAATGAATCTAGATATTAAACTCACTGTTGGGTGTTATGCTTATTATGGACATGCTGGTGGCGATCACAAGCATCAGAGAGGGAGCCATAGTGACTCTGACGTTGCTGATTAAGTTGATGATGAAGTTCGGCAACTTTTTGCTTCAATCTAGCAACATCAGCTTCGGCAAGAGCAATCTCTTCAAGTTCCGCCCTTGTCTTCACGTTAGATTGAAATTTGTAAGAACAGATTGCAACATTATTAAAAACATAACGTAAACAATTTTCTTAATGACATACAACCTTTGTATCCATACTATGAGAGCCTGAAAATTGGCCTGTAGACATGCTTAATCCAACTTCCAGTGCAGCCCTTAAATCTCTCTCAGCTTGCAACTGCTCTTGAAGTCTCGAAACCTATTATGAGAAAGAACAAAAGTCAGTGGATGACATAATAGTCCAGGGTGATTTGGTCAAAATGCCAACTCCAAGAAATAGTAAATTACTAAAGGAATTACGACACAGACAGTATCAGGCACATCTTATATTTTTCCTTAGTTTGATACTAATGCTTCCTATACATACAACCAAGTAGTTAAATAAATATTACGAAAGCGGTTATGAAATCATTGTAAAGATCAACTAAAAAATAGGAATTTAAATCTCACGCTGTATGAACAGCAGTGTTACACGGAACACGGGTCGTTCTGGTACATAGTATGAGTACGGATACGTGAAACGTTATCTCCCATGAAACTTATACAAGGACCCGTAAAACGAATTCACGGCAATTGGTTTCTTGTTTCTAAAATATTGGTCTCTTCTGATTTCTTCATTTTTAAACTTTATTAGAGAGTCGTCTCTGATCTAAATTGGCCTCAAATCATCTCTCCCTTTCGGCCGAAACTTCTAGTGTTATTTTCTTTCTTTGAGATTTGGTGGTCTCCACATTTAGTGAATCGAATCACATTTCCCAGTGAATCAGGACAAGATGAAATCGTGTAACACTGATCAGTAGTGATTTTTCTCAACGAACATTAAAGGCTTGGTCAAAGACCGAGTTCAGGTATAGAAAAAAAATACTTTGGAAAACACCTAGGAAGCGTAAAACTAGGTGTGCTACCAAGGTAACCATTGTCTAAAATGTATACTCCTGTGATGAAACAAGACTGCATTGATAGCTAAGACAGCCCATATGGAAGTGGGGTGGGACAAGCTCCTACTATCTGGAAAATATATATTATGAACCTTTCTGATGCATCTATTTTTCTAATGTTGAGCAACTCAGCAACCAGAGATATTTTTCCGAAAAATGTCACCAAATTGCACATACTATATAACTCCTTTACATCACCCTCACTATGATGTCATATGATGATTTATTCTTTACTTATTTATTTATGTATTATGTCCTGTCACTCAAATTGCTGAAAATGCTATTATATATTTGCAGGCACCCAACTACGTAGCACATGTAGATCTTACAGTTGTCTGGATTGAACAGAGAAGTACAAATCTATCTATATGAATGAAATTAGTATATCAAGGACACAAACAAACGATATAAAGATTCATAAAATTATAACACCGAAAGTAATTAGTCATGAAAAGAGAAATTGTTTTATTTAATAGTGGGGGAGCATACATCTTGCTCAAGTGCCAAGCGACGCTCATGCAAAGCTTGCTTTCTTCTTTCCAAGCTAGCTTGTAATATCGCATTCCCCCTAGCCTAAAATAGGAAAAAAATAATAATTATATAGTGCAAATATGCCTTGTATGAAGAAATCCAACATGCTGGCCAATATTTCAAGTCATTTATACCTCCTTTGCAATTCGGTGTCGCAAGTCATTTTTTGCACTTTCAAGCCTCTGGATAGCAAGCCTACAAACATAGTCCAAGTTAATTTCAAGAGTATATACCTTGAAGGACAAATAGAAAAGAAGTTTCCACCCTGCAGAATACAATGTAAAACACCTAAGCAAGGCTATTGTTAGTTGAGTATGTGAACTTCGATGGAAGTTGTTTAGGCAAATATATATATATATGGCTCCTAAACAAAATCTTAATAGATTCTTGATATAGCTTATGGGAATAGAATATTCAAAAGATGAAGTGCACTTCCCATTTCCTTCCATCCAGTCTTTTATGTAGAATTAATATAGAATGAAAAGAAAAGGCCAGTCCCAGAACAAGGGTTCTGCCAAGCTGCGCTAATCAGCCAGTATACACTACATTAGTAGTAGAATACAAGGGTATTGGGTTTGTGTAGGAACCTGCCCCCATCGAACTGAATATCTAACCTTCCCGCAAAGACAATATTTCTACATTCCTTATAGGTATTATGATTAGGTCAACCGCAAAAGATGAACATAGATTTAGAGATCAGAAAGACAAAAAACAATTATTAATGAAAATTTTGTACAGAATTTGGGTGAGAATATAAAACCACAAAGAGGCGAAGTGGTTTGCAAGACTTCATATCCCACAACTGTTCTAGTAAGAAGATTCACTTGTATAAATGTTATAGTTGCAATAAGATATATATTTAGTTGGTCACTCAGTTTCATAAAGAATTTTCTGAAAAAGTAACCATAACCTAAATTCATTTACCACTATAAACTACATTGATTCAAGTAAACAAGAAAAACTTGATATACACCATATTACATGGTATGTGTAGACAACAGATGCAGGCTCTAAAGCTGATCAATAAGCTGACAGCTGACTTCACTTCACACTTCATTTGCAATATGAAAAGAATATCAATTCCAAAACTCAGATGTATTGCGAATTATAAAAGAATGTTTTTCAACATTTGAAAGTGCCAACATCTTAATTAAGTTTCAATATAAATGGTGGATAATCAGTATCTCTAAATAGTAGGATGCTAATGCAAGAGAGGAAATACAAGTCACAGCTGCAAGGGTACCAGGCTGCAATTTTTTGTTTCAAACAATCTGACAAGACAAAAAATGGGAGACCGGATGTGGCGTTTTCCAACAAGCAGAATACAACAGGTTTAACTTCAGAATGCCACGTGCAATTTGAAGTGTCAAACATACAAAATTTTATACGAGTTGAAAGAATGAAAGGTATCCAAGAGTGTCTTTAGGGAGTGGCAAAGCTTTAAAAAGAGAGAATGGATTCTTGTACAAGTCCTAATCCTCATATAAATAAGCAATAGAGAGCATCAAATGAGGCACAAAATTAGTAGCTTTCTTTCTTGTTTTTTGTTATCAGCCACTTAAATTTTTTATATTCCTTTTTATTTCTCATCAAATGGATGGCATCTTCTTCTCCGCTCGCTCGCAAGCCCCTTTAGAGATAGGATCAGAAAGGCTTTGATGACTCAAGGTTCATATTGGTTGAAACTTCCAGGAAAAAACTTCGAATTGGGAGGCCCAGCCTTTCAGCATCCCCCTCTATGCTGTTAAGGTAACAACCTCAGACGGAGGATCGTAAGTAAGAAGTATCATGTGTTACTTAAGCGTCGTAGCGCCTGCGCCTGTTGTCGGAACCCACGAGAATATATCCGTTCAGGATATTTACATTAGGAAGTTACAAATTAGTTATCAATCTACTCTTTCGTTTGTCATGGTTAAAATCTGTGAAAGGGAAACCTAACAATTGAAGAAGCAACTTAAAAGTATAAAAAAAAATATTTTTTTCCTTGAAGAAACTGGAAATATAGACGTTTACGAGTAATTATTATGTTATGTCAATCATCAGCAGAACTTGGGATTTCATGAACACGTCAACAAACAACAAACTTAAAATAGAAAACCAGCACTAGCCATAGGCATTATCAAGTGTGCTGCAATATAACAAGAACTCACTCTTCTTCTCCAGAAGAATCAATTGAATCCATTGAGGGCGTCTTCCTGGTCTGTTATGAAGAAAGTAGACATGTTATTAACAGTTACAAAATCAGAAATGATTTCTGAAGTCGGCATATATAAATATATATGTGTGTGTGTGTGTGTGTGCGGTTTATTGACAATTTGACCCCCAATGGAACATTTAAAATCACATAATGCCCTAACATTTAAAGATGTGCGATTTAAGCCTTAAAATCTAACTATTTGTTTTTCAGTTCTCTCTATCTATTGATTTCTCTGAAACATCCTGCATTCAGCAAATTCCAGCATATTAATTTCCAGATATTCGCATCATTTATAGTTAAAAAAAACCTTGGTTAGATTGTAACATCTTCTTGCTCTTTATTAACCTTAACATGCTTAAAGAAAAAATCGAATAAGTATTAGCCTATTAGAGTGTGTCCTTTACCAGAAAAAGTCTAGCCTCCGGCAGTCATGCTAACTCTAGGAGAAATTAATTATATAGAGAAACATTTGCATGATACAAGCTTAAGACAACCTATTGATTAACAATTTATAATTTTGTACTACTGAATAATAACTTACATTATTCCTTCCCCAAAATGTTGACCGTTTAGCATTGAGATTAGAGCTTGCAGGTTTGATGATCGTCTTTTCAATACTTGATTCCAGTCCAGGGACTGACAAAGGTAGCCCTTGATCCATAGAGGATAGAATTTTCCCCATAGAATGATAAGAGTCACCATGAGGTGATACAATTGAAGTGTCTAATCCATTCTCACCTGCCTTGTGTTGTAGAACCTGTGGCTCCTTGGTTTGAGAAGTCACATGTGGATGAGAGCCTACATGTGTACTGGACTTTGCTGATAAATTGTAATCAACTCTAGGGGATCCAACATCTGAATCATCCCCTCTGTATACCTGCATAATCATGTAAAAAATCTGAAATTAATTTAAACAGAACTAGTTGCTGCCTTAAATCCAAAAAGAGGTAATGGGCATATATCTTCCAAACATTCCTCTGTTGAAGTAATGAGAATAGATAGCCTCATAATAGAAGTAAGCTAATTGGTTTGTGCATTGTCATAATTTAAAATACATAAGAACTTGGTAAGGTCTACTAACATAATTAATTCCAGGTCAGTTCGATTCACGATTTCAAGTCCTTCAGTTCAATATATATACACACACAATTTAAACATCCTCAATATGTGTATCTACATTCTTTAAATTTTCTTTATTGGCTTGAGTATTGTTTTAGTGTCCATTCGGCATTTCAAAATATGTTCCACAAGTTATAGTAGAAGTGACTACTGGGGTATTTGTGAAATGTAGACAGAAGCAAACAGAGAACCTTATCATCATAGAGATCGCTACCAGCATAACCACTTGTTTCACTCAACTTTCCACTGAGCACACGATCCTGATCATCATCAGTTTCTTGTTGAACTTCATTTTCTGCATCATGGTACCCTTTTTTTTTAATGTCCAATGTTTCATCATCAGTTGAATCGTCACTCACACTGTTACCAATTTGAGAATCGGCAGAAATAGAGCATCGATGCATAGCATCGTTCTGAAAAGGGAAAAGAGTAAGGAATCAAAAACATGTAAGCACAACAATCAACGCAATAACAAATCCACAAGATTATTTCATCCATAATGTCCTGAATCTTGAAAGGCATTTAAAATTTTTACTTGACTAACAATATTGAAATATAACGAATGTCAAAATGTAGTAACCGGTGTTAGTAATGTCAAAAGAAAAGAGAGTAAGTTGCATAATGTCTAAAATCTCATCAGTGCTCAAATCACATATTTTATGCAGTGTAATGCTGGGGGGGATAGGGCTGGTGGTCGTTTTTTCATGTACCTTTAAAAATCGTCTCTATACACTAGAAAATAGAAATCGGTAAATCATTATTTGGCATTTGCATTGCAAAGTGCAAAACCTCACTAAAAAGCAATGTTTATCTGTGGTCTTTGAACCATGGACAGTTGATTGTGAATGACAGGTATTGAAGGCACAAAACAGACAAATCTTGGCATGACTGTTGAGTTTCTCATTTTCTTTAGTTGAGCTGTCCTACCATACTCAGATTAGGGGAATATTACTTCTTGGAAGTTGGAACACTATAGAGTGGATTAAAGAAAGGTCCCAGCATCCATGGTCTTTTCTTCGCGTACTTTTTCTAAACTCTTCTCTGTCCACTAGAATATAGAAATCACTGTTTGCATTGCAAAGCTGCAGTTAAAAGCAATGCCTATCTGTGGTCTTTGAACCATGGACAGCTGATTGTAAAGGACAGGTACTGGATGCACAAAACATACATATCTCTTGTATCCACATTGTATTATGCATAAGGTTGCAAGTTAAAATCTATTTAGATATGCCCTCATCTTGGGATGTTCAAATTTCAATGATTGTTGAGTTTCTTGTTTTCTTTAGTTGAGCTGTCCTACTCTACTCTTATTAGAGGAATATTACGCATTACAAAACTATAGACTGGAATCGCTGGACATTTTCTGGTGGATGGGCAACATGAGGACAAACTGTAAGAGCTTGGTAAAAAAAAGGTGATGGTTTGATTGGGTCTGGGCTTCCTCATTACTAGCCTTACTATAAGATTCCATAATCCACAATCCACATATGTGATGGGGGGTGCTCTCATAATTGGAGCTTACAATATTTTCTCCACCAGTTGTGTTTTCCTTCATGTTCTCATTATATTTCATTAACATTTAATGGAGTATTATTTGTATACCTTGCAATCGTTCTTCATCGTCATCAATAAAAAGTATTTGATAGTCTATAGTGGAGATTTTAGGCTTTACAGTAGTGAGAGGAAATATGAAAATTGTGGTTTTCTCTTACTTCCTTCTACAGTCTCCGAACATTGACAGACTGACTTGGTTACATTGATATAGTATTTCCAAAAATATTTACATTGACAAAAGTGTAGTCTTTGCTAAGATAGTAGGGCTTCAAAATGGAGATGTAACTAGGACTTTATGAACAGTATTCTAGTGTAGCATATTCACAAAACAATATTAGAAAAACCTTTTTGTAGGCAAAGGGACCTTATCAGATAATGTGAGCATGTAAAACCAAAAAAAAAAATAGTCTATGCCACCCCAGCCCTCCTACCCACCTCTCACTCCTAACTTAACTTCAACCCCAAGTACCATACAAAGATAAATCAAACTTTTCATGCATTAATATAAAAAATGTATTATTTATACAATTTGATATTAAACTAAAAATAGAGTAACTCACATCAAATATGTTTTCATACTCCTCTAAAAGTGTTGTGATTATGGCTTGAGCATTGTTAGCAGCATTTGCAGCAGCAAGAAGCTGAGCAGAACTATCACCATTCATATCATAATCATCCTCCAATTCACATTCTCCGGCCAAAAGAGGCCGTAGAAGTAAAGGAGCCATACAAGCAGCAACAGCAGATGGAGTCATCCTATTTACAGGTGCATGTATAGAAACTGTGTGCATCATCTTCAAGATTCTGCAAGTGAATGTGAGAAGATTAATAACTATATTTGGTCTGTTAGAAAAGCTAACATGTACTCTGACAAATCAATGGATGGGTTTTCTTGTTAGTATACTTGCAAAAGATCAGATTGCTCAATCTATGCTACACATGTTGACTCTTCCAACCCGAAGAAGGAAGTATAAGCATTCTAATACTCTCACCCGTGGAATTTTAAAACAGTAACAAATAATGAAATCAGGTAAGATCTGGTTCGTTTTTCATATAGATGATCAAGATACCTAAGTATAGCATGAGTCTTATTTATCATGTTCAAATTCCCACCCTTCAACACAGTGAGTACCAATACAAGCCAGCTCTATTTTTTCTTTCTCCTTTAGTTTTGTCCAGAAAAAAGCAAGATTAAATGCATACAGAAGTGGAGAACCATGTTTGCTGGACGAATCACCCTATGACTTGGTATTGCAGATTCACAGGAGCACCCAAGGAAGTAGGTATATTCTCTTGGTATTTGGGGATAAGGATTAAACTAAAAGAGGATATTATTTAGAATGCCAACACCATAGTAAGATACCTGTTCCTAATTTCCTATGATGTTTTATTGGTTTGTCAGATCTTAGAGGGAAGTCCTAAAACTTCAAACCACAATAGTGATGCTTTATGGTGCTAGAATTCATTATGATACCAGAATAACAGAGTAATACTTTGCTCGCTTTCCTCAAAACTTTATTAACTATGATAACTTTATGCAAATCAAAATTGCATGTATTGTGCGCGCCACTGGTAAACATCAGGATTAATTTCCCTTACCAACATGTAAGTACAATGTACCATAATGTACATTGTACATTATCCCTATTAAGTTCTATATATACAATTTTACATTTCAGTATCAAACATTAACAATTTCTGTTTATAAATACAATTTAAATTTACTAATATTTATTCGAAGGATAATAGCACAAATGTTTCATGTAATCTAAGAGATAATTTACAATGATCAAGATAAATTATCCCAATATCTAAATCTACAGATATGTTATGAAGCACTTTATTTATTTTCTTTTTGCAATTATTTTTTTATGTCAGAATTTCATACAATTAGCAAATAGTAAAGTTCAATTATTTGTAAAACTGGTTATTAACAGTTCAAGAAGTAAAAAACCATATATACGGTAGGATAACATTGTAAAATGTCAGCACCTGTCAATTTCTGACAAATAAGTTGGTCGGTATCCAGAATTAAATTTCATTCTGCTTATTCAGTTAATTTAATAATCCAGTAAATTCAATTTAATTTATCAATCAAATATCATTTTCCATTTGATCGATTAGAACCAGTAGACTCAAACTTTGAACTTTATGTTGCTTAACTCTTTCAGACAAGTCATTAACCTACTCCGAATTTAATTGACAATGATAAGTCAACAAAGAGAAAATGGTAAAGCATAACCTAGCCAAAGAGGGGGGAGGGGAAGAGAGAACCTTTGTAATAACCGCCTGTTTGGCTCAGGAAATGTATCCAGTATCGCTGAACGCATGGCATTTAACCGAGCCTCCTTTCTGTCAATCTCTGAACCATATGATCAAAAGAACGAGGAAAATATTTATTAATAAACCTAACACTCAGATCTCAGAGCATTCAAAATTCATTGTTCATCATTCATAGAGCGTACAGTTCACCAAAGTCCATAAACATATGCTCTAAACACATCAGGAATGTACAATGGATTCTAAGAAATATATTTAGTATGCGCAAGGCAACAACAAGAAGAAAACAGGATATACTTAGATAGCCGACATAGGACAAAATTTGTAAATGCCACATAATTGAAAAGAAGTGCTGGTGCAAAGACAAAAACAACAAAGATCTTTGAAAGATGAATAAGCTTAAGATTAAAATACAAACTGACTACATTAAAATTGATATCCAATAGGATGTAGTGATGTAGTGTGTCCAACATTTTAAGCAGTTGCAAACCAGACCAAAAATAGGGCATATGGATTAGATTGAAACAAAATTTCAAACATAGAAGACCACTATTAGCACAGACCTGTCATAATCTTATCCCATGCAGTGATCAGATAAACTATTTAGCATTTCCAGTTATTCTTTCCATTTTATAAAGTATTTCATGAAGAATATAATACTCTAGAACCTATCACTCACATGTCAAAGCTTAAAAATGTGGACTTAAAAGAGAACTCCAAATATGTAGCAAAAAATCAAGTTGCAGAATTTCGTAAGAAATTGGGTCCTCAAACTAAATTAGAATTATACTCATATATAAGATCGCTGACAATTTGCAACGTAAGGAAGCATTGATAGAGTAGTTCTTGTTTCTCCTTTGTGAATTACAGAACTAATCAGTTTAGTTTGTTTTCTTCTTATAAATCTATAAATCTCGAAGGGACCTACGTAACTCACTTTCAAAGTTGGAATCTATTGGGATCTTAATTCCAATAATTCTGCATAATACTGTAGAGTTTGTTGGGTTTGCCAGATAACGATAGTACATATATATTTCCGGTTGTGCTAAATTCATCTATGATTAGTCAGGCAACAATAGAGTAGTGTTTCACAGCCTGTATGAATAAAAAATTCAAACTTCTCTTAATTTACACTCTTGTTCGGAGTGTGTTTGCTTATAATTGAGAACAATGGAGATTCTTCCTTTAAAATACTGTTTCACATCACAATTTTAGAGGCATAAAAATATTGGAAGTACCACAACTCATGCACAAAAGAGTAAAAACTGAAAATCAAGGCAATGTTGCAATTTATAACATATATGTGGCTAATCCATAGCTCAGAAGTCAGAACCAGATATGCAATCTTCAGAGAAGTAGTCCATCCATCACTTACTATAAGCTTCTAACAAAGCAGTGCAGCAAGAAGCCGGAACTGGAGATGAAGGTAGTTCCCGGAGAACATGCTGCAAGAAAGATTTGCTCAAGTAAGTATTGGTATATTGGATAATGACCAACAGATTTGAATTATATATTGTTAAGATTCCAGTATTCAAGGGTAATGAATTGATGTACCAATGTGTAGGACTCATCCCCAATCATACTAAATTAATTTACAGTCAGATTACCGTAACTTATAGGATGATAATCAAAACCCTTAAATTATGGGATTACATTCCAGGACAATGTATTCCTGGCACTTCGAACAATTAGTCAGTTGTCATGGGCCTAATAATGGCCACTTGTCAAGAATCTTATGGTACAACCTTACTAGATCTATTTCAACGGATACAAACTAGTACCTTAACACAGTCGCCAATTACATGAGCATCCTCGTCTTCACCAAATTCACTCTTCCCTACAAACAAAATACAAGTTCAGTTAGCAGACCTTTTGTAATGCTATGTGCTGTGTGCATACAAGAAAATTTAAAGAAACTACAACCAATTAATTGTGTATTTTATGTCATATCGGGATTGTGGTCAATAGATCTACATAGGGTAATTTTATCCTGATTCAGTGGACAGATATTATATCATATCTGTCCACATAGGGTGATTTTATGTCATATCAGGATTGTGGTCAATAGATCTACATAGGGTGATTTTATCCCAATTCGGTGGACAGATATTATATCATACGATAACCCAAAATAAAATTAACTGAATAAAGGCGAAAAGAGAGAAACAAAAAGAGGCCTACAACTACAGTCGATTACATGTCCATAGACATGGGTACTATGGTTTGTGATTATTTACCAGCTTAAGCTTATTTTATTCCTAGAATAATAGGATATGAGCACATACCACAACTGGCACTAGCGAATGCGAAGTGAGTTTCTATAAGAAATTCAAACTTTGCATCAAATGTAAACGACATAAAAAAGATAGGGTTTACACAATGTATATAACAAATTTGTTGCAGATATAAAATGGATGTTTTCAACTCAAAATAGTTACTAATCTATAGGGTAAAAATTAAACGTTGGTGATTGAGGGGTAGAATTGAAAGGAAAAGAAAACAATGCCGCCACAATGTTGTTACCTTGTTCATATTCTTGAACTCTGCTATCTACTTCCTCAACATCTGCTGATTGTCGCAGAATTCCTTCTACTTTGGTTCCTATTGAGTTCATAAAAAACAAAAACAGTAACTACAAAGCCTATGTGAAAACTACTATGATTCTTTTAGAGAAAATTTCCCACAGTAAATAAATAAATAAATACTTCTATTATGATCCACCAGATGTGAGAAAGAGCTCTATTAACAACCACCATGCAAAGAATGAAATCTAATGAACTGAGAATAGAGACTAATACTAGATACTTATGAGTTAAACTTCAATAAACAGGAAAGCTTATTCAATTAACTAATAGACCAGGCATAGTACAAGTTGCAGCCACATGGCAATAAAAATTACATATTCCAACATCACACTACAAAAACCTACCATGCTTTTCGAGAAATCGCAGAGCTTTCTCTAAGAAGGACGGCCCTCCATCTATATCTTCTAATGCTAGCAAAATGGGTCTTCCAACAACTAAAGATTTCACAGAACGCTTTTCTCTCCCTGAACAAAATATTAAAAAAATACTCACTCTCTGGAAAAATAATATATTATATGAATGATTGTCACTGAAGTAGAAAATGAAATCATAAGAACATGGATACTTAATGTACTAACATTGATTAAATGAACCTTCCACTGTATCATTAACATCATTTCGAAAAATCCCATTATGCCCAATCACAAGGGCTGCACTTGGGGCTTGTGCAAGAGCAAGTTCCAAAGCTGCTTTCCACTCATACAAGTCTTCTGATGACTCGGCCTGAAAAATAAAATTGTAAGTTTGAGGAACAATGAAGAGCAACAAAAAAGGACAGTAATAACATATGGAATAAGATTTAACGAGATCAGGTGAAAAGTAAAATATAAAATAACAAAGCACCTTAAGAGTAAATGCTCTCCCATCGCGCCCATCAGGAAACAGGACAGTTAAAAGCTTTTTATCTTCTCTAACAACAACACTGTATATAAGGCACACCTATTAGCCACAACAAATACTACTAAACTCAACACAACACTAAACTTTAAATGCACCATAAATATAAAACATAAAAAGAACTGGTGTCATTCGTACCTCCCTGAATTATTCAAGTCAATGCCTCCTAACGTCAAATTTACTTCACCGCCTCTCTGGGGAAGCGCACTCTATTTTTAAACCAAAAAAATGAATATAATGTCATTTACATATAAACTGTAAAGACTTCCACTATGCAAAAAAATAAAGAATTAGACAGACCGAAACACCAGCAAATTAGATATTAGATACGTAATACAGTAAATATCTTCATACTGAAGAATTGTGCATATCCACAGGAGAAACAAAAATTGTTATCGCTGTAGAAGGGCCTTCCTATATGCTACTAATTTTATAGAGAATATATAGTGAATTTTATGCATATTATGTTGCACGAATATTCCTTACCTCACAATTGCACAATTTCAGGTATAAACTTGAAAAGGCAAAATGGTTGTAGCACAGCATAAGTTTTTATTTTGTATCTTTATGTTTCTTCTCTTTTTTAGTTGCACCAACATCCAACTCAGTCAAAAAAGGAAAGATAAAAGACTAAAATATATAAACCGAACTTCATAAGTTTAAGAGAATAATTTGACATAAGGAAAAGTAGTAATAGTAAAATTCCAAACTACATTAACTCTGGGCTCAATAGATAACAATGTCCAGTAACTATTTATACATTTATGCCTTTATATTCGACCACTTTATAGATCAACAATATATACTGCACCATATTATTACTTCAATACACATTTTATCATTATTATACAATTAATAAAAATTATTTTGATTGACAAAGTATCAAACTCACGAAGGAATGAGGCATGTAACCATGGTTGAATTTATAACTTGTATGTTAACTGCTAGCAAAAGTGAATCAAATATGTTCTATAAATCATTTTTTACTTCCATTCTCATGAATAAAATTTAAAAAGCAAAATGGTTGTAGCTTAACATAAGTTTTTATTTTGTATCTTTCAAAAATAGCAAACGAAAAAAAATAAAAATAAATAACAATATTAATTATACTAAATTGCCAACATGTTTGTCAAGATTATGAATGTACTAAATCTGATTTTATTGTCTTGACGTTCTTATTCTTTAGCACATGATATCTTAACACACCTACTAAAACAACATAGACAATACAAAAAGAAGTAATATAATAATGCAACAGATATGTTTTAAGGTTAGGAAATGAAGTCACAAGATAAGACGATACTAACAGGATCATTTTTGAAAAAGACCAAAGAGGTGCGTGTAAGGATAAACCAACGCTTTTTCCAAGATTTCCAACCTAGACCTGGAGACATAGCAAATACTCAAAAGCTTAGAATATCACAAGACAGTAAACAGATCTTTGGAAAATGGAATTCTACAAAATTATTGAACATGGAATATAAATAGGATCATCAGAATGTTGATTCAACAGAAACATACAATTCATAAGATAGTTATAAGAAAAAAGTTCACATTTACATAGTAACTGCAATACCAAACTCAAAGAGTGTCATTAACACTTTTAAGTAGATCCTTTCATATGCATAACGAAAAAAATAATTAATCATATAGCGATAATAAAGATCAAATGAAAAGAAGAAAACTGAGCAATCCCTGTGAACCAAGTAGTATGACCAAAGTTTAGTAGCCAAGCTAAAAGTTTTGGAAGTAAATAAAAGTTTAAGGTGAGTGGGAGGGAACAAAAACCTAGCAGATGAAAAACAATGATGAGATATTTGAGAGATTTATAATCCAGATTGAATATCCCCAAACTTTTTAAAATCTGGATCGAATACCATCAGATTTTAAGGGACATTTATTAATCTTGATTGAATACCTCCAGATTTTAGTGAATTTTTTAAAATCCAATTGAATACACCAAGAATTTTAAAATCCAAAAAAATACTACAGAATCTAGATTGAATACACCCCCGTTAGTTGATGGTCATATGTATTTGTGATTGGTTGTTGCTTGTGTAAGAGTGGAATATTAAAAAAAATGCATGTTCGTGAATAAAAAACGCATATTCGTGCAGCCCAAAGACACAAAAAATATACTATTAAGCCCAAGTGGCTGTGCTAACAGGGATAAATGTGAATAGATGGGTAGATGGTCAGCTGAAAGTTGTAAACCTAGAGATTTCACATATTTTGTGGACACTAACCAGATTAATGAGTACTCTTTAGTCATTTACTTTTTAGGACATACTTATGCTAGCTACTAGCTAGTTTAAAATGTGTTGTAGACTTGTACTTCATATTTTATTAAGGCTGTTAAAATAAAATAATAGAAACAACGGGCAAATTGCATCCTGAGTTACTATTCCGAATAAGAGAACTATTTTTAGAGGAAACCTGCAGGCAAATTGCATCTGCTGCAAATAAAATACAAAATCTGCAACCCATTTGACATTTTATGAATTTCTGGACTCATATTAACCTATGATATCTCCGATTCATTATCACCTTATTATTGTTTATATTTGTCTACAGAATCGGTCATCTCGAGCTCAACGGCCTTCTTCATTTATAGCACCCTTGTGAAAAAGACAAACTAGCACTCAAAACCTCTACCACTCTCTCAGCAAGTCTCAACCCACAGCAGCTATACTCACACACCATTCAATGGTAGCACATCCATTTTAAATCTTTCAATAGTGAACCCGTGTACGAATTACTACCAAGACCCTCTTTAGCAGAAACAGACTCTGCGGAACAGCCTCTTTACTCTTTTAGAGTAAAGGTAAGTTCTCATACATCTTACCCTCCCAAACCCTGTTTTATGAGCCGAATACACTGGGTATGTTTGGTTTTGTTTACCCTCTTCAGCAGTCACCTATCCTGGAGTCACAGAACTTAAAACACGTGCATTGCCAAACAGGTTAATCCCCGTCAACCAATAATATTCTAGACAAACCCTCTATTGTGAATTAAGTTATCAGATATCTTCAGGAACTTGTTTCTTTTCATGCAGAATGCAAACATGTACTTTCACTAAGGAAGTATGTGATATTTTACTTCAACGTATGCGAAGCAAGAATTCACATGCAGCATTTCATTCATGCATGGGCAATGTGTTTAAATGCATAATAGCATAAGCGTCACATAAATATTAAGGGACACTGTCAAGAAGTGAGAAGGCTCAAAAGGAATGACATAATGAAGCATTTGCATACCTTTTGAGGATATGAATAGTGGCCCACTCTTGAAAACCTGTAAACAAAAAGATTAAGCATTCAGAGTTGCCTGTTTTAAATCAACAGCCTTGTATTAAGCACAAGCACATTACTGTACCAGATGTAAAATCAGAGGAGACTTGAACAAGTGGACAGATCCTACTTGCCAATCAAAGGAAAACAAGGATGCAACAGTTCGAAAAGTTATTCTTAAGCACTGTGACTTTAATACGTAGCCCCTCTAGCTCCATTGTGCCACTACATATTAACGAGACTCATAATAAGGGTATTGGTTTGTGGGAGATGCCGGCAGGGAGGAGTGCTATAATTATAAATTGCTTACAAATATTGCCTGGGTTTACTTGGAGTTTTGCATTAAAAATGTCACCTTTAAGCAGTTTCAGTAGTGAATTTCAAATGCTGATACTTCTACCCATCGTATTAAACAATTCCTCTTCAATAATAGTCAGAATATGAAAAGTACGTATTAGCACCAATGTGATGTTTTGATCAATCCAGCATCTAGTTAAAACCACATTTCCCTATTTGGGAAAGTTTATTTTACTTAATCTACCAAATACTTAAAAAATGTCACACAACATTACTAAATCTCATAAAGATTCAATCTATATCCAATCTAACCAACATTAATCAACTACAATTATCAAAATGCATTCTTCTTTTCATAATCAGACACAACTAACAACAAAAAATGAACATATACCGTATTCGTAGCACCGATTCGAGGCCTCTCCGTCAAAGCCAAAGGAGCAGACATTTGCACACAATAAAACCCCCCAAACTATGTGCATTGACAGCAATCAACAAAACACAAAAACCCCAATTCACAATTCACCAAACACAACATTCTAACTTCAAAAATCTTGCATAACTTAAACCCACATCAACAACACAAAATCAAACAAGATCTGAGCAATGGGCTATCAAGAAAACACACAGATTCACTAACCACAACCCAAAAGAAAAAATTATTCAATCTCTCTCTCTCTCTCAATGGGGTGTTAAATTAGGTGAAAATAGAAAATGGGGTGTCTTAGTAAGATGGTAAGAGTGGGTTTTTTCAGCTTTTTCTACCTAATCTATAATAATATTTTATGGGCATGACCGGAGAGAGATGGGGTTTATCTTGAAACTTTTGTTTGTGTGTGTGTATGTAATGTAAGTATAGTTGTATATGTAATGTCTTGTTTAGTAAGCTTGGAAGTGGAAATAGTAAAGTTTGCAAGTAGTTTTATGTTGGGTGGAGTCCAAATGATAATCACGGATGGACATGTTTTACTAGGTGAAGACTTCTACCCCACATGTATCTGTCTGTCTTTAGGCGTTTATTTATTGATGCCTCAGTTTATCATTTCAGATTTTTCAAAAATTTAGAAATTGCAGATCTTGTCTTTTTAAATTTATTCACTTGTTCGTAAAAATTGTTATTTTGAGAAATAAATGATGCGGAAAAATATACAATTACACAAATTATTCACTTTTATACGTATTTTAAAATATATTAATCACACAATTACATAAATTATTTTGAAAATTTTCTTCTTGTGAATAAAAATTTAACGAAAAATCCGTGTATTAAAATTAAAAAATAGTTACATAACCTGGTACATAATAAGGAGCTATTTTGGAGAATACCTACATTTATATTTTATTATTTCCATGCATATTTTAAATGCAATTAAGTTATTGATTTATTAGTAAATAATATATTAAGATCCGATAAATAAGTTATCCAACATTTAATTTTAATATAATTTTGTATTTCAAAATTTATTGAAATTATATGCTTATTAACTTATATACATTTAAGTTTTATTTTATTATCTTCATGTGAATTTCAAACTATATATATATATATAGTTACTATTTTAAGTAAGATAGAGAACATTTTAAATAATTCTATAAGAATATTAAATGATATGATTTTTGGGGAGACATTAATGATTACACTATATATTAATAATCTGAAAAACAAATTGTGTGATATAACTTTTTTACTTTATTATAAAAATATTTTTCAAAAATGATTGATGACCCGCCAATAGCTTATTTCAACTCGCAATACTGAACTACAACTAATTTAATGTATACAAGGATTATTTAAAATATATTAAGTATCTTGAAAATTATAAAATTTTAGATTTATATAATATAATTAACTTTATTATCATATTTTTCCAATATATTAATTTTGTAATTACTATGTGCGTATTATTTAGATATAATTAGTAAAAAAACTTATAATCATATATCACTAAGAATTTGATGTCATAAATAATATAATTATGTCATAATTTATAATTGCTAGCATTTAACATATAATTAAAACATATGTATGAAATAGATATAATAGTTTATGATTAGGTTATTTAGATATAATTAGTAAAAAAATTATATCATATATTACTAAGAATTTGATGCCATAAATAATATAATTATGTCATAATTTTTACTTGCTAATATTTAACGTATAATTAAAACATATATGAAACAGACATAATAATTTATCATTACGTTAAAATGTCATTTTACAATCTGAAAGTTATAATTTTAATTTTACTATAAATATTTTGTTTCATCAATTCCCATATATATATTGACAAATTTTGTTTTCTATAAGACTATAATCAGAGGAGGATGTACTCTTGTGAATCTTGTGCATGGTGTCACGTGACACACCGTTATTTTTTTTATTTTTCTATAATTATAAAATTTTAGATTTATATAATATAATTAATTTGATTATCATATTTTTCTTAAATATTAATTTTGTAATTAATATTATATGCATATTATTTAAATATATTAGTAAAAAAATTATTATCATATATCACTAAAAATTTGATGTCATAAGTATTATAATTATGTCATAATTTATAATTGACAAAACAATAAAATGACAAAAACTAATAAGTCTCATCAAGTTATATTCTATTTATTTTTAATTTTTAAATATTCATTATTATTTTATGGGCAAATGCCTTCGTTACCTTTTTTTAGGAAAACAGTTACCAGAATACCCATAGGCGTGGGCTTTGGCCCAAAATACCCATGAAATACGCATCTGCATGATGCGTGTTAAACTATACGCATTAAGTAAATGTGCGTACTATATTTTCATATTTTCAATTACAAAAGAACACGCATCCAGCTTTTGCGTATACTGAATACGCATCTTTGTGTTGCATCAAAATGGAAAACCACGATGAAATCTGTTTTTGTAAATGCAAACAAATCTTCTATAAACTCACAGAATTACAAGTAAACTACCTAAAAAGTAGATATCATAGAGATAGAGTACATATAGAGTATATAATCCCAGAAAAATCCAAAACCCATGAAAACGAAACATAATCACAATAAGAAATAACCCTAAAATGATATAAGAAGCTTACAAAAATTAAGTGTCTCGCTGTTAAATAGTATGAGTGTTGCAGAAGGGGGGTTGAATGCAACTTGTTAACTTATCACTAATCTTGCTAACAACAAATAAGAAGTAATAATATCAAGTAAGAAATGCAGGTAATAATAAGCAAGCAATTGAAGATAGGTGTTTAACTTTAAAAAATAATTTTATTAATTTTTGTTTGCTATAACTGACTGAAAAATAATTTCATCTTTGATAGATACAATAACAATGAGTTTGTTAATGTTTCTATACTTGAAAAAATTCCAGCTCAATTGCATAAGGGAAAGTGTTTGTGAGATATGTGTATTTATATTAAAACACATATCTCACTTACAAGTGTACTTTTCCTTGTTCCTAGAACAAAGCTTGAAATAGAAATTTCACTTTTTTATTCAAATTTGTATTTATTCCATTTGTAGATAAAGCAGATCTGAGATATGCAGAAATCTTTGACTCTTTGAGCACGCTTTACCTTTTGCTTGAATTCTCTCAAGTTGTAGAAGTAGACTTGACAGACTAGATAATAATGTCAAAATCATTCATTGTATTTTCACTATCTAGTTTGCTACCTGAAAAAGACTGTCAGTTTCACCAAAAGGTTATTGTAAACCTTTAGCTTCTCTTTGGTGATAGTATATTTGGCTCTGCATACTTTGATGTCAAGCTTGATAGTCTTCTAAAACATGTTGTCTTTCAAAATTGTTGTTAACTATCCCCGCTAATATTGTTGTCAACTATCCCCGTCAAAGTTGTTGTCAGTAAAACTTGTTATCTTTAAATATCCATTCTCTGTCAAGTTTACTGTTAATGGAATAGTTGTTGTCGTTTGTTCCTTTGTGTTGTCATTTGAACATGCTGTCGTAGGCTTCAGTTGTAGAATTTTACTGTCAAAGTCTTGACCCATGTTGTGCCTGAATACTTTGTGAATTTCTACTTCATGGATCATGTTATTGTATTTGTACAAGACTGTTATTCCTAAGAACAATGTCAATATTTGGAGAAGGGGGGGTTGAATACAAATATTAAAACTTTTTGCTTCGTTTAATATTTGTTCTTGATGTTTGATAAATTGACAGAATATGTTTGAACAAACAACTGCTGAAAATTAAAGTGAACAAAGAGATTTAAAAATTACTGATGGATTGGTTTTTCCATCAGTTTATATTTTTGCTCAATGTTCCTAGGTTAAAATATAACCTAGCTTCGATTTTTACAAAGTTAGAAAGAATCAACTGATCTTACAATGTGCTCTAAAGCTTGAACAGTTGATTTAAGAAATATTGTCTAACTTCTCTATTTTTCTAACAATGTTACTACACTTGTTTATATACTACAAGTGTATTTTACAATTCCTATTCTAGGATTGTTTCTGTCTGTCTCTCTTTTTCCTTTTTCCTTTTTAGGAAAACAGACTTGAAAGACATCTACGGATTGAGTCTTCACAGCCACCCTAGGTTGTCTTCCATAGGTGTACTTTTGTTCTCTGGATCTACAACTGATAAACTTTCTGTGTTGTCACAATCAATTGATAATTTGCTGTTAAGCATATCAATTGATTCATCCTTTAATCCATCAACTGATGTTCTTCTTCGATTGATCTTTACATCCATCGATTGATATGGAATGACTTATCGATTGATAAATGTTATCAATCGATAGGTCTTCACATCAGTTGATGGTCTTCAATTCCTGACTTGGCTTCTTCGATTGATCTCTCATCCATTGAGGCTTCAATATCAATTTATCATCCTTCACTTGTACAATTTCCTGTCTTCAAATAATTACAATTTGACAGTTTAATTTACACATCAATTGATGATCTATATCAATCGACTCTAACATCAATTGATAAGAATAATATCAATTGATTTACACCTTATCAATTGAAATAGACTAAGTACACCTATGCTACAATCCAAATTATCAGTTGACTCATATAAACATTTCAACTGATAAATGGTTTCCTGATCAATTGATATTTATAAATGTTGCCTCATGATTTTGCACAAAAGATAGGTGGCTTCCACGGGATAACTCAGTTCAACAAGGTGATCGCTTATGCAGTGGCTTCGAATGTCAGAATAAACTTTGGAAGATTGATCATGGATGAGATCTTAAAGAACCAAGCAAAAATGGAGAACTTTTATTTATATCCAAGATGTTTGCAATTGGTATTGAATCAAGTACTGAACGCTGATCAACTTCAATCGTTTCAGAATAGTCCTTTGGAAGAATCACCCTCACTTCAGTTCAAAACAATTTTGTTGCTACTACATGAGGCTGACTACCCAAACATGTTTATTCCTGCTCCAATGACTAATTCTATTCGAGATTACTTTGCTCTTCTTAGACAGGGTGAAGAAGAAGCTGCAGAAGAAGAAGAACATGTTTCTCAAACTGATCAGTCAGCAAGTGAAGAAGAAGAAGAAGAAGCCTCTCAGGAAGAGACTGAAGATGAGACATCAGATGAATCTGGAAGTAAAGACGCATCTCAAGAAGAAGAACTAGAAAATGAAAGAAAGATGAAATCATGGATGAAGCTGGTTCTGAGAATGAACAAGAACCAGATCCTGAAAAAGAACAATAAAGGAAAAGCCCTGAAAATGCATCAGAGGAGGTGTCTATTGAGAACTTAGTGGAAGAGACTCAGACCACAGATGTGTACATCCCTAACCTATCTGATGAACAAATGGAAGAAGGTACACTTCTGGATTTTGACTTTTCTGCTTTTCTTCAAGATGAATTTGTCACAATATCTACTTCTGTGCCTCAAACGACAATGCACACACTTGAGCCCTTAGTGGCCTTCGAAGCTAGCAATGAACAAATGAACTTGGCGATCAACTAGTTCTAACCATTACCAGAGATCAACAAACACTTCATATATCTCCTGAAACCATAAAAATATCACTTGATATAGATAATAGGAGTGAATCTCTACCGAATCGGGAAATTTTTGAAATATCCCCTATAGTTCTGCCTTCTCGAAAATGTTGAAAAATGAATTTTAAACCTAAAGCAACTGTGAGCCAGGAACCTGATTCTCCAATCTCTGAGACCTTTCTTTTTCTTCGTGATCTCAATTCTGAAATTTACAAACTCTTGAAAGGTATGGGAATAGAAACAGAGATGAAAACACAATCAGCTACTTCAGTAGCCAGTACTGTTTTGGTTAATCCAAATTAGAACCTGTCTTCACAGATAGAAGGAGGAATCACTGACTCTCATGAGCCATTCTTTACATTGTCAAATGTGGTGAGCCCCATGAAATTAACATCTTCAGATCCTAGTAATGATGTTTTCCCTCCTCAAGTGGGTGAAGTGGAAAGGCAACTCTTCTTTATAAGGGAAGAGGTCTCCATTCATGGAGTAGCTGCATCAGCAGCATCACCACTTCAAGTGGTATTGCCTTCACAGGTGTTGCGGGGCACCACGGGCTCTAAATTGTCACTTATTACATTGCCTGAGGTGGTGACCCCCTTGGAGATTACAAATCCAGCTCCTTCAAAGGAGGTCATCCCCACCTTTACAGGTCAGGCGGAGGGACAACACACCCATAGAAGGGATGTGGACTCTATACTTAGAGTATTTGCTGCTTCGGTAGTAGAACATGTTCAGGGTGTCTCTGAGCAGGTAAGGCTTTCAATAGCTTCAGCTGGCATCACAGATTCTTTAACTCTGTCAATCATTACAGAATCCATAGTGGTGACTGTTAGTAATTATGCTCTAGAGACAATATTTTTTATATTTTAAGGAAAATATTTATTATTAAGGATTATGTTTTATTGATTATTATTTATTTATTATGTTTTATTTACTGCGTAATAAATTGAAAGCATAATAAATTTCCTTGGAATTTTGATACGTATTTTATATCTTTAAGTATGTGACTTAAAAATGAGATTATATGAATAGTATCTTATTCCTAAAATTCCCTAGTCGAGTATTATTATTTAAGGACAATAATAATGCACAAACACTAGTATCTTTCTTGACACATGACTACATCTCATTGGTCATAGGTATGGTGATACTAAAGTCAAGAACATAAGTGCATGTCTCAATGCATGACACTGGAATGACCCGCTGTGAGATTCTACATGTTAAATAAATGTCATAAGTAATTCTCACTGTGATAATGGTATAATGATCCTTAGACCTGAAATCATTATATTTCTATACGAGAATTAATATACTTTGATTACATTAAAAGTTACCTTTGACCAGGTGATGATAAAAGTGGACATTGGGTATATTATGAATCGTATGAGAAATATGAATGATCTAGATGGGATTTAATCCTCCTAATTTTAGGAGTGGTATTATTGGCCTCTTGTTTGAGTGAGACTATGAAATGCACGGCTGTGCTCAAATGTTGATTTGATTTTGATAGTCTACTCATCGATCAAGAAAATAAAGATTAAATTATGAAGATGATGACACGAGACATGCCTTGAGTTTAATCTATAATATCAAGATTAAAGGGATTATATTACATGGAACATTATTCACGAAAGGCTTAATCAAATCACCGATTTATTATTATTACTTGGGTAGCAATGATGTATTACTAGATGCCACTCATTGTTTACAATTTTAATTAGATATTAAAATTGTTGCCAACGTAATAATAACCTACATGGTCACACACAAAGAACGCTTGAAGGAGAAATAATTTAAATTGTGAATTTAAATTAAATAAGTAATTTATTTTATTTGTGATATTAATTAAGTATGACTTAATTAATTATATAAATAGAATAAATGAATTATTTAAACTAATTCCAAAATTAATAATTAATTAATTAAGTGAGACTTAATTAAATAATTTAGAATTTTGGATTAGTATTAATTATAATTGGATTATAATTAGAAAACTTATTCCTCTCTCTATATAATCTCTTTATGGGCTGATTTAATTTAAGAGACATATTTTTTTTTAAACCCTAGCCGTTTTGAAAAAAGAGAAAGATAGAGACAGAGAAGCAGTTTTGGGTGCTAGTACACATCAATCCTTCATGAAAAGTGTTCGTGTGGATACCGTAGAGCGTAGATCACGAGAGCGGGATACGTGGTGATTAAACAAGCATTGGACCTCCATTAATCTTCCATTAATGAACTGTTAAAGCTTCTAAAGGTATGTATTCTTTATCTCCGAATTAAATCTTTTGTTTTCGCATGGATCCTGCGGAGGGTTTCGCTATTTTGATTTATTTTTCGCGTTTATTCCGCTGCGTTTATGCCTCGAAACCCTTCAATGGCATCAGAGCTACTTGCGAAACGTTTTAATTCGGTTATGTGCTTAATAGTTTTCGATATGTAAGCATGTATGCGATCTATCATGATTTTGTATTGATACAATATGTATATGTTTTTATATATTATGAATATATAATATTCATATGATGTATAATCATGTGATGATTGTGTGTATTGATGTATGTATATGATACATGTTTATTCTTATTATGAGAATTGTATTCGATACGAATTCTGAAACGGCTGCCGTAGATTTTCTGAAATTTGTGTCCATTGTCCGATTTTCATAAACGATATGTGTTTTCTGACTGGAATTGGGTCACTGAGCAATACTGACTAAGTCAGCTCTGCGTATGTAAGCCATTAGATGTCGTTACACGCCCCAAAACGGTGATTTATTATTTTCTGAAAATTATTTGATTTTCTAAAATTTTGAGTATATGTATGTATATATTATGAATATATGATATTCATGTGATGTATAATCATGTGATGATTGTATGTATCACTGTGAATGTATATATAATATATTCTTATTCTTGTTACGAGGATTGTATATGATACGATTTCTGAAACACCGTCAGATTTGGTGAAATCTGATTGCCGTATCTGATTTTCGCAAACAATATGTGTTTTCTGACTGGAATCAGACCAATGAATAAAACTGATATCTATGCTACCATCGACGGGTCTGTAAGGCGTTTGACGTCGTTAAGGGCCTCGAAACAGCTATTTATTGTCTATAGAAATCTGTTTTTAATTTTCTGAAATTTCGAAATTTGTTATATATGATTATATGATATGTTTATATAATATGAGATATATTATATGTGTTATGTGATAGCATGGTGGATGGTTATGGCCTAAAGACCCATAGTATAGTGGTTTTGATTTGTGGTTTTGGTTTCTAAATACGACTTGCATGTCGTTTATTCATTGTAATTTAATTATCTCGAATGTAACTCGAGTTCTTCTTGTAATTTCATTAGAATAGTTTTATTTTTATTATTCAATGTAATTATCAATGAAGACTTGTAAGAAAGGAGGCGATCCAAAAGGGGATGATGGAGCAATGAAGAAAGAAGACATGTAATAGATAATATTTTTAAAACCACCATAGACTGACCTTGATATTTCCATTAGCTTGGAAAGATCACATAGGATGGGGCCATAACCAAACATGTTTAATTTACGCACATTACATATATGTATATGATTGCATGTATTGGTATGTATGCGTAGATATAATCGAGATGCATGCATAATATTGATTAATCATGTATGTATTAGATACGACACCCATGCCATGTTTGCTTAAGAAAGATAAAATCTGTAACGATTCTTGTGTTTATGAAACACGGTATTAAATATGAATTTTCTCTTTCTGATATGGGGAGATTTTGTCAAAAGCGGATTATTAGTTTAATACGTAAGGAAGTTGGGTTTTAAGTGAAACCGCTTGTGACTTCTCCGACGACCTGGAAATCAATCCATTGACGAATATTGAAATGAATTATTTGATCAAGGAAAAATTGAGAATCTCTTTATGATGGGATCATGATCGTTCATATAAACAATAAAAATCCCTAAATACATATTAAGTTAATCGGATGCCTTCCAATGTTTAATACTCGTCAAGATCTAGATTGAGAAGGAGTGGGTTTGCCCAAGCAATGTGCTTTTATCAATCATGGGAAGGCGTGATAAGTAAGTGTACTTAGTTTGTTGAAACATTGGGTCTAACTTAACTAAATCATTACAATAGGATTGTGGGTTTAGAGGCATAGAGTTTGGTGAGATTTATTGGATAAATGTGTACAAAGGGTTGTTCCACCAAACTTTCCAAGAGTTATATTTGATATAATCGACAAATGTTGTCTACCTAAATAGTCATGTTTTGAGTGTATTAGCCAACGCTATCTTAAAACATGGATGAAATATGGATTTTAGCTCACTAGAAAGATTTAAAGAAATGTTTTCTGAATTAATAGTTGGGGCTATTAATTTGATAAAAATAGTGGGAGATATATGTTGATATACCATAATCACTTAAACATAATTAATATTAAATTTGCAATCTAGTTTATTTTATACACATTAATATTGTAGATATCAAATGATAAACACAAACAACTTCTCTATGCGATTAGTTCTTGAGATGGACAAATTGACGAGAATATATTTCATTGACTGACATAGGAGCTTGAGGATCGTCCTCGAATACCACGATGTTAGTTAAATCTCTTTACCTGCTCTTAAAGTTGAGAATGTAACATGTGAAAATCATAGTACTTATTGGAAGTAAATTGATGTTGCGACTGATGTTTCATGTCTCATGCTCACAAATATGTGTGCTGAGCTTAAGAAGTAAAATGAGCATATAGATGCTTATGAGACGATTGAGCACAAGATATATTTGAAAATAAAAGGGCACTATACACTTACAAGTAGGGAGAGTGAGACCCGGTTACACCACATGTTCTAAAGATTATAGGGTATAATGAGTACCTTTGATATTTTGGATTTCCAGATTGGTCTGGAGACTTAGTTAGATTTGATCTTACAATCCTTGGACAAATATTATTCTTAGTTTGTTATGAACAATAAAATGAATAAGATTGGTAAAACACCCATTGAGTTGCTAAGCATGTTGAGAACTGCTGAAAGCAATATGATAAATGCATGAACTACTACTATATTGATGGTAAACATAGGGAATGCAAAAGGGAAAGGAAAATGGAAAGGCAAGGAGAAGATTTGATCTAGTTCCGTTGTTAAACCAAAGTCCAATCCCTAAAACAGACTCTAAAGTCTGAATGAGGTGTTGATAAATAAGACGATTGTCGCTTCTGTGGAATATTGGGAGACTGGAAATTAAACTGTCATGCTTATTTGGAAGATCTGAAAAAGATAATCAATAAGGGTCAAGCTTCAGGTATCGGGTTGAAATTAGAGTAAAAGTAGTTGCTCTGGTTAGAGGAACTTGTTACTTAACTTTTAGCCTATAAGGAAAATTTAGAACTTGATAATTGTTATAACGTGCTTGCAATTGGCAGTGACATTATTTCAGTTTCTTGTTTGGACAAGAAAGGCCTTTTCATTTTAAATAACAATAGTTGTTTATTCTATTTTGATGATTAGGCTTATAATGTTGCACAACTAATTAACAATTTATATGTTCTAAAATGACTCAAATCAAATATTACCTTTGACACTGTTGTTGAGGCCATATTAATGAGAAACACATTTCCAGAATACATAAGGATGCATTCATGGATAAGTTTGATTATGAATTATACAAAAGGATGCGAATCTTGGTTTATTTGGCAAAATGACTAAAGCTCCTTTTACCGGACATGGTGAAGGGGTCATTGAACGGGTATGACTTATACATAGTGATGTATGTGGTCATATGTGTACGATGACAAAAGGTAGATTTTATTAACTTCGTAAAATTTACTAATTATTTTAGTAGATACAGATATATGTATCTTTTGAAGAACTAATACGAATCATTTTAAAAGTTAAAAGACTATAAAGATGAAGTAAAAAATATCAAAGAAAAGTTTTTTTAATAGGAGGGATCACACCTTGTTGGACATGGTGCGATCAATGTTGAGTCAATGAATCTTTCAATTAGTTTCTGGGGTTGCACCCTGGAAACGGCTCCACATACACTTAACCGTGTTCCTACTAAAATGGTTCAAAAGACTCCTTATGAGATATGGACTAAGAAACGTCACAGCATGTCATTTATGAAAATTTAGGGATGTAAAGCGTTTGTGAAACGTCTAATCTCTGACAAGCTAGGACCAAAATCAGACAAATATAATTTTGTCGGATACCCAACTGAAACAAGGGTTTATTCTTTCTATAATCCTTCCAAGAACAAAGTGTTTGTTGCTTGAACTGCTATGTTCCTTGAGAGAGTTGCTCTCTAAGAAAGACAGTGGGAGGATAATAGATCTTGATGAAGTTCGAGACCCACATGATAACATTGAACCAATGGAGGAACCTAAGCAGAATGTACAAGAAAACAATACTGCTCAAGAAACACAGGTTGTTCGTAGGTCTGGTAGGATTTGCAATGAGCCCGAAAGATATTATGGATTTCTCTTGACTCAAGATGGTGATGTGATGCTTGTGGATGAAGATGAGCCTCTCACCTACCAAGACGCTATGAACACTCCAGATTCTAAGAGATGGAACATTTATTTTCATGAAACAGTCAAAAAGAGCTTGACTTTATTCAGAATGAAGATGAAACTTGTGTTTACAAGAAGTTTAGTGGGAGCCATGTGGCATTCCTAGTATTATATGTTGATGATATATTACTAATAGGGAATGACATTCCTTCTTTATAGACTGTGGAGACTTGGTTGAGAAATAATTTCTCAATGAAAGACTTAGGTGATGCGACCTATATATTAGAGATCATGATCTATAGAGATAGATCAAGGAGATTAATTGGCCTAAGTTAGAGTACATACATTGACAAAGTTTTACATCGATTTCGAATGCAAAGAGGCCAAATGGATATGTCCCAATGTCTCACGGGATAATGATCTCAAAATAAAATTTGTCCTAAATCATTGGATGATAAGGACCACATGAGTAAAGTTCCATATGCGTTAGCAATTGGTTTTATAATGTATGCAATGATATGTACTCATCATGATGTCTCGTATGCTTTAAGCATGACGAGTAGATACCGGTCTAATCCAGGTGAAGGTCACTGGACGACAGTCAAGAATATTCTTAAGTACTTGAAGAGGACTGAAGATTCATTCTTGTTATATGGAGGAGATGTGAAGCTAGTTGTAAGAGGTTTCAGTGATGCTAGTTTCTAGACAGACAACGATGATTTAATGTTTTTGTCTGGCTTTGTGTTTTATCTATTTTTATTGAGATGTTGTATGCTGGAATGGTTCACAGCAGACACATTTGTTGATTCTACAATAGAGCCTGAGTATATTGATGCTTGTGAAGCAGTCAAGGAGGCTGTTTGGGCATGTACTTAGGAGATATCACCTAATTAATGAGATTAATGATCAAAGAGATATACATATATGTAAAGTGCATAATAATAATAATATTGCAGACCCACTGACTAAGGCTTTGTCGCAGCAGAAGCACGAAAGTCACACTAGTTCCATGAGTATTGGATACTTGAGTAATTGGCTCTAGTGCAAGTGAGAGATTGTTAGTAATTGTGCTCTAGAGACAATAGTTTTTATATTTTAAGGAAAATATTTATTATTAAGGATTATGTTTTATTGATTATTATTTATTTATTATGTTTTATTTACTGCGTAATAAATTGAAAGCATAATAAATGTCCTTGGAATTTTGATATGTATTATATATCTTTAAGTATGTGACTTAAAAATGAGATTATATGAATAGTATCTTATTCCTAAAATTCCCTAGTCGAGTATTATTATTTAAGGACAATAATAATGCACAAAGACTAGTATCTTTCTTGACAGATGACTACATCTCATTGGTCATAGGTATGGTGATACTAAAGTCAAGAACATAAGTGCATGTCTCAATGCATGGCACTGGAATGACCCACTGTGAGATTCTACATGTTAAATAAGTGTCATAAGTAATTCTCACTGTGATAATGGTGTAATGATCCTTAGACCTGAAATCATTATATTTCTATACGAGAATTAATATACTTTGATTACATTAAAAGTTACCTTTGACCGGGTGATGATAAAAGTGGACATTGGGTATATTATGAATCGTATGAGAAATATGAATGATCTAGATGGGATTTAATCCTCCTAATTTTAGGAGTGATATTATTGGCCTCTTGTTTGAGTGAGACTATGAAATGCACGGCCGTGCTCAAATGTTGATTTGATTTTGATAGTCTACTCATCGATCAAGAAAATAAAGATTAAATTATGAAGATGATGACACGAGACATGCCTTGAGTTTAATCTATAATATCAAGATTAAAAGGATTATATTACATGGAACATTATTCACGAAAGGCTTAATCGAATCACCGATTTATTATTATTACTTGGGTAGCAATGATATATTACTAGATGCCGCTCATTGTTTACAATTTTAATTAGATATTAAAATTGTTGCCAACGTAATAATAACCTACAGGGTCACACACAAAGAACGCTTGAAGGAGAAATAATTTAAATTATGAATTTAAATTAAATAAGTAATTTATTTTATTTATGATATTAATTAAGTATGACTTAATTAATTATATAAATATAATAAATGAATTATTTAAACTAATTCTAATATTAATAATTAATTAATTAAGTGAGACTTAATTAAATAATTTAGAATTTTGGATTCATATTAATTATAATTGGATTATAATTAGAAAACTTATTCCTCTCTCTATATAATCTTTTTATGGGCTGATTTAATTTAAGAGACATATTTTTTTTAAAACCTTAGCCGTTTTGAGAAAAGAGGAAGATAGAGACAGAGAAGCAGTTTTGGGTGCTAGTACACATCAATCCTTCATGAAAAGTGTTCGTGTAGATACCGTAGAGCGTAGATCGTGAGAGCGTGATACGTGGTGATTAAACAAGCATTGGACCTCCATTAATCTTCCATTAATGAACTGTTAAAGCTTCTAAAGGTATGTATTCTTTATCTCCGAATTAAATCTTTTGTTTTCGCATGGATCCTGCGGAGGGTTCGCTATTTTGATTTATTTTTCGCGTTTATTCCGCTGCGTTTGTGCCTCGAAACCATTCATTGACCACACTGGGTCTAATTCCCCCAGTTCCTGAAAAAGGAGTTCTCCCCACCCAAAGTGGTCCGGCGGAGAGGCAACCTACCCATAGAACGGATAAGGATTTACATGCAGGTATAGAAGATCATGATGCTTTAAATGAAATGAGTGAAACAGTTAACCTGAGTGATCTTCAATTCCCTAACCCTGAACAGCCGAGTGTGAGTGTTGAGGGATGTGCACAAACAGTCACAGTGAGCGGTGAGATACCCACTGACCAAATAAATACCTCACACAATGCACACACAACACACAACCAAAGGATTCTAAATCTGGAGGCCCAAGTCACTGAAATTGATTATTCTCTAAGGAAAATCTTGGAAGTGTAAGAGCAACAGCACAATGAAATGAAAGAAATTAAAGATTTAGTCCAACAACTGCTGGCTCAGAAAACTCCTACTACTCATCAATCAACTTCTACAGCTCAGAAAATTGCGGTCGAAAGGGAGGATAACCCAACTGAGGGGGAGAGAAGAGAACAAGAAAAAGTTGGAGCAGAAATGATAATGGAATACACAGCTCAGGGGAAGACATATATGTTTTACAGGCCTGGAGCAAGGAAACTAGAGGAAGGTGAAATCTTTGAACCCTATGTGCCAATGGATATTCCTACTGAAAATGAGATAGAGGAGACCGCAAAGGCTGCAGGTATAGATGTCGAGGAGGAATTTGCTGAGGAGTATGCATTTGATAATGATTGTCTTTTAGTTGGTGTAGATGAAGTTGATACTAAAGATATAGTTCAAGCTCAAGAGTTAATGAAAATAAAGTGGAGAAGAGTTCGACATGCAATGGAAAGAAGAAATAGAATCAAGGACATCGAAACTAAAGTTGGTCCTGAATGGGATGAAGCAAGGAGTCTATTGGAGAAGAAAGAACTAACTCTAAGCTAGAAGAAAGACATAGAAGTCCTTGACCTGTTCAGAACCATAAAGGAAAATTTTCAAGATGTTCATGAGTTCTATGTTGTTTTATCAGAAGAAATAACAAGCATGTCAGTCAGTGAATTCAAATCCGGTTGGAAAATGTATACCAATTTAACAACACTGGGATCGAGAATCTTGTCAACAAAGCGATTCGAGAAAATGAATATAGTGGAGTTGTATGTATTGAAGAGGAAAGTCATCTTTAAGGGACACAAGTTGAATGAGATACTGAGAGATCTAATTGAAAAGAAGATTATTGAGATCGGTGTCGAAGCATTTGAGAAGCCTCCGGTGGTCAAGTACTATAAGGTAACAACTCTACACAATTGAACTTTGTATGATGAAGGTCTGGAGTCAAGCCAAGTAATGTTCATGCAGTATGTAAAAGGAAGACTTAGAAGCAAGAAGAACAGAACTGAAGAAGATCTTAAGGTTGCTGAGTTAATCTACGCATTCAGGCTGAACAGAGATATCAAATATCTAGAATATATCTTATTGAGACAACCAGATACTATCAAGATCCAGTGTATGTGAGAAAAGAGGATGGCACTGAAGAACTTGAAACCATTAAGGATTCTGAACCTTGCATACAAACTGAACCAAATGGAACAAAGTACTTCTTGTTCAAGAAAAATGGAGTGTAGAAGAGAAAGGAACTGTCAAAAGCTGAAAAGAAACAATTATGACATCATCAGAAAAGTCTTTTCTAGGGTTAACTTTTGATATATCCCTTCCTTCTCTTATGGCAGTAACCTTGTGCTTCAGATGGTCAGGAAGTGTTAACATGAATTTCATGTTTACTTCTTTCTTATCATAAAACTTTCCATGCAACTGCAGGTCATTTATCAACCTGTTGAACCTCTCAAACATCTCAGTCAACCCTTCACTTGGTTTGGCCATAAAAGCCTCATACTGAGACACTAGTATATGTCTTTGATTATCCTTCACCTCTTTTGTTCCTTCACAGAGTATCTCAATGGTTTCCCATATTTTCTTGGCATTAGTGCAGTTGACAATGTTGTTTTACATGACATTGTCATGTGCTTCTATAATGATAAATTGCAAGCAGTCTGTAAAGCATAATGTAACGTAATATGTAATAGTGATAACGATAACTCTACTAAGAAACAAAGATAGTCAAATAATACTAATATGCAGCACAGAAATCCAGAAAGACATGTAAACAGGAATCATACATAAATCATTGCAGAGCTTTCAAGATGAAAGGGTTACTGAACGTCAGCGAGAGAAGTTCATTAATATGTTCAGGCCTCAGCAACAAATAAGAGTTCAGAAGATTTCATATTAAAGACAGTGTAATGATTTAAGTATTAATGTCAAAGGGTTTCAGTGATCAGAAGCAATGCAAAAGTCTAAGGTTAATCAGCTGAAACAGAACAGAAGTCAATGGAATTCAATTCAGTGTTAGTCGTTTGTGAACCAGACCAGTGCACTAAGCGTCATCACTACATAAAAAGAATTGTCTTGGTTAATCAGAAGAAAATCAGTTGATCAAGCTAGAAGAGTGAAAGCCAAGTGGTAAATACTTCAAGCATCTCAATAATATGTTCAAGGAAAGTAATATCACTTTAGTTCTTGCACACTTGAAACCATGGAGAGGTGTAACAAAATATTTCCCTTGTGTAATTGAGATAAAGGCGCAACAAAAGTTAGTGGACATGTTTGTGGCACCTATACAACATGTCTAGAGTATAGGTGCAACAAACAAATCATTTGGGCGCAAGGAAACATTTAGAAAAGATATAGATTGTGTTTGGTGGCGCCTATACAGAGCAGTAAGAGTATAGGCGCAACAAACAATATCTACAGGCGCAAGGAAACTTGTTGAAGGTACTAAGTAAGTTGGTGGCTCCTATACTAGGTAAATGGTGTACATGCGCAATAAAAGTGTAGAGGAGCAACAAAAGATTAAAGGTGCAACAAAGGGATTTAGTGGCGCCTACACACTACAGTCACTCTACAAGTGCAATAAAGGACTTGCATTGTTGGAAAATCAATTCATTTGATTTTCAAAAGTCTACACAAATATATATGGGTTTAGTTCGAAAGCATCAGTGTGCATCTTCTTCAGTAAACTCAACAAACTTACGGGAGCTCCATTAAAGCCAATCATTAAACACCTACATGTATTTTTGTTATAATATTGGTTGAACCCATAGAAGCTAATCATTTGATTATAAGTGTAGCACCTCGGGGATTTAATAATATATCTTTATTTTCTCGAATCGTTGTGTTTCATTTACTACCATTTTTATATCTCAAGAACACAAACACTTAATCCGCAATTAAACGAAATTCTACCAACATCATATTCAACCCCCTCTTCTATGATGATTTAGGACCTAACACAGTCATCATGAGATACTTTTTCCTTTTCATTGTCATTGTACTCTGAAACTTTTTTTAGAACCCAGTAGGCTTGTATTGTTTCACCATCTACTATAGTTTCAGAAACATATGTTTGAGGAATAAAAGGACCATTTTCCAGAATTCCAGGGTAAAGTGGGTTGGTTGTCTTTATGAACAACATCATTTTTCTTTTCCAGAGGTTGTATTGTTCTTTGTCAAAAGTGAGTATTTTTATGCTGCTTACTTTCTGTGCACTTATATTTAGATCTTTCAGGTTATATATGTCTAACATGCTGCTCTGATACCAGTTGTTAAACAGTATGAGTGTTGCAGAAGGGGGGTTGAATGCAACTTGATAATTTATCACTAATCTTGCTAACAACAAACAAGAAGTAATAATAGCAAGTAAGAAATGTAGACAACAATAAGCAAGAAATTGAAGACATGTGTTTAACTTCAAAAATTAATTTTATTAATTTTGGTTTGCTATAACTGACTGGAAAATAATTCCAGTTTTGATAGATACAATAACAATGAGTTTGCTAATTTTTCTATGCTTGAGAAAATTCTAGCTCAGTTGCATAAGGGAAAGTGTTTGTGAGATATGTGTATTTATACTGAAACACATATCCCACTTACAAGTGTACTTCAAATCTTCATTATCCGCCAAGTTTACTGTCAATGGAATGGTTGCTGTTAGTAATACTTGTTGTCTTCAAATCTTCATTCTCCGTTAAGTTTACTATCAATGGAATAATTGTTGTCATCTGTTCCTTTGTGCTATCACTTGAATATGATGTCGTAGGCTTCAGTTTTAGAATGTTACTGTCAAAGTCTTGACCCATGTTGTGCCTGAACACTTTGTGAACTTCTACTCCATGGATCATGTTATTGTATATGTACAAGACAGTAACTATTGAGACTTATTGTCACCTACTTGACTTTTAAACGTACTGTTTTAAGTGACAACTAAACATGTTGTCAATATACATATGACAGTACATTTTACTTAGTTAATTTCTAATTAATCTAAATAACTTCTAGTTGATTACAATGTTAACACCACAATCCCTAACACCCACCTTCTATAATTAACCCCAAAGGGTCTTCAACAAATAACCATGGAGGGCCTTCTTTAGTACTTGTAGTTTATTTAAGAACACTTGAACAAAACAAAGTCACCAGCCTCCGGCCTTCCTAGGCTGTGCCCTCTCCAGCCTTGGGAAGACTCATTCTTCCTTAAAATGCAAACTACTCATTAACCTTTAATGAATCTTCGAACAACTGTTACACAAGTGTCTGATATGGAAATATTCTTCCAAGCATGATATGTATCAATAATATGAAAGTACTCATCTCTGACCGAGAGTGAGTCCTCTTCCTCAGGGTGAGTTGTCTTCTTCGGGATGAGTCATCATGCTCAGGGCAAAGCTGAGCCCTCATGCTAAAGGCGAAGTTGAGCCCTCATGCTCAGGGCGAGGCTGAGCCCTCATGCTCAGGGTGAGCCCCCTTTATCAGAGTGAGCCCTCATGCTCAGGGTGAGGCTGAGCCCTCATGCTCAGGGCAAGGATGAGCCCTCATGCTCTGGGCGAGGCCGAGCCCTCATGCTCTGGGCGAGGCCGAGCCCTCATGCTTAGGGGGAGCCCTTTTTATCAAAGTGAGCCTTAATGCTCAAGGCGAGGCTGAGCCCTCATACTCAGGGCGAGGCTGATCCCTCAGCCAAACATGGGCACAACAACCTTCAATAATTATTAACCCTAGAGGGTCTTCAATAATAGCAACTGAGTTAAGAACATACAAACAGGATGCAACCATACCTCTAGTCATTGGCTTCCGGCCAACATAAGACGCACCTATGAACAAGATGCAGCCTCCAATCACCGGCCTCCTACCAACATAGGAGTGACCAATATATGAGTCACACTACACATATATAGCCTTCTGCAACACCTAAAAAAAGTGTTAAAATCCGTCGAAAGTGTTGTTGAAAGTAAAAAAATAGGCTATTGGCAACGTTTTTTTTGAAATTTCAAGGTGTTGGTGCCAACTCACCGGCCTCCGTCCAACATAGAAGTCAGCGGCTTTCGGCAAGCTGGAGATGACCCATTCCTCCTAAATTGATAAAATACATGGCCCAAATACACTAAGGCCTATTAAAAATACTCAAATGCTATTTTTGGTTGTAACAAATGCGAGGTCAGTGGTTATTAAGGGCCACACTTTATGCCAAACAGCAATTCGGGCCTCTAATATTGAAAAATAGTTATTTTGGTTATTTTCTCTTATTTTATTTTATACAAAAATATATTTATCTATATAAAAATATATTTCTTAATGTCATACATATAAGTCTATAGTTACTATTTCAAATTCTTACATTTTTATATATTTAATATTAATTATATGAAATTTAACATATAAAATAATATATATTTTAATTATATATATATATATATATATGGTATGGGTAGGGGACATGATATCCATAAATTTTTAATCGGATATTATCCGCTCCGCACCGTTATCCGTCAGTTGATTAATTACCCGCATTAAACGGTGCAGATGCGGTCGGAACCCTTCGGGTAGATACTAATTGTCATCCTTAGTCTTTTAAATTTTAAGAATTTTTTTTTATTAAAAGTATTAATTTTATATATTTTAAAATATATTTATACTTATTAAATTTGTAATATTTATAAATTTTTCAAAAAGTTATATGTACACTAACTCACCCAATATACTTTTTAATCTATCTTGTCTCATTTATACTCGTATTATAGCTAATTGAGTTGTCATCAGTGTTGAATAATATATAGTTCTAATAACATTATTTAAATAAGGATAAAATATATAATAATGTAGAATATATTAATGTTTAATGATTCAGCATGGGTTTAGAATATAATTATGTGAATTAAAAATTATTTGTGCTATTGATTATGAATTTTTCCTTATAAACTTCATGATGTGTGAAGATAAAGAGAATATATCATTCACTTCCTAAGTATATTCGGACTATAAAAGTCTGGTATGCCATAAACAAATTTTTGCCTTTTGAAATGTGGTTGTTACGGTGAAAATATTTATTTTTGTATATTTCATATTAATATATACTTATTAAATTTATAGTATATATAAAATATTTCAAAAAAATATTATATGTACATCAACCTATCTAATATATTTGTCAACATAACTTCTCTCATTTATATAAATGTTTGGTAATTAAGTTGTAGTCATTCATGAGTTAATATATAGTTTGGATATAATTATTTAAATAAAGGTGAGGTATATAATAGTTAAGAATAATTAATGTGTAGCGATTTAAAAAGAGGATCGAATGTAATTATGTGAATTAAATAATATTTGGTTATATATATGTTGTTTAAGTACAATTGAAAAAATATCAAATATGAGAATTATTGTATTTTGGATCAAGTATTTGTTATAAAATACTTAAGTATATAATATGTTATGTCCACCAAGTGTTGTAGAAGGGGGGTTTGATTACACCACTACACTTTCTTTCGAAATTAAGCCACTAATGCTAACAACAGCCAAAAGTGTATAGTAGTGTAGATGATAAACTAAAAGCAAACAACACAACATTTATTTCCAAAATTAATATATTGTTAATTTTGTGTTACAACTGACTGGAATAATGTTTCTAGCTAGCTCCTTTGTTTCAACGGCTTTTTGATATTGTTACAAGTGCTTGAGAGAGAATGCTTGAGGTTCTGTTCTAAAATTTTAAATAAAGTACTAAGAGAAAGAGTGTCTATATGAATACACTTTTTAAACTTACATATGCACTTAACGTGTAATCCTAAAATACAGCTAAAAATAGAAACTTGTTTTTCTAAAGTAGATTTAAATGTATTCCATTTGTAGATAAATAGATTCCCTTGATTTTCTCTGATTTGATCTTGAATTCCTTAAATCCTTTATCTTTATCCTCGTACTCTCTTAAATTCCAGTAGTAGAATTGCATGATTAAAACAATGTTCTGAGTAACCCATGTGATATATTGTTCAACCCTGCTATTTGAAATAGAGTGCCGACTTCCTAAATTGACTGTTGATCTTTAGCTACAATGTTCATGATAGTATGTTGTCTTCCGCCAATGATTCTATCAATGGAAGTTGCTGCTTAGAAGACTCTGTCATAGTTGTGCCAACTTTGCTGTCAACTACCGCTAAATATGTTGTCACCAAACTTGATGTCTTCAAATAACTCCTAAGCGCCAGGTTTGATGTCGTTGTCATATGCTTCATGAATGTTTATGTCACTTAGTTGTGTTGTCATAGATTTGAGATAGTATCTTTGAGAATGCTGTCAAAGACTGAAATAGGTCTGTGCCTGAACAAATTAATGAAATTTTATACTCAATATTTTTATTCTTATATCCTAGATAGTATCTTTGATATAATTGTTGTCGTCTACTTAAGCATTACAAACTTACTGTTTAAGTGATCTTTATATTGAACATGTTGTTAGACTGACTGAATATTTCACTTAATCTTTTTCAGTCTAAGTCAAATTACGGATTTAATACATGATTTGCTCCCACAATCCTAACATAATATTTTAAAGATTATATATAAATATGTAATAATTAAGAAGGTATTAATTTAGGATTTAGTTAGAGTGTCATTTTACAATATAAAATATAAATGTTGCAGTTCTTATTTTATAATAAAACTTTTCTTAATTTCTGATGAGTTAAACATTACTTTATAATTTGAAGGGTATAATTGTGATTTTACCGTAAATATTTTGTCACATCGACCACCTACGGTGCTCAAATACATTTATCGAGTTTTAACGTAGTAAAAAATTTACATATCATTTTATTGTAAACATTTTATCTCAACGACTCCTTGTTGTGCTCAAATACATTTTTCGTGTTCTAACTTAGTAAAAAAATACATACGCTTCTATTTTTACGAATCGATTATCAATAAATTATAAAAGTTATAATACAATATTAAAATGTATACGATTCAGACAAAATTATAAATATATATATTAATAATTTATAGATATTAGTGGTTGAAAGAGAATAATAGATATTAATAAAAATATTAATGGAAGAAAGGTACTACCTCCGTTTTTTGTAAGTCGCTTTGACTTTAGGTACACATGTTTAAGTGTTTTTTCCATATAGTAAAAATATTTTTTTTTGAAATTTTCTTTTTTTGATTTAAAATATTGATTACATGTTTTAATTCGAAAAAATAAAATTTTAAAAATAATAATTTTTACTATACAGTCAAAACACCTAAATATGTGTACCACAAGTCAAAGCGACTTATAGAAAAATGGAGGGAGTATTTAATAGATATTAATAGAAATATTTATGATTAAATTGGCTCATGTTGTCGTATTAGATATTTGAAGGGTATAACTGTAATTTTATCGTAAATATTTTGTCTCATCAACCCCTTATTGTGCTCAAATATATTTTTCACATTTTAACGTAGTAAAAATTATATATCATTTTATTGTAAATATTTTTTTCCAAATGCGTTTATCGTGTTCTAACTTACTAAAAAAATACATACATTCCTATTTTTACGAATCGATTATCAAAAGATTACAAAAGTTGTCATACATAATTAAAATACATTTAGACATAATTATAAATAAATAAATATATAATTATTTACATATATTAATGATGGAAAGAGAATGATAGATATTAATAAAAATATTAATGGAAAAATATAGTATTTAATAGATATTAATAGGGTATTTATGATTGTTCTCATATTAGTGATAAGTAGATATTTATTATTAGTTTATCCCAATATTTTTAGTTAATTTTGCATGAAATTGGATTTTATTTATGTGTTTTAATATTTTATTGTAGGATACAAGAAATTAATGGAGTTGAGTTTGAAGTGCAATATTTGGGCTTAATTCATACAAAATTCGGATTTTTGGACATCTTTTATGGTGTTAACTGTTTAAGCTCTATGTAGAGTTCTACAACTCCGTTTTAGGCCCGCAAACAGTCATTGGAAAGTTTGGAAGAAGATCTTTATTTCTATCATGGGCCCATAATTTAGATCTGCTCTCATCTGTCCAGAATAGCACAGTAACAAAAGCCTATAAAATTCTAGTTAGAATTATATTCTAACTAAGAATATTTCTTGTATTCTGAATATTTTATTAAAAAATACTTGTAAATAGAAGATATATTTATTTTATTCAGCTAGGTATAAAAAGGAGATAGAACATGACAGGGGGAGTTACACGTATAAGAAAGACCTAGCGGATACACACAAGAACATGGAAGAACAAGTCATAGAAAGAATAACAATTCTTGAGTTTTATCTTCTTTTCTTCACTTTTCTTTATTGTAAACTTGATATCATTGTATTCAGTACTCTCTTTTATGACGTTGAACTAAATCTCTTTCCAGACCTTTAATGGAGTCTTGTGTTTATATATAAGTATTCTTTAATTTTATATTTCGGTGTTCATTACAATTGCTTATAATAATTTATTTTTAATGTTTTTCAAGCAATGATCAATCTTGAAATTGAATTGGTTGTTTAGGTTGGCTTGGAAGAGTGACCTAAATTGAGACCTATTTACTATAATTTGGGATAACCATTATGTTAATTTGTGATTAGGATAAGAATATACATAAATACCCTAAGTATTCCGATTAATGTTATGATTAATTCTATTCAATAATTTAAGTTCTATATAGGAATATGAGAATTAATTGTTGAATTAGAATCACTTGAGATTCGGAAGGTCCTCGTGAGTACTTCAAAATCTTAGACTAGCAGTTGAAGCACTAAAATAGGATGCAGAAGTATTTATTGAAGAACATTAGATGAAGTTGAAGGCCCGATTTTATTAATCTAGATAATTTTATTAGTGTTAGTTTATTTTTAGTGATAACTATTTTTCTTTTAAATCAATTATTATTTGACTTGAATTAATTGAACAATATTGTGTGGTAGTTAGCAACTTAAGTTAGTTCTAGTGGAAATAAATTTTATATACTAGTTGTTATGATATGTGCACTCGCGTATAGGTTGTAAAATCTCTAACAATTAGATATATAATAGATGTGCTGAAATTTATCAAATTTAAGATTTTTAATAAAATTAACTTTCATTTAAAATTTTGATGATATATATAGACGATACATCAAATAAATATTTATTTTAAATTAAAAACTATAAATTTTCAAAAACATCGACAATTTTATATTTGAATAAATTTGAACAAATTGTTTAAATGTAATACTTCTATTTTTTTTAATGTTTTTCAACAATTTCCCCACGTAACCCGCCCGCAAGTGTACATACAAATAGTGTACTTAAGAACCTTTAACGACCTTTTTTTCTCCTCTAACAATATTCCCCGACAATCTTTTTGGCAGAGAAGCTTCATCATCTCTCGGTGATCATCACCACTGACATCTTATTATAATCTTTCAATCTTTTTTTTTTAAATCACCCTCCAATAATTACTAAGCAATAACTTTTCTTACTACCTGACTCTACCATCAGTGTCATAGATTATGGTAATGCTGACGGAGTTCAACCAGGTATCAATTATGACCACCGACGTTGATCAAAATAATTCCATAAAAATGAAATCCACAATCTTTTTCATCATTTTCATAGTACATCATATAGAAATCGGTTATTTTTATTATATAAATTGGTGATTTTTATTACAAATTTTAGTGATTTTTTCTACATAATTTGGTGATCAATAAACATTAATGATCACATGTATATGGAAAGTCATTGTTATAAAAAGGTAGGAGGATATAGTCTAGTTGTACCAAGGTGATGGTGATAGTATGATCGGAAATATATCGAAAGTGGTGTTAATGATGAGATAAAAAGTCATAGTTTGGTAATATAGCGGTGAGACATTGGTGATGATTGGAGATGGTTGTAAAAGTGATGCATGAGATAGTTTTTCCTCTACTTGTATATATATTTAGTTGATGCACATAAATTAAAAATCTTATAAATACACTTAAAATGTAATTTTAACTTAACATATATTCAATTTTATCCTTATTAAAACTTACAATTATACATACATTATTAATTAAAAATTAATACTAATACTAAATATTGAATCCTTTTTGCACATAGTGGACACCTACTGCCCTAAATGAAATTTTAAAGTTCGATTGTCAAAAGGGTACTTTAGTCTTATCCTCATAATCTTTATTATATCATATAATACGTCATAATTGATCCCAAATACCATACACGTTTTCATTATCTTTAGCCATTTGATTTTTCCATCTTTTCTACCGACACTTCAGTATACTCTCTTTTACCATATCTTAAATTCATGCTCTTATGCAAGTTTGATTAAAAAATATGTGGAATCAAACGATTTTGTTTCATCTACATCAGATCTCATGCTACAAAGCTTTCAATTTTGAATAAGAACTAGTTTTCCGAAAAACTACTACTGTACATATATAAGATGTGTTCTGTAAACATTTTATAATTATTTTTTCTCAAATGGATTATTTATTCTCATAATTCTATTTTTATTTACAAAACACGTGTGTTCTTGATAAAAAAAATATATGATATTATATATAAAATAATAAGTGGAGGACTAGTATGTTCCATACATAATATGTATGTATTATGTAAATGTTTTTTACTCATTTTTATTTTCAGATGCATAAATATTTTTCATAATTGTGTTTATTTCCAAATAACATATGTATTTTGAACAAAAAATGTGATAATTTTAAAAAAATAAGTAGTGCTCACCAAGTTCTCCAAATTAAGTAGTTCTCCATTGATATACACACACACACACACACACACACACACACACACATATATATATATATATATATATATATATCTTAATTAAGCTATTTAAATAAGAAAATTCATATTTCGAATAATTCTATGTCAAATAATAAGTGTGCTTAAGCTCGTGCAATTCTAGGATGGGTGACTCCTTGAAAGCCTTTTTTTTCTTATTTTTTCATCATTTTATGTTATTATTAATCTCAAAAACTATTTTTAAAAATATTAATACGAATTATTCACTTATTTCCAATTTTTAATGCAATAATCCTATTTTTTATTATATTTTAATATTTTCAAGTAGTATTCCCATTTCTTCCTATTTTTTATCATATAATATTAATTTAGTATATTTTCTTATCATATAATAATTATTTCTCTATTATATTTTCATAATTTTCTAGGAATATCTCCTATTGTCTTTATTTTTTATTAAAATTTGAAATAAATAAAATAATGACAAGAAAATTAAAATTTTATTACTCAAGTTGCACACAATATCATTCTATTGTATTATGTAATTAATAGATGTGGCATTCCGGTTGGGTGGTTTTATTGTTTACTAAATTTTATAGCATTTCTCACTTGAAATATCAAAATTAACTTTTTTTTGATATTTATATGTATATGAGAAAAATGTTGAAAAAATAAATTCGTGGGGGTAAATTAATATATTTCAGGGAATGCCGAGACCAACATTTGTTTATAAAATGTTTAAAAGGTGGTTGTATAAAACACTGACTACATACAAATGGGTGTGATAGACAGTTATTTTAACGTTTCTTCTCAAAAAATTTGTATAAGTTCAAATTACTCCGTGTAGTTATTTTCAATATCCACTACCTTCACCCATTCATTACATTGGATAATATTAATTAAAAAATGTTTTGGCAACTCTATAAGATTAAGAATATATATATATATATATATATATATATATATATATATATATATATATATATATACCATTTCATATTCACATAAGAAAAACTCTAGGCGACTCGATCCAACGCCCCATCATTTCTTTGCAGCAGAAAATGAAGATAAAAAGAAATGTATTCCAGAATTTATGAAATGATTTGTTACATTATTATTTATAAGACTACAACATGATTAATTGAAGTTTTATGTTCCGTATGTGCTCCAGTCTTGATCGACCATAGCAGTACAAGTAACAGAATAATGCCTAGCATCCTTTTTAAAACATTAGCTTTATTAGCTACAAATTTGACAAAACTTCATATTTGATAGAGTTTTTATATATTACGAATCTCGAAGCTCTGGGAGCAGATTTCCATCAATTTTAATGTAGACTAGTTACAGGTTCCTTTCATGCCCCTGATTGTTAATTAGGTGGAGAGAATTTCTCACCATCATTGAGCAAATTTTAAGGACGTCCTGGATAACATCTTTCTTAAACTTTTACATTATGTAAGTTATAAATAAAATTACTTTTTTTCATATTAATCTATTTAAACTATGGTTAGTTCTAACTTGATTTGCTATCATGGACATGATGTTAAATGGACTCCTTATGTCAATTCTTACCATCCACAACAGCGGTTAGGAAATCGTATTGGTCCAATTATATGCAACAATTTTGTGGTTCACTATCAACCACATATTGCATATAATCAATTTCCGGTGTTTAAACAATACTATTGTAAGAGTATGGATTGGAAGCTTCATAAAATAAAATTCAAGAGGAACAATGGTAGCTGTGACCAAGACTTGATAAAGCATTACAAGAAGGAATTTGACCGGTGGAAAGCCAAAAAGCTAGCCCAGGAACTTATGAAAGAAAAGCCTTTCATTATTGGGAGTAAGAGGATTTCCAAAAGGTCTCGCAATAGATCTGCCCCTTCCCCACCTCCCGTATGCTCACCCCACCTTATGACAATATTGAGAACAACACTGAAGTTGCAAATATTCAGCAGAGAGGAAATGAAGAAAGGTACGTTCAAATTTCTCTTCACCAATTATGGATTTCATTGTCAGATTCTACATGACTTGCATCAGGGTATTAATGATTGATGTAGGCCTTAACTATCGTCCAAAGAATTAGACCATCGCTAGCAAAAGGTAACTAATTTTGTAAACCCATAATCTTGTTTCATGTGTTAATGCAGGGATCCGATGAAAATAAGGGCATGAGAAAGTCCTAAACCATGTGACAATCTTGATGTCGATGTTATTTATCTATTCGTAAGGTAAATTCACGAGATTATGTTCAAAATAGTTTTTTCCTTTTCTTGAAACAGCGATTTTGAGATTGTTGTTATATTTTTACTAATTTTTGGTTTCTTTTTAGATAGCTTTTTGAACCGAACAATGTCATCAATATCTTTTTCAAAAAGTCTGATTTTTAACTCATATATCTATGAAAAATTGGATGATGATTTTCAAAAGGCCTCTCTCTCTCCCATTTTTATTCCACCAAAATGCAGTAGAGCCTTATTTATTCTTTATTCTTGTATTTAATAGGCGGGGTTTGGACAAATTATAAAAAATAAGATTAAGTGGTAGAAGGGAGACTTTAACGATTACTCATACATACTCTATCCCATCTGTACCGAGTAAGTTTGTAAAACTAAAATTTTAAAATCTTAATGCAACTTGAGAGTAATTGCAATCTTAAAAAGAGATGTTATTTCTATAATACAACATGAATTATAAAACATACTCATGCCAATGTTATGTTATACTTTGTCCCAAAATAGAAAAATATTATAGTTGATTCATTTTTTACGGTTTAATGTAGTTCTTTCTATATAATTTTTTGAATTTTTTTGTTTTTGTTTTTCTATTATACATGAGGCACTTTAGCTTAGCTATTGTTTGTTTCTCGGAGGAGAGAGAACGTGAAATTTTTATCTTTCATTTGGATTCGTATGGTACTCATCCAAGTGATAGAATTTTTAATACAATTGTTTGGTAAGAAAAGTGAGATCCTTCGATAACTAACATATGCTTTATAATATGATATAAAACAAGCCTTGTTTGCAATATTTAACCAATGTAAGAGTTTAAAACATAAGTGTCAAGGAAAAACTTCAGATTTTCCACATATTTTCACAAAAATTGTTGAGGTAAAATCTCTTTATTTTACTCCCATAACATGCCTACAAACATTATTATATATATTTAACCGCCATATTGTGATCCCCATCAGGTACCTCAACAACCAAATCTGTTCGTTATGGTTTATTCATCATGCATATAATGAAATGTGTCCTGGAGTAAGCTCCAGAACATTTCAAAAATGACAATTTATAAATGGTACAATTGTTTACCCTCTCCCTCTCGCTCTCTCCCTCTCATACATCTGTTTTACTTAACATGTGATTTATATCTGTTTTTTAGTTTGGGACGAATTGGTTTGACCCACAAGATGCTTGTGCATTAAGGGATGGTGTTAAGCCTATTATTCAACCCCTAGGTGTCCGTGAGTTTACTTAGCAAAAAAAAGTAAAATTATATAAAGTGGATTAATTCAAAATAATAAAATTTTATATTATTAGAAAGTATATTCAATCTATTTTAAAATTTATTTTTAGATTTTAAAAAATTAAAAAAAAATTAATTTTAAATTTTAAATTAAGCTTTTATATTTAGACAAACATCTTGACAGGAATGGTGAACATCTATGTTTTAACTAAACTCATTCAACCTTTTTGACAGGTATTTGACAAACATGTTGATAATCATCGTCATTTACCTTGAGTGAACGATGATCATATAATATGGAATTTGATTGTGATTTTGTAAACATTTGTATTATTCGTGAATTATTTAATATCGTTGTTGCTTATTCTCTTTACTTGATTAGATAAACTTTTATAACTCGGTATTGGTCTCGCTTCTTTTTACAATACCTTGTAAAAAGATTTCTATTACACTCCTTAGGGCTCAGTATTGAGTTTTTCGTATTATATATTACCACACTTCTATTATAAGACTCTTCTGTAATAAGATATTATATTACAGGATATTTTCATATAATAAAAGTACCTACATATTTTATAAATATATATTATTGGTGCTCTTACAATACCTTGTTTGAGGTTGTCAATTTCGTATCAATAGTTTATCGTTATACATTACAAGTTACTGTGATGATTGTTAAACTATATGAGTTATATCTGGATAATTAAGAAGATTACCTAAATGATGCAGTAAAAGCACCTACATATTTTATAAATATATATTACCAGTGCATTTACAATAACTTTCTTGAGGTGTCAATTTTGTGTCAATAACTTGTCGTTATACATTACCAATTACCATGGAAGTAAGTTTCAGATACAAAATAAAAGCAAAAATACCAATCCCCAATTACAATGTAGCATCACCAAAGAATTCTAACCGTTGAATTAATTTTTAATTCATACTATTCAAATAAATTTATAAAGATCACACATACCAGGTATATTAACACTCACTAGTTTTTGACTAATTTATTGCCTAACCCGGAGTGATAATGTTAATACTTCTTTTTACAGTAGTTTACGACCTCTTTTTTGGTCAAGGCCAAAGCCTCACCTTCACTCTAACCTTACGCCCAAAATATGGATATATATTAGGTTAAAGATGGATATATGTTATGCTAAACAACATGGGAAAATACCTTGCTGCATTTTGTTAGCTTTTTTAGTGACCGCATTAGAAACTATGAATGTTAGTGTAGTTTTTATTAGCACCGATCAAGGTTGAATGAATGTTGTGTATGAAAGAATTGTAATTTTAGTATAGTTGAATGAATGAATGTTGTGTCTGTAATGTTGTTATTATAGCTTTTGATCTTTTGGTTGCACATTTGATATAAATAAAATTAAGACTCAGCAAATATTTAAGAATGAAAAAATAGTAAATTTTTTGAATATTTTTTAGAGGCACCTAACATTTCTTTTTAATAGAAAAAACTCAGTTGTTCTAAAAAATTTAATATCTCATTTAGCTACTGAAATGACATGATAAGATTAATCAAATTAAATGATTGTTTAATATTTGAAATTTGAATTAACATAAATATAGGGATAAACTTGTCTCTTTGGAATTAGCCAAAAAAGAGTTGTTGCAGTAGTTACAGTCAACTATTGAAGCCTAACAGAAAAATGAATGCAACCCAAACAAATTTGATATAAATTGAAATATTGTTATGTGAGTTGACTAAATTTGAATTGCTAGGGCAGCTGCTTAAAGCTGCTAAGATACTTCATTGAACTTCTTATATCGAATATTAGTGACTTAGCGAAGACCACCAAACAAACAATGTTATCGATAATTAGTCAGATTCAGTTATCAATGATTATAACAAAGGAAGTAAAAACAAGTATACTATCTAGTTCACCTACTTCCCCACAATAAAACATATATACATTCATCGAAGAAGTATCAATTTGTCTAACTAAGAAATCCATATATACAATCATATATGCATCAAAGAAGTATCGAATTAGGGTTTCATACTTACGGGTTTCAAACTAGTATCAAGTAAAAACTAAGCAAACAATCATATACAATCATATATGCATGAATCAAAGAAGTATTGAACTACGGTTTCGTACTTATTGGTTTTGAACTAGTATCAAGTAAAAACTAAGCAAACAATCATATACAATCATATATGCATGAATCAAAGAAGTATGGAACTAGGGTTTCGTACTTACTGGTTTGCATCGAAATAATAATGAAATTTTAAATTAACGAAAAGAGTGAATCATAATTTAGTGGTACTTACTGGTTAGAATCGAAAGGATTCTTGAGAAATTGACAAATTGGATGGAATTTGGGATTGAAATTTTAGGGGTTTTATGAACCGGGGAGAAGTGAACAGACGAGAGAAATGAAAATGTGAGGATTTTGGGTTATATATTTTTTAGATAGACGGTTTGGATTAATTCTAGGAAATGACCCAAAGGCTGATATAATTCCCTGTATACAATCATTTAGAAATATTTATAAAATATTTTAGATTTGATTTTTCAAATAAAATGAATTTTACATTTTCAATTTATAAAATAAATTACAAATTAAATCATATAAAAATGGATTGATATTTTTAATATTTAATATATCAAATAAATAACATGAATTTTTATTTTTAATATATAAAAATATAGTAGATAACATAATTGAGAGTATACTTGGCAAAATGAGTCTGGTTCTGAAGAACTGAACTGAAAAACAAGTCATAAAAACTGAATGACATGCTTGTTTATAGGTTCATGAAAAACCTTTAGATACCTGTGAACTCTCAATGAACCCCTCTATCGAGCCCAATTAATCATATATCAATATTATCTTTCAAACTGGACCTATTATTTAACCTATATATCATTAATGGATTGGACATTTTAACCCAATGGACCCAAATCTGGCCCATGAAAATTTTGGGTACAACAGTCTTCATCAGTAAACTATTGTCATCATATTGTATGCTTCGTCATCACCACTCCAGTTCTAATTAGATTTTCTCTTTATCATTGTCATTATTACGCCTAAAATTGGCATTTGGATATTTTTAGTGGGCCATAGTATATTTGGGCCAGGATAAAGTGTGTTTTATCAATATAGGAGGAATGGGTTATTCCCAGCCTTGTGGGGCACCCTATGTTTGCCGGAGGCCGGTAACTCCTTTGTTGGCAGGAGGTCGGTGACTCCTTTATTGATGACTCATATGTTGGCCGGAGGCCGATGACTCTTATGTTGGTAGGAGGCCGGTGACTAGAGGCTGCATCCTATTCATAGGCGCCCTCTATGTTGGCAAGAAGCCGGTGACCAGAGGCTGCATCTTGTTGGTAGGTGGGCCGGAGGCCTGAGGCCGGTGACGGGAGACTGCATCATGTTTGACTATTCTTAACTCAGTTGCTATTATTGGATTCCCCTAATACACATCACCACCATACTTCAGCTTCTTTTCCGTTCATCTCAGCCTTGTTTGATTTTATTCCGGTAAGAATCTCAATATTTGTTGATTGCCATTTCTCCATCAATAAATTGGCGCTAGAAGGAGGGGATATTTACAACTTAGAAGAAAGAATGTCATAACAGCATGATCGGAGAACGAATTGCAAGGCCAAAGATAACGAGCACACTCTTGACCAGAGGCTAAGCCGTGACTTTAGAGACCGGAGGCCAAGCCGTGACTTCAGAGACCGGAGGCCAAGCCACAACTTCAGAAAATGGAGTTTAACAACGGGCAACTAATTGCTGAGAATTAGAATGAGGACGGAGGAAGGTAGATTGTGGTTGCAGGGGAAGCCCGATGAACTTCTCACCCAAGTCAATCAGGCTACATCCTGGAGGAGGTGTGTAGTGCCGAAGTAATCTCTAAAAACCCTATAGAATATTTGCAACATAGATCTGGTAGGGATTTTTTACAGGATGAAGTAGCAGATTTACCGCTCAAGAGAGACGAATAAGTTTGGAATCATATTCGAGGCTAGAGAGGTGAATAAGGTTGGAATCATATTCGAGACTGGAGAGGCGAATAAGGTTAGAATTATATTCGAGGCTGAAGAGGAGAATAAGGTTGAAATCATATTCGAGATAAAAGAGGTAAATAAGGAGAAATCTGCAGGATAGTGATTTTAATGATTTTCACCTACCATTACATGGCGATATACTCAGGGCACGCCCTCCATCAGGAGAACGCCCAATGTTATTCTAGTAACTTTTAACAGTGCATTGGGAGGATGATTCCAGGGCCAATATCCCCATCAAAACTAAAGAGATGATCGGAGAACGGATCGTAGGGCCGTAGAGTACATATTTAGCGTTTTGAACATCACACTCCTCAGAATCAGAATAATATAATGCTTAGAATGCTTTGGATGATAATCAGCACTTGCCTACTCCACAACTGTCAACTCATACTCGACCTTTGGCTCCTCCTCCATAGGGCCGGAGGGGGCGGTCACTATGGGTCCACAGGGCCAGATGGCGCAACCACTGTGGGTGATTCCTTTTCTCTCAGGAGTCATAATTGACGATGGAGTCATAATCGAGGTTGGAAAGGTGAATACGGTTGGAGTCATAATCTAGGATGGAGTAATAATCAAGACTAGAGAGGTGAATAAGGATAGAGTCATAATCGTGGCTAGAGTCATAATCGAGGTTGGAGTCATAATCGAGGTTGGAGAGGTTAATAAGGTTGGAGTCATAACCGTAGGCAAGATGCAAGAGGTGAACAAGGTTGGAACAATAAAAGGTAGATGTGATTTTCGGGGACAACGTCAACCTCCCAGATGGAGGTATAATCAGGGTGCTCCCCGTGCTAGAACGACGCCATATACCATTTTTGTAACTTCTAATAGTGCGTTAGAGATCGACGCCGGGAAGAGCTTCGAGCTCCTCAAAACCAGAATAACAATAATAATAATCAGAATGTCTTGAATAATGCCTATAACAATAATCAAAATCAGGATATGCCCCCCTCATCTCGCTCAGGCTCAACCTCAACCTCAGCATCAACCTCAGCCTCAGCCTGCCATTGTCCACAACCATACAATACTCACTCAACCCCAACCATTGAATAACCAGCCCGCACCCAACTCTCAGGGTATACCCCCCCCCCCCCCCCCCCCCCGCAGATACCGCATAATAGGGTGCGCCCCAGCCTCAACCAACTGCTGGGAAGGTGCAACCCCAGGCTCAAACTCAAAACATACAAAATATCCTAAGGGCGAGTCCTAATATTTATCATCCTAGAGAGTCTATGTGAAGATTTGATTTGGTGAAGGAGGGTAAATATGAAGTTATAAGGAAGGTTGTTTCTACAGGACGCACCCTGGAGGGGTCACGTGTGAAATATATGAAGAATATATGGAAGAATTTAAGAAGTGCAGAAGATAGGAATATGCGTGTTGATGCAAAATTTGATGAAGTTGAAGGTATAATTCCTCTTATATTTGTAATAATATATGGAATAGGGGGTAGTGCATTTACACCCTTCTTGATATGAAGAGGTGACCTTATAATGATCAAATTCCTCATTGATTTTAAAAAAAATTGGAACAATATGGATATTTGAAATACTTGATAGTCTAACGGAGGTCAAGCCCTACTACTAGCATCAGGGTGCACCCCAATTTATAAGTTTTAACTTTTACTTGAACTTAGAGGAGTTTGATTAATATAAGGCGCACTACGCGACTTCATTACCTTGCTTAATGTACACCTTCATTATCTTGATAAATCGCCTTACTCAGAAGGAGCGTCTTTACTTTCACCATAAATATTTTTTTCATTACTAAGATCCCCTTCAAGGGATGAAATTATGGAACAGCTCATCATCAAAGAGAACCCACTACCGTCATATTGTGACATTTGAGGGTGAGGCCTTTTGTGAAGGAAAAGGTCCTCCATAAGATGAAGTTATGAATAAGAAGTATAAGGTGGAGAATATTATTTCTAGGATGAAGTCAAAGCATGATTCAACTGAGGAAGATAAAGGAAAGTATGATAATATTAAATTTATCTAGGGTAAAAGTATCTGCACTATGTTAAACGCCTTACTTTGAGGCCACCCAGACTATTCAAGGGAGTCTCCCTTTCAGTTGATTATCTGGAGGAAGAGGAAGGGAAAAAATTGTTTGGTATACATTAGTTATCAGAGGAAGAATCCAAGTTTACAAGTCAAGCCGCTACTTCAGATATTACTATTAGAAGTACTTTGTGTAAAATAATTTATAGAATGATCAGTGGACTCCTATTTTAGCAGGAGCCTGGTGACTCATATGTTGGTGAGTCCTATGTTGGCAAGAGGCCGGTGACTGGAGGCTGCATCTTGTTTGTAGGCGGGTCGGAGGCCGATGATTGGAAGATGCATCCTGTTTGTATATTCTTAACTCAATTGCTATTATTGAAGGCCCTCCGGGGTTAATTATTATTGAAGGCCCTCCAGGATTAATTATTGAAGACCATTACTCTGTATTCCACGAGTTATCCTCGGCGGGGAGCTTTGAGATGCTATTAACCTCAACTTAGAAGATCATGTCCCTATACTCATGCGGTTTGTCATCGTTTGGGGGTTTAGGACGTGTCCCGCATTCAAGTCGGATCTTGTGCTGGCCTTTAGTCAAGTTTCCGAGGAAATAACGGTAGTGGATCAGCTCGGCTTCATGGAATTCGAGTTTGAGTTATATTCATGAAGTCCTTGGGCCTTATACTAGGCTTTGGACTATACAGACAAGCCTTAACGTGGAGACCTCTTCCGAGTAGGTTTCGATTATCGACTTGGATTTGAAGAAGGAAACTTTTTCCTATCGGCCCTCTACTTCAGCATGAACTACATGGGCTTGATCACCTATAAATAGGGGTACATAGGCACATTGTTAGGGGTTGGAAGTTGGGGATCTCAATGAGAACAACTAAAAAACTCTAGCAATCTCAGCCCCAATACACATCACAACCATACTCTCACTTCTTTTCTGTTCATATCAGCCTTGTTAGATCTTATTCCAGCAAGAATCTCAATCTTTATTGATTACCATATTTCTCCATCAATAGTCACCACCACACCTATATACATATATATAGTATATACATATATTCTCATACACATCTTTTTCTTCTTCTTCATTTTGTATAATCAAATTAACTTTCGGCGAGCTTCGTCTTTTCTGGTGAACTTCTTCTTCTTCGACAACCTCCAACAACGCTTGCTTCTTCAACACGTCTCCATCTTCATCTCTGGACCTTGCCAAAACTAGTTTCATCGTGGTGATTTTCATAAACATTATGGTGATTTATTTGAAAATTTTATTGATTTTGGTTCATTTTTTAGTAATCTCTGCTTGTAGTTGGTGATTTTGTAGATTGTGGTGGTTTATAGACATTGATGGTGGAGAGAGTGACGATGTGGTGATTTGGTTGTGGTGATTTTTTTTATGACTTGTCATTATTATTTTTTTAATTTTGGTGGTGATACCATGATGTATCGATGGTGATGAGGGCAAGGCTGATTTTGACAATGGTGGTGGTTTTGATGATTTAAAGCTTGTAATTCTTGTTTAAAACTAGTGATTTCTGTATGATGTTGGTGATCTATTAGTGGTGGCCGGAGGTGATGGTTGGAGGTGACGGTTGACGATGGTCGGAGGTGATGGTTGAAGTAAAAAAGAAGATGGTAGTGGAAGATGAAAATAAGTATAAGATTAATGCATGGTGAGATATGAAGATAATATAAACAAGTGGCTAGGATTACATCTCATATATTCATAATAATTGGGGTTCTCATTGGAGTAATACCCTATACATATATACACCTAATTTGGTATTAAAAGAGTCGTTAAAATTAAAATTATCAAATTTATCCTCCAAAAACTAATCTCTATCTCTGGGACTTGACATAATGCAATAATCTATTGAACGAAATATATAGTTTGGTTCGTGAAGTGTCACATTTTTTAATTTGGCAATTTTCTTGTTAAAAATTAATATTTGGGGATATCAAAGTGTAATTATATGCATTTATTATTTAAATTTTATTATTAAAAAATTTGAATATGCAAGATTACAAAAGAAAATTGAGAGAGAAAGAGAGTATTTTTTGTAAATATATTATATAGTATTATTTAGAAATGGGGATGAACTTTTCATGAGTGAGTAGAGAGATGAGACTCCTAGTGATTTAAAGAAGAACTAAGAGTCTTGGGCAATATTTTTGATCTCCTTACTCAAATATTAACATTAAAAATTAAATATAAGTTTTTAGAGAGGTTTTAATATAATTGGTAATTTATGAAATGTGGCCCAATTTTAATATTTAAAATTATATTTTAATTTGATCGGAGAAATTAATATGTCTATATTTTTATTATGAATATTTTATATAAAAGGATTATATATTTATTATTTGAATTTGACCCAAATAATTCATGTTAATATTATTATTTAAAACTGAAAACCAGTATTAGATTAATTATTTAAATTTTTTATTTTGACTTTCATCATCTTTTCATATACATCTACAATCATATCAAGTATTCATATTTTATAGAAGTTATATTAGTTAAATCTATCTCATTGTACTAGAAAAGTATTTTACAAATAGAATACATTTGTTCCTACTATTAGTCACAAATGATGACACAATTTATGAACATGCAAAACCTAACTATCCCAAGTTCTTGTATACAGTTCTTCAAATTACCCAAACTTCTACATGATTTGACATTCGAGAAGTCATCAACTTGTATCGGCATTTTCGAGCCACGATCAAAAGTCACTAACTCGTAATCTTCGGTATTGAAAATAATGTAGTATAAGGTTTAGTGCTTTTTTGGCATAATTTATTTATAAACGAATGATTCACGTCGTTTTTTCATGTTTGTTTCAGCATCTTTCTGACCTTTTCTCATCATGGTCACAAACTCATCGTAGTTGATCCGACTATCCTGCATTATTCAAAGTAATTTTCTTAGTTATGATAATTTACCTACATCTTCGAGATGATATCTATATTTTAAATACATTGTTATGATCAAATGATTGTCGTATAGTTCATGTATCTTGCTTACATTGTCACTATCTACTTCAGATATAATTTCCTTGATGTTTCTTTCATCGTTCATGCCGAACTCTCGTAAAGCTTGCTCTAGTTCTTCAATTGTAATATACCTGAAAACATAAATGCAGGTTGTATACAAAATTTAATAATGAAATAGAAATGGTATGATTTGTCAATAAGAGATTCTTATAATTGTACTTGTATAGAAGAATAATAATGTAATTATAGTTATAATTACCCGCTATTATCTTTATCAAAATATTGGAATGCAGTGTAAAGATGATCTTCTTTGTCCATTCTATTCATATGCATTGTCGCTGTAATGAACTCATCATAATCGATAGTTCCGTTCCCATCAGCATCGGCCTGTGTTCATTTTTTAGAAATAAACATAAATTTTACCATTTTTCGATCTAAGATTCATTTGATTTCAATATAACTTAATTTTTTATTATAAAGAACTTACAGCTTCCATCAATTGTTGAACTTCATATTCTGATAGTCTTGTCCCTTGGTGTGCAAGACCTTGCTTTAACTCCTCTAGTGTTATGGTGCCACTATTGTCTGTATCCATGCTTTTAAACATTTGTTTCAACCCCATGATCTCTTCTTCTGATAGACAGCCAGCAATAACCTATGCATTCCATAAGAATAAATTGATTAGAGAAGTTTTTTTAAAGTAAAAAAGTTATCAAAGATATATATTAATCACACACTTGATCTAAGATAGATAAACATATCATATAAGTGGATATAAGCGAGCAATACCCTTAACACAATTAATGATAGATGGATCATACATGCACAAGTACTGATATTAACTTAAACCAGTGAAACAGATAATCATTTGATTCAAGTTTACGAAATAACGCTATTATTTAACTACAAGTAAGCTAGGTAATGACTTTTATTTAGAAAAAAAGTGTGAAAATTGTTAGTACCCGAAGAGCAACTTTTTTGAACTCATTCATGGCTTTGAACTGTTTCAGTCTGCTAAGGACAGCATTGTCAAGTGGTGTGTCGGGTGCTTCTCCATCCTCCTTAATCCAAGGATGAGCTAAAACATGATAAGGTTCATAAGAAAATATGTATTGTACTGTAGAGTTTACAACTTAATATTAGTTTTTTCATTTTTAAATTTCGAATTTCTTATGTTATTATAAATTTAAGCAGTCTGACTTTGTTGAATGTCTTGTATAACAAGATATCATTATTAACGAATATACTTACAGAGAACTTGAACTGCTGTTAACCTTTGTCTAGGGTCAACTATGAGCATCTTCCTGACAAGATCTTTTGCTTGAGGTGAAATTGCAGGCCATGGATCACTCGCAAAATCAACATGGCCACGTAAAATTGCATTAAATATCCCATGTTCCGACTCTATTGCATAAAATTCAAGAAAAAATCAATATATTGTTACGAGTATAAATATTCAGAGTATATATTAATAGAAGATGATCCCACATTTTTCTTTTCTCAAGACAATATATTACCTGCCCAGAATGGAGGAACACCACTTAGAAGAATATATAACATGACCCCGACGCTCCAAATATCAACTTCTGGCCCATATCTTCTCTTCAGAACTTCTGGTGCAATATAATATGCACTACCAACAATATCTTTAAACTGATCTCCTGTCATGAGGTAAACGTACTATTGTTGGTAACTTATTTCTGTTTAAAAATATTTATAATTTGCTATAATTTACATATATGTTCGTAATGTTCTAAATCTAGATTATTTGATGATTGTGATGCCTTTTACTATACCATTAAATCGCAAATAAAGAATATAACGCATCATCACCTTGTTTGTAGAAAACTGATAGTCCGAAATCGGTAGCCTTGAGAGGTGCATCCTCCTCTTTATTCAAAAGTAAGAAATTTTCAGGTTTCAGATCCCTATGAATGACTCCCATTTGATGACAAGTAGAAACAATTTGAACAATGGTCCGTAGCAATGAAGCTGCAGCTCTTTCGGTATAATGTCCTCTTGCAATGATCCGATCAAACAATTCTCCGCCAGCACACAACTCCATAATTAAATGTACAGACTGCTTATCCTCAAAAGCACCCTTAAGCTCGACAATATTAGCTTGTCCAGTTAAGTGATACATTATTTGAACTTCCCTCCTAACATCCTCTACATCCTCTTTATTGGCTAGCTTTCTTTTCGCTATAGTTTTACACGCGAATTGTTCTCCTGTTTGTTTATGAGTACAAATGTGTGTGATGCCAAACTGCCCTCTTCCAAGTTCTTTACCCATACAATAAGTTGCCTTAACATCCTCCATCGGCCTGCCTAAAACTGGTCCTACGGGATTATTCTTCGTAGGTTTTGTAGAATGTCCTTTATTTGGAGAATTCGATGAAGGGTTTGCTTTAACAGGTTGATTTGCTGAGTTTTCGACATTTTGGGATTCTTCTTTTGCAGCTTCTTCTGTTGAGTTCGTTGAACAACAATTTCCCATTTAAATTATTTTAAAAAAAAAGACAATGAAAATTTCGATCAAGCCAAACTTTTGAGATTGGCTCAAAAATGATGAGCAAAGAAATATTGAAGGGGGTTTGGATGTTGAAGAAAAAGAGAATGTAGGAGGATTGATAGTGAGGAATTGTAGGAAAGGTAAAAATAATTCCAAATTTTTTAAAGAAACTTCGTATTATTACAGAATAGAAGGTTTAGAGTTATTCCCGGGAACAAGCTATTCATTTTTTTTTCTTTTTATAAAATTATATACCCAGATATTGTTACAATGTCATAATCCTTTTTTAAACAATATTATGTGTCCGTTTGGCTTTCATTTTTTCTGAAAATAAATAATTTATTATTAGAAAAAAGTACGTAAATGTGTATTTTTTTAAAAAAAATATTCATATTTTATTTTAAAAGTAAATTTTAATCTTAAAAATTTAAATGAAGTACTTATTTTCAAAACGTAAACATGTACTTTTTTTCAAAAAAAATAAATAATTTATTTCTTATTTAAAAAATCCCTATGCCTATATGTGATGTAATGGGTGATGTCAACGCATTGGCACAACCTGAATTGTTTAATCTTGCATGGAACCCTCGAGAAACAGTCAGAGAAAAAACTTGCAGAACATGTGTTTATAAAAGTATTTGCAAACATAAATTTTGTTAAAAGTAATCATTTTAATTATTGAAACGTCCAAAAATCAATAAAAAATTACAGTTAAGTAATGTAACACTTGTCAGTATATATGTACCTTAAAAATATTAAAAATATGTACCTGTAAATATATAATAAATATGAAATTCATAGATTTCAGGACCATAAGGGTCAAAGTCAAAATGACCATAAAAATATATATGTTGTTGTGAAAAATAGTCTGATGTTAAAAAATATACTCCCTCCGTCCCGGCCAAATGTTTACATTTGGTCCGGGCACGGAGACCAAGGATAGTGGGTGTAATAGTGATTTTATTGTTAAAATAAATGAAATAGTGGGTGTAATAGTGTAAAGTGTTGAAAAAGTGGAGTGAAGTAGTGGATGTAATAATATATTTATTGTTAAAAGTTACTATTTTTAGTAATGTAAAGAATTGGGTGGGACGTCCCAAAAAGGAAAGTGTAAAGAATTGGTTGGGACGGAGGGAGTAGTATTTTGCGTAAATTTGTAGAGTAAAATTATTTTCATATAATTTGATTTTTTTTTATTTTGAATCATGCACGTATTTATAAATGGATTAATTTTAGACAAAATTAAAATTATATCCTATATATAATTAGAATAAGGGATATGACATTGTATGATCGTTAGGGTAAGAACGTAAATTCTTAAATATTATTAATTATTTAATTAATTGAATCATGTTCGATTTCCCGCGAGTACAAAAGTTAACTTAATAATATATTTAGATTTATTTGTTAATAAACTGATTAAGGTTTGATTATCAACCAATATCAATAATTAATTTTATATTATTTAGAAGAAAATATATTAAAATTGAATAAATATAAATTTTCAAAAATTATAAAATTTAATTATAAAATCATTATTAAAAAAACCATGGATCGTATGGGATATAAACTAATTATTAAAATTAGTTAAAAAGGAATAAATTTAATTGACGGATCATTTCATGTTATATATAATAAGTTAATTGAGATATTTTTTAAATTTTATTTCTTTAAAGTTATATTAGATTCGAATAGTATTTTTTTTGACAAAGATTCGAATCGTATTTTAAATACTTTTATTTAAGTAAATTCAGAATCTATCTTATTTTATTTACAACTGTATATCATAATCAATTAAACTTGCTTACCAATTGATTCTTGCTAGAAGTCCTTTTTATTATTTTAAAGATATGTATCATTTTTATATTTTTATATTATTATTAACATTATTTTAAAAATCGGTGATTAATTAATCGTTGTTCGGTAGCTCACCGAACTCATTAAATTCCCGATTATTTAATTAATCATTCTGATTAATGCCTGAATCATCCGATTAATCTTTATTCCATACTTTCACCTTCTAATTCCAATTTTCGTTTTTTACGAAACTAATTATTAGTAGCCAAATGTATGGTTAATAAAAATTTCTTTTTTCCCAGAAGGTTAATAAAAACTTAAAAGAAATTATATTCACAAAAAGTCAAAATAAAGAATACATACATTGAAGTTTGTATGTATAAAACTATACATACAGGCGTCATTCTTGAACAAGCTCCAGAAAGCACTTGCCAACAAAAAGACAACACAAAAAATAAAAAAAATCAAAGAAAAAAGTTGATTTGCTTTAACCACATCAAATTTTAACTTGTGGGTGTTCTTAACTCAGGCTTAACTTGTTTCTGCTCCCCCGTTTTTCTCACACCTCTCTAAATTCAAGAATTCAAGTAAACCAACCAGCTGCTTATGTGTATACTTACATATTTATCATTGGGTTGCTGTTAATGTTGAAAAAGTGGAGATTTTTATGTCTTCAGTGCTCTTTTCCCATTCACTGTAAGCTCCTTTCTTTGTGTGTGTGTGTGTGATTTGTTTTTGTGTGACATGGGTTTTGCTTGGATTAGACTATGATGATTGATGAAAGAAAATTTTTTGATGAAATTTGTTATAGCCCATTTACCAATCATGTTAAAGTTTAATTGGTTTTTGATCGAAATTACAAAATTTAATGTATGGCTTGTATGATTTAGTAGGTGAGGTTTATTTATGTATGTTTGTATTTGGTACAGATGTCATGTTGTAGCTTGGTTTCTGTAAGGGTCATGAAGTAGCTATGCATACTGGTAACTTTTTGTTAAATATAATATATGATCTAGTTAAGTCACTTAACTGTGTGAGGTTTTATGAGAACTGATAACTTAACAGTATTTCTGATGATGCCTAGACATCTAAAGACTTGATTTTGTAGTGAAAATCGGTTAGCGTAGTGGATATCCATTTTCTCGTGGTAACAAGAGGTTGAGGGTTCGGTTCTTCGAAGAAGAGGTAGAGGCATTGTGTGTGTGTGTGTAAGTATCAGGGTAATGGCCACGCTCCTGTCAAAACCATGCTTGAAGTTTGGATTCTTGTTTGTTGGTAAAATTGACGATTGATATATGTTTCTTGCTCGATATTTGTACTCTAGGAATGTACGGGTTTGTGTTTGAAAGATTGGATCATATAGACCTATAAGTATTGATATATTTTGTTCACCTTTCTATGGAATTCTATGTACAGTAACAGGAAATTAGCTTTTCAAGAAATTTGTTAGTTGCTACATAAGATCTTCCGGTCTGCAAATTATAATAGATATTTCCTCTAATAGGATTATTTTTAAGTTTTAAAAGTAGGGTCTAGGAGTTTATTGGCTGATTATGTATAACCTTGGGGTCTGTTATAGAAATTACATTGTAATAAAGTATCGATAGTTATTTTGCTTGATAGCATTTCTGCAGTTGAGGAAAGCTAATTTTCTTTTTATGTCCGGAAAAGCTTTTTAACATTAAAACTTTGAAACCTGTACTCTGATTATGATTTATGCATCTAATCTTTCTGTATTTGAGCTGATTAACAATATTAAAATTCAAGTACTCCATATCATGTTTTATAGCCATTTGGATTAAAATAGGGAGCCTAAATTCAGATAGTACTCCTCTGTTTACTATGCCAAGTATATGGAGTCGGATGGTTTTGTTTGTACTGATTATTGACCACGGAGCTTGGGAATCCGAGTGCGCAGTGCCTCTGCAGGGATTTTGCTGCCTGTTTAGAGAGCAGGGGTGGACCTGCCTCTGAAAGGAAGATTGTCTAGGTGGCCATTGCCCATGAATTCAGCCAGTGAAGCGATCTTTTACTATGATAATAAGGCAGAAGAAAAATCTAACAGGCATAACAACTCGTGTAGAGAATTGTAGACCTTTTGTAATCTTCATTTGATCAATGCAGTATAAGACTAGTTCTTCCTAGGCATACTACTCAATTGAGAATTTTAAACTGGCCAATACTTCTGATTTCATTGTAATACATGTCGTCAATATAACTATGACACCTGATGTGAGATTTAGATGTATGGCTTTAGTCCTACATCCATGCAATGTATTTTGCTCTAATATGTGAGAGATATTCTCGTAAAGATTTAAATTAATGAGTCGGGATTTTATTTATATATTAGCTAATTTCTTTGGTCTCTTTACCCCCTTATTTTGATGTGTATTTGATGTACAAAAAATTCTTAAAAATAAATAACCAAGATTATATGGAATGGATGCTATACCTAAAATTATAAACAAATATTTTAATGTTGGAGTCAACGTCCCATGGGTTCGAACCCTGGGAACAGCCTCTTGATGAAAGATACAAGTTCTGTTGCTTACATCAAGACCTTCCCCTACTCATGCGGGAGCTTTGTGCACTGTTTGCTCCATTATGTTGAAGATAAAACTAAAGTTTTTTGTATAGTATTTTTCTACCCCTGCAATTGTTTTGTTTCAATTTGGGGGTAATATAAAATTTACATTTTTAGCAAAAGAGATGAATAAAAAGCCAAATTTTTAATCCATTTATATATATTTTCTGTCCATATTACAAACTAGTAGCATGATGTAAACATGACTACGGGCTTAATAGCGATATTTAAAGGTTTTCACCATTTTCATGATTTAAATTAGGTTTTATTACCAACGGAACTTGGTGCTTATCAAAAAAGCAAATGATATGTACATTAACCTGATTTAAATTGACCTTGGACTAATTTTTAAGGTCTTATTATTTTTTAATCTTTTTAGCTACATAACTTCACGGGGTTGTATAATCTTCCATGAGAGTGACTGTAAATTTTTAAGCTCAAGTGGCTTTTTGTCAAACATTTTTATGTGAATAAGGTAAGTTGACGTTTTCCTTGTAGCCTTTTACTGAGCATTTGATCCCTTACTATTAATCTGATTAGATTGATCCCAGTTTCCTTATATGTTTAATCTTTGTCTTTGTTTTTTATTCATTATATGCACAAATATATTTGATTCATCAAACATATAATTCGATGCGGATACAATTTATTTATTTTCCTAATTAAATCGGAGTATGACATTTTTCTTTTTCATTTATGGTCTATAAATAGAGATCCAGAATATCGTTCAACCGTGTCAAGTGTCCGTCTAAGTTTCCTAGTCTCAATTGGCCATTTTCTCTAAGGTAAATTTGTGAACTTGTGCTTCTTATTTTTGAGTATTATTTTTTTTTTCTAATGAGGACTTAGCATCATGCTTCGGAGGATTAATAAGACTTAAAGGATATGCTCTGCAAAGTCAATTATTTGCTTTATGCTTTAGTTAACTCCCTTTGGTTAATTTTTCTGCAATTAGCTTGGGAAGTCTGCAGCTGCATTGCATTTTTTCAAGTTCCATTTTGCGAGGAAGAACATGATGGCAAATGTAAGTCCTAGGACTGATACTTCTGCAGATGGAGATATTGACGATAAGACTCCAGTGGTGGTATTTGTTAACTCCTTTAGCTGCTGTTTGTCTTTGTCCAATATTCTGATTCCTTCCATCAACTTTTATATACATTTTTGATTGACTGTTCCTCTTTAACTTTATACTGGCTCTTAAAATTTACTTATGCTAACTCTGGTTTTTGATGGTTTCAGTTCCATGACAGTCAAGGTATGGTAGTTTCTAATGCCAGTGAGAGGTCAAGGGATCAAAAGGTTCACACTGTCTAGCCTGTTGATTGTATATCTGTCTTGCTCTATAAAGTAAACACTTACACAGTACATAATTTCAGTAGATTTATATAAATGCTCATCTATTTGTTTGTTCAATTATTACAGACACTTCGTAGACTTGCCCAAAATCGCGAAGCTGCAAGAAAGAGCCGATTGAGGAAAAAGGTAAACTTGCTCAACCTCTATCAAAGAGAATGATTTGACAACATCTGAACCTGACTCGGGAAGGTCATACTATACTTGTATATACATGTAGAGACACAGATACATATATGCCTATTCCCCCGCCTAGCATAATACATTTATAGGGGTCCAAAAGCATATAATGTTTCTGGTAAAAGAAGAGATATACTAATCTCATCAGTTTGGCCATATATTTCATGTTGAACTATACTAGTAAATTAAGTTTGGTTTAGAAGTAATATAAAATAAAATAAAAGCAACACAGACCATAACTGATAAAAGAACTAATATATTAATCTCATCAGTTTGGCTATATATTTCCTATCGAACAATTCCAGTTGATTAAATTTTGTTTAAAAGTAATAAAGAAACTGCAATGCAGACGTGAAGTCAGCTGAGCTGGTTCTCTGTAGCTGCTTTAGTTGTGAAGACCTATCATTAAACGTTCCAGCTGCCTGATTTCATTTTGTTAACCTTTACCTAAATTATTTGTCTGGATTGCACTGCACCTAATTTATCTAGATTTTTCATTGATTAATATAGCCATTCCCATCTATTTCGGCGACAAAGCTTATTCGTGCTTCTGAAAGTAGTATCAGCAGCAAGATAAAGAATGTTAACAAATTCTAGTCCAGGGTTCTTGATTCTTAAAGAAGAATGTGAGCGGTCGAGTAGTGTCAGCAGCAGAACCTTGTATTCTTTAGAGAATATCCTAATTTTTCCAGAGTTGAGATTAAAACCATATGAACACGACGTTAAAAGTTGTCAAAATATAAAATGAACAAAGATACATCAGTGAAAGTTCATAGTCAAATACAATAGCAAATATAAAACTCGAAGTTTTGATTTTGCAACACGTCGGTGACAGTTTCAGTAGTAAGTCAAATATGAAGTTTTCCTTGTGGTCTCCAAATCATCATTACCACTGTGACTTCTAGCATATTCACATTTTCCTGTTTATCTGGATCAAAGACTACAACGTCTGGATTCTTCAGAAGTTGGAAGATGTTCCATGATAGATGGGTTATCTGATTATTAGGATATTGGTAACCTACTAATTTCTATTGATATTAATTGATTACTTTAATTAGGTAATAAAATATCTATAAGCATAGCAGGTTAGTTAGTAATTAGAAGTTTTCTTCCTATGTTGAACTGAAAATTTAATCATAATTTTTTGGTTCTTTAATGTTCTTTAATAGTCATGAATAATCTCAATTGCAAAATACGTGGTTGAACATTGATATGATCATGGAATGAATAATGAGCTCTGCTTTTGTGGTCTTTAAGTTCATACTTTTTCCTGTACTTTTCATTATATGGAATCTTCATATCTATCATTTAGGTACTAATAACATGCATTATTAGCTTGTACTTCAAGAATTTTATGCATTATGTATAATACTGTAGTCCATGAAATTTGTGCAATTATCAGCATCCTTTTGCTACTGCTAACAAGCTTCAATATATCAAGGGCCCATTTACATATGTATGGTCTGTATGTACCAGTTTTGTCTTGAATTGATATATCTTACAAATAGTGTTGCTGCTATGGTATGACTTGTGCCTTTTTTGTTTTAAGTAGATAATATTTCCTCTCTATGTTCTATTTTAGGCTTATGTCCAACAGCTGGAGAGCAGCAGAATGCAGCTGACTCAACTTGAACAAGATCTTCAACGAGCTAGGCAGCAGGTTGGATCAATATATATTGCAGTACACTCTCCACTGCCGTGAAGTTTTCTGCCATTTTCTAAATGCCTTTTTCTTTTCTGAAGGGTAAATATATTTCAAGTTCAGGAGACCAGTCTCAATCAATGAGTGGAAATGGTATGGCCATATTCTGGTGCCTTTTCTTCTCCTAATTTAGAAGGAAAAAATTAATAATGATAGGATATTAAATTTGAATCTGTAGATATCAAAAAATTAAATGGTTGGATCTGTTTCTGCATCTATTTTGTGTCAGACCAAGCTTAAGCTAACAGGCATAATTGCATATCTTAATTCTCTCTTTTTTTTAGGGAGAAGGCTATTGCCTGTATGTAGTTTAGTTAGGAACTAGAGGTCTCACTTTCTAATTTATTGAATAATAGACATAATTGAGTACCCTAAACCTGCCAAAGAACACATACACTCATTCATTTAGCTATAGGCATATTTTTCTGTTATCCTTTCTTGTTGTTTTAAGAGATCTGAGCCAAATGGTCTCATCACTTTGTAGGAGCCTTGGCATTTGATGTAGAATATTCAAGGTGGCTGGAAGAGCACACCCGGAGAGCCAATGAACTAAGAGGGGCTGTCAATGCTCATGCGGGTGATGCTGAACTACGCATCATTGTGGATGGTCTCTTGACACACTATGATGAAATTTATAGGATAAAAGCTGAGGCTGCTAAGGCCGATGTTTTTCATATCTTGTCCGGAATGTGGAAGACACCTGCAGAGAGGTGCTTTTTATGGCTTGGTGGATTTCGTTCGTCTGAACTGCTGAAGGTGAGAATTCCATCTTTGATTAATTACATCCAAAGGTTGTAGATGTCCCATTGATATCTAGTATGTTTAGTTGTTTACACTCAATCTGCTGCACCCTATCTCTTAGCATACTAGTATAAAAAATGTACTTAACTGATATTATATTAGTTGTGATTGATTCATCTTTAGGTTCAAATAATTAAATTCTAGGTTTGTGAGAAGTTCCAACACTATAAAAGATGCAGAAACTTTGTGAGGATGAATAAATATGATACTGAATGTTTGTTTCACAAATGTTGCTCTATGGATCTTCAGTCAGACTTGTCTAGTGGGAATTATTTGTTTAGAGAGATCAATAAGAAACTAGAAGTAAGTTGCTTAAATTGAGGATATTACGTCTTTAGGATGCCCGTTGTACAAAATTTTAGTCTAATAGCTATATGTGTACAACAGAGTGACGGTGTTCAAGGGATTTTTAAGGTTCCTGCCCTTGTCAACTCTAATGCCCCCCCCCCCCCAAATTACTGGTATCAACTCAACGAGTTTCATATCTCTGTATTTTGTTGTCTCTATATTCATCAACATTGTAGCATTCTGCCTTATGTAATAGACGAATAGCCTGTCCAGATGTTCTTGTGTTTATCCTTTATGGTACACTTACACTGGCATGCCAAAATTACATCTATGTCCCATAAAAATTTTATTCTTACACGTTGGCACGTATACATAGATTATCTCTTCTTCTTCTTTGTGATATTTGGATCTGAATTTTTATCGTCATTGAATTTTCTTCAATCTGTAAAAGTTGGCTATTTTCTAACAGCATCACTAATGGTAAATCTTCATTATTTGTAGATGCTTATGATTAAGTTGGAGCCTTTGACTGAGCAACAGATGTTATCTATCACCAATTTGCAGCAGTCATCCCAACAGGCAGAGGATGCTTTATCGCAGGGAATGGAGGCACTGCAGCAGTCCCTGGCGGACACATTGGCTGGTTCACTTGCCCAATCAAACTCGTCAGGAAATGTTGCCAGTTACATGGGACAAATGGCTATGGCTATGGGAAAGCTTGGAACGCTAGAAAACTTCATTTGTCAGGTAATCCTATTTATCGACCTTCGAAACCTGTAAATTATCAAAGATTCTAGATGACCAAAAAGATAACGTCAATCAATTATTTTTCATTACCAGGCTGACAATCTTAGGCAACAAACCTTTCAACAGTTGCATCGTATACTAACGACTCGCCAGTCTGCTCGTGCTGTCATTGCAATCAATGACTATTTCTCTCGGCTCCGAGCTCTTAGCTCTCTCTGGCTTGCACGACCCCGGGAGTGAGCAAGCACCTGTATGTTGCACCATATATGGTTGAAATGCTGCACGTGACTCACAGGCCACGGGACATGATAACGTAGTAACAACAAACATTTCCGATAGTTGTACTTTCCTTTTAGTTTTAATCTTACTGAATCGTAGTTAGCTCTATCTAGCTTCATAATGTGAACGTTTAAGTTATTTGCAATAATAGATTTATAGTTTATGTTGTATACATTACCTGTTGTCATTTCAAATATAGAGTTGAGGTCAGTTACTGTATTTGGGATTAGAGGTGTTCATGGGTTATAAAACCCGATTAAACCGACCCAAATCGACCCTTGTTTCGGCCGATTTAATCGAAAATAAAAAAATTCGATATTAAGTTGGGTTAAAAAGAGTTCAACCCGAATTAACTGAATTGAGTATGGGTTGAAAATTATTTTAGTCAAACCAACCCAACCCGATACATATATATTATATGCTACATAATATATAATTATATCCGATATTTTATACTTTCATGATAATTTATATATTAGATATTAATATAATAGTAATTGTATATTTAAAATTTTAAATATTTATTAGATTAGTTATAAATTTTGCTATTTATGAACATATTTTGTTAATGTTGTTTTAATTTAGTTCTCATTTATGTTGAGATAGTAAATTTTATTATCACAATTTATGTTGAGATGTGTGGAAATATAAAATTTTAATATTAGTTATAAACCGATCAAATCAAACCTACCTGACCCAAACCGATTTAAATTGGGTAGAGTTGGGTTGTATAATATTTTTTAACGTAACGGGTTGAAATTTTTAAAATTGAACTAATTGGTTGGGTAGAAAAAATGACTAAAACCCGGTCAACCCGGCCCATGAACACCCATATTTGGAATAAAGAGAAAAATTGCCAAATACAGGAAAACCTCTGTAAATTAATAATGTCAGGGACCGAAATTTTTTATTAATTTATTGAGATTATTAATTAATCGAAGTAGAAGATATACTGTTAATATGATATCCAAAAATTTGTATTGAAAATATTATTTGTCATGGATTATTAATTTATTGATTATTAATTAATCGAAGTTATTTTTATTTTTTTAATGTGTTCCTAAGATTTTCTTCAAAATTTGAGTTAATTTTCCTTCAAAATTTTCCGCCCAAAAGTGAAAAGATTTGGAGAGAAAAAGTTTATAATATAGAATTATCTGTCATACTATCATATTTTCACTTTTATTTCTTTCCTTACATAAACAAAATTAAAATTACATATACATTTTCTAATATACAAGACAAAAGGAGATGAATACTCCTACTAAATTAGTCTAACTATTCTTGAGATTAATCAACTAGTTCCATGATTATTGATCTTTTTATGATAAGAAAGTTGCTATTATAATAAAATTGTCACGTTTTGAACACAATATGTATATGTCTTGAGTCTCGTAATATCACTATCCCCAAACTTATAAATCCAAAATCAGTTACCCTTTGGCATGAAAGACTTGATCACCCAGAACTTTCCATCACACGTTGTATTATAGAAAATTCTATAGAAAATCCCCTTAGGAACCAAAAGGTCATACCACACGATGAACTTCCGTGTTTAGCATGTTCTTTGGGAAAATTAATTGTCTGACCATCTCCTGTTAAACTTCAAAGTGAGTTGCCAAATTTCTTCGAAAGAATTCAAGGCGATATTTGTGGTCCTATACATCCATCTTTCGGCCCATTTAGATATTTCATGGTTTTGATCGATGCCTCAACTAGATGGTCTCATATATGTCTGCTTCCTACCTGAAACACAACTTTTCCCAAATTACTTGCTCAAATAATCAAATTACGAGCCCAATTTCCTGACCATCCCATTAAATCAATCCAACTACATAATGCTGCTGAATTTATTCCTTCAACTTTCAATGATTATTGTACGTTGTAGGAATCTCTGTTGAACACCCAGTAGCTCACGTGCATACACAAAATGCTTTGGCGGAGTTTTTGATTAATAGGTTACAACTTATTGCTTGTCCCTTACTTCTTAGAGCTAAGTTACCTATTTCTATTTGGGGTCATGCTATACTACACGCTGAAAACATAATAAGAGTCAGGCCGTCTCATTATCATAAATAGTCTCCCTATGAACTGGTCTTTGGTCAAATCCCTAATATCGCTCACTTTAAGATTTTTGAAAATACTGTATATGTCCTTATTTCATCACCACAAAGAACTAAAATGAGAGCACAAAGAAGATTAGTTATATATGTCAGTTTTGATTCACCATCTATTATAAGGCACCTTGAACCATTGACTGGTGATGTTTTTACTGTTCGATATGTTGACTGTCATTTTGATGCGTCAGTGTTCCCTTCATTAGGGAGAGATAATATTTTGCATAAGTTAAATACTGAAATATCACGGAATGCATCAGGATTTAATTCTATTGATCCACGTACTAATCAATGTGAAATTGAGGTTCAAATAATTATTCATATGCAAAATATTGCTAATCAAATGCCAAATGCTTTTAATGATTTTAGACGTAATATGAAATCATATATACCAGCTGTTAATGCTCTAGTGAGGGTTGAAATCTCTAAACATAAATCTATTTCTAAAGAATTGACTAGTGATTCAAAACCACGCCAGAAGCGTGGTAGACTTGTTGATGCAAAATATATTATACCGCGAAAATAGAAATTAACTGGACATGCCCCAGAAGTGGCAAGCGTTCTAGAAAATACCCTTGAAGTAGTATTACCTCCTAAAGAGGACCGAGCCCCTGAAGCAGCTGTAACAAAAACCCCTGAAATGGTATTGTCTCATGAAGATGATATTGCCCCTGAAGTGGCACGTGCTTCCACAGAAGTAAAAGTACCTGAAAATTATGATGTCTTGATAAATTATGTACATAATGGAAAGTTATTGGATCGTGGGGGTATAGAGGTTGATGATGTATATGTTTTTTTCGTGGCATGTGATATTATTATGAACTCCGATCCTGACCCACAAAGTGTGGAAGAATGTCTTGATAAACAGATGATTGGCCGAAATGGAAAGTTGCAATTCAAGAAGAACTACAATCCTTGTGCAAGAGAAACGTCTTTTGACCTGCAGTCCGGAGTTGGTGTGAATCCTGTTAGGAGTAGGTGGGTATTTTTACGAAAACAAAATGAGAGAAATGAAATTATGATATATAAGGCCCGACTGGTAGCCCAATGATTCTCTCAAAGGTCTGGAATTGATTACCAGGAAACTTACTCTTCTGTAATGGATTGAGTTACTTTTCATTTTCTGATGTGTTTGTCTTGTATGGAAAGATTGGAAACACGTCGTATGGACGTTGTGATAGCATACCTATATTGATATTTATATGAAAATCCTTGAATGATTAAAGTTAGAGGACATTAAGCCTTATCATTTATACTTAATTAAATTACAACGATCAATATATGACTTAAAGCAGTCTGGTCGAATGTGTGTTAGGTCCTGGAGATCGTAGAGGGGGGGTGAATACGATTCCCAAATAAAAATCTGACTTTTATTTATTTTTGGGACAACATAAAAATTACTTTGGTTCAAACCCAGGTACTGTTCATCATCTTCTTCAACCTCAAGAACACCATTAAAATAACCAAGATAATGAACGGTAAATCATCCAAAACACACAACACAACAAGATCCAAGAATATAACTTTATATTCATTGAAGTGGGGTAGATGCTACAAACAAGTTCAAGAACATAAGCTCAAGAACACAACAAAGAAGTGATTTTTGTTCCTCTAAAAATATTACAAATTCTAGATCTAGGAGACAAAAATCAAACCTATCTTCTAAACAAGATTTAGCAATGTTTACAATAGAAGAATAGATGAGTGGTATGATAAAGAAAATCATGGCTCTAAAATATGCAAGATCTAGTTCGGCCATGGGGGAGAGAAAAATAATTCTTTTTCTCTCTCCCCTTTTCTCTTCTCATCCGGATGCACTACATACTGATTAAGACTTGGGTTTCTTCTTTATATATTGAAAAAGGTGTTGCTTTTTATTTTTCCACCTTTTTCTCTTGTTCACCCAAATCATATCTTCAAAGTCATGTGCCAAGCATGCCTTTGGAAATATTTAATATAAAAGTAATATTTAATAAATATATAAAATATAAATAAAGAATATCTTTATTTATAAAATATATAAATAATTAAATAATTACTTTATTTAATTAAATTAAATATTTCCATTCCACTCTTCAATTTGTGTAGACTTCCTTATCCAAATACTTGGCCCCGTATACGTGACTCCACCACGTCCAAGTATTTGGCCTTCTAATCTGTGAAGCTTTAGTAAGATCCAATCAGGTTGTGCCGTCTGTCCCTTATCCATTAGGCTGACATTTCTCCAACACTGATTTACCACCTTTGTTGATCCTCCACATGACTCAAGAAAACCAACAACTTTAGATTGATTAAAACCATATTAACCGACGAGAGCTTGCCTCCAATGTCCTGACACTTGATGCAACGGTCTGGTTCATAAGTGACTAGTCTTGATAGGGGCTCTTGATTCCGAACATGATTCCATATTCTTCTTTGCAAACCTTACTTGTTGCTTCGATTTTAATGCACTAAAATCTTCATAGATTAAGACAATCTTCTGTAGCTTCCACATCCTTGAATAGATGTCAACATCTTTTATTCTCCACTGAGGCCTGAACATGTTAATGAACTTCTTCCAGTGGGCTTCAAGTCTGTATATGATCCTTTGATACTTTGTCTTAACTAAACTCTGTGATCCAAGATTTCTGTGCACCTGCATATTATTACATGTCCTGTTCTATTGTTGAGTTATCATCAACCATTACATAGAGATTACATTTAGCATTTCTAGTACACATGAAAGTGCAGTGAGTTACTTCCCTTCACTCCTATCTCCCCTTTCAATCTCCCCCTATTTGGTTGATATGGAATAACAATCAAATACTATTTCCATTTACAATTTCCCACAAAAGCAATTAAATGAAATTAACTACTAGAGGATAACTCAACTAACATACAAGAAATAATTAAAGTACTTGACATGAAAATAATATACAAAAGGTTCTGGAAAGATATAATCAGTTAAATCCAGATTTCCTGAGTTGCTGAAAATGAATGATGAATTTCTAAATTTCATTTTCCTTTAGCTTCCTCCACTTCAATGTTCTTCAAAGATGGGGTTCTTTCAATAAAGAAACAAATCATTAGTAAAGACTTCTGAACAATCATTCTCGTTCATCTTGCAATTCGAACTAGAACATACAGCTCTCTATGTTCCCCATAAGAGGTCAACTCATTCTCCCCTTAAGGTTGTTCTCTCTTGGAATGAAAGTCACTTCTTCTTTTTCTTCAGGATGTTCTATTTCCAGGAAACATATTTTTCTTTCTTCCCTGCACTATTCCACTGACTTCATCTATCACTGAAATAAGAAATAGAACACACTTGGACACTTCTCAGATGCCCCTTGAAAATCTCCTTCACATTCTTCTTTACCCAGAAAACTTCTACTTAGCAAAAACTCCCCCTGAGTTGATACTCTTCAAAGAAATCTTCATTTTCATTCATTGATCGTGCTAGAAAGAATTCTTCTGCCGAACCTCTCCTAAGAATGTTCCAAGGACAGATCTTCAAACAAATAGAGCAAAATCCCTTAGATATCTTTTCAGAATAAGATATAGCATTGCAAACCACGATGTTAAGATTCTCCATAACTTCTCCCCCTTAGTACGACAAGTAACTTCTTCCCAATTGACAAAAAGTAACTTCTCCACTTCAGACAAAAAATTGGTTAAATCTACAACACCTTTAGGGATTAGGCTCCAACCAATTTGTAAGAAACTCCCCCTTAGTAATTTCTCCCTTGCATCACTAAGGTTTAAATTTCATCTAATTCTCCCCCTTAGTTCATGCAAGCTCCAATCCACCCTTGTGTCTTTAGATATCCTATAAGTAACCTCCATAAGATAGGATTGAAAGATCTCATTTCTTGTATCACCAAGAGATCTCGTTTCTTGTATCACCAAATTCTCCCCCTTAGTTGAGAATATCCTTTAAAATAATAAAAGTATCATCTATATCCAATCGAATAAGAAACTCTCTTTCAATTGAACATAAAATCCTCCTTAGGTCTAAAAATTAATGTTTCCCCATTTGAGATTGAGAATAACACGAATTAATAGATCCAAAGGTAATAGTTTGGACATTCCCACTAAGCTTCAGCTAGACTCTTCTTCAGCTTGTCTTCCAGAAAAGAATCTCTTCAACATTCCAGAGCTGGAAAATTCAGTAACAGGATTTAGACATAGTAGCAAGGTTAGTGTTTGGTCTATGGTTTCCTCACTTCTACTACGTTCTGTTGGTGTTTACACTTTCAAGCGTAAGTGTTCCACTCATTTCTCTCCCTATTTCTCTCACTCAAGTGTATCACTCCCTCACTTCACTCAAGTGTTTCTCTCCCTTACTTGCACTCATTCCATTGTTAGCAATTTGTACCTGCAAGTAAATCCATGCCAGTCTCACCAAGATATTATGGATCGTTGACTGTAGCATGTTGTCGATCACTAAAGATCTAGGTTCTGAGATGGAATCTCAGACAGGGTTTCAGTTAGGTCATCACCCAACTCACCATGAGCAAATCCATGCACACGTGGCTCGTCGTCGGGGAATAACCCTTCTGAAATTGGAATCTCCTCCATTCCAGGAGTGACTGAAATCCCAACACCCTGATCCTCAAAAGACTCATCAAATTGGTAAACCAACTGAATCATAGTCTACGAGTTGTTGCTCAGCTACTTTCAGCATCAACAATCTCCCCATATGCAAATCCATGCACTGGATCGTTGAATGTGGTATGCGTATTAGCAGCTATTTAAGCATCAACTGACTCCCCATATGCAAGTCCATGCACTGGATCGTTGACGGTGATATGCCTTTAAGTTTTGAGCGATCCATGTATTTCAGAATTTGAATTCCTGGGAGAGTAGACGTGTACAAACATCTCTCTCAATCACCTGTGAAGATGAATTAACTCACTATTTTCAGTCATGGAAAACTGTTAGTGATTGCCTCTCAACATCAACAGATTGCTCTGCGGATGTGAAATCCCGTTAGGGAACTAGGACTGTTCCTCCTAGGAAGGTTGACAAGGATTCTAATATATGGCAAGAAATCCAAGTTTCCCTCAAATACCTGTTAAGGTGGCTCAACAACTTCATTCACCATGAATGGTAAACACAGAAGTTTAGGGGTTTTACCTATACCTCCCAATGTGCACTTCTTGCAATGTGTCCTCACAATTGTTAGTCCCAAGAGAGGCTAGAGAACTGTTAGGTCCTATAACATCCCTTAGAAGCAAAAACTTTAGGATTACCATCAGCGTGAATGCTTTTGGTGTGCTTGACTCATTACAAGGTGCTCTGGCTGACGAGCGAATTTTCAATGAAATCACCCTGTTGAGAGAGTTCATTCAGAAACGGTTGAATTGCCTTTTCAGCTCTGCATCCTTTTGAGAGAATACAGATGAGCTACAGATACCTCAATTTGTATACTTCTTTCCTTCTCGAGAGGTAGAGCTGTGGGTGCACTTCCGACTTCATCCTTATTTGCTGCATCAAGTGCAGTTTCTCCCTTATCAACCTCTAACTAACATAAGTTCCTTATATCATCAAGGGTTGAAAGTTTGAATTAGAATGATAGTGTTTGGTACTAAGGCCTTGGTTAGAAATTGATGGATTATTCAACTTCTTGACCTTCCCCTATAGCCACTAAGGCCAAGCCATTTCGGCTAAATAGATAGAGTTGATCAGAGCTATATAAAATTTGGTAGAGTATGATTAAACTTATTCTCTATTCCTTCTCAGAAATATAGCATCGGAGCAATGTATCCTCAAGAAACAATGCACCAGAGCTAAAATGTGGGAATTAATAAAGAATAGGTAAAAGAATATTAAGCCAAATTTCATAAACTCACAATTTTGAAAAAAAGTTTAACAGATTAACAAAAGTGTTCTTTTGAATTTCTCTTAGACAAATATCCAATTGAAATTCAACTCTTTTAACAAAAACATTTTGATTAATAACTCAAATCGATTTCATCTTGCTTACTGTATGTTTTCAGAAATTGTTTTGCAATTCATTCTTATCTGATATTATTTTCGACTTAAAATATAAATCATAAAAAAAAATCGAATGAATGCTTTAGTCATACAGTCCAAGGCACTAATCCCAAAGCAAACAACCATTGTTTTAATACTACAGGTCAATGTGAAACAGACATTAACAAGAGTTTTGAAAAACGTTTTACCAATGATTGATACCTCAAGATCAAAACAATTTACTCAAATAAAATAGTCTGATACCATGCAACCTAAGTTACAAGTTATCAAGTAACTTTATTTAAACAAATCGTGGAGAGAAAACAGTTTTCATTACAAAACATTTAGAGAGAGAGAGGATATATGATTTTGAAATAGAAAGATAATCCTCAAGAAATGTTCTCTTTAAAAAAAAACTTTTAGTGGCTTTTCATTCTCTGGCAAATGAATGCATGTTTAGATAAAACATTTTTCACAAGAAATAGACAAGAAATTTCTTTATGCATTCAAGTTCTAAGAATGAAAAACATATGTTAATACTAATGAATTATCAAAGATATGAATGACAAGATATTCAAAAGTACTAACATCATTCAATCATTTTGTAATAAAATATATCTTACTACAAAACAATAAAGCACATAAGATACTTACATTATGCTAGACAATTACCATTTGTCGCTTCAAACAAACACATATTGCAATATAGATCATGGTAATTCTAAAGCATAAAACATAAGAATCCGCTAAACACTGAACATACATTGACCGAATGACAGCATTTAACTTCTTACACTACATCTCAACAATTATCACATAAGCATATTGAAAATACTCATGACAATTAGAATGTATGTAAGCTCGAGGTACTAGTTGCATCAGAGATCAAATACCTTTAAATATTAATGCTAAAATTTATGATCTTTGACAACCCCTCGCGATGTAGTAACTTACTTTCAATATCAGTGTTTTTGAAATAATCTTTTTGTCACTTAGTGCAGAAATTCTAAGTGGCATCACTAATATCAAAAGAATGACAACTAATATTAATGGATTTTGCAAAAGACATGAATTACATCACTTAAACTACATATTAAGTGGTTCCATTAATATTAGCATTAAACAATTAGAAGTAAATAAAATTACAACTAATTAATATATACAAATACTTATGCTGAAACATTTGATACATATAGCATGAATAACATATGACAGCACAAAGTACGAGATCCTGGATATAGATTGACTATACAAAGAGATGCTATAATGTTAGGTCCCTAGGTCCCGGGTGATCATAGGTAATCTCATAGCGATAATATTGGGTCCCGGGTGGTCACAAGCTCCTAGAGATCGTAGACATCTAAATAGCATGAACACTCTCTATAAACATTACATTTAAATAAATCAACATTAGACTAGAGTGACATACCTTAGTCAATAGAGATTTTACTGGTGTATGATCGTTGAATGAACAATTACTCCTCTTTGCCCTAGAGATCGAATGTTTACTCCTTTCGAGATCGAACGTTTACTCCTTTTGGACAGGAATAACTTTTCAGCTACCAGTTAACATTGTTCCTCGAAACAATACCACGCTCATCCAGACGGAAACTGCATTACCTTCAACACCCAAATATTTCCTTGTAGATATTGGTCTTGGCAGCAGCTTCACTAAACTCAGCACTCTAGAAATCAGTAGTCTTGACACTAGCAGAGTAGAACCTTCAAACACTCCGAACTACCCTTCAGCTTCTGTATCAATACCCAGTCTTCATGTGGATTGATTCCTTGTGCTAAGTGTATCTGCCTCTGGTTCAATTGAGTTAGTTCCTCGATTCGAACCCTACTCAATCTTGATTAGTTAGTGCATCTTCAATCTTCATTGAATTCACTCAGAAAAACTAATGAAATACTCTTATACATGCACGGCACTACCAATCACTACTCTACTACCCAGATTCATCAAGAACTGACTCTAGGAAATGTTGTTACACAAAACCCTTTGTCATGACAGATGTGTCCTTAATGTTTCCTTAGATATTCAGTGGGTAGAGTAGTCTTCTTCAATTATGATTGAGATCATCTTGCATTATCTTTAAATTATTAATTTCCTTTCTAATATGCAATCACTCAGTCTGGATCACTCAGTGCTCCTAAGAATCTCAACTCTTACTCAATGAGCACTGCTAGCCTTTGAACATCAAACACGACTAGTTGATCCAACTTACTGATGCTCCCCCTGTGATGCTGCTTGCAGCTTTTATTCATCTGGTGTCATCTGATCTTGAGCCCTAAACAGGATGTCAACCTTTAGAAATTCAGAGCTAAAATCAAACGAATGCTAGGGAGCTTGATGATGATGTTCACTGCATCTAGATCATCTTAAATCAATCACAGACTCTGTGTAAGCTCTTAACTCCAAATAAGATAGCCCTTCATCACACCATGTGACTTCAGGCATGATTAATCTTACTTGATGTCTTCTCTTTACATTTGCTGATTAGACTTGCTGTGTCAACTGATTCAGCCGTAGTGAATAGGAAACCTTAAGTCTATCCATTATCCTTGTAATTCCACTCAAGGTCTGGATTTCCCTATCAACTCCTCCATTTGGTCATGAAGTCCGGAAACTGAACTTTACTCTAGAATACTCCTTTCAGTGCAGACATAACATAGAACTTCGTTCGTCAACAAATTCCATTACCTACCCTCAAAGTGTTCTTACAGCAATCTGCCTAATCCTTTGAATGTGATTAATCACTGAGATGCTTCATCTATCGAATGCACGAACAAACACCAAAACTAAACAGGGTAGCCTTTGACTTGACTTCCCTTCAACTGACATACTTCACTAATGTCCTTCTTAAAAGAATTTCATTAGAAGTAGTCCTTTCTCACCAACTTCATCTTTACCGTCGAATCCGTTATCTTGATAAACCAAGTATTAGTTGATAAACCAAGTGTGAGAGCATCACTTGTTGTTGCAGCTAACTCCATTATGATAAACTTCAATGAATAGTTGACTTCATCATAAGCATTACATTTCGTGTTAGCAACAACTTCACTTCCAGTAGAGTGAGCTTCTATTTCTCTTGACCCCGATCTATATTGTTCATCCTCGAACTGATATTAGGAAACCCTTCGCAAAGAATTCCCTAGGTCTTCCTTAATATGTGCTTCAGATCATTCAAGAAAAATAGGTAACCTTGCTTAACCATTTGAATACCAAAGCAAAAGTAGTTACATGCCTCGAACATGAAAATGTCAGAGATATATAACTTGTACATGTTGAAAGATACTCTGCATTCACAAATGATTAAGACATGTGGTCCTCAATTTGATTGAGTCCAAGGGTTAGAGATATTTCTAAAAATAGTTAACAACAAAGCATTCAAGTTCAACATGCTCATTCTTATCTGACTGATCACTCCTCAACTATATCAGCCTCAACAAGTAGTCTTGGCTATGAGCTCAGTGATCCCAACCTAACTTAAGGTGGACTAGCAGTCTATAAGAATCATGTCATACATATATGTAGTCATAGAAGAATCAATCACTCAGATTCCTAATTCTTCTAAATCACCTTTGTTGTTCACTTTAACATTATATTATCTCTAATTGCCTGAGTCAATTTAGATTTAAAAATTTAATTCATGGTTTATTATACTGACCCCTAGGCAATTCCCAAATTAGAAACAAACTTATCTTAACAAGCACATGATCAAATATAGCATTTAATACAACCATGCGAGTATAAACAGATTATTGACAATGTAAACATCAAGGCACTTAGCATGCAGCAAATACTCTTTCCGGTAAATGTACCCCTACAAATACCTGAGACTCTATATGCTAACATGATCAATTATCGTAAAGCAAGCATTAAATCACATAAGATCTAATCATGAAGTCAAATACTGATAAACAAGCAACACTAACAAACTAGCATAAGTTATCTAATTTATATAGAAATCAAGGTGAGACATGCATTACATCAAACTTATAATATAATGCAGTTCAGCACTTAATACTCTATAATTAAATCAAACAAGTATAAACTAGTTAGAAAGTATACCTGAGCGATGCTTAGCATTCCATCTCGAGTGATAATCAGTTGATCCAAATCAATTTCCATTCTACTGACACTCATGGAAGTATCCTTGCATTTGACCTCAATAACCAATGATGTTCCTGCTTCAACCCAAACTGATACCTGATTGTTCTGCTTAAAGACCCCGACATAGAATGTCTCATGTTCTGCTTGAAAAGATCACTCTTCTTTGTATGTGTAGCAATAACCCCTTGATTATCATATGTCAGTGATAATCAAACCTTGTGTATTTCTGCCACAGATGTCCTTTAACCAAATCTTCAATTGTTGTTTTGGTTCTTTGACCGTTAAACTGAATTTCTTTTCAAAATCCCAAATTCTTCAGATATTGATTCGAAAACCACTGATCGAAGACTCTTCCCTAAATGAACTAATCCCCTTTCAATAACCAAATGATCCACTGAGTAGACCGATGTAGAAATACATCTCCAATGGTAAGATCAGGTCTCAACTCCATTAGAATGTTCTTCAGTCAGTTCGTTTGTCCTCAACGAACGAAGAATCAACTCCTGTTGTTTCGTTTAATAAAACATTTTATTCAAACAGAAGTATTTAATTTTTTAGGAATTTAAATAATCAAAATAAATTGAAAATGCATTTTTGATAAATAATAATAAATTTCTCAATTTCAAATTATAAATAAAATAAAATAATTTGAAAAGAAAGTTTTGATATAGAGATAACAAAATTTTCAAGGTATATTAAATAATCCTGAAAAAGAAATTATTTCAAATCAAAATTAATTTCCAAAGAATTTTATAGAATTTATAATCCAAAACAGTTTCAATTATAATTAAAATAAAACAGATTGAAAATATAAGTTTGATATAAAAATAATAAATTTTCAAGTCATCTTAGATATTCTTGAAAATAAATTATTTCAACCAAAATGATTTTCCAAAAAGTTTTATGAGATTTATAATTAAAACTTCCAAGCTTAAATTATAATTAAAATAAAACAACTCGAAAACATAATTTTGAAATAGAAATACTAAATTTTCAAAACATTTAAAATGTTCATGAAAATAAATTATTTCAATCCAAAAACATTTTCCAAAGAGTTTTATAAAATTTGTAATTAAAGTTTTATGAAAAATAAATTATTAAACCTCAAAAATAATTCTCAAAATAATTTTAAGAGTATTAAACTCAAAAGAAATTAAATTGGATTTTAAAATTAATTTTAGTTTTCAAATTAATAAAATTCTTAACTAAGAATATTAAAAATATAAAATATTTGACTCTAAAATTTAAAAGAAAATAAAATATTTTCCAAGATGTAAGATAAACTTGAAAAATAAATTATTTAAATTTAAAAATTATTTTCAAAATATTTTATATAATTAAATTCAAATTTAATTATTAAATTAATTATTAAACTAAAAACAATTTGAGAGGAAAACAATTTTTATTTTAAATAAAAGTTAAACTATGTAGCCATGTGTCATGTTGAAACAGCCCTCTAAGTAAAAAAAATTCTACATAGGAATGTTCTACATAGACTCTATCTAGAACATCAAGTAGAAATTCTACATAGAAATGTTCTACTTAGGCTCTATCTAGAACATTAAGTAGAACTTCTGACTTAGAAAATATTTCTAACTCCAGAATTTCTACTTAGGTTCTATCTAGAACATTAAGTAGAATTTCTACATAGAAATGTTCTACTTAGGCTCTATGTAGAACATTAAGTAGAACTTCTGACTTAGAAAATATTTCTAACTCCAGAATTTCTACTTAGGTTCTATCTAGAACATTAAGTAGAATTTCTACATAGAAATGTTCTACTTAGGCTCTATGTAGAACATTAAGTAGAACTTCTGACTTAGAAAATATTTCTAACTCCAGAATTTCTACTTAGGTTCTATCTAGAACATTAAGTAGAATTTCTACATAGAAATGTTCGAGTTAGACACTATCTCGAACATCAAGTCGAATTTCTACATAGAAATATTCTACTTGGCCATCTCGAATATCTATCTCGAATATTCTACATAGGAATGTTCTACTTGGCCATCTAGAACATTTTGTACTTAGAAAAATTCCGGGCTTCAAAAAAATTCTGGATGCCCAGTGAACCAATCGTACCCTCTTTAATCTCAAAAATAAAAATAGATCCAATCGATTTGTATGTCAATCGAATAGCTTTGATACCAATTGTTAGGTCCTGGAGATCGTAGAGGGGGGGTGAATACGATTCCCAAATAAAAATCTGACTTTTATTTATTTTTGGGACAACATAAAAATTACTTTGGTTCAAACCCAGGTACTGTTCATCATCTTCTTCAACCTCAAGAACACCATTAAAATAACTAAGATAATGAACGGTAAATCATCCAAAACACACAACACAACAAGATCCAAGAATATAACTTTATATTCATTGAAGTGGGGTAGATGCTACAAACAAGTTCAAGAACATAAGCTCAAGAACACAACAAAGAAGTGATTTTTGTTCCTCTAAAAATATTACAAATTCTAGATCTAGGAGACAAAAATCAAACCTATCTTCTAAACAAGATTTAGCAATGTTTACAATAGAAGAATAGATGAGTGGTATGATAAAGAAAATCATGGCTCTAAAATATGCAAGATCTAGTTCGGCCATGGGGGAGAGAAAAATAATTCTTTTTCTCTCTCCCCTTTTCTCTTCTCATCCGGATGCACTACATACTGATTAAGACTTGGGTTTCTTCTTTATATATTGAAAAAGGTGTTGCTTTTTATTTTTCCACCTTTTTCTCTTGTTCACCCAAATCATATCTTCAAAGTCATGTGCCAAGCATGCCTTTGGAAATATTTAATATAAAAGTAATATTTAATAAATATATAAAATATAAATAAAGAATATCTTTATTTATAAAATATATAAATAATTAAATAATTACTTTATTTAATTAAATTAAATATTTCCATTCCACTCTTCAATTTGTGTAGACTTCCTTATCCAAATACTTGGCCCCGTATACGTGACTCCACCACGTCCAAGTATTTGGCCTTCTAATCTGTGAAGCTTTAGTAAGATCCAATCAGGTTGTGCCGTCTGTCCCTTATCCATTAGGCTGACATTTCTCCAACACTGATTTACCACCTTTGTTGATCCTCCACATGACTCAAGAAAACCAACAACTTTAGATTGATTAAAACCATATTAACCGACGAGAGCTTGCCTCCAATGTCCTGACACTTGATGCAACGGTCTGGTTCATAAGTGACTAGTCTTGATAGGGGCTCTTGATTCCGAACATGATTCCACATTCTTCTTTGCAAACCTTACTTGTTGCTTCGATTGTAATGCACTAAAATCTTCATAGATTAAGACAATCTTCTGTAGCTTCCACATCCTTGAATAGATGTCAACATCTTTTATTCTCCACTGAGGCCTGAACATGTTAATGAACTTCTTCCAGTGGGCTTCAAGTCTGTATATGATCCTTTGATACTTTGTCTTAACTGAACTCTGTGATCTAAGATTTCTGTGCACCTGCATATTATTACATGTCCTGTTCTATTGTTGAGTTATCATCAACCATTACATAGAGATTACATTTAGCATTTCTAGTACACATGAAAGTGCAGTGAGTTACTTCCCTTCACTCCTATCTCCCCTTTCAATGTGGTATAAAAAGGCTTAGTGAATACTTATTAAATGATGGATATATTAATAATAAAGTATATCCATGTGTGTTTATTAAAAGGTCACAAACTGGTTTTGTTATTATCTCCGTATATGTGTATGATTTAAATATTGTAAGCACTGCTGATGATATTACTAATGCTACTAACTATTTGAAAGATGAGTTTGAGATGAAAGATCTTGGAAAAATAAGATTTTATTTAGGTATACAGGTTGAGTACTAATCTTCAGGGATATTTGTTCATCAGTCAACCTATACAGAAAAGGTGCTTGTTCGGTTTTATATAGACAAATCTCATCCACTAACGTCGCCAATATTTGTTCGATCACTTGAACTTGATAAATATCCATTCCAACCTAGAAAGCTGGATGAAGATACTCTTGAACCTGAAGTTCCGTATCTTAATGCACTTGATGCTCTTATGTATCTTGCAAATAATACAAGACCTGATATTGCATTTGCCGTAAATCTATTGGCAAGATTCAGTTCTGATCCTAACAAAAGGTACTGGGATGAAGTCAAACATATACTGAGATATCTTCGTGGAAGAATCGATTTTGGGCTATTTTTCTTATATGATTCAAAATCATAGCTGATTGGATATGCAGATGTTGGGTACATGTTAGATCCTCATTTTGGACAATCATAAACAAGTTATGTATTCATATATTGTAGCACTACTATTTCTTGGAAATCTATAAAACAAACTATGACGGCAACCTCATCAAATAATTCAGAGCTATTAGCGATCCATGAAGCAAGTAGAGAATGTATCTGATTGCGATCTGTCATTTAACATTTTCGGGAATCATGTGATTTATCAAGTATCTCAGATAGTCCTACAATTATATTTGAAGAAAATTCAGCTTGCATTAAATAACTAAATGAAGGATAATTAAAGGAGATCGAACAAAACACATCTTGCCAAAATTCTTCTATACTCACGAGGTCCAACATAATGGTGATATTGACGTACAACAAGTTCGTTCATGTGACAATCTAGCAGTTTTGTTCACAAAGTCACTACCTACATCAACATTTGAGAAGCTAAGAAATCTATACTATATATATTATTAAAGCCGAAAGATTAAAAATTTTGGTCGTCGGTTGGTTTGGTACTGGTGAACCATAGAAAAGATCTTGACCGTCCAATTTTATGTGAACCATAGAAACAATCTTAACCATGGAATTTTAATAAAATATAATTTTAAAAGAATATAATCATACATACAATTCTAACATCAGTAATCCTCATTTTATACACGATAATAAGATAGGATAATATTATATTGTATTTAAATTATATTCTATAAACTTTTTTTATGAATCATACTTATCCTATAATTTTTATTTAATATATCATTAAATTTTATCCTATAATTTTTATTTAATATATCATTAAATTTTATGATAAACAATATGCATTTTTTTAGTTTTTATTTATTTCTCTATTTTATTCGCATAACACAAATTATTTATCAAAACTCAAGCTCTGCTCAAATTATTTTATACAACTCTAACCCACGTTAGTCCTCCTTTTATACAACTCATCACGGATAGAATAATATTATATTATATTTATATTATATTATATGAATATTAAATTTTATAAATATTATAATAATATTATTATTTTATTAACATTAATTAAATTTTATCACTATGTTATATCTATATTATCTATATTTTTATATTATATTATTTTAAACAAACTTCTCTTTTAATTAGAATATATAGTTGTACTCACAATCTACTAACATGTTTCAATTTTCCTCATCGCTCAAACAGATTAATTTATTTATAATTAAAATTTTATAATTAAAATTTTTGAATATTAAAATTATATTATATTTTACCTACATTAAAATATACTCTTTTATTTAAATTTTAATTAAAATATTTCTAATATATTTGTAACTCTTTTTATTAATAAAAATTTCCTAATTAAATTTAAAGAAAAATAAAAAGTTTAGTCAATTGGTCGTCCGTCCGGTAAGTCCTCTTTTTATACAACTCTTTTTATTATCGTAAGTTTTTTTTATATGATTTTTTTATGCAATTATGATATAATTATAATTTAATTTTAAAACATATATATTTTACATATACCTCTATCATCGCTGAATCATTTTTTGTACAACAATCTAATAACATATCTCAATTCACTTCTACTTGAAATTACAACTTATTAATTAAATATCATGAATATTAAAACTTATTAATTAAATCCCATGAATATTAAAATAATATTATTATTTTATCTATAAATAATTTTTATTATGTATTATATTATTATAACCGATATAATAAAAAATAATTATTATATATTTAAATCATATAAAACAATTAATATATAATTTATTAATCTCATCCCATGCGTTGCACGAGTTATAAGCTAGTAATAATGAAATTCGAAGACTTAGAATTTTGTTACATCAAGAAGTCAAAATGTAAGGTGATTTATTCAGTAGGAGACTGTACTCTTTTTTATTCGTTAATGTTTTTATCCAATTGGATTTTCCCTACAAGATTTTAACGAGACAGTAAATTCTTGCAATAACTTACATTAACAATCAAGAGGGAGTATTATAATAAATTATGATTGTCAAGTTTTGAACACAATATGTACGCGTCGTGGACAACAAAGTGTGGTGTAATGTACTACGTGTACATTATGTCATTCACATACTAAATTTGCCTAACTTATGTACTATAAATAGAACTCACCTGAATTTGGAGTATACCAGGAAAATGAAAACAAGAATTTAGTTTTTCATTTGTATTACTTCACTTATCTTATAATTACACAAAATGTATAACAATTGCAACTAATAAAAAGTCATTGTTACCTTTTGTTGGGAAGAATACAATTAAAGGTAGTTATGGGTTTAGTACGGAAAATTTGAAAGAAAAAATAAGTGGTTATAGATTTGTTATGATAAAATTTGCGTAAGAGTTTTGTTTCTGAGAGTTTGATTTTTTAATTTAAGTCGTTAAAAACGAAATGAAGAATAAAATAAAATTTTTAAATATTTATTTATAATTTAATTTAAAATATATTTAATTCTTTTCATTTAATGTTTTATATAAGTTTAAATCTTCTTTTTAGTATCAATTGTTCAATAAAAATAACATTTTTAAAATGAAAAGAGATATTTCCTCCTTAATTAATCCCATATATATAACATTTTTGCAAAAATTGGTGCAAAATATTTTTTTTTTGAAAAAAAAAACACTCTCGTATATATTACATATTTATTAATGAAAAAGTAATTAGGTGAAAATAACTCCATACAATTTAATAATGATAAAAAATTAACGCAACAATTATAGTAAGTTTTTTTTTATCAATTGGTTGTGGAATTTAACATCCATAAATCATAATCATAATTTATTCAAATTCGATTTATATTTTATAGAACTAAATTACTTCTTTTATTAAAAAAAAATCCAGTTCCCCGATAAACTATTGCTATAACTATTTATTTACAACAATTTTTTGCGAAGCTACCATCTATTCGTCCTTCTAAAATTTTTCTAAAATTTTTTCTATCCGCAGAAAAACGTAAACGGATCAGTGTTGCAGTTATTTAAAAAATAATTTTGTTTCAATCTAAAAATATTAAAATAAAAGAGTTATATATCAAAGTGGTCATTCAAGTGAAAACATGTATCACTTTAGTCACCGATCTAAACGGAATATGATTTGAATCACTAAAATCATAATAAATATCAAACAAATACTTCTAAATATGTGTCCGAAAAGTAAAAATAATATTTTACTGAATTTTACACATTTTTCATAAATCCTACCGTAATCAAATAAAAAGTTGTGAATTCTGGTATTTCAGTTAATATAAATAGTTTTTTAAAAATTTATCTGCTATTTATTTTATATTTTATAGTTATTTTATTTGATTAAAATAAAAATAATTAGTAAATAAATTTCTAAAATCCGAATATATTATCTAAAATACTAAAATTCATATCTTTTCATCTGGTCGTGGTAACATTTAAGAAAAATGTATAAAATTCAATAAAATATTATTTTTACTTTCTGACCACATATTTAGATATATTTATTTGGTATTTACTATGATTTTAGTAATTTAAATAATATTCCGTTGAGATTGGTGAATAAAGGGGGTGTTTGGGGGAACTTTTTTTCCAGAATAAGTCAACTTATTTTAAGACAAAGTTAGGATTCCTAACTTTTTTCTGAAATAAGTTAACTTTTTTTTGCAACTTATAGAATCTCAAATATACATTAAATACTTGTATAAAATTTTTTTATCAAAATATGAAATTTTTACCCGAAAATAAGTCCAAAAGGACTTATTTTTAAGCCCAGCCAAACAGGCCAAAAGTAATATAGTGTCTTTATTTAGCGACTAATTTGATATTTAAGCAAAATCCTGAAATAAAATAAAATGAAATAAAACAAGCATAGAGTCGCTAAAGCCCTAAACCCTGTAATCAGCTGCCTGCCTGCCTGTATCAATGGAATCATTTCTAGGGTTTACCGTACCAAACCCCAACGACGTCGTTTCCATCGCCGGCGACGATTCATTTTCCGGCTACAGGCTAGTCCCTTGGATAAGCTGGGACGATTGGCGCTTCGTCAAAGACGGTCTCTTCTCTTCTTCTCCCATTTCAATCGCTTCATCTCTTCGCAGAGTATGTTTTTATTTCTATATTTCATATATACATAAAATTGAACTTATATATATATGCTATTCAATTAATTAATTCAAATTCGCTGCTAATTAACTAATTTATATGTGTGTGTGGTTGTAGGTTTCTGCGTGGCGAAGCAGGGGATGTGTTCCAGTGGTAGTCGAAGTTACGGCTTCGATTATCGAGATTCAACAGAAGGATCCTTTTTTTAGGTAGACTCTCGGTTGCGTAAATGAGAAAGTTATAATGTGCACGTGGATTGTTGTATTTATATGTTGTGCAAGCGAAAATGATATTTATGTTTATATGTGTTGTTGAAGGTTTGATGTTTCCGAGGACTTGTTGCATTCAGAAGAGATGTTGGCTATGTTATATAGTATGGCGATTATGAGGTATAAGCTCTGAAATATTAAATGTATTTGCTGTGTGAATCTGTGCTTATATTGTAATGTACGATACATTTACGTTTTAGTTTGATTGCGGAGCTGATAGAAGATAAAATTTACTGCTAAAGATATTGCTTAGTTAAGAATTTATATATATTCTGCGCATGTAATTTAATTGAATGAAGGCATGAATTTTAAATACTTGTTATTGATGAAATGACACGAGGTATCAAATTATTTACTGACTTGACATGATTAATAGATGGTACCACACCTGCAGTTTATTAATTAAAACCCTTAATTTAGGTGCATTTGAGTCCAAAAAGGGGATTTTTTTGCTTAATTTCTATTTTCAATTGCCTCAATACATTCTTCAAGTTGTATGTTTTGAATTGTTATCATCTGTTGCTACATTAGTGCCCCAGTAGTATGGATAAATCTTTCTTGTTGATGTTTAAAGTTTTTATTCAATACATTTATATTTAATCGTGAAGACTTGTGAATGGTGTTGTGGAAAAGACGCGTAAGAAGACGGAGGTTTCAATTGGGGAAGCAGCAGATGCACTTGGCATTCCACGTATGCTAATTGATGTTCGTCATGGTGAGGAGTCCTTTTTTACATTGAGTATTGATACAATTTAGACTTTTGACTGTTGTTATTACTAGTGTACTTTTATATGCTTGGATAATATCAGTTTAAGAAGCTATGTTTTTCTCCACACCCTTGAAGATGGTTATGGTTATTCACATTACTTTCCTGCGATAAATGAACTTATGCTGGTTCCCTATTTTGCAGAGGGTTCACATCGTGATCTGCCATCACTTCGGCTTGTCCGGCTTGCTTCTGTTAAGGTAAATACTTGTTCACTTTTTCTTGAACTATATAGTTTGATGGGCTAAATCATCTTATTTGATCAATCAATTTAATATGTGTTTTGAGAAATATTGCTTATTGGCCCTGTGTTTTTTTAACAAAGTGAGCATTGTGGATGATAGTTTGTCATTGGCTACTAGTCCTTGCACTGTGACTAAGGTCTAAGCATGTTGGAAAAATTTTGTTTGTGGTCTTATTGCATAAAAGAGGGATAACTTAGAGGGGTTTTTTGTTGAGTCCCAATCCAGGGACAAACCGTGACGCAACGGAATAACACCTGAATAGAAACTTTTATGTCTAGAAATCCCATCGAGTTCTACCACCACAAGTTATATGCTTCAACACAAACAATAAACAAAGTAATAAATAAAACAAGAAACACAAAGAAATATTTTTGTTGGCCAAGTGAAAGAGCCTTTTTCTTGTTATATTGATACGTATATTTTGTGTTTATACAATATATTACACCTTAGGTTAAAACCTAGCTAATTCTCTTCCGTTTACATATCTTAGAAACCATGGACCTAGTCTAAGAATTACCCCAAAATACATCTGGGCCAAAAATACCCGGTCCAAGTCAACCCTTGACCGAAGGATAAAAGTTATAAAACACATCACCACGGTGAACATAAACCGTCACCGCGGTGACAAACCGCTGTCCATCCCCCTAATAAACTGATCTTCTGGACCTCCAAATCTGATTTTCACCATTCAGAATTTAGATATCGGAGTAAGGAACATGCTGTCCAAAATTCAGGGCGATCCGACCGTTGAAACTCCGGGAATCACAGAAACAAGGCAGCTGACTCAACCAGAAAAATTCCTACTAATTTTTCACATTAACACCAAAAACTAGCCCAACCATTCTACCTTCACAATTTTTAAGCATTCTTTGTTAGGTGACCAACTCTATTTTATTGAAAATTCCGACGAATTTTTCACATTAACACCAAAAACTAGCCCAACCATTCTGCCATCATAGTTTTTAAGCATTCTTTGTTAGGTGACCAGCTCTATTTTATTGAGTTTTGTCCGAAATATTTTTTGATAATCCTTTTTTTAGTGCCCATCCAGGGCTGTAACTTAAATCGAGGCCGATTGAATTTCACTCGATAAAATAGGCTCTCAGAGTGACCCCCCCAACTCAATTCAATATCAAGAACGAGTTCAAACAAACATTTGGATTCCATAAGATATTCGAGTCGATTCAAATTTTGTAACTAGCTCAACTCATTGGATCGAACTCAGCTGGAACTTGATAATCTAATTTTATGCAATATTATGGGTTAGTATTTGGTTGGCGGTTGGCCTCTCTAAGAAATAATTTTAAAATTTTGAGTACCTCAAACTCATCTCGGGCTTGAAAGCTCGTTAACAGGCTTGAACTCGACCCCTTTATTATACTATTTGAACTTTAACACAATGTCTAGGTTTGACTCGACTCGATAATTAGAAACTCGGCTTGACTACGATCAAATTACAGGCTTACAGCCCTATCAGTCCATCCTATCATTCATCTTTAAATAATGTACGTCGCATGTGTGGCTGTTGCGGCAATTCTTTATGAAGTACCTACAGTCACAATGGGTTGTCTCATTAAATTATTTTCGTCTTTTGTATCTTTTATTGGTGAATTCTGCAAATACTCATGCTGTTAGGTTTAATTTCCTGATGTGATATTCAGGCACTTGACTGGTTGAAGTCTTATTACTGGGAGCCTCAGGAAATGGCTATTCCAAGTGATCAAACCATTAATGTTCAAAAAGAGACCGAGTCGGTATTGCGTGAATTGCTTGTCTCGTTTTATGTCAAGCAAAATCGTCTGTCAAATTCCTCAATGGACAAAGAAAAACGTGAGTATACTATCTTAATTATTCATTTGTTATGTATAAATATAATATATAATACATACATATATACTGTAATATTGCAAGTTGGTTAGATGTTATTTCACACTTCCTTTATAGCTAAGCATGCCCCATTGTCGAGCATAAATTGTGACTGCAATTGATATGTATAACATTTGTGTGATTTTCATAGCCTTGTTTGATACACCAAATCGAACCAAGCATACCCATTGTGTCCCACTAAGAAGTAGCTTTGTGTGGTCTAAATTCAAATTGTAATCACAAGATTATTGTTTGATTTGCTACCAAGTTGATATATCGATTGTTCGTAACTATTTTTAGTTCATGCAGTCACTTTATCTACCACAACTAATCACATATTCACATCATGATTTAGTAGCATTACAACACTTTCTTGAATGGAAGGGTTAGATTTACCTTCACATATGTTGCTCAAATTTAGGTGTTAGAAGCTGTACAAGGAATGACCATGGGTGTGGGTGGAACTTCATCACATATTCGTGACTTCTTGTGACCAGTCGGTAGCTATTCGAATCTAATAGTTTTTTTTTGATCCAAAAGAAAAAATTATGTATAAAGTAAAAGTTGCTCTTATTCAGGAACGTATACCAAGGTGGAAAAATTTATATTCAGTCGCAAAATATAGAATTGATGGTAAAGCTCCAAGATAAAGAATAAAGTATAATTGGATAGAGAAGGTAAATTTTAAATTGCTATAGTCGAATTGAATAGAATTATTATGTAGTCTGTTAATAACATTTGAAGGAAGATGTTGTATTCTTCAATACAAACATTTAGCACATGAGTACGGGACTGCAGGTTTACTGTGTGCATGTAGATTTTACTTGCATATGTTGATTCAAATTCTTAGAAGGCCTGCATTATCTCCTTTAGTTTCTGACTCTTTGGACTCTTAGATCTATTCTCTTTGTTGGTGTCAGTAAATTTTTAGGTACTTATTGCATGAAATAAAAAATTGCATTGGAGTTTGTAACATGTCAATTTGAAAGAAATAATAAAGTTTGGATATCTGTCATAATTCTTACAAAAATTATTATATAGTATGCATTTCCAAAATTCAAATTATAAGAAACATATCCGGCTGGCGTTCTGGAGCTTGGGTTTTTTTTTGAAAAAATTGAGGAACTGGAGCTAGGTGATTACACCATTTATCCAATGCACTTGCACCGGGACAAACTTGTGCTTTGAGAGTGATAAACTAAATATGCAACAACTATGCCTTTGTCACACAAAATTTTAGTAGATGTTTAAACCCAAAAAAAATGTGTAGAGACTTTTAAAGTAAGTTGGCATTTGTTTAATGTTTCGTTTCGACTTTCCCTGTACTTTTGACATCTTGGCGGTTATTTTGTGTTTGGTGTTGTAGAAGTATGTTCATGGGAATAACATTTATTATAAGCATGAATAAAACTATTTTGTTATACTTCCATTTTATTTATTTCCACTTGCATTTGTAGGTGTTTAAATATTCTAAAAACCTTTTTGGACGTAACAAGATCCTCTCACTTAAGGCTCGCAAGATTTCTTTCAAGCCTGCAGGCAAGACCATATTATGTTCTGTTTAATTTCCTATTATAGTTAAATTTTCATTTTTTCGTTGCTCTTGTAGTTTGTACCTACAAAGCATGACTTGAGACCTGCAATTGTTTGAGAAAGATTGTAATGGATATGCAATTTTTTAGCAATTGTGGACAGTTAGAGCATGTTCTAAGTTTTGATAGGTTATTGAGATACTTATGCATAATAATTAATCGAGAGCCTTCTATAGACTTGCTATATTTATGTAATTCATCTATTTAAGCCCTGCTCATTATTCTTCAGAGATTTTGTACATGTATAGACTAATTGGTTTTGCCTAAAAGCAGTCACTATGGTTGATGTGGAACATGGGATTATGCTATTGATTGTTTATTTCTTAATATATATTTGTGAGGATAAATTAGTTGTAATTAATTAGTTTAAATGTCTTAGGATTAGATGATAATTACCTATATTAATTATGGTAGTAGTCTAGTAGATAAATATATAGTAATAGCTATCAATTAGGATTAGTTTTTTATTCAGGATCTTGTGGACTTGAATATAGTAAGAAAGTAATGATACTTTGTGTTCATGTCCCAAAAGTTTATTAAAATGTACTCCCTCCATCCCACCCATTTCTTTACATTTCGGAGAGAGTATTCGGCACGCATTTTAAGGTACATATAAAATATAGCTCCATAACTTATTTTTAAATATTTTTTTTCTGAATAAAAATTTAAACATTCAATTTTTATTCAAAAACAGAAAATTGTAAAAATAAGTTATTGAACTATACTTTATATGCACCTTAAAATGCGTGCCGGACACTATCTCCGAAATGTAAAGAAATGGGTTGGACGGAGGGAGTAGTATCTTATTGAGTAATAGTTAGACTGGATTTGCTTACCAGGCCCAAAAGGTACACTGTTGTCGTCTTGTCGACATGGGGTACTATGTCGACATGGGAGTAGTATCTTATTTGAGTTCAATTTTTTTGAATTGATTATCAGATATAGAAATAATTTACAAACTCACAACATATCAAGTAATACGTCCCCACAAACTTGCTAGAGTAGTAGAATTAAAAAGCAAAAAAACTGCAGACTACCATTAATTCATTTAATAAGTTCATTTGGTACCAATTACATTATCTAAACAGGTTCATAACCCACATGAATGCACATATTTGTTATATACTTTTTAATTTAATATCTGTATAAACGTTTATGGGTTTATATTGTTAGTTGTCAAGTATCAAACCTTAAAATAACAGTATATTATACAAATAACAATATGTTCATGCTGTAAATATTGTTTTTCTGTTAACTATTTTGCACTGCACATGAGTTTGTGTTAGTTGAAATCATTTAAGGTTGCTTTTGCTATATATGCAATGTTTTCTAGTGGAATTGCTAGCTTAAAATTTTCTCATATACTGGTGCCTAAAAACAGTAGCAGACTACCTAAGCTGATCACTTAATATCTGTTACTGAATTTACTTCAGGTCCTAAGAAACATATCAACAAAATCTTGAAAAGTTTTTCGCGGTTGTACTCTTCTTTTTCTCCCGAAGTAGTATCTGTGCTGTTGAGGTTGCTGATGAAGGCATCAGATTCTGCAGAAGTGGTAGATCTTGTAAAGAATCCTCTTGGCCACTCTGCTAGCAGTTTGCAGACTGCATTGGATGATTGGAAGCCTGTCATTATTAAATTAGCAAACAGAGAACCGGAGTTTCTTATGACCCTTCTGAGAGGAGTTCTTGATATGATTGAGACTCTAGAGTCAGGCAATTATAATAACGGTAAGTTTTGTGGTATCCATACTAATTATTCAACACTATTGTTTTTTAACATTTTTTTGTGTGGCTAATTTATGGTTTTTTTAACTTTATAATGTATAGTCATCAATTGTATTTGATTGTGTAACAAAATTATAAAATGCAATCTAAAGACTAGAGACTGCGTGTCTCATAATTTAATTAGTCCCTACAGTGAGATGCACTTGTTGAAACTTTTGGAGAAGTTGGAGGTTTCATTTACAGGTTAGAAGAAAAAGCAGGTTACCGCATCCTCTGAACTAATTAGTTATCTATTCGGAGTTTGGCTAATTGCCTTTGTTTCAATGTTTGCTGAATTATAAGCCTAAGGATTCTTAGCTGCAGTTCTTGTGTTGATTGAGAACATTATTTGAGCTCTTTACAGGACTTATTTCAGCTGCTGTATCATAAAACTAAATTTTACTATATTTGGCAACTCTTTACTTTCTTGTTTTGGTCTCCCATGCTCATTTTATTGTCTCCTACAAGAGACTTGTTTCATGGTAGGTAATTTGCAAACCTATATGCCTGCTTCAAAACCAAAACAATTGGTTTGTTTTTGCTTTTTCCTTTATCAAGTTTCTTCTCTCTCTCTTTCATTTTCTTCTACAGTTGATTGTCATTTCTAGGCTGTAGTCACTATTATTTATTCCACCGTTGATTTAACATTTTTGGTTTTTTTTCGGGATCAGAACATTTCATGCCGGTTGAAGCAGTCTCTCAAATTGAACAGCTGTCTCATCTATTCGAGTGGCTGGTCATCAGTTGTAAAGGATTAAACCTCGTAGTGGACAAGGAGTCTGCAGTTAGAACTAGTTCATCTACAGAACTGGTTCTTTCAAATACAACCTTAGTGGAATATCTAAGTAGATGTCTAAAGTTATCTTCTGGCAACAATCAACTAATGAAGTCAGCCCTGGTTATTGCACATATGATAGGAAATAGCAATCTTATTCATAAACTTAAGAAACTAGCTTCAATAAATAATTTTACTCTACACAGTGAGGATAAAAATTTGCCCTCAGCTAGTTCTGAAAGCTACCTCTCCCAGCAGGAGGATTATCTTCATAAAGCAGCTAAGAAGCTAGAGAATTTTAAGCAGCAGCATGTGAAGGACATTGACGCAAAGGCAACAGATGGACATGTTGGTAGTAGGCGTGTATGGGTGGTGGCGAAATCTTGGAACTCATGTTCCATCGGTATGCTGCCTCCTGCTTTAGGTTCTTTGGCCTGTCTTCCAGTTCTTGACGGTGATGATTACCATGAAGAAGTTAAAACAGCATCTGGAATCAAGGAGCTTCCAGAGTTGAACCATTGTGATGGTTAAAAAGAAGCAGATTGTAGTCTTGTATATCTGGATAGTTCATGTCACAAAAAAATGAAAGGGAGCGATGCAGGTTTAGAATCAGAAGACAAAGAAAACCAATCATTAGAAGGCGACCATGGTCATTTGATGTTAGATGGTGTGTGGAAGAAAGTTCGGGAAGAGGAGATACTTGACATTGCATCGGACATAAGGATTTTGGTCTAGTGACTTTTACCTTCTACTTTGCTAATGAGACAGTGTGCTGCTTGCTTTATCTTTCCTGAACACTGGTTGGCTGTTGTAGATGTTCCTCCTCTACCTTTAACAGTCCATTTTTTACATATCTGGATCTAATTGTGAAGATTTATTGTTGCGGATTGTTGGCCTGGGTTGACGAAATTGTTGAGGTTTCATTGCTGCTGTCTCAGAGAACCACAATTGCAGAAACACATAGAGCTTTTGGCAAGAATTATACATTTGTTTAGTATTATTCATTTCTTGTCAGTTATTCTGTTATACTTTGCAACTGTGTGAAATATATGTTCAATTTTCTTTTCCTTTACTGAAGAAGCCAAGTACTAAGACCTGAGAAATTTTGAAATAGAGAGCAACGTATAACAGATATATTAATGGCTTATCATAATTATGACTTAGAAAATGGGTCCTGTCATCGACTCATCGAGTATATTTCATATAGTAAATTTAAATCACTCACCAAAAAATACACATATAAACATAAATACTTGTGAGAGAGTTACCAATAAAGCATTTGAGGAGTGTGGATATCACTGGATCTAAGGTGGAGAAAGGTTCAGCAGGGGCGACCTGAGAACACATCATATACACACACAGCCCCCCTATGCAAGTATGCAATGAGAGACAAATGTGATTCGATGTGTTCTCATGACGCTCCTCTTGAACATTTCTACCAAAACTTACCTAAAGCCCTCTTAAAACTTTGCCACTGCCTGCCATGAAACGATACGATATACCTTTTTATGCATGAATCTATCTTTGTATATACAGCACATATCCTAGCATTTGTAACAATGTGTATATTTATGCAAGTGCAAATCATTTTGCTTGTAATGCTAAATCTTCATACCAATCACCAATAGTACAACTTGCAATTCAAGAAGTATTGTAGTACAACTTATAGTACTACATCAACATGTCTATGGGAACTCCAAACTGAGTTATCAAAGGTTTTCTAGATATTTTTTTTAATTTTATTTTGCTTTAGCTAAGAAAACTTAAATGTTAATAATCTACGATTGTCTTTGTTGTACATCTTGTACTTCATGCTCTATAATTGTCTTGGATCACTGGTACTGCTACTTTCTCTTCTAGTACGCATTTTCCAAATCTCATGCAACACTTTATATTATATATATAAATTTATTATACACAACAAAGGATAAACATAACATATGTATTATACTTCTAAACAAAACCAAAAAAGTGAATTTTTTTCAACGAGCACTTCCTGCTCTGCGGGGGTGGATTATATATATATATATATATATATATATATATATATATATTCACTTTGTTTCATAATTTTAGTTTTATTTTGATATTAAATGGTTAAATTGACTAATTTTAACCAACTGATTAATTATATTATATAATTAATATAAAGCTTTTCAAAATATCATAAAAAACTTTGATTATTCTGTTGTAAGAAGGAATTTATAAATTTGTAAATTATAAATAAATATTACCTCCATCTTACGATATATGTCTACTTTGTAAATTTTTACACATATTAAGGAGTATTGAATGTCATTACAAAAACTCTATGAAAAACCTTAAATTAAAAACATATATGTCTTGCACAGAATTTAATGCAAAACATATATATTATCCAATCCACTGAACAAAACCCGTAATGTCATAATTTATTTATAAATTTATCTATGTAATCAGATAGGTGTACAACTACTTTCTCATAATTTGATGTGTGAATACATGACTAATTCTCATTAATTACAAGTGTGTTCTATTTTTATGTGAAATATAAAGGATTTTATACACAATACATGGGTAGTCTTATTTAATGCTTTAAGTAATTTTTTCATGTGCGTTGAATTTAGTCAATGTTGGAAATATAAAAGAAAAAGTATTTTAAGAAAACACTTTACATATTTGCATGAGATAAATAACAAGACACTTAAAATAAAAAAAATTCCTCTCAAAATGGACATGTATACCGAGAACAATATGGAAGAGAGTATACGTGTATGTTTTGAAAAAGAGAAAAAGAAGATAGTGACACTGTTTGGACGCACTTATTTTCCGAAAATAAGTTCTCTGGAAAAAAGTAGATATATATATATATTTTGAAAATAAATAACTTATTTTTTATTTTAAAAATAATATTTGATTTTAAAATTCTAAAATAAATATTTATCTTTAAAAAAAATGAAAATATGTAAAAAAATAAGATAAAATAAATAACTTATTTTAAATTTAAGAAATCCCAAACAGTCTCAATATAATATATATTTTGTGATGCCACCTCAATGATAGTACCATTGAAGCCCATGAATTTTGAGTATGGACGCATGGTGGTGACAGCCCAAACCCAAGCTTTAAGAGTGTAAGCTACCCACTGTGAGTTACTTCACATCTTTTTTGAATAATTTAGCTTATAGTAGGGATGGGCATTCAACCCCCGATCCCCGCTCTGTTCAGTTCGAGAAATATTTCGTGTTCAGGGTGGGGAGCGGAGAAATATTTATAAAAATTTAGAGAATTGGGATGATATTTAATAAATTTAATATTTAATATTTAATATTTAATAAATTTAATATTTAATAAATTTAATATTTAATAAATTTAATATATATTTATATGTATCAAATAAAATTTTAATTATATATATATACTTTATATATATTATTATAGTTATAATTTTTAATTTCATATTATTATTTTAAAATTTTCATACTATAATCTACACTATATTATTAAAGCCGAAAGATTAAAAGTTTTGGTCGTCGGTTGGTTTGGTACTGGTGAACCATAGAAAAGATCTTGACCGTCCAATTTTATGTGAACCATAAAAACAATCTTAACCATTGAATTTTAATAAAATAAAATTTTAAAAGAATGTAATCATACATACAACTCTAACACCAGTAATCCTCATTTTATACACAATAATAAGATAGGATAATATTATATTGTATTTAAATTATTTTCTATAAACTTTTTTTATGAATCATACTTATCCTATAATTTTTATTTAATATATCATTAAATTTTATCCTATAATTTTTATTTAATATATCATTAAATTTTATGATAAACAATATGCATTTTTTTAGTTTCCATTTATTTCTCTATTTTATTCGCATAACACAAATTATTTATCAAAACACAAGCTCTACTCAAATTAGAAATTTTTTGCTCAAACTAGAACAACCCGAAAATCGACATCAACACTCAATATACAACTCTAACCCACGTTAGTCCTCCTTTTATACAACTCATCACGGATAGAATAATATTATATTATATGAATATTAAATTTTATAAATATTATAATAATATTATTATTTTATTAACATTAATTAAATTTTATCACTATGTTATATCTATATTATCTATATTTTTATATTATATTATTTTAAACAAACTTCTCTTTTAATTAGAATATATAGTTGTACTCACAATCTACTAACATGTTTCAATTTTCCTCATCGCTCAAATACATTAATTTATTTAAAATTAAAATTTTATAATTAAAATTTTTGAATATTAAAATTATATTATATTTTACCTACATTAAAATATACTCTTTTATTTAAATTTTAATTAAAATATTTCTAATATATTTGTAACTCTTTTTATTAATAAAAATTTCCTAATTAAATTTAAAGAAAAATAAAAAGTTTAGTCAATTGGTCGTCCGTCCGGTAAGTCCTCTTTTTATACAACTCTTTTTATTATCGTAAGTTTTTTTTATATGATTTTTTAATGCAATTATGATATAATTATAATTTAATTTTAAAACATATATATTTTACATATAACTCTATCATCGCTGAATCATTTTTTGTACAACAATCTAATAACATATCTCAATTCACTTCTACTTGAAATTGCAACTTATTAATTAAATATCATGAATATTAAAACTTATTAATTAAATCCCATGAATATTAAAATAATATTATTATTTTATCTATAAATAATTTTTATTATGTATTATATTATTATAACCGATATAATAAAAAATAATTATTATATATTAAAATCATAGAAAACAATTAATATATAATTTATTAATCCCATCCCCCGTGCGTTGCACGGGTTATAAGCTAGTATACTATAATTAATCTTTTATATATATTATGAATAAATGTTAATTTGAATTCGAGGTTAAAATATAGTATTAAATTAAAAAATGCATATAAAATATTATAATTTATCATATTAATATTTGTTTTGAAAATATATTTTCTATTTATATAAAAAAATAAAAAAATAAAAATTCCTTGATTCCCACAGGGATCCCGTTCCCCGTTCGGGACTGGGATCGGGGAGCAAAATAATCCCCGTTCGAGAATCAGGGCGTGTTCGGGAATAGGGTTGGGTTCGGGGATCGGGGACGGAGATAACACACTCCCCAAAATGACATGATACCCATCCTAGCTTATAGCCTTATAAATTGGTATTTGTTTTAACAAATTCTCAAGTCAGTCAGAGTCGAACATCTTTACCACTTGAGTTATCCATTCGTACTCTACTTTTCGTCTTTTAAATTAGTCGATGATTGGTACTCCATATGTTTTGCTATCGAGTTAACTGAAAATATGTCTTATGCTGGTTTGAGCTTTTATCAATGCCGAAATTCGTTAATTTGATTATATACGTTAAGCATTTTGATATTAGATTTTAGGGATATTTTTCATGATAACATTGTAAAATTGACTTTACCAATAATAACATCACATTTTTTACTTCTATTTATGGTACTCTCAAATTTATCGATTGTTATATGTGATACACTTGTGTTAGCCAAATGTTAAGAAAATACCAAATTTTAAGGATATCATTGGTAAAAGTCAATTTTATGATGACATCAAAGAGAATTTCTTTAAATTTTTACTTTTTTCTTAAACGTTACGAATATATTTATTTGAGTTATTATTATTAATATCTTATCGTACATTATTCAATATGGTAAAAACTGAACATCACTTTGGTGCCAATATCGTAGGTTTATACGTATTTTTTAACATTTGCCTAACAGAAGTACTATGAATAGCAATCCATAAATTTGAGGGTATCATGAATAGAAGTAAAAAATATGATGACAACATTGATAAAAGCCAATGACCCCATTGAAAATATCGGTAAATTTTATTATCTCGAAAGGTAACATTCACCGTTAATCTATAACCATTCCTGTATTACCACTTCTTAAAATGTATTGGAAACGTTCGATCATGGCCGCCTATCTACTTTTGTAGTACAAAAATAAGAAAAAACTAGTCACTATATACGGACAGAATCCAAGTCATTTGCCGAAATTGCATTTCTTTATAATCTCCTTCTTTATGTGCCTAGAGAATTCTCCACTGTTACAAAATATTTTGTGGAAGTATAAACAGCGAGGGAATAATAAGAACCCATTTCTGCTTTCTACAAACTACTATAAACAAGTAAAAATCAGGAAAAACCAAGTATACAACTTTACTAGTGATCTGAAGAGAATATCATGCACATTATGTATCTTGAGTATGGATTGAGCCTTGAGGTTTTAGTAAGCCTTGAAGTTGCCAACTATTATTGTAGGACATCCACAGGCCAAAGTTGCTTCCATGTAGAAATTTCATTCGAAGTTTGAAGTCTTCGGATTCCACCATAAAATCCATCAGCCCCATTTCCTTCTTCGCGATGATGTTTCCTGCTCACTATCGTTTGTCTCCACCGCGAACCAGGAGTGTATTGGTTGAAGTTGAGTGCTACCATGTCTGTCAAAAATAATGCACCAGAGACAACTTAGTTTTCCTAGAACTTGAGGAAATATGACAACAAAGCTTAGTCTGCAAGGTGAATACTAAAACTTCAACACAAAAACACTCTTATGACTTGGCCAAAAAAAAAAAACTCATAGAACTGATTCCTCTTCTTACACGGGAGGTAGACGATAATCAAATTTGAGTTCATTTCAGATAGGCCTTAATAACTAGATTGACGCCCATTCTAATCAAACTCGAATTCAATTCCGAAGGTTTAAAGAAACACTGGTCCCTTCGAAAAAATATCAACAGCTTTATGCAATTCATCACCCTAAGACTTCATAAATGAAATTAACAATCCCTCAACGAAATAAAAGGCATAAAAACACTGGTCCAACTGAGCCTGTTGGCCTTAACCAAAAGACTTGAAACATTACTTATTGCACTGTTGTAAACTAGTACAACACTGAGTAGCATATGTGTAGGGGACCAACGCATTTTGATTGATCAAACATTGAGGTGACCCATGTTTTTTGTTGATAGATATTAAGCTTAAAATGTGACTGATACTTGAAATTAAATTCCAATTGTGATAACATTTATATTCAATCACGCGTCAAGATTTCGATTCATATATATGCAATTTCATGAATTTTCTTACCACTTTCATAGCATCTGCAGTAAATTTGATTCCCATCACATAATTCCAAGTGCCCTACAACACCATACCACCAACCTACATACAAATAATGCACATAAATACAAATAGTTAAAATCGTCGAAATTGTTAATAGTTCGATGACAATTATTATTTGATAACTGTGAGCATCTCCAAAGTGATATCTAAACTTGTTAGCTAAAATGGTTAGTTATAATATTTATAGAAAATTTTAACTAAGAGGAAGTGTATGTACTCCAATGGAGTTATCTATAATTGTAGTTATGTAAAATTATAACTAAAAAATTTATATGTTCAACAAATATAGAAGATGAGAGCATCTCCAAGAGTGAATTGTAAAATTATTAGCTAAAATAGTCTTCTATAATTATTATGTAAAATTTTAGCTAATGTGAAGGACATTCACTCCAATGGTATTATCTATAATAATCATCATGTAAAATTATACATAAAATTATACATAAGAGGTTTACTGGTTCGACAAATATAAAAAATCAAATATGATTATCTATAATTTTTTGCTAAGGGGATGATGATTGGAGTGCATGGATTTTTAGATATCCTCTAAAGAGTGACACATAGATGTCACATACGCCACATACATAATTTACCTAACAAGTTTTCACCGATGCTCTCAAATATGATTATTTATATGTTTTGCTAAGGAAAAATATGGTTGGAATGACCCAATTTTTAAATATCCTCTAAATAATGTCACTTAGATGTCACCTAGGTAATTTAGCTAATTGAACTCTATCATTGGAGATGCTCTAACCAATTACAATTATAAAAAGTTAAAATCGTCGAAAATGTTAATAGTTCGGTGACAATTATTATTGGATAATTAATCGATTACAATTATACAAATCACCGTATTAACAAGATTTAAAAAAAATTATTAAACAAGACAATTTTCCATTTAAATATGAATGGAGTGTAATTGAACACGAGCAACGGATTAACATTCACTATACAAGATTCATGCATTTTGGTATTTATCCAACAAGTTGCTATTATATTTGTATAATAGTAGGCTATAAAGTTGCCAACTAATTAAATGACAAACACGTCTTGCACAATTGAATATGTTCCCTTTCGCTAAAGGATTTGAAAAATAACGAGTGGTATACATATGCAACACGGAAGTGATCGAATCAAATTATTCTTTTAAATAAAATCCTGATCTAACCAACCCATGACCTACTTTAGATTAAAATAAACAAAATTAATTAATAATTAATTTTTTGAGATTCTAGTGAATTATTTGACAATTGGCAAGTCTTTGTAGATCCTAGAATATAGCGTTGACCCGGTCAACGGTAATAAAATTAAAAATAATTTAAGAAAACATACCATAAGGAAACTCTTTATTTCTTCTCCACTGAATCTCAATGTGATCACCAGGGCGCAGTTCATTTAAACAATCAGATATATGAAGGTCATGTGGGGAAGTATCTATTGGAGGTGCCCTTATTCTATCCCATGTTACTCCATTTTCTACTGCAACTGGCCTCCTCCCATGGGGTGGATACCTTCAAAATTTATACCAAATAATTAAGCAACACCATTTCGAAAGAAAAAAAGGATGCCCCCCGAAATATTTGTGACAGTAACATAGTAATAATTACGACGATAATAATCTACGGGTTCACTGTTACATCATCATTTGGTACATCATTCGATAAAAGTTTTGAAACGTCTAATAATTTACTAATCCCATCATACCACCCGTATGAGTGAATGATTGAATCATCTTTGGGGGATAATTAGCTCATGAATCAAGTTTACAGAATCATTTCATGGAATGAAACAATCATGCGAACAATAATTTTTATAAAATAAATAAATTTTTTACAGATTCATCGAATTATTTACCTGGCTTGGAAAGTATCTGTACGAGAATCGTAGCAGAGTTCAGCATCATAGCAAGATAACATGAACCCAACATGTCCATTCTGCATTACACATATCATTCATATATTCGAAATTAATTGTTTGATTTAGCAAACACACACAAAAGAAAAGCAAATACATGGAAGATGTTGATATTAGATACCTCTCTGTTATAAACTTGAGCAGGGAACCAAAATTCTCCAGTTTCAAGAGCCATATACCAAGACATGGCTGAATCAGCTGGTGCAGAATAACAACTTCTCGAAGAATTCTTCTTCTTCGTACAATTTTTCCCGATATTTTTGCATCGACTAAACAACAAAGGCCAAGGCCAGGTCTTTTGTAAAAACCCGAATAATCCTTTTCCATTTCCATGATCAAGAAAACCATATTCATCTCTTGTCGCAACATGCCATTGCCATTCTCTATAAGCAGCTGGTCCGATAACATTTCCCCATTTTTGCTTCATATGTTTCTCCCATAAATGATTGCTCATACATGTAGTTCTTAAAGAAGTACAAACACTTGACATTTTGCTTAGCCCTTCTGGTGGAAGCTTTTCGAGAATGCATTCCAATGCTAGGTCTGGTAAATCTAGCAAGGACATCTTGTCAATTTCGATCTCTGAATTAAGTACCTCAAACTTTGGATCACTTGAGATAATTGTACTAAAGGATTTGTTCATTCTTGCAACAAAATAGAAGTTGATCTTTATGTATTTTGCAAGTTGAGTGAAAGTCAAGCTTTCCCACAATTTGATGGTCACTAGTCTCATTTCATAAGCCCATGGTGGGAGTAGTTGTAGAGTAAGAGACTTATAAAAGATGATGAATGATAAACAAGTGAAGAAGAAGAAAAGAATTGTCATCCTTTCTTTTTCTTATGGGAGAGACGAAAATCTTAGCTTCAACAGTGGGAAAACGAACTTTAATTTAAATAAAATTTTGTACTTTTTCTTGTCAATCACTCCCGGGACCGAAAAATAAAAATATATTTAATTTGCTCAACGAAACCCACCAGTATTTAATATGCCGAGTTTCGTTGAGAAAAAAATAAAATGTTATCCCAAATACAAAACCGCACGACTCGAAAAATATAATTCGAGTGAAAATCACATAAAAATCAATACAAAGAAGCCAAATGAAGCAAGAGGCTAATGGTCTCCTTAAACAGCTGTCAATTATGGATCATATATCTATATCTTAGCAAAATTGAGATGGGATTTTCTGATTTTTTAAAATCAACTAAATTAGAATGATTTAGAAAAATGGTAGTTAGCATAAATTATCCAAATATCTCGTACAAAAAAGGAGTAAAGATTACAATGTGTAACAAGATTTGTGGGTTGTTGAAATTAAACCAAAATCAGGTGAAACAAAATTCAAGAATGTCGGCAAAAATTAAAAGAATTAAAAGGCAGAGAATCTCTAGTGGGTTATAGAGAAACAAAATGTAAATATAAGTTGATGAAGAAGAAGAATTTTGATATTGGTGATGCTATTTCAACACACCAAAAGATTCTTCTTCTTCATCAAACAAAAAAATAACCCACAAGAAAATCTCAATGCCTGTGTTTCTCTCTCAGTTTATCAACTTCTTGAAATTGTAAATGAAGAAGAGGTTAAAAAGTAAATTTATTGTAGGGAATGAAAGAGTGGTTGATTTTGGTTTGTGACATTGCGTGGACAAGGAGGAGCAATGGAAAGATTACACAAGTTGAGTAAAGATCGGCCTACCAGTAATTGGGACCATTGGGATAATGTGTATAATGGCAAGATATATTTGTATCATTGGTGGTTGACATAACTAATAATTTAAGGTAGGGCATTGTAATGGGATCAAATATAGATAAATTTGCATAGAGAATAATGGATATTAGATTAATTTCGTATAAATTAAATTTTATTCTTAAGTTAGGTTAAATGACTGTTTGAAAAGGTTGTTTAACACGTAATATGATATTATAATGAAAAAGAAAAAATCCGGTGATAAAGGGGTGAATTACTCAATTAAATTCGTTTTTTCATTTTTACATTTTAATCACATTCTCTTTAACAATTTGATGTCCCTAATTTTTAAATAATGATTTTGAGATTTTAAAATCAAAATTACACCAAAATATATAATTATAACAAGTTATTATCCCAAAACCAACTCGAATTTTATTTTAAAACCATCATATTTTTTATGATCATGATTATAATGTAACAAATAACTAAAAGGAAAAATGCTTAATAAGAATAAAATTAATTATCAAAATATTAAAAAAATACCAAAATATTGATCTTATATAAAACTAAAGAAAGTTAGGTTATACATTTCCCGAGATCCTAGGTAAAAGAATTGGTCAACTCCCCCGTTATAACCCGCTCCATTTTAAATTGTATTGTAATTATATTATAATTTTTTGTTGTATTTTCTATTATTAATTTAAAAAATATGTTTTTCAAAAATAAAAATATAATCTGCATTATATTATTATATATAAATATAACGACTCGCGTTTGTTTAATAGGATTCATTCACTTTATTAAAATGTATTTATTTTGATTAACTATGCATATTTTGAAATAGTTTTACTATTAATAAATATTTCATATATAAAAAATCAAAATTAGAATTTTTTTAAAATTAATTTGTTAAAATTATTTATTGAAATTTAATGAAGATAGTTAACATACTACTATATTAAAAGATTAAGAAGATAAATGTAAGGTTATTATAGTTAGAACTTGCTCATGTTAACCTGACCCCATTATTCTCATTTGCATAAATTATAGAATAATTTAGATTAAGTTTTAAGTCTTTTTATTATTATTCTCATTTGTATAAATTATAGATAGAGTAATTTGAATAAAATTTTGAGTCTTTTTTTGAAATCGATAAACCCCGAATTTGTATCCAATTGAAATTTGCACAATTTGACTAGGAACTCTCAATTCAAGGACTTCATTTTAATTTTATCTATGATCTATATTTAAGTAAAATACAAACACTTATGAATATGTTATTTCTCTAATCATTATTATATAATTATTATGTATCAGCAATTCTTTGTTTACATATTATCATTTTGATTTTTCAGTTATTGTAGGTTTTGCATGTTGTCCCTGTTTTTATTCCATATAATTGTGGTTTTTCAAGTCACATTTCGTAATTTTTTTTAATTCTTGTTGTTAATAGTTTGAATTTGAAGATTAGGAGATATTTGACAAATTTTACGTATCTTTTATCAGTTCATGACGAAATTCTTTAGTTGATAATGAAATTCATGATTCATTTGCCGGTATTGGTTTGATATCAGGGATCATAGTTACAGTGGTATGTAGGTGAAATTTCACTATTCATATCATCGATTTGGTTTAGTTCTGGAATGAAATTATGTAATATAAAATATTATTGAATTAATAATTAGCTAAATTTATTTTATTACATAAATAATTCTTTTTATTATTAGTAATGCTTAATTGTGTGTGTGTATATATATATATATTTATTATTATTAATATTAATTATCAATAATAAAATAATAATATTAAAATTGATACTCATACCTTCTCTCATACGCACCTCCCTTTGACTATAAAAACAAGGTATGTGATTGAAATTTAAAAAAATTAAAACAAACACCGGATTTTATTCATTTTAAACTCATACCTCATTTCAGAAAATCTCATCCCTATATGTTTTTTTAATTAATCCTAAGAATTATGTGATGTTGCATTTTTTTTGGGTACTTTTATGTTATGTTTTAAAAGAAAAATCACCGAAATCAATGGTAAGTATTAAAACATAACATTAACTTATAAAATATATTTTACGGAGACGATTATTTTCTAAAAATATTATACCTTGTATGCAGAAACTGAATAACAAAGATACACATTCTATATTTTTAAATAAAGTCCGCTGTTCTATTTTCTAAGCTTTGTTATTTTTATTAACTCACGTGATATGACCATGCTATGTCAATATACCACTAAAAGTAACATGTCACTTGCATATTTTGCTGTTTACATTAAATTTAAATAAGATTACTAAATACTTTTATTTTAAATTATTTAATTAGTTTAACCATTAAATATAATTATTCTTAATAAATCTATATATTATTATTATTATTATTAAAAAATAATCTAACACAATGATTTGAATACCGCCTCTAGATCTACACATAACATGCAATTACATGTGAAATATGGTGCTCGAATTTAAAGCCATACCTTTAGATGATTAGATCTAATCCCACCCACCCACACACAGATTATATACTCCTATCTTGTGTGGTGTCATCTATGGTTTTGTAAACCTATGAATAAGTAACGAACTCATAATATATTAGAAAAAATATTTTCAATAATTTTTTTGCTTCATTTGTATAGATATCAATGGATAAATTTTAGTACAAACTTTTGAAGTTGTAAGTTTTACAAACATTTTGAAATTCAGTTATAAAATTTAATATTAAAGGACAAACATTTGCGTATATTTAAAAGTAAAATAAATTAAATATGTAAAGAAAATTTCCCTAAATTATATTGAAAGAAATCATTGGATATGTGAATTGAGAAATACTTAACTGATGAGCAAAATTGATTGGGTTTTTATTAGCGAGGGGAGGGATATATTGAGACTTTAAGAGGATTGAGTTAAAAAATATATAATATTAATTTTTGAAAACTAATTAGAATTTAAAATTTTAAAATATTTTTATATGAAAATTAATTTTATTCTTTTTCTAAAAATTAACAACAATGATATATAATACATAAAATAATTCCTCTGCCCCATCAGTTGCTTCTACGATGAGGAGTTTCCTTGCAATGAATCCGTTTCAACCTATCAAAATTGACATTTTATTTACAACTAGGGATTGCATAAAATTATTTACAATTTAAGACATGCGGATACATATGAAGTTATTAAATATTATTTTCTCGGTCCCAAAGACTTTTTTATGATCAAATTGATCATAAAAAAAATTATAAAAAAATCATTGAAAAGTATATCTAATCTATTTTAAAATATATTTTTCAAAATTTTGAAATTATTAAAAAATAATTTTTAATTCTCAATTAAAATTGAATCAAATTGACTAGAAGGATGTTAATTTGGGGACGGAGAGAGTATTTGTTTGCATTCGCTCCACGAGCATCCTCACCCTTGGAACTATATTAAGAAAATAATTATTTTTCATACAATAATTACAAATAATTGACTCATCTAAAGAATAAATTAATTAATAGAATTTTATCAATATTGTTCTGTCAATCATATTAACAATCATTAATCTATCACTAACTTGTTAATTATCAATATAATAAATTTCAAATTTATTAATCTATTAATAAACTTCACCACTCTGCAACCCTTTTGGATCGCATATGTTCTAACCAGGTGTGCTATCAAGTAGTGCCATTGTTTTGGAAAACAAGAAAGAAAGTAGTGCCATTATTTAATACTTAATTTGCAATTGGTGCAAATTAGTGCCTTTCGGCGCTTATCACACTTCTTTTCTACACTAAATTCGGTTTTGTATTAAGGAAACTAGCATATTTTATTTTTAATATTAATACTATTATAAAGCGTATAGGGTATCATCATTAGCACACCATATTATACTTTGTGAAGCATACTGTTCCATCTGTTCAAGACAAGTGTCTCTCTAGGTATTTAAATAAATATAGAAAAAGGATAACATGTTAATTTATTACAAGGGAATGGGATGTTATATATGCAGGTTTTAAGGTTTATTCCTACTTAAATAAATATATTTTTTAAAAAACATAAACAATTTTATTAATATTTAAATGAATATTTTTTTTTAAAAAAATAATCTTAATATCTCAAATTAGGGTTTAAATGAATTAAATTAAATTGAATTTTAAAATTCTTAAACTCTACCTTTTATCAAACTAAATATTTTATTTAAGTTCAATTTATTGCGATGAAAAATATTATTAATAACTAAGAACATATCAATTAGTATTCATGAATATATCTCACGAATTAATTTATTTTATTGATAATTAACTAGTTAATTTGTTTAGTTTGTATAATAAATAAAATTGATTTATAAATTGAATTTCAAGACATTAGAATTTGTATTTTTTTTGTTATTTATTTTGTTTTATGTAATTTCAATTTGATAAAAATGAATACTATTTCTTTAAAAAATAACTCCTATTATTATTTTTATAATTTTATACATAATAATTTATATATTACTAATAAATTTATTTAAATTGATATTATAAGTCAATAATTATTTTTTACATAGTGATTTTTTAAATAAAAAATAACCCTTTTAAGCTAGATCACACAAGGGATTAATTAAATATTTTACTTGACCTCTTATTATTCAAAAAATAATTATGAGCTATGGGACAAGATAAGAAATACTCCATAATATCTTAAAATATATGATTGTGCAGAGAGACAATGAGGACATGTAAAAGGATGATAACTCGTTCCTTTTATAACAAAGGCACGTGTCTGCACAAAGCACAAAAGGCCCCTACTTTTGGATTACATGGTAAATTAAGATGCCGCCTTGTGGTGTGACATAATATGATATTGTTATTGATTCTTAGTTAAAGTATTGAAATGTTATAAATAGGTCCAGATGTCAAAAATTGAATATTAAATAATGGATAATTTATTGATTGATATTAATTAATTTTATTTATATAGTGTAATTTATAACATTAATTATCATTTTAATATAGATAATTATTTAAAAATATAATATATTACTTTAATCAAATAATATAAAATAAATAAGATAAAAAGTTAACAATTTTTATGAGGCTATAATGCAGTATTTTCTAGAACAAGAATATAATAAAGAATATAAAAAGTAATATTTTCGGTAGATATATTATGTCAAAGTTGGTATATCTTGTAATGGATTGTAATGCTCTAAACCAAAACCAAAACCAAAACCAAAGCGAATTATATGACTGTAATTGTTCGTGACACATCCATCTTTACAAGTTAGATAGTAAGTGGCAAACAACACACATGATGAAGTCATGATCCAATACCAATTTCTTTTCTTTTTATTTTATTTTTACGAAGAAAATATTGAGGTTTAGTATAAAATAATAATTTTTTTAAATCTTATTTGATTTTTCTTATGGAAGAGAAAAATGTCATAACTCATAAAGAAGGGAATAATGAAGGAAAGGCAGCATCACAGATGTAGAATATTTTCTATCCAAAGATGCGAATACCATGTAATCTCCATTATAGAGATGCCTTTTTATTTATTTAATATCTATATAACGGGTTTTATATTGTATATATAATTTAACATACATAGGGGTGTTTGGCTCCCCATTTTTTCCGTAAATAATCCCTTATTTTCGGAAAAAAAAGGTATGTATGTATTTTTTCTGAAAATAAGTAACTTATTTTTTATTTTGAAGATAATATTTAGTTTTAAAATTCTAAAATAAATATTTATCTTTAAAAAAAATATAAAAATATGTAAAAAAAAATGAAATAAGTAACTTATTTTAAATTTAAGAAAGCCCAAACGGCCACATAATAACAATCACACAAGTGTCCGAAACAACTTACATGGTCTAATTTTTGAAGCTGAGCCGCTTCACATCGCTATGCATTCATCTTTGCGGCATCCACCGAATATAATTCTTATAAAAGATTTACAATTTGGAGATCCACATGTTTTTGTTTCACCTGCATCCATGATATAACAGTAATTTGATTCACAAATTGTTGATGCATGTTTACAAATAATTTGAGGCAGCCGACAGAGTCAGAAAATTTTAAACGTGGGACTGAAAAGAACAAATAGTTATGAGTTACTATATTTCTACAATATTTTTATTTTGATGAGGTTAACATTTTTTGTTATAAAAAATTTATATAACTATTTTTAATTGTAAATAGTGGGGTGGGAGGAATTAGGAGGAGTCCACTTGACCTTGAAGAAAACTAGTAATGTTGTGTTTGAAAACATAAATTTCATATCAAACGATGAATTTTAAATAATAGAATTTGAGTTGTTATTTCAAATTCACAAATTTATACTAGTATTTGAAATCTTTGGATTTCAAGTGAATTCCAAATTCAAATCCAAATTCTTTGAGTACCCAAACAATATTATTTGATCAAATAAAAAATTTCAAATGAAATTCACATTCCCAAACGGGTCATAAAATTATTTAAATTCTATCATTTTAAAAACTAGTGTAATTTTTATATGTATAGATTTTAATCCCGACTTCGTTAATAACCTATATCACTGAGTATGCGTGTGTTGAAATGAAGAACCATTACATCAGTTAAAACAATGTTACAAAACATTGACAAGTACCTAAACTGCGATTGGTAAGGGGAACAGGGTCAGAAGACTTAACACTGATCAGTAAGAACATGATGATCAAAAGAAAATAAGCTATAATCTTATTCTTCTTACTTGCCTACGTGCAATAACAGTATTTGAATTTCAAAATTTCAACTGAATACTTCAAAATATTGTATATAGGTGTCAAATTTCCAGAGCTAAAATATACCTAAAAACTTCTATAAATACTTCAAAATCTGTGAGATAATAAAATCCATAAAAATTTTCTAATATTTGAATATTTTGAAATTTAATTAATTTTTTTATAATTTAATTTGAATACCTGCCGATTGTAAAAAATTATTTAAAATTTTAATTAAATACACATAGATCTAGAAAAATTATTTATGATATCAATTGAATACTTCCAAATTGTCTGAAATCTAAATTAAACACGTACTGAGAATCCAAAACAATCTTACTTGAATACATACCTAAATTTAATAAACGAACAATTATGATTATATAGAAGAGAACTACTAGAATTAGTACTACATTATTTTTCAAAATGTTTCTCAAATAACGATTATCTAATTTTAATTGATTATAAATATAATATATAAAATGAATCTTTCTGCATTTATATTAACTACAATTCATTCTTTCTACTATTTCACATCATTTAAAAATTATTTTTGAAATTTATAACATCACTCTAGAAGAGAAATATTAGAACTCTACGATCCTATATATATATAGAATGGTTTCAAAGATGTTTTCATGTAGAGCTTAACAATCTCATAAATCTGTAATTCTGTAAAGGTATCATAATTTGCGAGGAGAATAATGGATTTTTAATTAGCAAATAGTAGGACAAAAACTTGCAATTAAGTATTGCTAAAACCTCTATCTTAAAAACCAAGCTTAACCAACACCTAAGGTTAGAGTGGAGTTAAAACCATCTAAACCTAAGGAACAAAAGTTTGAGACTAAGTCAAAGGTAGCAACTAATAAGAAAGGATCCAAGACAACTTGGATATCAAAATCAACTTGATTATTTTTGGATGTGTGCGGGAAGAAGAAAGAATTTTTGATACTTGGACAGTGGGTGTTCAAGGCACATGATTGGAGATAAATCCACGCTCACACAGTTTGAGGAGAGAGCTGATCCTGGAGTGACTTTTGGAGCAAGGGTTACACCATGAGATATGACTTGATTTCAAAAGATAATCTCATCATAGAACCTGTTGCATTGGTTGATGGCTTAAGACACAACTTATTAAGCATTAGCCAATTGTATGACAATGAAAATAATGTATGTTTCACAACAGAAGCATGCAAAATTTCCAGCAAGAAAGATAGAAGCCTGATAATGACTGGGAATAGAAGAGGAAATGTGTATATAACTGACTTGAGTTTAACTAATACAGATTCTTTGACTTGTCTCTTTTCAAAAGCAATTACAGATGAAAGTTAGTTATGACACAAAAAGCTAGCTCACCTAAATTTCGAAACCATAAATCAATTGGTCAAGAAAAGTCAAGTGAGAGAAATGCCATAGATGGAATTTGTCAAGGATGGATTATGTGATGCTTGTCAAAAAGACAAACAAATAAAAATATCATTCAAGTCAAAATTGGAATCATCAATTGAGAAACCACTTGAATTATTACATATGAATTTGTTTGGCCCCATTAACATCATGTCCATTATAAAGAAAAAATATACTCTAGTCATTGTGGATGATTTTTCAAGATTCTCATGGACTTATTTCTTACATTCTAAGGATGAAGTAAGTGAATTCATCATCAAGCACATCAAGGAAATTGAGAATGACCTTGAATTAGCTGTAAAGAAAATAAGAAGTGATAATGAAATAGAATTCAAGAAGTCTACCATTAAGGAGTTTTGTGAAGCCAAATGAATCACTCATACTTTTTCTGCACCTCAACAAAATGGGTAGTTAAAAGAAAAAACAAGACACTAATTGAAGCAGCCAGAACAATGTTGGAAGATGCAAAGTTGCCAACTTACTTCTGGGCTGAGGCCATAAATATAATATGCTATATTCAAAACATTTTCATGATAAATCAAGTTCAAGGAAAAATACCATATCAATTAATCAATAAGGACAAAAAGCCAATAATAGGATTTCTTCATGTTTTTAGATGTAAATGTTATGTGTTGAAAAATCAGGTGAAAACCAAGAAAAATTTGAAGCCAAAGATGATGAAGCAATATTTGTTGGGTATGCGCTATCAAGTAAGGCCTACAGAGTTTATAATCTAAGACTACACATCTAGAGTATCCATATCAGGGGGAGGGTTTTAAAATTAATATTCAAACTCAAATCAGTTTGAGTTCAATAATAATGAGAATGAAGCATCTTCATCAAGAGCAAACTTGACACTATAAAGAAAATGGACCAAAAGTCATCCATTTAAGTTAATTATTGGAAACGTAGAAGAAGGTGTCAAAACAAGGAGTGCTACTCAAAATGAGTGTCTGTATATCAGCTTTCTATCTCATGAAGAACCTAAAAGAGTTGAAGATGCGTTGAAAGACTCTGATTGGGTATTGGCTATGCAGGAAGAACTCAATCAATTTGAAAGGAAAAAAATATGGAAGTTGGTGCCCAAATCAAAGAATAGATCAGTAATTGGTACAATATGGGTATTCAAGAACAAGATAGATGAAACTGGTACAGTGACTAGAAATAAAGCAAGGCTGGTATCAAAGGGCTATTTTTAAGAAGAAGGACTTGATTTTGATGAGACTTTTGCACCTGTTACAAGGTTGAAAGCAATTAGAATTTTTCTAGCTTATGCTACTCATGCTAATTTCAAAATCTACCAGATGTATGTAAAAAGCAATTTCTAAAATAGAGAGTTAGAAAAAGAAGTCTATGTGGAACAACCACCTGGTTTTGAAGATCCAAATTTTCCTTACTTTGTCTACTATCTACTCAAAGCACTTTATGGTTTGAACCAATCACCAAGGGCCTGGTATGATACTTTATCTCAGTTTCTCATTAAGAGTCACTTCACAAGAGGTACTGTTCATAAAACTTTATTTCACAGAAATGTTAGTGGCTCAATTATACTTGTTCAAATCTATGTAGATGACATTATATTTGGTTCAACTGATAAAGAACTTTACAAAATTTTTACTAAATTAATGCATATTAAATATGAAATGAGAATGATGGGAGAACTTACAAACTTTCTTGGTTTACAAGTCAAACAAGGTAATGATGATATTTTTATTAATCAAACAAAGTACATTCATGATTTATTAAATAAATTTGATTTAAATGAATGTTCTTCTGCTAAAACTCCCATGACCACTGCTACTAAACTTGAATTGAATAATAAGGAAGCTAGAGTGAACATTTCAAGTTATAGAGGCATGGTAGACTCACTTTTATACTTAACTGCAAGTAGACCAGATATAATGTTTGCTACATATGTATATGCTAGATTTCAGGCTGATCCTAGAGAATCTCATTTAGTGGCTATTAAGAGAATTTTTAGGTATCTCAAGGGTACCCCAAATTTAGGTATTGGGTATCCTAAAGATTCTGGTTTCGATCTAATAGGTTACTCAGATGCAGATTATGCAGGTTGCAAAATAGATAGGAAAAGTACAACAGACACCTGACAATTTCTAGAAAACAAGCCCGTGTCATGATTTAGTAAGAAGCAACACTCAGTATCAACTTCAACTGCAGAAGCTAAGTGCATTGTTGCTCAAAGTTATTGTGCAGAAATATTATGGATGATGACTCAATTATTTGACTATGGGTTCAATATGAACAAGATTCCTATTTTCTGTGACAATACAAGTGTCATTGCCATAAATGAAAATTATGTGCAACATTCCAGAACGAAACACATTGACATAAGGTACCACTTCATTAGGAACATGTAATGAATGATATAGTTGAATTACATTTTGTCCCTAGTGAGACAACTTGTAGACATCTTTACCAAACTTCTAGATGGATCTACTTTTAATACATTATATTAATGCAACCATTGTTTATATTTATCTGTTAAATCTATATGATCAATTGATGAATATATTAGTTATCAATGGATATTTTCAGCCATCAATGGATAAAATTTATCAACTGATAAAATGTGTATCTATCGATGGATAATTATCTTTTGAACAAATAATTACCTTAGTAGTTATTTATCGATTGATAATTTATTTTTTTTATCAATGGATGAAGTTACCCATCGATGGTAATGGAATTTTTACCGTTTCCAACATCCATTGATTACTTTGTCAAAAATAATCGTTGATACACTATTTTATCCATCGACAAATACATACACCCCTATATTTATAAAGTCGATTGCTATTTGGGATATGTCTTATTTATTATTTCTCCAATGGTCATTTGTTTTCTTTAACTTAGTAAAAATAATTGAAATGACTAATCTTAAGTCATTTTATTCCTGAAAAATATAAATAGCAGAACCAATTTTCATTATCTCTCACCTGCTATTCTGATTAACAATTATTTTTCACTACTTTTGATCTCAAGAACCCTAAGACAATTAGCTTAATTCTTTCAAGTTTTCTTTCTCAAATCTCTCTGTAAGGATAGAAATGTCACCACAAAAAAAATTGCCTCATAGACAGGTTTTATTTACGAGCAAAACAACTTTGTATCTTGTATGACTGTCTCAGATGCTCCAGCTAATTTGCATCCCTTGATAAAGTTATTCAATGAATACAAGTTGTCTAAAGCACTGAAGGAAGCACCTACGATAGTATGTGAACTTGCAGAGGAATTCTGAAAATCTGCAGAGTTCTCAAAGGATGTGAAATAATTCTCCTACACCTATAGAGATAAAAGGTATACTCTAACTAACATTATTATTTCTGAATGCTTAGATATACCTGTTAATAATTGTGAAGTCATGCCTAAGGATAGTAAGATTAGAGAAATGCTAGTTTTTCTAAATTATGTTGTTCCTGAAACTAGTCTAGGAGAGGTAGTTAGAAAGAATCTTAGAAAAGAATAGAGTTATTTATTTGATGTTATAATTAAGGTATTTTTTGGAAAAATAAACAACTTTGATGCAATTACAACTATTATGCAGCAAATTGCTTATAGTATCCTATTTGATAAGTACTTTGATCTTAACACCTTCCTCCTAAATGAGTTAATTATTAAATTAGGTAATAAATCCTCCAGGAATGATAATATCTACTTTGCTAGATTTATTATGTTATTTATTAACCATGCCATTGGAGATTATGAAATAATAGATAAAATGGAAACTCTAGAGCCATGGATGCAAAACAAAAGGGTCTTCAAGCACTTAATGAGAATCAACTTACACTCTAAATTGTGCCTCACTTATCCTCCCTTTGTAGAGGTATTTCTCAAAACTCATAACATTCTTTTTACTCACATTGAAGTGCCACTTTCTTTGCCATCTGCAACAATGGAGGGAGTTGGAAATGCCCCCATCCCTCATACCCAAGGTGCACAACCTTCCGAACCCAAATCTAAGAAAACCACCTCAACAATTTCTCAACAAATTGTAAAATCCAAGAAAAAGAATAAACTAGAGGGAAAAGTGAAGGTGGTTGATAAGGGTAATGGAACTGGCCAACATCAAGAAAGCCAGAAGAATAAGGAAAGAGAAGGTGTGATTGTCCAGTCAGCCTCCAGTCCAATCTCTTAAAATATTGAAACTATGGTAATTGAATTAAACTCATCCCTAACTGCATTCTTTCAAAATGATGTAGTTATTGAAAAAGGGTCTCAACCAAGACCACAGATTGGGGACAAGGTACACAAGGAGTGAAGGGTTTCGAGGCACAAACGCAGCGGAATAAACGTGAAAAATAAATCAAAATAGCGAAACCCTCTGCAGGATCCATGCGAAAACAAAAGATTTAATTCGGAGATATAGAATAAATACCTTTAGAAGCTTTAACAGTTCATTAATGGAAGATTAATGGAGGTCCAAAACTTGTTTAATCACCCGTATCCCGCACTCGCGATCTATGCTCTACGGTATCCACACGAACACTTTCCATGAAGGATTGATGTGTACTAGCACCCGAAAACTGTTTCTCTCTCTCTATCTTCCTCTTTTCTCAAAACGACTAGGGTTTTAGTAAAAATATGTCTCTTAAATTAAATCAGCCCATAAAGAGATTATATAGAGAGAAGAATAAGTTTTCTAATTATAATCCAATTATAATTAATACTAATCCAAAATTCTAAATTATTTAATTAAGTCTCACTTAATTAATTAATTATTAATTTTGGAAATAGTTTAAATAATTCATTTATTCTATTTATATAATTAATTAAGTCATACTTAATTAATATCATAAATAAAATAAATTACTTATTTAATTTAAATTCACAATTTAAATTATTTCTCCTTCAAGCGTTCTTTGTGTGTGACCCTGTAGGTTATTATTACGTTGGCAACAATTTTAATATCTAATTAAAATTGTAAACAATGAGCGGCATCTAGTAATACATCATTGCTACCCAAGTAATAATAATAAATCAGTGATTCGATTAAACCTTTCGTGAATAATGTTCCATGTAATATAATCCATTTAATCTTGATATTATAGATTAAACTCAAGGCATGTCTCGTGTCATCCTCTTTATAATTTAATCTTTATTTTCTTGATCAATGAGTAGACTATTAAAATCAAATCAACAGTTGAGCACGGCCGTGCATTTCATAGTCTCACTCAAACAAGAGGCCAATAATATCACTCCTAAAATTAGGAGGATTAAATCCCATCTAGATCATTCATATTTCTCATACGATTCATAATATACCCAATGTCCACTTTTATCATCACCCGGTCAAAGGTAACTTTTAATGTAATCAAAGTATATTAATTCTCGTATAGAAATATAATGATTTCAGGTCTAAGGATCATTCACCATTATCACAGTGAGAATTACTTATGACACTTATTTAACATGTAGAATCTCACGGCGGGTCATTCCAGTGCCATGCATTGATACATGCACTTATGTTCTTGACTTTAGTATCACCATACCTATGACCAATGAGATGTGGTCATCTGTCAAGAAACATACTAGTCTTTGTGCATTATTATTGTCCTTAAATAATAATACTCGACTAGGGAATTTTAGGAGTAAGATACTATTCATATAATCTCATTTTTAAGTCACATACTTAAAGATATATAATACGTATCAAAATTCCAAGGACATTTATTATGCTTTCAATTTATTACGCAGTAAATAAAACATAATCAATAAATCATAATCAATAAATCATAATCCTTAATAATAAATATTTTCCTTAAAATATAAAAAGTATTGTCTCTAGAGCACAATTACTAGCCTTTCAAAGTAGAAGAAGAATAAATCAAATGCACAGGGGGAGCACACACATGCAAAACCAAATGAAAATTTGGTGGAGCCTTCAGTTTCCTTTGTTGATGTGTCTCAGGTAAATGTTGAGACAGATCCCCACACTCTATCTATTCCATTACCTCAATCTCCAACTAAATCAATTTCTTCAGAAATACCATTGATTAAAAACATTAATGTTTCAAATTCACCCTCTTTACAACTCAGGGTGGAGCCAACACTCTCTCCTAACTCACCAAATAAGGATAACACCTTGGTTGAGCAGGATAAATCAATTTTTATTCCAAATTCTCCTAAGTCAATGGATATTCCACAATCAATTGATAATATTCAACATTCATTAACTATCTCTCATCCATCGATGGATATCCTTACATCCATCGATGAGCTTCAATCAACTGATGTGCATCAATCGATAAATACTTCTCATCCATAGATTGATAACACTTCTTCTATTGATTTCACATAAGTTAAAGTGGCCAACACTCCACTAGGATTGAGTGGAGTGGGTGAGGTGTGTGAGAGACAGAATTTGCATAACCTGGCAGAAGGAGAGTGTGTGAATGAGAGACCCTCAATTTCTTCTGAGGTGGTAAAATGAGAGAGAGTGGGCATTGAGGGTTCCACCTTAGTAGGTGAAGAAAAAGGTGAGAATTATAAGAGAGATGTGAGGATCCAGTATGAGATCTTGATGTAAAAATAGAGAGAAGAGAGTGAAAGACAAAAGAACAGAGAGAAACTAGAATCACAAATCAATGAAGCATCAACTTCTAAAACTGAGCAATTGACTGCAGAACTCACCGATGAGTTAGGGTTGGAGTCAGGGGAGAATTGGAGCATGGAGTACCTGTAGGAATTGCAAATGCACCAACGATGAAGGTTGATGAAATTGATATAAATTTAGCTGCTGATAATTTTTAACATGTTGATCCCAATTATCAAAAGCTAGCAGCAGCCTCAAATCAAGGAGCTGAACATATACTGGGTCTAGTGCCAACTTAAGAGCAATTAAGGAGTAATAATGAGAGTTTGGCTAGAATGCCCGATGATGTAGCTCATATGCATTTAGAAGATTTTGAATATGATGAAAATGAGGACACTCTAGAGCCAATTATGAGGACTGATGTATTTTTCTTGGTTGACACTAAAAAGGAGATAGTGTCACAGTATACGAGATCTATGACTGATGTTGATATACAAGACCTTGTTCAAAGAAGGATTCTAAATTTCTATAGGGACAACATCAAGATTCAGAAAATGCAGGTTGCAGGCACTAGAATGGCATTGAAAGGCATTAGGGATGACCTTGACTCAAATAAAACTCATTATGATTCCTACATAGATTCTAGATTGAGCCTAACCACAATTCATATGATCAAATAAAGGCTAGATACTGAATCTACTGTCAAGAATAAAGTGACTGCCTTGGAAAAGAGAGTTACTGACATTGAAGTCAGCATGCTAATATTGCAAAATCGAGCTACTCAAGTCAAGCTACTTGATAGACTGCTTAAAAGTCTTCTAGCCTCTCAAACTCTTGATTCAGTTGCTAATAACAAAAAGAGGGAGAAGGAGGATGCTGATGCTGAGCTTAGAAAAGAAATAGAAACCTAATTACAGGAAACACATACTGCATTAGCAAAGAGAAAGAATGTTGATCCTGCTAAGGAAGTAATGAAAAGAATGAAGGCCGAGATTGTGCAGAAATTCGATGCATTGGTGAGCAAAAACAAAGCCATCAATGGAGATAAGCCAATTAAAGTTATTGCTACTATCTCAAAGCCATCAAACTCAGAAATCATAGCTGAAATTCCTAAGCCACGAGAATCAAGAGAAATAAGGAAAGATGAAGGTAGCTCACAACCTAGTGATAGAAAAGGGAAAGACATTCTCGTTGAAAAAGATTAGAAGAAAAAGTCTATCACAGATGGTGGTGATAGATTAATGAAAGAAGCTATAGTGTCTGGAATTCTGAAAAGAGAGAACCAGAGCCAAGATAGTGATGAATTAACTATCCAACTTCAAAAACAATATGATCTTGAACATGAAAAAATCTTAGAAGAAAGGAGGAAAAAGGCCGAGAAGAAGTCAAAGACCAAACAAAGAGTCACTAAACCTTCAAGGTTTGTGAATGTAAAGGGAAAATTAAATATTAATGAAGTTGAAGTGGATGAGAAGAAACAAGCAAAGAAGACCAATCTAAGGTAGAAAACTATGTTTAAATCAAAACAAATGGATTGACTGTTGTGAAAGGCCAAAGAAAGAAAGATGTAGATCTTCTCCATGTTGAATATGAGGATGACACACTCTTGCCTTACACTTTTTCACAAGTGATGGAACAGGACTATGCTATATCAAGGAAAATCTACATTCTGCTCAACAAGAACTATTATCTAACACAAGGGCTTGCTTAAGACATCATACAAAGAATGACAAACATGAGAAAGACACCCATTCATGAAGACAATGAAGAATAGTTTGTAAAATTTTGGAATCCTAAAGGAAAAAAGTCCTTCTTGAGCCTTTCTACATGACGATCCTTGTTAACAGGGATAACAAAGAAAAGTGTATTGACATATACAAGGAGATTGAAAAATTGCCAAACATGGAACTCAACTACTTGGCAAACCAACTGGACTACACAGTGGAGGATGAAAAGATATTAAAGGGGCCACTTTACAGACAGATGAAGCAAAATGAAGACATGGAGATTGAAGTGTCAAGAAGAAAGAAGAAAAGGAGATAGGAAATCAAATTCACCAAAGACTTCTCCAATCTACAAGTTAATAGTACTTAAAAACTTGTTTCATACTATATCTCCGTCAATTTATGATTCATGCTGAAATAGAAGTTACTAGGGGTTTTTGTTATCATCAAATTAAGATTTATGTCTATTTATGATAAACATAAATAAGGGGAGATTGTTAGTAATCATGTAATTTGATAATAACAATATACTTAGAATCATAAATTTGATATCATCTTTTGTAACTAATCGATGAATATAAGTCATATAAATATCCATTGATTAGGAAGTCATTTATCAGTTGAAGGTAATTGTAATCAAATGATAAATTAGTTTGTAGCAGTTGATCTAGAGTCTTTTTAATTATCAGTTGATTGTAATAATTAATGGATGTGTAATAACTAGTTAACTGATACCTATTGGCTTCAATGGATAGCTCTTAAACGGATATAAAGGATGGCTGACAAAGTGTAAATAGTCTAAATCAAAATTCTCATAAATGAAGTGATCAACAGATAAAGAAGTCAATGAATGTCAATCAATGGCTACTCATCGATAGATGAATCTATTAAAGGCTATCAACGGATGAAGAAGCAATCAATGGATAAGGGATCGATGTATACTCAAATATCCATTGATACACCAATTGATCAATGGATAACCTATATATCGATGGATGAGCAAAGAAGGATCAATTGATATATTTTACATCAATTATCAATTGACCAATGTTTCCTAAAATAGTTAAAGACAAGATGGATGAAATCTTTGCAAGAGTCTAGATCAATGAAAGTCAGTCTGTGTCAGAATTGTGAAGTCTTTCAAGAAACACAATCTTCAAGGAAAAGAACAGGACAAGAACTTTTCCAATAAAAGGCCAAGACCTATGAAAACTTTGGAAGAAACTATATTCTATTTTAGTGCAAACATTGTAAAATGTAATTTGTACTCTTATTAGTCGATGAAAATAGATGTGTAGATAGTGAACTACTATATATCAAGTAGTAGTACATTGTAACAAGTGTGACATATAGATAGAACATACAAGCAAGAAAATCACCTTAGAAGATATAAATATTTGTAGTGCTTTCTGTGTGTTCCTTTATGTATTTGTAAGCAGTTTGATTCTTAGACCAAAATCAATTGGAAACAAATCAATTCACTAATGGAAAATACAATCCACTAGTAATTTTTAAATACTGGTTTTCAATTGCTTAGCTTGTAATACTTTGATGTTCCATTTCAGTTTAAATTTCAAACACTCTTCAAAATAAAATACAAACTCTTTAATCCGCAAGAATTTTTTAAAAAGTTCTTGAGTTTGTATTTAACCCCCATTCTACAAACTCATTGTTAGTTTAAGGGTGAAATAACATACTCCACTATTTTAAATTTAATAAAAATTTATATATATTGTTATTTTGGTATAAATATTTTATTCGTGGATTATTAAAAATATGAATAATATACATGATTTATAACGCACTATGGAGAACTTCTCTATAGTGTGTTTAGAAACTCTACCCCAATACAGATTTTGCTAATTTAATTTTAAATGAAGTTCACAACTTTTTTTTGACAAGATTGAATTCTTTACTTAATTTTATTCAACTTATAGTATTTATTCTGGCCTCTTCAATTTCAGGTGTCCGTAACACTCTCCACCAAAAAAGTGTCTATAACACCAGAAGGGGTGGTTTGGTTAATAGATTGGTATGTGATTGGAACCGGAAATCAGGTTCAGGTAGTATGGGGATAAACTATCATTCTTGATATCACATGTTTTTTTTGACAAACAAAAAGATTTTATTAAAACAATATAACCCTGCTGGAACAAATCTCCAAACTGTCAACTACAACCTGATTGTGAAACAAAGAATGAGCTAAATACATAGTCGTTTTATTTTCAGATCGTTTAACACATAGAATATTCAAATTCTTTAATAAAAAAAGGATTACAATGACATCTCCAGCAATCCAACTTACATCAGCTATGAAACCAGTAGCATCACAATTGACATTCACATAAGTATCATCTGTATCCCAATGTTCAGAACTATCAGTTACATTAACTGATATTGGAGGAACAAATATCCTTAAAATATGAATAATTTTTTGTTGTGAAAGGTGAGCTCTTGCGATCTCCGCCATTGTCCCAGATTCGATGCAAGTCTTACAAATCTCCCAAAATATCATATAAATCCTTCTCAGAAAAACTATTGAAACCCATGACAAGACACAAAAAAACATCAAAACATAAAATATTAACATCCCAAAAAGATGGGTACGACTAACAACCTTGATAACAAGGTACCAACAAGATCTCTTCCAAAAAGGATTAGGTCTCGCTTTTATTAAAAAACTGGTAAATAGAATAGAGGATGTGAGAGCGAAGGGGTTTAATTGAGAAATGAATGAATGTATGAAAGTGGAGAAAGTGACGGCCAGAAGATTAGATACCAGAGTCGACTCTCAAAACCCTATTTGCTAAAGATAATTATATCACATGTTTTTAGTTGAATGGGGGAATGAATTTATTAATTTAATATATTTTTTAATAAATAAAAAAAAATATGCAGTTAATACGAAAAAGTAATCACTATTATTTATTAAATATTATTAGTAAACAACAACATTATAAATTTTTATTTTAAAACTTAAAATAAATTTATAAATAAAGATAAAAGTAATTAAATTTTGATTTGATTCCTGTACCACCATCTCATATCCACCTCCTCCTAAGGTATTAGAAACCCATATCTTATGGATTTGAGGTATGTGTTTTAAAATTTAAAAATTTCAACCAACCACTAGATTTGAAATGAACGAAATTCATACCGGGTACTTGGTACCTAGAAGTCTTCAACCAAACGACCCCTAACTAATTTATCCAATAAACTATTGAACCAACTGTTAAGCAAATGTGAGTATTTTTGTTGTGGGTTTTTTTTTATATATTTTTAAATTATATCTTTTAATTTAAATTAATGCATCAACTAACTATTTTACTAAACTTGAATAAAGTCTTTTTTATTGTAATTTTTGCAAAATAATTATAAAAATTTATAAGTAAAATTATTCGGATACTTAAATAATAACTAATTCATTAACTTAAAAAAACTAATTCATTATTTATATAATATTTATTTATTTTAAATGAAAAATATTTTTTTCCTGATAAGCTAAGCTAAGCAACCACAGGGGCAATTAATATCTTTAAATATATGATAGTGTAGATATGTAGAGACATGAAGACATAAAAAAAGGAGGATAATTCCTTTTATAATAAGTGTCTACACAAAGCTGGTGTTCTACAAAAGGCCCCTGCATGAAAACAAGCAAATCGGTGCCACATTATCTGTACATATATACTTGCATTAGTATATATGTTAATGGTGGTTCAAAAACTAAGAGCACAATTGATCCCAGGATGTTACCTTGTATTGTGACATAATGTCATATTAATAATATATATATTATTATTATTTTTTATCATACATTATATATGTACAATTTTACATTTTAAAAAGTATATTATTTAATACATTACGGATATAACTGAGAAGATAATTTAGGGCAAATTAATTCTAAATTATTAGTAAATTTTTATCTAAATTCCTCAACTAAAAATGTAAATTGATAGATAATTAAATCTTTAAATTTTTTTAGCAAATTCATTCTGTCAAAATTCATTAAACGTCCGTTAACTTTTGCTGATTATCATCCTAAACTATTAAACATTTGTTATGTAAATCCCTAAACTATTAAGTATTTTTTATGTAAGTCCTTGAACTGAAAATTTAAATTTAAATCTTAATTTTATATTAAAAATTACATTTATTACTCTTTTATTTTTATTTACTTTCATTCTTTTTAGTTAAGAATTTTACTTATTTTCTTTTATAACTTTTCATATATTTGTATTCTAAAAAACAAAAATACATAAATCCAAATTTACTTTTATACAAATTCAATTATATTAAAATGAGTAATGCTAATTGAACTATAAAAATACATGTACTTATATATAAACAAAATTAAGTGATTAAAAACTTTAATATTTTATTTAGTTTTTAAAAACCAAAAATTTATAATATTATATATTCTAATTTATTGAAATTTTATAAAAAAACATTCACCAAAGTGTGATATATATCTAAAATTTACATGTCAGAAATAAATATAGAACAAATTTTTATGTTGTATACACCAATTTTATAAAAATCACTAAAAATATAAATATACACAAAGTTAAAATGAAAATATTATACATATACATACACACACACACACACACACACACACACACACACACATATATATATATATATATATATATATATAATTTTTCTAATGTTTTTTAGAATTCAAATATATGCAAAGTTAAAAAAGAAAATAAATAAAATTCTAAACTAAAAAAGATGAAAATAAATAAAAAATAAAAGAACAATAAATATGATTTTTAATATAAAATTGTGATTTAAATTTAAATTTTCAATTCAGGGACTTACAAAAAAAATGCATAATAGTTTAAAGACTTACATAAAAAATGCCTAATAATTTAGGGATTTACATAAGAAATACCTGAAAATGCACACCTAGAGGGGTGAATATGTGTTATGGCTAACAATGACCGATTTTAATTTTATCGAGTTGATTAACCTGTCAGCTAGCTAAGTTGGATTAACAGACACTGTCATCTAGCTGCTATATGCAATGCAGTATAGAAAAAGTAAATAACATAAGATCTTTTAGCCAGGTTCGACCCTTAATCCCCTACGGTCTACGTCCTAGTCCCCTGCCAACTGGTAAGAGAGAATATTATTAATCAAATCAAACCACGATTACAAATTACAATAATATTTCACCCTTCATCCCTTGCAGTTGATCCTAGCTTGCTGAAACCCCTGTTCCACTGAACCAATCTACTCTCTAAGCACTATACTACCCTAGTACAACCTTCTCTAGCCTCTAGTTTCCTTGAACCCTGTTTCACAAGCATAGCAATTCAGCCACAACTTGATTACAATCAAACGATTACAAGTGAATAAAAGATACAACTCAAACTAAGAACTCTTCTCGTATGAATATATGATATATAATACTAGAGCTCAAATAGACATAGATATGAAAGCTTTGAGTTGGAAAAACGTGTGTATCTATCAGTGTTCTTCACTTGGTTATCCCTTTTTTGAGAATACACACTTTAGTCTATATATAACAAGTATACTCGAATTAGCCCAAATAATCTGCAACGTTCAAATTAGTTTAGATAACTCTTATAGACCTGTTCAAAATCTTCGAATGTTGAGGATAGATAAAGATAATACGCTTGAATTTTCAACCTCAATATAAGTTTGAATTAGATAAGGATTTGTTAAAGAGATAAAGTTTTAAGATAAGTAACAAATCCCTATAAAATAGGAATAACGTTTTGCATAGATAAAATAGGTTGTAAATAATATTCTGAGCTCTAATAAAATATATACATATATTTATATTAGATAAGTTCGAACAAATTAATATCCTAATAAATCTTGTTAAACTTGAACTCCAGAAATTAATCTGCCCAAAACTGTTCTCAGTGTCAACTTGCTGAGATACTCTATTTCCAAGCTGTTAGCTTGCTGAAACTCTCTGTTTCCTGCTTTTAGTTTGCTGTTAACGTACTTTGAACTATTATACTGATAAATCAAATCAGTAAGCTAATACGTGCAACGTTAGTACATGTATAACATCTTGCTATTTTATATAATATACAATCTTTCAGCTTGCTAACATTGTGATCATCAAAACCTAAAGAGTTTCAATGCCTAATAGTTTATGATGTCACGTTAGCAAAAATTAATGGACATTAATGAAATTTGAGGAAGAACTTTAATGAGAAAAATTTAAAATTTTAATTATCTATCAATTTATATTTTTAGTTCAGGGACTTACATAAAAAATGACTAATAATTCATGGTAGAATTAATTTACCCGATAATTTACACCTATTCCATCTTTATAAACATCCCAAAAGTATGTTAGACTGGGAGTGGCTAACACATAATGATGAAATCACAATCCAATAACAAAATATAAAATAACGGGTCTCACTATAAAGTAATAAGAATATTTGTATATTATTTGAGTTTGCTTATGAGTTGTGAATATGTAACTTATATATGTTGGATACATGCATGAATTTTTTATATCACAAATACTCAAACTTTTGGTACATATTTCTATCCTCTTACTATCATTTTTCTCTGATCCTTTTTCTAAAATAATATTTTTTATCTTCTTAGTTGATCCACCAAATAACAAGAGATAATCTTTAATTAGATTATACACCAAGTATTAATTATATCTTTTCTTTGCTTAGAATGATAATTTTTGTCATCATATGTGTTTGAATTGTGTTTTTTCCAATAAAAAATTTATATGATTCCCGGGTTGTGTTACTATTAATCTTATTTTGATATCAGTTTTTCAAACTTCTTGAGTGATAAAATATAGTTGTTTAAGTCTAAATTAGGTATTTTACATTTATTTTTTATAATAATAATATTGTCAAGTGAAAAAATACAATTGGAAAAACTTATTATGCTCCTTGCAAAAGTGAAAATGAATTCTTTTGTATTAAAATCCGGCTGTATTTGATCATAATTTTAAAATGTGCATTAAAATTTAATGATATCTAATTTAGATATTAAAAAGTTTTGGGTGTTTAACCTGAATTTTAAATCATCTTTTAAAATCTTGAGCGATTTAACATGGCTTATTAATAATTTTTATATGGTATTCAAAAATTTAGTAACATCAATACATTTTTAAAGTCCATAAACTTTGTTAAATTTTAAAATGAATTTTATAAAATTAAAAATCTAACCACAATACGATTCTATTAGATTTATAAAGTCTCAACTCTACCTGAACTTGACAAGGTCTACAATCTACATACACTTAATTAACCAAGTATATAAATCAATTAATTAATTACAATCTATTAAAATGTGCAGATTATTAAAAATTAATTAAAATCTGGAATGTGTAGGACAAATGACTAGACTGGCAATTAATTTTATTTTTTAATACATCAAGAAGAAAACATTTGAAACTATGGAAGAGGCAAAATGTCATGACTCATAAAGAAGGGAATAAGGAAAGCGGCACCCATGTTTTGGTATACTTGATCTTAATGAAAATTGTTAAAATAAATTTGAATCTTAAACTTTTATATCGAAAAAGATTAAGTATAAATACATATTTTATATAATTTAAAATGTATGAAAAAGTTATCATGAGACGAGGAAGTATATACAAAATAAAATCTTATAGTTAAAATTGTAAATAAAAAAATAAAAATCAATAAAAGAAAAAATGAGGATGGAGATTAAGCTATAATCTTGTTCATCTTGTTTACGTACGTACAACAATCTTTGAATTTCGAAATTTCAACTATTGAACACTAAATTTAATAAAACAATTATGAGTATATAGAATAGCTAGAAGGGCTTGAAAGATGTTTTTCATTAGCAATGGCTTTATATAAAGCTCAGAAACAATTCATAACTACACAAGATATGTAAAGATAATTACATTTTAATAGATATCTGAATACCAGTAGTTGATCTGAATAGTATCATCATCTTATTTATAGTATACATCCTGTCAATGAATCAGAGCTCCAATTCAATCCGATAAAAGTCTGATCCGATAAATATGAATATGGATTATATCAGCTAACAACCCGATCCGAATAAATATAATTATATATATATATATATATACATACATATATTATATTTAAATAAATATAATTATATTTATAAATATTATTTTTATATAAATATGTAAAAAATTTAATTTTGTTTGAATAGTTGTCTTCGGTGGTAAAGTTTAATTTCATATCTGAATTCGATATATATATATATATAGAGAGAGAGGGAGAGGGAGAGAGAGAGAGTCTTACTCAAATGAGAAATAGACTAAATGAGAAATGAGAAATAACCCGCTCATCCCAACAAATTATAACCCCGACTCATTAACGAGTCCATGTTCTTGTTGTTAATATTATTGTATTATTTGTTCATCTCTCTTTCAGCAAGTCCATTGCAGCACTAGTAGTAACTACCAAAAACACCAACCACGGCCGTGGACTAAACGTCCGACCAAAAACTCGATGCTATCGCTGGTGAGTTTTTCGACAACACCAAACAACGACAACATAGCACAAATCTTATAGTAACATGAAGCTAACGTTACCAGTAGTCTAACTATATCCTTTAAACATTCAAATAAATCAAGAACAAGTCGAAAAAGTCGAAGAAACCAAGAAACCCGACCAGAGCTAAATTTTCCGGCGACATAGAAATCGGACTCAGAAAAATAAACAAAAGATATGACTAACATGCTCACTTCACGATCTATTCAACCACGTAAATCAATTAAACAAACAATCACCATTAAAAACTTGAAAAATCTGACGAAGACAGCCAAATAACATGATTTTGAATTATATGCTTTTAATGAAATGAAATATACCACTAGATAGCACGAGTCCTATTGATTTGACTATTTGAACGCTGAAATCAGATAACGCTAACACTTTCAATTGATTATTGATCCGTATGAACACAAACTCTAATTTTATTCCCATTTTCCCGATCGTTACATCTACTGCCGAGTTGTTGTGTGGACTCAGTGGTGGCGATGTCATTGCATTAACCTATGCTATGGGAAAGAGCTTTTTTATCGATCCGATATCACCTCTAGAGGATTATCAGTCTGTTTTCATTTCAATAATTTTTAATATATAATATAGTGATTGATAGTGTATAAACGATTGATTGTTGTAATATAAAATGGTGATATCAGTCAACAATCATAAAGTTTCGTGAAACTAAGATCTGAAATTTGAACACAATATACGATAATATGAACATTAAAGAACAAATCAATTTATGCTAAAAGTCTGAAATTACTTATTTTATATTACAAAAATTTATAATTTACAAAATTCACGCTGAAACTTTGATTTAACCCACACAAGTCACTAAATAATAGTACAATATTTAATATTAAAATAATCACTAAATTATATACCAGTAGTTCGCCAAAAATAATAGAGGTTATCGGAAAAATAAAATTCGCCGGAAAATATAGCACATGTGGTATGCAAACTGATCGTTGGGAGATATAGAAAAATGTGAAGTTAGATTTGAAAAATAGTTCACCAATTAATGAGAAAATTAAATTTAAAATAAAGGGGATTGAGTTGATTGTGTATGTGAGGGTGCATTTAAGTTGTGTATGGGTGCACATGGGACCATCAAATTAAGATTGAATATGTGGTTAAGATCTAATTTTCTATTTCTCATTTTAAGTTATTTCTCATTTGATCATTACCTTATATATATATATACTATAATTGTTTGATAGTCCATTCTTTATATTTGATATTTATATTTAGGTTCAGATAAAATTTATAATTTTAATTTAACCCATTGAATAATTCATTTTCAGATTTTATATCCCTATATTTAGGTTCAGATAAGATCTGTATTCTATTTTGACTCATTTTAATAATTATCATTAATGTAATATTTTACATTTATGGTAAACTTTAGTGTCAAATTTTGAAATATTAAGGCAAATTCATTAGTATAAATTATATCATAACATATATAAGTTTGGATAAAATTCATAATCTTAATTGGTTATTGAGTGCCCTTATCAAATATTGATATAATATAATAAATTTTATATGAAAATTGACATACCACATAATTCAATAATAAAAACCAAATAGATATATTATAATATGAGTAAATTATTAAACAAATAACATATACAAAATATTATAAGTAGTTTGGAAAAAAATAATTTTGAATTAAATTTAAGATACAAAAAAATTAAAATAAAAATTAAATTTGAATTAAAACACATAAAATATCCTACACTTGATTCGATCCACAGAAATAGATGGATTTGGATATTGATTTAAGGTGATTTGATCCAAATCCAATTCGTTGACACACCTATACTTATGTATATCCGAGATTATATATTATAAATAGTAAATACATGAAATACAATAATTACACTTCCCCATGTATAACGATCTTTCTTGAGATTTTACATTTAATCAACATAATACTTTAGATTGTGTTTGAAAACATGAATTTCATTTCAAATGATAAATTTGAAATAACAGAATTGAAGTTATCATTTCAAATTCTCATATTTATACTAATATTTGAATATCTTGGTTTTTAAATAAATTTCAAATCCAATTTTTTTGATTATCCAAATATGTTATTCGATCAAATCTAGAATTCTAAATGAAATTCATGTTCCCAAAAGATATTTACAAATAATAAAAAAGATATAAGCTATCTTAAATCTGGAAATGTATCATATTCAGCCTTGCAAATAAAGGCTTTTAATTAGCAAAGAGCAAGGCAATAACTTTTTTTTGGCCAAGTAGCAAGGCATCTGAACGCTATCACTAGATTTAGAACCGGGCCAGGTGTGTGTCATGTGAGACACCATTAGAAACCGAAGGAGAGAAATCGATGGTCATCAATAATAATAATTATAAAGGAAAAATTTGTGAACAAAATATTAAACTCGTTGAATATTAAAAAGTTTAACATATGTAGTGAAAATAACACCATTGTTCATCAAAACAGTCAACTTGGTTTAGTATCCGAGCCCATGCATTTAGGAGATGCAATCTTTATCACAACTTGACAATTTGGAGAACCAAACATTCCTGCTTTGCTCGGAGCCGTTCCTTGGCAAGTACAAAGTCATTTGATTAAGAAATTTTTAGTACATGTTATGCAAATAATAATTCGGACCATTAAATCAATCAAAACGTTGTTAGAAACAAATACCTGATCTGAGATGGTTCAGAGGGACATGTTTGTAACACTTGACACTAAGCAAAAGTGCGTTGATCAAAAGAAAACAAGCTAGTGTTGTTCATCTTGGTCTTGAAACTAAGTACAAGGTGCTAAATCTATTACATGTATAAGATAAAATGCATGTGTATTTGTACACACATGCTGTTGGATCATGGATGGACGGTTGGTACTAAGAACTCTCTGTTTTACAATAAAAGTCTTTTAAGCTGCAACTCAAATATTAAGAAATCTCGTAAGTGTAGCCTGTAATAATCGTTTGGGAAATTATGATGTTTCCAGTGAGTTGAATTATTTTTCTGTGCAAATGTCTAGTTATTTTTGCGAAATGATTCATCTTTTGTGCAGAACAGAAGGAAAGTATGTCACAGAGATTCACTGAAAGTAACCCTCTTAAACATAGAAATATATTCCTGTTATTTTTGTAAGTATGAATTAATAGCATTAGCTAGATGTAGTAAAAATAAGAAATATTGGTCAAATAATTATTTGAATCTAGAAAAACTCAAAGAAGATTACCAAATTTTGAAACGAATATAGTATATGATACATCTGCCCTGTTACTACTATTTATAAATTTGTATTCATAAATGAAAATTATGCAGAGGTGTATACAAGATTGAAGATAGTAGAGATTTCATTTCACGACATTCAATCAAATGCACATAAGATTGGAGAACCAGAAGAGTAATGAAGAGTAAAAAGAATGACCATCTTTAATAAATTACTACATTTATTACTAATGCAGAGTCAAGATTTGTGCAGCCATTTAATCTGAGTACTCTTGCAGAAGGAAGATTCACACAAGCAGAAAACAAAAGCATTCTTGATTTTGGTAGCTGAACTATCGTCAAAGCAGGTGATTGCGCGATTCCAGTCCCGGATACATTAAGAACCCATGAGCTTCCATATTGCCTACAGTTTCATACAATCTCGAATATATCATGTTCAATATTAGACTCAAGTGGACGTTTCTACATAAAAGCCCAATGGATTCGAACGGACTATTAGATGTTTTAGCAGTTTGGGATTTCTAGGTGGTATTTTGCAGATTTTTAAGCTGCTAGAGTTCCTAAACCTATCAGAATTCAAAGTTTCAAGTGACTTCAAATTATATAGTGATAATTCCAAGACCTGCTAGACTTCAAATTTCTCCATGATGCCGGATGTGAGGTGCAGTTGTAGGTTGGAAATCTGAAAAACAATGGCCAGCGGGGAGGTTGTTTGACGATCACAAAATGAGAGTTTTGCAAAAGACCCCAGAGAGAAATTCGAAGAAATTATTGCTACACTATGGGGTTCATGGACATATCAAACAAATATTTAGCGAGTTATAGATGTAGCAATAAAGATCAAATAATATCAAAAGCTTATGTGTACTAGAAATTATACCAGATTCCAGCAGTCAATTTTGTGTAATAGGCACATGATAGTGCAGCCATCTTACATTTTGCTATGCATTCACTAGCTTGCATCCAGGAAATAATATCCCTACATAATATTGACAGTTCTAGGATCTAGATACTACTGCTTTGTTCGCAGCCCTTCATTGGTAACATAGATTGTCAGTACATTTTTGCATTTACAATACTAATACATTACATCAAATCAAACGATGTTAAAAACGAGAACCTGAATTGTGATGGTTTAAACCGAGGATGAACATGTTGATCAAAAGACAAGCAGCTATAATCTTATTCATCTGATTACTTTTGTATGCGGATAAACTATTTTCACAGTCCGAAGAACTCTAAACTGTTAGGAAAATATTTGTAGAAAATAGTTACATATATATATTTTACGATTATTAAAATCTGAAAATTAGAACATGTGTACCGGATTTTTCTGGGATGAGTCACGGATTTCGCTCTCTTTAAGAGGCTATGTCCAAATGTGCAAGACAGTCACTTTTGCCACTCCGTCCCTAGGATAAAACAGCCTAGAATATTTTCTTACGATAACCCTTTGCAACAAGAAATTACCGGTCGAACTACACACCTTTAATAACTGCTCAAATAATAATAATAATGGAGGAATGTGTACAATTGTATGGGTGACTGAGAAGAAAAGAAAAATAGTGAGCTATTAGAAAAAATACACAATGATCAGACTCTATATGCTACTTGTTGAACTCAATATTTTGGTTTTTGGTGATGCCAGAAATGCAAAGACTTAGCCTCTATTTATAGGCCAAAGGGAAGCCTAAAAATTAAATGAGGCAATAAACGAAAAGCACAAGACAAGTCTCCCACCAAGTTTGCTAGCATTAAAACTACCGTAATACATTGAACTTGGACAAGAAATTTGAAATGAAAATATCACCCATAAAGGTTGATTTGATTTTGAAAATAAATGATTAAAAAATCATTTTTCTAATTATTATTTAAAATAATTCACACAAAAATCCAACAATCCTCCACTTGAATATTTTAAAAAATAATATTATATTTGAGCAGTATTTGAAAAATAAGGTTGCACATTAACAAAGGTGTCATCAGACTTGAACCTTCGCGTAGTGAATAAGATTCCGAGTTAAGTAAGAGTGACCCATAGTCTTGAACTCTATCCCGGGTATCAAAACACGTACAATCTTTCAAGGTGTAGTCAATTAGCCCGTGCATTATAGGCCATGCACGTCTATCCCAGTATGTGAATGCTCTAGAAATTTATGTCCGAAATTTCATAGGAAGCGGTCATCACTCCCACATTCACATCGGCGAGTCTATCAAGAGTACTCCTGAAGTTAGGTACTCCCTCCAAATAGAGTATATATCTCATTAAGAGTTTTAAACAACTCATCCTCTTATCATTTCAGGAAACATGCTTTAATAAAAATTAAACTTGTATGTTCTTCGCATATCACTTCATGACTTGTTATTACCACATTGGACCTATTTCTTGGGATCTCCAGTCAGTTAGGTTGGGTTCCATCACGAGTGACTACTCTCTAAGGGCAATAGTCCCATATTAGTCGATGTTTTATAGACTTTCTCTCTAGGTAATCCTTTCGTCAAAAGATCTGCCAAATTATCATCAGACCGTATGTAATCCACTCTAACAGCTCCTTTAGAGATATATGTCATTTCTTACCTTTTAAGTAACGGTTATTAACCTTATCGATATCCGCGGTACTATCGCAGTGGATTAACACAGATGGAATCGGTCTTTCCCATAAAGGAATCTCAGCTAGCAGGTTTCTTAACCAACTTGCTTCTTCACTAGCACTAGCTAGTGCTATTAATTTTGCTTCCATGGTGGAATCAGCTAAGATAGTCTATTCCTTTGATTTCCAAGAAACAGCTCCACCAACTATATTAAATATATAGCTACTTGTTGCCTTGGAGTCTTCTGACAAGGTATTCCAGTTAGCATCACTGTATCCTTCAAGGATAACGGGAAATTTTTCAAAATGCAATCCAAGGTTCAAAGTTTTCTTGAGGTATCTCATGACTCTCTCAATAGCATGCCAATGTTCATTACTAGGTCTATTGTTAAATCTGCCTAACAAGCCCACAACATATGCAATTTCGGGTCTAGTACTATCTGCAGCATACCGAAGGCTACCTATAATAATTGCATATTCTTGTTGTCTTACACCATATCCCTTATTTTTAAACAGCTTAACACTAGGATCATACGGTGTACTAGCAGGTTTGCAGTCAAAGTAATTGTATTTCTTTAAGATCTTCTCAATGTATTGAGTTTGATCTAAAAAAAGTCCATTTTTTGACCTAGTAATCTTGACACCCATGATTACATTTGCTTCTCCAAGATCTTTCAGATCAAAGTAGGCATTCAACAATGATTTCACTTTATTCACTGCATGAATATTTGAACCAAATATTAGCAGGTCATTTACATATACGCAGATAATAGTGCAAATGCCATTTTCGAATTTGTAATAAATGCATTTGTCACTTTCATTGACTCGAAAGTCATCCGACATAATAAGTTTGTCAAACTTCTCATGCCACAAAGTAGGTGATTGCTTAAGTCCATATATGGACTTATCTAATTTGCACACCTTCTTCTCCTGCCCATGGATCACAAAACCCTCTAGTTGATCCATATAAATTTCCTCATCTAGTTCACCATTTAAGAACGTAGTCTTAACGTCCATTTGGTGAATCACTAGGTTATGGATGGCAGCTATAGAAATTAAAACTCTAATGGACGTCATCCGAGTAACTGGTGAAAATGTGTCAAAGAAATTCACATTTTCCCTCTATCTAAAGCCTTTGGCCACCAAACGAGCCTTGTATCTTTCAACAGTACCATCAGGTCTTAACTTCTTCTTAAAGATCCATTTACACCCTATTGGCTTACATCCATGAGGTAAGTCAACCAAATGCCAAGTCTTATTGGATTCCAAAGAATCCATCTCATCGTTAATGGCTTCTTGCCAAAGATCGACATCTAAAGAAGACATGGCTTCTTTAAAGGTAGTAGGATCTTCCTCAAGGTTATAAGCGTAGAAGTCAGGGCTAAAATCTTTGGCGACTCTAGCTTTCTTGCTCTTCCTCGGCTCAATTTCTGATTCTTCAGTGTGTTCTTTCTCTTTTAATAAAGGAGTAATACTCGTTGATTCACCCCCACTATTTCTCAATTTAAATGGAAACTTGTCTTCATAGAAATCAACATCGACTGATTCTATTATAACTCGTGCATTTAAATCAAAGAATTTGTAGGTCTTGCTATCAAAGCCATATCCAACAAATACACACTCATAGGCTCTACTTGCAAGTTTAAGCCTCTTAGGATCAGGAATTCGAACATAAGCTAGGCAACCCCATGATCTAAAATAGGAAGTATCGGGTTGTCTACACTTAAGTATCTCATAGGGAGTTATCATACTTCTAGATTTTGGTACTCTATTGAGCACATGACAGACCGTTAGTATGATTTCCCCCCACCAGTGAGACGCAGCACCAGAGCCAAGCATAATGGAAACCACTAACTCTATAAGAGTCCTATTCTTTCTTTCGGCTTTTCCATTCATTTCTGGTGAGTAAGGAGCAGTTCTCTCATGTATAATCCCATGAGAGTCATAATATTTGGTAAATAAGTTTGATTCGTATTCTGCTTCTCTATCACTACGAAGTCTCTTAATTTTTGTCTTGTACTGATTTTCAACTCTATTCGCAAATAACTTGAACATGTCAAATGCGTCACTTTTGTTTTTCATAAGATAAACAAAAGTATAATCAGAACAATCATCGATAAATGTGATAAAGTATCTCTCACCACTTCGAGTTAAAACTCCATCTAATTCACATATATCTGAATGAATTAGGTCTAGTGGTTCTGTATTTTTAATCACTACAGACTTGTGGGAAGTCTTTGTAATTTTCGCTTGACTACAATATTTACATTTATCTAAATCAGAGGAAGACAACTTGGGAATTAATCGTAAGTTGCTCATATTTATTATACTTCGTCTATTAATGTGACAGAGTCTAGTATGCCAAGTATTGAAATGAGTCAACATGTAAGAGGAAATAGAAATTTTATTAACTTCAGCATTCAACTTAAACATTCCATCTATAGCATACCTTTTTCCCACAAAAGTACCATTATTAGTAATGGTGTACAAATCAGAATCTATAGTCTGGGTAAACCCTCCCTTATTAAGCAGAAACCCAGACACCAAATTCTTTCTCATCTCATGAGTGTGCAAGACATCTTTTAGCAGTAGGGTCTTTCCAGAGGTAAACTTGAGCTCCACATTTCCAATCCCAGCAACATTGGTGGTGTGGGAGTCTCCTAGCAGCACCTTCATTTCATCAGCATTCGTGTATGTCTTGAACATTCCACGATCATAACAGACATGACGGGAGGCACCAGTGTCTACCCACCACCCATCAGCTCCACCGACAAGATTAACCTCCGTGATCATAGCAACGAAGGCTTCTTCAACCATGTTGGCTTGTGGCTGAGCTTGGCGTTTGAGTCTGCACTTCTTCGCCATATGTCCTGGTTTTCCACAATTGAAACAGTGGAATGTTCCAGCGGCATTCCTGGGTGGTTGCTATCTAGTCAGATTCTTCGGAGGTTGATAGTTTCCTTGCGGGTTGCTATTTTCCTTCTTGAAGTTCTTTCCCTTAGCCCTCAGACCTGCACCCGAGTTTTTCTTTTGCTTGTTGTTGGACACAACTAGCACCTCTTCCTTCCGATCTTGTTTTCTTGCTTCCTCTTCAATCCTAAGGCGAGTGATAAGACTTTCTAAGGAGAATTCCTTAGTCTTATGTCTTATGATATTCTTGAAATCCTTCCAGCTTGGCGGTAACTTGTCTACTATCACGGCTACTTGAAATTGTTCATCTAGTGGCATTCCCTCGGTGATGATCTCGTGTACAATCTTCTGCAGCTCATGTGATTGTTCCTCTACAGACTTGTCGTCGGTCATTTGGAACTTGAGATAGCGACTTACCGCATACTTCTTGGCGTCAGCCTCCTCCGTATCGTACTTCTTTTGTAGAGCTTCCCATATTTCTTTCGCAGACTTATCCGAATTATAATAATCGTACAAATTATCAGATAAACCATTCAAGATAAAGTTCTTACACAGAAAATCATTTTCTAGCCAAAATTCTATCTCCTTAGCAAGTTCGGTATTAACGGGAGCTATAATAACAGAAGATTCAGTACTAGCAGGAGGAGCAGGCATAACAGGTTTTGCAGTAGTTAACACATAAGCTACTTTATGCATGGTAAGGAAAAATAACATTTTTTGTTTCCAACGCTTAAAGTTCACTCCCTCAAAACGAAAAGGCTTATTAATATCAGAAGCTACATTACCAGAAAAATCAACGGTAGATTGACAGATATTTAATAATCGTAAAATTCCGAAACGTCTTAAAATTGTTAGGAAAATATTTGTAGAAAATAGTTACATATATATTTTACGATTATTAAAATTTGAAAATTAGAACATGTGTACCGGATTTTTCTGGGATGAGTCACGGATCTCGCTATCTTTAAGATGTTTCGCTGCTATGTCCAAATGTGCAAGACAATCACTTTTGTCACTCCGTCCCTAGGATAAAACAACCCAGAATATTTCCTTACGATAACCCTTTGCAACAAGAAATTACCGGTCGAACTACACATCTTTAATAACTGCTCAAAAATAATAATAATGGAGGAATGTGTACAAGTCTATGGATATATGGGTGACTGAGAAGAAAAGAAAAAATACACCATGATCAGACTCTATATGCTACTTGTTGAACTCAATATTTTGGTTTTTGGTAATGCCAGAAATGCAAAGACTTAGCCTCTATTTACAGGCTAAAGTGGAGCCTAAAAATTAAATGAGACAATAAACGAAAAGAACAAGACAATCCTCCCACCAAGTTTGCTAGCATTAAAACTACCGTTATACATTGAACTTGGACAAGAATTTTGAAATGAAAATCTCACCCATAAAGGCTGATTTGATTTTGAAAATAAATGATTAAAAAATCATTTTTCTAATTATTATTTAAAATAATTCACACAAAAATCCAACACAAACTTGTGTTTTCATTTTCATATGTTTGTCTCGATATATTTTTCATGTATATTCCATCCAAGGTCTCAGAATTTGTTACACACATTTGTATTGGTACAATTAGTAGTTATCAATATCAGAATAGGTAAGACATGTTAGCATAGTATAAAGATAAGGCACTTAAAAGGACTGCAAACTTTATTTAGGCATTTGTGGAACCTACAAAGAGTTGACTTAAAGACACTGAGGAAGACATCAATCAGCTAGAAATATTGAAGGAAACATCAACCATATTTCCACTAAAAAATACTTGTCCCATATGAAAAGTTGGCTCCTACATATTCTCAAGAGGAATCATAGCATGCAATATAAGCCTATGAATTATGTATAGGCACAAGACTTTCTATAAACACGCATTATTATTACAACAGTACAAGCACGACCCTGAAGATACCTCATTCATTGAACATCAATGCTGATGTTAGAAACTCTGAACATGGATATACAACTGTTACAAAGCTTTATGGAGTGGGAAGGCAGATTTTTTTGTTCCTTACTCCTTTATTCTCATACACACATTCTTCACACATTCTTTTATGTCATCAAACATCACTGCTTGTTGAATTTTTTTTCTGATAATCAATGTTGTTGTTTGCCTAGCGACGGAAGCTCCTCACGTTGCGTAAGGGTACCTCATCTTCGTGGAGCTTCACTGATGTGTAAATGCCTGCCCCTGTCAATGCACCAAGAGTGGGTGCCACCATGTAAATCCAGATTCCATCGTAGTTCCCTGCTGCAACCGCGGGTCCAAGTGTACGAACAGGATTCATTGAGCCACCACTTGATGGTCTGGTTGTCGAAAAATTGAAGAATACATTTGATCAATAGTAGCAATGTGACAGTTAATCCAATATAAACACCACTTATTGTGCTGCATTATTGTTATTGTTGAAACTTTTGACTAAGTTTGTGGTATTAAAACAATCCTAGCCATATGCTTAAGCTAATGAAAAAAATTTATGGGTGAGGAGAGTGGCTCTGTAGTCTTTTCCTTGATTGAAACGGATTATTATCTTCGATATGTTGTTAATTTTTAAAAAGCTCACGTTCAGTCTCTATATTCCCTGCCCGTTAGTTAAAAACGAAAGAACAGAATAGTTATAGTTACATACCCTGCAATAAGGATGTTAACCATAACAACAGCTCCAACAGCAATTCCTGCCAACTCTCCCACCTAAAATCACCAGACAAGGGAATTCAGAAAGACTTGCACTATGTATAACATAGCTAGAGGCCTAGAGATGACAATTTGGTACACGACATGGAAATTACGGGTATCGATTAAGATTTTTGGTACATGGAACATTAGAGTACACGAAAGATTTAGTGCCCAATATGAATTCTCATTTTAGGTACACGATACATTTCATCTCGTATTTGTGTTAAGCCTCCGGTACACTAAAGTACACTACACGATTATCTACTCTAAACATAGCCCAGTAATAAACTCCCAACATAAAAGCTATTTTAACAACATCCGATTTCAAATATTGTATTTTACATCAAAAATTTGGCAAGGTAGAAAACAATGTCCCTGAGTACAAATAATATTCTAACATAAACTTGTTAAAAAATTTCTGTTGGAAGTTGAAATTTGGCGAATGTAGAACAAAAATAGATAGATGTAAGCTCAGAACAAAAGGACCCTTTAAACAGAACGGATTCTTACTGCACGAGTGTCTGTGGCGACTGCAGTAACAACAAAGAGGAGATTGAAAGTAATGAGGAACTCGAGGGCGAAAGCTTGGCCATTGCCAATGGAAGGGACAGTAACACCACCAGACATGAAAGGATGAAAAACACCTTTAAGCGCAAAAGAAGCACAGAGGGAACCTGAAACTTGAGCAGCAATGTAAGCAGGAACATGAACCCATGGGAAATGACGAAGAGCAGCAAAAGCAATGGTCAGTGAGGGGTTGAGATGAGCTCCAGAAATATGACCAGTTGAGAGAATAACAACCATAACAGCAAGTCCAGCACAAGCTGCATTGCCTATAAGTGTTTCAGCACCATTGTACTTTTGGTTCACTATAGGCCCTGCTGTTGCTATAAATATTAAGATAAATGTTCCGATGAACTCTGCCCCAAGCTGCAACACAAATCAACAAAACCTTTCGTTTACCAAAAGTAGCTTATATATCATCTGTAGTGTGTTACTATATAACCTTAGCATCTAACTACTCAATAAGATATACTAGCCAAGAACATTAGGACAAACAGATAAACATAACACCATATTTATAATTCAAAATAAAACTAAACTATTCTGCACTTTATTATGCAAAAAGTTCTCATCAAAAATTATACTAGCCTTAATGCAGAATCAACTATTCGCGCTTATTCCAGTGGAAAAAAAGAAGAAGCAGAAAGTACCTTTCTTGTTAGAGAAACATCTGGAATCGAGACACCAGTGAAACAAGTTTGAGGTGCACCCCATGTAGGTGCATCCACTGGAAAACACATGCACCGGGGCACTGTTTTCCTATCACTCCTTTCATAACTCAGGGAGTCTACTTGGAGGGCCGTGAACAACGGCCCTCCTGGGGTCCCTGGCGTTCCAGGAGTCATCGGCATTGTCGTTGTTCCTACCTCAGATTCAGCCATTTCACTCTCAATCTTTAACAGTAAAAACTAAAAAGACCACCTTCCTTAGTTCGTTTTATGGCTACAAGGAAAGATATGGTACAATTTTTTTACAAATGTGGAATTGATTAACACATATTTTGAAAATTTCCGGTTTCAAAACTAGAAAAATAAATAAATGGTAAAATTTGTACTTAGCTTACCATGCAAAAACATACCTATAAATATAATTTTCTTCTTTTTTGGTGGGTTTTATAAAATGGAAAGGGAAGATTACATGATGAGAAAGTTTTTATAAACGAATGATCAAAGAAGATAAGATATAATGAAGTGATGCAGCTTGAATCAAGAACTAGAAATAGCTTACATAACCAAGATTGAAAAGAAGATATTAAATGAACATTTATTTAGCAAAATAAAGATATGAACGTATAAATGAGCGGAACTAGAGACGGGGCTTTAAGATGGGAATACAATATTTTGGATGCAGTGAGCAAGCGAGTAGATGCATAATGTATATATACACACTCAGAGCATCTCCAGGGGTACAAAATTCTTAGTTAAATTAGTCTACGTCTATGTGTCTACGTGTTACAATATGTAAAAAAACATAACATTCCAACCATGCAAACCCTTAACAATAAATATAGACAACCATGTTTGGTTGACTATTTTTGTCGAACCAGCAAAATCTTTAGATATAATTTTAGCTCATAATAATTATACATAACAGCATTCGAGTACACACTTAAAATTTTGAATTTCAACATTTAGCCAACCATTTTACCTATCACCCTTCTTACACACACATAATGCGATGGAAAGGAGGAAATAGAAGTCCATGCCGACTTGAGATGCAAAAAATGTTAGATTTCGAAAATTTTGAAAAATTCGATCAAATAAAGGTTTGGAAAAATCGATACGAAAAAATATACATTGGATTGGATTTGGTTTGAATTTTTTATTTTTCATAATATTTTTACATATATACGACATGTGATTGAATATATTTTTTTCATGTATATATACGGTCTTTATTGAATTTGCGAAAGGTTGGAAATTTTCTTAAATTTTGAAGAGTACACAAATTTTTTTCACTAATATATTAAAATATTAATATTTAAATTATTTAAAATTTTTAGTATGAGCAATTGAGCATGATCTATATTTGAGAAACTCTAATTTTATTGATCGTATAAAAAATTGTCAATTTTATTTTTAGAAACAAATCAGGAGCTACGACTCTAATTTTAGTTGGTGTTAGTATCGACATTTGTTAATTTTATTTTGGTTAAAAATTGGAATAATTACCTGCATTAGCTAATATATATTTTAATATGAGATAATTTAATTATAAATATTCATATTAATTAATGTGTTCTATCAAATACTTCATTTCAATTATATTCTTATTAATATCTATCAAATATTATATTTTATCCATCTTTTTCCATTAATATCTATTACAGTAATTGTTATATATTTAATTATTTCTAATTATATCTATTATATATATATATATCTATACTATCTATTTGTACTATATAATTATATCCGAAGTTGAGATTTTTTGTAGTCCCAATTTTAACAATAGAAAGAATACTAACGGCTAGATCTAAAATAGATACAAAAGAACCTTTAAATCTAATACAAAAAGATATTCTATATTTTATCCTAACTCAATTATTTTGATTAAGCAATATTTTTATTAATATTATACTATATCTAATTATTTATTTTTAAAACTAGGTGTTCTAATTCGGTTATATTAAATAGTTCAAGTTTTTAAAGTAAATTTATATCTTAAATCATATATTATTCCCTTATTCATAATTTATTTTATTAAATGACTTATTATAAAATTTTAGGAGCGTGATTATCTAGTCTAAAATCTAATAAACTTAACTTCAAAAATGTTATGTATTAGAGCTTTAAAAAAAAAGACCCTTCACCAAATTTCATGATTGCATTAAAGCCATAAGTGTCTTCTTTGTAAAATAAACATGCTCCACATTTGAAGATACCATAATCTAAAGTAGTGGTGCAAAACTAATTTTTTTCTACATAAAATGATTTTACATGACCCTCCACCAAAACACAGAAATAAAAACAATGATCTCACCAGGAGATTCACTATAAAATTGTTTGACCATCAACATACTGCATATCCAAATTCTATGAAAGAGCCGAAGAACCACTCCTTTTCTTCTAGTTTTCTTTGTTATATATTCAATTTAACATTTATGATTTCTATAAATAATCGTTAAAAGAATCGAACACTGCCATTCTCATCTCTATTTTCTGGGTTATAAAAATCGGATAATGTGGAGAGCGATGAGATAGAAGGTTCGGTGTTAAAATCATTTTGTTAATTTCACTTTGTTAATTTCATGGTTCTCTCTCACTCCGAAAATTATCGTAAAACATATCTTGTTAGGTTATAATAAAAAAATCCAATAATGCAAAATTAAAGAAAATTGAAATAAAAAAGAGAAGGTTTGCTTGTTTTTTTTGTTGCGCAGAAGAAGTAATAAGAAATTGGTGGAGAAAAGGCTCTACATGTCACAATTTGGGCCCTAAATGGCACAACCCGTAACAATAATCCTAAATAGTACTCCAAAACGCTACATAATATGACGTGCTGAAAAATGGGTGAAAACGCTATTTCGTGTAGCGTTTTGCACTTTTTTAAAAAAAAATTAATTTTTTTCGGGAAAAAACGTTACTTTATTTTGGATTCTGGGCTCAGAACGCAACTTAAAATAGCGTTTTGGGGAGTTTTTTTTTTCAAAACGCTACACGATGTAGCGTTTTGGAGTGTGCTATTTAAGGCCATTTTTTTGGGGTGTGCCATTTAGAGCATTTTCTCCCCAAAATGTCAACACCCAAATTGGTGTTTTCTCGAGTACAGGATACTCAAAAGTTGTTTTTTTCCAAACCCAAAAATCCTCTCTCTTTTAATTTTTACCAATTCTTCACCACCTCTTTAATCCCCCTCCATTCTTTTGAAAATAAGTGGATCGTGGCCTAATCAACTTTATATAACAAAAATAATGACCCCAACAACACTACCAGAACCTTCTTGCTTTCTAAATTCAAGATCATTATTGACATTAGGGGAGAAGAAAACAATATGAAGTGTTGAATGAGGTTGTGGATGCAGCTAGGATTAGTTAAATACAATGTATCGTAAATGCTAGTGCGCATTTGTACTGATTCTCATAATTTTCGATACAGAATGTTTGATACTTGCCGAATTTCAGAGAGAATCATAGGACAATGCAAGTTTTAGTGCAGCCATAGACTTGCAATGATATCTGCAATTTATTTTTATCAAGACCTAGGATTGGACTTGCAATGCAGATGTCAGTTTCATGGCATACAAACTGTCTCACTTTCAGAAATTAACAGTTTCTGCAGCCATCTATTCTTGACAAACTAGACAATCATATACCTATATCATCTACAATTAATAGCATTATAGGTCAACTTTCCTGTCAAATTGGATGTCTTTATGTAGGAGTAGGACAGAGGAGTGCTAGCTAGACAGTGAGAACTAAGAATTTAGACTACCAGAAACAGAAACTTGTGGAAAAAATAAAGAATGTTGTTTAACCTAAGCAATACACGTAATGTAGATTGAGAATATATTAGAGTAAATTTAATGATCTTTATTAACGCTCAAATGAAAATCAGACACTGTGCTACAACTGAGATAATGCATATGATTTTGCTTGTATAGCACAAAAAAATGTAGATAACTAAATCAAAAATTGCAAGCACCAAACAAGATACCGACTCGGCAAAGGAGGGAAGAATACTGGTCAAGTGAGGCTACTCCAAAGAATCTATCAGATCTTGAAAATTAAACACAAGCCTATCAGCTTCTACTGCCACAGCATCTCGCAGTTGAAGTCCAGCATAGCATATATATAAATCAGCACCTCCAGGTTGACGGGCCTACAAAACAATGAGATAATAGATAGACTTCTAAAATGTACATGCATATTTAAATATTTACCATGCAAGTATACAAATATATATTTTGAAACACAGGAAACTAACAATCATGTATAGTGCATGGTGCAAGAGCAACTGCTACTTGCTCAATTCAAATGCTATTCTTAATTCTTACTATACAAATGCACCTTCACTGATACACAACACAGTTACCAGCTCCTACACTTTAGAGTTTAGACCGTTTGTAAGCATTAGCTCCCATTTTGTCATTATATCTAATTAAGAAAATAAATTATACTATCGGCATAAAATGCTATATAAAATAGTTAAATCTATCTTCTCACCTCAAGATCAGTGGCGCCATCTCCAATCATGGCTAGTGCCTTGTATCCATGAGCCTAGAAAGTTCATTAATACATGTTACCATCATTTATGAATAGGGAAAAAAGAAAATTAATCTGACGATGAAACAGACCTTTCTTATCTGTTGGACAGCGATTGCTTTTCCTCCACTCCTTGAAGTTGGCTCATCTCTATCAAACCCAGAAAACTCCCCAGCACTTCCAAATAGCAGTTGATTAGCAAAAATGTTCTCCGATGGTATTCCAAGAATTGATGCAACAGGCTGCAAAGGAATTTAAAAAATGCCATATGTAATTATATCAAGTAAATCGCCATATCATTTAAGAACTGAAAGAATATAGATTTTTTAACCATCAGAGGTAAACAACCTAAGCACAAGACTAATAAACTCTAAATTCATTTATAAGGAATGCTACAAAAATTTGCCAAACATCTTTGTTTAAATAGTTTAGCAGTCTGATTCTCTAGTTAATGCACCTTTTCATCTAAGTTCTATAGCCATTCATTATTGAGTGTATATTAATTATCCATTGCAGCAGATGGGTTGACCTATGAATAAGAGGTCTTCCGCATCTTTCAATGTGTTTACAGAGACAAGAAAATTTAGGCCTCAGATTATAAAGCCTCACTTTTGTAGTCATGTTCTGTTATGTCTCTAACACTACTAAACTAAAAAGACAGGTCATGGCTATGAAATAGTACACCTGTAGAGCAAGATAAGTTTCCAAGAAAAAGTATAGCATATATCTACCTCAAATTCTTAATAGACATGTGGGAGCAAGTGCTCCATTGAAAGGACACTAGGAACACAAGAATAAACTTGTTAAATCTCGATTATCATACAAAATTAGACCTTCGTAAGTAGCGATCTGATAATCGAAGAAGATGATATGCAGAAATCTTTATGTACGTGAAAATTCACAATAAACTGAATGCTAATTCAATATTTTGTGATGACTAAATGTCAAATAAAACAGTAGGTGACTTGCTAAAATAATTACAAACTGATGCACAAAAAAAACTTAATAAGATAGGTTGATTAATATTTTTTGTATGATCATATTAGATAACAAGTTATCTTGATAGCAAAATTTGTTTTGGTAGTACACGCATACAAAGAGTTTCTACTTTATCCGAGTCAAAGGATCTCTATAAATATAGTAATCATCGAATACTTTTTTTACTGCGATTGTAGCTTGTTGCTTTTATTATGGGTTCCTATAGCTTCCATCCATAAATATTTATAGTTCTTTTATCACATTCCATATCTTGTCCAACACCATATGGCTAAGAGGCAAATTCCTGCAATGTTTGATTTCACCTAATTTGGCCTTCATGAGTTTGTTAAAGTTCAGTAGAGTGTTGGTTAGTATTGGTGAACCAACTAAATAAAAGAATGACTTGCCATCAAAATTGTTGTCTGTTGTCAATGGGAAAGAGGAGTTAGGTTGGCCGATGCTAAGTGCCTACTGTTTCAAAAACAATTTTTTTCTCAGACCGCAAAATTACAATCTAGTACCTCCACACCTAAACTGACTTTCTAGATACAGGTCATAAAACTTTAGAATACGAACCAACCCATTAAGTTACACAAAGTACAAATCAGAACCTAAATTCCAAGTTTACAACTCAGCGAGTTTCAGCTTATTCCCTCAATGTCGGAAAAAAAAGAAGCAATTTCGTCCATGCAAGTACTTACATTCACACAGTAGACACTCAGAAAAATGATAGTAAAGAAGATGGTGTTAATCAATTTTCTTGCAACACTGATTGAAGAAATCTCAAATTTTGTATGCGGTCTGGGTAAATCTAATCTGTACACAAGATTTAGACTAGTTTTTTGGACGAGGAGTATGAACTATGAGGTAGAGATTCATTCATAAAATAAAATTGTATTAATCAGGTTGAAATAAGTTATGTAAATTATTATTTATTTATTTAAATTTAAGTAAGGTAGGTAGATCATTCATCAAGTATATATAGTCTTTTTATTATTTTATGTCACACTAGGAATTTTCCCTTATCTAATTATAATAAAGGATTATAATCATAAAGTAACAATAAACAATAGTAGTTTTGCTTTTTTTGAAGATGTCACTCTACTCCCAAGTCGGACAATCTGTATACATAAACAGTATCTTTTTAATTTTTTATTACTTCAAATGGTTAATATGTTTTTGATTAAAATTCAAGTATGATCATTTATACGTGCAATTCTACTAGTTCCCTGCATGGAAAAGAACTTTCATAGATTTATTCCTGTCTTTATATATTGTCCTGCATCAGAAATCATTAATAATGAAGCAGCCTAAAAGGATTATTTGCAAAATGTCCAAACCTTTAAAAATTAATCTTAAATTGAGATTGCGAGCTTCTTTTGTCAGGGTTTATGTTATTGGTTTCATAACTGCATTTGATGATTGGGTAAGAGTTGGGGTAGGATAAAGACAGGACTCATTCAAAGAAGAAGAATTGTGCTATCACTTAAAACTCAATAGCAACCTTTGAGTCAAAATATAGCATCTTGTATATATTCTTACTTTCCATATTAGTCTTAATAATACGCTGTTAGTTGATTATCCTGTAGGTTTCTTTGTTTAATGTATTGCGATGACAGTCCTTTAATAAAGTTTGAGAGAGAAAAGTAATTTACGAAAAGCTGAGAAGAACTGTATCCAAGGCTCGGCTAAGCTCTGATGTTATGTTATCAGTATCTAAGACGTCATAATACAGGATTGAGATGAAATGATAGATTAAAGGATTGGAAGAAGATGTGCAAATGAAAAAAGAAAGCGTACGGGTAGAGTATAGCAGTCACAGAACAGGGAGCTCCCTCGCACATTTCTGTTGATTTGAAAGCATGATTACATGACTAAATCTACTTTTTTCTACCAAGCATTTTCAGTAGACAATAGCTTATATGCAATGCATTTCTACCAATCTCTAAATCTCATTACATGGTATTATTGTTCCTTAATTACGTATTCCTTACTTAACCGTTCTTCAACAATCCATTGCTAGCCAGATCTCATAGCAGACATAAACCAGGTGATATACTCACAAGTCATGTAGCAAGTGCCCATATATACAGATGAGATTTTCTAGGTTGTGTTTTCAAATTTACTAAGGAAAATACAAGCTCACCTCCATTATTCATTACAACAAACCATAACATGCTACTTTTACAAGTACCAGATGAAATAATTATAGCATACTGTAGATCTCATTAAAAGAAACAATATTTCATATAAAAAATAATAGGATGATAAAATTTAACTTCGCAGAACTTCAAGCTTCCATTACGAAGTTGTGTCAAGTCATAGCAAGCAACTTTATCAAAATGCATATCAGATCAGGTAAGCACATGAAATTGCTACAAGAAGTATACTGGTGTAAAAACAGATACCAGTATGTAGAAAGTCACAAACATACATTAATCATTTGTCGAAAGCCTCCTGAGATCAGATATACATTTGTACCATTATCCTTCAGCTTATTGTCCAATTCAGCTATGCCTGGAGAAATCCTGCACATTAAGTACTGGACATTAGACCATGCATGTATGTAAACTACCCTTATAAACTTCTGAGAGTGACAACTTCCCAGGGAATACAATAAATATTTGAAGTAGTTTCTATGTCAGATACAATTGCATATGATCCTTGACTTGTATCAGTTAAATTTCTGACAGGAGATGCACATACACAGAGTTGTGTACATTGAATAGACATAAAACCTAATCATATGCCTATATAATTCAATAAAGCACTGATATAATAGTATCATTGTGCAGGCAATCAACTAGTCAGTTATATATCACAGCTAGTCAAGTTAACAAAGTATTATTTCATTTCCTGAAGGTTGGCATGATGATTTATATCTAGATCCAACATAGATCTTTTGGGAAGGAACAGGCTTTACAGACGATCAATTGCTTTTTTTACTGTGTTTAAAATTAAGGGGAGTAAGAGGTTAACTGAGAGGTGATAAATTCAATCAATGACTTAACATATGAGCACTTGGAGTGGTGAGGAAGGAACCAGAAGAGAAGACATAGGGAAGGTGGATAAACATCTCCCTATCTAGTTATATGCAAGAAAAGAAATGTCAGCCATTTTCTTGTGTCCAGTTACACACTAATTTCTTTCCAAATTTTAAGGAGATACTGATAACGCTGATGTCTTTCCTGATATTATACTTTAAACAAACCTCAGTCTAGCCTATTCTTAAAAATTAATATAACATGAAATCATATTAAGGAATAAGGATAATTCATTAGTGAGAACTGTTGATTTATGGTGATTGACTTTTAATTAATAAGGATATTTCGTTCCTGAACTAGTTTCTTTCATCATTTCCATGTTTGGTGATTGAAGTAGTGCAGCTACTGCCTGCAGTAATTATTTCCATCTATGATTACATATATCACAGATGGCGAAGTTTGAGGCATCAGTAATTTGAAGGTCCATCAACAAAGAAAAAAAACACAGTATCTGTATTATAATATAATTAAATGCAGCTCACATACTTTGGGGGATTCTTCTTAAGAAAATCTTGGACTTGGCGTAAGGTAGGATTAAAGAGAGACAGCCTAGCAGCTAATGCTTCCTCAAAAGGAACAGAACTGCTCATTGCCCTAACAATAGCAGAACATAATTATGATCGTGTCACCAAATCAGCATATACAAGACACTGTGTAATTACTAAAAGCAACCCCACCTAGCAGTCCATTCTGCAACAGCCGTCCCTGCTCCACAAAAATCTGCAAGTTCATCAATGCCCTCATCCAGACACACTGTGCTATCCACGTCAAAGCATACAGCATCTACGCTGCGCCATATCTCCAGAACCTCTACAAATGTTTGAAAACATAATGGCTATGTGAAATTCGGTCCAAAAGATTTATCTGTCGTTTTGACCAAAACAGTTCATAGATCAGTAAAAGATTTCCTGATCAACCAAGTACATACTATATTCGCTTTTTTCTACTAGAGATTCTTCTAATTTTATCTGAGCATAACCCACTTAATCAAGAACATAATTCATAAAATAAAAATAAATAAATAAACACAGTACATAGCATTTTTAAGCCTTCAAGATATCTCACAATTGTTTATCTAATATTAATTTATTACTCTAATTCATAACAATAACACTTCAACCTAACTCAAGTTCAATTATTCTAGTATAAAAATCTCAACTTTTTCCTACTCTAATCATGTTCTTGAAACATTATATCATATAAAATTTACACCAAACATTAGTCATTGTATAGGCAAATGTAGTATCGTGCTTTCACCTTAATGTAAAACGAAACAAATGCAGTTAAATAACGTACCTCCCGATGGCAACGTATTATTGAAATGCCCCAATGCAGAGCCTTGAGAAGACTGAACCGAAGCAGAAACTACGAAATTCAGTAATTTAGAGCTACTAGCTACTCCAACTGATGATCTCACACAGCAAACTCGAGAAGTAAACTTAGGGAAAAATGAAGTGTGCTGTAGTTTCCTAAACTTAACATAAATAGGGTTGATTCCTGTACCCACCAATCCTTCCATAATCTCCTAAAACAATTTTAAAAAATAACAACATATATTTTAACACCTGCAAATTTCAAGAAAATGAAAAAAAACATCAAGTCTATAAAAGTCACATACATATATTGATAATTATATAGTAGGGATCAAAGGGTCTGCATAAATTATGAAGCATAATGCAAAATGGGGTTGAATGTGATTAAAATAAAATGTTGTTGAGGTCAAATAAAAAGAGAGGTATGAATATAACACCTGTTTTGTTCTTGTCAGCAAATGTCTTTAGATTTGTGAAACAAATGAATGATCAGCTGAAATATATACTTACAGAGATAGATACATGGAATCGTTGGAGTACCTTCGTAATTTGGAACAACAGATGTTACTCCATTTTTTTTCTTCCACCTATTTCAGATTAATTGTCAAGACTTTTCACATATTATAAATAAATAATATTAAAGAAATTTGAAAAACTTTTTGTAAATTAAAATCAATTTATAAACTTCTATTTAATAAAATAGATAATTTATAAATGATTTATAAATTCAGGTTTTTATGTACATTAAAATACTTGTAATAAGTAAAATAAAGGAGTAAATCAGATTTAGAAATATAAATATATATAATAGGGGTTGGATATTTGGTTAATGTTTATAAAATTGTCGCGTTTTAACAAAATATTTCCTGACTATTGGATCATCCATGGAATGATTGAGATTAAAAAAAAAATGAGGATCGAGTTTCGGTTATTAAATGAGACCCGCTAAACAAGTCTCAGTTAATAAGCGAGCCTTGATGGGGGTATTATAATGAACAAATTCCCCAAATCCAAAGAAGCATCTGTTAGAGGTGATAATGGTGATTCTCGGTCAATTTTAGGAGCGATTTTGAGGCGATTCTTCAGCTATTCAGTTTGCATTAATTTACAAGTTATTTGATTGTAAGATGTGTTGTTTCGTCATGTATCCGTCATTTTATAAAGCAATAGGTGTTATTATACATATAGAACACTCTTTAAATACAGAACACTGAAAAATATTATCAAAATACTTTATTTTTTTATGATAAATTAATTGTTAAGATTAAAATTATAGAATTGAACTAAAATAAAGTCTAACATATTAAATCTACTTGGAATCATATCTATATTTTAAAATTCAAATTTAAATAAAATCAAACATAAAATCTTATATACATTTATAAAAATAAAACTTTGAAGTTTTCTATCCATATTATAACTAAAACGAGTAGTAAACTGGCTAATTTTTCTTTTAAGGGATTAACGTGACTTGATAAATTACATCTAGGCTCTGGCTCATGATTTCAAGGTAAATTTGACTAGTTGTTTTCAACTAGCCAAACATATATGTTGTACTTTATTTCTCTCTTTTACTTGCTTGGATTTTATATAATGTTATGATATATATTATATATTTTTTGTAATTAAATACTCGTAGCTAGGGGTGAACATGGGTAGGGTTGGGTCGGGTTTTCGTCAAACCTCGACCCAACCCGATTAGTTCGGTTTTATAAAAAATTAACCCATTAATTGTAAAAAAAAATCGTAACTCAATCCAACCCAACCCAATTAGTTCGGTTTTTTATAATCGTAACCCAACCCAACTCAGAAATTTCTGCACTGTTGCAGAAATTGTAGAAAATATTCTGCACTGTTGCAGAAATTTATATAGTGTAGAAATTTGTAGAAAATATTCTGCACTGTTGCAGAAAATTTATATAGTGCAGAAATTTGTAGAAAAAATTCTGCACTGTTGCAGAAAATTCTGCTTGTTGCAGAAAATGTTGCAAGAGCCGGAAAGTGTTGCAGAATGTGTTGCAAAAAATTTATATAGTACATAAAATTTATATAGTGCAGAAAATTTATATAGTGCAGAAATTTGTAGAAAATATGTAAAAAATATATAGAATATGCAAAAAATATGCAAAAAATTCTGCATTTTATGTAATCGGTTTGGTTCGGGTTGGGTAAGGGTTAAAATTTGTTAAACCCTTACCCAACCCAATTAGTTCGGGTTTTTTAAAAATTAACTCATTTATATTTCGGTTTCGGACGGTTCGGTTTATTCGGCAGAAAAAAGGGGTGGGTTGGTTCGGGTTGGCGGTTTAATCGGATTTCTGTTCACCCCTACTCGTAGCAAGTTAGCTGGTTAATTTGACTAATAGTTGAAGCAAAACCAATCTTTGACTAGCAAACATTTAACTATATTAATTTTTAATATTAGTTTACCTAGTGCTTTTAGCAGGCTTCTCGAACGGGGTAAAAGGGTAATCCGTCCCTAACCCGCTCTAAATAGGGCAATCCTGCCCCAATTATATGGGAAATGAGGTAGTGACGAAAATTAATTTTTTATCCCGTTAATATATGGGGCGCGTATGATATTTATCAAATCTCCATGAGGATTCCCCGACCTGTCTCGAATAATATATATATATATATATATATATATATATATATATATATATATATATATATATATATATATATATATATATATATATATGCTTAAGTTCAATGATAAACTCTCTTATTTGAGTAACTGAGGAATCAATAACAAATATAATTACAAAACACATGAAAAAATTATTGAACATAAAAAAACTATAAAACACAAAAAATAATCAAAAAACAAATAAAAAAATTACATAACATACAAAAAATATAGAACACAAAATTACAGAATACTTTTCAGCATTAGTGTTCAGGAATTGTGTTCTATATTTTTTTGTTTGTTTTGTAATTATTTTTGATATTCTATGAGTTTTTGTATATTCCGTAATCTTCTATTGTTATTTATTAATTAAATTCTTATAAAATAGGAATTGGCTCCTTAATTACTCAAATAAGGAGTTCATTGTTGAGCCATATATACAGGGGTCCAATCCACAACCAAGGCTGGATAGTAATGTTTCCACAACTAACAAATCATGGTCGTTGATTTAAAAAATTAACGGCTATGATTAATACTCCCGCAATGTTTCATTGCTGGCACCCGCAATAAAACATTGCAGGAGTAGCGGACAGGAAACGAACCGTGATAAAGATTTGAAGAAGATGTTTGTTTCTATGTTTATGTTTATGCTTTAGTGTGTTTATTTTGAAGATGTGTAATTTCCTGTCCGCTACTCCCGCAATGTTTCATTGCTGGCACCCGCAATGAAACATTGCAGGAGTAGCGGACAGGAAACGGACCGTGATAAAGATTTGAAGAAGATGTTTGTTTCTATGTTTATGTTTATGCTTTAGTGTGTTTATTTTGAAAATGTGTAATTTCCTGTCCGCTACTCCTGCAATGTTTCATTGCTGGCACCCGCAATGAAACATTACAGGAGTAGCGGACAGGAAATTATACATCTTCAAAATAAACACACTAAAGCATAAACATAAACATAAACATAGAAACAAATATCTTCTTCAAATCTTTATCTCGGTTCGTCGTGGTCATACAAACGACGGAGGTATTGATTTTCCTCCTTGAGCTCCTTCACGTCTTCCTCCAACTCTTCGATTTTAACTTCAAGATCAATAATCTTCTCGTTCAACTTTTGTACAAGCTTTTGAAGCTCTTTTTTTGACAGACTTGGTGGAGGGGAGACATCTTGAGATAACTTATTCATCTTTACAAAATATTATATATTAAGGAGAATTTTTTGATTTGTTGTGATGTTATAGTGAAGATGAATGTATGGTATTTATTAGTGAAAAAACAAGCCAAGAGCCTGCATAGGGAAAGCTGCATGGGAATTAATGGCCGAAGTTTAGAGTTCCAATGAAAGGCAAGTTGAATGGTGGACTCCCGCAATGTATCATTGCAGCCTTCGCAATATATCATTATCGTTGCCGCAATGTTTCATTGCGGATGTACTGCCGCAATGGTTAAGCAATGCTCCAGCAACATTGCTGGTTTCCGCAATGATTCATTGCTGCAATTGGCTGGTTAAATTCTGGAACCACCCGTGGCTCCTGACCTGACCCCATATATAATGAAAAGTTTTTATAAAATTTAAATGTAATATATTTATGTTTAATTAATGCTATTTATGAATAATAATGATTAAATAAGAGTATATTTTCCATTCATATTTTGTATGATACTTGTTAGTTATTAAATTTACATATTTCTAAAGTTATTAAAAACATTTATTATAAAATGGGGCGGAAAAATATTCTTGTGGGGCGGATATGGAAATTAAAATAATTCCTCGCGGGAAATCCGACGAGGATGAGCTACCCGTGAGATAGTGACTAAAACAATTTTTCGCGGGAAATCCCGATGGATATAGGATAAATGAAATTTATATGGGACGGGTATAAGAAATAAGATCCCGCAGGAGCCAGCCGAGCCTAGCTTTTAGTGGTTTTGTTTTTTGCTTTGAAGTATCAATAATTGTATTTAATTTTGACTTGAGATTTTGAGAATGGTTTACTTGAGTTTTGTAAATAGGTAATACTAAAATAAATGGGTTTAAGTTGATGTTGGGTATAGCATAGATTTGAGGACTAAAGTGCACTAACAATCCATCCCAAAGTAATCTTATCATCAGTTGCAAAGTCATGAATATATGCATAAGATGAGATATTAGAGAGATAAGAGTTTGACATAAAATGTACATATAGATCAATGCAATAAGCAATGTTTAAGATAAGGTAGCAAGCCTAATAGAGACAACTGCCAAAGGCACAGAATATTAGGTTTGTTTTTTTTTACACAGTATACTGCAGAATAGGAGTTGAGAACAGTAACTTAATTCATCTCTAACTCAAATCCTGGATGGAATCATTGGCATGCTGTTCTGTAGGTATGCGGAAGCAGCTGCAACTCCGCTCCCAAGCTGCACTGGATAACCAACATCCTTTAAGATCATCTCCACGCCTGCAAGACAACCCAGCAGTTGCAACTGCGAGAAACAACGTAAAAATTTAGACACAGGGGCAGCATTGTCCATTGAAATGATGGCAAGGAATGGTGAAATTTTTGAAATGACTCGAATTTGTACATGATATTAATACCCAGTAAAAATCCACTATATTTCGAGAAGATGAGAACTACTTCCTTATCACAAAAGTAGGATAGAAGGTTATCAGTACTACTCTGAATCTTATCTCCTGGTTGATTTCTATGCAACAAAATCTATAATAGTGACAGAAGATGTAAAAAAATACCTCATTTAGGTTTCCTAGATGACCGATCCTGAAAACCTTTCCTGCAACTTTGTTAAGTCCAAGTCCTAAGCTCAAATTGTATCGTTTCCATGCCCTTTTAACAACTTCCGAACTATCAATGTATGGAGGTACCATAACTGCAGTTACTGTGTCACTAAACCATTCATCCTTTTGAGTGCAGTTTTTCAGACCCCATGCCTCTACAGCAAGCCTGTAATTTGAGGTTCAATGTATTGTTATCAAACAATGCAATAATGTGAAACAAAGATGATCACAAAAGAAGAGTGAGTGAGTGACTACAACGCCATGAAACATTCTTACAAAATAGTAAGCAATTGGTTATATATTAAGAATCGGCTTAGAATTTTTTTTATACAATTGTTAAGCAATTGGCTGATATGTGTACTTCGTGACTGAATGAAACGGTTTTATAAATGCCACTACAAAGCAGTTACCTTGTTGCTTTGGCAAGGCGAGTGTGCCTTGCAATTACGTTGTCAAGTCCTTCCTCGAAAATAAGATCAAGTGCCGCCCTCAGCCCATATAATAGTTGGATGGAAGGAGTGTATGGCCAGTATGTTCCCATGTTATAGAACTTTAAGTAGTCTTTCCAGTCAAAGAAAACTCTGACTGATTTTGCAGTTTTGGATGCTTCAAGAGCTTTGGGGCTTGCACAAACAATTCCCAATCCAGTGGGAAGAGAAAGAGCTTTCTGGGAGCCAGTTAAAGCCACATCTACACCCCATTCATCCATGCGGAAATCAAGTGCACATATGGAGGACACACCATCAACAAGAAAAAGAGCTGGATGCTGGTAGTGATCTGAAAATCATAAAATATATTGATAAGCAACCAATTCTCTCAAAAGTGTTAGGAGGAAATCTTAGCAGAATCATATAGTATTCTTAACACTGTTGAAGAGTGGATTACGGACTCCCATTTTTGGGGCAATAATTTATGAGGGCTTAGCAGAATACAATATTATTAACACTGTCGAAGAGGGGATCATGACGCTCATCTTTGGGGCAATAATTTTTCTTTGTGATCATATTAAATTATGAGAATATCGGGGGTGGGAGAGTTCGAACTTGAGACCTTTTATACCATGTTAAGTAACCAATTTTCCCAAAACCCTAATGTGTTAGGAGGAGACCATAGCAGGATAATATAATATTTTTAACATATATACAATTTAATTCCATATATTTTCGAGAATTCATTTGGATTTGTAATGATGTTTGCAAAGTTATGAATTTACTATTTAGTAGATTATCTATACAAACTCTCTTTTTGGTCAAAATTGACAAATGTAATGACTGACATTATCATGGTACGAGGTATAATTTATATGGCATTTGGGAAGAAAGCACAAGACACGTGCAAGAACAGTAGAGAAATTAAAAACTGCTGATAATACTAGAAATCATGTTCTTGCATTTAACGAATCTATTTATTTATTTATTTCATAAAAATGCTTACCAAGAATTTTTCTAACTGTAGCCAAGTTGTTGGTAACTCCGGTTGCTGTCTCATTGTGAACAATACAGACAGCCTTGATAGTATGTGTAGTATCTTCTGCAAGTTTCGATGCCAGAATTTCAAGATTGGCACCTTGTCCCCAGTCACTTTCAACAACATCAACATTGAAGTTGAGGCGTTGCTGTTGATCGATCCAAAGCAAACTGAACTGACCAATGAGAAAAGATACAGTTCGATCTCCAGGAGACAGTGTATTCGTCAATGCACTTTCCCATGCACCAGTACCTATAAATCAAGAGTAACCATTAGTCTAAAAAAACACATGCTTCTGCAGTTTGTGTAATGATATGCTTAGGTAATTCAGTGAAAAGGGAGAAAGTTCAGTTCTTTGACAATGCTGAAACAGAGTTAATTCTTGGTACATAAAGATTGAAGTAGATAGTACAATTGTTTAAATTTTGTAGGAAAACATTAGGTTGCACTTGAACCATGACATTTTAGTGATTAGTAGTAATTATTTTCATTTTACTTTTCTTCTTCCAGCAGTATAAGCATATCTATGTGGCTGTAAAGTCTAAAAAAAGTCCTTTAAATTCATGTAGTGTTGTGGTCTCCACATTTATTCATCAGTATAGGTCCAAGTTGCAGTTAAGGACTTAAAGATCATTGAATTCCGCAAAGATATCTCAGCACTGATCATATCATAGAAGCTACTGTGATTTGTTAGCCCATCATGCATGATATGACTGAAAAAACTGGCTGTAACCAGTTTGTTCTTTACTGAGTCTCAGATAATACGAAACAAGTAATATCACGAATTCCAGAGTACACAAGCACCAAAAGGACGAGATTTAAACTGGAAACATAATCTTGAACCAAAAATGGAGAGTTGAGAGAACAGTACCTGTGGTTGGGAAAAGGAATGGGGTTCCTGAAGTAGTCTTAAAAATTTTCTTGACATCCTCAAGTAAGGTCTTTGTCATTGCTGGAATTGCTGGGGAGCGGTAGTCCTCGTTGTTCCTGTTCATTGCACGAAGGACCTGTTCTGGGATGTTGACTGGCCCCGGAACAAAAAGATGGTTCCTCCCAGGTCCATAAGCGTAATCCATCTTCCCCTTGAAAGTTTGTGCTCCGTTACTTTAAAACACAATCTTTGCTGTAATAATCAGTCAAAACACATAATCAACTACAATTTCATCATATACCTCTTGCCAGAACCCAAATATCAAGCAGCAAAACAAATCATATGATTCCCAGTCTCGGTTAAATTTTATTTTATTTGTTCTAAGCTGTCATTCAAATTATTTTCTAGTTTTTTATGAACGTCTAAAGTTAATATAGCGAAGACATGCATCTAGCCCCTGTACAATGACACTAAATCACTTCACAACAAAAATTTCTTGCCAAAAAGAGATGATTTAGTCGGTTAAAACTAGAAATTTTGTGATTTTGTCCTTTTTATTCATTCATGTCTCGATCTGGAGGAGGGAAAAGTATAAGGTAAAACTTTGATACCCCTTGTTTTCTAATCATTTCCCTAGTCTTCTCCTGGGATTATATCCATTTTCGTTTCATTCTTTTGATTTTCTAACAACTAAAAGTACACAGGTTGATAAGATCAGTACTTTAAAAGCCTCTCTCACACACAAAAAATTACACAAACACCAGAAACAGTATACAAAACATAGAGAAACTCATTTTCAATAACATATGTGCACACATACAAACTTAGCTAACATGAGTCGCCAAATTTACTTTCATTAAAATCCAATTAAATTCACTAAATTTCGTACACGTACTAAAATACCATAATATAAACACAGTGGTCGAACTAGAATTTCAAGAAACTCGAGGCTTAAAAATATTATCGCTAATTTTTTAATGCAATTATTTTTTTAAACTAAAATTTGAAATATACGGGAAATTTACACCACATAAGCAAAAATACAAGCCAAGTAAAAAGGAGCTTACCTTTTGGAAACTGAGTAGTGTAAAGATATGGCAAGTTCTTCAAAGTTGGCAAGGGATAGATATAAGCTTCTCCTCCTCTTCCCAACTCCAAAGGTAAACAAATGGACTAGTGAACGTATTTTTATATGAGCGCGGGATACCAGTCACTAGGATCACAAGGGGCCCCACTTCTATACAGATAATAAGATAGAGAAGCCAAAGAGAATTTGTGGGACTTTCTTGGCTGTTGATGTAACAAAACCGTCCGACCCCAATCCGGTTCGAGTTCGAACTCGATTAAATAATTGAGAGAGTCTTAAATTCGAATATAGATTCGATAATAATTTGACAAGTCCTGTTCAAAAAGTTTAATCAATTTTATCAAGTACTGATAAAGACTCGAATTTAATAAATTCATTTCGAGTCGAGTAAATATGTAAAAATTAGATATTTATATAAGAAAATATAAATAATAAAATAAATATAAATTCGATTAGGCTTTTAAATATTACAAATTGGATAATTTGAAACTCAAAGTTTGGCTTAATGGGAATTCACATAGTTTACACTCGGGTATCAAACGTAATTCAAATATTTTACCAACCGAATTCGAATTACACCCTTACATATTAATATATACTTTACATATATTTATTATATCAAACACACACACACATAAATATTAATATTTTTTAATTTTATAAATAAAAATAATTATTTTTAAAAATATTCTAAATATTTCTCGACATATATATACTTTTATCTGATATTTAATTCCATATTTTTATGAAAATAGATAAAATTTAAATGTATTTGAAATTTTATCCGGACTTTTTAAAATATCCAAATAAAATCAGGAAAAACCAGACATAAAATTTAAATGTTGAACCCTCGTAATATAGTTGGACTCAAATATAAATATGTGTGTGAATTTTATTCCTTTAACGGTAGTATTTGCAAGTCCAAAATCCAAATAATGTATATAAAATGTATTGCTAAATATAGAAGATATATGAGGTTGAGAAAGCAGTGGTGAAAGATAATGTGATAAAGCAGTTTCAACCACTCCCTAATATGTGGGAGAAAAATGCCAACACATCCCTTCTCTTCATTTGGGGGTTCCATCTCATTTGGCCTTACTATTCTAAATTAAATTTGACAAGATCTATATGTCCTGAGGCTGAATCACATAGATGTGTGATGTGTCAGCTTTAGACGACTAGGAAAGTCTTGGGCTGTAAACGGGGTGGTGATTAAATTTTTAGAAAAAGTGAACAAGAATACATATTTTGAAAATTTTAGTAAAACTATCAATATAATATGCATTTGGTCAATGTGTATCAACCACAAATCACCCTATTTTTTTTAGCATAGAAGTTGTTTTCTCCAGAAAATTGAAGGACACCCGTATGAAAATGCGCATCTCAGAAGTAAAAATGATCAAAAAATTGCCTGAAGAAAGTATTATTTTTATCAAAATTTGACCAATTAACACGAATAGATTAGTACTCGGTTAGTTCTACTAAACCAGATATTTATCTACTCTTATTCTAATCAAAACCATTCACTTTCATAGTGTTTCAAATATCAATGTCTCCCTCATCCTGTCAAGCAAGTTGCGTGTAAACCACAAGCAGCAATATTGTACAACTATTGTGGCCAAGGGCTCTGGCCTTAGCCGTATCTTGCTCAAGGGAGGGTGACCGGTATGTGCCATTAACCTAATATCAAGCAAACTTCCTTCTAAGCCGATCTTCAACGGTGGCAAAAGATCTCTTGCTATAGACTAACTTTAAAATTATCATCAGCTAACAGTAGAACAAGGCCAAACTCCATCTACTACAATAAAATTGAGGCTAATGATGGCTAATTATATACTCCCTCCGTCCCATTTTATGTGAGTTTGTTTGACTTTCACGGATATTAAGAGCACCTGAGAAAAGGATCTGCAAATAATTTCATATTCTGCAGAGCACCTGAGAAAAGCGTTAAGTTTCAGTTTTTTAGACAACGTAGCAATGAAGTAAGAATCTAGAAAAAAGATATCAGAACTATTTAAATGAACCTTTTCCTTGGGGAGCTCTGCACTGGTAGTTTGTAACCTCTGAAGACGTATCAGGGTCTTTTTTTCATCAGCCATGACATCCTCACACCATTCCATCCATTTCACTTCCTTGAACTGTTCATAAACTTCTTCAGTATCTGACATTTCACCTTCCTCTTTTACCAATGGTTCAACCTTCTGAGTTCTTGCTGCCTTCACCTTAATTATCCGAGCATTTAATTTCGGAGTTCCTGGTTTGCCTTGCTTGCCCTTGCTGCGTGATAAAGAAATGCCCAAAGAATTTTCTTCTTGCTTTTTGGAAGCTTTGCGGCTAGCTTTGGCATTTGAGTTGCTCCCACTAACAGCAATAAATTCCTAGTAATAGGTGCAGAAATAAATTCAGATGAAACAGAAAGTTGAACATTGATGATTAAACAGTCTAACAGTAAACTATGGCTTTCATATGCTAGATTTTTACAGTTTACAAAAATGCAAGTATACTCGCAACAACAAAACCTTAAATGGTTTAGTTGTACTCCTGATGCAAAGCACACTAGCAACTTTATTCAAATAGCACTCCACATTCAACAAAGAGTACTACTTTGGACTTGTTATTGTAATAAAAGCTATATCAACATTTTTTTTAATAATTCTTTAGATTCTAGTTGGTAATAATTCTTTAGATTCTAGTTGTACTCCTGATGCAAAGCACACTTGCAACTTTATTCAAATAACACTCCACATTCAACAAAGAGTACTACTTTGGACTTGTTATTGTAATAAAAGCAATATCAATTTTTTTTTTTTTTTATAATTCTTTAGATTCTAGTTAGTATGATAGTAGTAGAGTACTTGCAGTAAACTAAAAAAAAAAAATACAAGTTTTTATATTTCATACTCAACTTTATGAATTATTATGTACATGCGCAATCTTCAAAATGTTCAAATTCTGAAAATTGAATTTTTGAAGTCATATGGGCCCACCCGCAGTTACCGAGGTACTGTATCATAAACAAATAAATCGGAGAATTAGAAGAGTTGTCATGCGCCGCGTGTCTAGTGTCGAATGACGACCAACTTGGTAATTTCGACTATATAATGACCTAGCTTCCACAATTCACACAAAACCTTCCTTTCACAATTTCCATTTACTATCAGATCTTCAATTATTAAACAAACTTCCACTAACAATAGCACCTTTGCACAACACTGAACATTAAGAAATTGTAACCAAATGACATTTCCACCACCTAAAATCTTTCATCCAATCCATGCTATAGTTTTGCTATACCCTGAGGTCAAATGATATGCAAGAAAATTTACTGCTGTACTACTAATTGACAACATTCACTCACCTCTCAGTTGAAAACTTCTGTACCTTTAGATGCATGACACACAATCATTTTTAATTTTTTTCAATAGTTCGTTAATATATGGAAATAATTGTTTACAAATGATGGTAGTTTACTAATGAACAAAGCTTAACCTAACAATTTTAGTAGACAGTTAGCAACAAGACAAATAATTTTTTTACAAAATCTTGTACCATTTCTAGTAGTTGAGAGGCCCTCTCCTTCAACTGGGGAGGTCGAGGCAAGAAAGTCTCATGATGCTGGAGTTCTACTGGTGCAATTTTCTTTGTAAGACCAAGCTTTTCATCCAGCCTTATCTTTTCCCAATTGCCAAACCCATGATAATGGATTCCTAGAAGCAATCTTGCATCATCCTCTATAATTATCAAGGAACAGATAGTAGATTTATCTACTGCTGATAGCCATTCTTCATAGAAAGAAGACTCAAAGAAAAGAAGTAAAACAATCAACTTACTCTGGTTCCATCCACAACCTTTAGACCAAGTTGCAGGTTTGAGGTACATCAATGCCCGGAACTGTGAGATTGGTTTTTCATAACGGCTAATACGCTTTGCTAAGAGTTGAAGTTCTTCAACACGGGTTAGTAGATCATCAGCCTTAGCAGGAACACCAAAAAAATCTAGCATAGGCCCCTATATAAATGCCTCAATTAGTATTAATCAAACTACAAGTGTGCATAAGCTGCATTAATGTTCCAAGCTGTTCCATCTACTTTCATAAACGATGAACAATTTGTTCAAATTTAATCTTCTTTCTTTATAAGTGTTCTTTCTCTATTTTTGTAAGTAAATAAATAAATTGTAATGCATCATACACTGTTATAAGCAAACCTTTGGGTCCAGATTCACCCCATCAACTGCTTCTCGACAGCCATCAATCAAAGCATCAAAAAGCTCAATTTGTGCATCAGTTGGAGCAGCTTAAACTGACCCACCGACCCACCGACCCACCGACCTCTGCTGCTATTAAGCCAATTTGGCTATCATTGCCAAATTTCTTGACCTAAGTAAACACAAACCATATATTACATACATTCTAGACATAACGCAAACTTCTACTGGAGTTGGAGTGCGGAGATAAGAGTGTTTATGCATCAAGAGACTATGAATGGAATTTATTTGTAGGCTAGTCTATTGAAGATAAACTGCTTCCATCAGCAATTCAGCATACTGATTCAAAAAATGCAATGACTTTACCAAGGGAACTCTATCTTCCGAACACGAACTCATTAAGTGGCATACTGTTACTTGTGTTTTGTTATGATTACATTACACATATTATCATATTTAAGACATATAAATAGTAAGGAAACCAAACACACATAGACCATAGTCTCTCTGTATTTAATTTTTAAACAAGCGAAAGTTGGTCCAGGGGCCGCATCAGGATGGTCACTTCACTGCTATTAAAATTACAATAATATGTTTGTGTTCAAATATACAAGCAACTGCAAGTTATAGAGTATACCTATAACAATGTTATTAAATAGATAAGTTTTACATATATTTTCAGTGACTTAATTTTGTTTTCCATTAAAAGTAAAAAAAGTGAATCATTAATTAAAATTATATGAAAAGTTAAAGTTGGCTAATTTCAGTCCTTACATTTGTACTGAACAATTTATATAGAGATTTGGAACACATCTCCTATACCGTCATTAAATAAACTAGGCTCAGCCATCATAAAAACACTTTCCATTTCACATGTTTCCACCGATACAAGTTGTAAATAGAAACAAAGAGTTTACTCTAGATGCAAACTTCTATAAGTAAAAGAAGACATGAAAATAAAATGCATTGTATGTAGATCTAATTGCTTATATGATGATATAGCTTTTTCAAATGACAAAAGAGCACAATAAGATGATCCAGTAAATCTCCATAAATTTTCATTACATGAGATAATGATAATTTTTGCTCGACTACACTCCAAACCAAATCATAAAGAGAAGTTCATATGAATTAACATGATACATGATTCGTGGTCCTGATGTCATAAACAGAATAAATACAAAAACTGAAACTAAAGCTATTAGCAATAGAAGGACCAACAAATTTGATTTGTGGGTCTGTACTTAAAGTACGATTTAGTGTTTCATCCTATGTGTGTACAAAAAAACCACGAGACCTAGGATTTCTCAACCGCAGAAGAGAAGAATATGCATGGATAGCAACCCATAACAAAAGAGAAACAATTCTCAATTTAATTAATCAATCACAGTCTTCCAATAATAAACTATTCTAGAATACTCCTATTACTATCATATTCTACCATATAGGAGTAAATCCCTAAACTTAGCCACCAAGTAAAATCTTAATAATAAAGGAAACAAATCATTTTCTTATTTTCAACCATATTCTAGAATACTCTTATTACTATCATATTCTAGAATGCTCCTAATAAACTATATATATATATATATATATATATATATATATGAGAATAATGTTTCTGAGATTACCTCGGGAAAATTACCAGAGGTACGGGTGCTTTTTAATATAAAATAGTAATGGTATTTTTGTAATTATATATAATCTCCAGTAATTACAATAACACTCTCATGTCTTTATATCGGAAATTTTTTTAAACACTCTCGGGTATTTATATCGGAAATTTTTTTAAACTCAGGGAAGTTATGTGAAGTAACCTCAATAACATTAATCTCTCTCTCTCTCTCTCTATATATATATATATATATACGTATAATATAATTAACCTTCATAATGAATTATAATTATATCAATAAATATACAATAACATTAAATAAATACAAATTAATATTTTAATTTCTCGTTCAGCATCAACTATTTTTGTAGAAATAAGATTTCACAACAAACTCTACTACCAGGACACTTTTAATGCAATCTTTCAATCTCACATTGGTCTGTCAAAAAAAAGAAAGAATAAAATAACCTAAATGAAAATGATTACTGTACTTCAAACAAAAGGCCTCCTTCAAAATCACAAAACTTGAGGAAAAGGATTCCAGGTTTTCATTCCGAGTGAGAGAAAGAGAGAGAAACTCACTGCACGAAAAAACCGTGTAGCATCTCTCTTTGGCAGGTTACCATGAGATCACTCTCTTACTTGAGCAGCAGCTCCAGCAATTGCCGGTACAGAAAAACAAGTAGCATCTGATTTCCGGCACTTTGAAAATCTTTCCTGATTCTCCATACCTTTCTTTCTCCTTCTGTTAAGTTTTTCAGGCAGGTTAGCCTCTGCATATCTCTTGCTGTTTCTTGCAGCTCTAGGAGCTAAATCTTCCTAAAAATATTACAAAATACTCCCTCCGTCCCAACCAATTCTTTACACTTTCCTTTTTGGGACGTCCCACCCAATTCTTTACATTACTAAAAATAGTAACTTTTAACAATAAATATATTATTACATCCACTACTTTACTCCACTTTTTCAACACTTTACACTATTACACCCACTACTTCATTTATTTTAACAATAAAATCACTATTACACCCACTATCCTTGGTCTCCGTGCCCGGACCAAATGTAAACATTTGGCCGGGACGGAGGGAGTATATAAGCAAGAAGGTTATGGTAAGATTTACGGCAAACAAAGAGTCACACAAACACTTCATACCTCTGCCTGGTTAACAGCTTCAGGCTTAATCCACCGGCTCCTAAAACTCCCATCATCTTCAGCCGTACAGAAATTAGCAACCTGATCACAATTGAAAACAGCATATCAGAAAAAACGATGAATCTGTCTCCAAAACCTAAAGCAAGATCCATATATGGCACTCAAGTAGACTAGCCAATTGCACGAGTACTTAAGACCCCTAAAATTCTTTAAACTAATGTCATCATTCCGAGTAAATGTTGCATAAACAAGACATCTTCCCATGCCTATCTTGCACATGCAAGAAAAAAAGGAGTTATGAAAATTTGCCTTGAAAGCATTCAGTAACTCATTTCCTTCCTCTTCATCAGCACCCTTTTCTTCTACCTTCTCTGCTCTCTCAAGAATTTCATCTATATCCATACTTAAAAGCCGTTTTTTACTTTCTTCATCATTTTTGTCTTCCTTGAATAGTTCTTCTGCACCGAACCTCAAGATCGCTGAGAGCTCATTCTGCAAACATAGATATCAAAACTAGAAATTAATAATATTATTTAGAAAAACCAGAACTTCAATATATTGCGATATATAAACTGAGTGGTCTAAGAGAAAAGTAAATATGGAAAGATCTAATAGCACCATGCCTAATGAAAATGTCTGATATAAAAACAAATTTACATGTTATCCTTAGTAATTTCCAGAATATAGTTGTCGTCAAAACTTACTTTGTTGAAGGAACTCCCCTTCTTCGTTTCTTTCTTTTCCAACTTCCCCTCGGCATTCAGCTTTTGAATTACCAAATGATCAAGAACCTACAAAGGTACCATTCTGTATGTAAGAATCGGAACAATACAAGTAGTTCAAGTATGAATAAATTAAAACTTTAATTCACTGTCTGGGCATACTTTTAATAACGAATTCATTTATTTTAAACTGTCATTCCTAAATGAAATGTATAATTACAGAGTTCATAGTTCTAGCTGATGTTTTACTATTGACCAAATAGTTAATAGTAAAAAATAGAATGGACATGTGATATGGCACTTCACTCTAAGCAGACTTCTGTATTCTTATCACGAAAGGAAGCATCATGTGCATTTCAAAACATATATCACATATAGTCCTAAAAAGACCCAAAAAGAAAAAGATAAACAAGATCACTAAGAACATTTTACCATTTTCTTCTTAGCACGTTCCAAAATATCCTCCTCAACACTCTTACTTGGTAACAAACCGGTAAATGTTCACAACATCTTGCTGCCCAATTCTGTGTGCTCTACTCATGGCCTGATAGAAAACAAGAGAAGAATTTTAGAGAGCATACAGTGAAAGGAAAAAGGTTTAGAAGACAAGTAGGGATACTGAAAAAGTGTGTTACTGTAAAACTGTAAATTGTAGTGAACTTAACCTGCAAATCATTTTGGGGATTCCAATCAGAATCAAATATGATAACTGTATCTGCTGTTGCAAGATTGATACCTAAGCCACCAGCACGAGTTGAAAGAAGGAAACAGAAATCATCACTACCAGGTGCATTAAAATGGTCCATAGCTTGATGGCGCACTTCAGCTTTTGTACTTCCATCAAGCGTTTGGTACTTGAACCCTTTAATCGACAGGTATTCTGCGAGAATATCAAGCATCCTAACCATCTGTATTTCAGAACCATCGTGTTATTGACTAATGACTATTGCAGTAGTAAACAGAGGAGAAAAACTATCTACGATAAACATAATATAAAAAAGATTTGCAAAAACAATCATTAAGTTATAAATTTAAGAGGTGGGCATACATATCTGTAGTCTAATACTCCCTCTGTCCCATCCATTTCTTTACACTTTCCTCATTTGGGTGTCCCTCCCAATTCTCTACATTTCTAAAGTTTCCAAAAATAGGAAAGTTTTAACAATATAAATATTAACTACATCCCCTACTTTCCCACCACTTCACTCACTTTTCCTTACTTTTTCCCACTACTTCATATATTTTCTTCACCTCCGTGCCCAAGCCAAATGTAAGCAAATGGGTGTGACGGAGGGAGTAAGTTTTACAGAAAAATTCTAATTATTCAAATCAACCTGCTTACAGAGCCATGCACACATACATTTTCGTGAATTCCTGATACATGAATTAAGTTAAAATATAGAAGATTATGACCAATTAAAAAATATATAGCTATATAGAAAGAATTTTAACTGTTTTGTACAGTTGGACTTCAAATTGCTAATGTTTCAAATAACGTGAACGTGAAAACTGAAAACTGCGACATTTAGAATTTATTCTATAAACCGAGTAAACCTTTATAGTTGCGAAAAATCATCAATTTTAGCAACTAAATAGAGGACGGATTCAGTCAAGGAAAGGCTAAGATCACGACTTATTCTTATTCAATTATGCAGGGCGGTAATTGTTTATCTGCCAGTATATTGTATCTAAAGCAATACTCATCATAACTAGTTACGGAAAAATAGAAGCCAGGTACTTGTTGTCAGGAACTAGTGAGTTCTGACCTAGAATGAAACTATTTTTGGTGTTTTCTATGTTTATATGCAATGAATTAAGTTAAGTGCAGAGAATTAGAGTTGAGATAAGGTAGAATTAGAGAGAGATATAGAGTGCAGAGAGTGTAGAGAGAGATAAGAGAGAAACTTGTAGAAGAAGATAGAGAGAAGTAGTTATAGGAGAGAGAAAGAGTAGAGAGAGAGAGAGTTTGGTGGCAAAGCCATTTTCATATTCAACATAATAGAAATTGAAGGTTACACTGGTATTTATATACTCACACACAATGAGACCACACAAAGACTAAAATACCCTTACTGACTTCCCTGCTATTCTACTACTATTGTACTACCGTTATAGACTCACATAGCTAGTTATACTACTACTTGACTCCTGATCTTGACACTTGTCAAATAGAATAATTCCAAACAGACCTGTGAAAATATCAATACACAATGATTTGTTTCATGTAGTCTGTCAAGAAGCTTATCAAGTATAACTAACTTCCCGCTGCTCAGAATTATTCTTTCCAGTTTACTACTTCCAGTAATATTTGTTTCCCCTCCATAACCATGATCTGCACTTTCAAATAAGAATGGATGGTTGCAACATTTCTTCAACTCAACCACAATATTTAGAAGAGAAACCTGAAAATTGGAGAGACTCGTCATATGAATATAGATTATCATCTATAAGAACAAATCTAACAATAAATAACCAAGATTTAGAGCATCCTAAATCTTAAAATCCTGTCTGATATCACTTGTCCATAAGATTAGTTGATTCAAGTCAAGTTTGAGCCTGTTTGGCTAAGCTTAAATTTATGACTTATGATTTAAAGTGGCTTAACATGATAAGCCGGGAGCTTAAAATGCATGTTTGGGTAATTTTGTATTATGAGTGACTTGTGAGTTTTTAAAAATATAATAATAAAAATAAAAGTGACTTATGAGTAATTTATGACATATGAATAACATTTATCAAAATAGAAAAAAAAAATAAGTCACTGAAAAAAGTACCTAATACTTACTTCTGGCTTTAAGTCAGTTTCTAGCTTATTTCTTACTTGAAGTCGGTTTCTGACTTATTACACAAACATACATTTTTCAGCTTAAAGTCAGAAACAACTTTAAGCCCCTACTTAGCCAAACAGGCTCTTACTATGTCAAAACTCAAGAAGAATATATAACATTAAAACATCGATGAATTCTAAAGCTGCTAAATACATTCACATATCCTTAAAATAATATTAACTATCATGGTGAGATTTACATTTATTACACAAAATTTTAAACAATACATTCTAGTTATGCATCAAGACCAACATTCATGCCAAAAGATTTTGAATTCTGGTCTTTTAGCAAGAAACCAAACCTCTGTCTCCTAAATAGAGACCAATGTTCACCGTGGTTATTACGGCGCCAAGTCGAGCCTTGAAACCTGATTACCTTCGAGAAGACTAGTCGATAAATCAACCGACTAGTCGTAAAAAGTCAACAAGATGTTCAAATACATATATTTAGTAGATTTAACATATAGTATAGATAAATAAATCAATTTCACAATTCAAATCAATAGTAATAGAGTAATAAGTTTATATTAAGCATAATACTACATAATAACATCTAAATACCAATATCAAACATGTCTAAGCAAATAAAAACATAAGTGATGACGAAAATCAAGCAAAATAATCAGCTCATTGGCCGAATCGGGCGATTGTACACCATATTCATGGTTATCACGGCACCAAGTCGGGCCTTGAAAAGTCTCGATGCCCAAATACCTTCGAGTTGACTAGTGGTCGTCTTTGTGATAACAATGACGCCACAATGATAATTCTTTTAAAAAACACAAGTACCAAAAAAACCCTGTAACCAGGACTCTCCTTTTCCTATTGTACCATGTAGAGAAGACACAACAGTACGACACACACTTGGGTGTGGGATCAGTGTTAATCTTCCAGCCCACAACTAATTTCAACCCCATGCAAGACATGGACAAGAAGAAGAATAAAAGTTTTTGCACTGATTTAACTTAGAATGACAAAGAGGAAGAGAGGAGAGAACGGAGAAAAATAAAACCTGGTCATAGGTGAGCTCAAACAGAAAATAGTACATGCTCTCAGCTCCACACATTTTGTTTTCGTTTTACGTATACATTAATATATTTATTTTATTAGTAATATATACTCTTCTTGGGAATGTAAAAATTAATATGCATGATGTATTCAATTATTAACTCTACATTCAAGTCCCCGCACATTTAGGACTCATATCCAAGAATTTTAAAATTACTTGAATTGAAGGTCTAATGACGGGGTATGAGATCCATACCTTTGTCTGACTCTTGAGTAGAGGTAACAATTAACATAGCGAAAAACACACTACAATTACTAAAATAACAACAGCTTTCATTTTAAGATCTTAGACAACAAATGAAAAATCAACTCAGTCAAGCTTTATAACAATCAGAAAAACTATATAGTGAATGTGATAAGGATCATAAAACAATTAAAAAAACATGACAGCAAAATACATTTTCATTTCGAAGCACATGCTGAACAAAAGATATAAATTGTAACTATAATGTAAAAGAAAGACAGCCCGCCTGATTCCCGCGAACTCCTTTGTTTAAGTCTTGGAAATTGCGTTCTAAAATCCACTTGTAGTACCTACATGACAACAAAAACCAGCAGAAGAGCCAATAAGTTTCAATGAACTAAGAAAAGGGATGTACCCATTATAGGCTCTGTGGAGTGTATGACGTACGAAGCCTGGCCTCTACCTAAGACTCTAAGAGAGTATAGAGGCTGTTTCCAGAAAATGACCACCAGCATACCGTGTGGATTAGGACCCAGGACCTTTTGGTCATAACTTGGGCACCATAACCACTGGGTAACTGACCTCTATGTTAAGCATCAACCAATTATCAGAACTAAAAATACTAGAGGCTGCAGACAGCAACTTACTGTTTCTGCAGAGGAGACATCTCAACTCTGAGAACACGCTCGATCTTTGGAGGCAGGGACTTCTCCACATCCTTAATAACTCTCCGGAGAATGCGAGGCCTCAATTCCATATGAAGATTAGCGAGCTTGGAAAATGATAAAAAATAATCATAATAAAATAAAACAATCAATCAGAAATGAAGAATAATAAAGCATTCAAGCTGAAAAGAAATTGGAAACAGGACATGTTAAGATTATCTACCTCATTCTCATTGAACGAACTTAGATTTTTTGAATTTTGAACAAACTCGTCCTTGCTCTTGAACTTGGCAGGATCAAGAAAGTTAAGCAAAGCCCTAAACAGAATGCAAGTTCTCAGTCAATAATATAAGATATGAAGTACAATTATTTTATAAACATGAGTTTTCATCTCCTATTTACAGAGTTCTAAATTTTCCAGCTAAAACACACATTTAACTGGAAAATTTTGTTACATCCAACCTTGTGGAGGACACCTTTTAGATACCTCAAAAGAAAATCATAATACTATTGTGAGCTTTATCAGATAAAAACATATTACCATGAGGCTATTAAATAATTCATTTGTCACAAGGAACATAAATGATTGAACAGGGGTGAAGGGCCTAGCAACAAAACTAATGGCTGTAAACAAAGCAAACCTTAAAATATTAATGAACAAAAACAAGAATTGTGCTACATTATCTTTATTTCACTTTTGTTACTCCAATAATCCCAAGTTATGATCTGAGTTCCATTCTAGAATGTCTCATATAGCATTTCTCTTAAAACCATGTGAATCTTACTGTTTTCCATCCTACCATCACAAACCTTCTACAGAATCGCTTCGAAAATCATCAAAGTTAGGTGAAAAGGTGGTGGGAAAGATATAATCTACGAATGCAGACTAAAGGCAGGAACAATTAAAATTCAAATCAACAAAATAATAAAAGCTTAACTACACCAATATGTCTTGTATTTGTTTTAATTTATTAAATAATATATTTCACACATGAGGCAATGGTAAATTCATAACTTTCTCCAATTTTATCATCGGAAGTCAAAGATTATGTGCATACAAGTCCCACGATGTTTCAACTTTCAATTCCTAAATAAATTTCTATATATATATATTTACTAGCATCTGGATCAAATTAGAACTTTGGCTGAAAACAGAACTTAGAACTAATATCAGCCTTACATATTTATTTATTCAGAAACCCATAATTATTCATTCTGCTGCACAACACAATGTTTTGTTCTACTACAGGACAACAGTTTTTATTTTTGTAAATTAAATATATAATCTATTTGTTTATGTGTTTTAACACAATAATATTCATAAACGGGAAGATATAGACACTTCTCAATTATAAAATCAATATTCTTTTGATAAACACAATATCTTTGTAAAATACATAATATTTTCAAAAGAGTTTTTGTACATAACTGTTATTTTTTGAAAAAAGAATACATGCAAACTTTTAAATGCAAACATATTTGATGAACATAGTGTTTTTTTTAAAATTACACAACTTTTTTTAAAAAAATTATTAGTGAATTTGATTTCTCGAAACCGATCTAACCGACCCTCGTAGCATATGCTATAGTGTTATAATAAATTCATATGCATATCAGCATATGATATACATAAAATCTCTTATAATTTTATATGTCTTGTGATATTACTGGCGGTTATAGGCAAAAAGCATGGTCCAGTATATTATTAATATAATATTTTGTTTTTGCATCCTACCATGTAATTTTTGAAGCTAGTGAATTTTTCCTTCCCATCAATAGATAATAAATATGCAGAATTTTAAATTTTAAATATTCATATAGATATTAAATAATTATTTATTTTCACTACCAAGTTGGTAGGATAAACTTCTCATTTTATTTGACAAAAATATAACCCTTTTTTCCAATAACTCATGATTTACTTTGAGAATTACAATTAATTACTTTGATGATGTTTCATGTTGCTGCCATCTCCAATTTTAAGTGCATACTAAACTTTCCCCTTGGAAGTTGCATTTGAAAAATGAAATTTGATTTATCATTTTTATTTGAATAATTTTTTGTCTATAATATTAAATTTTTACAACTCGTGCACCTCTCTTTGATGAGGTTCCTTTTTATGCTCCAGGAGGATCATGCCCTCTCACTTTGAACACTGGGTATGATCATTTAAAAGAGCAACTATATTTAGAAACCTACGTCCACCATGAAAATTGTGTTCAGCAAGAGACCTTTGTGAAAATTGCCAATGTTCAACTGTTACTGATGAGCAGCAATGATATAATTAGCCTAATAATGTATTTAATCTAAACCAGCACACACAGGTAAGATATATTCTTAACTAGACCCTAAATTTGTCAACGGAAAAAAGAGCTAGTAAAAAACAAGATAAGTAAAAGAAATTACCAAAGTTCCTCGACGCTGTTCTGTAATGGAGTACCAGTTATAAGCAACTTGTTCTTGGTGCTGAATTCCTGCAAAAGCACATTTTGGAGTTCAAATATCTGGATATACAGCGACTACAGCACCTATAGGTCTGAGAATTGGAAATACCGCAAGTGTCATGTACAATGAAGCTTCACTATTCTTTAACCTATGTGCTTCATCAACCAAGAGATAGTTCCACTTAAGCCTAGAGAGCACTCCCTTGTCCTTCAGCAGTACTTCATATGTAGTCAACAGGGCATCAAACTTTATGCCCCTGCCATTCTTTTTATCAGAGTAGAACTCGTATTGTTGACAAACCTACAAGATTAATAATCCAAATATACTAGGTAATGCTTCTAGTAAAAGAAAGTCTGGATAGAAGAGGTTATATTTTCTGTCATATTAAGTGACGAGATGATCACATCAAAGCAACTAAGCCATATAATTTTTATGGACAATTTAAATTTGCATAATCTATATTTTCATTTATGTAATAATATTCCTAATGTTTCTCGATATTGATTGTGATAAAGGACTGTTTATCATTGTATGTTTTTTCAAGCTGCCAGTAATAAAAATGCAAGGACAAAAGATTATTCAGTATTCAAACAAGTTAAACAGAAAAATTTAATAAATTAAGCACAAAAACAAGAGCATCTATCTATTTTTTTTCTTTTGGGTATCACCTGAAGAAATAGAGAATTATAAACTTCAATAACCTATAATATCCTGAGTCCTGACAAGTACAGATGTTATGCTTAAGCTGTATTACTCAAATGTAGATAATACAATCCATTATAATACTCTTTTTAACTGAAAGAATTGAATTAATTGTTTACAATTTCAGCATTATGCCTTCACCTCTAATAATTTTTGTAACAAATTAATTTACACTATGCTAGGCTGTGAACTTGAGTTCAGAGCTCAGACACTTCAGTAGAAACAAAGTCCAGTTCCAGTTCAGTTATAGAACAAAACTTAGTTGGAGAGATAAAGCAGTGTTCCTCAAGCCAATAGAGGAAAGCTCACTTCCATTACAAAAAGCTAACAATGACATTCAGAATATTTAACCAGAAATTTCTGAATCATCAACTTTGCTTAGACAAATAAAAATGATGTTCAACGAAAATAATAGTGTAAATACAAACGACATATTATAATTTAATCAGAAGACAGTATCCTATTTATCCTTTCAAAGAATATTGTAAACTATACATTATATACCAGAATGTACTGTTAATAAGATGTCAGAATATTTTTACTACAGTAATATGAGTTCTATACTTCTATTACATGTTCTTATAAGCTTATACATAGGCATTAACAGTTTTGTACATATTATTTTTACGTTCAATGTATACTGTTGATTTTACAACTTTTACCATAACGTACTGGTACTAAGCTGTCCATGTATTTGATTAATATCAATATATTAATTTTACAGTCACAACCAACTGATTAAAAAAATCTACCCATTGAACTTCTTTGAAAAAATGTAGGCACCTAGTTTCATCACTAAAAGTTATTTCTCTATGCCAGAAACAATATCTCATTCGACTTGTGAAATTCAGTCGCATGTCATTCAAATTATGTGAAATGTCACTCCTAGAATTCCGAACTCAGAGACAGCATCAAAATGACTTCCAAGTATTAAAATAGTTCTTCTATTTGAACTGAAGTGCAATTAGAGGTATTCATCAAATGACTTCCAAGTATTATAATCAATAAGTATCATAGACAAGAATATTAAGCAATTAAACCACACTTAATATGATACCTCTCGGCTTGCACGGGCTCCAACATATATGATGACATTCATTTCAGGCAGCCATTTTCTAAATTCTTTTGCCCAATTTGATAATGTCGATAATGGAACAACAACAAGAAATGGACCATGAATTTGTTGAGCATTCTGTAGGAAGAAATGTAAAAGCTTATTGGTTAATCTTTCTATTAGATATATATTCCTTCCAAAAGTTACAAATAGCTTCCTCTAAACTAAAGTAACAAAATTATAAGAGTACCTGCAGAAAACCAAGCATAGAAACCGACTGGACAGTTTTACCCAGACCCATTTCATCTGCTGATATGACATTCGTATCATTTCTCCAACTGCATTGTAAGACTGACTAGAATTAGAATTATTCCACTACTTAAAAAATCATACCTGGTATCAAGCCAAGGAATTATACCTGTTTACAAGAAAATTTAATCCCTCAAGCTGATAATCTCTGAGTATACCATCCTTCAACCATTCAGGCTGTTCATCAAGCTTCCTCAAACTTTCTATACATCAAAATTGTCCCCCAAAAAAATAATACCAATTAATTTTTAAAACTTCTATAATTAAGGCTTTTTAATAAGGTAAATTAATGGGAAAAAAACATGGATAAAAGAGGGAAGGAAAAGAAAAAGACTGCATAAAAAATACATATTATCAACATTAAATTGGTTCTTCAAAGTTCAAACAAAATAAAGACAAAGAATCTGTTTGTACTGGCTACTTTACTAATTTACACATACCAGTTCCACTGGGTTTCCACCTCTATATCAAGAACTGGAATCAGAAACATAAAGCAATTGACACATGCAAACTAATTTTTCTTTCGTATAATTTTGCTAATTCAATTTAGGAAAATATCTTCAATACTTGACTGATCATTTTAAAAATTAAGAAAAGTAAAGTTAAAAGCACCCATCAGAAAAAATAAAGACAATAGTTAAAAGCATCAATATTTTATGTACAATATTATAAAAAATTATGTCCCACATGAGTATTATTTGTAAGCTTACAATATATCATTTGTAACTGCATATTTTCCACCAAAACTACATGATTACAATGTGCATCGATGGCATAAGAATGAATTTAAAATAATCCTACCCCCCCCCCCCCCCAAAAAAAAAAAAAAGAAGAAAGATTCGCAAGTTAAAATTTTTAAAGTCAAATGACAGTTATAAACCATGAAATTTGTTGTAAACTGAAATAGTTGATAATAGACATCTCCGCAATTTATTTATTTTATTCAAAGTGTCACCAATCACGCACCTTACATTTTCTAAATTGTCATGAATAACTTTAATCAAAAAGAAAAACATTTGAGTTTCAAAGGTCAAAATGAAACTTTGTCACTAGAATAAATTTAGTATACATTTAGAGCACCAACACACCATCACTTGAAACTGGACTCTTCTTAAGACTTGAGCAATAACTAATTAGTAATTACAAAAGGGTCTTTCCATTGAAATGAACCGATGTGTGTTTGTGTGTGTGTGGATTGAATATATATATAGGGCTGCAAACGAACCGAGTCGGGTCGAGTTTTTTCTTAACGAGTTCGAGCTTTCTCTTAACGAGTCCAGCCGAACTCGATTATCTTAACGATCAAATTTTGTTGTTCGAACTCGAGTTTGTTAAGAACAGAGTCGAGTTCAAGTTGTTCACGAACTTTTCGAGTCAGATCGAACTCGAGTCGAATTCGAGTTGGTAAATTATTATTTGTTTTTGATTTGGACTTGTTTTTAACAGACCAAATGAGGCCCAAATACAAATAAAATCTTAAGCCCAAGTGCCTTGCACTTACACTATTACACTTACACACAATCTAGATGTACGACTTACACTAACACAATTACACACAACACCAATCGACTTAAAACTGAAAAGGGTATTAAGGTTCTTCCGCCTCTCTTATGAGTTCTAATCAATTGCAACCGGTATGTCTCCTTTTTCATATATAGATCAATTTACACATTAATACATACATGTAGCATGTTCGATTAGCTTTTCTCTAATTTTATTTTTATTTGACACTTGATAAATTTGTTTTAGGGTTTAAACTCTTAAATATGTATGTTCAAATATTACGGTGAAATTTAGTCTTTGTTTAATTTGTTCTTTCTTCTAGCCTTTCAGAATTGATTTATAAAGATTTTAAATTTTATTTTGGTTTAAAATGTGAAACTTTGTTGTGTTAAACATAAACTGTTAATTGATTGAATCTATCAAAAATTTCAGAGTTGAAATGAAAGCAAGAAAATCAAAAGTGCACATAGAAGTTATCCCAGAGAAATGCTGTATTTGAAGAAAACATTAGAAGTTTCGGAGATGAAACTCCATCGGAAGACACGGGTGAACAATTGGAGATTAGTACTAGTCCTAGAAAAAGAAAAAGAAGTGGCACAGGCTCTACTTCATCTTCCAAACAAAAAGTAAGTGAAGTAACAAGCAAACAAGGGGATATTCAAACTGAAGAAGTTCTGGTTCCTTAAAAAGGTCAAGAAAAAAACATCTCCATCTTGGAAGTTCCTGGTAGAATCTGAGCGCGATGGTGAAAAGTGGGCAAGGTGTACACTTTCTCAGACTGAGTTAAAACGCGGTCCTACTTCTTCAACATCATCTCTGAACAGACATGTTGACAAATGCAAGATTGCACATGGATTTGGGCTAAAAAAGCAGGCACAACTTCAATTCCAACCTGGAGATAGTTCATCAGAGGTAACAATTACTAATTTTAAGTATGATCATGCCGATATGAGAAAAACTGTCTCCCACTATATAATGGTAAATGGGTTGCCTTTTATCCATGTTGAGAGTTTTATGTTGAACAAGCTTATGAGGAAAGCTACTCCCTTTTGGCAGAAAATTAGCAGGGCAACTGTAAAAAATCTGATTGTACAAGTACTTATGAAATTGAGAAGAAAAAGTTAAAAGAAATTTTTAATTCTGTTAAGAGGATTAACATTACCACGGATATGTGGACTTCATCGAGTCATAAAATAGGTTATATAGTTATTACTGCACATTGGATAGATGGTGATTGGAAGCTAAACATGAGAGTCATAAGCTTTTGTAATGTCCCTCCTCCTCATAGTGAATTTGTAATCGCAAAGGCTATATCTAAGTGTTTAACCGATTGGGAGATCGTAGATAAAATTGGAACATTGAGTGCTGATAATGGAAGGGCAAATGATGTTGCTTTACGAACTTTAAAGGACATGTATGATATTAGGAAAATATCGTTACCCATTGAGGGGAAACTTTTCCAGGTTCTATGTTGTGCACACATACTAAATTTCTGTGTAAAAGATGGATTAGAACCAATAGATGGAATTGTTGAAAAGATAAGAGCTGGTGTCAAATATGTGGCAGCATCAGAAGGTCGTAGGATAAAATTTGCTGAAATTGCTAAACATCTACATTTGAAGGCTAAAAAATTAATTTTAGACGTCCATACTCGTTGGAATTGTACTTTTAAGATGCTGATTTGTGCTATCGAATTTAAAAAAGTTTTCTAGCGATATCCCTCATTTGATAAAGGCTTTTTGAAATATGTTCCGAATGCAATGGATGGGGAAAAGGTTGAAGGAATTTGTTCAGTTTTAGAAACATTTAATGTTGTCACTAATATTGTGTCACGTACTCATTATCCTACGTCAAACTTGTTCCTGGCAGAAATTAGAAAGGTTAAACAAATACTTGACCGGAAATCTTTTGATCAGAATTTACATATTAGAGAGATGGTAGGTGAGATGAAAATCAAATTTGACAAATATTGGGGAGAGAGCAATTTGGCAATGTCCATTGGTGCTGTTATGGATCCGCATTTTAAAATGAAGCTTCTTGTATTTTGTTTTCCTACTCTTTATCCACTTGAAGGTGAGGCAGATCGAAATCTTGCTTAAAAATTGTCCTAAATGAACTCTATCAGGAATATTATCTTGAATATCGAGCAAAATCTGCTGATTTTTTTGAATCAAGTCATGTCTCATCAGATAACTACATCAATATGATGAAATAGAGACGCCGCAAGGAATTAATGAATATGAAAATTTTGTCCGTGAGAGAGGTGCAATTCGTGAACCCATCAAATCAGAATTAGATGACTATTTGGCTGAAAAAATTGTCATTCCTGCTCCTAATTGTTCAAAATCTTTTGATGTATTAGCTTGTGGAAAGGAAATAGTGCTAAATATCCAATCTTGTCAAATATGGCTCGCGATATCTTGGCTATTCCGATGAGCACAGTTGCTTCAGAATTGACTTTCAGTGCTGGTAGAAGAGTTATTGAGCCACACCGCCCTTGTTTAAAACCTGATACAGTGGAGATGTTATTGTGTGGTGCTGATTGGGTACGTGAACTATACGGGCTTAAAAAACCAAACAAGGTATATATGCATTTCAATATTTCATACATGTTCTTTTTGTATCCATGGCAATTAAATTCAAATTTTCTATTATAACTACTTTATGCAGGATTCTTCCATCTTAAAGGAAGTTGAGATTGATTTGGATTTTTACAAAATGACTATTTGACTCTATCAAGGGAAATGCAGATTAATGAGGTTGTCTAGTTTAAATTTTAAGTAATGTGTGTCTGTTAAATTTGAAGTACTGTGTTACTTTTCCAGGCTGCCTTGTTACTTATCAACTAATATTATCTTTCAACTTTGATTTTGTGCAGTTTGCTCATTAATGTGTTTGAATTCTAAAGCTTCTCCTGGAGATTGGGAGGATAAATATTAGTTTTTGACTTTTTGTTCTGCTGCAGTGACCAGACCATCATATTTTCGCTTATGAGAATTTTTAAATGTGTGCCGAGTAGATATTACCACTGAACATTGGACACTAGTGTTTTTGTATAGTTTTAACTTTTAACTTGTAAGTTTAAACTAGTTTAAATTCTTAATTTAGCACTAATATTAATTTGTGTAAAGAATGTAATTTGTTTATTATAAGTAGAATGTGAACTGTGGTTATTATCTAGTAATGCAGAGTTCATGTATATTTTATTATTTTTACAATTTTTTATGTATATTGCTTAACGAGTCGAGTTCGAGTCAAGTCGAGCCCGAGTCAAACTCGAGTCGAGTTCGAGTCGGTCACACTTACAAACCAGGGTCAACTCGTTAAACTTAACGAGTATTTTTTTTTTGTTCGAGTTCGAGCTCGATTTCTAAACGAGTCGAGTCGAGCCTAACGATCAGCTCGGTTCGTTTACATCCCTATACATATATATATATATATATAGTAAGGCTCAGCGATGAACTCCTTATTTGAGTAACTGAGGAACCAATTCCTATTTTATAAAAATTTGATTAACAAATAACTATAGAAGACTACAAAACATACAAATAATCATAAAACATAAAAAATAATTACATAATATACAAAAAAATATAGAACACAAATTATAGAACACTAATGCTGAATAGTGTTCTATAGTTTTTGTATGTTATGTAATTTTTTGTATGGACCCTTATTTTAGGCCAAAATAATGTATATTTTTCAAAATATTGCCGAGTCCGATACATGGACATGTATCCATATCGGACACTTCTAACCGAGTCCTAGAAACATATGTTTTTTGTGTTCTGTAGTTTTTTCTACGTTCAAATTTTTTTCATTTGTTCTGTAATTATATTTGTTGTTGATTCCTCAGTTACTCAAAGTTACTCAAATAAGAGAGTTCCTCATTGAACCTAAACCTTTATATATATATATATACATGCGCGCGTGCACACACACACACATATATATATATATATAAGTACATGGAATGGAATGGAAAAAAAAGAGATGTTCATGATTAATACATTTAGTTTGTAGAATGGACTTTTGTTGAAAGAAACCACATATATAATATAAATTTATTTAAATATTATTTAACTTATTATTATTAATTTATTGACCGATCGACTTGAGTCGAGTTACGACGTGACAGCCATGATTGATAGTCACATATTAGAAAAGAAGTGAAGACAAACAATACATGATACAAATATCCATATAACGAGCATGCCAAAACAATGTTCAAGGCAAACCTTTGCTTTTCTTTCATTGAACATCTACCATTTTCCCTTGTATCGCTTCTGCTGCCTCACGGGCCTGCATATAAAATGAGACATAATTTTTCTGTAGACGCAAGAAATCTTTGTTTCTTATCAATATATAGAACTACTAAAATATATTTCGAAGGTAATAATATCAGGTGTTCTTAAAATTGCAAACAGACAGAAAACTCATTGCAACACAGTGAAAAATGCAAACAAATTGTTTCTTATCTTTTGCACAAGGAAGACCTGTAAATACCTGACAAGGCAGTGTTATTCACCGAGAGCAAACACTTATATTTATTATGATCCCAAATAAGGCAAGCATGTTGTAAGTACTAGATTTAAGAACAGTATATCTTCTTATTCAATACCCAAACCTGTTTGATAATTATCCAAAAATGTTTAATTTATTTCAAATTTACATATCTATACTATATTATTAAAACCGAAACATTAAAACTTTGGTATTTGGGCCCAATATTGGGCCTAATTTTTAAAAATTATTCTCTTAACTAAAACACATCTCAAATTAATCTCCCAACTAATACATATCTCAAATTAATCTCCTAACTAATACACATCTCACATTAATCTCCTAATTAATACACATCTCTAAATAAAACACACAAACATTATCTTATTAAAATACAAATACAAATACAAAGGTACATGAAAATTTATATAAATAAATAAATAAATAAATATATATATAACATTAAATAAAGTTTAATTTATTATTATAAAAATTAAATTCAAATCGTATGAAAAAATATTAAAATAAAAACTATTTGAAATATTAAAACAATTTGATCCGTGTATCGCACGGGATATAAACTAGTATCTTGTAAGCAAGGATGTAGAGATAGTGGCAAATATTTACAATGTTTTAAATCATAAAATTATTGAAAGTTAAAAGTATGGCACTTGTGTTCTACTACACTGTGGACTAAATACACAGCTAATAAATGGTTACTTTCACATAGTACCTGATATTATCAAAATTACCACACTTCCCTCACTTGCATAAAAAAAAGTTATCTTTTCTTTTCTTTTTAATCCTTTCACAACATCACTTTTTGCAGATAATATGATCGATAATAAATATAAAAAATGGTATTTAGGTACAAATATCAAAAAGTTAACTTATTTGTGGTGAGAGCAAGCGAGTAGACTGTAGAAGGTATAGTACTCTGTTTGTCTAAAGTAGATCAGAAATGGGCAATTCATTAAGTTGGTACGAAAATTCCAACTTCCACTTCAATACTTCAGTAAATACTTTTGTCCATATTCCATAGTTACCAATAGTCAATGATACACTTAAAGAACCAAATAAAAAATCAAGAATCTAAAGAATAGACATTATAAATAGATAAGACAGACCTGAGAAAAATATATACAAGTACGTGATTTTAACATACTCCAAGCATACAGAATATATGACATTATAATGTCATAAATGTAATAAATTCATGTGTCTATGCAAGATAATAAAAACATTAATCACACTTTAGCTTCTTTCAGAAGATAATGAAATCCCTTCTAAAAATCATGAGACTGACTAAGCCTGTGGATATTACTTATAAAACTTAGGTGCTACCTCTGCCCCATAATAAAAAATTCATTTTTGAATATATGCACAGGTCAAGAAAAATGAAAACAATACCCAAACTAATCTTATTAACACTAGCCCTTCTGCTAAGCAAAATCAATATTACTTTAACCATAGTACACAAAGTATCAGCTGTCTTGTTATAAGCATCATCGCATGGTAAAATATTCAATAACTAATAGAGTACTAAGCATAGTCAGGCAACATGTTTCCTACTACAAGTGAATAGGCGTACAACTCATAACTTCCAAAAAGAATGAGAAGCAAGAAACTCAGCAGAAATATGAAAATAGGACAAATTACGATACGAGGTTAAGAATTACCTTGAACTCATCGATAGCTTCTTGAGCAAATGATATATCCACGTATTTCTCCCTAAAATGACAGGTCAAACTTGTGTGTCAGAGTATTTTCAATATCATACAAATGGAAGTGATACATGCAATCATTAACAAAGCGAGATAACTAACTTTCCATTCGCTTCTCTGAAAATCAAAGCAAAAATCAGAATTAATTTAGATTAGAGAACTATGTGTTCCCATGTATTAGACCAATTTGAATTTTTTCAACTGAAATTTACATTAAAAAATCAGAAACTGGATACTTTCTACACTAATAAAGTACAGATTGTATGTAGTGAAAAAAATATTTTAACTTTTATTTACTTAATACCATGTTGATTCAGCATAAGACAATCCTTGCCACTTAACCAAGTATTCTGGCACCACACTATCTAATCTGTCATCGCGGACTCTTTCCGCAATTACCCTTTCCACCTGACATTTCATCAAAAATAAAATAGAGAATGATGACATGGAAAAGTAATGGACGAATGTAAACAACAATATGGTATCAATGATGAACCTGACTGTTTTGTTTGATGAGATCTTAGTCCATTTCCTTGCTCACATCATGGACCTCAATCTAATAGGTCATGCCACATGGTAAATAAAACAAATAGCCAAACTGAGTTATCCATTTTATAAAAAATAAAAAGGTAGCATGAACGGAAAGCTAGACAGCACAAAGATGTATACCGAAAAGCTTATCTTTACAGAGTCATTTTGTTCAAACGACTAACAATAAAAACAAAGGGAGAATGCTACAACCTGAACCATATATAAACACATCTCATAACCAACCAACCTCAGTTACTCATAATTGTTTTTAGTTAAAAATATTTTAATAATTTACAAACATCTACTGTATGTTTTTTGCCTATTATTAAGATTACAAATGGAAGTGAAAGATGATTATTCCAGAACTCCAACTGGATTTAATAAAAACAACGTAATATGTGAATGTTTCACAAGAAGAATTGAATTGAACAATACAACAATTTAAACTTTGAACATCCACAATGACACAACAGGCTGAGAAATGACTGATTATGATATATGTTCAGACCATTGTCATGGCTGTCCACATGATTTGCACAAAGAACATTGAATGAGAAGATAATAGTGGATGGAAAAAAAGGGTTCAGGACTCCCATCTTGCACCCTACTAAAAGTGCCACATACAATTGACTTGTCTGATGCTTTAAAAGAAATAGGGACGGGGTATCCCCGACTTCCATAGATCCTTGGTTCGACCTGTCTAGACTTTGACCCTTATTTCCTTATTCTATCACACTTGTTAGTGCCCCACACGATGATTGATTATTGACTTAACATTGATTTTTTGTGCTCGAGTTGGAGGTCTTTCCCTCCATAAGAGGGCACTGTTTACGAAACCCCGGCCTCAATTCTTTTTTATACCAGTCATACATGATAAATCCCAACCAATCTAGTAGATTGACTTGGTAGATCATGTAACCGTATAATTAACACATACACAGTAAGCTCAGGGACTTCAATAGCTGTACACATGTTTGTACAGATAGAATCAACTTACAAATCACATAAATAATATTTTATTATCATTTAACAAATGGAGCCTCTTTCTTCTTTCCATATGAAAGTCAAACAGGAATCTGATAGCAATGCATATGTAGGGCAAAAAATACTTCCTCCCGTGAGACAGCTTTCCGATACTTAACATCTTCCATAACTTTTTTTGTGTAATTAATGACCTTCTTAGAACCACTAAGCTGCAAATCAATTAATTAAATCAACTTAAAAGGTCTTCAAGATTCAATCCCCGCAAAATATTCAAATATATCTACATATAATAAATAAAGAACATATAATGATATTTTCACTATATTTCATAAATTGGCATGCAGAATAATGCTTTCATGAAGCATTTCTACAACCAAATATTTGGTTTCTAGACCAAATCACATTACAATATCAGAACAGAATGGTTTCTAGACCAAATTACATTACAATATCAGAACAGAACAAATCTTACATTTTGTAGTACAGAAAATGATCCCTTGGCAGTGCAAATGTAACTGGCCTTTCCATTTAATATAAAATTCCATTTCATTCCAGTCTGGTTCATAGTCATATAAGTGGCTTAACAGCACAGGCTCTGTCGATTTGTTGTTCACTGATGCTTCCTCAGCCATGCCTCTTGGTTGATGCCACAGTACCCTTTCAATTGAGTCGCCATCTTCCTTTTCAATTTCCTCCTACAAGGTAAATAAATTCAGTTTTGATCACTGAGTTACGTCTATATGGCAGATATTTGTGCTGGTACCATGGAAAATGAGAAACAGAAGCTCAAAATAAAGATTCATTGAGCAAATGAGTCATGCACTTGTTCATATACATTTAATTATTAATCACACCTTTTGACTCTTCCTTTTTTTAGATTCTTCATTTTCTTCACTATCCTCACTTTCAGCATATGATACTTTGCGGACGGCCCGTCTTGAAGTTCGAATTTCCTTACCTCGACTAGAAATATAACATGTGGCACGAGCAATATTTTTCTTCCTTAAATTTGCTCCTCTCCTTGCCCTACTACTGAAACCCTCGTCACTGTCATTGTCAGAATCCTTTGCAGATGATTCATCATCTTCCAACGATAGTTCGCCTCTTTTTCGCTGACTAGATGATGTAATCGACTTGAATACTCTTTCATGTTTTGAAACAAGCCCGCCTTTTCCACGTTGCCTACCTTTAAGTTTTCTCGGAAAATCATCATTTGTTAGTATTGGTGTCCTAGAGACAATACTTTTAATGTTTTATTGAAAACAATTAAGGATTATGTTTTATGTGATTATTTAATTAATATTTATTATGTCTTTATTTACTGCGTTATAAATTGAAAGAATAATAAATGTCCTTGGAATATTAATACGTAATATATATCTTTAAGTATGTGACTTAAAAATGAGATTATATGAATAGTATTTTATTCCTAAAATTTCCTAGTCAAGTATTATTATTTAAGGACAGTAATAATGCAATAAGACTAGTATGTTTGTTGATAGATGACCACATCTCATTGGTCATAGGTATGGTGATACTAAAGTCAAGAACATAAGTGTATGTATCAATACATGACACTGGAAAGACCCGCTGTGAGATTCTACATGTTAATAAGTGTCATAAGAAATCTCATTGTGATAATGATGTAATGATTCTCTGACTTGAAATCATTATATTTCTATACGAGAATTAATATACTTTAATTACGCTCAAAGTTACCTTTAACCGGGTAATGATAAAGGTGAACATTGGGTATGCTATGAATCGTATGAGGAATATGAATGATAGATATATGATTTAACCCTCCAATTCTAGGAGTGATATTATTGACCTCTTGATTGAGTGAGACTATGAAATGCATGGTCATGCTCAAATATTAATTTGTTTAAATAGTCTACTCATTGATCAAGGAAACTGAGATTAAACGTTGAACAGGATGACACTATACATGGCTCAAGTTTGATCTATAATATAAGGTTAAATGGATTATATTACATGAAACATTATTCACGAAAGGTTTAATTGAATCACCAATTATTATTGTTACTTGGGTAACAATGATGTATTACTAGATGTCACTCATTGTTTATAATTTTATTATTAGATAATAAAATTATTGCCAACGTAATAATAACCTAAAGGGTCACATACAAAGAACGTCAAAACGGAGGTTTATTTAAATTACGAATTTAGATATTTTATTATTATTATTTCGAATTTAATTATTGAATTAATTAAGTGGGACTTGATTAATTATATTAGAATTCAGATTTAATAATAATAATAATAACCCAACATCATAATGGGTTTTGGAAACCACATGGATTAGGGTTAGGCCCAAAATTTCTTTCTCCCCTATATATACATAATGATGTATAGTATTAGGGTTTAATCATCAGATTTCGTTTTTAGAGAAAAACCCTAGCTGCTCAACATCAAGAGAGTCTAGAGAAAGAGAGAGAGAGAGAGACAAACAATTCGGCTAGTACCGACTCCGGTGATCGTAGGACGATCGGGCGTTCGTGTGTACTTCTTTGGAGAGCAGATCTTTGCACTAAAGGGCTGCTGTGATTCATCTTTTCTGGACCTCCATTAAACAACATACGGAAAGCTTTGTTAAGGTACAGACTTCTTCACCATAATCATCCAACGTTATACATGGATCCTGCGATTGAGTTTCAATTTTTATTGTTTTACGTTAATTCCGCTGCGTTTTCATGCCCGAAACCCTTCATCATCTTCATCCAAAATATCAAGGTCATCAACATCATTAATATCTTCATTGATATTTTCACCTTCCCAGTCATCATCCCGATTCTGCAATTGAAATTGTACACTATTAATACTATGATTATTTGTGCAAACATATCTATGCGATCAATAGAAAGATTATATGAAAAAATCTTTCATCCTAAACACCCACATACAGAAGAAGTGAATTTCTAAATTCGAAGGAAGGGATGTGGAAAAAGTTGTAAAGAACAATGAACTGGACCTAGAAAATTGTAAAAAATATACAGGAAAGTAGTGCAATGTTTTCAATTACAATAGGGGAAAACTAATGCCTTGACCAAAATGAAAAAATTAAACACATCTTGAAAAATGGCAACTGGTCAGAGTGGAGGTGAAAATTGTAATATCCGATATTTTTATAAACAAATTATGGGGAATATTTTTTTTAGATTTTCAGTACTTGTATGTTAAATTCTTGATATATGTATATAAGGTAATTTATTAATATGGATATTTATTAAAAACATTTCATTTATTTGAAATAGCATATCTTGAAAGTAGTTAGTTGGAGATAGAATACAAGTTATGATATGCATTATCGAAAAGGATTGATATTAAATTACTTAGGTAACTTAATAGTTATCTAATCGGCTTAAACCTATATTTATATATCTATGTGTTTACAAGAAAAGGAAGCACCGGAAAAACTCTTTTCTTCAAGGTATGTTTATTATTGGTGCATGCTAGACCGCTAGAGTATACATATGTGTTTGTTTTGGTCTCGTACTATCGTACTACCAAGAATCGTATAATTGGCATCCAATTAATTTGTTTGAGTCAAATATTCATAATTTATTTTACAAGTCTGTGCTTTATTATACATGATATATAATATATTGTGGTGAGTGATTATTTAAAAGAAAATATTATGATCATGCTAGTGAGATTTAACCCTTGAATTTTCTATTATTTTTTTTATGACAAAACATGGTCCCGTTGATTTTATAAATTATGTTTATGTATGTTATTCAAATTTATTAGTGTCCTTTACTTGTATAGGTTATATGCATATGCTAATTTGTAGTGTTTTACAAAGTCGTGTGTATATATATTAATTTACAAAAGCTGCTTTCAAAATTGAATTTGTAAATAAAGCTTATTATAGTTGGCCAAATTTTGATACATATGTATGCAAGTAATGGTCGTATGTTGTCGTCTTTATTTTGTTCAATTGTTTATGACTATTTTGTCTAACTGTTGCTTAGATTAATTATTGTTATAAAGCTATGTACCAGACATATATTATGTGGTATTTTAAATTGTGTGTGATAATATTTGATTTCGATATCCGAGCAGTGACTTGACGTGTGTAATACTAATGTTTAATAATTGGTATTATTTGTATTTAGGCTTAATTTGAAAGTGTTATAAGTGGCTATTACTCGTAAGGTAAGTAAACTTTCGAAACATTAGTTTATTTTGTAAATTTTATATTTATACGTATGTAATTTTGTTATTAAATTGGATCATCTATGCTAATTTATTGGATTAAATTATGAACAAAAGAGTTATTTGAACTTCGAATTTTGAATTAAGAAAGAGGATTTTAGAACCTTTCACTTCATATTGAACCGTTAGTAAATTGCGTATAGTTCTGGAACTAGACTTTGGACCTTACTAGGGAGAACTTCTTTTGGGCCCTTCGGGGATGGTGCATTATTTTGGGCCTTAATAAGGGTGGCGCGTTTATTAGCATTTGAACCTTTGGGTCGTGTCACCGGCTAATGTGACCAAGCGTAAGGGGATAAATTGTCTAAAGAGTATGATTTAATTCTTTTTGAATTTGAAATTCGTTCGATCTCTTTGAATATGATTATGAAATATATGTTATGCGAAACCTACTTGATCCTGCTAGTGTGTAGTTAGTTTTTTTATTGAGTTGTGTAGCTCATTACTTACAAAATTTCAGGTGTTAGCGTTGGCTTAACTTTGGACTCTTCTTGGAGATGGACAAATAAATTGGAGTAATATTTAGTTACTAGATTTTTATCTATGGAGCTGCATCTCTATAAATTTGAAAATACATTAGTTTTGATTTTGATGATACATTGGGATTTTGTTTTAGAGATTTATGAAATTTCAGTTTATTTTGGATAATTTGATTGAAAATAATAGTCCAAAAAGTCGGGATGTTACAAAAATACCATTACAGGGTAATTAGTGTCCACTGTTATGTGTTATGTCATTCTTATGTATGATCAATGATGTTTCTCTCTCTAATTTTCCATTTTTCTTGTTTCATGTAGCACTGTTTATGTCATTATACACACATACACAATACTTGTGCATTACTATATGAGTTCAAATTTAATTACATCCACACGGTTATTGACTTTATTTATTCTTTATTTTTTTTAGTGCCTATTATGCTTCTCTACTTTTAAAGATGTAGGGTCTGTTGCTGTTGCAGTTTTTTGTTAAAAAGCAAATAGAAAGGTGTTTGGTTACTTTCAAAAGCTGTTATCTAAAAAAGCATTTTTGGTCTAAAAATTGCTTTTGTTCTAAAAGCTGCTGTCAGAGAAAACATGTCCCCCCATGCTTTTGGAAAAAACTGTTTTTCAGTTTTTACAGAAAATAATTATAAGTCTCATCATCAAACCTTTTCAAAAATATTATTTTTTATATTATATCTCAAAATATGCATAAATCAAAAAAAATTACCAAACAGTCATCAAATTTTTCTGACAACACTTTTTCTACCCGCACTTTTTCTCATAGCACAGCAGTTTACGAAACGGAGCCGTAGTATTTGGTTGAGTTCTAAAATATTAATTCCAAAAGAAACAGGATGTAGCTACTAATAGCAACTCAAAAACTAAATCAAATCCTTAGGACCCTATGGGAATGATCATTAAATAAACCTTTACTTAATAGCATATATATCACAAGTTTTTAGATACAAGTTTGACCTAATATTAAAAAAATGAATATACAGAGAAGACGTGGAATTTTTAAAAAAATAACGGTCCGTAACTCCATTGTGGTCTTGAGACTCTTGTCCCTTGAGAAACAAGAGATGTCAACACTATGAACTTATGATCAACTAAGAAACTCAAACTGTTTCCAGCTAGATCATGTCCATATATTATCATGTTCTTGGCCATATGGCAGGTACTACGTTGGTAAGAACTGGACAGTACTACAATTAACTTTCGCAGCTCAACCCGACAACAGAGAATTCTACCCTTTGGGCATTTGCAGCCATAATTAAATTCTATCTATCTTTCAGTTTCTAACAGATGGTGTGTTTCTATGGTTTCTTTAGCTAAAATAGCTCAAACTAAGTCTAGACTTTAGCGTCCTAAAATGTGAATGTTCATTACCTGATTGGCTTGTCATGAACATGTATCTATGGTCTACGAGTTAATTCAATGAGCAGCATAAAGTTGTATTTAACAAATCAGGGCAACTCTTTCAGTAGACAGATTTTGTCAGCTATTCGAGAGTGGGTTATTCTTATGACATGCTTCTAAAGGTGATTTCCATTGGCTATCATTGTCATATAATAGCTCCTTGGATCTTATGTATTGCCATGATCTCTGAAAAGGATTCAACTGTATGTGTCTAATGTATACAGCAATCTTCAACCCAAATTATGCTTCCAGAAGTAGTTTATACAATCATGCCTTTAGAAAGGCATACGCCATGACAATACCTCTACACATGTGCCCGCCCTGGAAAGATATATATCTGACATTGTGCAGTACCATATGCACCCCTTAAAAAACTTATACAAGGCGAAGTAACCATATAATTCTGTTCATTTAAATTTTAGGCATTTAGATTTGTTAAACTGTAAACAGAATTTCTTAAATATGATTATACACAGAGAAAAAAGTTGCATTTTTCAGAATTTTCCTCTGCCAACATGCAATTTTGACTTCCAAATTAAATTTAGATTGTGTAGGAATTCATAGCCCTTTGGTTTTTTCTTCTACAAGTACCATAGATCATCCAGGAGGACAAAACTACAATTAACAATAGTACACCTACCCCTAAATGAATAGATCTTGCAAAATTATCTATTATTCAGACCTCTAACTGTAATATCATATATGCAAACCAGGGGGAGGGGACTGGGGAAGTATTAACGGGGGGCGTTGGATTTTGATGGAAATGAGAATTAATGAGAATGAAGAGTACGGGTGTGGAGGTAAATGGAATGAGAATGATATCGAATCCCAATTATGGAGGAAATGATTTAGCCACCTAGAGGAAAAGTTCCATTTACTGAAATCTAAATGAGGTTATAAATTCACAAATATTACATTCTAGTTCTTGGGAAAAGAGACTCGCCTGCTGCTAGATGAATGTACATTCTTTAAACTTATGTTATTGAGACACCCAGCACCCTAGTCTTATATCAAAACAAAATATGCATAAGCCTACTAATTAATCATTCAGTTTATCCCACCAACCAGAAAAATATATTGTAGAGTACCCTGACTTGTAGCCAAGTTTATTGGTACGGCAAAACTCTATGGCATAACTTCATGGGTAAACATACAAAAGAAGGAACAAAGCATGTCATCAGTTTCTTGATAACAGTAGTGAGAAGTGAAAAGTGAAAATTTTAAGTTGGTATCTGTTTGGTAATTTTATTGTTATGTGTAATTAATGAATTATTAAAAATTAAAATATTTATAATGTGTACATGTAAATGATAATATTACCTTTGATCAAATAAAATGAGTTATTCAAAAAGGTACCTCCAACCAACTTCTGGCTTCAAGTGTTCTTTTAACATTTAAGTCACTTTTTAACTTATTACCCAAATGCATATTTTTTATCTTAAAGTTATTAATTACTTTAAGCTCCTAACTTTAAGCCTAGACAATTACAAGTGTATCAACTAAAATATATAACATAAAACCTTCATTACCGGTCGCTCGCTCGTGATGTCAGGATCAAAATCTGCATCGTCAGGATCATCTCCTGCACAAAAATGAGGAGCAACGAAATCAACACCAAAAGTGACATTGGAAGTAAAAGAATTCGGAGGTATGGTAGGAAGAGCCATTAGACCTAAATAAACATATCTGTTAACTAAATATTGCAATAAATAAATAGATGATTAACATATATTATAAAAAAAAAACTATTACCATCTCCATCATCCTCATACTCAGCATCATCATAGCCATATTCATCATCATTTAAAGCTTTTGACTTTCTCGACTGATACATATCGGCAGAAACAGGCCTAGGCTTTAAATTTGAATTGAAGGCAACTGAATTGTTTCCAAGTCTATGATGCATCACAACACTAGGGTGATCATCACCACCCTGCTCATAATAATCATAAGACAGCATCTCATCCAGGGGTACATCAGCCTGACGACCGCGAAAAGTGTCAGGATCTTCAGACTCTGACCTATCCTCCCTAACCCTTATCGATTCATCTTCAGACCCTTCTCCATTTCTATAGTCCGAACTACTTTTTGATTCCTTTCCAGATTCAGACCCACGGCACATAGGTTGACCGTCATTCCAAAAGGTTGAGCCCCATCTCTCAAACGAAGCAATATTCCTCGTAGATGGCTATAAATTCAGTAACGCGCCACCCGCACCAACATCCTCCTTGAAAATACCATCGTCTGCTTCTCCATCGCTCCTATACTGAGCATTTAAATTTATATCAAAATCCCTATCACTTAAATTCCCATCTTCATTTCCTACAATACTGTTAACTTTCTCAATATCTGGTCCTAGCCCTTTCTCATCCAGTACAGCATCCGAAACTGGCTCACTCGAGTAATTCCTATAAAATGCCATTTCAATTACATGCAATGCCAAAAAATCCCTTCTCAATTCCTTAAATCACAACTCCACAAAATTCCACAAACCTGAACAAAAAACAAACAATAACAAAACTATCAACCTTCAATAAAAACACCAAATCCCCAGTCACTCAACTTACATAATCCACTAACCAACGCCACATCACCAATCGAACTAAAACACCACCAATCTAAAAAATACGCTATAACTAACTTCCAACACTTCAACCAACCAAAACCATTCGTATATCAACACAACACTGTTTTCGATGTTCCAAGCTCGTAAATAGAAAGTAAGCCTTAACAATCAAATTCAACTTAAGCACATACATACACAGGAAATGTGTGTGTGTGTGTGTCTAAAATTCAAATTGAAGAAAGAGCAGCAAATACCTGACGAACTCGACCAAGTCGAACCGGTAGGCAATTCGAATGGCTATCACGTAAAGCAACTGGTGCAATACATACAAAAATATGTATGTATATGTGTATCAGAATCGTCGGCGACTTATGAGAAAGACACGATGAATAATAAACTCTTAGGGAGAGAAATAAAGCAGGATGAAATAAGAGATATAATTAAACGAATAAACATCGATCTTCGAGAGTAATTAAACGAATAAAGCAGGATTATATCTCTTTCTGTTCGGGTCTTTAATTATAAATTGCCAAACTCTATTCGATTCCGATTTTGCATTATATTTTTGTATTTTCAAAATGTTGCAATTAAGTCTAAACAAAATCGATTATATATGCTGCAAATTGTATTATATTAACTCTACAAAAGATATAATAGTTAAGACGATAATATATGATGAAATTATATAGCTAGAAAGATGATGACGATACTAAGTACTAATCCAGAACTCTAATTCGAACAATACTGATTACTAGTCCACTACTTTAATTTGATGTCTCTAAGTGCCCTCACGGAGGTTTAAGCTTAAAAAAATTAACCTCAGAGTTCTTCCAAGAGATGCTACCCTTATTTCCAAAGACATAGGCACATGCAGTGTTTGATGATTTTGAAGATCAATCAGTAAGTTGGGATACTATAAAAGGGAACATTAGGAACATTAAAGAAGGGTTAAATATCAATCAGGTGACTGATTGCAAATTTGACTCATTTTGGTGACTGTTTCATATTCATTATTTGGAGACACATCAAAACCTGTCTTAGAAATTCTTACGTTGTCCCTGAGCACATATTTTCAGAGATTATAATTAATGTTAAAACCAAATAATTAAGTGTTTTGTCTCTGGTCATTACCTTATTTAAAAGCAGCTTAAATGTGTTTTTTTACAGTCTTTAGTTAGCAGAGAAGATTAAATAAAACATATACATGACATACTAGGACACGAGATAGATGTGAGGATGAACGAAAAATCAAAAGAAATTAAGATTAAGAACGAAGTTAAGTTCCATTGTTCTATACCTAAATTAATGAGTCAAACTAGACAACTTCCGTAGCATCAGAGATCGATATCAGACTCCCCCTATGTCTATAAACTTGTGCACTGGAGCTGAAACCCGAAGTATATTTGTATTTCAAACCACCAGTTCTCATACTGTAACTGAAGTATCCTTGATTATTGGTCAACAATATTTCGTCCTGCTTCCACATACCTATGACTTGAGTAAGCTCATGATCAGGCAGAGGAGTAGTTATACTGATAGTATAATCTCTGCTCCATAATTTCGTCTCGTAATCCACAACCCATATATCAATGTTGCTATTACATGATAGATCAAGCATAGCTAAATTGCCTTTAATATCCAATACTCCGAATAGCCTTCTGTTTTTATCCAAACAAAGTTCGGGATGAGGAATCAACTTAAACGTCTCCTTGCTAACATCAAACGCCATTATTCGCCCTTCACACTTTTCAGTAGTTGAAGAAGGTTCTGTCATCCAATGCAAAAAACCATGAACAAACACAGACGTACCATAAGTAAGATACGGAGCAGGAACTCCAGATGTCTCTCTCCACGATGTTGTCCCCAAAGTGTGCACTAGTGAAGTACAGCAACGAGTGGATGCTTCATAAATTGTACAAACCATCTTGAAGGTTTTAGTTAAACTATCAAAACCTAATCCATAGGCCTTCTTACTCTCGGATTCGTAATTTTCAATGCTCATTGAAGGCAGTATCTTAAACTGACTTCTAAGAGGATTCGACACCACAATCCTAACACCTCTGAATTCCGCAAAGTACATTAACCCATTGCAAGAACCAATAACACTGCCCTTGACTTCAAACTCTGCCATTGGAATTTTCGCTGCATGTATCATCCTCTCCCCTTCATTGTCACATGCTTCATACAAATTTATGACTTTTCGCGATACAGTGAATTCCGGGATAATCAGTGGTGTTTCTTGCTGAACCCCTCCACAATGATACTGCATGTGGGCAAAAAACGGATCGTCAATGATTTTGCACCATGATTTCGAAACACACCTTAGTTTCAAAAGTGATTTGATAGGTATTCTCAAGAAGATGTTGAAGATTATGTCAACAGGAAATTCAGCCATGGCTGGTTGTTATATTGCACTCTTAATTATCTTGGATTTCAAAATAATCTAGTTTATCCACTGGATTTCTATTCTTGTAGAAAGTTAGATGTGATCGATGAAACCAATACAAATTGTATATTTTTTTTTGTCGGTTTGGAAGAAAGATGTTAAAAAATATAAGAGGAAACAGTATTATACCTACCTCCATCACAAAAACTACTCCCTCCTTAAATGTCGGAGTCAAATTGACTAATATTTGATTGAAAATTTGAAATTATTCTTTTGTAATTTTAAAAAACTAAAGTATACATTTTAAAATATATTACATATACTTTTCAATAATATAAGATAATAATTTTTTTTAGTTATATATTATTTTTAAATTATAGTCATCTAAATAGGACGGAGGGAGTAATTGACACGGAAAGAACGGTAAGTCCTATCCCTAATAGAAATTACTTTTATTAGAAGGTCAAATTCTCTGCTTCATATTCATTATTTGAAGACACGTCAAAACCTGTCTTAGAAATTCTTATGTTGTCCCTGAGCACATATTTTCAGAGATTATAATTGATGTTAAAACCAAATAATTAAGTGTTTTGTCTCTGGTCATTACCTTATTTAAAAGCAGCTTAAATGTGTTTTTTTACAGTCTTTAGTTAGCAGAGAAGATTAAATAAAACATATACATGACATACTAGGACACGAGATAGATGTGAAGATGAACGAAAAATCAATAGAAATTAAGATTAATAACAAAGTTAAGTTAACGAGCAAACTAGACAACTTCCGTAGCATCAGAGATCGATATCAGACTCCCCCTATGTCTATAAACTTGTGCACTGGAGCCGAAACCCGAAGTATATTTGTATTTCAAACCACCAGTTCTCATACTGTAACTGAAGTATCCTTGATTATTGGTCAACAATATTTCGTCCTGCTTCCACATACCTATGACTTGAGTAAGCTCATGATCAGGCAGAGGAGTAGTTATACTGATAGTATAATCTCTGCTCCATAATTTCGTCTCGTAATCCACAACCCATATATCAATGTTGCTATTACATGATAGATCAAGCATAGCTAACTTGCCTTTAATATCCAATACTCCGAAAAGCCTTCTGTTTTTATCCAAACAAATTTCGGGATGAGGAATCAACTTAAACGTCTCCTTGCTAACATCAAACGCCATTATTCGCCCTTCACACTTTTCAGTAGTTGAAGAAGGTTCTGTCATCCAATGCAAAAAACCATGAACAAACACAGACGTACCATAAGTAAGATACGGAGCAGTAACTCCAGATGTCTCTCTCCACGATGTTGTCCCCAAAGTGTGCACTAGTGATGTACAGCAACGAGTGGATGCTTCATAAATTGTACAAACCATCTTGAAGGTTTTAGTTAAACTATCAAAACCTAATCCATAGGCCTTCTTACTCTCGGATACGTAGTTTTCAATGCTCACTGAAGGCAGTATCTTAAACTGACTTCTAAGAGGATTCGACACCACAATCCTAACACCTCTGAATTCCGCAAAGTACATTAAGCCATTGCAAGAACCAATAACACTGCCCTTGACTTCAAACTCTGCCATTGGAATTTTCGCTGCATGTATCATCCTCTCCCCTTCATTGTCACATGCTTCATACAAATTTATGACTTTTCGCGATACAGTGAATTCCGGGATAATCAGTGGTGTTTCTTGCTGAACCCCTCCACAATGATACTGCATGTGGGCAAAAAACGGATCGTCAATGATTTTGCACCATGATTTCGAAACACACCTTAGTTTCAAAAGTGATTTGATAGGTATTCTCAAGAAGATGTTGAAGATTATGTCAACAGGAAATTCAGCCATGGCTGGTTGTTATATTGCACTCTTAATTATCTTGGATTTCAAAATAATCTAGTTTATCCACTGGACCACTATCTTCCTTTCTATTCTTGTAGAAAGTTAGATGTGATCGATGAAACCAATACAAATTGTATATTTTTTTTTGTCGGTTTGGAAGAAAGATGTTAAAAAACATAAGAGGAAACAGTATTATACCTACCTCCATCACAAAAACTACTCCCTCCTTAGGGTCGGAGTCAAATTGACTAATATTTAATTGAAAAATTAAAATTATTCTTTTGTAATTTTAAAAAATTAAAGTATACATTTTAAAATATATTACATATACTTTTCAATAATATAAGATAATAATTTTTTTTAGTTATATATTATTTTTAAATTATAGTCATCTAAATAGGACGGAGGGAGTAATTGACACGGAAAGAACCGTAAGTCTTATCCCTAATAGAAATTACTTTTATTTTTTTATCAGCCTACACGAGATTTTATTAAAATTTTATTTGTATTAGTTATAAAAATTATTTTTTAATTTTTAATTTCTAATAATTAACATATTAACATAAAATACGAATTATTAATATACTACAAAATATGTAAAAATAATTATAATAATATTTATATAATTTTTTTAAATATTATTATGATGCACGAGATATTATTGATATTTTTTAATATTTCATTTATATTGTAATAATTAGTTTATGTATTTTTATTTCCCAATAATTAACATATTAACATGCAACACAAATTATTAATATACTAAAAGAATATGTGAAACTAATTATAATAATATTGTATTAAAATATATTTTATAATATTATTATGAGTTATAACAAGTATTAGTTATCTAATATGGAAATTGAAATCAGTAATATTATAAATGAAGTAATTTATTTTATTATTAGTATTTCATACTTTTGGTTAATTTCTCTATATTCATTTAATTACATATGAGAAATTTAAATGAGCTCATATTTTTGGATTTGTTCTTATAGTGATTTTAATTTTATTCAAAATATAAAAATATTATTTCACTTACTATTTTAATATTTATATTTTAATAATATTTATATATATTTATATTTATATTTTTAGTTGCTATTTTAAAACCATCTAATATATAAAAATATTATATTATTAGACATATTAATTAATTTATATTACAAAATTGACTTAAATAATTTATATCAGTTTTAATTATACATTTCTGGGATTACAATATTAGTAATATATTATAGTTTTAATAGACATTTATAATAAATAATATTTTAAATTTTAATAGGAGCGGTGATGAAATTGAGATATGTAAATCAATTGTATTTGTTAAAATTGTGTTAGATTTATACTATTATACTGTTATGCCCAAATTTCAACATGTGTTATTTTTTATAGGCTAGTATTTATTGGGCTGAATTTATAATTGTTCGGGTGGATTATTGTTGTTGTTATTGAAGGCCTCCGCCTCCTGGGTTAATTATTGAAGAAGGTCCTCCTCTTTCGGGGTTGATAATTAATAATGAAGGTCCTCCGGGGTTAATTGTTGAAGACCCTTACTATGTACTCCACGAGTTATCCTCAACTTGGAATATCTTTTCTCTATATTCAGGTGGGTTGTACTCGTCTCGGAGTTTAAGACGTGTTCTACATTCGAGGTGGGTCTAATGTTGGCCTCTAGTCAAGGTATTTAGGAAAGAACTGTAGTGGACCGACTAGAACTCACGATTTCTAGGTGAATATCGGATTCATGAAGTCCTTGGTCTTTATACTGGTTATTTTGAATTACCCAAACAAATCTCAATGTCAAGACCTCTTCCAAGTGGGCTTTGATTTCTAAGAAGGAAACCTTTTTCTAACGATCTTCATGATCTACTTGAGCAAGAACTACGTGAGTTTGATCCCCTATATATAAGGGTACAATAGGCACATTGTTAGGGATTAGAAGTTAAGAGCCCCCATAAACTAAAAAACCTAACAATTTCAGCCCCAAATATTCATGAACCACCACATTTAGGCGACTTTTCAGGTTAAAAACACCATCCTAGATCTTTATTATGGCGATGAACCTCAAATTTTGTTGTTACCAAATTTCTCCATCAACAATACAAATTAAAAAAATTCTGATTTATGAATCTTTTTTAATAGTTTAAACTATATATATGAAAACCGGGTACTTAAGAAATTTAAATAAATATAAATGAAATACAAGAATAATATTTAAAATTACTGGTGGCATAAGGTAGATTTACTAGAAATATTTTTTAACAACTTAAACCCACAAATTTATGCAATCGAGCCCAACAACCTACCACAAGTCAACCCATTAAAGCTAACAATTTTTGGTATACATTAATTATTGACTTGTCCTTATAAAGGACCCAAACATACACATTTTATTCGATGTGGGATGTTACAAATACCCCAGAAAAACTTACGAAACCTGGGCAGTGCCTTAGTACTTCTGACCTGGTATGGCTCTGATACCATTTATAACAACCCAAGCTCACAACGGAATGCATATGGAGCCCAACAACCTACCACATGTTAATCCATAAAAGTTAGTAATTTTTGGTATACATTAATTATTGACTTATCCTTATAAAGAGCTCAAACATACACATTCTATTCGAAGTGGAATGTTAAGTAGTTTGGTATTGCTCTTGAACAACTTGTATCCTAGATATAACGACTAACTTTATAATATTTTCTTACTTGCTTTTTATAAAAGTTATTTTATCTCAGAACTAATGCAAATAATATTACATGATAAAACTATTTTTAAGAACATGATTTTTTCATCATATAAAACAAAGCAATCTAAGTTTAGTAATGTTATTCCTAAGAACAATGTCAATATTTGGAGAAGGGGGGGTTGAATACAAATATTAAAACTTTTTAGGACTTTTAATATTTGCTCTTGATGTTTGATAGATTGACAGAATATGTTTGAACAAACAATTGAAAATTAAAATGAACAAAGAGAGATTTAAAAATTACTAATGGATTAGTTTTTCCATCAGATATATATTTCTGCTCAATGTTCCTAGATTAAAAGATAACCTAGCTTCGTTTTTACAAATTTAGAAAGAATCAACTGATCTTACAATGTGCTCTTGAGCTTGATTAGTTGATTTTAGAAATATTGTCTAACTTCTATGTTTCTAACAATGCTACTACACTTATTTATATACTACAAATGTATTTTACGATTCCTATTCTAGGATTGTTTCTATCTGTCTCTCTTTTTTCTTTTTCCTTTTTAGAAAAATAGACTTGAAAGACAGCTACTGATTGAGTCTTCACAGCCACCCTAGGCTGTCTTCCATAGGTGTGCTTTTGTTATCTGGATCTACAACTGATAGACTTTCTGTGTTGTCACAATCAATTGATAATTTGCTGTTAAGCATATCAATTGATTCATCCTTTAATCCATCAACTGATGTTCTTCTTCGATTGATCTTTACATCCATCGATTGATATGGAATGACTTATCGATTGATAAATAATATCAATCAATATATATCAATCGATGGGTCTTCACATCAGTTGATGGTCTTCAATTCCTGACTTGGCTTCTTCAATTGATCTCTCATCCATTGAGGCTTCAATATTAATTGATCATCCTTCACTTGTGCAATTTCCTGTCTTCAAATAATTACAATTTGACAGTTTAATTTACACATTAATTGATGATCTATATCAATCGACTCTAACATCAATTGATAAGAATAATATCAATTGATTTACACCTTATCGATTGAAATAGATTAAGTACACCTATGCTACAGTCCAAATTATCAGTTGACTCATATAAAAATTTCAACTGATAAATGGTTTCCTGATCAATTGATATTTATAAATTTCATATCAATTGATCAGTTACATAAAACAAAATTTCTATGATTTTAAGATTAATGTTATCATCAAATTACATGTAGATTCCTAACAATCTCCCCCTATTTGTGTCTGTGATATGAACAGGCATAAATCTACTTGATGATAACAAAACCCAAAAAAAAACATTCAGATAGAATCAAGAAATTTAATTAGCACATTAATTTTGAAAATACCAGATTGATAGATAACTCTTGCAAAAAGCTTCAATGTCTTCATGATTCAATTAGTTCCTCTTCCTTCTCTTCTCAGTATTCTCCTTTAGCTGCCTCATGAAAGAACTCCTCAAAATTGCTTCATCCCTGTTAGTTTCTCCAAGCTGCCTCATAAGGTAATGTATTTCTTCATCTGTGATTTTGTCTAGATATTTGCAGATATCAAAGAACTTTGTGTTGCCCTCCATATCTGTAAAAATCATAGCATACTTTGGCTCCAACACCACCTTTTTGACATGTGACTTCCATAACTTTAGGGGTGAATCAGGTTCAACTTCTGCCTTGGATCTCCTTAATCTTGAAATTTGCTGTTGAATCTCCTGAGCAATTGTTGTGTTGAGTTTGTACTTTCTGTTGAGTAGAGGAAGGATAGACTTTAAAACATTGTAACTCTGCTTCATTATCACTTTCATGGAATAGGTGATCTTCACTCCATTTTCATACTCCAATCTCATAGATTCCTCTTGATTAGAAGTAGATGGATGATTCCTTACTCTAATTAGTCATTTTTCATTAATTACTGGTATTCCATTCATATCATAACCTTCAATTGTCACCTCCTCCCTTATTTCTTCTTGTTGTCCCTGAAGGTTTTCCTGAACCACTATTTCTTGAGTAGAACTTGACCTTTTCTTGGCCAAAGCTATTTTTCTCTTTTTCCTCAGTGGTTGCTCCATTGATTGATCTTCCATATTCCATTCTATTTCCATTTGCCTTTCTATTTCCTCATTTTCCTTTTCTCTTCTTGCGGCATCTGACAATCCTGTAGAAATAGCTCTCTGAAGAAGCTTCTGGCCAACTAGCTTTTTCTTTTTCTTCAATCATTATGGCTTTACCCTTTTTCTTCTCTTCAAGGGCTTCAAGATCAATTGATAGAAAGGCTTCAACATTTGAGTTGCTTTCTTTGGCATCTTTTTGGAAAATTTATGGTATAATTTAGATATAATATAATATTAGCTATGGATTAGTTCAACATGGCCATAGATAGAGGATTCCACGTAGTTCCATCATTCATGTGAAATCATATAGGCATGCTGGTAAGCCACGAAGAAATAAATGGCCCTTTTTAATATACTTGATTTAGGTTTGATACATCCTACGTAGTTGCAACCCGAGACATATTCCTTAAGATCTTAATCGAGTGCAGAATATTTTAGAAGCCACAAATAATAAGTCTACATTAGATTATAGGTTAAATGTCTTACCTGACACATGTATACGATTTTCAATTTCAGAACATATACTACAACCACGTCAAAGGATAAAAATTAATGACTTGATGATTACCCCACAATACTATTCTCACATATATATTATACACAGGCAGTGACGGTCTTAAAATTGAAATTCTATTCATCATACAAAATCACTAATTACATCCTCCTTATTTTGTTTATAATGCAACATGGTTCTCTTATGCACAATACGATTCACCTCTGGGACCTTCCTTCCGTGCATCTTCTTCGTCACTATGTCAAATTACCTTTTAAGAACTTCTAACTCTTTCTTTAACTTTTCGACTTTATTCTTGTACCATAGCAGAAGATGATTGTCCTCTCATTTGCTTCAACACGCTAATTACCACATCTTAATATGATCTTATTTCAAATTTTTGTATTGGCTTACCTAGACATTCACGAAACAAGAAAGTCATAACATACTTTAAAATCTATAATAAAATAAAATAAATTAACTTACAATTTTAAAACAGATGAGGCTGAGTAGATTGTGACCATGAGAATGTTGGATAAACTATTTAAGTCACTCTTTTGTGGCACGTAACTAAATAGTTGGCGCTGCACATCACCATGAGGAACAAACTTATAAGAGAATCGATGCCAAGCTTATCCACCTAATCCTTCATCCTCAAAATGATTACTCAACTGCTCAGCCTCTATAAACCCTATAAACCCTCTCGCTGAGAGATAAAAAAAATCAAGAAACTCATCCCTTCATGCCCTTGCCAGCCAAATGAATGCTTTGAGCTCACAGTTTCAAAAGCACTGAAATTTTCAAGAAGCTCAGCATGGCCAATCCCAAACCACTGAAAATGCATTTAAGAGAAGAAGTTTATAAAGAATAAGGACAATCCGAAGAAAGATTTGAGCATTATAACCATGAGTACGATATATGATATCATGTAAAAGAAGAAATACCTTTCCACTGTCATCTAACTTTTCCACTGTCATCTAGCCAGAGAAAAGTGTTCATTATAATCACCATGGGGGGCAACCAATCTCCTTATCTCTTACAAAATTTTCTTTTACCCTAATCCACTTTCAAAAGGGATCGACTAAAACTATCTGATATGTCATCTTGTGCCTTTTGAAATATTCTTGCAATGAACTACATATAGAATTAATTGCCGGTTTACACATATTCTCAATTTAATTTGATATACTACTTAAAAAATTAATTAAACTTTTAAATTTTATAATTAGTGAACATATATTGATTAATCGACCTCTAGAGCACAACACATGCACATTCACAGCGGTTCAAGATCTTGACCCCTCATTACTATCCACTACAAGAAAAATGGCTAAATTCGACTAGAATAATGCAGTTGTATTTAGCTAAATTTGACTAGATTTGGTCGAATTTAACTAAATTCGACCGAAACTGTCTAGTCGCTTTTAGAGGAGTCACTTTTAGTAAAATCGGTCGAATTTAGCTAAATTCGATTGGGTAGATTCAACCGGTTAAATTCGACCGATTAAATTCGACCAAAATTTTGAAATTTCAAATTTTGAATTTTTTAAAATTTGGCACCTAAATTCGGTCGAATTGATAAAAATGACCAAATTCGGTCGAATTTATAAATGTGACCGACTCCGGTCGAATATATAAATGTGACCGACTCAGGTCGAATTTAATGCACCATATTTAAAAATCCAGCAGTAAGTACGTTATGTTGATTAAATATATAAATGTGTTGATTAAATATATAAAACTTAAGGTGACAACTGACAAACGAATTACAGAGTGCTATGCTTAACTACCTGCTCAGTTGTTGATTATAAAGTCATTATAAATGTCATTTATGTACAAGTGTACAACATACAACTGAATGCCTAAACCTATTACTAGTAATGCTGCATAGTGTTGACATGTCGCAGACTTGATAATAGTTCTGCCATTTTGACTATAAAAACAGTTGTTATCATTCTCCGAACAAAGACTCTAGCATGGCGGCCTCTTCTTCTTGCAAATACACCGACACGAAGAAATTGTTGATTCAGTGTTAGTTGGTTTTCAATAGAGCTTAGTCTAGGGTTGAGTGGAAAAGAAGTACTTACAACTAAGGCATTAAATTCGGTTTCCTCATCTATGGCACGTATTGTAGCAGGGTCCTCCAAAAGCTCCTGCTTACATTTACAAACACAATCAACATAACGTAATAGTTAGATTAATACTTGCATAGAAACACATTTATATATGTATATAAGTAGAATTAGAAGAGTATTGATTTAAAATGTATGTATATGTATGTATATAAGTGGAATTTGGTGTCATAATTTTCGGACCGTTGGATTTGTGTTTAGTTAGTCAAATCGATCGTATTTAGCTAAATTTGACTAGATTCGGTCACATTTATAAATGTGACTGGTGCGGTCACATTTGATAAATGTGACTATTTTCGGTCGCTATTATAAATTCGATTGGATTCGGTCACATTTATGTTTCAATAATTTGATAAAATGGGCGGGAATTTTCAGGAATTGTTTTTTGGTCGGACATAAATTCGACCAACAAAAATTAGCGGTCGAATTTAGTTAAATTCGACCGGCTAAATTCGACCGATCTTAAAAGTGACCAAATTCGGTAGAATTTAATTCTGGGAATTGTTTGACTGAAATTGGGCTCAAATTCGACCAAAATCGGTCGAATTTAACTCGGTCAAAAATATTCGGTCACATTTAAGAAGAGTTGGAGTATTTTCTTCATTGTTTCTGAATATTACATGGAAATATCGAATTAGAGAAGAATATCATAATATAATAGAGATAGTAATGCGTGCAAAGTAAGATTATATGCTATATTGACATGCTACATTATACACTCTCTTTCTATCATTGCACAAACGAATATGAATATTTCGATCTTCAATACAATACTATGCTTTAAGGCGGCATAATTTGCTCTATAAGTAGAATATATACTTTATAAATTATAACAAAAAGTTACTACCCTATTCATGTTGTTTGAAGCCAAAGAATGAGATAGGATACCTGAATTCTTTTTTAATAAAGAATATATCATGCTAGATAGTCTTTGAAAATAATCTGAGTACAAAAGACTTAAAAAGACCAGTCATGTAACATTGTGAAATAAATAACTAGGGAAATGTTACGAGAAAATAAAAATCAAAAATTAAAAGGGTTTGAAATATTTTCCACCATAACTAGCATTGAAATAATAGGACAGTAGGTGGTAGAGCATATACAAGGCCCAATCTTTTAATCATTTTGGGGAATTATAAGAAACAAGAAACCATATTAAAGTAATAAAGTGTTTCCTTACGCGATAAACTTGAAATGAAACCTTAACATATTCTTCAATTGGAAGATCCTTTTTCAATGATGCGTTGTTACGCTCAAAACACCCGAACAAACAAAACTAATTAGTTGCATTCACTTCACACACAAAGAATTAACATGGAGTTCGATAAACAAAGGAATCCATATTGTTTTACCTTTAATTTTCTCACCAACATCAATGCTGCTTGATGACGATATCTCTTACCCCTTCATCCTCGTGAACATCATAAATTAACCATTCACCCCATCAAGGTATATGTAACTTCATCTCATTTATTGGGCAGCTTACCGTGGTTAGGGTTAATTGACCCATTCTAATCTATCAAATGTCGAAAGTACCCCTATTTTTTGTAATCTTATTTTCTTATTTTGATATTTTATTCTATATAATTTATATGTATCTTTATTTTTTTCACCATAAGTCTATTTCTATTTATCCAAGGTAGAAATATTCCCATATAATTTTTCATCTTTTAGTTGTGTTTATATTTAAAGGGTCTATGTGTTTTTTTAAAATATGTTTTAATTAGAATGATAATATTTAAATTTTAGGTCCAATAATCTACCAACAAACTTTACATACAGACTATCCAAGTGCCACCAACAATTCGACATCATTCATTTTAGCTTATAATATTAGCTTATAATTCGTGCTTATAGGGAGAAATTAATAAATTATATATTACTCCCTCTGATCCCCGACAGTAGTTTTTGCTTTTTGGCACACATGCTTAAGAGTAAAAAATACATACATGTATTTTTTGAAAAAAAGAAAAAATTTATAGCACATAAAAATTTAGAATTTAAATTTTTCTGTGATATAAAAATTAAAAACAAATATTAATTATAACTATATATTTTTTACTCCTATACAAGTGTTGCAAAAAGTCAAAACGCTATTATTTAGGATGAAAGTAATAATTTTATATAATTTAAATATTTTTAATGTGGTTATTTATTTTAGTTTATTACTAATTTCTTTCTATATTTTATTATGCACTTTTGTGTACATGAAATAATTTTATTATGAATGAAATTTTTATTTTATTTTGTGAGATAATTATTGAAATTTGAATCATCTAATTAGTATATTGTTTTATATTGAATATAAAAGAAAAATATGTGTTTTGAGTGAAAAAATTTGTAGTTTGCAAATTTAGATTAATAATTTAATAACGATTAATAAAATTAGTTAAATATAATTTATAAATAACACCGTAACTAATTATAACAAAGTTACATTATATGTTTGTATTAAAAGTTTATATATATCAATGTCTTTTGTTTCTCAAACATTATTCAACCCACTCAAATATGGTAATGTACATTAGAAATACAAAAAAATGATCCGTATAGAATATTTTTGTATTAGTATTAATTTGATGAAATATTATTTTCCAATAAAAGTAACATTTTCAATAAAATATATTGGTCTTCATATACAAATTGAATTATTCTATAATATTTGAATAAGATATTATATTCTATATAATATCAAATGAATTTCTATTTTCTTGAACACAAAAACATATTATATAAGTTTGTCATTTTTTTATATTAAGAATAACATGTCTAGTTTAATATTTTTTTAAAAATAATTATGTATATTTTTCAAATCTCCGGATAAAATTTTATGTTATTCTCAAAAAGTATGATTACATTCTATGCAAAGGATTATAAATATTTTATTCAAGTATACTTTTAAAATATACACAACTTTTTATTTCGAATTAAAATTTCTATATATGTAAAATCTAAATTTAATATAATTTATATTTAATACAAATAAAATATTGTATTTATTATTATATTTATTTTATTATTATTATTATTATTATTATTATTATTATTATATTTATAATTAGTTATATTGTACAAATTTATGTAATATTAAAATTATAAAATTAGGTACCAATAAATATTTTTATGAATCAATAGAATTCTATCTTACGATATGAACACTTAAAAGTTAATACATAATGAATAAAAAAATATTTTAACACATAAAATTGGGGTATTTTTATTTGAATTAATAAGAGGTTCTATTTGAATATATTAATAAAAAAGTTATTTGTAAAACATAAATTGTTGGAGCTATAGATAGAGAACTTCTAGAATTTGGTTTTATTTGAAATTTTACTTTTTGACACACATTTTTAGAAGTTTTGACTATATAGTTAAATTTATTATTTTTTAAATTTTCTTTTTTTGATTAAAAATATTAAACTAAACCTTGTATTCACAAAAAAATATAGAAAACAATAATTCTAATCAAAAATCTAAAAAGAGTGTGAAAAAGTCAAAATATTACCAAAATATTAACAACAGGAGGGAGTAACATAGAGAATTTCTAGAATATTCCTAATAGAGACCCTAAAATTCTTATAAATGATTCAATTCTGGGCCAAAACCCTAAATCCATGATTTCACCTCACCGCATCACTATCACATGTCCCTATTACAATTGTTTTTACCCAATTCATATATTAATAATATTTTTCATATCTCTTGATTTTTTGCTAGAATGCTACTTGATAATATGCAATCTCTCTCATATATTTGAGCGGTGACTAATCCCTTTCATAGTATTAACCTGTTGAAACATGGCGGAATCTGAAGTATAGTAAGAAAAATTCACTCTACAAAACGTTTTTCGCCATGTTCATCAGGTTGATACCATGAATCGGGTTAAGTGTTAAGAATCCTCTAACAATCTTTGCTTGGTTGTGTGTATGTATAAGATGTTTCTTCTTCCTCCAAATTTTAAAAATTCATTTCTCACAGATATCTACCCAATATATATAGAGGTGTGTTTTATTGTGATTAACAACAAAATTTAGTGATGATTGGATGATTGGTATACTCACTTTTAAATTCATTTTTAGTATAACATCCTTAGTTGATATGACAATGGATTACAAATTTGATGAAATAGCATTTTATCATATGTAGATGTAATGACCAGATTTAAAATTAATAGCACAAACAAACTGTTCTCCCTTTACGACATTCTATGTCTAATACATTAATTAGAACAAAGTTACATTATATGTTTGTATTAAAAATTTATATATATCAATTTCTTTTGTTTCTCAAACATTATTCAATCCACTCAAATACAGTAATGTGCTTAATTAGCGTGAATCAAGTCTTGACACAAGTTCTTTCCAAGCTCTAATCCCGTTTAACAGGTTTTCATCAAATTAGTGAGGTAAATTGGGTGAAACAATCAAACACATATAAAAAAAAATAATGATAGAAATAAAAAAAAATGACCAGTATAGAATATTTTTGTATTAGTATTAATTTGATGATATATTATTTTGCAATAAAAGTAAAACTTTTTAAAAAAAAATATTGGTCTTCATATGTAAATTGAATTATTCTATAATATTTGAATAAGATATTATATTCTATATAATATCAAGCCAATTTCAATTTTCTTGAAAACGAAAACATATTATATAAGTTAGTCATTTGTTTATTAGGAATAACATCTCTAGTATAATTTTTTTTTTAAATAATTGTCTATTTTTCAAATCCAGGGATAAAAGTTTATGTTGTTTACTCAAAAAGTAAGATTACATTCTACGAAAAGGATTATAAATTTTTTATTCAAGTACACTTTTAAAATATACACACTTTTAAAAATATACACAACTTTTTATTTCGAATTAAAATTTCTATATATGTAAAATATAAATTTAATATAATTTATATTTAATACAATTAAAATATTGTATTTATTATTATATTTATTATTATTATTATTTATTATTATTATTATATTACATTATTTTTATTATTTGTAATAATAATTTGATTATTAATAATGAACTTATTGTTATGATGATGATAACAATAATAGTAAAAATAATAATTTTATTATTATTATTTTTATTAAATTTATAATTAGTTATATTGTACAAATTTATGTAATACTAAAATTATAAAACTAGGTACCAATAAATATTTTTATGAATCAATAGAATTCTATCTTACGATATGAACAATTAAAAGTTAATACATAATGATTCAAAAAAATATTTTAACTCATAAAATTTAGGTATTTTTATTTGAATTAATAAGAGGTTCTATTTGAAAATATTAATAAAAAAGTTATTTGTAAAACATAAATTGTTGGAGTTATAGACATAGAACTTCTAGATTTCTTTTAATTTTTGACACACATATTTAGAAGTTTTGACTATATAGTTAAATTTATTATTTTTTAAATTTTCTCTTTTTGATTAAAAATATTCAACTAAAACTTTTATTCACAAAAAAAATTTAGAAAATAATAATTCATGTAGTAAAAATGTGTCAAAAAATCAAACGTCAAATATTATCAAAATATTAACAACATGAGGGAGTAAGATAGAGAATTTCTAGAATATTCCTAACAGAGACCCCAAATTCTTATAAATGATTCAATTCTAGGCCAAAATCCTAAATCCATGATTTCACCTCACCGCATCACTATCAAATGTCCATATTACAATTGTTTTCACCCAATTCATATATCAATAATATTTTTCATATCTCTTGATTTTTTGCTACAATGCTACTTGATAATATATGCAATCTCTCTCGTATATTTGAGCGATGACTAATCCCTTTCATAGTATTAACCTGTTGAAACATGGCGGAATTTGAAGTATAGTAAGAAAAATTTACTCTCCAAAACGTTTTTCGCCATGTTCATCAGGTTGATACCATGAATTGGGTTAAGTGTTAAGAATCCTCTGATAATCTTTGCTTGGTTGTGCGTATGTATACAACGTTTCTTCTTCCTCCCAATTTTAAAAATTCATTTCTCACAGCTATCTACCCAATATATATAGAGGTGTGTTTTATTATGATTAACAATAAAATTTTGTGATGATTGGATGATTGGTATACTCACTTTTAAATTTATTTTTGTTAATGTCATCTTTTGATGTATGAATATAAATGTAATCATCAATTTTTGGTATAACATCCTTAGTTGATATGACAATGAATTATAAATTTGATGAAATAGCATTTTCTGATGTAATGACCACATTTAAAATTAATAGCACAAACAAATTGTACCACATTATATGTCTAATACATTAATTAGAACAAAGTTACATTATATGTTTGTATTAAAAATTTATATATATCAATTGCTTTTGTTTCTCAAACATTATTCAATCCACTCAAATATGGTAATGTGTTTAATTAGCGTGAATCAAGTCTTGACACAAGCTCTTTCTAAGCTCTAATCCCCTTAACAGGTTTTCATCAAATTAGTGAGGCAAATTGGGTGAAACAATCAAACACATATAAAAAATAATAATGATAGAAATATAAAAAATTGATAAGTATAGAAATTTTTTGTATTAGTATTAATTTGATGATATATTATTTTGCAATAAAAGTAAAACTTTCAATAAAATATATTGGTTTTCATATGTAAACTGAATTATTCTATAATATTTGAATAAGATATTATATTCTATAGAATATCAAATCAATTTCAATTTTCTTGAAAACCAAAACATATTATATAAATTAGTCATTTGTTTATTAAGAATAACATGTCTAGTATAATATTTTTTTTAAAATAAGTGTCTATTTTTCAAATCTTGGGATTAAATTTTATGTTGTTTACTCAAAAAGAATGATTACAGTCTATGAAAAAGATTATAATTTTTTTATTCAAGTACACTTTTAAAATATACACATCGTTTCATTTTGAATTAAAATTTCTATATATTGAAAATCTAAATTTAATATAATTTATACTTAATAAAACATCTTAAATTTGAAAATTTAAGGTATAATTTAGATATAATAAAATATTAGCTATGAATTAGTTCAACGTGGCCATAGATAGAGGTTTCCACAAAATTCCATCATTCATGTGAAATCATATAGGCATGTAGGTAAGCCACGGAGAAATAAATGGGCCTTTTTAATATATTAGATTCAAGTTTGATATATACCTATGGACTTGCAACCCGAGACATATTCCTTAAGATCTTAATCCGAGTGCAGAATATTTTAGAAGCCACAAATAATAAGTCTACATTAGATTATAGGTTAAATGTCTTACCTGACACATGTATACTATTTTCAATTTCAGAACATATACTATAAACATGTCAAAGGGTAAAAATTATTGACTTGATGATTGCCCCAGAATATTACTCTCACATATAGGCAATGACCGTCTTAAAATGCAAATTCTATTCATAATACAAAATCACTAATTACATCCTCCTTATTTTGTTTATAATGCAATATTGGTCTCTTCCCCACAATACGATTCTCCTATCGAATCTTCCTTCCGCATCTTCTTGGTCACGGTGTCAAATTACCCTTTAAGAACTTCTAACTCTTTCTTTAACTTTTCGACTTTATTCTTGTACCATAGCAAAAGATGATTGTCCTCTCATCTACTTCAACATGCTAATTACAACATCTTGATATAATCTTATTTCAAATTTTTGTATTGACTTACCTAGACATTGAGGAAACAAGAAAGTCATAACATACTTTAAATCTATAATAAAATAAATTAAATTAATTTACAATTTTAATACAGCTGAGGCTGAGAAGATTGTGACCATGAGAATGTTGGTTAAAACTATTTAAGTCACTCTTTTGTTGCACGTAACAAACAGTTGGCGCTGCCAACACCACCAGGAACAAACTTATAACGGAATCGATGCCAAGATTTTCGACCTAATTCTTCATCCTCAAAATGATTACTCAACTGCTCAGCCTCTATAAACCCTCTCGCCGAGGGCTAAAAAATCAAGAAACTCATCCCTCGATGCCATTGCCAGCCAAAGGAATGCTTTGCGCTCATAATTTCAAAAGAACTGAAATTTTCAAGAAGCTCAGCATGGCCAATCCCAAACCACTGAAAATGTATTTAAGAGCAAAAGTTTATAAAAATAAGGACAATCCGAAGAAAGATTTGATAATCATAATCACCAGTACCATATATGATAACATGTAAAAGAAGAAATACCTTTCCAACGTCATCTAGCCTTTCCACATCATCTAGCTAGAGAAAAGTGTTCATTATAATCACCATGGGGGCAACCAATCTCCTTATCTCTTACGACTTTTTCTTTTTTTTATATTTCTCAAATTTAGATTCATAATTTAATAACGATTAAAAAAAATTAGTAAAATATAATTTATAAATAACACGATAAACTAATTATCAATGAAACTTTTAATTTTCTGGTTTTAAAAATATAGTATAGTAATAAAATCTAGTTAATATAAATATAAAAAAATATTATTTTAATATTCATAAGATTTAATTAGAATGTGGTAATTTTAAGCCAATTAATGAACTAGTAAATTGTAAGTATAATTATATTACATTAAAATCATGTCCTAAATTAAGATCTTAAAATTGGAAATTTAAGGCATAATTTAGATAGAATATAATATTAGCTATGTATTAGTTCAACGCAGCCATAAATATAGGTTTCCACATAGTTCTATCATTCATGGGAAATCACATAGGTAGGTAGGTAAGCCACCAAGAAATAACTCGCCCTTTTTAATATTCTTGATTCAGTTTTGATACATTCCTATGTATTTTTAACCGAGATATATTCCTTAAGATGTTAATCGGAGTACATAATATTTTAGAAGCCACAAATAATAAGTCTACATTAGATTATAGGTTAAATCTCTTACCTAACTCATGTATACCATTTTCAATTTCAGAATATATACTACAAACGGGTCAAAGAGTAAAAATTAATGACTTGATGATTACCCCACAATACTATTCATACATATATATTATACACAAGCAATGCCATTCATCATACAAAATCACTAATTACATCCTCCTTTGTGGCATGTGACCAAAAAGTTGGCGCTCCCACCACCACGAGGAACAAACTTATAACCGAATCGATGCCAAGCTTATCGACCTAATCATTCCTCCTCAAAATGATTACTCAACTGCTCAACCTCTATAAACCCTATAAACCCTTACGCTGAGGGCTAAAAAATAAAGAGGCTCATCCCTCGATGCCCTTGCCGGCCAAAGGAATGCTTTGAGCTCACAGTTTCAAAAGCACTGAAATTTTCAAGAAGCTCAGCATGGCCAATTCCAAACCATTGAAAATGCATTTAAGAGAAGAAGTTTATAAAGAATAAGGACAATCTATAGAAAATTTGATCATCATGATCATCAGTACCATATATGATAACATGTAAAAGAAGAAATACATTTCCAACGTCATCTAGCTTTTCCACATCATCTAGCTAGAGAAAAGTGTTCATTATAATCACCATGGGGGCAACCAATCTCCTTATCTCTTACGACTTTTTATTTTAACCCTCTCCACTTTCAAAAGGGATTGACTAAAACTATTTGATCAGTCATCTCGTGCCTTTTGAAATATTCTTGCAATGAACTACATATAGAATTAATCACCGGTTTACACATATTCTCAATTTAATTTGATATATTACTTAAAAAAATAATTTTTATTACTAATTTTTTTCTATATTTTATTATGCAGTTTTGTGTACATGAAATAATTTTATTATGAATGAAATTTTTATTTTATTTTGTGAGATAATTATTGAAATTTGAATCATCTCATTAGTATAGTGTTTTATATCGAATAGAAAAGAAAAATATGTGTTTTGGGTGAAAAAAATTATATTTTTCAAATTTAGATTCATAATTTTATAACGATTAATAAAATTAGTAAAATATAATTTATAAATAACACGATAAACTAATCATCAATGAAACTTTTAATTTTCTGGTTTTGAAAATATAGTATAGTAATAAAATCTAGTTAATATAAATAAAAAATAATATTATTTTAATATTCATAAGATTTAATTAGAATGTGGTAATTTTAAACCAATTAATGAACTAGTAAATTGTAAGTATAATTATATTACATTAAAATCATGTTCTAAATTAAGATCTTAAAATTGGAAATTTAAGGCATAATATAGATATAATATAATATTAGCTATGGATTAGTTCAACGTGGCCATAGATATAGGTTTCCACATAGTTCTATCATTCATGGGAAATCACATAGGCAGGTAGGTAAGCCACAAAGAAATAACTCGCCCTTTTTAATATTCTTGATTCAGGTTTGATACATTCCTATGTATTTGCAACCAGAGACATATTCCTTAAGATGTTAATCCGAGTACATAATATTTTAGAAGCCAAAAATAATAAGTCTATATTAAATTATAGGTTAAATGTCTTACCTGACTCATGTATACCATTTTCAATTTCAAAACATATACTACGAACGGGTCAAAGAGTAAAAATTAATGACTTGATGATTACCCCACAATACTATTCATACATATATATTATACACAAGCAATGCCATCCATCATACAAAATCACTAATTACATCCTCCTTTGTGGCACGTGACCAAAAAGTTGGCACTGCCCACCACCACGAGGAACAAACTTATAATCGAATCCCTGCCAAGCTTGTCGACCTAATCCTTCCTCCTCAAAATGATTACTGAACTGCTCAAGCTCTATAATCCCTATAAACCCTCACGCTGAGGGCTAAAAAATAAAGAAACTCATTCCTCGATGCCCTTGCCGGCCAAAGGAATGCTTTGAGCTCACAGTTTCAAAAGCACTGAAATTTTCAAGAAGCTCAACATGGCCAATCCCAAACCACTGAAAATGCATTTAAGAGGAGAAGTTTATAAAGAATAAGGATAATCCAAAGAAAGATTTGATCATCATAATCATCAGTACGATATATGATATCATGTAAAAGAAGAAATACCTTTCCACTGTCATCTAGCTTTTCCACTGTCATCTAGCTAGAGAAAAATGTTCATTATAATCACCATGGGGGCCAACCAATATCCTTATCTCTTAGGACATTTTCTTTTAGCCCTCTCCACTTTCAAAAGGGATCGACTAAAACTATCTCGTCTGTCAACTTGTACCTTTTGAAATATTCTTGCAATAAACTACATATAGAATTAATCACCGGTTTACACATATTCTCAATTTAATTTGATATACTACTTAAACAATTAATTAATCTTTTAAATTTCACAATTAGTGAACATATATTGAATGATTGACCTCTAGGGCACAACACATGCACATCCACTGTGGTTCAAGATCTTGACCCTTCATCACTATCTAATTCATGATTACATTGTTTTCATATAAGAAGAGTTGGAGCATTTTCTTCATTTTTTCTGAATATTACATGAAAATATCGAGTTAGAGAAGAATATCAAAATATAATAGAGATAGTAATGCGTGCAAAGTAAGATTATATGCTATACTGACATGCTACATTATACACTCTCTTTCTATCATTGCATAAACGAATATGAATATATCGATCTTCAATATAATATTATGCCTTAAGGAGGCATAATTTTCTCTATAGGTAGAATATATACTGAATAAATTATAACCAAGAGTTACTACCATATTCCTGTTATTGGAAGCCAAAGAATGAGATATGATGCAAGAATTATTTTTTTTATAAACAATATATCAATCTAGATACTCTTTAAAAATAATCTAAGTACAAAAGACTTAAAAAGTCCAACATGTGAGACCGTGAAGTAAATAACTAGGGAAATGTTACGAGAAAATAAAAACCACAATTTAAAAGGGTTTGGAATATTTTCCACCATAACTGGCATTCGAATAATAGGAGAGTAGGTGGTAGAGTATATACAAGGCCCAATCCTTTAATCATTTTGAGAATTATAAGAAACAAGAAATAACATTAAAGTAATAAAGTGTTTGTAATATCATGTTTATATATATATATGTTAATTATATAATTAGTTTTAATTATATATTTAATATATGTATTTTGCTTATTCTATGAATAATTGGAATATGAGTAAAAATAATATTAAAGTTTATATTATTATTGTACTTTTGAGAAATAGAATAATATATATACAAGTTATATGTTATTCTAAACTATTCAATGTAACTTCTACTAAAGCCGCACTTGGAGACTAGGGTTATGGAAGGGAGAAAACTTTAAAAGGGATTTCTTGTGTTCTTTCATTAATCTAAGGTGATGGTTTTGATTTCTACTTTTCCATGCCCATGTCATGTTCATTTTTCTATTTGTTTATGCTGAAATTCCTATTTGATAAAATCTGCAACTCAAACTTGTTGTAAAATCCATAACTGATTCATTTTTAATCGGAATTCGTTGATTCATGACATTCCAGAAAGCTTGTTTCGATATATACAATTTGTATCTAATGCATATTCCGTGAAAGCAGGATCTAATTGTGTCCAAAATTGTTTTCTTTATTACCCTTCAGTTTTATGTCATGAAAACTTTTTCGTATATTCAAAAATTCACTATAAATCGTTCTTACATCGAAAAATTAATCGTGATATTAATCTGGAAAGCTTGAGATATATTCTTTCATTCTTAGTTTTACCCATTGGATGCTTTAAATGATTTAAATGCCTAAATTGACTTATAAATTTTAGGGTTGTTTATACTTTTCTGCAGAGTTGTTTTATATTCAAAAATCCATATCTCCTTTGTTATTCGTACACTACTTGATCACATTATTAGTGTAATATCCGTAATTTATTTATTTAGATATTAGTAATTAGATTAGAATTTGGAAGATTATTTTCTTTAACCATAATATTTATTATATTGAATTTGATTAGAAATAGAATTTGTAATAAAATAGTAAGTAGATTAGAAGAATGATAATTATTAAAAGTCTATATATATACATATAAACTTATGAGTTATTTATTAAAATCCTTAAAATAGCTGCTCGGGTCAAAAGAAAAAGCAGGGGGATTTCATGTTCCGGTAATATGAAAGAATTATACATCTCCGTTTTTAATTCTTAAGTTTGATGTGTAATTGGAGGAGTGCATAAAAATTATATATAAACACAAATATCATTGAAACATGGGCAATGTGAGATACATACATAGTGAAAATACTAGCAGGTTAAAAGCATAATACTGGGTCTGGATAATTTCCTTAGTATCTATTATTGCTATTCTAAAGTACGGATTTCGTCATTTTTCTCTTCAGCGCTACTCTTTTTTGGATTAGTTATATTTAATTCGTTCCGTTCGAAAATTATATATGTTACATATCTGCGTATAATATTTTAAATATCTGTTCAGGTAATTTTTAAATGTAAAAATTATTTTATTTGAACCCTTAGAGTGATATAGGGTATACCGAATTACCAGCTGTAGGGGTACTACACCCATGTCTTTGCGGCACCAGTGTCATGACACTTCCGTGACTGTGTGATTAGTCACGACGTATCCTTGTAATATCCGTAATTTATTTATTTAGATATTAGTAATTAGAATTAGAATTAGATTAGAATTTATAAGATTAGTTTCTTTAACCATAATATTTATTATATTGAATTTGATTAGAAATAGAATTTTCAATAAAATAGTAATTAGATTAGAAGAAGGATAATTATTAAGAGTTTATATATAAACATATAAGTTATTTATTAAAAACCCTAAAACTAGTTGCTCACGTCAAAAGAAATTCATATTCTAGTAACATGCAAGAATTATACATCTCTGTTTTCAATTCTTGAGTTTGATGTGTAGTAAACTGAGAAACCATAATAAATATTATGGTTTTCTCTAGTTCACTTATTCTATTTGATCAGGGGCCATGGTCGGCCAGTGTGACGATGGGGGATAAGCTTCATCGTCAAGGAGTGCATGAGGATTATATATAAACATAAACATCATTAAAATATGGGCATGGTGAGATACAAACATAGTGAAAATACTAGCTGGCTAAAAACATCATATTGGGCCTGGATAATTTCGTTAGTATCTATTATTGCTATTCTAAGGTACGGATTTCATCCCCTTTCTCTTCGGCGCTACTCTTTTTAGGATTAGTTATATTTAATTCGTTCCATTCGAAAATATCTATTCAGGTGATTTTAAAATTGTAAAAATTATTTTATTTGAACCATGTTATTGCGGCACCAGTGTCATGACACTTCCGTGGCAGTGTGATTAGTCACGGCGTATCTTTCTGATAGCTTAGGAGGCGAGGTTTGTGCATTTGATATTTGTTTGAGGATACATGGGTGCACCCAGAAATGTATTTGATTTGTAATTTGATATTTGACGGTGACATTGTATATGCCGTACACGTTGTCCGGTTTGTTACACACATTATGTAACCTATGATGTGTGTATCTGTTATCTGTTTTGTATCGGTATGAAATATCCTAACCCCTCTTTACTTCAACCTTGTTTTAAAAATTAATGTTTATTTATAACTGTCAAACTATATATATATTTCTATTTTATAAACTGTATTCCAATCCGTACTGGGAATTTGGCTCATGCCGTATTCTTTCTTCTAGCAGGTATTTAGGTGAATCTCAGGTTGTGTGATGGAGAAATACCATTTATTTTATTTATTAGGACGTTTGAACTTTTCGCATTTCTTTTTAGACATTGTTGATTATTAGATGTTTGGAATTGTCTTGGAGGTTTTAATATTATTTTGGAGACATTATTGGACCTATTTATTTATTATAAGATAGTTTTAGTACTTTATATATAGGTTTGTGGTTTGGAAGTAACCCTTCATCTTATTTTGGGAAGGGGTGTTACAGAGATGACATCAGAGCTTATGTTCTTTCTTGTAGAAAACCTATTTAGGTTTGACCTGTGAGTTTGGGTAGCCATTAGGATGGGTATTCTATTTTGAGACTTCATGTAGTTGCGTTCATTTCAACATTATGTCAAAAAATTTTTATAAAATACTTCAGCTTGTCTCTTTCTGCGAACTCCATTCTTATCTGTATTTGATATTGTGAATCATTTTAGACGTGGAGCTTTCCCCTTATTTGAATATGTTTTGACTCATTTTGTTGGTTCTTTCTCATCTCTTCAGAATCTTTCCTTTTAGTCTTCGTAAATGAATCCTTTTATGTGCCTTCGTGATAATTATTAAGAGTGTTTAGAATATGTATGATATAGTCATCTAGACAAATTTATTTCCGATAGGGATGCATGACCTTGATTAAATATTTAAGGATTTATTTATCAAATAATTTGGAGCAATTGATTGAAAAGGAAAGCGAACGATCTATAAAGATACAAGTATGTTAGTAACTGTAGATCAAGATTTTTAAATGAAAGGTGTATTTAGAATTATTTTAACTTTATGAATAAGATAACTTTTGGCTAAGGATTGTATGGCTTTTAGACTTCAACTAGGGATATGAGATACATATTAAGGATTTTTTATTATTAATGAGTTAAATGCAAAGAGATACTAGGTTCGCTACTATGGTAGGATGTGAGATCATATATATAAAATTTAAAATGTGATGCGGGAATGTGAATGCGACTAGATGAAAAGATTTCAAGATGACAATGGATTGAAAAGGATTTAATAGTGTGTGTAGGCGACAGTATTTCTCAATTGTGCATAAGGAAGCTTACCTTAGGGTGTTATATTTAGTTAAGTACAATGATGATTGGAATATTTTAAATTACATGACAAGGTTTTGGTTTGCTCAAAGGGTTGGTGAGACATCTTTAAAGTAATGAGAGATTTAAATATGAATTGTGATATAATCTAAGTGGTTCCATATAACTAGAGATGTTAGAGTATAAAAAGAAAGTAGTGGATGGATTTTATAATTATAGGCTTGAGAATACTCGAGAGACATGAAAAGATGTGTTATTTCACAAAAGCATGTATATGTTATTCTTGAATTTGTCATCATGACTAAAGTTATTTAAAATGATTATATAGGATGACACCATCAGAGTTATATGAATTAATAGAGCACTTACGAGACTTATTGGATAAGAGATTTATTAGACCGAGTGTATCTCCATGGGGTGCTCCACTATTTTTTTATGAAAAAGAAAGACGTGTCTATGAGATTGTGTATTGACTATAGGGAGTTGAATAAGATGACTGTTAAAAACATGTATCGTTTGTCACGTATTGATGGCTTGTTCAATTATATGTAACGGAAAAAAAAAATTTCTTTCGATGATAGATTTGAGATTAGGTTATCATCAGTTACAAGTAAGAAATGAAGATATTCTGAAGACAACATTACTTGATATGGTCATTATGAGTTTTTTGTGATGTTTTTAAGTTAACGAATGCTCCAAGAGTATTTATGGATTTGATGAATCACATCCTTCTTGATTAGTTTGATAAGTTCATTGTGTTTTTCATTAATGATATCTTGATATGCACCATGAGTAAAGAAGAACATGAGGAACATTTGCGCATTACACTTGAAATCTTGAAGAAATATAAATTGTTTGCAAAATTTTCTAAGTGTGAATTCTGGTTGGAGCAGGTTGCATTTTTTAGGCATATTGTGTCTGGTAAGGGGATTGAATTGGATCCTGCGAAAGTCAAGGCTATCACAAATTGACCGAGACCTAGCACTATGATAGAGGTGAAGAGTCTCTTGGGTTTAGCAGGGCACTATAGGCGCTTTGTAGAGGGTTTCTCATCCATAACTTTGCCAGTGACTCAACTGATACGGAAGGGTGTTAAATTCGAATAGAATGATGATTGTGAATAGAGTTTTCAAGAGTTGAAGAAAAGGTTGGTGTCAGCCCCTATACTTGTTTTAACATCACGGAGTGGAGGACATCAGATTTATGGTGATGCTACTAATAAAGGATTGAGGTGTGTTCTTATTCACCATGGGAAGGTAATTTCTTACACCTCTAGGCAGCTTAAACCTTATGAGGTAAACTATCATACCCATGACTTGGAGTTAGCAACAATGGTCTTTGTCTTAAAAATTTGGAGGCATTATTTGTATGAAGAAACTTGTGACATATTCACTGATCATAAGAGTCTCAAATACATTTTTACACAAAAGAGTTAAACATGAGGAAAATGAGGTGGCTTGAACTTATTAAAGTTTATGATGCTAAAATTGAGTACCATCCAGGAAATGTGAATGTAGTTGTACACGCTCTTAGTATGAAGAACTTATGAAGTGTTGCATCTCTTATTACTCTACAGCACCTTATTTCAGATATGGAATGTTTGGGTGTGGAGTTGTATATTGGAGAGTCAACTGCAAGCCTAGCAAGTTTGAAGGTGGGATCAAATCTAGTCTCAAGAGTTAAGGAAGATCAGAAAAATGATATAGGATTATAAGCTATTAAATCGAATATGGAAGATGGTAAGCTAACAGAGTTTCATGTTGATGATCATGGTGTGGTATGGTTGGGTTGTTGATTGTGTGTACCTATAGACGAAGCGATTCGTGAAGCAGTTTTGACTGAGGCTCATGGTTCTTCATTCTCTATTCATTCGGGTTCTACTAAGATGTATCGAGATTTTAAGAATCACTTTTGGTGGACTGGGATGAAACGGGACATAGTAAAGTTCGTGGGGAAATGTCTTACTATCAACAAGTGAAGATTGGACACCAGAGATCTAGTAGATTATTACAACACTTGGATATCCCGGTTTGGAAGTGGGAAAACATTACCATGGATTTTGTGACTGGTTTACAGAGGACCTTCAGAAAGAATGATGTTATTTGGGAAGTAGTTGATAGATTTACAAAATCATCTCATTTCTTACCTATTAGAGATACTACTCATATTCATGATTTGGTAGAGATATTTCAACGGGATATTGTTAGATTTCATGGTGTGCCTGTGTCGATAGTTTTAGACAGGGATATGAGGTTTACTTCACATTTTTGAAAGGGATTTTAGCAGACTTGGGGTACGAGGCTTAATTATAGTACAAATTTTCATCCACAACTGGCCCTTTTTAATATACTTGATTCTGGTTTGAGACAGTCCTATGTACTTGCAACTAGAGACATATTCCTTAAAATGTCACAATATTTTAGAAGCCACCAATAATAAGTCTATATTAGATTATATGTGAAATGTCTTACCTGACTCATGGATACGATTTTCAATTTCAGAACATATATTATAAACAGGTCAAAGGATAAAAATAAATGACTTGATGAGTGCGGCACAATGCTATTGTCACATATATATTATACACGGGCAATGACAGTCTTAAAATGCAAATGTTATTCGTCATACAAAATCACTAATTACATCCTCCTTATTTTGTTTATAATGCAATATGGTTTTCTTTCGCATAGTACGATTCTCCTAGGGGACCTTTGACATATTCTTCGTCACTGTATAAAATTATCCTTTAAGAACTTCTAATTCTTTCTTTAACTTTTTGACTTTATTCTTGTACCATAGGGAAGATGATTGTCCACTCATTTGCTTCAACATGTTAATTACCACATCTTGATATGATCTTATTTCAAATTTTTGTATTGACTTACCTAGACATTCAGGAAACAAGTGCGTCATAACATACTTTAAAATCTATAATAAAATAAATTAAATTAACTTACAATTTTAATATAGCTGAGGCTAAAGCTTAGAAGATGGAGAACATGAGAATGTTGGTTAAAACTGTGTAAGTCCCTCTTTTGTGGGAGGTAACCAAAAAGTTGGCGTTGCCCACCACCACGAGGAACAAACTTATAATGGAATTGATGCCAAGGTTATCGACCTAATCCTTCATCCTCAAAATGATTACTCAACTGCTCAACCTCTATATACCCTCTGTCTGAGGGTTAAAAAATCAAGAAGCTCATCCCTCCATGCAATTTCCGGCCAAAGGAATGGTTTGAGCTCATAATTTCAAAAGTAGTGAAATTTTCAAAAAACTCAGCATTGCCCATCCTAAACCACTAAAGAATAAGGATAATCCAAAGAAAGATTTGATCATCATAATCATCAGTACATATATGATATCATGTAAAAGAAGAAATACCATTCCACTGTCATCCAGCTTTTCCACTGTCATCTAGCAAAAGAAAAGTGTTCATAATAATCACCATGAGGGGCCAACCAATCTCCTTATCACTTATGACATTTTATTTTATCCCTCTCCACTTTTAAAAGGGATCGACTAAAACTATCGGGTCTGTCATCTTTTGCCTTTTGAAATATTCTTGCAATGAACTGCATATAGAATTAATCACCCGTTTACACATATTCTCAATTTAATTTGATATACTACTTAAAAAATTAATTAAACTTTTAAATATTATAATTAGTGAATATATATTGAATGATCGACCTCTAGAGCACAACGCATTCACATCCACAGCGGTTCAGGACGTTGACCCTCATCGCTATCTGTTAGTCCCTGATATTGTAAAAGGGGGGGGGGGTTGAATACAATATCTGAAAATTAATCGCTGAATAATTGGATTAAAATTATTATTTTAATTACTCGCGAAATATTAATTATAATGAAATACTGTTCAAGTGAAAGATATAATTTTAACTTGATCAGTATTACACAATTAATAAGAAGATTAGATTTTATAACTGATATATTAATCTAGAACGAATTCGACATGAAGTGTTCGTGTTTAATCAATTATATTCAAACTCAGCACAGAAATCTGTGAATATTACAATGCAGATAAATTACTGAATTTGATCTGATTTTTCTAACTCTTAACAATTGAACACTAACAAATGAAGCAAGCATCTCATATTTGTAGAGATTTGAAAAAGGCTGCTATGACCTTTTTCAGTATGACTTAATTTCAAGAAAATAAGTCTGTATGACTTATTTTAACACTTGTATGACTTATAAAAGACTGGGCATGACATATTTTCTGTCGGTATGACTTATTAAAACTCGGTATGACTTATCAAAAGTTCGGTATGACCTTTTGAAAGTCATATCCGGATTTTATTTAATTAAATAAATCGGTATGACTTATTTTAATTTAAACAAAATCAACTCAGCATGACCTTTTCTAAAAGAAAACTCGGTATGACATATTTGACTGTCTTCGGTATGACTTATCTATATATATATATATTTATATGAAACTCGGTATGACTTATTGATAAGTCATACTAACAGTTTATATATATATATATATATATAAGTCATATTAAACCATTTCTTTTATAGTAAATTAATTCTACTTAATTTAATTAGTTAATTTATAAATTAAATTAAATTCAACTTGAATTAATTTAATTAGATAAATTAAATAATTAATTAACATTTGATAATAGAATTAAAATACTATATTTACTTGCATTAGCCGTGCTGTCAGTCTTGAGATCTTCTTCCATCTTTTCTTTGTCTTCTTTTCTTGAAACCTCTTGAATTAAATGAAGAAATAAATATTATTTTAGTTGACACACAAATGTACTGTCTGGTTCATATGTGTCATACTAAATAAATATTCTCCATTTAAAATAACATTTATCTAGAGGTCTTCTGTCATAATTTCTTCTTCACTGTTTGCATTCTTCTTCTGGAATCTACTTGTAGTAACCACTTGAAATCTTCTATATCTGCTGTTTATTATAGAACCACTACCACTTTATTGTTTTCACTGACGCTTGAACATATAAATGAACTTCTTCCAGTGTTGAGTAGCAATCCTATAATAATTCTTCCGATACTCAGATCCTTTGTGATTAGTTGACTGTCTTCGTCTTGATTCCTGTTTAGTGCTTATTATTTACTTCTCTTTATTAGCTAGAGTTGAGTTGACATCTAATTATTACAAATAGTCCTAGTTATATGCCTTTCAATCTCCCCCTATTTGTTGTTAAACATTTAACACACAAATTCCTAGAGGATAACTCAACTAACAACTAAGAAAGTAGTACGACATTTAATGACTGTAAATAATAAACAAAAGTTCTGGTTTTATATTTAACAATTTTCCAGATTCATACTTAAAAGATAAATACAAGATAGATGTTCCTCTAGCACTGAACAAATATTACAAAGTTTCTATCTTGTTCTATCTAAGTCTTCAGTCTTCTGTTGTATCAACTTCACCTTCTTCTAAGATTGAACCTTTATGAACAGGTGTCCTTGGTACTTCTTCAGATACTGGTTTTTCTGTTGTAGTGGCTTCTCCATACAACCTTCTTTGTTCAGCTCTTGCTAACTGCCACAGTACTTCCTGTTCAACAGGATCTACTATCTCTTCTTCTACATCAGATGGTTGTGTTGAATCTATCTTTGGTATTTGCCTGATGTAAGAAGGAATTCTTTTTGACAGACAGTAGTTTCTAATCTTTTCTGCAGCATCCATCTTAGCTTCGGATTTGAAACCTTTTGACCTTAGCATCCTTTCAACTTGAATCATGTACTTAACTGAGTAGCCCTTTAAGGATTCCTCATTTAACTGCAATATTTGATATAGATTGCTTGAGAAGAATCTTACCTCGTGAGGATCAAATAAGATCTGAGGACTAACAGCTGTTGCAAAGACTCTAAGTCTATCCCTGAGAAGTTCATTTTCTTCTAAGCTTCTCTTTACTTTGTTCAATAGCGTCCATATTACAGATAAGCTTCTTTGCCTGAAAAACTCCAAGGAAATTCTGAATGTACCATTCCTGTGTGTGTAGACTAGAATCTGCCAGTCTTCAAGAATGTGATCAATTAAGATAATGATGTAGTCCACTTCCTCTTTCAGAGCTTTCATGAAGTTGTCAATGTTGTCATTTGACTTTTCTAGACGGTCAATTATTGATCTCAGATGCTTGTCTTCAAATGGACCCTTTTGCTGTTTGTCCATTATTTCTCTTGCAGTATCCCATTTCTTTCCAATCTTGAGCTGTACATCTCTCTTCTTTTCTCTGACTGCTATGGCCCAGAGATTTTGCTTTTCTTGGCTTGCTTCTTTTTCAGCCTTTGTTCTTTCCTTGACCAGAGCTTTCAGATTTTCAGTTTCTGCATGACTTGCCTTGATGTCTTCTTTTAGTTTCTTCATTGCCTCTTCATAGGCTGGATCAACTTCTATTTCTTCTTGAAACAAAAACTCTTCATCAAATGTAATCTCTTCCTCAGCTCTGCAGTAGTCAGGAAGGTTTGATTCATCATGAGCATTGTCATCAATGAATTTCTCTTGAGCATAAAACTGTTTTTCTGGTTCTGGATCATACGATTGAAATTGATCTTCAGAATACAGTTTAGCTTTCCCTTTGTCTTGAGTAGAAGCTCCTCCATCTCCAGCAACTTTCTCCTTTAATTTCTCCCCCTTAGTTGAGGGATCCTCTTCAGTTTTAGAGGCTTCAAATGATGTCAACATTTTTTGCATAGTCAGATAGACTTGCTTCATTCCTTCATTCAGATGCGTCATGCCATCATCCAGTTTGCTGAAGCGTTGAGTAGAAATCTTTTCATTTTCAATGATTGTGAGGGTTAAGTTTTTCTCAACGTCATCAATTCTTTCATGCAGTTTGCTCACTTCTTTCATATCCTGAGCAATTAGATTTTGAACGCTCTGGATGTCTTGAGTTTTTAGAAGAATGGAGGTTTTGACATCATCAACATCTTTTCGTACTATTGTCAGCTGCTGTGTTACAGAGGCAGATGTAGATTTTTCTTCTGCTTGTGCTTTTACTTTTACCAACTCAGCCTGAACAATTTGCATTTCTTTCTGGAGAGCTTCCATTTTAGATAATAGTTCACTGTGTGTGTGTGCACTCAGATCACTTGCACTCCTGTTTAACTCACTATCACTCTGTGCATGTGTTTCACTCTATGTTTGCCTCACATCACTCGTGTTTAGCTCCTTTCCAGATCCTGAAGCTGTACCTGCATATATAACAATAGCTTTTGAAGAGTCGAAATGCTCTTCTGATGCCTGTGAAGGCGCGTCCTCAACAAGATTAACTTGAAGTGGCTCCGCTACTGACGTAGCTACTCCGTGAATGGAGTCCCATCTCCCTCTATGGAGTGGTTGCCTCTCAAATCCACCAGTGGATTCGAGACCTTCTCGAAAGAGAACTGGATGAAAGAAATCCAGCGGAGTCACCACCTTAGACAATGTAATGACAGGCTCTTGAGAGTCTGTGGTGTTCCTTAGTACCGCGGAGGGTATCTGATGCTGCACTGCATCGAAAATGTCATGGTCCACAACATAGGTGGCATCCGACGAGTTTTTATTAAAAACATTTTCTTCAACTAATGTGCCATCCTGTGTTGGTATTTCTTCAAGTGAAGGTTCTGCTAGAGTGATTGCTAGCAGTGTGTTTTCCTCACTATCTGATGCTGTGGCCGAGCAGCGAATTAGATCACCTGGTTGAGCAAGTGTATCTAGAGAATCTTGGATGGCCATGTTAAAATCCATATCCCATTGACTGGAATAGGTTGAGGTTGCAGTTGTCTCAGGGTCAACTCTAGAAATTTTTGAAGGAGGAGACAGAGCTGCGGGTTCACTCACTTCAGCACCAAGACCTCTTTCTATTCTGACAGGTTTCTTCCTTTTTCTGACTTTTAATGAAGAGGAGGATGAAGGAGAAACTGTTTGAGGCTCTAATTCAGCTGGGGACGGAACCTGTGTGTTTTCAGGTTCGTAGCTGATATCCTGAAGTGTAAGACCATAATTATAGTCCGCCACAGATAAATCTAACAGAGCAGTGGATATATCTATAAGTATTGAACTAGAAGATTGTGATTGAGATATTACCTGTTGATCTTGTGCCACTTGATCGACATGCTGAGCAGCTTCAAGTAGAAGGTGCACAGGATGATCCATTTGCATAGGCACTTGCTCTGGCTCTTGTTCCTGCACAGGATTAGCAATAAGATCTAATACCTCAGCCATGTAATCTGTTCTTTCCACTACCACATCTTCGTACTTGGGGTTGTTGTGGAGCCTTGCAAATAAGTTGTTCTAAGAAGTAGGAGATTCTTCTACAGGACTATTATGAAATAAGGCTTTGTCTTCATCCATCAACAAATCATTCATGAACAGCATCAGGAACCTCGGATAGTAGACTTGAATGTCCTGTTCCCTGCTTTCTGGTTTCCCCATTTTCCTTATTATTTCTTTTAGAATCAACTTTCCAAAATTTATCCTCCTGTTGTGGGCCACAGAAAACCCTATTATTTGCAGTAGTGAAGATATTTTGTTGAAGTTGTTCTTTGTAGTGGGTGCAAAAACTTTGGCTAACGTCCCAAAGAAGTAGTCCCATTCGCTTACCAATCTGGACTTCGTCAATCTTACCAAATTGATCTCACCCTGATATCTAATGGAATAGAAAAACTCTAGAATTTCTGGTACAGAGGGTGGATCCATGAAGTTATCAGTTGGAAAGCCTAAAATCCTGTTCACGTCCTCTTCAGTCACCATATATTCATGATCTCCTATGCTGAATGAGAATTGAACTCTGCCGGCAGTACTCCTATTCCTAGCAGTGGAATACAGAGCCCTAAGTGCTAACACTTGCAACGGGGAGTCCAGAGTAATTGCAGTTCTTACAAGTGAATGTTCATTCATAAAAATGATCCACGGTCGAAACCTCTCGACTGAACAATTCACCGGATTAAAATATCCTACAAAATTAGTTTTTACTAATTCGTAAAAACCAGCCATTTTTGTTTATCCTATTACAATTATTAAATAACAAATTGCGATTACAAAGAAAATAACAAAATTAACAATTACAAGTTATTAAATCGAAAATTACACTTTAAATAGAAACCCTAATTTCTAATAAGCCCCAAATAGTCTTTAATCCAGAAATCACCATACACCAGTCTTTAGCCACAATCAAAACCAAAAGCTTCGCTTATTTAACACAAATAAGAACAGTCAGTTCGATTTTTGATGAAAATCGGGCAGAGGTTCGCTTGAATCAAACGATTTTATCACACTAGCAAGCAACTATGCTTGTAAACAAGGATTAACAACAACTAATTAGCTTGTTAAGAGTGAAAATCGATCGATTTTTGAAAAAGAAAATCGGCTGTTCGAGTGTTTGTGTATATAGCAGCGTGTATATGTATATAGGACTGAGTATGACTTAATTAATTAAAGAAAGAAAGACAACTTATTCTCGGTATGACTTATTTGATAGGCCTGCTATGACTTGTCTCGGTATGACTTTTTCAAAAGTCATACCGAGTTTTTATTAATAGCAGGTCTCAGTATGACTTAAGGAAAACCTTTTAAATGAATTCTCGGTATGACTTATTATTAAGAATAAAAAATCATGCCGAATTTCATTTAAATTAAATGTCATACCGAAATTTTATCATAATAAGTCATTCTGAGAAAAGAAAAAGAAAAAAATATACTTAGTAAATAGTTAACTAACAATAAATTACATACTAATAACTTATTATAGACAAATAATAAATATTTACATTATTAATTTATTTTAATTAATTTAAGAATTAAATTAACTCATGTTTGAATTAATTTAATAAGCAAATTAATTGAATAATTAATAACATATTCATTTATTTTAATGTACAATAATGATTCGAAAAATATATACATTAATTTACATAAATGCTTATAAATGTTTAAAATTAAACAAAAGTACTTATGCTTTAATTGAAATAATTATCTTCTAAGAATATTGATTTAATCTTAAGATAATTTTCCAAAAATTCATAAGCCCTAGGATTTTATTAATTCAAGTCTCATAAACTCTTTAAATCTTAACATTTAATATTTATGAGCTTAAATTAATTCCTAGCAACAAAAAATTTAGCCATTGTTTAACATCCCTAATTCACTAACCAGCTTTGAGAAAGTGGATTCATCAAGTGACTTTGTGAAGATGTCGGCTATTTGATCTTCTGTGGGTACAAAATGTAGCACCACAGTTCCGTTCATGACATGCTCTCTTATAAAGTGATACCTTATGTCAATGTGCTTGGTTCGCGAATGTTGAACATGATTGTTGGAAATAGCTATAGCACTTGTGTTGTCGCAGAAAATTGGAATTTTGTTCAACGCAAGTCCATAGTCATTTAGCTGATTCCTAATTGAAAGGCTGTATGTATAGACCTATATGTAACATAGGGTTATAACTCAACACAAGAACAGGACATGTAAATAATATGAAGTTATCACCGGAATCAGGAAGACATGAAGACTTGGTAAAGACAAAGGATAAAGAAGAAATCTACAGACTTAAAGCATTAGCTCACTGGAAGAAGTTCATTAATATGTTCATGCCTCAGTGAAGAATAAAGGTTGAAGTATTCAAGGATGTGGAAGCAGTGAAGTAGTTGTCAAAGTACCAGAAAGATTCTAGTGATCCAAATCTGCGAATCAGTCAAGCAATGATTTGTAGAGCTCAAGTACAGGAATCGATAAGATAGAAATACGGCAAATACAAAGAATCAAAATATTAGATGAAATCTTGGAGTCTATTATAAATTGCTGGAGGAAGTTCATTCATATGTTCAGACTTCAGTGAAGGATAAAGTTCGAAGATGTTCAGGGTTTCAGATATGTTTATGGTTCAGCATAAGTGCCAGAGGATTCCAATGTACTTACAATCGAAGCACTTCTAATCAACAAGGAACAAAGTCAATTATATTGTAAAGAAGATGTGAAGATCAAGATCGTGTTAGTCGTTTGTGAACCAGACCAGTTGCACCAAATGTCAACACAAAAGAGATTGAGAATTGCATCTATGAATCAGAAGAATTGACTGTATGATTAAATTAGTAACAAGTGAAGTGGTATGTGACTAAGACCAGAATAAATCAATGTCGAATTAACAAGGAAATATTTATTTGACTTGGTTGCAGTGGAAGAAATTATATTAAGGGCTTATCAAGTTCGAAATTGGCTAAGTAAAGAAGACTACAGAAGCTGTATCCAGAAGTCAACTTGGTCAATGTATTTCGTCTCATTCATCGATGGTTAACAAGTATTTTTGTCTTATTCACCTATGGTTATTAACCATCGGGTGAGATAAACAAATGGAAAAGAATTGGTGAAATGAAAAGGGCTTATTTTGTCTTATATGCCGATAGTTACTAACTATCGGAAAAGAAATAAAAGCCAACTAGCCACTTTCCGATGGTTACTAAGATTGGAGTAATTGATTTTATTTCAGGAATTGTTTTAAGTCTCCGATGGTTATTCTACAAACTCATCGATGGTTAAACAATTACTCAGTAAATTGTTCCGATACTTAAGGAAAAACAGAAGTGAAGCAGCAACTAGTTTACTTGGTCCTGAATGAGCCACGTATCTTGGTTGAAAAAGTCTACACATATATTGAAGCAGAGCCATTCATTTGAAAAGGCTTCTGCAACACAACAAAAAATATCCAGAGGGAGAGAAGCACAGCCGGAGAGGAGGAACACCCAAAAAAATATATAACTCCTCACCGGAGATGTATCAGTGGCCGGTCCCTTAACGGAAAATGTTCAGGGCCACTATATATCACTCTCTACGGTCTTAGTTTCCTTTGTACTGATCTAGAAATATTTGTATAGGAAATTGAGAGTTATATGTTTTTGTTAAGCAGCGAAGAACTTGTTCTTCGGACCGGATTTGTTGACCGGGTGTAGCAACCTCAGGGTTTATATTTATCAAATGATATATTCCCCGAATCTTGTGTTGTTTATTTTCCTGCTGATTTTCTAGAACCGAAATGATTAATCCTAAACACAGAAAATTAGTAAGCAGCTCCGTAAACACTATTCACCTCAAGAACACGAGCCCACTAACCGAACTCTAAATTATTTATCCGCAAAAGATTCGAAAGAATTTTTTAATTTAGTGAGTATCGTATTCAACCCCCCTTCTACGATACTTCCGGGGCCTAACACTAATCCACAAGATCTGTGCACAACAGCTACCTCCCGCAATGTATTCTGCTTCGGCTGTCGAGGTAGATACTGAATGCTGTTTCTTGCTGTACCAGGAGATCAACCGTCGTCCTAGAAACTGACAGCTTCCAAAAGTACTTTTCCTGTCCATCCTGCACCCTGCATAGTCTGAATCTGTATAGCCAATTAGGTCAAAACCTGTATCCTTAGGGTACCAAATTCCAAGATCTGGTGTACCCTTTAGATATCTAAAAATTCGTTTAACAGCTATTAGATGAGATTCTCTTGGGTCAGATTGAAACCTTGCACATAAGCATGTTGCAAACATTATGTCGGGTCTACTAGCAGTTAGATATAATAATGAGCCTATCATACCTCTATAGCTTGTGATGTCAACTTTCTTACCAGTTTCATCTTTGTCAAGCTTCGTGGCTGTTGGCATTGGGGTTTTTGCCGGTGAAGAATCTTCTAGACTGTATTTTCTGAGAAGATCTCTTACGTACTTTGATTGGCAAATAAAAATCCCATCTTCCTTTTGCTTTACTTGCAATCCAAGGAAGAATGACAGCTCACCCATCATGCTCATCTCATATCTACTCTGCATTAACTTAGCAAATCTCTTGCACAAGTTTTCGTTAGTAGAACCAAATATAATATCGTCAACATAAACTTGGACAAATATCATATCTTTACTATGTAATTTGTAAAAGAGAGTTTTATCTATGACACCTCTAGTGAAACCATTTTCAAGTAAAAACTCAGAGAGAGTGTCATACCATGTCCTCGGTGCTTGCTTGAGTCCATAGAGAGCTTTGAAAAGAAAGTACACAAAATCAGTAAACTCTGGATTTTCAAAGCCAGGGGGCTGTTCCACATATACTTCCTCTTCTAGCTTTCCGTTCAGAAATGCACTCTTCACATCCATTTGATAGACTTTAAAATTGGAATGTGCTGCGAATGCCAAAAATATCATGATGGCTTCAAGTCTTGCAACTGGTGCGTAGGTCTCGTCATAATCAATTCCCTCTTCCTGGGAGTAACCCTTTGCAACCAGTCTGGCTTTGTTCCTTGTAACAATGCCATAAACACTATTCACCTCAAGAACACGAGCCCACTAACCGAACTCTAAATTATTTATCCGCAAAAGATTCGAAAGAATTTTTTAATTTAGTGAGTATCGTATTCAACCCCCCTTCTACGATACTTCCGGGGCCTAACAATTGGTATCAGAGCTTACTGATTGATATACAAATCATGATCCATTAGCTCAGTGAAGCTCGCCAGGCGGAAGCTGTTTGGACACAGACCGTTTAGAGGACTTGTTAAATAAGTTTAATTATAAACTTTTAATAAGTTTATTTTATAAACTTTTATAAAATCTGTTTTATAAACATTTATTAGTTTATATTATAAATTTTAATTAGTTTATTTTATAACCTTAATATTAAATTTATTTTAGAAACTTTTATAAAATTTGTTTTATAAACTTATATTAATTTATGTTATAAATTTTAATTAGTTTATTTTGTAAATTTAATGTTAAAGTTATTTTATAAACTTTTATAAAATTTATTTTATAAACTTTATAAGTTTATATTATAAATTTTAATTAGTTTATTTTATAAACTTAATATTAAATTTATTTTATAAACTTTTATGAAATTTGTTTTATAAACTTTTATTAGTTTATGTTATAAATTTGAATTAGTTTATTTTATAAAATTTTATAAAAGATTTGTTAAACTATTTACTAAGGAAAATGGGTGGCCAGTTTTTTGAAATACAGCTTCTCGACCAGTTCATTGAAGTCATCTGCAGGTCTTGTGTCCCACGCGCCTATTCTCTTTGTATAACAAAGCAAATGACTGCTTTTCACATTATGTGCCTGCATGTGTATTCAAATTGACCAAGTCCTTTGTCAAGCAAAGTAGGTCCGATAGTTACTAACTATCGGAGCCGCTCTGATATTTTTTATTTTTTATTTTTGATTTATTATGTTTTAAAAATTTTAAAATTCTTAACTTTAAATTTTTCTTAAATATTAATTTACGATTTATTTAATTTTTAAGAAAATTTGAAATTCTTGAAAATTAAATTTTTCTGTAAATATTTATTTTTGATTAATTTATTTTTTAAGAAAATTAAAATTTTTGGAAATTTAATTTTTTCTTAAATATTAAATTAAGGGTGTCAAAGCTGCTTGGACGTCGCAGAGTGTTCATTTTTGAATTGCGTCTCAGAAAAAGATATTTGCCCCTGGTGTAATTTTTGTTTCCGGAATAAAAATTGACCAGTGTTTATTAAACTCTGAAACATGATCATATAGTATTTTTACTGTGTAATCATGTCTTAGGTATTAATATTGGCGAAGTTTCTTTTTGAGAAAAAATGTGAATCATTAGTGTTACTCTTGGACATAAGCGCCTCAGATGCTATTTTGGCCTACTTAACGTTTTGAAACTCTAATATCTATTTTAGATTTATTTATTTTTCCAGAAAATTTAATATTCTTGTTAATTAAATTTTTCTTAAATATTAATTTACAATATTTTAATTTTTAAGAAAATTCAAAATTCTTGAAAATTAAGTTCTGTAAATTTTTATTTTTGTTTAATTTATTTTCTAAGAAAATTAAAAATTCTGTAAATTTAAATTTTTCTTAAGTACTTATTCGAGAATGCTCAGAAGTTAGTAGTTGAAGATTTTTACGAGTTATTGAAGACAATGAAGATCGACTGAAGATTATCCAAAGAAGTTAATTCTGGTTATGAAAAGATTATCTGGGTATAGTTTTTAGTTGGTTTGAGTTGAATTTGAAGATGAAAAATCTTAGGGGTTTAAGTAGTGTGAAGGAGAACAAACCGGACATCTTAACATCTCAGTACAGAAGCCTTAAAGATTATACTACAGGGAGATTATAGGAAGTTCGTGCTAACACTGCAGATCATCTGGAACATAGGATTACAACTACAAGGGATTCTAAGGATATAACCACATTATCTTTAGAAGATCTATATGTTGTGCTGAAGGCCTATGAACTAGAACAAGTGCTGAAGAAGATAATATTTGGTAAAACAGGTTGTTAGCATATCCACTGTATATGTGACCCAGGAACCAAAATTGATTGAAGTCAAGGTTGAGAACCTCTGAACAGAAACGAAATGATCCTAGAAGATGAATTGAAGATGTTGTAGCTCGAGGTAGTGGTCAAGGTGTTGCATGTGAATTTGACACTTTGGAATATCTTGAGAACTGGACTGCAAGTCAAGCCTGCAGGGCAACAGGAAGTTCAGTGACATCAGATTCAGACGGAATCCCAATTCTAAATCTAAGGTCCTTACCTATAGATTCCATTAAGGAGATTTTCAAGATCAGTTCAAGAGGCGGTTGCAAGACAGGGATGGTTGATTATAGAAGACAAGATCAGGGGTTTGCTACACAGTTTGAAGAAACCTGTACAAGCAAAAGATGACAGACACTATGATGGGTTGTAGCAGGAATCTTAAACATTAGTGAGGATGCAGCAAGGGAAAGCATTTGTTGATGAAGTTAAAGGCAAGGCTGATTCTATCAGTGACAGTGATGAACCAAATGAATATCTGGCATCAATGACCAACACTAGAGATGAATCACTAAGCACTTCACAGGTACACTTACTAACTAGTATATCTTTATCTAATTCATAATTGTATGATTATTATGTTTTGAAATGTATTAGGCTCGTGTCAGCATGTTAGCATCTTAGAACTTAAATGCTTAATTGATTGCTAAGAATAAGATTTCATGCTTAGTTATATGAGTTTAGTGAGTACATTTCATACTTGATTTTCTATGCAGTAAAATGAATATCTAGAATTAAATAGGGTGTTCTAGACGGTTAGGTGTATCCCTAAACATTTGCTGAAACTTGATTTAAATCTTCTGTGATTTAATACATCTGCTAATGTTGTGAAAATTGCTAATAGACAAACAGGTCATAGATCAGATATTTTATATTTGTTCTTATTGTGATAAATGACTTGATAAGTATATGTGGAATTTGATATTGCTTATAATGTTTTATTCAAATATTCTGCATATTCTTAAATTGTTTATGTGCTTATTTTCACATGATTTGCTTGCACTCACATAGTTGCACTTAAATGTCATATTAGATCATGTATTGCTTGTTAGGGATAAGATGGTAGAATTATCTAAGTTGTCAGTAACATTTGTAGATTCAAGATTTAATCTAAAACTGACTTAGGTAATTAGAGATAGTTAAAAATGTTAGACAACGACAGAAATGGACTAGACAGAATTAGTAATTAATTTGTTAGTTCTTTTATCCATGTACTTTTATGCATATTGAAGCTGTTGTTATCTCTGATAATATCTCTAACCCATCTGGACTCAATTAAAATTGAGTACCAAGAAGCTTAATCATTTGTGATTGCAGAGTATGTAACTAAAGGCAAAAGTTATGTGACTTCGTGACACTTTTGTTCGAGGCATATGATTAAGATTAATGCTCTAATATCACAGTGGTTGAGAAGGCCTCCCCGATGGTAACCTTTGGAGATGACAGCAAAGGATGTACAAGGGATATGGCTATCATGATTTAAGAACTGTTATCAGTGGAAGCATCTTTCTTGTGAAAGGAGTTAAACACTATCTACAGGGCACTAGGGAATTCTTTATCAAGGGTTTTCTGGAATAGCATTGAAAAGGAAAAGTGTTTGATCTCAAACAAGAAGGTTGGAAGCTCACTCAACTGAGAGTGAGGAAGTTTGTTCGTAGCTGACATGGTTTTTGGATGCAAAGGTGAAGTGAACTTTTTAGTAAAGCTTCATCAGTAAAGAGTTAGCTATGGCATAGGAAGCTCTCACACTTGATATTTGAGACAATGGATTCTTTGATAAAGATGAAATTGGTGAGAGGACTGCTTCTAATGGAATTCTATCCAGAAGGACATTTTGAAGTATGTCACATAGGGAAGTCAATGAAAACATCACACTGAAGGAAAGTCATATGCTTAGTGGTGATTGAAATTGATAACCCTAATTACAAGTTGGTGATGTTCGTGCATTCAACAGTCAAAATGTCACAAATGGTGATTGATCAAATAAGGAAGATCAAGTTGGAAGCAAAGTAAGCTGTGAGAACTTTGAAGTCAGATATTGGAACTGAAATTTCGCGAATGAAGTTCTAAATGAAGTCTGCACTAAAAAGGTACTTTGAAGCTGAAGCAATTAACACAGCATGCTGCTTTAATCAACAAGATCGTGAAAAGACATCATATGAGTTAATGGCCAACCAGAAGCAAACATTGAAGCTCTTTCGTGTGTTTGGAGGAAATTAATAATTAATGAAGATTTAAATGAGTATCTTGACAAGAAGTTAAAACTCAAGGAACAATTTTCCTCGGCTACTCATTGATGATGTAAAACCAGAAGGTGATTAAAAGTCTGAATGTGTCGACCTACTACACCAAGCTCCCAAGCATTCAAATGAAAGACAATTCTGAATCTTTGAAGTTTGACATCCCGTCAGAGTCAAATTCAGATACTGATGCTGAAACTAAGGTTGCAGAAGGAAACAATGATAATGATGATGATTCAGATCCTGTTAGTGGAAATCCACTAAATAAGGTGAAGGATCTTCAACACATCCTAGCAGCAACTCAGGGGGAGCAAATAGAAGAAGGATCTACTAGTCGTACTCAACACAATGAAGATCAAAGGAATACATTAAGAACATATCTGCCGAGACAAAGGGTTTGAAGTCAAAGTTATTCCTGGAGTCTAGTTCTTAGTGATCCGGATTATTGAGTAAAGGCTAGAAGTGCTAATCAAGATGAACATATATTTTTCGGGACCCAACAATCAACATTTGGTATCCCAAAAAATACTGAAGATGTACTGATTGATCCAGATTGGGTGATTGCAAATGCAAGATGATCTCAATCAATTCGAAGGCAGAATTTACTGAAGATGGAACCCAGACCACTAAAGTCGAAGCTGAACTTGGTACAGTAAGGGTTCATAGAAACTGGATAGTTATTGGCATTGTTATGAGGGATAACGCCAATCTGGTTGCTACAAGTTACTATAAAGTAGAAGGTATCGACGATGATAGAAACAGAATCTTCGGGACTTTCAAGATCTAACAGCAAGCAACAGAGACGAGACTTGATCCTCTTAGGACCTAACAATTGGGCCTAACAAGATGAGGACCTAACATAGTTAGGGATTCAAACAAATCGTCAAGGACATGGTATGACACTCTAACTAGTTTATTACTTGAAAATGATTTTGGCAGAGTCGTTATACACATATATATATCTAGAATACAGGGCACACACAATGTCATATATGTGCAAGTATACCATGAGTATATTATATGTGGGTCTACTAACGAAAATTTGGCAAGAGATATTTGCTAAGTTAATGCAGAGTAGGTACAACATGAGCATGTTGGAAGAGTTATAATTCTTTTTGGATTATAATTAATTCAAAAGAATGATGGCAATTAAAGTAAGTCAGGTATCTTTTGAAAATGCGCAATTTGGAAGATTCTAGACCTGCCAAGACTTCTTGCCAACAAACCACTAAGCTTGATCAGGGCAAATCAGGTATATGAACTGAAGTGACAAGTTATAAAGGTAATCAGCTCATTACTTATTCAAGTGCATAAAGACCATATATTTTATTCTCGATATGCCTATGTGCAAGTTTCCAAGTGGATACTAGAGAATCTTATCTTATATCTAAGTTATGAATTGTTAGATATCTTAGGGGATCACCAATTCTTGGAATCTGGGACCCTAAAGATACTAGGTTTAACCTAATTGGCTATATAGATATAGATAATACAGGTTGTAAGAAAGACAGGGAAGCCATTCCTAGAAGCTGTCATTATTTCCAGCAACTATGTTGATCTCTTCACACCACTTAAGGAACAAGCTCATGGACACCAGGTATCATTTCTTTCGAGAGTTGTCCTTAGTAGAATAACTTGCAAATATTTGTTAAACAACTTGATGAATGTATTTTATCTAAGTTGGTTAGTGAATTTGGGATATTAATTATATGAATATTTATTGGAAATCCTATTTGCAAGGAATTCTCAAATGAGTTCACAAGTATTAAATTTTCCATATTTAAAGGACTTGTGAATTTATTTTAAATCCAGTACCTCATACTTTTTGCTACTAGTTTAATTATCATGCTTACAATGTTATATGCATATGTGGTAGTTAAATTTCTTAGCATAAGTTAGAAGCATAATTATTTGCATGTTAAATATTTGGTGAGTATTAGTCAAGATGTCTTGCTTAATTGCTCTGATATTTTGCTCTGATATTCTTAAATATTCTATTACAAATAATTGTGATACTTTTGATATTAGTGATGGTATTTAGAATTTCTGTTCTAAATAATTAATGCATATTTAAAAAATCACTAATATTGGAAGGTGAAGTATTTTCTAAGTCATGTGTATAAAATTCTCAATATTTTATATACTTGGGAAATATTTCTAAATTTGTTTTTATTGCGAGAAGTTGTTATTAGGAACACAATGATTAAATGTTTATATTTAAAGAACTTGTGAATTTCTATTCAACTATTTTCTCGAGCTTACATATATCAATAATAATTGTTATGAGTATAATTGTAATATGCTAGAGTGACAATTATTAGATATAGTGTAAGAAGTTAGATGCTAATATTCAATCTTATGAATATTTGAGTATTTAGCGAAATTATTTTATCCTATTAAAATTATGGATTAGAGCAATTCAATGATTATCAGTTTCATAATTTTGATTTGATAAGATATAAGAAGCACAATTTCTTGCATCTTGAAATTATTGATATATATCGAATAATTGGTATCAGCGTGCAATTAATTGTGATATTTTTAATATTAGTGGTAACACAAGTTGCTTATCTGAAATCACTAATAATAAAAATATGTCTTAATGCTTATTGTTCTACTGAATGATTGTCATATTTAGTTAATATATATATGCATGTGATTGGCAATTGCTTAGTGCAGCATAAGTATTTAATTTATTTTTATTTGTTTAAATCATGATGATATAAAACAATTCAGTGATATATTGGTTCCATGATTTAAGTATATTAAAATAAATTCGAAGCATAATTATTTGTAGTATAATTATTATCTTTTATTACTTTGTGATAATTGAATAATATTTTATTATAAAATAATTGTGATATATTGATACTAATGGATTTGCTTAGTTTTTATTCTAAGTAAAAATTGGTTTTTGAAAAAGTCGTTAGTATTAGTATATTTAGTTTTCTTTCTTTGACTGATTCCTGAATGTATTTAAAAGAAATTTTTGTCTATTTCTTTTTCAAAATGTGTTATTCAAAGATACATTCACTTTCTATCGGTTTTAGATAAGAAAACTTCAAAATTCTTTTTCAAAACTTCTCTTTTGAAAATCATTTGATTTACAGCCCTACTTTGATTTCTAAATCTTAGGGTGTGAATCAAACTTTTCTTGAGGATAATCTTTCTTTAAATCTTAAAATATTTTATCCTCTCTCCAAAACTGGTTTTAAATGCTATATTTTCAGAACCGTTTTCTCTCTTAATTTTTCTTTTTAAAGTGGCAGAAACTTTGTGACTGCTATTTTATTTGGAAAAATTGTTTTAACTTCGAAGTATCAATCACTTGTAAAATTATTTGTTTTCAAATACTTGTTTCAGTGTATGTTTCACATTGATTCATAGTACCAAAACAGTAATTGTTGCTTTGAAGGCCTAGTACTGTATTATTAAGCATTCATCCAAACCCAATTGTCATGTTTTTATTTTAAGTCGGGGATAATATTAGGTTGAAGAAAATGATGTAAATCATATTTGCTGTATGAGTCGGAAAATCATTGTCTTCTATCTGATAAGGATGTTTTGCAAAACTGTTTACAAAACATACAGTGCTTAGGTTATAAAGGAAAAGAGTCATTTTAATTGAGATATAATTTGGTAGAAGAGTTGAGTTTCTTCTTTAGTGTAAATTCCCGCATTTTATTATGGGAAGTTTGCCTTATAAGAAATTCATAAGGGATAGATTTTTTCTCTGATACACTTTCCCGCGTTTTATTATGGGATAAGTATCTTAAAGAAAATTTCTATTGGTATCATGTTCTTGAATGATAAATCTTTAGAACCGACAAAACTCTTTTACTAAAAGTGCTTTAATGCAATCCATTACCATTCCTTCTTATATTTTTCCTTCTCTTTGAGATGAAAAACATGTTTTAGAATGTTAAAGTGATTATTTCTTTTTATCTTATTTATTGATTCTATCCGTTTAGCCCCCAGTGGCTACATAAGCTGGCCAAGAGGTTGAAAACCCATCAATCTCTTACCCAGGCCATAATACCAAACACTCATTCATCCACTTCCATATATTAACCCTTGGAGATACAAGGAACACATGTAAATTAGAGGTTGATAAGGGAGAAACTGCACTTGATGCAGCAAATAAGGATGAAGTTAGAAGTGCACCCACAGCTCTACCTTTAGCGAAGTAAAGAAGTATATAACTGAGGTATCTGTAAGCTCATCTGTATCTTCTCAAAAGGATGCAGAGCTGAAAAGGCAATAAAACTGTCTCTGGAATCATTCTCTCAACAGGGTGAGTCCATTGAAATTCGCTCGTCAGCCAGAGCATCTTGTAATGAGTCAAGCACACCACTAGCGCTCACGCTGATGGTAAGCCTAAACAGATAAATTCTAAGTACACATTGCAAGAAGTGCACAGTGAGAGGTATAGGCATGTTAACAAAACACCCGTCATTGGGTTACGAGGGAAACGTAGACTCTAATTTGCCATTCATTACATTGTCTACTACGTTGACCCTCCTGGAAGGAACATTTCCAGATCCTGAAAAGGAATGTCCACCTCCCGTTTACGGAGAAGGTGTGAGGCAACTCCTTGATAGAACAAGGCAGGATTCCCAAAAAGATTTTAAAATCTTGGGATAACCCATCTCAAAGAGGTGAGGCTCCACTAGACAGTGATTTAGCAATAGCTATTGAGTCTGGTGCTGAGACAGTGCTTATGCATGATAGATCAAGAACACCTCAACGAGGCAATTCTCCACTTGATAGTGATTCAGTTCATTCTGATGAATCAGGTGTTGGGAATATATGAATTGACGGATTTCACTTGCAGGTACATAATGCTATATTTGGAATGCAGAGTGAAAGTGAAAAAGAGAGAAACACTTAAGTGAAAGTGAGGGAGAGATACACTTGAGTGAGAGATAGGGAGAGAAGGAGTGAAACACTTCTAAGTGCTCGACACTTGAGTGTAAAAACCAACAGAACGTAGTAGAAGTGAGGAAACCTTAAGCCAAACACTTACCCTTGCTACTTGCTACTTCTGGAAGAAAAGCTACTATATTTTTCCCGATCAATGACAGACGAGAACCTTCTTTGGAAGACAAACCATTCAAAAGTGGGCCATTGGAGGATTCCTCAACTAAGGGGGAGAATTTATAGGGGGAAAAAGGAGAAGTTAATCAAGTCTTATCTTCGTACTTTGGAAAAGTTAATATCCTAAAGGGGTTCGTATCCTGGATCATTAAGGGAAGTTCTTGGATCCTTAAGGGGAAAAGGGGTTCGCATCCTTGGGAGAAGTTAATATCCATAAGGGGAGATTTGAGACGAGAAAAAGAAAATCTTATCTTCTCATCCTGAGGGGAAACAACAGAAATATGGGAGAATCAAGAAGCTGTATTCTATACTTGAAAGGAGTTGTCAGAAGAGGATTCCTAATCCAAGTGGGAAGAATAGAGGACTATTCCATTGATTATCTAAAAGGAGAAGAAGAAAAGGAAGAAGAATCACATTCTCAGGGGGAGAACATTATTTGAGCAATGTTCTATATTTTATTTAAGATGTTCCCAGGAATTTTGATTCTTATGAAGCTCAGTTTATGATAAGTTCTTTGTAGGTCAAGCTATGAAGGATTTTGAAGCAGAGAAAAGCTCAAACACAGAGGAATGAAGATGATATCTATTGAAGATGCGTTCAGTGCTAAAGGAACACTCATTTTCTATTTCTCTTTACTTTATAGAAATCTGGAAATGTATTATATGATCCAGAACCCAAGTAGTATTATTTACAAGTCTAGAGCATTAATATTTTCTTGTAGTTAGTTGAGTTATCCTCTAGAGATTTGCTTGTTAATCTCTACCAAACAAATAGGGGGAGATTGAAAGGCTGTATGTATAGACCTATATGTAACATAGGGTTATAACTCAACACAAGAACAGGACATGTAAATAATATGAAGTTATCACCGGAATCAGGAAGACATGAAGACTTGGTAAAGACAAAGGATAAAGAAGAAATCTACAGACTTAAAGCATTAGCTCACTGGAAGAAGTTCATTAATATGTTCATGCCTCAGTGAAGAATAAAGGTTGAAGTATTCAAGGATGTGGAAGCAGTGAAGTAGTTGTCAAAGTACCAGAAAGATTCTAGTGATCCAAATCTGCGAATCAGTCAAGCAATGATTTGTAGAGCTCAAGTACAGGAATCGATAAGATAGAAATACGGCAAATACAAAGAATCAAAATATTAGATGAAATCTTGGAGTCTATTATAAATTGCTGGAGGAAGTTCATTCATATGTTCAGACTTCAGTGAAGGATAAAGTTCGAAGATGTTCAGGGTTTCAGATATGTTTATGGTTCAGCATAAGTGCCAGAGGATTCCAATGTACTTACAATCGAAGCACTTCTAATCAACAAGGAACAAAGTCAATTATATTGTAAAGAAGATGTGAAGATCAAGATCGTGTTAGTCGTTTGTGAACCAGACCAGTTGCACCAAATGTCAACACAAAAGAGATTGAGAATTGCATCTATGAATCAGAAGAATTGACTGTATGATTAAATTAGTAACAAGTGAAGTGGTATGTGACTAAGACCAGAATAAATCAATGTCGAATTAACAAGGAAATATTTATTTGACTTGGTTGCAGTGGAAGAAATTATATTAAGGGCTTATCAAGTTCGAAATTGGCTAAGTAAAGAAGACTACAGAAGCTGTATCCAGAAGTCAACTTGGTCAATGTATTTCGTCTCATTCACCGATGGTTAACAAGTATTTTTGTCTTATTCACCTATGGTTATTAACCATCGGGTGAGATAAACAAATGGAAAAGAATTGGTGAAATGAAAAGGGCTTATTTTGTCTTATATGCCGATAGTTACTAACTATCGGAAAAGAAATAAAAGCCAACTAGCCACTTTCCGATGGTTACTAAGATTGGAGTAATTGATTTTATTTCAGGAATTGTTTTAAGTCTCCGATGGTTATTCTACAGACTCATCGATGGTTAAACAATTACTCAGTAAATTGTTCCGATACTTAAGGAAAAACAGAAGTGAAGCAGCAACTAGTTTACTTGGTCCTGAATGAGCCACGTATCTTGGTTGAAAAAGTCTACACATATATTGAAGCAGAGCCATTCATTTGAAAAGGCTTCTGCAACACAACAAAAAATATCCAGAGGGAGAGAAGCACAGCCGGAGAGGAGGAACACCCAAAAAAATATATAACTCCTCACCGGAGATGTATCAGTGGCCGGTCCCTTAACGGAAAATGTTCAGGGCCACTATATATCACTCTCTACGGTCTTAGTTTCCTTTGTACTGATCTAGAAATATTTGTATAGGAAATTGAGAGTTATATGTTTTTGTTAAGCAGCGAAGAACTTGTTCTTCGGACCGGATTTGTTGACCGGGTGTAGCAACCTCAGGGTTTATATTTATCAAATGATATATTCCCCGAATCTTGTGTTGTTTATTTTCCTGCTGATTTTCTAGAACCGAAATGATTAATCCTAAACACAGAAAATTAGTAAGCAGCTCCGTAAACACTATTCACCTCAAGAACACGAGCCCACTAACCGAACTCTAAATTATTTATCCGCAAAAGATTCGAAAGAATTTTTTAATTTAGTGAGTATCGTATTCAACCCCCCTTCTACGATACTTCCGGGGCCTAACACTAATCCACAAGATCTGTGCACAACAGCTACCTCCCGCAATGTATTCTGCTTCGGCTGTCGAGGTAGATACTGAATGCTGTTTCTTGCTGTACCAGGAGATCAACCGTCGTCCTAGAAACTGACAGCTTCCAAAAGTACTTTTCCTGTCCATCCTGCACCCTGCATAGTCTGAATCTGTATAGCCAATTAGGTCAAAACCTGTATCCTTAGGGTACCAAATTCCAAGATCTGGTGTACCCTTTAGATATCTAAAAATTCGTTTAACAGCTATTAGATGAGATTCTCTTGGGTCAGATTGAAACCTTGCACATAAGCATGTTGCAAACATTATGTCGGGTCTACTAGCAGTTAGATATAATAATGAGCCTATCATACCTCTATAGCTTGTGATGTCAACTTTCTTACCAGTTTCATCTTTGTCAAGCTTCGTGGCTGTTGGCATTGGGGTTTTTGCCGGTGAAGAATCTTCTAGACTGTATTTTCTGAGAAGATCTCTTACGTACTTTGATTGGCAAATAAAAATCCCATCTTCCTTTTGCTTTACTTGCAATCCAAGGAAGAATGACAGCTCACCCATCATGCTCATCTCATATCTACTCTGCATTAACTTAGCAAATCTCTTGCACAAGTTTTCGTTAGTAGAACCAAATATAATATCGTCAACATAAACTTGGACAAATATCATATCTTTACTATGTAATTTGTAAAAGAGAGTTTTATCTATGACACCTCTAGTGAAACCATTTTCAAGTAAAAACTCAGAGAGAGTGTCATACCATGTCCTCGGTGCTTGCTTGAGTCCATAGAGAGCTTTGAAAAGAAAGTACACAAAATCAGTAAACTCTGGATTTTCAAAGCCAGGGGGCTGTTCCACATATACTTCCTCTTCTAGCTTTCCGTTCAGAAATGCACTCTTCACATCCATTTGATAGACTTTAAAATTGGAATGTGCTGCGAATGCCAAAAATATCATGATGGCTTCAAGTCTTGCAACTGGTGCGTAGGTCTCGTCATAATCAATTCCCTCTTCCTGGGAGTAACCCTTTGCAACCAGTCTGGCTTTGTTCCTTGTAACAATGCCATCACCGTCTAACTTGTTCCTGTATACCCATTTCGTGCCAATAACAGATCTATCTTTAGGCCTGGTACCAGTGTCCAGACTTCTTGTCTTTCGAACTGATTGAGTTCTTCTTGCATGGCAAGAACCCAATCTGGATCAATTAGTGCCTCTTCAATCTTCTTTGGTTCTTCTTGAGATAGAAAAACTGAAAATAAACATTCATTTAAAGTTGCACTTCTGGTTCTTACTCCAACATCTGGATCACCTATGATCAATTCAAAGGGATGATTTTTGCTCCATATCCTTTCCCTTAGAAGATTTGATCTTGATGATTCGCCTTGAAATTCATTGTGATGTTGTGTTGTGCCAGTTGATCCTTCATCTCCCCCTGAGTTGCTGCCAGGTTGACTTGTTGATCCACCACTGGTATTAGCAGTATCTCCAGTGTTGCCATTGTTTCCACCACTATTACCTGGATCATTATCATCATTGTTGTCATCATTTCCTGCTGCAACCTCAGGTTCTTCTTCGTCATCAGAATGTGAGTCTGGATAATTATCAAATTTTAATGACTCAGAAGAATCTTCAGTTTGGATACTTGGGAGTTTTGTGTCATCAAAAGTTACATTGACACTTTCCTTCACTTGGTGCTGATCAATTATGTATACCCTATATGCTCTTCTTGAGTAACCGACAAAAATAGCTTCATGTGCCTTGGCCTCAAACTTGCCACGATGTTCATCTCCATCTTTTAGCACAAAGCATTTGGCTCCAAATACATGAAAGTACTTGAGAGTAGGTTTCTTGCCGGCCATTAATTCATAGGGAGTTTTCATATGATCTTTGTTGATAAGAGTTCGATTCTGAGTATAACAAGCTGTATTTACCGCTTCAGCCCAGAAGTAGATAGGTAACCTTGATTCATTTAGCATAGTTCTTGCAGCTTCAATCAGGGTTCTATTTTTCCTTTCTACAACTCCATTTTGTTGCGGAGTTCTTGGTGCTGAATATTGCCTTGTTATTCCCCTGTCTGAGCAAAAGTTATTCAGAACTTCATTTTTGAATTCTGTTCCATTATCTGATCTGATTGCCCGGACAGATAACTTTGAATCTAACTCAATCAGCTTTATATGATCAATCACCAAATGTGGAGTTTCATCCTTAGAGTTCAAGAATAAAACCCATGTATATTTTGTGAAGTCATCCACAATCACTAAGGCATATTTCTTCCTTGACATAGACAGAATATTTACTGGACCAAATAAATCCATGTGTAGGAGTTGAAGTGGTTCAGTGATGTTTGTAGTGTCTGTGCCTCTATGAGTTGCTTTCTTTGACTTCCCTTTCTGACATGCCTCACACAAGCCTTCTTGTGTAAATTCCATCGGAGGCAGTCCTCTCACCAAATCCCTCTTGACTAGAGAGTTCATTGTCTTGAAATTTAGGTGTGAGAGCTTCTTGTGCCATAGCCAACTTTCCTCCGTTGAAGCTTTTGAATAAAAACAGTTTGCTTCAGCTTCAGTTCCCGAGTTGAAATCAGCTACGTACAAGTTTCCTTTCCTTACTCCACGCAAGGCTAGTCTGTCTTCTTTAGAATGAGCTATTAAGCATTTCTCCTTGATAAAGTTTACCTTGTATCCTTTATCACAAAATTGACTGACGCTGAGTAGATTGTGCTTAAGTCCTTCCACTAAAGAGACGTTTTCAATGATAACATTTCCTGTATTTAACTTGCCATATCCCGTAGTCATTCCTTTGTTGTTATCTCCAAAGGTTATTATTGGGCCAGCTCTTTCAACTACGTTTGATAGCAGGGCTCTATCTCCGGTCATATGCCTTGAAGATCCACTGTCCAGGATCCATATAACTCGGTTTTCCTGTTTAACTCCCTGCACATATCAAACGGATTAATTCGTCTTCAGAGCCCAAAATTGATTGGGCCCGGCATACTTAAAGAATTGACATTTGTCTGCTTTAACAACAGATCCTTTTCGAATAACATCATTTTCTTCCTTGACTGTTCCTACCTTCCTAAAAACAGTCTTAACAACTTTCTGTTTAGACTTAGGAATATATGATTCCTTCTTTTCAGGTGAAGGAGTCGCAGTCTTGGATTTAGCAAATTTACTATTGATATGTTGTCTAGGTGTCATGTTATCTTTCTTAGCTATCATGCGTTTAAAGTAAGCAGTCATAGCATTAAAAGCACATAACATACAAGTCATTATTCCACATGGTTTATGGAAAGCATCAATAGTAGGCATGTTATTCAATACAGTAGGGGTCTTAACAGATTCTGCTTCAATTTTATCAGCAGATTTGAAGTTTTCAGTTGAATGAAATTTATTGTTACTGTTCCTACTGTTCACAAATGTGTTGGGTCTGTTCATTTTATTCTTTAAGTCTTTTGCACCTACACCAGGTCTGGGGGAATCAGAAGTTCCCACATCTTTCACTGGTGTCTTTGGTGCACACCTCTCTTTCTGGACATTAGCTCCTTTTATGTCCTTAACCTGTTCTCCTCTCTTCTTCTCTTCCTCAAGATCTTCCAACTGCATTTCATATGCAATCAGTACAGAGCTCTCAAGGATAGGTTCAGCTATCGGTGTTATGAAGAGAGGTTTTGGTGTGTCTTTAACAACATGTGGGATACCCCTTTCTACAGCACTTTTTCTAAAGGGGGTTATGTTGCTTGGCTTTCCTACAGATTTATTGTACTCGAAGCCTATCCCAACTTTACGACTTATTTCTTGTTGGTCAACTAGGTTCTTTACAATATATGAGGAATTCTTATATGCAAGACACTTTTTCTTTTCTTCTTCTATCTGGTTTCTGAGATTGGCTTCTATTACAACATGACAACTGACTTTACTGACTTGAACAGCTAAGTCTTCAGTCAACTTAACAGTCAACTTGTCATGATTTCTTTTTAACTGTTTAAAAACTTCAGTCTCATCAACTAACTCTTTGACTTTGAGTCTGAGTTTCTTAACCTTATCTCTTTCACCATCTAGTTCTTTACCTAGCAAAGCAAACATCTTAGGACAAGAAGGATTTACCTCTATTCCTCTGTCACGGGTGGGAGACAGTGATTCCTCGGATGAAGCCATAAGAGCAAGATTTCCTAGCTCTTCCTCATCATCGTTATCTGAATCATCCCAGCTTTTGCCTGCTGCTAGATAGGACTTTCCTTGATGCTTTTTCACGAGCGCATCATACTTCTCCTTGAGCTCTTCGTAAGACTCTCTCTTCTTCCCTTGCTTAGGCTTCTTGCACTCAGTTGCAAAGTGGCCTAGCTCATTACAGTTAAAGCAACGAAACTTGCTTCTATCAACTAAGCCGGACTTGTAGCCGCTTTTTGATACTGCTGTCGAGGAACCTCCTTTTTGGAATCTTCCAAAATTAGGCTTACTTCTAAATGAGGAGTTTCTTCGGAATCTCATGTTGCCAAACTTCCTGGCAACCATAGCTAGAGATTCATCTTCCAGTTGATCTAGTTCTTCCAGCGAGTAGAAATCACCATCTTCTTGTTTGTCAGAAGTATGTCCAAGTTCTGGAACCACATACTCTGTTGAACTGTTAGAAGGTGCAACAACCTTCACTTCTTCTTTCTCTGGTGCTTCTACCATTAATGCCTTGGAGGAACTCAGTACCTTACCTCTTCCGTACATTTCTCTGGTTTGGATCTGTTCCAGCTCATAAGTTTTTAAAACTCCGTAGAGTCTTTCTAGGGTTACTTCTTTCATGTCTCTAGATTCCCGGATGGCTGCAATCCTGTGCTCCAGCTGCTCTGGTAAGGTCAGCAAAAACTTCCTGTTCACCTCTTGGTTCTGATAAAACTTTCCATTCATGTTGAGCTCGTTTATCAATTTGTTTAGTCTCTGAAACACCTCAGAGATACCCTCACCAGGGTTTGATCTAAACTGCTCATATTGGGTGGTCAGGATCTCCAGTCTATTCTCCTTAACTTCTTCAGTTCCCTCATTGATAATTTCAATTGTTTCCCAGATCTGTTTTGCATTCTTGCAATTTACTACTTGGTTGTACATGATGTAGTCTAGGGATTCAATTAATATGAGCTTCAGGTTATTATCAAGGGACACAGCTTCTGTTTCCTCATCTGTATAGTCTGCCGGACTTTTTGGAAACTGTCTGTGGGGAATTACAACCCCATCAACCGTGTGTTCGAGAATAACTGATATAGGGGGTTCAACACCTTTGGCCATGACTAATGCATATTTGGGATTTGCAATCCCGATAAACAGTAGCATTTTGTGTTTCCACAAGTTGTAGTGTTCTCTGTCAAATTGTGGAATTTTAATGCTAGTCACTTTCTGGGTACTCATCTTTAATAAGATTAAAAATTAAGTGTTTCAAAAAATATTTTAATTTTTGACTTAAAATAATTTTTGATCAAAAATAATTTTTCAGAAAAAAAATTATTTCGAATAAAAAATTATTTCTAATTTAAAATAATTTTTGTGATCTGTAGAGTTCGCGGAATTTGATTTGGATCTGATATAAACTATATCAACCAGCTCTGATGCCAATTATTGGTCCCTGATATTGTAAAAGGGGGGGGGGGGGGTTGAATACAATATCTGAAAATTAATCGCTGAATAATTGGATTAAAATTATTATTTTAATTACTCGCGAAATATTAATTATAATGAAATACTGTTCAAGTGAAAGATATAATTTTAACTTGATCAGTATTACACAATTAATAAGAAGATTAGATTTTATAACTGATATATTAATCTAGAACGAATTCGACATGAAGTGTTCGTGTTTAATCAATTATATTCAAACTCAGCACAGAAATCTGTGAATATTACAATGCAGATAAATTACTGAATTTGATCTGATTTTTCTAACTCTTAACAATTGAACACTAACAAATGAAGCAAGCATCTCATATTTGTAGAGATTTGAAAAAGGCTGCTATGACCTTTTTCAGTATGACTTAATTTCAAGAAAATAAGTCTGTATGACTTATTTTAACACTTGTATGACTTATAAAAGACTGGGCATGACATATTTTCGGTCGGTATGACTTATTAAAACTCGGTATGACTTATCAAAAGTTCGGTATGACCTTTTGAAAGTCATATCCGGATTTTATTTAATTAAATAAATCGGTATGACTTATTTTAATTTAAACAAAATCAACTCAGCATGACCTTTTCTAAAAGAAAACTCGGTATGACATATTTGACTGTCTTCGGTATGACTTATCTATATATATATATATTTATATGAAACTCGGTATGACTTATTAATAAGTCATACTAACAGTTTATATATATATATATAAGTCATATTAAACCATTTCTTTTATAGTAAATTAATTCTACTTAATTTAATTAGTTAATTTATAAATTAAATTAAATTCAACTTGAATTAATTTAATTAGATAAATTAAATAATTAATTAACATTTGATAGTAGAATTAAAATACTATCTTTACTTGCATTAGCCGTGCTGTCGGTCTTGAGATCTTCTTCCATCTTTTCTTTGTCTTCTTTTCTTGAAACCTCTTGAATTAAATGAAGAAATAAATATTATTTTAGTTGACACACAAATGTACTGTCTGGTTCATATGTGTCATACTAAATAAATATTCTCCATTTAAAATAACATTTATCTAGAGGCCTTCTGTCATAATTTCTTCTTCACTGTTTGCATTCTTCTTCTGGAATCTACTTGTAGTAACCACTTGAAATCTTCTATATCTGCTGTTTATTATAGAACCACTACCACTTTATTGTTTTTACTGACGCTTGAACATATAAATGAACTTCTTCCAGTGTTGAGTAGCAATCCTATAATAATTCTTCCGATACTCAGATCCTTTGTGATTAGTTGACTGTCTTCGTCTTGATTCCTGTTTAGTGCTTATTATTTACTTCTCTTTATTAGCTAGAGTTGAGTTGACATCTAATTATTACAAATAGGCCTAGTCATATGCCTTTCACTATCTAATTCATGATAACATTATTTTCATAAGAAGAGTTGGAACATTTTCTTCATTGTTTGTGAATATTACATGGAAATATCGAGTTAGAGAAGAATATCATAATATAATAGATATAGTAATGCATGGAAAGTAAGATTATTTTCTATACTGACATGCTATATTACACACTCTCTTTCTATCATTGCATAAACGAATATTAATATTTCGATCTTCATTATAATATTATGCTTTAAGGCGGCATAATTTTCTCTATAGGTAGAATATATACTGAAAAAATTATAACCAAAAGTTACTACCATATTCATGTTATTGTAAGCCAAAGAATGAGATATGATGCATGAATTCTTTTTTTATAAATAATATATCAAGCTAGATAGTCTTTGAAAATAATATGAGTACAAAAGACTTAAAAAGTCTAGACATGTCAGATTGTGAAGTAAGTAACTAGGGAAAGGTTACGAGAAAATAAAAAACACAAATAAAAAGGGTTTGGAATGTTTTCCACCATAATTAGCAGTGGAATAACAGGAGAGTAGGTGTTAGAAATGCAAACACTGATGTTGTCAAAGAATATCACAAACAGAGTTTATTGAGAAACAGATTTTATACTAACGTCATCAGAGTTTAGAAGCTGTCAACAGAGTTTATTTTATCAGAGAATACTCAATCAGAGTTTTCTCAAATCAGAGTATACTCAATCAGAGATTATCAACCGATAGAGTTTATGATCAGAGGTTGACAAGAATGGAAATGGACAAATCATAATTTGATTTGGATAGAGAAGGAAGATTTCAAATACAATTATATTACCTTATGGAAGCTATCTTTATCATTATTTGTTTTGTAATTGAATTTGTAATTGTGTACTATATAAACACAGAATGAGGTTAAAATTGTATTCATTCAAGATATATTATTCTCATAACCTAGCAGCTTTTAAGAACCTTGATTTTTTGAGAGAGTTTTATATTCAGTTGATCAAAAGTTATACAAAAAAGTGTTTCTTCTACATACTTATGTTCTAAATCGAGTGTTTTGATACTATTATATTCAACACCACTTCTATAATAGTTTATTTATTTGGGCAACAATTGGTATAAGAGTAGACACTTAATTTTAACTTAAAGATCTCAAAACATGTCCGAAAACAATTATGGAAGTATCAAAATTCTTATCTTGAAGAAGGTTGAATACCCTACATGGAGGGTAAAAATGATGATGTTCTTGGAAGCCACATATCCTGATTATCTAGACAGGATCAATGAAGGTCAGTATCTTCCAACCAAGCTAGTTTCATCAACAATTGTGGAAGGAAGACATGTTCCTGAATATTATACTTTGAAGGACAAGAAAGAGTGAACCAATGAAGAAAGGCAAGAAGTCCTCAAAGATGCTAAGGTAAGAAATATACTGCATAATAGTCTTGATTATGTGGTGTATAACAGGGTGATTGCATGCAAAACTGCCAAAGAAATCTGGGATGAACTAGAGGTTCAATACCAAGGAACCAAGAAGATAAAGAAGAATAGAAAATATGTGCTAATTCAAGAATATTAATACTTTGAGGCTAAGAAAAATGAGTCTCTCATAGATATCTATGACATAATTCTCACTTTGTTGAATAACTTAGTTTTGGTTGATAAAGTATATAAAAATGAGGATTCCAACACCAAGTTTCTAAGAGCACTACCTGAAGAGTGGTATTAGCAAACATCCTTGATAAGAGATAAGGTTGATTTGTATGAGATGTCTCTAGATGAAGTGTATGGAAGGTTGAAAACTCATCATTTGGAGTTACAACAAAGAAAGTATAGGAAAAGTAACAAGGTAAAGTCTGTTGCCTTGAATGTTGAGACTAAGATTAAAGAATCAAGAGAAAAGGTCCTAAAAGCCTCAACAAGAAAATGACAAGTTTTAATGATTAAGGAAATCAGTGAATCAGAGTTTGAGGCAGACTTTGATGTAAACTTTGATGAATCCACAGACTCTGACATGATGGAGATGGTTGCCATGATTGTCAAAGGATTCAAGAAGGTGAAGTATATGAAGTACATAAAGGAAAGAAATCTCCAAAAGAAGCATAAAGAATCAGAGAATAAAGAAAGGTTCAGGAGGAAAGAAGAAAAAGATGGTAAGGCTAAAACACTTGACAAATCAAAGGTCACGTGTGTAACAAGATGGGGCACTTTGCTACTGAGTGCAGAAGTAAGAAATCTGGAAAAGCTCTCATTACCTCAAAAAAAAGATTGGATGAATTCCTCAGACTCTGAAGAGGAAACAAACTATGCTCTTGTGGCAAACACTGATGCTCCCATCCTAAACTCTGATAAGGTACCAGACCCTGTCTTCAATATTAATACTGAAACTATCCATGAATTAAAGTCTTTCCTTAGAAAATTGCATGTTAGTTTTAAATTACAGTAACTTGAGAATGAAAGATTAGAAATTGAAATACAAACTCTGACTGCTAGGAATGACTTTCCTTAATCTGAACATAAACACATGCTTAGTACTAAGAAAGACTGTGATAATGTTATTCACATGCAAACTCAGCTAGAAATATAAGTTGAATATTTAAAAGCTGAGATAGCCAAAGAAAATGAGACTTTCAGAGTTTGAACAAACTCTGGCAATAAAGTCCAACAATGCTTTCTAACAAGAATTGGACATCTGCCTTGGGTTATGAATCAGATAAGGAGACATATACTAAGACACATACAAAAGAAAAGTTGAGTAAACTTGTGAATTTTGTTAGAGCTAGTAATGAAAAGGCAAACTCTGGTGAATGCTCTAATAATCACAAAATCAAAGAGAATAGTGTGTCATGGAATAAACCGGTAAATATCGGGTTACTCTCACAGAAGCAACTTAAAGAATAGTTGAAATCAGTCACCAACAAAAACAAATCTAAAAAGGTCAAGAAGAATAGATATGGCAAAGTAGGAATTTCTAAGGAGAATAACTATAAGAATCTCCCTGATGCTCCTAGAAAAACTTGTTTCACATGTGAAAACACTAATCATCTTGCTATTGATTGTAGGTAAAATAAGAAGAAAGAAATTGAGAGTCCTAGATCAGAGGATAGGAAACAGATAAGATATAAACAACAAAATCCTTATTTTCACTGTGGTAGTTTATGACATTCAATTTACACATGTAAAGAATATCATAGTTTGTATTTCAATTATTATGAACTTTTGCTTCATTTAAATAAAATTCCTGTTTCTTCTAGTCATTCTGCTAAACAAAAGTATGTGATAAAATTTGACTAAAGAAAAATAAACTCTGAAAATGCATGCTCTGATAATGCAAACTATATTAACATAAACTCTGATAAAGATACTTCAGCTGTAAAAGTTAACAATTTTCAAAAGAAAGGATCCAAACTTGTTTGGGTCGTCAAACTACTAATTAATTTGCATTAAATGATTGCAGGGAAACAGGAAAAACATCCTAGTAATTGATAGTGGATGTTCTGCACACATGACTGGAAATGAATCTCTACATTTAGAGTTTGAGGAGAAGGTTGGCCCAAAAGTATCTCATGGAGATGAAAATATAGGAAAAATACTGGGATATGGCAATATTGTAATTGGAAATGTCATCATTGAAAATGTAGCTCTGGTTGAAGGACTGGCGCATAATCTGTTAACAGTGAGTCAAATGACAGACAAAGGTTATTCTGTGAACTTTCAAGAAACACATTTTGAAGTCAAAAGTAAGAAGGCTGGCAAAGTGGTTCTCATTGGTCACAAACATAAAAATTTATTTGAAGCTAGCTTGAAAGTAAACTCTAATGGTACCTTAACTTGTTTACTTGGAAAGGCATCATCTTTAGAAAGCTGGAATTGTCACAAAAAGGTGTGTCATTTTAACTTTGGAAATATAAATGAGTTGGTGAAAAAGGATCTAGTAAGAGGTCTTCCAAAAGTTCAATTTCATCCTGATAGACTCTGTGATTCATGTCAAAATGCCAAACAAAAGAAGACATCTTTCAAGAGCAAAACTAAAAATTCTATTGATCAACCTTTTCATCTATTGCATCTTGATTTATTTGGTCTTGTTAACATAATGTCCGTTGGAAAGAAGAAATATACTCTAGTAATAGTAGATGACTATACAAGATTTACATGGGTGTACTTTTTACACAAAAAGGATGAAATAATAGAAATAATTTTTGATCATACACCATGATTGAGAATGGATCACCATACAAGGTAAAGAATCTAAGCAGTGATAATGGAACAGAGTTTATGAACTCTGCAATGGAGGAATTCTACTCAAACAAAGGAATTATACAACAGTTTTCAGCACCTAGTACACATCAACAAAATTGTATAGTTGAGAGGAAGAATAGAACTCTAATTGAAGCTGCTAGAACAATGTTAGAAGGAGTAAAACTTCGTACTTACTTTTAGGCAGAAGCTGTGAATACTGTATGCATTACTAATAATTGTACTATGATAAATAAATATGGAATGACTCCATATGAGATGATGAAAGGAAAGAAGTCAAATGTGAAATACTTTCACATATTTGGAAGAAAATGTTTTATTCTTAAAACACATCATGAGCAGTTAAAAAGTTTGATCCATCAAACTATGAAACTTTAAACTCTGATCCATTAAACTTTGAAAGCCTAAACATTGATTTATCAAACACTGATGGAAGCACAACTTCAGGGGGAGGATCAACATTTACTGAGGAATCATACTATGAAGGCATAAATCATGGGGGGACATCTAGTTCAAGAAATTTTCCACATCAAAGGAAATGGACCAAAGATCACACAACTGACTTGATAATTGGTGATCTAGAAAGTGGAGTAAAGACAAGAAAAGCTAATCAAAAAGAATGTTTATATCATAGTTTTCATTCTCAAACAGAACCAAAGAAAGTTGAAGATGCCATGAAGGATGCAGATTAGGTTACTGCAATGCAAAAAGAATTAAATGTGTTTGAAAGAAATGAAGTTTGGACCCTTGTTCTAAGACCAAAAAACAGATCCATTGTTGGAACAAAATGAGTGTTCAGAAAGAAGACAAACTCTGATGGAATAATAACAAGAAATAAAGCAATACTAGTTGCCAAAGGCTACTCTCAATAAGAAAGTATTAATTATGATGAAACCTTTGCACCTGTAGCTGGACTTGAAGCAATTAAAATCTTTCTTGCTTATGCTGCACATAAAAAATTCAAGGTCTACCAGATGGATGTTAAAAGTACATTTTTAAAAGGAGAACTTGAAGAAGAAGTATATGTTGAACAACCACCTGGCTTTGTGAATCAAAAATATCCAAATCATGTATACAGGTTGGATAAAAAATTATATGAACTCAAGCAAGCTCCAAGAGCCTGGTATGAAACTCTGGCTCAATTTCTACTTGAAAGTGGTTTCACAAGAGGTACAATTGATAAAACCTTATTTTATAGAACTCAAGGTAAAGATTTATTATTGGTTCAAATATATGTTGATGATATTATATTTGGATCCACTAATGATAAACCTTGTGAAAGATTCTCAAAGCTAATGTAGTCTAGGTATCAAATGAGCATGATGGGAGAAATGAGCTATTTTTTAGGCTTGCAAGTGAAACAGACTGATGAACACATTTTTATAAGTCAGTCCAAATACACAAAGAATCCACTCATAAAGTTTCAAATGCTAGACTATGCATATGCTACAACTCCAATGGCTACTGCAAACAAACTTGATCAAGATATTGGTGAACCTATAGAAATAAAAACATACAGAGGAATGATTGACTACTTCTTTATTTGACTGCCAGTAGACCAGATATCATGTTTACAACTTGTCTATGTGCTAGATTTTAGGAAACTCCAAGGGATCCACATTTGATTGTTAAGAGAATTTTTAGATATCTCAAGGGCACCATTAATCTTGCCCTATGGTTTCCTAGAGAGTCTGACTTTAAACTATTTAGATGCTGATTTTGTAGGATATAAGATTGATAGAAAAAACACTATTGGAAGTTGTCAATTTCTAGGTGGAAGACTTGTCTCATGATTTAGCAAGAAACAAAAATCAATCTCATCATCAACAATAGAGACTGAATATATAGTTGTAGGAAGCTGCTATGCACAGATTTTATGGATGAGAAATCAACTGTTAGACTATGGTTTAAACTTTTCAAAAATTTCTATTTATTGTGATAATCAAAGTACTATTGCAATGAAAGGAAATCCAGTGCAATATTCTCTGACAAAGCACATCAATATCAAATACCATTTCATAAGGGAACATGTCATGGAAGGAACAATTAAAATGCATTTTATTCCCACAGATCAACAGTTAGTAGACATATTCACAAAACCTCTATGTGAAACAACATTTACAAGATTGGTTTCTGAATTGGGCATGGTGACAAGTAGCTCAACTCTAGACAACAAGTAGCAGATAAAATCAGAGTTTATGGTAAACTCTGCCACAGTCTATTGTAAATTCTGGTAGAAAATGAAGTAAACTATGATCCTTGGAATACTTAATCTCTGATGACAACATGCTATCAATGTTTATGGTAAACTCTGGTAGTAAATACAAACTCTGATTACTATAAACTCTGATATGAATCTACATGCTAATCTATGAGTCACTATTGATTATTTTATTTATGACATCATATTTAATTATGTGAAATCATATTTGTTAATCTCTGATTGGAGTAATCATAAGACGTGTGTCTATCACGAAAAAAGTTTCATATTTCGACACAGATACACATACATATTATGTATTTTGAGAATTGCATTACTCATTACTCAACCGATCAAAACATGCCCCGTGTCCCACTATAGAGTTTATGCCATTGAGAGGGAATAGGTTAATTCATTTTTTACACTTTGAATTGTCTATCTGCATCTTATTATCTCTCTCGTACTCTAAAACCCTGAAGGGTTTCGAGGCACAAACGCAGCGGATTAAACGCGAAAAATAAATTAAAATAGTGAAACCCTCTACAGGATCCATGCGAAAACAAAAGATTTTATTCGGAGATAAAGAATAAATACCTTTAGAAGCTTTAACAGTTCATTAATGGAAGATTAATGGAGGTCCAAAGCTTGTTTAATCACCACGTATCCCGCTATCGCGATTTACGCTCTACGGTATCCACACAAAAACTTTTCATGAAGGATTGATGTGTAGTAGCACCCGAAAACTGTTTTTCTCTCTCTATCTTCCTTTTTTCTCAAAACGGCTAGTGTTTTAGTAAAAATATGTCTCTTCATTAAATCAGCCCATAAAGAGATTATATAATGGCTAGGGTTTTAGTAAAAATATGTCTCTTCATTAAACCATTTTGGGGCCTGTAACGACATCTAATGGCTTACAAACGAAGAGCTGACAAAGTCAGTATTGCTCAGTGACCCGATTCCAGTCAGAAAACACATATCGTTTGCGAAAATTGGAAAATGGACACAGATTTCAGAAAATCTACTGCAGCCGTTTTAGAATTCGTATCGAATATGATTTCCATAATAAGAACAAACATGTATCATATACATACATTAATACACACAATCATCACATGATTATACATCATATGAATATCATATATTCATAATATTTAAAAACATATACATATTGTATCAATACAAAATCATGATAGATCGCATACATGTTTACATATCGAAAACTATTAAGCACATAACCGAATTCAAACGTTTCGCAAGTAGCTCTGATGCCATTGAAGGGTTTCGAGGGACAAACGTAGCGGAATAAATGTGAAAAATAAATCAAAATAGCGAAACCCTCTGCAGGATCCATGCGAAAAGAAAAGATTTAATTCGGAGATAAAGAATAAATACCTTAAAAGCTTTAACAATTCATTAATGGAAGATTATTGGAGGTCCAAATCTTGTTTAATCACCACGTATCCCGCTCTCGCGATCTACGCTCTATGGTATCCACACGAACACTTTTCATGAAGGATTGATGTGTACTAGCACCCGAAAACTGCTTCTCTCTCTCTATCTCCACTTTTCTCAAAATGACTAGGGTTTTAGTAAAAATATGTATCTTCATTACATCAGCCCATAAAGATATTATATAGAGAGAGGAATAAGTTTTCTAATTATAATCCAATTATAATTAATACTAATCCAAAATTCTAAATTATTTAATTAATTCTCACTTAATTAATTAATTATTAATTTTGGAATTAGTTTAAATAATTCATTTATTCTATTTATATAATTAATTAAGTCATACTTAATTAATATCATAAATAAAATAAATTACTTATTTAATTTAAATTCATAATTTAAATTATTTCTCCTTCAAGCGTTCTTTGTGTGTGACCCTGTAAGTTATTATTACGTTGACAACAATTTTAATATCTAATTAAAATTATAAACAATGAGCGGCATCTAGTAATACATCATTGCTACCCAAGTAATAATAATAAATGTGATTCGATTAAGTCTTTCATGAATAATGTTCCATGTAATCTAATCCCTTTAATCTTGATATTATAGATTAAACTCAAGGCATGTCTCATGTCATCCACTTCATAATTTAATCTTTATTTTCTTGATCGATGAGTAGACTATTAAAATCAAATCAACATTTGAGCACAGCCGTGCATTTCATAGTTTCACTCAAACAAGAGGCCAATAATATCTCTCCTACAATTAGGAGGATTAAATCTCATCTAGATCATTCATATTTCTCATATGATTCATAATATACCCAATGTAGACTTTTATCATCACCCGGTCAAAGGTAACTTTTAATGTAACCAAAGTATATTAATTCTCCTATAGAAATATAATGATTTCAGGTCTAAGAATCATTACACCATTATCACAGTGAGAATTACTTATGACACTTATTTAACATGTAGAATCTCACGGCGGGTCTTTCCAGTGCCATGCATTGAGACATGCACTTATGTTCTTGACTTTAGTATCACCATACCTATGACCAATGAGATGTGGTCATCTGTCAAGAAACATACTAGTCTTTGTGCATTATTATTGTCCTTAAATAATAATACACGACTAGAGAATTTTAGGAATAAGATACTATTCATATAATCCCATTTTTAAGTCACACACTTAAAGATATGCAATACGTATCAAAATTCCAAGGACATTTATTATGCTTTCAATTTATTACGCAGTAAATAAAACATAATAAATAAATAATAATCAATAAAACATAATCATTAAGAATAAATATTTTCCTTAAAATATAAAAAGTATTGTCTCTAGAGCAAAATTACTAACAATCTCCCACTTGCACTAGAACCAATTACCCAAGTATCAAATACTCATGGAACTAGGGTGACTTTCGTGCTTCTGCTGCGACAAAGCCTTAGTCAGTGGGTCTGCAATATTATTATTAGTATGTACTTTACATATATGTATATCTCCTTGATCATTAATCTCATTAATTAGGTGATATCTCCTAAGTACATGCCCAAACAGCCTCCTTGGCTGCTTTGCAAGTATCAATATACTCAGGCTCAATTGTAGATGTTAGTATTGGTGTCCTAGAGACAATACTTTTAATGTTTTGTTGAAAACAATTAAGGATTATATTTTATGTGATTATTTAATTAATATTTATTATGTCTTTATTTACTGTATCATAAATTGAAAGAATAATAAATGTCCTTGGAATATTAATACGTAATATATATTTTTAAGTATGTGACTTAAAAATGAGATTATATGAATATTATTTTATTCCTAAAATTCCCTAGTCAAGTATTATTATTTAAGGACAGTAATAATGCAATAAGACTAGTATGTTTGTTGACAGATGACCACATCTCATTGGTCATAGGTATGGTGATACTAAAGTCAAGAACATAAGTGTATGTATCAATACATGACACTGGAAAGACCCGTCGTGAGATTCTACATATCAATACGTGTCATAAGAAATCTCACAGTGATAATGATGTAATGATCCTCTGACTTGAAATCATTATATTATGCTATGAATTAATATACTTTGATTACACTCAAAGTTACCTTTAACCGGGTAATGATAAAGGTGGACATTGGGTATGCTATGAATCGTATGGGGAATATGAATGATAGATATATGATTTAACCCTCCAATTCTAGGAGTGATATTATTGGCCTCTTGATTGAGTGAGACTATGAAATGCATGGCCATGCTCAAATATTGATTTGTTTAAATAGTCTACTCATTGATCAAGGAAACCAAGATTAAACGTTGAAGAGGATGACACTATACATGCCTCGAGTTTTATCTATAATATAAGGTTAAAGGGATTATATTACATTACACATTATTCACAAAAGGTTTAATTGAATCACCAATTATTATTGTTACTTGGGTAGCAATGATGTATTACTAGATGCCGCTCATTATTTATAAATTTATTATTATATAATAAAATTATTGCCAACGTAATAATAACCTAAAGGGTCACACACAAAGAACGTCAAAACGGAGATTTATTTAAATTACGAATTTAAATATATTATTGTTTATTCGAATTTAATTATTAAATTAATTAAGTGGGACTTGATTAATTATATTAGAATTCAGATTTAATAAGTATTATATTATTATTCGAATTTAATTATTGAATTAATTAAGTGGGACTTGATTAATTATATTAGAATTCAGATTTAATAATAATAATAACCCAAAGTCATAATGGGTTTTGGAAACCACATGGATTAGGGTTAGGCCCAAAATCTCTCTCTCCCCTATATATACATAATGATGTATAGTATTAGGGTTTAATTATCAAATTTCGTTTTAGAGAAAAACCCTAGCTGCTCAACATCAAGAGAGGCTAGAGAGAGAGAGAGAGAGAGGCAAACAATTCGGCTAGTACCGACTCCGGTGATCATAGGACGATTGGGCGTTCGTGTGGACTTCTTTAGAGAGAAAATCTTTGCAACAAAGGACTGCTGTGATTCATCTTTTCTGGACCTCCATTAAACAACATACGGAAAGCTTTGTTAAGGTACAGACTTCTTCACCATAATCATCCAACGTTATACATGGATCCTGCGATTGGGTTTCAATTTTTTTATTGTTTTTACGTTAATTCCGCTGCGTTTTTATGCCCGAAACCCTTCAGTAGAATCAACAACTGTCTCTGCCGTGAACCATTCCAGCATACAACATCTCAATAAAAATAGATAAAACACAAAGCCAGACAGAAACTTTAAATCATCATTGTCTGTCTAGAAACCAGTATCACTGAAACATCTTATAACTAGCTTCACATCTCCTCCATATAACAAGAATAAGAATGAATCTTTAGTCCTCTTCAAGTACTTAAGAATATTCTTGACTGCCGTCCAGTGACCTTCACCTGGATTAGACCAGTATCTACTCGTCATGCGTAAAGCATACGAGACATCAGGACAAGTACATATCATTGCATACATTATAAAACCAATTGCTGACGCATATGGAACTTTACTCATGCGGTCCTTATCATCCAATGATTTAGGATAAATTTTATTTTGAGATCACTATCCCATGAGACATTGGGACATATCCATTTTAGCCTCTTTGCATTCGAAATCGATGTAAAACTTTGTCAATGTACGTACTCTGACTTAGGCCGATCAATGTCCTTAATCTATCTCTATAGATCTTAATCCCTAATATATAGGTCGCATCGCCTATGTCTTTCATTGAGAAATTATTTCTCAACCAAGTCTCCACAGTCTATAGAGAAGTAATGTCATTCCCTATTAGTAATGGAAGCAGTCTATGGAGGCAGTCTATAAAAGTTGGAAAGCCTTACAAGGCCGAATCTGAGAAAAGAATGGAGCTTCTTCTTTGATTGTATAACAAGAACCTTCACTGTAAAATACACAAATTTTGATGCAATTCCTCAGCTGTCACAACAAATTGAGTATTCTCTAACTCATAACTTGAATTTTAATTTTCTTTGTTTGTTGATTAGACAGATAGCTGGCAAAATTAGTGATGATGCACATACTGTATATTTTACTAGATTTTTACAGTTGATTTTTAGTTATCTCTTGCCTAATGTTAGTTTTGATAATGACAAGAGTTTAGCTAGTTTTTGTATAAATAAAAGGATCTTTGCTGACTTGACAAGGAAAGATGTCAAGAAAGAAAATGAAGGTAAATTGCCCAACCTGTTTTATCCCACATGGGTCAAGCTTCTCTGAAATCAGAGAATGCCTACTGTGTATGGGAGGGAATTCTTATATGTGGCTATGAATCAGAGTTTAGCACCCTCTGAATCTAACCCAAGCCACCAACCAAATACCAATACCCAAACACTAATGCCAACCTTTATAGTCTCCCAAAAGACTGCAGTTGAAAAACATACCTCTCAACAAGGCCCAAAGATAAAAAGAAAGGGAAAGTTTGTCTCAGAGTCTTCTCTCAAGAAAAGAAGATTGATTGATGAACCAACAAATTCTGATAAAAATAATGAATGATTAGTTTTTCTATTAAAGAAATAAGTGAAACTAGCTTCTGAGATTTCACCTGCTCCATTTATGAAGGAATTCCATGTCAATCCCATTACTGAACCTACAAAGAAAAGAAGAACATTGGTTAAGGAATCAAACTCTGATAAGTTAAAATCTGATTCACAACAAGCCTTAAACTCTAAGCTCATAAACTCTGACAACCTGATAAACTCTGATATATTGGTAAAGTCTGAGTTAGATGGTTATGATGAAAATATTGATGCAAATGCTAAAGTTAAAGTTGCTCCAATGATTATATATGATTCTCCTAACCACTTACCAAAGAAAATCATAAAGGACATTTCATATAATATAGTAAGGGAGCTAGTTGAGGAAGTTAGGAAATAAATGGCTGAAAAGAAAAGTAAATCATCTCCAGTATCTGGAAATTCCAAGTCCTTCACAAGAAAGAAGAAGAAGACAGTTTCTTTTGGCCAGGATACACAAGAACCTACCTCTCAAAGTGAGGTAGCAATCTCTACATGGCCAGGCCCACAAGAACCTGTTGATCAAAGTTCAACAACAGCCACATATCAAACAGATGAAACCAACAAGGATTAGGGGTACTGTGACGCCCCCAGATCCGGGGTCAAGAATCTAGGTTGTCACTATCCAATTTTCACCACAATAACATCATTCACCTGCTTTAACCATTATAATAACCAAACATAAAAGCAGTGACCCCAAACCAAACACACAACTCGAGTTATAGTCTCAGGGAACGAACTTAAAATAATAACGGTTATTACAAACCAATGTAACCTCAGGATCTCACACTACTAATATAACTTCCACATGATGTTACATTAGAAGTAAACATTACTCCAAGATCAATTGTCACGTTACATATTTTTCAACAAGTCTAGGATTCTAATCTGGAATCCCGTCTTTCTTGCACCATTTATCGAAGTCCGGAACCTGACTAGCTCAAGCTCGAATCTTCTTGTTCCTTAACATAATACTTGAGGTAGACAATTCATAGCCATCTCTTTCTGCAAGATATAAGGTTTACAAAAAGCAAGAATGAGCCAAAGAATGCTCAGCAAGTTATATTTATCAGAATATTTCAAGGAAAAGGTGATAGCCATAATTATCCCAACTTGATATTCAACAATAAAGTACATAACTAGCAATCTAATTGAAGATGTATAGCCAGTTATATCTTGACAATAAATGACTCAAGATTCACGATGCAAGAAGATATTCACAACAATAATGCAGTTCACGTTACTGCAATACAACAATTTAAGTTCATAATTTTTTTAGACTGACAGTATCAATAAATTAGCACAATGGCCTCAATCACCGAGTACCATTCGTTTGAGTACCAATAAGCAAGCAGATCAATATACTGCGAAAAGAATGAATGAAAGTTCATCAATTCCCAATAACACTACCAGTAACTTAGCATCATGGCTTTCGTTATGGTGTAGGAACAGTGAAACTGATATATGCGAATAAAACAGTACTCAAAACAACCAACCAACTCAGAGTGGATTACATTCCCGTTGACACTATCGGTAACTCAGCACCTAGGCTTTCGTTACAGTGCAACGTCAAATTCCAATTGGAAGAAACGGGATTAACTGGAGATTTTTCAACGCCTTATTGTACTCGATGATCAGTCGCATGTACAATCGACATCTCGTCATTTTCTCTACTAGTAGAAGGACAACCCCTTATCGGGACGTCACCCTAGGCAACTCATGGGCCTTTAATTACGGCTGGGTCGTGCGTCCCCGACCTCTTACGCAACTTTTACTCCAGTCCCTGATGAATACTTTAAAAATCATCAAAACTAGAAGGAAATTTAATCAAACCTTCTAGAATAACAACAATCCACTCTAGGATTTCAATCAACTGTTAAGGAAGGGAATTCAATACCACCTTCCAGAACAACAACAATCCATCATAGGATTTCATCAACAGATAAGGAAGGGAATTTAATACAACCTTCCAAAACAACAACAATCCACTCTAGGATTTCAATCAACAGATACGGAAGGGAATTTAATACAACCTCCCAGAACAACACAACAATCCATCACAGGATTTCAATCAACAGATAAGGAAGGGAATTTAATACAACCTTCCAGAACAACACAACAATCCATCACAGGATTTCAATCAAACAGATAAGGAAGGGAATTTAATACAACCTTCCAGAACAACACAACAATCCATCACAGGATTTCAATCAACAGATAAGGAAGGGAATTTAATACAACCTTCCAGAACAACAACGATCCACTCTACGATTTCATCAACAGATAAGGAAGGGAATTTAATACAACCTTCCAGAACAACAACGACCTATTGTAAGATTTCAATATCTGACAATAGCTTGGCTCTCGAAACGAGGTGGGAGTACTCTCGAAACATCTGGGTTGACTCTCAGTCAACGAATTCAACAAGACAGAAACCCTTGAATCAAGGAGACTCAAGAACGCGACCGGGGAGCCGCTAATACTAGTTAAAATAGACTCCACAAAACATTACCGTTTTGGGGTGAAACCATGGGCCACGAGGCACCAATACAACTGGGAGGAATATCGGAGTCGGACGTTACCTCCCGAACCTGGAGTTATTGACTCAGAATAAATACAAAATATCTGAGTCATCGCTCACCATTTATTATTTAATGAAAAATAATATTTAAAGAAATTTAGACAACTCCAGAATATTTTTAAAGAACAAATAAATATTTTATTAATATTTAGGAGGCCCAGAATAGTCCTCGAAAAATATTAAAAGGATTTAAAAGAATTAAAATATTTAATCCCAATATAATCAAGATTATTTAATATTTAAATAATCTTAAACGATTCAACATATTTAAATAATATTTAATCAACATTAAATAATATTTAAATAAGCCAAAACGAATTGAAAGTATTTAATCAGTAGTTAAATACTTTTAAATATCCCAAAATATTTAAATAATATTTAATCAATATTAAATAATATTTAAATAATCTCAAATGCCCTGAAAGTATTTACTTAACCTTTAAATACTTTCTATATTCTTTAAATAATATTTAATAAACTAAATATTATTTAAAATATTGAACCTCGACTAACCGTCGAGACACACTAGACTACTCCCGGTCGACCATCGAGCACCAAAAAGATGTACTCGACACCAGATTCAGTTATACAAAACTGAAAACAAACGTCCTCTAACTTTTTAAGAAGTTCGGAGGCGGCTCAGAATTAGGTTGAAAGGATCTAGTCCTATTCGCAAGGAACTACCTTAAACAACCTATGCATACATATGTCATACATCAGAATCAATGTGACAAAGTGTCAGATACTTGCATACTCTAACTTTTCGAGAAGTTCAGAGTAGCAGACGAATCAAGTTATAAATGAACAAGACAGTTCAAGGGAAATGCCGACGTGCATTTCCAACGACTACAATAAGCTAGATAGTTCCAAACACAGCAAAAATGCATAATTGAAGAACTTATCATTAAGTCAAGGATTTCACAAATTTTGGCATCACCATGAATTAATAATATTCTGATATGGAATAAAACAATAGAGTCGGAAACTTGCCTAGAGTCCAAGGAATGTCATTCCAGCTTCTCCACGCTCCGGGTACTCTATAATCATATAAGAACCCACTCTTAGTATACATATGCATGTATCATGTTAATTGTAATTTATACAATTACTCTACATTTCGCCCGGTACTTCACCTCCTCGGGCCTAGTTTAGCTACTCGTAAAACTATCCTCTCAATAGTTTTTAATCAAGTTCCTTGCACCTGATGGATTCAAACAATTTTAACAATTCAGGTTTTAATCTTTTTACCCAAATTCTTCTTTCCAGGTGCTCATATATGTTCCTAGTATTTTAAATAAAACTTTCTAGATTTATGGAGTCTCTTAACTAGGGTGATCACAGCTCCAAAGTTAGTAGAAAACAGGGCTGTTAAGTTTCTGCGTCACCGTTACTAATTAATTCATATCTTTTCGCTCGTAACTCCGATTGACATGAATTTTGCGCCTACACGATCTTGAGATCATTATCTAACTGACCATGTATAGAAATAACAAAACAAAACAGGGTAGCCCCTTCGAAGGTCTATGAACAGTTAAGGTCAGAAAAAAAAATGGCGTGGTTATGTTTGTACACTCGTCATTTCCTCAATTTTTAAACTGTTTAAATTCATCCCAAACAACTCCGACACAATTTATACAACTACTTGCACATATGAAGACTCAATCCCAAGTGGTTTCACAATTATACAAGTATCCATTTGTTACCAATAAATCATCAAAACACAGCCACTAGCTTTACTCATTCAAGCCACAATTCATACTACTCCATAACAACCAATTCAATTCATAATCAACTTCAAGCAAACCCAAACTCCTCAAACAACATTATAAACTAATTAACTTCTCAAAACTAAGCCAAAACAGTTTTTATACTAGAACAAAACTCATCCAAATGACAACAAGAACAATTAGTTTATCATGCTTGAAAACTACCCCCAATTGCCTGAATATACTACAACAAACATCCATATCTCTTTCAATTAAAGTTCAACAATTACTAAATTTTGCACACTTCTAATAAAGAGATTTATGAACAACTTTCATCATTTGGCCCACATCAAATAAGGTCTTTAACATTTCCAAAACAATTCTCCAAAACAGGGCAGACAAATCTGGAAACTAAAAATGCTCCTGGGCATACTCTACTCAAACATTTTTCATAAATCGAAAAATAAACATTTTACTATCAAATTGCTACAGCTTCTTCCTTAGTCACCTATACATGTTAAATAAAAATTTCAGTTCGAATTAAAGAGTTTACCTAGGTGAAACATTGCTCCATATTTCAGTGTTTAGTCAAATTCGGAGGTTATGTACAAGCTACACTAAAACTGCCATAACTCCTAGCTCGTAAATCCGATCGAGGCAAAATTAGCGCCCAAATAAACTAGAAAACATAAGGAACAATTTTGTCACATAACCACTGCACAAAACAGTGCTCAAACATCCCAGTTTATTCGGCAAAACAGGGCAGTGCAGATTTCATGACAACCAAACATAATTCCTCATCCTCTTCCATACACTTTACTCAACCATTAATCAATTATTAAAAATCAAACACTAACCCATCAATTGAACTTAGTTGAATTCGTAATTATGTCCCAACAAACCCAATACAATAATAACAAGCTTAATAATCATAATCAAGGCTTAAATAAAAGGGTTATACCTCTCAAACAAAACCCAAGCTTCAATCCAACTTTTCCCCAATTTCTTTTCTTCAAACCCTAACTTGATTTTCTTCCCCTCTTGCTCTTCCATGGCTGAAATGAATGGAGGAAAAGAATTGTTTACTTGCTCTCTTCCTTCTCCTCTTTCTCTCTTCTCTTTTTCTCTTCTTCTCTCTTTTCTCTCCTCTCTCCTCTCTCTTTCTCTCTCTTTGCTTCTCTCGGCTAAATGAAAGTGAATGGGGGTGTTGGCTGATTTTTGTGGGTAAAATGAGTGAAGTGGTGGTTTATAAGCCCCACAATTAAAATTCTAGCCTTACTCCTTGTTTTTGCTACCCCACTCGGCTAAATCATAATTCTAAGTTAGAAATTCTAATTTGTAAAAATTCAATTTCTAACATAATTAAATAATAGAATACTTTTGAAGATTTATGGAAAAAGAATTAGAATTAAATCTAATTTTTCCAAATTGATAGGCATTTTACAAATCATTAAATCTTTTAATGATTTTGAGAATAAAATTCATTTTAAAAATAAATAAGAATGAGAATAAAAATATTCATTGAATAAAATCATATTTTCGAATACCCCGTATATTAATAATACGGCCTCACATCTCAAGTACCTTATGAAGAAAATAAATCCATAAAATCATTTATTCAAAAATGAAAATTTTTATCCAAAAATCTTAATAACCCCAAGCGTAAAAAATACGGGTTATTACAGGTACAACCCACAAAAACCTTCAGCTCAATGGGTTGAAGCAGTTATTAAAGCCCCTGCCACATAAGAACCATCTATTCAAAGTTTGGATGCAGGCAAACAATCTCTGACTAAAGATCTTGTTGTTGCTGATACTGGGAAGTCAAACTCTAATACACATCCATTAGCTATTTCTGATATAATTATGGTGCAACCTCTTTCTGCACAGCCTTTGGAAACTCCATCCACATCTACCAATTCTCAAGGTATAAACTCTGACTTTTTTTCCCCAGAATTTACATTCTCTAATAGTATAAGCTCAGAATTTATATTTCTAACTTTTACTATTGGGATGATCATGGATAGTTCTGCCAAGAGTACGCATATTTATGTGATCATAGATCTCCTTTCTCAACCACCTCTTATTTCTGTAGGTGATAATAATTTGAGCCTTTCATGTGAGACTGAGGTAAAATGTCTAAAAAAGAGAAGTAATGAGATGTGTGAGAGGCAGACACAGGACCTGGCAAAAGGAGAGGTAGAATTGAGAAAGAAGTTAGTTACTTCTAGTGAGTAAACTCTGACTCATAAAAGTCATGAGATGTGTGAAGTGAGAAGTAATGAGACTACTTTAAAAGAAAAGAGTGATTTAGGATGTTCTATTCTTTTTGCAGGTACTCAGAGTGTAACTACTTATCAATCTCTAAATTCTGAGTTGCCAAACTCTAATGGTATTATGCAAACTCTAATGGTGAGGATGCATTCTCCAATGTTCCTATTTTTGAAGTTGAAGAAGTCACAGATCTTTCCTTTCCTTACACTCAGAGATACAACTCTAAGAGATGGCCATATGATGCATTTGATGCCTTTGACATATTGAAGATGGAGTATCCTAATTATCTTGTTGTTGAAAAGTTGAAAAGGGAAGTTGAATTTGCTCTTAACACTGAAGGTATAAGGAGGGAATCATGTAGGGGTGAACCATCTTCCACAGACATTCTGAGCTCAAAAAGACAATCTATCTGGGATATGTCTTGGAAATTTGCACATGAAGATATCTCTTGGTCACATGTTCATCATCTTGTACAGAAGTAAAATTCTGAAATAAACTCTAAAGAAATGAAGACTATTTTAAAAGCAACTACTGTGTTGACAAAGGGTCTTCACACTGAAGTTTGTGATCTAAAGGATTCTGTTAGCAAAACAAGTGCTGCTGTAAAAACTTCTGTCTTTGTTTCTTAACATGTATTAGAATCCAAACTCAAGGCTGTTTCTACTCGACAAGATGCCTTAGAAGCTAAAGTTGATAAAATTGCGATTACTATTACATCAATGCAGACCATTTTGCTTACAATTACAAATCTCCTTACTATCTCTTCTGATGTCAGAAAGGGGGGAAAAGTATCAAAAGACAAATGTAATATTGTGATAAAATCTGATAAATATGAAGATGATGATGGTGGTGATGGTGATGGTGACAAAAGTCATGGGAGTCATAAGGTTGAACATACTTTACAAACACAAAATCTGACGGATCAAACTCTGATTTCTTTAGGATCTGGAATAAACTCTAACAAACAAACTTTGATGGATGTTAATGAGGAATTAGCAAAGAGGCTTGAAGAAGAAGAAAAGCCTGAGAAAATGTAAGAGAGAAACATGAAGGATGCAGAACTGGCAATGAAATTATTTGAAGAAGAAAATCCAGGAATGGATCCAGTTGCTGTTGAAGAAGAGGTAAAGAAGACTGGTACTGACAAAGCTAAAGTCCATAAGAAAAGAAGTGTAAGAATAAAGAGAATTCCAATTCAAAATAAGGTGCCTATTCAAGCAAAGAAAAATGTGTCCAAGCCTCTTGAAGTACAAAAGTCTGTTGAAGTGAAGACAAAACCAACTCCTGCAATCCAAAAGAAAGCTCCAACAAAACCCAAAAATTCTCTTACTATGGTTGGTACTACTTTTCAACCAGGAGGAACAAGTTTCGAAGATGAAGAAGAACAACAACAGTCTATATGACTATGATCAGAAGATCAGGGTTCATGAAAGAAGAACCCTGATCTTTTATGATCTAAATCAGAAACTCTGATTCTCAAAGCCAGACTTGGTAAAAACAAGGATGGTATTGGTGATTCTCAAGATAAAGTCTACAGAGGTGAAGCAAACATTTTTAGTGATCCTTTTTCTTTGAAGAACAAGCTCGAGGAAGAATTATCATAAAATCATTTGGACAAGCTTATTGTTGTTCAAATTATAAAAGATATCTTTGATGGTGCTGTTCCAAAAGAGAAGTTGTTGTATTTTCTTGAAAATGGAAGAACAATGAAGATAGCTAAAGAACATCTAATCCATAAGTCATCTAAGGAACTTGAGTATGTTCTCTACTTGTTGAATGATGAGAATGTAGTTACTGCTAAGTCAATGAAGATTTTAAAGGGAGTTATTGAGGAGAAGAAGAATAATGAAAGGCTTTTGATGGTAAACTCTGAGGACTACAAACCTGGTTATTTGCTTGAAGATGGGACAGAGAAAGAAATGGTTAAAGGGGATGCAAAGGTTAAAATGGTGTTAGGTATTCCTACACTTATGCTAAACCCTGATGGACAGAAAACCTATTGCATACCTCTAGATGACAGAATGGAGAGAACATCAATATATAACTTGAGAGCTGCAATATTCCAGATTGATGAATCTAGTGATCAAATGAAAGAGATGAAGGAAAAGATGATTGAATTATTGAAGATTGCTGAGAAGAAATTACTTGATCATTTTCTATCTGAACATTTTTCATATAGGAGAATTTAAGTCAAGTTGGAAAACTCAACTCTGGTACATTTGTCTCTATGGTTTTTGACATCATAAGTTGAATTTATGTTTTACTGAATAAAACATAAATTGGGGAAGATTGTTAGAAATGCAAACACTAATTCTGTCAGAGAATATCACAAACTGAGTTTATTGAGAAACAGAGTTTATGTTGACGTCATTCGAGTTTAGAAGTTGTCGACAGAGTTTACTCTATCAGAGAATACTCAATCAGAGTTTACTCAAATCAGAGTATACTCAATCAGACATTATCAACCGATAGAGTTTATGATTAGAGTTTGACAAGAATAGAAACAAACAAATCAGAATTTAATTTGGATAGAGAATGAGGAATTCAAATACAATTATATTACCTTATGGAAGCTATCTTTATCATTATCTATTTTGTAATTGGATTTGTAATTGTGTATAATATAAACACATAATTAGGTTAATATTGTATTCATTCAAGATATATCATTCTTATAACCTATCAACTGTTAAGAACCTTGATTTTCTTGAGAGAGTTTTGTATTCAGTTGATCAAAAGTTAATACAAAACAGTGTTTCTTCTACATACTAGTGTTCTAAATCGAGTGTTTTGATACTATTATATTCAACCCCCTTCTATAATAGTCTATTTATCTGCGCAACAGTAGGTGGTAGAGCATATGCAAGGCCCAATCTTTTAATTATTTTGAGGAATTATAAGAAACAAGAAACAACATTTAAGTAATAAAGTGTTTCCTTACCAGATAAACATGTAATAAAACCTTGACATATTCTTCAATTGGGAGATCCCTTTTCAATGATGTGTTGTTACGCTCACAAACACCTGAACAAACAAAGCCAATTAGTTGCATTCACTTCACACACAAAGAATTAACATGGAGTTGCATAAACAAAGGAATCCATATTGTTTTACCTTTAATTTGCTCAAAAACATCAATGGCTACTTGATGAGATATTTGTTACCCCTTCATCATACTCAGTCGCATAAATTAACCATTCACCCCATCATGGTATATGTAACTTTATCTCATTTATTGGGCGGCTTACCTGATCATGATTTTCCTACCCATAGAGGGAAAGACACTTCAGTTAATTGATTCAATCCAATCTATCAAATGTTGAAAATACCCATATTTTTTTAATTTATTTTTTAATTTTGATATTTTATTCTATAAAATTTAAATTTATCTTTATTTTTTTAATCATAACTCTATTTCTGTTTATCCAACATAAAAATATTCTCATATAATTTTTAATCTGTGTTTATATTTAAAGGGTCTATGTGGTCCTTTTTAAAATATGTTTTAGGTAGAATGATAATATTTAAAGTTTAGGTCCAATAAAATATCAACATACTTTCTATCCATGTACCACCAACAATTCGAGTTCATTCATATTAGCTTATAACCCGGGCTTGTAGGGAGAAATTAATAAATTATATATTATTCCCTCTAGTCCCCAATAATAGTTTTTGACCTTTTGACACACATGTTTAGGAATAAAAAATGCATACATGTATTTTATAAAAAAAATTGCATATCAAATAAAAATTTAGAATTTAAATTTTTATGTGATAAAAAATTAAAAATAAATATTAATTATAACTATGTATTTTTTACTCCTAAATAAGTGTTTCAAAAAGTCAAAAGGCTATTATTTAGGATGAGAGTAATAATATTATATAATTTAAATATTTTTATTGTGGTTATTTATTTTAGATTATTACTAATTTCTTTTTATATTTTATTATGTAGTCTTGTGTACATGAAATAATTTTACTATGAATGATATTTATATTTTATTTTGTGAGACAATTATTGAAATTTTAATCATCTCATTAGTATAGTGTTTTATATCGAATATAATAAGAAAAATATGTGTGTCAAGTGAAAAAAAAAATATTTTTCAAATCAAGACTCATAATTTAATAACGATTAATAAAATTAGTAAAATATAATTTATAAATAACACAATCAACTAATTATCAATTAAACTTTTAATTTTCCGATTTTAAATATATAGTATAGTAATAAAATTTAGTTAATATAAATAAAAAAATATTATTATTTTAATATTCATAAGATTTAATTAGTATTTAGTAATTTTAAATGAATTAATGAATTATTAAATTTTAAGTATAATTATAATACTTAACCTAGTTCTTTTCTGAGTAATGCATTCTCTATAAATTACATATTCATTACACCCATAATATACATAATATATACAACTCCACATCACTCAGTTATCTATACAATTATAATCTCTTACATCCACAATTATACACGACCATACACACATTACAAGGTTAAACCTAGATCATCTCATGATAACTGCTACCGCTTCTATCACCACACCATACATACATACATACATACATATATATATATATATACATACAACTGACGAGTAGCATACATATAGCCGACGAGTAACATATATATTGCTGATGAGTAGATACACAGAGTCGACGAGTACAAACTACAGTGGATGAGAAGACTTTTTATACTTGTTTTCTTATTCAAATCACTTGTACTTTATCTCAATTACAATTATAGTAGATAACTTTGACTCGGTCACTCCCACCCGAGGTTTTTAGCCTTGTTCAAGGGGTTTTTCACGTCACCAAATGGCTTGTGTTCTTGTTCTTTGATTTACTTTTATGCACTTGTCTTACTACTTTGTCATTTGTCCTTCAAATACGAAATCATATAAACTTAGCTAATAACCCTATAAAATTTGGCTAAAACAGTTTGGTGCCGTCTGTGGGAAATTAGCTAAGAGTCTAACGAATTCAAGGACAATGGGGGACAATCCAAAATGTGACGAAATTACTAATCAAGGGAACAACACGATGACGGACGATGAAACGTTTACAACCAAAGGAAGACTATAACCTGACATGGATGTATTACAATCAGAGAATGAAGCAGTCAATGTCGAGTTGAGTGTTGTCAAATCAAATAGCAAGGTGGCATCACGATGGTTAGCTGCAAGTGTGGTACGACATCTGAATAAGGACGACATACTTGATGGCAGACAACAAGATATCGATGACATGTTGTAGCTGATGACTGGGAAGAATACAGTACGTTGAAGAATGAAACTCACACAAAACACCCGCGACAGTGTGACATTACAAATGACACAACGTTGAGCTTGACAAGTTCCACGATAGTTAAATACACAAGTCATCGATTCGACGCCTTGGCCAGGCTAAGGGCAGTCTTCTGTCAATTCTATATGTCCAATATGTTCTTTATACACGTCCTGAAGCCTACGACCGAAGAGTAATACGTCTCATAAAATGTGTTGATAGTAGACAACCCGACATGTACTGACATGGGACAAATGAAGAGTTGGACACAAGCATTCAAAGACTACGCGTCTGACGACATGCAACCTGTCGACACCAATGAATCAATAAATATTCTTCTCGATTATCTATCAAGTACAGGATAATATTCTTCTTACCTACAAATATTAAAACTCCAATGACTTTGTCAAGTCTTACAATGACAACGTGAATTCAAGGAACACGACTGATCACATAAACACTTGACGGAAGCTTTTAATTGACATCTCCAATATTCGTCAAGGACTTGACATAAACATACGACATGCGACATGTGACATACTCCAAGAGAATCCAACACACAAGCTGATGCCTTTGGATTAGGGGAAGTGCTTAGACTTCTCAACCTGTCTGACATTCCAATCATACACGTCTTCAAACCATCCATTCAGAAAGATGATAGCTTGGAATAGATCATGTATGTTACGAAACACTACCCCAACATGACAAGTTGGATATGACAACTCGAAGACTACCTGTCCGACAACATCCAACCTGTAAGATGACATCCAACATGTCGATATACATGACATCTACATTTATTTTTCTAATCCTCGTACGTAGACACAACGACAAAGGGCAATACTTCTTTCCATTTACGATAAGGGGCAACAACCCTCGACATTATGCGACAATTACAACATTAACAATCAACGAGGATGACACTCAAAACATCGACATGATAGACACTAGTTTTTCTAGTGTGTGGGACATATGCAGTCCTACCAACAGAAGTAATGACACCAATAACTCGGTATGGCCTCCTAATGAGTAATGTCAACAACGATGAACTTTTTCATGACTAGGACACTATCGACGAGCTACACGATATGACCAGGACACTGTCGACGAGCTGCACGACATGACCAAAATTAGAATGACATTGTATTAATAAAAAGTGGTTGACGGTTATGACAACAATGTGTACATCAAGAAATTTCATGTGGAAGACTTCGTCTTGAGGAAGGTCTTGTCCTAAGAAATATGTTTCTGAATACAATTGACATCGACACCGACGAGTACACTCCTAAATGAGGAGAACATACTTAGTTGAAATTATTGCCTCACAAGGGGCATACAAAGCTAGCTATTTTTGATGAAACGCAAGTGTCAAGTAATTGATAAAACTTCATATCTCAATTAAGGTCATGACCGTCTTTTAAATGTTTTAACTTACGCTAGAATGTTATGACATTATATGTGCTGTTGGAACAACATGTTTTATTTGTTTAAGTATGACATTTGAATAATAGTCTAGTACTTTTATTTCCTCGAACAATGCATGTGTTGCCTTATATGTACATTTGTGGCCATCTTTTTTAACACCTATCTGGTTTATAAATGCAAAATATGCATGCCGTATATTTCTTGTTAATCTACTCAACATATCTTCGATGTTTAAGTTTTTATTTACATAGCGTACTTATATGACTATAAATACATTACGATTCTACGATACATGGCCATTACAATTACGTGATAACTAGGTACATTGTGTCCCGACATTATCTATTATTGGGCTGGTCACCCATGACGAATAAAAACTAAAGGCCCCATCTTTTAACTACGAAACCAACAAAATTAATTACTATTAAGTAATCATTTTCTGCATTTTCCACATTAAAATCAAAAATTATGAAAAATAAGTTAGTTTCAAGAGGGGGAAGGCCTCTTAAATATTTAATGTCGTGCATGCACCTACGTAAGAAAAACGATATCGATGACCGACACAACGAATTGACGAATCAACGAATCGACGAGTAAAATGACCTGACGAATATAAGATTATATAATCACACGTCTATATTATTAAATGCTTTGACAGATTTACATAAATGAGATTGTAACAAAAGCTACAAATAACCTGACACAATTTATATTTTTCTATATATATACGAGTTTTATAGAACTCGTCCACAAGTTGAAACAATTGCAACTTTACGCTTATGAATCAAGTATTATGGTCGTGGCTCATGTGTCACATGAGATTGGCCTTCCAACATCTTTGACATTACGACATCGAGGCTCAATAATCCTTATTACGCACTACAATTACAAACCTCGATTACATGTCACGTGTTACATCGAAAAGTTACGAATTACATGTGATGAGTTACAAGTCACACCCAACAAGTTTCACCTAACGAAATACATATTACAAGTTGTCAACTACACGCGATAAATTGCATATTACAAGTGGCATATTATGACGATAAGCTAAGGAATCACATGAACCTGTCAACAAGCCATTTATAGAAATGGACGACTACAAATATGCAACCGACAACGAATGATTATATTCGATTTGAAGAAGAATTTTATTGGTTGTATGTGTCCACCCAATAAAATTAGGGGAAATTGTTTGTACCAGATTTTTCAACTGTTAATATATGACGACTAATGAAAGAAAGTTGACGTCTCGACATGAAGAAACTCGACGACTGCATGACTGACACGACAAGAGCATAGCATGTTGACAGGAACAAGACAACAGCATGACCAAGTCATATAATAGCCCTGAAAAGTAGGAGGGAGGTTACCCATTATCCCCTAATTTGTAACAACATGTAGATAAGGTCAGCAACTACTCCTATTAAATAGGATCATGGAGATAATCATGGGCATAAAATAGCAATGGGAGAGTGGAGTGAAGCTGCTATAAATACAATTGGAGTTAGAGATAAACACAAATTCTAGCCTCTCACTTACTTATAATATACACACCGATTACACCACATAATTATAACATTATGTACTCTCATCCTTCTTATTTGAGGGTTAAACCTAGTTCTTTTCTGAGTAATTCATTCTCTACAAAATACATATTCATTAGACCCATAATATATACAACTCCACACCTCACTCATCTATACAATTATAATTCTTACATCCACAATTATACATGACCATACACACATTACAAGGCTAAACCTAGATCATCCCATGATAACCATTTTATACGACACTACCACCATACACCCACTACATTACCCTACATCTCATTTGAGACAGCTACCACTTCTATCACCACACGATACATATATATATACAACTGACGAGTAGCATACATATAGCCGACGAGTAACATATATACTGTTGACGAGTAGATACACAGAGCCGACGAGTACAAACTGCAGTGGACGAGAAGACTTTTTAAACTTGTTTTCTTATTCAAATCACTTGTACTTCATCTCAATTACAATTATAGTGGATAACTTTGGCTGGGTCACTCACACCCGCGGTTTTTAATCTTGTTTAAGGGGTTTTCCACGTCACCAAAATGGCTTGTATTCTTGTTCTTTGATTTATTTTTATGCACTTGTCTTTCTACTTTGTCACTTATTCTTCAAATACGAAACCAAATAGACTTAGCTAATAACCCTACAAAATTTGGCTAAAATAACTTGATGAGTGGGCACAATACTATTCTCACATATATATTATACACTTGCAATGACAGTCTTAAAATGCAAATGATATTCATCATACAAAATCACTAATTACATCCTCCTTATTTTGTTTGTAATGCAATATGGTTCTCTTCCGTATAGTACGATTCTCCTATGGGACCTTTCACATCTTCTTCGTCAAATAACCCTTTAAAAACTTTTAACTCTTTCTTTAACTTTTTGACTTTATTCTTGTATCATAGCGGAAGATGGTTGTCCTCTCATTTGCTCCAACAGGCTAATTACCACATCTTGTTATGATTTTATTTCAAATTTTTGTATTGACTTACCTAGACATTCAGGAAACAAGAGCTTCATAAAAAACTTTAAAATCTATAATAAAATAAAATAAATTAACTTATAATTTTAATACATCTAAGGTTGAGAAGATGGTGAGCATGAGAATGTTGGTTAAAACTGTTTAAGTCCCTCTATTGTGGATCGTAACCAAAAAGTTGGCACTCCCCACCACCATGAGGAACAAACTTATAACGGAATCGATGCCAAGCTTATTGACCTAATCCTTCATCTTCAAAACGATTACTCAACTGCTCAGCCTCTATAAAACTCTCCCTGAGGGTTAAAAAATCAAGAAGCTCAGCCCTCGATGCTCATGCCGGCCAAAGGAATGCTTTGAGCTCACTGTTTCAAAAGCAGTGAAATTTTCAAGAAGCTCTGCATTGCCCATTCTAAACCACTGAAAATGCACTTAAGAGGAGAAGTTAAAGAATAAGGACAATCCAAAGAAAGATTTGATCATCAGTACGATATATAATATCATGTAAAAGAATAAATATTATTTCACTGTCATCTGGGGTTTCCATTGTCATCTAGAAAAAGAAAAGTGTTCATTATAATCACCATGGGGGCCAACCAATCTCCTTATCTCTTATGACATTTTCTTTTAGCCCTCTCCACTTCAAAATGGGATCCACTAAAACTATTGGGTCTGTCATCTTGTGCCTTTTGAAATATTTTTGTAATGAACTACATATAGAATTAATCACCCATTTACACATATTCTCAATTTAATTTGATATAATACTTAATAAATTTATTAATCATTTAAATTTTACAATTAGTGAACATATATTGAATGGTCAACCTCTAGAGCACAACACATGCACATCCACAGCAGTTCAAGATTTTGACCCTTCATGGCTATCTAGTACATGATAACATTGTTTTCATATAAGAAGAGTTGGAGTATTTTCTTCATTGTTTCTGAATATTACATGGAAATATCGAGTTAGGGAAGAATATCATAATATAATAGGGTAGTAATGCGCACAATGTAAGATTATATGCTATACTGACATGCTATATTATACACTCTCTTTCTATCATTGCATAAATGAATATTAATATTTTGATCTTCAATATAATATTATGCTTTAAGGCGTCATAATTTACTCTACAAGTAGAATATATACTGAATAAATTATAATAAAAAGTTACTACCATATTCATGTTGTTGGAAGCCAAAGAATGAGATATGATGCATGAATTCTTTTTTAATAAAAAATATATCAATCTAGATAGTATTTGAAAATAATATGAGTACAAAAGACTTAAAAAGTTCAGACATGCGAGATTGTGAAGTAAATAACTAGGGAAAGGTTACGAGAAAATAAAAATCACAAATTAAAAGGGTGTGGAATGTTTTCCACCATAACTATCATTTGAATAATAGGAGAGTAGGTGGTAGAGCATATAGAAGGCCTAATCTTTTAATCATTTCGGGGAATTATATGAAACAAGAAACAACATTAAAGTAATAAAGTGTTTTCTTACCATATCAAGTTGAAATAAAACCTTGACATATTCTTCAATTGGGAGATCCCTTTTCAATGATGTGTTGTTACGCTGAGAACACCCCAACAACCAAAGTCAATTAGTTGCATTCACTTCACACACAAAAAATCAACATGGAGTTGGATAAGCAAAGGAATCCATATTGTTTTACCATTAATTTTCTCAACAACATCAATGGCTGCTTGATGACGATACCTCTTACCCCTTCATCCACCTGAACCGCATAAATTAACTATACACCCCATCAGGGGTATATGTAACTTCATCTCATCTGATTAGGGTTAATTCACCCAATCTAATCTATCAAATGTCGAAAATAACCCTATTTTTTATAATCTTATTTTCTTATTTTGATATTTTATTCTATATAATTTATATTTATCTTTATTTTTTTAACCATAACTCTATTTCTATTTATCCAACATAGAAATATTCCCATGTAATTTTTCATCTTTTAGTTGTGTTTATATTTAAAGGGTCTATGTGTTCCTTTTTAAAATATGTTTTAATTAGAATGATAATATTTAAATTTTAGGTTCGATAATCTACCAACAAACTTTGCATGCAGACTATCCAAATACAACCAACAATTAGACTTCATTCATTTTAGGTTATAATATTAGCTTATAACCAGGCTTGGAGGGAGAAATTAATAAATTATATATTACTCCCTCTAGTCCCAATAATAGTTTTTTGACATTTTGGCACACATGCTACAGAGTAAAAAATACATACATGTATTTAAAAAAAAATGTATATCAAATAAAAATTTAGAATTTAAATTTTTATGTGATATAAAAAATAAAAATAAATACTAATTATAACTATATATATTTTAATCCTAAATAAGTGTTGTAAAAAGTCAAAAACCTATTATTTAGAATGAGAGTAATAATTTTATATAATTTAATTATTTTTAATATGGTTATTTATTTTAGTTTATTACTAATTTCTTTATATATTTTATTATGCAGTTTTGTGTACATGAAATAATTTTATTATGAACGATATTTTTATTTTATTTTTTGAGATAATTATTGAAATTTTAATAATCTCATTAGTATAGTGTTTTATATCGAATAGAAAAGGAAAATATGTGTTTTGAGTGAAAAAATTTATATTTTTCAAATTTAGATTTATAATTTAATAAAGATTAATAAAAATAATAAAATATAATTTATAAATAACACGATAAACTAATTATCAATTAAACTTTTAATTTTCCGATTTTGAACATATGGTATAGTAATAAAATCTAGTTAATATAAACAAAAAAATATTATTATTTTAATATTCATAAGATTTAATTAGAATGTAGTAATTTTAAACGAATTAATGAATTAGTAAATTGTAAGAATAATTACATTACATTAAAATCGTATTCTAAATTAAGATCTTAAAATTATAAATTTAAGGTATAATTTAGATATAATATAATATTACCTATGGATTAGTTGAACGTGGCTATAGATAGAGATTTCCACATAGTTCTGTCATTCAAGTAAAATCATATAGGCAGATAAGTATACCACAAAGAAATAACTGGCTCTTTTTAATATACTTGATTCAGGTTTGATACATTCATATGTACTTCCAACCGGAGACATATTCCTTAAGATGTTAATCCGAATACAAAATATTTTAGAAGCCACAAATAATAAGTCTACATTAGATTATAGGTTAAATGTCTTACCTGACTCATGTATACGATTTTCAATTTCAGAACATATACTACAAACATGTCAAAGGGTAAAAATTAATGAGTTGATGAGTGCCCACAATACTATTCTCACATATATATTATACACAGTCAAGGACAGTCTTAAAATGAAAATTCTATTCATTGTACAAAATCACTAATTACATCCTCCTTATTTTGTTTAGAATGAAATATGGTTCTTTTCCGCACAATATGATTCTCCTCTAGGACCTTGGGCATCTTCTTCCTTATTGTGTCAAATTACCCTTTAAGAACTTTTAACTCTTTCTTTAACTTTTGGACTTTATTCTTGTACCATAGCAGAAGATGATTGTTGGCTCATCTACTTCAACAGGCTAATTACCACATCTTGATATGATCTTATTTCCAATTTTTGTATTGACTTACCTAGACATTCACAAAACAAGAAAGTCGTAACATACTTTAAAATCTATAATAAAATAAATTAAATTAACTTATAATTTTAATACAGTTGAGGCTGAGAAGATTATAACCATGAGAATGTTGGTTAAAACTATTTAAGTCACTCTTTTATGGCACGTAAACAAAAGTTGAACATTCCCACCACCACGAGGAACAAACTTATAACGGAATCGATGCCAAGCTTACCGACATAATTCTTTATCCTCAAAATGATTAATCAACTACTCAGCCTCTATAAACCCTATAAATCCTCTAGCTGAGGGCTAAAAAATCAAAAATCTCATCCCTCGATGCCCTTGCCGGCCAAAGGAATGCTTCGAAAGGGTACGAGACCTGAGATGGCCTAAACCCCTAAAGTTTGATCCTAAAAAGAGAAACAAGAACGTGCTTTGCCAATTTCATAAGGATATGGGACTTGACACGGATGACTGCAGAAAATTGAAGGATGAAATTGAATTCTTTATCAGAAGATGAAAACTTTCTAATACACAAAAGATGGATGTCGTGATAGTCACGATGATAATGGGAGAAACCATGATATTCAGGATAGGAATCCCCTGCCTAGAGGACCAGTTATTAATATTATTTTTGGAGGACCTACAGCTGCATGGAATTCAAGAAACTCAAGAAAAACATATGCTAGATAAATTATGCAAATCTTATGTAAAGCACCTAAACGTGCTAGAACAGAGATGGTCATATCCTTTAATATCTTAGACTTGGAAGGGATAAAGGTTCCCCACGATGATCCTCTTGTCGTATCCCCTTTGATAGAGAATTCAGAAGTTAAGAGAGTCCTAGTGGACAATGGGGCATCATTTGATATCTTATTATATGTTACCTTCATGAAGATGGGGTACAATGATTGAAAGGCATAGGTGTACTAACTTGTAACACTTAATTACTATGTAACTCAACTAGAGAAAAGATAAAACAACAGCAAAACAAGAGAAACAGAAGAAGCACATGGAATCAATCAACTGAAGAAATGGTAATGATACTTGGTAACTACAAGTAACTGATTTGGTTAATCAAGGATGCATAAGTGAGAAGAAGTTCAATCTCAGTATTGCTCATGCCCTAACTTATCTAATGGAGAATCAAATTAATGTCAAAGAAGTATCAAGAAGACCAAAGTGATTTCATGTAATGTATATCAACATCTGGATAATGTAAAGGTTAATCAACAAATGAGAACTGACATTCAGAAGCAAGAACCCCTACAAGACTAGTCACTTATGAACCAGACCATTGCATCAAGTGTCAGGACATTGGAGGCAAGTTCATGTCAGTAATAGAAGATCTCATTTGAATTGAGTGAGGAAAAGAAATTGAAGAAGCTAGGGAAACTTGCTCTTAAAGGTTAATCCTCAATTAGTCACTAAAGAAGATCAACATTGGATGAGTGCATATTTGCTAAGGCAAATGTCGATCCGCAACAGATCGAAATGCGGGTCGAGATTTATAATTGAAGTAAAACATTGCAAAGGCAAATCTCGATCCACGGCAGATCGAGATCGAGATTCTACCAGATCGAGATCGAGATTCTCCCAGATTGAGATCGAGATTTTCACAGATCGAGATCGAGATGGGTCCAGGCGAAGATCGAGATGCGGGTAGATATGTAGCATTTAATGTTCAAGGGACAAGTGGCTTATTGTGAACGGTTGATCCAGAGTGGTTGAGAAAGTGTTTTTTGTTGAAGAGTCCTGATTGGGCCACGTACACAAAAAGGACAAGATCAAGGCTACACGACATTATAAAAGCAACACTTTGTTTTATTAAAAAAAAGACTTTTTATCTCTGTAATTCAAAGATATTTTTAAGAGAGAGCATTTACTGTAAAACAAAAAGTGAGAGAAAGGATCAGTTGAATCTAGCTTTAATTGCTGTATTTATTGTTCAACTGATCATGATGCTTTTATGAATGTTGTAGCAAATCCATCAATGAATATAATGATATATTCTTGAAATTCTGTGTCATCATTTATTACCTGCAGATTGTTTATTCTCTCATTAATTTTAAACAGTTATATTCACCCCCCCCCCCTCTACAACACTTTGGACCTAACAATTGGTATCAGAGCCCCTGTTAAACACATCTAACAGAGATCCTATTGTGTTGTTTGAGTTGGTTCTTGAAAATCCCAAATCTAATTTTTCTTGAAGTTTGTGCCGAAAGTTCTTATTTGTTTCTTCCTAGAAAAGTCATAGATCTAAAAAGTTCTAAGTAATGGAGTAAGGAATATTTGTACAAAATTCCAACATATTGTACTTTAGAGCTTTGTGGGTTTTCTTGTGGACAAAACTGGAATCAACTAATTGACTAAACAAAAAGGACATTTTCGAACTTCTGTCAACTAGGAAGTGGACAACTTTTTGTTTGGACTTGAGAAAGTGGTGGACCCTGCTACTGTTCTTGTGATTAAAACTAACTTGCTTGAATCTTAAGTGCAAAATCCGTTGGATATTAAATGTTGAATATTTAAAGTGAGATAATTAATTTTTCAAGAAAATACAATTTATTGTAATTTGAAAAGTATATTATCTTAATTTTAAATTTTATTAAAATGGTCGCCGCACACAGATTTAAGATACCTCCGTTTGATGCACAACATTATGACGAATGGACCGGAAGGATGAGAGCTTACCTTGAATCAATAAACAAGGTATACTTGAGAATATTGGAAAACGGTCCATACATACCCATGAAAATTGAGCCAGAGCGAATGGAAGGAGGGATACTAATACCATCCCGGTTTGTTCCTAAAGAGGAAATGGAGTTTTCAGACGCAGATAAAGAATTGGTTGGTATGGATGCGTCGTTACGCAACGTCATAATTGAATCCCTAAACTCAGAGTACTATGTTCAGATAAAGGGATTAAAAACAGCTAAAGCCATGTGGGATAAACTGACTGTGGTGATGGAGGGGACCGAGGAAGTTAGAGATAATCACAAACGCATTCTGATATCTGAATATGAATCGTTCAGATGCGAACGAGGAGAAAGTGTAGCGGATGTTTACAAACGTTACAATAAATTGCTTATTGAGCTGAGTATAAGAGATAAAGTCTATCCACTAGCAGATTCAAATATCAAGTTTCTCTTGAATTTGCCTAAACATCTGGAACACAGGATCACTGCCATTCGAGAGTCAAGAGACTTGAAAAATACTTCTCTCGAAAAGCTGTATGGTGTTTTGAAGACCTACGAGCTGGAGCAGGAACAAAATGACAGAAGAAGATCCTACAATAGTGGAGAAAACAAAGCGGTAAGTGAGTCTAGACTTGTAGCTGAAGAGTCTGCTATAAAGGCACTTGCAGCTGTCTCATTGAAAACTGCTAATCCTGAAAGGGTGGTATTAGACATCGAAGATCCATCCGAAGAAAGTGAGGATGAATACTATACCCTTGAAGAGCTGAACAAATTAGAAGACAAGTCATATGCTTGTATTGCTCGAGAATTTGCTCATATCAGCTTCAGGAAGCAAAGAAGTGGTAAAGGACGATTTGGTAGTTCTTTCAGCCGAAGAGGCAGCAGTAGCAGCAGAGGCAGTAGTGTAAGTGGTCGTGGAAGTTACAGTGGTCGAGGTAGCACATCTGGTAGTGGCTACAGACCTAACCTGGTAGACAAGAACAAGTTCAGATGCTACAACTGCAATGAATTGGGGCACTTCGCAACAGAGTGCAAGAAGCCCAAGTACGTTCATCCCAAGGAATCCTATGCTGATCTGAAAAAGAAATATGATGCCTTGGTTAGCAAGCAACAGAAGGGAAGCCGGGCGTATGTTGTGACTGAAGGGAAGGGTTGGGACGAGTCTGATGAATATGAAGATCAGGAGCTATGCAATTTCGCTTTAATGGCAAAATCTTCAGAACAATCAGAGGTACCAATTCTAACCGTAAATGAAATGTCTATTTCTGAGTACCAAAATGAATTAGCTGTCATGACTAAAGATATGTACAATCTCCAACTAAATCTAATTGCTGTTAATGAGGAAAATGCTAAACTCTCCCTTAAGAATAGACTTCTCGAGGCCAGGGTAGAGGAATTAGAATCAGGAGAAAGTAAAGAAAGGCAGTTAATGAATCAGGTAGACGTTTTAGAACACAAGCTTAAGATTAGGGAAGACCTTAACGAAGAACTTAAAAATGAATTAGCTGAGCTTAAAATAACATGTCAATCTTTTAAAGAAGCCGCTAATAAAGTTTTCGTAGAAAGGGACATGTACATGAAGCTGGCAGGCAAGAGTAAAAATGAAAAAGTAAACATAGGACTTGACTACACACAGAAAAAGAAAAATAGGGCTGCTGAGTTGTTAGAACCAGTGTTAGTCAAAGAAAATGTGCCTGAGGTTTTAATGGATGTTAGAAAACCTATCTTTAAGCAGTTTGAGCCCAGGACCATAGATCCTGTTGCTACTAAAATTGAACAAGAAATTAAAATTGAAAGAGATTCAGAAGAAAAAGTAGTAGAACCTACAACTTCTAAGAGAGCGAGTAAGATTGCTTATGCTAAGAGAGGTGTAGGAACCAAGGAGGCTAAGATGGTGTCATATAAACAATGGGTAGCAGGGTCAGACCAAATGAAAGCACCTGTAAAGGCAGTTAAAACTGAACCTGCATCTATATCTACATCTGCACGAGCTAGAAAGGCATGCTATATCTGTAATCAAACTGATCATTTGTCTTACTATTGCCCGTTCTATGTAGAGGAAGAAAAATCTGTTGGTTGTAACACCATGCCTGCAACTACTGCTTTGCCTAACATGCATGCAAATCATGTCAAGTGTAATAATCCTAATTGTATGCCATGTGCTGTAAACATCATGCATGCTTATTTTAATTTGATGAATACTGCTAGTGCATCCGTTGAACATACATCTAGTAGTGGTAAGAAAAAGCATGTGGGGTCAAAGACTAAGACTTCAAGTCCTCCTAAAGTTAGGAGTGACCAGTCTACTCCCAAACCTGACAAACCAGTCAAGGTTGACAAGGGAAAAGACAAAGTCAAGATGAATGCCCCTGATGGCAACAAGGCAAAGCCTTCTGTATCTGAAAAGAGAAAGGAAATTATTGATGCCGGGCCCAAACATCATTGGGTTTCGAAAAACACCTAACCTTTCTGGATTTGCAGGGCAGTGAACAGGAAAAGAGTAAAGTCATATGGGTGCTGGACAGTGGAGCATCGAGGCATATGACCGGCAATAAGTCCCTGCTAACAGATTTGGTGTTGAGAGCCGGCTCCGTGGTTACTTTTGGAGATAACAGCAAAGGTTACACCAGGGGATATGGCAAGATCGTTTGTGGAAATGTTATCATTGAGAACGTGTCTTTTGTGGAAGGATTGCGACATAATCTTCTCAGCGTTACTCAGTTCACCGACAGGGGTTTTGACGTCAACTTTGGGAAGCATGATTGTTCGATTCGAAGCAAAAAGGATGGAAGCCTTGCTCTCAAAGGAGTAAGGAAGTCAAATTTGTTCATAGCTGACATGAATTCTGCTGATCAGTCTGAAGTCACGTGTTTCTACAGCAAGGCTTCTGCTGATGAAAGTTGGCTATGGCATAAAAGATTATCTCACCTGAACTTTAAAGCAATGAATAATCTCGTAAGGAGAGAATTGGTGAGAGGGCTGCCGCAGATGGAGTTCACCCCAGATGGACTCTGCGAAGCATGTGAGATGGGAAAATCAAAAAGAGCCTCGCATAAGGATAAACAAGTGAATAGCATTACCGAGCCCTTACAACTCCTTCACATGGATTTGTTTGGACCTGTTAATGTTATGTCAATGTCAAGGAAAAGATATGCGCTGGTAATTGTCGATGACTTTTCCAAATACACATGGGTGAAGTTTGTGACATCGAAAGATGAAGTGCCACATGAGATCATTAGACATGTACTGGTAATTGAAAACGTAGCAAGTCTGACTGTGAAGACTATCCGATCCGACAACGGGACAGAATTCAAGAACTCAGTGTTAATGGATTTCTGCATATCTAAAGGGATCAGACGACAGTATTCAGCACCGAGAACACCGCAGCAGAACGGGGTGGTAGAAAGGAAGAACAGGACACTGGTTGAAGCAGCTAGGACAATGTTGTATGAGTCAAAACTTCCTTTATATTTTTGGGCTGAAGCAGTTAGCACGGCTTGTTATACACAGAACAGAACCCTGATTATAAAGGACCATAATGAGACGCCGTATTACATGATGAATAAACGAAAACCATCTATCAAGTACTTTCACGTATTTGGTGCCAAATGCTTTGTGTTAAGAGACAATGCACAACTTGGAAAGTTTGATGCCAAAGCAGATGAAGGGGTTTTCATTGGATATTCTCTTGAAGTAGTAGTAGCGTACAGGGTGTTTGTGCTTAATGATCGCAAGGTGGTTGAAAGCCTTAATGTCACATTCGACGACTCAAAGCTCCCTTCTATACAAAAAGAAGATAGTGAGCCCACTTCCCTAAGATTTGAGAATATGGATATTGATGAAGTGGATACAGTTCCTGAGTCTGTAGTGCAGGGTAGTGATCCAACAATAAATAATGAAATTAATCAAGAGTCTAGTGTTTCGCAAATGCAAAACACTAGGGCTGAGGGATCACCTTCCGTCAGACCTGATACTAACTCAGGGGGAGTCAGTATGCACTCAGGGGGAGCAGCTCACTCAGGGGGAGCCAGTACTAGCTCAAGGGAAGCTAGTGAAAATGTTTCTAGACTAAGTCACCTTCACTTACAAGATCAAGCTGAATCATCAAGAACATTTGCTAGGGATCGCACTTGGAACAAGGACCATCCGTTTGAGCTAATTATTGGTGATCCAGAAGCCGGAGTGACTACTAGAGGAAAAGCTAGAGCTGAAATTGCCACTGAGAATGAATGTCTATACTCAGTGTTCCTTTCCCAGATGGAACCTAAAGTGGTGGAAGAAGCTCTAGATGACGCTGATTGGGTGATTGCTATGCAAGAGGAACTCAATCAGTTTGAAAGGCAGAAGGTGTGGAAGCTGGTACCCAGACCAAAGAATAGATCTATTGTTGGGACAAAATGGGTATTCAGAAACAAGCTGGATGAAGACGAACTTGTAACACTAAATAAAGCTCGCCTGGTTGCTAAGGGTTATACTCAAAGAGAAGGAATTGATTATGATGAAACCTATGCACCAGTAGCAAGGCTAGAGGCAGTGAGGATGTTCTTGGCATTCGCAGCACATCATGGTTTTAAAGTCTATCAAATGGATGTCAAGAGTGCATTCTTAAACGGTGAACTGGATGAAGAGGTGTATGTCGAGCAACCTCCCGGGTTTATCGACATCAAATATTGTGATTATGTTTATCGACTCTTCAAATCAGTATATGGCCTTAAGCAGTCTCCGCGGAAGTGGTATGAAACTCTGTCAGACTTCTTAATAGGAAGTGGTTTCACTAGAGGAGTAATCGACAAGACGCTTTTCTACAAGAAATGCAAAGATGATCTAATAATGGTGCAGGTATATGTGGATGACATTATCTTTGGGTCTGCAAATGAGAAGTTGTGTGCTAAATTCGCTAAGTTAATGCAATCAAGGTATGAAATGAGCATGATGGGAGAGCTGGCGTTCTTTCTGGGCATTCAAGTTAGTCAGAAGAAGGACGGGATATTTATCTGCCAGACCAAGTACATTCATGATCTATTGAAGAAGTATGGTCTCCAAGATGTATCACAAGCTAAGACTCCTATGGCAACAGCCACGAAACTTGACGAGGACAAATCGGGTAAACCTGTAGACATCTCAAGCTATCGAGGTATGATCGGCTCACTTTTGTATTTAACTGCTAGCAGACCTGATATTATGTTCTCTACGTGCCTATGTGCAAGGTTCCAAGCGGATCCTAGAGAGTCACATCTCATAGCCGTAAGGCGTATTTTTAGGTATCTCAAGGGAACATCAAATCTCGGGATTTGGTACCCAAGAGATACAGGGTTTAATCTTGTTGGCTATTCGGATTCAGATTACGCAGATTGTAGAATAGATAGGAAGAGCACTTCAGGAAGCTGTCAGTTCCTTGGAAGAAGGTTGGTGTCTTGGCAAAGCAAGAAACAACACACAGTATCTACCTCGACAGCTGAAGCAGAATATATTGCTGCTGGAAGCTGTGTGGCCCAGATACTGTGGATGAAGAACCAACTCAGGGACTACGGTGTGGAAGTATCTAAGATTCCTATCATGTGTGATAACACAAGTGCTATTGCAATGACCAACAATCCTGTGGATCACTCCAGGACCAAACACATTGATATAAGGTATCATTTTATTAGAGAGCATGTAGAAAATGGAACTGTAGCGTTGCATTTTGTGTCTACTGAACGTCAAATAGCAGATATATTCACTAAACCTCTAGACGAATCAACATTTTCTAGATTGGTTGGTGAATTGGGGATGCTTAACACCTGTTAGTTTTGCTACCTATCTGTTATAATTCAGTTTGTGTACATATTATTGTTGTTCATGAATATTCATAATTAATAATGTGTACTTAACTTCATAAATGTATGTATTGCATCTCATAAAGGGAAGTTAGAAAGTTTCATGAAATTAATCTTGTGCTGATCTGTGTATCTAAATGATTAATGTCTAATAATGTGATAGGATTTAATGCTAGACTTAATTTTGAAATGCATGATTTATTTGCTAAATTCCCTGTCGTTTCAAAATTGTCAGTTTCTAAAATGGTGTGAAAATTTGTGGTGAAATCTTGTGAATTTTACATATAAATGTTTAAGTCACATAATTTCATTAAAATTTTCTAAGGTAAATCTCGATCTGTTTCTGGATCGAGATCGAGAACGACTTGTGAAAATTGGTTTAAACACTGTCAAGGTACATCTCGATCTATCCACATCGAGATCGACATCGAGATGTAGATCGAGATGCGGATCGAGATCGACATCGAGATGTAGATCGAGATGCGGATCGAGATCGACATCAAGATCGACATCTAGATGAGGATCGAGATGCGGATCTCGAGATCGAGATGTGACTTGTCTTTACAGTTACTTTTTTTTTGGCGTGCAAGTATATATTATAGCATTAAAAAAAAGGCTGTTCATTATTTACATTAACTTTCTTTCTCTCTTTCAAAAGCTTAAGCTCTTCATATACACACGTGTATACATACATTACCAGAGTTCTTTTCCCTGCCATTACATCAAGTTTTCTTGTGATTTTCTTAAACAAAAATCACTAACTGTTACTTAAAAGCATCAATAACTAAAACGAAACTCTGCTAAAATTTTGTTTAAAACTGTTGAACTTCTTGTGTTGTTTTTAACGTCATTACTGTTCTTGCAAATAGTTCTTTAGTTTTCTTTTCATTCGAGTGAGTTTGTTTTTGTTTCTTGCTTTCTTATTCTTAAGTTCTTTTGTATTCTTGAGCGAAATAGTTGTGGGTACTACTGTTTAATCCTTAAAGTGCAACTTTACCGCCGTGTTTGTGGTTTTCCGAAAAAAATAATTTATTTTGTAACGGCTGTTCACTTTAAACTCAACCGTCAATCTTTAGTGGGGAGTTAAGTGGTCATTAGTGGGGAAGTTAATTTGTTTTAATTTGTGTCACTAATTACGTGGGGTAATTAGTGAGGTTCGTGTACGTTTTTTTTTGTTTAAATTTAGATCTTGTTCTCTAAAATTTCCATTGCAAAACCATTTCAGAACATTTCTTTTCTCAAACACAAATTTAAAATGGCAAACCCAAATTTCACAATTCCCAAGACCAACTTTGTTAATCTCTCTGCTGATCGAGCAACTGGTAGATTTATTCACTATCAGTTCTGGATTGAATCCCTCAACAACACTTCAATAATAAGTCATGCTTTAACCGCCTCTCCCATCCTGAATGTCGAAGCCCTTCAAGCTGCTTACTCAACATTAGAGATTCAGGGTGGTAAAGCAAATCCAACAGGCCTATCCTTTACTATTGGTGGTGCCAAATATGAAGTCAGTCTGCAGAAGTTCAATAAGATTCTTGGGCTTCCTACAGAAGATTATGCTCCGGAACCCACTATGGAGGATATGTTGCAATTATTCACGGAGATAGGTTGTCGCCCTCCGACGGGTCCTATCAAGGTAACAAAGGTTAACACCGGTATGCTACCAGCTGAGTGGGATTATGTAGTTCAGGCCATTCAGCGCTGCATGTTCCCAAAGGACAAAGACTACAGACCAATGAACAACAGCTGCCGGGTAATACTATATGGAGTGGCAAACAACAGGAGAGTGAATGTGGGCAAACATCTGTTGATTCAGTTGCTTGAGAGGTGGGCATTGGAGAAGAATGCATCTAGGAATCCGGAAGATGGTCCAGTCAAATGCTGGATGCCAAGATTTCTTCAGATGGTTCTGGATGACGTCCTTTCAGAGGAACACAGAAGAGTATTTCAAGGCTCTGAAAGGATGGCATGTTTTGATATGACTCTAAAGAGTATCTCCACCATGGAAACCCAGCAAAAGTCAAGACTTTTTGAGTTGCGCCTGACTCCGTACTTCCAGGATCTGCAAGATGAGTATGCTAGGAGGCATGCTTCTCAGTTTACTGCAGTAGAAGCTGAGAGTAGCGGTAACGAAGCTGAAGGTGGAGATCAAGTGCCTAGAAATTTGGAAGAAGCAGGTATGGATGTTGACATGGCCGAGGCAAATGTTGCAGAAGCTGGAGCTGACAAGGATGACGATCTTCTGAGTCAGGTACCTATTCTTGCTGATCTTGATCAATCATCAATTCAACCTGTTTTCTACAGCCGTGGGCCTGAAAACCCCCAGGCTCTATCCCAGGCTGCAAGCCCTTCTGTTCATAAACGTTCAGCCAGCCCTAAAACTGGTGATAAAAGGAAGGCAAGCTTATCTGAGTCGAGTGGTTCGAGTGAAGGGAGTGTAGGAGTTGAGAGAATAGTCACTTCAGCAGCTCTGCCACCTCCAAAGAAGCAAAAGGTGGATTCAAACCCAGTGGCAACTGCACAACCTGTTAAGGCTAGTTTACCTCTCACAGCCACCACACTTCACGCTGGTGGCTCTCCTCTCCAAAACATTTCAACACATTCGCACTCGCCTAGGTATGTTGGTGAGAGTCAAGGAGGGGGTCCAGCTCAACAGCCAATAGGAGCTGGCCCTACCTCCCCTGAGTTGTCCGCTCAGGGCTCTTTGAGCAATTTCTCGGAAGGGGAATGGCAAACTGAGACTAGCACTTCTGATACTAGTATCTCAGAAAGTTTTAATGCGGAAGAGTCTGTCGAATCCAGTACGGATGACACTTCCTCATCTAAATCAGAAAACAAGTTGCTCGCAGAGCAACGACATCTGGTGACTGGTGGATCTACGCCTCCAGAACAGTCCAGCGAACCAGAAAAGGTTCTAAGTGAACAAGGGGATGACATGGTCATAACGCCATCTCCTGTCGTAGACACAGCGCTTAAAGGCTCAGTCTCACTGACCGATATCGCCGACCAACTCACCGCTAGTCCCCAGCGATTAGTGGATGAGGCTCTAGTACTGTTAGGCTCTAAACACGAGGGAGAGACAGGGAGAGTAGATTCCTTTTTTTTAGGGATCTTGAGTGAAATAGAACCCGGCGAGAGTAAACAGTTTAACCCAAGCCAAACACCGTCCCCCAAATTGCAGGATCTAGTGAAGAAAGTGGAGGCTTTGGAGGCTGGAGTTGCTGGGGTTACTGCTGCTGTCTCTTCTCACTCTAGAAGATTGGAGGTTGGAGCTCAGTTCATGGAGAACCTGATTGCCGTCCAAAATCAAATGATTGACAAGATAAACAATCTTGGATTGGCACAGGTGGAGGTTGGGAGGTCAGTAGATGATGTCATTCATGGCATGTCTCAGGTTTGGACGAAGCTGAATGAACTACTTGATGCTATCTTTGGACGTAACAGGGCTGGACCTGGTCCTTCAACCGGTGGTGGTGATGACGATAATAATGATGATGATGCTCCTGATGAGGATAACACACCTAAGGGGGAGAAGGAGGGTCAGGGTCTGAAAAAGCTGACTAGTAAGGGTCCGGTGATCGAGTCCACAAACAAATCTGGTGAAAAGGTGGAGGAGGCTCAACCGGCTCCTAAGGACAAAGGCAAGCAGAAGATGGTAGTTGAAGAAGAAGCTGAGAAAGAAACACCTCTTGTCGATGCATTTATGGGAGACTTTATTGAAGATTCTGATGATGACGAGATGGATGTAGAAGCCTTAGTGGCAAGGAGGTCGAGACTCGAGCAACGGGCAGAAGAGTGGGAACAAGAAAGAGGTCTAAATCCTGGCGGATCCGGCGCAGGAGTTGCAGGTGATGCAGGAGACCACTCGGTTGCTGACGAGCATGTGCCAGAAGAAGAAGTTGATGAAGCGGAGATGCAAGGAGAGATTTTCAGGGAAGCCAGAGAAAGAGTAAATGAAGAAGTGCTACAAGGGATAGTTGAAAAAGAACTAATGGCAAAGGAGAAGAGAGCGGCTCAGAAAACTCAGCATGAGTTTGAAATGAAAAAGATCAAAGATCCTAAGGTCCAGGCTGACATAAGGAGGGAAGGTCCCGAGTGGGACAAGGCTAGAGAAGCCTTAGCTGGACCAAGAGCCTATGCTCATGACTCAGAAAGATTGAGATTTCTTCTTCATAAGCTAGAAAATCTAAACCCTGGGCTGCTGAATTATCTAAATTGTATAAGACAGGGATGCACCTCCGTACAAGTCATATTCAAGGAGAAGGCATGGAATCTGATGATCACTTGGACACCCATAACAAAAATCGGGCCGTGTATGGTCGATGAAGCTTTCTTCCATGAAAGGGGTGCAAGTGAACTGGTAGAATTCGCTCACAAGGTAGACACCTCTGTCAAGACTGGAGTGCTGTTTAAGGAGAAATTGTTGAAGATGGCTGAAGACAGAGGGGTTGACATTATTCTAAATCCCTACCAGATCAGATATGTCCATGACAAGGTCTTGAGGATCGTAAATCTGCATGACTCGAAACTAACTCCGAGCGGAAATGTGCTGAAGGCAGTTGCAAAGCTAGTCCTCTCTAAGGGTTTTCTAACAAAGGAAAAGAAGCTGGTGGCTAAGGACTTGGAGAAGCTGATAAGAAGGCAAGACGCTAGATACAAGTTGCCTGAAGCTACACTACCAGTGGTTAAGAAGGAACCTGAAGACTATGCATTCGAGCAGCAAGACGAGGCAATAAAAGAGCATGTGCAAAGATACGGAGATCCAAGAATAGACATTCTAGAAGAAGGGGAAATAAGGGAGGAAGCTAGTGCAGTGGTTAGTGCAAATGTCAAGTTTGTCAAGAGCAAAGCTGAGAATGAGAATGATCTGCTGATCTATACAGACAAGCATCAGGTGGAAACCGTCATTGAAATCAAGTACGACATCTTTGCAGAACACAGTCATGAAACACTGTGTATCATAAGGGAATTGATTGATGAGATGGATGATGTTGACGAGTTTGATCAGGATTATCTAAGGGTCACATTTGATAATTTCTGTAAGAGAAGAAAACAGCTTGACATTCAGAGGCTACAACAATGCACCACCGCTATTGTCATTGGATACCCTAAGCAGCTGGTTATAAGGAAGAAAGGGGAAAAGGGGTATCCTGACAAAGTCACGAAGCTGAGGTTTGAAGACATTCCCACGAAGCTTACCACTCGCAGCATGGTTGAAAGGTGGTTGAGGTTGTTTCGAAATTACAAGATCAGAAATCATGTGGAAGCAGAAGGACTTAATCTTCTCAAGAAAAGAATGGATGAAGTCTGCAACCCTGAGTTCATGAAGAAAGAAAAAGCAGCCAAGAAGAAAGCTCGTGAGGAAGATGAGCGCAAGAAATCAAAGTTTTAATGTATTATGCTTGTAATGTTTCTTTGCGTTGTAATGTGTTTTCTTGTTTTCCTGTATCGTAAAAATATATTATCTGTTTTCTTGTGTAGTGTAAGGTAGAAGTTAGTTAGCTAAGTGTCTTGAAACTGGTTTATATTAGGCGTCAATTATTTCGCGAAGTTCGGCGGTGGTAATACTGCTAAAAGGACTTCAGAAGGATAATTGAAGATTGAATGGACCGTGCTCTTAAAGTACTTAGAGAAAATCTCTAGAAAAGCATGAAGCCATTTGATCGAGCCAACAGGTGTCCAATTTTGGCACTTGAAGTATCAGTAATAGACATGAAGTTAATTAATCAAGCCAAGCATTATGTAAGTTGACATGATCTTTTATGAATGTTATTTTATCTTTTTCAGTCCCTGTTTAGTTGAGTTATCCTCATTGTGAATTTGGTTGTCATTGTTAGACAATCAAATAGGGGGAGATTGAAAGGCATAGGTGTACTAACTTGTAACACTTAATTACTATGTAACTCAACTAGAGAAAAGATAAAACAACAGCAAAACAAGAGAAACAGAAGAAGCACATGGAATCAATCAACTGAAGAAATGGTAATGATACTTGGTAACTACAAGTAACTGATTTGGTTAATCAAGGATGCATAAGTGAGAAGAAGTTCAATCTCAGTATTGCTCATGCCCTAACTTATCTAATGGAGAATCAAATTAATGTCAAAGAAGTATCAAGAAGACCAAAGTGATTTCATGTAATGTATATCAATATCTGGATAATGTAAAGGTTAATCAACAAATGAGAACTGACATTCAGAAGCAAGAACCCCTACAAGACTAGTCACTTATGAACCAGACCATTGCATCAAGTGTCAGGACATTGGAGGCAAGTTCATGTCAGTAATAGAATATCTCATTTGAATTGAGTGAGGAAAAGAAATTGAAGAAGCTAGGGAAACTTGCTCTTAAAGGTTAATCCTCAATTAGTCACTAAAGAAAATCAACATTGGATGAGTGCATATTTGCTAAGGCAAATGTCGATCCGCAACAGATCGAAATGCGGGTCGAGATTTATAATTGAAGTAAAACATTGCAAAGGCAAATCTCGATCCACGGCAGATCGAGATCGAGATTCTACCAGATCGAGATCGAGATTCTACCAGATCGAGATCGAGATTCTCCCAGATCGAGATCGAGATTTTCACAGATCGAGATCGAGATGGGTCCAGGCGAAGATCGAGATGCGGGTAGATATGTAGCATTTAATGTTCAAGGGACAAGTGGCTTATTGTGAACGGTTGATCCAGAGTGGTTGAGAAAGTGCTTTTTGTTGAAGAGTCCTGATTGGGCCACGTACACAAAAAGGACAAGATCAAGACTACACGACATTATAAAAGCAGCACTTTGTTTTATTAAAAAAAAGACTTTTTATCTCTGTAATTCAACGATATTTTTAAGAGAGAGCATTTACTGTAAAACAAAAAGTGAGAGAGAGGATCAGTTGAATCTAGCTTTAATTGCTGTATTTATTATTCATCTGATCATGATGCTTTTATGAATGTTGTAGCAAATCCATCAATGAATATAATGATATATTCTTGAAATTCTGTGTCATCATTTATTACCTGCAGATTGTTTATTCTCTCATTAATTTTAAACAGTTGTATTCACCCCCCCCCCCCTCTACAACACTTTGGACCTAACAATGATTCCCAACTAACCCCTTCGGATGTTCCAATCTATAGTTATAATGGAATGGAGTCGAAAGTGGAAAGAGCCGTTCAACTACCTATGACAAGGGGAAGAGAGCCTCAAGAGGCAACTCAGATGCTAACCTTTCTGGTAATTAAACCATCTTCTACGTACAATGCAATCCTTGGAAGAATAGGCTTGCATGCTTTTAAGGCTGTTGCCTCAAGTTATCACATGAAGGTCAAGTTCTACACCAGAAACGATGTTGGGGAGGAAAAAGGAGATCCGAGAATGGAAAGAAGTTGTTACATGACAGCTCTGAGACCCGATGGAGTCGTGGGGCAAGTCCTACCCATAGAGGACATGGACTCAAGAGAAGGTGAACAAAGAATAAGGAAACCAGCTGAAGACTTGGTTCCAATTCCCTTAGTTCTAAGAGAACTTGAGAATGTCACCTATATCGGAGCCACATTAAAAGAGCCTATGAAAGAAAATTTAACAAAGTTCTTGCAAGAAAACGGGGACTTGTTTGCTTAGACAGCCGCTGATATGCCAGGTATTGACCCCAAACTGATCACTCATAAGCTTAATGCGGATCTGAGACGGAAAATGATGAAGCAAAAAAAGTGAAATTTCGCTCTAGAAAGGCAAAAGTCTATAAAACAAGAAGTGGAGTAGCTCATGGAGGCTGATTTTATTTAAAAAATTCAATTTCTCGAATTGCTAGCTATCCATATGCTGGTCAAGAAATCCAATGGCAAGTGGAGAATATGTGTAGACTTTACTGATTTAAATAATGCATGTCCAAAGGATTGCTTCCCTCTTTCGAGGATCGATGCACTTATAGATGCCACAACAGGACATGAGATGTTAAGCCTTATGGATGACTTTAGTGGATATAATCAAATCAGGATGCACGAGGATGACATTGCCAAGATAACTTTCATCACTTACTTTGGTATATTTTGTTATCTTGTTATGGCTTTTGGGTTAAAGAAAGTAGGAGTCACCTATCAAAGGCTAGTTAACAAAATATTTAAGTATCTTATTAGAAAAACCATGGAGGTCTATGCTGATGATATGCTAGTAAAAAGCCTCGATAAGGCCGATCACATTGAACACCTTAGAGAGGCTTTCGAAGTGCTGAGGCACCACAAAATTATGCTAAACCTTGCAAAATGTGCCTTTGGCGTAGGGTCAGGAAAATTCTTAGGGATGATGGTCTCTAAAAGGGGCATTGAAACCAATCTTGACAAAATTAAGCCTATATTCGACATGGAACCTCTAAAAATAGTAAGGGATGTCTAGAAATTGACAACAAGAGTTGTGGGCCTAGGAAGGTTCGTCTCGAAGTCTGGAGATAAATGCCTACCCTTCTTCAAGACATTAAAGAAAGTAAAAGAGTTTGTGTGGACAGAAGAAAGTCAAGCACCCTTCGAGGGACTAAAGAAATATATGGTTGAAGCTCTGTTATTGGCCAAACCTAGTCTCGAGGACATCTTGTACTTGTATCTGGCCGTATCAAAAAAGGCCCTGAGTACTGTCCTTATAAAGGAAGAAGAAAAGATTCGAAAACCAATTTATTATATGAGCCAGGTCTTGCATGGAGCGAAACTTAACAAGTCTAAAATTGAGAAGTTTGTACTAGCCTTAGTGATGGCCACAGGAAAGTTATGACCTTACTTTCAAGAACACAAAATCGAGGTATTAACCGGTCAACCTTTGAGAAGCATCATACATAACCCCAAGGCAAGTGGAAGATTGATTAAATGGGCCATAAAGATGGGAGAATTCGACATCAAGTATAAGCCTCGAACGACCATTAAAGCTCAAGCTCTTGCTGACTTCGTGGTCGAATGTACCATCAACGACCAAAAAGTCGGGGAACAAGATAGAGAAGAAACAACACAAAAAGAAGAAGAAGGCAAGCTCCTAAAGAATATTGGGTGCTCAATTTTGAAGGGGCATTAAAAACAAAATCTGTGAAGCAGGCTTGGTGCTACAATGTCCCGAAAAATTCGTCATTGAGTATGATATTAAGCTTGACTTTCCAATAACCAACAATGAAGCTGAATATGAAGCTCTGATAGTTGGCCTGGGCCTGGCCAAGAAAATGAATGCCAAACACCTTAAAGTCTGTGAAGACTCGAAATTGGTCATATCCCATGTGAATGAGGAGTTTGAAGCAAGGGAAGAAGTCATGGGTAAATACCTCCGACTAGTAAAATCTAAAATGACTCAATTTAAGGAATGTTAGATTGAATATGTTCCTGGAGAAGATAATGTAAAGGCCGATGCATTATCACAGTTCGCCTCATCGGAAGTGGATGAACATATGGGAAGTGTATACTTCCAAGTCTTGAAAACCCCCAGTATCAATGCAAAGCTAGTAGCCTCGATAAACTTGGGTAGTTGTTGGATGGATCCAATTAAAGCCCACTTTCAATATGGATGGACTTCATCCAATGCCATGGAAGCCAGAAAACTTACTGTGAGGGCATTAAGGTACGCTCTTAATGATGAAATTCTCTATAAAAAGTCTTTTCTTATTCCATACTTGAAATGTCTAAGGCCAGATGAAGCCCATGAGGCCTTGAGAGAAGTACACGAAGGAATTTGTGGCCAACACTTGGGGGCAGATCTTTGGCTCACAAAATCACCCGCATTGGCTTTTAATGGCCTAACTTGCTAAAAGATTCAAAAGAGTATATAAGAAGATGTGACAGGTGCAAAGGCATGCACCAGTTGACAGGAAACGTCCTGAGATGTTGACGTCCATCAATTCCCCCATCCCCTTTGCAATGTGGGGAATGGACATCCTTGGACCCTTTCCAATGACTAGCGAACATAGAAAGTTCCTAATTGTTGCAATTGAGTACTTTACTAAATGGATTGAGGCTAAACAACTAGCCAAGATAACCACAAAACAAGTAGCTCAATTCTTCTGGGAAAATATCATATGTAGGTATGGAATACCACGAATCCTGGTGATGGACAATGGCACACAATTCAACAATGAAGAATTCAAGGAATATTGCAGTGATAATGACATCGATCTATAGCTTACTTCTATTACACAAGTTAGTAATTATGCCCTACAGACAATTACTTTTATATTTTAAGGAAAATATGTTATTATTAAGGATTATGTTTTATTGATTATTATTATTTATTTATTATATTTTCTTTACTGTGTAATAAATTGAAAACATAATAACTATCCTTGGAATTTTGATACGTATTTTATATCTTTAAGTATGTGACTTAAAAATGAGATTATATATATAGTATATTATTCTTAAAATTCCCTAGTCGAGTATTATTATATAAAGACAATAATAATGCAATAAAACTAGTATGTTTGCTGACAGATGAACACATCTCATTGGTCATATGTATGGTGATACTAAACTCAAGAACATAGGTGCATGTCTCAATGAATGGCACTAGAATAACCCGCCGTGAGATTTTACATGTTAATAAGTGTCATAAGAAATTTCACTGTGATAATTATGTAATGATCCTCTGACTTGAAATCATTATATTTCTATACGAGAATATATATACTTTAATTATACCAAAAGTTACCTTTAATCGGGTGATGATAAAGGTGGGCATTAGGTATACTATGAATCGTATAAGAAATATGAATGATAGATAAAGAATTTAACCTTCCTATTTAGAAGTGATATTATTGACCTCTTGATTGCGTGAGACTATATAATGCATGACCGTGCTCAAATGTTGATTTGTTTAATAGTCTACTCATTCATCAAGGAAACCCGGAATAAACATTAAAGAGGATGACACGAAACATGCCTCGAGTTTAATCTATAATATAAGGTTAAAGGGATTATATTACATGGAACATTATTCACGAAAGACTTAATCGAATCACTGGTTTTATTATTATTATCTAGGTAGCAATGTTGTATTACTAGATGACGCTCATTATTTACAATTTTAATTAGATATTAAAATGGTTACCAACGTAATAATAACCTACAGGGTCACACACAAAGAATGCTTGAAGGAGAAATAATTTAAATTATGAATTTAAATTAAATAAGTAATTTATTTTATTTATGATATTAATTAAGTATGACTTAATTAATTATATAAATAGAATAAATGAATTTCTTAAACTAATTCCAAAATTAGTAATTAATTAATTAACTGAGACTTAATTAAATAATTTAGAATTTTTTATTAGTATGAATTATAATTAAAAAAACTTATTCCTTTCTATATAATATTTTTATGGGCTGATTTAATAAAATACATATATTTTCTAAAACTCTAGCCGTTTTTAGAAAATAGGAAGATAGAGAGAGAAGCAGTTTTCTGGTGCTAGTACACATCAATCCTTCATGAAAAGTGTTCGTGGGGATATCGTAGAGCGTAGATTGCATGAGCGGGATATGTGGTGATTAAACAAGTTTTGGACCTCTATTAATCTTCCATTGATGAACTGTTAAAACTTTTTTAAGGTATTTGTTCTTAATATCCGAATTAAATATCATGTTTCGCATGGATCCTACGTTTGGGATTCGTTTTTTTATTTATTTTCATGTTTATCCCATTGCGTTTGTACCTCGAAACCCTTTAATGACATCAGAGCTACATGTGAAACGTTTTAATTCGGTTGTATGTTTACAATTTTTCATATATATGAGCATGTATATGACCGCCATGAATTTGTTGCGATACAATATATATATATATATACACGTGTATATATGATTTTGAATATTTGATATTCATGTAATGTATAATCATGCGATGATTATATGTGTTAATGTATGTATATTATGGAAATCATATTCGATACGAATTCATAAATGGCTTCAGTAGATTTTCTGAAATCTATATCCAGTATCCGATTTTCGCAAACGATATGTGTTTTCTGTCTAGAATCGTGTCACTGAAAAATACTGATTAAGTCAGCTTCTTGTCTTTAAGCCATTTGATGACATTACCGGCCCCAAAATGGCGATTTATTATTTACTGAAATTTAATTGATTTTCTGAAATTTAAAAATTTGTTATATATGATTATATGATATATTTATGTAATGTGAGATATATTACATGTTTTATGTGATAAAATGATGGATGGTTATGTCCCAAAGACCCATAGGATAGATGTTTTGATTTATGGTTTTGGTTTCTAAATACGACTTGCATGTCATTTATTCATTGTAATTTAGTTATCTCGAATGTAACTCGAGTTCTTCTTGTAATTTCATTAGAATAGTTTTCTTTCAATATTTAATGCAATTATCAATGAAGGCTTGCAAGCAATGAGGTGATCCAAAAGAGGATGATGGAACAATGAAGAAAGAAGACATGTAATAAATAGTATTTTTGAACCACCGTAGATTGACTTTGATTATTCCATTAGCTTGGAAAGATCACATAGGATGAGGCCATAATCAAATATGTTTATTTTACGCACATTACATATATGTATATGATTGCATGTATTGGTATGTATGCGTAGATATAATCGAGATGAATGTCTAATATTGACTAATCATGTATGTATTAGATACGACACCCATGCCATGTTTGCTTAAGAAAGATAAAATTTGTAACGATTCAAGATTTTAAAATTGAAAAACGATCATGAGATCTTGTGTTTATGAAACATAGTATTAAATATGAATTTTCTTTTTCTGATATGGGGAGATTTTATCAAAAACGGATTATTAGTTTAATTTGTAAGGAAATCGGTTTTTAAGAGAGACCGTTTGTGAATTCTCCGATGACTAGGAAATCAATCCATTGACGAATATTGAAATGAATTATTTGATCAAGGAAAAATTGAGAATCTCTTTATGATGGGATCATGATCGTTCATATAAACATTAAAATCCCTAAACACACATTAAGTTAATGGGATGCCTTCGAATGTTTAATACTCGTCAAGATCTAGATTGAGAAGGAGTGTGTTTGCCAAAACAAGGTGCTCTTATCAATCATGGGAATACGTGATAAGTAAGTGTATTTAGTTTGTTGAAACGTTGGGTCTAACTTCACTAAATCATCACAATAGGATTATGGATTTAGAGGTATAGAGTTTTGTGAGATTTGTTGGATAAATGTATATACAGGGTTGTTCCACCAAACTTTCCAAGAGTTATATTTGATATAATCGACAAATGTTGTCTACCTAAATAGTCGTGTTTTGGTGTATTAGTCAACACTATCTTAAAACATGGATGAAATATGGATCTTAGCTCACTAGAAAGATTTAAAGAAATGATTTCTGAATTAATAGTTAGGGCTATTAGTTTAATAAAAATAGTGGGAGGTATATGGTGATATACCATAATCACTTATACATAATTAATATTAAATATGCAATCTAGTTTATTTTATACACTTTAATATTTTAGATACCAAATGATAAACACAAACAACTTCTCTATGCGATCAGTTCTTGAGAAGGACAAGTTGACCATAATAAATTTCCTCGACTGATATAGGAGCTTGAAGATCGTCATCGGAGATCACGATATTAGTCAAATCACTTCCCCTGTTATTAAAGGTGAGAATTTAATATGTACAAATGATAGTGCTTATTGGAAGTAATTTGAAGTTGCGACTGATGTTTCATGTCTTATGCTTGCAACTATGAGTGTTGAGCTTAAGAAGCAACACGAGCATATAGATTCTTGTGAGACGATTAAGCACCCTCAAAGGATATTTGAGGTTCTGACTCTTCAAGGTATATTTGACGATTAAAGGGTAATATACACTTACAAGTAGGGAGAGTGAGACCCAGTTACACCACATGTTCTAAAGACTATAGGGTATAATGAATACCTTGACATTTTGGGTTTCCAGATTGGTCTGAAGGCTCACATAGATTTGATCTTACAATCTTTGGACAACAAATATTCTTAGTTTGTTATGAACAAAAAAATGAATAAGATTGGTGAAACACCTATTGAGAAGCTAAGCATATTGAGAACTGCTGAAAGCAACATGATAAATGCATGAACTATTACTATAATGATGGTAAACATAAGTAATGCAAAAGGGAAAGGAAAATGGAAAGGCAAGGAGAAGATTTGATCTCTTTTCCTTATCAAACGGTTCAATCCCAAAACAGGCTCTAAAGTCTGAATGAGGTGTTGACAGAGAAGATGATTGTCGCTTCTATAAAAAATTGGAAGATTGAAAATTAAATTATCATGCTTATTTGGAAGATCGGAAGAAGATGATCATTAAGGTTCAAGCTTCCAGTATCATGTTGGAATTTGAGTAAAGGTAGTTTCTCTGGTTGGAGGAACTCGTTACTTAACTTTTGGCCTACAAGGAAAATTTAGAACTTGATAATTGTTATAACGTGCTTGCAATTAGCAGAGACATTATATTAATTTCTTGCTTAGACAAGAAAGGCTTTTTCATTTTAATAAAATAAAAATATTATTTATTTTATTTCGATGATGAGGCTTATAATGTTGCACAATTAGTTAACAATTTATATGTTCTAAAGTGACTCAAATCAAACATTACCTTTGGCACTGTCGTTGAGGCCATATTAATGAGAAACGCATTTCCAGAATCCATAAGGATGCATTCTTGGATAAGTATGATTATGAATTATACAAAAGAATGCGAATCTTGGTTTATTTGGCAAAATGACTAAAACTCCTTTTACCGGACATGGTGAAAGGGTCACTGAATAAGTATGACTTATACATAATAATGTATGTTGTCATATGCGTACAATGATAAAAGGTAGCTTTTATTAACATCATAAAATTTACTAATTATTTTGGTAGATACGGATATATGTATCTTTTGAAGAACAAATCCGAATCATTTGAAAAAGTTCAAAGACTATAAAGATGAAGTAAAAGATATCAAAGAAAGGTTTTTTAATATGAGGGATCACACTTTTTTGGACATGGTGTGATCAATGTTGAGTTAAGGAATCTTCCAATTAGTTTCTAGGGTTACGCCCTGCAGACAACTGCTTATACACTTAACCCAGTTCTTACTAAAATGGTTCAGAAGACTCCGTATGAGAAATAGACTGAGAAACGTCATAGCATGTCATTTTTGAAAATTTAGGGATGTGAGGTATTTGTGAAACGTCTAACTTCTGACAAGCTAGGACCTAAATCAGACAAATATAACTTTATGAGATACCCAATTGAAACAAAGGGTTATTCATTCTATAATCCTTCCGAGAACAAAGTGTTTGTTGCTCGAACTGCAGTGTTCCTTGTAAGAGAAATGCTTTTTAAGAAAGACAGTGGGAGGATAATAGATCTCGATGAAGTTCGAGACCCACATGATAACATTGAATCAATGGAGGAACTTGAGCAAAATGTACAAGAAAAAAAATACTGCTCAAGAAACACAGGTTGTTCGTAGGTCTTGTAGGTTTAGTAGGATTCTCCATGAGCCCAAGAGATATTATGGATTTCTCTTATCTTGAGATGGTGATGTGATGCTTGTGGACGAAGATGAGCCTATCACCTACCAAGACGTTATGAACACTCCAGATTCTAAGAGAAGGCTGGATGCCATGAAATCTGAGATGGAATCCATATATACTAATTAAGTATGGACTTTGGTTGATTCACCTGAAGGGGTAAAACCTGTAGGGTGCAAGTGGGTTTTCAAGAAGAAGGCCAAAATGGATGGTAAAGTATAGACCTATAAGTCACGATTGGTGACAAATGGTTTCAAGCAAATTCATGGTATTGACTGTGATGAGACCTTTTCACCAGTGGCTATGGTCAAGTCCATCAGGATTTTGCTTGCTATAGCTGCTTACTATGACTATGAAATCTGGTAAATGGATGTCAAAAATGCTTTCTTAAATGAGAGCCTTGAAGAAGATGTGGATGTGTACATGACACAGCCTTAGGGTTTTGTTGATCCAAAGGATGCTGGAAAGGTATATAAGTTATGTCGATCCATTTATGGATTAAGACAAGCCTCAAGGATATGTAACATTCGTTTTGATGAAACTGTCAAAGAGTTTGGGTTTATTGAAAATGAAGATGAACCATGTGTTTACAAGAATGTTAATGGGAGCCATGTGGCATTCCTAGTATTATATATTGAGGATATATTACTAATAGGGAATGACATTCATTCTCTATAGATTGTGAAGAGTTGGTTGAGAAATAATTTCTCAATGAAAGACTTAGGCGATGCGACCGATATATTAAGGTCAGGGGTCAGGATCAAGGAGATTGATCGGCCTAAATCAGAGTACATACATTGACAAAGTTTTCCATTGATTTAGAATACAAAGAGGCTAAAATTGATATGTCTCGATATCTCATGGGATAATGATCTCAAAATAAAATTGTCCTAAAGAATTAGATGATAAAGATTGTATGAGTAAAGTTCTTCATGCTTCAACAATTGGTTCTATAATGTATGAGATGATATGTACTCCTTATGATGTCTCGTAAGCCTTAAGCATAATGAGCAGGTACCAGTCTAATCCATGTGATGGTCACTGGATGGGAGTTAGGAATATTCTTAAATACTTAAAGATGACTAAAGATTAATTCTTGTTATATAGAGGAGATGTGAAACTAGTTATAAGAGGTTTATGTGATGCTGGTTTCTAGACAGACAACGATCATTTAGTGTTTCTGTCTGGCTTTGTGTTTTATCTATTTAAATTGAGATGTTGTATGCTGGAATGGTTCACAGCAGACCCAATTGTTGATTCTATAATAGAGCTTGAGTATATTGATGCTTGCGAAGTAGCCAATGAGACTGTTTGGGCATGTACTTAGGAGATATCACCTAATTAATGAGATTAATCATCAATGAGTTATACATATATGTAAAGTGCATACTAATAATAATATTGCAGACCCACTGACTAAGGCTTTGTAGCAACAGAAGTACGAAAGTCACACTAGTTCCATGAGTATTGGATACTTGGGTAATTGGCTCTAGTGCAAGTGTGAGTTTGTTAGTAATTGTGCCCTAGAGACAATTACGTCTATATTTTAAGGAAAATATATTATTATTGAGGATTATGTTTTACTAATTATTATTATTTATTTATTATGTTTTATTTACAGCGTAATAAATTGAAAGCATAATAAATGTCCTTGGAATTTTGATACGTATTATATATCTTTAAGTATGTGACTTAAAAATGAGATTATATGAATAATATCGTATTCCTAAAATTCCCTAGTCGAGTATTATTATATAAGGACAATAATAATGTGATAAGACTAGTATGTTTCTTGACAAATGACCACATCTCATTGGTCATATGTATGGTGATACCAAAGTCAAGAACATAAGTGCATGTCTCAATAAATGGCACTGGAATGACCCGACGTGAGATTCTACATGTTAATAAGTGTCATAAGAAATTTTCACTATGATAATTATGTAATGATCCTCTGACTTGAAATCATTATATTTTTATATGAGAATTAATATACTTTGAGTATACCAAAAGTTACATTTAACCGGGTGATAATAAAGGTGGACATTGGGTATACTATGAATTGTATAAGAAATATGAATGATAGATAAAGAATTTAACCCTCCTATTTAGAAGTGATATTATTGGCCTCTTGATTGCGTGAGACTATAAAATGCATGGTCATGCTCAAATGTTGATTTTTTTAATATTCTACTCATTCATCAAAGAATCCCGGATTAAACGTTAAAGACGATGACACAAACATGCCCCGAGTTTAATCTATAATATAAGGTTAAAGGGATTATATTACATGGAACATTATTCACGAAAGGCTTAATTGAATCACTGGTTTTATTATTATTACTTGGGTAGCAATGATGTATTGCTAGATGTCACTCATTGTTTAAAATTTTATTTAGATATTAAAATTGTTGCCAACGTAATAATAACCTACAGGGTCACACACAAAGAATGCTTGAAGGAGAAATAATTTAAATTATAAATTTAAATTAAATAAACAATTTATTTTATTTATGATATTAATTAAGTATGACTTAATTAATTATATAAATAGAATAAATGAATTACTTAACCTAATTCTAAAATTAGTAATTAATTAATTAAGTGAGACTTAAATAAAAAATTTAGAATTTTGGATTAGTATTAATTATAATTAGAAAACTTATTCTTCTATCTATATAATCTCTTTATGGGCTGATTTAATAAAATACACATATTTTCTAAAACCCGAGCCGTTTTGAGAAAAGAGGAATATAGAGAGAGTTAGAGAAGCAGTTTTCGGGTGCTAGTACACATTAATCTTTCATGAAAAGTGTTTGTGTGGATACCGTAGTGCGTAGATCGCGTAAGGGGGATACGTGGTGATTAAACAAGCTTTGGGCCTCCATTAATCTTCCATTGATGAATTATTAAAGCTTTTTAAGGTATTTGTTCTTAATCTCTGAATTAAATATCATGTTTCGCATGGATCCTGCGTTTGGATTTTATTTTTGTATTTATTTTCGCGTTTATTCCGCTGCGTTTGTACCTCAAAACCCTTTAGCACATCCCCAATCAAATGGGCAGGCTGAGGTAGCCAATCAAATCATTCTTGATGGACTTAAAAAAAGGATCGAACGTTCTGCTAACATATGGGTGGATGAGCTTTTGCCAATACTCTGGGCATACAGAACCATTCATAAAGTTACTACTAATGCAATTCCATTCTTCCTAGCTTACATTAGACTTGATTGACAAAGTCAGGGACATGGCTCATGCAAAGATCATTGAATATCAGAAGAAGTCATCTTTCTACTATAACCTAACGGTTAAAGAAAGGTTTTACAGACAAGGGGACTTAGTCCTCGGAAAAGCTAAAGATTCCAGAGTAGGCCCCAAGAGAAAACTAGCCCCAAGAGAAAACTAGCCCCCTAACTGGGAAGGGTCTTACAAGATAAAACAAGTTAAGGAAGGAGGATCATATATCCTTGAAACCCTAGAAGATATCGAAGTTCCAAGAACATGGCATGCCTCAAACCTGAAGGTTTATTATACTTAAAGAATTCAACTACGAGTTCTTATATTTAGTAGGAACTAAGTTGAAATAAGGTTCGATGAAACCATTAGGATGTAAGAGCCTTTCGCTCAAGACAGAATTTTCATTTTGTAAGGGTTGTGCCCACTTAAGCCTAGAAGGCATTATTAATAAAGTTTTCAGCCTTGTGGCATTTCCAAAAACATGTGTATATAGCCTAGATTGGCAATCAATCTTGTGGTTCCTTTGTGAAAAAGGAATAGAATCAAGCCTGATTGGCACCCTGTTTAATATCTATTTGTTATTTTATACTCAAAAAGTATATTTTATCAAATATGTTAAGGCACGAAAAAGAAAAGAACAAATGACTTTTCATAAATAAAGAGTTTTTGGATTACATAATTCAAACATAAGAGGAAAAAGAAACTAAGGAAGATCTTCGATGTCCTCATCCTCGTCCTTCTCATCTTCACCGGTGTTCTCCTCTTCTTCTACCTCCTTTCGGGCATTTTCCTCAACCTCGGGAGTAGAGTCAAAAACCCGATCCTACTCATCCAAGGCCTCACCGTCTGACAAGTAACACGAACCTGTCTCTTCAGAAGTGGATGTCAAAGCTAATAGCTGGCCCATAGGACAAGGGAAATCGGCCGGGTTAAAAAGACCCGGATGCTTAGCTAGGATGGCATCAACACACTTGCCCCAAGCATGGGTACCGTCCGTCGCAAATACCATGTCGTCGTATTTATCGATAAAAGTAAAGAATTCATCCGAATCCATTTACTTGTCAATCAGGGCCTTCTTCTCAGCCATCAGCTCCTGCAGCTCATCATGGGCCGCCACCAACTCTTGCTCCTTCTCGAGCAGCTTCTTTTCAAGAACAACCACCTTTGCCTCAGCTTTGGACTTGCCCTTTCTTTGGGCCTTCGCAGAGAAATTCCAAGTCTTGGCCTGATGGGCCATGGTCTGAAAATAGGTGTTGACCTATTGAAAAACAAATACACCCACGTCAAGAGATAGAAAAGCAAAAAAATCGACCGAGTATAAAAAAGTTGTGTAAACAAAATGGGGCTTACCATGGCAACAACTTGGGCCCCCAGAGTCTCGGCCTATTCTATGTCCATTTTCAGGACAATCTTGGCCTTGTCGACAGGAGGAATGGAGTTCTGCGAATAATCAACAGAGTTCAGGGTACTTCCGACGATGGTATCTTGCCTCCTTAAACCCCAACTGGGCCTCCAAGCCAATATTGCTGGGTCTTCCTCTTTTTCACAGACTAGGGGCCCCTTCGCAGGGCTGAAGGAAGCTCGGAAAGTTGGGCTCCTTGATTGGGCCTTCCAAAGCTTCATGTGCCTTCCTCATTTTATGGGTTTCTTGATCGCCCACGCCCAAATGAAAGTTAATGCTTTCAGCAGCTACAAAACAGACAAGGAAATAAAAAGGTGGACTCAGAAAAATCGAAAAGAAAGGACAAGTCAAGAAAAGAAAAGAACCATTATCAAAAACATGAGAAAGGCCCACGGCCTTTAAAGAAAATTCTTCAAGAGACTTCTTGTAATGAGTTTGGCCTTTATCTTGGCCCAAATCATCAATTATGAGCTTTTTCTTTAGAGTCAATTGGATCAGGCCTGGGTTGCCATCCTTAACTTAATGTCCGTAGTTTTGAATACTGGTCGTTTGACTTAGGCTAATCAATTTGAATGTTGTAATTTCAACGTTAGTTTGGCTTTATTTATTCGAATGTAGTGTTCATATAAATGCTAAGTAATCTTGTAATTGGTTGTCTATTGATTAATAATATTCTCTCTTACCACCACCACGAGGAACCCAAAGGAATGCTTTGAGCTTACATTTTCAAAAGAACAGGAATTTTCAAGAAATTCAGCATTGCCCATCCCAAACCAATGAAAATGCACTTAAGACGAGAAGTTAAAGAATAAGGAAAATCCAAAGAAAGATTTGATCATCATAATCATCAAAAGAAGAAATATATTTCCACTATCATCTAGCTTTTCCACTATCTTCTAGCTAAAGAAAAGTGTTCATTATAATCACCATTGGGGGCCAACCAATCTCCTTATCCCTTACGACATTTTCTTTTAGCCCTCTCCTCTTTCAAAAGGGATAAACTAAAACTATCGGGTATATCATCTTGTGCCTTTTGAAATATTCTTGCAATGAACTACATATATAATTAATCACCCGTTTACACATATTCTCAATTTAATTTGATATACTACTTAAAAAATTAATTAAACTTTAAAAATTTACAATTAGTGAATATATATTGAATGATCGACCTTAGAGCACAACACATACATATCCACGGCGGTTCAAGATCTTGACCCTTCATCGTTATCTAGTTCATGATAACATTGTTTTCATATAAGAAGAGTTGGAGCATTTTCTTCATTGTTTCTGAATATTAAATGGAAATATCAAGTTAGAAAAGAATATGATAATATAATAGAGATAGTAATGCGTGCAAAGTAAGATTATATGCTATACTGACATCTTACATTACACACTCTCTTTCTATCATTGCTTAAACGAATATCAATATTTCGATCTTCAATATAATATTATGCTTTAAGGCGGCATAATTTGCTCTATAAGTAGAATATATATTGAATAAATTATAACCAAAAGTTACTACCATATTCATGTTGTTGGAAGTCAAAGAATGAGATATAATGCATGAATTCTTTTTTTATAAAGAATATATCAAGCTACATAGTCTTTGAAAATAAAGACTTAAAAAGTCCAGACATGTGTGAAGTAAATAATTGGGGAAAGGTTACGAGAAAATAAAATTCACAAATTAAAAGGGTTTGGAATATTTTCCATCATAACTAGCATTGGAATAATATGAGAGTAAGTGGCAGAGCCAAGGCCCTATATTTTAATCATTTTGAGGAATTATAAGATACAAGAAACAACATTAAAGTAATAAAATGTTTCCTTACCGGATAAACTTGAAATAAAACCTTGACATACTCTTCAATTGGGAAATCCCTTTTCAATGATGTGTTGTTATGCTGAAAACACCCCAACAAACAAAGCCAATTAGTTGCATTCACTTCACACACATGCAAAGAATTAACATGGAGTTGGATAAGCAAAGGAATCCATATTGTTTTACCTTTAATTTGCTCAACAATATCAATGGTTGCTTGATGACGATATCTCTTACCCATTTATCCTTCTGAGCCGAATAAATTAACCATGCACCCCATCAGGGTATATGTAAATTTATCTCATTTATTGAGCGGCTTACCCTCATTAGGGATAATTGACCCAATCTAATCTATCAAATATCTAAAATACCCATATATTTTGTAATCTTATTTTCTTATTTTGATATTTTATTCTATATAATTTAAATTTATCTTTATTTTTTTTAACCATAACTCTAATTCTATTTATCCAGCGTAGAAATATTCTCATCTAATTTTTCATCTTTTAGTTGTGTTTATATTTAAAAGGTCTATGTGTTCCTTTTTAAAATATGTTTTAATTAGAATGATAATATTTAAATTTTAGGTCCAATAATCTACCAACAAACTTGTTAGGAATATATTCATTTGATGATGTACAAAATACTACAACAGGGTTTAGCATAGTTTATTTGTAATAAGTCTTTTTAGTCTCTGAAATTTTATAATCAGAGTCTAGATAGTCAACATTCTTGTCACTTGTACTTGGAAGATTTTCTGTAGAAAGTGAAACCAAAGTATGGTTGAAGATCGAAGTCTAGAAGGTGATTAGAGTCTATAGACTATCGAAGTCTAGTCTGTCAAAGTCTATAGAACTATCAGAGTCTATGATCTGTCAGAGTCTATAAAGTTGAAGCTAAATTTGGAAGATGATCACAGGAATGGAAACTCTTCGAAGATAAAGACAAATATATTGTAGATATACTATGGGAAGGAAAGAGAATTTCGGAAGGAAACTATCAACTAATAATTATGAATTATATTCCTATTGTAATTTGATTTTCTGTTATTAGATGATAGGCGGCTCTATATATAAACACTCTATGTAACATAATAGTAAATAGGAGTGGAAGTCAAGTTGTCCAAGTCGAACTTTTATGAGAGCATAAAGATAGAGAGAGTTGTTGTGAGAAATACAAAGAAGTTGTTAAGGTTTGTATATACCCTAGAAGAGTTTGTATTTACTCATCAATAATATAAACAATATTCATTCATATCTTTATGTTTAATCTTTGTTATTAATTCATATTGAGTTGATTTTAATCAGGTAGAAAAAGAACATAAGTATTCAACCCCCTTCTACCTGTGTAACTGGGAAAATAATTGGTATCAAAGCCTAACGTTTAAAATCGATCAAAGATGTCTGGAAATAAAGATGGAAATTCTAAGATTCCTATGCTTAAGAGAAACGAATACACCCAGTGGAAGGTTAAGATGCTACACCATCTGGAAGCTACAAACCTTGACTATCTTGATATAAAGTGAAACCAAAGTATGGATGAAGATCGGAGTCTAGAAGGTTATTAGAGTCTATAGACTATCGGAGTCTAGTCTGTTAGAGTCTATAGAACTATCAGAGTCTATGATCTATCAGAGTCTATAAAGTTGAAGCTAAATTTGGAAGATGATCACTGGAATGGAAAGTCTTCGAAGATAAAGACAAATATATTGTAGATATACTATGGGAAGGAAAGAGAATTTCAGAAGGAAACTATCAACTAATAATTATGAATTATATTCCTACTGTAATTTGATTTTATGTTATTAGTTGATAGACGACTCTATATATAAACACTCTATGTAACATAATTATAAATAGGAGTGGAAGTCAAGTTGTCCAAGTCGAACTTTTATGAGAGCATAGAGATAGAGAGAGTTGTTGTGAGAAATACAAAGAAATTGTTAGGGTTTGTGTATACCCTAGGAGAGTTTATATTTACTCATCAATAATACGAACAGTATTCATTCATATCTTTTTTGTTTAATTTTTCTTATTAATTCAAAGTTTTATTTATATTGAGTTGATTTTAATCAGGCAGAAAAAGAACATAAGTATTCAACCCCCCCTTCTACTTGTGTAACTGGGAAAAAAATTGGTATCAGAGCCTAACGTTTAAAATCGATCAAAGATGTCTGGAAACAAAGATTGCATTTCTAAGATTCATATGCTTAAGAGAAACGAATACACTCACTAGAAGGTTAAGATGTTACACCATCTAGAAGCTACAGACCCTAACTATCTTGATATGATTCATGAGGGACCCTATGTGCCCTCAAAGCATGTTCCTCAAATCACTGAAGAAGGTAAAATAACTGAAGAGCACTTCATTGAAAAACCAAAGGCTGAGTGGACAAAAGAGGACAAGGAGAATGTCCTTAAGGAGGTAAAAATCAAAAACATTCTCTTTAACAGTTTAGATTATGTTCTTACAAACGGTGTTATATCATGCAAAACTGCTAAGGAGATGTGGACAAAACTTGAATACACTGTGAAGGGACTAAAGATGTCAAGAAGAATGCTAAGTATTTGCAAATTCAGGAGTATGAGAATTTTGAGGCAAAATATGGGGATTCTATTACTGAGATGTATGATAGGTTCACAAAACTCCTGAATAAGATGGCTATACTTGGTAAGGTTTATGATTCTGAAGATGCAAATACCAAGTTTCTGAGAGCCCTTCCCAAAGAATGAGACAACAAAACAACAGCCATAAGGAAAGCTAGAGATTTGGATGAAATAACTCTAGAAGAATTATATGGCAGACTCAAGACATATGATTTAGAGATGCAACAGAGAAAGAATAAGAAGTTTGTGAAGGCAAAATTTGTGGCACTCTGAATGGGGTCTGAGAAAGCGCAACAGAAAGAACCCAAAGAATTAAGAGTCAAAGAGTCAAAGAAGAAGGGTAAAATAGTTGGTGAGTCAGAGTCTACTGACACAGACTCTAATTCAAATGAAGAGATCGATCTAAGTCAAATGATGGCTATGTTTACTAAGAATTTCAAAAGGAAGAAATTCAATAAAAGAACTGGTAAATTTAGCAAGAGACCATCATTTAAAAAGGAAGATGAAAAGGTTGAGAAGAGCAAAAGCACCATAATCAAGCTTGACAAAACAAAGGTTAAATGCTTTAACTGTGGAATATTGGGGCACTTTGCTAGTGAATGTAGAAAAGAAAAAAGTCAAGGCAAAAGAAAAACACTTCTCTCAATACAAAATGATTGGGCAGATTCAAGAAGGTAATTCATATATATAATAGACTAAGTCTTCTTCATCACCATATAATTAGGACATGTGTCAATAAAGAAAAACATATCCTAATAATAATCTTAAAAATTGAAACCATAAAACAAATATACACTTATTATTTTAAAAAACTAATAAAATATTAATAATATTCAATACAAAAATATTTCGTAAAATACATTATTTATATTTAAAAAAATATCGGGTATTACGATTCATGTATTCTACAAAATAAATTTATTTAATTTTAATATTTAAATAATTACTAGATTTCTAATAGTATAGTCTAATTATAAAATCATGTTATGTAAATATAATTACAATACATATTATATTGTTTTAACAAAATTATAGGGTTTGTACCTCATCAAACACATGTAAGTATAATTTATTTTATTTTAAATTCATAATAAATATAAATTTTTAATTTCAAATATCTTTAAAATTATTAAATTTCTGGGAGTATAGTCTAGTTATAATTATAATGGGTTTAATGATCCTAAAGTTACATTTAGATAACTATCTAAACTTAACATCTATTATAATACAATATCAAGGTTAGTTTCGTAAATATAAGGGGCAGATTATATTATTACAAAATTATCATCCACTTTTTGTACACAAAATTCTAGTAACTTTAGGTAAATTATCTCAAATTAACTTTAGATATCTTTTTCCCTTTTGTAATTCTATAATTGTTACTAAAATTTATTAAATAAGACTTGCGAACATAATAATTTTTAATAATATATAAATTATTATAATTTTTCAAATTATGTAAATCACAACTAATATATATATTTTATTCCAAATATCTTAGCAATTATTCTATTTTTAATTATATACTCAAACTATAAATCCTAAATAAGATTATAAGACTAAATTATTATAAAATTATTAAAACTATAGTAAGAGAATTGTTAAAAAAACTAAAATAATTTCTTCATATTATCTAATTAAATAGTTACAGAGGAGATATGAACATAAATTACCAAAGTGTTAATAGTTATATAAATCACTCCCTTGATGATGATAGTCATAATAATTATTATTATTATTGTCATTATTTTAATATCTTTTATATGGGGACATTGTTTAAATTAATTTCACATAATTATTAAAAACAAATTCGGATTGCGATAATAATTTGAATTGTATATCATTGTGCTCATTATTTAAAATTAACAAATATATTAAAAACTTATTAAAATATAATTATTAAATTATACATATTAGAAACTAGTTAGTATATAAATGTGTGTGTATTTGATAAATTATATTTTTACGTAACAAAAATTACATCCATCCTAAATTTATGAAATATTTAGATGTTTGATCTAATTTAAAATTTACTATAAGCTAGGCCGGTCGATAATTTACATAATTTTATGAATATTGATTGTTTTCTTTATAACACTTTTGAGTAAATACATTGCAGTTGCATTATATATACAATTTGTGAGGTTGTATCTGAGCGTGTGAAAAGGTGTTAATTTTCATGTGATTATTTTGAGGCTATGAATCCCAGGCCTATTGACCCAAGCCTCTTTATCTTGAGGACAAGCATAGATTTAGGGAGATTCGGAGGGTAGGTGGTGGAGATGTGCAGAAATTAATACGGAAAAATCCTAATCAAAGTCATCTTTCGACGTTGGACCATAGGATGATTCCTCTATTAAGGCTTCTGGTTTTTATGGTGTAGCGTGGATTTCATCTTTACACCTTGATTGAAGTCTTTTATGCATTGGTTAAGAGGTGGAGACCTGAGACGCATCCCTTCCATTTACCTATAGGAGAGGTTATTGTGACGTTTCATGATGTTGCAGTTCTTCTTGTGCTTCCTATTGATGGGAATGCTCTTATTTGTGAAGTCACCCTGGGGGCTAATATGCTTTGGAGTGATTATGTTGGCTATATTTTTGGCAATTCTCCTTCTCCTACTCAGTTTAATGGATCTAGGCTGTAGTTTAGCTTATTTTCATCTATCACTCAACATAGCTTAACCGAGACTGCATCTGTAGAGGAGATCAACCATCACACGAGGTGTTATTTGGTCCAGGTGATTGGTGGTGTGTTGTTTACCGATCATTCTGGAGGTTCCATTCATCTTATTTGCATTTTGTTCGTGACTTTGATAGATGTGGTGAGTATGCATGGGGTGTTGCAGTACTTGCTTTTCTTTATAGGGAGCTATGCAAGTGTAGCAAGACAGATGTAGAGGAGGTTGCTGATTGTATTTTACTATTGCAGTCATGGGCGTGGGAGAGATTGTCGACTCTTGCTCCTATTCGTACCAATATGCCATTATTTGATGATCATTTTTGGGATGGGCAACTTGCAAGTCCACATGGTGTCAGGTAAATACTATTTTGAGTTTTATTTCATAAACATTCATGTAGTTGTTATTTTATCTGTATAGGGCAAAACAGGACTTAAAGTCGCGTTTTCAGACTAAAACTATACTTGAAGTCGCGTCTTAAGTGTAAAATACTACACGAAGTAGAGTTTTGACTTTATTTATTTATGTCGAATTAAAAGGATAAAACAGGACTTGAAATTGCGATTTTTCTTCTGAACGCCATACGAAGTAGCGTTTTCATTTCTGAACGCTGCACAAAGTAGGGTAGGGTTTTGATGTGCCATTTTAGGCCTTCTTTCCCGTTTGTGCCATTTTGGACATTATAGCACATGGATGTGCTATATGGGTCCAACAGCTACTTTCAAAATCGATCAGTCCTAATTAGGAAAGAAATCAATTGTTTCATAACCGAGCTCAACCAACTGAATATATATTCGATCCTAGTTAGGAAAGATATAATCATTTACATCTATATAAGTGGGTTGCTTTCAGTGGTTACAATCATTAGAAGAGACACAACAATTCTCTTTTGTTGTTTTAAACTTCTGTTGCAACAAATACCATGGAGGGTAGAAGAAGAAGAATTTACCCAAAGCCTGAGAATCGAAAGAGGGGTGAAGCTGATTTTGTGTCCAAATATAATACTAGAAAAACGGCTCCAATATGTAAGTTTTGTCGGTTTACAATACTAAACTCTATTTTGGTTTTGTAAAATTTGTAACCCTATTTTGGTTAGGAGTCCTAAAATTTAGAGATAAAATACATACATGTCATATATGTTCTTTGTGACTCTAATATATATCTCTTTTGCAGACATATGGCGGCCTTGTATACCTTTGTGGGAAAAAGAATTTACTTCAAAAATAGGTAATATTAAGTGGCAAGATTTTGTAGAAGCCAGGAAGCTGATACCTATGCATAAGAAGATTATGGACTGGAACGACTCTGCATGTGAAGAAGCTTTTACTGCTGCCAAAAAGAGATTTTGGGATCATTACAATGGTTTTGAATCTGAGGTCTTAATGACCGATCCCGACATCCACATTGATAAAAACATCGACTCGGATTCTCAACCTCAGGAAAACAAAGAAGATGATCAAGATCCCATGTGGTGTATATCAGATGCAGAAGACGACCTTCCAAAATATGAGGGGAATCAGATTCGTGAAGTACTTAATCCACTGGGAATCGAACACATCATACCTACGGGATGGGATGTGGATGTTCCGGAAACAGCCGATTTACTAACCGGTTTAATTGTTGGGGACCATGATTCAGACAATGAGGAGAATGATAACATTAATCTACGAGATTCGATGAATATTTGCAAGGATTTACCAGCTTTAAAAAAATTCCATCGACTTAAATAATTAATTTAAATGTACCCGCTTTGTTTTGTTCTTTACATAGGCTATGATTTGTACTTTCGAGTTGTTCATATAACTATATAGTAAAGTGATCTTTTTATTCTATTAATGAGTTGTGCATTCTTTAAACTTCCATAATTTATTTTATAACCTAAAGTGGAATATATTTTTTACGATATAGTGCAGTGGAATTTATATCTTAAAACATGTGTGGAATGGGAAACTCTTGTTCACCTTATTTGCCGGAGCATCTTAATTAGAACACCAATTTAGATGTAATTTTCTATGTAAATTTATTATGTAATTTCCTCGCCCATAGTTGGCAAATTATATGCAAGACTTTGGCCTCTTTCCCCTTGATTTGGGCATATGGTGAAGTGTTGGGTCGTTTATAGCTCAATTCTGACAGCAAATTTAAAGTAATGAAGTAATCAAAGCAATGCAATGTGAAGTGGATATGGTTGGGGTGAAACAAAGATATATGAGGTTGTGAGTTACTGTTATTTTGGTAAACTTTGGCACTTGTTTCATTATTTTTCTAAGAAATGAATAGAATTCAACAAAATCTAATCATTTCCAAAATGTTTGACGTATTACTCATTTAAAAGAAATAGTCACTGTAAATGGGAACATATAATAATATCATCTAAAATATTGACTAAATTACTCGAATAAAAATTCAAACCAAATACGATTCACTCTCTATGTTAATATTTCACTCCACGCTATTTACAAAGGATAACAACATTCGCGAACATTTTTGTTGAGAACATGCCTAGAGTGTAGAAAGAAACATTTCAAGTATTTACGACTTGTGTTGCTCTTACAAGGTTTATATACTATCTGCAACAAATTATCTATTCGAGAACAACCTCCTCTTCTACAACAAATTCTATATGTAATTCTACAACTATTCTACGACAAAGTGTGTTCCTATATATGTTAGTTGATCTGTTACATTATATTAATGTCACTTGATACACATTGGTTAGGCAATTTTTGGTGGAGTTTAACAGCAATCATATAGTAAGCAGTTTTCTCCATTCCATTGTTCAAAAGGCAAAAATGAATGACAATAGTAAGCTTAACCTTGTTATGCCATAGTTCTACACCTAGGGCTGTAATTCGAGCCGAGTCGAGCCGAGTTCGAGCATTTTTTTGTCGAGCTCGAGCATTTTTTTGTCGAGTCGAGTCGAGCCGAAAATTATTCGAGCCTAAAATATGTGTTCGAGCTCGACTCGGGTAGTATTCGAGTCGAGTTCGAGCCGCTCGCGAGTTTTCGAGCTTAACGAGTTTTTTTACGAGTTTTCGAGTTTAACGAGTTTTTAACGAGTTTTCGAGCTTAACGGACTTTTAACGAGTTTTCGAGCTCTCGAGCTTTAATCGAGCCTATCAAGCTTTCTTTTTTTTTTGGAATTTTTTTTTTTTTGAAAAAATAGTTTTATCCAAGTTAAGTGGATTATTTGATTTTTATTGTAAAATTGACTAAACTTTAACCGAATATTATATAATTAGACAAAATTAAAAAGTTATACTAATATATTACTAAAAAGTATATATAATTTACTTTAAAATTTTAATTTTCAAAATTGTAAAAAAAATATTAATTATTAGTCAATTTGGTTAATTTGAACATTAAATGTGAAATAATAATATGAAATTACATTAGATATTTAGGTGCATTGGCTATACTTATATGTTACTTATAACTTGCATAATTTTTTCAATTTTAAGTCATTTTATGATTTATTACACAAACAGACATTTTTTAACTCAAAATAAAAAATGACTTTAAACTGGGCTCTTAGTGTATATTTTTTTTTTAAAAATAAATAACTTATTTTTTATTTTAAAAATAAGATCTGGTCTCAAATTTCAAAATTAAATTTTAATCTTTAAAAAAGGTATAAAATTGCATATTTTTTCAATTTTAAGTCATTTTATGATTTATTACACAAATAGACATTTTTTAACTCAAAATGAAAAATGACTTTAAAAATAAGATTTGGTCTCAAATTTCTAAATTAAATTTTTAAAAAGTAAATAACTTATAACTTATAAATTCAAGAACACTACAAATTTTAATATATTATATATTTAGAAATCAACTAATTAAAATATTTAAATAAATTAAATTATATATTATAAAATAAATTAATCGAGTTCGAGCTCGAGCCGAGTCGAGTTCGAGTTCGAGCCTTATCGAGTCGAGCCCGAGTCGAGCCTAAAAATACTCGACTCGACTCGAGTTTTTAATCGAGCCCGGAAATCTGTTCGAGCTCGAGCTCGATAACGAGTTCGAGCCGAGTTAATCGAGTCGAGTCGAGTCGAGCTCAAAAAAAACCCGACTCGAATTACACCCCTATCTACACCAAAATATTTGGGTAGATATGCGATGAAGATCTCTCTCCGTAAGACACTATCAAAGATTATACCAAGATCTCTCTCCATATATAAGAAAATTGAATATCATATGAAGGAATACAACAAACGTTCTTGATTCTTTTCAACTCCCATTGTTTAGAAATTATTGAATCTATAAAGCTGGCCAGTTTATACGACTTCTACACCATATTCTTGTTTTCTCAGCAAACACAACATCAAGAACAAGTCCTTTAAATAATAAATATTTAAGAAAAGGGATTAACTCAAACTATCCCAAAGTGCTGCGGCGTGGTTATTAATTCAAAAGGAAACTTGTGTTCGGTTATAAGATAAATAACAGATGAAATAAATTCAAGACATTTGAAATCTACAACACATTATGTCATTGTATTTTGAATTTACTACAAATTAACCCTTGAACAAATTGGTCTGAACTATTTTGCCTTGTTGATTAAGGACGATATGACCTGAAATTGAAGTGCTGAAATATTACCACTTTGGTTATCCAATCGTACTCGGCACATGTTTACTTTGTTGAATAAAAATATGATTAACAAGAGCATTATTAAATAACACCACACAAGATATTATTTCTTATCCAGCATTTATTACTTCAAAATCCTCCAAATATTGCACCTTAGGTTCACTTTCATATTTTGAATCTATTTTTAATTTCAGCATAATATTTTAAGTAAAAAAAAAATTATCTGGTAATAATGTCAGATTCTCCTGCTTGTACAATGAACCAACAAAATCGCATACCTCATGATTCAACAAAATTGGATATGAAAGGATCATGGGGCTGTCTACATGATAAAGGCTTCGTAGGTCTCATTACCTGCTGAGACTCAAAAAAAGGTTTTAAAAAAGCTACTACATACAATAAGTAATGAGATACTAGTTAGGCAATTACCGGTGGTCATGTAAAAATATTACAACTTTCGTATGAATTGGCATATATATATATATATATATTGAGTACTCTCTCTATCACTGCTTAGTAATCTCAACTAGTGCAACTAACTCTGGCCAAAGAAAAGAGAAAAAATGCGGCACCAACGAACTGGGTTAAGTATACAAAATTATAAGTTCTTTAAATCAGATAAAGCATTCTTTGTCGTAGCGGATATAACAGCATCTGAAGCATTTGGCAAGTAGTAATATTTTCCTGGGACACAAAGTGTTTGTTTAGCAAAGATGTTACAAGTGGAGAGATAAATTTACTGAACTATTGATGGAAACTTTTGTCAACAGACCTTGTGCAACTCTAGCTATCTCTTTAGCAAATCCAGTTGACACAAACTTATTTTCTGTGTCGATCACGAGAAGTGACATTCCTGCTTTGTATATCTTACCTGCCACCTCAAGAATCTCATCCTTCATATAATTGTAAGAAAAGAGTCAGAATGGAAATCTTGAATACAAACTAAGCATACGGATCAATAAATATCATATCCAGGTGAGAGATACCTTCTTATGCCCTATTCACAGTCTCATATATATTCATATAGTTTTCTGTTTTAATCTACCCACTACATTTAAAACTGTAAGATATATTTTTTTCCCTCAAACTTGACATTTTATTCTTCACAAAATATATTAATTAGATCCTCCGGTATAATTAATGTGTTGAGTTTAGCACTCAGGTTGAAAGGTCTACAACTTTACCTTCAAATCCGAAGCAGATGGCTTAGGTGTATCAGAAGCAGCAGCAGCTTCCGGATCAGTGGACCTTTTTAGTGATATATTAGCCCTTCCATCTGTTATTGCAACAATCATTATGCGCCCAACATCACCGCTCTTTTCTGCATTCAACCCAACCCTGACAGCCTAAACAGAACCAGTTGCAGAAGAAAACCGAAGTGCAAGATGCAAAAGTAATTAATAGAGAAACCAGCTTCAAATATATAAATTAGAGTTATTACATTCAGAATACTGACTGAGGTTTAGACAGTGTGACCCTAAATATACAAAACTTAAATTGCATACCGTAGTAAGACCATGAGCTAGTGGAGAACCTCCACCACATGGAAGTCTCTCAAGACGTTTTCTTGCCATTGAAATTGATCTCGAAGGAGGTAAGAGAACTTCTGCAGAATCTCCACGAAATGGAATGATGGCAACCTGGTCCATGTTATTGTTAGTAGTGAGTACAATAAGAGAAGAAAGCACAATATTTGTTATCAGGAATCTAAATTAATTGGGATACTTTATCAGCATGCACCATATGATACCAAATCTATATCCATGGTCTTTCTCAATTGTAATAGCTCGTATCTTTGACATTGATAGGTTTATATTCAATACCTATTTTATGTTTATTTTCGTAATTTTATTAGCTAATTAATTACTTTTATTATGTTTTGTCAGAAATTAAATAAAACAGGAATTGTAGCAGAAAAAGCAAAGTACAAGGAATGAGGTGGAAACTACATGGAGGCAAATATATTAGAGGAAAAATCAAATTCTTATTGGAGAAGAAAAAGGAATAGAAGGAAATATTTTAGAATCCAATTTGTAATCAAGGCCCAAAGCCTATATTATTTTCCCTGTATATATGGCCTCCTCTCTTGTATTTGACAACTTTAAAATTCAATAATTAGGAATAGGATTAAATTTTAATTCTTGTTTTTTTAAACAATTTTATTATATTCACAAGTTTTTTTTTCCGGTCATCTTCTTATTCAATTTCTTCTCGGCGTGCGGTAGCATATCCTTTATATTAGTTTACCACCTGATTTGTTTATCTTGCATCGTCATGTAGTCATACTTTTTAATATTATTAATTTTGTTATCACGTTTGTTATAATGACTAGTATTGTATACCAATTTATTCACTCGTTTGCATGGCTTCAATATTTATATATTCTTGTTTCGTATATTTATTAATTATTTCTAGGTAATTTAATTCCTAGGATGAAGATGATATTAATTAATTATTTTTAGTATTTACTTGTTATTAATTAATTCTCATAATTTTTCTTGGTACTTAATTGATTAATTAACAACTTATAGGAGTTTTTGCAAACGTTTAAAGTCGGTATAAGTGGATTCTAGATACCTACATCATGGCTATTATTCTAACAATCTTTAAGGTATGTATTTTCCTAAAATTATTTTGTTGACACTGATAAACGTTATTGTTAATAGAGTTGGATACTTGCTAGAGTATTTCACAGATTTTAGATTTTATGAGTATATCTTCTGTAAAACCCTTAGGAGACAACACTCCTCTGGTAAAGATCGTCTACGAATTTAACGGGTTGGTACACCTAAAAATATCTGTGAGTACTACGACAGTTTAACGGGGAATTTGAGAGGTCCATATTTAATTGATTTTTAATAACTAGTTTAAGTTTGTTTTCGTAATTTTTTTAGCTAATTAATTATTTTTATTTTATTTTGTAGGAAATTAAATAAAACAGGAATTGTAGCAGAAAAAGGAAAGTACAAGGAAGGAGGAAATTAATTGGAGGCAAAGAAATTAAAGAAAAAATTGTATCTTTATTGGGAAGAAAAATGAATACAAGGAAATATTTTATAATCCAATTTGTAATCTAAGACCAAAGCCTATATTATTTTCCCCTATATATGGGGCTCCTCTCTTATATTTGACAATTTTAGAATTCAATAATTAGGAGTAAAAATTAAATTCTAATTCTTGTTTTTCTTTTCAAACAATTTTATTATATTTGAAAGTTATTTTTTCCCGATCAGATTCTTATTCAATTTATTCTCGGCGTGCGATGGCGTAGAAGTCGGCAGAGATTATTCTTAATATTAGTTTAATACCTGATTTGTTTATCTTGCATTGTCATGTAGTCATACTTTTTAATATTATTAATTTTGTTATCACATTTGTTATAAAGTATTGTACACCAGTTCATTCACTAGTTTGCATGACTTTAATGTTTATATTGTCTTGTTTCGAATATTTATTAATTATGTCTATGTAATTTAACTACTAGGATGAAGATGAAATTAATTAATTATTTTTAGTATTTACTTATTCCTATTAATTAATTCTCATAAATTTTTTTCGTGCTTAAATGATTAAATATTATAGTGATTTTGATATATTATTGTTACTGAATTTATTTTTCATAGTCTATACTTGCTCCTTGAAGTTTCAATGGTTTATTATTAGATAATAAGTTTCATAGTATATGCTTATCTCGTTAATTGATATTTATTTTTGCGAGAATTGATTTTAAGGCAACTTGGATATTAATTGTAATTAATTAGTAGATTCGTATTCCTAGGTTTTCCACATTTATTTGATCATATTTTCTTATTAGGTTAAACAACTCTCTCTCAAAATTATTTGTCTAGTATGCCTGATTTATTTGTTAGGGTTTGGAAATTTCATAGTCTCCGAGGATCGATCTGTGATTGCTACAATTAACCATTGTCGCTTGCAATATTTTTATCATCAGACATCAAAGGCACTTCCTATGTACTAGACATATTCCTTAAAATACATGAAAAAAATTTAACTTGAAGCGACGAAGTACATCTTAATTCCAAAATTTACAATAACAAGCTACATATATCGGAGTACCCAAGAAAAAAAACAAATCCCCTTTCAGCATACAGATCAGATTATGGTTGTATTTTGTTGGAATTTAATTAAAAGTTAATTTTAAAAAAACTTTGATTTGTTTTATACAAACAAAAATATGTTTATGGATTATTTATTAGTTTGTTAAAGTGTTTTAGTGGATGTAGTTTATCAAAATTTGAAATATTAAGGTAAGTTTATTAATGTTAATTATATCATAACATACATATATATTTGATATCCATATATAGGTTTGAATAAGATCCATAATCTTTAATTTGGCATCCGGCCAGTATCCAATAATAATATAATATAATAAATTTTATATAGGAATTGATATCCACATAATTAAATATTAAATATAATTGAACATATAGAAACATTATAATATGAGTAAATTATTAAAAAAAATAACATATATACAAAATTATAAGTAGTTTGAAAAAAAGTAATTTTGAATAAAATTAAAAATGTACAAAATTAAAAATAAAATTTAAATATGAATTAAAATATTATTGTACAAGTAAATCTTAAATAAAAATTAACACGTAAAATATTATAAATAATAATAAATGAAATTAAGATATTTAGTAATATAAGAAGGGTTTTGAATAGAATTATTGAGGAACCGAGGATCTAGAAGAGTAAATGTCACTCAGCACGCATGAGAAAAAGAGGAATATGATTTTAAACTTTTATTCTATTAATTAATATATACTATATTTATGTATATAAATATAATATATACATATAATTATATTTATTCGGATCGGATTCTTAGCGAATCGTATCATACATAATCCTTATTTATGTTTATTGGATCGGATTTTTATCAGATCGGATTTTTAACGGATCAGATTGATTTTAAATAAATCCATACTGGTTATAAGCACTCGCATCGAATCGGATAGGATCAGAGCTCCGATCCATTCATAGGCCTAGTTTATGGATTATCTATTAGTTTGTTAAAGAGTTTTAGTGGATGTAGATTATCACTTAGTGAGATAGAGTTTGCTAAATTTTAGTTGAGCACTTTGTATGTTGCCTTATATAAGGCTTATTCTTGTACTTTAATTCACTATGCACAATCAATAAATACATTAGGTAAGCAGTAGTTTTTCTTCACTTTCTTTCCGCATCACGTTTTATATTAAAAAATCAACATGGTATTCGAACTAGGTTCTTTTTAAAAAACTGAAATTTAATAATTAGTTGTTCATGGGTGAAAAAATGAAAACCAAAGGAGGTTCTAGCCCTTTAGATAGTGGTGGGCCAGAGATTCTCACGGTGGTAATCGAGCTCCAGAGGCAAAACATGAAAGAGGTTCAAGAGGATATGGAAAATATTTGCTCTAGACATTTGAGTGTCATGATAAGGAAACCATGGCACCATCGAGAGAAGTGCTCCAAAGTCCAAACTCCGAAAATAGACCAAAGTGTAGATAATGGAATAAAGTGCATCAACAAAAAAATATTGAAGCTGATGAGAAGTGCATCACATGATTGAAGAGGAGTGCTTCATAAATTTCTAAAGAAATTTGATTCAAGAGGGAGTTTTGGAAATTGATTAAAAGTTAACTGAAATTTTTGATTTATTTTGTATAAACAAAAATATGTTTATGGATTATCTATTAGTTTGTTAAAGAGTTTCAGTGGATGTAGTTTATCACTTAATATTAGGATAGAGTTTGCTATATTTTGGCTAAGTATTCCTGTACTCAATTTACTATGCAGAATCAATAAAAAATTAGCTAAGCAGTTGTTTTTCTTTACTTTCTTTCTGCATCACATTTTATATAAAAAAATTAACATATAACACAGCAGAAGTACCTACCATACAAATCTTAACCAAGCTATGAGTGCACTACGCAGCTAAGAGTTGTCCATTAGTCTTAATAAGGTTTTCATGATAAAGTCAATTCTTACCTAGCAATTGCAGCATAAGAGCGGAAGCGACAACGATATTATTTAAGCAGCGGAAGTTTCAGTGGATGTAGTTTATCACTTAATAGTGGGATAGAGTTTGCTATATTTTGGCTAAGCATTCCTGTACTCAATTTACTATAGCAGAATCAATAAAAAAAATTAGCTAAGCAGTTGTTTTTCTTTACTTTCTTTCTGCATCACATTTTATATTAAAATATTAACATATAACACAGCAGAAGTACCTACCATCCAAATCTTAACCGAGCTATGAGTGCACTACGCAGCTAAGAGTTGTCCGTTTGTCTTAATAAGGTTTTCATGATAAAGTCAATTCTTACCTAGCAATTGCAGCATAAGAGCGGAAGCGACAACAATATTATTTAAGCAAAACTTCAAAATTAAGAGTTCACAGTAAAGATTTAAAATAAACCTGATCTCTGCTTGTATAACTCTCAGCTAGCAATTTAAGGGCTGCACCCTTTGCATTCTGCATACGATTTAGCGCCATGCTACCACTAGCATCAACGACAAATATTACCTGATGTATAAAATATAAGAACACATAAAACAAACCCTAGAATGGTAATAAAGCATCAAGCACACCAATAGCTAAACTATTATCAGTCGTTCATTTTATTAACTCTATTACTCCGAAAAACATGTGAAGGAGAACTGTACACTACCATTGGTTATGTTATTTGCATATTAGTTTTACCAAAAAGCGCCAATACATATATGATTTATAAAGTCTATTCATGGTAGATATCAGGAAAGAAGGTCAACTTTTGTTTTTAGGGATTAAAAAATAAAACTGAATTATATAAATTTGGACAAAGTTGACTCTCACGCCCAGTATATATCATCAAGCACAAGTTTCTTTCTAGCATAGGATTAAAAAAGAGTGCCCAGCTAATAACCGGTTACCAGGATCTTCCAAGTCATAAGAAAAACAGTAAAATATGAGTCACTCAAAAACTGAGAATGACAGTGGAGATTTAATTCCAAACCATGGCAGGTTAGCAAAAAAGAAATAGATAACACGCATAAACAACCACCCTGGAAGAATCAATGTTTACCAGGGCTCCAGCTTTCCGTGCCATCCGCTTAGCTCTCATGTCAGTTTTCTCAACGAAGACTTTCCTAATTTTTTCAGTGTCCATTTCTCTTCTCAATTTTTGGTAGGGGGCAGCTGCTCTAAGAGTTGCATCAACTGCTAACCTTCTTACAGGACCCTGCAAAAACCATAAATCCTTGATCAGAAAGAAACAAAATCACTTTTGGGTTATAAATCTGAATAAAAAACTTTTGTTTGTCGACAAACTACTTGTATAACATGACTGGTTGAAAAAATCAAAAATATAGCACACAAAAATGAAGACTCGTCGTGTTTTTAGTGTTTAGATAAAAGAAAAGAAACAGAGAACTAACTTTAGGAAGCATTGGTTTAATATATCGTCCCCTATCCTCAGAAAATATGACATTTTTAGCTCTGCCAGCTTTTCCTTTGCGTCTCTGTGCTTGCTGTGCAAAGAAGAGAAGTTTTTCATCCACCAGACCCCCTTCTGCATCAAAGATAAACTCTTCAGGAATTTGATCCTGCTGTTGTTCGTTCTCATCATCTTTCTCATCGTCATTTTCTTCCTGCAGTCAGATATACATGTCACTGGAAAGCTCATAACTGTCTAAAACTTTTAATCTTGGGATATAGAAAATGAAGCGAAAAGAATCAAGCAAGAAGTGTCAAATGAAGGAACTTGAGAGGTAACCCTATTCCCCGCACATCAAATAGACAGTTTATCTTATGAACAAACCTCCTGGTCTTTGTCTTCCTCTTCATTTTGTTCTTCAGAAGAATCTTCTTGACTTTGTGGTGGGGGTGGTGGAGGAGGGGGCTGCTGATTTTGTTCTTCAGGGGGAGTCTCAGTAATGTTTGAACGTGGAAGAATGACCAGTTCAACCTGTATCAGTGAAAGTATCAGATAGTTCTGGTTTATGGCTTCAAGCATCACAAGAGAATGCAAAGTAAAAGTGTAATACTAAAATGTTATATGTACTATTATTTAAACTTGTCACAGAATGCTTTTTACTTCATAAACTTGTCAAGACCAACGTATGATTATTTGCTTGTAATTTGCATTGTACTGAAAAAAGTCGAAGTTTGAAGGAGATTCTCATTCTGGGAGAGCAGTCCCACCTAATTAAATACATTAATCATATAAAGATGTTATGGGTTCTTCTACCAGTCATGGGACTTCAATTTTAGAGTTTAAGCCTTTAACTGCATATCGTATTGCTGTCAACTCAGGTAACAATCTTCATTCCCAAAATTATTTGCCATGTAAAGCAACTATACTCAGTACCACCACACTGCAATTAAACAAGTCAGCCGCTTGTTCTGCTCCACCAGCTTCTCATCTAAAATAACAAGATTATTAAGGTACGTCATGCTATTAAACTTTTGTTTTATTACTTTTGGGAGAGATTTTTCTATAGATGAAGTAAGTTTTTGATAAAAGTTGAAGAGCACATATAAGCTTATAAATTAGTTTTAACAGAGGTATGCTCTACTGATTTGTGTAGACAACTATATGTAAAATGTTTCAAGTGCAGATGCCTGACTTCTGAAACATGCTAAGGAGATCTTTATTTTATTTTTTTTCCAAATCCAGGTTATGGCTAAGGTGCCTTAGCAAGAGCTTCCGGCCCCAGGGCAGAGCTGGCACTCACTAAATTTACATTCTTGCAGACTTTGCTGGGGTTCTCATAGGCACTCAAGATTTCGTATAAGAACAGCTAAGTAGACAATTATCGGAGCCACAAGTATATGTTTTAGTAGCAAAACACCAATTTGTTTCCTTTTTGTAGTTTTCATGATACGGATATATCTCCTACTTGTTCTATTAAACTATCTACTATAAATGTTTATCCTCTTTCTAAGCCAGTTAAAGAAGCATAAGCAAATCCTAGTTGGACAGGGTATGTTTAGGTAACCGGAGGCACTTGAGAAGAATGTTACTTGGAAATTGGTTCATCCCCCTGCTAATGCTAATGATATTGGGTGTAAATGTACTTCTGCAGTGAAGATGCGACCTGCTAGCTCATTGGCCAGGCGTAAAGTGCGTCTTGTAGCTAAAGAATATGCTCAGGTGTTGACTACTTAGACGTTAAAAATGTTATATTTATATGGTGATTTTCACGAGACGATATATACGGGGCAACTACGTGTTTTGTTAGTCAAGGGGAGCATAGTATGGTTTATAAAATATAGAAGACCATTTATGGCCTAAAGCAGTCACCTCAAAGATTTGAAAAGTTTTCTACAACACTAATAGAAATTGGAAAGAAACATTGCATATACAATTCTTTTATGTTTCGAGTCTGGTAGAAGAATTCTTTTCGTTGTGTATGTTGATGTCATTAGTATAAGTGATGATCACAAACAGGGAATTCAGGCTCTCAATTTATGGGTTGGAAATCAGTGTTGGAAATTACAGTAATTTATGGGTATTAAAGTGGCATAGTCTAAATAGGTATTGTTTCATCGCAGCAAATATGTCATGGATTTATTGGGAGAAATAGGGTTGTGAGGAGAAAAACGCTAATCCACGCATGGAAGGTGATTATTATAGTCGCAATATTAGTAATTTCCTTAGTAGTCATTATGCAAGGCTTTATAAGGATCTCTTATTCTTGTATTGTTTTAAAATTCAATATTATAAATTTCTTTGTCTGATCACGCTAAAGACTATACATACCAGTGAAAAGAAGTATATATAAAAAGACAGAAAAAGAAACACGAGGTAGTTGGAACAATATATATATTCACCGACTCAAAATTTGTGTGTGCATCTCAATGTGCTTGAGTAACAGAATGACACAGATTTGGATAAAGTTGAGGAGACTGACATAAGATGAACACTGACCAAATACCAAATCAGACAGTGCTAACAGCTACATGCCACACACTTATTTTCTGTCTTGTGGATATATACGCTGCACACATTTTTTCTACTTAGTAAAGGTTCTTGAAAGATTACGGTACAATCAAATTTTTTCGTAAGGATGAGACGCCCCCCCCCCTCTTTTCAACTCTTAAAATACATTTCCAGGTTACTTAATTCCTCTGTTACCCGGACACTTCATCTTTCCCCGAGTACACTGTACCCATATCAGACACTCAACCCCATGGATGGGAACTTGGACACTTATTTTAGGTCCACATATTTAAAATGTTCCTGAGTCGGACACGGATACTTTGACACTTCTAGCTGAGTTTGGGTAATTAAGTTAATTCATACTTTAGGCGTTGCAGCTTTCAGTAGCACCCCACTATTTAACAGACATTGGGACATTATCCAGTTCAGGGAAATTGCAAACGTTTATGTATCGATTTTATAATCAGAAAATAAATCATGATTGGAGAACCTGCTTGGAAAATATAATAATGCAGAATTTCAAATTAATCAATTTTTATATTGAAAAAAGTATGTTGAAGACATATACTTACAGCTTTCTTCAGGTCTTCGACAATGACTTTTTCACGCCCTTCAAGAGCAGTTAAGCATTTTGCAACACGAGCAGCATATAGTTCAGCTCTATGACCCTGCAATTAACCATAGGTGTTATATAGATGATATAATCATACATATAACAGAACACTTCAATTTGCATGTTTAGTCACATCCTTTGCATTGTCTAAGTTATATTGTTTCCCTCCAGTTCTCTTTCAACTATCGTTCATTGATTCTTCTTGTGCATGATTGAACACTACGAGAGCATTTAATGGCCATTTTTATATTATATCTAAATTCAGTGGGACAAGCTATAACAATAGAGCACTTAATAATTAGCAAAAATAAAAATAAAAATCAGTTTATAAAGCCTCTTTTGTTCTTATAACCTCTACGGACCTTCTTCGTAATATGTTTAGCATGCAATGCATTGAAATCCAACACATGACTATCCTACATAATTTTAACTTGTTTTTTTTTATTGAAATTTAATCCTCAGTATGCACCAAAATCAGTGTTGGAAATTAATAGAAGCCAAGGAAGATTTAAATACAGGACCTGGCAACCACCTCGGAGGGCTTCCATAACAAGATACTTAATTTGCTCTCTGCTGATGATTACATCCTTCAGATATTCCCTTGCCAAAATAATCTGCAGAACATGAGAATATCTTTGATTATACAAAAATAAACCAAAAAGTGATTCAAGCAAAGAATAAAACATAATTTTTTTAAGAAATACTTGCCACAAAAATACACGTACAAAAACTATGTCTTTGCCTGTTCTGTACTGTTCATAAAAACCTTGGTACTGTAATAACACACCTATAATTTTTTCACACTATATTAGTTCATTAATTTTGCAAAATCAATTTAATTTACAAGAAAATTTTTAACAATTTTGAATAGAGTAGCATAGCTACATGGTGTACATACCATTTACACTTGTGATTAAAGGTGTAATGTTGTCAAGGAAAAACCTTAATATTAGGCACACAGGATGTTCATGTTTGTGAATTTCTTGGAAACATTTTGGAGATACCACTACACAATGAATCGATAGACACGCGGGAAGTTTAAATTTGCTGTGAGAGAGGAAAGGATGATATATAAGAACATATATTTTCCCTTTTAGGACTTGGCAAGCACACAATGATTTAATGTCTCTGAACTCAAAAATTATTGCCCAAGTTTATTTGAGTGTCCAAAATCCTTATAATTTCAGTGTTACTAAGCAAAACTCTTATGGTTGAATGTGCGTAACAAGTACAGTGTTATGCATATACATGACGGATAATTTACTATTTGAGAAATTCAACTCAATTTATTACACAATTACCTGAGTCTTTGCATAGTCCGTCTCTTCTGCCATCATGTTGAAAACTTCAGTACTGCTTTCCTGAAACTCTGTTGCAATACCAACAGCTGCAACACGGTCTTCAAAACTCATTGGGATGTCTGCGCTGCAGGAAAATGGTGTCAAGAGAATATGTAAGAAAACGCGTAATACAATATAGTTTCCTTAAAATTATAGTTAGAAATGTATGAGGATCACCACATACAATTAATTCTTTATTATGTAATCACCTTAAAAAAGTTCATGCTTATGAGTGAATTACTAGTTCTACGTTCTGCAGATGTTATTCATAGTTCTACCTCAAATTTATTGCAATACGATCAAGAAGATGTTCGCGCACAGCACCCTCTTCTGGATTATAAGTTGCAATTAGAAGTGGCTTGCATGGATGCCGAAAGCTAATGCCTTCTCTTTCAACTATGTTAACTCCTTCAGTCAGCACATTAAGGAGCAAATTGCTGATACCCTCATCCAAAAGATTGATCTCATCAACATATAGAACACCTCTATGAGCTTCAGCAAGAAGGCCTGGCTGAAAAACAGTTGTCCCAGATTTCACAGACTCCTCTACATCCACAGATCCAATTAGTCTATCTTCCGTAACACCGAGTGGAATCTGCAGCAGTGATTGCAAACAAATAACGTATACATCATATAAGACGGTGACAAATATTAGCACATCTCCATACATACCTGGATAAAAGGAGATCTGATTATCTCTGTCTTGACATTATTATCAGAGTCATATGCCCTATCAGCAAGCCCATCTTCCCACCTTTTAAGATTTAGTCAAACAAGAACAGCTTTACATGACCGTTTAAGTATTTATATCATCTCTGTGAGATAAAAATAAAAAATACTGAAGTCATTTAGTTCAAAATGACTGACGATGCCGTGATTTAAGAGATTTAGAAATATATCATTTATACTGAAGCCTACAAAGAAACACATAGAAATATATTTTATATTATATATATATATATATATATATTACATATATATATATATATATTTCCAGATGACCTGTGGGTTAATTGCTCAAGTGCTGGGACACGTCATTTTGTATAATAAAGGTGACAATTGGATGTTAAAAGGTATCTTTCTATCGTTTGATTTTGCCGATCATGGGCTCAGTTTTCAAATTTAGTAATACTGATGTACTGTAGTAGTAGAATAAGTGTGTAAATGATGTGGGTACTGTTCTCAAGGACCGACAAACAGATCTACAGGAATAAAATGTGACCTTACTCTTCTGGGCAGGCTGGATCAGCATTTGATATTGAGCCAACCACAACCTCAATGGGTGGAAGAATTGCATGCAGGCCACGGGCCATAACTGTTTTTGCTGTACCTCGCTTACCAGATATTGCAATCCCTCCTATATCGCGGTCAATAGCCCCAAGTAGCAGAGCAGTTTTAATAGCATCCTGCAGATTTTAATTACAGTAAACTTATTGGTGCATTTTGACACCAATGGTAAGAAATATAACTTTAGACTTCCGGTCTTTCCCATATAATGCAAGATTGACAAAGAAACTTAACAGAATATACTGTATAGTGTTTTTCTATAAAAAGCAGTAATAATATCTAGTAAGTGAATAAAAGAATACCATGCATAATTTAACAGTACCATACATGCCTGCATCCCAGTTTTGACCTACTATATCTTGGTCTCAAAATTGACGAGTACCTGCCAAGTGTTTCTTAATCTTTCTAAACGGACTATGACTTTGACATCTCTTTCCACGATTGCAAGTCTAATGAAAGCTCTTAATAATAGGAATTCAACTCTTTGTTCATAGAGTCTGCTACTATCATCGGGTTGTGCTTCTTTTTCACTGCTTACTATGATTTCCTTCCCCACTCTAACTAGATTACACCAACCATCCCGATAAATAAAGACCTATTAAAGCATTTTACATGAACACATTCGCCCCGAAGTGCTCGATTAACCAAAATAACTAGTTTATCCAAATTTTATTCTTCTAAGCTTATCCACACAGTAAAGCCGCCCGAAATTTGTCACCCTTAAATACCACTTCCAGTCACATCATAGCCGACAATGCTCGACCATGCCACCCCACAACTAAATCGACATCATAGCCAAAAACTGAACATTCTTAAATATTGGCCATAAAATTTAAATTTCCAATGACTAAATTTTACTCGGTCACAACTTAAAAATTGAAACTTTACTGCATTAACGTATGAGCACGATTGGATAGCCCAAAGTGGTAAAAGGGTTATCCTCTATCGTGTCATGGGTTCGACTTTGACTCAGTACTCATTGGTAAGGCTATAAGCCAACTTATTCATAAAAACATACTAAATGCTGAACAATCATGATAGTATAAGACTAACCCATAACCCCAATTAACACACACACACACAAACACATTGAGTAAGAGAGAAAAAGAATGGGGGATACCTGACCAACAACAGCAGCTAAAGGAAAGTATTGTCTACCAAATGAAGCATTTTTTGGTGGGACAACACCAACACCAACAGAACCATTGTTATTAGCAGCTGCTGAAGATTCGAGAGTGGCTGCAGCCCCAAGAATTGTGAGCAACCTGCGTTTGTTGGTGGGCTTGAAAGAACAAGGAGTTAGAAGAGTTGGGTATAATAATTTAATGGGTTGTTGAAAAATGGAAGATTGTAGACAACAATACTTAGGAGACGGTGAAAGAGCCATGGAAAGTGGGATAATCTTGAAATGCTCATCAGATTACATATATTATCCTCTTTTATGCTGTGTACATGTCATCATGTATTCATGTCCTCGGTTCCAAATTATTTATGCCTCGCTGGAACCAATTATTTTGTATATTTTTGTTTTTTAAATAAAAACTTTTATTTTGGAAAAAAATTAAAAATAATTTATTTAGGGGTATATTCAATTGGGATTGTGGAGTATTTTTTTGAATTTTTAAAATATTGGGGTATTCAACTTGAAAAATATCCACTAAAATCCAGGAGAATTTAGTTAGGGTTTTAAATAACGTTTTAAAATCTGGGATATTCAATCTGGATTTTAAATAATTATTTAAAATTTAGGGGTATTTAATATGGATTATTATTAATCAATTAAAATCCATGGGTATTCAAAAATTTATTAACACTGATGGATTATAAAAATTTATAAATTATGTTGGATTTTTTTATATATTTTAGATGTTTGAAAATCTCATATTAATACAAGAGTATCTATTGGTTTTATAATTAACTCTGCGCGGATTTTATGAATTATGTATATAATCTATGAAATCTTAAATCAATTATAATCAATAAAAATCAATGGATTTTTATCAATACCTATAAATCTAGATTGAATACTTGAGACGATACCATCTTCGTTATTGAGTCGTACCTGAGACGATATCGTTCATGATGTAAACCATGTCATGTTCGATGCCACCAACGTGCATTGATGTTGGTCCCTGATATTGTAGAAGGGGGGTTGAATACAATATCTATAAATTATCGCGGAATATTGGATTTAAAAATATTATTTTAAATTCACACGAAATATTAATTATAAAGAAATACTGTTCAAGTAAAAGATATAATTTTAACTTGAAAAGTATTACAAAATTAATAAGTAGAAAGATTATATAACTGTTTAAAAGCTTAGAACGATTTTGATATGAATTGTTCGAGTTTGACAATTATATTCCAAACTAAGCACAGAAATCTGTGAATATTACAATGCATACAAATTTCTGAATTTGAATGTTTGAACAACAACAGAAATGAGAAGTGATATCATCATATTTATAGAGGTTAGAAAAACTTAGCATTACTTTTCAGCATTACCTTTTAATCTGAGAAATAAGCCTAGAATTACCTTTGAAATAGCTGGGTATTACTTTTTAAGCTCGGTATTACCTTTTTTTTAGAAACTCGGTATTACCTTTTCAAAAGTGACTCGGTATTACTTTTTTTAAAAAAAAAGACTCGGTATTACCTTTTTAAAAAAAAGACTCGGTATTACCTTTTAAAAATAGCTCAGAATTACCTTTTTAATTAGCAAATTCGGTATTACCTTTTCAAAAGGTAATTTGAACTATATTAAAAGTAATATTAACTAAATCTTTTATAGTAAATTAGTTCTACTTTATTTAATTAAATAATTTATAGATTAAATTAAATTCATCTTGAATTAATTTAATTAAATAAATTAAATAATTAAATCCCTTTTGATAGTAGAATTAAAATACTATCTGACTTGTATAACTCTGGAGTCAGCTTCACAGTCTTCTCGTCTCTTCTTTGACTTCTATCTGGAAACCACTTGAGCTAAAATGAAGAATAAATATTTTATTGTTGACACACAAATGTACTGTCTGGTTCATTTGTGTCATACTAATAAATATTCTCCATTCTTAACATTTAAAGTTGTGACCTTCTGCTTTCTGTCTTCCCTCTTCTGTTCTTTTTCTTCTGGAATCTTCATGTAGTAGCCACTTTAAAATCTTCTGTATCTTCTGAATTCTTTTGAATTACTACTTGATTATTATCAATTTATTTTACTAACGCTTGAACAAATAAATGAACTTCTTCCAGTGTTGAGTAGTAGCTTCAACTGAGTACTTCTGATACTAGGATTCCTCGTGACTAGTTGACTGTCTTTGTCTTGATTCCTGTTTGATATATATTATTTACTACCATTTCTAATCTGTGTTGAGTTGTCATCTAATTATTTCAAATAGGCCTAGTCATATGCTTTTCAATTGAGTCATCCTCAACCTCGTCATCGCAGAACCATAATCAACCTTGTTGTGTCTATATATATCTAGCACGACCTTTAACTAGATATGGTGCCCGTAAATCTTGTTCAATGTCGCCATTTTTTATGTCTGTCATATATGGTCGTCTTTAATGTCCACCATAACAACTTTCAAAATCCTAAATGTTTACGTCTTTACTCGTAAGATGTGAATTTTGCATTTTTTCTAACACCAATTAATTGATGTAGGAATTTGGTAACGATAAAATTTGAGGTTCATTAGTGGAATCAAGATCTAGTATGGTGGTTCTTCGTCTAAAAAGTTGTCGGTGTTTGATGGTTGATAAATATTGGCAAGCCTACGTTATTCTTAGAGAGAAGCTGACCACTTGAGAAAAGGTCACGATGATGAGATCTAGTCACAAAAACCTAAAACCCAACTAGGGGTCCAAGAAGAAGTTAATGGATCCAACTTTGACTCGGATAATATATCAAATCCCACCTCTTTATGTATATATTATATTAATTTTAACTTAAAAAAGAAGTAAAAATATTTCGTATTTTTTTGGCAGAAATATTTCTTACTTTTATAATTCAATTTATAATTTTATTTCTTTTTGAATAAAAATGTGATTTCATTAAACACCAAACTATTCTCAAATAAAATGATCTACTAAATCATACATCAGAGGGAATATCACCCATGTACAAACTATGACTAAACGCAAGATATGAGGATCGTACTAATAGATGAGCCACCGTATTTGTTTTAATTCAACCACAAAATTATAACTTCTTAATTAGGAACTTTAATCCGTCCATTTATTTGGGATTTTTGTTTAATTAGAAAGAGTTAGGAGAAACCAACCCAAATAATACTAAGCAAAAAAATCACTCCTTATCAAAGATGATAACATTACGAGGGATTAGAAACCCAATTGAGAGGGAGAACATTAAGAAAAGCTTGATTTGCAATCCAATGAGTTGTTTGATTACAACGGCGAGGGACAAACGAGAAAGAAATGTGTAAAAAGAGTTGTATAGCCAATTTACAATATTATTCAACAATAACATGTTATGTACGGCTAAAACTGATCATTAAACATGTTTAATGAATTTCAACAAGTTCAAATTGAAGAGGAGAGGAAGCTCTTATCCGACCAATAGAATTTCTCCCAATAACACCAATCAGAACAACACCTCAATTAAAAGCAACAACACTATTAAACTTATAATATTCAGACTGAGTATGAACAGAAGAACGGAGAACTGAAAGTGGGCACACAAAAATGTGCTCATTTATTTTTTCTCTTTTCTTTCAATTTACTTGGATCATATTATTCATTAATATATTATATCATTAAATTTATTAAAATTAAAGAGTAATTAACATTTTGCACTCCTTATCTTTGGACATTTTTTCGATTTGATCTCAAACTATGTTTATTGACATATTGCACCTCTAGATTTCAAATTCGATTCACTTTACACATTTTTAACCAAATTAGGAGGTATAAAATTGGAAATGATTTATTGAAGTATAGTTTATAACAATATGCATCCCATAATTTTAAATTTTTGACAAAGTACATTTTAACTTAATATTTCACTTTTTTTAAATAAACATTAATACTTTAGAAATAACTATTTGTAAGATATACCGGCTAATATTTTTCTTAGTGAAAAAATGCCAAAAGATATAATTTATTAAAAAATTTCCATTTTAGAAGTAAAATCAAAAACTAATTTTGTATATTAAGCATAATTTAATATGCATATAATATTGTGTCTCATTTCCTTTCTCTTTAAGTTTAACTTTTATTCTTACATAACTCATTAAAAATATGACATTTGAGACACGAAAATAGGTTTTTTCGCATAATTTTGGGTGTATGAATAAATGTTTAATATTTAGCTATTCATTGAGAAAAAAATAAAAGTAATTAATTGAAATATATGTTCAATACACCTTAAAATATGTGTAAAATTCAAAATTGACAAGTAAATAGGGACAGATGGAGTATACCTTTTAACAAGTATCACTAAAAAGTATATTAACTAATATAACTTACAAATGGTTATTTCTAAAATATTAAAGTTTGTTTAAAAGAAGAAATATTAAGTTAAGATGCACTTTAACAAAATTTTAAAATTATGATATGCATTTTCTCATAAACTATATTTGAATAAATTATTTTCTATTTTACCTATGTTAATTTGATCAAAATGATGCAAAGTGAAATGATTTTGAAACCTAGAGATACAATATGCCAAAAAACATAGTTTGAAACAAAATTAAAAAAATATTAACGTTTATTTAAAAAAAATATTAAGTTAAGATGCATGTTAGGGATTGTGGTGTAATCAACTAATATACTTAGTTATAAGGTTAATTAAGCTAAATAAAATATATTGTCATATGTATATTGACAGTATGGTCAGTAGTCACTTGTAGACAGTACATTTAAAAAGTAACAGTTAGGTGATAGTACATTTGAAAGTTACTGTCTTGTGTAAAAAATAAAAAAGAGTCATCGAGTAGAAGTTCACTAAGTGTTCATGCATAATATGATTCAAAACTCAGACAAAAACATTTCAAGTACTCAAGCCTATGACAGTACATTACAAGTGATATCACAATTGGGATAGACAACAACAATTATTCCATTGACAGTAAACTTGGCGGAGAATGAAGATTTGAAGACAGCAAGTATTAATGACAACAACTATTCCATTGACAATAAACTTGGCGGAAAATGAAGATTTGAAGACAACAAGTTTTTACTGACAGCAACTTTGGCGGGGGATAGTTGTTAGGAACATTGGCGGGGATAGTTGACAGCAACTTTGGAGACAATATGTTTTAGAAGACTATCAAAGCTTGACAGCAAAGTATGCGGAGCCGAAGATACTGTCACCATAGAGGAGCTAAAAGTTGACAGTAAACTTTTAGTGAAGCTGACAGTCTGTTCCAGGTAGCAGACTAAGATAGTGAAGTTACAAGGAATGATTTGGACATGTCTATCTAGTCTGTCAAGTCTACTACTACAACTTGGGAGAAGACAAGTAAAAGTTAAAGTATGCTCAAAGAGTCAAATATTTATGTATATCTCAGAGCTGCTTTATTTATAAATGAAATAAAGACAAATTTGAATGGAAAAAACACAATTTCTATTTCAAGCTTTGTTCTAGGAACAAGAGAAAGTGCACATGTAAGTGAGATATGTGTTTCAGTATAAATACACATATCTCACATGTACTTTCTCTTATGCAACTGAGCTAGAGTTTCTCAAGTATAGAAACATTAAAAAATTCATTATTATTGTATCTATCGAAGCTAGAATTTATTTCTAGTCAGTTATAGCAAAACAAAAATAATAAAATTATTTTTGAAGTTTAAAAACACTGTCTTGCTTATCTGTTTTTATTATTTTCATCATAAAACTTGTTAATTGTTATTCTTATTTGTTGTTAACAAGAATTAGATATAATTAATCAAGTTACATTCAGCCCCCCTTCTGTAATACTTATCTTACCTAACAACTGGTATCAGAGTAGTAGGTTTAACATATCTAACTTAAAAAGATCCAAGATGAGTGCATAGAAAGTAAGTAGTATAAAATTACTCACATTTGACAAAGAGCATTACAATCTTTGGAAAAGAAAAATGATATTGTTCATAGAAACATCCATCCCATTTTATCCTGGTATTCTGGAAAATGGTCCTTTTATTCCTCAATCATATGTACCCAAAACCATAGTAGATGGTGTGACAATACCTACATATTGGGTTCCTAAAAAGGTTTCAGAGTATAATGATATTGAAAAAGAAAAAGTTGCCATGGATTATTGTTTGCAGTTCATAATCATTGAAGCACTTAAAAATGTTATGTACAACAACATTGTCAACTGCAGAAGTGCCAAACAAATATGGGAAACCATTGAGATACTCTGTGAAGGAACAGAAGAGGTGAAAGACAACTAAAGACAAATCCTGGTGTCTCATTATGAGGCTTTTATGGCTAAATCAAATGAAGGGTTGACAGAGATGTTTGAGAGGTTCAACAGATTGATAAATGACTTGTAGCTGCATGAAAAGTTTTATGACAAGAAGAAAGAAACATGAAATTCATGTTAACACTTCCTGACCATCTGGAGCACAAGATTACTACTATAAGAGAAGGAATAGATATGTAAAAAGTATATCTTGAAACTTTGTATGGCATTCTCAAAACCTATGAGCTAGAACTGTTACAAAAGAGAGCTATCCAGTCTGGCCAAAAAGGAAAAATGGCCAACACCTCAAATGCTCTAGTGGCTTAAGATCCAAAGATGCTGCAGTTTTAAGAGTCTCAACATCAACAATAAATCAAGATTAAAGAGGTCACTAATGAAGATAAAGTGTTACTCTTGAATTCAAAGATGGCGATGAAGATGATTTCTATACCCTGGAAGAACTTGATAACATAGAAAAGAAAACCATGGCCTACATGGCAAGGAAGTTCTCAAACCTGAGATTCAAGAAGAACAGTTCCTTCAAACCTAAAGTTCAAAACTCCAAGTTCAACAAAGGAAACACACCGAAATCTGGAGGAAGTAGCAAAGGTGGATACAAGATAGTAATGGTGGACAGATATAAGATAAGATGCTACAACTGTAATGAGATGGAGCATTTTGCAACTGAATGAAAAAAGCCAAAGCAAGTTAGAAGAAATGACAATGACAATGAGAAACTCAAAGCAAAGTATGATGCTTTGTTCAAGAAGCAACAAGGAAGGGCATATGTAGCTGAAGGCAAATGTTGGGAGGAATCTGACGATGAAGAGGAAGAAGAGTATGGAAACCTAGCTCTCATGGCAAACTCTGGAGAAGAGTCACCTCCTTCATCAAGTCAGATACATTTTCTTTCTACTATTGATATGACTGCATCTCAGTATAAGAAAACTGTTGAAAGTTTAAGTTCTGAAATTTTAATATTCATACAAGCATGTTAGCTGCTAATGAATAGATTGTCAAATTGACTAATGCTAATGAATCATTAAAATGCAAGAATGAAGAACTAAAGCTTAAACATAATGGTTTTGAGTCCTTACAACAAGAAAATGAGATTCTTAAGAACAAGGTAATTTTTGCTTCTCAGATTGAGGAATTTCTCAGAAAATATATTATTGAAAATGAGCTTAAAATCAATGCCTATAAAAATTCGTCTTCATTGTTAAAATCATACCATGTTGATAATACTGAAAATTAAAAGGTAGGTATAGGGTTTAACTATGAGAAGAAAAATGGTAAGAAGCATTTGGTAAAGGAAGGTACTACTATTGACAAACCTACTGTCAGGCCCTCTATACTTAGAAAAGTCAAGAATCCCATGTTTAAAAAGGTTGAGTTTGAATTTGATGAGGAATCTATAATTCTTAAACAAATTCTAGATGATGAGGACAATTATACTATCACAAAAACCCTTAGGTCAAAATATACTGTCAAATTCCCCAAGACAGATAGTTTTGCCCTTGACAGTACTCAGGGTCTAGAAGATGCTGTCAATTCTAGCAAGACATTAATTTCAGAAGTTGTTGTCAAGACAGTAAGATCAAATCATACTTTCAAGACAGTTCCATCTAAAATTATTGTCAATACTAGTAAGATAGTAACTTCTAAACCTACTGTCATAAAGACCAAGAGGAACAGAAATGGAAAGTTAAGAATAAACAAGAAGAATGGTTATGGTTACATTACTAATGCTCCTAGAAAATTGTGTAACTATTGTGGGTCTTCTAGTCATTTAACTCATGCTTGTACCAAGAATAAGTCTGAAGTGAAACATGCTACATCTGTTAATAGAAATTTGCATAGTACTCTCTTGATAGATAGACAAGTATCTCATTATAGAAATATTGATTGCATTGTATGTAAATTAAACATGCTGAGTATCTGCTTTAAAATGCCTATTGCTTCCAACAATGTATGTCTGGATAATTCTATCAAAGCTGAAAAGGCAAAGACTTCAAGTCCTCTTAAAGTTAGGATGGGCAAGCCACCTAGGAACAAGAATCCAAATCCAATGATCAAATCTAAATGGGTGGCAACATGAGTCATGTTCAATGTTAATGAAAGCAAACCAATTGATCCTATCTTAAACTGTGATTTAGCTAAACCAGATAGACCCAATGAGAATTGGGTACCAAAAGCAACTTGAAAATCTTGCTTTGCATGGCAACAGGAAAAATAAAAGAATCATGTGGATCATTATTGACAGTAGATGCTTAGGACAAATGACAGGTGATAAAGCCCTGTTATCACAGTTCAAGGAAATTGTTGGCCCTTATGTAATCTTTGGTGAAAACAATATTAGTTTCACGATGGGATATGGCATTCTGGAGGTTGGTACTTGAAGATTGAGAAAATTGCTCTAGTGAATGGATTGAAGCACAATTTATTGAGTATCACTCAATTTTGTGAAAAAGGTTTCAAAGTGGGATTTGATCAAGATAGATGCTCAATTGTCAACAAAAAGGCAGGAGAAGAAGCTTTGCAAGGTGTAAGGAAATGAAGTCAATTCATTGCTGACCTTGATTCAGTAAGAAAGGAAAAAATCTACTGTTTCTACAGTAAAGCTTCATCTTCAGATAGTTGGATGTGGCACAAGAAGCTCTCTCACTTAAATTTCAAAGCTATGAATTATTTGATGAAGAGATAATTGGTGAAATGCCTTCCTCAACTTGAATTTTGTCAAGAAGGATTGTGTGAGGATTGTCAAAAGGGGAAACTAAGGAGAGCTACTCACAAAAGCACTCCTAGTGGTTCAATAAATTAAGCTTTTCAAATTATTCATTTGGACTTATCTGGTCATGTGAATGTGCAGTGACTGGCAAAGAAAAAATGTGTCCTTGTGATGGTTGATGATTTTTTAAAATACACTTGGATGAGGTTCTTGGCAATCATGGATGAAGCTGCACAAGAAATTATTAATCTAGTAAGAGTCTGTGACAAGAATCCCAAGTTCAAAGTCCAAACCTTGATAAGTGATAATGATACTGAATTCAAAAACAGTATCATGAATGATTTCTGCAAAGACAATGGCATTACTCAATAATTCTCTGCACCAAGGACACTTCAACAAAATGGTGTTATGGAAAGGAAAAATAGAACTCTCATTGAGGCTGCAAGAACCATGTTGAGTGAAGCAAAACTTCCTACTTATTTCTAGGGTGAAGTTATTAATACAGCTTGTTATACTCAAAACATGACTGTGGTCAACAAGGCTTTTGGAAAAACACCTTATGAGTTGTGACAGAAAAGAAACCTATTGGCAAGTACTTTCATGTGTTTGGAAGTAAATGCTATATCATAAAAGACTCAACAGAAGTCAAAGGGAAGTTTGATACTAAAAAATATTAAGGAATATTCATGGGCTATAGAATTGAAAGAAAAGCATATAGAGTCTATATCATTGATCATAAGGTTGTGGATGAAAGTGTAAATGTCACCTTTGATGAAACCAAGTTTCCTGGTGTTAAAGGAAGTCAAGAATCAGAGTTTTTAGCTTTTGAGAATCAAGGCTATTTGGAACATATTGATGATGATGAATCGCCAAGAGTTGAACACACAATTTCTGGTCCATGTATGGATCCTAATCAATCTGTAGAGAATGAAGGAACTGCTCAAATAATATATTTCTCTGGGAATGTTCCCATGGATAGTCGACTTGAAGAAATTGATGTTATCAACAGTACAAGAGCAAGAGATGTTGTCAATCAACAAAGTAAAGAAGATTCTGGTGATTCACTTAGAAAAATAAAGTGGAACAAGGATCACATAAATGATTTAATTATTGGTGATCCAGGAACAATAGTCAAGACTAGAAGAAATTTGGCAAATGTATACATGTACTCCGGCTTCCTATCTCAAGTTGAGCCCAAAACTCTAGATGAAGCACTACTTGATCTAGATTGGATAAATGCTATGCAAAAAGAACTCAACCCGTTTGAGAGAGGCTATGTATGTGAATTGGTACCTAGACCAAATAACAAGTCTATAATTGGTACTAAGTGGGTCTTCAGAAATAAGATGGATGATAGTGGAATTGTCACCAGAAACAAAGCAAGGCAGGTAGCAAAAGGTTAATGTCAAAAGGAAGGAATTGATTATGATGAAACATTTACATCTGTTTCTAAACTTGAAGCCATAATAATTTTCTTCGCTTTTGCTGCATTCAACAACTTCAAATTATTTCAAATGGACGTTAAAAGTGTTTTCCTAAATGGAGAACTAGAAGAAGAAGTTTGTGTTGAACAACCACCAGACTTTGAAGATGCAAAATTTTGTATACAGACTTCTTAAAGAATTGTATGGTCTAAAGCAAGCTCCAAGGGCCTAGTATGACACCCTTTCAAGTTTCTCCTTGATAATAAATTCTAGGGCTGTAAACGAACCTAGTCGGGTCAAGTTTTTTCTTAATGAGTTCGAGTTCGAGCTTTTTCTTAATGAGTCGAGCCGAACTCGATTATCTTAAGGATCAGATTTTGTTGTTCGAACTCGAGTTCGTTAAGAACCGATTCAATTTCGAGTAGTTCACGGACTTTTCGAGTCGGGTCGAACTCGAGTCGAGTTCGAGTTGGTTAATTAATTTTTTTTTAGTTTGAACTTATTTTTAACGGACCAAATGAGGCTCAAATACTAATAAAATCTTAAGCGCAAGTGCCTTACACTTACACTATTACACTTACACACAATCTAGATGTAAATTTTTATGTATATTGCTTAACGAGTCGAGTTCGAGTCGAGTTCGAGTCAAACTCGAGTCGAGTTTGAGCCGGAAACTTACAAAACTCGGATCGACTCGTTAAGCTTAATGAGTTTTTTTCTGGTTCGAGTTCGAGCTCTATTATTAAACGAGTCGAGTCGAGTTAAACGAGTTGAGTTGAGCCTAACGATCAACTCAGTTCGTTTACTGCCCTGATAACTTCACAAGAGGGATCGTGGACAAGACTCTGTTCTATAAAAAACATGGAAATGATAATATTCTAGTCCAAATATATATAGATGACATCAAGTTTGGCTCAATAAATGAAGAACTGTGCATGAAATTTTGAGTTAATACAAAACAAATATGAGATGAACATGATGGGTGAATTAGTATTCTTTCTTGGACTTCAAGTCTATCAAAAGAAAGATGGAATATTTATTTGCCAAACCAAATATGTCAAAGATCTTTTGAAAAGATTTGATATAGAAGACTCATCACCTGCAAAGACACCAATCTCAACAGCAACTCAACTTGAAAAGGATTCAAAAGGAAAGAAGGTGGACAACAAGATGTATAGAGGAATGATTGGTTGTTTCCTCTATCTAACTGCTAACAGGCCTGTCATTATGTTTGTTACAGGTCTATGTGCAAGGTTTCAGTCTGATCCAAAAGAGTCACATTTAATGGTAGTTAAAAGGATCTTTAGATACTTGAAAGACACTCATGATTTAGGCCTTTGGTATCCTAAAGAATCTAATTTTGACTCGGTTGGCTACTCAGATTCAGACTATGATGGATGTAGAATTGATAAGAAGAGTACAATAGGAAGCTGTCAGTTTCTGGGAGAAATATTGGTTTCATGGTTTAGTAAGAAGCAACATTTTGTGTCAAATTCAACTACAGAGGCTGAATACATTGCAGCTGGTAGTTGTTGTGCTCAATTACTTTGGATGAGGAATCAATTGTTAGACTATGACTTGGCATTGAAAGGAATTCCTATCTTTTGTGACAACACTAGTGCAATATCCATCTTTGAAAATCATGTTCAACACTCCAAGACTGAGCACATTGACATCTGACATCATTTCATTAGAGAGCATGTGGAGCAAGACACAATCAAGCTAATTTATGTGCCCACAGACAAGTAACTTGCAGACATTTTCACCAAACCATTAGATGAAAAGACATTCAACAGGCTAATGAGTGAATTATGTATGTTAAATTTATCCTGTTAATGTATTTATGTAGCAAGTTGATTTAGTGATTAAAAAATTTTATTAACTGAAATTCATTGTGAATTAATGTCTTATTAAGGTGTTTTGATTTCTATCACAGTGGACACACATGATGAAATTTCACTGAGAGGTTAACTAATTTGTTTTTAGTAATTTAACTCATATGGTGTTAATAAAAAGTACTGTCAATTGTCTTGATGGTATATTTTATCTATAATGTCATATTGTGATAAGTTATTGTCGATCACTTGAAGGAGTCTTGACAGCATAGTATGCGGGACTGAAACATATTGTCAATAAATTACTGCCAGTATTCATTGACAATATAGTTCTCTAAATCCCCGTATAACATATTGTCATGTCTTCACAACATAGTATGCAAGACTGAAACTTATTCTCATTAACATACTGTGAGTATTCATTGACAATATAGTTTTTTAAAATCCCCGCATAATGTACTGTCAATAGTTAAATTAGGGTTCGTTATTTATTTATTTATCTCTAACTACTAATGTTACTATCAAGAGTATTTGTGATTTCTAGCGCAAGATTTATTCTCAAAAGGGAATAAATTAACCATACAACTGTCAATTTATCCGATTGAAATTATTTCTTGACAGTTTCTTTTTCACTTCATACAAATACAAATAGTAAATTTCCTTACACTCTTCACTTATTCTAAAACTCTTTCACTCTCAAAAGCTCTAAACCTCTAATTCTCTCTCTACAACTTCGTCTCTCTTTCTCTTTCTAGCTAAATTTCTTAACCTTTCATTCTTCTACAACCATGTCTGAACCTCAAATTATCTGTACTCTTGCCTAAATCAACTTCACCACTATGGCTACCATGGGTTAAGCAGGAGAAGCCTTCAAACCCTTTGTTGGCTTCATAAAAAACTCATTCTTGTCGTATGCTCTAACTGAGAGCTCGATGCTGGAGATTCTAAGGTTGTCACAGCTGTGGACCTCTGCAAAATGTGAGGGAAAATAGGATGTCAGTACTATAACCTTCCAAATCAACAACACCTCTTACACCATCAACTCAACTCACATCAACACTGCTCTCCATACTGAAGCTGAAGAAGACTCGTTATTCCAGGAGCCTGTAAATGATGCTCAGCTAACTAAGTTCTTTAGGATGATTGGGTACACAGGACCCAAGACAAGCCCAAAATCAGATGAATGGTATCCATCAGAGGGAATGGATAGAAAGTATATAGTCAAGGAGTGGAGCTTGATAATGGATGCTGTCACTCGAGCAATGTCGAGTAAAACTAGCTGCTGGAATAAGGTCCCAACATACATCAGGAAGATTGAGCACTCCATGGTGCATAATTACAGAATTGATATTGGAAAGCTCCTGATTCCCTTATTCAAGCTGGTGTTGGGAAAGAAGGAAAAGAGGAGGCCAGTAATTTACTATCCTCAATTCTTTATGCTTATTATTCATTCTATAATAGGCATAATTAATCTAGATAGTGTACAAGGTATAGAGTCCCCCACTCTCAAGAAAAATACACACTACATACTTTCTAGCAAACCCATTAATTCTGAGTTGGGTTTGTTTATTACTAACCATATCAGTTCTATAATAAACTCACTCAATTTAAGAATTGTGGGAGATTTTACTATTTTTTCTTTGAGTGATGATAATGGAGTTGACCTCTCCATTCTTAACCCACACTCAGAACCTTTCAAGTCTGTTAGAGGCTCTAGATAGTCTAAGGTTGCTAGCCAAGAGCCTGTTTTGTCTCAAAAGGATCAGGTTTCTATAAAGAAGATATCCTCAACCTTTAGGATAGAAATAGTTTCTGAAGTTATTGAGGGAGTAACTGCACTAAGTGCAGAGAAAAAGGATGGAATTGTCAATGAACCCACATAGGGTCCTGTTGAGCCTAAGAAGAAGAAGGCAAGGACATTAACCTCTGCACCAAGTCTGTGTCCTCTCAAAAGGGCACATAACTTCAAAGGGACAATAACACATTTCTAGGTGTCCCCTCTCAACAAGGGCATCTATTGAACTTGACTAGTCTCCCATGGCATCCTGTACAGAGTCAACGCCACATGTTGAATTCACTCAATATGAGCCCCCACTTGCAAATACGCACATGTTTGATTTTGAGCACATGGAGGAATCCACATTTCACTACGATGCCTCTCATTTTAATTTGGGGGAGCATCCTACCATGGAGTCCCTATTTGGTAGTACACAAGAACCTTTCACTTAAAGAGTGCAAGAAACTATCCCTCCATTGGTTAAAGATGTTGTCACAACCTCTGTTGCTGTTAATATCACATGAAAGGTTGCTGTCACATCTGAAAGTAACATTCCTTTACAAGAATGTGTCACAGCCTTAGTTGTTGTTAATGACACAATTACTGTCACTCTTATTGACAGTTACTTTGAAACTGAAGATGTTGTCAACACTACAAATCCAAACAACAACTCTCATATTCTTGAAGCCTCTCAGGACAATGATTCAGCTTCTATCTCCACTATTCTAAAGGTAATTTCTAACCCCACTATGCAAGGTGTACCTACTCGGTCCCTTGCACCTAGGATGAGTGAGGGAGAGAAAAAGAAAAAGAGAAAAAGAAAATAGAGAAGTAAGCCTAAAAAAATAGAGAGGCAGGGAAAGACTCTGGCAAAAGAAGAGGGCCTTGAGCATGGTCAAGAAATAAAAGAGGGAACCCAATAATCTAAGGCACTAGGCCCTGAGTGTGAGTATGTGAGGGATGATGAGATCATCTAAAAAACACCAGAGTGTGTGAGAACCCCCCAAAGCCCTAAAATTTACATCTAGTTTTAAATAATCTGATGGAAGATTGAAATTCCTTTCAAAGAAGGTGTCAAAATTATCAAAGAAGGTGGAAACAATGGGGAGAAATCAACTAAAGGTGGTGGCTAAGATGGACAGCTTTGAGAAATATATGAATGAAGAGTTCCAGACTATTTTTGAAAAGCTGAAGGAGTTTAAAGTAAAGTTCATAATCCCTACAGCTGCCAACTCAACTAAGGGGGGAAGGGTGAAGTGTTTATAGATGCTGAGATGGTGGAGGGGAGTGATAAGGAGACTCAAGATGCATCTCAGAGGGAGAGCCAATTGGCATTGTTATTCAAGGTGCCTACTAAGATGGCCGAAAATCTTGGAAGTGATAAGGTGGAGAAAGGAATTGTGATCAGGGAGGGTGTTGTGAAGGCCCTTGTTCATGTAGCTGGGAAAGGAAAGGAGAAATTATTCAAGGACAATGCTGATGATTTTATAGTTGAGGAGAATGAGGACTTGGATGATGAAGAAGTATCTCTGTTGATGGTGGATGAGAATGAGAACAACAGAGTATTCCAGGATGCTAGCTTCAATGACAGGATTAATGATCTTAGAAAATCCTCAAACAGCGATCCCAAAAAATTTTCTGAAGCTATGAGGCACTCAATAGTTGGAGCTACTATAATGATTTCAAAGAGCAATAAATGGGTGATCTCTGTTAGGACTGATAGTGGTTTCAGCTGGTACATTAGCATGGGATATTTGAGTAGATAGGAAATAGCTGTAATTAAAGCCATTAAACTCAAAATCAAAACAGACAAATCCTTGCTAAATGAAAATTTGAAGAGAATCTTGTAGATGATTATAGTTGAAAAATTACCTGAAGTAACTCTCAATCCTCTGTGCATCAAGTTCAGTAGCTCAATAGATGGGAAATACAGATCAATGAATATTGACAAGGTCAATTTGTGTAGACCAAGGTCTGTGAAAAAAGCATTCAACTATTTCAAGTAGCTTCTAGTGACTGAAGAAAGAATTAAAGTTATAAGGGTGTTGGCTGAGGAGTTAAGGAGGCTTGAGGAGAAGAAGTCTAAAAAGACAGAAAAGAATGATCAAGAAAGAAAATATAATGGTAATGATGATGAAAAGCCTGATGGAGGTGCAGGTAGTTCCAAGTCTAACAATAACAATGATGATGCAGGGACCTCTGGAACTGGTAATAAGGATGGAGAAGATGATGGGAAAGATGAGGAAATAGTTGGTGAAATTGAAGGAAGGGTGTTGAAGTAGGTGGTTATGGAATTTAAAGTTGACAAAGAAGATGCTGTCATGAAAGCTACTTTCAAGAGTGATAAGGTGCAATATACTGTCACATTACCTGAACTTACTGTCAAGGAGCCTGAACCTACTGTCAAACCTGTATTGACAGTAACTTCAATGTCATTGTCAGAAGAAGTGAGGGAAGAGTTACTGTCAAGAAAACTCTCTATCTCTAAGAAATACAAGAAGGCAAAGTCAGAAAGGCCAAAGCCACATTCAAGAAGGAAACCTAACATGAAGTAGTGGAAGCTTATGTCTGAGGTGCTGAATGAAGAATGCTTGGATGTGAAGCGAGCCACAATCAACAACTTAGCTGAAACAAAAGCAGAATTAATCACTAAGGTTGTTGCTGAGTGGTCTGAATATAATTCTTTGAAAAAGGTAAATGTCTTCTATTCTATTGAGTTGATTGATGAATTAAACTATGAGTTGAAGAGTGTAAGTTACTTTATGATCAGAAGAATGCTGCAAATCATTAAGGGCTCAGATGTAAAGACTCAGGTCTTTAGATGAATGTTGATCAGAAAATTCCTAGAACTTATGGATTCTTTCAAGCCTCATCCTTTGGATGGTGTTGATGTTGAAGAACCTCAACTAGTAATCTACTCAGATGGAGTGATTTTCATAAATGATGATGGTGTCAAAGAATTTTGGAGTATAAATTCTTTGCAGGATAAGAAAACTGAACTTCTGTTGAAGTTGGTGGAACAATTAAGTGAATATCCATATCTTGAGGATAATGATTTATTTATACACTCGAAAGAATCATCTCTTCAAAGAAGAAGTAGGAATTTGAAAGAAAAATTGAATATGAAAGAACTCAGGAGTGTCTTTTGAGAAATCCTGAAAGAATAATCTTCTACAATACTAGTAGAGCTGCAGATACTATACATTTTAATGAATTGAGAACTTTAGTAAAGAAGGAGCCTGAACTCACAGAGTTGATCAAAAGGAAATTACTCAAGGTAACAAATCCTGAAGTAATTGATCTAAAAAACAAAGCTCTAGAAATCTGTGACTCCAAGGTGAAAAAGTAAATGGAGGAAAGGGAGAAGACAAGGAAGAACAATTCTAAAGTTGATGAAATCTTGAAGGAGATTGAAAGAGTAAAAAGGCAGATTAAAGAAGCTGAAATAGATTTTGAAGCTTCCAAGATAAACGATAAGTACTCAAGACTTCCTACTTACATTTCTCATGTTCTTTCAAATCCATTAAGAATCATCATTGACAGTATTGAAGTCAAAGCTGAAGATTTTGGGATTCTCAACACTACAACTCTGAGAAGAATTTACAGACTGACAACATGTTCACTTCTGGAGATTGAAAGGAACTTGAGTGCAGTAGTAGGAAAGATCATTGGATCAAGGTCAAAGGAAGATGATGATATAGAAAAACTTAGGGTAGATCAAGTCTTCATATCTTCCAAACCCATATTTCTTACTGATGAATTTGGAGTTAGATATCTCTCTATTTCCAAAGGGTCAGTGGAAGCCTACTACTCTTATCAAGACTTGAAGAACCGGTCTTATAAATTGGTGAAACTGGTACTTGACTGTGTGACTGAGCATGCCAAGACCACAGAAGAGAAGAGGGCTCTGAAATCTTTGGAATCGATGTATGAAAGAAAGAATCCTCAGAAGAAATCAGAACAAGGAATCTTAAGCCAAAATTGAAGATTTGCTCAGTCTAGAGGAGTTTAGTTTGAGAAAAACTGTACATGTAATTTTCTGTATATTTTTCCTGTACAAACACTTTAGTTTATGTTAGTTGAGTTTGCATTTGCAATTCACTTTAAATTTGTCTTTATTTTACATAAAAATAAATTTGGGGAGATTATTAGGGATTGTGGTGTAATCAACTAATATAATTAGTTATAAGGTTAATTAAGCTAAGTAAAACATACTGTCATATGTATATTGACAGTATAGTCAGTAGTCACTTGTAGACAGTATATTTAAAAAGTAACAGTTAGGTGATAATACATTTGAAAGTTACTGTCTTCTATTAAAGAATAAAAATGAGTCATGAAATAGAAGTTTACTAAGTTTTCATGCATAACATGATTCAAAACTGAGACAACAACATTTCAAGTACTCAAACCTATGATAGTATATTATAAGTGACAACACAATTGGGACAGATGACAACAACTATTCCCTTGACAGTAAACTTGGTGGAGAATGAAGATTTTAAGACAACAAGTATTACTGACAACAATTATTCCATTGACAGTAAACTTGGCGGAGAATGAAGATTTGAAGACAGTAAGTTTTACTGACAGCAACTTTGGCGGGGATAATTGACAACAACATTGGTGGGGATAGTTGACAACAATTTTGGAGATAGTATGTTTTAGAATACTATCAAAGTTTGACAACAAAGTATGCGGAGCCAAAGATACTATCACTATAGAGGATTTAAAAGTTGACAGTAAACTTTTAGTGAAGTCGATAGTCTGTTCCAGGTAGCAGACTAAGATAGTGAAGTTACAAGGACTGATTTGGACATGTTTATCTAGTCTGTCAAGCTATTACTGCAACTTGGGTGAAGACAAGCAAAAGTTAAAGCGTGCTCAAAGAGTCGAAGGTTTATGCATATCTCAGAGTTGCTTTATCTATAAATGGAATTAAGACAATTTTGAATGGAAAAATCACAATTTCTATTTCAAACTTTGTTCTAGGAACAAGGGAAACTGCACATGTAAATGATATATGTGTTTCAGTATAAATACACATATCTCACAAGTATTTTCTCTTATGTAACTGAGCTAAATTTTCTCTCAAGTATAGAAATATTAGCAAATTTATTGTTATTGTATCTATATAAGCTGAAATTCATTTCTAATCAGTTGTAGCAAAACAAAAATAATAAAATTAATTTTGAAGTTTAAAAACACTATCTTGCTTATCTATTTTTATTGTTTGCATCATAAAACTTGTTAATCGTTATTCTTGTTTGTTGTTTGCAAGAATTAGATATAATTAATCAAGTTAGATTCAACCCCCTTCTGCAACACTTATCTTACCTAACAATGCACTTTAACAAAATTTTAAAATTATGATATGCATTTTGTCATGAATTATATTTGAATAAATCATTTCCTATTTTACCCTTGCTAATTTGATCTAAAGGATGTAAAGTGAAATGAGTTTGAAACCTATATGTGCAATATGCCAAAAAGCATAGTTTGAAATAAAATTAAAAAAACTTCCAAAAATAAGGAATGTAAAATGCTAATTATTCAAAATTAAAAGAATAACTTGAAATCTACCGATTATATAATATCACAACATACATTTTTATGGAAATATTTTATTCAATGTAAAATTACAATTACACCTATGTATTAAATATCTAATTTATTATTTTAACCATTTTAGATTCATTAATTTAATACAATTAAAATATTAATTTTATTATTATTATTATTACTATAAATATTATGTACACACACATATATATTTTTTATTCCTTGAGCAGGTTCCACGTACTCCTTCCAACCTACAGATCTTGATCTCAATTTGATAAATCTATTTTTTTTTACTATGAATGCATCATTTTATAATCAATAATTAAAAAATTATGTGGACATTATATCATGAGTAATTCAGTATTTAAGTACTATAAAAATAGTGTATATAAATGCGAATTATCAAACTATATTTTATAAAATCTAAAAAACTGTATATCAAGATAACCTGTAAATATAATTCAATTTTTAAAGATAGCACGTAGCTTGCACGGTTGTAAGAGCTAGTTATATACTATATAACAATCATATGAATTATTTGATGAGTATTTTTGAAATTCAAAAATTGTTTAAAATTTTCTATATACACGCCAAACTTGACTTATTTAAATAATGAATTGGATGTAATAAAAATTGGTTATAATCTATACTATATTATTAAAACCGAAAGATTAAAAGTTTTGGTGGTCGGTTGGTTTAGTACTGGGTGAACCATAGAAAAGATTTTGACCGTCCAATTTTATTAAACCATATAAACAATCTTGACCGTCCAATTTTAATAAAATATAATTTTAAAAAAGTATAGTCATACATACAATTCTAACACCAGTAGTCCTCTTTTATGCAAACAATTTATAAACATTATAATTCTAAAGAATATAAACATTACTTTTATATAAGAATATAATTCCGTTGATATGATAATATTATATTATATTTAAATTATATTTTTTATTTTTTATTTTACGAATTCCACTTATCCTATAATTTTTATTTAATATATCATTAAAGTCTATCCTATAATTTTAATTTAATATATCATTAAAATTTATGATAACATTGAAAGTTTGGTAGTCGGTCGATATTTGGGCCAGATAATTGATTAATTATTGGGCCTATTTTTAAAATATTAATATTCTAACTAAAATACAATCTCATATTAATCTTCTAACTAAAATATCTCACATTAATCTCCTAAATAAAATATATATCTATACAAAACAAACAAAAATTATCCTATTAAAATATAAATACAAATAAATTATATAAAAACATATGCATATAATATTAAATAAAATTTAAATTATTATTATACAAATACAAATAAATTCAAATCATTAAAAAATATTAAAAAATTAAAAAAATTCATCCGTGCATCGCACGGGATACAAGCTAGTATATATAATTTTTGTAAGTATAGTAATTCAATAAAAATAATACAGAATTAATACTTGCGTTATACAGAACATTAGAAGCCCACTTGTACATGTAAATAAGACATTTTCTAGCGATTTGTTTATAATTTTTCAAAATCGAAATCATTTACATTAACATGTTAACTTTTAAATTTGAGTCCGGAGCAAGTAGAAAAAGTTTGATAAGAAATCATGTCAGATTTGGATGGCTGTTAGATTTATTGGCTGCGTCTCTATTTCTGCAGAAAAAACAAAGCAAAAGTTTATTGTATTTTGTTGCAATTCTCACACTTTGTCTATTAGGAACCAAAAACTGGTGGCATTTGTTTGTCCTTATTAGGGTGTATTTGGATTCATGTATAAAGTTAGAGAATACTTAATTCTTTAGGTGACAGCCCCTGATTCCCTATCCAATTCGAGCTATGACAAATATTTGTATGTAATTATAATTTCTATATTTTGGTACTCGAAATAAAAAGATTTAAATGCTACAGACATGTATTTATTGAATCTAAAATAATTATTTGGTTTCGATTGTGTGATCCAGAGTTGAGTACTGGATTCGAATTCTTCAAAATTTGATATTTTTAAAACTTATTTAATTTTTTAAAATAATTTATTTATTTATCCCGATCTTTAGATAACTTTCTTCGATATTTAAAAAAATTTGATAGAACAATTTAGATAGCTATTTTAATTCGATTCGAATCGACTCGACTCGAAAAACGAAAAAGGCGGTATGCTGTTTCTCTGAAATTCCATTGTCTTCTAAAAGGTGGAAAGACACCAAAACAGTAAAGACAAAAACAGCTCCACACATTCTTTCTCCTGTCCACAACTTATTACAACAGCTTGCTTTCAGACTCACATTTCAATCTACTTTAATTCAACTTCCAACTGCTCTCCTCTACAAATTAAATAAAGAAACCCCATAAACATCTTTAATCAGTTGTTGTATCAGAGAATTGTGAATATTCTCTATTGCATCACATGGGTTCTTTAGCACTTTAAAACCCCATTCAAGAATTGTATCATTTTCGCATTCTATGCAAGTTCTCTGCACTTTTTTAGTATTATATTTGCCTTGTTTTTCTGGTTTTCTTTTTGTTATATGCTTGTGCTTGTGGTTTCTTATTGTCTTGATTTGAAATGGACTGCTTTTGAATTTTGATACTTATTTGGTCAAAGCTTGCATTTTTATTGCAGTATTTTAGTATTCTCTAGTTTGTATTTTACTTCTTGTTGAGTTGAGGCCTTCTCTTTGTTCATTGTTGACTGTTTAATCTGAATACATAATTTGTATATCTGTAACCTCATTATATATGGATGGATATATGGTAAAACCAAAGTTGTAACTAGCTAGAATAAGTTATTCTTTCTATAGTTTAACCTTGTTGGACATTTTTTCTAGTTATTCTTATGATTTGATACAGGGAACTATTGTAGAATACGATGTTTCACGATGATGGATCGTCGTCTGTGACTTCATGCCCTTTTCGGAATCCTCCCATGATTTCACTTTCTCCTGGCCTTGGATCACCATATCCATTGCTCAAAGAACTTAAATCCGAGGATAGGGGTCTGTATTTGATTCACTTATTGCTCACTTGTGCAACTCATGTAGCAACTGGAAGTCTTGAAAATGCCAATTTATCGCTTGACCAAATCTCCCACCTTGCTTCGCCTAATGGAGATACTATGCAACGTATTGCGGCATATTTTACAGAGGCACTTGCTGATAGGATACTTAAAGCCTGGCCCGGGCTTTACAAGGCCCTTCATTCCACCAAGATATCGTTGTTTTCAGAAGATATTCTTGTGCGTAAGATGTTTTTTGAGTTCTTCCCATTCTTGAAGGTGGTTTTCATTGTCACAAATCAAGCAATTATTGAAGCGATGGAAGGGGAAAAGATGGTTCATATAATTGACCTAAATGCAGCATATTCAATGCAGTGGCATGCACTTCTTCAAGATTTGAGTGCACGACCAGAAGGCCCTCCACACTTGAGAATAACTGGTGTTCATCCAAAAAAAGAGGTACTGGACCAAATGGCTCATGTATTGACTGAGGAAGCTGAGAAGTTAGATATACCATTTCAATTTAATCCTGTGGTTAGTAAGCTAGAGAATCTTGATATCGAACAGTTGCGTGTTAAAACCGGAGAGGCATTGGCAATTAGTTCAGTTGTCCAATTACATTCCCTATTATCCCCGGTTGATGAGCCACAAAAGAGATCTCCATCAACTCCAATGAACTCAAATGGAGTTAACTTGCTTAGAGCTTCACAAATTAAGCAGAGCACTTCAGGTGATTTGCACCAAAAGGATATGGTTAATGGACAAAGCCCTGGTGCTGACTCAGCATCCTCATCACCACAATGCTCCACTCCTGCAGTTCAAATAGATGGTTTTCTTAATGCATTGTGGGGTTTGTCACCAAAAGTCATGGTAATAGCTGAGCAAGATTCTAATCACAATGGATCCAGCCTCATGGAGAGACTATCAGAATCTTTATACTTTTATGCTGCACTATTTGACTGTTTAGAATCTACACTTCCAAGGTCATCCACCGAAAGACTAAAGCTGGAAAAGTTTCTTTTCGGAGAGGAAATCAAGAACATTATAGCTTGTGAGGGATCCAGCAGGAAGGAAAGACATGAGAAACTGGAAAAATGGATACAAAGACTTGATTTTGCAGGATTTGGCAGCGTGCCTTTGAGCTATTATGGTATGTTACAAGCAAGAAGATTGGTACAAGGTTATAGCTGCGATGGCTATCGGATCAAAGAAGAGAATGGTTGTGTGGTTATCTGTTGGCAAGAGAGAGCACTTTACTCGGTTTCTGCTTGGAGGTGTAAAAGGTGAAAATTTTAGAGTTCGTAGTTTCATTGTCATGAAGTTCTCTAATTCCTTGAGAAAAGGAATAAAGAAACTTCATAGACATTAACTTGAATACCACTTCGCTTGGGGACACTACTTTTTATACTATTTCTCTGCTCTATAGTGATTTCCAATGTCTGTCTTTCTTAATTTGAAGTCTTTTTATGACCTACAATTTTTTGTAGTCTTTTGATAAATGTTAAACTACTTGATACATGTGATGTGATCCAATTTAAACCCTTTTTGTGTCGTATTTAATGTAGAGTAAATAAGGTATCGTTGTACGCCAATGATCAAGGGTTTACTTCTCTTTTATTTTGTTGAGATCAAAAGATGAGTTGTTTTGTAATTTTATTCTAATTAAACTAACTATTAAACAAGTAAAGTTTGGATGTAAGCAATTAAAGAAACATGTTGGAAAGCATGAAAATCCATCACCAAACCTATGACACAATTCTAAATTCCTTTAATATGTTTTGAAAAATACTTATAGAGATCTTGTCATGACCACATAGAAACAAGTTATGTTACCTATACAATCCCATGACTACATAGAAAGATTATATGAGTTACACACTAGTACAATTAATCCCATGACCACATAGAAAGATTAATTAACTTTATAGATATATCAATCACATAATATATTTGGATGACCACATACCATAGTTAATTCAAGAATATCTATAAGCATTGATGAACATATAAGAACAATCAAAACATATATCAGAATATTAAAATTGCATAAATGTGATAAGGTTTAGGGCTTCAAATCAACCCTCCAACAATAGAGGTTTAGCCAACCATAGTCATGAATATAGTAATGAAATCCATAAAGAGAATAGAATTCAATACTAAGTGTAGATTTAGAAGAAAAATCTCTATGTTGCTGACGTTGAAATCTTCACACATGAACTTCTCTTCTTCTCCTTGGTGGCTATAGATGTAAGTATGATATGTAATCCGTAAAAACCTAATAAATAAAAGTATTTTAATGCTCTAGGAATACAAAAGTGAGTTTCCAAAATTGAATAAGTTTTCAAATTTAAAATTCGTAGTTGACTTTTCTGATCTGTTTATGGGCATTGGGTTTAGATATCTGGACCACTCTAGAATGATAGAGAATCTCTTTATCTTCAAATGGGCTGTTGAATCACCCAATTCTGATATGTAGAAATCGAGATATGGCCCAAACAATATATTTTGCGTGTGCAGCCACTAAGTCCGAATTTTCTTCTAATTAATCTCAAATCCTTTCCAGTTTAGAATTCCTTGCTTCCTGTAATAAAACATTAAAATATATTAAATAAATACCCAATTAAATATAAAATAAAACTAATATGAGAATAAAAATCATCTAAAATATATATAAATATACACTCTATCAACATGCATAGTTATATTTCATGAACTTTATACAAACTTAACAAATTACTTTCGAAATCTAATGAAAAACACAATCGTAATTCTTTTAAGTGGCATTATAGGTTCATACTTTGTATAACCAAAATAATCTATTGTATATACTTGTTGTTATATTGTGTCAGGCATCATGTTGGTACCAGATATAAATCCGACCTTTTATGGGTATCAACCCATATTAAAGTAAGTACAATGGGTCATCAATTGAAAAGTATTGTATAGGATGATAATCACTAACTAATAATAGGTGATTTGTTCCCAAAAAGTAATAGAATTGACCTAAATAAAATTTTATACGAAGGCGGTAATGGTTTCTAATAGAATTATGTAGACTTTTATGTATAGATAGGAACATGATATTATAGAGTTTTTCTTAGAATTAATTCTCAAGCACAGTCTTAAATTCCTAAACTCCTCCATTAATGACCATGGATATTTATTCTTTATCTTATGTATCTCTATACGAATAACTAAACATAAATAATATTTTGATGCCTCATCTTTTATGAAAATTGGTATAAATATTTGGTGCCGTCTACGAAAATTGTGTAGAAAATTTATAAAATATGCTTAAACTTATTTAATGGTATAAGGGACGTTCAAATTTGTATTAAAGGTTAAATATTATAGTGTTCACTGAAGTATATTTAACCCTATGTATTAATTGGAGAAACTATCTTATGAAAATATAAATATAAAATAATATGTGATTTAGACAAAAGTATTATATCTAACAGAATATTTATGAGAATAAAGAAAGAGATTGAGAAGTCGTCAAGTGTAATATATAATCACTACAAGAAACATAGCTCGAGACAAGTGTTTTTTCTCGTTGTATAACCTCTAGTAGCCTTGATATTGTGATGCCGTATGTTATGTATATTAGAAAATTGTGCACCATCGTTGTCTCAAATAAAGGAAGACAACACCCTATTTCCTTGAAAGTGTTGTTCAATTACTAAAAATAACAATACTCTCGACTAAAAAACTATTGTTACATTTGTATTAACTGAAGTGTTTGTTAATTTAGTTATGTTTTTAAAAATTTAAGAACATAATATTTTTTTAATGAGAACGTTGTTCATCTGATCTACACACAAATTTTTGCGGCTATCAAGCCATTGTCGCGCTTATAGTAGTTTAAGTATTTTCTAATCTAAATATGTTATTTGAAATCATAGAACAAAATGCTTTCTTCGAATTTCACTGTTATACTTCAATCCTACCCTCAAAGTTTTCATAACATTAAAGAGTTGCTTTTAATCTCTTTCCACAATAGTTTAGATCTGGAGAAAGTGCTGTGATAGGTGCTGAAAAATCAAAATATCAAAAAAAAATATTGATCCTTCTTTTATTTGTAGATTTATTAATGAAAAATAGAGTATATATGCTACATAAATATTATCAATTTTAAGTGGCACCAACTGTAGTTAATTCAAAGGACTTGGTGATATCGTGTATAATACTGTCAACTCTTGGTTCTGGAGCACTAGCTTTGCTAAATATGTGATATCTAGTCTTTCCCTCAACATGTGAATTAGTATGTACTCAGCTTGGCTCGGATGCTCCTGCTATACTTTTTCTTAGCTTTCCGGTAGAGAAATTATGCATTTTTCAAATTCTCCTATCATATCATAATCAAAAAATAACAAGATCAATATTTTAAGATATACAATAAATGTCATATCTAACAATAAGATTTTTTACAAGATAAACAAAACTAAATCTAACTAGAATAATGTATATGGTCTTATATCAAGTACTTGTCCACTATTTACCCAAACCTTAATTATAACAACTAATGAAAGGGATCAATACTCAAAAATTAAAATAAGTAAATATAATATGGCCTCAGATGATATACATTTTAGTAAGTTGACATAAAATATAATGTGTTGACAATATCATACTTGTATTTTTATTTGGAAATTCTTAAATATGCATGCAATATTTTAATTATATGTATAAAAAGTCAAGCTCAGTTAAATGACTACATCTTTTGATCAATGATGTACTATTCTTAAGGTGCTCTTGTAACTTGATTCAAGTTAATACTAAAATTATAATTTTTCATGTAAACAATTGTAACATCTGCAATGTGCCATGTGCGAAATGCATTTAATAATGAATGTAGTATACTTTTCAACTAAAATGCATAAAACAACAAGGGAAAAAATGCTTACCCTATACTTAAATGTAAATGCATTAAAAATGAGAAGAAGAACTTACATTGTGAAAATAAAAGTCTTCTACCTCAAGCACGTGTACATCCTTCCCCATCTTTGGTTGCTTCAGAGGATCCAAGTCTATACAAATCAATGTGCCTTCCATGCTCTAGGTTATGGATGCATCTCAATGATACCATTTACGAACTCTTCCCCATGATGACTTACAACCATCATTTTAAACCCATCAATTTAGTTTATCTGCAATATGGTAATTAGAACAGTGTGTGATAAATATGGTTATAATCCATATAATAACATAAAGGGAGAAAGAACATGGAAAAATGCCCTTTGTACACATGAGACACCATAAACCATATAATACCAATAACACTAAATATTTTCAAAATAAATAGTAACTTTAATTTAATATTTTAATTATTTATTTAAATAACTTCAAATCATAGATAAATAACTGAGAAAACAGTACGTACTTATTTTTTTGATGTTGGTTCCTTGCTTAAAATAAGTTTTGGTATTCTGCCCACTACTTCATAGATGACCTATTGCAAGGCTTTAATAATATTGCAGAATGCTCATAAAGTGTCGCAGAAGGGTAAAAATCGGATATTGCAATATTTTTCTTGATGTTGCATACTTGACAATTGCAATAGGTGTTAAGTGTTGTTGTTAGGTTCTACTGTAATTTTTTTTTAGATCTACAGAAACACCACATTAGTTTTGCTAGAGGTTTAAGCTAACATATATCAAGTGTTGCAGCCAAAAACACAAAAGTGTTGTATTAGTAGTGTTGCAGCTACAAACACAAAAGTGTTACAGTTGTAGCGTTGCAGCTGCATACACAAAGTATTGCACTAGTGTTGCAGCTGCCAACAACAAGTATTGCATATTGCATCCTGATAAACAACTTATATATATATATATATATATATATATATATATATATATATATATATATATATATATATATATATATATATATATATATATATATATTGTAATAATCATAATACCAAAAATAAATCCAATGATACCAAATACACACACAATTTTCATACTAAATGAAAATCCAGTGACTTCAATACAATGTACCCAATCCCAATAAAATTAAGGCATAACCAACATGATTAACCATCACAAATTAAAGAAGTCAACAAAATAAAGCCTAATTACAATTTTAATTCTTTAGCCAACATATTTAACCAACATTCATCAGTTTTGAAACTAGCAAAAGTAAGTTCAAAATATCATAAGTACTTGACATATATCTAGGATCTTGCACTAGTAGCGGCGTTGGTCCCTTCCATTTCAGCTGAAGTTTATCGAGTTACGAGAGTATCATTTTCACCCCACCAGAGTTGCTCATATAGAGTTCCTCTCAAGATTGAAACTGAGATTCTCTTCTACCAATTTTTTGAAGATTCTTCTCAATTCTCCTGCACTTTCTTATATAATTTTTCTTCCATTTCAGTCACAAGTTCTCTCTCCTGATCTCCGTTGTCAATTGCTGCATATATTTATTTTTAAAATTGATATTTTTATTTTTTTTCTTTTGTAGTTTTGGTATGTCTTCCCACAAGGCATGCTAGACCATGAGATGGTTCAGCTTCACAAAACAATTGATCAGCTGTATCGCTTTCTCCATTGGAAGAAATGATCTTCTCAATATTCGGCTCCATATATATGTATTAAATATATAACTGTCTAAATAATATAATAGTGAAATAAATTACATCATTAGAATAAAATCTTATAATTTTAGTTTTGATTTCATCAATTGATGTCTTGTACTCATTTTTAGGATTACGCTTGTGAGTCTCAACATATATAAGAGCCTTTTTTGTGACACTTATTCTGGATGTTTATATTTTTGAATGGATTAACAAATGACCAAATTAAAAAATATACTAAAAAATACCAACGTCACTACACCATATATGACCTAATGCAATATAAAATCGATGTTTTTTTTATGTTGTTAGGGTACTAAACATAATGTACCCCTACTACAACATCAATAATTAAGTTACAATAACATGTTATTGTAACATCACATTGTCCTATAACAACATATACAATATCAATGTGGCCTTAGTTATTTAGATTTGTTAAACAAAATGGACCCCACTATGGAGCCTACTGTGGGTGATATTCTAGGGCCCACAGTGGGCCCCGCAATAGCGTCCATTATGGGGCCACTGTGGGACCCACTATAAGTTGCAACACAGCTTCTTTTACAAATGCAATATGTTTTATCAATTAATATTCTAATGCGACACTTTTGAGTACAATATTTACAAGACTTTATCTAGCTACTGAAACAAATTTCAGCAAAAAATTTGAAAATATATTGTCCATATATTGAACATGCCAATAACCCGTCTTTCATTAAACATCACCAACATATGTCACAACCAACATAATCCCGAAAGATAATAAGTCAACTTCTCAATCATAGCTATGATAATTATAATAAAATAACATTTAAGTCACTTAATACTATAATACAAAGGATAATGAAGTCAAAAGAAATATTAGTTGATCTAAAATGAATCAACTCTTGGACTGGTAAAGCATAACAGAACCTCAACTGGACAATGAAATTTTGAAGAATTACCAAAGCCGCCAAAGTGTGAATCAGAACTCATAGCTAACTACAAAAGTATAGAAAATAGAGACACAATATAGAGCGAACAAAAAGTACAACTTCATGGTTGTCTAGATTTACGACTTTAGGATAGGTCAGCTACAAAAATATTCAAGGCTATGGACAATCAGATTCAGATCTAATAATTGCTCAACAAAGAAAATGATTTTCAATAAAAGTGACAAATTCATATGTTCACTAGACTCTATTATTGCTATTGCATTAATCAGTTCAATCTATTCTAAGGGATGATTTAGACTAAACAAAACATGGACTTGAAAATATTGTAATTCTAGATGGATGATCCATACAGACTATAATTAGAGAAACCAAATCAAGTAGTTGGAAAGATATAAAAATTTAAATTACTATTGACATATCAACCATCATTATAAATTTATAAGATTAGTAAGATAGTCCCGATAGTAGACTCATCAGAATTATAGGTACACGTAGATTATAAATAGCTATATGCTGGTATATACATACCTGATTTGCACACTTGTGTAGTGCAGTTTGAGTTATCCTCTCCAATATTTTATAGGACTTTTCCTTCACACTTCATAGACATGGCTTCTGACAATTGTTCAATTGAAAAAGTGCGACTTTGAATAAACACATCCCTCTTGATTTCCCAAGCAACTTTTACCTTTCTAAAATAACATATAAGTATGATAATATAGAAACATTATATAATTACATATGAAACCATACTGCAATTCCATTGTTGTAGTCTCATTCACTAACTACAGTTTTGATCTCAGGCCTTCCAAACTTGTGTTCAGGAGGGAAGTAAGTCCCACCCATCAAAAGCTTAAGATCAGATAAAAGGAAAGCACTTAGAGGTCATCCTCCACGCCCGTACAATGCCTGCACATATGTCATGTATGCCTACATCGAAAGAAAACTCAACATGAGAGAGCCTACATCTATTAAAACTCTTAACACAAGAAGATAAGGAATGCAAACTTTGATCAGTCATATTTTATCTTCTATTAGATTTTGAACCCAACTAGAAGCTCTTTGAGAGGTATTTAAATTAGTAAAATAAACGAGATAAATGGAAAATATCAACTATCATTTTGTGGAGAAGTACTAAAGTTGGAAAAATAAAAGTGATGAATAATACTAACAATCATTATGTTTAATATTATTATACATATTATGTTTTTTGTAAATAATATATACTTATTAACAACCTTAAAATGTCATGGGCAATATTAATTTAGTAATTATAATATAAAATTATCAAAGTATTTTTCAAATATATAAAGTTATTCATATATTTTGTTAAAAATATATAATTTATGTATGCATATATACCATCAAAAATAATAAATATAAAAACCCAAAATTTAAAATTATTAGAACTTGATGTAATGATTGACCACAATAAACTCTATTTTATATTTTCAATGTCTATTTTTGTGTAAAATATTAGTGCTTAATTTTATACCAAAATTTCAAAATAATTCATATCACTATAAGGAAAGCGGTTAAAACTGACCACACAAAACCTACCGACAAAAAAATGGGTGATTAAAACTGACCGACAAGTAATCGGTCGGTTATGTAGTTTGCAAAGAATAGAAACCATGTCGTTCTGATGATGTGACATATATTAAAACCGATCGACATTGGACTGTCGATTTTAACTCTGACATGGCATGAATAAAACCGACCATTACGATTCGATCGGTTTTAAGATGCATGAAAAATATTATAAAATAATTAAAATTAAAATTTGTGTACTGTCATAGAAAAAACAATGTCTATTTGCTATAAAAGATATAACTGACGTCAGTCGGTTTTAATAGTTACTTTTTTATTACAAGCTAGTACTAAGTTTTCATTTTTTAGAAGAGTAAATTAATATTTTTTAAAAGAGAGTAAAGTTAGAGAAGAACACAAAGAAGAAGAAGAAGAAGGACACAAAGAAGAAGATCAAAGGTGATAGAACACAAAGAATATATAATGTAAGATTTCCTCACTTTGAATATTTATTTATAGTACATATATATATATATATGTATGTATATATGTACATATTGTGTTCATAATTCTATATAAATGCATGTGTATTTATAATTATTGTTTGATCTTTAATGCTTTGTTAGCATGCTAAATTATTGTTTATAATATATATTTATGTAGATGGCAAACAATGATCGAAGTTGAATATATAAACGATTACAAAGTGATAAAATTTCTCTAAGTCCCGAATATAAATATGGTGTAAAATATTTTTTAGATTTTGGAAGTAAAAATGGAATGGAGGGAGATAAGAGAAAATATCCTTGCAAAAAATATAAAAAATTGAATTGGTTGCCAATTGATGAAATTAGATTTCATTTAATCTTGATTGGGATGAGTGAGGGTTATACGGTGTGGACTTCGCACGATGAAGTTGTTCGAAGGGAAGAGAATTGACAATCACATTCTCGTCATCATAGGGAATCTTCAAGGATAGAATAACCGATAGATTTTAATGCGATGTTACATGATTTTGCGCATGAAAATTATGATTTTTATGAGACCACGGGTACTAGTAATGTAGAAGAAGTTCCAAATGGTAGCGCTAAAAATTTGTATAAGGCGATTGTTGAAAATGGAGTTCTCATCTATCCCGAAAATACAAAATATACAAGAATAAGTTTTACCTCTAAACTATTAGAATTCAAAAATGTTGCTCATTGTAGCGATAAAACTTTTGATAGTTTAATTAAACTTATTATGGATGTGTTGCCAAAGCAACACACTTTTTCCGAATCTTATTATCATATGAAAAAGATTATGAAGAGTTTGAGGGTTGAATATGAAAAATTTGATGTATGCGAGAATGATTGTATGTTATTCTACGGAGATGACAAGGATGAGATTGTATGCGATATATGTGGTTGTAATCGTTAGAAAGATGTAGCAAGGAAAAATGGTAAAAATATATCCAAATTATTTTAAAGACATTTTCCTTTAATTACTCAACTACAACGGTTGTATATGTCGGCACACATATCCGAACATATGAGATGATACAATAATCGAGAAATCAACGAGGGAGAAATTAGTCATCCCGCTGACGGAGATGAATGGAAATTTTTTTACCTCCAACTCCCATCATTTGCCGAAGAACTTCATAATGTGAGGCTTGGTTTTGCGATGGATGGTTTCAACCCATTTGATAAAATGGGAAAAACATATAGTGTGTGGCCCATAATAATTGTCATTTATAATCTCCCTTCTTCGATGTGTATGAAAAAGCTGTATATGTTTATGACCGATATAGTGCCGGGTCTGGATAGTGTTAGCAAAGATATTAACGTATATCTAAGGCCTCTCACTGATGAATTGAAGACATTATGGCGCACCAGAGTAGAAATATATGATCAATCTACCAAACAAAATTTTATAATGAGAACAAAACTTATGTGGAGTCATAGTGATTTTCCCGCTATGAGTATGATAAGTGGTGTGTCTTGGAAGTGTATAAGGCTTTCAAATAAAACATTCTGGTAAATGTTGTTTCTATGGCACAAATCTAATGTTTCTTGACCCAAATGATCCAGTACGCAAAAGAAGTAATGTCTTTGATAGTACTGAAACTAAATTGTGGCGTTGTTGTATGCATAGGGATTACTTGAAGGATTTACTTGACGGTTTAATCTTTTCACCATCTGGAAAGACTTACGCCAAGTTAAGGAGTCTCGACTATGGGGTTGAGCTCCATTAGACCCAAGTCCCAATATTTTATGAACTACCTTATTGGTCATCACTTACTTTGCGATATTCTATTGATATCATGCATACGGAAAAAAATGTGTTTGAAAATATATTTTTCACCGTTGTAAATACCACAAAGTCAAAGGATCACAAAAAAGCACGATTAAATTGCAAACACTTTAATGTGTTTCCTCATTTGTGGTTTTCGGAAGATGGCAAGAAACCTAAGGCACCATTCTCTCTTACTAGAAAACAAACTAAACTTTTGGTTCAATGGATGACCTCACTGAAAATTCCGGACGGCTATTCTTCAAATATATCTCGTTGTTGTAATATTGACGAGTGCAAATTCTTTGGTTTTAAGTCGAATGATTGTCATATTTTTCTCCAAAAGTTATTGCCTCTTGTACTTTGTGAGCTTCTACCAGAACCTATTGTGGATGCCATAACTGCTATTTCAATTTTTTTTCAAGATGTGTGCTCATCCGTTCTTGTAAGAAAGGATTTGGATATGATGGAAAAATTGGTGATTAGAGCATTGTGTTTGTTGCAAACAATTTTTTCTCCAACATGGTTTGATTCTATGGAACACTTAGTTATATATTTAGTAGAAGAATGTAGACTTGCAGGACCTACTTATTGGCATTGGATGTATCCTATTGAGCGCTTATTAGGAAATTTAAAACAAAAAGTTAGAAATAAAGCACGAGTCGAGGGTTCAATCGCCGAACGATATATGGAAGAGGAAATTGTTAATTTTTATTCATTTTTATTTGCCTCTGACTTGGTCCATAACAAAAAATGACATAACGAGGTTGCATTTGATAATGATAATTTCAAAAAATTAGGAGTTTTTGTAAGTTCAATTTAATCTCATGGTAAAGAAGGAACTCAATATATGAATGATGATGAGCGACTACTAGCAGAAGAATGTGTTCTTTTAAACTCTCCAAAAGTTCAACTATACTTGAGGTACCAATTATCCTTATTAATGATCATATTCTTTATGTATTTAGAAGGTAACAATTATTGACATTTTATAATATTTATATGTTGTGGAAGGTACCAAAATCATGTTCTCCGACAACGTCCAATAACAACGCCCCAAGAAACGGATCATTTTGTCAAGACTTGATTTAAAGCTTGGTTTAAAAAAAGGTATTTTAATTGTTGAATTTTATCATTAATTGCTTGTTTTTTTCTTGTTAACAATTAAATTATTATAAGTTGAGAACGATGAGGTAGAAGAACACTGTTTCAAGTAGTTGATTGATGAACCGACACTTAAAGTCATGACATTTGAGACTTGTCATGTTAATGGATATAAATTTTCTACAAAATCCGCATCAAATTCCGGTATTGTAGTTCGAGGCACTTCACATGACCATACACTTGTTTATTATGGTCAATTAGAAGAAATTGTAAGACTTATTTATCAAGGAGGGAATCATGCATACTTGTTTAAATGTATATAGTTTGATAGTGTCGGTAATGGCTTAAAGATTGATAAAAATAGAGTCGTGACAATCAATATAACTTCAAGATTGAGGTTCAACGAGGTTTTTATTTTAGCTAGTCAATCTCTCAAGTATATTATGCACCTAGTGTATTGAATCTACAAAGTAAATTATATACAGTGGTGAAATCTAAAAGTCGTCTACTAGATGAATCAACCAATGTGTCAAAGGATATCGATGATTCCTTTCAAGAAAAAAGATCTAATGCGGCGGAGAGCTCATTTTCTTTGTTCGTTGATTTCACCCAATATAGACAAATTCCATTTGTGCAACAATCTCATGAAGAAGAAGAAGAAGAAGATGATGATGATGATGATGATGGAAACGATAATGACAATGAAGAAGATAACGAAGAAGAAAGTGATGATGAACATGATGACGACAACGAAGACGATGACAATTTTGACGAAGTTGATTGATGTTATTTAATTTAACAATGACGATTGTAAATTAATTTGATAATGTAAATATAATTTGATGGTTTAGTAAGTATTTTGATGATTCATTGAGTGTATTGGTTGGAATGCATTTGATTTTAATTAGGTGGTATGGTTCTACACAAAGAGAGTCAAAATGTTTTTACAAACCCGGTAAAACTGATCGATGAGCTTCATAATGACCATTTTTTACCATCCAGGTCCCCAGTAAAACCGATCGTGTAGTGTCATAACCGACCAACCTCAAACTTAAAACTGACCGATTTCTTAGTATATCGGTCGGTTATACCGATCGATTTTAGTTGCTTCTGTCTCAAAACTGACTTATTTGGCACATCGGTCATTATAACTCTTCCTATTTATTTTATTTGATTAAAATTTATTATATTTAAATTATGTAAATTGGTTATTAACTAGTAAATATTTAAATAAATTTAAAATGTAATTGAGTTGGTGTTATGGATTAAAAACTAGGGTGTACTTATTGCGATGTGTGTCGGAGCTTATCGAGATTTAATGGTTGTACTTGTGTTTCGTAGCTTAATTATGCCCTCACAAGATGCCTACATATCTCAGTGCGTATGAGAATCAAGCCAGAAGTAGTTCTAAGAATGAGAGGTTAGACCCTTTATATAGACGTAGGGAGGCTAAGAATTAGAAAACATTTAGGAACCTTGACGGGCAACGCACCTCCTTGAAGGATTTTGGATCCTTCTTGTGATAGAAGTAATTTCCATGTAGGAATATGTTTCCTTGTAGTTGGACGCAATTAATTAGCTGTATATTTAGATAATTAATTAATTATTAATTTATTTAATAATTAGGGTTTCGAGTCTCATTAATTGGGCCTCCCTTTTGGACCAAAATAGGACTAATTAATGCTACATTGATTATGTCTTTAGGGCTTATTTTAGCCCATATCATATTCCCCCCAAATTTTGTAAAGTGTGCAATACTTTGTAGAAGTTAAGATTTATGAATTAGTCGTTGATATCCTCCTTTACGTCTTCAAGACTTTTGTTAAATTCTATTTTGTCCTCAAAGATTTTCCTTTATTCATGGAGAATTTTTCATAATTTACTTTTATCCACAAGTATTTTTCTAGGAATTTTTCTCTATTTATAAAGAATTTTCCATGATTTATTTGTACCCATAGGTATTTTTTTAGGAATTTTTCTCTATTTATCGAGAATTGTCCATAATTTATTTATACCCATAGGTATTTTTCTAGGAATTTCCCTTTAATTACAGAAAATTTTCCATAATTTATTTGTACCCACATGTATTTTTCTAGGAATTTTTCTCTATTTATAAAGAATTTTCCATAATTTATTTGCCTATTAAATCATTTTTAATGATTTTCGGGCATTTTTCAGTATTATTTTTGGCCAGGAATCCTAGTCGAATTCGACCAGGATCCTGGTTGTTTCTAGGCTTCTTCGGGAGTCCTGGTCGAGCAGGGTTCCTGGTCGAAATCGACTAGGATCCTAGTCAATTCTAGGGTGCCTTGGAGTCCTGGTCGAACAGGGTTCCTGGTCGATTTTTGACCAGGAACCTGGTCGATTCTAGGCTTCCTTGGGGTCCTGGTCGAATAGGGTTCCTGGTCGATTTTTGACCAGGATCCTAGTAGATTATGTGCCCCTGAAAGGCAGAGTGTTTAAACTTGTAACACTATAATTTATGTAACTCAACTAAAGAAAAGATACTTAACCCGAAGACAATCATGAACGAGAAGTCACAAAGAAATCAATAACAAATGAAGACAAAGTAATTGATACAGTTCAACATGGTAAATATGATCAAACAAAGAAGAAATCATTGGAAGAAGTTCAAGTTAAAGTTGTTCATGCCCCAGTGATTTGTAACTCAAAGAATCAAGATCATAACTGTCAGTATCAATAAGACTAATTGATTTCAAGTGAAAAAGAAGGAAAGCAATTGTTGGAAAGCCACATTTCTAATTGAACATGGTAATCTATTCAGAAGCAAGAAACCTATCAAGACTAGTCACTTATGAACCAGACCAGTGCATCAAGTGTCAGGACATTGGTAGCAAGTTCATGTCAGTAGTAGAGTTCCAAGTTCAAGAGCTTGTTGAAGAAAATAGAAGACGTGAAGAAATCACAAGTTCAAGATGTTGCATTGAAGTTTCAAGTTGAAGCCCAGAATTTCTCTAAGTACTTACAAGGGAACCTATGTAGAAATTCCTATCTAGAAATTCTGGATAAGTTTCTACTTAGAGCCAAGTAGAAATTCTGGAGTTGGAAAATATTTTCTAAGTACTCAACTCAGGAAGCTATCTCGAATTTCCTATGTAGAAATTCCTAAGTCGAATTTCCTATGTAGAAATTCTGGAGGTGAAAATATTTTCTAAGTACTCAGGAAGAAGGCTATCTCGAATTTTCTATGTAGAAATTCCTAAGTAGAAATTCCTATGTAGAAATTCTACTTAGAATTCGAGATAGAGCCAAGTAGAATTTCCTATGTAGAAATTCTACATAGAGGACAGTTTCAACATGACACATGGCATCATCCTGGTGGCAGATTTCCAAGCTTTCAAGACAAGATAAGATTCACGTGGACAACATTGGGCCACTCATATCTTATCTTTTGAAGACTACAAGTCATAGATTACAAAGTAGTATAAATAGAAGTACTTGTGTAACTTGTAAAAGAATGAGAGCAATATTCGAGAGAAACACTTGTAATAAAGAGAGAGTATATTCACAGAGCTTAGTATCATTTACTACCCTCTTTACTTCTGTTGTACTATTGTAATGAATGTTGTAGCAACCCTTTCAAGTTATATATAAGACATATATTCCTTGAATCATTGTGTTCATTTATTACATAGTATTTATTGCTTCATTGATTCAAAAAGTTGTATTCACCCCCCCTCTACAACACATTTGGACCTAACAATTGGTATCAAAGCTTAATGTTTGACAAACAAAACATAGATCCTTGTGTTTGGTAGAAGATTAATGAGTTTTCTCTTCCAGATCTAATTTTCGAGTTTGTCTTGAAAAGTGTGCCTTAATTTTTTTTCGGTGAAAACTCATCCCAAAAATTATTTAAATACTCCAGGTGTGATTATTTAGCTTGGGTGGATTTTAGATAATTTTTGTGATTTAATCTGGGTACTTTGGTTTGTGGTGTTCTTCACATGTTCATCACTGTTCTTGGTAAAGAAGACAAAACCAGCAACTTTAGATCTCCTTTTCAAAAAGACAAAAAGTGAAAAAGGTGTTATTGGCTTTTGATTGGACAAAATACTCACAGCATAAAAAGAATTGTCAGAAGACTCTGTACCTTTCACGTGGGTGTTAGGTGAAGTTAGGTGAGTTAAGTCATAAAAGTCAAAAAGTGTGAAAGTGACCTGCAGCAATTTTTTTCTCCAAGGCAAAAGTTCTACTTAGAATATCTACTTCAGAATTTCTACTTAGAAATTTCGACTTGACAATTTCTACTTAGAAATTTCGACTTGACAGAATTTCGACTTGGTGAAATTTCGACTTGGCAAAAGTTCCACATAGAAATTTCGACTTAGCCTAGTCTTGTGTACTTAAGTTTTTTTTGTGACCAGTTTTTGAACTTTGATTTATTTTGAGATAATTCAATTTTCTTTTAATTACTACTCAAGTAATAAGAAAAGTTTATTATCTCTACTTTAAATCTATATTAAGATGGCACCTAAAAATCAATTCAAAATTCCAATGTTCGACCGAGATCACTATGAAGAGTGGGTGTTGAGAATGAAATTATACCTTGAGTCCATTAATCCTGAATACTTGGAAGTCCTTGACAAAGGTAAATTTGTTCCAATGGTGGTTGTTCCTGAGCATATGGAAGGAGATGTGGTTGTACCACAGCGGTCTGAGCCTAAAAAGGCAGCGGACTTTTCAGATGCTGATAAGGAGCAGATAGCCTTTGATACATCCGTTCGACAAACCTTGGTGGAATCCCTCGATCACGAAATGTTTAATGTAGTTAAAGGACTAACTACAGCCAAGAAGATCTGGGATAAGATAGAGGTCGTCATGGAAGGTACAGCTGAGGTTAGAAGTAACAAGACTCTCATACTCAAGATGGAGTATGACACTTTCAGGATAAGAAAAGGAGAAAGCATAACAGATGTCTATCTAAGATTCAGTCAGTTGGTGTTGGATTTGAATCTGAGAGGTATAACTCTCCCCATGGTTGAAGTCAACACGAGATATCTAAGGAACCAGCCAAAAAGCATTGAACATAGAGTCTACGCTGTAAGAGAAACCAGAGATTTGCATATAACTTCTCTGGAAGAGTATTATGGAATTCTAAAGACCTATGAGCTGGAGACCCTTCAAGATCAAGCATGGGACAATGATTCAAGAGGAAAAGAAGTGGCATCAGGATTGGTTGCTGATGAGGAAGAGTCTAAGAAGGCAATGGTTGCAGAAAAACCTAGATCATCACCTGCATCTCATCAAGTTGATAATGATGATGAATGCACCTCAAATAGTGATGATGACTACTTCACCCAAGAAGAGCTGGACAACATGGATGATAGTGTCGTGGCATACATGGCGAGGAAGTTCAGCAATATCAGATTCAAAAAGAGTAACCGACCACAGAGAAAATCTTCATCTTTCTATCGGGTTACAAGGGGTGGTGGCAGTTCTTCAGGTTACAAAGGAAAAGGCAAGAGTTCTAGCTACAAATCTCCTTTGGATTTCAAAATGAAGTTCAAATGCTATAACTGTGGTGAAGCTGGACATTTTGCTACGGACTGCAAGAAGCCGAAACAGACTTATCCAAAAGAAAGTTATGAAGCCCTCAAAAGCAAGTATGAAGCCCTGGTGAAGGAAAGACATGGAAAAAGAGCTTTAGTTGTAACAGAAGGTAGAGCTTGGGATGATTCAGACGAGGAAGAAGTTATTCATGCAAACTTTGCCCTCATGGCTGAGACATCAGAGGAACCAGAGGTACCAGTTCTAACCCTTAAGGAAGAAATGTCTATTGATGATTATAAGGTGCAGAACGGGGCTCTTAGCGAAGAGATCTATATGTTGTGCAAAAGCCTAAACACTTCTCAAAAGGAACAGAAAACACTTGTTGCCAAATGCAGAATGCTTGAGGCAAAAGTGGAAGAGTTAGAGGCTGTTTGCACTGTAGATACTTCCCTAAGAGACTCTATTAAATCTTTGGAACACAAGCTTAGCCTTAAAGATGAAATAGAAGCATGTCTTAGGAATAAACTAGCTGAGTTAGAGACAAAATGCGAAGCTTATAAACTAGCTGCTAGTAAGGTGAATGTTGACAGTGACACATTTAAGAAGATAACTGGAGTTGGTGTAGGTCTTGATTATTCTAACTTATCTAAGAAAGAAGGGAAAAGACCTGTAGACATTAGTTCCAGTAAGACCAAGACTGAAATACCTACTTTTCTTAAATCAGCTGTCAAACCCATCTTTAAACACTTCGTTCCTCAAGTAGAAGAAGAGACTGAATTATTAGTTAGATATGAGATAGAGATGGAAGATCGAAAGAAAGAACAACCTGTAACTCCTATTAAATCAGTTAAAATCAAATCCACTAGAGAAGAATCTAGACAAGGATTAGGAGCTAAGGCTGTTAAACAACAGAAAAAGGAAAAAGGCATAAAAGAGGTTAAGGCAGAACGTGTTAAGAAAGAGTGCTATCATTGTAAATCTACTGAACATCTTTCTTACGCATGCAAATCTAACATGAATATTCCTATTACTCATGCCATGCCTGTACCACACACAATGAGTAACATGCATATGAACCATGCACAATGTGGTCAACCTAATTGTATGCCATGCACTTTTAACGTCATGCAAACATTTGTAAACTTGATGAATGCAACTAGCCAATCATGTCAAAATTCTACTGCTAGTTCTAATGTCAAAAAGAAGCATGTTAGAGCTAAGACTGCCAGTCCTCCTAAAGTTAGGAGTGACAAACCTTCTCCTAAGACTAACAAAATTGTCAAGTCTGAAAGAGGAAAAGACGAAGTCGAAAGCTCGAGTAATGTTAAAGTAGGTGCATCTACTGTTGTTAAAACTGATAATTCTCGATCTTATAGAAAAGCCGGGCCCAATCAAACATGGGTTCCGAAGAACGCCTAATCAATCTGTCATTGCAGGGCATTAAGCGAAAAAGGAATAAAGTTATATGGGTGCTAGACAGTGGAGCATCGAGGCATATGACAGGAAACAAGTCCCTGCTTACAGAGTTGGTTATGAAGGCTGGCCCTTATGTTACCTTTGGAGATGACAGCATTGGTGTGACAAAGGGATATGGCAAACTGAAATCTGGTAATGTCGTCATTGAAGATGTTTCCTATGTTGAGGGACTAAAACACAATCTGTTGAGTATCAGTCAATTTTGTGACAAAGGATATGAAGTTATATTCAACAAGAGAGGTGTATCAATCACTCACATTAAGGAAGGATCGTTGGCTTTGAGAGGAGTTCGAAAGGCAGATCTTTTTGTTGCTGATATGGATTCGGCAAACCAGAATGAAGTGACCTGTTTCTATAGCAAAGCGTCAGATGATGAAAGCTGGCTATGGCATAAGAAGCTGTCTCACTTGAACTTCAAAACGATGAATGCTCTCGCAAGGCGAGAACTGGTGAAAGATCTACCTCAAATGGAGTTTGCTCCTAAAGGACTCTGTGAAGCCTGTGAAATGGGAAAGTCAAAGCGAGCATCGCACAAGAGGAAAGAAATTTCTAGTGTCACTGAGCCTCTGCAACTCCTTCATATGGATCTATTTGGTCCAGTGAATGTCCTATCATTGTCTAGGAAAAGATATGCTTTGGTAATCGTGGATGACTTCTCAAAATATACATGGGTATTGTTTGTAATGACAAAAGACGAAGTACTTTTCCAAATCATTGATCACATCACTGAGATTGAGAATGTATCAACACTCACTGTGAAGACGATAAGATCAGACAACGGCACAGAATTTAAAAATGCAATATTGAATGACTTCTGTGTTTCTAAAGGAATACGTCATCAGTACTCAGCCCCGAGAACTCCACAACAGAATGGAGTAGTTGAAAGGAAGAACAGAACATTGGTCGAAGCAGCAAGAACTTTGTTGTATGAATCGAAACTTCCTCTATACTTTTGGGCCGAGGCAGTGAGTACAGTGTGTTACACTCAGAATAGAACCTTGATCATAAAAGATAAAGAAAAGACACCATGTGAACTAATGAATAACAGAAGACCAACAATCAAATACTTTCATGTCTTTGGAGCTAAATGCTATGTACTTATAGATGATGAAAATCTAGGCAAGTTTGAAGCAAAGGCACGTGAAGGGATATTTATTGGTTATTCTACAAATACGGTGGCAGCTTATCGGGTATTCTTGGTGAATGAACGGAAAGTGATTGAAAGCTACAATGTCAGATTCGACGATACCAAACTCCCATCAATTTCTAAAGATAATAGTGAACCTGAGTCCCTAAAATTTCATAATCTGGACTTGGATGAAATTGAGGATGAACCTGAGTTGATTGTTACTTCAAATATACCAAGTGATCGTGAAGCTATACCTGAGTCTAGTGGACAATCGAATTCTACGAGATCAGAAGAAACTTCTTCCGCACGTTCTGGCAACAACTCAGGGGGAGTAAATAGCAGCTCAAGAACAGGTGATCAAGACTCGAGGAGAAATGACACTAGTTCTGTAGGAGCTGGTACTAACTCAGGGGGAGTTAGTAGAAACAACACAAGTAGTCAGCACAACAATTCAGAAAGTCAAGCTGAATCCTCAAGACAATTACCAAGAGAACGGGTATGGAGTAGAGACCATCCGTTTGAATTAATTATTGGTGATCCAGATGCTGGTGTGACTACTAGAAGATCTACAAGAGCTGACATGGCAAATATCTGCTTGTACTCTGGGTTCTTGTCCAAACTAGAACCTAAAGAAATAGAAGAAGCTCTTGGTGATGCTGATTGGGTGATTGCAATGCAAGAGGAGCTCAATCAGTTTGAAAGGCAGAAAGTTTGGAAGCTGGTACCCCGACCAAAGAATAGATCAGTAATTGGAACTAAGTGGGTATACAGAAATAAACTGGATGAAAACGGACTTGTAACTCGAAACAAGGCTCGTTTGGTAGCAAAAGGTTACTCTCAACGAGAGGGAATTGATTATGATGAAACCTACGCTCCAGTTGCAAGACTTGAGGCAGTCAGGATGTTCTTAGCCTTTTCAGCACACAAGAATTTCAAGGTTTTTCAGATGGATGTGAAAAGTGCCTTCCTGAATGGAGAGCTAGAAGAAGAAGTGTATCTGGAACAGCCACCTGGCTTCATTGATCCAGAACTTGAAGATTTTGTGTTTCTTCTCTTCAAAGCTGTCTATGGCCTCAAGCAATCCCCAAGACGATGGTATGAAACCCTATCCTTGTTCTTAATTGAAAATGGTTTTATTAGGGGAGTAATTGATAAAACATTGTTCTACAAAAATGTAAAGGATGATTTGATACTTGTTCAAGTGTATGTGGACGATATTATTTTTGGGTCATCTAATGAGCGCTTGTGCGAGAAATTTGCCAAGTTAATGCAGGATAAATATGAGATGAGCATGATGGGGGAGCTGTCTTTCTTCCTTGGATTACAGATCAGTCAAAGAAAAGAAGGAATCTTTATCTGTCAATCCAAGTACATCAAAGATTTACTCAAGAAGTACAATCTTGAAGATGCATCAGCAGCTAAAACTCCCATGCCAACAGCCACGAAGCTTGATGAAGACAAATCAGGTAAACCAGTTGACATCACAAGCTATCGAGGTATGATTGGCTCACTTCTCTATTTAACTGCAAGTAGACCCGATATCATGTTCGCAACGTGTTTGTGTGCAAGGTTCCAAGTGGATCCTAGAGAGTCACATCTCATAGCTGTCAAACGAATCTTTAAGTATCTCAAGGGAACACCAAATCTAGGGATTTGGTACCCAAGAGATACAGGTTTTAATCTAATAGGCTATTCGGATTCAGACTATGCAGGTTGCAGGATCGATAGGAAAAGCACATCTGGTGCTTGTCAATTCCTAGGCAGAAGATTGGTGTCCTGGCAAAGTAAAAAGCAACATACAGTATCTACTTCTACTGCTGAAGCTGAGTACATTGCTGCTGGAAGCTGTGTAGCTCAAATACTGTGGATGAGGAAACAATTGAAAGATTATGGCATGGAACATACAAAGATTCCAATCATGTGTGACAACACTAGTGCCATTGCCATGACCAACAATCCTGTAGATCACTCCAGAACCAAGTACATAGACATCAGGTATCATTTCATCAGAGAACATGTCGAGGAGGGGACTGTGGAGTTACATTTTGTACCCACAATGCAACAAATTGCAGATATATTCACCAAGCCTCTTGATGAAGTAACATTCAATAGGTTGGTTGGTGAATTGGGGATGCTGAACACAAGTTAGTAAATCTTCCTATCTGTAAAATCCAAGTTTTTGATCATTTACATATGTTTGTTTTTCTTGTTAATTGCCTAGCTGAAAACATGTGTAAATAATCTTTAAAATTGCTCAAAATATCACTTCTGCATGCCATTTAATCATTTTGAACTTAGACTTTAAGATGTTTAATTAATGATTATTATATGGTGTATCTTGTGTTATTTTTCATAAATTCACTGTGCCTTAATTGAAATTATCGATCAAAACTTTGAATTTATGTTCATAAATTGCATGAACATAGGGGGAGTTAAATTCATGGATCTCTAAATTTATCATGTTTTTAAATGAATTTTTCTATGATTTTCATGTAATTTTTATATGATTTAAAGCCTTAGAATTGTCAAGGAATGTCTCTTTTAATGGTTTTTATTAAAAATCCTTGAATTGGTATTTATTTTAATTTGGCAAAATTTAATTATTGATTTTCCGGAAAAATTGCTAAATTTTACTAAGTACCTTCAAAATTTCGAGATAGAGTCTATCTCGAAACTCATCTCGAAATTCGGCTTGAATTTCGACTTTGAGCTTCCAGGAGTGAAGTTTTGAAAATTCTAAGTCTGGTAAATTTTTCGACTTAGTGTCTATCTCGAATTGTATCTCGAAATTCGACTTATAGTTCGAGATAGAGTTCCAGGCGTAAGAGATTTGAATTTTCTAAGTCTGGGAAAATATTCGAGTTAGCATCTATCTCGAAATTCATCTCGAAATTCGACTTGAAGTTCGACTTGGAGTCTATCTCGAAATTCATCTCGAAATTCGACTTGAAGTTCGACTTGGAGTCTATCTCGAAATTCATCTCGAAATTCGACTTGAAGTTCGACTTGGAGTCTATCTCGAAACTTATCTCGGATTTCGACTTGAAGTTCGAGATGGGTCTTTCCTGAGAGGTTTATTGCTGTTTAAAATTGTTCAAGTGAATTTAATTCGAGTTAGCCTCTATGTCGAAACTTATCTCGAATTTCGACTTGATGTTCGAGATAGAGTTCGACATAGAAGTTCGACTTAGAAGTTCGACATAGAGTTCGACTTAGATTACCCTGTGAGTACTTAAGTTTTTTTTCATTTTCACAGGGATATTTTTGTCATTTCACTCTATTGCCTATATATACAAAATTAACCCGATTTTACTTTCACTTTTACCCTATTGTTTTAAAACCTAATTTTTACAGCAGCCCTCCCTCCCACCCACGACTGTTCATAGTTGTGGTTGAATCTCTTACATATAACGAACTACTGTCCATTTTGTTTCTTGATTTTACTATCTGCATCGCGTTTAACCGATTAGATTGTGCGTAGTTTTGTGTTTCACATCGTAACTGTTCATCTTCACAGATACATACATACACACGATTTACACACACTTCTCACATAAATATTATTACTGCGGATTTTGTTTTTACAGTGGTTTGTTACTGATTCTTGTTTAATTCCGTAGTTTAATTTTCACTCCAACATCACAGTTGTGTTCTCAATTAAAAGGGATTAAAACGTTTTTTAAACACAAACAAATGACTCACCAATTTTCTCTTGCAAAACATAATTATTATAATATTCCGACTGAAATTGGTGATCAACTCCCGCGTTTCAAGTTTTGGGTACGATATCTTAATTTGTACTCCAAAGCTAGCACTGCTTTTACTGCAAAACCTACACTGGTCCATGATGCTTTGCAGCAGTTATGGACTAGTGCAGTACCTTTTGGGAGTAAATCGACCCCCTACGGTTTTACTTTTACCTTGGAGGGTCAAAATTTTGAGGTTACAGAGGCTATTTTTAATACAGTTCTTGGTTTTCCAGTCAAGGATTCTTATGACCCTGAACCTACAGCGGCTGAGCGCCAGAATTTTTTTGAAGCAATTGGATGTTATCCTCCCCCTGGACGACTATCCACTTCAAATATTCAAAAACAATTTTTTCATGTGGAATGGAATTACTTTTTCGAGGCCATTACTAGATGCTTTCGGGCACGAGAAAGAGATTTTCATCAAATTTCCATTCCCATGCAAATTTTTGGTGTTTCCCTAGCCCAGGAACTAAATATTAATTATGGCAGGCTTGTTCTGTCAGAATTAGTGGCTACAATGGGATCACCTGAAACCAGAGACATTTCACACAATGATATTGTCTGCTGGTATCCCCGTTTCTTACAAATGCTAATCAATCATCTCGTGCCTTCAAATGCTTTATCAATTAGGCAGGCATTTGTTCGAAGTCCCACCTCTGCACCTCTAGGCATGGGCACTAAGTCACTAACAACTATTGCTAACCAGGATAAACATCAGGGTAAACCTATGTCTATTCCTGAGAACATTCAAGTGTGGCTCTCTTATGATGCAGGTGTAACTACTCTCGCGGGGACTTCACAAATCTCATCACATGCTCAGAATCCATCTGCCCACAATGAAGCATTTCAAGGGATTCCTGATGAGCATATTGATGACGAACAAGATGAGGGCCAATCTCTCAGTCACTTCACAGCCAGGCAAAGGGAACAGCAACCATCTCCTAAGACAACACATGCTGCTTCTGATTCCTCTGTTGGCCAAGGTAATGAAGGAGGTACTTTCTTAGAACCTAACACTCCTTCTTCCTCTAATTCTGATTCCGTGGCCCAAGATTCTGCTAACCCGCAGGATCTATCCCAGGGTGATAGCCATATTTCTGCGTCTGCTTCTTTAACTTCTTCTCTATCACCCCTGTTAACGGGAGTTAAAAGGCCGGCACCTTTAGAATTAGGTGAGAGTTCTGATGAGAGTGACCCTGAAGTGCAGCCAGTTTTCAGGAAGCGAGCCAAATTTTCACAAGCTGCTACTTCAAAAGCCCAGTCCATCCCTAGCGTGTCTATCACAACCACTCCATCTCACGAGAGTGGTTCTCCCCTTGCACAGTCAACACATAGGATGGTTGCTGAGGATTCCGTGTCTTCTGAAGAGCCTGTTCCTTCAGTTAGGCCAGAAGTTTTACGAGCTTCGAACGTACCTTCACCGGTACGTCCTGATGCTGCAGAGAGGATCGGTTCTACTGTTGTACTTGAACACTCTGCAGCCTCTCAGCCTGAGATTCCACCTCAGGACAACACAGGAAACATTGATCCCATAATTGTTCCTCATTTTTCTTATCCAGTTTCTGCAGGTACTGCTTTGAATCTGAGTGCTATTATTGAAGACATACACGAGCGTGAGACAGGGAGTGAGTGTGAGCGTTTAGGGAGTGAGGGACCTTCATTTTTAAGGCCCGAATCTGAGCGTCAAACACAAACAGAACGATTCTTAGAGCGAGAACACCTACGCCAAACACCGTCCCTGGTTCTTGAAACTCTTGCCACACGTATGTCAACTGTAGAAAATCAGATGGAGCAGTTTGGGCAATCTATGGGGCAGTTAGGGGTTAATGTCGGCGATAACAAGCGAGCTCTTGATGACTACGCAGCACGAATGGCAGGTCAAGCCGAAGCTTTAAAAGATATGACGAACAAAGTCAATGACCTGGGCCATGCTGGTGGTGTCTTGGGCAGCACTCTGTATGACAGAATGGGGAGTGTTGAAAGCGTTCTGCATACACTGGCAACGGAGGTCAGTCGAATGATGTATGCAGTTCGGCATTTGGTTCCTCCGGAGTGCTTTGAAGAACATTTCACACAACCTCCCCCGGCTGATGATGATGGTACAGGTGGTGCAGGTGGTGCTGCTGGACCTTCTGGTTTTGGTTCACATGCTGGTGGCTCTGGTGTACCAGGTGATGTTCAGGATAACTCACCTAAGGGGGAGAAAGGAGGTAATGAGACGACACAACAGTCACCCCGTGCTGAAGAAGAGATTGATCCGATGGTGACTGATGAGGAGGCTCAGAGGAAGCGAAAGGGTAAAGCAGTGATGGTTGAACAAGAAGAGCCATTCACTGACTTTGGTGATCAACAGGAACACGTGCAAGTTGATTCAGATTCTGATATGGAAGACGTACCTCTAGCACATGCAATTAAGAGATCTTTGGAGGAACAAGGTGGAGGTGCTGGGGCGTCTGCTGAAGAGATTCCTGTTGATGAGGAGACCCTGAAAGCTCAGCAGTTAGCTCTGGAACAAGCTCAATTTTTCAAAATGAAGATGATGCAAGATAAAGCTGTTTTTCTTGAGAAGCAAGTGGAGCTCAAGGAAAAGCAGTATGATCATGAGCTTGCCAGACTAGCTGACCCTCAAGTTGATCTGGACAAAAGGAGGATTGGACAGAAATGGGACGATGCACGAAAGATACTGATGGGGTCGTGTGCACATGGAGTTCATAATAAGGAGGCAGATGACTTGTTCTTCAACTTGAACATGAAGAATCCGATGACGATGGACTATATAAATGCTTTGAAGAGAATGATTTCTAAAGTCCGTGTTGGATACAAATCGGTGGATAATGAATGGCAAGTTATTTTGTCTTTAATTGATGGAGCCCCGATGTCTTTTATGTATGTCGATGATCAGTTTATGTCGAGAAGATCTGCGTCGGAGTTGTTCTTGCTAGCAACTAAAATTCAATATTCTCAAGCTGAGGAGCTAAGCATTCTGTATAGAGATCAGTTAATGCAGTTAGCAGAGGACAAGGGACCAGAATTCTCAGCCAATCCAGACGTTGTCAGAATGGTTGTTGATGGAAAGATGAAGAGGGTTAGCATGGAAGAAAATGACTTGATGGCTCTATCGGTGGAATCCCTTAAAGCTGTTTGCAGACAAATGATGGGTAAGGGATTCACCTCGGATATTAAAGAAAAATCAGTGGAGTTCATTGAGAAGATAATCTTCCAGAAGAGCAGTGAAATATGGAAGTGCGATGTCATTGCTCCAAATCCTCTGGATAATGTGAAGATTGAGCCAGAGCTAATGCAAAGAAAATGGGATATTCTACAAGCTGTGAAAAGCGTAGATGAAGCTCTGACTCTTCCTTCAGGACCCCTGGAACAAGGAGAGATAAGGGAGGCAGTTGGTGTTCCAGGAAGAGAAAGTGTATACTGGATTCATTCTTACACAGATGATACAGCTGATGCCTTGGTGTTCATTGATGCAGACCAGAATCAAACCTTCTTGCATATGAGTAGGAAATGGCTGCTACAGACTCAAGATGCTGCATTTCTAGATAAAGTCAGAGATGAATTCAAATTTGGAGATGTAGAGGATAGGTTTGCAGATGAAAAGCAGAGACTGTTAAAGTACTTGTCTGAGGTAGTAAAGGAGAAAAGGAGAATGGAGTCAGATGCGGCTAGTAGGCTCAATACCAACCGTGTCAAGGGCTACCCTAAAATGATATACTGTCAGTTCAAAGCTGATAAAGCTCATTGGAAGCCTCAGCTCATCATGAAAAACTTTGAGGACATTCCGAAGATCAGAACTACCCAGGAAGTTGATAAACTAAGAAGGCTTTTCAGACATCCATATCCAGAACCCAAGAATTCTCTGGAAATGGAAGCAGTAAGTTTGCTGAATGCGAGATGGGCACAACTACATGATCCAGTATACAAAAGAGAACAGCAAAGGAAAGAAAGGCGCAGAAAACAAGAAGAAGATAAGCGCAGTGCTGTTAAGGAAGTTAGGAAGGGGAAACGGAATTAGAGTTAAAGTTCAAAGGGATGTGAACTTGAAGTTGGAAAAACTTCATATCTTTTGGTTGCTCTAACTCACTTGAGGAAAATTCACCTGACCACGGTATGCGAGATAGGCTAATTCACCATACTGTAACCGTGAATCAGAGTGGATCCAATAAGGTGATATGAGTTGGACTGAAAGGTATGAAATAATCCAGGTGATAGAGATCATCTCAATGGTCTTTAATTCGAGGTTCGAATTTTCTTTCTAGCTTATATTTATTTTCTAAAGTTCTTTGTATTGTTTTCAAGTTTTTATTCAAGTGTAAAATGTGCAAGACATTAATGTTACTTATCTTTTCTCGTCTCATTATTTAGTTGAGTTATCCTTCTTTAATTTGAATGTCATTGTTAGACAATCAAATAGGGGGAGATTGAAAGGCAGAGTGTTTAAACTTGTAACACTATAATTTATGTAACTCAACTAAAGAAAAGATACTTAACCCGAAGACAATCATGAACGAGAAGTCACAAAGAAATCAATAACAAATGAAGACAAAGTAATTGATACAGTTCAACATGGTAAATATGATCAAACAAAGAAGAAATCATTGGAAGAAGTTCAAGTTAAAGTTGTTCATGCCCCAGTGATTTGTAACTCAAAGAATCAAGATCATAACTGTCAGTATCAATAAGACTAATTGATTTCAAGTGAAAAAGAAGGAAAGCAATTGTTGGAAAGCCACATTTCTAATTGAACATGGTAATCTATTCAGAAGCAAGAAACCTATCAAGACTAGTCACTTATGAACCAGACCAGTGCATCAAGTGTCAGGACATTGGTAGCAAGTTCATGTCAGTAGTAGAGTTCCAAGTTCAAGAGCTTGTTGAAGAAAATAGAAGACGTGAAGAAATCACAAGTTCAAGATGTTGCATTGAAGTTTCAAGTTGAAGCCCAGAATTTCTCTAAGTACTTACAAGGGAACCTATGTAGAAATTCCTATCTAGAAATTCTGGATAAGTTTCTACTTAGAGCCAAGTAGAAATTCTGGAGTTGGAAAATATTTTCTAAGTACTCAACTCAGGAAGCTATCTCGAATTTCCTATGTAGAAATTCCTAAGTCGAATTTCCTATGTAGAAATTCTGGAGGTGAAAATATTTTCTAAGTACTCAGGAAGAAGGCTATCTCGAATTTTCTATGTAGAAATTCCTAAGTAGAAATTCCTATGTAGAAATTCTACTTAGAATTCGAGATAGAGCCAAGTAGAATTTCCTATGTAGAAATTCTACATAGAGGACAGTTTCAACATGACACATGGCATCATCCTGGTGGCAGATTTCCAAGCTTTCAAGACAAGATAAGATTCACGTGGACAACATTGGGCCACTCATATCTTATCTTTTGAAGACTACAAGTCATAGATTACAAAGTAGTATAAATAGAAGTACTTGTGTAACTTGTAAAAGAATGAGAGCAATATTCGAGAGAAACACTTGTAATAAAGAGAGAGTATATTCACAGAGCTTAGTATCATTTACTACCCTCTTTACTTCTGTTGTACTATTGTAATGAATGTTGTAGCAACCCTTTCAAGTTATATATAAGACATATATTCCTTGAATCATTGTGTTCATTTATTACATAGTATTTATTGCTTCATTGATTCAAAAAGTTGTATTCACCCCCCCTCTACAACACATTTGGACCTAACAGCCCCTTCTAAGACTCTAATTGATGGGAATTCCTTGTCGAATTTAGGCCATGAATTGGCTTCTAGCCGAATGGGGTTCCTGGTCATTTTTTGGCTTCTAGTCGACAAGGGTTCCTGGTTGATACTTGATTATTCATGAAGTTAATGGGCTCTGACCCATGAAATTTAAATTTCTCACAAATCATTTTTGTGGTCATGGTACACGTCGATCTTTGGGCCAAAGGCCTGCTAGGCCCAATTAGTTTTTGGGCCTTGTTCTTACCGGCTACAGAAGGTGTAACCTGTTGAGTTACCATTTCCTTCGGTTATAAATCAATGAAGTGAGAACTTCATTTTTCACTTCTTACTTCCTTAGTAAATTTCTCTCTAAAAATTTCCCTTTAGAGTTTACTTAGTAAGGGCATTTTCAGACAATTTTTCCAATCAACCTTCATCTCTCTTGTTTCAAACCTTCATTTGTTGAACATCAATGCCGGACCAAGATGCTTCTTAACAAAAAATCCTTGCCATGACGACCAAAAGAGGTTAGGTAGTCATTGTAAACCCAATATCGAAAGTCATATGACTAGTCCTATTTGTAATAAGTAGATGACAACTCAACTCAGATAAGAAAGCGAAGTAAATAATAAATATTGAATATAGAGGAAGAACAAAAAGAAGCCAAGACAGGACATGGCAAGACACAAAGACCACTACAGCAGAAATGAGAATCAACATTGTAGTTAGTCATCCGTGAACCAGACCAGTGCACAGGGTGTCAACAATATCAGTGAAGATTCGTCATCAAAAAGTTCAAGTGGTTAAAAAGGTTATTGTTGAAGAACAGAAGAGTCTTATCTACATCAACAATAGTCAAGCCTTTAATTTAATTCTCTATTAATTAATTAAATTAATTAGTTAATTTAATTAGTAAATTAATTCACTCAAAATTAATTTATTTCTTAAATTAATTAAAAGATTAATTAATTTAGAATTATTTTAGAATGACAGAAGACAGAAGCTAGAAGCTCAAATGGATACTGGTTTGTTTGGAATGCAGTGTACAAGAGTCAGAATTCAAGATTGAATATTTGACTGGGTACATGCAGTGGTGAAAAGAAGTATTGTCTAGTTTAAAGAGTCAGATTATTTCAGTAATAGAGGTACTTCTAATTGCAACTGTAGAAACAACCAAACATGCCTGACAGTACTGACTTGAAGAAAAGACGGAAAAAGAAATGACACGGAAGAAATGCAAATTCATATATTCGTAAAAGTGGAACCCCGGTTGAAATTGATTTATCATTTCCAAGTCAAAAGGAGTTCGGTTCCAGACGCTCAAGAGACCGCAGCTTAGAGCGTAAGGATTTATTTAATTAATAAATATTTTATTTATTTAGTAAATTATATTTATAAATATCTAAATAATATTAGATATTTATTTTTATAATTTCTGAATTAAATTTATTATTTATTAATCAAAGATTATAAACTGTGCGGGTCGAAAAACATTTCTACGGAACCTATCCATATAAGACGAAATAGGCCCCTTTCAATTTGAATTTGGCAGAAGAATTCTTCAACCAATCACAGCTTGACACGTGTCCCACTCAAGAAGAAAAGAATGAAATTGGCTGTTGATTCATGTGTCATACCGAAGAAATCAGAAGAGTCATACCGAGCTTTGATTTATTATATGACAAGTCATACCGAATTGTTTTCTTTATTAAATAAGTCATACTGATTTATTTAATTAAAAGAAAAATCGAATATGACTTTAAGATAAGTCATATCGAATTTTGAAGAGTCATACCGACAGAAATAAGTCATGCCCAGCTTTCTGAAGAGTCATACAAGGCTTAATTTGATGAGAAAAAGAGTCATGCTGGCTTTCCTCCTCTATAAATATGAGGCCGGGGGCTTCATTTTTCGAAGTAGAAAAACAGTCAAATTCAGCAATTTGTCTGCAACGTCATATTCACAGACTTTCTGTGCTAGTTTGATTTTAATTCCTTAAGTAGAACAATTCATGTCAAATTTATTCTAGGAATTAAATGTTTATTCTACCGAATACTGTAATACCCTTTCAAGTTTAATATAAATATTTAACTTGAATCTTGTTTACTTACTTGCTAATTTCTATATCTTAATTGTTATATCATAAAAATAGAAAGTTAGTAAGTCAGCCTCCCAAACACTACAAGGACCCGAACCCTCAGCTAAAGCAATAATTTAATTCCGCAAATTCTGAGAAGAATTTTAAATTGTTGTCAGTATCGCATTCAACCCCCCTTCTACGATACTTCCGGGACCCAACAATTGGTATCAAAGCAAGCTGATTGATATACAAATCAAGATCCGCAGTCCAGTGAAGCTCAGGGTACCGAAGCTGTTTTGAACTCTGAATGTCTAGAGGCCTTGTTAAATAAATTTAGTTTATAAATTTAAATTTAGATAAATTTATTTTATAAATTTTATTTAAAATAAATTTATTTTGTGAATTTAATTTAAATGAGTTTATTATTTAAACTTGAAAAAGTTTCTTTTATAAACTTAATTTAAATAAGTTTACTTTATAAATTTTAATTTTAATAAATTTATTCTTTAAATTTAAATAGATTTCCTTTTATAATTTAAATTTATTTAGATAAATTTATTTTATAAATGTTATTTAAAATAAATTTATTTTGTGAATTTAATTTAAATGAGTTTATTATTTAAACTTGAAAATTTTTTATTTTATAAACTTAATTTAAATGAATTTATTTTATAAATTTAATTTAAGTAAATTTATTAGTTAAATTTATATAGATTTAATTTATAATCTAAAGATATTAAAACTTGGTCCATTTTTCAAAAAAGGTTTGTAGTTGGAAAATTCTCCGTTTTGGCTCAGAATTAATTCCTAGAGCATATGACCCGGTTTCGAGGAAAGTGGTCATTTCGTATTAGTAAGTTTATTCCGGAGCATTTGGATTTTATTGTGGATGATTCGACTGTTCATGTTATAGTTCCACAAACTGCTCAAATGTAAAGATATGATAGTTTTATTAGTGGGGAACTCTGAAGATTTTTTTTCTGACTCTAATGATCATTCTAGTTTTTGTACTTATACAAAACGGATTTAAGAATCGTTAGAGGTCACAACTGAAGAAACATATGAGGCTAAAAGTAGCAAGACAAGATCAGGGCTGTGTTACACTATTCAAGAAGCTCCCAAGCATTAAAATAAAAGACTATTCTGAATCTTTGAAGCTTGACATCTTGTCAGAGTCATATTCAGATATTGATGATGAAACTGAGGTTGCAGAAGGAATCAATGTTAATGATGATGATTCAGATCCTAGTAGTGGAAATGATAGTGAATCTACACAACTCATGGACTTTAACAGAATCCACTCAACAAGGTGAAGGATCTTCAACACATCCTAGCAGCAACTCAGGGGGAGCAAAATAAAAGAAGGATCTACTAGTCGTACTCAACACAATGAAGATCAAAGGAACACATTAAGAACATATCTGTTGAGACAAAGGGTTTGGAGTCAAAGTCATTCCTGGAGTCTAGTTCTTAGTGTTCCGGATACTAGAGTAAAGACTAGAAGTGCTATGCAAAGTAAATGTTAATGCAAAGAACAATTGTTAAACAGTTGGAATCCTAAAGAAGATTGAAGAAGCACTGATTGATCCAGATTGAGTGATTGCAATGCAAGATGATCTCAATCATTTCGAAGGCAGAATCTACTGAATCTGGAACCCAGGCCACAAAACAAAGTTTTAATTGGTACTGTAAGGGTTTTTAGAGACTGGATGATTTTTGGCATTGTTATGAGGGACAAAGCCAAATGGCTTGTTACAGAAGGTATCGACGATGATGGAAACAGAATCTTCGGGACTTTCAAGATCTAACTAAAGCACCAGAGACGAGACTTGATACTATTAGGGCTGAACATGTTGATGTACAATAAATCCTGGACTTTGAAGTTTCATATCCACTGGAATTTGTATATCATTCTCTTCACAAAGCTCTCTATGACGAAGGTAAGATATCAAGCAATGGTCAAGGACATGGTATGACACTCTAACTGCTAATTACTTGAATATGATTTTATATTAGAGTCGTTATACACATATCTCTCTAGAATACAAGGCACACACACATAATGTTTAGTGCAAGTATACCATGGTTATATTATATGTGGGTCTACTGTGCATAAAGACCATATATTTTATTCTCAATATGCCTATGCGCAAGTTTCCATGTAGATACTGGAGAATCTAATCTTATAGATAAGATATGAATTGTTAGATATCTTAAGGGATTACCAATTCTTAAAATAAGGTACCCTAAAGATACTAGGTTTAACCTAATTGGCTATATAGATATAGATAATGCAGGTTGAAAGAAAGACATGGAGGTAATTACCAGAAGCTGTCAAACTCCATCAACTCTGCTGGATAATCTCTTCACCACTCACGGAACAAGCGCATGGACACTAGGTATCATTTATATCGAGAGTAGTCCTTAGTAGAATAACTTGCAGATATTTGCTAAACAGCTTGATGAATTCATTTTGTCTAAGTTGGTTAGTGAAGTTGGGATATTATGTATGTGCATATTTGTTGGAAATCTCATCTGTAAGGAATTCTTAAATGAGTTCACAAGTTTTACATTTTCCATATTTAAAGGACTTGTGAATTTATTTGAAATCCAGAACCTCGTACTTAGTGCTACTACTTTAATTATCATGTTTACAATGTTATATGCATATGTGGTAATTAGGTGTTCTAGCATAAGTTTGAATATTATCTTAATTGATTTAAATTATGATGTCAGACAATTCGATGTCAGATCAGTCTCATGATTTAAATGAATTAAAATAATATGCAGCATAATTGTTTGTATGATAAATATTTAATGAGTATCAGTTAATGATATCTTACTTAATTGTTTTGATATTTTTCTCTGATATTTTTAAATGTTTTGTTACAAATAATTGTGACACTTTTAATATTAGTGACATTATTTAGAATTACTGATCTAAATAATCAATGCATATTTCAAAAACACTAATATTGAAAAACAGAAGTATTTTCTGAGTTATGTGTATATAAAATTCTCAATATTTTATATACTTAGAAATATTTCCAAAATTGTTTTTACTTCTAGGTATCAACCATTTGTAAAATGATTTGTTTTCAAACACTTGTTTCAATATTTGTTGCACATTGATTCAAAGTACCTAAACAGTGGTTGTTGCTTTGAAGGCCTTATACTGTATTGCTAAGAATACATCCACCCCTATTGTAATGAAATTTTCTATTTTAAGTTAGGGATATTATCAGGTGGACGAAAATGATGAATATCATAATTGCATTATGAGTCAGAAAATCATAGTCCTCTATCTGATAAGGATGGTTTGCAAAACTGTTTTCAAATCATACAGTATTAAGGTATAAAGGAAAAGAGTCATTCTAACGAGATATAATTTGGTAAGAGAGTTGAATTTCTTCTTTGGTATAAATTCTTGCGTTTTATAATGGGAAGTTTGCCTTATAGGAAATTTATAAAGGATAAAAACTTTCTTCTATGATACAACTTTCCCGCGTTTTATTATGAGATATGTATCTTAAAGAAAATTTTATATAATGCTTTTAAATGATAAATCTTTAATCCTGACAAAACTCTTTTATTGAAAGTGCTTTAATGCAATCTATTACCATTCCTTATTATATTTTTCCTTCTCCTTGGGATGAAAAATATGTTTTGGAATGTTAAGGTGATTATCTTTTTATCTCGATTGGTTCTTTCCAGTTAGCCCCTAACGGCTTTAGAAACTGGCCAAGAGGTTGAAAACCCATCAATCTCTTACCCAGGCCATAGTACCAAACACCAATTCATCCACTTCCATGTATTAACCCCTGGAGATATAAGGAACTCATGTAAGTTAGAGGTTGATAAGGGAGAAACTGCACTTGATGTAGCAAATAAGGATGATGTCGAAAGTGCACCCACAGCTCTACCTCCAGAGAAGAAAAGGAGTATATAACTGAAGTAACTGTAAGCTCATCTGCATCTTCTCAAAAGGATGCAGAGCTGAAAAGGCAATAAAACTGTCTCTGGAATCATTCTCTCTACAGGATGAGTCCATTGAAATTCGCTCGTCAGCTAGAGCACTTTGTAATGAGTCAAGCACACCACCGGCACTCACGCTGATGGTAAGCCTAAATAGATAAATTCTAGGAACACATTGCAAGGCGTGCACAGTGAGAGGTACATGCAACATTTTTAGTTTTGTACAGTTTTATTTAATTGGCATTCATACTGTAAATATATATATATTTTCCTTAAGAGAATTGAATTTCTTCTTTGGTACAAATTCCCGCATTTTATTATGGGAAATTTGTCTTATAGGAAATTCATAAGTGATAGAAACTTTCTTCTCAGATACAACTTTCCCGCGTTTTATTAAGGGACATGTATCTTAAAGAAAATTTCGTATCATGCTCTTAAATAATATATTTGTTTTAACAATTGGTATCAGGATTTTTATAATTGGTATCAACGATTGGCATATTTATTTTTCCTATAAAATTGGCATATTTATTTATTTTTTTTCTATACGATTGGCATATTTTATTTTATAGTTATTTTCATGTTATTTTTAAAATTTATTTTTGTCTACGAGAAATTGTTCTAAGAATCATAAGTATTAAATGTCAATATTTAAAGGACTTGTGAATTTCTTTACATCTATTTTCTCAAGCTTACATATATCTCTGATATAATGTATGAAGTTAAATGCTAATTTTCATTTCTATGATTATTTAGTATTTAGCAATTGTATTTTATCTTATTAAAATTATGAATTGAAGCAATTCATCGTTTATTAGTTTTATAGTTTTAATACGATGAGATATTAGGAGCATAATTACTTGCTTTTTGAAATTATTATTAATTATCATATTTTGGTAATTTGTTATTGTTTCATTGCAATTAATTATGATTTTTGTTGTTAGTGATAATATATATATTGTTTATCTGAAAATCACTAATAATAAAAGCATTTCTGTGTTCTGCCGAACAAGAGCAATCGACTCGAGGTAAAAGCAAGTAATCTCGATCTTGATATATATATATATATATATATATATATATATATATATATACGATTGATATATTGAGCCCTTAGTGGCTATAGGACAATATCAAGGGATTGAAAACATACATTCTCTAACACAGATCATAGAACCAAACACTCAAACAGATACAACTTCATCTACTAAACCCCTGAAAAGAAAAGTTTATCAACTAAAGAGGGTGACAGAGTAAGTGCCTCTAGTGCACTAGAAAAGAGAAGTATCTATGAGTGTTCTAGCAGCTCTGCCTCTAGTTAGAATATGAAATTGAAACCAAGGCAACTGTTAACTAATTTATATTCTCTCAAAAGGGTATAGATTTTCAAATGGCAAAACTGTTACTAGGTTCATTCTCTCAACAGAGTGAGTCTATTGAATTCGGCCTGTCAGCCAAGGCCATTTGTAAAGAGTCAACTTCATCTAGACACTCTCAAACACTGCAAACCATAAATGTATATATTCAAATGCACTGTAAGGATTGTCACACACTAAGGATGAATTGACGGAAACAATTATTCTAAACTTCCATATCAAGGAAGGAAGGATGATTGATGATTCTGACTGAATCAACATGCCTTCACAGGCGTCAGGAGGAAACTTGGATCATTTCCTACATTATAGATCCTTGTCTCACTCCCCAGATGGAACATATCTGGATTCCTAACGGAACATATCATCTTAGATGATCAGCAACTCACTGAATCTATTCCTGAAGCAATTCAGTTTTTAAAGTCAAATGTTTTTATAGATTCAATTGAGGACGGGGATTTACAAAACCCCATTGCACCACCAGTGACCTCTCTTGAAGGGGCTATGGTGATCTTTCTTGCAGGTACAAAAGACTATGTCATCCGTACTGAGAGAGAGAAATAGTGATGTGAGAAAGAGTGAAACACAAGTGAGAAAGAGTGAAAATATATATTCTATGAGTGAAACACTTAGAGAGTATATGAGCGAAACACTTGTGAGAAATACAAAGTAAAATCACACACTACCACAATTACCAAATCCCATTCCCAATTCCCTGTTACAGATTTCTAATGTTACTCAACTAAGGGGGATGAAATTTCTTCTATTAAGGATTCTGAAGAGGATTACTCAACTAAGGGGGAAAAGTGTTGAACAGTTCGAACTGTTGAACAAGATCCAAAAAGGGAGAAGTAGATCCAAAAAGGGAGAAGTGTTGAACAAGATCCAAATGGGAGAATTGTTTAACAAAGACTTTTACTAGAAAAGGATTACTCCATTGTGGAACAAGAAAAGGGGGTATATAACAACATGCTTGGATTGGATCCATTTGATTTTAGAAAATTCTTGTATATAGGATTAACTGGATTTTCTAAAATGCATAACATGTCATAGTTTGCATTTTTTATATCTGCGATGGTTTAATGCTGTATGTATGCCATGTCTGTTGTTACCTCTTTTAAATTGGTTGGATAATTCAAGTAAGGGGAGAATGAATTCACCTTGGGAGAGAAGTGAAGACAGAAGTTGGAGAAATAAAGGATAGATGGTAAGAAGAGAACAAGACTTCATCCCTGCCATCCTAAGGGGGAGCAGTGATGAGTCTGAGAAATGAAGATAATACTACTTATATAATATGTTCAGTACTAGAGGAACAATCATCCTTCATTTCAGTTACTCAAGAAATCTGGAAATGCAGAATTTGATCCAGAGAAACCAGCCACTGAAGATGTACCAATAACACCTGGTCATAAAAGTTAAACTCTAGAAGAAGGTGAAGTTGATACTTCTGAAGCTGGTAATGATAGGTAAGTTAAGATAGAACTTTGTTAAATATGTTCAGTCTAAAGGAACATATATCTTATTTTTATCTTTCATAATTGAAATATGGAAATGTATTATATGATCCAGAAAACAATTTATTATTTACAGTTCTTAAATGTCGTTTTATTTTCTTAGTTGTTAGTTGAGTTATCCTCTAGGAATTTGTGTGTTAAATGTTTAACAACAAATAGGGGGAGATTGAAAGTCATATGACTAGTCCTATTTGTAATAAGTAGATGACAACTCAACTCAGATAAGAAAGCGAAGTAAATAATAAATATTGAATATAGAGGAAGAACAAAAAGAAGCCAAGACAGGACATGGCAAGACACAAAGACCACTACAGCAGAAATGAGAATCAACATTGTAGTTAGTCATCCGTGAACCAGACCAGTGCACAGGGTGTCAACAATATCAGTGAAGATTCGTCATCAAAAAGTTCAAGTGGTTAAAAAGGTTATTGTTGAAGAACAGAAGAGTCTTATCTACATCAACAATAGTCAAGCCTTTAATTTAATTCTCTATTAATTAATTAAATTAATTAGTTAATTTAATTAGTAAATTAATTCACTCAGAATTAATTTATTTCTTAAATTAATTAAAAGATTAATTAATTTAGAATTATTTTAGAATGATAGAAGACAGAAGCTAGAAGCTCAAAGGGATACTGGTTTGTTTGGAATGCAGTGTACAAGAGTCAGAATTCAAGATTGAATATTTGACTGGGTACATGCAGTGGTGAAAAGAAGTATTGTCTAGTTTAAAGAGTCAGATTATTTCAGTAATAGAGGTACTTCTAATTGCAACTGTAGAAACAGCCAAACATGCCTGACAGTACTGACTTGAAGAAAAGACGGAAAAAGAAATGACACGGAAGAAATGCAAATTCATATATTCGTAAAAGTGGAACCCCGGTTGGAATTGATTTATCATTTCCAAGTCAAAAGGAGTTCGGTTCCAGACGCTCAGGAGACCGCAGCTTAGAGCGTAAGGATTTATTTAATTAATAAATATTTTATTTATTTAGTAAATTATATTTATAAATATCTAAATAATATTAGATATTTATTTTTATAATTTCTGAATTAAATTTATTATTTATTAATCAAAGATTATAAGCTGTGCGGGTCGAAAAACATTTCTACGGAGCCTATCCATATAAGACGAAATAGGCCCCTTTCAATTTGAATTTGGCAGGAGAATTCTTCAACCAATCACAGCTTGACACGTGTCCCACTCAAGAAGAAAAGAATGAAATTGGCTGTTGATTCATGTGTCATACCGAAGAAATCAGAAGAGTCATACCGAGCTTTGATTTATTATATGACAAGTCATACCGAATTGTTTTCTTTATTAAATAAGTCATACTGATTTATTTAATTAAAAGAAAAATCGAATATGACTTTAAGATAAGTCATACCGAATTTTGAAGAGTCATACCGACAGAAATAAGTCATGCCCAGCTTTCTGAAGAGTCATACAAGGCTTAATTTGATGAGAAAAAGAGTCATATTGGGATAAGTCATGCTGGCTTTCCTCCTCTATAAATATGAGGCCGGGGGCTTCATTTTTCGAAGTAGAAAAACAGTCAAATTCAGCAATTTGTCTGCAACGTCATATTCACAGACTTTCTGTGCTAGTTTGGTTTTAATTCCTTAAGTAGAACAATTCATGTCAAATTTGTTCTAGGAATTAAATGTTTATTCTACCGAATACTGTAATACCCTTTCAAGTTTAATATAAATATTTAACTTGAATCTTGTTTACTTACTTGCTAATTTCTATATCTTAATTGTTATATCATAAAAATAGAAAGTTAGTAAGTCAGCCTCCCAAACACTACAAGGACCCGAACCCTCAGCTAAAGCAATAATTTAATTTCGTAAATTCTGAGAAGAATTTTAAATTGTTGTCAGTATCGCATTCAACCCCCCTTCTACGATACTTCCGGGACCCAACAAATATTTTCTTCAATTGCTGACTTGTTGCAAACCATGGGTGATGAATTCCCCACCTTGGCGGAGTTGGATGCCTTTAGGTACACCAATATTTTCACCAACCAGGTTCATTGTGATAAATTCATAAAGTTGTACAAGTTATCCACTGGGTATAAGTTTGTTTTGGCCGAGCCTGGAGATCGGGCTTGTCATTGGTGGTCCATTAAGCTATGTGTGTTTAGGGATGCCCTCCTTGGTGGGCTTAGATTTCCTTTTCATGAGTTTATTGTTAGGCTTTTGGCCGACGTTAGGATCAGCCCATGTCAATTAAGCCTGAATTTATGGCGGACCCTTATTTGCTTTATGGTTTTATGCCTTAGGAAAAAATATCCCCTCTCTGTAACGGTTTTTAGAAGTATTTTCCAATTCAGAAATAGCCCAACTTCGATGTTAGGCTGAGTTTATATTAGCCATAGGCAAGGTGTATCCCCAATTTTCAGCAACAAGTCTTTACCCAATTCCAATCAAGAATGGAGGAGGGATTTTCTGTTCCTGGAGTGGGAAGGTGGTGATTGGGGCACCCTGTTCAGGCCTACCTTTTGCAAAGTTAAAGACGGGAACGTGGGCCTGATTCAGCTGACTCCCGAAGAAAAAATGATAATTGCGGATTTGGGCTAGGACAAATGCCAGACCCATCATAGAAAGCTTTTGAAGGAGTTTTCTTTAAAGGTCGTAGGCCTTTCTAATGTTTTTGATAACGGTAAATTTCTCACCTTAATTTTGTTTTTTCTCGATTTTTCTGAGTTCAATTTTTTATTTTCTTGTTTATTTTGCTACTGCTGAAAATATCAACTTTCATTTGGGTGTGGGTGATCAAGAGACCCAAAAGATGAGCAAGGCCCACGAGACTCTTAAAGGCCCAATCAAAGAGCCCAATCTCTCTGTCTTTGTTCAGCCTTGCGAAGGGGCCCAAAATAAGGGTAAAAGAAAAAGGCCTTGCGAGGAGGATGATGACCCAGTCATGGCGGCTTAGAGGCCCAACTGGGGCATTCAGAAGCAGGACACCATCGTCGGGAATACATTAAATTCCATCGACTGGTCCCAAAACTTAATTCCTCCGGTTGACAAGGCTAAAATTGTCTTGAAGACGGATATCGAGAAGGCTGAGACTTTGGGGGATCAAGCCGTGGCCATGTTATGAGTTTTTAAATTTTGTTTCGTACTTAACCAATTTTTAGGTTTTTCGAGTATTTGACTTAATTGTGTTGCATGTTGGATAGGTTAATACCTACTTTCAGACCATGGCCCATTAGGCCAAGATGTGACATTTTTATGAGAAGGCCCAAAGGAAGGGAAAGGCCAAGACCGATGCAAAGGTGGCCGTTCTTGAGAAGAAGCTGCTCGAAAAGGAGCAAGAATTGGTGGCAGCCCACGCCGAACTGCAAGAGCTGAGGGCTGACAAACAGGCCCAAATTGCTAAATACATGGAGTCAGAAGAATTTTATGTTTTTATTGATAAGCATGATGACCTGGTTTTTTCGACTGCCGGTGCTCAAGCATGGGGGAAGTGTCTCAATGCCATCTTGGCTAAGCATCCGGGCTTGTTTGATCAGGCTGACTTTCCTGCTTCCATGGGGCAGCCTTTGGCCTTGTTCTCCATCATCAGCGTGGATAACTTTGGTGATATTTCAGGTGGGGAGGCTTTAGATGATTATGACAAGATCTTTGACTCCCCCGAGGCCGAGGATAATGCTCAAAAGGAGATCAGGGAAGAAGAAAAGACCGGAGCAAAGAAGAAGGATGACACGGATATCGAGGACCTTCCTTTGTTTTTATTTCCCTCTTTATGTCATTTTTTCTCGTATTCCTTGTATTTTCCTTTTATGTTCGAGCTATGCACCCCAAAGACTTTTTATCTACAAAAAGTTTATGTTGCTGTTCTTTTCCTTTTTCTTGCCTTAGTATATTTCTTAGTATATACTTTTTCAAGCACATAGGAAAGATAATGACTTAGATTTTATACAGAAAGTTCCAATCCAGGCTTGGATTTATTCCATGATTATGAACCAGGCTCTTCATCAGTGTATTCAAAGGTTTTAAAAAAACTTCATTTTATTAGTAGTGCCTTCAAGGCTAAAAGTGGGCACAGCCCTAACAAAAAGGAAATCCTAACTGAAGCGAAAGGCTCTTATATCATAGTACTTTCATTGAACCTTATTTTTACTTATATAAGAATTCACCATCGAATAATTTAGATATAATAAACTATCAGGGTTGAGGCATGCCAAGTTCTCGGTATTTCATCATCTTTTAGGGTTTCGAGGATGTATGATCATCCTCCCTCGACCTGTTTTATCTTGTAAGGTCCTTCCCAATTAAGAGTTAATTTGCCTTTAGGGCCTAGTCCAGAAGCTTAAGCCTTTCTAAGAACTAGGTCTCCTTGTTGGAAGAATCTTTCATTAACCCTTATGTTGTAGTAGAAAGAAGATTTCTTCTGATATTCTATGATCTTTGCATGAGCCCTGTCTCTAACTTCATCAATCAAGTCCAATGCGAGCTGCATCCCTTCTTCATTTTCCTTAAGCTGAAAGGCCTTGATTCTTGGCGATACATGTGATATTTCAATCGGAACCACTTCCTATGGCCCATAAGCTAAGAAGAATGAAGTTTCATCAGTGGTCACTTTATGAGTGGTCCTGTATGCCCAGAGTATTGGAAAAAGCTCATCCACCCATGTGTTAGTTGAACGTACAATCGTTTGAAGGGTTTCGTGACACAAACGCAGCGGAATAAACGCGAAAAATAAATCAAAATAGCGAAACCCTCCGCAGGATCCATGCGAAAACAAAAGATTTAATTCGGAGGTAAAGAATAAATACCTTTAGAAGCTTTAACAGTTCATTAATGGAAGATTAATGGAGGTCCAAAGCTTGTTTAATCACCACGTATCCCACTCTCGCGATCTACGCTCTACGGTATCCACACGAACACTTTTCATGAAGGATTGATGTGTACTAGCACCCGAAAACTTCTTCTCTCTCTATCTTCCTCCTCTCTCAGAGCGGCTAGGGTTTTTGTAAAATCTCTATCTTATTAAATCAGCCCATAAAGAGATTATATAGAGAGAGGAATAAGTTTTCTAATTATAATCCAATTATAATTAATACTAATCCAAAATTCTAAATTATTTAATTAAGTCTCACTTAATTAATTAATTATTAATTTTGGAATTAGTTTAAGTAATTCATTTATTCTATTTATATAATTAATTAAGTCATACTTAATTAATATCATAAATAAAATAAATTACTTATTTAATTTAAATTCATAATTTAAATTATTTCTCCTTCAAGCATTCTTTGTGTGTGACCCTGTAGGTTATTATTACGTTGGCAACAATTTTAATATCTAATTAAAATTGTAAACAATGAGCGGCATCTAGTAATACATCATTGCTACCCAAGTAATAATAATAAATCGGTGATTCGATTAAGCCTTTCGTGAATAATGTTCCATGTAATATAATCCCTTTAATCTTGATATTATAGATTAAACTCAAGGCATGTCTCGTGTCATCCTCTTCATAATTTAATCTTTATTTTCTTGATCGATGAGTAGACTATTAAAATCAAATCAACATTTGAGCACGGCCGTGCATTTCATAGTCTCACTCAAACAAGAGGTCAATAATATCACTCCTAAAATTAGGAGGATTAAATCCCATCTAGATCATTCATATTTCTCATACGATTCATAATATACCCAATGTCCACTTTTATCATCACCCGGTCAAAGGTAACTTTTAATGTAATCAAAGTATATTAATTCTCGTATAGAAATATAATGATTTCAGGTCTAAGGATCATTACACCATTATCACAGTGAGAATTACTTATGACACTTACTTAACATGTAGAATCTCACGGCGGGTCATTCCAGTGCCATGCATTGATACATGCACTTATGTTCTTGACTTTAGTATCCCCATACCTATGACCAATGAGATGTGGTCATCTGTCAAGAAACATACTAGTCTTTGTGCATTATTATTGTCCTTAAATAATAATACTCGACTAGGGAATTTGAGGAATAAGATACTATTCATATAATCTCATTTTTAAGTCACATACTTAAAGATATATAATACGTATCAAAATTCCAAGGACATTTATTATGCTTTCAATTTATTACGCAGTAAATAAAACATAATAAATAAATAATAATCAATAAAACATAATCATTAATAATAAATATTTTCCTTAAAATATAAAAAGTATTGTCTCTAGAGCACAATTACTAACAATCTCCCACTTGCACTAGAGCCAATTACCCAAGTATCCAATACTCATGAAACTAGTGTGACTTTCATGCTTCTGCTGCGACAAAGTCTTAGTCAGTGGGTCTGCAATATTATTATTAGTATGCACTTTACATATATGTATATCTCCTTGATCATTAATCTCATTAATTAGGTGATATCTCCTAAGTACATGCCCAAACAGCCTCCTTGGCTGCTTCGCAAGCATCAATATACTCAGGCTCTATTGTAGAATCAACTATTGTCTCTGCTGTGAACCATTCCAGCATACAACATCTCAATAAAATTAGATAAAACACAAAGACAGACAGAAACATTAAATTATCGTTATCTGTCTAGAAACCAGTATCACTGAAACCTCTTACAACTAGCTTCACATCTCCTCCATATAACAAGAATGAATCTTTAGTCCTCTTTAAGTACTTACGAATATTCTTGACTGTCGTCCAGTGACCTTCACCTGGATTAGATCGGTATCTACTCATCATGGTTAAAGCATACGAGACATCAGGACAAGTACATATCATTGCATACATTATAAAACCAATTGCTGACGCATATGGAATTTTACTCATGCAGTCCCTATCATCCAATGATTTAGGACAAATTTTATTTTGAGATCACTATCCCATGAGACATTGGGACATATCCATTTTAGTCTCTTTGCATTTGAAATCGATGCAAAACTTTGTCAATGTATGTACTCTAAATTAGGCCGATCAATCACCTTGATCTATCTCTATAGACCTCGATCCCTAATATATATGTCACATCGCCTAAGTCTTTCATTGAGAAATTATTTCTCAACCAAGTCTTCACAGTCTGTAGAGAAGGAATGTCATTCCCTATTAGTAATATATCATCAACATATAATACTAGGAATGCCACATGGCTCCTACTAAACTTCTTGTAAACACAAGTTTCATCTTCATTCTGAATAAAGTCAAACTCTTTTTGACTGTTTCATGAAAACAAATGTTCCATCTCCTCGAGGCCTGCTTTAATCCATAAATGGATCGACGCAACTTACATACATTTCCAGCATCCTTTAGATCAACAAAACCCTTAGGGTGTGTCATGTACACATCCATATCTTCTTCAAGGTTCTCATTTAAGAAAGCGGTTTTGACATCCATTTGCCAGATTTCATAGTCATAGTAAGCAGCTATAGCAAGCAAAATCCTGATGGACATGACCATAACAACTGGTGAAAAGGTCTCATCATAGTCAATACCATGAATTTTCTTGAAACCTTTTGCCACCAATCGTGCCTTATAGGTCTGTACATTAGCATCCATGTCGGTCTTCTTCTTGAAAACCCACTTGCACCCTATAGGTTTTACCCCTTCAGGTGGATCAACCAAAGTCCATACTTGATTAGTATACATGGATTCCATCTCAGATTTAATGGCATCCAGCCATCTCTTAGAATCTGGAGTGTTCATAGCGTCTTGGTAGGTGAGAGGCTCATCTTCATCCATAAGCATCACATCACCATCTTGAGTCAAGAGAAATCCATATTATCTCTCGAGCTCATGGCGAATCCTACTAGACCTACGAATACCTGTGTTTCTTGAGCAGTATTATTTTTCTTGTATATTCTGCTCAGGTTCCTCCATTGGTTCAACATTATCATGTGGGTCTCAAACTTCATTGAGATCTATTATCCTCCCACTGTCTCTCAGCAGTTCGAGCAACAAACACTTTATTCTCGGAAGGATTATAGAAAGAATAACCCCTTGTTTCAGTTGGGTATTCCACAAAATTACATTTATCTGATTTTGGTCCTAGCTTGTCATAGATTAGACGTTTCACAAACGCTTCACATCCCCAAATTTTCATAAATGACATGCTGTGACGTTTCTCAGTCCATATCTCATAAGGATTCTTTTGAACCATTTTAGTAGGAACAATGTTAAGTGTATGTGGAGCCGTTTCCAGAGTGCAACCCCAGAAACTAATTGGAAGATTTATTGACTCAACATTGATCGCACCATGTCCAACAAGGTGTGATCCCTCCTATCAAAAACCTTTCTTTGATATTTTCTACTTCATCTTTATAGTCTTTGAACTTTTCAAATGATTTGGATTAGTTCTTCAAAAGATACATATATCCATATCTACTAAATAATTAGTAAATTTTATGAAGTTAATAAAATCTACCTTTTGTCATCGTACACATATGACCACATACATCACTATGTATAAGTCATACCCATTCAATGATCCCTTCACCATGTCCGGCAAAAGGAGCTTTAGTCATTTTGCCAAATAAGCCAAGATTCGCATCCTTTTGTATAATTCATAATCAAACTTTTCCATGAATGCATCCTTATGTATTCTGAAAATGCGTTTCTCATTAATATGGCCTCAACAACAGTGCCAAAGGTAATATTTTATTTGAGTCACTTTAGAACATATAAATTGTTAATTAGTTGTGCAACATTATAAGGCTCATCATCAAAATAGAATAAACAACTATTGTTATTTAATTAAAATGAAAAAGCCTTTCTTGTCCAAACAAGAAACTGAAATAATGTCCCTGCCAATTGCAAGCACGTTATAACAATTATCAAGTTCTAAATTTTCCTTATAGGCCAAAAATTAAGTAACGAGTTCCTCGAACCAGAGCAACTATCTTTACTCCAATTCCAACCCGATACCTTAAGCTTGACCCTTATTGATCATCATCTTCCGATCTTCCAATTAAGCATGACAGTTTAATTTCCAGTCTCCCAACTTTCCACAGAAGTGACAATCGTCTTCTTTATCAACACCTCATTCAGACTTTAGAGTCTGCTTTAGGGATTGGACTTTGGTTTGACAACGGAACTAGATCAAATCTTCTCCTTGCCTTTCCATTTTCCTTTCCCTTTTGCATTCCCTATGTTTACCATCAATATAGTAGTAGTTCATGCATTTATCATATTACTTTCGGCAGTTCTCAACATGCTTAGCAACTCAATGGGTGTTTTACCAATCTTATTCACTTTATTGTTCATAACAAAATAAGAATAATATTTGTCCAACGATTGTAAGATCAAATCTAACTGTCTCCAGACTAATCTGGAAACCCAAAATATCAATGGTATTCATTATACCCTATAATCTTTAGAACATGTGGTGTAACCGGGTCTCACTCTCCCTACTTGTAAGTGTATAGTGCCCTTTCAAATATATCTTGTGCTCAATCGTTTCATAAGCATCTATATGCTCGTATTGCTTCTTAAGCTCAGCACATATATTTGTGAGCATGAGACATGAAACATCAGTCGCAACATCAATTTGCTTCCAATAAGCACTATGATTTGCACATGTTACATTCTCAACTTTAAGAGTAGGGGAAGAGATTTGACTAACATCGTGGTGCCCGAAGACGATCCTCAAGCTCCTATGTTAGTCAAGGAAATATATTCTCGTCAACTTGTCCTTCTCAAGAACTGATCGCATAGAGAAGTTGTTTGTGTTTATCATTTGATATCTACAATATTAAAGTGCATAAAATAAACTAGATTGCAAATTTAATATTAATTATGTTTAAGTGATTATGGTATATCATCATATACCTCTCACTATTTTTATCAAACTAATAGCCCTTACTATTAATTTGGAAAGTATATCCCATAATTCTTTCTAGTGAGCCAAGATCCATATTTCGTCATGTCCTAAGTCAACCACTGGAAGTCCTTAGAAAATGATTATTTAGGTAGACAACAGTTGTCAATTATATCATATATAATTCTTGGATAGTTTGGTGAACAACGATTGATCTTATCTATCTAATAGACTTTTAACCAAACTCTATGCTTCTAAGTTCATAATAGTTGTATATAACCGTTTATTTTCACTTATTATGACGACTCAGTTAAGTTAGACCCAATGATACAACGGCCGAATATAACCGTTTATATTCGTCGCATCTCACCACGATAGATAGGAGTCCCCTGCCACTGACAGTCCTTCCCCTTATCGATCTAGGATTCGATGAGTGTTCATTCATTGGAAAGCATCCGAGTAAAACTTAATATTTTGTTAAGGGGTTTTAGAAAATTTATAACGATCATGATCACATCATAAAGAGATCCTCAATTTTTCCTTGAACCAAATATTTCAAATCGACATCTTAAATTGTTCATTTCCCAGGTAGATGGAGGATACCAATGGTCACACTTAAAACCCATCAGCCTTACGAATACGCATATCCGCTTTTGTCAGAAAATCCCAATTATAGATATCAAAAATCCATATTTAATTCCGTGTTTTAAAAATCCATATTTCATAAACACAAGAATCTCATGATCGTTTGTTAATTTTAAAATCTTGAATCGTTACAGATTTTATCTTGTTTAAGAAAACATGGCATGGGTGTCGTATCTAATACATACATGATTAATCAATATTAAGCATGCATCTCAATTATATCTACGCATACATACCAATACATGCAATCATATACATATATGTAATGTGCGTAAATTAAACGTGTTTGGTTATGGCCCCATCCTATATGATATTTCCAAGCTAATGGAAATATCAAGGTCAGTCTATGGTGGTTTTAAAAATACTATCTATTACATGTCTTCTTTCTTCATTGCTCCATCATCCCCTTTTGGATCGCCTCCTTGCTTGCAAGTCTTCATTGATAATTACATTGAATAATAAAAATAAAACTATTCTAATGAAATTACAAGAAGAACTCGAGTTACATTCGAGATAATTAAATTACAATGAATAAACGACATGCAAGTCGTATTTAGAAACCAAAACCATAAATCAAAACCACTATCCTATGGGTCTTTAGGCCATAACCATCCACCATGCTATCATATAACACATATAATATATCTCATATTATATAATCATATTATATAATCATATATAACAAATTTCGAAATTTCAGAAAATTAAAACAGATTTCTGAAGACAATAAATCGCTATTTCGAGACCCTTAACGACGTCAAACGCCTTACAGACCCGTTGGTGATAGCATAGCTATCAGTTTTGTTCATTGGCCCGATTCCAGTCAGAAAACACATATCGTTTATGAAAATCGGATACAGTAGTCAGATTTCTCCAAATCTGACGGTGTTTCAGAAATCGTATCATATACAATTCTCATAACAAAAACAAGTATATATCATATATACATATACAGAGATACATACAATCATCATATGATTATACATTACATGAATATCATATATTCATAATATATACATACATATACTCAAAATTGTAGAAAATCAAATAATTTTCAGAAAATCATAAATCACCGTTTTGGAGGCTGTAACGACATCTAATGTCTTACAGACGCAGAGCTGACTATGTCAGTATTGCTCAGTAACCCGATTCCAGTCAGAAAACACATATCGTTTGCGAAAATCGGACAACGGACATAGATTTCAGAAAATCAACGGCAGCCGTTTCAGAATTCGTATCGAATACGATTCCCATAATAAGAACAAACATGTATCATATACATACATCAAAACACATAATCATCACATGATTATATATCATAAAATATCATATATTCATAATATATATAAATATATACATATTATATCAATATAAAATCATGATAGATCGCATATATGCTTATATATCAAAAACTGTTAAGCACATAACCGAATTAAAACGTTTCGCAAGTAGCTCTGATGCCATTGAAGGGTTTCGTGACACAAACGCAGCGGAATAAACGCGAAAAATAAATCAAAATAGCGAAACCCTCCGCAGGATCTATGCGAAAACAAAAGATTTAATTCGGAGGTAAAGAATAAATACCTTTAGAAGCTTTAACAGTTCATTAATGGAAGATTAATGGAGGTCCAAAGCTTGTTTAATCACCACGTATCCCACTCTCGCGATCTACGCTCTACGGTATCCACACGAACACTTTTCATGAAGGATTGATGTGTACTAGCACCCGAAAACTTCTTCTCTCTCTATCTTCCTCCTCTCTCAGAGCGGCTAGGGTTTTTGTAAAATCTCTATCTTATTAAATCAGCCCATAAAGAGATTATATAGAGAGAGGAATAAGTTTTCTAATTATAATCCAATTATAATTAATACTAATCCAAAATTCTAAATTATTTAATTAAGTCTCACTTAATTAATTAATTATTAATTTTGGAATTAGTTTAAGTAATTCATTTATTCTATTTATATAATTAATTAAGTCATACTTAATTAATATCATAAATAAAATAAATTACTTATTTAATTTAAATTCATAATTTAAATTATTTCTCCTTCAAGCGTTCTTTGTGTGTGACCCTGTAGGTTATTATTACGTTGGCAACAATTTTAATATCTAATTAAAATTGTAAACAATGAGCGGCATCTAGTAATACATCATTGCTACCCAAGTAATAATAATAAATCGGTGATTCGATTAAACCTTTCGTGAATAATGTTCCATGTAATATAATCTCTTTAATCTTGATATTATAGATTAAACTCAAGGCATGTCTCGTGTCATCCTCTTCATAATTTAATCTTTATTTTCTTGATCGATGAGTAGACTATTAAAATCAAATCAACATTTGAGCACGGCCGTGCATTTCATAGTCTCACTCAAACAAGAGGCCAATAATATCACTCCTAAAATTAGGAGGATTAAATCCCATCTAGATCATTCATATTTCTCATACGATTCATAATATACCCAATGTCCACTTTTATCATCACCCGGTCAAAGGTAACTTTTAATGTAATCAAAGTATATTAATTCTCGTATAGAAATATAATGATTTCAGGTCTAATGATCATTACACCATTATCACAGTGAGAATTACTTATGACACTTACTTAACATGTAGAATCTCACGGCGGGTCATTCCAGTGCCATGCATTGATACATGCACTTATGTTCTTGACTTTAGTATCCCCATACCTATGACCAATGAGATGTGGTCATCTGTCAAGAAACATACTAGTCTTTGTGCATTATTATTGTCCTTAAATAATAATACTCGACTAGGGAATTTGAGGAATAAGATACTATTCATATAATCTCATTTTTAAGTCACATACTTAAAGATATATAATACGTATCAAAATTCCAAGGACATTTATTATGCTTTCAATTTATTACGCAGTAAATAAAACATAATAAATAAATAATAATCAATAAAACATAATCATTAATAATAAATATTTTTCTTAAAATATAAAAAGTATTGTCTCTAGAGCACAATTACTAACATCGTTTTCTTGACCCTGCCAAGGATGATTCAATTGGCTACTTCAGCCTGCCCATTTGCTTGGGAATGTGCAACAAAAGTAAAGCGTAGATTGATGTCATTATCATTGCAATATTTCTTGAATTCTTCATTGTCGAATTGTGTTCATTGTCTGTGACCAGTATTCGTGGTATTCCGTACCTGCATATGATGTTTTCCCAGAAGAATTAAGTTACTTGCTTGGTGGTTATCTTGGCTAGTGGTTTTACCTCAATCCACTTAGTGAAATAATCGATCGTAACGATCAAGAACTTTCTTTGTCCACTAGCCATCAGAGAGGGCCCAAGGATGTCCATTCCCCATATTGCAAAGGGGATGGGGGAATTGATGGATGTCAACATCTCAGGAGGTTGCTTGACAACTGGTGTAGCTTATGGCATATGTCACACCTTCTCACATTCTCTTTTGAATCTTTCAACAAGTCAGACTAGTAAAAGTCGAGGCGGTAATTTTATGAGCCAAAGCTCTGCCCCCCAAGTGTTGACCATAAATTCCTTCGTGTACTTCCTTCAAAGCCACCTGGGCTTCATCTGGCCTTAGACATTTCAAGTATGGAATAACAAAATATTTCTTATAGAGAATTCCATCGATGAGAGCATACCTTAATGCCCTTACAGTAAGATTTCTGGCTTCCATAGCATTGGCAGAAGTCCAACCAGACTGAAGGTGGGCATTAATCGGATCCATCCAGCAATTGCTCATGTTTATCGGGGCTACCAGCTTTACATTGATGCTAGGGGTCTTCAAGACTTGTAAGTAGACACTTCCCATATATTCATCCGCTTTTGATGATGCAAATTTTGATAAGGCATCAGCCTTTACATTCTCTTCTTTAGGAATAAATTCCATCTGACATTCTTCAAATTGAATCATTATAGCTTTTACTAGTCGGAGGTATTTAACCATGACTTCTTCCATTTCTTCAAACTCCCCATTTACTTGGGATATAACCAACTTCGAGTTTCCACAAACTTTAAGGTATTTGGCATTCAGTGCCTTGGCCAAACCCAGGCTAGCAATCAGAGCTTCATACTCTGCTTAATTGTTTGTCGTTAGAAAGTCAAGCTTAATAGCATAATCAATGATGAACCCCTTGGGGCTTTGTAGCACCAAACCTGCTCCACTAGATTTTGTTTTTGATGCCCCATCAAAATTGAGCACCCAATATTCTTTAGGAGCTTGTCTTTCTTCTTCTTTTTGGGTTATTTCCTCTTTATCCTGCCCCCCGACTTCTTGGTCATTGATGATACATTCGACCATGAAGTCAGCAAGAGCTTGTGCTTTAATGGCCATTCGAGGCTTATACTTGATGTCGAATTCTTCTAGCTCCATGGCCCATTTAATCAATCTTTCACTTGCCTTGGTCTATGTATGATGTTCCTCAAAATTTGATCAGTTAGCACCTCGATCTTGTGTGTTTGAAAGTAAGGCCACAACTTTCTTGAGGTCATCACTAAGGCTAGTGCAAACTTCTCAATCTTGGAGTATTTAAGTTCCACTCCATACAAGACCTTGCTTATATAATAAACTGGTTTTTGAATCTTTTCTTCTTCCTTTATAAGGACAACACTCAGAGCCTTTTCTGATACAACCAAATACAAGTATAAGATGTCCTCGGGACTTGGATTGGCCAACAACGGAGTTGCTTGACTTTCTTCTGTCCACACAAAATCTTTTACTTTCTTCAATGTCTTGAAGAAGGGTATGCATTTATCCTCAGACTTCGAGACGAACCTTCCTAGGGCCGCAACTCTTCCTGTCAATTTCTGGACATCCCTTACTATCTTTGGGGGTTCCATGTCGAGTATAGCCTTAATTTTGTCAGGATTTACCTCTATACCCCTTTTAGAGACCATCATTCCTAAGAATTTTCGAGACCCTACGCCAAAGGCGTATTTTGCAGGGTTTAGCATCATTTTATGGTGCCTCAGCACTTCGAAATCCTCTCTAAGGTATTGAATGTGATCGGCCTTATCTAGGCTTTTGACTAGAATATCATCAACATAGACCTCCATGGTTTTTCCAATAAGATGCTTGAACATTTTGTTAACTAGCCTTTGATAGGTGGCTCATGCATTCTTTAACCTAAAGGCCATAAGAAGATACCAAAATACACCAAAGTCAGTGATGAAAGATACCTTGATAATGTCATCCTCGTGCATCCTGATTTGATTATATCCACTAAATCCATCCATGAAGCTTAACATTTCATGTCCTTCCGTGACATCTATAAGTGCATCGATCCTCGGAAGAGGGAAGCAATCCTTTGGACATGCATCATTCAAACCTGTAAAGTCTACACACATTCTCCATTTGCCATTAGATTTCTTGAGCATTATAGGGTTATCGAGCCATTCGGAAAATTGAATTTCTTTAATGAAATTAGCCTCTAGGAGCTTCTCCACTTCTTGCTTTATGGCCTCTTGCCTTTTTGGAGCAAAGTTTCTCTTCTTTTGCTTCACCGTTTTTCGTCTTGAATCCACGTTAAGCTTATGAGTGATCGGTTCAGGGTCAATCCCCGACATATCAGTTGATGTCCAAGTAAATAAGTCTCCGTTTTCTTGTAAGAACTTGATTAATTTTTCTTTCATAGGCTCTTTTATCGAGGCCCCAATATAGGTGACCTTCTTAGGTTCTCCCAAAACTAAGGGAATTGGAACCAAGTCTTCAGCTGGCATCCCCCTTCTTTCTTCGTCTTCTCTTGAGTCCATGTCCTCTATGGGTAGGACTTGCCCACCGACTTCATCGGGTCTCAGGGCGGCCATATAACAACTTCTTGCCATTCTCTGGTCTCTTTTTTCTCCCCTACACCGTTTCTGGTGGGGAACTTGATCTTTAAGTGATAACTCGAGGCAATAGCCTTAAAAGCATGCAAGCCTGTTCTTTCAAGGATTGCATTATACGTAGAAGATGTTTTGATTAGCAGAAAGGTTAGCATCTGAGTGGCCTCTCGAGGCTCTCTTCCCATTGTCATGGGCAGTTGAATGGTTCCTTCTACTTTTGACTCCAGTCTATTAAAACCATAGATTGGAACATCCGAAGGGGTTAGTTGGGAATCATTGTACCCCATCTTCACAAAGGCATCATAGAACAAGATATCAACTTATGCTCCATTGTCAACCAAGACTCTTTTTACATCCGACTTGCCTATCAAAGGGGCTATGACAAGGGGATCATCATGGGGGAACTTTATCCCTTCCAAGTCTGAGTCATCAAAGGATATGACCACCTCTGTTCTGGCGCATTTAGGTGCTTCTCCTACGACTTGAATAACTTATATATCATATTCTTTCCTTGAGTTTCTTGAATTCCATGCAGTTGTAGGTCCTTCAAAAATCATATTAACAACTGGCCCTCTACGCTGAGGATTTCTATCCTGAATATCGTTGCTTCTCTCAATATCATCGCGCCTATCACAAGTTCCATCTTTACTGAACTTCGAAAGTTTTCTTCTTTTGATAAGGAATTCGATTTCATCCTTCTATTGTCTACAGTCATCCGTGTCATGTCCGGTGTCCTTATGAAATCACAAAACACATTCTTGTTTCTCTTTTAAGGATCAAACTTTAGGGGCTTAGGCCATCTCAGGTCTCGATCCCTTTCAATATCCATCAGGATTTGGCTTCGAGGCGTATTCATCCTTGCATATTCAGTAAACCTTGGTCCCAAGTTATTTTTCTTAGGAGGGGATTTCGAATCCTTATCTCTCTTAGAATACTTGTCTCGGGCATCATACTCTTGATCTCCCTTTCTCTTTTTTTCATTGTTCCCATTTATCGCCACTGGTATAGTGGTTTTATTCATGATTTCTTCTACCTGAATATATTTTCCTTCTCTGTCTTGGAGAAGGAGCATGTTTTCGGACGGATGCTTGGCTAGAGATCTCTTAAAGTAAGGATTAGTCGTCCCTTGTTGTAAGGCTATCATAGCTATTTTCTTATCCAATTCTGGTACCTTTAAGGCTTCCTTGGTGAAACGATTCAAGTAGTCCCTCAAGGATTCGTTCTTTCCCTACTTTAGGTTAATGACTGAGGCTGAACTCTTTTCGTGGACTCTTCCGCTTATTAACTGGCTTATAAAAACTTTGCTTAGTTTTTTGAAGGACCCAATAGAGTTGGGAGGTAACTGGATATACCAATGTTGAGCCATGCCCCCCAAGCTGCACTTGACAACATCGTTGATAGGTTGCAATAATAAAGCATTCGAAAAAGTTCTTACATGATTTGAGGGGTCTCCCGCTCCATCATAAGTCTTGATAGTGGGCATCTTTAACTTCCTTGAGATGTAAGCGTTCATGATCGCTTCGGTAAAGGGTGGTGTCGGATCATCAGGATCTCCGAGTGGCAACAACTCAGTGGGATGAGCCCTTGAAATTTCCCTTCTTCTCTCTCGAGGGGTTCTATCTAGCTCTATCATATCGGAGGCTTCACGCCTCGGGGCTGGCCTTGTGTCCTGTAGACCTAAACTTTTCTTTAGCTCTTTGAGTTCAGCCTCGTAAGAAGCAATTTTCTGTTCTAGTGTCCTACGGGACTGTGAACGTTGGCTCCCTACGGTTCTTTTCTAGGCCTTCTCCTTCTAGAATTAATATCGGTGCCTTCAGAGCTTTCATCATCAGTTGAGTATGGTCTAGAGAAATGACTGATTCCCTCTCTACGCCCATAGTTTTGTTGGGGTTCCAACCCTCTGATGTATGGAGTGAGATAATCTTGGGAGAGTCCAAGCCTAGATTGGGCAAGAGTGGTACATGGGATAACAATAGTATAAATTTGTGCACGAGGAGGAGCAATAGCAATAAAAGTAGTTTGAGTTACCTGAGATAAAGGGTTGGATCCATGGATGACTTCTTCAGGATTAGTAGAATGGACAATTTCACTAAATGGTCCAAGCTTGTGAGTGCTAGGGCCTTGAGTTCCCGCAGGAATAGTGGTGATAGCGGGGACCTCGGTGGTTTGAGTTTCATCAGGAGGGGTCACAGCAATCGGGTCTCCTGTGGTAGGGACGATGTCTCCATTAGCTCTTCATGTTCTTACCATCGTTAATGTTGTCTTCCCACAGACGGCGCCAAATGTTATGGATTAAAAACTAGGGTATACTTATTGTGATGTGTGTCAGAGCTTATCGAGCTTTAATGACTGCACTTGTGTTTCGTAGCTTAATTCTCCCCTCACAAGATGCCTACGTATCACAGTGCGTATGAGAATCAAGCCAGACATAATTCTAAAAATTAAGGGTTATGCCCTTTATATAGACGTGGGAAGTCTAAGAATTAGAATAGGTTTAGAAACCTTGGCGAGCAAGGCACCTCCTTGAAGGATTCTGGATCATTCTTGGGATAGAAGTAGTTTCCATATAGAATATGTTTCCTTATAGTTGGAGGTAATTAATTAGCTATATATTTAACTAATTAATTAATTACAAATTTATTTAATAATTAAGATTTCAAGTCTCATTAAATGGGTCTCCCTTTTGGACTAAACTAGGTCTAATTAATGCTACATTAATTATGTCTTTAGGGCTTATTTTAGCCCATATCAGTTGGGTATCTTTTACATACAATTTTTTTATAAAAGCATTTTTACTTTGTATTGTAATTTTTTTATTATTTAAACATTTAAAGAGTTATATATTTAATTTAAATATTATTTATAAATTGAATAAAAATATCAAAAATTAGCCATATTTTAATATTTACTAATATAATATATTTTACAATATATTAAAAATATAAATATGTATATATATTACAATTTGTGGGATTAGTTTAGGAACGAGACTTAACGTTTTATAGATACGTGTTCTCATGTTAGGGTTATACTAACGTCCAATCTAAATTGAAACGAAGTTTAATTTTTTAGCGATACAAACTTACGGATGGTAACATTGTATCAAAACGATAATATAAATAAAAAATTAACACATTTCAATGATTATATTTAGGTTTTTATAATGAAAAAGGCATATAATTATTTAAAATATACAATAATATTATATAATTTGTATAAAATATTTGATGATATGATTAATAAAATATTTTGTTAATGGGTTTATGCTAATGAGTTTATGTTTTCATATATTTTTTGCTTACATTGGGTTGTATTTATGCTTATAAGTTCATATTTTAAAATTTACATTGAGTTTTGGTTGTTAATTAAGCTCTTTGGTATGTTTATATTTGGTATTTATGCCCTTTGGTTCATATTTTAGGATTTGCATAGACTATACATATTTCTATTCACGTGTTCGGTTATGAGTTTTTGTTTTTATTTTACTCATTTTATTTGATTTAGTGTTTGATTTTTAGTTTATATTTTTTGATTTGCATATGATTTGCTTTAATTCATTTTAGATACACTAGCAATTACTTGTTTAATGAAATTACTCGGATTTGCTTGGAGTGTTTGCTTTTATTTTTTGTTTACTTTTTATTTTACTTTTTGACCGATTTTACACTAACTTATAAATTTAATCATTTATTTTTAGGGGCTCATTTTGTTTTTTTTACTTATTTTATTTGATTTAGTGTTTGATTTTTAGTTCATATTTTTTGATTTGCACAAGATTTGCTTTAATTCATTTTAGATACACTAACAAATTACTTGTTTAATTAAATTACTCGGGTTTGCTTGGAGTGTTTGTTTTTATTTTTTATTTGCTTCTTATTTTAGTTTTTGAATGATTTAACACTAACTTGTAAATTTAATTGTTTATTTTAGAGGCTCATTTGGTGGTTTTTTATTATTGGTATAATGCTCGTGGCGTTTATGGCTAACAAAGGAAATGAGAAGGAGAATGATAAGGGGAAGGGGAAGGGGAAGGAGAAAGATACCGGGAAGGGGAAGGGGAAGGATACCAAGAAAGGGGAAGAAGGAGAAGGATAAAGATAAGGGCAAGGAGACGGTGAAGAGGAAGGGGGGGAAGGGAAAGGAAACAATGGAGAGTACTTTGGGTATACATGATGAGGAGACGGAATCGGATATCGAGTTGGAGGGTGGTGCGTGGAGGCGTGTGAGGAGACCGCGTACGCATTCAACGGACAAAAGATTCCAAGTAAACCAACCCGTATCAATATCTCATGTGGACAGTAAGTCTAATTTATGTATTGTTTTTAGTGTGTTTAATTGTGTGTTAGCATGTTTATTTAGGTAAATTTCATTTAGTAATTATTTTTGTCTTTTTTTTGCTTTATTTGTCTTAGCATGTTTGTTAATATTTGTCAATATATGTTATATGTAGTATTGAAAATGACATGGTCTATAAAACTTTGCTTGCAATGATTCGGGAAAGTTGGCCCATAGGCCAATACAATTTTAGTGATATTGATTATCATAATTCCGGATGGTTGAATGAACGCATTAAGGAATTTGGAGTAAGTAACAATTTCATTAATTCTTGAATTTTAACTATATGACTATTTATGATTATTTCTTGAGTTTTAATTGATTGAGTTTATTTTGTAGAATTATTATAAGCATCAAAAAGGACAAAGCTGATGGAAAGTAAGGGTAATTATTGAACAACATATCAAGAACGCATGCAAAAGAATGATGAATGAAATTAAAATAAGGGTTGACCTCCAATCAAAAGAGAGGGGAGTTGACAAAAGAACATTAAGGCCGCCTTATTGGTCGCCCATATTTTGGGAAGATTTATTAAAATATTGGGAGAGTGACGCGAACTTGCATATATCTAAGGTTTCATCCACCAACCGCCAAAAATTAGAGAGGCTACATAGTGTCGGCGCCCGATCTTTTAATAGCGTTAAAGAGGTATATCTTTTCAAGTATATATATATATATATATATATATATATATATATATATATATATATATATATATATATATATATATAATTAAACACATATACACACATTATAACTTAAAATGCTAATTTTAGTTAATTTGTTTTTAAAGAAAATGATAAGGAAGTCTCGAATGGCCCCTAGTCATGTGTGGAATGAAACTCATACAAGGGTTGGATCTGATCCGTATCATCCCATGTATACCACTCCGACGGCGATGCACATAGCGGTACTCCCTTTATCCATTTTTAATTTGTTTCGAGTATATATATGTGTATTGTAGTGTAACTTCTTTTGGTCATAAATGTTTTGATTTAACTTGTTTTTTGTGTAGGAATGATATGCCGACATTTTGGAAAGGGTGCCGGTATCGGTGACGCAAACAGGTGATCCAGATGAGCCGTTGGAATGGTGGTTGTAACCCGAAGGCAGCAAACCAAAGAAAAATTATGTTGTCGGGTACCCAATGCTTGAACTAGTAATATTTTGCTTACACTAATTACACGCTATAGGGACACTCAAGACGACAACCCATCCTCCCCGACAATGTCTACTTCTCGGTGGTTAGGAATGTACTTAATGAGGTTCGTGCTAATACTACACAATTTTCTCAGTAATTATCAGATGAAGAAATAGTTAACTTTACACGGATTGCACTTAAGGCCTCCGATCCATCCGTCAACCAAAATAGAAGACTTCAATGGAATAATCTAATAGGCCGAGAAATGGTACATATTGTAACTACTTTGATCGAAGATATCCTCCAAAACAGTGAAGTAAAAGTTATGCAAATACGTGAGGTAATATTAACCTATTTAAATCTTTTGTTAGCCTATTTACTCTTTTGTTATTACTTCTAATTAATTTATAAATGTGTGTAGGAAAATGAACGCAATGCCGAGGAAAAGGATTATACGGATATAAATGAGATGTCTGAAGATGTGGAGGGTGATGGCGGTGAAGGCGATAGTGATGGGGAATGCGAGGGTGATGGAAATGATGAAGACGAGGAGATGGGCGATGGTGGGACGAACTCTAGTCTTTCTTTGTCCGAAGACTGATTTTATCAATGGTTGTTATCGAACTTGTAATTATGAATGTTGTTTGGATAATTTGGAGGCAATGTGTAATTTAATTAGGGTATATTGGTTGGATGAGAATGTTTATGTTAATTATGAATGTAGTTTGGATTCATTTAGCCTTTATGTTGTTTGATTATGAATGTAGTTTAGATTAATTTGGCCTTTGTGCTGTGCTTGATTATGATATGATTGATATATAATTGGTATTAGAGTGTAGTATATGAATGTGTTTGATTGTTGTTAGGATAAACTGATATAAATTACAGAATCTATTTTTTTTTAAACCTAGTAATGAAACCGACCGATGATCAGTAAAACCGACCACTTTTTACCATTCAGGTGTCCAGTAAAACAGACCATTAACAATATAACTGACCCTCTTCAAATATTAAACTTATCGATTTCTTAGCTCCTCACCATGAATGAAGGCATATAACTGACCGACTTCATGATCGGTTATGACCCTTAAACCCGACCAATGGTCATAACCGACCAGCTTTAAACTGACCGAAGCCATCGGTCAGTTTTAACCTTTAAACCGGTAAAAATAGGTCATAACCGACCAATTTTGGCGGTCACTTTTGACCATTTTCCTTGTAGTGTATATTGGCACTTTTGACACAATGGGCACGCATTTCGAAGATACACATGTATTGATACTTGCACACACATGTGTGTAATGCGTGTATCTTAAAGTTCGTTGCTCCTTGTATATCTCTCTATCAATATCTCTCAAATTCGATACATAGTTAACCCATCACAATTTCTCTCCTTCGATTTCATTTTTAATACAAATATTCTGCCAATTTTTTAATTGAACCCACTTGCTGCAGTTTCCAACTTTTTCTATTAAATTATCATCTCCATATCTCTTACCTCTCTGTCCACCTTATTCCTAAACTAAATAATGGTAAGAGCAACTCCAATGCTCCCCCTTCCTTATCCATATTGAGGTTACGTGGACATATATGAGGGTTGTATCTATAAAATACAGCTCCAACGCTGCTCCTCATCCCCGATAAGTTTTAGGAGAGAGAAAACCCAGCTCCTTATTTTGGGAACCAAAATTCACACCCCTATATTGTCCAGCTCATCTCCCGCTTCCTTTTGCCGCTGTTCCTCTCCCGCCTCTTATCCCAACAATCTTCTCCTTCATCAATTCTCTTCATCAATTCAAGACCTGTTTGTTTAAGGTATGAACCCTAACTTATTTATATTCTTTTTAAATAGATATTCATGTATGTATCTATAAATGTGTTCGAATTTTACAGTAATTAAGCTTGATTAAGTATGCAAATAAACCCCTTTTACATCTTTATCTCTATTTAGTTAATTTTTGTGAAATTCTTGGTCTTCTTAGTTAAAGATTTGATTTTCATTTCTGTGTACTAATTGGGTTGGTGTGTTGAAGTAATTTAGTGGGTTATAATTGATGATATATGTTGCGGTTGGTTTGGATTGATAGCAGTACATACAGAAACCGGTCAAATGAGGAGAACTATGTTTAACTCAATTTCGTGCACATGAGTTCTTGCCATTTTTATAATCACAAACTGAATTTATTTTGGTTTTACAAGTTGGTGAATAATGTCATATTTTACATCTTTGTTGAATGGAAACATTTACGAAGTTGATGATATTGATTCAACTCAAATCCCCTCCCAAATACCTACATTTAGTACACAAGAATGTACTCAACAAAAAAAAGGTCGAGCTACTAATTTTTCTACCGAGGAGGATATGCTACTTGTTTCTGCTTGGCGAAATATAAGCATGGATCCAATACAAGGAAGTAACCAAACACATCAAACTTATTGGGAAAGAATTGCAGCCTTTTATGATGAGAACAAAACATTTTCAAGTGACCGGACAGCTAATTCATTGTCTCATCGATGGTCCGTTATAAATTCTTCGGTGTCCAAATTTGTTGGGTATTACAATCAAGTTCAAGAAAAAAATCAGAGTGGACTTAGTGAACAAGACAAGGTACATTCCTTTTGCTTGTTTTGAGCTGGATTTATGGATTTTGCGTTTCTTATGTGTGTTAGACTTGCCTAGAATTTGGTCGGAGAATTTGTTACTCATGTACAAGGAAGTGGCAGGACAAAGTTCATGTGATTTCTGATTCATTTAAAACTTTAAAATAAGTATGCAGTATCCCCGAGCCTAGTGTAGATTTCTGATTTCTGATTTCTTATGTGTGTTAGACTTGCCTAGAATTATGTCATTTTAGTTCAGTGATGTGAATGGCCTTGATTACTGGTTTAATTTATACACCCTCTATCTGTTTTCCACCTACCCTTTTGCTGTATTTATCACTACATGGCTTACATGATAGGACACACGTTGGACGACTTTTAGTTTGTGTTGTGACAGTTAGCTGTTTATTAAACTGGTAAAGGGCAAAGTATATTGTGGCCTGCAGTAGTTTGGTTGGCCTGGATACCACAATTTAGTGAATCCCTGACTAGTAACTGCTAAAGAAACTACTGCAAATGCTAGCTGTTATATGCTAGTATCCCCCTCCCTACTATATTTTTGTACAAAAGAGTGTGCTTGTATGCTGAGTAATCTTGTCACCAGGATGTCATCAGCTTTTTAATCTTTTTTCTTTTAACTGCATATCTCTCCATTTTTAGCTGTTGCTAGCTGAATTATCTGGGTAAATGCTAAGCTTCTTTTCTTTGTTCTACACCATTCATAGGTACGAGATGCAATGGCAATGTATTCAACCCTCCAAAAGAAGACCTTCCAATTAATACACTGCTGGACAGAATTGCGGAACTGCCCAAAATTCAGTTCAACTTTGAAAAAAACCCCAGGAAATCTCCTCTTGAAAGCCCAGCATCTTCTGCAAGCGCTCAAACATCTTTATTGAAACCCTCCAAATGCCCGCTCAACATCTTTTCTAGTAGCTTCTTGTGCAGCTGCAAAATTCTTGTTTTTGTTTCCTTGGGGGGATGGAATAGTTTTAACAAACGTAGGCCAAGAAGGATATATACCATCAGCAAGATAATATCCCATATTATATTCGTGGCCGTTGATAGTGTATCTCACTTCTGGTCCACGACCTTCTGCTAATTCTTGAAATAGATTGGATCGGTCTAACACATTAATGTCATTTAACGATCCAGGTGCCAAATCCAAAGGTCTTTTGAAGCTATTGCTTCCAAGATAATAGTGGGTTCACGAATATGACCAGTAAACATACCTTGCCATGCAGATGGGCAATTCTTCCACTTCCAGTGCATACAATCAATACTGCCTAACATTCCAGGAAAACCGCGACGTTTGTTTTCCGCGAACAATTTAGCCACATCTTCATTCGTTGGTCGTCTCAAATATCCTGCACCAAATATTTCAACAATTGCTTTAACAAATTTTTTCAGACTCTCAATTGCAGTGCTTTCTCCAATTCTTACATAATCATCAATAGCATCAGCGGGCGTTCCATATACAAGCATCCTTAGTGCAGCTGTCATCTTTTGCAAAGAAGATAATCCAAGAACTCCCACAGCATCATTTCTTTGAGTAAAATAATTATCATGGATTGTAATCGCTTCTTGAATTCGTAAAAATAATGATCGGCGCATCCGAAATCTTCTACGAAATGATTCCTCCGGGTATGTTGGAGTATCAGAAAAATAATCATGATAAAGTCTAGCATGACCTTCTCCTCTATTCTGATTGAACATGCGGTGATTTATTATTGATCCGCCATGATGTGATACCATATTTGCTCTACGGTGTTGATGATATTGATAAGCAGCATCAGTCATTGCTAGTATAGCTTCAGCTTCTTCTTCTTCTGCATTCATCAACTCATGAATAATTTGTAGATTGTTTGACATTGTGGAATGAATTTAAGTATGTTGGGATGATATGTTGGGACTTTTAACTGAAATATCATCTATATATAAGTACTAAAATATAGCCGTTAGAATATAGCTGTTGGAGTATGGCCGTTGGAATATGGCTGTTGGAATATAACTGTTAAATTATAACCGTTAAATTATAACCGTTTAAATATAGCCGTTGGCATTTCAAAATTCAAAATTCAAAAAACCAATTAAATAGTACTTTTGAAAATATAGGGAACCAATATAGGGAATACCATTGGAGTAAACTAACTTTTTGGTTACCTATATTTTAAGTAACTATTATTTTACTTTATTTTAGGGGTTCAAAATGGGGAACCCCATTGGAGTTGCTCTAAATGCCATCAACAAGTTTTTAGATATTATCATGTAACTAACTCTTGTATAATACGGTGGGGATTAACCTTATGCGGACAAAATAAATTTGATTTGAATTGTGAATAGAATGGGTATCAAAATTTAACAAAATATAAATGTGTGTGTATATGAGTAGAAGAAAAAGAAAGTATAAGAGGGGGTTAGAGAGAGTAACTAATGAAGAGGACTAGCTACTGACTATTAGTATAGGCATCTTAAAGATGCGTGTAAGAGTGGGTATACAGGGGATAAATTCCGGAAAATGATAATTTGGGCACAGGCCTTAACACTGAATTTATTTCATACGGGGCATTTTCTCCTTTTTATATATTGATGGACTAACGGGTCATTTGTTAATTTACTATAATACTTTATTAAAGATTAATAATGATTTGTATATTTATCTACAATGTTAACAAATAATGACTTATACTCTTTTAAACAAATTATTAATCATATATATCAAATATTTTTTAATAACTAATTTATTGTATATTTATTATATGATAATCATAAGATGATATATTTTTAAATATATTATATCACATATAGTATTGTATTAAAAATATACTGTTCAAAAATTACATAATAATTAATTAAATTTAAATATTGAATAAGTATTTTTATAATAAATTACATAACTATAATGAAAAAGCAAGTTTAAATATAAAGACCCACACAACCATATATCATATATGTATTGATATATATGGCTATACCACCGTGATATTTTCCATTTATCTCATTTATTTTACTAATTTAAATACCTCTCAAAGAGGAAAAAAATAAAATTCATTAATAAATTACTAATTTGTAATCAAGTATTTGCATGTGTAGAAGGCCTAAGATTCTCAAATTTCAAATCTAAATCTTCTTATAAATAAAAAATATTGAACCATTAAAAGTTAGTTAACCAAGTACACACCTATCTATCTAAACTCTCTCTTCACTTCAAATAATTCATAACAAGATATATAATATTCCTCTCAAAAGTTTGTTCCTTGTTGAGTCATGGGAAGAACGGGGAAGAAAATTTGGACAAAGTTCGACGGAGGGAAGCCGGAAGCTAACAAATTCTTCAAGTGATGTCATTCGAAAAAATCAGCTCCAATTTGTAAGTCTAAACCTTATATGAAATATATTCGTATTGTGTCTTTAGGTTAGGGGTTTCAATTATGATGATATAAACATGTCAAAGCAAAAGTAAGTTATATTATGGATATTTGTTTTTATGTGTAGAAAAGATTTCAGAGTAAATGGATACTATTTTATGGGTACAAATTTTCAGTACTATTCATATTTTTGAATAAACGAACATATGTATAACTTATTTGTTTAAATATCTATTCTAAAAGTTTACTATCTTACAGATATATGGCAGCCTTGTATGCCCGTTTGGGAAAAAGAATTCACCTGTAAAGTAGGTAATATAAAATGGGAAGATTTTGTAGAAACGAAAAGGTTTACATCCCTACATAAGAACATTATGGGCTGGAACGATTCTGCATGTGAAGAAGCGTTTAAGGCTGCTAAAAAGAGATTTTGGGATGAGTACAATAGTCATGAAACCGATGTCATTATGCCTGATCCGGACATCCACATCGAAAAAAACATTGATTGGGATTCGAAATTTGAAGAAGATTCATTATTCTCTGCATCATATGGAGAACAATATCATTTTCATAACGGTCAGCCTGCCATGTTCCCTCAAGAGCTTAGACTTGAAGATATCCAGACCACGGGATGGGACGTAGATGTTCCAAAATTAAGTGATTTATTAATCGAGTTGGTGGTTGGCTGCAATGACTCTCAGGTAACGTACAAGTGAACCTTTTCAAAGCAACATTTTTATTTTCATTAGTGACAAAACTTGCCATAAATATTTCAGAAGTATGTGTTGTATGCTAGATAGATTTTGTTTGGACTATTTAAGCTTGAGGGTTATATTTTATTATTATTTTTAGATATTATAATATTATTGATATCCACCATTCTTCGAGTGGTTGTAGTAATGGTATTAGTCAACCAAGTACTTGGTAAAGAAGGTCGCATGTTTATTAACTTCATTATTCAAAATTTAAATAAATATAAATATAATATATTATAGTCATACTCACACATCAATATATTGATTCTATTAATGAGGAAATATATGAAAGCAATTTTTTTGCATTGACCGTACACACCAGATCAATCCAATAGATAAATAAATGCAATTCAGACAAGAAAAAGGCAATCCTAGATATGGAGCCACCAAAGTCCCTTAAAGGCGTTCAAAAGCTAACTCGAAGGGGGGGAGTGGGGGCGGATTCAACTCCAAATTAGAGGACAAGTACCTCCCGTTCTTTTAGGCTATGAAAAAAGTGAAAGATTTTGAAGATCATACATTGTCGAGCCACCACTTCTAACCAAACCAGTTAACGGTGAGATTCTTTACGTGTACATGGCCATGTCGGAACAAGCTTTAAGTGATGTGTTAGTGAAGGAGGAAAATAAGATTTAGAAGCCGGTTTACTACGTGATCAAGGTGTGGCACAGGGCTCAATTAAACTATTCTTCCATAGAAAAGTTTACTTTAGCTTTGATCATAGCTTCTAGAAAGCTAAGGCCATACTTCTAGGCATACAAGATAGAAGTCCTAAAGGACCAGCCACTAAGAAACATCGTGCATAGACCTAAGGCACGTGGAAGATTGATAAAATGGGCGATTGAGCTCGGAGAATTTGACATTCGATACAAGACTCGTATGGCCATTAAAACCCAGGCCTTGCCTGATTTCGTGTTTGAATGTACCATTAACAACCAAGAAATTGGGGAGCAGGAGAGTAAAGAAGTAGAACCTAAGGAAGGCGAAGGCAGTGAAAAGAAGGATGAAGAAATGGTGCCCAAGGAGTATTGGTAACTCTATTTTAATGGGGCATCAAAACTATGTGGTCAAATTGGACTTTCCCTAAAGGGTTTATTTTTCAATATGCGGTCAAATTGGACTTTCCAACTATGAATAACGAAGCTGAGTATGAATCCCCCATCGCTGGCCTATGGCTAGCCAAGGCCCTGAGAGCCCAATACTTGAAAATTCATGAAGACTCGAGGTTGGTGATCTCACAGGTCAACGGTGAATATGAATCTCGAGATGAAAATATGGCCAAATACTTGAGAATTTTAAGAACTCGGGTGACTCAGTCGAAGAATGTTTGGTAGAACACAACCCAAAAGAGGAAAATATGAAAGTCGATGTCTTTTCTTAATTCACATCCTTGGAAATAGAAAATTGTGAGGGGAAAGTTTAGTTTTAAGTGTTGAGAACACCGAGCATCGAAGCTAAACTGGTGGCCCTCATAGGTCAAGGAAATTGTTGGATGGATCCGATAAAGGCTCATCTAGAAAATGGTTGAACCCCTACCAACTCGATGGAAGTTAGAAAGCTCACTATAAGGGCTATAAGATATGCCTTGAACGAGGGAGTCATATACAAGAAATCATTTGTCATCCCATACCTGAAGTGCTTGAGGCCTCACGAAATCGAGTTATCTCTAAAAGAAGTTTATGAAGGAATATATGAACAACATTTGAGATCAGTAGAGCCCCGCCCACAAGATCGCCCGTTTAGACTTTTACTGGTCGGATATGCAAAATGATGCAAAAGTTTATGTGAAGAAGTGTGATCTCTATCAAAGTCACCCGAGATATTAACGTCCATTAATTCCTCAATCTCATTTGCTATGTGGGGAATGGACATCCTAGGCCCCTTCACCGTGACCAGGGCATAAAATTATATTTATAATTGTTTTTAGATATTATAATATTGTAGATTTTTAAAAAATTAGGGCTATTTTAAATATATACAATATGATAATATTAATTCTTTTTTTTCATAATAGTGAAATTCTAATTTTATATATAATGACTAAAATGATGATATTTACTAGTCTGAGAGTGGTAATAATATTATTAGTGGACGTGATTAGAATTATAACTCTTCCTATTGGGTAGGGGAAAAAGTTACAACCAACTCATCTATGCCCTCTCTTCGTCACAACAATCTCTTCAAAGCATCTTAAAATATAAACATAATTGCATTTTAATTTAAATTAAATTATTAGGACAATCGTAGTAATTGGTAGTTTATAAGGCGATTTAAATATGTTAATATCTTATTATTAAAATATGTGAATATATAGTAATTTAATTAACTAATGTGCCTAGTGTTATTAGCTAGAATCAAAAAATTCTAATTATTTGCAGTAGGCCTAGTTTCATTCTTTTAGAATGCACATAAATTCGATATATTGTGATGTTAAATAAGATATTAAACTTGTAAAATTAAATATATTAGGTTCAAATTAGTTTGGCTAGGAATAAATTAGAACTAATAGGTACATAATAAGTAATTTTTATAAAAATAAAATAAAAGGAAACAAACAATTAAATATATATATATATATACAAAACCTTGTTTACTACAAGAAAAACAGACAACACTCGTCCAAAAAAGTATTCCCTAGAATTAATATATAATGATTTATTTTGGACCTTAAAAATGTATCGTATTATCCATACTCATGGTTTAACAAACCATTGTGTAAAAAATTTGGTCAGACAAGTGTTTAAAAAGGTGGTGTTATGCTAATGAATACATTCATAAATGGGTGAAATGGCTATTATCTTACTAAAATTCACATAATAGTACTATTCACCGTAGTTTGAACGAAGTCAATCATACAAGTGTTTGAAAGGGTAGTGTTGTGCCAATGAGTAATTTTAGGCAATGGATTTTGTATCTATTGTTTTATCACAATACACACAACAGAATTACTAATCATTGTTTGAACTAGTCAGTCATACAAGTGTTTATTTTGTGTTGTCTTGTCTTTAGTCAGACATGTATTTTTTCATCTAAAAATTTTATCCTCTTTACAGTATTTTAAAAAAATACAGAGGCAAGGCAGCCTTGCCTCCCATACACTAAACAACACAAACATAAAAGAGATCCTTGTCATTCATACACTAAATAACACAAACATGAAAGATCCTTAAATGAATCAAATCAATAATCAGCTATATTTGTAGTGTAAGAAGTAAAGTGATTATAACATATGTAAACAATAAGAACAAAGTGATAAACTTGTATAAAAATTATCAGGCCACCTTCTAAACAAAAATATATCAAACAAGGCCACTAGGCCACAACAAAAAACAAACCAGCTGCAGTACATAAATCATTTACCATTATATATATATACAAGTCATTAATCCTATAAACATATATAGATTTCATATCAAGATGATTATAGCAAATGTAAACAATAAGAACAAAGTGAAGGAAACCATGATAAACTTAGAATATATATATATATATATATATATATATATATATACATATATAGATAGATATATGAAACCATGTCATTGTCCCACATCACATTAAACTAGCAGCAATATAATAATATATATGTACATACAAATAAAAAATAAAACTACTAATTATCATCCCAGCCATATTAAAGCAGCATCAATTCACAACTAACATGAAAACCAACAAAAGTACTTTATATTCCAGAAAAATAAGCACATGTTCATCATTTCGTGACTGCATATGTTCATTTGATTATGTACAAAATACTAGAACAGAGTCTAGCATAGATATATCTGTAATAGAATAAGTCTTTCTAGTATCTGATGAAAATAAATGTAAATCAGAGTCTAGTTAGTCTTTGTACAGGTATCAAGATTATTTGTACTTAGGAGAGTTTCAGGAAAAAAAACTCCAGAGTCTGGATGCCAATCAGAGTCTGGGAATTGATCAGGGTCTATAGACTATCAGAATCTATAGTCTGTCAGAGACTGTAGATCATCAAAGTCTAGAGGTTTTCAAAGTCTATAAAGTTGAAGCTGAATTTGGAAGATGATCACAGTAATGGAAAGTCTTCGAAGATAAAGGCAAATATATTATAGATGTGTTATGGAAGGAAGGAGAATTACAGAAGGAAACTATTAGCTAATAATTAGGAATTCTATTCCTATTGTAATTATATTTTCTATTATTAGTTGATAGGCAACTCTCTATATAAATACTTTATGTAACCTAATTTATTTAGTCGAACTTTTGATAGAGCATAGAAATAGAGAGAGTTGTTATGAGAAACATAAAGTAGCTGCTAGGATTTGTGTACATCCTAGGGGAGTTTATATTTGATCATTAATAATACATATAGTATTTTTTTCATACTTTGTATTTAATTTTTGTTATTTGTTTAAAGCTTAAATACCTTGAGTTAGATTTTAAAATAGGCAAAAAGACAACACAAGTATTCAACCCCCGCTTCTACTTGTGTAACTGGGAAAACAATTAGTATCAGAGCCTAACATTTAAAATCGATCGAAGATGTCTGGAAATAAAGATGGCAATTCTAATATTTCTATACTCAAAAGGAATGAGTACACCTACTGGAAGGTTAAGATGTTGCATCATCTGGAGGCTACAGACCCTGAATATCTTGACAGGATTCATGATGGACCTTATGTGCCCTCAAGACTTGTTCCTCAAACCACTATTGAAGGAAAATTCATTGGAGAGCACTGTGTTGAAAAACCAAAGGTTGAGTGGTCAAAGGAGGACAAGAAGAATGTCTTTAAGGAGGCAAAAGTCAAGAACATCCTTTTTAACAGTTTAGACTCTATTATTACAAACTATGTTATATCATGAAAAACTGCTAAAAAAATGTGGACAAAACTTGAAGTGCACTGTGAAGTAACCAAGGATGTCAAGAAGAATGTAAGGTCTCCGCTAATTTAGGAGTATGAGTATTTTAAAGCAAAAGCTGGAGAGACCATCACTGAGATGTATGATAGGTTTACCAAACTTCTGAATGAGATGGCTATACTTGGTAAAGTGTATGACTCTGAAGACACAAATACCAAGTTTCTGAGAGCCCTTCCTGAAGAGTGGGACAACAAAAGAACTGCTACAAGGGAAGTTAGAGATTTGGATGAAATAACTCTATAAGAATTGTATGGCGGACTCAAGACATATGATTTAGAGATGTAATAGAGAAAGAACAAGAAATCTGGAAAAGAAAAATATGTGGCACTCTTAATGGAGTCTGAGAAAGAATAACAGAAGGAACCCTCAAAAACTAGAATCAAAGAATCAAAGAAAAAGGTCAAAACTGTTATTTATGGGCTAAGGCAGTTAAAATAACATGTTTCACTCAAAACTGTACCTTGATAAATATGCATGGAAAGACTCGCTATGAAATGGTGAAGGACAAGAAGACAGGTGTGAAACACTTTTACGTATTTAGGTGCAAGTGCTTTGTACTTAAAGTATATCCTGAAAATCTAAGTAAATTTGAAGCAAAGGTGGATGAAGCTATATTCCTTGGATATTCACAAAATACAAAGGCATTCAGAGTCTTTAATCCAACAACCAGAATTGGTATGGAATCTATTCATGTTGCATTAGATGACAAAAAGATTACAGGGCTGCAGGATGAACCAGAGTCTACAACACTGGAATTTGAAAATTTCAAAAGTTCTACGATAGATGAAGATTATGAGGACGAAGAGTTTCAAATCACTCCTGAATCAACACAAGAACCTGCACACTTTGAGGGGGAGCTAGGAAATTCAACTCCAAATAACTTAGAGTCTAACATTTCAGGGTCTAGACAGACAGAATTAAGTTCTTCAGAGTCTAACTCATCAGGGTATGGATCAGGCAACTCTGAATCTTTTTCAGGGACAAACAACTCAAGGGGAGCCTCTTTATTTGAATTTCATTCACAAATAGAAACTGTAAATGATTTAGGGGGAGCCTCAAGTTCCAGAACTAATCTTCTACCATCTAGAAAATGGATAAATGATCATATTCCTGATTTAATAATTGGTGATCCTGAGAGTGTGAAAATAAGAAAAGTTACTCAAAATGAATGTATATACAGCTGTTTTCTCTCAAAGAATGAACCAAAGAAAATTAAGGAAGCATTACAAGACCCTGATTGGATCATTGCAATGCAAGAAGAATTAAATAAATTTGAGAGAAACAAAGTGTGGAAACTTATACCAAGACCTAGAAATAGATCAATTATTGGTGTAAAATGGGTGTTCAGGAACAAACTTGATAAGAATGGCAATGTGGTAAAAAACAAATCAAGGCTAGTTGCAAAAGGATACTCACAAGAGGAAGGAATTGACTATGATAAAAACTTTGCACCAGCAAGATTGGAAGCCAACAGAATGTTTCTTGCATTTGCAGCTCATTCAATATTCAAAGTCTATCAGATGGATGTGAAGAGTGCTTTCTTGAATGGAAAATTGGAAGAAGAAGTCTATGTAGATCAACCACCAGGATTTGTTAATCCAAAATTTCATAATCATGTTTACAGGTTAGATAAGGCACTGTATGGATTGAAGCAAGCACCTAGAATATGGTATGAAACTCTACCAAAATTTCTCCTTGAAAATGGTTTCATTAGATGTACCATTGATAAAACTCTTTTTATTAGAAAACATAAAGGTGATATTCTGCTTGTCCAAATTTATGTTGATTATATTATTTTTGTTCTACTAATGAGAAACTCTTTGAAAGGTTTAGCAAACTAATGCAGTCTAAATATGAAATGAGCATGATGGAAGAATTGAACTTCTTTTTGGGACTTCAAGTCAAATAGACAGATGATGGAATTTTCATTAGTCAATCAAAGTATGTGAATTTTTTTTGAAGAAGTTTAATTTACAAGATTGTGAAACTGCCAAGACTCCCACTCAACAGCCACTAAGCTAGACTCTGACCCAAAGAGTAAGAAATTTGATAATACTAGCTACAGAGGTATGATTGGCTCATTATTATATTTAACTACTAGTAGACCAGATATAATGTTTACAACATGCCTGTGTGCTAGATTTCAAGCTGATCCTAGAGAATCACATTTAAATGCTGTGAAAAGAATTTTTAGATATCTCAAGGGTACACAAACACTAGGACTTTGGTATCCTAGAGAGTCTGATTTTTTATTAGTTTGCTAATCAGACTCTGATTATGCAGGATGCAAGGTAAACAGTAAAAGCACAACAGGTCAATGCCAATTTCTTGGCAACATGTTAATTTCTTGGGTTAGCAGGAAACAACAGACTGTATCAACCTCAACAGTTGAGGTTGAATACATATGAAGTTGTTATGCTCAAATTTTATGGATGAGAAATCAATTACTTGATTATGGACTAACATTTTCAAATATTCCTATGTATTATGATAATACTAGAGCTATTAAAATTACAGAAAATCCAGTCCAACATTCCAGAATAAAGCACATTGATGTCAGGCATCATGTTATTAGAGAATATATTGAAAATGGTAATGTTGAACTTCATTATGTTCCAACTGACAGACAGATTGCAGAAATTTTAACAAAACTACTTGATGAGTCTACCTTTCTCAGACTGGTAGGTGAGTTAGGTATGTTAAATATGATATTGCATAATCATTACAAGCAGCAAGGTATGTACTTTAATTATAGTCCCTCATTTGTCAAACTAAAATTTGTTATTGTGATATTCTTGAAGTATTTTACCTTCAAAGAGTCTAACTTCTAGACTCTGACGAGTCTGTAGACTCTGAAAGGTATAACACTTAGACTCTGAAACGGTTAAAATTCGCACAGGTAGACTCTGATTATTTTTTAACCGTTCAAATGACTTGAAATAGGCGGTAACAATTACTTTTTACTGGTTACAGGCTGTAGACTCGTGTGTATTGTATGCAAGTTTAACAAAATACCAATTTGACATACAATTAACTCACTTATTTATTGTAATCTATTTACTAAGGAAAAAAAATACTCTCAGAGCTTTTTCAAGAATCCTAGCTTATTTCTTCAAGAATTTTCATCTTTCTCAACTCAACAACTTCAATGGTTGTTCAATCCACCGTCATGAGAGGACCCAAGGCTATTACATTCACTTTTGGTGATTTTGAGATCATGACAACGAACCACATTGCAGCCCTAGGAGAGAAGAAGGGTGTAGACACTGACTACTACCCTGTGATGGACTTTTTGGAGCAAAGTGCGCTCAGCTATGTGTTGAAGGCATCTCCAGTCATTCACATGGATGCCGTATCTCGGGAATGGAGCTCTGCAACAGTTGTTGATCATTCTCAGGATTAATCAGGTAAAATAATGTTTACCTTTGGTGATATTACTTTTAATGTCATTGCTGATATTATAAACTCTGTATTTCAACTACCTGTTAAAACTCCTTTTGATGAAACTGTGACTGATGATGAAATAAAAGTATGTTTAAATCACTAGGATATACTGCTAGTCTTGATAACATGAGTAAAATAACTAGGTCTTACTTGAAGAAAGATTGGTCTTTCTTTTTTGATCAAATTGCTAAATGTTTCACTGGTAAGTGTAGTGGTTTTGATGTTATTACATTTATTACCTATCAAATTGTTCACAGACTTCTATTTGATAAAGTGATCAACATTGGTGATATGCTGCTCACTTAAATGGGAGCAAAATTGAATAATGTGCAAGAGGGGATGAAGAAGGTCTATTATCATGGATTCCTTATGATTCTCCTTAATCACTTCATTCCTAATATGTCTGCCAAGCGTGCAGATGACTGTTGTGAGCAGGCCTATAGACAACAAAGGAGGAATTTCTCTGATATTAAGAAAATAGATGACAAAAATAAGAGTCTGTCTGCCATGGTCTACCCTCAGGTAATGCAGGTAAAACTCTCAACTTACAAACCCTCCATCTACAATGCTTTAATTTTTTATGGTGAAATGGTGCAAGAACAAGTTATGGAGAGTCCCCATGCACCTACCCAAGTAGCCAACTTCTCTTTCATCAAACAATCTAATAAACCAAAATCCAGGAAGAAACCCACCTCTGGTCTCTCTTAACAGACACCAGTTATAAAGAGGAGAAGATTGATCAAAACCAGGCTTGTAGATGAGTAAAGTGATGAGGAGCTCAATCCCATAGAGAAACAGGTTGTTGAAGGACTTTATTGAAATAAAATTTTGATGCACCTGAATCTAACCTTGTAACCAAGTTTGCAGACTCTCAAAAGGCTGCAGACTCTGATAAACCTAGGGATGCACCTCAGGATTCTCAACTTGAGTCTCCTGAAAAATCTTTTAATAAGAAGTATATGAGGTTGAGGAAGGCTTATTCTGCACACACACAAGCCTATTATTATCACTAACCCTGTTTTCTAGGAAACAGATGCTCCCAAGGCTCCTGCAGAGCCAGATTCTGAAAAACAAAAAATTCCTGAACTAGAGTCTAATGTTGAGTTAGAGTCTAGACTTCTTTCAGACTCTGATCATGACACATTTTGGGAAGGAATGCTAAAGGAAACAGCCTCAAGTCTTATTGGCTCAATAATCACTCCAACTGATGAGGTGTTGCTGTTTCTATATCCTTTGGTGGAATCAATTGAAGATCTTGAATCCAACAAGACTTGGATTTTCTCTCAACTTATGAGGTCCTAAAGAAGAGAATGGAGATGGAGTTATATTTTTCTGCACAAGATGCAATCACCAATTTATACAGCTACCTCTTCAACTCTTCACTACAAGATCAAACATCTGGGCTCATAGAAGGCAAGACAAATGAAGTTCTCAAAGTACTTGGTCTGCCAGATTTTGACAAGCCAAAATTTAAAGAGATCAACAAGATAAAAGTCCATAAAAGGAGAGAATCATAGTCTGTTGCTGAGTTGGAAGCTGAGATTGAGCAATCAATTTTTGATAATGAAACAATTTGGGATAATGGGGTTACCTACAGAACAGCCATTCAATGGATTTCTAACATTCAGCCTCTTTCAAGGACGGTGGTCTATTATCTTGTCCACAATGTAGGGAAGGTGGCCAACAAATATATCTATCCAACCTACCATAGTAGATTGGATCAACTAAAGGGCACTTATTATCAGAAAATTGTTAGGTGCCTGCAGGATCTTTTTCAATTGACATATGCTCAGGCCATCAATACAATCCATGCAAGGACATTTCTTAATGATAACTTGGATGCAGAAACACAGGTAGAACCACAGGAATTAGTAGGTTGGACCCAGTAACATCAATTAGCGGGTCCTTTGATGGCTCTAGTTCAAACACCTTTCAGTTAGATTCCCATAATCTCTCCATCCCTCGTGAAGGTCATGGATCTTATCATAATCATGTTCTTCCATCCTCTCACTTATTTTGTTCATATGAAATAGATGTTGATCATACCTCTATATTTAGAACTGGAGTTGAGATCTGTATTAAACCTAGAGTTGATCAGACTTTGATCATGACACATTTTGGGAAGGAATGCTAAAGGAAGCAGCCTCAACTCTTATTGAATCAATAATCACTCCAACTGATGAGGTGCTACTGTTTCTATATCCTTTGGTGGAATCAATTGAAGATCTTGAATCTTACAAGACACAGCAACAAGTCTTGGATTTTCTCTCAACTTATGAGGTCCTAAGGAAGAGAATGGAGATGGAGCTATATTTTTCTGCACAAGATGCAATCACCAATTTATACAGCTACATCTTCAACTCTTTACTACAAGATCAAGCAGTTGGGCTCATAGAAGGCATGACAAATTAAGTTCTCAAAGTACTTGTTGTGTCAGACTCTGACAAGCCAAAATTTAAAGTGATCAACAAGATAAAAGTCCATAAAAGGAGAGAATCAGAGTTTGTTGCTGAGTTGGAAACTGAGGTTGAGCAATCAATTTTTGATAATGAAATAATTTGGGATAATGGGGTTACCTACAGGACAGCCATTCAATGGATTTATAACATTCAGCCTCTTTCAAGGAAGGTAGTCGATTATCTTGTCCACAATGTAGGGAAGGTGGCCAACAAATATGTCTATCCAACCTACCATAGTAGATTGGATCAACTAAAAGGCACTTATTATCAGAAAATTGCTAAGGACCTGCAGGATCTCTTTCAATTGACATATGCTCAGGCCATCAATGCAATCCATGCGAGAACATTTCTCAATGATAAATTGGATGCATTAACACATGTAGAACCACAAGAGGTAGTAGGTTGGATCCAGTAACATTAAGTGGCAGGTCCTTTGATGGTTCTAGTTTAAACACCTTTCAGTTGGATTCCCATAATCTCTACATCCCTCGTGAAGGTCATGGATCTGATCATAATCAGATTCTTCCATCCTATCACTTCTTTTGTTCACATGAAATAGATGTCGATCATACTGCTATATTTAGAATTGGAGGTGAGATCTGTATTAAACCTAGAGTTGATTGTTTGCATTCCTCTTCATTAATCTAGAAAGTTTATTGTTATAGTATTACTGATGACTAGTGTTATGAATTTGATGTTTTTAAAACTATTGCTCTTCAATTGTATACTCCAGTAGGCTTGTTTAATGTGATTAAACATTTTGGTGGTTACGTCATATTTAGGTTTCAAGACTCTAAGTGTGTTAATCGTGCTCTTAAACATAGTCCTCTTGAGGTCAAGGGTCATTTGTTCAGGTTACAGAGTTGGTTTGAGTTTGTTCCAAGTCTTAGTGTTCATGATATTGACAAAGTTAGCATCTAGGTTAGGTTTTTTAATGTACTGTTCCCTTACTGGACTATCAAGGGCCTGTTTAACCTTAGCCTTGCTATATGACAACTCATTGCTATGTCCCTTGCCACTTATAAAGATTTGTCCACACGTGAGCCCTTGCATGAGGCAGATATGTTGATCACGATGGGTGTTATGGATCCCAGGCCTAGCACCTTAAAGCTTGTTATGTATTCTCACCATGCTGATAACAATCTCTTGCTAAGGTCCTCTACCAGAATTTTCTTTATTATGTGTTTTGCTTCACTTCCAAGCACATTGTCTGTGTCTGCCCCAACTAGCAAGTTTGTTTTTATATGAGTCCCCTAATATGCTCCTAGGATCTATTTTTAATTACCATATCCCAGAAGCCTCTACCTCAAGTGGGTTGGGTATCGAGATGAACCTTCCGGTGAATTGGACGATGAGCTCTCTATCCAAGATTTTACTAATGCGGCTATTATGCAGGATAATGTGGACACTGATGGCTTAGTAGGTGTAGATCCTGTAACTGATGATGAGATTATGGCTGATGACTTGGGTGATGGGCTTATCAGGATTGCTCATATGCTGATTTGGATGATGACTCGAAGAACATGGATGATGATGTGATTGGTGATGGTGGTGCCAGGCAGGTTATTGGTGATGTTGGTCGTGGTCCTTTAGTTGGACAATCGTAATTGGAAGTCCTTGCTAACTTTTGATAAACTTGTTTGTTGCAATGTTGCTTTGGATTGTATTATTTGGTTAATTGGATTTGTTGCTAAATACTTAAGCGTGTTTTTTAGGTACTAAGTATGAATGTTGTGTGGGTTAACCCACTTTCTCATGTGACCATACTCGTTTGGGAGTCGGGGTGGCCTATTTGTCACCTCTTTTTAATATAATATATAAATAAATTAGCAAAAAAAAATATGATTGTGACGAAAACTCTGAAATTTGGAAGTCAACCAAGTATTTGGTAAAGAAGGTCGCAGGTTTATTAACTTCTTTACTAAAAATTTAAATAAATATAATTATAATATATTATAGTTGCACATCAATATATTGATTCTATTAGTGAGGAAATTTATGAAGGCAATTTTTTTGCTTTGCCTATACATACCAGATCAATCCATTAGAAAAATGCATTCCTAAAAACTTGTTCTATACATTTACTTGACTCTCAAAATCTTCTTCTCTAATTTTGTTTCTTTCTAAATTAACACACACTTTGTAATATACATGCATACATGAGGTCATGTGTCCCATGTTGATATCCACCTCGTCATTTGAATCTTCAAGGTGTAGTCCAGAAACAAAGAAATGCAAATTTCTAGCATCCTCACACTACTATTCTCACTTAGTCACTTGTGTGGACTGTGATATCTATGCACGCTTTATATGTAATACATTACTCCTATTTCTTAGGAGCTTTCCTTCTCCAATTTGCACCCCACAATCTTGTTATCTCACAATTCTAAGGTATATATACAATTGTAAAAAGCGTGTCCAAATAATTTAAAAAGGACGGTCCAAATTAATAAGTTTGTAAATAATGTGAGAGAATTAATGCACTTAATTTTTCCTTGAGATTGATCAAACAAAAGAGGAAGAGAAGAAAAGACAACAATGGCATTCCCACCATTCTTGTATTTGCTTCTCTTCTTCCTTCTCTCTGGCTTTGCCTCTTCAACCACGCTTTCAAGTAATCGTAATTTTTTTTTTTACCATGAAGTTAAATACATATGCATGTATTAAAAGAAAAAATCATCTAACGTTCTTCGTATTTGAATATGCAGATGCTATATTTGATTCCCCGGTGCTGCCTGGACGTACCCTCCTTCAGCAAAAAGCATGTTAGTCCTGTGATTTTATTTTTTTTCCTGATAATATATAGCAGATGCATGTCAAAAAATATACGGTGAAATGTTGATTCTGAAAAGTGAAAACGTTTTTACGGTAATTTTAGGTGCTGGTAAATGAGCTTTTTTTCGAGTTTGTTTTCCTCTGCATTTGTTTGAAAAAGCATTGATAATTAACAAGCATAAAGTCATAGATTGGGGATCCATGGTTCTTTAAAGTTGATTTTATATGTATTTTTCTCTCCATTGCAGCTTGTGGCATAGACTTTGAGAATCAGAACCATACAATCATTACAAGCCAATGTAAAGGTCCAAACTACCAAGCTAAAGCATGTTGTGGTGCTTTTAAAGAATTAGCTTGCCCCTTCAGTGACCAGTTGAATGACATGAAAAATGACTGTGCCACAACCTTGTTTAGTTACATTAATCTTTACGGAAAATATCCTCCTGGACTTTTCGCTAATATCTGTCACGAGGACAAGGAAGGGCTTAACTGTGACCAAGTAATGCAAGCTAAAGAAAAGAATCAGAAATCCTCAAGCACTGCTGCAGCAGAGAAATCAACCGTGTTGATGATTTTCGCAGCTTCCTTCCTCATCTTACTATTCAATTTATTATGAAAGAATAAGAATTAGACCCATTATATATCTTTGGGTCAATTCTGCTTGCTCTTTTCTTATGCTATGTATCGGTGAATGTTTGAGTTACGTAGAGGGGGGCGTTTAAGAATTTCTCGTCTAAATAACGCATATTGAGTGGTGACATTAGGTGGCTCAAAGAAATGACACGCAAAGTCCTCGAAAACTCCCAGTTTTAGTTCATTTTTAGTGTTTAGTGTCAAAAGAAACTGTGTGCTTCGCATTTGAAATGATTGGTAAGAAGACATCGTACCTACATTATACGCAATTTAACATATACAGTACAATAATCTAGAAAGCAGAGTTAAGAAGAAAAATATATTGATTTTACTTTCGATCTTCATAGAGATAAACCATTCAACATGAATACCAAAGTCTCGGAATAATTTCAATCACATTACACAGTCTCTAAAATAAACAAATAAATTTAACATATTAATTTCCATTTTTCGAATAATCACAACAAGAGATAGAACATCATCAACAATGTTCTTTGAAGATAATCTAAACTTGGTAAGGCAAATAAGCCAACTCCTCTCCTTGAACCTTAGAACTCCGCTTTGCCCCGATATTATTATTGTCACTATCCAAATAAGCATAGTATTTCAAGAAAAACGCGAGTGTGAGAACAATCCATTCCAAACAAAAGATAAGGACACACAATCCCCCAGTTAATTTCAAGATCTTGACACCATTTTGTTCATTCACATATGATTTGAGATCCCCGAGAAAATTGTCGGTACTAGTGAAGATTAGCACGGAAACAGATCCTTGAAATATAGCAGTGAGTACAGTGGCCACCATATGAGCTGCATACCATTTTCCTGCACCCGAGGTAGCTGCATTGCACCCTGCTACGGCTCCAGCAATGGTGAGGATGTGTAGGAGGATTAGGAAGAACCCGACGAGAGACGGGATGAGACGGAGGGAGAGAGTGAGGAAAATGCAGCTGCAAGATGCACCTAAGAGAATGTAGTTGATGAAAATGAAGAATTTGTGAGTCTTGGGGTGTGATTGTGTTTCACAAGTTGTAATAGAAAGACCCATTTTGTATTCTTGAAATTAACAAATTGGGTATTTGAATTCTTGAGTAGAAAGATGGGAGATGTTATTGAGAGAAAAGAGTGGGATTGCAGATGTATTATATATGGGTGTGTAATGGTTGAGGAAAGTAACGGTCATATTGGGATGTGCTGGAAATATGAACGTTGTGTTGAAAGTGGACATAACGGCTATAATTTAAGATGTGTAAAACTCTCTGTCTCAATTTATTTATCTAATTTAATTTTTACGCGTTTTTTAAGATACATTGATCATATAATGTTGTTATACAAAAAAATTTAACTCTTTTTTTAAATAAAAATTTAAAACTATGCAATCATCAAATTAAACAAATAAATTGGGACAAATAATATTTGTTTTCGATTTAGTAAGTATTATTTTATAAATATTTTGTATTTTGACTTATTTCAATATTATTTTTATTTAATACAAATAATTATTGAAATTTGATAACTACGAATTCGCTAGTAGGCATATTTATCAATATATCAATTTTTAATTTGTTTGGTTCTCTGTAACATTTTAATATTTAATATTGACCAAAAAAATTGATATTCTCTAAGCTTTGAGTTTTTTTTTTTTGACAAGTCTAAGCTTTGAGTTTTGAAGGGCATAACTTTATCGTTTCAATTTGCAACATGATTACGTTTTACGACACAAAAGATTAATTCAATTTAGAACTAGTTCAATGTCAAAGTACAGGTCAAATATAACTTCACTATTACATATACCGGTCACTTCTACACTTCAAGCCTCAGTAATTTTGTTTGATTGCAAATCCAAACGGCTACATATATATATATATATATATATATATATATATATATATATATATATATATATATTTATATATTTATATTGCATATGTAATTACATCCGTCTGATCAAACATACTAGAAATAATTTGGCAAAAAAAAATACTAGAAATAGGTTAATGTTATAAAAGTAAAAAAACCAGAGCTTATATTTTGTTATTACTTTCAAATTGATTTATGCAATGTTTATATTCAACACACCAAAATAAGTGTTTAAATGACAGACTTAAATTAAAAATATCTGTTAGCGTCGTTGCCTGAAAAAAACTCAGGTACAGTGTTTGAACAATAGAGAACCTTTCAGGCTAGCTACCATATCTTATAATATAGAATTTATTGCATAATACATATGAATAGTTGTTACACAGCTATGGCACAATTACCTCACCTTATTTAAACACAAAATAATGGCGAATTTGGAGAACCAAAATATGTATATAATTGACTTAAACCTGCAAAAAGCTTGCATACTTAGCACCAAGGAAAAGCCTCTGAATGCAGAGCAATGCATTCTTGGTAACCTCTGCATTCTCATGATTCATCAATTTCATTACGCGATCTTTTGCTTTCAGGTCGGTCACAATAACTCGACCAGCAGGATGGTATTGAATAAACTGTGAGAGATCATAGCAAGCAACTGCAAGGGCTCTTGGATCAGAAGATGTGTCTAGAACTGTAATAAGGACACGTAGGATCTATCGCAAAACATACAACATTAGGCATTGTAGTATAAACAGATTAACAGAATCTAGATGCACTAGTAACAATCTAAGAGAAATATCAATATTGTTGAAAGTCATGTTGATATATGTCAATAATGATCACTTAATTGTCTGACTAATGAGTAGCATAAACAATGCTGAAGGGCAAAAGTAATACCTGGAAATCATTCTCTTCAAAGCATGTAATGTTGTCACGCCAGAATATAGAATCCTTGTGCTTGGGGGACCAGTCGAGATGACCAAGAAGGACTTCCTGCTTGTACTTTTCAAACGAACTCAGTTTCTTAATGTTGTCTTTCAATCCCTCTTCCAGTTGATTCAAAGCCTCCAACAGATCCTATGCAAATGTAAAAATAGAGAAGTACTATAAAAAAAACATATACTAATGACCTGCTAAAAAGATTTTAACAATCGGCTCTACCTCTCAGCCAGAGAGAGTTTTGCCAAAAATGCAAGGACAGTTTGACACTTGGGAACACCAAGATTCAAAACTACTCATCTGTATTTTTTGACTTGTTCTGTTGTTCATAATACAAAATGGATGGATAAGAGAACAATTTCTCACCTCGTCGCTCAGTGCTTGTGCTTTTATACTCTGAACAACATGCGGCAGTCCAAGGTCCACCAATTGAGTTCCAATAGTACCTTTGCTGAGCAAATTCTTTAGTATCATGACTATAACGCGAATAACCTGGAGTTGAGGATACAACAGGCATCGAAAGATGAGACTATAAGCTTTAATTTCTGAACAAAGTGACGCAAACTGAAGCTGGACATTTTATAAATTTTCTTCTAGTATCTACATTCTACAGTTATGATCACAACAGCAAAGTAAGCTTAATAGAAAATGAACTCAATGAGAAAAAACCAGTGTATACCTTTTCTTTTTTGGAACCTTTGAGAACATCAATTAATCGTGGAAGGCTTCTAGAAGTAACCAGGTACTCAATTGCATGTTCATAGTATGACAAAAGCCAAACACAGAGACATGTTTCATAAACGAGCTGTTTCAAAGATAAATGTCAACCATTGATTCTAAAATGGTGAACTTAATACGAGTTAGAAGGAATATTTGTCAAGTTTCAATAAGCTCAAATCAATATTCAGAAACACTCCAACCACCTTAGATTTTAAACTGCAAATTAGATGAAAGACGAAGACTAATTATAGGATTAGGAGTCCTGAGTCTCCTGACTACAGGGTATATATCTTGCTTATCAGGGGGAGCCAACACTAGGATGAAATTACCTGCATGGACTGTTGAGTAGAAGCAGGAGAAATCAAAGGAACAAGCAGCTTGACTCCATCTGCCTTGACAAAAAAAGATCTAACCACAGGTTCTTTCAGTAAAATTGTCAGGCAATTGATGGCTATAGGAATGCCGCGAGTAGGGTGGGAAGGCTGCCTCAGCTGCATAATTAGTGTAAAATCAGGATATATAAATACACACATTATAGTCAGGTGACCTAGTTACTTCATGATTACCTCGAGGGCCAGTAGAGACGATAAGGAGCATGACTAAATTTATATAATCATGCTTACCTAAAAACAGCTCAAAAATAAAAAATATAACATCAACCTAGATCAATTGAAACTAGTTCAGATTTTTTGTAGAACATGAATTCAACCTTAAATGGTGCTACTTTATTGATTTTTTGTCAGAAAAACTAAAATTAAAAACCCAATAAAAAAGTAAACTAGATTCAGAAAGGTTTTGGTTTTGACTGCATGAAGCAGACAACGTGATACATATAGATAACAAAAACCATTTCAACATTAAATTAACAAATTATATTTCTTCATAATACAGTGGGTTATTGTCAGGAACAGTAGTACGGACAAAGGAGTAGTATTAGTAGTAGTAAAGGTAGTACAGTCATTTCAGTTGTAAGGCTATATATAGCTAGACTTGTGTGTACATTTCAGTTTATGCAATGAAAAGGAATGCTTTCCACCAACTGATTCCCTCCCTAGTTTCTCTCTCTAAACTCTAACAGAATTCTCCCTCTCTACTCTGTCTTCTTCTTCGAGCTACATCTGATCTCTCTACTTCTCTCTTTTCTCTCTACTTCTCTACTATAATATCTCAATCTCTTCTATATCTGGCTTAATTCTACTGTTCTGTTGCTTATAAACACATTAAACACCAAAAACATACAAAATACACAGAAAACTACCTCAGAAACCCTAGAGTTCCTGACAGTGATATGCCATTACATTTCAGATTCTAGGCATAATATATATATATATATATATATATATATATATATATATATATATATATATATATATATATATATATATATATATATATTCTGAATAATTAAACCAATTTCCATGACTCTCAAATATGAAGGTAGTAGCTATATTAACTTGTATTAAAGTTTGTAATAACTGAAAAGATTAACTAAACCAACAACAACGGAGAAGTTTTAAGTATAGGGTGTAAATAGAAATTTTCACAGCGAGTCCACAGACCTGGGCACAGATCCATTCAACCAGTCCTTTGAGAACATCATCAACAGTGGTGAATTTCTTCTTTGAAGCAGAGGCTTCTCCATTCATGTTGACAGCATCCTCAGTCTTAGGTCTTGAACTATAATTTTAACCCATGTCTCAGCAATACGTTACTTATTTATACAGTTGTCACGATTTTATACTAGAAGAGTGATGCTTCATGTTATAGGTACCTTACTACCAAGGATAGTATCTTGCAACATTTCTCTTGTATAAACCAGTTTCCATTTTGGAGCAATCTGAAAACTCAAATATATTATTAGCAATTTTACTATATCCAAAATACATGTAATAAAAGAATTATGCAACCACCTAACAGAACTGCTAATTTCACAAATCAATTATTGGGAAAAGAAACGTGAGTTTTTCAACTTCAATGTGTCATTTATTAATAAATAATAAGAGTGTAGACAAACAAAATCCATACCATGATTTCACTCTAAAGTAGTCAGGCCAAATTAGGAAGCATTTAAAACTTTAAATTATTATTACATATTACTTGACTGGTAGCAACTTAGAAAGGAAGTGAACATATGAGCAGGTATATTAATTAAACAAGCGAAGTTATACCAAAATGAAACAGATCTCCTCATACATGGGTGCCATAAAATGACAGAATTTAAATTTTAATAACCTGACCTCAAGAAAGGACCATAAGCATCTTCACATGCAACAGACTTGTCATGGAATAATTTGGCTCTTTTAGGATTCCCTGCCAACAACATGAATCTAAAGAGCTAGATATAAACATTTATATTTCAGAAAGAAATTCTGTTCGATATCCCACTTACCAGATAGCATATCATCAACTAAAGCAAGAACATATTCTACTGTCTCTTCCTTAAATATGTCACGTAAAATTGTAACAAACAAACGGACATAAGCTGGACCATCCTGCAAGAATTTTTCACTTGTCAAAATCGCTCAACATCCATCATTATTATCTCATAACCATCAACTACACAAAGATATAAAGAGTAAAAAATCACCAGCTACAACCAATGTTGACAGTAGCATAGGTAGCCATAAAATGAAATTCAAAAAGCATAACAACTAGATGAATGGAAGATTACGACAATGTGTAAGGTGAGAAGCTTAGCATCCAAATCGCCGTCAGTAGTAATTAGTATAGGTGTAAAAAAAATTAAGGCACTGTTTGCTTGCAAGGACAATAATTCCTGGACTACTTATATTTTATAGGATTGCGCACATGTACTCATTTTATAATACTTAATCCCCAAATATATTCCAACGAAATAGTTTTGATCAATAGTTCATTTTAAAGGGACTAGTTATTTATACACTTCGCCCAGGGCCTAGATATTACAATTTCAAGGAAAAGAAGTAAAAAGTAATTAAAACTTCATTTATGAAATATAATAGATAGACTAACAATCTGACTATTATAATACGATAAAACAAGCATGCCTAATGCCTTAGTAAGATGAAAACCTGGGTATAGCCATGTAGGTTATTAAATTGTATCTTTTCTGATTGTTTGTGGGCAAAAATATTGGTATTATATATCTAAAAATTAAATTTGAGTATCGGAAACCTAAAATCACTTGCCATGATTCTTCAGAAGTCTCTCCAAATCTTCGAGGATAGGTTATATTATTAAATAGGTATAATTTCTATCATATATTCCTCCTGCTATCTGCAAGTATAGCATGTACAGAGAGTGACATTGTATCTCTAAAAGTGTAAGTTCTCAATATCAGAATATGCGAGACCACTTGTTGTGATGTTCCATCAACCCCCCCCCCCCCAATCTCTCTCTGGGATCACATGTTGTGATGCTTCATCAAATCATTCCAATCAAGCGTTCTATTTATTCAATATCAAACTAGCTAATAGAATTCATCTTCTGAGGTCACGCTATTATTGAAAGTGACATCAAATTCATGACATAACTCACACTATGTTAATACTAATAGGTATCAGAAGGCAGATATTGTCTTGCTTACTTAGATTTCGTGGTTCTGTAAATCGGGTTTATTTATGTCAGAGAAATTGTTACAATAATTAATCTGTTCCCAACAAAATTCACCAAAATATATGATTAGAGTACTTGTAACTGTTGCCCAATATAGCCCCACTATTGTACCACCTTCGGAGCCTATACTAGGACAAATTTCATTGCACAAGAGAACGAAGTTTCAGTGCTCAATTTAGGAAAAGTTCTATTCTCAGACAAAAGTATGTACAGATTAGAAATCAACGAATAGGGTAACACGATATTACATTGCTTATTTGTAACATAACTAAAGCTTATGTATAATTGTGCTAAAGAAAAAAACTTACACTATCCAATAACTGTGCCTTCTCACTACTAGGTTTATTATCATAACGTCGTAAAAGCTGCAGGCCTGTCCCGGATATCATCTTGGTCGTGGTGTATGTCTCCCATGGAATATCCCTCTTTAGAACCTTAAAAAATCAAACATCATTTTATAAGTTTGTGTACGTAATGAATTTTGCTATCTACCTTACATATTTAATAGCATAAGTCGAAAGCTTGTTGATTATTAAATGCAAACATGAATTGCAAATAATTTCTAATAGCAATAATCTGTTTGTACGTAAACATAAATTTCTACAGACTTCCTGCCTGGCATGCCTGATGCCACCATGTCATATGAATGAAAAAAACAGCTTATGCACTTACAAACATGTGCCAAATATATATATATATATATATATATATATATATATATATATATATATATATATATATATATATATATATATATATATCCGAAACCTTGAAGAGTAAAAACAATTGCGAGTGAAGCAGGAGTGTATACTGTATAGTGCATACCAAGAGCAAAAAGTAAAATAAACCTCAAAGACTATAGTACTTAGGTTGGCCACGTGTTTAACAAGTGAGTAAAACTTGTTGCAACCCTCATGAACGGGCCTCCTTTAGGCCAGTTAGGCAGTCGCTTAAGGCCCCCAAATTTTCAAGGCCCCAAAATATGTAGTGTTCACGTCTTATATTATTTTTAATTAAAAAATAACAAACTTTCTTTAAAAAAAATAGGAGAATATTTGAATTTTATAAAAAGTTAAAAATATAGATAATATTTATACATCATTTGTTTTTATGAAGACAATAAAAAAATAAAAGTGGTTATTAGTTGTATTTTGTGTTGTATGCCCACCTCATAATTTCTTATTTGGATTTGTAATCTAAAAAATATTCAATAAATCATTTTTTTTCTTGAAAATGTAACCTATTTCTAGTGAAATGAAAATTATTCTTCTAAAAAAAGACCCAAAGATGGGGACGTTTTGAAGAAATGATATTTGAAAAGAAGACTTGTGTTACTCGTTATAATTAAGTCTATGTAATTATTTAATTTTAATTTATTTATGTAAAAGTAATTTTTTTAGATAACTTGATATAATAATGTTTGAATATTATATAAATTTTATTTACTAATATAATATTTAATTTGGACAAAAACATTTAGGCCTACGGCCTCGGAAATTTTGAGCCGGCCCTGGCTACTCTTGCTAAGAAATTTACATACCAATCAAGTCATCCCTCCTCACACAGTACGAAATTAATAGATTACAAATGAATTTTCAATAAATAAGTACAACACAAACTCCGGTTTTGAGACAAAGAATCCATGTCTTTTACATATAAGCACAACGAGTAACAAAAAAGCCAAAGCAACTCAGATACACTAGGACGTGGGTAAATAATAGCAAAAGATACAAAACCACAAAACAATTCATGTTCTAAATATATACACTACCAAAAGTTCCCCCCAATCAACCTGCTATAAAATACGCAACCAAATGTCGAAATTCACATTCCAATTCAACTACTACCGAGCATTCTAGAACAACGCAACGTATATCAATTAAATCTACTAGTGGAATCGCAGGAAATAGTAAAGCGAAATAGAAGCGATTGGATCTCTGTGTACCTGGTCTGTAGTAAGCTCGGCTTCATCCGCAGGCATTATTATTGTTGTATGTATGTATGTATGTATGTGTGATGATTTCAAGTGGTGGATTCGAATCGATTTATAAGACAAGCGAGCTTGTGAATGTAACCGCAACTTGGTCTATTTCTAATCCACTTCGTTCCTCCCAACATAAATAAACATTTTTCTTATTTTTTTGATTTTGTGTATGTAAATATATTTTGCGTCTTTTTATATATAATTAAAAATCTTAAAATTATTATTTAATGATAGTAAATAGTTTTACTCAACTCATTAAAATAAGTGGGAAAAAATTAAGTAATTATTTTGAGACGGATCAAGTATTTTGTTACATTTTTATTTTTTAATTGATACACTTTAATTTTGATCGAGAAAATTTTTGATTGCATATTAAAATTAAAACCTAATATTTTATTTTTTTATGAATTTGAAATTAATTTTAATAGTAAATCACATGTGTGTCTTTTAAAAATAATGTTTCTATGATTTATATGTTTAACAATAATTATTAAGAATTAATCACATAAATCATTCATCTTTGGGCTCGTATACTGGGCACCGAAAACAATTGAATGGTTAATTATGAGCCGGTGAATACATGACCCATAAATCATCAGAATTCGACATTTGCGCTTTAGAACCCTAATAATGGAATAATGGGGGAGAGTGGGTGTATATCCTAAAATTAAAAAAAAAATCATCAATTGCAACTCTCTTATTCTCTGTTGCCGCTTCCCTCTCTTGCTCACTTTTCACTCTCGCTCACCTCTCTCTCATCTCTTTCTCGCTCACCTCTCTCACAAATCAAATCGGCCATAGAGATAGAGCAACTGCCACTTACTTCATTAAATTATATCTTGCAAGAGGACTCCTTAGCACAATATCTCTGCATGGATAGTAGAGGTCAAAATTTTGATTGTTTCACATTGAAATTCATGGACTTCATTTTATTTTAAGATTTGTTTAACGGCATTTGTCGGAGATGTAATATGTTTCCATGAGAATAAGCGAAGCTACCTGATGCCGGGAGAGAAATCGAATGCCTCTGGTATGAAATTCTAATTTATATTTTTGTATTGGGTGTTTATAATCTTTTATTTGTTTGATTAGTAATTGTGAGTTTTGTGAGGTTCATTTGGGTTTGTGGGGTTTCGGGTATTTGTGGATTTTTTGGGGTTTAATTAGCAACTAGTGTTTTGTTTTAATCATTTTAAATTACTGAGTTGATTGGTTGTAGTAGTCAGTGTTAAATGTTTAATATTGTGTTTTATGTGTATGTGTTCTGAGATTTTGTTTGTGTAAACTTTGATTGTGTAATAACTATAGTTTCGGGTATTTGTTAGACTTGTATTTAGCTGTAGTATCGCAATATGTAAAGAAACTCACAGAAACTTAAAATAATTTCAAAGACTCAAGTACGTACTATTTGTTAGGGATTGTGGGGTTAACAATATAATCAATCTTAGTACTTAGTCTTAATCAGAAAATAAGTTAAGCAAAATATACTGTCATATATATATTGATAGTATGTTTAAACAGTCATTTAAAACAATATGTTTAAACAAAGCACAAATAGGTGATAGTAAGTTTAATAGTTACTGTTTTGTACAAATGTAATAACTTAATCGATGAAATAGAAGTTCACAAAGTGTTCATGCACAACATGGTTCAAATCCACGATAGTAACATTCAACACTCAAGCCTATGACAGCATATTCAAGTGATAGTATAAAGGAACATGAGACAACAACTATTCCCTCGACAGTAAACTTGACGGAGAATGAAGAATTGAAGACAGCAAGTTTTACTGAGAGCAACATTAGCGGGGATAGTTGATAGCATCTTTTGAGACAGTATATTTTAGTAGACTAGCAAAGCTTGACAACAAAGTATGCGGAGCTGAAGATACTGTCACCATAGAGGAGCTAAAAGTTGACAGTATACTTTTAGTGAAGCTAACAGTTTGTTCCAAGTAGTAGACTAGATAGTGAAAATTCAAGGATTAATTTGGACATGTCTATCTAGTCTATCAAGTCTACTACTACAACTTGGGAGAAGACAAGCAAAAAGATAAAGTAGTTCAAGGAGTCAAAAATTTATGCATATCTCAGAACAACTTTATCTACAAATGGAATGAAGCCAAGGATTGAACAAGAAAAGTAAAGTTTCAATTTTTATTCAAGTACTAAGGAAAAGTGCATTTATAAGTGGGATATGTGTTTCAGTATAAATACACATATCTCACAAGTACTTTTCCTCATGCAACTGAGTTAGATTTTCTCTCAAACTTAGAAACATTAGCAAATTCATTGTTATTGTTTCTTTGTAGCTAAAATATCAATTTCAGTCAAGTTGTAGTAAACAAAAATAATAATATATTATTTTTGAAGTTTAAACACCTTATATTTGCTTTTTTTTCTTTGTTTATTTGTTTGCATCTATAACTTGTTAAATATTATTTTCATTTGTTGTTATTGAAAATAGTGGTTATTTAACAGGTTGCATTCAACCCCCCCTTCTGCAACATTCATTCTATTTAATAACTGGTATCAGAGCGGCAGGTTAAACATATATAACCTAAAAAGATCCAAAATGAGTGCATAGAAAGTAAGTAGTATAAAGATACCCATTTTTGACAAAGAACATTACAACCTTTGGAAAAGAAAAATGATGTTGTTCATAAAAACAATCAACCCACTTTATCTTGATATTCTGGAAAATGGTCCTTTTATTCCTCAATCATATGTACCTGAAACCACAGTAGAAGGTGAGAAAATACATGTCTACTGGGTTCCTAAAAAGGTTTCAGAGTACAATGATACTGAAAAAGTAAAAGTAGCCCTGGATGATTATTTGCAGTTCATAATCATTGAAGCACTTGACAATGTTATGTACAATAATATTGTCAATTGCACAAGTGTTAAACAAATATGGGAAACCATTGAGATACTCTGTGAAGGAATAGAAGAAGTGAAAGACAACCAAAGAAAAATCTTGGTGTCTCAATATGAGGCTTTTATGGCAAAATCAAGTGAAGGGTTGGCTGAGATGTTTGAAAGGTTCAACAGGCTGATAAATGACTTGCAACTGCATGGAAAGTTTTATGACAAAAAAGAAGTAGACATGACATTCATGTTGACACTACTTGACCATCTTGAGCATAAAGTTACTGTTATTAGAGAGGAAAGAGACATGGCTAAAGTCTCTCTTGAAACTCTTTATGGCATTTTAAAAACCTATGAGCTAGAATTACTGCAAAAGAGAGCTATCCAGTCTGGTCAAAGAGGCAAGGTGGCAAACACCTCGAATGTTCTTGTGGCTCAAGATCCAAAGATGTTGCAGTTACAAGAATCTCAACATCAACAAAAATAAATCAAAATCGAAGAGATTACTGATGAGGATGAGGATGTCTCTCTTGAACTCAAAGATGGTGATGAATATGAGTTCTACACTTTGGAGGAGCTTGACAACATGGAAAAAAACCATGGCTTATATGGCAAGGAAATTCTCAAACTTGAGATTCAAGAAAAATAGAACATTCAAGCCTAAAGGCCAATTCTTTAGGTATAACAAAGGAAATTCTTCAAAACCTTGAAATAGTGGAAAAGGTAGTTACAAGATAGGAATGGTGGACATGTCAAAGATAAGATGTTACAACTGCAATGAGATGGGGTATTTTGTAAATGAATGCAAAAAGCCAAAGCAAGTGAGAAGAAATGACAATGACTATGAGGAACTTAAGGCAAAGTATGATGCCTTGCTCAAAAAGCAACAAGGAAGGGCATGTAGAAGGCAAATACTGGGAAGAATCTGATTATGAAGAAGAAGAGAAGTATGAAAATCTAACTCTCATAGCAAACTCTGAAGAAGAGTCACTACCTTCATCAAGTCAGGTACCTTTTCTTACTATTGTTGATATGATTGCATCTTAGTATAAGAAAACTGTTGAAAGCTTAAGTTCTGAGATTTTTATTATTCACCCTAGCATGCTAGCTGCTAATGAAGAAATTGTCAAACTGACTAATGCTAATGAATTATTAAAAAGCAAGAATGAAGAACTAGAACTTAGACAAAATTCTTTTGAGTCCTTAAGTCAAGAAAATGAAATTCTCAAAAACAAGATTGTGTGTGCTTCTCATGTTGAACAATTTCTCAGAAAACATATTTCTAAAAATGAACTTAAAATCAAGGCCTACAAGAATTCCTCTTCTCTGTTAAAAACCTATCATGAAGAAAATATTGAACATCAAAAGGTTGGAATTGGGTTTAAATATGATAAGAAACAAAGGAAGAAGCATGTTGGAGATGAAATTGATTGTATTGATAAATTTACTATCAGACCCTCTATTCTTAAGTGAGTCAAAAATCTCATGTTTAAAAAGGATGAGTTTGAATTTGATAAGGAATTCCTAGTTCTTAAGCAAGAACTAACTAATGAGGATAATGATAATGTCACTAGAATCATTAGGTCAAAAGATATTGTCAAAAATACCATGACAGTTAGTTTTTCCCTTGACAGCACTCAAGGTCTAGAAGATACTGTCAATTCTAGCAAGACAGTAAGTTTAGAAGCGTTTGTCAAGATAGTAAGATTAAATCATACTGTCAAGACAGTTCTATCTCAAGTTACTGTCAACACTAGTAAGACAGTAACTTCTAAACCTACTATCATCAAGACCAAGAAGAACAGAAATAGAAAGTTTGGAATAAAAAAAGAATAATTATGGTTACATTCCTAATGCTCCTAGAAAATTGTGCAATAAATTTGGTTCTTCTAGTCATTTAACTCATGCATGTACTAAGAGTAAGTCTGAAGTTAAACATGTTACATCTGTTAATGGAAACTTGCATAGTACTCATTTAATAGACAGACAAGTGTCTCATTATGGTAATATTGATTGCATGCCATGTAAATTGAATATGCTGAGTATCTGTTTTAACATGCCTTTTCCTACTGAGCAAATATGTTTGCATAGAACTGGTAAAATTGAAAAGGCAAAGACTTCAAGTCCTCCTAAAGTTAGGATGGACAAGCGACCCAAAATCAGAGTCACTAATCCAGTTATCAAAACTAAATGGGTGGCCACATGAGTCATGCTCAAAGGTAAAGAAACCAAACTAATTGATCTTATCTTAAATTATGATTCAGCTAAGCATAATGGACCCAATGAGAATTGGGTCCCAAAAACAACTTAAAAATTTTGCTTTGCAGGGCAACATGAAAAATAAAAAAATCATGTGGATAATTGACAGTGGATGCTCAAGACACGTGTTAGGAATTATGTAGTGTGATAATAAAAAAATACTTAGAATTATAAATTTGATCTTAATTTTTGTAATTGGTCAATGGATATATGACTTATAAATATCCATTGACTAGGGAACCATTTATCAGTTGAAGTTGTTGTTAATCAACTGATAAAATGGATTGTAACAGTTGATTCAGAGTTCTTTACTTATCAATTGATTGTAATATTTCGATGGATGTAATAATCTAGTCAACTGATGTTTGTTATCTTCAATTGATAGCTTGTCAACGGATATGAAGAATGGCTGAAAAAGTGTAAATATTCTAAGTCATAATTCTTATAAATGAAGTGATCAATAGATAAAGGATTCAATGGATATGGATGTTGGTCGATGGATGAAAGTCAACAAAAGTCAAATCAATGGATCATCATCAACGAATAAATACATCAAAGCAATCAACAGATATAAGAACAATTGATCAATGGATAACCTATCCATCGATGGATAAGAAAAGAAGGATCGATTGATAAACTTCAAAATAATTATAAGTTGATCAAGGTTTCTCAAAATGGCTAAGGACAAATGGAATGGAATCTTTACAGAAGTCTGAATCAATGGAAGATAGTTTTTGTCAGAATTGTGAAGCCTTTCAAGAAACACAATCTTCAAGACAAAGACCCAAGAAGATTGTGAAAGAAGCTACATTCTATTTTAGTGCAAACATTATAAAATGTATTTTATACCTTTATCAGTTGATGGAAAATAGAAGCAGAAAATATACTTCTATATATAGTTTAGCAGTTCATTGTAGCAAAGTGTAGAAGTTGAAAAATAAGAACTCTAGAAAAGTACAGTAAGAAATAGGAAATATTTGTTGTGCTTTTCATTGTTTAATTTACATTTTATAATTATCTTAGTTTTAAGACCAAGGTTATTTGAAAGCAAAATATTCACTAGTGGAAACCAATTCACTAATAATTTTTAAGATTTGTTTTCAAGTATTTAGTTTAATTTCTTTTAATTCTCTTTCTCAGTTTCAATATTTCAAACACTCAAACACTTTTGTATACAAACTTATTAATACGCAAGATTTTGATAAAATTCTTAAGTTTATATTCAATCCCCCCTTCTACAAACTTGTACTAAGGGAAATAACAACACATGACAGGTGATAAATCTCTGCCATCACAGTTCAAGGAAATGGCTGGCCCTTATGTAACCTTGGGTGACAACAGCATTGGTTTCATAATGAGATATGGCATTCTGGAAGTTGGAAATTTAAAGGTTGAGAAAATTGCTCTAGTAAATGGTTTGAAGCACAATTTATTGAGTGTTACTCAATTATGTGAAAGAGGATTCAAAGTGGGATTTGATCAATATAGATGTTCAATTGTCAACAAGAACACAAGAGAAGAAGCTCTTCAAGGTGTTAGAAAAGGAAGTCTATTCATAGCTGACATTGACTCAGTTAGAAAAGAAAAACTCTATTACTTCTACAGCAAAGCCTCAACAAATGAAAGTTGGTTGTGGCACAAGAAGTCGTCTCATCTAAACTTCAAGACAATGAACCACTTGATGAAATGATAATTAGTGAAAGGCCTTCTTCAACTTGAATTCTGTCAAGAAGGATTGTGTGAGGATTGTCAAAAATGGAAACTAAGGAAAGAAACTCACAAAAGCACTCTTAGTGGTTCAAGAAATGAAGCCTTTCAACTTATTCACATGGACTTATTTGGTCCTATGAATGTTTTGTCATTGGCAAAGAAAAGATATACTTTAATGATGGTTAATGACCAAAGATGAAGCTACACAAGAAATCATTGATCCTGTAAGGGTTCTTGATAAAATTCCTAATTATAATGTGTAATCTTTAAGAAGTGATAATGATAATGAATTCAAAAACAATATCATGAATGATTTATGTAAAGACAATGGCATTACTCCACAGTTCTTTGCACCAGGGACTCCATAACAAAATGGGATTGTGGAAAGAAAGAAAAGAACACTGATTGAAGCTGCAAGAACTATGTTGAGTGAAGCAAAGCTTCCTACCTATTTTTATAGTGAATCTAACAATACAGCCTGTTACACTCAAAACAGGACTATGGTCAACAAAACTTTTGGAAAGACACCCTATGAGTTGCTAACAGGAAGAAAACCTACTGTCAAGTGTTGGTCCCTGATATTGTAGAAGGGGGGGGGGTTGAATACAATATCTGAAAATTAATCGCTGAATAATTGGATTAAAATTATTATTTTAATTACTCGCGAAATATTAATTATAATGAAATACTGTTCAAGTGAAAGATATAATTTTAACTTGATCAGTATTACACAATTAATAAGAAGATTAGATTTTATAACTGATATATTAATCTAGAACGAATTCGACATGAAGTGTTCATGTTTAATCAATTATATTCAAACTCAGCACAGAAATCTGTGAATATTACAATGCAGATAAATTACTGAATTTGATCTGATTTTTCTAACTCTTAACAATTGAACAACAAACAATGAAGGGCTGATCTCATATTTATAGAGATTTGAAAAAAGCTGCTATGACCTTTTTCAGTATGACTTTATTTCAAGAAAATAAGTCTGTATGACTTATTTTAACACTTGTATGACTTATAAAAGACTGGGCATGACATATTTTCGGTCGGTATGACTTATTAAAACTCGGTATGACTTATCAAAAGTTCGGTATGACCTTTCGAAAGTCATATCCGGATTTTATTTAATTAAATAAATCGGTATGACTTATTTTAATTAAACAAAATCAACTCAGCATGACCTTTTCTAAAAGAAAACTCGGTATGACATATTTGACTGTCTTCGGTATGACTTATCTATATATATATATTTATATGAAACTCGGTATGACATATTGATAAGTCATACTAACAGTTTATATATATATATATAAGTCATATTAAACCATTTCTTTTATAGTAAATTAACTCTACTTAATTTAATTAGTTAATTTATAAATTAAATTAAATTCAACTTGAATTAATTTAATTAGATAAATTAAATAATTAATTAACATTTGATAGTAGAATTAAAATACTATCTTTACTTGCATTAGCCGTGCTGTCGGTCTTGAGATCTTCTTCCATCTTTTCTTTGTCTTCTTTTCTTGAAACCTCTTGAATTAAATGAAGAAATAAATATTATTTTAGTTGACACACACAAGTGTACTGTCTGGTTCATATGTGTCATACTAAATAAATATTCTCCATTTAAAATAACATTTATCTAGAGGCCTTTTGTCATAATTTCTTCTTCACTGTTTGCATTCTTCTTCTGGAATCTACTTGTAGTAACCACTTGAAATCTTCTATATCTGCTGTTTATTATAGAACCACTACCACTTTATTGTTTTCACTGACGCTTGAACATATAAATGAACTTCTTCCAGTGTTGAGTAGCAATCCTATAAAAATTCTTCCGATACTCAGATCCTTTGTGATTAGTTGACTGTCTTCGTCTTGATTCCTGTTTAGTGCTTATTATTTACTTCTCTTTATTAGCTAGAGTTTAGTTGACATCTAATTATTACAAATAGGCCTAGTCATATGCCTTTCAATCTCCCCCTATTTGTTGTTAAACATTTAACACACAAATTCCTAGAGGATAACTCAACTAACAACTAAAAAAGTAGTACGACATTTAATGACTGTAAATAATAAACAAAAGTTCTGGTTTTATATTTAACAAATTTCCAGATTCATACATAAAAGATAAATACAAGATAGATGTTCCTCTAGCACTGAACAAATATTACAAAGTTTCTATCTTGTTCTATCTAAGTCTTCAGTCTTCTGTTGTATCAACTTCACCTTCTTCTAGGATTGAACCTTTATGAACAGGTGTCCTTGGTACTTCTTCAGATACTGGTTTTTCTGTTGTAGTGGCTTCTCCATACAACCTTCTTTGTTCAGCTCTTGCTAACTGCCACAGTACTTCCTGTTCAACAGGATCTACTATCTCTTCTTCTACATCAGATGGTTGTGTTGAATCTATCTTTGGTATTTGCCTGATGTAAGAAGGAATTCTTTTTGACAGACAGTAGTTTCTAATCTTTTCTGCAGCATCCATCTTAGCTTGGGATTTGAAACCTTTTGACCTTAGCATCCTTTCAACTTGAATCATGTACTTAACTGAGTAGCCCTTTAAGGATTCCTCATTTAACTGCAATATTTGATATAGATTGCTTGAGAAGAATCTTACCTCGTGAGGATCAAATAAGATCTGAGGACTAACAGCTGTTGCAAAGACTCTAAGTCTATCCCTGAGAAGTTCATTTTCTTCTGAGCTTCTCTTTACTTTGTTCAATAGCGTCCATATTACAGATAAGCTTCTTTGCCTGAAAAACTCCAAGGAAATTCTGGATGTACCATTCCTGTGTGTGTAGACTAGAATCTGCCAGTCTTCAAGAATGTGATCAATTAAGATAGTGATGTAGTCCACTTCCTCTTTCAGAGCTTTCATGAAGTTGTCAATGTTGTCATTTGACTTTTCTAGACGGTCAATTATTGATCTCAGATGCTTGTCTTCAAATAGACCCTTTTGCTGTTTGTCCATTATTTCTCTTGCAGTATCCCATTTCTTTCCAATCTTGAGCTGTACATCTCTCTTCTTTTCTCTGACTGCTATGGCCCAGAGATTTTACTTTTCTTGGCTTGCTTCTTTTTCAGCCTTTGTTCTTTCCTTGACCAGAGCTTTCAGATTTTCAGTTTTTGCATGACTTGCCTTGATGTCTTCTTTTAGTTTCTTCATTGCCTCTTCATAGGCTGGATCAACTTCTTTTTCTTCTTGAAACAAAAACTCTTCATCAAATGCAATCTCTTCCTCAGCTCTGCAGTAGTCAGGAAGGTTTGATTCATCATGAGCACTGTCATCAATGAATTTCTCTTGAGCATAAAACTGTTTTTCTGGTTCTGGATCATACGATTGAAATTGATCTTCAGAATACAGTTTAGCTTTCCCTTTGTCTTGAGTAGAAGCCCCTCCATCTCCAGCTACTTTCTCCTTTGATTTCTCCCCCTTAGTTGAGGGATCCTCTTCAGTTTTAGAGGCTTCAAATGATGTCAACATTTTTTGCATAGTCAGATAGACTTGCTTCATTCCTTCATTCAGATGCGTCATGCCATCATCCAGTTTGCTGAAGCGTTGAGTAGAAATCTTTTCATTTTCAATGATTGTGAGGGTTAAGTTTTTCTCAACGTCATCAATTCTTTCATGCAGTTTGCTCACTTCTTTCATATCCTCAACAATTAGATTTTGAACGCTCTGGATGTCTTGAGTTTTTAGAAGAATGGAGGTTTTGACATCATCAACATCTTTTCGTACTATTGTCAGCTGCTGTGTTACAGAGGCAGATGTAGATTTTTCTTCTGCTTGTGCTTTTACTTTTACCAACTCAGCCTGAACAATTTGCATTTCTTTCTGGAGAGCTTCCATTTTAGATAATAGTTCACTGTGTGTGTGTGCACTCAGCTCACTTGCACTCCTGTTTAACTCACTATCACTCTGTGCATGTGTTTCACTCTGTGTTTGCCTCACATCACTTGTGTTTAGCTCATTTCCAGATCCTGAAGTTGTACCTGCATATATAACAATAGCTTTTGAAGAGTCGAAATGCTCTTCTGATGCCTGTGAAGGCGCGTCCTCAACAACATTAACTTGAAGTGGCTCCGCTACTGACGTAGCTACTCCGTGAATGGAGTCCCATCTCCCTCTATGGAGTGGTTGCCTCTCAAATCTACCAGTGGATTCGAGACCTTCTCGAAAGAGAACTGGATGAAAGAAATCCAGCGGAGTCACCACCTTAGACAATGTAATGACAGGCTCTTGAGAGTCTGTGGTGCTCCTTAGTACCGCGGAGGGTATCTGATGCTGCACTGCATCGAAAATGTCATGGTCCACAACATAGGTGGCATCCGACGAGTTTTTATTAAAAACATTTTCTTCAACTAATGTGCCCTCTTGTGTTGGTATTTCTTCAAGTGAAGGTTCTGCTAGAGTGATTGCTAGCAGTGTGTTTTCCTCACTATCTGATGCTGTGGCCGAACATTGAATTAGATCACCTGGTTCAGCAAGTGTATCTAGAGAATCTTGGATGGCCATGTTAAAATCCATATCCCATTGACTGGAATAGGTTGAGGCTGCAGTTATCTCAGGGTCAACTCTAGAAATTTTTGAAGGAGGAGACAGAGCTGCGGGTTCACTCACTTCAGCACCAAGACCTCTTTCTATTCTGACAGGTTTCTTCCTTTTTCTGACTTTTAATGAAGAGGGGGATGAAGGAGAAACTGTTTGAGGCTCTAATTCAGCTGGGGACGGAACCTGTGTGTTTTCAGGTTCGTAGCTGATATCCTGAAGTGTAAGACCATAATTATAGTCCGCCACAGATAAATCTAACAGAGCAGTGGATATATCTATAAGTATTGAACTAGAAGATTGTGATTGAGTTATTACCTGTTGATCTTGTGCCACTTGATCAACATGCTGAGCAGCTTCAAGTAGAAGGTGCACAGGATGATCCATTTGCATTGGCACTTGCTCTGGCTCTTGTTCCTGCACAGGATTAGCAAAAAGATCTAATACCTCAGCCATGTAATCTGTTCTTTCCACTGGCACATATTCGTACTTGGGGTTGTTGTGGAGCCTTGCAAATAAGTTGTTCTGAGAAGTAGGAGATTCTTCTACAGGACTATTATGAAATAAGGCTTTGTCTTCATCCATCAACAAATCATTCATGAACAGCATCAGGAACCTCGGATAGTAGACTTGAATGTCCTGTTCCCTGCTTTCTGGTTTCCCCATTTTCCTTATTATTTCTTTTAGAATCAACTTTCCAAAATTTATCCTCCTGTTATGGGCCACAGAAAACCCTATTATTTGCAGTAGTGAAGATATATTGTTGAAGTTGTTCTTTGTAGTGGGTGCAAAAACTTTGGCTAACGTCCCAAAGAAGTAGTCCCATTCGCTTACCAATCTGGACTTCGTCAATCTTACCAAATTGATCTCACCCTGATATCTAATGGAATAGAAAAACTCTAGAATTTCTGGTACAGAGGGTGGATCCATGAAGTTATCAGTTGGAAAGCCTAAAATTCTGTTCACGTCCTCTTCAGTCACCATATATTCATGATCTCCTATGCTGAATGAGAATTGAACTCTGCCTGCAGTACTCCTATTCCTAGCAGTGGAATACAGAGCAGTAAGTGCTAACACTTGCAACGGGGCGTCCAGAGTAATTGCAGTTCTTACAAGTGAATGTTCATTCATAAAAACGATCCACGGTCGAAATCTCTTGACTGAACAATTCACCGGATTAAAATATCCTACAAAATTAGTTTTTACTAATTCGCAAAAACTAGCCATTTTTGTTTATCCTATTACAATTAATAAATAACAAATTGCGATTTCAAAGAAAATAACAAAATTAACAATTACAAGTATTAAATCGAAAATTACACTTTAAATAGAAACCCTAATTTCTAATAAGCCCCAAATAGTCTTTAATCCAGAAATCACCATACACCAGTCTTTAGCCACAATCAAAACCAAAAGCTTCGATTATTTAACACAAATAAGAAAAGTCAGTTCGATTTTTGATGAAAATCGGGCAGAGGTTCGCTTGAATCAAACGATTTTATCACACTAGCAAGAAACTATGCTTGTAAACAAGGATTAACAACAACTAATTAACTTGTTAAGAGTGAAAATCGATCGATTTTTGAAAAAGAAAATCGGTTGTTCGAGTGTTTGTGTATATAGCAGCGTGTATATGTATATAGGACTGAGTATGACTTAATTAATTAAAGAAAGAAAGACAACTTATTCTCGGTATGACTTATTTGATAGGCCTGCTATGACTTGTCTCGGTATGACTTTTTCAAAAGTCATACCGAGTTTTTATTAATAGCAGGTCTCGGTATGACTTAAGGAGAACCTTTTAAATGAATTCTCGGTATGACTTATTATTAAGAATAAAAAGTCATGCCGAATTTCATTTAAATTAAATGTCATACCGAAATTTTATCATAATAAGTCATTCTGAGAAAAGAAAAAGAAAAAAAATACTTAGTAAATAGTTAACTAACAATAAATTACATACTAATAACTTATTATAGACAAATAATAAATATTTACATTATTAATTTATTTTAATTAATTTAAGAATTAAATTAACTCATGTTTGAATTAATTTAATAAGCAAATTAATTGAATAATTAATAACATACTCATTTATTTTAATGTAAAATAATAATTCGAAAAATATATACATTAATTTACATAAATGCTTATAAATGTTTAAAATTTAAACAAAAGTACTTATGCTTTAATTGAAATAATTATCTTCTAAAAATATTGATTTAATCTTAAGATAATTTTCTAAAAATTCATAAGCCCTAGGATTTTATTAATTCAAGTCTCATAAACTCTTTAAATCTTAACATTTAATATTTATGAGCTTAAATTAATTCCTAGCAACCAAAAATTTAGCCATTATTTAACATCTCTAATTCACTAACCAGCTTTGAGAAAGTGGATTCATCAAGTGGCTTTGTGAAGATGTCGGCTATCTGATCTTCTATGGGTACAAAATGTAGCACCACAGTTCCGTTCATGACATGCTCTCTTATAAAGTGATACCTTATGTCAATGTGCTTGGTTCGCGAATGTTGAACAGGATTGTTGGAAATAGCTATAGCACTTGTGTTGTCGCAGAAAATTGGAATTTTGTTTAACGCAAGTCCATAGTCATTTAGCTGATTCCTAATCCACAAGATCTGTGCACAACAGCTACCTGTCGCAATGTATTCTGCTTCGGCTGTCGAGGTAGATACTGAATGTTGTTTCTTGCTGTACCAGGAGATCAACCGTCGTCCTAGAAACTGACAGCTTCCAGAAGTACTTTTCCTGTCCATCCTGCACCCTGCATAGTTTGAATCTGTATAGCCAATTAGGTCAAAACCTGTATCCTTAGGGTACCAAATTCCAAGATCTGTTATACCCTTTAGATATCTAAAAATTCGTTTAACAGCTATTAGATGAGATTCTCTTGGGTCAGATTGAAACCTTGCACATAAGCATGTTGCAAACATTATGTCGGGTCTACTAGCAGTTAGATATAATAATGAGCCTATCATACCTCTATAGCTTGTGATATCAACTTTCTTACCAGTTTCATCTTTGTCAAGCTTCGTGGCTGTTGGCATTGGGGGTTTTGCCGGTGAAGAATCTTCTAGACTGTATTTTCTGAGAAGATCTCTTACGTACTTTGATTGGCAAATAAAAATCCCATCTTCCTTTTGCTTTACTTGCAATCCAAGGAAGAATGACAGCTCACCCATCATGCTCATCTCATATCTACTCTGCATTAACTTAGCAAATCTCTTGCACAAGTTTTCGTTAGTAGAACCAAATATAATATCGTCAACATAAACTTGGACAAATATCATATCTTTACTATGTAATTTGTAAAAGAGAGTTTTATCTATGACACCTCTAGTGAAACCATTTTCAAGTAAAAACTCAGAGAGAGTGTCATACCATGTCCTCGGTGCTTGCTTGAGTCCATAGAGAGCTTTGAAAAGAAAGTACACAAAATCAGCAAACTCTGGATTTTCAAAGCCAGGTGGCTATTCCACATATACTTCCTCTTCTAGCTTTCCGTTCAGAAATGCACTCTTCACATCCATTTGATAGACTTTAAAATTGGAATGTGCTGCGAATGCCAGAAATATCCTGATGGCTTCAAGTCTTGCAACTGGTGCGTAGGTCTCGTCATAATCAATTCCCTCTTCCTGGGAGTAACCCTTTGCAACCAGTCTGGCTTTGTTCCTTGTAACAATGCCATCACCGTCTAACTTGTTCCTGTATACCCATTTCGTGCCAATAACAGATCTATCTTTAGGCCTGGGTACCAGTGTCCAGACTTCTTGTCTTTCGAACTGATTGAGTTCTTCTTGTATGGCAAGAACCCAATCTGGATCAATTAGTGCCTCTTCAATCTTCTTTGGTTCTTCTTGAGATAGAAAAACTGAAAATAAACATTCATTTAAAGTTGCACTTCTGGTTCTTACTCCAACATCTGGATCACCTATGATCAATTCAAAGGGATGATTTTTGTTCCATATCCTTTCCCTTGGAAGATTTGATCTTGATGATTCGCCTTGAAATTCATTGTGATGTTGTGTTGTGCCAGTTGATCCTTCATCTCCCCCTGAGTTGCTGCCAGGTTGACTTGTTGATCCACCACTGGTATTAGCAGTATCTCCAGTGTTGCCATTGTTTCTACCACTATTACCTGGATCATTATCATCATTGTTGTCACCATTTCCTGCTGCAACCTCAGGTTCTTCTTCGTCATCAGAATGTGAGTCTGGATAATTATCAAATTTTAATGACTCAAAAGAATCTTCAGTTTGGATACTTGGGAGTTTTGTGTCATCAAAAGTTACATTGACACTTTCCTTCACTTGGTGCTGATCAATTATGTATACCCTATATGCTCTTCTTGAGTAACCGACAAAAATAGCTTCATGTGCCTTGGCCTCAAACTTGCCACGATGTTCATCTCCATCTTTTAGCACAAAGCATTTGGCTCCAAATACATGAAAGTACTTGAGAGTAGGTTTCTTGCCGGCCATTAATTCATAGGGAGTTTTCATATGATCTTTGTTGATAAGAGTTCGATTCTGAGTATAACAAGCTGTATTTACCGCTTCAGCCCAGAAGTAGATAGGTAACCTTGATTCACTTAGCATTGTTCTTGCAGCTTCAATCAGGGTTCTATTTTTCCTTTCTACAACTCCATTTTGTTGCGGAGTTCTTGATGCTGAATATTGCCTTGTTATTCCCTTGTCTGAGCAGAAGTTATTCAGAACTTCATTTTTGAATTCTGTTCCATTATCTGATCTGATTGCCCGGACAGATAACTTTGAATCTAACTCAATCAGCTTTATATGATCAATCACCAAATGTGGAGTTTCATCCTTAGAGTTCAAGAATAAAACCCATGTATATTTTGTGAAGTCATCCACAATCACTAAGGCAAATTTCTTCCTTAACATAGACAGAATATTTACTGGACCAAATAAATCCATGTGTAGGAGTTGAAGTGGTTCAGGGATGTTTGTAGTGTCTGTGCCTCTGTGAGTTGCTTTCTTTGACTTCCCTTTCTGACATGCCTCACACAAGCCTTCTTGTGTGAGTTCCATCGGAGGCAGTCCTCTCACCAAATCCCTCTTGACTAGAGAGTTCATTGTTTTGAAATTTAGGTGTGAGAGCTTCTTGTGTCATAGCCAACTTTCCTCCGTTGAAGCTTTTGAATAAAAACAGTTTGCTTCAACTTCAGTTCCCGAGTTGAAATCAGCTACGTACAAGTTTCCTTTCCTTACTCCACGCAAGGCTAGTCTGTCTTCTTTAGAATGAGCTATTAAGCATTTCTCCTTGATAAAGTTTACCTTGTATCCTTTATCACAAAATTGACTGACGCTGAGTAGATTGTGCTTAAGTCCTTCCACTAAAGAGACGTTTTCAATGATAACATTTCCTGTATTTAACTTGCCATATCCCGTAGTCATTCCTTTGCTGTTATCTCCAAAGGTTACTATTGGGCCAGCTCTTTCAACTACGTTTGATAGCAGGGCTCTATCTCCGGTCATATGCCTTGAAGATCCACTGTCCAGGATCCATATAACTCGGTTGACCTGTTTAACTCCCTGCACATATCAAACGGATTAATTCGTCTTCGGAGCCCAAAATTGATTGGGCCCGGCATACTTAAAGAATTGACCTTTGTCTGCTTTGACAACAGATCCTTTTCGAATAACATTATTTTCTTCCTTGACTGTTCCTACCTTCCTAAAAACAGTCTTAACAACTTTCTGTTTAGACTTAGGAATATATGATTCCTTCTTCTCAGGTGAAGGAGTTGCAGTCTTGGATTTAACAAATTTACTGTTGATGTGCTGTCTAGGTGTCATGTTATCTTTCTTAGCTATCATGCGTTTAAAGTAAGCAGTCATAGCATTAAAAGCACATAACATACAATTCATTATTCCACATGGTTTATGGAAAGCATCAATAGTAGGCATGTTATTCAATACAGTAGGGGTCTTAACAGATTCTACTTCAATTTTATCATCAGATTTGAAGTTTTCAGTTGAATGAAATTTATTGTTACTGTTCCTACTGTTCACAAATGTGTTAGGTCTGTTCATTTTATTCTTTAAGTCTTTTGCACCTACACCAGGTCTGGGGGAATCAGAAGTTCCCACATTTTTCACTGGTGTCTTTGGTGCACACCTCTCTTTCTGGACATTAACTCCTTTTATGTCCTTAACCTGTTCTCATCTCTTCTTCTCTTCCTCAAGATCTTCCAACTGCATTTCATATGCAATCAGTACAGAGCTCTCAAGGATAGGTTCAGCTATCGGTGTTATGAAGAGAGGTTTTGGTGTGTCTTTAACAACATGTGGGATACCCCTTTCTACAGCACTTTTTCTAAAGGGGGTTATGTTGCTTGGCTTTCCTACAGATTTATTGTACTCGAAGCCTATCCCAACTTTACGAGTTATTTCTTGTTGGTCAACTAGGTTCTTTACAATATATGAGGAATTCTTATATGCAAGACACTTCTTCTTTTCTTCTTCTATCTGGTTTCTGAGATTGGCTTCTGTTACAACATGACAACTGACTTTACTGACTTGAACAGCTAAGTCTTCAGTCAACTTAACAGTCAACTTGTCATGATTTCTTTTTAACTGTTTAAAAACTTCAGTCTCACCAACTAACTCTTTGACTTTGAGTCTGAGTTTCTTAACCTTATCTCTTTCACCATCTAGTTCTTTACCTAGCAAAGCAAACATCTTAGGACAAGAAGGATTTACCTCTATTCCTCTGTCACGGGTGGGAGACAGTGATTCCTCGGATGAAGCCATAAGAGCAAGATTTCCTAGCTCTTCCTCATCATCGTTATCTGAATCATCCCAGCTTTTGCCTGCTGCTAGATAGGACTTTCCTTGATGCTTTTTCACGAGCGCATCATACTTCTCATTGAGCTCTTCGTAAGACTCTCTCTTCTTCCCTTGCTTAGGCTTCTTGCACTCAGTTGCAAAGTGGCCTAGCTCATTACAGTTAAAGCAACGAAACTTGCTTCTATCAACTAAGCCGGTCTTGTAGCCGCTTTTTGATACTGCTGTGGAGGAACCTCCTTTTTGGAATCTTCCAAAATTAGGCTTACTTCTGAATGAGGAGTTTCTTCGGAATCTCATGTTGCCAAACTTCCTGGCAACCATAGCTAGAGATTCATCTTCCAGTTGATCTAGTTCTTCCAGCGAGTAGAAATCACCATCTTCTTGTTTGTCAGAAGTATGTCCAAGTTCTGGAACCACATACTCTGTTGAACTGTTAGAAGGTGCAACAGCCTTCACTTCTTCTTTCTCTGGTGCTTCTACCATTAACGCCTTGGAGGAACTCAGTACCTTACCTCTTCCGTACATTTCTCTGGTTTGGATCTGTTCCAGCTCATAAGTTTTTAAAACTCCGTAGAGTCTTTCTAGGGTTACTTCTTTCATGTCTCTAGATTCCCGGATGGCTGCAATCCTGTGCTCCAGATGCTCTGGTAAGGTCAGCAAAAACTTCCTGTTCACCTCTTGGTTCTGATAAAACTTTCCATTCATGTTAAGCTCGTTTATCAATTTGTTTAGTCTCTGAAACACCTCAGAGATACCCTCACCAGGGTTGGATCTAAACTGCTCATATTGGGTGGTCAGGATCTCCAGTCTATTCTCCTTAACTTCTTCAGTTCCCTCATTGATAATTTCAATTGTTTCCCAGATCTGTTTTGCATTCTTGCAATTTACTACTTGGTTGTACATGATGTAGTCTAGGGATTCAATTAATATGAGCTTCAGGTTATTATCAAGGGACACAGCTTCTGTTTCCTCATCTGTATAGTCTGCCGGACTTTTTGGAAACTGTCTGTGGGGAATTACAACCCCATCAACCGTGTGTTCGAGAATAACTGATATAGGGGCTTCAACACCTTTGGCCATGACTAATGCATACTTGGGATTTGCAATCCCGATAAACAGTAGCATTTTGTGTTTCCACAAGTTGTAGTGTTCTCTGTCAAATTATGGAATTTTAATGCTAGTCACTTTCTGGGTACTCATCTTTAATAAGATTAAAAATTAAGTGTTTCAAAAAATATTTTAATTTTTGACTTAAAACAATTTTTGATCAAAAATAATTTTTCAGAAAAAAAATTATTTCGTATAAAAAATTATTTCGAATTTAAAATAATTTTTGTGATCTGTATGAGTTCACGGAATTTGATTTGGATCTGATATAAACTATATCAACCAGCTCTGATGCCAATTGTTGGTCCCTGATATTGTAGAAGGGGGGGTTGAATACAATATCTGAAAATTAATCGCTGAATAATTGGATTAAAATTATTATTTTAATTACTCGCGAAATATTAATTATAATGAAATACTGTTCAAGTGAAAGATATAATTTTAACTTGATCAGTATTACACAATTAATAAGAAGATTAGATTTTATAACTGATATATTAATCTAGAACGAATTCGACATGAAGTGTTCGTGTTTAATCAATTATATTCAAACTCAGCACAGAAATTTGTGAATATTACAATGCAGATAAATTACTGAATTTGATCTGATTTTTCTAACTCTTAACAATTGAACAACAAACAATGAAGGACTGATCTCATATTTATAGAGATTTGAAAAAGGCTGCTATGACCTTTTTCAGTATGACTTTATTTCAAGAAAATAAGTCTGTATGACTTATTTTAACACTTGTATGACTTATAAAAGACTGGGCATGACATATTTTCGGTCGGTATGACTTATTAAAACTCGGTATGACTTATCAAAAGTTCGGTATGACCTTTTGAAAGTCATATCCGGATTTTATTTAATTAAATAAATCGGTATGACTTATTTTAATTAAACAAAATCAACTCAGCATGACCTTTTCTAAAAGAAAACTCGGTATGACATATTTGACTGTCTTCGGTATGACTTATCTATATATATATATATTTATATGAAACTCGGTATGACATATTGATAAGTCATACTAACAGTTTATATATATATATATATAAGTCATATTAAACCATTTCTTTTATAGTAAATTAACTCTACTTAATTTAATTAGTTAATTTATAAATTAAATTAAATTCAACTTGAATTAATTTAATTAGATAAATTAAATAATTAATTAACATTTGATAGTAGAATTAAAATACTATCTTTACTTGCATTAGCCGTGCTGTCGGTCTTGAGATCTTCTTCCATCTTTTCTTTGTCTTCTTTTCTTGAAACCTCTTGAATTAAATGAAGAAATAAATATTATTTTAGTTGACACACAAATGTACTGTCTGGTTCATATGTGTCATACTAAATAAATATTCTCCATTTAAAATAACATTTATCTAGAGGCCTTTTGTCATAATTTCTTCTTCACTGTTTGCATTCTTCTTCTGGAATCTATTTGTAGTAACCACTTGAAATCTTCTATATCTGTTGTTTATTATAGAACCACTACCACTTTATTGTTTTCACTGACGCTTGAACATATAAATGAACTTCTTCCAGTGTTGAGTAGCAATCCTATAAAAATTCTTCCGATACTCAGATCCTTTGTGATTAGTTGACTGTCTTCGTCTTGATTCATGTTTAGTGCTTATTATTTACTTCTCTTTATTAGCTAGAGTTGAGTTGACATCTAATTATTACAAATAGGCCTAGTCATATACCTTTCATCAAGTATTTCCATGTATTTGGGAGCAAATGCTGCATCATGAAGGACTCAACAGAGATCAAAGGAAAATTTGACACTAAAGCATTTGAAAGAATTTTCATGGGTTATGGAATTAAGAGGATTGTATAAAAGTCTACATCATTGATCACAAGACTGTGGAAGAAAGTGTAAATGTCACCTTTGATGAATCAAAGTTTCCTGGTATTGAAGGATGTCAAGAAATAGAGTCATTGGCCTTTGAGAATCAAGGATATCTAGAAGAGATTGAAGAAAAGTCACCAAGAATGGATCACACAGTTTCTGGACCAACCATTTTTCCTTCTCAATAATAAGAGAATGAAGGTAATGTTCAGTCCACAGAATTTTCTGGAAATTTTCCCATGACTAGTGGACTTGAGGAAATTAATGTTGTCAACGGTTCAAGAGAAAAAGATGTTGTCATCCAACAAAGTGAAGCATACTCAAGTGATTCACTTAGACAAAGTGGAACGGGGATCACACAAATTATTTAATTATTGGTGATCTAAGAACATGAGTCAAGACTAGAAGAAATGTGGCAAATGAATGCATGTACTTCTGTTTCTTATCTCAAGTTGAGCCTAAAACTCTGGATGAAGCATTATTTGATCCAGATTGGATAAATGTTATGCAAGAAGAACTCAACCTGTTTGAGAGAAGCTGTGTATGGGAATTGGTACCTAGACCAAAGAACAAGTCTGTAATTGGTACCAAGTGGTCTACAAAAATGAAATGAATGATAGTGGAATTGTCACCAAAAACAAAGCAAGGCTGGTAGCAAAAGGTTACTGTCAACTGAAAGGAATTGATTATGATGAAATATTTGCACCTGTTGCCAGATTAAGCACATTGATATCAGACATCATTTTATAAGAGAGCATGTGGAGCAAGGCACAATCAAGGTACTGTATGTGCTCACAGAGAAGCAACTTACAGACATTTTTACCAAGTTTTTGGATGAAAAGACATTCAACAAGCTAGTGAGTGAATTGGGTATGTTAAATTTATCATGTTAATGTATTTTTATTGTAAGTTGATTTAGTGATCAAAAATATTAGTTAACTGAATTAATTGTTAATTAATGGCCTTTTAAGGTGTTTTGATTTTTTTTTTATCACAGTGAATATATTATGATAATTCTCTTAGAGGTTAATTAATTTATTTTAAGTAACTTAGCTTCTATGGTATTAATAAATTGTACTGTCAAAATGGCTTGACAATGTCTTTTATTTATACTGTTATATAACTAGATAAAGTACTATCGATCACTTGAAGAAGTCTTGAGAGTATAGTATGCGGGAATAGAAGTTACTGTCAATAATACTCTTTCAGTATTCATTGACAACATATTTCTTCAAATCCCTGCATAATATATTGTCAACAGTTAAATTAGGGTTTATTTATTCAGTAACCGCTAATGGTACTGTCAAGAGTGTTTGTGATTTCTAGCGCAAGAGTTACTGTCAAAAATGAAATGGATTAAGCATAAAATTGTCAATTCAATCGATTAAAATTCTTCATTGACAGTTTCTTTTTCAATTCATATAAATACAAACAGTAAATTCACTCTCACTATTTACTTCTTCTAAAACTCTTTTACTCTCAAAAACTCTAAAACCTCTAATTATCTTTCTATAAATTTGTCTTCTTTGTTCTCTTTCCTCTCTAAATTTCTTTATCTTTTTTTTTCTGCAACCATGTTTGGACCACAAATCATTTGTTCTCTTTCCTAAACCAACTTCACCAATATGGCTTCTGTGGGTGAAGCTGGTGAAGCCTTCAAACCCTTTGTTGGCTTCATGAATAACTCTTACCTCTCGTATGAACTCACTCAAAGTCCTCATCTTGAAGTACCAAGGTTGTCACAGTTATGGATATCTGTAACTTATGAGGGGAGAAGGATTCAAACTCCATTAAGTTTCAAATCAATGGAACCTCTTACATCATTGACTCTTCACATATCAACATTGATTTCCACACAGAAGCTGAGAATGATGTTCCATTTCAAGAGCCTGTAAGTGATACTCAACTTGCCAAGTTTTTCAAAATGATTGGATTCACCGGTCACAAGCTATGCCCGGACTCTAAAGAGTGGTATCCAACTGATGGAATTGACAGAAAAATCCCGGTCAAAGAATGGAGTATGATCTTTGATGCTGTCAATAAGGCAATGTCTAGAAAAACCAGTGACTGGAATGAAGTACCAACCTACATCAGGAAGATTGTTCATTCCATGGAGCACAACTACATAATAGACATTGGCAAACTTGTGATGCCTCTACTAAAGCTGGTCTTAGACAAGAAGGATACTATTAAGCCGGTAATTTTCTACTCTGGGTTCTTTATGCTTATTATTAACTCAGTAGTAGGCATAATTAATCTAGATATTTTACACTGCATGGAATCACTAACTGTCAAGAAAAATACCCATTCAATTTTTATAAGCAAACCCCTCAATCGTGAATTAAGTATGTTCATTACTAATCATATGTATTCTACCTTTGATTTTTTTAATTTAAATATTATTGATGATTTTGATGTATTCTCTTTAAGTGATGATAATGGAGTTGACCTCTCCATTCTTAACCTAGACTCTAAACTTTACAAGCCTTTAAGGCCTTCCAGAGTCTCCAAGTCTATTAACCAAGAGCATGGTTCCTCTCAAAAGGACCAGGTTACTAAAAGAAAGAGGACCACTAACCCTATGATAGAAACTGTTCCACAAGTAGGTGGTGAAACTTCACTAGATGCAGCAAATAAGTGTGGTAGTCAGACCACAGAACCCATGGAGGGCCCAGGTGAGCCTAGGAGAAAGAAGGCAAGGGTACCAACCTCTATAAGCTAGACTGTTTCCTCTCAAAAGAGCATAGATCTTAATAAGAAAAATAGCTCCTTTCTAGGTGTCTCCTTTCAACATGGGCATCTATTAAAATTGGCCAGCCTCCCATGATATCTTGTACAAAGTCTACACACCATACTGAACACACTCAGCATGAGCCCACTCTTGATGAAAGAAATAGTATATGGATAAAAATGTGGAACACAACTCATTCAACTTTGATGATTTTCACTTTGACACTTTTGAGGAGCCAAATATCAATTCTTTATTTCAAAGTTTGGATGAGTCTGCTATAAGTAATCTATAAGAACCTTCTACTCAAAGAGTTAAAGATATTACTGTCAGAACCTCAATTTCTGTTATGGACACAGGAAATGTTGTTGTCACAACTGACAGTAACATTCCTTTAAAGGAATCTATCACAGCCTCAGTTGTTGTTAATGACACAGTTATTGTCACTCCTCATGACAGTAAATTTCAAGCTAAAGATGCTATCAACACTCTGAATGCATACAGCACCTCTCATACTTCTGCAGCTCAACAAATGATGAGGTACAAAAAAGTGATTATATTCCTCTATCCACAGTTTATAAGGTAAAATCTAAATCAAATATGCAAGGTATACCTGCTCAGTCCCTTGCACCTAGGTTGCGTGAGGGAGAAAAAAATTAGAGAAAAAGAAAAGAGAGAAGTGAACATTAAAATGTGGGGCTGGGAAAATTCCAGGAAAAAGAAGAGGACCTTGAGCATGGCCAAAAGAAAAGATTTGATATGAAAAACTCATCACCTGCAAAGACTCCAATCTCAAAAGCAACTTAACTTGACAAGGATTCAAAAGGAAAGAAGGTGGACAACAAGATGTATAGAGGAATGATTGGTTCTCTCCTCTATCTTACTGCTAGTAGGCCGGACATCATATTTGCTATAGGTCTGTGTGCAAGGTTTCAGTCTGCTTTAAAATAGTCACATTTGATGGTTGTTAAAAGGATTTTTTTATACTTGAAAGTCACTCAAGATTTAGGCCTTTGTTATCTTAACAAATCTAGTTTTGACTTGGTTGGATACTCGGATTCAGACTATGTTGGGTGTAGGATTGATAGGAAGATAACAACATGAAGCTGTTAGTTTTTGGGAGAAATATTAATATCACGGTTTAGCAAGAAGTAGCATTTTGTGTCAAATTCAACTGCAGAGGTTGAATTTATTGCAGCTGGTAGTTGTTGCGCTCAGTTACTTTAGATAAAGAATCAACTATTGGACTGTGGCTTAGTATTACAAGGAATTCCCATCTTTTGTGACAACACAAGTGCAATAGTCATTTCTGAAAATCTTGTTCAACACTCCAAGACTAAGCATATTGATATCAGGCATCATTTCATTAGAGAGCATGTGGAGCAAGGCACAATCAAGCTAGTATATGTGCCCACAGAGAAGCAACTTGCAGACATTTTCACTAAGCATTTGGATGAAAAGACATTCAAAAGGCTAGTGAGTGAATTGGGTATGTTAAATTTATCATGTTAATGTATTTCTGTTGTAAGTTGATTTAGTGATCAAAAATATTAGTTAACTGAATTCACTGTTAAATAATGGCCTTTTAAGGTGTTTTGATTTTTTTTATCATAGTGAATATATGATGATAATTCTCTAAGAGGTTAACTAATTTATTTTAAGTAACTTAGCTTCTATAGTATTAATAAACTATACTGTCAAAATGGCTTGATAATATCTTTTATTCACACTGTTATATAACTAGATAAAGTTACTATCGATCACTTGAAGAAGTCTTGACAATATAGTATACAAGACTAGAAGTTACTGTCAAGAATATATTGTCAATATTCATTGACAACATATTTCTTCAAATCCCTGCATAACATACTGTCAACAATTAAATTAGGGTTTATTTATTCACTAACCGCTAATGGTACTGTCAAGGGTGTTTGTGATTTCTAGTGTAGGAGTTACGATCAAAAAGGGAATGGATTATGCATAAAAATGTCAATTCAATCGATTGAAATTCTTCATTGACAATTATCCCTGCTATTGAATATAAGCATAGGGGGAGAAAAATAAGAGAAAAAGAAAAGAGAGAAGTGAATATAAGCATGAGGGGCTGGAAAAATTCCATGCAAAAGGAGAGGGCCTTGATGTTGGTCCCTGATATTGTAGAAGGGGGCTGAATACAATATTTGAATTTATTACGAAATTTTAGATTTAAAAATATTATTTTAATTAATCACAAAATATTAATTTTAATGAAATACTGTTCAAGTAGAAGATATAATTTTTAACTTGAAATATATTACAAAATTAATATGATGAAAAGTTTATATAATTGATAAAGTGTTCTAGAACGATTTTGACATGAATTGTTTGGGTTTAACAATTATATTCCAAACTTGCACAGAAATCTGTGAATATTACAATGCATACAAATTTATGAAATTTGAATGTTTTCAATCTTAAAATAATGAAGCCATTCACCTCATATTTATAGACGTTGAAGATAGCAAGACTTTTGAATAAAATTTATTTAAAAAATCAAAATACTTTATAAATAAGCCTGCAAGACTTTTTAAATAAGTTGGGCAAGACTTTTTATATTCGGTAAGACTTTTTAAAATTCTTGCCAAGACAATGAGTAGAACCTTTTAAAAGGTCTTGCCGAGATAACGCAGTAAGACATTTTTAAAAGGTCTTACCGATTTAATTCGGTAAGACTTTTCAAAGGTCTTACCGATTTAATTTGGTAGGACTTTTTGAAAAGGTCTTTCCGATTTAATTCGGTAAGACTTTTCAAAGGTCTTACCGATTTAATTCGGTAGGACTTTTGATAATTATGCAGCAAGACTTTCTTTAAATGTTAAAAAAATATTATTTTAACTTAAATAATTCCACCAATTTTTAATTAAATAATTTATAAATTAAATTAATTCAAGGCGAATTAATTTAAGTAGATAAATTAAATAATTAATTAACTTTTGATAGTAGAATTAATTTAGTTTCTTCACTGCACAACCATTGTAGATTTGACTTGAATCTTCCTGTCTTCACTGTCTTCTGTCTTTAAAATCACTTGAGCCGGGTGAAAAATATTTATTAAATTAATTGACACACAAATATACTGTCTGGTTCACTTATTCCATACTAAATAAATATTCTTCACATTTTAACTTTAATAGTTGTAATCTTCTGTCTTGTTCTTGATTTTAGCTTTGTCTTCAATATTTTCTTTTCTTCAAATCTTTCTGTAGTAGCCACTTGGAATCTTCTGTATCTTCTGTACTCTTCTGAAATACTACTTCTTTATTTTTCACCGATGCTTGAACATATTAATAAAATTCTTCCGGTGTAGAGTAACAGCTTTATTAGAACACTTATGATATTAAGGATTCTTTGTGTCTAGTTGACTTTCTTCGTTTTGATTCCTTTTATCATATTTATTATTTACTTCGATTTTCTTATCTGAGTTGAGTTGTCATCTAATTAATACAAATAAGCCGAGTCATATACCTTTAAATTGAGCATGGCCAAAAGAAAAAGAAAATTAAGGGAGCCAAATCATCTAAGGCACTAGGCCTTGAGAGTGAGCAGGTGAGGGATTATTAAATCATCGAAGAAAAACAAGAAAATGTGAGAACCCACAAAGTCCCAAAATCTTTTAAACAAGCTGATGAAAGGTTGAAATCCTTTTCTCATAAGGTGTCTAAGCTCTCCAAGAATTTGGATATTGTTGGGAGAAACTAGGTGAAGCTAATAAATAAAATGTCAAGTCTGGATAAAATCATGAATGATGGATTCAAGGATGTGTTTGACAACCTTCAGGAGTTCAATTATAAATTCTCCATCACTGCAGTTGATACCTCAACTAAGGGGGAGAAGAGTCCAGAACTGTTTTTTAATGATAAGGCTGAGGAAGTGGTTGATGATGATGGTATGAAGGCTAATGAAGAGACAGAAGCTGCATCTCAAGGGGAGGGTCAATTAGCATTCTTGTCTAATGTGGCTGCTAAGATTGCTAAAAGGTTGGAGGTGATAAAGAGAAGATGAAGAAGGTGGAGAGATTTAAGGAGAAATGCATTCTGATCAAGGAGGTTGTAGTAGTGAAGGCCCCTGTAACTTTTATTTCTGGAAAAGGGAAGGATAAGTTTTTTTCTGTCAACCCTGATGACAAAATTCTTGAGGAAAGGGAAGACTTGACTGATGAGGAGGCCTTTCAAGATGCAAGCTTCAACACAAGAATTATTGATTTGAGAAGGTCATCAAATAGAGACCCAAAGAAATTATTTGAGCTTCTGAGGAAATCAACAGTTGGTACAGCTGTCTTGGTGTCTAAAAGCAATAAGTGGGTTATCATAGTGAGGGTTTAAGGAGGACTGAGTTGGTATGTAAGTCTGGGGTGCTTGAGCAGGCAAGAAATTGCAGAGATTGAGGCCATAAGACTCAAGATTAAAATTGGAAGATCGTTATCGAATGAAAATATCAAGGAAAATTTGATGAACATGATTAAGGAGAAGCTTCTAGAAATTACTCATGACCCTGTCAATATCAAATACAACTTCTCTACAGATGGAAAGTTTAGATCAATGAATCTTGAAAGAGTCAGCTAGTATAAAACAAGACTAGTAAAGGATGCTTGTGAATATTTCTCAAAGCTAGATCAAACTAAGGAGATAAGGATGGTAGTGAAAATCTTGAAGGATGAAGTTGATAGATTTGAAAGAAAGAAGGCTGAAACGATGGGAAGAAAATTTGATGGTGGAAATAATGATAATGATGAGGATGGAAAGCCTGATGGAGGTGCAGGTAGCTCAAGCCAAACCAACAAAAGTGGTGAAGGTTCTTCTAGGGCTGGTAATAAGGTGGATAAAAATGATGAGGATGACTAGAAGTACACAGATGGTGTAGAAGGAAGGGTAATGAAGAAGGTGGTTCTTGGTTTTGAAGCTAACAAGAAAGATGTTGTCATGCAAAATGTTGTCATGAGTGATAAGATGGAACTTACTATCACAGAACCAGAACCTGCAGTCAATGAGCCTGAATCTACTATCATGACCAATGTGACAGCAACTTCCAAAGATGTTGTCAGGAGTAAGAAGGGAAAATGTAATGTCAGAAGGTTCAAAGTCAAGGCAAATGCAAACAGACCAATTGGAGATGAAGCCTTCAGAATTTGATTAACCAAATCCATGGCTAGCAGAGCATGCCTGAAGAGTATGCCTAGCATATCTAAGTTTATTTGATAAAGAAAAATAATATGATAAAGCTGAGAAATAAAGGAGGGATAAGGAAGAAAAGATTGTTAAAGCTCAAAGGGAGGTGGACAATATCAAAAAGAAAATGGCAGAAGCCAGAAAGGACTTTGAGGCTGTTAAATTCAATGAAACAAACTCAAGGAGCCTTTTATCCAAATCTCCAATCTCATCAAATCCTCTAAGAATCTTTATTGATAATGTTGAAGTTAGATTGGAGGATTTCAAATTCCATAATACTGAAATTCTTTGGAGAATCAAGAGACTAACAGTAAACTCAATAATTGTGTCTGAATTCAATCTAAGCAAGGCTGCAGAGAAAATCATTGATTCTAGAGATGATGATGAAGCTTGGGTAGATAAACAAAGGTTAAACAAGGTGTTCTCTTCACCCCTGCCAAGATTCCAGAAAGACATATTTGGATCAAAATTTCTATGCATTACCAGAGGCCTAATGGAAACCTATTACACTCTGAGGGACTTGAAAGATTTCACAGCATTGAAAGTGAAGCAATTTTTGGAGTGTGTAGCTGATTATGTAAATTCAGATGAAGGAAAAGCTGGTCTCAGGGATCTGGAATTCCTATATGAAGAACTGAACGTGAAGAAGTCAAAAAGTCAAGGAATCTCAAGCAAAATTTGAAGATTTGCTCAGATTAAAGAGCATTTAGTATGAAAATATGTTGAATTTGTACTTATAAATTTTTGAATATTTCCTGTACAAACACTTTAGTTATTTTAGTTGAATTAGCATCTATAATTCACTTTGAATTTGTCTTTATTTTATATAAAAACAAATTAGGGGAGATTGTTAGGGATTGTGGTGTAATCAACTAATTACTTAGTCTTAGCATGCAAATAAGTTAAGTAAAACATACTGTCATATGTATATTGATGGTATGTTCAGTTGTCACTTATAGACAGTACATTTAAGTATATGAGATAAGTGACGGTATGAATGATAGTTATTGTTTTGTATAAAAGAATAAAATTTAGTCATGTAGTAAAAGTTCACTAAGTGTTCATGCATAGCATGATTCAAAACTCAGATAGTAACATTCAGGTACTTAAGCCTATTACAGTTCAATTTAAGTGACAACACTTTGGAAGGGACGACATCAACTATTTCTATGACTTGGCGGAGAATGAAGACATGAAGATGTTAGTGGACTTTTTGGTCCACTATATACGTTCCAATTTGGCTTAAATTGATCGCTAGTGCCCAAGTATGTAGTGTCTTTTGATGTGTTTTGTGTCTTTGGTGTGCAGATTGCCATTCGTAGCAGAGTTGTTGAATAATTGCATAATTTGGTGGAATATGAGCTGGGATTTCAAAGGAGGAAGATCAGGACTTGAGTTGAGATCAAGAGAGGGCAAGACGAGTCGTTGAAAGAGCATACGCACACGAAAAGCAGTTGCTGGCCAGAAGCTTCAGGGGCGCCCACGCTCCGCCAAGCGCGCCCGCGCTGCAGCAAGGAAAGCTCAAGGGCCCCTTCCTCAAGCGCGCCCGCGCCCTGTCGAAATCAGAATTTTTATTTTGCAGTTGTTTAGCTTTTTAAGGCCCAGTTAGAAGCAGGCCCATGAATATTTTTGTTATTATGTAACCTAGTATAAGACATAAGGATTATTATTATTGTCATTATCTAGGAAATTAATTAAGCAAGTAGGGTTTTTGTTATCGTACAAGAAGACAGAGTACTTTGTGAGCCGTCAAGCTATTTTTCTTTTGTAATTTTCATCACGTGGATTATCGGTTGTTTCTTTTACTATTGCAATTTAATATCAGTCTTTTATGTTTAATTGTTTATCTACTATGTTTTCATATGAACCCATGATGGCGGCTAGTCCAATTATGGGCTAATCGTTGTCATGGGATTTTAATGGATTTTTCTATCGATTCTAGATATTGATTGTCTTTATGCCAAGTATGTGATTGTTATGGATATCCTAGTATGGTTAAGCTTATTCGTTGTAAATGCGTCGCGAACATTTATGATTGTTTGTTAAATCCTCGTGAATGCGAAAGTGGATCTAGGGTTTAGAACATGCCATGCTAGCATAGGTGTTAGGTCCTGGAGATCGTAGAGGGGGGTGAATACGATTCCCAAATAAAAATCTGACTTTTATTTATTTTTGGGACAACATAAAAATTATTTTGGTTCAAACCCAAGTACTGTTCATCATCTTCTTCAACCTCAAGAACACCATTAAAATAACCAAGATAATGAACGGTAAATCATCCAAAATACACAACACAACAAGATCCAAGAATATAACTTTATATTCATTGAAGTGGGGTATATGCTACAAACAAGTTCAAGAACATAAGCTCAAGAACACAACAAAGAAGTGATTTTTGTCTCCTCTAAAACTATTACATTTTGTAGATCTAGGAGACAAAAATCAGCCCTATCTTCTATACAAGATTTAGCAAGTGTTTACAGTAGAAAGATAGAGGAGTGGTATGATAAAGAAAATCATGGCCCCAAAATATTAAAGTATTAGTTCGGCCATGGGAGAGAGAATAATTTCTCTCTCTCTCCCCTTTTCTTTTCTCATCCGGATACTTTCTTCAAATGATGACTTGGGTTTCTTCTTTATATATTGAAAAAGGTGTTACTTTGTTTTTCAACCTTTTACTTTTGTCCACTCAAATCATATCTTCAAAGTCATGTGCCAAGCATGCCTTTGGAAATATTTAATATAAAAGTAATATTTAAATAAATATATATAATATAAATAAAGAATGTCTTTATTTATAAAATATATAAATAATTAAATAAATACTTTATTTAATTAAATTAAATATTTCCATTCCACTCTTCAATTTGTGTAGACTTCCTTATCCAAATACTTGGCCCCGTATACGTGACTCCACCACGTCCAAGTATTTGGCCTTCTAATCTGTGAAGCTTTAGTAAGATCCAATCAGGTTGTGCCGTCTGTCCCTTATCCATTAGGCTGACATTTCTCCAACACTGATTTACCACCTTTGTTGATCCTCCACATGTCTTAAGAAAATCAACAACTTTAGAATGATTAAAACCATATTAACCGACGAGAGCTTGCCTCCAATGTCCTGACACTTGATGCAACGGTCTGGTTCATAAGTGACTAGTCTTGATAGGGGCTCTTGATTCTGAACATGATTCCACATTCTTCTTTACAAACCTTACTTGTAGCTTCGATTATAATGCACTAAAATCGTCATAGACTAAGACAATCTTCTGTAGCTTCCACATCCTTGAATAGATGTCAACATCTTTTATTCTCCACTGAGGCATGAACATGTTAATGAACTTCTTCCAGTGAGCTTCAAGTCTGTAGATGATCCTTTGATACTTTGTCTTAACTGAACTCTGTGATCCAAGATTTATGTGCACCTGCATATTATTACATGTCCTGTTCTATTGTTGAGTTATCATCAACCATTACATAGAGATTACATTTAGCATTCCTAGTACACATGAAAGTGCAGTGAGTTACTTCCCTTCACTCCTATCTCCCCTTTCAATCTCCCCCTATTTGGTTGATATGGAATAGCAATCAAATACTATTTCCCTTTACAATCTCCCCCAAAAGCAATTAAATAAAATTAGCTACTAGAGGATAACTCAACTAATATACAAGAAACAATTAAAGTACTGGACATGAAAATAATATACAAAAGGTTCTGGAAAGATATAATCAGTTAAATCCAGATTTCCTGAGTTGCTGAAAATGAATGATGAATTTCTGAATTTCATTTTCCTTTAGCTTTCTCCACTTCAATGTTCTTCAAAGATGGGGTTCTTTCAATAAAGAAACAAATCATTAGTAAAGACTTCTGAACAATCATTCTTGTTCATCTTGCAATTCAAACTAGAACATACAGCTCTCTATGTTCCCCATAAGAGGTCAACTCATTCTCCCCTTAAGGTTGTTCTCTCTTGGAATGAAAGTCACTTCCTCTTTTTCTTCAGGATGTTCTATTTCCAGGAAACATATTTTTCTTTCTTCCATGCACTATTCCACTGACTTCATCTATCACTGAAACAAGAAATAGAACACACTTGGACACTTCTCAGATGCCCCTTGAAAATCTCCTTCACATTCTTCTTTACCCAGAAAACTTCTACTTAGCAAAAACTCCCCCTGAGTTGATACTCTTCAAAGAAATCTTCATTTTCATTCATTGATCGTGCTAGAAAGAATTCTTCTGCTGAACCTCTCCTAAGAATGTTCCAAGGACATATCTTCAAACAAATAAAGTAAAATCCCTTAGATATCTTTTCAGAATAAGATATAGCATTGCAAACCAATATGTTAAGATTCTCCATAACTTCTCCCCTTAGTATGACAAGTAACTTCTTCCCAATTGACAAAAAGTAACTTCTCCACTTCAGACGAAAAATCAGTTAAATCTACAACACCTTTAGGGATTAGGCTCCAACCAATTACTAAGAAACTCCCCCTTAGTAATTTCTCCCTTGCATCACTAAGGTTTAAATTTCATCTAATTCTCCCCCTTAGTTCATGCAAGCTCCAATCCACCCTTGTGTCTTTAGATATCCTCTAAGTAACCTCCACAAGATAGGATTGACGGATCTCATTTCTTGTATCACCAAGAGATCTCGTTTCTTGTATCACCAAATTCTCCCCCTTAGTTGAGAATATCCTTTAAAACAATAAAAGTATCATCTACATCCAATCGAATAAGAAACTCTCCTCCAATTGAACATAAAATCCCCCATAGGTCTAAAAATTAATGTCTCCCCCTTTGAGATTGAGAACAACATGAATTAATAGACCCAAAGGTAATAGTTTGGACATTCCCACTAAGCTTCAGCTAGACTCTTCTTCAGCTTGTCTTCCAGAAAAGAATCTCTTCAACATTTCAGAGCTGGAAAATTCAGTAACAGGATTCAAGCATAGTAGCAAGGTTAGTGTTTGGTTTATGGTTTCCTCACTTCTACTACGTTCTGTTGGTGTTTACACTTTCAAGCGTAAGTGTTCCACTCATTTCTCTCCCTATTTCTCTCACTCAAGTGTATCACTCCCTCACTTCACTCAAGTGTTTCTCTCCCTTACTTGCACTCATTCCATTTATAGCAATTTGTACCTGCAAGTAAATCCATGCTAGTCTCACCAAGATATTATGGATCGTTGACTGTAGCATGTTGTCGATCACTAAAGATCTAGGTTCTGAGATGGAATCTCAGACAGGGTTTCAGTTAGGCCGTCACCCAACTCACCATGAGCAAATCCATGCACACGTGGCTCGTCGTCGGGGAATAACCCTTCTGAAATTGGAATCTCCTCCATTCCAGGAGTGACTGAAATCCCAACACCCTGATCCTCAAAAGACTCATCAAATTGGTAGACCAACTGAATCATAGTCTACGAGTTGTTGCTCAGCTACTTTCAGCATCAACAATCTCCCCATATGCAAATCCATGCACTGGATCGTTGAATGTGGTATGCGTACTAGCAGCTATTTAAGCATCAACCGACTCCCCATATGCAAATCCATGCACTGGATCGTTGACGGTGATATGCCTTTAAGTTGTGAGCGATCCATATATTCCAGAATTTGAATTCCTGGGAGAGTAGACGTGTACAAACGTCTCTCTCAATCACCTATGAAGATGAATTAACTCACTATTTTCAGTCATGGAAAACTGTTAGTGATTGCCTCTCAACATCAACAGATTGCTCTGCGGATGTGAAATCCCGTTAGGGAACTAGGACTGTTCCTCCTAGGAAGGTTGACAAGGATTCTAATATATGGCAAGAAATCCAAGTTTCCCTCAAACGCCTGTGAAGGTGGCTCAACAACTTCATTCACCGTGAATGGTAAACAAAAAAGTTTAAGGGTTTTACCTATACCTCACAATGTGCACTTCTTGCAATGTGTCCTCATAATAGTTAGTCCCAAGAGAGGCTAGAGAACTGTTAGGTCCTATAACAACCCTTAGAAGCAAAAACTTTAGGATTACCATCAGCGTGAATGCTTTTGGTGTGCTTGACTCATTACAAGGTGCTCTGGCTGACGAGCGAATTTTCAATGAAATCACCCTGTTGAGAGAGTTCATTCAGAAACGGTTGAATTGCCTTTTCAGCTCTGCATCCTTTTGAGAGAATACAGATGAGCTACAGTTACCTCAATTTGTATACTTCTTTTCTTCTCTGGAGGTAGAGCTGTGGGTGCACTTCCGACTTCATCCTTATTTGCTGCATCAAGTGCAGTTTCTCCCTTATCAACCTCTAACTAACATAAGTTCCTTATATCACCAAGGGTTGAAAGTTTGAATTAGAATGATAGTGTTTGGTACTAAGGCCTTGGTTAGAAATTGATGGATTATTCAACTTCTTGACCTTCCCCTATAGCCATTTAGGCCAAGCCATTACGGCTAAATAGATAGAGTTGATCAGAGCTATATAAAATCTGGTAGAGTATGATTAAACTTATTCTCTATTCCTTCTCAGAAATATAGCATCGGAGCAATGTGTCCTCAAGAAACAATGCACCAGAGCTAAAATGTGGGAATTAATAAAGAATAGGTAAAAGAATATTAAGCCAAATTTCATAAACTCACAATTTAAAAAAAAATTAACAGATTAAGAAAAGTGTTCTTTTGAATTTCTCTTAGACAAATATCCAATTGAAATTCAACTTTTTTTAACAAAAACATTTTGATTAATAACTCAAATCTATTTCATCTTGCTCACTGTATGTTTTCAGAAATTGTTTTGCAATTCATTCTTATCGGATATTATCTCCGACTTAAAACATAAATCATTTTTTAAAAAATCGAATGAATGCTTTAGTCATACAGTCCAAGGCACTAATCCCAAAGCAAACAACCATTGTTTTAATACTACAGGTCAATATGAAACAGACATTAACAAGAGTTTTGAAAAACGTTTTACCAATGGTTGATACTTTAAGATCAAAACAATTTACTCAAATAAAATAACCTGATACCATGCAACTTAAGTTACAAGTTATCAAGTAACTTTATTTAAACAAATCGTGGAGAGAAAACAGTTTTCATTACAAAACATTTAGAGAGAGAGAGGATATATGATTTTGAAATAGAAAGATAATCCTCAAGAAATGTTCTCTTTCAAAGGGAGTTTTTTTAAAAAAACTTTTAGTGGCTTTTCATTCTCTGGCAAATGAATGCATGTTTAGATAAAACATTTTTCACAAGAAATAGACAAGAAATTTCTTTATGCATTCAAGTTTTAAAGAATGAAAAACATATGTTAATACTAATGAATTATCAAAGATATGAATGACAAGACATTCAAAAGTACTAACATCATTCAATCATTTTGTAATAAAATATATCTTACTACAAAACAATAAAGCACATAAGATACTTACATTATGCTAGACAATTACCATTTGTCGCTTGAAACAAACACATATTGCAATATTGATCATGGTAATTCTAAAGCATAAAACATAAGCATCCGCTAAACACTGAACATACATTGACCGAATGACAGTATTTAACTTCTTACACTACATCTCAACAATTATCACATAAGCATATTGAAAATACTCATGACAATCAGAATGTATGTAAGCTCGAGGTACTAGTTGCATCAGAGATCAAATACCTTTAAATATTAATGCTAAAATTTATGATCTTTGACAACCCCTCGCGAAGTAGTAAATTACTTTCAATATCAATGGTTTTTGAAATAATCATTTTGTCACTTAGTGCAGAAATTCTAAGTGACATCACTAATATCAAAAGAATGACAACTAATATTAATGGATTTTGCAAAAGACATGAATTACATCACTTAAACTACATATTAAGTGGTTCCATTAATATTAGCATTAAACAATTAAAAGTAAATAAAATTACAATTAATTAATATATACAAATACTTATGCTGAAACATTTGATACATATAGCATGAATAACATATGACAGCACAAAGTACGAAATCCTGGATATAAATTGACTATACAAAGAGATGCTACAATGTTAGGTCCCTAGGTCCCGGGTGATCATAGGTAATCTCATAGCGATAATATTGGGTCCCGGGTGGTCACAAGCCAAACATTAATCAGTTCCTAGAGATCGTAGACATCTAAATAGCATGAACACTCTCTATAAACATTACATTTAAATAAATCAATATTAGACTAGAGTGACATACCTTAGTCAATAGAGCTTTTACTGGTGTATGATCGTTGAATGAACAATTACTCCTCTTTGCCCGAGAGATCGAACGTTTACTCCTTTCGAGATCGAACGTTTACTCCTTTTGGACAGGAATAACTTTTCAGCTACCAGTTAACATTGTTCCTCGAAACAATACCACGCTCATCCAGACGGAAACTGCATTACCTTCAGCACCCAAATATTTTCTTGTAGATATTGGTCTTGGCAGCAGCTTCACTAAACTCAGCACTCTAGAAACCAGTAGTCTTGACACTAGCAGAGTAGAACCTTAAAAAAAAACTCTGAACTACCCTTCAGCTTCTGTATCAATACCAAGTCTTCATGTGGATTGATTCCTTGTGCTAAGTATATCTGCCTCTGGTTCAATTGAGTTAGTTCCTTGATTCGAACCCTACTCAATCTTGATTAGTTAGTGCATCTTCAGTCTTCATTGAATTCACTCAGAAAAACCAATGAAATACTCTTATACATGCACGGCACTACTAATCACTACTCTACTACCCAGATTCATCAAGAACTGACTCTAGGAAATGTTGTTACACAAAACCCTTTGTCATGACAGATGTGTCCTTAATGTTTCCTTAGATATTCAGTGGGTAGAGTAGTCTTCTTCAAATATGATTGAGATCATCTTGCATTATTTTTAAATTGACAATTTCCTTTCTAATATGCAATCACTCAATCTAGATCACTCAGTGCTCCTAAGAATCTCAACTCTTACTAAATGAGCACTGCTAGCCTTTGAACATCAAACATGACTAGTTGATCCAACTTACTGATGCTCCCCCTGTGATGCTGCTTGCATCTTTTCTTCATCTGGTGTTATCTGATCTTGAGCCCTAAACAGGATGTCAACCTTTAGAAATTCAGAGCTAAAATCAAACGAATGATAGGGAGCTTAATGATGTTGTTCACTGCATCTAGATCATCTTAAATCAATCGCAGACTCTGTGTAAGCTCTTAACTCCAAATAAGATAGCCTTCCATCACACCATGTGACTTCAGGCATGATTAATCTTACTTGATGTCTTCTCTTTACATTTGCTGATTAGACTTGCTGTGTCAACTGATTCAGCCGTAGTGAATAGGAAACCTTAAGTCTATCCATTATCCTTGTAATTTCACTCAAGGTCTGGATTTCCCTATTAACTCCTCCATTTGGTCATGAAGTCCGGAAACTGAACTTTACTCTAGAATACTCCTTTCAGTGCAGACATAACATAGAACTTCATTCGTCAACAAATTCCATTACCTGCCCTCAAAGTGTTCTTACAGCAATCTGCCTAATCCTTTGAATGTGATTAATCACTGAGATGCTTCATCTATCGAATGCATGAACAAACACCAAAACTAAACAGTGTAGCCTTTGACTTGACTTCCCTTCAACTAACATACTTCACTAATGTCCTTCTTAAAAGAATTTCATTAGAAGTAGTCCTTTCTCACCAACTTCATCTTTACCGTCGAATCCGTTATCTTGATAAACCAAGTATTAGTTGATAAACCAAGTGTGAGAGCATCACTTGTTGTTGCAGCTAACTCCATTCTGATAAACTTCAACGAATAGTTGACTTCATCATAAGCATTACATTTCGTGTCAGCAATAACCTCACTTCCAGTAGAGTGAGCTTCTATTTCTCTCGACCCCGATCAATACTGTTCATCCTCGAACTGATATTAGGAAACCCTTCGCAAAGAATTCCCTAGGTCTTCCTTAATATTGTGCTTCAGATCATTCAAGAGAAATAGGTAACCTTGCTTAACCATTTGAATACCAAAGCAAAAGTAGTTACATGCCTCGAACATGAAAATGTCAGAGATATATAACTTCTACATGTTGAAAGATACTCTGCATTCACAAATGATTAAGACACATGGTCCTCAATTTGATTGAGTCCAAGGGTTAGAGATATTTTTAAACATAGTTAACAACAAAGCATTCAAGTTCAACATGCTCATTTTTATTTGACTGATCACTCATCATCTATATCAGCCTCAACAAGTAGTCTTGGCTATGAGCTCAGTGATCCCAACCTAACTTAAGGTGGACTAGCAGTCTATAAGAATCATGTCGTACATATATGTAGTCATAGAAGAATCAATCACTCAGATTCCTAATTCTTCTAAATCACCTTTGTTGTTCACTTTAACATTATATTATCTCTAATTGCCTGAGTCAATTTAGATTTAAAAATTTAATTCATGGTTTATTATACTGACCCCTAGGCAATTCCCAAAATAGAAACAAACTCATCTTAACAAGCACATGATCAAATATAACATTTAATATAACCATGCGAGTATAAACAGATTATTGACAATGTAAACATCAAGGCACTTAGCATGCAGCAAATACTCTTTCCGGTAAATGTACCCCTACAAATACCTAAGACTCTATATGCTAACATGATCAATTATCGTAAAGCAAGCATTAAATCACACAAGATCTAATCATGAAGTCAAATACTGATAAACAAGCAACACTAACAAACTAGCATAAGTTATCTAATTTATATAGAAATCAAGGTGAGACATGCATTACATCAAACTTATAATATAATGTAGTTCAGCACTTAATACTCTATAATTAAATCAAACAAGTATAAACTAATTAGAAAGTATACCTGTGCGATGCTTAACATTCCATCTCGAGTGATAATCAATTGATCCAAATCAATTTCCATTCTACTGACACTCATGGAAGTATCCTTGCATTTGACCTCAATAACCAATGATGTTCCTGCTTCAACCCAAATTGATACCTGATTGTTCTGCTTAAAGACCCCGACATAGAATGTCTCATGTTCTGCTTGAAAAGATCATTCTTCTTTGAATGTGTAGCAATAACCCCTTGATTATCATATGTTAGTGATAATCAAACCTTGTGTATTTCTGCCACTGATGTCCTTTAACCAAATCTTCAATTGTTGTTTTGGTTCTTTGACCGATAAACTGAATTCCTTTTCAAAATCCCAAATTCTTCATATATTGATTCGAAAACCACTGATCGAAGACTCTTCCCTAAATGAACTAATCCCCTTTCAATAACCAAATGATCCACTGAGTAGACCGATGTAGAAATACATCTCCAATGGTAAGATCAGGTCTCAACTCCATTAGAATGTTCTTCAGTCAGTTCGTTTGTCCTCAACGAACGAAGAATCAACTCCTGTTATTTCGTTTAATAAAACATTTTGTTCAAACAGAAGTATTTAATTTTTTAGGAATTTAAATAATCAAAATAAATTGAAAATGCATTTTTGATAAATAATAATAAATTTCTCAATTTTAAATTATAAATAAAATAAAATAATTCGAAAAGAAATTTTTGATATAGAAATAACAAATTTTTCAAGGTATATTAAATAATCCTGAAAAAGAAATTATTTCAAATCAAAATTAATTTTCAAAGAATTTTATAGAATTTATAATCCAAAACAGTTTTAATTATAATTAAAATAAAACAGATTGAAAATATATGTTTGATATAAAAATAATAAATTTTCAAGTCATCTAATATATTCTTGAAAATAAATTATTTCAACCAAAATGATTTTCCAAAAAGTTTTATGAGATTTATAATTAAAACTTCCAAGCTTAAATTATAATTAAAATAAAACAACTCGAAAACACAATTTTGAAATAGAAATACTAAATTTTCAAAACATTTAAAATGTTCATGAAAATAAATTATTTCAATCCAAAAACATTTTCCAAAGAGTTTTATAAAATTTGTAATTAAAGTTTTATGAAAAATAAATTATTAAACCTCAAAAATAATTCTCAAAATAATTTTAAGAATATTAAACTCAAAAGAAATTAAATTGGATTTTAAAATTAATTTTAGTTTTTAAATTAATAAAATTCTTAACTAAGAATATTAAAAATATAAAATATTTGACTCTAAAATTTAAAAGAAAATAAAATATTTTCCAAGATGTAAAATAAACTTGAAAAATAAATTATTTAAATTTAAAAATTATTTTCAAAATATTTTATATAATTAAATTCAAATTTAATTATTAAATTAATTATTAAACTAAAAACAATTTGAGAGAAAAACAATTTTTGTTTTAAATAAAAGTTAAACTATGTAGCCATGTGTCATGTTGAAACAGCCTTCTAAGAAAAAAAATTCTACATAGAAATGTTCTACATAGACTCTATCTAGAACATCAAGTAGAAATTCTACATAGAAATGTTCTACTTAGGCTCTATGTAGAACATTAAGTAGAACTTCTGACTTAGAAAATATTTCTAACTCCAGAATTTCTACTTAGGTTCTATCTAGAACATTAAGTAGAATTTCTACATAGAAATGTTCTACTTAGGCTCTATGTAGAACATTAAGTAGAACTTCTGACTTAGAAAATATTTCTAACTCCAGAATTTCTACTTAGGTTCTATCTAGAACATTAAGTAGAATTTCTACATAGAAATGTTCTACTTAGGCTCTATCTAGAACATTAAGTAGAACTTCTGACTTAGAAAATATTTCTGACTCCAGAATTTCTACTTAGGTTCTATCTAGAACATTAAGTAGAATTTCTACATAGAAATGTTCTACTTAGGCTCTATGTAGAACATTAAGTAGAACTTCTGACTTAGAAAATATTTCTAACTCCAGAATTTCTACTTAGGTTCTATCTAGAACATTAAGTAGAATTTCTACATAGAAATGTTCTACTTAGGCTCTATCTAGAACATTAAGTAGAACTTCTGACTTAGAAAATATTTCTAACTCCAGAATTTCTACTTAGGTTCTATCTAGAACATTAAGTAGAATTTCTACATAGAAATGTTCTACTTAGGCTCTATGTAGAACATTAAGTAGAACTTCTGACTTAGAAAATATTTCTAACTCCAGAATTTCTACTTAGGTTCTATCTAGAACATTAAGTAGAATTTCTACATAGAAATGTTCTACTTAGGCTCTATGTAGAACATTAAGTAGAACTTCTGACTTAGAAAATATTTCTAACTCCAGAATTTCTACTTAGGTTCTATCTAGAACATTAAGTAGAATATTCGAGATAATGTTCGAGTTAGACACTATCTCGAACATCAAGTCGAATTTCTACATAGAAATGTTCTACTTGACTATCTCGAACATCTAAGTAGAATTTCTACATAGAAATGTTCTACTTGGCTATCTAGAACATTTTGTACTTAGAAAAATTCCGGGCTTCAAAAAAAATTCTGGATGCCCAGTGAACCAATTGTACCCTCTTTAATCTCAAAAATAAAAATAGATCCAATCGATTTGTATGTCAATCGAGTAGCTTTGATACCAATTGTTAGGTCCTGGAGATCGTAGAGGGGGGGTGAATACGATTCCCAAATAAAAATCTGACTTTTATTTATTTTTGGGACAACATAAAAATTACTTTGGTTCAAACCCAGGTACTGTTCATCATCTTCTTCAACCTCAAGAACACCATTAAAATAACCAAGATAATGAACGGTAAATCATCCAAAATACACAACACAACAAGATCCAAGAATATAACTTTATATTCATTGAAGTGGGGTATATGCTACAAACAAGTTCAAGAACATAAGCTCAAGAACACAACAAAGAAGTGATTTTTGTCTCCTCTAAAACTATTACATTTTGTAGATCTAGGAGACAAAACTCAGCCCTATCTTCTATACAAGATTTAGCAAGTGTTTACAGTAGAAAGATAGAGGAGTGGTATGATAAAGAAAATCATGGCCCCAAAATATTAAAGTATTAGTTCGGCCATGGGAGAGAGAATAATTTCTCTCTCTCTCCCCCTTTTCTTTTCTCATCCGGATACTTTCTTCAAATGATGACTTGGGTTTCTTCTTTATATATTGAAAAAGGTGTTACTTTGTTTTTCAACCTTTTACTTTTGTCCACTCAAATCATATCTTCAAAGTCATGTGCCAAGCATGCCTTTGGAAATATTTAATATAAAAGTAATATTTAAATAAATATATATAATATAAATAAAGAATGTCTTTATTTATAAAATATATAAATAATTAAATAAATACTTTATTTAATTAAATTAAATATTTCCATTCCACTCTTCAATTTGTGTAGACTTCCTTATCCAAATACTTGGCCCCGTATACGTGACTCCACCACGTCCAAGTATTTGGCCTTCTAATCTGTGAAGCTTTAGTAAGATCCAATCAGGTTGTGCCGTCTGTCCCTTATCCATTAGGCTGACATTTCTCCAACACTGATTTACCACCTTTGTTGATCCTCCACATGTCTTAAGAAAATCAACAACTTTAGAATGATTAAAACCATATTAACCGACGAGAGCTTGCCTCCAATGTCCTGACACTTGATGCAACGGTCTGGTTCATAAGTGACTAGTCTTGATAGGGGCTCTTGATTCTGAACATGATTCCACATTCTTCTTTGCAAACCTTACTTGTAGCTTCGATTATAATGCACTAAAATCGTCATAGACTAAGACAATCTTCTGTAGCTTCCACATCCTTGAATAGATGTCAACATCTTTTATTCTCCACTGAGGCATGAACATGTTAATGAACTTCTTCCAGTGAGCTTCAAGTCTGTAGATGATCCTTTGATACTTTGTCTTAACTGAACTCTGTGATCCAAGATTTATGTGCACCTGCATATTATTACATGTCCTGTTCTATTGTTGAGTTATCATCAACCATTACATAGAGATTACATTTAGCATTCCTAGTACACATGAAAGTGCAGTGAGTTACTTCCCTTCACTCCTATCTCCCCTTTCAATAGGTTTTTGCGTGTTAAGAACAGGTATTAATTTGTGGTGTAATTCTAACCGTCTTGCACTGACTATGTGATTTTATGGATCCTTGTGCTTAAGCCATTATGTTTTCAATCTCTATAGACATATAGGGACTAAGTATAGTGGTTGACTATTTGACTTCTATCTTTTGTGGATGTTCATTAGGATGGTATGCGTGCAACGAAAGTTGGCGTTTATCAGTTTAGAGGGTCTGATCAGTTATCGTCACTTTCACATGCTAGGTTGAAAAGGCATAAGATTCTAGATGAGATAGTTAATGAAGTTAAAATCCCATGTTTATTTTATATAAGTAATTCGTTAAGTTTTAATTAGTAGTGTAATCAAAATTCCAATTGTTATTTTCTTAGCAGTGAAACTTAATCATACTCTGGTGTATAAGTGAACTAAACGTAAGCAAGTCGAGTCTCTGTGGGAACGAATCCTACTTATTACTGTATTACTTGTGACTACGTTCTCTTGCGTGAATAAAGTGCGAACAAGTTTTTGGCGCCGCTGCCGGGGAGTCGGTTCATTGTTTTATTTAGTTAATGTGCTTATCATCAGTGGTCGTTAGATATCACTGACTGAGATTTGTTACTAATCGTTCTTGTTTGTTACGTGAATTCAGGTAATTGATCGTGTATGCGTACTCGTTCTTAATCGAGTAAGGAAAAACTGGAAGAACACTTAGACGAAGAAGAGAGAATTGCAGTTCCAGAAATTGAACCAGAAATAGTAATGGGGGATCCAGTGAAAGCTCTTAAGGATTACTCTCAACCGAAGATCAATGACATTCAGTCAAGCATTGTTAGGCCGGCTATTGCAGCTAATAATTTCGAAATCAAGCCGGGCACAATTCAAATGGTTCAGAATTCTGTGCAGTTTGGGGGTTCACCTGCTGAGGACCCTAATATGCATATCAGAGATTTCATCGAGATCTGTGATACCTTTAAAACCAACGGGGTTTCTGAAGATGCTATAAAACTGAGGCTGTTTCCATTCTCTCTACGAGACAAGGCAAAGAGCTGGTTGCATTCGCTGCCAGCAGGTTCTATAACTACTTGGGAGGATCTCGCACAAAAGTTTCTGACTACATTCTTCCCTATGGCTAAGACGGCAGCCATGAGGAATGCTCTTACACAGTTCAATCAACATTCTGGAGAAACGTTGTGTGAAGCTTGGGAAAGGTATAAAGAGATGCTTCGAAAGTGTCCCCATCATGGGATGCCCGATTGGATGGTCATTAACGGTTTCTATAATGGGTTGAATCATTCACGACCTATGCTTGATGCAGCATCTGGAGGAGCTCTTTGGGCCAAGAGCTATGAAGAAGCTTATGACTTGATTGAAATGATGGCTGCCAACGAGTATCAGAATCCTACTCAGCGATTGCCGCAGAGTAAAACTGCAGGTGTTTTTGAAGTGGACGCTGCCACGGCTATAACAGCTCAACTACAGGCGCTATCTATAAAGGTGGACGCATTATCCAAGGCAGGAATTCAGCAAGTCGCTATGGTTTGTGATCTTTGTGCAGGTGCTCACGATACAACTCAGTGTGCTATTTCTAGCGATTCAGCGTATTTTGTCAGCAACTTGCAGAAGCCTACACAACCAGCACCTAATACATATCATCCCAACAACAGGAATCATCCTAACTTCAGTTAGAGCAACAATCAGAATGCCATGCCACAACCATCGCAGGGTCAGCAATTTGGAACAAGGCCTTTCAACAATTCTGTTCCTCAACAATCTTATGCACCAAGACAATCATACAACCCTCCTGGTTTCCATCAACAACCTCAAGGAGGACAAGGGCACTCAAATGAAAAGTCAGAGATGGAGGAACTGAGAATGATGTATAAGAGTCAAGCTGTGACACTGAAAACATTGGAAAATCAAATTGGTCAACTAGCAAATGCTCTTCTAAACAGACCTCAAGGACAATTACCAAGTGACACAAAGGCTAACCCAGGCAAGAAAGAAAGCAAGGAATAAATACACGCTATTACATTGCGTTCTGGAAGGGTTACGAACAATCAGGAGGTCGAAATTCCACAAAACGAAGAACGTCGGCATTCTGGGCAGGAGGTGCAGGGCGGGCGCGCTTCCTCAGGCGCGGGCGCGCCTCACCTTACTGCTGGAGGGGGATTTTCTGCAGAAAAAGATACGCAGGAGGAGCCGATTAAGAAAAAAATGAATGATTCAGAGGAGAAAAGTAGTTCAGAGAAAGACAGTGATCACAAGGAAGTCTTTCCTCCTCCACCATTCCCTAAAAGGCTTCAGAAGCAGAAATCGGATCAACAGTTTGCTAAATTTTTGGAAGTTTTTAAGAAACTACACATCAACTTACCTTTTGCTGAAGCGCTGGAGCAAATGCCAAGCTTCGCCAAATTCATGAAAGGCATTCTATCTAGGAAACTGAAGCTAGAAGAGTTAAACACTGTGGCCTTGACGGAAGAGTGTAGTGCAGTATTGCAGCAGAAGTTACCACCAAAGTTGAAGGATCCTGGTAGTTTCACTATACCATGCATAATTGGGAATTTGTCATTCGACAAATGTTTGTGCGATTTGGGAGCGAGCATCAACCTCATGCCATACTCTATATTCTTACAACTTGGTCTTCCTGAGCCAAAGCCGACTAACATATCACTGCAGTTGGCAGATCGTTCAATCACTTATCCGCGAGGAATTGTCGAAGATGTTTTGGTGAAAGTCGACAAACTAATCTTTCCAGCAGATTTTGTCATCCTTGATTTTGAAGAAGACAAGAAAATCCCTATCATTCTTGGTAGACCATTCTTGGCAACGGGAAAGACATTGATTGACGTACAGAAGAGAGAACTCACCATGAGAGTACACGATCAGAATGTCACATTCAATGTGTTCAAAGCAATGCAATTTCCAACAGAAGAAGATCAATGCTTTAAAGTAGAGATAGTGGAATCTGCTGTGCAAGTAAAGATTGAACACATGCTTATGAATGATACACTGGAAAAGGCTTTAAGTGGGGACTTTACAATTGAAGAGGATGAGGTTGAAGAACAGGTACAGTCTCTGAATGCTTCTCCTTGGCAACAAAAGTTTGAGAAACCAGAATCGTTGGGTTTATCTGAATTGAGAGAATCACATCAGCGGTTGAAACCATCTATCGAGGAAGCACCAAAGCTAGAGCTCAAACCATTGCCTGATCACTTAAGGTATGCTTCTTTTGGGGAATCATCTACTTTACCTGTAATTATTGCTGCTAACCTTACAGGTCCTGAAGAAGAAAAGCTGTTAAGGGTTCTCAGGGAATTCAAATCAGCCATTGGTTGGACTATTGCAGACATTAAAGGAATCAGTCCTGCCTATTGTCAGCATAAGATTCCGCTGGAAGAAGGTAGTAAGCCAACAGTGGAACATCAGAGAAGGCTTAATCCACTCATGAAGGAAGTAGTAAAGAAGGAAATTATCAAGTGGTTGGATGCAGGGATTATCTATCCTATTTCTGACAGTGCTTGGGTGAGTCCAGTTCAATGTGTGCCAAAGAAAGGAGGCATGACGGTGGTAACTAACGAAAAGAACGAGCTCATTCCTACGCGGACAGTCACTGGTTGGAGAATCTGCATGGATTACAGGAAGCTGAACAAAGCTACTAGGAAGGATCACTTCCCTCTTCCTTTCATCGATCAAATGCTAGACCGACTGGCCGGCCATGAGTACTATTGCCTGCTGGATGGATATTCGGGTTACAATCAGATCTGCATTGCTCCAGAGGATCAGGAGAAGACAACATTTACATGTTCGTTCGGTACCTTCGCTTTTCGAAGGGTTTCTTTTGGGTTATGTGGTGCACCTGGCACTTTTCAGAGGTGCATGATGGCAATTTTTTCAGACATGATTGGTAAGACAGTGGAAGTATTCATGGATGATTTTTCAGTATTTGGGTATTCTTTTGACGAATGTCTACACAATCTTAGCATGGTTCTAAAAAGATGCGTGGAGACTAATCTAGTTCTCAACTGGGAGAAATGCCATTTCATGGTACAAGAGGGAACTATTCTTGGACACAAGGTGTCACGTCGTGGCCTGGAAGTGGATAAAGCAAAAATAGAGACAATTGAAAATCTTCCACCGCCCAATTCAGTGAGAGGAATTTCGTAGTTTCCTCGGTCATGCAGGTTTCTACAGAAAATTCATCAAGGATTTCTCCAAAATTTCTAAACCTTTGTGTAAGCTATTGGAGAAGGATATTCCCTTCAAATTCGATGATGATTGTATGACAGCTTTTGAGACATTGAAGAGGAAGTTGATTTCGGCACCTGTGATCATCGCCCCAGATTGGAATGAACCTTTTGCTATGATGTGTGATGCTAGCGATTTTGCATTAGGGGCTGTTCTTGGTCAAAAGAAAGACAAGATTTTTCATGTTATCTACTATGCAAGCAAGACACTCAATGATGCGCAAGTGAATTACACAACCACAGAGAAGGAGCTGTTAGCCATTGTATATGGCTTTGAAAAATTCAGATCATACTTGCTTGGTACGAAAGTGACGGTGTATACTGACCACGCAGCTATTAGGTATCTGCTCTCCAAGAAGGATTCTAAACCCCGCCTGATTCGATGGATTCTCCTACTTCAAGAATTCGACGTGGAGATCAAAGATAGAAAAGGGACCGAAAATCAGGTAGCTGATCACCTCTCACGATTGGAAGATCCTGGTAAATCACGAGACAGTACTCTCATCAATGACTCATTTCCGGATGAACAACTGTTTGGAGTACAAGAAGAAGAACCATGGTATGCGGATATTGTGAATTATCTTGTGAGTCATATTGTTCCACCCGAATTGTCGTCAGCCCAAAGGAAGAAATTCATGCATGATGTAAAGTGGTTTCGTTGGGATGAGCCATATCTGTTTAAACAAGGGGCTGATCAGATTATCAGAAGGTGTGTACCATATAGTGAGACTGAAGCTATTCTGAAGGATTATCATGCCACAGCTTATGGAGGCCATTATGGAGGTGAAAAGACAGCTACTCGTATTCTGCAGGCAGGATTTTATTGGCCATCACTATTCAAGGATGCTCATCAGTTTGTAACCAGATGTGATCGTTGTCAGCGAGTAGGCAACATTTCGAGAAGGGATGAGATGCCCCTTAATGTAATGCTAGAGGTAGAAATTTTTGATGTGTGGGGGATCGACTTCATGGGCCCATTCATTTCATCTTGCAACAACCAATACATCTTGCTAGCTGTGGATTACGTCTCCAAATGGGTTGAGGTCAAGGCACTTCCAACTAATGATGCCAATGTAGTGCTCAACTTCCTTCACAAGAACATTTTCACCAGATTTGGGACTCCAAGGGTCATTATCAGCGATGAGGGTTCTCACTTTTGCAATCGAAAGTTCACTAATCTGATGGCAAGATTCAACATCAACCATCGGGTGGCGACAGCATACCACCCTCAAACCAATGGCCAAGCTGAAGTATCAAACCGTGAGATCAAACGCATTCTGGAAAAAGTGGTAAGTCCTTCGCGTAAGGATTGGTCTTTAAAACTGGATGAAGCTGTGTGGGCCTACCGAACTGCGTTCAAAACACCTTTGGGGATGTCACCATATCAACTAGTCTATGGAAAAGCTTGTCATCTACCAGCAGAACTGGAACACAAGGCTTATTGGGCATTGCAGAAACTGAATTTTGATTATCAAGCCGCAGGGGAAAAGTGGATGGTGCAAATCAATGAAATGGATGAATTTCGTCTACAAGCTTATGAGAATAACAAGCTCTACAAGGAAAAAGTGAAAAGATGGCATGATCGGCGGTTGACAACAAAGGTATTGGTTCCTGGTAAATTAGTTTTATTATTTAACTCTCGTCTGCGATTGTTTCCAGGAAAACTCAAGTCAAGGTGGTCAGGACCCTTTGTTGTGAAGACTGTGTATCCACACGGAGCTGTGGAGATTTATGAAAAGACCCCAGATCAAGCGTTTAAAGTCAATGGTCAGAGATTGAAGCCGTATTTGGGAGAACAAGTAAATCGCGAAGCTGAAGTCGCGATTCTGTCACCCTCGGATTGAGGACCTGAAGTAACGTCCGGCTAAATGACGTTAACGACAGCGCTCGTGGGAGGCAACCTACGGCTTGAATGGTAATTTTTATTCTCGTAAAAAAAAATAAAAAAACAAAAACAAAAACAAAAAAAAAACAAAAAAAAATTGAAAAATCAGAAAATGGACAGAAGCACCCGGGGATGGCGCGCTCCTAGAGGCGCGGGCGCGCCTGGACGCGGTTCCAGAAAAAAAAATTTTAGTTTAAAAATTCCAAAAATTGAAAATTAAGAATCTTTTTTCCCTTTTTATTAGTTTTTGGCCCTACCCAGCCCAATCTCACTTGTTTATAAAGGCTTTGCATACCCTAACCCTAGCAACTTACTTACTTCACTTCTTGCATTCTCACATATACACACAACTATACACGCACCTCATCTCCTCTCTTCACAAATCTACACTCAATCAATGGCACCCAAGAGATCTAGGCGCTCAGGGACATCAGTTCTTCTTCGAGTGGGGGAGTTGTGCCCCAATTCAATTCACCGGAGGCCCAAATTGAGTTTGCACGCTTGATGACCAAATCTGTGGTCAAGGAAAGGGGATTCATTCCGGGTGTTCTTGATGGGTCTCTAATCGCGATGGTTAGTGAGCGCGGTTGGGAGACCGTGTGTGAGGCTGTGGAGGCGATACCATTGAGTATCGTTAGGGAGTTCTATGCCAATGCCAAGCAAGAGAAGAATGGGTATTCTGCAATCCGAGGGTATGTAGTGGATTATACTCCTGCCGCTATCACTAGGGTTTTGAATTTGCCTGCACCGCAGGAGGGGGTGGAAGATTTTGGGTTGAAGACCCGTGGGGAGGTTGATCTTGAGGCCATTCTGCAGGATATGACAGTTCCAGGCACTACTTGGAAGCGCAGGGCAGGCTCTACTGAGCCGGTCACCTTCTCCGCCATGGCTTTGAACCCATATGCTAAGGCCTGGAACCTGTTTCTGTGTGCTAACATTGTGCCATCGTCGCACACTCATGAGGTGACAGTGGATCGGGCTATTTGGTTGTGGGGTATTCTCAGCGGGCGATACATCGACCTAGGCTCCCTTATCCACAGGCACATGATCCGATTTTTGCAGGGCAGTACCACTGGAGCGATTCCGTATGGCTCAATGGTTGTTCGTCTGTGTGTTGATGTGGGTATTCACTGGCCGGCGGAGGAACAGTTGCAACTTCCTGCGAGTGCCATTGACACGGCGGCGATAGCTCGACTACCTGAATGGGACGGTGGTGTACCGCATCCCAGAGGCTTAGGGTATATTGTGGATGGTGACGTGCCTCCTCGACAGCAGAGGGAGGCTAGGGCTGGATCTTCTAGGGCACCGCCAGCTGTGGCTAGTGCTGGTATGGGTGAGGCTCATTTTAGGAGGTTGGCACGGCGGATGGACGCAGTTGATGATAGACAGAGCCGGTTTGCGGCTGACCTGACTCAGGCTCTTGGTGCAGCTTTTCTGGCTACAGGTGTACAGGTCGATTGGCCTGTTTATGGGGCTGGCACCGTGTATCCACCACCGGATTCACCCGAGGAGGGTGACTCTGCTGAGGATTGAGGTATTTCTGCACACTTTCTTCGTTTCTTGCCTTCAATGGGGATATTGAATATTTTAAAGTTTGGGGGTGGGAAATGGAGATTGTAGTTAGATGCATATAGTACATGTAGTTGTAGTTTTGTCATGCATTTTGTTTTAATTGTCCATATAGAGCATTTTGTTTGAAAATTTTTGTTCTGGCTATCATATGAATCCATTTTAGTTGCATTTCATAGCATGCATATTTCATGATCCCTTAGGACGAGCTAATTCTGATTGATAAGTCAATGTCAATTTGAGTGTGGTATTGATGAGCAGAGGGATGATTTACAGTCCTTATGAAATTGAATTGCATGTTTCAGAAGTACATTATTTACACAGTCTCATCGGTTGCTTCTGGGCTAGGTTGAGTCATGCCTGTTTAGTTGTTTTAGAGTTAATCGCCTGTTTATATCTAGAATGTTTGTTATTCCCTTGATAATGTACAGATACTAAAGTTTAAGTTTGGGGAAAACCAGGGATGCATGCTAGTTGTTAATGATTGTCAAGTATGGCTAGGTGTCAAATGGCTAGTAGCCGGCTCATATTTTTATGAGTAGTCTGGGGTTGGAATTGAGAATTCTCATTCCAGATTATGTTTAAAAAAGAAAAAAAAAAGAAAAAAAAGAAAAAAAAAAGAAAAAGAAAAAAAGAGAGTCATGTGAATAATTCGAAGCAAAATTAACCAGGATGAGCTCTTTAATACTCGGGCAATTAAGTTCGATGGGACTTTGTGCCTAGTGACCTAAGGCTTTTTATAGTCTGGGATCCACTAACCTAACGCTCGCTACATGGGTATTATTGTATAAGCCTTTAGGGGTCTCATCCATTGCACGGTTAAATAAGCCTATGTATTGTGTTATGTGTCGTAGTGGTGGTTTAGCAATAAAGTGTGATTCCCTGTCTAACTCAAATGAATGACGGCGGTGTTTGTATGTTATGGAGTGTTTACCACTCATTCTGTTTATAAGCAGGTGATTGTCTTGGCGAAAAATAGGTATGATTTTGATCTAGTGTCAGAGTATATTTGATGAGCATCGCACACACACACACGTTCTGTTCATGTAGTATCAGTATAAGGGGACTTGGTCGAGCTCTGTTTGGATGTATTGCATCTCTTTGAGGCTTGGCTTATCGATTGGTTTTGGTGAGTTCGAGGGGGTCCTTGCATTTTCATAGTAGTTGCATTCATGCATTGCATTGCCTTAGATTGTTTAGAGTCTGTTTATGCTTGGGGACAAGCATCGGTTTAAGTTTGGGGGTGTGTTAGTGGACTTTTTGGTCCACTATATACGTTCCAATTTAGCTTAAATTGATCGATAGTGCCCAAGTATGTAGTGTCTTTTGATGTGTTTTGTGTCTTTGGTGTGCAGATTGCCGTTCGTAGCAGAGTTGTTGAATAATTGCATAATTTGGTGGAATATGAGCTGGGATTTCAAAGGAGGAAGATCAGGACTTGAGTTGAGATCAAGAGAGGGCAAGACGAGTCGTTGAAAGAGCATACGCACACGAAAAGCAGTTGCTGGCCAGAAGCTTCAGGGGCGCCCACGCTCCGCCAAGCGCGCCCGCGCTGCAGCAAGGAAAGCTCAAGGGCGCCCGCCCTTCCTCAAGCGCGCCCGCGCCCTGTCGAAATCAGAATTTTTATTTTACAGTTGTTTAGCTTTTTAAGTCCCAGTTAGAAGCAGGCCCATGAATATTTTTGTTATTATGTAACCTAGTATAAGACATAAGGATTATTATTATTGTCATTATCTAGGAAATTAATTAAGCAAGTAGGGTTTTTGTTATCGTACAAGAAGACAGAGTACTTTGTGAGCCGTCAAGCTATTTTTCTTTTGTAATTTTCATCACGTGGATTATCGGTTGTTTCTTTTACTATTGCAATTTAATATCAATCTTTTATGTTTAATTGTTTATCTACTATGTTTTCATATGAACCCATGATGGCGGCTAGTCCAATTATGGGCTAATCGTTGTCATGGGATTTTAATGGATTTTTCTATCGATTCTAGATATTGATTGTCTTTATGCCAAGTATGTGATTGTTATGGATATCCTAGTATGGTTAAGCTTATTCGTTGTAAATGCGTCGCGAACATTTATGATTGTTTGTTAAATCCTCGTGAATGCGAAAGTGGATCTAGGGTTTAGAACATGCCATGCTAGCATAGGTTTTTGCGTGTTAAGAGCAGGTATTAATTTGTGGTGTAATTCTAACCGTCTTGCACTGACTATGTGATTTTATGGATCCTTGTGCTTAAGCCATTATGTTTTCAATCTCTATAGACATATAGGGACTAAGTATAGTGGTTGACTATTTGTCTTCTATCTTTTGTGGATGTTCATTAGGATGGTATGCGTGCAACGAAAGTTGGCGTTTATCAGTTTAGAGGGTCTGATCAGTTATCGTCACTTTCACATGCTAGGTTGAAAAGGCATAAGATTCTAGATGAGATAGTTAATGAAGTTAAAATCCCATGTTTATTTTATATAAGTAATTCGTTAAGTTTTAATTAGTAGTGTAATTAAAATTCCAATTGTTATTTTCTTAGCAGTGAAACTTAATCATACTCTGGTGTATAAGTGAACTAAACGTAAGCAAATCGAGTCTCTGTGGGAACGAATCCTACTTATTACTGTATTACTTGTGACCACGTTCTCTTGCGTGAATAAAGTGCGAACAGAAGACAACAAGTTTTACTAACAGCATTATTGACGGGGATAGTTGACAATAGCATTGAAAACAATATGTTTTGGATGGACTTCAAAGCTTGACAACAAAGTATGAGAAGAAATAGATACTGTTATTAGTGTGAAGCTAAAAGTTGACAGTACACTTTCAGTGAAGCTGATAGTCTGTTCCAGGTAGCAGACTAAGATAGTGAAAATACAATGAATGATTTGGACATGTCTATCTATTCTATCAAGTCTACTACTACAACTTAGGAGAAGACAAGCAAAAGATAAAGCGTGATCAAGGAGTCAAAGTTTTCTACATATTTCAAAGCTACTTTTTCTACAAATAGAATGAAGAAAAGGTTGAATGAGAAAAGCATAGTCTCTATTTCAAGCTTTATTCTAGGACTAAGGAAAAGTGCACATGTAAGTGAGATATGTGTTGCAGTATAAATACACATATCTCACAAACACTTTTTCTTATGCAATTGAGCTAGATTTTCTCTCAAGTATAGAAACATTAGCAAATTCATTGTTATCATTTTTATTGAAGCTGGAATTCATTTCCTATCAATTGTAGCAAATAAAAAATAATAAAATTATTTTTGAAGTTTAAAAACACTTTCTTCTTTATCTATTTTTATTGTTTGCATCATAAACTTGTTAATTGTAAATGTTGTTTATTGTTAGCAAGAAATAGTTATAATTAATTAAGTTGCATTCAACTCACCCCCCCTCTTTTTGCAACACTTATCTTACTTAACAAGTATGAATTCTTTGCAGAATACGAACACTGAACTTCTGTTGAAGCTGGTGGAACAATTAAGTGAATATCCATATCCTGAGGAGCAAGGATTTATTCCTACACTTGAAAGAATCATCTCTTGAAAGAAGAAGCAGGAGTTTGAAAGAAAAATTGAATATGAAAGAACTCAGGAGTGTCTTTAAAGAAATCCTGAAAAAATAATCTTTTACATACTGGTGGAGCTACAGATACTATATCTTTTGATGAATTGAGAACTTTGGCAGAGAAGGAGCCTCAACTCACAGAGTTGATCAAAACACAATTACTCAAGGTAACAAATCCTGAAATAATTGATCTAAAATATAAAGATCTAGAAATCTGTGACTTTAAGGTGAAAAAGAAAGTGGAGGAAAGGAAGAAGACAAGAAAGAACAATTTTAAAGTTGATGAAGTCTTAAAGGAGATTGAAAGAGTAAAAAGGTAGATTAAAGAAGCTGAAATAGATTTTGAAGCTGTCAAGCTAAATGATAAGTTCTCAAGATGTTCGACTTATATTTCTCCTATCCTTTCAAATCCATTGAGAATCATCATTGACAGTATTGAAGTCAAGGTTGGAGATTTTGGGATTCTCAACACTGCAACTCTGAGAAGAATTTTCAGACTGACAATAGGATCACTTCTGGAAACTGAAAGAAACTTGAGTGCAGTTGTAGGGAAGTTTATTTAATCAAGGTCTAAGGAAGATGATGATATAGACAATCTCGGAGTAGATCAAGTATACACATCTTCTGAAGCCAAATTTCTTACTGATGAGTTTAAAGTTAAATGTTAGAAATGAGAACTACAGAAACTATACAGAGGGGGGTGAATGTATAATTCATTTCTTCTTCAACTTCTTAAAATTTCTATTTGATTTTTTTAATGAACTAAGATGTTAACTTGTTTGTAGGTTGGTTAATCTATATAGTGTTTATCATAAGCATGCGGAATAGAGTAAATAAAAACATAAATTAACTTTCAAACTAATTGTATTAGAATGAAATGCTACAAATCTAAATATGAGATTCTTGATTTAAATCTCAGCTTCTTGTTCTTGAAAAAAATAAGGTATGAAAAACTATTCAACACACACACTTGTGAAGCTGTGCACACTTACTAAATAGACAACATGTCTTGGGTGCACATGCTTTCACAGTTATTTTTCTATAACTAGAAATAGACAAAACTACTTTACATTGTACACAATCTATTTCTAGCTAAGTTTTATGATGTGACAGTATACTTCATTATGATTTCTTCCATCTGTCTTTGTCTTTTTTTCTTTTCAAGTTTCATTGTAGACTTGTCATTATCTTCACAGGTTTGACTGACCTGATCATGACAATGCTTCAAATTACTTGTCTTAATCTTTTATAAATCTCCTTGAAATTAGCTTCTTGAAACATTCAAATAGTCAACTGTTATTGCTTCGAGAAGTCATGAAATAGACTTCTCGATCGAGTACTTCTGAGACTTCTCGATCAGCTTTTAACTGATTACTTCTCGAATGTCTAGGCTTCTCGATTGCATATTCCTTTTGATGACTTCTTAGGCTAGACTTCTCGAATGAATTGATTGCACAGACTTCTCGATTTGCCCCATTTCCCCAACTTCTTGATTGCTTCAACAACTCACTTCTCGATTTGCCTCACTAGACTTCTCGAATGTATATCATTTTCACACCACTCGATTGGCTTCAATTCCTTGACTTCTCTAATGGACACTGTTGGATTGAATACTGAACTAATGAGTACTTTGAGACTTCTCTACCAGTTACACTTCTAACTTCTCGACAGGGTGACTTCTCGACAAGTCATTTGCCTTCAAAATAATTTCATTTCTGAACTCCTTATTTAATAAGGTCTTTATTCTCCTGATGCATGATCCACATTTTCTTAAATCTTTTTCCTGTATAAATATTCTATGACCATCTATTTATCATTAGAGTTACAGTAGAAACAGACTTTTATCTGTAAATGTATAGAGTAAAGAACTAAGTCACCACATATACATGAAGTTCTAAAATGTTACAACATGACAAGTAAGTACATAGTAGTAGGCTTGATTTGGTCCAACAAACTCCCCCAATTTGGGAAAAGATAATTTCATAAATTAACATAAGATATCAAGCCTACCTATTGTTGTTGTTGAAGTTGTTGTTGTTGTTGCATGAATAGATCATATATTGCTTTCCTTGTTTTTTCCTCCCTTGCATTAATTTTTCAATGGCTTTGAGAATTTCTTGTCTGACCATGATCTCTTCAATTAGAATTGTATCTTTTAACACATCAGCAGCAACTTTGAGAGATTGTATTGGATATTCATTAACAAACTTGAGTCTGATTATAGATGTAACACCATTTCTTAGTCATCTTTTTTCTTGTCATCAACTTCATCTTTCTTCTTGTCTTCCTTTTTCTCATCCTTATTACTCCTAGAATCAGGCTTCTTGTCATATTTCTTTCCTTGGCCTTTGTCTTCATCATCCTTCTTCTTCTTTTTCAATTCTTCCTTTGCAAAGTTAGAAATTTGCTCATTCATGAATTTCTTCATTTTCTCCAAAATCATTTTATCCTCTTCCTATTTACCATGCTCGTTTCCAAGTAGATCAATTAGACTCATGATTTGGCTTCTGCTTCCTTGATTCAAATGCTGAGAGATCATGAAGTGTGCCAGCTTATTTGCTTTAGTCATGTACGTCACTCCATCAGGATTGCAGTATGCCTCAAAAAGTGAGATAGGTAGGAGAGGACCTATGACTAATATCTTTAATTTTTCATCTTTCTGAGTAACTGTTTCAATTGTTTTGTACATGCATTCTAGCTCAGTTTAGGAGAGTTGACCAAAGAGTCCAACTGAAACTTTGAAGTAGCCATATTTCATCTGCACAATAGGCTCTTTGAAGAATTTTCCATTTTTTTCAAATTTAACTCCCCTAATGATATGATGGCATTTTAAAGAATTTTCTCATAGTTCCAATAATTTCCTTTAACTTGTGCCTTGATGGGCCGCAAAGTTTAGAGAAACTCTTTGTCTCCATTAGGCTTCGATATCTCTTGCCTTAGAGTTCTCATCACTGCCTTTTGCCTTTCAGCCCCAATCTCCTCCCTTCTTTCCTTCTCCCCCTTAGGATTGATATATTGTGGATTTTGTATAAAGCAAGAATGTCTTGGTTGGATTTGATTGGGCACTTTCACTTGAGGTACTTGACTTGGAATAGTCATTGTGGAGAGGAGAGATTGAATGTTTGCCAATTGATTGGTAACTTGTTGGAGAATGGTGTTGTGTGTTGACATCGAAGTGTCAATATCTTGCTGTAGGGAACTCACACTATACACCACTTCAGAAACTGTTTTAGAGAGAGATTGTTGATCATCAGTCAGTTTCTCAACCTTCTCATTTAGCTTAGTAATTGTGAGAGCTTCAGCCTTTTCTTCCTTTGCCTTGGCTTTGAAAGTGTTTGACCTAAAACCAATCATGTATGATGAGTTAGGAAAAACTTTCTCCTACTCTTATTTGATTTCATTTGATAATAATAAAGTATTTATGTTACGGGCTTAATCTATTTGAAGTGTATTAAATAAGATGTTCCGTAATTTAGAGCAAAGCTTCTAGAATTATAATGAGATTGTAATAATGAGATCTAGAAGATAATAGCTTTAGACTTAAACAGTTCCTGATCACAGGATAACTAATTGGAAATTGGTAAATCCGTAAAGATCAGTACATACTATGCTAGCTCTCTTAGGAGGATGTCTGTTCTCATAGACATTTGTGTAGTGACACTATAGCTAGTATGTAGGTGCTTATTAAGGAATAAGTTCACTGAACATGACTCGATAAGTATAACAACTAATGGAGTTTACTCACGTGTCGATAGTTGTTTATTAAGTAAATAGTTGTACAAGTATCCTTAGACTTGAGATCGTTAGAGTAATCTCGTACACAATGATTTATGATTTGGTTTAGTCCTTAGTCTCTAGGACATTCATTAGGTCCATTCTGGGCATAGTGATTTGTGTATGGAGATAATTAACGGATCAATAAAGGATCTGCCCCTTCCAGTAAAGGAAGTGAATATCCTATGTTATTCTTAGATATGCAAGTTCAGGAATCTTTGGCCAGAGTGAATGAAATTAGAAAGAGTTTCTAATTTGCATTAAAAGGAACTTTGCATTATGAATAAGAAATCATATGATTAAATTAGATAGGCTTGACACGAGTTCCATGCCTTGTATTTAATCGGGATATTGAACGGTAGAAGGAATTAATTGTACGGTAACTAATTACTGACAGGTTCTAAGTATTCTAAGCAATGATTTCGTATTATCTGGATAGTCGCGATATGTTGAGAAGCATCACTCACGATGTAGAATAAATATAATTAATCAGATTAATTATATTTAATAAATTAATAGAATTCATATAAATAATAAATAAAATATTTATTATTATTTATTTCTACTACTGGCTTAATATTGAACCTAAAGAGTCACACCATAAAGGAGATTAAATTATAGATGAAGGAATAATTAATAATAGCTAGTCATTATTTATTTATAAAATAAATAATTACTTAGACATAATTGGTTGAGATGAAAGAAGGATTTTAAATATGAAATTGGTTAATATTTAATTAAAGTAATTAAATATGAAGAGAGAATAATTTTCTAAAAGATTTTAGAAAAAGGAATTAATGATTAAAATAGTTTTAATCATTAACTAATTAATTAATAAGATTAATTAATTAAAAGGGAATTAATAATAAGATATTTATAGAAAATATCTCAGCTGAAATATTTGCCTATAAATATAGGATTATAAACCATAATACTTTAACCGTAATATTTGTGAGAAATATTTTAAAAGGGAGGCAACCCTAATTTCTTCTTTAGCCTCCTCCATCATCTTTTAGTTTGATTCTTGGTGGATATCTTTAGAGCACTCCACACTTGAGGGGTGATTGCAAGGATTGAAAACCAAGATCTTCTCTAGCTATTGCCGGAAAGCAATCGAGGTATTCTTCAATTTATAAAATAGTGTTTGTATCTATATGTATGTATACATAGGAATATATGCAAATAAATGTTATTCAATGCTTCCGCTGATGCATAAATTTCTTCAATGGTATCAGAGCATAGGTTGTATGCATATAGATTCGTGGTCAAGTTTCAGAATTTTATGAGCATGTATGTATTTATTATAATTTATACAAGCAATATCATGTTTTAATTATGATTAATATGATACTATTCGTCAAAACTGTTTTGATAATTTTCCTGGGTTCTATAAGTGTTGTAGATAGTCCAGTTAATTTTTCATAATTTTCTGATGCGTAGAATATTTATTATGAATTTTAAAAGCAATAATAATGATTTAATTATGATTAATTCATTACTGCTCCTCAAAATTTATTTTATATTTTTCATGTGTTCCACAAGTGTTGTAGATCATCCAGGTATTTTTAGAATATTTTTCTGAGCTATATATTATTTATTATGATTTTTTTAAAGCTGTTTTTAATTAATTCATAATTAAATAATAATATCTAAAAAAAAAGATTTTTGGCTTATAACGCATACCCGAGATGCGTGACAGGGTGTCTTGCAAACGCCCGACGCGCGTGCGCGCGTCAGAAACTTCTCGGAGCGCGTGCGGATGCGTGAGAGCTCAGAATGGGGCGTGTAATATACCGTTGGATTCGTTTTTTTGAGACGATTTTAATGGTATATTACAATAATTTTTCTGAAATTGTTTCGGACTATTTAGAGCTTCCAAAAGTGTTTTAAAGCAAGTTTTAACTGTTTTAAGTTGCTTTTAAATACACCATGTGATACATAGAGATGTATAATGCTTATATGTTGTAATATATGATTTAACATGCCTACCTTATGTTTATTCGTGATTATATATATGTAATATATGCTTGAATTATCATGAGATGATAGATTTATGTGAACTTAATTAACATAAGGCGTATGTTAGACAATCTAGAATAGTGAAATTGTTTCATGACCTTAATTTACATATTATGAATACAATCATGAGATTTTTGTGTTTATGAAACACGTGATTGAATATGAATTTTCAACTTAAGTGAAAGGATGATTCTGTCAAACAACAGATGTTCTATCTGTAAGAAAGGGGGTTATTAAGAGACACCTCTTGACAATGCTCCACCCCTGGCCTGGGATGACTCCAAGTATCAATAGTTGATTTGAAATATTTAATCCAATCTAAAAGAATCTCTTTATAATATGATTATGATTGTGACATAATATAATCCCCTAAAATATAAAGAATATCAAGTAGTAATTGGCCATAAAACACAAAGGGCTTGTGTTGGTCATAGCCTTCCAACATAATAGAAAGTATTTCTTGTTTTTGAAACTCTGTTGTTTCGTGCTACAGCCGAGGGCGTTGTTTCCGAAAGAAGAGATACTTATCTATAACATGAGATGTGTATGATGAATTGGAATCTTATGGTCATTACGTGCTACAGCCGTGGGCTATTTGAAACTAGTTTAATTATACGAGATGTTGGGATTGACTTGACTTAGAATATTGAGTTTGTCGTGCCACAACCGTGACTCAAGTATTCAAGAGGCTAAAGTAAGATTAGGGAATAACATGAGATGTAGTTGACAAGAGTTGTCTGCCTATTGAACGTTACATGGCGTTTCGTGCTACAGCCGAGGTTGTGTGATGGAATGTAGGATCCTTATCCCACTAGCATTATGAATGCTTAATTTCAATAAGGGATATAGAAATTAGATAGAATAGTGGGAGGCACCTATGAATAAAGACCTGATTCATATGGTGTTTTAGATAATGAAATAGAGTATTTGCTAAATGTTGTTATGTGTTTATTATTTGCATATTTACTATATACATAATATCTTCTGCACTATCACTCCGTTGCATGCTCGTTGCACACAAATTAACTGGTCCCAACTATGCTGATTGGCTTCGAAACCTAAGAATTTTTCTCAGGATTGAGAAGAAGGAATATGTATTAGACTCAACTAAACCTGCTGAACCTGCTCAGGATGCACATAATGATGAACATATTGTGTATCGTAATTGGATAGATGATGCAAGAGTTGCACAGTGAGTTATGCTGGGATCCATGAATGATGAGCTCCAAAAGCATCACGAGCATATGGATGCTCACTCTATCCTTATGCATCTACAAGATTTGTATGATGTGGCAGGAAGGACAACTCGATATGAGATATCGAAGGAGCTGTTTCGTTGTAGGATGACTGAGGGATCATCTGTGAATGTTCATGTGCTCAAGATGATCAATTTGATTGAGCGTCTTGGACAACTTGGATTTGTCATGGATTGGGAGCTGAGTCAAGATCTGGTCTTGCAATCACTTCCAGATTCATTCTCGCAGTTCGTTGTGAACTTTCACATGAACAAGTTGGATGTCAGCTTGCCTGAACTCCATAACATGCTGAAAATTGCTGAGTCGAATTTTCCCACAAAGAAGAGTTATGTTCTTCTAATTGGTGAAAGCTCTAACCCTAAGAAGAGGAAGAGGAGCCCTCCTAAAAAGAAGAAGAAGAAGGCAGGTGAGAAAAGGCCAGTTCCGCCAAAAGCTGAAGATCCCAAAAGCAAAGCTGTTTGCTTTCATTTCAACAAAGTGGGGCACTGGAAGAGAAACTGTAAGGCTTACCTTGCAGAATTGAAGAAGAAGAAGGGTGGTGAGACTACCGCTTCTGCTTCAGGTATGTTCATGATCGAACTAAATATGTCACTTAATCAAACTTCTACTTGGGTATTGGATACCGCATGTGGTTCTCACATTTGCAATTCGTTGCAGGGACTAAGGAGAAGTAAGACTCTTGAAGAAGAGGAGGTGATCCTACATATGGGTAATGGAGCAAGAGTTGCTGTTGTAGCTGTAGGATCGTTTGATTTACTTATGCCTACGGGCAAGACTATTATTTTGGATAATTGTTATTTTGTTCCCTCAATTGTGAGGAATATTATTTCTATTCCCATGTTAGACTTAGATGGTTTTTCGTTTGTTATTGAGAATAATAAATGTTCAATTTTTAGAAATAATGTTCTTTATGGTGTTGGTATTTTAAATAATGGTTTGTATGTATGTGACGTAGAACATAGTTTACTTCAAATTGAACATAGTAATAAAAGAAAAAGATGATGAAAATCCCACCTACTTGTGGCACTGCAGACTTGGTCATATTAGTGAAAATAGACTTAAAACATTGCATAAGGAAGGGTTACTAGAACCTCTTGATTTTGAATCATATCCTACATGCGAGTCTTGTCTGTTAGGCAAAATGACCAAATCTCCATTTAGTGGACATGGAGAAAGAGCTGCGGAGTTGCTTGGATTGGTACATACAGATGTGTGTAGGCCGATGTCCACGCAAGCCATGGGTGGATTTTCATACTTCATTACTTTTACAGATTATCGATCTAGATTTGGATATGTGTATTTGATGAAATACAAATCCGAAGCCTTTGAAAAGTTTAAAGAATATAAGTATGAAATAGAGAAACAAACCAAGTATAGTATTAAAACCCTTCGATCAGATCGAGGAGGTGAATACTTAAGTGGCGAGTTTCTAGATTATCTCAAAGAAAATGGTATAGTCTCTCAATGGACTCCTCCGGCCACTCCCCAGTTGAATGGAGTATCCGATAGGAGAAATCGAACTTTGTTGGACATGGTTCGATCCATGATGAGCTATATAGATCTTCTAGTATCACTTTGGGGTTATGCATTGGAAACATCAGCATATATATTGAACAAGGTGCCTTCTGAATCTGTTCCTCAAACTCCATATGAGATATGGAAAGAAAGGAAACCGAGTCTTAAGCACGTTAAGATTTGGGGATGTCCGGCTTATGTCAAGAAAGTTGACCCCGATAAGCTAGAATCTCGATCCGTGAAATATAGGTTTGTAGGATATCCTAAAGAGACTTTAGGGTATTACTTTTACACCGAACAAAGGGTGTTTATATCCCGACATGCTACCTTCCTGGAAAAATAGTTTATCCTTGAAGGGAATAGTGGGAGCAAGATTGAACTTGATGAAGTTCATGAAGCACAAACTACTACGGTTCAAGAGGAAACACCTGTTCATATTGAACAACCTTCCGTAGAACAGCCCATCCGTAGATCACAAAGGGTGTCTCACCAACCTGAGAGGTATTATGGCCTTGTCATTGAGAATGACAATGAATTGACGGTCATTGATGGAGACGACCCTATGACCTTCAACGAGGCTGTGAGTAGTGTTGACTCAGAGAAATGGCAGAGTGCCATGAAATCCGAAATGGACTCCATGTATGCCAACCAAGTATGGACTTTGGTAGAGGCACCCAAGGATATGAAGCCTATAGGGTGCAAGTGGGTATACAAGAGAAAGATTGGAGCAAATGGCCAGGTAGAGACCTACAAGGCCAGGCTCGTGGCAAAAGGATTCAAACAAAGACAAGGGATTGAATTTGATGAAACTTTTTCGCCTGTAGCCTTGCTCAAATCGATTCGGATTTTGCTTGCTATTGCAGCTTACTATGACTATGAGATCTGGCAAATGGACGTAAAGACGGCCTTCCTCAATGGGGAACTTGAAGAAGAAGTGTATATGACACATCCAGAGGGTTTTATTTCCAAAGGAAATGAACATCTAGTATGTAAGCTACTACGAACCATATATGGGTTAAGGCAAGCTTCTCGAAGATGGAACATCCGTTTTGATGAGACAATCAAAGAGTTTGATTTTATCAAAAACATAGATGAACCATGTGTCTACAAGAAGGTTAGTGGGAGCGCAGTAACATTTCTTATTTTGTATGTAAATGACATACTCTTAATAGGAAATGACATACCAATGCTGCAATCAGTAAAAATGTGGCTATCAAAGAACTTCACCATGAAGGACTTGGGAGAAGCGTCCTACATTCTTGGTATGAAGATCTATAGAGATAGATCAAGAAGAATGATAGGTCTAACCCAAGGTACGTACATCGATAAGGTGCTTAAAAGGTTTAGCATGGAAAATTCCAAGAGAGGTCTCATACCGATGAGCCATGGAGTCTCCCTTTCTGACAAGATGTCTCCTAAGACACCTGAAGAAAGAGAATGTATGAGTAGGATTCCTTATGCATCGGCAATAGGATCTATCATATACGCGATGTCATGTACTAGACCTGATGTTGCTCACTCAATTAGTGTGACTAGCAGATATCAGTCAAATCTAGATGAAGACCACTGGAAAGTAGTGAAGAACATCCTTAAGTACTTGAGAAGGACTAAGGATATTTTTCTTGTTTTTGGTGGGTCTGAGTTGAAAATAGAGGGTTACACTGACTCTAGTTTTCAGTCAGAGTGTGATGATAGTACATCCATGTCAGGGTATGTTTTTACTCTAAATAGTGGGGCGATTAGTTGGAGAAGTCGTAAGCAATCTACGACGGCTGACTCCATAGCAAAAGCAGAGTATATAGCTGCAAGTGAGACTGCAAAGGAAGCTGTTTGGATGAAGAAATTTGTTTCTGAGTTTGGAGTAGTTCCTGGCATAGAGGGGCCTATTGTATTATATTGTGACAATAACGCTGCAATAGCTCAAGCCAAGGAACCGAGGTCTCACAAGAATACCAAAGATATATTGCGACAGTTTCATTTGATTAGGGAGATCATTGAAAGAGGAGATGACAAGATCGAAAGAGTTGACACACATAACAACATAGCAGACCCATTCACGAAGCCGTTATCTCAGTTAAATTTTGATCGTCATAAGGAGCTGATGGGTATTAGATACCAGAGTGATTGGCTTTACGCCAAGTGGGAGATTGAAAGTGTTTGACCTAAAACCAATCATGTATGATGAGTTAGGAAAAACTTTCTGCTACTCTTATTTGATTTCATTTGATAATAATAAAGTATTTATGTTACAGGCTTAATCTATTTGAAATGTATTAAATAAGATGTTCCATAATTTAGAGCAAAGCTTCTAGAATTATAATGAGATTGTAATAATGAGATCTAGAAGATAATAGATTTAGACTTAAACAGTTCCTGATCACAGGATAACTAATTGGAAATTGGTAAATCCGTAAAGATCAGTACATACTATGCTAGCTCTCTTAGGAGGATGTCTGTTCTCATAGACATTTGTGTAGTGACACTATAGCTAGTATGTAGGTGCTTATTAAGGAATAAGTTCACTGAACATGACTCGATAAGTATAACAACTAATGGAGTTTACTCAGGTGTCGATAGTTGTTTATTAAGTAAATAGTTGTACAAGTATCCTTAGACTTGAGATCGTTAGAGTAATCTCGTACACAATGATTTATGCTTTGGTTTAGTCCTTAGTCTCTAGGACATTCATTAGGTCCATTCTGGGCATAGTGATTTGTGTATGGAGATAGTTAACGGATCAATAAAGAATCTGCCCCTTCCAGTAAAGGAAGTGAATATCCTATGTTATTCTTAGATATGCAAGTTCAGGAATCTCTGGCCAGAGTGAATGAAATTAGAAAGAGTTTCTAATTTGCATTAAAAGGAACTTTGCATTATGAATAAGAAATCATATGATTAAATTAGATAGGCTTGCACGAGTTCCATGCCTTGTATTTAATCGGGATATTGAAGGGTAGAAGGAATTAATTGTACGGTAACTAATTACTGACAGGTTCTAAGTATTCTAAGCAATGATTTCGTATTATCTGGATAGTCGCGATATGTTGAGAAGCATCACTCACAATGTAAAATAAATATAATTAATCAGATTAATTATATTTAATGAATTAATAGAATTCATATAAATAATAAATAAAATGTTTATTATTATTTATTTCTACTACCAGCTTAATATTGAATCTAAAGAGTCACACCATAAATGAGATTAAATTATAGATGAAGGAATAATTAATAATAGCTAGTCATTATTTATTTATAAAATAAATAATTACTTAGCAAATTTTATAAATTAATTAAATGAGATTTAATTGATTATAAATTATTTAAGATACGATATTAATATTATTAATTAAATATTTAATTAAAGTAATTAAATATGAAGAGAGAATAATTTTCTAAAAGAGTTTAGAAAAAGGAATTAATGATTAAAATAGTTTTAATTATTAACTAATTAATTAATAAGATTAATTAATTAAAAGGGAATTAATAATAAGATATTTATAGAAAATATCTCAGCTGAGATATTTGCCTATAAATATAGGATTATAAATCCTAATACTTTAACCCTAATATTTGTGAGAAATATTTTAAAAGGGAGGCAACCCTAATTTCCTCTCTAGCCTCCTCCTTCATCTTTTAGTTTGATTCTTGGTGGATATCTTTAGAACACTCCACACTTGAGGGGTGATTGCAAGGATTGAAGAACAAGATCTTCTCTAACTGTTGCCGGAAAGCAATCGAGGTATTCTTCAATTTATAAAATAGTTTTTGTATCTATATGTATGTATACATAGGAATATATGCAAATAAATGTTATTCAATGCTTTCGCTGGTGCATAAATTCCTTCAGGCTTGATAATAGATGTTCACTTGAAAAGGAGTCAAATCATGGAGTGGCATATCTTTTGGAAATCTATCAGCATGCCTGCTTTTGTATAAAACCTCCACCATATTGTGATTTTTGTTTGATTTTGTTGAAGAGAATCTTTAAATGCTTTCTCTATCTTCTCTATCTTGTCATTCATATCATTTACTTTATTTCTTGATAGAGAATATTAAGACTTGGAACTGGTAGTTGCATAGATGCCACTAGGCTTCATCCTTTCTTCAAAAAACATTAAGGCGCCCTCCATTTTGTACCTGTGATCTTCAATTTCAGATTGAAGACCCCTTGCCAAATAATGATTTGTATGCAGTTGAACTTTTGCAGCTTCATGAATTGCATCATAAATAGCAGTTGAAGTGAAGACTTTGGCACAAGAACCAAGAGAAGTCAGATATTTCTTTCTTATCTACTGTAGCATCTCCTCCATGCCCATAGTTTGCTTTTGATTTAACCAAGCATCAATATTGGCCTCTCCCTCTTCAGCCATTTTTGCATTCTTCTCTTTAACTTCCTCCTGATCTTTTACGTACTCTAGCATAATTGTAGCATAGTCCTTGTTTGGAAAAAGAATAGTCAGGAGTTGTTTTGTTATATGGTAGAAACCATTCATTTGATCTCTATACAATTCCTTTAATTTTTCCTCAGATAAGAACCATCAATAGATGGTCCTAAATTTTTGTCATGTTGCACATATTTCAGCCATTATGACATATAGTTAGAGCTAGGATCATCACTTCTGGTAGTGATTCCCTCAGTGTCTATTTCATCATCCAAATGTTCAGATGAGTCATCAATAGACCCTGGATGGATAGGTGAATTTCTCCTAACGGACAGTCTTTGAATGACTGGGGAGTGTCCAGGGAATGTCATTTGCATGGTATAGATGTCCCCTAGATTACTCAATGTCTGTGAAGACACCTGGTGCTCCAATGGTTCATTAATGAGACCAAAGGGAATTATTTCCTCAGCCACCATAGAGTCTGGAATAAAAACTCATGAAACCTCTGTGGTTGTGATGGTGTCATCAGGATATACCTCAGCATGTATTCCATCACCATCTAAATGTATGTCCTAAGTAGTGAATAAGGTGTCATGCACCAAGTCACTTGAAATTGGCTCACCAGGAGAATTGGATTCTTGATGATCAACAACCTTTCGTGTTTGGTTAGACATAATTGGTTGAGATGAAATTTGAGAGGTGAAAGAAGGATTTTAAATATGAAATTGGTTAATATTTAATTAACGTAATTAAATATGAAGAGAGAATAATTTTCTAAAAGAGTTTAGAAAAAGGAATTAATGATTAAAATAGTTTTAATCATTAACTAATTAATTAATAAGATTAATTAATTAAAAGGGAATTAATAATAAGATATTTATAGAAAATATCTCAGCTGAGATATTTGCCTATAAATATAGGATTATAAATCCTAATACTTTAACCCTAATATTTGTGAGAAATATTTTAAAAGGGAGGCAACCCTAATTTCCTCTCTAGCCTCCTCCTTCATCTTTTAGTTTGATTCTTGGTGGATATCTTTAGAACACTCCACACTTGAGGGGTGATTGCAAGGATTGAAGAACAAGATCTTCTCTAACTGTTGCCGGAAAGCAATCGAGGTATTCTTCAATTTATAAAATAGAGTTTGTATCTATATGTATGTATACATAGGAATATATGCAAATAAATTTTATTCAATGCTTTCGCTGGTGCATAAATTCCTTCAGGCTTGATAATAGATGTTCACTTGAAAAGGAGTCAAATCATGGAGTGGCATATCTTTTGGAAATCTATCAGCATGCCTGCTTTTGTATAAAACCTCCACCATATTGTGATTTTTGTTTGATTTTGTTGAAGAGAATCTTTAAATGCTTTCTCTATCTTCTCTATCTTGTCATTCATATCATTTACTTTATTTCTTGATAGAGAATATTAAGACTTGGAACTGGTAGTTGCATAGATGCCACTAGGCTTCATCCTTTCTTCAAAAAACATTAAGGCGCCCTCCATTTTGTACCTGTGATCTTCAATTTCAGATTGAAGACCCCTTGCCAAATAATGATTTGTATGCAGTTGAACTTTTGCAGCTTCATGAATTGCATCATAAATAGCAGTTGAAGTGAAGACTTTGGCACAAGAACCAAGAGAAGTCAGATATTTCTTTCTTATCTACTGTAGCATCTCCTCCATGCCCATAGTTTGCTTTTGATTTAACCAAGCATCAATATTGGCCTCTCCCTCTTCAGCCATTTTTGCATTCTTCTCTTTAACTTCCTCCTGATCTTTTACGTACTCTAGCATAATTGTAGCATAGTCCTTGTTTGGAAAAAGAATAGTCAGGAGTTGTTTTGTTATATGGTAGAAACCATTCATTTGATCTCTATACAATTCCTTTAATTTTTCCTCAGATAAGAACCATCAATAGATGGTCCTAAATTTTTGTCATGTTGCACATATTTCAGCCATTATGACATATAGTTAGAGCTAGGATCATCACTTCTGGTAGTGATTCCCTCAGTGTCTATTTCATCATCCAAATGTTCAGATGAGTCATCAATAGACCCTGGATGGATAGGTGAATTTCTCCTAACGGACAGTCTTTGAATGACTGGGGAGTGTCCAGGGAATGTCATTTGCATGGTATAGATGTCCCCTAGATTACTCAATGTCTGTGAAGACACCTGGTGCTCCAATGGTTCATTAATGAGACCAAAGGGAATTATTTCCTCAGCCACCATAGAGTCTGGAATAAAAACTCATGGAACCCCTGTGGTTGTGATGGTGTCATCAGGATATACCTCAGCATGTATTCCATCACCATCTAAATGTATGTCCTAAGTGGTGAATAAGGTGTCATGCACCAAGTCACTTGAAATTGGCTCACCAGGAGAATTGGATTCCTGATGATCAAAAACCTTTTGTGTTTGGTTAGACACAATTGGTTGAGATGAAATTTGAGAGGTGAAAGAAGGATTTTAAATAGATGTGAGTGTTGGTAACTCCCCCTGAGAGAATGGGGAAGATTCAATAGAGGTACTTATTTGTTCATGTGTCTCCTTTTCAACTTCACACCTAGCATAAACAAGATTTTGTTTATGTGATGGTGCAGACTCTTTATAAAGTGGAGTGGACTGGCTCTCATTTGAATAAACACATTCTGTTGAGAGAATGCATCTAGTAACAAGTTTAATCCCTTTTCAACCTCAACACCTTGTTGGGAGGATGCAGAGTGGTCTAGTGTGACCTCTTTATTTTTCTTTCTCCTCTTTAGAGGTACCACTGGTGACTCAGGTTCTTCTACAACTACCTCTAATTTCTTCTTGGCAGCAGGTTTCTTCCTTTTCTTCTTTTCAACTACACCCTGTTGAGAGGATGTAGAGGTTGGTTCACTATCATCTAAAGAATTTAAAAAAGGTCTACAGTTGGGTTAAGAGTCCCTGGGTTAGGTACATTAGGTATTACTGCCACCTTGGGACCCTCTACTGCTTGCAAGTAACCATGTGTAGGCTGTAGAAGTGGATACCCTTCAAACACACTCCTCACGTGAGGTGTGATTTGAAGAGGTACATTTACTGTGGTTCTCCTATATAATGTAGCAAAAATGACTTTTGGCATTGATTTGGAGTAGCCAATTTTATTTTTGTTCATCCCAAGCATTTTAATCAAACTAGCATTTTTATAATTCAGAATTGATTAAATGAAACTAGGGAAGAAAATTTCATTACCTCTCTTGGGAATTCTGGTTATGAGTTCCACAAGAATGAGCTTCCCAACTTTGAGTTTCAGGTTGTAAGCCAATGAGTAGGCCAACTTCAAGGAAATGGAACTGATTCGTCAAAGGCCACTGCAGGTGAACACCCTAAGTAGTGTGTCAAACAGGAATGACAACTCCTTCCCGACATACTTCTTGTTGATCTTGCCCAGCATGTACTTCTTGTCATCAACACCTTTCTCAACGGTGTCTGAATATCTAATGAACTCCAGGAAATCTAAAAGTTAACTTTCAGTTGGCTCTTCATTAAACTCTTCAGTTAGGAGTGAGAGGCTTGCATTGAAATCATTTTCATTGCAGCTTATTTCATTTTCTTTAATTTTGCAGGTCACTAGAATCTTGGAGCACCCATATTACAAAGCAACCTCCTCTCAGTTCTCAATGTTCCAAAACTGCTCTAGAATATCCAAGTACAATGGAGGGTTGGTCAACAATGTTTCTTTCAAGTAAGAATCAATGAGAAATCTGGTGAAGCACTTGTATTGTGGCTTAGCATCATCATCTCTAGCAATGACAAGGATATTTGTTTCAGGAATAACATACACTTTTATTGCAGGGTTGGAGCTCGAAGATGCCATTGAATAATGTGTAGAAAGGAGAAGTGAAGAAACGAAAAAGTTTAGAAGAAAACAAGAGAGAATTCGAGTGCAACTATTGATAGGGCAAGAAAATTCTTTGAATTTTTGATTACTTATAGAAATGAAATGTTTAGATCTATTTTGCTATTTATATGACTTAGACAACTCGACTAGAATTGTAATCGATTGTGAATGATCGAGAACTCAGAAAATGAATAAAGTTACTTTAGTAGAGAACTGTCATAATTTTGATCGAGAACTCATGTAAGTATATGTTCGAGAACTATAACAGTAGAGAACTCAATTTTGAATGTGATCGAGAACTCTATGTATGAAGTTTGATTCGGAACTCAAAAACTTGCATGACTTGAGAACTCATAAAAATTAACTATTCGAGAACTCATAAACTGTATATAGTCGAGAAGTCAGAAAAAAAGATGGCAAATAATCACAAACTCTAATTTTAAAATATTACTTTATTTTCACTTGGAAAATAAAATAATTAAAATTTATCAAACACATTTTTTAGATTAAATTTAAGTGAAATTAGTTTAATCTGTGGATAAAATGCATTTATTACATATTCCTGCATAATTGAATATCACACTTGTTATTTAAAGATTCACAAGTATAATAATTCATTTCAAGTTTCCTTATAAAATTAAAATGGTTCCAAGCTACATTTTGATTTTTCAAAAACAATGTACAACAATATGACTGATATATTAATAAATATATATCAGTTTACTTCACTTAGATAAATCATTGAGAATTCATGTATGTGAAGTAATTTTTGTAACAGTTAGGTAGATATATTTATTTTGCCACTTATATAGAAGAATTTAGCATTCCAATCTCACTAAACAACCTGTTAAAGGTGGCTTCATCAAGTGGTTTAGTAAATATATCAGCCAACTGTTTTTGTGTAGGAACAGAGAATAATTCAATAACACCATTTTCTGTATGTTCCCATATGAAATGGTACCTTGCATCAATATACTAAACTTGTTGGCCATAAAAGCCATAGATTTATTATCCATGCTTTCAAGCTCCTCAATGGTGTAGAACTCATCTTCATGAGATTTACTTTTGACAGATTTCTTATCTTCTTTGTCTTTTTCAACACTTTCTTTAGTCTTCATTCTTTGGCTTGTACCCAACTTTTCCATCTTCACAGGTCCTTTGACAATCAATGCACTAGAGACATTTTCTATTTTACATTTTCTTGCTTGAATAGATTTCTTTTGAAATAATTCTAGTTCATAGGTCTTTTATATCCCATACAAAGTTTCCAATGGAAGTTTTGTTAGATCCCTTTCTTCTCTTATAGTAGCAATTTTATGTTCTAAGTGCTCAAGTAGAGTTAATAAAAACTTCAAGTTTTTTCTTTTGTCACATAGACTTTTCCATGTAGATGTAGTTCATAGATTAGTCTATTGAACCTTTCAAAGACCTCAATTATGCTTTCATTTGGTTTTGGCATAAAAGCTTCATATTGTGAGACCAATAGTTATTTATAGGTATGAACTAAGATGCTAACTTATTTGTAGGTTGGTTAATCTATATAGTGTTTATCATAAGCATGCGGAATAGAGTAAACAAAAACACAGATTAACTTTCAAACTAATTGTATTGGAATGAAATGTTACAAATCTGAGATTCTTGATTTGAATCTCAACTTCTTGTTCTTGAAAGAAAACAAGGTATGAAAAACTATTCAACACACACACTTATGAAGTTGTGCACACTTACTAAATAGATAACATGTCTTGGGTGCACATGCTTTCATAGTCTGTTTTTCTCTAACTAGAAATAGACAAAACTACTTTACATTATACACAATCTATTTCTAGCTAAGTTCTATGATGTGACAGTATGCTCTATTCTGATTTCTTCCTTCTATCTTTGTCTTGTTTTCTTTTCAAGCTTCATTGTAGACTTGTCATTATCTTCACAGGTTTGACTGACCTGATCATGACAATACTTCAAATTACTTGTCTTATTATTCTGCAAATTTCCTTGAAATTAAGTTCTTGAAACATTCGAATACTCAACTATTGTTTCTTCGAGAAGTCATGAAATAAACTTCTCGATCGAGTACTTCTGAGACTTCTCGATTAGCTTTTAACTGATCATTTCTCGAATGTCTAGACTTCTTGATTGCATATTCCTTTTGATAACTTCTTGGTTAGGCTAGATTTCTCGAATGACTTGATTGCAGACTTCTCGATTTGCCCCCATTTCCTTAACTTCTCGATTATTTCTATAACACACTTCTCAATTTGCTTTACAAGACTTCTCGAATGTATATCATTTTCACACTACTAAATTGGCTTCAATTCCTTGACTTCTCGAATAGACACTTCTCGATTGAATACTGAGCTAATGAATGCTTTGAGACTTCTCTACCAGTTACACTTCTAACTTCTCGACAAGTCGTTTGCCTTAGAAATACTTTCATTTCTGAACTCCTTATTTGATAAGATCTTCATTCTCTTGATGCATGATCCACATTTCCTTGAATCTTCTATCAGTATAATTATTCTGTGACCATCTATTTATAATTGGAGTTATAGTAGAAATAGACTTCTATCTGCAAATGTATAGAGTAAAGAACTAAGTCACCACCTATACATGAAGTTCTAAAATGTTACAACATGACAAGTAAGTACATAGTAGTAGGCTTGATTTGGTCCAACATTAAATATCTCTACATTTCCAAAGGCCCGATGGAAGACTACTACTCCTACCAGGATTTGAAAAACATATCTTATAATTTGGTGATACTGGTAGTTAATTGTGTTCTGATCATGCCAAATCTACTGAAGGGAAGAGGGCTCTTAGATCTTTGGAATTGTTATATGAAAGGAATAATCCTTAGAAGAAATCAGATTAAGGAAGCTCAAGCAAAACTTGAAGTTCTGCTCAGACTAGAGGAGCATGTAGCTTGAGAAATTGTAGAATCTGTACTTGTAATTTCTTGAATATTTTTCTCTACAAACACTTCAATTTGTTAGTTGTGTAATCACCTGTAATTTACTTTGAATTTGTTTTTATTCTTCATAAAAATAAATTAGAGGAGATTGTTAGGGATTGTGGGGTTAATAATGTAATCAATCTTAGTACTTAGTCTTAATCAGAAAATAAGCTAAACAAAATGTATTGTCATATGTATATTGATAGTATATTTAAACAGTCACTTGAAATAGTATGTTTAAACAAAGCACAAATAGGTGACAATAATTTTAATAGTTACTGTCTTGTACAAATGTAATAACTTGATCCATGAAGTAGAAGTTCACAAAGTGTTCATGCATAGCATGATTCAAATCCATGACAATAACATTCAACACTCAAGCCTATGACAGCATAATCAAGTGACAGTACAAAGGAACAGGTGACAACAACTATTCCCTTGATAGTAAAATTAGCGAAGAATGAAGAATTGAAGACAACAAGTTTTACTGACAGCAACATTGACGAGATAGTTGACAGGAATTTTTGAGACAGTATGTTTTAGTAGACTAGCAAAGCTTGACAGCAAAGTATGTAGAGCCGAAGATATTGTCACCATAGAGGAGCTAAAACTTGACAATATACTTTTAGTGAAGCTGACAGTCTGTTCCAGGTAGGAGACTAGATAGTGAAAATACAAGGATTGATTTGGACATGTTTATCTAGTATGTCAAGTCTACTACTGCAACTTGGGAGAAAACAAGCAAAAAGATAAAGTGGTTCAAGGAGTCAAAGATTTCTACATATTTCAAAACAACTTTATCTACAAATGGAATGAAGCCAAGGATTGAACAATAAAGGTACAATTTATATTTCAAGCTTTATTCTTAGACCAAGAAAAAGTGCATCTGTAAGTGGGGTATGTGTTTCAGTATAAATACACATATCTCACAAGTACTTTTCCTCATGCAATTGAGCTAGATTTTCTCTCAAACTTAGAAACATTAGCAAATTCATTATTATTGTTTCTTTATAGTTGGAATATCAATTTCAGTCAAGTTGTATCAAACAAAAATAATAATATATTATTTTTGAAGTTTAAACACCTTGTCTTTGCTTACTTGCTTTGTTTGTTTGTTTGCATCTATAACTTGTTAAACATTATTTTCATTTGTTGGTAGTGAAAATAGTGGTTATTTAACAAGTTGCATTCAATTCCCCCCCCCCCTTCTGCAACACTCATTTTGTTAAACACCATTCAATGTAGCATGAATTAGTAGGATGGGATTGTAATCTTTTGCTATCAAAAATATATTGCCTTTTCAAATATGTAACCATTGCCTAATTTCAAAGATTCATCATGTTTTCAAATATTATAAACTGTATTGTTTAGATTGTAGGTTACCCTCACCGCTTGACCTTTCTATATTTGATGTACTTGGCAGCCTTTTCATTGTACTTTCGTGACTTTGCATATTTGTCTTCATTGAAACTTGGTAAGCAGGGTTAGTTAAGTTCTTGAAGTCGCACCACTCTCCACTGTTCAAGCCAGTTTTACCTCCGTTATGGTCATTGTGTATTTTTATAAAACATGAATGACTGAACCGTTTCATTTTTTAATTTAATGGTTAATTTATTTATTGGCCTAAATTTCGATAGTAAAGTTGTGAATAACACAATTATCAAATATGAGTTAAAATTTTATTAGTAAAATTTTTTAGATTAAACTAAGCCAATTTGAGAGGGGGTGAGAGATTCACATTTTTAATTAAATTTTAACTTATAACGGTGTTTTAAATAAAAATTATATTAATGTAATATTTTTTAAAATTTAGATTCAATCAATATGATAATTCAAAAATAAAATTCGTTCATACTGAAATTAAGATGAAGAAAATAAATTTTCAAGTTATTATATATGAATTTGAACATACATTATTAATTATTCTCAATGAAAAAAATGTTGACAATTATTAATAATCTATCACAACTCACAAGTCATAAACATTACAAAGAAAGGATCAATATCTTTCAATTTTATGGGTTTGATTAAAGTAGCTAAAAGAAGCTTACAAGAACTAAAAAAATGGTTAAATTAATTTTTTCAGTAGATATAAGTATTTTTTTATGAGTTAAAAGTATTTTTTAGTATTTTTTTATGCTAGTTCACTACCAAAATTCAGGATACTAATGTGGCTTCAATAATTTCTGCAACTGCTTAAGTCTCCAAATCCAAATCACCAAAAAGATATCTTGTCAAGATGACTGCAAATTGAGTGATAAGGAAGGAAATAAAGGAAAGTCAAGTCAAAAATCTCAAGCTATGTAAGAAAATTTTAGTCAATACAGCAACAAAGATGAAAGTCAAATATTCTGCTAGTTCCTTGCTAGTTAGGTATCCACAATGGAAAAAGAAACTCATTGTACTTGACAAAGGTTTATCAATCAAGCCAATCCAAGAAGAAGTTATTCAAGACAAAATAAAAATCAAACAATGAAAGGGCAACAGAATCTGCAAGGTTTTGTTAAGGGACCAAAAGATGTTTGTAACTACTATTGATGGAGAAGAAAGGCCTTTCTACCATGATAACTCAAAATCCACCACTCATGATATCAAGAGAGTAATCAGTCTCTATGATAAGAAGTGTATTGTAAATAAATTGAAGATGGTTGAAGTGGCTGAGTATATAGCCAGAAAGTACCAGATGAAAATTGACAAGGTTAAATACAGGAGAGAAATGACTGAGAAAGAGATTAAAGAAGATGAAAAAATCGAAAAAATGTCCGAATAATTGAGAAGACATGAAAAGTGCAGAGTGTTCAAGGATCCTGACAAAACTGAGCTTAAACTTAAAAGTGGGGCAACAATCAAAATCAGACTCAAGTTTGTCATGGATTATCCTCTCTAATCTCTCAAAATTGCAGTTGACATACTCAAGGATGCAATTCTAATTGAAGAAATAATTGTGAGGCAGGAATGTCTTCAGGCAATTGAAGAAATCAACAAAAGAGAAGAGAAAGACAAGAAGGCCAAATATGATCAGTTTATGGAAATAAAAAGGTAGGCTTGATATCTTGTGTTAATTTGTAAAATTGTCTTTTCCCAAATTGGGGGAGATTGTTGGATCAAATCAAGCCTAATATACTTAATTGTATTTACTTGTCATGTTATAACACAACTAGCATATCTTATATAGGATTGTGACTTAGACATTTTAATGTACATTTACAGATAGAAGTCTGTTTCTATTACAATTGAAGTTTATAATTAAAAGGTCAAGAATAAAGTCTGGTAAAGATTCAATTTGGATCATGCATCAGGAAACAGAAGACCTCATCAAATAAAGAGTGTAGTATGAAAATTCTAAGGCAAATGATCAATCGAGAAGTCATCCTAGTCGAGAAGTGAGTTGTGAAGTTGATAGAGAATTCAAATTGAAACTGGTAGAGAAATCTCCAAATGGTTAAGTATTATATGTGTATTCGATAAGTCAAAGGATTTCAGCCCTTCGAGAAGTGTTCAAATGAAGAAGTAATATTCGATAAGTCCAGTAATCAACACATCGAGAAGTTAGCAAATTGAAGTAGTCAAGAAGTCTAAGGAATGAGACTAATCGAGAAGTCAATAATAGTGAACCATTCGAGAAGTCTAGTCTGATCGAGAAGTCATTGAAGCTTAATATGTCCGAGAAGTCTAGGCCAATCGAGAAGTATCTAAATGGTATGCAATCGAGAAGTCTCAAAGAGTAGTTGATCCAGAAGTCTAAATCATGACTTCTCGAAATGTTTTCATGTGAATATTCGACTGATTCAACATAGCTAATTTCAAGGAGATATGCAGAACAACAAGACAAGAAATCACAGCATTGTCATGATCAGGATTAGTCAAACCTGTGAAGATAGTGATAAATCTACAATGAAACTAAAAAGGAGAACAAGACAAAGACAGAAGATAAGGAGCAGATGGCATGGACTGTCAAGTCATAGAACTTAGCTAGAAATAGATTGTGTATAACGTAAAGTTTCTTTTGTCTATTTCTAGTTATAGTATAACTGACTCTGAAAGCATATGCAACCAAAGACATGTTGTCTATATAGCAGAATGCACAGCTTCATAAGTCAGTGTGTTGAATAGTATTCAAACCTTGTTTTTCTTCAAGAACAAGAAGTTGAGATTTACATTTAAATCTCAGATTGTAGCAAGTTCATTCTAATACAAAATTAGATTGAAAGTTAGTTGTGGGTTTGTTTTACTACTCTTATATTTTCAGTTGTTAATCAAGCATCCATACAAATCACATTGACCTATAACAGTTCGTAAACGCTATCAATTCATCAAAGAAAAAACAAGAAAAGCTCAACTTATACATTCACCCCCCCGTATAAGTTTCTATCATTAAGAACTAACATAGTGGTTAGCTATGTTCAGTACATGGCCGAATCTACTAATCTTGTCTACATGTATGCTTGGTTTTATCACATTTTGATGTTATTTCCCTTACTTCTCAAAAAAAAAAGTTTGCTCCACCACTTAATAAAAAGATTTGCGTAAAAAATTCCAGAAAGTAAATATTCTTACAAAGTATTAGAATTTTTTTCACATGTTTGATTATACACATAATTTTATACTTGTAGCATTGACATAATATTTTCACATCTGCAATGAACTTGTTCAAAAGCTGACTAATCGCAACAATGGCATTTATTCTCACAATATAAATAACGGCAATACAAGAATAAGATAATTTAAAACTAACTAACGAAACAAACAAAGAAGGTCGAAATAATATAAAAGATCAGTAACACCAAAATAATGAATGAGATAAGACTAAGTCGGTAAATCACAAGTAGAGATGACCAAAGTAATGAGTGAGATAAGATTAAGTCGCCGGATCTTGACTCCTAAGTCGAGATGACCAAAGTAATGAGTGAGATATGATTAAGATAATCAAAGTAATAAGTGAGATAAGACTAATTCACCAAATCCCGAGTCGAGATGACCAAATTAATGAGTGAGATAAGACTAAGATAATCAAAGTAATGAGTGAGATAAGACTAATTCACCAAATCCCGAGTCGAGATGACCAAATTAATGAGTGAGATAAAACTAAGATAATCAAAGTAATGAGTGAGATAAGACTAATTCATCAAATCCCAAGTCGAAAGAAAAGACCAAGTCCTGACCAAAGTATATAGTTGTGAACAACGTCATGCGAGACTCACACAAGCACCGTGCCACATACAAGAATTCCATTTATACAAGTATATAGTTGTGAACTACCTCTACACAAGATGCTTTATAAATTCACTTTTTTCATTACAAATTCAATATGGGACAAATCCACACACTCATTTCAACCAGGCAACTTTGTCTCCATTTTTTTATGAATTATATTAAAAAATTATTTTAAAACCATAGATGAAAGTTTAAGTCCTAATAGCAAGTAACAACCTCCAATTATTAAATTTTAGAAATTACATCAAGAGTCTAAAGAAAATAGGTCTCAAATTTTCCGGTTTCTAACACTTACATGTATTGTCACAATTTTTTGTTTAAGTCGTGCAATTCTCCCTTCAAGTATTTTTGTCAAGTAAAGGAAAAAAAAAATAAAACAAGCTTATCAACTTTGAATATAATGAATACAAATTATGCATGTATTGTTCTAGATACAACAAGCTTGATCATATTTGTAGTGTAATGCTGCAACAACACTAAAGCAGCTAAGAAAACAACAGAAGATCAATGTATATCAACAACCAAGAACGCTTTGTGCATTCAAATATTACACAGCCAAAAGGTTGAGTTTAAATGCTCATTGAGCTGGCTATAAGCTAATTAAGGAGAATTGCGTCCATCTTGAGATGACAGGGAATTAAGATTAGAGTACCTCCTGGATAGAATGGATGGTTTTCTTATGAATGAAGGCCTTTGGTTAAGGCGATGCAGAGTTCTTTTTACATAAAGAGACCGGAAATATGGGGTAGCTCTTTCATTTACTTTCAAAATAATAAAGAAGAGTAGTCTGTAAGCTATGACAAGGGCATATACTGCACACAAGTCCCACCATTTTGAATGATCAAGTGACAAGCCATACGTTTTCGTAATGACATCTTCACCAGATATTTTTGGATCACCAGGTATGAGAGGATCAAAAATGAGCCCGATCATGTCGTTTTTGTATGCTCCCTACATATAGGTAATGACGAAACAGGTGATAATTTAAAATCTTGATGTAATTTCATTTGCCGATGATATATTTATGATCCTTGTTTTTGGGAAAATGACATTTGCTCTGCTAAATTCATGCACCAGGGCATGTATACTAGTATTAATTCATTTAGTATGCACAGAAACTACATACTGTGCATTGTGCTTGATGATATCAGATTTTATAAATATTTGTGTACTGTTTTCGTATATAGCCTTTAACGAAATAATATAAAAGCTAGTGAATAATTTCAGTAATGAAATAAGTACCTGCAGCGACCATGATCCATAACTTATATACGAAACTGGATACCGCCAAATCACCTTTGGAAGGTCAGGAAGCAAGCGAAAGAATCCAGAGGTCATCATCATGATTCCCTGCATGTGAAGTCCTGGATTATCAACGGGTGACACACAGAAGTGATAGAAAAGGACTTAAGTGTGTGTTTTTACCAATACTCCTGCTCCAGTTATGATTCCCATCAAGAAGTTAGGAACTAATGACGCTATAATCATCATACAGCTCTCAACGACGGCAATACAGCCAAGGAGATTGAGACAGAAGTATACATAATGGGATACCCCATGCCCAAATTTCACCATGAAGTAGGTCATTGTCCCACTAACAAAAGAAACTGCAACCAAAAATGGGAAAGCAGATAGGAAGTTTGACAGTATAAAAACAGCAACTCCGTAGTATCCATTTAGCCTTTCTTTATAAAAGACCTGTTGGAGAAATAGAATCAAAAGCAACAAGATTAATTTGAACTCCAATTTCTACATTCAATTGTCGAATAAGAAAGAACTATGGACGTTGTTTCCTCCACAAATTCCTAGTCACATGGTTCAGATAATAAGTATAGAGTAGTGAACTTTGACATTTTGATATCAGAAACTTTATTCAAAACATATTATAAATTACAAGTGACTGAGTATTAAGTAAATTCCTTACCGTCATCTCTTCAATAAAAGATGGGAATCCTCCAATAGACATAAAAGTCATAAAACCTGTGATGAAGCCACCACAAGCTCCACGAGCCAATATTGCTGTGTAACTAGTGCCAACGTCGTAGTATATGGTGCCAACACATAACGATACAACAATATATATTACTATTCTTGACCAGTAATATCCTACATCTCTATTCATGTTCACAAAAGATCTTTTCGTCAGTGTCCTGAGTTGCTTCCACCATCCCGCTTGACTTCCAGTCAACAACTCGATCTCCATACCTTGCTGCAGAAAATGAGCTAATTAAATATGATACTATAATTGATAAAGACATTTAGAATGCTTTCTAGCTTCAGAAGTGACTGAATTGGATTCAAAAAACATCAAATTAGTACGGAGTATATGACAAGAAACTATGATAAATCAAACTCCCTCGCTGTGCTTTTATCTCTGGAAAACATTCATTTCTGTACAATAGGTATATAACGTTATTCGTGAAATTTAATATTGTATGCATGTTAATTTCTTCGAACACAACCAAAAGCTTCTATAATCTTTTCTTTTATATGTCACCGCCTTACTTTTTTTATGTTGCCTCAGTCTTAAAGGCTAACTTCCAAACTTAAGATACACATCTAAATCAAGTGTTATTGTGATATTGTGATATTCACAATTAGTTTCACATATTACTGAATTTATAAGCAAGCTATTAAGAAATTCAAGTTCTGATCTGCCACAGTACACGAACTCTGATGATCTTTTCAAGTGTATTAGAGTAGCAGAAATCATGTTGTACTCGAGCTTTTTATAGAATACTAAATGATAATAAGCATGTATAATAGAATTAAGGTAATAAGTAGGTGGAGAAAATGGCTTCTATATAAAGTTTACGCTCTCAGGCAATTGCTTGCTTTATGTGTTTTCTGAAATAAAAAAAATAATGTTTAGTGAACATCCTTTCGAACAAGAAAAATTTCTACACAGGTGTATGTTCTCGTGAAAAATTTGGACGTTATGATGTCATTTCAGAACCAAGATTGACATATTAATGCAAACTATGGAGGTGAAATAATAAGTATAATAAAATGAGAATAATACTTAAGGAGATTGAGATCGCAATGCTTACATAGTTCTTGAATTCGTTCATCTTCGCTTTAGTCTTTGTACTGTATTCAGATCTTTTGTAATTCTTAATAAGTGATGCTTTTATATCTGCTGTTGCCAAATTCATCAAAGGATCTAATATATTTTCCCTCTCCTATATATTATGAAGACAGTAATAATTGTTAGAGTGCAATAGGATGTTATTGCTCATTTCGTAAGGGGCATCACAAAATGTTGTAGAATAATCTCCAAACATATATATCCAACTTATATTACCCCTTTCAAAGGAGCTATACTGTCTTTAAGAAGATAAAATAATAACAGGGTTACTGCTGCATACATACAGGGATTCTCTGTGATCCCTTAAGCGTGGCTGTTACAACATCAAAGTCCGAATTTATGCAGCGTAGAAAGTGATCAGAAGGATTTCTTTTCCTCGGACATGGAAATCCAGCATCCTCAAAGAACTGAAAAGAATAATATTAAATCATCAAAGAAATTTATAATCGCCTTTTCTTTTTACTTGCTAATTACAAATCATGATTTAAATTACATATGAAAAATTATAGCACCTTCACAGAATTGCAGATCAGAAAGTTAACGATTATATGACTAGGTTAAGGACATGCTTCAACAGTTGTCGACAGTAATTAGGTAAAGGAAGAACATAAAAAAATCTATGTACATTTATTACTGGTGAATTGTAAATTGATAAGAATCTCAAACCTTGACAGCCATCTTTGCTTCACCAAAGTAACAAACCTCACCAGCAGACAATAAAAAAAGATCATCAAAAAGTGCAAAAACTTCACTACTAGGCTGATGAATTGAAGAGATCACAGTTCTTCCATCACGAGCAACACTTTTAAGAGCTTGAACCACAAAGAAGGCGGAGGCGCTATCAAGGCCACTAGTTGGCTCATCAAGAAACAAGATCTGGGGTCTAACTAGAATTTCAAGAGCAATGCTTACTCTCTTCTTCTCTCCACCACTTACACCTCTTAACTGCCAGTTTCCTATAAGCGTATCAGCGCAATCCTCGAGTCCCAGCTCCAAAATTGTTCCCTCTATAACCCCATTAACCTCATCTTTAGTCAAAGTAGGTGGTAGCCTCAAGTGTGCTGAATAAGTGATGGTTTCTCTAACTGTAAGAGTTCCCAATAAAACATCCTCTTGTGTCACATATGCCTAAAAAGTTACAACCAACTATTACATAAGAATTTCAGATTTGAGTTTCAGAATAAATAAATTTCTGATTGATTCAAAATTTAAGTAACATGTTCTACGACTTAAATGACTGAAAGTATCCGAGGGTACTTACGACGACTCCAAAGTCTCTTCTCCTCTTGGCACCGTTAACATATATCTGTCCAGTCATAATAGTATTGTTTGACAGTCTACCTGTAGCAAAACACAGCAAGATTCAACTCATCAACACAAGTAACACGGACACAGATTCAAACATGCATTACTTTCTTTCACACTAAATCAATCACATTAATTTTTACACTGCACTTTCCTAGCATCTGCAAGCTTGAAATCAATCATATGCATTTGTGCCTCATGCTAACAAGTAACAATATATATATAATAAAACCGAGTAAGGTCCTACAAACATGCAAGAAGCAAGAGAAGTGCCTGGATAAAAACAGACTAAGAAAGAGACCTGCTAAGGTATCAAGAAGTGTGGATTTGCCAGAGCCAGAAGGACCCATAATGGCCATGATTCTACCAGGCTCAGCATAACCATTAAGGCATTGAAGCAGTCTTTTGCTCTCTCCATTAACCCCAAAGTTTGGAACCACCACATTCAGGTCTTCCCAAACCAAATAGGCTCCTCCCTCATCATTTGCTGCAACCCCATGTTCAACATCTAAACCACCACCTCTACTGCCACTAGTCACTTCTATTTCCATTTTTTCCACCAAGTCCAAAAAAAGCAAAAACTAAAATTTAAATCTCAACTAGATGGATATAAAGAGAGACGCAATATAAAGAGGGAAATAAAACAGGTGTGATTAATATAGAGACAGAGACCTCCAACAGTCCATGAATTTTACAATAAATATGTAGGACTAAATTTATTTCATTTCATTTTATAATAAATACAGAGTCGGATTATTGAATCATTTTACGATGATGAGTTTCATTTTTGATTTTTGAGTCGGATTATTGAATCACTTTGCATGCATTATTGATGAAAATATTAACATCTGAGATTAATTTATATATATTATGTAGTACGGTGTCCTAGTAGATTAAAAAATTTAAAGTTCCCGCAACACACAAAAAAAACATTACTTATAGTTAATATAAGTTAAAATAAAAATATAACTAATCAAAAATAAAATTATTATTTTTATATTTTAATCGAACATCATACCTCACATGTACCAGAACAAATATATACAAATTGTTAACTAAAATATATTAATGTTAATTCAAACTAAATTTTATTTAATCCTATATTATATACTCTTTCTCTCTTGTAGTTTTTATTTTTTATGTGTATTTTAATGTGTTTAAAAAACATAATTCAGTAAATTAATTTTCAATAATTTTTAAATTAAAGTTTAATATTTAAAATTTTATATTAAAGAATTTAATTTTTTTATTAAATTATATTTATATATACAATAAAATAGGCGTAAAATATTAAAAAGGAAGTACATTATTCATCAGATGCACCGAACAGATAATAAAGATTGTATGGATAACTGTGGCAGCTGGATTTTGGGGAGATTAGATTGGTTGAGAGCATAAATGCTAAGAATTTAATTTTTGGTCCCCAACCATTAAACGTTATGGTTGTACTAATATATACTTCCCTCCGTGTTATAGTTGTACTAATATATAATTCCCAACATTCTTTGTTTACATTTCGGATTGTTTACTGTTTGAGTGAGAATGTCTGATACGTATTTTAATGTTCCATAACTTTTTTTTTTTTTTAAAAAAATTGAATAAAAATTAAATATTAAAATTTTTATTCAGAGAAAAATAAATTATAAAACTATATTTTATATGCTCGTAAATAAATGGGTAGGACCAAGGGAGTGCATGATTTATTAGGGTTTTGAATTCATGGACATGATTTATAAGAAAGAAGAAGAATGTTGCATCCAAAAAAGAACATACTATATATAAAATGATTAAAGAAAAGAATGCTCAACTAAAAAAAGGTTTAAAGAATGAGTTGGCAACTTCGCATTATAAAATGGGTGCAATATTAATATATTGTCTATTAAAATTTTTATTATTTGTTCATTATGAAATAAATATATGATTAAAATATTTTTTTTTATACATCAAATATTTTTTAAAAGTTTTTCATCTTTTTAATATGTCCACAATTTTGTTTTATATAATAGATATAGAAATATTTATTGTTTGTAATTAATGATATGTCACCAATGTAGACCGAATTGGCCAATTATTTGGGAATATTCGATGATACAAAATATTATAATATAAACTAATACACATTTATAATACTCCTTAATCATTTGATCCTATTTCGCAATTTATTATTATCTTTTTAAATTGTTTGGTAAATATAAATATTTTATATTATTGTTATTATTAATAAAAATATGAAAGATATTAATTTTTTTATAAAAGTATAGTGAAATTTTTAAAATTATTTTAGGTAAGTTTTACACCGTCATTTAAAATTGTCACTCGAACACATTAATATAATAATAATAATATTATTATTATTTCTATTTTAAATTTTAAAATAACAATTAATTAATTAAATCTCATGAATGATATATTATTATTATTATTATTTTATCTATATTAAATTTTATACTAAATCCAATCTAAATATCTTAATTTAATCTCGGTTCAACCAATTCAATTAATTTAAAATATATTAAAAACTTTAAAGAAATTGTGTTGCCGTTATAAACTAAACACAGAACATTTAAATTAAATAAAAATTATTAATTATTAATTATTCCTTATTTTAGTAACACATATTTTAAAATTTTTCATTTATTAAATTTTGTAGTCATTATAAATAAAATTACTTGAAACTATTTAGTAAAAAAATTATTTAGAAAACAGAGAAATCAAAAATGCAAGTTATAACTAACTGAATTTCAAGTTACCTATGTACCTGTATGCATACGAGGCTTAGGTAGATGTCTTGTAAGCATGCATCATCAAACTGGTCCTTTACGATTAGAAATTTAATTGCTCAAGGGGAACCCAAACAAGCCCTTAAATTTTATGCCAATGTTCGAAGTAATCATAGTGTTATAATAGGTGTAATCCCATTACTTCTCAAAGCTTGTAATTCCCTTTCAATGATTTATTATGGCAGGGTTTTACATTCAGAATCACTGAAGAGTGGGGCAGTTTGTGATGTAATGGTGGGTACCTCATTGATTAATATGTATGGAAAATGTGGGTGTGTTGTGGATGCACGCAAGATGTTTGATAATATGTCTGAGAGAAATGTTGTGTCGTGGAATGCTATGATTGGTGGGTATATGAAGAATGGTGATACTGAATCTGCTTTCGGATTGTTTCGAGAAATGCCTGAGAGAACGGAGGTTTCTTGGATTGAGATGATAGAGGGGTATGCGAAGAAAGGGGATATGGTTAGTGCTAGGTACTTGTTTGATCGGGTTCCTTTAGGGGTTAAGAATGTGGTGATTTGGTCTGTTGTGGTTGATGGGTATGCTAGTAATGGAGATATGGATGGTGCTAGGGAGGTATTCGAGGCAATGCCGTGTAGGAATTTTTTTGTTTGGTCGTCTATGATTTGTGGGTATTTTAAGAAGGGTGATGTGGTGGAGGCTGAAACCATTTTTGGGTTGATTCCGGTTAGAAATCTGGTGCATTGGAATTCATTAATTTCTGGATATGCCCAGAATGGCCATTGTCGAAAAGCTTTTGATGCATTTGCGAAAATGCAAGTGGATGGATTTGAGCCTGATGAAGTTACATTGGTTAGTATTTTATCGGTTTGTGGTCAGTTAGGTTTGTTAGATAAGGGTAAGGAAGTACATGAAATAATAAGATGTCGAGGAATTAAAAATAATCAATTTATTCTGAATGGGTTAGTGGACATGTATGCAAAATGTGGGGATATAACTAATGCAAGATCACTATTTGAAGGTATAGTACAAAAAAATGATGCATGTTGGAATTCGATGATATCGGGTTTGGCAATTCATGGACAATGCAAGGAGGCTATTGAATTGTTTGGAAGAATGGAAAAATCTGGCGAGAAGCCCAATAGCATAAGCTTTCTCTCTGTTTTATCTGCCTGTGCACATGGGGGCTATGTGGATGAAGGTTTAGAGTTTTTCTCCGAGTTGAAGAAATATGACATAGCAGCCAGCATCAAGCACTACGGTTGTTTGATAGATCTTCTGGGTCGGGCAGGAAAATTGAAAGAGGCTTTTTATCTGATCAAGGAGATGCCAATGAGACCAAATGATACAGTTTGGGGTGCCCTGCTAGGAGCCTGTCGTATTCACTCAGACATAGACTTGGCAGATCGTATTCTGGAAGAGGTTCGCAGTTCATATTATGATGTATGCTCAACCGATGATTCACATTATGTGCTCTTGTCAAATATATATGCAGCTTCTGAAAGATGGGAGAATGCTGAAAGGATGAGGATAGTCATATCAAGAAAAGGAATTCAAAAGACACCTGGAAGCAGTTCAGTTATGCTCGAGCACTCTTAGGACACATTTTCAGGTTTGCATGCAAAACGGTATTCCTATAGCTATTTAATTGTTTAATTATGGCAACCAAATTCTCTTTAAACCTTTTTAGTAAAATTTGTCTAGGTTAGGGTAGGACATGTTAGAATAATATAAGATCCAATTAAGTCATCATCCTAACACGTTAAGGTTTTAGAAGTATTGATAACTTAATACGGTATCAGAGAGCTCACGTTAATAATATTCTCATAATTTATTATGGACAAAAATACAAATTATTGCTCCAAAATAGGCATCTGTGATCCACTATTTGACCCAAAAATGGGCTGTCAGAGTGAGTGAGCGGAAGTGTTAGAATAATTTAAAATCCAATTGAGTCCTCCTCCGGGCCACCTAACATCTTAAGGTTCTAGGAGAACTGATAACTTAAGATGACATGCTATGAGTTATAGCTATTGCAAGGAGAACTGATAACTTAAGATGACATGCTATGAGTTGCGGCTATTGCAATGATAGACCCCGTGACTTCGGAGTATGGATTATAATTGGTTACCACCGATGATTGTTTGATTCTTTGATATACTTAATCTAATGTTTGTTTAGATCTTGTATTGTTTTTATTAATTGTTTGGACCAATATATTGTTGCTAATCTTTTTACTGTTAATATATGTAACAGAGCAATATGTAACAGAGCAACAGGGGGTTAGCATGAGAAAAGAGCAACAGGGGTTAGCATGAGAAAATAATCCATGTGAAATTTCTGTACTACACCTCTTCCCCCTATCTTATATTAGAAGAAGAACTCCATATACTTTATTACTCCCTCCGCCCATACTATTTGTCTTTGTGTCAATTTTTGTTTGTCCCAAAATTATGTCTTCATCTCCTTTTACATATTTTATCTTTCTTTTATACCGTTAATAAAAAGAAACAAATTGAGATTTCCCATGCTTGATTTACATTCCCTACAAGATAATAAAGTAATTATTTAACTCTCTTTTACTTTCTTATTAGCACACATATATAACTATTTGTAAATTTGAATGGCTAACTTAAATGAGGGTAAATTAGTCTAATAGCCAAAAAGTTTAAGTTTTCTTATTATGCGTGCAAAAGTCAAACAAGACAAATAAAAGGGGCGGAGGGAAAATGTGGCTATTATTGAGTTTGATTTTCAAGAGAATATGTCAAGCATGTTGTATTTGTACATTATTAAAAAATGGCTTGCAGGTCACCATTCGGAATGAGATTGTATCACGGAAGGCGAAGCTTTAATATTTAATATATCAGTATTATCAGCTATTGGTATTGTTGTTATGCTTCTACAATTTGGAATTTGGAATTATAGTACTGCTCTTTTATATTAGCATATGACATTTGTATGATGTATAGCATAAAAGTCTCACTTAAAAGTAAAACTACTATTGTTTTGCAGGTCATTATCTTATATCTGATTTTCCTAGTCAAGTAGAGCTAATTTTTCCTTATGACAATGCCAAGGTTGCTATCATGAAGCTCATAAAGAAACGGAACGATAGGGTATGCTCTTAAGTACAACAAGTTGGGTTATATATATATGAAACATCTAATGGAAGACACTGAAGCACTGAGCCGACTTATGCTTATTGTCTTGATGCAATATTTGTAGCTTCGTAGTCATAAGAGTTTTGTTATCTAATTGCAGCTGACCACAGTTCATTTAATTGAAGCCTATCTTTGCACTGATCCTGAAACTTCTCTCCTTATCACCCATGCTACACTTGGAACACCCGCATATCAATGTTTTGTAGAAAATTGATCTTATTGAAAGCTATGGAAAAGCTAGGTTAGATCGTGGCATTATCTTGACATCATTTTCAGAAATTTAGTCAAATTTATTTTGTGTTCATCTCATTTATAACAATCTTTATCCATCACGCAGGTGCTAACTTAGTTTTTTTGATGTAAATGGTCGAGATTTGTCCCATTTACAACCTCCAGGCCCTCTACTCGCTCAGGATCCTCAATCCTTAATTTGCTAAGCACAGGTAGGTGCATGTATGACCGACTAGGATGTTTTTCATTGAATTGTATGCATTTTTCTTAATCAAATTTTGTAAGTTTAAATCTTCGAAGCTATTTCTTGCAATAAGTTTTAGCTTTATTTTATTCATATATATACTAAAACATGAAGGGTCCTGATCCTTGGCAATCATTTGTTGGCCTTATCCAGCAAATGATGTTATAGCCATTGGATCAAGACATGAATGGCTGAGATTTTAAAAAAAACAGGGATGAGCGGCTGGCTGGTAATAACCGCGGCTCGCGGCTCGTGTACAGGCCGCTGTTATTAACAGCGGCTCACCCGTACATATATCAATCATTCCCAAATCGAAGCTCATGCATACACACAGCCGACACAACCGTGGTCTTGTTGCGAGGTATGATGTTGGGAGCCTTTACCAGCATCACAGGGCTAAAATTGTTGGATTGGAACCTATAAATTTTATAACAGTAGCAACCCCACATCTCTTCATCATCAAAATGTGTAGCGTTGTTAATGTCTACACAGTTTGATGAGGAACCGAAGTGGAAGTTTGATCAGAGGTAGGGTTTAAAGCCTTGTAAATTGTATGGCTATGTGTATGTATGAATTGGGGTTTCGATTTGGGGATGATCAATATATGTATGGACGAGCCGCGGTTAATAACAGCGGCCCGTACACAAGCCATGGTTATTAACAGCGCCTGTCCCTATTTTTTTTTAAATCATAGTCGTCCACGTCCTGATCCATTGGCTAGGAAGTCATTTGTTGGATAAGTCTTGTCCGACAAATGATTGTTAGGGATCAGGACCCAAACATGAATGCTAAAGAGTTATTAGCTAGAACATTTCTTATTTGTGGGCAGTAATATTAGTACTTTACATTCCTCTACCAATGCTTTAAACTCATACTTAATTTCTTTAAAAGAACAAGGACCCTAAGGTTAACCTTAACGATATTTTTCTTAAGATCACACCGAATACATATAAACAAATACATCTAGTTATTGTTAAATATTTATTTATCATTTATTTTACATTATACATAAATTAGGAAAGTAAGTAATTAAGTAGTTAATATAATACACACAAATCAATCTCTACTTTATGAAGTTTTCTTAAATTCTACCTTAGGATCCTTATTCTTTTTCTTTAAAGCTAAAAAAGTTACAAAAGATGCTCATAATATATTTTCTTGTTGTCAGACTGTGATTTGATAATGTAAGAGAAACAAGTATCACGAGTTAATTAAGATTTGAGATGATATCTATTGGGAGAATTTGTATTGATAACTCATTTTATTAGTAAATTACAAGTGTATAATATTATATATTTGTTAAGTTTTATTTTTTATATTTCCGTTCGGTTTATATTTATTTTGTTTGTGTAGTTATATCAAAGATATTCAAGATTTGGTCATTAAAGGGAGAATAATTGCATTGAAATCAAGATATTACAATGCAGATGCAAGATCAAGTCAACAAGCCAGCAGGATGGTGATAAACCAATTTAGAACCATTGATTCAATGATAAGCTGCTGAGCAATCACTTGATTATAAGGATTATTGTAAATAAATGGAAAAAAAATCTTTATAATTAATTTTTGCTTATAATTGTTAAGTATAAATAAATATGTTAGGCGTGTTGTATACACACAACTTTGATTTTTTATTTTATTTTTATTTTTTCATTACAATAGTTGTCTCTCTCCCATGTACTCAAATCATATTGAATATGAGTTCAAGTTCTTCAATTTTTTTGGTTTTTCTTCAATTTCTCTGGTTTTTCTTCAATTTCTGGTATGAATTCTTTTATTTATATTATGATTGTCTCGATGATACTAGGCTAAAAGTTTCTTTCTAAGGGCCGAAGGAATCCACTAAACAAACATGAATTTAATGGTGTAGGTTTTCAAGTGTGCTGTCAATTAACTGGACATATATAAAAGAGTTTTTGTTCGAAAGATGGAAGTCTGAAAAAAAATATAGTGTATTGTTGATGGTTGTATTTGTCTTTAAATCTGATTGCAAATTTGTAATATATATTTCTACAAGTTTATAATCAAGCACGGGATGAATGACTAATATTTAGATAAATTTATTTTTTATATTATATTTTATTAATATTTATTATAAAATTTTATAACATTGAGAATTTATGTTAACATACGTGTTATATTTTCATATTTTATATAAATTTGCTAACGATGTGAGTGATAATAAATTAATTAAAAGAGTTATTATGATAATAGTTAAAAATTATATATAATAGATAAATTTTTAATAAATATGTATATTATTTGGATTTATAAAAGTTAAATATGATACATAGTATTATAATATAATCAGGACATGTCTAGAATAAAATTTTAATTAATATAAATATATATTTGGAGTAAGTAAAATTATATATAATATAAAGATGTAAATTGTTAAGCCTGGTCTCGTATCGAATGACTGACCGACCAAAATTTTTAATTTTTCGGTTATATGATCTTAGATGGATAACAAAGTTGTTACAAAAGAGTTGTTTAATTAAAACACGATGTAATAAAAAAAATTACCCAGTAGAATGAGTTGAGAAGAAGTGATATGTATTTGAATTAGGATAATGGCCGGGTGGTAATTTGTTTTACGTTTAAGAAATAAAGATAAATAAATTAATGAAGAATTTGATTCAATAAATAGATTCAGCCGAGTATCATAATCAATCAAAAAATTTAATTTTTTCGGTTATAATAATATATTATAGAAATCTAGATATTAAGATGTTATTATTCAAATTCTTGAGAACATCTTTATAAGTTAAATAACGAACTTTCTAAAATAAAAAATTATCTTACTTTAAATATTTTATTTTAATGTAACTTATTTATAAAAAAAAATATGTCTCGATCAAATAAACAAATTAATTCACATAATCATATTTATACTTTCGCAAGTAAACTTATTTGTTTTTATTGGATCTATCACACCAAAACTTTTTTAACAAGTTTGTGTCGCTAGGACACACAATCATACTGCGTAATTTAATTTTTTAAAAATCTTAAAAATTTATCAATTTTTTTTCAAATATTGATGTGTTACGTATATAATTTATAATTTTCTTAATAATAATATAAAACCACACACACACACACACACACATATATATATATGTGTTAATGAATCAAAATGTATCATATATCATATCACATTATTTAATAAAAAAATTTGAAAATATTTTTAGGACACCTAGCACATTCTTAATTTTTCTTTTTAAATTATGCAAATTAAACTTTCCTTCTTACTTTTTTTTGCCACTAAATTCAGAAAAAATGAAAATTGACTTTCTTAAAAATTTACAAATTTACATTTTAAAATATTATAAAGGGTCATATTTTTTCAAGACTATAATAAATTATTAAATTGTCAACATGAACAAATTTATTATCTATACATTTTGATATACATTTTAAATGAATATATGTTATATACATTTTGATAATATCTGTTTATTATTATTATTATTATCTATATATAATAGGGCAACATGAACAAATTTAATAATTTAAAATGACAAATTAACCCCTATCTAATAAGTATACATTATAATCTAATTATATGAAATGATCATTTAACCTCTACTTAATAATTACATATTAATATCACATATTATTAATGTATATTAATTGTTTTGCAATTAATATTTGTCTACTTAATTATTTCATATGTTTATTTTTTATAATTAACATTTATATGTGTATAACATTTTTTTTTAATCTCATCTAATTAAAATTTTGATTTAAATTATTTTCTTTTTGAGGAAAAGTCGTAGTACTAAAATTTTCAAACATATATTATTTTAGTTTGATCATTAATTTTTGCAAAATAATGTAACAAATAATAATTACCGAAAACACAATAAATCTAACAAGTTGACGATACATAATCAAGTTAGCGATAAAATCATATGAATATAAATATAAAAATGATAAAAAAAAATATGATCACAACACTACATGGATCAGGGATATTAAGCCTCATATTACCAACTCGAAACTGTATGATAAATATTTTTTTAATAAATACTATGATTTTAATAAGTATAAATATATTTAAAAATATTAAAACAATATTTTTAATAATTTTTTCTTTAAAAATTGAAATTTATAACAAATCCGAGAAAAAAAGACTCATGTGGCACATTTTTTAGATAAAATATCCAGAATGACATAAATGGGAAATAAGGCCCAAATTAGCACTTCAAATTTGAAGAGTTATATTGACAAGTATATTGGGCATGTTGATATACATATAACATTTATTTTAAATTTTATGTATACTATAACTTTAATAATTATAAATGTAATTTGAAAAATATTAAAATAAATAATTTTAACAATTTTTTTTCATAGAAATTGAAATCTAAAAAGTTGCTTAAGCATTCAAATTAATTTTAAAGAAAATCATTTCAAATCAATTATATTACAATAAGTATCAAATAGATTACTATTGAGACCTACTTTGGAAAAATCATGCTGTAGCATCTTTCAAATTCCGAGGTTAACAGGAGTGTATTTATTTTGACGAGAATTATTTACGGTGGAAGTTATAAATGAGTTTTCAGCATTGGATAACATTGAGCAACTGAACAATACTAAAAAAAATTAACCAAACAAGATAGAAAAAAGTGAACCAAACAAGATAGGAAAGGAATGGAATGGAATAGACTTAAACAGTAAAAACAAAAGAGAAATAAACTTTTAAGGTCAAAAGTGACTTGTGGCAGAGAAACGTAAGATTTAAGTAGATTAACGGCGTCATTAGATATGCAGTTTGAATTTTTAGTATGAAAAGAAAGAATCTATTTGGTAGCTAAGAGAAGAAGAAAAAACATCAGAAGGTGGCTGAAATAATTTAAATGACATAGTGTATCTGAGAATCTTCAACAATGTATATGTTGATTCCGATGATCTTGCTTGTAATTTTTTATCAGAAGAAGATGAAATCTTGTTTTTGTTCTTGTCAACTAAACGGCTAACAACCTGTTTTAGCCGGACAGTTTACTCCAATTGGAGTACATTTTGCATTACTATTAACAATGGTGGATCAATGCATCATAGAATTTTATAGTATCTATAACAACTTCTAAAGGGTTTAAACTTTAAGGCTGATGATGTTCTAAAACTAAATGAGTTACATCTCTGTTGTCAGTAATCACTCCAACCCCTCAAATATTTTTAACTTTTCATCAGGATAATCAACCAAATTCATTTGAGAGAAAACAGAGAGGAAGACATGGTCTAGTGTATAAACAAATAATCAGACACTTCAAGTTTGATGAAATGTCACGACAAATTGAATTTTATCATAATTATTATTTTTTACATTATGTACACCTGTGGAACCTTTAAAATAAGATTAGACACACCCAAAATTGTTTTTATTCACTAATTAAAAGTTTGTAGCAGTTCACACACACCTTAGTTATTTATGAATAAATTTACACAATATTTATAAAAATAACATGTTAACAATAATAAAAAGTAGAAGTATACATGGTATCTTAACTAGAACACGCCTCGCACGGGATTAGAGCTAAATTTTAGTGATAGAAATATTAATTTAATCCCTATAATATATTCATTAAATTTTAATTATTTTTATAAATTTCATGTGATAATTAATAAAATATTAATTATTAAAAAAATAATATTAAAATCAACCTCTCCACGCGTCGAAACTTGATCATCGTCTCCCCCACATTCTCGACTACTTTATACAGATACATACATGTCTGCATCCATCTATATCTATACGTGCGTATTCTCAAGTGATGTTAGATTTGATTTGTGTGAGCTCTCTTAATAATTAAGCTATGGCGCCCAGCAAGTGTAACTCCAATGTGACTCTCCTCTCTCTGTATATATATACATATATATGTATGTATGTCTCATTTTATTTGAGGCATGATCTGTTTTGTGTTATTTTTCAGTTTAATTTGTATAGTGTTTGATGATCCTAGGGTTTGATCTTCACGTTTCTCTATAATCGTCGTTCGTAAATTTCTGTTAATTCTCGTTTTGTTTTAATATATCGTATCGCGCGCACATATGGAGAGAGAGAGAGAGACTGGGAAGAGAGAGGAGAGGGAGAGGGAGAGGGAGAGGGAGAGAGATAGAGAGATGACATTGTAAGAATTAAAGGTGGAAACTCGATATGTTTGCCGAAAAAAGTTTCATATACCGAAACAGGACGATATATATCGAAATATTAAAATGAAGTAAATCATGTTGAGAACCTTGCATTTTATTTGTTCTATTTGGGCTATAGTATTTAGTGATTTGAGTTGGACATTTGACATGTGTATAATCACTTGTTGTGGGTGTTGCGGTAATGAGAAAGGGCAGGTTGATTATTTGGCATGGTAAGAAAATGGATATTCATAATGTAGGGACTATACAATAGAAATTAAATTGAGGGGTGTAAGAAAATTACAATATTCAAGATACATACAAATTTATAAACTTTCGGTGGTGTCCAAACTAAAATTTACTACTATAAATACTTTTCTTAAAAAAATATACATATAAAAATAATGTTTTTAAAAATTTCAGGTGTGTTAGATGACCTCACTGCCAATACATTGGTTAGGCCCCTGGGGGAAGCTGGTAGAGTAGATAAAAATGTATAAGTGGATAATTAAAATGTTTTGAGAGGTAATCAAGTTAAAAGATTGTCAGGAACTAGGTTTTGGAGATTATAAAGATTCTTAGATACAGATGTCAATTGATGATGACCTTAAAATGTCGTTTTATGTAAAAATGGTATTAAATTAACTATATTGCGTCTTTTAGGAGAGTTAGATGTGGAAACTTTATTGCTGACGACTATAAGGCCTGTTTATTGCGACACTTAAAAATTTGTATGTGTCGCATATTAGGTCTAACTTAGCTGAAGTAGCTTCGAAAGACACATACCACATTGTTTATTAAAGATGGAATCATGGAAATCTTATTCTATGAACGAACAAGGTTTTTAAGTCCGAACTTTTTAGGTCGTAGAATGTATATGAAATATAGAAGCTCGGTATTTTAGTTAGTTTATTTCTATATGGTAATAAGAATATGAGACTGTGAAATAATGGTTGTTTTTGCCAAGGCCACTGTTAGTTATTAAGCTAAACTAATTGTCGTCCAATTTCTATATAAATGATGGGGACATAAGGATAAATGAAATAGTTTGTAATTTTGTACTCCTCTCTGTTTGGTAATATTTGACGTTTGACTTTTTAGCACATTCTTTTAAAATCTTTGACTAAATAGTTAGAATTATTATTTTTAAAATTTTCTTTTTGTAAATAAAAGTTTTAGTTTAATATTTTTATTTAAAAAAAGAAAAATTTAAAAATAATAAATTTAACTATATAGTCAAAACTCCTAAAAACGTGTACAAAAAAGTCAAACGTCAAATAAAACCAAATAGAGGAGTATATATTACTGTATTATTTAGGATAGAATTTACAATGATCGTTTATGTTTTGGTTATATTAGGTAAGGAGATTATTATAAATATTAGAGATTATGATAATAGAATCTGGAAAGTAATTTTTTCCTCTATTTATTTTTAATATAAATTAGTATTGGATTGTAGATATATATTAGAATTAGGTTTTTTCCCATCAGAATTTACATGGCTTCCAACTTAAAGAATTTCTTCATAGACTCTTGTAAACTTATTGTTATTCAAATTAATCAGATCATGATTAGATGAATGTTTGATAAATCTGAGGATTCATTTATGTCTAATTCTAGCGGGTTCTCCACAATGATAGGTTTAATCCCCTTTTTTTAGCCTTTATTAACCTTTTCTGTACATCAATAGATCCACTGAATGACCAGGTAATTTTCGTCAAGCATGATCATAATGTGTAAAGCTTTCTGTTAATGGTAGTCAACATTTGTGTATATCTGTTTTAGAATTATATAAAACATATTACTACATAATACATCACTTACAGTTGGGGAAAACTAAACTGTCTATTATGGATGATACGGAACCAGTCACCTAGCTAAATAATGTATATATGTAGATTCGTTAAAAAAAAAATGTATATGTGCAGATTACACCTTGGTTGTGATACTAGTTTGTAAGGTAACTATTGTATTCTACTTCCCCGGTGGCTTTTTTAAGCAATGAGAAAAATGGATTACTTAAGAAAATTTTAAGCATACACATCTGAAAATAACATGTATGGGGTTAATTTTATATAACTAATATGAAATTAAATTATTTGCATATAATTGGACTTGTGTATGATTTATTTCATAATAAAAATTTAACCTTAAATCTACACCATTTTTTTTGCAAGAAAAATATCACTTTTTAATAGCATAATATAATAATAATAATTACACTTTACAATCCTATGTTTAAGCAAATATATGTGCAAATATTGAAAAAAAATTGTATGAAGAATTCATTTATAGGGTTAGATTGTAGGAAAAACATATTGTTGTGTATATGAATTTACCTTGTATGAGTTACGTGAGGTTAATCTCATATCCAGAAACCTTTAAATATTTAAAATTGTCTAATGTTCACTATTGCGAGTGCTGATGCATAAGCCGATAAAAATAGGCTGAAAACCAAGGCAAGCCATGTTTAAGTGCTGAGATTGGTGATGTGGTTCCAATATATATATATATGTATATATATCAATTTTATTATGTATGGATCCACCAGTAACTTATATCCTCTTCTATTTATTTGACAAAGTTGGCATGTTCACTTGGCCAAATAACTTCATTATATGAATTATTGTTGAACTAATAACTATATCACATTTGTTCCTACTGATGGAAACTTGTACTTGATACTAGTAATTATATGACACTTTAAGAAGGTTAAGCTCATCTTCATGATTTAAGTATTTTTATCTAAGTTCTTACCGGAAACTTCAGTTTTATAAATTATAAACTTATTTATGATTACTGTTTTATCGAACTGAGGTGTACTTAACAGCATAGTATGCATCACACACATCACAAATTGATATAAACAGAACTGGGTGTTTACTCAATTGATCACAATCTATTAATGCTGCATGTCTCTGTTAGTCTGTTATGCTTGATGGCGAATCGCAGAATTCGATTGTCCAGAAAGTATGCTGAGAATGTATCCAAATTTATTGTGAAATAAACAGAAATGATATGCTTAAGTGGTCAATTGAGTTCATAAATTATCTAAGCTTCGACACAACATAATAGTTTCCCTACGGTGTAAAACACTGTGCACCTTGGTACATCCTGTATTGTACGAAGTTAGAAATAAACAGTAGACTCTAATGATTTTATGTCAGCCAAGTTTTGACACTAATAAACAACTTATTTGACTTTTCTGAACAGAATAATGCCAGTGCATCACTGGAGAATGGTTTTGTTGATTCACTCTCTACTTTGAACTCTGAGAAGGCAGTACAGGAAATGATTAAGCCTCTTGTTCAGGGGACTGATGATCATCTTATAGAGTTTTCAGAGGTTATGAGAAGTATGCCTATGTTTACATCTTATATATATCACATCTTTGACTGAAATATCTACGTGTACTTGAGAACTAATTTTGATATCATATCCATGTTTTTATTAAATCCGTTATAGCTGTCACAAAGGCATTAAGACAAGTTGCTGAAGGGAAGGCCTCTGCTAAAGCTGAGGCTTCTGAATGGAAGCGTAAATATGAAATTGAGAGGGCACGATATATGAACTTGGAGAACAGAGGTAGTATCGATTAAAGAGCATATTCTCTTAATTACATGATATTTGTACACATATGAAGAAGGTTTGTCAAATCATTGCTGATGTCATCAATTATTTGTGGAATGCACCACACCTTTAGATCTCTAAGTCGAAATGGGTTGCTTATGGTTATTGTTAAAACGCTCCTGTAACAGATATATATGGCTGCATCAGTTACATTGCATTATAAAATGTTTATATATGCTCGGAAGTCTTGTATTGTAATTTACAATTTGTTCCAAAGAAAGTCTCAAATTGACAAATTGAAGCCAAACACAAATATTTAAACACTCCATACATATTTTCTCTAGAATTACACATAGGAGGCTTGATGGTATCTGGAGCTGTTCTCCTCACCTTCAATGCATCACTTTATGCATACGGTTCTCTAAGATTAAGTTTTGTAGATGTTAATCGTTTAAAATTGACATACATTGACGTCTTATAGGTTTAGGATGATTTGATGAATTAATTGGGGTCTATTTTGCACTGTATCAAAAGGATGCTAAATAATTTTCCTTCACAATGCAAGAGGTTATTGATATTATTTTTAACGAAGTAATGAAACAAGGGCCAGACATTGCTTCTTTTAAAGATCATAGTCTTCTAGATGTCAAATCTCTCTTTTGCGGTATTAGTTTCTTATATTAACTCACATACTGAAAAATTAGATAATTATCAAATCTAAGAGTTTGCTAATCAAGTTTGGACTCAGGAAATAAGATTTGTGCAAAGCTCGGAAGTTGCTGTACTCAGGCTTGTACAAATATTTCAAGGGGATTCTTAAGTATTATTCTCCCTTGTCTTGTTTTTTGGGACATTTGGAAGGAATGTAATGGGCAAGTGTCTGGAGGTACTTAATCATACTTACACTACTAATGAACTTTCTGACCCCTCAATTACCCTAAAGTTGTTGACTTTTATGTCTTCCTAGTTTCTGTCATGTTCTTGAGATGCATTTGTCTCTCTCAAAAGTCGCATCGTTAATCTGAATTGCTTACCTGGATTGACTAAGATACAAAATTTGATATTCTTTAAACTATCCTCAAACTAAAATTTGCTGTCATTTGATTATGTCATCCCTTTTTCAATTTATTCCAAATTTATTGTTGAAGTTAAAGATTGCCTAATGCAAATGACTTCCCCAGTTATGCACAAAATATTGTTGATAGTTTTTCAATATCTCTTGTTATAGCCTCTCATATTTATATTTGTCATGTGACCTTCTTTTCCATACTTGCTGTGCCATGTTCTACTTGAATACGGTCGAGTAACTCCCATTTCTTTTGTTTTTATACTCCAGCAAAAATGTATGATGATTTATGTTCAGCTTGATTATAATTGTACAAAATCTAGCATTGTGTCAAGCTGTCAAGTTAAAGCGTCCGTCAGTAAAGAAATTGTATTTAATTCAGCTCTTTTTTCATATTTATGGCCTTTGCACGGGTCATGCACTTAACAGTTGACCTTGAATCTATGGTGTCTGAATTATAGATTTCGTTTGATGTCAGGATAAAGATTACATGCTATAACACATGTTTTAACACTGAAATAATCAATGGATCCAAACAGAGAGAGTTTTACTTTCCCGTGAAAGAATACATGCTTCCATATCTCTAAAACTAACAAATTGGATTTATTCTACATAATATTCATTGATTTAGCTGGTTAGTTATTTATGTTTCATTCATGCTTCTCTATGTTTGTTGTTATCTTCTCTCAAGTTCAACAAAACTCACAAACTTCTATTTGTATTCTTCAACCAAAGTGCTGTCCGAAGAGGATATCAGTGAGCCAAATGGCCAGAGAATAGAGAACTTGGCAAACCATTTGTCCTCACCAAAAAAAGATGGTGATGAATCTGAAAAATTTTGTCGAAATAATGGGATATTCTCTCATGAAGTTCTTTTGGATGGAGAGACTGAACGTGATTCTAAAGGGGTGCAATGTAAATTCAAGAGTAAGGTAAAGATTCTGAGTTTCTAAAGTAATATATCCTTGAGTGCGTATGCAGAATTCTGACAGCAGCTTTAGTTAAATTGAGCCATATATTTCTCCAATGGTAGTCTCTAATCATGCCCTGTGGTTGGCTTTGGCCATTCTGATTGAGTTTTGGTGTTTTCTTTTGGCGTTGTTCCAAACAATATGCTCTTATCTTTCAAAAGAGTACCAGATTAGCTACTCTTTTGAGAAATAAGTCAAACAAACACCCCCAGGCCCCAATTGAGGGTTGGGGGGGGGGGGGTGTTTGATATGTATTGAAGGCAATATGCCATCAACACCTATAAAAAGCACCTGTTTTATTTTTGTTCTTTTCTGGAAAGTAAGTACTTGTATATAGGAGACAAGCCAAAACCAAAAACCCTAAACTGTAGTCTTGGTAGCTTCAAGGAATACCTCTGTATTGGGTCTTGTACATTTCTGTCTTACAGTTGTAAGAAATGAAAGTTGATCAAGTCTGGTATTCGATATGTAACTATTTCATGATTATAATAAGTGTAACCTCAAATTTATTTCAACTGCCTTGCCCCTTGAGCTGTGAGTCAACTGAAATTTTATCGGCAATGCATGAATCAATAAATTACGCTCTTCCATGTATTCATAGTTTATATTCGGTGTTTCTGTTGACTGTAAATAAAAAACATCTTTTAGTAAATCGAAGACTTGGTTGAAAAATCCTAAGTTACATGTCAATGTTCATTGTCATAAACACACACACACAACACACGTTCCTAGCACATTATTGATGTTGCTTTCGGTCACAACAAATGTTCCCAGCACATTATTGATGTAGCTTTCATTGTTAAAAGCATTTGTTTTAAAGTTTCTCTAATATAATTTTTTTCATGCCTTGATGACAGGCATCATTTAAACTAACATGGTGCTGTAATGATGAAAAAAGTGATCAGCATAAGCATGATATCGTATCTTTTGACAAGGGTAACATAACAACTGCAGAACGCAGCAGTAAACAGGTATCTTTGCTGTTCCCAAAACTCCTAGATTTCAATATTGAGAATCAGTTTTGGAATTTTATATTTTCCCTAACTGAGCTCACATGTTCCATCACAGATATCTTTAAAGTGGGAATCTCCCCCACAAACTGTTCTTATCATGACCAAACCAAATTCAACTGCTGTACGCATTCTTTGTGCAGATATGGTCAGGTAGGATTAGGATCATCCTCAGCTGTTTGTATACAAAACAATATTAGAATACGGGCATTTTCAATTCTTTACAGGGAGATACCTGTGAAATGTCATTAGACTTGCCTTGCTCAATTTTATGGAATAACTCGTAAACTTTTGTTTCATACACCAATATTGATAGATCAAGTACAGAGCATCTAACAAAACTGATACATGCATGCTTGTACCATTTGATTGCATGTCACTTTCCTTATGTTCGATTGCAGAAGTAAATGTTTTTGTTCCTACGGAGTCTAGAGTTATTGTCATTTTTTGACTCTTGATTCATTACATAGTCGTCGATATACATTACAAAGGTGTACATATATAAATGAAGAAAGTTCACTTTCACCTATAGTGTTTTAACTCGTAGAGATTATATATAGAATTGTTTGTCTTTGAAAAATTATATATAGAATACGGGCATTTTCAATTCTTTAAAGGGAGATACCTGTGAAATGTCATTAGACTTGCCTTGCTCAATTTTATGGAATAACTCGTAAACTTTTGTTTCATACACCAATATTGATAGATCAAGTACAGAGCATCTAACAAAACTGATACATGCATGCTTGTACCATTTGATTGCATGTCACTTTCCTTATGTTCGATTGCAGAAGTAAATGTTTTTGTTCCTACGGAGTCTAGAGTTATTGTCATTTTTTGACTCTTGATTCATTACATAGTCGTCGATATACATTACAAAGGTGTACATATATAAATGAAGAAAGTTCACTTTCACCTATAGTGTTTTAACTCGTAGAGATTATATATAGAATTGTTTGTCTTTGAAAAATTATATATAGAATACGGGCATTTTCAATTCTTTAAAGGGAGATACCTGTGAAATGTCATTAGACTTGCCTTGCTCAATTTTATGGAATAACTCGTAAACTTTTGTTTCATACACCAATATTGATAGATCAAGTACAGAGCATCTAACAAAACTTATACATGCATGCTTGTACCATTTGATTGCATGTCACTTTCCTTATGTTCAATTGCAGAAGTAAATGTTTTTGTTCCTACGGAGTCTACAGTTAGTATTGTCATTTTGTGACTCTTGATTCATTACATAGTCGTCGATATACATTACAAAGGTGTACATATATAAATGAAGAAAGTTCACTTTCACCTATAGTGCTTTAACTCGTAGCGATATTTAAACATTCTTTCAATTAATGCCCATCACAGGATACAATTGTATACATACAAGGGTATCTTTAATAGAGTTGCAAACAGTTATTTCCAAGTCCTACTATATATAGATGTACAGTTAAAAGACTTATGCATAGAAATTTGTTTATTACATAAAAAATACATATGAATATATAATAATAATATTTTTCAAAATAAGTCATTAGTGTTATATATATTGTAAATTTCTCGTATAGGGTAGTGTCATTATTAATAGTTTATAAATCCCTAACTGCGATTTTTTTTCCTTTCTCCTTCCTTCATATGTTTAATGAAAGTTGAAGCTGGGCATGGGGATTAAGACAGATCCCCGATATTTTTTCTTCTGATTTCTCTGATCTTCTCCGCATTTGTTTTTAAAATTTCTCCAGTCCTCCCTTAATTGGTTTCTGATATAAGTTATCTCCTTTGAATTGGTTTCTGATATCTTTAGTCTTTTTAGAAAGAGTTTTGGATATCTGAACTTCTGATTCGTTAATTTTCAAATATTTTCTAAATAAGGGGTTTCTGTTTGACTTTTTCTTAACTAACAAACTCTCAATATGCTTATTTTAATAAGTTTCAGAGTGAATAATAAATGTTATAATTAAATACTAAGGGTAGTTTTAATTGAATGACATCTTATTTATTTGTCTACATATTGTCATTATTAATAGTTTATAAACCCCAGCTACTGAAATTTTTTTCTCTTTTTCCTCCCTTGATATGGTAAACCCCAAAAATTGCCAGCTCATGTGCATGTTATATTTTTTAATAACCTTAAATGAGTATATCTTGAAATATATCGTTTTTATCTCTGCATTGCTTCTGTCTTTTTCGCTGTGTTCCCTTCATCTCAATGAAATGAAGTTGGTTTCAGATGTTATGATAAGCCTCACCACTCTTTTTAAATTCTCAGGTGGTTGAGAGAGCAGAAACACTTGACCATTATAGTGGAACCAAGAGTGAAATCTGAACTTCTAGCAAAATCGTCATTCTACAACTTTGTTCAAACATGGACCAATGGTAAGCTGTGAGACCTGATCTACATTTTAAAGTAGACGAAGAGGATACTTTGCCCCCCCCCCCCTATTGGTAGTTATTAGGAATGTTAACTGCACATCAGTTATCAACTATTTTTGCCATTAAAAGACAGAAGTATGCATCTAGAGACATGTATATGGTTTCTTATGGGTATCGTTTTGTCCCAAATAATTATATGATTATCCTTGGGAGTTGAGAGACGTCATACCAAACTCCCCCAGTCCCCCTTGGGTTTCAAAAACCCATACCTGGTGGGTTTAAAATATGGGTTTGAAAATTAAAAATTTCCAACCAAACATTAGGTATGGTTTTGTTCATTCTAAACCCATATCTCATTCTTGATACCAGCGAACCAAACGATCTCTAAGAGTTTGGTTTCAGTCGGTCATTTAACTAGCGAGGTTGAAGTAGTAATAATATAAATCAATTAGTTTTTTGAGATAGATTATATAATATTTTTTATATGTCAATTTGTATTTAAGATATACTTTATATCCATTTACAATTTTGTTATAATAATTCTTTGTTAATATTACTTACAATATTCTATGTATGTTATTCCAATTTAGAATTTACTCATATGAAATAATCTCTACATATGTTAGTTCTTATTTAACATTTGTTTACAACCCTATTACACTTTTTAATTTAAAATTGCTTATAATGTTCCATTTATGTTAAGTCATATGTACAATTTTATCATATTTTAATATTCTACATAGGTTCAATTCAATTTAATTTTCAATTCTTATTTAAAATTAACTTATATTTTATTGATATATATGAGTTTGCTTCGTCGGGCTCTCTGTAATGCTAGTACAACAAGTTATAATAAAATAATGAGACCGTTACATTCTGATAGCCAAACTTGAACTGAGTTTCAATATGATGGCTGTACTTTAAAATTTACAAATTGGTGGCCAAATTTTTACCAAGTTTCAAAAAAATGGCTCTACTTGCAATTTTTTCACATAACATTTTTTATTTAAAATTTTTAATATATTAAATCAAAGCCAAACTTGAACTGAGTTTCAATATGATGGCTGTACTTTAAAATTTACAAATTGGTGGCTAAATTTTTATCAAGTTTCAAAAAAATGGCTCTACTTTGAATGTTATAAACTGATGGCTATAGTTTACACTGAATTTAAAAAAGGTGGCTTTGATTTAATATATTAACAAATTTAAATAAAAAATGTTATGTGAAAAAATTGCAAGTAGAGCCACTCTTTTGAAACTCATGAAAATTTTAGCCACCAATTTGCAAATTTTAAACTACAACCACTATTTTGAAACTCGGTGTAAACTTTGGCCACCGATATCCAACCAACTCTAAAATAACATTGTATAGATGCTAATATCTTGTGAGTTACTTTTAGACTACTGTGTTCTCAATTCCTATGAAAACAACACGAGCTTGTATCTTGGTGTCAATTAGGTTATTACTCAACATCAAATTTTATGAGAATACCTTTTCTTTTGGAAAATAAAAGTAATAAGAACATGTGTATGTTATTGCCTTTGTCAAACAAGATTTATCTTTACTTTTAATTGATTTTGTTTCTGACATCTGCTAGTCACTTGTTAAATGTGCATGTTTCTTCGTTGTTACTTTACAGAAAAGGAGATAATACTCCTGCACATGAAAGTTGACCTACTCGTGACCCTTGGCGGGGATGGAACAGTTTTGTGGGTATGTTTACCCAACTATAATTGGCTCTTTTCTACATCGTACAAGTAGGTATTTAAGCTAAAATATGTTTATATTAATTAAGGGTATTTGTTGCCATCTGATTCCATATATCAATGTATAGTTTTTAGGTTATGCATCAAATATAAATTTATAGTTTTTAGGCTAGCAACTGAACTATTCACTTTGAATATTGTTCGAAGAATTTAATGGTAACGAAATAATGTAAAGCTATCTGAAAATATATAGATGCATTTTTCACTTTGAAGGAGAACACACAGTAATTTAGGATCTTCCATATTAAGAGTAAAACTATAACGAAATTCTAAAATGGATGATAAGTAAAAATTGCAAGTTTAAAATTTATATAGTTGCTTAGTTGACCGGTTAGGCATCAAGTTAAAATCTCATGGTTCGAATAATTTAATGGTAACGAAATAATGTAAAGCTCTCTGAAAATATATTGATGCATATTTCACTTGGAAGGAGAACACACAGTAATTTAGGATCTTCCATATTAAGAGTAAAACTATAACGAAATTCTAAAATGGATGATAAGTAAAAATTGCAAGTTTAAAATTTATATAGTTGCTTAGTTGACCCGTTAGGCATCAAGTTAAAATCTCATGGTTCGAATAATTTAATGGTAACGAAATAATGTAAAGCTCTCTGAAAATATATTGATGCATATTTCACTTGGAAGGAGAACACACAGTAATTTAGGATCTTCCATATTAAGAGTAAAACTATAACGAAATTCTAAAATGGATGATAAGTAAAAATTGCAAATTCAAAATTTATATAGTTGCTTAGTTGATGACTGGTTAGGCATCAAGTTAAAATCTCATGGCTCCTTCACAATAAGATGTAATGGTACCAACATTATATATATACCACTCGTTCTAGGTTCTTTTCACTGTTCCTGCAGTTGGATACAGAAGGTCAGGATTCTTATTGAGAAGAAGCACACACACACAAGCTCTCGTTGTGTGTGTGTGTTGCTATCCAAATCACAATGATTTGCAAGATTCGGAACTCTGTATTCAACATCTAAGAAATCGATTGAGTGCTAAATTCATGAATTTTGGAAGGAATCTTTATTCGTATCATGAAGAGTAATAATGGTATATCCATTAGATATTCTCACAAAAATAGGAAATAGGTCATTATTTTATGCGAGTTAAAACATCAGCATATTTTCTGTAGCTTTGTCATGGTACAAAGATAAGACATCTTCGACCCTTTTCTGTAGCTTGGTCATTGTTCTGTTAAATCAAAACTAATTGGTTGTAAGAAATTTCGTTTTGTGCCAGTAGAACACAGTGAAATTTGTAAGTTAGTCGAAAAACAATATATGTTCTGTTTGTTTAAATATCTACTTGATTGTAACTAATATTGTGCGAGAATGGGAACAAGATCTTAATGTACTAGTTTGGGTAGTTAAATGGTTGTCAAACTCCTTCAATCTGTTAATCATAAATATGGACTCAGTACGTTCATGGGAAGTACTATTTTCTTTTGCAGTTTGAACATTTTGGAACCAACATTCGATGACATCAAAATTTTACTCTTTCCATTTAAAATTTGTAAAATGAATCTCTAATTGGTCTCTTCACAGTTTATTCAATATATTCTTTTTCTTATTTGCAGGCTGCTTCGATGTTTAAGGGGCCAGTGCCACCAGTTGTTCCCTTTTCTTTAGGTTCTCTGGGATTCATGACACCTTTTTGTATCCTTCATTGTTAAAAAATTTATATGCTTCATCAGTGAAGTTCGAACTTACTCTACACTGGATATTTCCTGTTATCTGATTCATGTTTTTCACTGCACTAGACAGATTCAGTAATGAAGTGTTACCTTCTCCGATAAATTGTGAACTTGAATTCAAATTTAACCAAACACAGTTAGTTCAGTTCGTATACGTATAATTTCCTGTAGTTTTCTTTAACTATCTTCAGATAGTGAGAATTTCAGAGATTGTCTTGCCTCAGTTCTTCGTGGCCCCTTTAACATCACTCTACGACACCGGTTGCAATGCCATGTAATTCGTGATGCAACTAGAAATGAGCACCACACTGAAGAAGCTATACTTGTATTGAATGAAGTTACAATTGACCGTGGAATTTCATCATTCCTTACCAATCTGGAATGCTATTGTGACAACACTTTTGTTACCTGTGTACAAGGGGATGGTTTAATATTGTCAACAACATCCGGAAGTACTGCTTATTCCCTGGCTGCTGGAGGATCAATGGTCCATCCACAGGTATGTTATAAACTTGTGCTATATATATGCAAGTCTCTAAATATATATATGTATTCTTATAAAGACGTGTCTTGGTTCCTTAAACTGTAATTTATACATGTCTGCATGCTTCTTTGGTCTGTGACTGCCAGATATAAAACCGTATATGAATATGTTATGGCTTGGTGAACGAAAAAGATACATTTTTTCAATTTGACAAACATATATAATCCTCTGGCAAGCCTGTAGAAGATTCTCACTTCTGCTTTACTTTGCCAATTGTTTTGTTTCAATTACCCCCATTTGCTCGGGAAACAGTGTAGCTACAACTAGGCTAGGCGCAGAATGAAAAAGATGATTTGTGTTAAATTTTAGCTCTACTCGGCAGCTGAGTGTGTAGTGATGTATTCTTTTGTCAGAATTTAATATATTACATTGCAGTTTTTGCTAATATAAATATAATGTCATATTTTATAAGGTGTGACTATCTTGATCTCTCACTTTACATTTAAGCGATATGCATCTTTCAATGACTATAAAACTATGACAGTCACGTCCACAAAAAGAATTTCATTTGCCTAATTTTTATGTATTTAGTAGCCATTTTCCCGTGTTGACTCTCAAAAATAAGTTTTTTTTCTAAAAGACCAAGTCGAACCTAGCCTGTATATATCGCTGGTAGTGAAGAGGGTACGCTCTTAGCTACATGAGAGTTAAAATGAGGAAAGTATACTGGAGTGTGCTTGATTGCATGATTGTTTAGATATCAAACTCTTGAAATCTGCAGAAATTTATTGTAAAAAGGTAAAAATTGTGTAAGACAATACTTAAATAAATAAATATATATGCTTGTGCTTGACTGAGAAGTGTAGAACTGCTGATTTGTATAGCTGAACTTGTGATTTCGATGAAAATCAGTAATCATGATTTGAACTTGTGATCTCCCCCCCCCCCCTCGTGTGTATTAATTTTCTCGTGTACCTATATTCCCAGGCCATGGTAATTTTGTCCTGCATACTCCGCAACAAGGAGTCATACTGAACAAAACCTATTTGGGACCAAGGCAGTGAATGTTCCCGTATATCAGTGTATGTAATGAAATTGTAGTATTGTAATCTTAAAATCTAACACCACCTCTAAATTGTACCCTATTTTGAATGCCTATGAAATGTTTAACTACAACTTAGCATCCGTAATAATCAACGTGAACTAATATTATCTTTGTTTATAATCACATTGATCATTTTGTAAAACAGTATGGTTTCATTGAACTTGTAGGTCCCTGGAATCCTGTTTACACCTATTTGTCCGCACTCCTTGTCATTTCGGCCTCTAATATTACCCGAGCACATAACACTTAGGGTTCAAGTACCTTTAAATAGCAGAAGCAATGCTTGGGTATCATTCGATGGGAAGGACAGGAAAGAGCTAGCACCAGGAGATGCGCTTGTATGCAGCATGGCTTCTTGGCCTGTCCCAACTGCATGCCAAGTGGATTCCACCAATGATTTCCTCCGTAGCATTCATGATGGCCTTCATTGGAATGTGAGGAAGACTCAGTCGTTTGATAGCCCTCGAGATGCATAGCATTAAATTCTTTTGTAATCACAAGGAAATTGTAGTTATTTTTAGATGATAATCGAGGCAAAAATCTGCTATCAAGCCGTTTCTAGTCTTTGAATGGCCTGCTGCTATTCTAACTCGGGCAAGTAAATTGTAAATGCTTGATCTCGAGAATATTATTATATATGTTTACATAATAAATAGCAGATACAAGAACTATTGTCGCCCCTACCCATAATCTCTGTTGCTACAACTAAATTGGTGGCTGATAGGAGGACAATATGTACATCCCTAGCCTGGCAAAGCAAATGAAAAGAGAAAAGGTATGTTAATTGTTAAAGCCTGCCTCAGTTATCTTAATTTCTTTACCTGTTATTTATCTCGGCAGCTACTATAACTTGGAAATTACAAGTTACCAGAAGTAAAAAACTATGTTGCACAGGGACGCCAAAGACCCGAAGAACCCAAGTTGGGGACGTTTCCGGGACGGGGACGGCTGGGGACGGCTAGGGGACGTCCCCAAAAGGCTGGGGACAGCGTGTTCAAAATGGGGACGTTTTCTGGACAAAAAGACAAAAAAACCCCTTACCCAATTAAAAAAAAAGATATTTAAACAAATATATTAACCCTACACCTTTCATATATATACATACAAATATATACACACACATTCAGCTTTCTGCATTTCTCTAAATCTCTCAAACAAATCTCTCTTCACTTTCAATGGAATCTCAACATGGAAGTAGTGGCACTGGCGGAGGAAGTGAAAGTGGGAGTGGAAGTGTGTCTGAAAAACAACCTCCTTTGTGGGACTTTGTGACGAAATTGGAGAAGAAAGGAGAAACGGGAGGGACTTGGAGTTATCAGTGCCATTATTGTGGTGAAATTCGATCCGGAAGCTATTCAAGAGTGAAGGACCATCTACTTCAAATAAAAAATTTAGGAGCTGCTGTTTGTAAGAAGGTCACCAGGAAAGAGAAGCTTGAAATGGCAATGCCCGAAGAAGAGTGGGAGAAAAAAATAAGAACTCAGGGCCAAGAGATATTCCACTGCCTTGCGATTCAGGTTTGAATTCTTCTTCAAAGAAAAGAAAACCTGATCTTTTGAATCCCCTTACTAAATCATTTGATATGTCTACTAGAGCCCAATTAGATCAAGAAATTGCAAAGATGTTTTATATGGGTGGTTTGTCATTTAATCTAGCAAGAAATCCATACTATCAACGGTTTTATACATTTACTGCCAATCATAACTTAAGTGGTTATATTCCTCCTGGTTATACAAAATTAAGAACTTCATTACTCTATCAAGAAAAAGCTAATGTTGAAAGGTTATTAGAACTTGTTAAAGCAACCTGGCTAGAGAAAGGATTGTCACTTGTGAGTGATGGTTGAAGTGATCCAACACGAAAGCCTCTAATAAATTTTATGGCTACTTGTGGAAAAGGTCCTATGTTTCTTAAGGTTGTTAATTGCTTTAGTGAAGTGAAAGACAAATACTTCATTACTAATCTGTTGAAAGAAGTCATACAAGAAGTATGTCATCAAAATGTGGTTCAAATTATAACCGATAATGCTGCAAATTGTAAGGGGGCAGAGGAGATCATTGAAAGTCAGTATCCTCACATTTATTGGACACCATGTATTGTTCACACCCTTAACCTTGCTTTAAAAAATATATGTGCTGCAAAAAATGTTGATCAGAATGAGCAGACTTATGAATTGTGTAGTTGGAACACTGAGATTCATGGAGATGCAATACAAATAAAGAACTTCATCATGAATCATAATACGAGATTAACACTTTTTAGCAGGTTCTCCCCTCTTAAATTGCTTTTTGTTGCTGATACTCGTTTTGCCTCAATTATAGTGATGCTAAAGAGGTTTAAACTTATTAAGCGTGCTCTTCAAGCGATGGTCATTAGTGATGAGTGGAGTTCGTATAGAGATGATGATCCTCGGAAGGCAAATTTTGTAAAGGAGAAGGTTGTCAATGATGATTGGTGGGACAAAGTAGAATATATCATTGATTTTACTAGACCAATCTATGATATGATTCGACTTTGTGACACTGATAAACCATGCCTTCATTTAGTGTATGAGATGTGGGATTCTATGATAGAAAAGGTGAAGCTTGAGGTCTACAAGAAAGAAAAACTTTCTCTTACGGAGCAATGTCCCTTCTTTGATTCAATATATGAGATTTTAATAGCTCGTTGGACAAAGAGTTGTACTCCTCTTCATTGTTTGGCTCACTCTCTCAATCCAAGGTTACCTTACTGCATTCTTTAAGACTTTAAGTTCATGTTTTTTTTTGTATTCTTCATTTTTTGACATACATGCGATGCACTGATGCTTTTCCTTTTTAAATATTTATTAAAGGTATTATAGTGATGGATGGTTTCACGAGGATCCCACTCGAGTTGCTCCACATAAAGATGCTGAAATATCTCGTGAAAGAATGAAGTGTTTTCGCAAATTATTTCCGGACATTGATGATTTCGATAAAGTGTATGATGAGTATGCTCAATTCTCACTTATGACAGGTCCTTTTGACGATATAATGTCCCTCACAAAGATATACTCTTCTAATCCTAGAATCTGGTGGGCTAATTTTGGTGCTGAAACTCCTTTGCTTCAATCTTTGGCTTTGAAATTGTTTGGACAACCTGCTTCTTCCTCTTGCTGTGAAAGGAATTGGAGTACCTACGCTTTCATTCACTCACTTAGGTGAAATAAGTTGAATCCTAGTCGTGTTGAAGATTTAGTTTTCATCCACAATAACCTCCGTCTTTTATCTAGGAATTCTGAACAATATGAAATAGAGAAGAACAAGATGTGGGATGTTGGTGGAGATCATTTTGATTCTCCAGAAGATGTTGGATTCTTAGAGTTTGCAGAACTTTCCCTTCATGAGCCTGAAATGGAGAATGAATTTATATCCGATGATGTTAATATTTGAGAATATTGTATTTATCCTATTTATATAAAAAATTTATTAATATATATATTCGCCGTCCCCGTACCCTTTAATTTTAAAATTGCCGTTTCATGTCCCCGTCCCCGTACCCGTATATGTTCCCGTACCCGTCTCCGTGCAACATAGGTAAAAACGGTAAAAAGTGTTACAAGTTATATGACCTGACTTCTTTTTGTAATTTTTATCTAGTTAAATTGAAATATAGGATAGTAAAATAATTAGTATCTTCGAATTTTTTAAATTATATTTATAGTGTTCTAAGATATGAATTTATTTGAGAAAGAAATATAAACTTGAATTGTAAATTAATTTTACCAACCAAATAGCAAAAACTGTCAAAATATTATACAAATATAGTCTTAATAGAACAGTGTTAATAGGGCAAGAAGAAGAGTTTCTAAGGTCTTCAAAATAACTAAACAAAGTTGTAGAGTTAGCAATCCTTTATCGAATTTGTTGCTAGCGAAAACAAGAAAAAAGTAAAATAACATTAATACCAGGTGATATTTTGAGGAAACTTTGAAAAAGATGGGAACATAGGCCTTTTTTTTAATAAGAGCGAAGAATTGTAATGTACTAAAGTTGGGGTGTCCTTTGTTGTATAGAATGTTTGGGATGATCATTGTGTTTTAGACTGAGTTGTGAACCATTTTGAGACTCACTTTGAGTGGTAAATACTATATGTTAGTGTTGTGTATTGGTTGGATCATATTCCAATCTGTGAGTAAATTTCAACGCATATTCACACGCTCAAAATGGATAAAGGGTCAATGAGAACTGATGTTCCAAAGTACAACATTTTAAAGTGGTATTTGAGAAGTGTATCACATCGAGAGTAGTACAAATTTATTCCTTGATTTTTCTTATAAAATACCTTGTACCACATTGAAAAAAATAATAAGCCTATTCAAGTCTCTCTTTATAAAGAGAGTCTTAGGATTCCAGTTTTATTAAGTTAAGAAAATTATAGTCTTCTCTATAATTTCAATCTCTTCAGTTTTAAAGTTCACAATATTTCGGTGATAGTTTCTGTTAGGAATCTACATGTAATTTGATGATAACATTAATCTTAGAATCATGGAAATTTTGTTTTATGTAACTAATCAATTGATATGAAATTTATAAATATCAATTGATCAGGAAACCATTTATCAGTTGAAATGTTATATGAGTCAACTGATAATTTGGACTGTAGCATAGGTGTACTTAATCTATTTCAATCGATAAGGTGTAAATTAATTGATATTATTCTTATCAGTTGATGTTAGAGTCGATTGATATAGATCATCAATTGATGTGTAAATTAAATTGTCAAATTGTAATTATTTGAAGACAAGAAATTGCACAACTGAAGGATGATCAATTGATATTGAAGCCTCAACAGATGAGAGATCAATTGAAGAAGCCAAGTGAGGAATTGAAGACCATCAACTGATGTGAAGACCCATCGATTGATATATATCGATCGATGTCATTTATCAGTCGATAAGACATTCCTTATTAATCGATGGATGTAAAGATCAATCGAAGAAGAACATCAGTTGATGGATTAATGGATAAATCAATTGATATGCTTAACAGCAAATTATCAATTGATTGTGACAACACAGAAAGTCTATCAGTTGTAGATCCAGAGAACAAAAGCACACCTATGGAAGACAGCCTAGGGTGGCTATGGAGACTCAATCAGTAGCTGTCTTTCAAGTTTGTTTTCCTAAAAAGGAAAAAGGAAAAAGAGTGACAGATAGAAACAATTCTTGAATAGGAATTGTAAAATACACTTGTAGTATATAAACAAATGTAGTAGCATTGTTAGAAAAAAAGAGAAGTTAGACAAAATTCCAGCAATCAACTGATCAGCTCAAGAGCACATTGTAAGATTAGTTGATTCTTTCTAACTTTGTAAAAACGAAGCTAGGTTATCTTTAACCTAGGAACATTAAGCAAAAAAATATATATCTGATGGAAAAACCAATCCATCAGTAATTTTTGAATCTCTCCTTGTTCATTTTAATTTTCAGTTGTTTGTCCAAACACGCTCTGTTAATCTATCAAACATCAAGAGCAAATATTAAAAGTCCTAAAAAAATTAATATTTGTATTCAACCCCCCATTCTCTAAATATTGACATTGTTCTTAGGAATAATAATTGGTATCAGAGCAGGCTTTCAACATACAAAAAGTTTAAAGATCAAGAACAATCAATATGGACCAAAAATATTCAGGTGTAAAGATTCTAGTGTTAGAAAAGGACGAATACTTTCCATGGAAGGTAAAAATGCATCTACATTTTCTTTCTCTCGATCCTTCATATGTTCACTGCATAAAGAAAGGTCCTCATATTCCCATGAAGCTAGTCACAGGTGTGAACCCTGATGGAACTCCTGCACTTGACAAACATATTCCTAAACTCATCTCTGATTACACAGAAGAGGATGAAAAAGAAGTTCTTAAAGATAAGAAGGCTATGAACATTCTGTTTAATGGCCTAGATAAAGATATGTTTAACAATGTGATAAACTGTACTTCATCAAAAGAGGTATGAGACACTCTTCAAACTCTATGTGAAGGAACTGAACAAGTAAGGAAAAACAAGATGCAACTCTTGATTCAAAAATATGAATCATTTCATTTCAAGAGTGGAGAATCCATCAATGATACTTATAGTAGATTTCAGAAGTTATTAAATGGACTGAAGCTATATGGTAGAGTTTATGCAACTGAGGATACAAATTTAAAATTTCTTAGATCTCTTCCAAAAGAATGAAAACCAATGACTGTTTCCATTAGACAATATCAGGACTTCAAGGATTATACTCTTGAGAAACTCTATGGTATTCTCAAGACATATGAGTTGGAAATACAACAAGATGAGGAGATTGAGAAGAATCAAAAAAAGGAGAAAATTGTGGCTTTGATGGTCAAAGGAAATGAAGAAAAGAAAGAAAGTGGCTGTAAAGAAGAGTTTATCATGATGGCTGGTGATGCTGTTGACGAATCATTCAAAAGAGGAAAAGGCAAATGTGAAGAAAATGAAACATGCTCTCAGGATGATTTGGATGAGATTGATGAACACCTTGCATTTCTGTCAAGGAAGTTTTCAAAGCTAAAATTCAAGAGAAATCCAAATGCTCAAAGGCCTGGATCCCAGTTTAGAAATAACAATCAAAACAAAAATTTGGTTGATAGATCTAAATTCAAATGTTTTAACTGTGGATTGGCTGGTCATTTCTCAAATCAGTGCAAGAAGCCAAAACAAGAAAAGGCAAAGTCTTATGATGGTATTGATTATAAAAAGAAATACTTTGACCTCTTGAAACAGAAAGAAAAGGATTTTGTCACTGAAGAGAAGGACTGAGCTGTTGAGGACAGTGATTCAGATGAATTCATCAATCTAGCACTAATGGCCAAACATGAAGATGAAGAAGCTAGTTCATCATCAAATCAGGTACTAGCTACAAACTTTTATGAGCTTACAACTGATGAATGCAATAGTACTATCAATGAAATGTCCAATGAGTTGTACAATTTGCATGTCACACTTAAATCTCTAAACAAGGAAAATCTCAAGTTAAAGAACACCATTGATGTCTTAACTGAGAGGAATATTTTTCTTCAAAATGAATTTGTTTGTTTAGATAGATTTAAGAAGGAAAGTAAGGATGCTAGGAATGAACTAGTAAACAGTTTGAAAAGAGAAGAATTGTTAAAAGAATAATTGGCTGAAGAAATTGAAACCATTAACAAATGGAATAGGTCTGCTAAAACTGTCAAACAAATTATTGATGTTCAAGGTGTAGATACTCTAGGAGAACTCCCCAAATCAATAGGCAAGCCCTTGACTGATACTTCAATGAATAAAGATCAATCGACTGCTAATCCTTCATCAACTGATAAGGATTATCAATCGATTGATGCTGAATCAACTAATAAGCATCCATCGACAAGTAAATCATCAATGGCTAACAAAAAGAACAAATTTAGCACTCCTATCAATTTTGTTAAGAAACCAAAATTCAAGTTGAGACTGAAGCTGAGAGGATTAACATAGGTAGCTTATCCAAGAAACAATTAAAAGAGAAATTAGAAAAGATAGCACCTGTGGAAATTACTCAACCTAAGTCTGAGAAGAAGAAAAAGAATAGGAATGTTAAAGTAGGCATTAATAAGCATAACAATTACACTCTTGACATGTATGCTCCCAGAAAGATATGTGCTAAATGTGGTAGTGTAAATCATATGTCTATGCAATGCAAGAATGAAAAGAAACCTATATCTTCAAATGATTTAAATGCAAATGCTATGACTGCTAATGCCATGTTTACCAATCCTATGCTCATGAATGCCATGTCTTCTAATTTAGTTACACCAAATGTTCATATGCCCTATGCACAAGTTCCATACATGTATAACCCCTTCTTTGCATATGCAAATATGAACATGCCTGGTATGTCATGGAACATGCCTGGTATGTCATGGAACATGCCTAATGTAAATAATGAAATGCATGGAAATTCTGCCATGAGTTCCAAGGTGTCTAAGCCCCAAAAGCCTACTCCCAAAGTTAAAGTGGATTTAAATTCACCAAAATCAAAGGAACCAAAATTGGCAACAAAGGCTCATGTTGTAACTAATGAAAGAGGACCCAAGGCAACTTGGGTACCAAAAACAACTTGATTGCTTTATGTGTGTGCAGGGAAACAGAAAGAAAAATCGCTGGTATTTGGATAGTGGATGCTCAAGGCATATGACTGGAGACTTGTCCATGCTCACAAAGTTTATGGAAAAGCTGGCCCAGGAGTTACTTTTGGAGATAACAACAAAGGTTTTACCCTGAGATATGGCTCAATTATAAAAGAAAATGTTATCATTGAACCTGTAGCACTAGTTGATGGATTGAAGCATAACCTGCTCAGTATTAGTCAACTGTGTGATAATGGTAATGGTGTATGGTTTACAACTGGATCATGCATCATAGCCAATAAAGAATCTGGTGAAATTCTCTTAACATGAGAAAGAAAAGGAAATGTCTATGTGGTTGATTTTCACTCTGTAAAGGCAAACTCAATGACATGCCTGTTAAGCAAAGCAAATTCAGATGAAAGTTGGATTTGACAAAATAAACTAGCCCATTTGAATTTCAAAGCCATGAATCTATTGGTCAGAAAGAATATGGTTAGAGGCATTCCACAGATGGAATTCACCAATGATGGATTGTGTGATGCTTGTCAAAAGGGAAAACAAAGAAAAACATCATTTAAGTCAAAGTCTGAATCATCAATTGATAAACCTCTGGAGTTATTGCACATGGACTTATTTGGACCAGTCAACATCATGTCAATCGCCAAAAAGAAATATGCCTCAGTCATTGTGGATGACTTTACAAAATTCTCTTGGGTATACTTCTTACATTCTAAGGATGAGGCAAGTAAATTAATTATCAATCATGTGAAGAATGTTGAAAATGGAACTGAATGGAAGGTCAAGAAAATTAGAAGTGATAATGGTACTGAATTCAAGAATGCAACAATGAAGGAATTATGTGAAGAAAAAGGTATCACTCATCATTTCTCTGCACCAAGAACTCCACAACAAAATGAAGTAGTTGAAAGGAAAAATAGGACCTTGATTGAAGCTGCTAGAATTATGTTAGAAGAAGCAAATCTACCTACATACTTCTGGGCAGAAGTAATTAATACTGCTTGCTACATTCAGAATATCTCCATGGTCAATCAAATTCAAGGCAAAACTCCATATCAGTTGATGAAGAAAGATAAGAAGCCAACAGTTAACTTTCTTCATGTATTTGGCTGCAAATGTTTTGTACTGAGAAATCAAGGTGAAAATTTAGGAAATTTTGAAGCCAAGGTTGATGAAGCTATATTTGTTGGATATGGAATAACAACCAAAGCATACAGAGTCTACAATCTTAGATTACACATTGTTATGGAATCTATGCATGTAGACTTTGATGACAAGAAAATTCAAGGGTTGTTTGATGAAAGATTTCATGATCTGTTGCATTTTGAAAATGAATCAACAAGCAATATTGAGGATATTGATGATGATGTGGAAATTTCAAGAAATCAAGTACCTGGAATCCTCCCATCAATTGATGTCAATGCATCAACAGATAACTTATCAGTTGACAATCTTTAATCGACTGATAATACATCAATTGATAATCATTCGATGGATAACAATTCTGCTCAACAATCTTCGAGAGGAGTATCAATCTCAGGGGGGGTTCTCAAATAGTCAATCACATCACAATGATCAAAACACTTCCAATGATCATGAAGCATTATAATCTTCAAGAACAAATTTACCATCTCAAAGAAAATGGACAAAAAGTCATCCCTTTGAATTAATTATTGGAGATGCAAATGATGGAGTCAAAACCAGAAGTGCAACTCAAAATGAATGTTTGTATAGCAGATTTCTATCTCGAGAAGAACAAAAAAGCATTGAAGAAGCCTTGAATGATCCTGATTGGATAATTGTTATGCAAGAAGAGTTGAATTAGTTTGAAAGGAACAAGGTATGAAAGCTGGTGCCCAAACCAAAGAACAAGTCTGTCATTGGAAAAAAATGGGTATTCAGAAACAAAATGGATGAATCTGGTACAGTGACAAGAAAAAAAGCAAGATTAGTGGCAAAGGGCTATTCACAAGAAGAAGGCATAGATTTTGATGAAACATTTGCATCAGTTGCAAGATTGGAAGCAATCAGAATCTTTTTAGCATACGCTCATGCAAATTTTAAAGTGTATCAGATGGATGTAAAAAGTGCGTTTCTCAATGGAGAACTAGAAGAAGAAGTATATGTAGAACAACCTCTTGGTTTTATTAATCATTTTCATCTTGGATTTGTGTACTATCTTCTGAAAGCACTTTATGGATTAAAACAAGCACCTAGGGCCTGATATGAAACTCTATCTAAATTCTTGATTGAGAATCACTTCACTAGAGGTACTGTTGACAAAACTCTCTTTCATAGAAATGTTAGTGGCTCTATGATTCTTGTTCAAATCTATGTAGATGACATTATTTTTGGCTCAACAAATGAAAAACTTTGTCAAAAGTTTGATAAGTTGATGCAAAGTAAATATGAAATGAGCATGATGGGAGAACTTATCTACTTTCTAGGTTTGCAAGTCAAACAAGTTAAAAATGGCCTCTTCATAAATCAAACCAAATATATTTCTGATTTATTAAAGAGATTTGATTTAAGTGAATGTTCTTCTGCAAAAACTCCTATGGTCACTGCAACTAAACTTGAACTGAATACTAAAGAAGCTATAGTGGACATTTCAAGTTATAGAGGCATGCTTGACTCATTACTTTATTTAACTGCAAGTAGGCTAGACATAATGTTTGCTACATGTTTGTGTGCTAGATTTCAGGCTAATCCTAGAGAATCTCATTTGATAGCAATAAAAAGAATATTCAGATATCTCAAGGGAACTCCAAATCTTGGAATTTGGTATCCCAGAGATTCTGGATTTGATTTAATTGGTTATTCAGATGCAGACTATGCAAGTTGCAAAATTGACCGAAAAAGTACAACAGGCTCCTGTCAATTTCTAGGAAACAAGCTTGTATCATGGTTCAGTAAAAAGCAGAATTCAGTGTCTACATCTACTGTAGAGGCTGAATACATTGCAGCTGGAAGTTGCTGTGCATAAATATTATGGATGAGGAATCAACTACTTGACTATGAGTTCAACATGAACGAGATTCCTATTTTCTGTGATAATACAAGTGTCATTACTATAACAGAAAATCCTGTGCAACATTCCAGAACCAAGCACATTGACATAAGGTATCACTTCATTAGGGAACATGTAATGAATGGTACAGTTGAATTACATTTTGTCCCTAGTGAAAGACAACTTGCAGACATTTTTACCAAACCACTAGATGAATCTTCCTTCAATAGATTGGTCTGTGATTTAGGTATGCTTAATTATGTTTAATGATTTAAAATGTCTGATAAGTTATATATATATGAATATATAAATTTTAACCATTGACTATGTTAATCTATTGATTCTTCATTAATCAATTGATAAACATTTTTCTTATCGATGGATAGTTGTAGCTATCGATAGATAAATATATCAATTGATGATATATTTACCTATCGATGGATAGTTGTAGCTATCGACAAATAGATATATCAATTGATGATATATTTATTTATCGATGGATAGGTGTACCTGTCGATAAACAAGATTTACCAGTTGATGACCTGGAATATAAAGAGATCCATGTCATCAATCGATCTGTACAAAAATCTAGCCGTTGATTACTAATTTTATCAATTGATTAATACATACATTCCTATATGTATAACAGTCGATTGTCAAAATTGATAACTTTTACTTTTCATTTTTTTAACGGTCAATTAAGTTCTATTTTGAGTAAGAAATTGATTGAGAAATCAGTAAATATAAATAGTGAGATTAAAACATTGTTCATTCTTACTTGCAATTTTTACTAACGAATTCTCTTTCTCTCCTTCTCTTTCTCATTCTCTGAACTCTCTCTCTGTATCTATCTTCTGCTAATAACCCTAATTATTACTTTCTAAATTGCTGTTTCTGTATAATTACTAACAATCCTGCCAGTTAATTCTCATCTCATCTTCAAACACACTAATGGCATCATCAAAGAAACTCTCACAATCTGGATTCTACTACGAACTTAACAACTTTGTTGCTTGCACTATGGTGGAGGAAGCCCCAATAGAATTCCATCATCTAATTGAATTCCTAAGAAGTTCAAGGATATCAAAGGCCCTCACAGAAGCACCAAAGATAGTGTGCAATCTAGTTGAAGAGTTCTGGACTACTGCAGAGGTAGTAGATGATTTCTCTTCAATCTCTTTTGATTGCAAAGGACAGAGGTATATTCTAACCACTATAGTCTTGGGTGAGTTTTTAAATCTTCCGGTAAATAATACAGAAAATTCACCCACTGACACAGAAATTAGAAACATGCTTAGAGAAATCAATTACACAGCTCCTGATGCTAGACTAGGAAGTATAGTTAGAAATAATCTAAGAAAAGAATGGTCATATTTCTTTGATGCAATAATTAAGTGTTTTTCTGGTAAGGTTAGTAATTTTGATGCAATAACGACAAGTAGGGTATAGCATTTTATATGATAGATATCACAATTTAGGTAGCCTGTTACTCAATGAAATGTCTGCCAAATTGGGAAATAAAATAAATAGATCTAATCATATTTATTATGCTAGATTTATTATGATTACTATTAACCACTTTGTCAAGAATATTGAGATTGACAGGAGTACAGAAGTTTTGGACTGCTGGACTCAAAACAAAAGGGTCTTTAAAGACTTGGTAAGGATCAATCTTCACATCAATGTAGAATTGATCTATCCTCATTTTGTTCAGGTATTTATCTCTACCTTAACTTCTTCCAATTCCCAATCTTCTTTGCCTTCTATGACTATGGAGGGTAGTAGTAATGACCCCAACCCTCCTACCCAAGCCACACAACTAATCTCAAAATCCAAATCTAAGAAACCAACCTCAGCAGGTTCTCAAAAACCTGCTGTTGTAAAAACAAAGAAAAGGAAATCAACTATTTTGGTAGATAGACTAGAAGGAGATGTAGGTGGTGAGGGAACTGGGGAACATCAAAGAACCCATAAGAATAAGAAGAGTGAGGGTGTACAACCTCAACTAAGCCACTCCACAGTCTCTCAAAAGACTGTGGATGTTAATATGGAAATACCACATCCCTATTGCCATCCTCTCAAAAGGATGACAATATTGAAAATAGCCCACAACCAGGGGCACAGAACCAAATTGGGGACACACAAGCCAAAACAATAACACCATATGAAAGGAGAAAGTCACCTTTGCACACGGGGAATCACACACTGCAAAATCACAGGAAACTGTGGTGGAGCCTTCTCAAAGTCAGGTTGATGTGTCTCATATAAATGATGAGATGCAGCCCCATTCTCTCTCAATTCCAATACCTTCCATTCTTACTTCTCCATCCCAACAAATTTCTTCAGAAAATGTTTTGATAGATTATCAAACATTTTCAGATTCTCCTTCTTTATTCTTCAAGGAGAAGCCAACACTCTCTCCTAAATCTTCTTCACAAGATATTCAGGATTCCATTTCTCATGTTATTAAAAACATCTCTTCTCAAATAATTTCCTCAATAGTTTCTACTTCATTAATTGATGTTTCTCCATCAATTGATATTCAACCATCGACTGATAAGCCATCGATCGATACTCAAGATCAATCGATGGGTATGCATCAATCGATGGATATCCCAAACACCTCAACTGTTAATATCTTTACATCAATTGATGCTCAATCAATTGATGTTGCACAAACACTCTTAGGAATGAGTGAGTTGAGTGAGAGGCAGGATTGCAGCCTGACAAAAGGAGAGGGAGTGAGTAAGGACATTCCTATTTCTTCCAGGAATGAGAGTGAAACACTTGAGGGCCCCACCTTAGAAAGTGCACAGAAAATAAGTGAGCGAGATGTGAGATTCCAAGATGAGATCCTGATGCAAAATAGAGAGATGGGTGAGAGAGATAAAACAATTATGTTATTTGCTCAAGAATTAGAAAGTGAATTGATGGCAGAAGAAGTGGGAGTCAAGGAGTTAGGGGGAGTACCACATGCAGAAGCTAGTGGGAGTGGAGTTGCTAAGGACATTGAAGAGGAGATTGATGCTGGTGATTTGGATCCACAGAACTTCATCCATCCTAATCCACAATATAAGGGGTTGGCTACTTCAAGTAACAGGGATACAGAACAACTCTTGGGGATTGATCATACAGAACAGAGGACAAGGAATCTGAAGGAAAGTATTGCCAATACAACAGATATATGTTATATGGCACCTGAAGAGCTAGAAGAAGATTCTGATGAGGAGCCATGGATGAGCACAATTGATGGTTCCTTAGAAGCTGCTGAGACTGAAATTCTCTCTCAATATAGAAGGGCAATGGTGGAAGGAGAAATTGAAGATTTTACTCAAATGAGAATTGCTCACTGTATGAGAGAATCACTGAAGATTCAAAAGATGACAGCAACAGGAGTAAAGAGGGAACTGGAGATTATCAAGGACTCTATCTCCACCAACAAGGATGCTTTGGACATGAGATTGGATGAAAAGCTACCATTCAACACCATGAATCACATCAAAGACATGCTCTTCAAGGAATCAAAGAACTTTGCATCTTTGGAAACTAGAGTGGGCTCTCTAGAAAAGAAAATGGATTCTATTATTGCAGGTCAAAGTCTTCATGCATCTATTCTTCAAAAGTTCCTTGACAGAATGCCACCCCCCCTCCAATTGATGATAACAAAAAGGGGGAGAATACAAAGAAGAAGGATGATAGTGATGGTGATGACAAAGGTAGTGGTGTTGGTGGTTCTAGTATGGACAAGACAGGTGGCAATGGTGGCTCTGCAACAAAAAGGTTCAAGTATAGAAGTAACAGGGATAATCAGTCTTCAAAGAGATCTAAGTCATCTAATTCTCCCAAAGATGACTTAGAACAGAAAAAGGAAGAATTCAGGAAGTCGATATGCTTACTCGAGTGGAGGTTCAAGGAGCATTCTCTACCTACCGTGTGCTATATCTAACCGTGGAAACTACCATTAAGTCAAGATCCGTGTCTGTCTGTTTATATGGTGTGTGCTATTAGATCATCAATCTCATTTGTGGGGGATTGTTGGAAAAAACTTAGTATTTTAGACTAAGTTGTGAACCATTTTGAGACTCAATTTGAGTGGTAAACACTATATGTTAGTTTTGTGTATTGGTTGGATCGTATTCTAATCTGTGAGTGGATTCCAACGCATATTTACACACTCAAAATGGATAAAGGGTGAATGAGAACTGATGTTCCAAAGTATAACCCTTTAAAGTGGTATTTGAGAAGTGTACCACATCGAGAGTAGTACAAACCTATTCCTTGGTTTTTCTTATAAATACCTTGTACCACATTGAAAAAAATAATAAGTTCATTCAAGTCTCTCCTTATAAATAGAGTCTTAGGGTTTTAGTTTTATTAAGTTGAGAAAATTATAGTCTTCTCTATAATTTCAATCTCTTCAGTTTTAAAGTTCAAAATGTTTCGGTGATAGTTTCTAATTCAGTTCAAGTTCGCTGAGAGTATCGTCGATTTATTGGTGGTACTGTATCTCGTTTTATCCTGGGAGGCAGGTCGCTATGCACAGACGGTGAGGGGCGAAACTGCCTTAAGGAGACTGATTTTCTGGACTCGAGATTAAATCCAATTTCTGTTTGTTTTCTCAAACCCTTCTCCTTATATTATAGTTAATTCTCTAATTGAATTGTTATGCTTTGTTATATGAATTAATTATTATATACATGAATTGTGGTCATTCTTATTTGTTTCATGCCGATAATTATATGGTTATGTCTATACACATTGTTCAGTGTGATTTGGTTTTGAAATCAAAATCAAATTGAGGTTGGGTTTCAAAACTTTCAATTCGGTTAAAAATGGTTTCTGCTTGGTACTAGTGTTCTGTCTTGTATACAAACTGCAAATCTCTCTCTGTCTTTTTTTTGAGTAAAAACTGCAAATCTCTTATTTAATACAAATCACTCTCATGGCAACCTGTATTGATATTAATATAATATTAATATATATGGTTTGGTTATGAAATCGGAATCAATTATGTTATTTGATTTTTTTTACAGTTTTTACTTTGGTCCTGTTATCTAGATTTTTCTCGATTTCAATATAATTTCAATTATTGTTAAAAAAAATAATTTCAATTTTTTTAACCAATCTCTTAAAGAATATCGTGCATAAAAGATAATTATGGTATAATAATATATAATACGTAAATCTTGCGAACCCAAATTTACGAAATTTCCTTGCATCATCTTCGTATGGATTGTAGTAATATATTATACTCCATCCAATATGAAGGCATCAATTTTAATAATAATTTTTGTTTACAAAAATACCATAAAACATGGGGAAAAAGTTGTGTATCAACTCTGGGTAGCACTACCGTAAAAAATGGGGATCAGACTTAATCGGTGAAGGTGTTCTCGATTAACTGAATAATTTGAAATTTAATCAGTTCGATCAATTATTGAACAGAAATTAATCGGTGATTAATTGTAATTAATCACTAATTTTTTGAACAATGTTTAGTAGTGGTATAAAATTTATATATACTATAAGTCGCACATTCTAAATAAATATGGTATAGACTTTGCATCTTTGTTAACTTCAAAATCATAATATTTTAATTGGTCCAACACTCAAAACCTGAGTGTAGTGAGCATTTAACTTGATGATACATCTTAAAACCTGAGAGTGTAGTGGGCATTCAACTGATCCATGTATAAAAATTTAAAAATAAGTGACATAAATATTGATTTTGATCGAATCTATGTAAAGATTAGGAAAAGACTAAATACATAAAAAAAAACTTGAGATTGATCTTAGGAAATTTTCTAAGATAATATGATGTTTTAGTATAAATTTTTAATGATAAATTTTTAATTATATATAATATTTTAAAATTATAATAACAATTTTGTATTTTAATATGAGATTTAAATATAATGTAAGGGAAATTATATTAGGTCGAGCTCAGTAGCACCGGGAACATAACAAACCTAGGATGTTAAACAATGTCAACTACATATTGGTTAACTTTTGTGTTATATTGATAACTTTTGTGTTATATTGATAACTTTTGGCTTTTGCACATGGACTGAGATTTAATTTGCACATTCATTAAGATGCAAGTAAGAGGGTAGAAACTTAACTTTGAAGCACCATGATTTAAGTAATAACCTTTGACAATGTTTTTAATAAAGAAAATTGTTGAATAAGCTATGTGGACACAAAGGTATTTTTTTAGAAAAAATCAATGTCTGATTAATAACTTAAAAGTTATTTTAAATTTTTTATTTTTTATTAAAGTTATTTACTGTAACAACCCGGATATTTTCTAAAATTTATTTTTATTATGTAAATATTTTATTGATTTTTCTCAAAGGAGGAGGAATAAATTTTTTATATTTTATTGCAGTTGGACGCATTTCCATATTTTGATTATTATATTAGTAATTATTTTCGGTTTAGTGGTGTTGAGTGCGGTTTTTTTTTAAAAAAATTATATTATTTTACTGATCGGGTCAGCATCTCGAGTCGGTATCTTTCTTCGGGTGAAAATTTTATTTTGAGTAAATTATTTGAATATTCAAAATTTAGTATTTTATATTTTTGAATATTCAAAATATTTAAATATTTTAAAAATTTATTATTTTTATTTAGTTTTAAAATAATAAAATTTATATTTTTTTATCCAAAAACATTTTTATAGAATTTAGTTTTTACAATTTGAAAAGGTTTAGGGAAAAAAACAATTTTTATATAAATCCTAAAATCGACATTCCCCTGCACGCCTGTTTTCCTAATTCCCTCTCCTGCTATATTCCCCAAACCCTCTGCCCTGCCTTTTCTTTGCGTGCGCAACCCTACCCCCTTCCGTTTAATACACGCGTGACCCACCTTACACCTATTCTATAATCCAGTTCCTATGACAGCATCCTCGGTCTCCGTTTTCTTTATACGATATATATATACGTATATATGTTTAAAAGTTTTCAAAAATTCATATCTTACAAATCATACATCCAATATTTGATATCTATATATATAAATGATTAGCACTTTAAAGCCTACGTATATGTATAATTTTGGTTAAGTTTTGAAAAGATTATTTTCTGGGTAGGTTTTCCTTTTTAATTTATTTGGGAGTGTAGAAAGGGGATTTGCAGATGGTGATCAAGCTATGAGGTACTACAACACGTGTATATGATTGGGATTAATTTTGGATTTTTCTGAGAATATTTTTCAACCATCAGAAAAGACTCGTAGGGTGTCCGTAATTGATCTTTTGGTAAAGTTTTTAAGACCCTGACTTGACGCTTGTAAATATAATTTATATGTATAGATATAATTTATTTTGTGGATTAAATTTGTTTACGCTATTTTAGTATAGTTGGATTGTATTGTTTGAGATTTAATTTGAGGGGCTGTGACCCTGAGAAAAGTTCATTTTATAAATCTCTTATTTCGAAAATTTTTCTTGTAATAAATTATTTATTTTAAGTTTCAATTATTATTTGATTAAAAATATTAAGTAGTTAATTATTTTGAAAAATAATTTATTTTAGAATGATTAATAATTCATTAATTTGAATAATCAGTTGATTTAATTATTAATTAATTTATTCTTATTAATTAAAAATTAATTGTTTATTTATATACGAGTCTCGAGGATTACCTGTTTATTTATATTCGAGTCTCGAGGATTAATTGTTTATTTATATTAGAGTCTCGAGGATTAATTGTTTATTTATATTTGTGTTTCGAAGATTAATTATTGTTTTATAATCGAGTTTCGGGGATTAACTGGTTGTTTGAGGATTAGTTAATAGTTAAGTTTATATTTTTAGTTATTGGTTTTTGGGTTTGATATGAGTTCTTTTGTTAATAGAAGTATGTGTGAGATATGTGTATAAGTATAGTTAGGTTATAAACGCTCGTAGAATATAGTTCGTAGAATATAGCGAGGTACTTCAAGGACTAAACTATCGTATTATATTTGACTATAGATGTAGACGCGCGGACTTGATCTCGATAATTTAGACTCGTAGCAACCGCAAAAACGTCGGATTGAAGAATTATTAAAAGGTGATATGGTGAGACGGACAATGTAGTCGAACCATTCCAGCTTAGGACTACATCTATATCAGGCAAGTATTTCTTCCTTGATCATCTTAAACACTTTTATTTTACTGTTTCGATTATTTATATCATGGTAAGTAGTTATTGTTCAGAATTATTTATGATTCATGTTTTATTCTGTGCATCAGAGTTACTTGTTATTCGTACTCTGAGTATTGGAAGTTGATTATAATAAACACGTCATATCTGGTGTTATCATAGTAAATAATGGGGATATGACCTGTATTTAAAATTAAGCATACCTTTATTTTGTTTGGGATGCTCTATTGGATTGGAAAAGTTTGCATATGAGGTCACCTAGTTGGTCCAACATTTATTGAGGAGGATATGATAACCATTCCATCTTCCTATATGCTAACATTACTTGCCTATTTTGTACCCACTTTGAGAATCCTTGTTATAACTACGGGTATAGAAATGTACCGGTAGAGTATAAAGAGGTCCTATTGCTTTTAGACTGATCAGGGAGCAATAGTTTTTATTTGTGTTGTATCCAATCTCATATTGCCTGTTTGACTATTATATATTGATTTTGAGCAGTTGATTCATTTTGATGACATACTGCATTGTTTCAGTTGAGATAAATGGTGATTGATTTACTGTTCAGTTTTGATGATAAACTGTTTTATATTCCGTTCTCTATACAGATCTCATAATTTGATTTAATTTCAATTGTTCATATACTTGCTGAGCATTTCTTTGGCTCACTCTTACTTTTTATTAAATTCTGCCAGATATCCAGTATGAGTCACAGCGGTAGCTCTAGCGGGCATAGAGAGCCTCAGGTGTTAGGGCGGCTCGCTTCTCGGGCTTCCCAGATATTTAGTTGTTTACAGTTTTACTGTGGATAGAATGTGTAATAAAATGAATTTAGACTTAAAACTTATGGATTTGAGTTTTGGATTTAGTTTCTAGTTTGTAATAAAGTGATTTGGTTTACTTTTAGTATCGGCTGCTTGATTTCATACTATAACTTGTTTGCGATCTTTGGTTTTGTGGGGTCAGTGCGCTTCTGGTTTATGATTTTGTTATTGTTGATTGTTAGCGGGCCAGCGGGCCTCAGATTTATTATATTTTCTTATAACGAAAAAGAAAAAGAAAAAGAAAGAAATCTATCCTAAATACAGCAGTGTATATCAAAAAGATGTATAAACAATTGTACGATATATATAAATATATACCGCATCACTATTGTCTAGGTAAAATCAAGTACGATGAAATTGGTTTGTTAATTAAGGAAACAAGTTGATAATAAATATTTATGTAAAATATAAATTTAGTATAATTTTTATGTTTAGGATTAGGATATATATATATATATATATATATATATATATATATATATATATATATATATATTTAAGGTCAGAGTTTAGGATAAATTTAGAGTTACATGTTTATAGGGTTACATGTTTATTAAATTTAAATCATTTTTTATGATCCGAACTATATAAATTTTAATCATGTCTTAAAAAATTAATTTATTATATATAGAATTTTTTTTCAAAAATTATATATAGAATTGTTTGTCATTTAAAGAAAAATATTTAAAATCATATTTTATCTGGTTGTATCAATTACTAAATATTCAGACAATTAACTAATAATTGTTTGCATTTGAATTTTCTCAATATAAATTTTCTAATATTAAAAAATTACAAATTATAACATTTTAGTCTAACATTCAAAGCAAACAGTGTATTGTGCATTAAGTTGATAATGACTTAGTTCCTAGTATAGGGCGGACCCTAGCTTGAGCTATGGGTGTCGGGTACTCCTCATAATATAAAATTATAATGTAATTTAACAAGAATTTATTAAAAAATAAACAAGTAACTCACTGCTTTAACAGTGAATATAGTGAACACAAGATGTAATTTTTAATCTAATTTTATTAGAATGAATTTTTGCTACAATCTGAAATTCAATTTGAATTTCAGCTTCTTGTTCTAGGAATATTGCAATGTAAAAATCAAAGACATTTATCAAATGTGGTTGTGCATAAAATATATAGACAACATGTCTTGTGCACATGCTCACATAAGATAGATTTGCTAAAATTAGAAATAGACAAGACATATTTTACATTTGACTAATATCTATTTCTAGCTAAGACTATTGTGACAGACTGCTACATTCAGCCTTATACCTTCTGTCATTTGTTTTGACTATCTTCTCAGCTTCATTGTAGACTTGTTTCTATCTTTGCAGGCTTGACTTATCCTGCAAAAGCAGAGCTGCAAAATTATCTGTCTTGTTCTGCAATTCTCCTAGAAAATAACTCCTTGGTGCAGTCGAGTACTCTGTTTAAATTGATTCGAGAAGTCATAGTGATTGACTTCTCGTTTGAGTACTAGCTGTGACTTCTCGATTAGTCTTTGAATGATTGACTTCTCGAATGACTAGACTTCTCGATCGCATACTCTGTTTGATGCTTCTCGATTAGGCTAGACTTCTCGAATGTAAACTTGAAATTGTGACTTCTCGAATGACTCGGCTTTACCACTTCTCGAATGTTCCTTTTGCTAACTTCTCGAATTGTTTTCACACTTCTCGAATGGTTAACATTTAACACTACTCGAATGGTTTCAATACTTTGACTTCTCGAATAGATGACTTCTCGATCGAGTATTGAGCTGTTGAGTGTGTCTTGAGACTTCTCGAGTTGTTTACATAGTTTTGACTTCTCGAATAACTGACTTCTCGACTGAGTAATTGCCTTAGTAGAATTCTCAGGTTACTTTCCTTATTTCTCTAAAAAGTCTTGTTTGTGTTGTTGCATGATTCAACCTGAATCTTTTAATAGACTTTATTCTTAACTTCATTTACAACTCAAATACAAACTGAGTAGACTTCTATCTGCAATATTACACAAGAATATCTAAGTCACTACACTATTACAGAAGTACCAACTATGTTACAGCAAGACAAATAATTACATAGGCTAGGCTTGATTTGGGTCCAACAAATATTATCTTAACTTGTATAAAAGGAGGACTACTGGGGTTAAAGTTGTATGTATGATTATATTCTTTAAAAATTATATTTTATTAAAATTTAATGGTTAAGATTGTTTCTATGATTCACATAAAATTGGACGGTCAAGATCTTTTCTATTATTCACCTAGTACCATACCGACGACCAAAACTTTTAATCTTTCGGTTATAATAATATAACCGGTGCAAAGCAATGGCGAGATTAATAAATTATATATTAATTATTTTATATGATTTAAATATATAATTAAAATTTTTTTATTATATCAGCTATAATAATATAATATATAATAAATATTATTTATAGATAAAATAATAATATTATTTTAATATTCATGAGATTTAATTAATAAGTTATAATTTCATGTAAAAGTGAAGTGAAGTGAGATATGTTATTAGATTATTGTATAAAAATTGACTCACTGATGATAGAGTTATACGTAAAATATGTATGTTTTAAAATTAAATTATAATTATATCAAAATTGTATAAAAAAGTTATATAAAAAGAAAACTTACAAATGATAAAAAGAGTTGTATGAAAAGAGGATTTATCGGACGGACGACCAGACCAAACTTTTTATTTTTCTTTAAATTTAATTAGGAGATTTTTATTAATAAAAAAAGTTACAAATATGTTGAAAATATTTTAATTAAAATTTAAATAAAAGAGTATATTTTAATGTATGTAAAATATAATATAATTTTAATATTCAAAAATTTTAATTAAAAATTATGGTTTTAAATAAATTAAAGTGTTTGAACGATGAAAAAAATTGAAACATGTTAGTAGATTGTTTGTACAACTATATATTTTAATTAAAATAGAAGTTTGTTTAAAATAATATAATATAAAAATATAGATAATATATATATATATATATATATATATATATATATATATATATATATATAACACAGTGATAAAATTTAATTAATGTTAATAAAATAATATTATTATTTTAATATTCATAAAATTTAATATTCATAAAATATAATTTAAATATAAAATAATATTATCCTATCTTGTATAAAAATAAGACTACTGGAGTTATAGTTGTATGTATGAATATATTCTTTTTAAAATTATATTTTATTAAAATTCAGTGATTAACATTGTTTATGGTTCCCGGTTAACATCTTTTATATGATTCACCTAGTACCATACCGATAACTAAAACATTTAATGTTTCGATTATAATAATATAATATATATTATAGATTAGGTCGAGCTCAGTAACACCGGAACATAACAAACCTAGGATGTTAAACAATGTCAACTACATATTGGTTAACTTTTGTGTTATATTGATAACTTTTGGCTTTTGCACATGGACTGAGATTTAATTTGCACATTGAATAAGAGGCAAGTAAGAGAGTAGAAACTTAACTTTGAAGCACCATGATTTAAGTAATAACCTTTGACAATGTTTTTAATTAAGAAAATTGGTGAATAAGCTGTGGACACAAAGGTGTTTTTTTAGAAAAAACCAATGTCTGATTAATAACTTAAAAATTATTTTAAATTTTTTATTTATTTTAAATTTTTTATTTTTTATTAAAGTTATTTACAGACCTTTTTAATGTATACACTTATAAAGAAAAAGAAAGAAATCTATCCTAAATACAGCCGTGTATATCAAAAAGATGTATAAACAATTGTACAATATATATAAATATATACCGCATCACTATTGTCCAGGTAAAATCAAGTACGATGAAATTGGTTTGTTAATTAAGGAAACAAGTTGGTAATAAATATTTATGTAAAATGTAAATTTAGTATAATTTTTATGTTTAGGGTTAGGATATATATATATATATATATATATATATATATATATATATATATATATATATTTAAGGTCAGAGTTTAGGATAAATTTAGAGTTACATGTTTATAGGGTTACATGTTTATTAAATTTAAATCATTTTTTATGATCCGTACTATATAAATTTTAATCATGTCTTAAAAAATTAATTGATTATATATAGATTTTTTTTTGAAAAATTATATATAGAATTTTTTGTCTTTTAAAGAAAAATATTTAAAATCATATTTTATCTGGTTGTATCAATTACTCAATATTCTGATAATTAATTAATAATTGTTTGCATTTCACTTTTCCAATATAAATTTTCTAATATTAAAAAATTATAAATTATAACATTTTAGTCTAACATTCAAAGCAGACTGTGTATTGGGCATTAAGTTGATAATGACTTGTTCTCTAAAATTATAATGTAATTTAACAAGAATTTATTAAAAAATAATACAAGTAACTCACTGAAATTAGAAATTCATAAATAAAAGCCTACAAAATATTAAAAAATTAAAAATTATAATATAAATAACTAAAAATATATTAATTCATAAATTTTTGTACAACTATTAAGTTAAACATATGTTTAAAAATCTATATTTTACAGAAAACAACTACATAATGTAAAATATTTTTTATGTATATACTTTTATTAATTTTTAATTATTATAATTTTCATTTTTACTTAACTATTTATATAAGGAATCCACTACAATATATTTCGGCCGCCACTGCTCTAATATTAATGTGCCGTGTGACGAGTGTAAGCACGTGGATTAAGATTTAATTAAGAGAGTAGAAACTCGAGGCATTCAAACTTTTGAAAACCCAAAAAACGAATGGTAAAAGTTGCATGTATATAATTACGCATAAAAATTACTACATAATGTAAAATATTTTTTATGTATATACTTTTATTAATTTTTAATTATTATAATTTTTATTTTTACTTAATTATTTATATAAGGAACCACTGAAATATATTTCGGCCGCCACTGCTCTAATATTAATGTTCCGTGTGACGAGTATAAGCACGTGGATTAAGATTTAATTAAGAGAGTAGAAACTCGAGGCATTCAAACTTTTGAAAACCCAAAAAATGAATGGTAAGAGTTGCATGTATATAATTTTCAAACATTTTTAAAGGTCATAAAATGACATTTTCTTTATTATAATCTGACACGTCTTTACCATTTCATCAGCACTTGCGAATATAAATTAAACTACATTGACTTGGTAATAGAATGTACAAATTATTTTCCGCTAGATTATTGGCTTTCAATTTTCATACATGATACATCCTGCTTTAACTAGCAACATTCAATGTCTTCTCTAGTCCAACAAAATCTTAAGCCATCACCGGATAAGAAATATTCATGCAGTCCACTAAAAATCATAGCAGTTTCACTGATAGTTATTTACTTGTTTGCCAATGTTTTTCTTTCAAATAATCATTTAAACTTTCCCAGTTCTAACTTTCTCTCCCCTGTACTTCTCAAATTTCCATCTTCAATAAGCCCAAAATCATATTCTGAAAACTCTCCTACTGAAATCAAACATCTTATGTTTGGACTCCTCGGCTCTGCAAAAGCATGGAAACATCGAAATTCTTACATTGAATCTTGGTGGCGCCCTAACGTTACTCGAGGCTACCTCTACCTTGACACACATCCGTCACGGGAATTTTTCCCTTGGTCTCCATCTTCTCCCCCTCTTAAAATCTCTGAAAACATCTCTAAGCTTTTAGATGAAACAAAGCCCGTTGCGCCCATCATGGTACGTATGGTGCATGGAATATATGAGATATTTAGGGAGGATCATGAAGATGTTAGATGGTTTGTTATGGGAGATGATGATTCTATTTTTTTTGTGGATAATTGGGTGGATGTACTTGGAAAATATGATCACACCAAGTATTTTTACATAGGAGGTCAATCAGAGACTATCTTGTCGAATTTCTATTACTCTTTTAACCAAGGCTTTGGTGGAGCTGGCTTTGCATTAAGTTATCCTTTAGCGAAAGCTTTAGCAGATAACATGGAAGCTTGTTTGAGAAGGTATCCTTACTTGAATAGTGCAGATTTGATTACAATGTCTTGCATAGCTGACCTTGGAGTGTCTCATACTGCACAGAAGGGTATTCACCAGGTATGTTTATACAAACTTGAATGCCTCAGGTTTTAACTATTCTTACCAAATTTCGAACTTGCCTGATCAGCATTTCTGATTTTTAGATTGACCTTAGAAAGGACATATCGGGTTTCTTGTCCTCTCATCCGCAAGCTCCATTGCTGTCTCTACACCACTTTGATAATGTAGATCCTATTTTTCCCTCAAAAAACCGATCTGAGTCGACCAATCATCTAATGAAAGCTGCAAATTTGGATCAAACTCGACTACTGCAACAAACTATTTGCTACAACAGAAAAAACAGTTGGTCATTTTCAATTTCTTGGGGCTATTCTGCACATTTATATGAAATGATCATCCCTCGATGTATTTTGAACACACCCATTGAAACATTTAGGCCATGGGTGGAGAGCAGCAAAAGACCACATTATATGTTTAACACAAGACTGGAGTCTGAGAATCCTTGCGAAACTCCTCATATTTTTTACCTTGACAAGGTTAAAAATATCAACCTAAGCAATGAAATTCTTACTAGCTATGTTCGAGCTGCACCGCGAGGTTTGTCATTTTGTTCATCAATGAATTACTCCGCAGATGGTATCAACAAAATTCAGGTCGTCTCGCCAGCCACAAAGCCCATTGAGGTTAGTGATTTTCCAACTGTAGAATGCCTAAAATACCATTACTTGTAAATTCAATTAACAAAATATATTAACATTCTAATTTATAAAACTTCAATGTTGAGGAAAATTAACAATAGAAACAGATACACCTAATGATAAATCGGAAATATTAGCAACATATCTGTCAGAATTCAACAAATCCTCTAAAACTACTCAAATCTTGACCTGCGATATTTGATCCTATTTTAAAATCAATTTTGAAACTCGCACAAATTCAAAATATTGTCGAAGTTGTATATTATATATATGACAGAAGACTATTGTATATGTGTATCAGACAGGAAGAAGTGAATGCTGCGACATTACAAGCAATGTTCAAGGCACGGACATGGTGGAGGTCAAGATCAGGCCATGTATGATGCATGAGATAATAGCTTAACTAATTAATTATTCTATCAGTATATGTATGCCTGTCAATATAAATAAAAACATATTTAATATCTACTTAAAGGAGAATTTTAGCTATGTAAACGGATCTATCCAAATTATTGTTATGAACAATACAAATCACCATTTTTGTTCTAGTCTGAATTACAAACAAAAAGAGGATGATCCAGATAATGAGATGTATGATTAGCTGATCGACTAATACAATGTGCAGGGACTTGATAATCTGTTTCAACTACAATACTAGAATAATTATTTCTCTTATTATCTAGCTAAGAACCTCTTTACAAGATAGAGTTTCAGCAAAACTAGAATCTTGTTGACCTCGGAGAAAACCATTTTTAGAAAAGGCAAAATCACCAAGCTCGTTTCGCACAATAAAACCAAAACCAAGAGTCCTCTCGCTAGTTGGGAATAGAGTACTATCAAAATAAATTTTGTTCATACCTGAGGCATGTGGTCTGCACCATTTTTCTTTTTGAGTAATTGCAGAGATGTTGTGGTTGGTATGGTCGACTAGTAGACCTCCACTGAGTATAAAATTAGGTAACAGACAAGATAGTTCCTGAAACAGAAGCTTTCCTAAATACTTCCAAGTATCAATATTACATATCTACCAAATAGTAATAGACCATTAGATAATAGCCAATATTGGCAGTTTCAAGATATTAGTAATTTCAAGAGATAATAGTTTCCGAAAGGAAGAATTTCATTCCACCAAGAAGGAAAGGACGGAGCATTAGAGTTAAGAATGCCACAAGATGAAGCACACATAAATTGTTTGGAAAAATAACAATTAATCAGAATAAGAAATAAATCCTTCTGATTGCTATGTGTGGCATTTACCTTAGTTTAATAACAATACAATTCTGGAGTCTGGCGCTATTCCTTGTATTTCTTAATTTAATGTTAATTCTATCACAAATGCAGATTCTAAAAGTTGTGAAGAAGATTTAATCCGAGATATATTTTGTCCTTGTGATATTCTTCAGATTTTTTTACCACACCACATATAAGAAGATGGGTGAATTTGGAATTTGAAAAGAAAGGATTTTATTTAGGATTTTAAAATCCTAATCTGAAGGCATTGTTGGATGGGTTGTTTACCAAATACCAACAAAATCGAACATAACAATTAAAAGTGTCGAGTTAAGAATGCCACAAGTTGAAGAATAAGAAATTCTTCAACTCGACACTTTTAATTGCTATGTTCAATTTTGTTGGTATTTGGTAAACAACCCATCCAACAATGCCTTCAGATTAGGATTTTAAAATCCTAAATAAAATCCTTTCTTTTCAAATTCCAAATTCACCCATCTTCTTATATGTGGTGTAGTAAAAAAATCTGAAGAATATCACAAGGACAAAATATATCTCGGATTAAATCTTCTTCACAATTTTTAGAATCTGCATTTGTGATAGAATTAACATTAAATTAAGAAATACAAGGAATAGCGCCAGACTCCAGAATTGTATTGTTATTAAACTAAGGTAAATGCCAAATCAGAGAAGACCTACCTGAACCAATACAACCCACAATGTGACAATTCCTTTTGAGCCAAATAGAACTTGGGTTACAACCCAGATTACATCAAATCCAAAGCAAACCCTTGCTGATGTTCACACCGTTTCCCCTTCAAATCCATTCATAGCCAATCTAAGTCTTTACAAAGAAAAACCAAGAGAAAATTTAAACAGACTCATAGAAAACGTAAGCATTACTAAACAATGTATTGGAGCTGAAGAGAATATTAGATTTTTGAAAATATATTAACGTCCTAGAAGCCGTTTTAAAAGCCTTTAAACATCATTTAATATTTCTTGCTTCCTCAATAGTAGCTCTAAAGAATAACAAATAGATAAGAAATTAAAGGGGGCATGACGAGAAAGTTTGCTACCATGGATTGAATGACTGTATAATCAACTAATGAGACACGTATCAAAATTCAACTCACCCAATGCTCACTTGAATGGATTATTATGCCATTAAGAAACTTCCATCATATTCGATCGTAGGTCTTAGACATTAACCAACTTTGTCCAACTTTTTCGCTTGAGGTAATGATTACATTCAAAAAGCGACCATAATGTTGTCTGTAATTAAGGTGCTTTGAGATTTAGATACATTCATTAGATGTTGTCTCTATAATTACAACTAGTGATGTTGAATTCAGTCCTATAGAAACACACCCTCATTCAAACTTACATATTAAAAGAAACTCGTAAGATCTTCTCCAACAATATCTTGTGGGGATACGTACGTAGTATTGAGCACATTATCACAAAACAAAATAATCGGACATTATATATAAGCAATTAGATTGAAACATATTGAAAACCACTCTCGATCATTATCCATAAACTTGATTATCCATGTGTGAGAGTAATTTTTGGTTGTCTGTCAGTCCAAAATCATGGTAAAGATCAAAGAGGAGAACCTTCCTTTTCACAGCGATCAACTTTTAAAAACCCGCGAGATTAAAGAGTCATAGGTCATAATACAATTGAAGAAGTTAAAGAAACAAGAGGTCTCAGATTTAAAAGTCTTTTTAAAAAGTCTCACACACATAAATTTAAAAAATATATTAATAAATAATATTATTTTTTGAAACAAACTGAAATTTGGAATAATATTTATATAAATTCCAACAATCCCCCACATGATTCAAAAGAAAAAAAATTATATGGGCAATAGATGATCAATTTATTAAGCATTAATGTCTTGTGCACTTGAATTGATACCTAGTGCATACAATTATGTTCCAAAACTACGGTAGGTGAAACAAATTCTTGAACCTTTCATGGTAGTTGGTGAAAACATATATGCGCACTAAAACCTTTCTCAAATCAAAAGTGTTCTCGCAGGACATTAACCTTGATAATGTCAATCACAATTTTATTATAAAATGCCCTACATTGTAGCTGGATATTCATGAATGCTCTAAAGTCCATAGCCTACAAGATCTCATAGGGAATTTGGCATAACCCCCACATTTACATAGGTAAGTTCATAAAGTTTGTATTATCGCAAACCACCTCATATAAGGCTTTGAACTTATTGAGAACATTAGTTCATCCTAACACATATGACAATAACAAAAATACTACATCACTTTATTAATATGAATTGTAGTAGTATTACATAAACATGAGTTCTTTTGTGATTTTGTTTGATCCATTGAACTTAGACATTTTTAAGATGGATATCCATCACAATTCACTCCACAATAGGCTTCAAACCCATTCCTATTTGTGCTAACTCTAACACAATGCAAAGGTCATAAACTTGAGTTATTTTGTGACTTATCACAATTCACTCCACGATAGGTATCAAACCTATTTTGTATCAAATCTAACAACAAAATTTCACTCTGACCTTTGCTGAGAGGATCTGCAGTATTCCTATCATACTTTACATAATTGAGTGATATCACATTATTACTGATCAGATTTATACATTAGCATGCCTTAGGCGTCTATGCCTTCTTTTTCCTATAAATCTAAATTTTTGCCAATCTTAGCAAATCACACAATACCAATCACTTTTCTTGAATTACAAACTCAATGCTTGTCATCCAAATAGATATTATTTTCTTAAACATAAATAAAATTTGCATGTGACTCAAACAACATGACATCCACTAACATAAGTGATTATACGGTACACATAATTGATCAAATTTGGAATAAACACAAGCATTAAAATAATTTACCTGAAAGCCATTAGAGGTGATGGTTTGTGAAATTTTTCATACCGGACTTTGGGTGCTTGCCTAAATCCATATAATGATCTCATAAACTCATCATAAGTTTTGAGATCTTCCTCAAAAATGAAAGCATTTATCTCCCCTCACCTAAAAATTCTTTCTCAATAAAAAATTAGTAACATAACTAGGTCCAAAACTTGTCTCAATCCTAGCCCTGTTACTCCTAGGCTCAAGAGTGTCAGAAGATATAGACAATAGGCTCAAGAGTGTCACAAGATATAGACAAAGAAGATGCAGAAGACAAACATGGCAGTCACTTTCATATGAAATATATGCTTAAAAAATTCAACATCTCTTGATTCTTTATATGAACCAACATCATATGCATCTTTAAGAATGCTGCACATGCAAATTTCAAAGTCTGCCAGATGGATGTGAAGAGTGCATTTTTGAATGAAGAATTAAAAGAAGAAGTCTATGTGGAACAACCTCCTGGTTTTAAAGATCCAAATTTCCCTAACTTTATCTACTATTTACTCAAAGCACTTTATAGTTTGAAACAAGCACTAAGGGCCTGGTATGCACTTTATCTCAGTTTCTCATTGAGAGTCACTTCACAAGAGGTACTATAGATAAAACTTTATTTCATAGAAATGTTAATGGGTCAATTATTCTTGTTCAAATTTATGTGGATGACATCATATTTGGATGAACTGATGAGGGACTTTGTAAAAAGTTTGCTAAATTAATGCAAAGTAAGTATGAAATGAGCATGATGTTACCTACTTTCTTGGTTTACAAGTCAAACAAGTTAAGAATAGTATTTTTATAAATCAAACTAAGTACATTCATGACATGAAGAAATTTGATTTGAGTGAATGTTCTTCTGCAAAAACTCCCATGGACACTGCCACTAAACTTGAATTGAATACTAAGGAAGTCAAGATGGACATTTCAAGTTATAGAGGCATGGTAGGCTCACTTTTGTACTTAACTACTAGTAGGCTAGATATAATATTTTCTATATGCTTGTGTGCTAGATTTCAGGATGATCCTAGAGAATCTCGTCTAGTGGCTATTAAGAGAATTTTTAGATATCTCAAGGGTACACCAAATTTAGGTATTTGATATCCTAGAGATTCTGATTTTGATGTAATAGGCTACTCAGATGTAGATTATGCAGGTTATCAATTGATAAATTAGTTATTGTGTATCAATGGATGTAATTACCCATCGATGGTAATAGAATTTTATTCGTTTCCAAACATCCATTAAATACTGTCTAAATTAGCCATTGATGCTATATTTTATCCATCGATAAATATATTCAGTCCTGTATGTATAAAGTCGATTGGTATTTAGAGCATGTCTATTTACCTTATTTTCAAACAATCATTTTTTCCACTAAAATAGTAAAATTAATTGATGTGACTTATTTTAAGTCGGTTTATTCTTGAAAATATAAATAGCAGGTTCATTTTCTATTTCATTTTACCTGTTATTTTTTACTTAACGATCTATTTACTTTTTTTCTCTAAGAACCCTAAGGCAATTTTCACTCTTCTCCTTCAAGTCTCTTTATCTAATCTATTCAAGAACAATAATGTAACCACAAAAGAAAATTCAATCATCAACATGCTTCATCTATGAGCAGAACAACTTCATTGCCTACATGACAGTGGAGGATGCCCTTACTGATTTTCATTCATTGATGAACTTCCGGAGTGACTGCAAACTCTCCAAAGCACTAAGTGAGGCACCAAAAATTATCTGTGAACTAGTGGAAGAGTTTTGGAAGTCTGCAGAAGTTTTTAAGGAAGAAAAGGTAATTTCGTACACTTGTAGAGGTAATGAATACACTCTTACAAGCACTACTGTTCTTACTTGCTTAGAAATTCCTGCTGATAATTGTGATGCCATGCCTAGAGATGAGAACATTAAAAACATGTTAGCTTCTGTTAATTATGCTGAAAATGATTGTAATCTAGGTGAGGTAGTTAGAAAGAAGTTGAGAAAAGAATGAAGATATTTCTTTGATGCCATTATCAAAGTATTTTCTGGAAAAATAAGTAATTTTGATGCTATTACTACCAGTATGTAACAAATCGCTTATGATATCCTATTTGATAGGTGCTTTGGTCTTGGCACCCTGCTCCTAAATGAGTTAATTGCTAAATTAGGTAGTAAAGAGTCTAGGAAGAGTAACATATATTTTGCTAGATTTATTATGTTGTTCATTAACCATGCTATTGAAGAATATGAGATCACAGAGGCCATGGAAACAATGAAAGCATGGACTCAAAACAAAAGGGTCTTCAAGGACCTGGTGAGAATCAACTTACACCCTAAGTTGTGCGTCACCTATCTCCGTTTTGTACATGTATTTCTCAAATCTCACAACCTTTCTTTCCTTGAGGTAAAAATACCTCTTTCTTTTCCTTCTACAACAATGTAGGGAGTTGGAAATGCCCCCATCCCTCCTACCCAAGTTGCAAAACCCTCCAAATCCAAATCTAAGAAAACCACCTCAACAATTTCTTAACAAACTATTGTTGAAAAATCTAGAAAAAAGAAAAACCACTGAGGGGAGTGTGAATGTGGTGTTTGAGTGTGAGGGAACTGGCTAACATCAAGATAGCCAGAAGAATAAGGTTGGAAATGGTGAGAATGTCCAGCCAACCTACAGTCCAATCTCTCAAAAGATTGAGACTGTGATTAAGGAATTGAACACATCCCTAGCTGCACCTTCTCAACAAGGTTTAGTTATTGAAAAGAGGTCTCAACCAGGACCATCTGTTGGGAAAAAGGGACATAAAGTCATCCAAGCCTTCAAAAAGGAGAAATAAGGGGAATGTAGATGCACAAGGGGAAAACATAATTACAAAGCAAAATGAGAATTTGATGGAGCCTTCAGCTTCTTCTTTTGATATGTCTCAAATAAATGCTGAGACACATCTCCACTCTTTATCTATTCCATCTCCTCACACTCCTTTTAAATCTCTTTTTTCAGAAACTTTGATGATATATAACATCAATGTTTTAAATTAACCTTCTTTACAACTCAGGGTGGAGCCAACACTCTCATCTGACTCACCACATAAGCTTAACACCTTTGTTGAACAGGATAAACTCGAAAATTCTTCTAATTCAATGGATATTTCTCAATCAACTGATAATTTTCAACATCCATTGACTTCTACTCATCCATCGATGGATATCCTTACATCCATCGACGAGCTCATTTCAACTGATATTAATCAATCGATGGATATTTCTTATCCATCGATTACTACTTCTATTCCTAATGTTGACACTACTATTAAAATTGCACAAACTCTTTTAGGATTGAGTGGAGTGGGTGAGGTGAGAGGCAGGATTTTCATATCCTAGTAAAAGGGGAGTGTGTGAATGAGAAGCCCTCAACTTCTTCTGTTGTGGCAAAAGGAGAGGGTGTGAAGATTGAGAGTTCCACCTTAGTAGGTGATCCAATATGTAAGCCTTGTGAGGGAGAAGTGAGAATCCAGGATGAGATCCTGATGCAAGAAAAGAAAGAAGAGAGTGAGAGAGAAAAGAATAGAGAGAAATCAATTTCACCAATCCATGAAGCTTCTACTTCTAAAATTGAGAAATTTGCAGCAGAACTCACCCAGGAGTTGGGGTTGAAGTTAGGGGGAGTTGGAGAGAATGGAGTTCCTGCAGGAGTTGCAGATGCCCACATGGTGGAGGAAGATGCAATTGATGTTAATTTGGATGCTGATACATTTCAACTTGAAGATCCTCATTATCAGAAATTGGTATAGCCACTAACCAAGAAGCTGAGAAGATTTTAGGGTCGGTTCAGATAGAGGAAGAATTCAGGAGTGGGAATGAGAGTCTATCAAGGATGCCTGATGATGTTTCTCACATGAATCCTGAAGACTTTGAGTCTGATGGGGATGATGACACATTAGAGCCCCTCATGAGAGATAATGAAGTAACTTTGGCTAATACTAAGAAAGAACTTGTGCCTCAATATAGAAGGTCAATGGTTGAAGTCAATGTGGAGGACCCTGTTCAAAGAAGAATCTTAAATTTTTACAGGGATAATCTTAGAATTCAGAAGTTTCATGTTATAGGAACCAAAAATGAGTTGAAGCAGGTTATGAATGAAATTGACAATGTAAGAACACACTTTGATTCTACTGTGGATTCTAGGCTCAGTTTTACTATCATGGGCAGAATCAAACAAAGGCTTGACACTGAATATACAACCAAGGGCAAGGTTGTAGAATTGGAAAAGAGGGTTAGTGCCATAGAGGTCAGCATGAATCAAATTCTAGCCAATTAAGTCACCCAAGTCAAGCTTCTAAGCAGATTATTAGAAACACCTTCATCTTCTCAACCTTTGGATATTGTTGCTGATAACAAAAAAAAGAGGAGAAAGAAAATACTGATGACTTAAGGAGGGAAGCGGAGAACCAAATCAAAGCATCTAAAGATGTGATATCTAAGAAGGATCCATTGGCTAAGAAAAGAGAATTGGCTAAGCAAATTGTTCTAAAATTTGAAGCACTTGAAAGGAAGAACACGGCCATCAATGCAGAAAAGCCAATGAAGATCACAACAACTACTTCATTGTCAACAAGGTCAATTTTTGAAACTGTAGTTGTTCAATCTCTTGAGGCTGGAGATATAAGGATGGAAGAAGGAAGCTCCCAGCCTAGAGATAGGAAGGGGAACAGAATAATGATTGAAAATCAAAAGAAAAAGAAGACTATCTCGGGTGGAGGTGAGAAGTTATTTCACAATGTAATAACTGTTGGAGTTAAAGACAGAGAGAGGCATGAGCAAGCAGATGATGAATTGACCTTGATTCTTCAAAGCAATTTGATGAAGAAAATGAAAAGATTCTTGAAACAAGAAGGAAAAATGCTGAGAAGAAATCAAGGATAAAATAAAGAGCAAACAGATCCTCAAAGCCTGTAGGAGTAAAGAGGAAGTTGAACATTGATAAAGGTGGAGTGACTGAGGAGAAACAACTAAAGGAGGCAAAGATTCAAAGAACTGACAGTGATCAACCAAGAGAAGTAGAACTGTTTCAGTCAAAGGCAAGCAATTACATCCCAATTAGTTCATAAGGATTAATTGCTATAAGAGGCCAAAGGAAGAGGGGTGTGGATCTTCTTCACCTTGAATATGAAGATGGTTCACATCTCACCTTTACTTTTTCACAGGTGACAGAACATGACTATACAACTCTGAGGAAAATTTATACTCTTGTCAACAGAAATTACTATTTGACTCAAGGACTAGCCAATGATATCTTATAAAGGATGACCACAATGAGAGAGGCTCCAATTCAGGAAGAAAAGGATGAAGTAATAAAAATATGGAATCTTGAAGGAAGAAAAGTTCTCCATGAGCCTTTCTACATAATGCTCTATACATATAGGGATGTCAAGGAAAGATGCATTGATATTTAGAAAGAAATCAGGAAATTGTCAAACCTGGAGCTGAATTACTTGGCAAGTCAATTGGACTATAGTATTGAAGATGGGAAGATACTTAAGGGGTCATTGTATAGGCAAATGGAGGAGATGAGAAAAGAGAAATGGCTGAGTCTAGCAGGAGGAAGAGAAGAAGCTAGACAAGTCAAGACCATCAAAATTCTTCTTTGAAATCATACGTTACTGGTACTTCTAGTCTCATTTTTTTAATATGTCAATTTATGATTCTCAATGTATTGATAAATATTTAAGGGTTTTTTTTTTGTTATCATCAACCTAGATTTATAATTATTTTTCATATTCATAAATAGGAGAGATTGTTAGGAATCATGTTGTATGATGATAACAAATTACCTAGAATTATAATTTTTATCTTAATTTTATAACTGATCAATGGATATGTGATCTATAAATATCCATTGACTATGGAACCATTTATTGGTTGAAGTTGTTGTTAATCAACTGATAAAATGAATTGTAACAGTGATTTAGAATTCCTTGTGTTATTTATTGATTGTAATATGTTGATGGATGTGATCATCTAATTAATTGATGTTTATTGGCTTCGATTGATAGCTCATCACTGGATGTAAAGACTGGCTGTGAAAGTGCAAATATTCTAAGTAAGAATTCTCTCAAATGAAGTGATCAACAGATAAAGGAATCAATGGATATGGATGATTAATCGATGGATAAAAGGTCAACAAAAGTCAAATCAATGGATCTCCATTAATGGATAAAAGTATCAAGGAAATCAACGGATAAAAGACAATCAATAGATAAGGGAATCAATGGATGCTCAAATATCCATTGATACATCAATTGATCAATGGATAACTTATCCATCGATAGATAAGCAAAGAAGGCCCAACTGATAACCTTCACAATATTTATTAGTTGATCAAAATTTCCCAAAATAGTTAAAGGCAAATAAAAGGGATCTTTGCAGGAGTTTAAATCAATGGAAGACAGTTCTGTCAGGACTGTGAAGACTTTCAAGGGAACACAGTTTTCAAAGAGAAGAAGAAGACAAAGACTTGTCCAGAATAAGGCAAAGGCCTATGAAGACTGTGAAAGTAGCTACATTCTATTTTAATGTAAACATTGTAAAATGTATTTTATGCATTTTATCAGTCGATAGAAAATAGAAGTATAAATAAGCTGTTATATATGGTTTAGCAGTTTATTGTAGTAAATATAAGAAAGTTGAGCAAGAATAACATAATAGAGTGATAAAGAATTATTTGTAGTGTTTTTCTTAGTTCTATTTATATGTTGTAAGCAGCTTGGTTCTAAGACCAAGGTTAATTGAAAGCAAAAACATTTACTAGTGGAAAAACCAAACCACTAGTAATTTTAACATATTTTTTTTCAAGTTTCTTTTTAACTCTTCTAGTTCCTCCTTTTTCTTTAATCTTTCCAAACATTATTATTGAACAAACTGAAATCCGCAAGAATTTGAAATAATTCTTAAGTTTGTATTCAACCCCCATTCTACAAACTTTTTGAACTTAAGGGAAATACAAAAGCTAAAGCCATGTTTCAAGCGAGAGCTATGAATGATCCCTTTGCACCCACGTACGATCCTAGTTAGAAAAATCACCCTAATTTCTCATGGAACCAAGGTCAATATAGTCAGTTTAACCAACCATCTCAACCAGCTTTTCAAAAGCCCACTTCTGGTCCATATCCAACTCAAAATTCTAACTCATTTCCTGCTCAAAACTTTGGACCATATACAAATTCTATTTCAGTTCCTTGGAATCCCTCCAGTTTTAATGAAATTGATTTTTTTGGAAAAGAGTATTGAAGCGTTAATGAAATCCCAGGCTAATATAACTCAATCTCAACAGGCTTTCATGCAAACTATGACCCAAGATAGGCAGTTATTAAATTTTAATACTCAAACCATATTTAAACTAGAGGTCCAAATGAGTCAGTTAACCAACACAATCAGTGAGAGCGAGAAAAACCGATTTCTTAGTCAACCTGAGGTTAATCATAAATTTTATCCAAACCAAAAGCCTCATAAAAATATGAATTATGTCATCTCTCTTAGGTCTAGTACTCAATTCAATAATCATGCTGGTTTCAATACTCGAGAGGAAGAAAAACTCACATATGAACCGAATCCTTTACTCTTAAATCTGAGTATTAGCCAATCCTTGTCTCCTAAGAATTCTGAAGAAGTAGAGCAATCTAGTGAACCTTCCAAATCTAATGAACCACCATCAAAACCCATATCTGATACATATATTGAAAAAATTTTCAAACTAAAAGCCCCATTTCCTCAAAGAGTCACTTCAGACAAACAATCTTCTCATTTAGATAAGATTTTGGAAGTCTTTAAGCAAGTCAAGATCAACATTCCTCTTTTAGATGCAATTAAACAAATTCCCTCTTATGCGAAATGTCTAAAAGATTTGTGTACTCATAAAAGAACCACTCATGTTCCTAGGAAAACTTTCCTAATATCTCATGTTAGTTCTTGTTTTCCCAGTTTCACAAGTAGAAGGGGGGTGAATACTTGTGTCATTTTTCTGCCTGATTAAAATCAACTCAATAAGAATTAAAGCTTCGAATTAATAATAAAAATCAAACACAAAGATATGAATGAAAACTATTTGTATTATTGATGTGTAAATAAAAACTTTCCTAAGGTGTACACAAACCCTAGCAGCTTCTCTGTGTTTCTCATATCAACTCTCTCTATCTCTATGCTCTCACCAAACTTCGACTATTTTTCCACACACTACAATTATGTTACATAGAGTGTTTATATAGAGAGCTGCATATCAATTAAATTAGAAAATCAAATTACAATAGAAATAGAATTCTTAATTATTAGTTGACAGTTTCCTTCTGTATTCTTCTTCCTTCCCATACCATATCTACAATATATTTGTCTTTATCTTCAAAGACTTCCCTTTTCTATAACCATCTTCTAAATTCAGCTTTGACTTTATAGACTCTGAAATCTTCAGACTCTGTTAGACTATAGACTCTGATAGACTATAGACTATGATCATTTGTAGACTCTGACAGATTGTAGACCTTGACAGATTGTAGACTCTGATAGTCCATAAACTCCGATCACCTTCCAGACTCTGATCTTCATCTAGACTCTGGTTTCATTTTCTACAGAAAATCTTCTAAGTACACAAATGTTGACTAACTAGACTCTGATTATAAAACTTTAGAGACTAGAAAGACTTATTACAAATAAACCATTCAAATCCTTGAAAGGCATATGACTAGGCCTATTTGTAATAATTAGATGACAACTCAACTCAATCTAGAAACAGTGGTAAATAATAAATATCAAACAGGAATCAAGACGAAGACAGTCAACTAGTCACAAAAAATCAACTGAATCAGAAGCACTCAGTTGATTCTACTACTCAACACTGAAGAAGTTCATTAATATGTTCAAGCGTCAGTGGATAATAATCAAGTAGTAATTTCAAAAGAATTCAGAAGATTTAGAAAATTTTAAGTGATTACTACACGAAGATTCCAGAAGAAAAAGAACAGAAAAAGAAGATAGGAAAGCCAAGCAAAGACACAAGGCCACTAGTTTAAAGTTAAAAGAAATGAAGAATATTTATTAAAGTATGACACAAATGAACCGGACAGTACATTTGTGTGTCAACTTTAATTAATAAATATTTAGCATTGAGCTGAAAGTGGTTCCATGACAGAAGACGGAGAATGACAAAAGACTGCAAAAGACTACAGAGTTAAACAAGTCCTAATAGTATTTTAATTCTCAAATTAAAATTAAGATTAATTATTTAATTTATTTAATTAAATTAATTCAAGTCTGAATTAAATTAATTCATAAATTATTTAATTAAATTAAAGAAGAATTAATTTTCTAAAGAGATTTGATTCAAAAATGACTTATAAATCAAGTCATACCGAGCAAAAGAATGCAAGTCATGCTGAGTTAATTGGTTAAGTCATACCGAATTAATTGTTTATCAAATGACTTATAAAAATAAGTCATACCGAGCTCTTGAGTATGAGTCATACCGAGCTCCTGTGATATAAGTCATACCGAGTTTTCTTTGATTTAATATAAGTCATTATGATTTATTTTAATTAAAGAAAATTCAAATATGACTTAAACATAAGTCATACCGAGTTTTCTTTGATTTAATATAAGTCATTATGATTTATTTTAATTAAAGAAAATTCAAATATGACTTAAACATGAGTCATACCGAATTTCTATGAGTCATACCGACCATTTTAAGTCATGCCCAGCCTTTTTATGAGTCATACAAGTGTTAATTCAATTAATTAAAAGGTCATAATGGGATAAGTCATACTGGCTTTTCACCTCTATAAATATGAGGTGATTGTCTTCATTTTTCATTGTCGTTCAAACATTCAAATTCAGAAATTTGTATGCATTGTAATATTCACAGATTTCTGTGCTTAGTTTGGAATATAATTGTTAAACTCGAACAATTCTTGTCAAAATCGTTCTAAGCTTTTAAACAGTTATATAAACTTTCTACTAATTAATTTTGTAATACTTTTCAAGTTAAAATTATATCTTCTACTTGAACAGTATTTCATTTCAATTAATATTTTGTGTGAATTTAAAATAATAATTTTTAAATACAATATTCCGCGATAATTAATATATATTATATTCAACCCCCCCTTCTACAATATCAGGGACCAACAATTGGTATCAGAGCTGGTTGATATATTAAATATCAGATCCGAACCAAATATTCCGCGACTCATACAGATCTCAAAAATTATTTTTAATTCGAAATAATTTTTTTTTTAATTTTTTTTTATTTTTAATCAAAAATTATTTTCAGTCAAAAATTAAAATATTTTTTGAAATACTTAACTTTTAATCTTATTTAAAGATGAGTACACAAAAGGTAACGAGCATCAAAATTCCATCATTCGACAAAGATCATTATAACCTATGGAAGCACAAGATGCAGTTATTCATTGGGATTGCCAATCCTAAATATGCCTTGATCTTAGAAAAAGGTATTGAACCTCCAATAACAGTTGTTCTCGAACACGAGGTAGATGGGGTCGTAATTCCTCATAGACAGATTCTAAAAAGTCCGGCAGACTACAACGATGAAGAAAAGGAAGCTGTATCCCTGGACAATAACCTCAAGCTTATTCTGATAGAATCCCTAGACTATGTCATGTATAATCATGTGGTCAACTGCAAGACCTCCAAGCAAATCTGGGATACTATAGAGGTTATAAATGAAGTGTTGGGTTCCGAGGCATAAAACGCAGCGGATAAACATAAATATAACGAAAATTTTCGGAACCCAAACGCAGGATCATGTATAAGAATTGACGGATTATGGTGATAATCGAATCATACCTATTAAGATTTTGAATGCCACGAACTCAACGGAGATCCTTGCTATCACGATTTGTGTCTTCCTCTCGAAAGCACCTCTATGGTATCCACACGAGCACCTTCAAGAACGTCTCACGATCTTGAACACGGAACGGAAGTACTAGCCTCCTTTGATAGGTTTCGAATTTTCTCTGCCTCTTCCTATGCTGCCTCTTCTGCTAGGGTTTTTAAAAACGTGCAAGCCATTTAACCTATCATTATCTATTTATAATGATTGGTTAATGGGTCTTTTTTAGCAAAAACCTAACCCATGTAGGCATAGGATTAAATAATAAAACATGCTTCTATTATTTAATTAATAATTAAGTCACACTTAATTATTATTGGCAGAAATATAATTCTTCAAATTCGAATTTATTTCAATTAATTAAGTCTCACTTAATTAATATAATAAATTCGAATTAATCATCAATTAATTTAAATCTATAATTTAAATTAACTATTCCTCTAAGTGCTCTATGTGTGTGACCCTATAGGCTATTATTTAATTAGCAATAATTTTATTCTCCAATAAAATTATAAACAATGAGCGGTATCTAGTAATACATCATTGCTACCTAATTAAACAATAATTAAATCGTGATTCGATAAAACCTTTCGTGATTAATGTTTCCGTGTAATATAATCCCTTTAACCAAATATATTATAGATTAAACTCGAGGCATGTATTTAGTCATCCTCTTCAACATTTAATCCGGGTTTACTTGATCCATGAGTAGACTATGAAAAACAAATCATTATTTGAGCACGGCCATGCATTTTATAGTCTCACTCAATCAAGAGGCCAATAATATCTCTCCTAATTATAGGAGGGTTAAATCCTTTATCTATCATTCATATTTCTCATACGACTCATGATATACCCGATGTCCACTTTTATCATCACCCGGTCAAAGGTAACTTTTAATGTAGTCAAAGTATATCAATCCTCGTATAGAAATATAATGATCTCAAGTCAGAGGATTATTACACCATTATCACTGTGAGTCTTTCTTATGACTTAATTAAACATGAAGAATCTCACTGTGGGTCTGTCCAGTACCATGTACCCCTACATGTACCTATGTATTGACTTTAGTATCCCCATACTTATAACCAATGAGATGTGGTTATCTGTCAAACAACATACTAGTCTATTTATGTATTATTATTGTCCTATCATAATAATACTCGACTAGGGAACCTTTAAGAATATGATATATTATATAATCTCAAGTTCAAGTCATGTACTTAAACTATATAACGAGTATCATGATTCTAAGGACATTTATTATGCTAACAAATATATCGCAGTAATTAAAGTCATAATAAATACGTTTATTGAATAATCAAATGACATAAATGTTTATTAAAAGGAAAAATTGTATTGCCTCTAGGGCACCTACACTAACAATCTCCCACTTGCACTAGAGCCAATCACCCATGTATCTAATACCCATGGAACTAGTGTGACCGTCGTGCTTCTGCTGCGACAAGCCTTTGGTCAGTGGGTCTGCAATGTTATCATTTGTGTGCACTTTACATATGTGTATGTCACCCCTCTCATTAATCTCTCGAATGAGGTGATATCTCCTGAGTATATGTTTGGTTCGGGAGTGAGCTCTAGGTTCTTTAGCTTGTGCAATGGCTCCATTATTATTGCAGTATAGATCAATGGGATCTGCGATTGATGGAACCACTCCCAATTCAGTAATGAATTTTCGAATCCAAACTGCTTCCTTAGCCGCTTCACAAGCTGCAATGTACTCAGCCTCCATTGTAGAATCAGCTACTGTTTCTTGTTTTGAACTCTTCCAACTTACAGCACCTCCGTTTAGACAAAACACAAAACCAGACTGTGATACAGTATCATCCCTGTCTGTTTGGAAACTTGCATCGGTGTAACCTTTTACTACTAGTTTCTCCTCTCCTCCATACACCAAGAATGAATCTTTAGTCCTTTTCAAGTACTTTAGAATATTCTTGACAGCCGTCCAGTGACCTTCACCTGGATTAGATTGGTATCTGCTCGTCATGCTTAAAGCATACGAAACATCTGGGCGAGTACATACCATCGCATACATGATGGATCCAATTGCTGAGGCATATGGAACCTTACTCATGCGGTCCTTGTCATCCAATGATTTCGGACACTGATCTTTAGAGATCGTTATCCCTTGAGATACGGGGACATATCCCCTTTTTGCATTTTGCATACCAAAACGGTGCAAAACCTTATCGATGTATATACTCTGACTTAGACCGATCATCCTTCTAGATCTATCCCTATAGATCCTCATTCCTAGAATGTAGGATGCATCTCCTAAGTCTTTCATAGAGAAATTACTCCCTAACCAAATCTTAACAGCCTTGAGAGAAGGTATGTCATTCCCCATTAGTAGTATGTCATCAACATATAGTACTATGAATGCCACATGGCTCCCACTAACCTTCTTGTAAACACAAGGTTCATCCTCGTTTTGAACAAATCCATACTCTTTGATAGTTTCATCAAAACGGATGTTCCATCTCCTAGAGGCTTGCTTTAATCCATAAATGGATCGACGTAATTTACATATCTTGCTAACATTCCCTGGACTGACAAAACCTTCAGGTTGTGTCATGTACACATCCACATCTTCTTCAAGGCTTCCATTAAGGAAGGCTGTTTTGACATCCATTTGCCAGATTTCATAATCATGGAATGCTGCAATAGCAAGCAAAATCCTTATGGATTTGACCATAGCCACTGGTGAGAAGGTTTCATCATAGTCAATACCATGAATTTGCTTGAAACCTTTTGCAACTAGCCTTGCTTTATAGGTCTGAACATTTCCATCCATGTCAGTTTTCTTCTTGAAAACCCATTTGCACCCTATGGGTTTTACCCCTTCAGGTGGATCAACCAAAGTCCATACTTGGTTTTCATATATGGATTCCATCTCGGATTTCATGGCTTCTAGCCATCTCTTAGATTCTGGACTGCTCATAGCATCTTGGTATGTGAGAGGCTCATCTTCATCTATGAGCATCAAATCACCACATTGAGTCAAAAGAAATCCATATCTCTCTGGCTCATGGCGAATTCTACCAGTTCTACGAACAACCTGTGTTTGTTGAGCGTTATTATTATCCTGCTCTTGTTCCACTTCAGGTTCAATGCTATTTTGTGGTTCTCGATCTTCATCGAGGTCTATAGTTCTCCCACTGTTTCTTTTGGAAACAAAATCCCTTTCCATGAAGACAGCATCTCGAGCAATAAACACTTTTTGCTCAGAAGGACTATAGAAATAATACGCCTTTGTTTCTTTAGGGTATCCCACAAAATTGCACTCTTCAGATTTAGGTCCAAGCTTGTCAGATACTTGACGTTTCACAAACGCCTTGCATCCCCAAACTTTCATAAAGCTCATGCCTGACCGTTTCTCCTCCCATATTTCATATGGAGTCTTTTGAACCTTCTTAGTAGGAACACGGTTAAGTGTGAAAGCCGCTGTTTCTAGAGCGTAACCCCAAAAACTAATTGGAAGATATGCATGACTCATCATTGATCGCACCATGTCCAACAAGGTGCGATTTCTCCTCTCTGAAATTCCATTCCATTGAGGTGTACCTGGCGGAGTGAGTTATGATACAATACCACACTCCTTTAAATAATCTTTAAATTCAGTGCTCAAGTATTCTCCTCCACGATCAGATCGTAAGATTTTAATACTTGCACCTCCGCCAATTTGCTTCTCTACTTCAGCCTTGTATTCTTTGAACTTTTCAAAAGAATCGGATTTATTCTTCATAAGATATACATATCCATATCTACTGAAATCATCAGTAAATGTTATGAAGTAGTAGTAGCCTCCTCTAGCCATCACACGCATTGGGCCACATACATCACTATGTATTAGCTCCAGACGCTCAGTGGCCCTTTGACCCTTACCAGTGAAAGGAGCTTTAGTCATTTTACCAAGCAAACAAGATTCGCATTCTTGGTATGATTCAAAATCAAACTTATCCAAATATCCATCCCTATGTAATTTGGATATGCGTTTCTCATTTATATGGCCTAGACGACAATGCCAGAGGTATGTTTGATTTGAGTCATTAACTTTAAGTCGTTTGTTTTCTATATTACAGACAGGATTATCTAAGTCAAGAACATATAAACCATTAAACAAACGCGCAACACCATAGGTTAAATCATTCAAAGCAAAAGAGCAACTGTTGTCCTTTATTGTAAACGAAAAACCTTTCTTGTCCAAACAAGAAACAGAAATAATGTTTCTGCGAATCGCAGGCACGTAATAACAATTATCCAGTTCTAAAACTAGCCCAGAGGGCAAAGATAAATAATATGTTCCTACAGCTAAAGCAGCAACTCTTGCTCCGTTGCCAACTCGTAGGTCCATTTCTCCTTTAGCCAATGTCCTACTTCTCTGCATTTCCTGCACATTTATACAAATGTGAGAAGCACATCCGGTATCCAATACCCAAGATGTAGAAATAGACAGATTGACTTCTATAACATATATACCTGAATTAGAAGCTTGCTCAGCCCTCTTCTTCTTCAGATCCTCCAAGTAAACTGAACAGTTTCTCTTCCAGTGACCAGTTTTCTTACAGTAGTGACATTCACCCTTAGCGACCCCACCTTTAGGCTTTAAAGCCTGTTTAGGACCTGACTTTGGCTTGGGTGTAGAATCAGAACCTGTCTTCTTCTTACCCTTCCACTTGCCTTTCCCTTTGGCCTTACCTTTATTGCCCACCATCAGTATGGGAGCAGGTTCAGCCGTCTTCATGTTGGTCTCATATGTTCTCAACATAGCCAACAATTCAGTAGGTGTTTTGTCAAACTCATTCATATTGTAGTTCATAACAAACTGAGTGAATTTGTTGTTCAAAGAATTCAAGATTAGGTCAATACCAGTTTCCGGACCAATCGGGAAACCCAAAGTATCAAGATACTCAATGTAACCAATCATCTTCAGAACATGTGTGCCAACTGGTTCATTTGCCCCTTGTTTGCAGTTAAAGAGTGACTTGCTCGTGTTGAACCTTTCTTGACGAGTTTGGCTTGCAAACATTCTTTGCAAGTGCTCATTGATAGTATATGCATCCATATGCACATGCTGTCTTTGAAGCTCAGCACTCATAGTTGCTAACATAAGACACGCAACATCAGTTGCATCATTCTCATCCTTTGTGTGGGCCGCTCGTTCCTCAACAGTAGCGCCCTCAGGAAGGGGACCTGCCGGAGGAATATCAATGACATGAAGCTTGCGCTCCTGCCTGAGGACAATCCTCAAATTCCTCTGCCAGTCTAGGAAGTTGTTTCCTCCTGTCAGCTTATCCTTCTCAAGGACAGATCGTACGGATAGTGTGTTTGTGTTGTTTGTCATTACTTGGTATCTACAATGATAAAAGCACAAAATTAAACATTAGATTGTCTGAGTTATTTATTATGTTCAAATGATTATGATACATTCATAATATATCTCCCACTATTTTTATCAAATCAATAGCCCTTACTATTAATTTGGAAAGTATATCCCATAATCCTTTCTAGTGAGCCAAGATCCATATTTCGTCATGTCTCAAGTCAACCACTGGAAGTCCTTAAGAATGATTATTTAGGTAGACAACATTTGTCAATTATATCATATATAATTCTTGGATAGTTTGGTGAGCAACGATTGATCTTATCTATCTAATAGATTTTTAACCAAACTCTATGCTTCTAAGTTCATAATGGTTGAATATAACCGTTTACTTTCACCTTATTATGACAACTCAGTTAAGTTTGACCCAATGATACAACGGCCGAATATAACCATTTATATTCGTCGCATCTCACCACGATAGACAGGAGTCCCCTGCCACTGACAGTCTTTCCCCTAATCGATCTAGGATTCGATGAGTGTTCATTCATTGGAAAACATCTGATTAAAACTTAATATTTTGTTAAGGGGTTTAGAAAATTTTACGACGATCATGATCACATCATGAAGAGATCCTCAATTTTTCCTTGAACTAAATATTTCAAATTGACATCTTAAATTGTTCATTTCCCAGGTAGATGGAGGATACCAGTGGTCACACTTAAAACCCATCAGCCTTACGAATACGCATATCCGTTTTTGTCAGAAAATCCCAATTATAGATATCAAAATCCATATTCAATTCCGTGTTTTAAAAATCCATATTTCATAAACACAAGAATCTCATGATCGTTTGTTGATTTTAAAATCTTGAATCGTTACAGATTTTATCTTGAGTCGTTATAGATTTTATCTTGTTTAAACAAGCATGGCATGGGTGTCGTATCTAATACATACATACATACATACATGATTAATCTAATTAAAGCATGCATCATTCATACATCAATATGTAAAGTGCAGTATGTAAACGTGCTTGGTTATGGCCCCTTTCCTATGTGATCCTTTCGAGCTAATGAAAGGATCAAAGTCAATCTATGGTGGTAAAATATAAATACAATTACATGTCTTCATTCTTCTTGTATCCACTAGTGCCTGCTCCTCTTCTTGGATCATCTTTCAGTCTTCAAGTACATTACATGGAATAATTGAATACAACCTAAGCTAATGTACTTACATAAGAAAACTCGAGTTACATTCGAGGTTAAACAATTACAAGAATGAAGAAAACGACATGCAAGTCGTATTTATAAAACCAAAACCAAAAACCATTAATCTAGGGGTCTAAGGGCCATAACCAGCACCATGCTCAAGTACACAAAATAAAATATTGCGGGGGTCCGGGGGCGGCAGCCCCTGGGCGGGGTTCCGGGGGCGGCAGCCCCTGGGCGGGGTCTGGGGCGGCAGCCCCAGGCGGGGTCTGGGGGCGGCAGCCCCCGGCTGGGGTCGAGCTGCCAGGTCAGCTCGAAATCAGAATTTTTTTTTTTATTTTCGAAGACCAGTCCTATTCAGAAATCATCAATTTCTGAACTACAGATCATATCTGTTGGCCCTTTTTCCCACTGCATCTTATACAGTTTCAGAAGCATGTATCATATACATACTTATCATATCCCAGTTAACAGATCATGTCCAACATAATCTGTCCACCAGTTTATATCACTATACAAACTGACCCTCATGCATAATATACAAATCGCAATATGGCATATAAATCAGTCATGACAAATCATTAACATGCTAGTATCATCACCACATATTACAATTCGAATATACATGAAGAACATAGCATGGCAGAAGCATGGCAGTAACAAAGCAGTAGCATGGCAGTGGCATGGCAGTCACCAAAACAGGCATATTTGCATCAAATACAGTTAACACGTAACCAAATCAGTCCCTTATACACGTAGCTCTGATGCCATTGTTGGGTTCCGAGGCATAAAACGCAGCGGATAAACGTAAATATAACGAAAATTTTCGGAACCCAAACGCAGGATCATGTATAAGAATTGACGGATTATGGTGATAATCGAATCATACCTATTAAGATTTTGAATGCCACGAACTCAACGGAGATCCTTGCTATCACGATTTGTGTCTTCCTCTCGAAAGCACCTCTATGGTATCCACACGAGCACCTTCAAGAACGTCTCACGATCTTGAACACGGAACGGAAGTACTAGCCTCCTTTGATAGGTTTCGAATTTTCTCTGCCTCTTCCTATGCTGCCTCTTCTGCTAGGGTTTTTAAAAACGTGCAAGCCATTTAACCTATCATTATCTATTTATAATGATTGGTTAATGGGCCTTTTTTAGCAAAAACCTAACCCATGTAGGCATAGGATTAAATAATAAAACATGCTTCTATTATTTAATTAATAATTAAGTCACACTTAATTATTATTGGCAGAAATATAATTCTTCAAATTCGAATTTATTTCAATTAATTAAGTCTCACTTAATTAATATAATAAATTCGAATTAATCATCAATTAATTTAAATCTATAATTTAAATTAACTATTCCTCTAGGTGCTCTATGTGTGTGACCCTATAGGCTATTATTTAATTAGCAATAATTTTATTCTCCAATAAAATTATAAACAATGAGCGGTATCTAGTAATACATCATTGCTACCTAATTAAACAATAATTAAATCGTGATTCGATAAAACCTTTCGTGATTAATGTTTCCGTGTAATATAATCCCTTTAACCATATATATTATAGATTAAACTCGAGGCATGTATTTAGTCATCCTCTTCAACATTTAATCCGGGTTTACTTGATCCATGAGTAGACTATGAAAAATAAATCATTATTTGAGCACGGCCATGCATTTTATAGTCTCACTCAATCAAGAGGGCAATAATATCTCTCCTAATTATAGGAGGGTTAAATCCTTTATCTATCATTCATATTTCTCATACGACTCATGATATACCCGATGTCCACTTTTATCATCACCCGGTCAAAGGTAACTTTTAATGTAGTCAAAGTATATCAATCCTCGTATAGAAATATAATGATCTCAAGTCAGAGGATCATTACACCATTATCACTGTGAGTCTTTCTTATGACTTAATTAAACATGAAGAATCTCACTGTGGGTCTGTCCAGTACCATGTACCCCTACATGTACCTATGTATTGACTTTAGTATCCCCATACTTATAACCAATGAGATGTGGTTATCTATCAAACAACATACTAGTCTATTTATGTATTATTATTGTCCTATCATAATAATACTCGACTAGGGAACCTTTAAGAATATGATATATTATATAATCTCAAGTTCAAGTCATGTACTTAAACTATATAACGAGTATCATGATTCTAAGGACATTTATTATGCTAACAAATATATCGCAGTAATTAAAGTCATAATAAATACGTTTATTGAATAATCAAATGACATAAATGTTTATTAAAAGGAAAAATTGTATTGCCTCTAGGGCACCTACACTAACATGAAGGGACTGAAGAAGTCAAAGAGAATAGACTGGAGATATTGACCTCCCAGTACGAGTAGTTTAGATCCAACCCTGGTGAGGGTATCTCTGAGGTGTTTCAGAGATTGAACAAACTTATAAACGAGCTCAACCTCAACGGGAAATATTACTTAAACCAGGAGGTCAACAGGAAGTTTCTATTAACCTTGCCAGAGCATCTGGAGCACAGGATCGCGGCCATCCGAGAGTCTAGGGACATGAAGGAGATATCCCTAGAAAGACTCTACGGAGTTCTGAAGACATATGAATTGGAGCAGATTCAGACAAGAGAGATGTATGGCAGAGGCAAAGTTTCGAGTTCTTCTAAAGCACTGATAGTAAAAGCACCAGAGAAAGAGGAAGTGAAGGCTGTTGTACCTTCAAAAAGTTCAGAGGAGTATGTTGTTCCAGAATATGGTCATACTCCAGAAAACCAGGAAAATGGTGAATTCTATTCTCTAGAAGAACTGGATCAGCTGGAAGATGAATCTCTAGCTATGTTTGCCAGGAAGTTTGGAAACATGAGATTCAGAAGAAACTCCTCATTTAAATCTAAACCTACCTTTGGAAGGTTTCAAAAAGGAAGTTCTTCAACAGCTGTATCAAGAAGCGGCTACAAGACAGGCTTGGTTGACAGAAGCAAGATCCGTTGCTTCAACTGCAATGAGCTTGGTCATTTTGCAACTGAATGCAAGAAGCCGAAGCAAGGACAGAAGAGAGACACTTATCAAGAGTTGAAAGAGAAATATGATGCTTTAGTGAAAAAGCATCAAGGGAAGTCCTATCTAGCAGAGGGCAAGAGTTGGGATGACTCAGACAATGATGAGGAAGAAGAGCTAGGAAATCTTGCTCTTATGGCTTCATCAGATGGATCAGTATCTCCACCTCGGTCAGAAGGAAAAGAGGTAGATCCCTCATGCCCTAAAATGTTTAAACTGTTAGGAAAAGAATTGGACGACACCAGAGATAGGGTTAACAAACTTCGTCTCAAAATTAAAGAATTAACTGATGAGAATGATAGTTTAAAATTGTTAAAAACCAGAAATATAAAACTGACTGAGGACCTAGCTTTTCAGGTTAATAGAGTCAGTTGTTATGTCAAGGTTGAGGCCTATCTCAGAAATCAGATTGTAGAGGAACAGAAAAAGTGTCTTGCCTATAAACATTCCTCTTATATTGTAAAAGACCTAGTTGACCAACAAGAAATAAAATGTAAAGTTGGAATAGGCTATGAATACAATCAATCTGTAGGAAAGGCGAGCAACATAACCCCTTTCAGAAAAAGTGCTGAAGAAAGGGGTATCCCACATGTTGTTAAGGACACACCTAAACCTCTTTTCATAACCCCTATAGCAGAACCTATCCTGGAAAGCTCTATACTTATTCAATATGAAATGAAGTTAGAGGATCTCGAGGAAGAAAAGAAAAGAGAGGAACTTGCTAAGGACATAAAAGGAGTTAATGTCCAATAAAAAGTGACTGCACCCAAGACATCAGTGAAAGATGTGGGAACCTCTGCTTTCCCCAATCCTGGTATAGGTGTTAAAGACTTGAAGAACAAACCAAACAGACCCAATTCCTTTGTGAATAGTAGGAACAGTAACAACAGATTTCATTCTACTGAAAACTTTAAATTTGCTAAAAAAGTTGAGGTAGAAACTGTTAAGACACAAACTGTTAAGCCACCCACTATACTGAATAACATGCTTACTATTGATGCTTTCCATAAACCTTGTGGTGTTTTAAATTGTATGCTATGTGCTTTTAATGCTATGACTGCTTACTTTAAACGCATGATAACTAAGAAAGGTAACATGACACCTAGATAGCACATCAATAGTAAATTTGCTAAATCCAAGACTGCAACTCCTTCACTTGAGAAAAAGGAATCATATATTCCTAAGTCTAAACAGAAAGTTGATAAGACGGTTTATAGGAAGGTAGGAAAAGTCAAGGAAGATAATGATGTTATTCGAAAAGGGTCTGTTGTCAAAGCTGACAAAGGTCAATTCTTTAAGTATGCCGGGCCCAATCAATTTTGGGTTCCGAAGACGAATTAATCCGTTTGGTATGTGCAGGGAGTTAAACAGGTAAACCGAGTTGTATGGATCCTGGACAGCGGATCTTCAAGGCATATGACCGGAGATAGAGCCCTGCTATCAAACGTGGTTGAAAGAGCTGGCCCAATCGTCACCTTTGGAGATAACAGCAAAGGAATGACTACGGGATATGGCAAGTTAAATACTGGAAATGTTATCATTGAAAACGTCTCTTTAGTGGAAGGACTTAAGCACAATCTACTCAGCGTCAGTCAATTTTGTGATAAAGGGTACAAAGTAAACTTTATCAAGGAGAAATGCTTAATAGCTCATTCTAAAGATGACAAACTAGCCTTGCATGGAGTAAGGAAAGGAAACTTGTACGTAGCCGATCTCAACTCAGGAAGTGAAGATGAAGCAAACTGTTTCTATTCAAAGGCTTCATTAGAAGAAAGCTGGCTATGGCACAAGAAACTCTCACATCTAAACTTCAAAACAATGAACTCTTTAGTCAAGAGGGATTTAGTGAGAGGACTGCCTCCGATGGAATTTACACAAGAAGGCTTGTGTGAGGCATGTCAGAAAGGGAAGTCAAAGAAAGCAAATCACAAAGGAACAGACACTACAAATATCACTGAACCACTGCAACTGCTACATATGGATTTATTTGGTCCAGTCAATATTCCGTCTATGTCCAGAAAAAGATACGCCTTAGTGATTGTAGATGACTTCACAAAATATACATGGGTTTTATTCTTGAACTCTAAGGATGAAACTCCACATTTGGTGATTGATCATATAAAACTGATTGAGTTAGATTCAAAGTTACCTGTCCGGGCAATCAGATCAGATAATGGAACAGAATTCAAAAATGAAGTTCTGAATAACTTCTGCTCAGACAAGGGGATAACAAGGCAATATTCAGCACCAAGGACTCCGCAACAAAATGGAGTTGTAGAAAGGAAAAATAGAACCCTGATTGAAGCTGCAAGAACAATGCTAAGTGAATCAAGGCTACCTATCTACTTCTGGGCTGAAGCAGTGAATACAGCTTGTTACACTCAGAATCGAACTCTGATCAACAAAGATCATATGAAAACTCCCTATGAATTAATGGCTGGCAAGAAACCAACTCTCAAGTACTTTCATGTATTTGGAGCTAAATGCTTTGTGTTAAAGGATGGAGATGAACTTCGTGGCAAGTTTGAGGCCAAGGCACATGAAGCTATTTTTGTCGGGTATTCAAGAAGAGCATATAGGGTATACATAATTGATCAGCACCAAGTGAAGGAAAGTGTCAATATAACTTTTGATGACACTAAACTCCCAAGTATCCAAACTGAAGATTCTTTTGAGTCATTAAAATTCGACAATTATCCAGACTCACATTCTGATGACGAAGAAGAACCTGAGGTTGCAAAAGGAGATGATGATGACAATAATAATGATGATCCAGGTAACAGTGGTGGAAACAATGGTAACACTGGAGATACTACTAATATCAGTGATGGATCAACAAGTCATCCTGGCAGCAACTCAGGGGGAGATGAAGGATCAACTGGCAGAACACAACATCACAATGAATTTCGAGGCGAATCATCAAGATCATACCTTCCTAGGGAAAGTATATGGAGCAGAGATCATCCTTTTGAATTGATTATAGGTGATCCAGATGTTGGAGTAAGAACCAGGAATGCAACTTCAAATGAATGTTTGTTTTAAGTTTTTCTATCTCAAGAAGAACCAAAGAAAATTGAAGATGCACTAACTGATCCAGATTGGGTTCTTGCCATGCAAGAAGAACTCAATCAATTTGAGAGACAGGAAGTATGGACACTGGTACCCAGGCCTAAAGATAGACCTGTTATTGGCACGAAATGGGTATACAGGAACAAGTTAGACGGTGATGGCATTGTTACGAGGAACAAGGCCAGACTGGTGGCAAAGGGTTACTCCCACGAAGAGGGAATTGATTATGATGAGACCTATGCACCAGTTGCAAGACTTGAAGCCATCAGGATATTTCTAGCATTCGCAGCACATTCCAATTTTAAAGTTTATCAAATGGATGTAAAGAGTGCTTTTCTGAATGGAGAGTTAGAAGAGGAAGTATATGTGGAACAGCCCCCTGGATTTGAAAATCCAGAGTTTGTTGGTTTTGTATATTTTCTATTCAAAGCTCTCTATGGGCTCAAGCAAGCACCAAGGACATGGTATGACACTCTCTCTGTGTTTTTACTTGAAAATGGTTTTATTAGAGGTGTTATAGATAAAACTCTCTTTTATAAATTGCATGAAAAAGATATATTATTTGTCCAAGTTTATGTTGACGATATCATATTTGGTTCTACTAATGAAAACTTGTGCAAGAGATTTGCTAAGTTAATGCAGAGTAGGTATGAAATGAGCATGATGGGTGAACTGTCATTCTTCCTTGGATTGCAAGTAAAGCAAAAGGAAGATGGGATTTTTATTTGCCAATCAAAGTACATAAGGGATCTTTTGAGAAAATACTGTCTAGAAGACTCTTCACCGGCAAAAACCCCAATGCCAACAACCACAAAGCTTGATAAGGATGAAACTGGTAAGAAAGTTGACATCACAAGCTATAGAGGTATGATAGGCTCATTATTGTACTTAACTGCTAGTAGACCTGATATTATGTTTGCAACATGCTTATGTGCTAGATTTCAATCAGATCCAAAAGAATCTCATCTTATAGCTGTGAAAAGAATTTTTAGATATTTTAAGGGCACACCAAATCTTGGAATTTGGTACCCTAAAGATACAGGTTTTGACCTAATTGGCTATACAGATTCGGATTATGCAGGTTGTAGGATGGATAGGAAAAGTACTTCTGGAAGCTGTCAGTTTCTAGGACGTCGACTGATTTCCTGGTATAGCAAGAAACAACACTCAGTATCTACCTCGACAGCTGAAGCAGAATACATTGCGGCAGGCAGCTGTTGTGTACAGATCTTGTGGATAAGGAATCAGCTGAATGACTATGGGCTTGCGTTGAATAAAATTCCAATATTCTGCGACAACACAAGTGCAATAGCAATTTCCAACAATCCTGTACAACACTCAAGAACCAAGCACATTGACATAAGGTATCACTTTATCCGAGAGCATGTCATGAATGGAACTGTGGTGTTACATTTTGTACCCACAGAAGAACAACTAGCCGACATCTTCACGAAACCACTTGATGAATCCACTTTCTCAAAGCTGGTTAGTGAACTAGGGATGCTAAATTATGGCTAAATTTTGGTTGCTAGGAATTAAATTAAGCTCATAAATATTAAATGTTAATATTTAAAGAATTTATGAGACTTGATTTAATAAAGTCCTAGATCTTATGAATTTTTGGAAAATTATCTCAAGAATAAATTAATATTCCTAATAGATAATTATTTCAATTTTAGCATAAGTATTTTTAAATTAAGCATGTATGTAATTCAATGTATAAGTTTACTAATTATTATTGTACATTAATATAAATAACTGTGTTATTAATTAATTAATTAATTTACTCATTAAATTAATTCCATTATGAGTTAATTTAATGTTTAAATCAATTAAAATAGTTAATAAAATAATTATGTATTAAATGTCCTTAATAATTTATATGTATATAAATTATATTACTAATTTTATGAGTAAACAGTTATTATTAATTAAATCTAAATTTCGAATAAAATTTCCTTTGTCTTATTTCGAATTTATGAGCAATTAATAATACTAAATATATATATATATATATATATATATATATATATATATATATATATATATTGTTTGTGTATAAAATATTAATTGTATGACTTATTTGTTAATAAGTTAAAACAAAAATCTCGGTATGACTCATGACAAGTCATACCGACCAGTTTTTTTTTAAGTCATACAGACAGGATTTTGTTTTTTTTTTTAAAAAAATCTCGGTATGACTCATTATTAAGTCATACCGATTGCATTTTGTTTTTAATCAAACAAAATCTCGGTATGACTCATTAATAAGTCATACCGAGAACTTATGTGATTTCTATTAAGTCATTCTCAGTTTAAAAGCTACACATACACACGCGATATACACACAATACTCAGACATGTTACTTCTGCAAAACCCTTGATTTTCGAACATTTCAACTGCTAGTTGCTTGGTTGTTTAATACAAGTACTTGTACTTGCTGGTTTGGATTTAAATCACCGATTACAAACGTTTTTCTGCCCAATTTTCGTGAGAATCAACCGAGTTGAACCGAGTTTTGTGGGTTTTGAATTTTGTAGAATCGATTTTTGACTGGAGTAGTGAAGGATAAGTACTGAGTTTGTTGATTTTGTGTTTAAATCATTTTGGGTAATTCTTACAATTAGGGCTTCAATTGTGGACTGCCTTGTTCGAATTTGTTTCGATTTTAGTGGTGTATTTTATAATTAATTAAGTGGATTAATTAAGTTATTAAAATTAGTTATAATGGCTGGTTTTTGCGAGATTGTCAAGACTAATTTTGTTGGATTTTTTAATCCGGAGAATTGCACAGTAGCTAAGTTTAGGCCCTGGATTATTTTCATGAACGAACACTCTTTGATCAGGACTGCCATTACTCTAGACACACCTTTACAGACTCTAGCATTAAGGGAATTATACAACACTGCTAGAAATAGATCAACTGATGACACAGTGCAATTCTCATTCACCATTGGGGTACGTGAATATATGGTGACTGAAGATGATGTGAACAGAATTCTTCAATTCCCTTTAAACAATTTTGTTGACCCACCGTCAGTTCCAGAAATTCTTGAGTTCTTTAATACTATACAGTACCAGGGTGAAATCAACTTGGTAAGACTGACTAAGTCAAGGCTGGACATGAGTGGGATTATTTCTTCGACACACTGGCTAAGGTGTTTGCACCCACAACAAAGAGCAACTTCAACAATATTTCTTCTTTGCTTCAAATCATAGGATTTTCAGTGGCTCACAACAGAAGAATAAATTTTGGAAAATTGGTGCTGAAAGAAATAATCAGGAAAATGGGTAAGCCAGAAAGCAGGGAACAGAACGTGCAAGTCTACTATCCAAGGTTCCTAATGCTGTTCATGAATGACTTATTGCTGGATGAAGATAAAGCCTTATTTTAGAACAATCCAGTTCAAGCATCTCCATCTACTCAGAATGCTCTGTTCGCAAGGCTCAACAACAATCCTAGATTTGAGAATGTGTCAGTGGTGAGACCAAATTTCATGGGACAAATCCTGGATCTTATTGCAAATCCGAATCAAGCTCAGTAAGTTCTAGAACAAGAAGTGGAGCAAGTGCCAATGGAAACTGATTCAGTGCAGTTACTACTTGAAGCTGCACAACAAGCTGAACAGGAAGCTGAAGAACAACAGGTAATATCTCAAACCTTAGCTTCTAATTTCCTTCCTATAAATATATCTACTGCTCTTTTAGATTTATATGTGGCGGACCATGATTATGGTTTTACACTTCAGGACATTGGCCATGAACCTGAAAACACACAGGTTCAAACCCAGGCTGAGTTAGAGCCCCAAACAGTTTCTCCCTCACCTTCCTCAATCAGTCATATTCGTAAAAGGAAGAAACCTGTTAGAAAAGTTAGGGGGAGAATTGTAAGTGCAAGTGAACCCGCAGCTCTGTCTCCACCTACAAAAAGATCAAGATCAGAACCTGAGACAACTGCAGATTCATCCATTTCCTCACAGTGGGATATGGATTTTGAAACAGCTATCCAAAACTCTCTAAATTCACTCGATGAAATAGGTGATTCAGATTCAGATCCTAGCACACTGCTAGCTCTCACACTAGCAGGACCCCCACTTGCAGAAACAGAATCACATGAGGGCACTTTTCTTGAAGAAAATATTTTTGATAAAAACTCGTCGGATGCCACCTATGTTGTGGACCATGACATTTTCGATGCAGTGCGGCATCAGTTACCCTCAGAGGAACTAAGGGGCACCACAGACTCTAATGAGCCACTCACTACATTGTCTAAGGTGGTGACCCCCCTGGATTTCTTACATCCAGTTCTTTTAAAAGAAGGTCTCGAATCCACTGGTGGATTTGAGAGGCAACCACTCCATAGAGGGAGATGGGACTCCATTCACGGAGTAGCTACGTCAGTAGCGGAGCCAATGCAAGTTCATCTTGTTGAGGACGCGCCTTCACAGGCATCAGAAGAGCATTTCGACTCTTCAAAAGCTATTATTATATATACAGGTACAGCATCAGAATTTGGAGGAGATAAGGAGCTAAACACGAGTGATGTGAGGCAAACACTAAGCGATACACATACACGTAGTGATAGTCCAAACAGGAGTGCAAGCGAGGTGAGTGCACACACACACAGTGAACTCATGTTAAAAATGGAAGCTCTTCAGAAACAGATGCAGATTGTTCAGACTGAAATAAACAAAGGGAAATAACAAGCAGAAATCAAGTCTGCCTCTGTAACTGCACAGCTGTCAATCATAAGAAAGGATGTTGATAATGTCAAGTCAAATGTAATTTTCAAAACTCAAAACATCCAGGATGTTCAGAAGTTGATTGATGATGACATGAAAGAGATCTCCAATTTAAATGAAAGAATTGACAATGTGGAAAGAAATTTAAACGAAAGAATTCGTTTAAATGAAGAAATCTCATCAACAAGATTCAACAAGTTAGATGATGGAATGGAACATCTTAATGAAGGTATGAAGCAGGTCTACTTGGCAATTGCAAATCTCAGTAAATCATTGGATGCTTCAAAACCTGTAGAGGATCCCTCAACTAAGGGGGAGAAAGAAGTAGCTGAAGAAGAAAAGGCTACTAGAAAAGGAAAAGAAAAACTGTACTCTGAGGAAGATCAATTTCTATCGAATTTTCCAGAGGAACAGTACTATGAACAAGAGCAATTCATTGAGGATGTAAGTGCTGAAAATCAAGGTTTCAATCCTGACTACTGCAGAGTTGAAGATGAAGCTGTCTTTGAAGATGATTTTCTATTTCCAAAAGAAAAGGAACTTGATCCTGCCTATGAAGAGGCAATGAGGAAGCTGAAGGAAGACATCAAGGCAAGCCATGCCAAAACTTTAAATTTAAAAGCTCTAGTCAAGGAAAGAACCCAAGCTGAAAGAGAGGCAAGCTTAGAAAAACAGAAGCTTTGGGCCTTAGCAGTAAAGAAGAAGAAGGAAGATATAGAGATGAAGATAGGGGACAGATGGGATGCAACAAGGAAAGTTCTAGAGAAAATTCAACAAGGTCCCTTTGAAGACAGACAAATGCTTTCAGTTATCAAGGGTCTTGAAGATTCAAATAAAAATCTGGATAACTTCATGAAGGCATTTAAGGAAGAAGTTGACTATATCATTGTCTTAGTGGATCACATTCTTGAAGACTGGCAAATACTGGTCTACACTCACAGGAATGGAACAATCAGAGTATCTCTAGAATTCTTCCGAAAGAGATCATTATCAGTAATCTGGGTTCTGCTAAAGAAAGTTAAGAGAAGCTCAGAAGAAAATGAACTTCTCAGGGACAGACTCAGAGACATAGCAACAGCAGCTAGTCCTCAGATCTTATATGATCCTCATGAAGTGAGGTTTTTCTCAAACAAGTTGTATCAAATCATGAAGCTAGACGAGGAGTCATTGAAAGGCTATACAGTGAGGTATATGATTCAAGTTGAAAGGATGCTGAGATCAAAAGGATTCAAGTCACAAGCCAAGCTAGATGCTGCACAGAAAATAAGGAACTACTGTTTATCCAGAAACATCAAATCCTACATCAGGCAAATGCCAAAGATAGATTCCACACAGCCTTATGATGTACAAAAAGAAACAGTAGATCCTATTGAAGAAGAAGTCATGTTTCAGCTAGCAAAGGCTCAACAGAGAAGATTGTATGGAGAGTCAACCGCAACTCCGACTGAAACTGAAGAGGTACCCAGAACACCTGTGCACAAGAGTTCTAATCTAGAAGAAGGTGAATTGGATACCACTGAAGACTAAAGTCTTAGATAGGCCAAGATAGAAACCATGTTATATTTGTTCAATAATAGAGGAACAACTATCTTGTACTTATCTTTTATGTATGAATCTGGAAAATTGTTAAATATAAAACCAGAACTTTTATTTATTATTTACAAGCGCTTACATGTCGTACTTACTTTTTTAGTTGTTAGTTGAGTTATCCTCTAGGAATTTGTGTGTTAAATGTTTAACAAACAAATAGGGGGAGATTGAAAGGCATATGACTAGGCCTATTTGTAATAATTAGATGACAACTCAACTCAATCTAGAAACAGTGGTAAATAATAAATATCAAACAGGAATCAAGACGAAGACAGTCAACTAATCACAGAAAATCAACTGAATCAGAAGCACTCAGTTGATCCTACTACTCAACACTGAAGAAGTTCATTAATATGTTCAAGCGTCAGTGGATAATAATCAAGTAGTAATTTCAAAAGAATTCAGAAGATTTAGAAGATTTTAAGTGATTACTACACGAAGATTCCAGAAGAAAAAGAACAGAAAAAGAAGATAGGAAAGCCAAGCAAAGACACAAGGCCACTAGTTTAAAGTTAAAAGAAATGAAGAATATTTATTAAAGTATGACACAAATGAACCGGACAGTACATTTGTGTGTCAACTTTAATTAATAAATATTTAACATTGAGCTGAAAGTGGTTCCATGACAGAAGACGGAGAATGACAAAAGACTGCAAAAGACTACAGAGTTAAACAAGTCCTAATAGTATTTTAATTCTCAAATTAAAATTAAGATTAATTATTTAATTTATTTAATTAAATTAATTCAAGTCTGAATTAAATTAATTCATAAATTATTTAATTAAATTAAAGAAGAATTAATTTTCTAAAGAGATTTGATTCAAAAATGACTTATAAATCAAGTCATACCGAGCAAAAGAATGCAAGTCATGCTGAGTTAATTGGTTAAGTCATACCGAATTAATTGTTTATCAAATGACTTATAAAAATAAGTCATACCGAGCTCTTGAGTATGAGTCATACCGAGCTCCTGTGATATAAGTCATACCGAGTTTTCTTTGATTTAATATAAGTCATTATGATTTATTTTAATTAAAGAAAATTCAAATATGACTTAAACATAAGTCATACCGAGTTTTCTTTGATTTAATATAAGTCATTATGATTTATTTTAATTAAAGAAAATTCAAATATGACTTAAACATGAGTCATACCGAATTTCTATGAGTCATACCGACCATTTTAAGTCATGCCCAGCCTTTTTATGAGTCATACAAGTGTTAATTCAATTAATTAAAAGGTCATAATGGGATAAGTCATACTGGCTTTTCACCTCTATAAATATGAGGTGATTGTCTTCATTTTTCATTGTCGTTCAAACATTCAAATTCAGAAATTTGTATGCATTGTAATATTCACAGATTTCTGTGCTTAGTTTGGAATATAATTGTTAAACTCGAACAATTCTTGTCAAAATCGTTCTAAGCTTTTAAACAGTTATATAAATTTTCTACTAATTAATTTTGTAATACTTTTCAAGTTAAAATTATATCTTCTACTTGAACAGTATTTCATTTCAATTAATATTTTGTGTGAATTTAAAATAATAATTTTTAAATACAATATTCCGCGATAATTAATAGATATTGTATTCAACCCCCCCTTCTACAATATCAGGGACCAACAATCTTGTTCTAGCATTTTGTACATTATCAAATGAATATATTCCTAACAATCTCCCCTATTTATGCTTTATAAAATGTAAGCGTAAATCAAGGCTTGATGATGTCAAAACTGAAGAATGAAACAATTAATCTAGAACAGTATAAACAAGTATAAGAAAAAAGAATTACATCTCATTTTGATCTTTTCAAAAGATGGATTATTCTTCAAAAATGATTTCAACATATTTTCCTCTACAATAGCAAGAGCTTCACCAACATACTTATTCAATTTCTTCATTTCTTCATTGAAATATTTGATTTGACAAAAGTTTGCTCTAAGATCATTTACACTGCTTTCTTGTTCTTTTAAATCCTTCAACATTAGAACACTAATTTTCCCACTCATAGGTTAAAATCTAAAGTAATGACCCACACCTTCTTGAAATTTGATTTGCTTTTCTTCTAATGGCATGTCTTAGCATCAACATATTTTAAAGAAAATTTGCCTATCTGCCGATTTACCTGTCTGTGCAGAGTCATCTTCCTGTCAATCTCTTTGAACCATTTATGAGTGACAACCTCTTTGATTTTATTTACTTTATAAGAAATTTGTAAGATAAATCTAATATACTACAATTCCTCAGCCTGTTTGAAGAAGATGAAGTTTGATTGACTTATCCATCTAACAGATCCTCCTTCCATAAAGTACACAAGCATCTCATTTTGCACTTTTTCTATACCTTCTATCATCTTTATTTCAAAAACATTATAAACAATTTGAGCAAACACCACTTTGTTTAATTGCTTTTGTGTGATCTTCTCAAACTGCCTATCTGTCAAGGATTGAGGATCCCTAGTTAGAGTTGATGTTCTATCAATGTCTGATTCTTCAAAGCCTCCAAGTCTTGTCTTCTTTTTAGCTCTCAATTACAGATTAGATTGAATGCATTGCCAGTAAGTAGGTCCTTGAATCTTTTTAGAATCTGACTTCTTTCTTTTCTTATCAGAGTCTAGCTTAGACTCTAATTTCCTATGTCTAGTCCCTGACTGGTATGTTTGAGATTTTGATAATACATCCACTCCAGACTACTTTTGTGATACACATACACCACCAGGACCCTTAGGACCATGAGAACTATCATCATCATAATCATCACCATCTCTCCTCCTTTTAACTCCTTTTTTATCATCCTTGCATACATCATCCTTATTTCTCCTAGAGGAATCAACTTTCTTCTCCCCCTTTTTGACATCATCATTACTTATGACAACCAACAGAATTTATTCAAGTAATGTGGAGATATTGGCCTGTGCAGTAATCATTGAGTTAACCTTAGTAGTTAGAGCATAGACTGTGGTTTGAAGCTGGGCTTGATTTGCAGTAATATCAACAATAGTATCCTTGAAAGTGACCTCTTTGGATAATTGAAGGGAATGAATTCTGTCAAATTGAGTCTTGAGCAGAGAAGTAGTATTATCAACACCAGTAAGTTTGGTTTGAATATGAGATATATCCTTGACCACACTAGTCAATTGTGCAGCAACCTTCTCTGTCTCAACTTGAAAATCTGCATCCATAGCTTGATCTGCTTCACTAGGATAGTGACCATGTTCTTGTACAAAAGACTTTTTCTGAAAAGCTTTAAGTCTTTCAGATTGGTGAATAGCCAAAATGCAGTCAAAAGTTGCTTTATAATCGATGCCTTTGAGTTGTGCAGACTCCCAATACTGAGGAAACACCTGATCAAAATAAATAAAAGATAGATTAACTGGTCCATCATCCTCAGAAGGAAATCCTCAACAACATGCTCAATCTTGGTAACTGGAGGTGTAGACTCTATTGGTGGTGTAGACTTTGAAACTGCTGTTAGGAATCTACATGTAATTTGATGATAACATTAATCTTAGAATCATAGAAAATTTATTTTATGTAACTGATCAATTGATATGAAAATTTATAAATATCAATTGATCAGGAAACCATTTATCAGCTGAAATGTTTATATGAGTCAACTGATAATTTGGATTGTAGCATAAGTGTACTTAGTCTATTTCAATCGATAAGGTGTAAATCAATTGATATTATTCTTATCAATTGATATTAAGTCGATTGATATAGATCATCAATTGATGTGTAAATTAAACTGTCAAATTATAATTATTTGAAGACAGGAAATTGCACAAGTGAAGGATGATCAATTGATATCGGAGCCTCAATGGGTAAGAGATCAATCGAAGAAACCAAGTCAGGAATTGAAGACTATCAACTGATGTGAAGACCCATCAATTGATATATCGATTGATAACATTTATCAATCGATATGTCATTCCATATCAATCGATGGATGTAAAGATCAATCGAAGAAGAACATCAGTTGATGGATTAAAGGATGAATCAATTGATATGCTTAATAGTAAATTATCAATTGATTGTGACAACACAGAAAGTCTATCAGTTGTAGATCCAGAGAACAAAAGCATACCTATGGAAGACATCATAGGGTGGCTGTGAAGACTCAATTTGTAGCTGTCTTTCAAGTCTGTTTTCCTAAAAAGGAAAAAAGAAAAAGAGAGACATATAGAAACAATCCTAGAATAGGAATTGTAAAATACACTTGTAGTATATAAACAAGTGTAGTAGCATTGTTAGAAATATAGAAGTTAGACAATATTTCTTAAACTAACTGTTCAAGCTTCAGAGCACATTGTAAGATCAATTGATTCTTTCTAACTTTGTAAAAACGAAGCTAGGTTATCTTTTAACCTAAGAACATTGAGCAAAAATATATAACTGATGGAAAAACCAATCCATCAGTAATTTTTAAATCTCTTTGTTCATTTTAATTTTCAGTTGTTTGTTCAAACATATTCTGTCAATCTATCAAACATCAATAACAAATATTAAAAATCCTAAAAAGTTTTAATATTTGTATTCAACCCCCCCTCTCCAAATATTGACTTTGTTCTTAGAAATAACAATTGGTATCAGAGGAGGCTTTCAACATACAGAAAGTTTAAAGATCAAGAACAGTCAATATGGGCCAAAAGGATTCAGGTGTAAAGATTCCAGTATTAGAAAAGGATGAATACTTTCCATGGAAGGTAAAAATGCATCTGCATCTTCTTTTTCTCGACCCTTCATATGTTCACTGCATTGAGAAAGGTCCTCATATTCCCATGAAGCTAGTCACAGGTGTGAACCCTGATAAAACTCCTGCACTTGACAAACATATTTCTAAACTCATCTCTGAGTTCACAGAAGGGGATGAAAAAGAAGTTCTCAAAGATAAGAAGGCCATGGACATTCTGTTTAATGGCCTAGATAAAGATATGTTTGATAATGTGATAAACTGTACTTATCAAAAGAGGTATGAGACACTCTTCAAACTCTATGTGAAGGAACTGAACAAGTAAGGAAAAACAAGATGCAACTCTTGATTCAAAAGTATGAATCATTTCATTTCAAGAGTGGAGAATCTATCAATGATATTTATAGCAGATTTTAGAAATTATTAAATGGACTGAAGCTATATGGTAGGGGTTTTGCAACTGAGGATACAAATCTAAAATTTCTTAGATCTCTTCCAAAAGAATGGAAACCAATGACTGTTTCCGTTAGACAATCTCAGGACTTCAAGGATTATACTCTTGAGAAACTTTATGGTATTCTAAAGACATATGAGTCGGAAATCTAACAAGATGAGGAGATTGAGAAGAATCAAAGATAGGAGAAAACTATGGCTTTGATGGTCAAAGGAAATGAAGAAAAGAAGGAAAGTAGCTGTGTAGAAGAGTCTGTCATGATGGCTGGTGATGCTGTTGAAGAATCATTCAAAAGAGGAAAAGGCAAGTGTGAAGAAAATGAAACATGCTCTCAGGATGATTTGGATGAGATTGATGAACACCTTGTATTTTTGTCAAGGAAGTTTTCAAAGATAAAATTCAAGAAGAATCTATATGCTCAAAGGCCTGGATCCCAGTTTAGAAGTAAAAATCAAAACAAAAATTTGGTTGATAGATCTAAATTCAAATGTTTTAACTATGGATTGGCTGGTCATTTCTTAAATGAGTGCAGGAAGCCAAAACAAGAAAAGACAAAGTCTTATGATGATATTGATTATACAAAGAAATACTTTGACCTTTTAAAACAGAAAGAAAAGGCTTTTATCACTGAAGAGAATGACTGGGCTGCTGAGGACAGTGATTCAGAGGAATTCATCAATCTAGCACTAATGGCCAAACATGAAGATGAAGAAGCTAGTCATCATCAAATCAGGTACTAGCTACAAACTTTTCTGAGCTTATAACTGATGAATGCAATAGTACTATTAATGAAATGTCAAATGAATTGTACAATTTGCATGTCACTCTAAAATCTCTAAATAAGGAAAATCTCAAGTTAAAGAACACCATTGATGTCTTAACTGAGAGGAATATTTTTCTTGAAAATGAACTTGTTTGTTTAGATAGATTTAAGGAGGAAAGTAAGGATGCTAGAGATGAACTAGTAAACAGTTTGAAAAGAGAAGAATTGTTAAAAGAACAATTGGCTGAAAAAATTGAAACCATTAACAAATGGAATAGGTCTGCTAAAACTGCCAAACAAATTATTGATGTTCAAGGTGTAGATACTCTAGGAGAACTCCCCAAATCAATAGGCAGGCCATTGACTGATACTTCAATGGATAAAGATCAATCGACTGCTAATCCTTCATCAACTGATAAGGATTATCAATCGATTGATGCTGAATCAACTGATAAGCATCCATCGACAAGTAAATCATCAATGGCTAACAAAAAGAACAAATTTAGCACTCCTATCAATTTTGTTAAGGAAACCAAAAATCAGGTTCAGACTGAAGCTGAGAGGATTAACATAGGTAGATTATCCAAGAAACAATTAAAAGTGAAATTAGAAAAGATAGCACCTGTGGAAATTACTAAACCTAAGTCTGAGAAGAAGAAAAAGAATAGGAATGGTAAAGTAGGCATTAATAAGCACAACAACTACACTCATTATCTGTATGCTCCCAGAAAGGTATGTGTTAAATATGGCAGTGTAAATCATTTGTCTATGCAATGCAAGAATGAAAAAAAACCTATAACTTCAAATGATTTAAATGTACATGCTATGACTGCTAATTCCATGTTTACCAATCCTATGCTCATTAATGCCATGTCTTCTAATTTAGTTGCACCAAATGTTCATATGCCCTATGCACAAGTTTCATACATGTATAACCCCTTCTTTGCATATGCAAATATGAACATGCCTGGTATGCCATGGAACATGCCTAATGTAGATAATGAAATGCATGGAAATTCTGCCATGAGTTCCAAGGTGTCTAAGCCCCAAAAGCCAACTCCCAAAGTTAAAGTGGATTTAAATTCACTAAAATAAAAGGAACCAAAATTGGCAACAAAGGCTCATGTTGCAACTAATGAAAGAGGACCCAAGGAAACTAGGGTACCAAAAATAACTTGATTGTTTTATGTGTGTGCAGGGAAACAGAAAGAAAAATCTCTGGTATTTGGATAGTGGATACTCAAGGCATATGACTGGAAACTTGTCCCTGTTCACAACATTTGTGGAAAAGGCTGGCCCATGAGTTATTTTTGGAGATAACAACAAAGGTTTCACCCTGGGATATGGCTCAATTGTAAAAGATAATGTTATCATTGAACCTGTAGCACTAGTTGATGGATTGAAGCACAACTTGCTCAGTATTAGTCAACTGTGTGATAATGGTAATGGTGTGTGATTTACAACTGGATCATGCATCATAGCCAATAAGGAATCTGGTGAAATTTTCTTAACTGTAGAAAGAAAGGGAAATGTCTATGTGGCTGATTTTCACTCTGTAAAGGCAAATTCAATGACATGCCTACTGAGCAAAGCAAATTCAGATGAAAGTTGGATTTGGCACAAGAAACTAGCCCATTTGAATTTTAAAGTCATGAATCTATTGGTTAGAAAGAATCTGGTTAGAGGCATTCCACAGATGGAATTCACCAAGGATGGACTGTGTGATGCCTGTCAAAAGGGAAAACAAAGAAAAGCATCATTTAAGTCAAAGTCTGAATCATCAATAGATAAGCCTTTGGAATTATTACACATGGATTTATTTGGTCCAATCAACATCATGTCAATTACCAAAAAGAAATATGTCTTAGTCATTGTGGATGACTTTACAAGATTTTCATGGGTATACTTCTTATACTTTAAGGATGAGGCAAGTAAATTAATTATCAATCATATAAAGAATGTTGAAAATGGAACTGAATGGAAGGTCAAGAAAATTAGAAGTGACAATGGTACTGAATTCTAGAATGCAACAATGAAGGAATTCTGTGAAGAAAAAGGTATCACTCATCATTTCTCTGCACCAAGAACTCCACAGCAAAATGGAATAGTTGAAAGGAAAAATAGGACCTTGATAGAAGCTGCTAGAACTATGTTAGAAGAAGCAAAACTACCTACATACTTCTGGGCAGATATAATTAATACTGCTTGCTACATTCAGAGTATTTCCATGGTCGATCAAATTCAATGCAAAACTCCATATCAGTTGATGAAGTAAGATAAGAAGCCAACAATTAACTTTCTTCATGTATTTGGCTGCAAATGTTTTGTACTGAGAAATCAAAATGAAAATCTAGGAAAATTTGAAGCCAAGGCTGATGAAGCTATATTTGTTGGATATTGAATAACAACCAAAGCATACAGAGTCTAAAATCTTAGATTACACATTGTTATGGAATCTGAAAGTCATATGCCTAGTCCTATTTGTAATAAGTAGATGACAACTCAACTCAGATAAGAAAGCGAAGTAAATAATAAATATTGAATATAGAGGAAGAACAAAAAGAAGCCAAGACAGGACATGACAAGACACAAAAACCACTACAGCAGAAATGAGAATCAACATTGTAGTTAGTCATCCGTGAACCAGACCAGTGCACAGGGTGTCAACAATGTCAGTGAAGATTCGTCATCAAAAAGTTCAAGTGGTTAAAAAGGTTATTGTTGAAGAACAGAAGAGTCTTATCTACATCAACAATAGTCAAGCCTTTAATTTAATTCTCTATTAATTAATTAAATTAATTAGTTAATTTAATTAGTAAATTATTTCACTCAGAATTAATTTATTTCTTAAATTAATTAAATGATTAATTAATTTAGAATTATTTTAGAATGACAGAAGACAGAAGCTAGAAGCTCAAAAAGATACAGGTTTGTTTGTATTGCAGTGTACAAGAGTCAGAATCCAAGATTGAATATTTGACTGGGTACATGCAGTGGTGAAAAGAAGTATTGGCTAGTTTAAAGAGTCAAATTATTTAAGGAACAGAGGTACTTAATGTAATTAAAGTTTCATAATTCATAATATACCCAATGTCCACTTTTATCATCACCCGGTCAAAGGTAACTTTTAATGTAATCAAAGTATATTAATTCTCGTATAGAAATATAATGATTTCAGGTCTAAGGATCATTACACCATTATCACAGTGAGAATTACTTATGACACTTACTTAACATGTAGAATCTCACGGCGGGTCATTCCAGTGCCATGCATTGATACATGCATTTATGTTCTTGACTTTAGTATCCCCATACCTATGACCAATGAGATGTGGTCATCTGTCAAGAAACATACTAGTCTTTGTGCATTATTATTGTCCTTAAATAATAATACTCGACTAGGAAATTTTAGGAATAAGATACTATTCATATAATCTCATTTTTATGTCACATACTTAAAGATATATAATACGTATCAAAATTCGAAGGACATTTATTATGCTTTCAATTTATTACGCAGTAAATAAAACATAATAAATAAATAATAATCAATAAAACATAATCCTTAATAATAAATATTTTCCTTAAAATATAAAAAGTATTGTCTCTAGAGCACAATTACTAACAATCTCCCACTTGCACTAGAGCCAATTACCCAAATATCCAATACTCATGGAACTAGTGTGACTTTCGTGCTTCTGCTGCGACAAAGCCTTAGTCAGTGTGTCTGCAATATTATTATTAGTATACACTTTACATATATGTATATCTCCTTGATCATTAATCTCATTAATTAGGTGATATCTCCTAAGTACATGCCCAAACAGCCTCCTTGACTGCTTCACAAGCATCAATATACTCAGGTTCTATTGTAAAATCAACAATTGTCTTTGCTGTGAACCATTCCAGCATACAACATCTCAATAAAACACAAAGCCAGACAGAAACATTAAATTATCGTTATCTGTCTAGAAACCAGTATCACTGAAACCTCTTACAACTAGCTTCACATCTCCTCCATATAACAAGAATGAATCTTTAGTCCTCTTTAAGTACTTAAGAATATTCTTGACTGTCGTCCAGTGACCTTCACTTGGATTAGATCGGTATCTACTTATCATGGTTAAAGCATACGAGACATCAGGACAAGTACATATCATTGCATACATTATAAAACCAATTGCTGACGCATATGGAATTTTACTCATACAGTCCCTATCATCCAATGATTTAGGACAAATTTTATTTTGAGAACACTATCCCATGAGACATTGGGACATATCCATTTTAGTCTCTTTGCATTTGAAATCGATGCAAAACTTTGTCAATGTATGTACTCTAAATTAGGCCGACCAATCACCTTGATCTATCTCTATAGATCTCGATCCGTAATATACATGTCACATCGCCTAAGTCTTTCATTGAGAAATTATTTCTCAACCAAGTCTTCACAGTCTATAGAGAAGGAATGTCATTCCCTATTAGTAATATATCATCAACATATAATACTAGGAATGCCACATGGCTCCCACTAAACTTCTTGTAAACACAAGTTTCATCTTCATTCTGAATAAAGTAAAACTCTTTTTGACTGTTTCATGAAAACAAATGTTCCATCTCCTTGAGGCCTGCTTTAATCCATAAATGGATCGACGCAACTTACATACATTTCCAGCATCCTTTAGATCAACAAAACCCTTAGGGTGTGTCATGTACACATCCATATCTTCTTCAAGGCTCTCATTTAAAAAAGCGGTTTTGACATCCATTTGCCAGATTTCATAGTCATAGTAAGCAGCTATAGCAAGCAAAATCCTGATGGACATGACCATAACAACTGGTGAAAAGGTCTCATCATAGTCAATACCATGAATTTTCTTGAAACCTTTTGCCACCAATCGTGCCTTATAGGTCTATACATTAGCATCCATGTCGGTCTTCTTCTTGAAAACCCACTTACACCCTATAGGTTTTACCCCTTCAGGTGGATCAACCAAAGTCCATACTTGATTAGTATACATGGATTCCATCTCAGATTTAATGGCATCCAGCCATCTCTTAGAATCTGGAGTGTTTATAGTATCTAGGTAGGTGAGAGGCTCATCTTCATCCACAAGCATCACATCACCATCTTGAGTCAAGAGAAATCCATATTATCTCTCGGGCTCATGGCGAATCCTACTAAACCTACGAACACCTGTGTTTCTTGAGCAGTATTATTTTTCTTGTACATTCTACTCAGGTTCCTCCACTGGTTCAACGTTATCATATGGGTCTCAAACTTCATTGAGATCTATTATCCTCCCACTGTCTCTCAGCAGTTCGAGCAACAAACACTTTGTTCTCAGAAGGATTATAGAAAGAATAACCCCTTGTTTCAGTTGGGTATTCCACAAAATTACATTTGTCTGATTTTGGTCCTAGCTTGTCAGAGATTAGACGTTTCACAAACGCTTCACATCCCCAAAATTTTATAAATGACATGCTGTGACGTTGCTCAGTCCATATCTCATAAGGAGTCTTTTGAACCAATTTAGTAGGAACACAGTTAAGTGTATGTGGAGCTGTTTCCAGGGTGCAACCCCAGAAACTAATTGGAAGATTCATTGACTCAACATTGATCGCAACATGTCCAACAAGGTGTGATCTCTCCTATCAAAAAAAACTTTTCTTTGATATTTCCTACTTCATCTTTATAGTCTTTGAACTTTTCAAATGATTCGGATTAGTTCTTCAAAAGATACATATATCCGTATCTACTAAAATAATTAGTAAATTTTATGAAGTTAATAAAATCTACCTTTTATCATCGTACACATATGACCACATACATCACTATGTATAAGTCATACCCATTCAATGATCCCTTCACCATGTCCGGTAAAAGGAGCTTTAGTCATTTTACCAAATAAACCAAGATTCGTATCCTTTGGTATGATTCATAATCAAACTTATCCATGAATGCATCCTTATGTATTCTGGAAATGCGTTTCTCATTAATATGGCCTCAACGACAGTGCCAAAGGTAATATTTGATTTGAGTCACTTTAGAACATATAAATTATTAATTAGATGTGCAACATTATAAGGCTCATCATCAAAATAGAATAAACAACTATTGTTATAAAATGAAAAAGCCTTTCTTGTCCAAACAAGAAACTGAAATAATGTCTCTGCCAATTGCAAGCACGCTATAACAATTTATTAAGTTCTAAATTTTCCTTATAGGCCAAAAATTAAGTAACGAGTTCCTCGAACCAGAGCAACTATCTTTACTCCAATTCCAACCCGATACCTTAAGCTTGACCCTTATTGATCATCATCTTCCGATCTTCCAATTAAGCATGACAGTTTAATTTTCAGTCTCCCAACTTTCCACAGAAGTGACAATCGTCTTCTTTATCAACACTTCATTCAGACTTTAGAGTCTGCTTTAGGGATTGGACTTTGGTTTGACAACGGAACTAGATCAAATCTTCTCCTTGCCTTTCCATTTTCCTTTCCCTTTTGCATTCCCTATGTTTACCATCAATATAGTAGTAGTTCATGCATTTATCATATTACTTTCAGCAGTTCTCAACATGCTTAGCAACTCAATGGGTGTTTTACCAATCTTATTCACTTTATTGTTCATAACAAAATAAGAATAATATTTGTCCGAAGATTGTAAGATCAAATCTAACTGTCTCCAGACCAATCTGGAAACCCAAAATATCAATGGTATTCATTATACCCTATAATCTTTAGAACATGTGGTGTAACCGAGTCTCACTCTCCCTACTTGTAAGTGTATAGTGCCCTTTCAAATATATCTTGTGCTCAATCGTTTCATAAGCATCTATATGCTTGTATTGCTTCTTAAGCTCAGCACATATATTTGCGAGCATGAGACATGAAACATCAGTCGCAACATCAATTTGCTTCCAATAAGCACTATGATTTGCACATGTTATATTCTCAACTTTAAGAGCAGGGGAAGAGATTTGACTAATATCGTGGTGCCCGAGGACGATCCTCAAGCTCCTATGTCAGTCAAGGAAATATATTCTCGTCAACTTGTCCTTCTCAAGAACTGATCGCATAGAGAAGTTGTTTGTGTTTATCATTTGATATCTACAATATTAAAGTGCATAAAATAAACTAGATTGCAAATTTAATATTAATTATGTTTAAGTGATTATGGTATATCATCATATACCTCCCACTATTTTTATCAAACTAATAGCCCTTACTATTAATTTGGAAAGTATATCCCATAATTCTTTCTAGTGAGCCAAGATCCATTTTTTGTCATGTCCTAAGTCAACCATTGGAAGTCCTTAGAAAATGATTATTTAGGTAGACAACAGTTGTCAATTATATCATATATAATTCTTGGATAGTTTGGTGAACAACGATTGATCTTATCTATCTAATAGACTTTTAACCAAACTCTATGCTTCTAAGTTCATAATAGTTGAATATAACCATTTATTTTCACTTATTATGATGACTCAGTTAAGTTAGACCCAATGATACAACGGCCGAATATAACCGTTTATATTCGTCGCATCTCACCACGATAGATAGGAGTCCCCTGCCACTGACAGTCCTTCCCCTTATCGATCTAGGATTCGATGAGTGTTCATTCATTGGAAAGCATCCGAGTAAAACTTAATATTTTGTTAAGGGGTTTTAGAAAATTTATAACGATCATGATCACATCATAAAGAGATTCTCAATTTTTCCTTGAACCAAATATTTCAAATCGACATCTTAAATTGTTCATTTCCCAGGTAGATGGAGGATACCAATGGTCACACTTAAAACCCATCAGCCTTACGAATACGCATATCCGCTTTTGTCAGAAAATCCCAATTATAGATATCAAAAATCCATATTTAATTCCGTGTTTTAAAAATCCATATTTCATAAACACAAGAATCTCATGATAGTTTGTTAATTTTAAAATCTTGAATCGTTACAGATTTTATCTTGTTTAAGCAAACATGGCATGGGTGTCGTATCTAATACATACATGATTAATCAATATTAAGCATGCATCTCAATTATATCTACGCATACATACCAATACATGCAATCATATACATATATGTAATGTGCGTAAATTAAACGTGTTTGGTTATGGCCCCATCCTATATGATATTTCCAAGCTAATGGAAATATCAAGGTCAGCCTATGGTGGTTTTAAAAATACTATCTATTACATGTCTTCTTTCTTCATTGCTCCATCATCCCCTTTTGGATCGCCTCCTTGCTTGAAAGTCTTCATTGATAATTACATTGAATAATAAAAATAAAACTATTCTAATGAAATTACAAGAAGAACTCGAGTTACATTCGAGATAATTAAATTACAATGAATAAACGACATGCAAGTCGTATTTAGAAACCAAAACCATAAATCAAAACCACTATCCTATGGGTCTTTAGGCCATAACCATCCACCATGCTATCATATAACACATATAATATATCTCATATTATATAATCATATCATATAATCATATATAACAAATTTCGAAATTTCAGAAAATTAAAAACAGATTTCTGAAGACAATAAATCACTATTTCGAGGCCCTTAACGACGTCAAACGCCTTACAGACCCGTCGGTAATAGAAAAGCTATCCATTTTGTTCATTGGCCCGATTCCAGTCAGAAAACACATATCGTTTACGAAAATTGGATACAGCAGTCAGATTTCTCCAAATATGACGGTGTTTCAGAAATCGTATCATATACAATTCTCATAACAAAAACAAGCATATATTATATATACATATACAGAGATACATACAATCATCATATGATTATACATTACATGAATATCATATATTCATAATATATACATACATATACTCAAAATTTTAGAAAATCAAATAATTTTCAGAAAATCATAAATCACCGTTTTGGAGGCTATAACGACATCTAATGGCTTACAGACGCAGAGGTGACTATGTCAGTATTGCTCAGTGACCCGATTCCAGTCAGAAAACATATATCGTTTGCGAAAATCGGACAACGGACACAGATTTCAGAAAATCAACGGCAGACGTTTCAGAATTCGTATCGAATACGATTCCCATAATAAGAACAAACATGTATCATATACATACATCAACACACATAATTATCACATGATTATACATCATATGAATATCATATATTCATAATATATATAAACATATACATATTATATCAATATAAAATCATGATAGATCGCATACATGCTTATATATCAAAAACTGTTAAGCACATAACCGAATTAAAATGTTTCGCAAGTAGCTCTGATGCCATTGAAGGGTTTCGTGACACAAACGCAGCGGAATAAACGCGAAAAATAAATCAAAATAGCGAAACCCTCCGCAGGATCCATGCGAAAACAAAAGATTTAATTCGGAGATAAAGAATAAATACCTTTAGAAGCTTTAACAGTTCATTAATGGAAGATTAATGGAGGTCCAAAGCTTGTTTAATCACCACGTATCCCTCTCTCACGATCTACGCTTTACGGTATCCACACGAACACTTTTCATGAAGGATTGATGTGTACTAGCACCCGAAAACTTCTTCTCTCTCTATCTTCCTCCTCTCTCAGAGCGGCTAGGTTTTTTTGTAAAATCTCTATTTTATTAAATCAGTCCATAAAGAGATTATATAGAGAGAGGAATAAGTTTTCTAATTATAATCCAATTATAATTAATACTAATCCAAAATTCTAAATTATTTAATTAAGTCTCACTTAATTAATTAATTATTAATTTTGGAATTAGTTTAAGTAATTCATTTATTCTATTTATATAATTAATTAAGTCATACTTAATTAATATCATAAATAAAATAAATTACTTATTTAATTTAAATTCATAATTTAAATTATTTCTCCTTCAAGCGTTCTTTGTGTGTGACCCTGTAGGTTATTATTACGTTGGCAACAATTTTAATATCTAATTAAAATTGTAAACAATGAGCGGCATCTAGTAATACATCATTGCTACCCAAGTAATAATAATAAATCGGTGATTCGATTAAGCCTTTCGTAAATAATGTTCCATGTAATATAATCCCTTTAATCTTGATATTATAGATTAAACTCAAGGCATGTCTCGTGTCATCCTCTTCATAATTTAATCTCTATTTTCTTGATCGATGAGTAGACTATTAAAATCAAATCAACATTTGAGCACGGCCGTGCATTTCATAGTCTCACTCAAACAAGAGGCCAATAATATCACTCCTAAAATTAGGAGGATTAAATCCCATCTAGATCATTCATATTTCTCATACGATTCATAATATACCCAATGTCCACTTTTATCATCACCCGGTCAAAGGTAACTTTTAATGTAATCAAAGTATATTAATTCTCGTATAGAAATATAATGATTTCAGGTCTAAGGATCATTACACCATTATCACAGTGAGAATTACTTATGACACTTACTTAACATGTAGAATCTCACGGCGGGTCATTCCAGTGCCATGCATTGATACATGCACTTATGTTCTTGACTTTAGTATCCCCATACCTATGACCAATGAGATGTGGTCATCTGTCAAGAAACATACTAGTCTTTGTGCATTATTATTGTCCTTAAATAATAATACCCGACTAGGGAATTTTAGGAATAAGATACTATTCATATAATCTCATTTTTAAGTCACATACTTAAAGATATATAATACGTATCAAAATTCCAAGGACATTTATTATGCTTTCAATTTATTACGCAGTAAATAAAACATAATAAATAAATAATAATCAATAAAACATAATCCTTAATAATAAATATTTTCCTTAAAATATAAAAAGTATTGTCTCTAGAGCACAATTACTAACAAATTTCTATATCTTAAATGTTCAATCATAAAAATAGAAAGCTAGTAAGTCTGCCTCCCAAACACTACAAAGACTCGAACCCTCAGCTTAAGCAATAATTTAATTCCGCAAATTCTGAAAATAATTTTAAATTGTTGTCAGTATCGCATTCAACCCCCCTTCTACGATACTTCGGGGACCCAACAATTGGCATCAAAGCAAGCTGATTGATATAATTTAAATTTAAATAAGTTTACTTTATAAATTTTAATTTAAATAAATTTATTCTTTAAATTTAACTAGACTTACTTTTATAATTTAAATTTATTTAGATAATTTTATTTTATAAATTTAAATTTAGATAAATTTATTTTATAAATTTTATTTAAATAAATTTATTTTATAAATTTTATTTAAATGAGTTTATTATTTAAACTTGAAAAAGTTTCTTTTATAAACTTAATTTAAATAAGTTTACTTTATAAATTTTAATTTAAATAAATTTATTCTTTAAATTTAAATAGATTTCCTTTTATAATTTAAATTTATTTAGATAATTTTATTTTATAAATTTAAATTTAGATAAATTTATTTTATAAATATTATTTAAAATAAATTTATTTTGTGAATTTAATTTAAATGAGTTTATTACTTAAACTTGAAAAAGTTTGTTTTATAAACTTAATTTAAATAAGTTTACTTTATAAATTTTAATTTAAATAAATTTATTCTTTAAATTTAAATAGACTTACTTTTATAATTTAAATTTGTTTAGATAATTTTATTTTATAAATTTAAATTTAGATAAATTTATTTTATAAATGTTATTTAAAATAAATTTATTTTGTGAATTTAATTTAAATGAGTTTATTATTTAAACCTGAAAAAGGTTTATTTTATAAACTTAATTTAAATGAATTTATTTTATAAATTTAATTTAAGTAACTTTATTAGTTAAATTTATATAGATTTAATTTATAATCTAAAGATATTAAAACTTGGTCTATTTTTCAAAAAGGGTTTGTAGTTGAAAAATTCTTCGTTTTGGCTCAGAATTAATTCTCAGAGCGTATGACCCGGTTTCGAGGAAAGTGGTCATTTCGTATTAGTAGGTTTATTCCGGAGCATTTGAATGTTATTGTGGATGTTACGGCTGTTCATGTTATAGTTCCACAAACTGCTCAAATGTAAAGATATGATAGATTTATTAGTGGGGAACTCTGAAGATTTTTTTTCTGATTCTAATGATCATTCTAGTTTTTGTACTTATACAAAACGGATTTAAGAATCGTTAGAGGTCACAACTGAAGAAACATTTGAGGCTAAAAGTAGTAAGGCAAGATCAGGGTTGTGTTACATTATTCAAGGAGCTCCCGAGCATTAAAATAAAAGACTATTATGAATCTTTGAAGCTTGACATCTTGTCAGAGTCATATTCAGATATTGATGATGAAACTGAGTTTGCAGAAGGAATCAATGTTAATGATGATGATTCAGATCCTAGTAGTGGAAATGGTAGTGAATCTACACAACTCATGGACTTTAACAGAATCCACTCAACAAGGTGAAGGATCTTCAACACATCCTAGCAGCAACTCAGGGGGAGTAAATAAAAGAAGGATCTACTAGTCGTACTCAATACAATGAAGATCAAAGGAATACATTAAGAACATATCTGCCGAGACAAAGGGTTTGGAGTCAAAGTCATTCCTGGAGTCTAGTTCTTAGTGATCCAGATACTAGAGTAAAGTGTTTTCCCAGTTGCACAAGTAGAAGGGGGGGGGGTTGAATACTTGTGTGTCTTTTCTGCCCAATTTAAAATCAAATTAATAACAAACTCAAACACGAAGATATGAATAAGAACTGTTTTGTATTATTGATTTGTGAATACAAAACTCTCCTAGGATGTACACAAACCCTAGCAGCTTCTCTGTGTTTATCACAACAACTCTCTCTATCTCTATGCTCTCACAAAAATATTACTAAGACAATTATTTTCCCACGCTTTTACAATTAGGTTACATAGAGTTTATATAGAGAGCTTCCTATCAACTAATAACAGAAAGATAAATTACAATAGGAATATAATTCCTAATTATTAGTTGACAGTTTCCTTGTAGAATTCTCTTTCTTTCCCATAGCATATCTGTAATTTAAATTATCTTGATCTTCGAAGACTTTCCATTCCTCTGATCTTCTGTATAGACTCTGAAATCTTCAGACTCTGATGATCTCCAGACTCTGATTAGATGTAGACTCTGATAGTTCACAGACTCTGATGGTCTATAGACTCTGACCACCTTCCAGATTCTGATCTTCATGTAGACTCTGGTTTCACTTTCTACAGAAATTCTTCTAAGTACATATAACATGAATGTTGACTATCTAGACTCTGATTATATATTTCAGAGACTAGGAAGACTTATTACAGATAAACTAATCTAGACCCTGTTCTAGTATTTTGTACATCATCAAATGGATATATTCCTAACAATCTCCCCCTATTTATGCTTTATAAAATGTAAGCATAAATCAAGGTTTGATGATGTCAAAACTAAAGAATAAAACTATTAATCTAGAACAGTATAAAAGAATTATAAGGGAAAAAGAATTACTTCTTATTTAATCTTCTCAAAAGCTGGATTATTCTTCAAAAAAGACTTTAACATATTTTCCTCCACAATTGCCAAAGCTTCACCAACAAATTTCTTCAGTTTCTTCATTTCTTCATTTGAACATTTTATTTGACAGTAAGCTGCTCTTAGGTCATTTGCATTGCTTTCTTGAGTTTTTAAGTCCTTCAACATTAGAACACTGACTTTCCCATTCATAGGCTGAAACCCAAAGTAATGACCAACACCTTCTTGAAACTTGATTTGTTTTTCTTCTAATGGCATGACTTGATCATTTCCCTCAGCATCAACATATTTCAAAGAGAATTTGCTCATTTGTCGATTTGCCTGTCTGTGCAGAGTCAGCTTCCTGTCAATTTCTTGAAACCATTTGTGAGTGATAGCCTCTTTGCTTTTGTTCACTTCATAAGCAATTTGCAGTAGGAATCTAATATACTGTAGCTCCTCAGCTTGTTTGAAAAAGATAAAATTTGACTGACTAATCCACCTTACACTTCCACCTTCTAGGAAGTAAACTAGCATCTCATTTTTCACCTTTTCTGTTTCTCCCTGACCTCCTTGTACCTTTCTTTCAAAAATATTATAAACAATTTGAGCAGACACCACTTTGTTTAAATGCTTCTGGGTGATCTTCTCAAACTGCCTATCTGTCAAGGATTGAGGATCCCTGGTTAAGGTAGATGTTCTGTCAATATCTGATTCTTCAAATCCTCCAAGTCCTTTCTTGTTTTTAGCTCTAAGTTGCAGATTTGATTGACTGCATTTCCAGTAAGAAGGTTCTTGAGTGTCATCAGAGTCTGATTTCTTCCTTTGCCTATCAGAGTCTGATTTAGACCCTGATTTCCCATGTCCAGTCCCTGACTGGTGTGTTTGAGTTCTTGCTACTCCAGATTGTTTTTGTTGCACACCATCAGGACCCTTAGGACCATGAGAACTATCTCCATCATCACCATCTCTCCTCCTTTTAACTCCCCTTGATTGATCCTTGCATCCCTCATCCTTATGTCTCCTGGAGGATTCACCTTGCTTCTCCTTCTCCCCCTTTTTGACATCATCATTACTGGTGACAGCCAAAAGGATCTGCTCAAGAACTGTGGAGATATTTTCCTGGGCTGCAATAACTGAATCAACCTTAGTGGTCAAAGCAGAAACTGTAGTTTGAAGAGAGGCTTGAGTGGTAGTGATAGCAGCCAGAGCATCTTTAAAAGCGACCTCTTTGGATAATTGAAGGGAGTGAATTCTGTCAAATCTTGTATTGAGAAGAGAAGTGGTATTATCAACACCAGTGAGCTTTGTTTTAATATGAGAAATGTCCTGGACCACACTGGATAATTGAGCAGCAACATCAGGCAGCTTAGCTTTAACAGCTCCATCTAAGACTTGATCTTCTTCACCAGGATAGTAACCATGTTCCTGTTGAAAAGATTTTTTCTGAAAAGCTGGAAGCCTCTCAGATTGATGAATTGCCAAAATGCAAGCAAAAGAATCTTTATATGTTATTCCCCTTTGCTGTGCAGACTCCCAAGATTGGGGAAACACCTGATCAAAATATACAAAGGAGGGTGGAACTGGATCATCATTTTCAGAAGAGCACTCCTCAGCAACAGGCTCAATCTTTGTAATTGGAGGGGTAGACTCTGGTGGTGTAGACTCCGAAACTGCAAACGGGACTATAGACCCTGACTCCTCCTGAGAGTTATCAGAGACTGTAGACTCTGGAAGTCTAGCCCTTATAGGCATGATTAACAGAGGTTCTTCTGACTTCAAATTCGCAGCTTCAGGTGAAATGACAGGATTTTCCACCATAGACTCCATGACTCTATCTGCTCTCCTTGCTAGAGAATCCACCAAATGTAGTTGTGGTCTCTGAGTAAATGATTTCTGAGCAGCAAGAGCCTCCTCCTTCTTTCCAATCTGCACAATCAAACAGTGTGAATTTTCATCCATCCCCTGCTCCAACTCATTGGACCAACTTTGTGGAAAATCTTGATCCCAATAAGTAAAGCTAGGTTCAGGATACCCTAATCTCTCATGCTCACAGTGGGGTTGGGCACCCACTTTCTCAAACTCACTCAGGCTCTCTACAGCCTTTTCTACCTCTCCTTTTGCCTGGTCCAGTGCCAGCCTCTCAGATATTTTTTCACTCAATGTGGAGGGTGCACTCAATAATCCTACAGAAGAGGGGTTGAGAGATAAGAGTTGTGCTTCAATACCTGAACCATCTTGATGGAGGGGAACCCCTTCAAATGTCTGAAGGCTAGGGGTTTCCACCAAGGGGTGAGCATCAACAGATCCTGAACCCTTACAAGCATCTTCTCTCTTTTCAGAGTCTGTTGGCTCTAGTATTCCAGTCTCAGGGTCTACTCTAGACTCTGACAGCTTCAGTATGACTTCAGTAGAAGCCAGAGTCTGAGTGTTGCCATCTTGGACTGTTTGTGCATGAGACTCCCCCTCAAGGTGGATAGACTCTGACATAATATATTGGGAAATTTCTTCATGAGCATCCATCAGAGTCTGTCCTCCTATATCACTGGGGTTCTCATCAGCTGTTTGGTGAGTTGTCAAGGAGGGCCTAACAGCATACTCCCCTGCCCCACTATCACCCAACCTCTGACTAGGTGGTTCATGTGTGGGTGAGGCAGACTGAGCATCTTTATCACTAGTCACCACTGATGCACTAGTCCCATCCTCCAACTGCCTTGCACTACCTGCTACCTCCTGTTGTTCTTCAAGAATAAATGCATCCAACTTGTGATGAAAGGCCCTGAGATGGATTGCATTGATTGCCTGGGCATCTGTGAGATTGAAGAGGTCCTGCAGTTCCCTTCTTACTTTTTGAAAATAAGTGCCCTTGAATTGATCCAGTCTACTTTGGTAGGTTGGATAGATGTATTTGTTGGCAATTGTACCTATATTATGGACAAGATAGTCAGCCACATGTCTTGACAGAGGTTGGATTTGAGAGATCCATTGAATGGCTGTCCTGTAGGTAACTCCATTATCCCAAATTGCTTCATAGTTAAAAACTGGTTGCTCAATCTCAGTTTCCAACTCAGCAACAGACTCTGATGCTCTCCTTTTGTGGACCTTAAGCTTTTTAGGCTTCTTTGTAATTTGCTGTTCAGAGTCTGGCACACCTAGTGCTTTGAGAACTTCATTTGTCTTGCCTTCTATGAGCCCAGCTGCTTGTACTTGTAATGAAGAGTTGAATAGGTAGCTGTATAGATTTTTGACCACATCCTGTGCAGACATTTGTAGCTCCTGTTCCATTCTCTTCCTTAAGGCTTCATAGGTTGTAAGAAAATCCAAGACTTGAGATTTAGTCTGATATTGCCCTGGATCTTCAACTGATTCCACCAAAGGATATAGGAGTAGCAGTACCTCATCACTTGGAATAATGATCTCATCAATTAGACTTGAGGCTGCATCCAATGGCATTCCTTCCCAAAATGTTTCATGATCAGAGTCTAAAGGCAGCCTAGACTCTGATTCAACATTAGACTCTGGTTCAGGAGTTTTCTTGCTTTCAGAGTCTGGCTCTGCAGGAGCCTTGGGAGCATCTGTTTCCTGCAAAACAGGGTTAGTAATAATAAGAGGCTTGTGTGTGTGTGCAGAATAAGCCTTCCTCAATCTTCTGTACTTCTGATCAAAGGATTTGTCAAGAGACTCAATTAGAGAATCCTGAGGTGCATTCCTAGGCTTTTCAGAGTCTGTAGCCTTTTCAGAGACTACAGACTTGGCTTGAAGGTTAGAATCAAGTGTATCATGACCTTCTTTTAACAAAGAAAAACCTTCAACAACTTGTTTCTCTAGAGGGTTGAGCTCTTCCTCACTGTGCTCATCTATCAGCCTAGTTTGAATCAATTTTCTCCTCTTTACAACTGGTGCCTGTTGAGAGACACCAGAGGTTGGTTTCTTTTTAGATTTTGGTTTGGAAGATTGTGGAATTGAAGGGGATTAGGTGACTTGGGTAGGTGCAGGGGGACTCTCCATTACTTGTTCCTGCACCATTTCACCACCAAAAAATGAGGCATTGTAGATAGAAGGTTTGTAGGTTGAGAGTTTTACCTGCATTACCTGTGGATAGTGCATGACAGGTAGACTTTTCTTCTTGTCATCAATTCTCTTGATGTCAGAGAATATCCTCCTTTGCTGTTTGTATGCCTGCACACAGCAATCATCTGCCAACTTGGTTGACATATCAGGAATGAAATGGTTGAGGAGAATCATAAGAAATCTATGATAGTAGACTTTCTTCCTCCCCTCTTGCACATTATTTAATTTTGCTCCCATTTGAGTGAGCAACATATCACCAATGTTGATCACTTTGTCAAACAGAAGACTGTGACCAATTTGATAAGTTATAGCAGTAATAGCATCAAAACCACTACACTTACTAGTGAAGCACTTAGCAATTTGATCAAAGAAAAAGGACCATTCTTTCCTTAAGTAAGGCCTAGTTATTTTACTCATGTTATCTAAGCTAGCAAAATAACCTATTGCCTTAAACATGCTTTTAATGTCATCATCAGAAACAGTTTCATCAAAAGGTGTTCTTACAGGCAATTTAAACACAGCATTAAGTACATCGGCAGTTACATCAAATGTAGTGGAGCCAAAGGTAAACATGATTTTACCTGGTTGATCCTGAGAAGGATCAACAACCTGTGCAGAACTCCAAGCCTTTGACACAGCATCCATGTGAATCACTGGTGATGCCTTGAGAATGTAACTGAGCTCAGAGTGCTCCATGAAATCCATCATTGGGAAGTAGTCAGCATCTACTCCTTTCTTATCTCCAAGAGCAGCAACATGATTTGTAGTCATGAAATCAAAGTCCCCAAAAGTGAAAGCAATCGCCTTGGGTCCCCTCAGGACAGTAGAAATGGCAGCCATTGAAGTTGTTGATGTTGAAAGTGATGGAAAAACTTGAAGAAATTAACTAGGGTTCGCAAAAAAGCTCTGTGAATATTTTTGCCTTAGAAAATAATTGCAATAAACAAGTGAGTAAATTGTATGAAAAATTTTCTATTTTGTTTGAATTGCATACAATACACACGAGTCTACAGTCTATCTCCAGTCAAAAGATAACTGTTACCGCCTATTTCAAGTCAATTGAACCGTTTAAAAGCAATCAGAGTCTGCAGGCGCGAATATTGACCGATTCAGAGTCTAGGCGATATTTTTCTCAGAGTCTACAGACTCTCCGAGTCGACAGGCTCTCAGAGTCTACAGACTCGTCAGAGTCTAAGAACTGGACTCTGTCAAGGTAAAGTACCAAACAAAATTTTGCAATTTTAATTAATCATAGTGTGTTAAGCCAGGGACTATAATTAAAGTACATACCTTGCTTCTTGTAATTTTGATCACTTACATATTTAACATACCTAATTCACCTACCAGTCTGAGAAAGGTAGATTCATCAAGTGGTTTTGTCAAAATGTCTGCAATCTGTCTGTCAGTTGGAACATAGTGAAGTGTCACAGTGCCATTTTCAACATGTTCTCTAATGAAGTGATACCTGACATCAATGTGCTTTGTTCTGGAGTGTTGGACTGGATTCTCTGCAATTTTAATAGCACTAGTATTATCACAATACATAGGAATATTTGATAATGTTAGTCCATAATCAAGTAATTGATTTCTCATCCACAGAATTTGAGCACAGCAACTTCCAGCTGCAATGTATTCAGCCTCAGCTGTTGAGGTGGATACTGTTTGTTGTTTCTTGCTAAACCAAGAAATTAATCTGTTGCCAAGAAACTGGCATTGTCCTGTTGTGCTTTTCCTGTCTACTTTGCATCCTGCATAGTCAGAATCTGAATAACCAATTAGTGAAAAATCTGACTCTCTAGGATACCAAAGTCCAAGAGTTTGTGCCCCTTGAGATATCTAAAAATTCTTTTCACAGCTATTAAATGTGATTCTCTAGGGTCAGCTTGAAATCTAGCACACAGACAAGTTGTAAACATTATGTCTGGTCTACTAGCAGTTAAATATAACAATGAGCCAATCATACCTCTATAGCTAGTGTTGTTAACTTTCTTACCCTTTGGGTCAAAGTCTAGCTTTGTGGCAGTTGACATGGGAGTTTTAGCAGTTGCAGAGTCTTGCATATCAAACTTCTTCAACAGTTCTCTTACATACTTTGTTTGATTGATGAAAATTCCATCATCATTCTGTTTGACTTGAAACCCCAAAAAGAAGTTTAATTCTCCCATCATGCTCATTTCATAATTTGACTGCATTAGTTGACTAAACTTTTCACAGAGTTTATCATTAGTAGATCCAAATATAATATCATCAACATAAATTTGGACAAGCAAAATATCACCTTTACATTTTCTAATAAAGAGAGTTTTGTCAATGGTACCTCTTGTGAATTCATTTTCCAGAAGAAATTTTGAAAGAGTTTCATACCATGCTCTAGGTGCTTGCTTCAATCCATATAGTGCCTTGTCTAACCTGTAAACATGATCAGGAAACTTTGGATCAACAAATCCTGGTGGTTGCTCCACATAGACTTCTTCTTCCAATTCTCCATTTAAGAAGGCACTTTTCACATCCATCTCATACACCTTGAATTTTGAATGAGCTGCAAAGGCAAGAAACATTCTAATAGCTTCCAATCTTGCTACTGGTGCAAAAGTTTCATCATAGTCAATTCCTTCCTCCTGTGAGTATCCTTTTGCAACTAGCCTTGCTTTGTTTCTTACTACAGTTCCATTCTCATCAAGTTTGTTTCTGTAAACCCATTTTGCACCAACAACAGATCTATTTCTAGGTCTTGGTACTAGTTTCCACACTTTATTTCTCTCAAATTCATTCAATTCTTCTTGCATTGCAATAATCCAATCAGGGTCTTACAAGGCTTCCTCAATTTTCTTGGGTTCATTCTTTGAGAGAAAACAGCTATAAAGACATTCATTTTGAGTGGTTGTTCTTGTTTGTACACCACTCTCAGGGTCACCAATTATTAAGTCAGGAGTGTGATCCCTTGTCCATTTTCTAGCTGGTGGAAGATTGGTTCTTGAACTTGAAGCTCCCCCTAAGTCATTTGCATCTTCTGTATTTGAGTGAAATTCAAATGAAGAGGCTCCCCCTAAATTGCTTGACTCTGACAAGGTTTCAGAGTTGCTTGATCCAGACCCTGATGAGTTAGACTCTGTCTGTCTAGACTTTGTCTGTCTAGACTCTGTCTGGGTAGACCCTGACATGTTAGACTCTGAATTATTTGGGGTTGAATTTTCTGACTCCCCCTCAGAGTGTGCAGATTCCTGTGTTGGTTCAGGAGTTGTTTGAGGGTCTTCATCCTCTTCTTCTTCATTTATCTCAGAACTTTTTAGATTTTCAAATTCCAGTGTAGTAGACTCTGACTCATCCTGCAATCCTGTAAACTTTTTATCATCAAATGCAACATGAATAGATTCCATAACAATTTTGGTTCTGAGATTAAACACTCTGAATGCTTTTGTGTTTGATGCATATCCAAGAAAAATTGACTCATCTGCCTTGGCTTCAAATTTGCTTAGATTTTCAGGATGTACTTTCAGTACATAACACTTGCATCCAAATATGTGAAAGTGTTTCACACTTGGCTTCTTGTTCTTTATCATTTCATAGGGAGTCTTTCCATGCATGTTTATTAAGGTGCAGTTTTGAGTGAAACATGCTGTATTGACTGCCTCTGCCCAAAAATAGACTGGTAGCTTAGATTCTGCCAGCATTGTTCTGGCAGCTTCTATGAGTGTTCTATTCTTTCTCTCCACAACTCCATTTTGTTGAGGAGTTCCTGGTGCAGAAAATTGTTGAGTAATTCCCTTTGATGCACAGTAGTCCTCCATGATTGAATTCTTGAATTCAGTACCATTGTCACTCCTTAGAATTTTAACTGTTTTTGTTGATTTCTTTTCCAGAAAGGTGATATGGTCTTTTATGTGTTGTGGAGCTTCATCCTTTGAATGTAGAAAGAAAACCCATGTGAATCTTGTAAAATCATCTACAATAACAAGAGTATATTTCCTTTTGTTAATTGACATAACATTTACTGGACCAAATAAATCAAGATGCAATAAATAAAAGGGTTCAGAAATGGTGTTAATTGCCTTGCTCTTGAAGGATGATTTTCTTTGCTTCCCAAGTTGACATGCTTCACAAAGTCCATCTTGCACAAAATCAACCTGTGGTAATCCTCTTACAAGATTCTGTTTAACCAACTTATTGAGTGTTTTGAAGTTGATGTATGACAGTTTCTTGTGCCATTTCCAGCTTTCTTCTGTTGAGGCCTTGCTATATAGACATGTGATTTCACTGTGTATGCAATCCTCCAAGCTGGCTTCATAAATGTTACCATGCCTAAGTCCTTTGAAAACCACAATGCCTGTTTCTTTGTGAGTCACAAGACACTCTTTGTTGTCAAAGCCAGTATGGTAACCTTTATCTCCAAGTTGACTTATGCTTATTAAATTATGCCTTAAGCCATCAACTAGAGCTACTTGTTCAATGATGACATTCCCAAGTACAATCTTGCCATATCCCAGTGTTTGTCCTTTGTTGCCATCTCCAAAGGATACTTCTGGGCCAACCATTTCCACAAAGTCTGTAAGCAGGGATTTCTTTCCAGTCATGTGTCCTGAGCATCCACTGTCCAGGATTAGGGTTACATTCTTTACCCTGGTTCCCTGCATACATAAAGCAACTAGTTAGATGTTTTGAGGACCCAAACAGTTTTGGATCCTTTTCTACTAACTTTAGGAGAAGCAGGCTTTACAATTTTCACCTTTGATTTACCTGTCTCTTTTGTTGCCTTAGACTCTGGTGGAGTCTTGACAGTGTCATACCAACTTTTATCAATAGAAGATTTTAGCTAATAAAAATTGTAATACAAGTCATGATAGTCCTTACACATATAGATAGAATGAAATATGCTACCACAGTGATAACATGGTTTCTGTGGTATGTAGTGACTTTTCAGAGTCTGTGAAGGATTAGACTCTGATTTCTTCTCAATCTTTGCTTTACAATCTATAGCCAAATGGTTGTGGTTGCCACATCTATAACACTTCTTTCTAGGAGCATTAGGATCCTTTTGGTAATTGTTTGCCTTATTAATTCCTTCCTTACCATTCCTATTTCTCCTAGTTTTGGTAGACTCTGATAAGTTCTCTAGCCTTTCTTTTAATTTTGACTTAGACAAGAACCCTATATTAATATTTTTCTTAGAGTTATTTACTCCTGTTTCATCTGTCTTTTTGTTAACAACAGGGGGACTAATGACAGATGAGTTTGTGGTTTCAGATTTTTCTTTAGGTGTCACAAACTTAACAGGAACAAATGTACTTTTGTCTTTAGTCTTATTAACTTGGCTAGCTTCTTCACTGTTATCATTCTCAACAATAGGTCTTTTGTCTTGACTCTTGTCATAGCCTAGACCAGCAGTTTGACACACATTTTGATTATTGAAAATTTCTTGAACTTTTCTACCAGAGTCTGTCCAGACTCTAAACTTGAGTCTCTCTTCTTCTAGTTCTTTCTTAACATAGTCATAGGCCTTCAAGATTTCAGTGTAGTTATGACTATGTTTCTCAGAATCCTTTTTGTATTGTTCCATTAATATTAACTCAGACTCTAAATGATCATTCCTTTTAGTCAAGGTCAAATTTTCCTCTCTCAACCTTTCACTTTCACTAGTGAGAGACCTACATGTTGTCATTATTTTATTGACCTCACTTTGCACAGTTTCTATACCATCAGAGTCTAAATTAATTAAGGATTCAGGAGTAAAGATTGATACCTGAGTTTTAGGAGATGAGGGTTCTTTGGGAGATTGTGATTTTCTTGAGGAGGATGCCATCAGTGCTAGATTTTCATAATCAATTTCATCCTCTGAGCTTGAATCTGCCCAATCCTTTCCAGTTGATAGAAGTGCTTTTCCTTTTCCTTGACTTTTTGACTTTCTGCATTCATTAGCAAAGTGGCCCAATATTCTACAGTTGAAACATTTGACCTTTGCTTTGTCAAGTTTGATTATTGTACTCTTGCTCTTCTCAACCTTCTCATCTTCCTTCTTGAATGATGGCCTCTTGCTAAATTTTCCAGTTCTTTTGTTAAATTTCATTCTTTTGAAATTTTTTGCAAACATAGCCATCATTTGACTTAGGTCAATCTCTTCATCAGAATCAGAGTCTGTGTCAGTAGACTCTGACTCCACAACAGCTTTACCCTTCTTCCTTGAATCCTTGATTCTAGCTTCTGTGGGTTGTTCCTGTTGTTCTTTCTCAGACTCCAGTAAGAGTGCCATAGATTTTGTCTTCACAGACTTCTTATTCTTCCTCTGTTGCATCTCCAAATCATATGTCTTGAGTCTGCCATACAATTCTTCTAGAGTTAGTTCATCCAAATCTCTAGCTTCCCTTATGGCTGTTGTTTTATTGTCCCACTCTTCAGGAAGTGCTCTTAGAAACTTGGTGTTTGTATCTTCAGAATCATAAACCTTACCAAGCATAGCCATCTCATTCAGAAGTTTTGTAAACCTATCATACATCTCAGTGATAGATTCTCCAGATTTAGCTTCAAAATATTCATACTCCTGAATTAGCAAAGACCTTGCATTCTTCTTGACGTCTTTAGTCCCTTGACAGTGCACTTCAAGTTTTGCCCACATCTCCTTAGCAGTGGTGCATGATATAACACAGTTTGTAAGGACAGAATCCAAACTGTTGAAGAGAATGTTTTTGACTTTTGCCTCCTTAAGGACATTCTCCTTGTCCTCTCTTGTCCATTCAGCCTTGGGTTTTCCAATGAAGTGTTCTTCAGTTACTTTGCCTTCTTCATTGATTTGAGGCACAAGCTTTAAGGGCACATAGGGTCCTTCATGAATTCTTTCAAGGTAGTCAGGGTCTGTTGCTTCCAGATGGTGCAGCATCTTAACCTTCCAGTGGGTGAACTCGTTTCTTTTAAGCATAGGAATCTTAGAATTGCCATCTTTGTTTCCAGACATCTTTGATCGATTTTATACGTTAGGCTCTGATACCAATTGTTTTCCCAGTTGCACAAGTAGAAGGGGGGTTGAATACTTGTGTGTCTTTTCTGCCCAATTTAAAATCAAATTAATAACAAACTCAAACACGAAGATATGAATAAGAACTGTTTTGTATTATTGATTTGTGAATACAAAACTCTCCTAGGATGTACACAAACCCTAGCAGCTTCTCTGTGTTTATCACAGCAACTCTCTCTATCTCTATGCTCTCACAAAAATATTACTAAGACAATTATTTTCCCACGCTTTTACAATTAGGTTACATAGAGTTTATATAGAGAGCTTCCTATCAACTAATAACAGAAAGATAAATTACAATAGGAATATAATTCCTAATTATTAGTTGACAGTTTCCTTGTAGAATTCTCTTTCTTTCCCATAGCATATCTGTAATTTAAATTATCTTGATCTTCGAAGACTTTCCATTCCTCTGATCTTCTGTATAGACTCTGAAATCTTCAGACTCTGATGATCTCCAGACTCTGATTAGATGTAGACTCTGATAGTTCACAGACTCTGATGGTCTATAGACTCTGACCACCTTCCAGACTCTGATCTTCATGTAGACTCTGGTTTCACTTTCTACAGAAATTCTTCTAAGTACAAATAACATGAATGTTGACTATCTAGACTCTGATTATATATTTCAGAGACTAGAAAGACTTATTACAGATAAACTAATCTAGACCCTGTTCTAGTATTTTGTACATCATCAATTGGATATATTCCTAACATAAAGACTAGAAGTGCTATGCAAAGTAAATGGTTATTCTTCGGGAAATAACAATTGTTAAACAGTTGGTATCCTAAAGAAGATTGAAGAAGCACTGATTGATCCAGATTGGGTGATTGCAAATGCAAGATGATCTCAATCAGTTCGAAGGCAGAATCTTCTGAATCTGAAACCTAGGCCACAAGACAAAGTTGTAATTGATACTGTAAGGGTTTTCAGAGACTGGATGATTTTTGGCATTGTTATGAGGGACAAAGCCAAACTGGTTGCTATAGAAGGTATCGACGATGATGGAAACAGAATCTTCGGGACTTTCAAGATCTAACTAAAGCACCAGAGACGAGACTTGATACTATTAGGGCTGAACAAGTTGATGTACAACAACTCCTGGACTTTGAAGTTTCTTATCCACTGGAATTTGTATATCATTCTCTTCACAAAGCTCTCTATGATGGAGGTAAGAGATCAAGCAATCGTCAAGGACATGGTATGACACTCTAACTGCTAATTACTTGAATATGATTTTATATTAGAGTTGTTATACACATATCTCTCTAGAATACAAGGCACACACACATAATGTTTAATGCAAGTATACCATGATTATATTATATGTGGGTCTACTGTGCATAAAAACCATATATTTTATTCTCAATATGCCTATGTGTAAGTTTCCACGTGGATACTAGAGAATCTAATCTTATAGCTAAGATATGAATTGTTAGATATCTTAAGGGATTACCAATTCTAAGAATCAGGTACCCTAAAGATACCAGGTTTAACTTAATTGGCTATATAGATATAGATAATGCAGGTTATAAGAAAGACAGGGAGGTAATTACCAAAAGCTGTCAAACTCCATCAACTCTGCTGGATAATCTCTTCACCACTCACGGAACAAGCGCATGGACACTAGGTATCATTTATATCGAGAGTAGTCCTTAGTAGAATAACTTGCAGATATTTGCTAAACAGCTTGATGAATTCATTTTGTCTAAGTTGGTTAGTGAAGTTGGGATATTATGTATGTGCATATTTGTTGGAAATCTCATCTGTAAGGAATTCTTAAATGAGTTAACAAGTTTTACATTTTCCATATTTAAAGGACTTGTGAATTTATTTGAAATCCAGAACCTCGTACTTAGTGCTACTACTTTAATTATCATGTTTACAATGTTATATGCATATGTGGTAATTAGGTGTTCTAGCATAAGTTTGAATATTATCTTAATTGATTTAAATTATGATGTCAGACAATTCGATGTCAGATCAGTCTCATGATTTAAATGAATTAAAATAATATCCAGCATAATTGTTTGTATGATAAATATTTAATGAGTATCGGTTAATGATATCTTACTTAATTGTTTTGATATTTTTCTCTGATGTTTTTAAATATTTTGTTACAAATAATTGTGACACTTTTAATATTAGTGACATTATTTAGAATTACTGATCTAAATAATCAATGTATATTTCAAAAACACTAATATTGAAAAACGGAAGTATTTTCTAAGTTATGTGTATATAAAATTCTCAATATTTTATATACTTAGAAATATTTCCAAAATTGTTTTTACTTCTAGGTATCAACCATTTGTAAAATGATTTATTTTCAAACACTTGTTTCAATGTTTGTTGCACATTGATTCAAAGTACCTAAACAGTGGTTGTTGCTTTGAAGGCCTTATACTGTATTGCTAAGAATACATCCACCCTTATTGTAATGAAATTTTCTATTTTAAGTTAGGGATAATATTAGGTGGACGAAAATGATGAATATCATAATTGCATTATGAGTCGGAAAATCATAGTCCTCTATCTGATAAGGATGGTTTGCAAAACTGTTTTCAAATCATACAGTATTAAGGTATAAAGGAAAAGAGTCATTTTATCGAGATATAATTTGGTAAGAGAGTGAATTTCTTCTTTGGTATAAATTCCCGCATTTTATTATGGGAAATTTGCCTTATAGGAAATTCATAAAAGATAGAAACTTTCTTCTCTGATACAACTTTCCCGCGTTTTATTATGGGATATGTATCTTAAAGAAAATTTAGTATCTTGCTTTTAATTGATAAATCTTTAGTTCCGACAAAACTCTTTTATTGAAAGTGCTTTAATGCAATCTATTACCATTACTTATTATATTTTTCCTTCTCCTTGGGATGAAAAATATGTTTTGGAATGTTAAGGTGATTATCTTTTTATCTCGAGTGGTTCTTTCCAATTAGCGCCCAGTGGCTTTAGAAACTAGTCGTACTGTAAATATATTTTTTTATAAATTTCTTAAGAGAGTTGAATTTCTTCTTTGTTACAAATTCTCGCTTTTTATCATGGGAAGTTTGTCTTATAAGAAATTCATAAGTGATAGAAACTTTCTTCTCAGATAGAACTTTCTCGTGTTTTATTAAGGGATATGTATCTTAAAGAAAATTTCGTTATGTGTGAGTTTTTTTTATTTTTTTTTAAAAAAAAATTGGCACATTTATTTTATTTTTTGTTGGCATACTTTATAGTTATTTTTATTTCATTTTATTTTGAAATTTTATTTTTGTCTACGAGAAATTGTTCTAAGAATCATAAGTATTAAATGTCAATATTTAAAAAACTTGTGAATTTCTTTACATCTACTTTCTCGAACTTACATATATAACTGATAATTGTTATGAGTATAATTATCATATGCTTGAGTAACAATTATTAGATATTATGTATGAAGTTAAATGCTAATTTTCATTACTATGATTATTTAGTATTTAGCAAGAGTGTTTTATCATATTAAAATTATGAATTGAAGCAATTCATCGTTTATTAGTTTCATAGTTTTAATACGATGATATATTAGGAGCATAATTACTTGCTTTTTGAAATTATTATTAATTATCATATTTTGATAGTTTGTTATTGTTTCATTGCAATTAATTATGATTTTTGTTGTTAGTGATAATATATATATTGTTTATCTGAAAATCACTAATAATAAAAGTATATCTGTGTCCTGCTGAACAAGAGCAATCGACTCGAGATAAAAGCAGGTAATCTCGATCTTGATATATTCTCTAATCAATTAGTATAAAAAATTTATATATAATTGATATATTGAGCCCTCAGTGGCTATAGGACAAGATCAAGAGATTGAAAACCTACAATCTCTAACACAGATCATAGAACCAAAAATACTCAAACAGATACAACTTCATCTACTAAATCCCTGGAAAGAAAAGTTTTATCAACTAAAGAGGGTGAGAGAGTAAGTGCCTCTAGTGCACTAGAAAAAAGAAGTATCTATGAGTGTTCCAGCAGCTCTGCCTCTAGTTAGAATATGAAATTGAAACCAAGGCAACTGCTAACTAATTTATATCCTCCCAAAAGGGTATAGATTTGCAAATGGCAAAACTGTTACTAGGTTCATTCTCTCAACAGAGTGAGTCTATTGAATTCGGCCTGTCAGCCAAGACCATTTGTAAAGAGTCAACTTCATCTGGACACATTCAAACACTGCCAACCATAAATGTATATATTCAAATGCACTGTAAGAATTGTCACACACTAAGGATGAATTGACGGAAACAATTATTCTAAACTTCCATATCAAGGAAGGAAGGATGATTGATGATTCTGACTGAATCAACATGCCTTCACAGGCGTCAGGAGGAAACTTGGATCATTTGCTACATTATAGATCCTTGTCTCACTCCTCAGATGGAACATATCTGGATTCCTAACGGAATAGATCATCTTAGATGATCAGCAACTCATTGAATCTATTCCTGAAGCAATTCAGTTTTCAAAGTCAAATATTTTAATGGATTCAATTGAGGACGGGGATTTACGAAACCCCATTGCACCACCAGTGACCTCTCTTGAAGGGGCTATGGTGATCTTTCTTGCAGGTACAAACGATTGTGTCATCCGTACTGAGAGAGAGAAATAGTGTTGTGAGGAAAGAGTGAAACACAAGTGAGAAAGAGTGAAAATATATATTCTATGAGTGAAACACTTAGAGAGTATATGAGCGAAACACTTGTCAGAAACACAAAGGAAAATCACACACTAGCACAATTACCAAATCCCATTCCCAATTATCCATTACAGATTTATAATGTTACTCAACTAAGGGGGATGAAATTTCTTCTATTAATAAGGATTCTGAAAAGGATTACTCAACTAAGGGGGAGAAGTTTTGAACAGTTCGAACTGTTGAACAAGATCCAAAAAGGGAGAAGTAGATCCAAAAAGGGAGAAGTGTTGAACAAGATCCAAAGGGGAGAATTGTTTAACAAAGACTTTTACTAGAAGAAGATTACTCCATTGTTGAAAAGGGGGTATATAACAACATGCTTGGATTGGATCCATTTGATTTTAGAAAATTCTTGTATATAGGATTAATTGGATTTTCAAAATGCATAACATGTCAAAGTTTGCATTTTTTATATCTGCGATGGTTTAATGCTGTATGTATGCCATGTCTGTTGTTACCTCTTTTAAATTGGTTGGATAATTCAAGTAAGCGGAGAATGAATTCACCTTGGGAGAGAAGTGAAGACAGAAGTTGGAGAAATAGAGGATAGATGGTAAGAAGAGAACAAGACTTCATCCCTGCCATCCTAAGGGGGAGCAGTGATGAGTCTGAGAAATGAAGATAATACTACTTGTTAAATATGTTCAGTCTAGAGGAACATCTATCTTATATTTATCTTTCATAATTGAAATCTGGAAATGTATTATATGATCCAGAAAACAATTTATTATTTACAGTTCTTAAATGTCGTTTTATTTTCTTAGTTGTTAGTTGAGTTATCCTCTAGGAATTTGTGTGTTAAATGTTTAACAACAAATAGGGGGAGATTGAAAGTCATATGACTAGTCATATTTGTAATAAGTAGATGACAACTCAACTCAGATAAGAAAGCGAAGTAAATAATAAATATTGAATATAGAGGAAGAATAAAAAGAAGCCAAGACAGGACATGACAAGACACGAAAACCACTACAGCAGAAATGAGAATCAACATTGTAGTTAGTCATCCGTGAACCAGACCAATGCACAGGGTGTCAACAATGTCAGTGAAGATTCGTCATCAAAAAGTTCAAGTGGTTAAAAAGGTTATTGTTGAAGAACAGAAGAGTCTTATCTACATCAACAATAGTCAAGCCTTTAATTTAATTCTCTATTAATTAATTTAATTAATTAGTTAATTTAATTAGTAAATTATTTCACTCAGAATTAATTTATTTCATAAATTAATTAAAGGATTAATTAATTTAGAATTATTTTAGAATGACAGAAGACAGAAGCTAGAAGCTCAAAAAGATACAGGTTTGTTTGTATTGCAGTGTACAAGAGTCAGAATCCAAGATTGAATATTTGACTGGGTACATGCAGTGGTGAAAAGAAGTATTGGCTAGTTTAAAGAGTCAAATTATTTAAGGAACAGAGGTACTTCTAATTGCAACTGTAGATACAGCTAAACAGGCCTGACGGTACAGACTTTAAGACAAGACGGAAAAAGTATTGACACGGAAGAAATGCAGAGTAATATATTCTTAAAAGTGGAACCCCGGTTGGAATTGATTTATCATTTCCAAGTCAAAAGGAGTTCGGTTCCAGAAGATCAAGAGACCGCAGCTTAGAGCGTAAGGATTTATTTTAATTAATAAATATTTTATTTATTTAGTAAATTATATTTATAAATATCTAAATAATATTAGATATTTATTTTTATAATTTCTGAATTAAATTTATTATTTATTAATCAAATATTATAAGCTGTGCGGGTCGTAAAGCATTTCTACGGAGCCTATCCATATAAGACGAAATAGGCCCCTTATCTTCTCAAATTGAAATGGCAGGAGATCTTTTTAAAAGGAGCCAATCACAGCTTGCCACTTGTCAAAACAAGAAGAAAAGAAAAGAAATTGGCTGTTGAAAAAGAGTCATACCGAGAGAAGTTAAAGAGTCATACCGAGAAGAAATCTTGAGTCATACCGAAGGAATTGTGTAATAAGTCATGCTGATTTAATTTTAATTAATTAAGTCATTCTGATTTATTTAATTAAAAGAAAAATACAGTATGACTTATAAAAAGTCATACCGAATTTCTGATGAGTCATACCGGATTCTAAATGAGTCATACCGAATTTCTGAAGAGTCATACCGACAGAAATAAGTCTTGCCCAGCCTTTTTATGAGTCATACAAGTGTTAATTTTAGATGAGAAAAAGGTCATATTGGGATAAGTCATGCTGGCTTTCCTCCTCTATAAATATGAGGCCGGGGGCTTCATTTTTCAGAGTAGAAAAATCAGTTCAAATTCAGAATTTGTCTGCATTGTAATATTCACAGACTTTATGTGCTGGTTTGATTTTAATTCCTAAAGTAGAACAATTCATGTCAAATTTGTTCTAGGAATTAAAATTTATTCTACCGGATGTTGTAACACCCTTTCAAGTTTAATATACATATTTAACTTGAATCTTGTTTATTTACTTGCTAATTTCTATATCTTAAATGTTCAATCATAAAAATAGAAAGCTAGTAAGTCTGCCTCCCAAACACTACAAAGACTCGAACCCTCAGCTTAAGCAATAATTTAATTCCGCAAATTCTGAAAAGAATTTTAAATTGTTGTCAGTATCGCATTCAACCCCCCTTCTACGATACTTCCGGGACCCAACAGAATCTATGCATGTAGTCTTTGATGACAAGAAAATTCAAGGGTTGCTTGATGAAGGATTTCATGACCTATTGCAGTTTGAAAATGAATCAACAAGCAATATTGAGGATAGTGATGATGATATGGAAATTTCAAGAAATCAAGTATCTAGAATCCTCTCATCAATTGATGTCAATACATCAACAGATAACTTATCAGTTGACAGTCTTCAATCGACTGATAAAACATCAATTGATAATCATTCGATGGATAACAACTCTGCTCAACAATCTTCAAGAGGAGTTTCCATCTCAGGGGGAGGGTTCTCAAATAGTCAATCACATCACAATGATCAAAACACTTTTAATGATCATGAAGCATCATCATCTTCAAGAACAAATTTACCATCTCAAAGGAAATGGACAAAAAACCTTCCCTTTGAATTAATTATTGGAGATGCAAATGATGGAGTCAAAACCAGAAGTGCAACTCAAAATGAATACTTGTATAGCATCTTTCTATCTCAATAAGAACCAAAAAGGATTGAAGAAGCCTTGAATGATCCTGATTAGATAATTGCTATATAAGTAGAGTTGAATCAGTTTGAAAGGAACAAGGTATGGAAGCTGGTGCCCAAACTAAAGAACAAGTCTGTCATTGGCACAAAATGGGTATTCAGAAATAAAATGGATAAATCTGGTACAGTGACAAGGAATAAAGCAAGATTAGTGGAAAAGGGCTATTCACAAGAAGAAGGCATAGATTTTGATAAAACATTTGCACCAGTTACATGGTTGGAAGCAATCAGAATCTTTTTAGCATATGCTGCTCATGCAAATTTCAAGGTGTATCAGATGGATGTGAAAAGTGCCTTTCTCAATGGAGAACTAGAAGAAGAAGTATATGTAGAACAACCTCCTGGTTTTATTGATCCTGTTCATCCTGGATTTGTGTACTATCTTCTGAAGGCACTTTATGGATTAAAACAAGAACCTAGGGCCTGGTATGAAACTCTATCTAAATTCTTGATTGAGAATCACTTCACAAGAGGTACTGTTGACAAAACTCTCTTTCATAGAAATGTTAGTGGCTCTATGATTCTTGTTCAAATCTATGTAGATGACATTATGTTTGGCTCAACTAATGAAAAACTTTGTCAAAAGTTTGCTAAGTTGATGAAAAGTAAATATGAAATGAGCATGATGGGAAAACTTACCTATTTTCTAGGTTTGCAAGTCAAACAATTCAAAAATGGCATTTTCATAAATCAAACCAAATATATTTCTGATTTATTAAAGAGATTTGATTTAAGTGAATGTCTTCTGCAAAAACTCTCATGACCACTGCAACTAAACTTGAACTGAATACTAAAGAAGTTATGGTAGACATTTCAAGTTTTAGAGGCATGGTTGGCTCATTACTTTATTTAACTGCAAGTAGGCCAGATATAATGTTTGCTACATGTTTGTGTGCTAGATTTCAGGCTGATCCTAGAGAATCTCATTTGATTGCAATAAAAAGAATATTCAGATATCTCAAGGGAACTCCAAATCTTGGAATTTGGTATCCTAGAGATTCTGGATTTGATCTAATTGGTTATTCAGATGCAGACTATGCATGTTGCAGAATTGACATAAAAAGTACTACAGGCTCCTGTTAATTTCTAGGAAATAAGCTTGTATCGTGGTTCAGCAAAAAGCAGAATTCAGTGTCTACATCTACTGCAGAGGCTGAATACATTGCAGCTGGAAGTTGCTGTGCAGAAATATTATGGATGATGAATTAACTACCTGACTATGGGTTCAACATGAACAAGATTCCTATTTTCTGTGATAATACAAGTGCCATTGCTATAACAGAAAATCCTGTACAACATTCCAGAACCAAGCATATTGACATAAGGTATCACTTCATTAGGGAACATGTAATGAATGGTACAATTGAATTACATTTTGTCCCTAGTGAAAGACAACTTGCAGAAATTTTTACCAAACCATTAGATGAATCTACCTTTAATAGATTGGTCTGTAATTTAGGTATGCTTAATTATATTTAATGATTTAAATGTCTGGCAAGTTATAGATGTATATAAATTTTACCCATTGACTATGTTAATCTATTGATTTCTCATTAATCAATTGATAAACATTGCTCTTATCAATGGATAATTGTAGCTATCGACAGATAAATATATCAATTGATGATATATTTACTTATCGATGGATAATTGTAGCTATCGATAGATACATATATCAATTGATGATATATTTATTTATCGATGGATAATTGTAGTTATCGACAGATAAATGTTAGTGTAGGTGCCCTAGAGGCAATACAATAGACCTTTATGTCATTTGATTATTCAATAAACGTATTTATTATGACTTTAATTACTGCGATATATTTGTTAGCATAATAAATGTCCTTAGAATCATGATACACATTGTATAGTTTAGTACATGACTTGAACTTGAGATTATATAATAGATCATATTCTTAAATGTCCCTAGTCGAGTATTATTATTATAGGACAATAATAATACATAAATAGACTAGTATGTTGTTTGACTGATAACCACATCTCATTGGTTATAAGTATGGGGATACTAAAGTCAATACATAGGTACATGTAGGAGTACATGACACTGGACAGACCCACAGTGAGATTCTTCATGTTTAATAAAGTCATAAGAAAGACTCACAGTGATAATGGTGTAATGATCCTTTGACTTGAGATCATTATATTTCTATACGAGGATTAATATACTTTGACTACATTAAAAGTTACCTTTGACCGGGTGATGATAAAAGTGGACATCGGGTATATCATGAGTCGTATGAGAAATATGAATGATAGATAAAGGATTTAACCCTCCTATAATTAGGAGAGATATTATTGGCCTCTTGATTGAGTGAGACTATAAAATGCATGGCCGTGCTCAAATAATGATTTGTTTTCATAGTCTACTCATGGATCAAGTAAACCCGGATTAAATATTGTAGAGGATGACTAAATACATGCCTCGAATTTAATCTATAATATATATGGTTAAAGGGATTATATTACACGGAAACATTAATCACGAAAGGTTTTATCGAATCACGATTTAATTATTATTTAATTGGGTAGCAATGATGTATTACTAGATACCGCTCATTGTTTATAATTTTATTGGAGAATAAAATTATTGCTAATTAAATAATAGCCTATAGGGTCACACACATAGAGCACTTAAAGGAATAGTTAATTTAAATTATAGATTTAAATTAATTGATGATTATTTGAATTTTATTATATTAATTAAGTGAGACTTAAATAATTGAAATAATATAAATTCGAATATGAATTTCTGCCCTTAATAATTAAGTATGACTTAGTTATTAATTAAATAATAGAAATTCAGTTTTATTATTTAATCCTAAACCTACATGGGTTAGGCTTTGCTGTTATGGATTGCTGTTATGGGCCTATTAACCAGCCATTATAAATAGATAATGTAGGGTTAATAGGGAATTACTTTTTTTATAAGAAAAACCCTAGAGGCAGCAGCTACACAGCAATAAGGTAGAGAAGAGCTAATTCGAAATCATCTAAGGAGGCTAGTACATACATTCCGTAATCAAGATCGTGAGACGTTCTTGAAGGTGCTCGTGTGGATACCATAGAGGTGTTTTCGAGAGGAAGACACAAGTCGTGAAAGCTAGGATCTCCGTTGAGTTCGTGAAAGTCAAGACCAGACAAAGGTATGATTCCGTTTCACAATAATCAGTCCAGGCTTATACATGATCCTGTGTTAGGGTTCCGAAATTTTTCATTATATTTACGTTTAATCCGCTGCGTTTTATGCCTCGGAACCCAACAATGGCATCAGAGCTACATGTATAAGGGACTGATTTGGTTACGTGTTTTATGTATTTGATGCATACATGCCTGTTTTGGTGACTGCCATGCCATGCTACTGCTTTGTCATAATCTGTTATGCCACTGCCATGCTACTGCTTTGTTACTACCATGCCTGTTTGAGACTGCCATGCTACTGCAATGTTATAATCTGTTATGACATGATATGTATGATTAAAAACTGTTATATGAAGAAGGGTCAGTTTGTATAGTGATATAAACTGGTGGAGAGATTGTGTTGGACATGATTTGTTAACTTGGATATGATAAGTATATATATGATACATGCTTCTGAAACTATATAAGTTGCAGTGGGGAAAAAGGCCAACAGATATGATCTGTAGTTCAGAAATTGATGATTTCTGAATAGGACTGGTCTTCGAAAATAAAAAAAAATTCGAACTGACCTAGGGCTGCCGCCCCCGGACCCCGCCCAGGGGCTGCCGCCCCCGGACCCCGCCCAGGGGCTGCCGCCCCCGGACCCCCGCATTATTTTGTTGTGTACTTGAGCATGGTGCTGGTTATGGCCTTTGGACCCCTAGATTAATGGTTTTTGGTTTTGGTTTTATAAATACGGCTTGCATGTCGTTTTCTTCATTCTTGTAATTGTTTAACCTCGAATGTAACTCGAGTTTTCTTATGTAAGTTCATTAGTATAGGTTGTATTCAATTATTACATGTAATGTACTTGAAGATTGAAGGATGATCCAAGAAGAGGAGCAAGCACCCATGGATACAAGAAGAATGAAGACATGTAATTGTATTTATATTTTACCACCATAGATTGACTTTGATCCTTTCATTAGCTCGAAAGGATCACATAGGAAAGGGGCCATAACCAAGCACGTTTACATACTGCACTTTACATATTGATGTATGAATGTATGTGTAGAGTAGAAGATGCATGCTTTAATTAGATTAATGATGTATGCATGTATTAGATACGTCACCCATGCCATGCTTGCCATGCTAAACAAGATAAAATCTTTAACGATTTAAGATTTTAAAATTAACAAACGATCATGAGATTCTTGTGTTTATAAAATATGGATTTTAAAACACGGAATTAAATATGAATTTTTGATATCTATAACTGGGATTTTCTGATAAAAGCGAATATGCGTATTCGTAAGGCTGATGGGTTTTAAGTGTGACCACTGGTATCCTCCATCTATCTGGGAAATGAACAATTTAAGATGTCAATTTAAAATATTTGGTTCAAGGAAAAATTGAGGATCTCTTCATGATGTGATCATGATTGTCGTAAATTTTCTAAATCCCTTAACAAAATATTAAGTTTTAATCGGATGCTTTCCAATGAATAAACACTCATCGAATCCTAGATCGATTAGGAGAAAGACTGTTAGTGGCAGGGGACTCCTATCTATCGTGGTGAGATGCGACGAATATAAACGGTTATATTCAGCCGTTGTATCATTGGGTCTAACTTAACTGAGTCATCATAATAAGGTGAAAATAAACGGTTATATTCAACCATTATGAACTTAGAAGCATAGAGTTTGGTTAAAAGTCTATTAGATAGATAAGATCAATCGTTGCTCACCAAACTATCCAAGAATTATATATGATATAATTGACAAATGTTGTCTACCTAAATAATCATTCTTAAGGATTTCCAGTGGTTGACTTAAGACATGACGAAATATGGATCTTGGCTCACTAGAAAGAATTATGGGATATACTTTTCAAATTAATAGTAAGGGCTATTAATTTGATAAAAATAGTGGGAGATATATTATGAATGTATCATAATCATTTGAACATAATAAATAACTCAGACAATCTAATGTTTATTTTGTGCTTTTAACATTGTAGATACCAAGTAATGGCAAACAACACAAACACACTATTCAGGCAGGAGCGCAAGCTTCATGTCATTGATATTCCTCCGGCAGGTCCCCTTCCTGAGGGCGCTACTGTTGAGGAACGAGCGGCCCACACAAAGGATGAGAATGATGCAACTCATGTTGCATGTCTTATGTTGGCAACTATGAGTGCTGAGCTTCAAAGACAGCATGTGCATACGGATGCATATACTATCTATGAGCACTTGCAAAGCATGTTTGCAAGCCAAACTCGTCAAGAAAGGTTCAACACGAGTAAGTCACTCTTTAATTGCAAACAAGGGGCAAGTGAACCAGTTGGCCCACATGTTCTGAAGATGATTGGTTACATTGAGTACCTTGAAACTTTGGATTTCACGATTATTCAGGAAATTGGTATTGACCTAATCATGAATTCTTTGAACAACAAATTCACCCAATTTATCATAAACTACAATATGAATGAATTTGACAAAACACCTACTGAATTGTTGGCTATGTTGAGAACATATGAGACCAACATGAAGACGGCTGAACCTGCTCCCATACTGATGGTGGGCAATAAAGGTAAGGCCAAAGGGAAAGGCAAGTGGAAGGGTAAGAAGAAGACAGGTTTTGATTCTACACCCAAGCCAAAGTCAGGTCCCAAACAGGCTTTAAAGCCTAAAGGTGGGGTCGCTAAGGGTGAATGTCACTACTGTAAGAAAACTGGTCACTGGAAGAGAAACTGTTCAGTTTACTTGGAGGATCTGAAGAAGAAGAGGGATGAGAAAGCTTCTACTTCAGGTATATATATTATAGAAGTCAATCTGTCTATTTCTACATCTTGGGTATTGGATACTGGATGTGCTACTCACATTTGTATAAATGTGCAGGAAATGCAGAGAAGTAGGACATTGGCTAAAGGAGAAGTGGACCTACGAGTTGGCAATGGAGCAAGAGTTGCTGCTTTAGCTGTAGGAACCTATTATTTATCTTTGCCCTCAGGGCTAGTTTTAGAACTGAAGAATTATTTTTACGTGCTTGCGATTCGCAGAAACATTATTTCTGTTTCTTGTTTGGACAAGAAAGGTTTTTCGTTTACGATAAAGAACAATTGTTGCTCTTTTGCTTTGAATGATTTAACCTATGGTGTTGCGCGTTTGTTTAATGGTTTATATGTTCTTGACTTAGATAATCCTGTCTATAATATAGAAAACAAACGACTTAAAGTTAATGACTCAAATCAAACATACCTCTGGCATTGTCGTCTAGGCCATATAAATGAGAAACGCATATCCAAATTACATAAGGATGGATACTTGGATAAGTTTGATTTTGAATCATACCAAGAATGCGAATCTTGTTTGCTTGGTAAAATGACTAAAGCCCCTTTCACTGGTAAGGGTCAAAGGGCCACCGAACGTCTGAAGCTAATACATAGTGATGTATGTGGCTAGAGGAGGCTACTACTACTTCATAATATTTACTGATGATTTTAGTAGATATGGATATGTATATCTTATGAAGAATAAATCTGATTCTTTTGAAAAGTTTAAAAAATACAAGGCTGAGTAGAGAAACAAATTGGCGGAAGTGCAAGTATTAAAATCTTACGATCTGATCGTGGAGGAGAATACTTGAGCACAGAGTTTAAAGATTATTTAAAGGAGTGTGGTATTGTATCACAACTCACTCCGCCAGGTACACCTCAATGGAATGGAGTTTCAGAGAGGAGAAATCGCACCTTGTTGGACATGGTGCGATCGATGATGAGTCATGCAGATCTTCCAATTAGTTTCTGGGGTTACGCTCTGGAAACAGCGGCTTTCACACTTAACCGTGTTCCTACTAAGAAGGTTCAAAAGACTCCATATGAGATATGGGAGAAGAAACGGTCAGGCATGAACTTTATGAAAGTTTGGGGATGCAAGGCGTTTGTGAAACGTCAAGTATCTGACAAGCTTGGACCTAAAGAAACAAAAGCGTATTATTTTTATAGTCCTTCTGAGCAGAAAGTGTTTATTGCTCGAGATGCTGTTTTCATGGAAAGAGATTTTGTTTCCAAAAGAAACAGTGGGAGAACTATAGACCTTGATGAAGATCGAGAACCACAAAATAGCATTGAACCTGAAATGGAACATGAGCAGGATAATGATAATGCTCAACAAACACAGGTTGTTCGTAGAACTGGTAGAATTCGCCATGAGCCAGAGAGATATGGATTTCTCTTGACTCAATGTGGTGATTTGATGCTCATAGATGAAGATGAGCCTCTCACATACCAAGATGCTATGAACAGTCCAGACTCTAAGAGATGGCTAGAAGCCATGAAATCCGAGATGGATTCCATGTACGAAAACCAAGTATGGACTTTGGTTGATCCACCTGAAGGGGTAAAACCCATAGGGTGCAAATGGGTTTTCAAGAAGAAAACTGACATGGATGGAAATGTTCAGACCTATAAAGCAAGGCTGGGTGCAAAAGGTTTCAAACAAATTCATGGTATTGACTATGATGAAACTTTCTCACCAGTGGCTATGGTCAAGTCCATAAGGATTTTGCTTGCTATTGCAGCATTCCATGATTATAAAATCTGGCAAATGGATGTCAAAACAGCCTTCCTTAATGGAAGCCTTGAAGAGGATGTGGATGTGTACATGACACAACCTAAAGGTTTTGTCGATCCAAGGAATGTTAGCAAGGTATGTAAATTACGTCGATCCATTTATGGATTGAAGCAAGCCTCTAGGAGATGGAACATCCGTTTTGATGAGACAGTCAAAGAGTATGGCTTTGTTCAAAACGAAGATGAACCTTGTGTTTACAAGAAGGTTAGTGGGAGCCATGTGGCATTCATAGTACTATATGTTGATGACATACTACTAATGGGGAATGACATACCTTCTCTCAAGGCTGTTAAGATTTGGTTAGGGAGCAACTTCTCTATGAAAGACTTAGGAGATGCATCCTACATTCTAGGAATGAGGATCTATAGGGATAGATCTAGAAGGATGATCGGTCTAAGTCAGAGTACATACATCGATAAGGTTTTGCATCGTTTTGGTATGCAAAATTCAAAAAGGGGATATGTCCCCGTGTCTCAAGGGATAACGATCTCTAAAGATCAGTGTCCGAAATCATTGGATGACAAGGACCGCATGAGTAAGGTTCCATATGCCTCAGCAATTGGATCCATCATGTATGCAATGGTATGTACTCGCCCAGATGTTTCGTATGCTTTAAGCATGACGAGTAGATACCAATCTAATCCAGGTGAAGGTCACTGGACGGCTGTCAAGAATATTCTAAAGTACTTGAAAAGGACTAAAGATTCATTCTTGGTGTATGGAGGAGAGGAGAAACTGGTTGTAAAAGGTTACACCGATGCAAGTTTTCAAACAGACAGGGATGATACTGTATCACAGTCTGGTTTTGTGTTTTGTCTAAACGGAGGTGCTGTAAGTTGGAAGAGTTCAAAGCAAGAAACAGTAGCTGATTCTACAATGGAGGCTGAGTACCCTGCAGCTTGTGAAGCGGCTAAGGAAGCTGTTTGGATTCGAAAATTCATTACTGATTTGGGAGTGGTTCCATCGATCGCAGATCCCATTGATCTATACTGCGATAATAATGGAGTCATTGCACAGGCTAAAGAACCTAGATCTCACTCCTGAACCAAACACATACTCAGGAGATATCACCTCATTCGAGAGATTAATGAAAGGGGTGACATACACATATGTAAAGTGCACACAAATGATAACATTGCAGACCCACTGACCAAAGGCTTGTCGCAGACGAAGCATGACGGTCACACTAGTTCCATGGGTGATTGGCTCTAGTGCAAGTGGGAGATTGTTAGTGTAGGTGCCCTAGAGGCAATACAATAGACCTTTATGTCATTTGATTATTCAATAAACGTATTTATTATGACTTTAATTACTGCGATATATTTGTTAGCATAATAAATGTTCTTAGAATCATGATACACATTGTATAGTTTAGTACATGACTTGAACTTTGAGATTATATAATAGATCATATTCTTAAATGTCCCTAGTCGAGTATTATTATTATAGGACAATAATAATACATAAATAGACTAGTACGTTTTTTGACTGATAACCACATCTCATTGGTTATAAGTATGGGGATACTAAAGTCAATACATAGGTACATGTAGGAGTACATGATACTGGACAGACCCACAGTGAGATTCTTCATGTTTAATAAAGTCATAAGAAAGACTCACAATGATAATGGTGTAATGATCCTTTGACTTGAGATCATTATATTTCTATACGAGGATTAATATACTTTGACTACATTAAAAGTTACCTTTGACCGGGTGATGATAAAAGTGGACATCGGGTATATCATGAGTCGTATGAGAAATATGAATGATAGATAAAGGATTTAACCCTCCTATAATTAGGAGAGATATTATTGGCCTCTTGATTGAGTGAGACTATAAAATGCATGGCCGTGCTCAAATAATGATTTGTTTTCATAGTCTACTCATGGATCAAGTAAACCCAGATTAAATGTTGTAGAGGATGACTAAATACATGCCTCGAATTTAATCTATAATATATATGGTTAAAGGGATTATATTACACGGAAACATTAATCACGAAAGGTTTTATCGAATCACGATTTAATTATTATTTAATTGGGTAGCAATGATGTATTACTAGATACCGCTCATTGTTTATAATTTTATTGGAGAATAAAATTATTGCTAATTAAATAATAGCCTATAGGGTCACACACATAGAGCACTTAAAGGAATAGTTAATTTAAATTATAAATTTAAATTAATTGATGATTATTTGAATTTTATTATATTAATTAAGTGAGACTTAATTAATTGAAATAATATAAATTCGAATATGAATTTCTGCCCTTAATAATTAAGTATGACTTAGTTATTAATTAAATAATAGAAATTCAGTTTTATTATTTAATCCTAAACCTACATGGGTTAGGCTTTGCTGTTATGGGTTGCTGTTATGGGCCTATTAACCAGCCATTATAAATAGATAATGTAGGGTTAATAGGGCATTACTTTTTTTATTAGAAAAACCCTAGAGGCAGCAGCTACACAGCAATAAGGCAGAGAAGAGCTAATTCAAAATCATCAAAGGAGGCTAGTACATCCATTCCGTAATAAAGATCGTGAGACGTTCTTGAAGGTGCTCGTGTGGATACCATAGAGGTGTTTTCGAGAGGAAGACACAAGTCGTGAAAGCTAGGATCTCCGTTGAGTTCGTGAAAGTCAAGACCAGACAAAGGTATGATTCCGTTTCATAATAATCAGTCCGGGCTTATACATGATCCTGCATTAGGGTTCCGAAATTTTTCATTATATTTACGTTTAATCCGTAGCGTTTTATGCCTCGGAACCCAACAATAAATATATCAATTGATGATATATTTATTTATCGATGGATAAGTGTACCTGTCGATAAAAAAGTTTTACCAATTGATGACCTGGAATTTAAAGGGAATGGCATCTTTGTCCAAGAAAATCTCTCAAGCCGGGTTCATTTACAAATTGAATAATTTTGTGGCCTGCACTGTGGTTGAAGAAGCTCCAAAAGAATTTCATCATTTGATGCAATTCATGGGAAGTGGCAAGGTACAGAAAGCATTGAAGGAAGCACCAACAATAATCTGCAATTTAGTGGAAGAATTTTGGACCTCTGCAGAAGTTGCTGATGACTTCTCAAGCATCAAATTTAACTGCAAAGGACAAGAGTATATTCTTACTATAATTGTAAATGAATGTTTAGATTTGCCTGTTAATAATACTGATAAGGTGCCTAGTGAATCAGATATTAGAAACATGCTTAGGGCTGTCAATTATGCAAATCCTGACATTAATTTAGGGTAAGTAGTTAGAAAACATCTTAGGAGAGAATTTTCTTATTTCTTTGATGCAATAATAAAATGCTTTAGTGGTAAAATTAGTAATTTTGATGCCATAACTTCAAGCTTGCAACAAATAGCATATAGTGTGTTGTTTGATGAGTATCATGATTTTTCCTCTATATTGCTGTCTGAAATTGCTCTAAGTTAGGAAATAAGCATGATAGGTCTAATCATATATATTATGCTAGATTTATCATGATTTTTATTAACCACTTTGTCAAAGAAATTGAGATTTGCAGGGAAACTGAAACTCTTGAGTGTTGGACTCAAAACAAAAGGGTCTTTAAAGACTTGGTAAGAATCAATCTTCACAGTAATGTGGAATTGATTTACTCACCTTTTATTCAGGTATTTATCTCAACCCTAACTTCTTCTTTACCTAAATCTTCTTTGCCTTCTGTGACTATGGAGGGTAGTAGTAATCCCCCCAACCCTCATACCCAAGCCACACAACTAATCTCAAAATCCAAATCTAAGAAACCAACCTCAACAGGTTTTCAAAAACCTACTGTTGTAAAAACAAAGAAAAGGAAATTAAATGTTTTGGTAGATAGACTAGAAAGAGATGTAGGTGGTGAGGGAACTGGGGAACATCAAAGAACCCAGAAGGATAAGGAGGGTGAGGGTGTGCAACCTCAGCCAAGCCACTCCATAGTCTCCCAAAAGACTGTTGATGTTAATATGGAAAATACCACATCCATATTGCCATCCTCCCAAAAGGATGACAATATTGAAAATAGCCCACAACCAGGGGCACAGAACCAAGTTGGGGACACACAGGCCAAAACAGTAACACCATATGAAAGGAGAAAGAAGAAAGTCACCTTTGCACATGGGGAATCACACACTGCAAAATCACATGAAATTGTGGTGAAGCCTTCTCAAAGTCAGATTGATGTATCTCATATAAATGATGAGATGCATCCCCATTCTCTCTCAATTCCAATCCCTTCTATTCTTACTTCTCCATCCCAATAAATTTCTTCAGAAAATGTTTTGATAGATTATCAAACATTTTCAGATTCTCATTCTTTATTTTTCAAGGAAAAGCCAAACACTCTCTCCTAAATCTTCTTCACAGGATATTCATGATTCCATTTCTCATATTATTAAAAATATCTCTTCTCAAATAATTTTCTCAACTATTTCTACTCCATGAATTGATGTTTCCTCATCAATTGATATACAGCCATCGATCGATACTCAAGATCAATCGATGGGTATGCATCAATCGATGGATATCCCAAACACCTCAACTGTTAATCTCTTTACATCAATTGATGCTCAATCAATTGATGTTGCACAAACACTCTTAGGAATGAGTGAGTTGAGTGAGAGGCAGGATTGTAGCCTGGCAAAAGGAGAGGGAGTGAGTAAGGACATTCCTAATTCTTCCAGGAATGAGAGTGAAACACTTGAGGGTCCCACCTTAGAAGGTGCACAGGATATGAGTGAGGGAGATGTGAGATTCCATGATGAGATCCTGATGCAAAATAGAGAGATGAGTGAGAAATATAAAACAATTCTTCTATTTGCACAGGAATTGGAAAATGAATTGATGGAAGAAGAAGTAGGAGTCAAGGAGTTAGGGGGAGTATCAAATGCAGAAGCTAGTGGGAGTGGAGTTGCTAAGGACATTGAAGAGGAGGGTGATGCTGGTGAATTGGATCCACAAAACTTCATCCATCCTAATCCATAATATCAGGGGTTGACTACTTCAAGTAACAGGGATGCAGAACAACTCTTGGGAATTGATCATACAGAACAAAGAACTAGGAATCTGAAGGAAAGTATTGCCAATACAACATACATATGTTATATGGCACCAAAAGAACTAGAAGAAGATTCTGATGAGGAGCCATGAATGAGCACCATTGATGGTTCACTAGAAGCTGCTGAAACTGAGATTCTGTCTCAATATAGAAGGGCAATGGTGGAAGGAGAAATTGAAGATCCTACTCAAAGGAGAATTGCTCACTGTATGAGAGAATTACTGAAAATTCAAAAGATGACAGTGACAGGAGTGAAGAGGGAACTGGGGATTATCAAGGACTCTATCTCTACCAACAAGGATGCTTTGGATAGGAGATTGGATAAAAAGCTACCATTCAACACCATGAATCACATCAAAGACAAGCTCTTCAAGGAATCAAAGAACTTTGCAGCTTTGGGAACTAGAGTGGGCTCTCTAGAAAAGAAAATGGATGTTATAATTGCAGGTCAAAGTCTTCATGCTTCCATTCTTCAAAATTTTCTTGCTAGAATTCCACCACCCCCTCCAATTGATGATAACAAAAAAGGGGAGAATACAAAGAAGAAGGATGATGGTGATAATGGTGATGACGAAGGCAGTGGTAGTGGTAGTGGTAGTGGTGGTGTTGGTGGCTCTGGTATGAACAAGACAAGTGGCATTGGTGGTTTTGCAATAAAAAGATTCACATACAGAAGTAACATGGATAATCAGTCTTCAAAAAGATCTAAGTCATCTAATTCTCCCAAAGTTGACTTCGAACAGAAAAAGGAAGAATTCAAGAAATTTGAAACTGATCTATAAGCTAGAAGGATTTCTAGGGAAAGAGAAACTCAATCAATGATTGAGAGAGAACGGAAAAGAATTGAAGATTTGAAGAGAATCACAGAGTTGGTGACAGAGGTAGTGTAAAAAGGAGACTTGAATGAGTTCATTGCTCAAACAAGAAAAATAAATGAAGATGCACAAAAGGCTGCCAAAGAAAGCAACTCAAATGCTGAAGCCTTTCTATCAATTGATCTTGAAGCCCTTGAAGAGAAGAAAAAGGGTAAAGCCATAATGATTGAAGAAGAGAAGAAAAGAAAAGAGCCAGTTGGCCAGAAGCTTCTTCAGGGAGCTATTTCTACATGATTGTCAGATGCTACAAGAAGAGAAAAGGAAAATGAGGAAATAGCAAGGCAAATGGAAATAGAATGGAATATGGAAAATCAATCAATGGAGCAACCACTGAGGAAAAATAGAAAAATAGCTATGGCCAAGAAAAGGTCAAGTTCTACTCAAGAAATAGTGGTTCAAGAAAACCTTCACGGTCAACAAGAAGAAATAAAGGAGGAGGTGACAATTGAAGGTTATGATATGAAGGGAGTACCAGTAATTAATGAAAAAGGACTAATTGGAGTAAGGACTCATCCTGCTACTTCTAATCAAGAGGAATCTATGAGATTGGAGTATGAAAATAGAGTGAAGATCACCTATTCCATGAAAGTGATAATGAAGCAGAGTTACAATGTTTTAAAGTCTATCCTTCCTCTACTAACCAGAAAGTACAAACTCAACACAAAAATTGCTCAGGAGATTCAACAACAAATTTCAAAGTTAAGGAGATCCAAGGCAGAAGCTGAACCTGATTCACCTCTAAAGTTATGGAAGTCACAGGTCAAAAAGGTGGTGTTGGAGCCAAAGTATGCTATGATTTTTACAGATGTAAAGGGCAACAAAAAGTTCTTTGATATCTGCAAATATATGGACAAAATCACAAATGAAGAAATACATTACCTAATGAGGCAGCTTGGAGAAATTGACAGGGATGAAGAAATTTTGAGGAGTTCTTTCATGAGGTAGCTAAAGGAAAATGCTGAGAAGAGAAGAAAGATGAGCTAATTAAATCATGGAGACAATGAAGACATTGAAGCTGCTTGCAGGAGTTATCTATCAATCTGGTATTTCCAAAATTAATGTGCTAATTTGAAAGGCTATATGTATAGACCTATATGTAACATAGGGTTATAACTCAACACAAGAACAGGACGTGTAAATAATATGAAGTTATCACCGGAATCAGGAAGACATGAAGACTTGGTAAAGACAAAGGATAAAGAAGAAATCTACAGACTTGAAGTATTAGCTCACTGGAAGAAGTTCATTAATATGTTCATGCCTCAGTGAAGAATAAAGGTTGAAGTATTCAAGGATGTGGAAGCAGTGAAGCAGTTATCAAAGTACCAGAAAGATTCTAGTGATCCAAATCTGCAAATTAGTCAAGCAATGAATTGCAGAGCTCAAGTACAGGAATCGAGAAGATAGAATATACGGCAAATACAAAGAATCAAAATATTAGATGGAATCTTGGAGTCTACTAATAGATTGCTGGAGGAAGTTCATTCATATGTTCAGACTTCAGTGAAGGATAAAGTTCGAAGATGTTCAGGGTTTCAGATATGTTTGTGGTTCAGCATAAGTGCCAGAGGATTCCAATGTACTTACAATAGAAGCACTTCTTAACAGCTAGAGAAACAGGGCCAATTGAATAGTCAAGAAGGTGTGGAGATTAAGTTTGTGTTTTTCGTTTGTGAACCAGACCAGTTGCACTAAACGTCAGCACAAAAGGAATTGAGAACTGCATCTACGTTAGAAAAGAATTGGCTGTATAACCGTTGTGTGCTAAAGCTCAGAGAAAATCAAGTTCAAGTAGTAAAGGTAAATTTATTAACTTGGTTGCAGTGAAAAGAAATATTACAGAGCTTTGAATCGTTGGAAAAACAGCTAAGGTGAACTACCGATAGTTGGTTTTAGCTGTTTGACTGTTTTGTCTTATTTACCGACGGTTGGTGATTAGCTGTTTGACTGTTTTATCTTATTTCCGACGGTTGGGTTTCAGTTGTTTGGCTATTTCGTCTTATTTACCGACGGTTAGCACATCTCGACGGTTACCATTTTGTATATATTATTAATTTCATTTCACTCGACGGTTATATGGTTTAATAATTTATTTTGAGTTGATAGTTTTTGGGTTTGACTGTTTCGTCTAAATTGACCGACGGTTACAGCATCTCGATAATTAAGGTACTCAGATAAATATCCAGATTATTTATTCCATCGACGGTTAAGTCATTCGATAGTTATGGCACTTCGATAGTTGAGGTTTAAGATTGTTTAATCTACAGCCAGCCACAACATGCCACCTATCATTGATATCCTTGAGAAGAATTGTATTAAGTGATTTATTTCAGTCTCGATGGTTATCAACAGACTCACCGATGGTTATAAATCAAATGTCTCGACGGTTGTTAATTCAAGAAGTGAAGAAGCAGCTCAGTTACTTGGACCACATGAAGCCACGTAGCTGTACTGAAAAAGCCTACACATAAATTGAAGCAGAGCCATTCATTTGGAAAAGTCTTCTACAACACAACAAAAATATCAAGAGAGAGAGAAGGCAAAGCCGGAGAGGAGAGAACACATAGAAAAATCTATACCTCTTCATCGGGGATGTATTAGTGGTCGGTCCCTTAACGGAAAATGTTCAGGGCCACTATATATCACTCTCTAAGGTCTTAGTTTCCTTTGTACTGATCTAGAAATACTTATATAGGAAATTGAGAGTTATATTTTTGTTAAGCAGCAAAGGACTTGTTCTTCGGACCGTATTTGTTGGCCGGGTGTAGCAACCTCAGGGTTTATATTTATCAAATGATATATTCCCCGAATCTTGTGTTGTTTATTTTCCTGCTAATTTTCTAGAACCGAAATGATTAATCCTAAACACAGAAAATTAGTAAACAGCTCCGTAAACACTATTCACCTCAAGAACACGAACCCACTAACCGAACTCTAAATTATTTATCCGCAAAAGATTCAAAAGAATTTTTTAATTTAGTGAGTATCGTATTCAACCCCCCCTTCTACGATACTTCCAGGGCCTAACAATTGGTATCAGAGCTTACTGATTGATATACAAATCAAGATCCATTAGCTCAGTGGAGCTCTCTGTGCTGAAACTGTTTGAACTCAGGAGGCCTTGTTAAGTAAGTTTAATTATAAACTTTTAATAAGTTTATGCTATAAATTTTTATAAAATTTGTTTTATAAATTTTATTAGTTTATATTATAAATTTTAATTAGTTTACTTTATAAACTTAATATTAAATTTATTTTATAAACTTTTATAAAATTTGTTTTATAAACTTTAATTAGTTTATATTATAAATTTTAATTAGTTTATTTTATAAACTTAATATTAAATTTATTTTATAAACTTTTATAAAATTTATTTTATAAATTTTTATAAGCTTATGTTATAAATTTTAACTAGTTTATTTTATAAGTTTTATAAAAGCTTTTATTTAAAACTATTTAACAAAAGGTGGCTAGTTTCGTAACATACCAAGCTAAGGCAGTATGTTCATGCGCGGGAAAGGAAAAGGCATTTGTCCGATAGTTACTAACTATCGAAACGTCCCCGATAGTTAGCGTAAGTTACAGTTAAGCCATTTTAAAACCTCTGACACTTAGCCGCAGTTCCTTATTTTTTATTTATTTTATTTTAAAATTTTTAAAATTCGTAACTGTAAATTTTTCTTAAATATTAATTTACGTTTTATTTAATTTTTAAGAAAATTCAAAATTCTTGAAAATTAAATTTTTCGTAAATATTTATTTTTGAATAATTTATTAGAAAATTAAAAATTTTGGAAATGTAAATTTTTCTTAAATATTAAACTAAGGGTGTCGACACTGCAGAGTGTTTCTACTTTTGATTTACATCTCAGAAAAAGACATTTGCCCCTGGTGTAATTTTTGTTTCCGGAATAAAAATTGACCAGTGTTTATTAAACTCTAAAACATGATCATATAGTTTTTTGACTGTGTAATCATGTCTTAGGTATTAATATTGGCGAAGTTTCTTTTTGAGGAAAAATGTGACTCATTAGTGTTACTCTTGGACATAAGCGCCTCAGATGTTATTTTGGCCTACTTAACGTTTTGAACCTTTAATATCTATTTTAGATTTATTTATTTTTCAAGAAAATTTAATATTCTTGTTAAATAAATTTTTCTTAAATATTAATTTACAATATTTTAATTTTTAAGAAAATTCAAAATTCTTGAAAATTAAGTTCTGTAAATTTTTATTTTTGTTTAATTTATTTTCTAAGAAAATTAAAAATTCTGTAAATTTAAATTTTTCTTAAGTACTTATTCGAGGATGTTCAGAAGTTAGTAGTTGAAGATTTTTACGGGTTATTGAAGACAATAAAGATCGACTGAAGATTATCCAGAGAAGTTGATTCTGGTTATGAAAAGATTATTTGGGTACAGTTTTTAGTTGGTTTGAGTTGAATATGAAGATGAAAAATCTTAGGGGTTTAAGTAGTGTGAAGGAGAACAAACTGGACATCCTAGCATCTCAGTACAGAAGCCTTAAAGATTATTCTACAAGGAGATTACAGGAAGTTCGTGCTAACACTGCAGATCATCTGGAATATAGGATTACAACTACAAGGGATTCTAAGGATATAACCACATTATCTTTAGAAGATCTATATGTTATGCTGAAGGCCTATGAACTAGAACAAGAGCTGAAGAAGATAATATTTGGTAAAGCAGAAGTTGTTAGCATATCCACTATTTTTTTGACCCAAGAACCAAATTTGATTGAAGTCAAGGTTGAGAACCTCTGAAAAGAAATGAAATAATCCAAGAAGCTGAATTGAAGATGTAGTAGCTCGAGGTAGTGGTCAAGGTATTATATATGAATTTGACACTTTGGAATATCTTGAGAACTGGACTGCAAGTCAAGCCAGCAAGACAAATAGAAGTTCAGTGACATCAGATTCAGATGGAATCCCAATTCTTAATCTAAGGTCCTTACCTATAGATTCCATAAAGGAGATTTTCAAGATCAGTTCAAGAGGCGGTTACAAGACTTGGATGGTTTGAAATAGAAAGACAAGATCGAGATTTTGCTACATAGTTTGAAGAAGCCTGTACAAGCAAATGATGACAAAAACTATGTTGGGTTGTAGTAGGAATTAGGCATTAGTGAGGATGCAGCAAAGGAAAGCATTTATTGATGAAGTTAAATGCAAAGATGATTCTATCAGTGACGGTGATGAACCAAATGAATATCTGGCATCAATGACCAACACTAGAGATAAATCACTAAGCACTTCACAAGTACACTTACTAACTAGTATATCTTTATCTAATTCATAATTGTATGATTATTATGTTTTGAAATGTATTAAACTCGTGTCAGCATGTTAGCATCTTAGAACTTAAATGCTTAATTGATTGTTAAGAATAAGATTTCATGCTTACTTATGAGTTTAGTGAGTACATTTCATACTTGATTTTCTATACAGTAAAATGAATATCAAGAATTAGATAGTTGCTAGACTGTTAAGTGTATCCCTAAAACATTTGTTTGAACTTGATTTTAAATCTTATGTGATTTAATATCTCTGCTAATGTTGTGAAAATTGCTAATAGACAAACAGGTCATAGATCAGATATTTTATATTTGCTCTTACTTGAAATTGTTTATGTGCTTATTTTCATATGATTTACTCCTACTCATATAGTTGAACTTAAATATCATATCACATCATGTATTGCTTGTTAAGGAGTAGAATATTAAAAGATGGTAGAATTATCTAAGTAGCCAGTAAAACTTGTAGAGACGAGGATTAATCTAAAACTGACTTAGGTAATTAGAGATAGTTAAAATGTTAGACAACAATAGAATGGATTAGACAGAATCAGTAATTAATTTATTAGTTCTTCTATTCCATGTGCTTTTAGAAATTATTGAATATCTGTAAATCTGCTTGACACCTGTCACTTATGTGTTTAAAGGTTAAAGTAGATAGTACTGAATTTTCTATTATGCATAATTGAATCTGTTGTTACCTTTATTATAAGAAATATCTCTAACCCATCTGGACTCAATTGAGATTGAGGACCAAGAAGCTTAATCATTTGTGATTGCAGAGTATGTAAAAAGAATCAAAAGTTATGTGATTTCTTGACAGTTATTATTCGAGGCATATGACTAACATTAAAGCTCTTCTATCACTGTTGGTTGAGAAAGCCTGCCCAATGGTAACCTTTGAAGATGACAGCAAAGGATGTACAAGGGATTTGGCTATCATGATTTTTGTATTGTCATCACTGGAAGCATCTTTCTTGTGGAAAGACTTAAGCACTATCAACATGGCACTAAGGAATTCTTTTCAAGGGTTTCTGGAATAGCATTGAAAAGGAAAAGTGTTTAATCTTAAACAAGAAGGTTAGAAGCTCGCTCAACTGAGAGTGGGAAATTTGTTCGTAGCTGCATTGATTCTATATTCAAAGGTGAAGTGAGTTTCTTAGTAAAGCTTCATCAGTAAAGAGTTGGCTATAGCATAAGAAGCTCTCACTCTTGATTGTCAAGACAATGGATTCTCTGAGAAAGATGAAATTGGTGAGAGGACTGCTTCATATGAAATTCTATCAAGAAGGACATTTTGAAGTATGTCACATTTAGGGAACTCATGGAAGCATCACACTGAAGTAAATCAAGTCATGGAAGAAATATGCTTAGTGGTGATTGATGACCCTAGTTATAATTTGGTGATGTTCGTGCATTCAACATATATTGAAGCATCACAGATGGTGATTGATCACATCAGAAAGATCAGTTGGAAGTAAAGTAAGATGTGAGAACTTTGAAGTCAGATAATGGAACTGAATTTCGTGAATGAAGTTCTAAGTGAAGTCTGTACTTTAAGGGGATTATGAAGCTGAAGCAATTAACACAGCATGCTACTGTATTTAACAAAGATCATGAAAAGACTTAGTCGAAAGCTATCAAGGCATTTGTGTTTAAAAACTAGAAGGAGATTGAAAGACTAAATGTTTCGTTCTACTACACCAAGCTCCCAAGCATTCAAATGAAAGACTATTCTGAATCTTTGAAGTTTGATATCTTGTTAGAGTGTCATATTCAGATACTAATGATGAAGCTGAGGTTGCAGAAGGAAAACATGATAATGTTGGTGATTCAGATCCTAGCAGTGAAAATGGTAGTAAATCTACATAACTCATGGACTTTAACAGAAACCACTGAAAAAGGTGAAGGATCTTCAACACATCCTAGCAGCAACTCAGGGGGAGCAAAACAATAGAAGGATCTACTAGTCATACTCAACACAATGAAGATCAAAGAAATACATTAAGAACATATCTACCAAGACAAAGGGTTTGAAGTCAAAGTCATTCCTGGAGTCTAGTTCTTAGTGATCCGGATTTTGGAGTAAAGGCTAGAAGTGCTATGCAAAGTAAATGGTTATTCTTCGGGAAAGAACAGTTGGTAGCCCAAAGAAGATTTTAGAAGCACTGATTGATCCAGATTGGGTGATTGCATTGCAAGATAATCTCAATCAGTTCAAAGGCAGAATCTACTGAAGGTGGAACCCATACCACAAAACAAGATAGTATTTGGTATTGTAAGGGTTTTCAGAGACTGGATGATTATTGGCATTGTTACGAGGGACAAAGCCAAACTGGTTGCTACAGGTTACTATCAAGTAGAAGGTAACGATGATGATGGAAACAGAATCTTCGAGACTTTCAAGATCTAACAGCAAGCACCAGTGACGAGACTTGATTCTATTAGGACTAACAAGATGAGGACCTAATATGATATTCCTAGCACCTATTAAGAATTCAACCATGAATATCTATCAGATGAATGTGAACAAGTGCACTCCTGAAGGACGAGTTAGAAGAAGAAGTTGATGTACAACAACTCCTGAACTTTGAAATTGCAGATCCATTGGAATTTGTATATCATCCTCTTCACAAGCTTTCTATGACGGAGGTAGGAAATCAAGCAGTCGTCAAGGACATGGTATGACACTCTAACTACTAATTACTTGAAAATAATTTTTATTAGTGTCGTTATACATACATCTCTCTAGAATACAAGGCACACACATAATGTAATATTAGTGCTAGTATACCATGATTATATTATATGTGGGTCTACTAATGAAAACTTGTGCAAGAGACATTTTGCTAAGTTAATGCAGAGTAGGTACAAAATGAACATGTTGGAAGAGTTGCAATTCTGTTTGGATTATAAGTAATTCAAAAGAATGATGACAATTAAAGTAAGTCAAAGATCTTTTGAAGATGCGCAATTTAGAAGATTCTAGACCTGCCAAGACTTCTTGCCAACAAACCACTAAGCTTGATCAGGGCAAATTAGGTATATGAACTGAAGTGACAAGCTATAGAGGTATGATCAGTTGAATACTTATTCAAGTGCATAAAGACCATATATATTATTCTCGATATGCCTATGTGCAAGTTTCCAAGTGGATACTAGAGAATCTTATCTTATAGCTAAGATTTGAATTGTTAAATATCTTAAGGGATTACCAATTCTTGGAATATGATACCCTGAAGATAATAGGTTTAACCTAATTGGCTATATAGATATAGATGATGCAGGTTGTAAGAAAGACATGGAAGTAATTCCTAGAAGCTGTCAATTTTGTGGAAGAAGTTGATTTGTTGTTGAAATAAGAGGAAGCATTCAACACACATAGCTGCAACAAAGTTGAAATTTAAAGCAGCTAGTGAATGTGATGCTCTGATCTTCTGTACAAGGAAACTACTTCAACTCCAACAACTCTGCTGGATACTCTTTACACCACTTATGGAACAAGCGCATGGACACCAGGTATCATTTCTTTCGAGAGTTGTTCTTAAGTGAATTACTTGTAGATATTTGCTAAACAACTTGATGAATTCATTTTGTCTAAGTTGGTTGGTGAACTTGAGATATTATTTAATGTGCATATTTGTTGGGAATCCCATCTACAAGGAATTCTTAAATGAGCTCACAAGTATTAAATTTTCCATATTTAAAGGACTTGTGAATTTATTTGTAATCCAGTACCTCGTGCTTTTGCTACTAGTTTAATTATCATGATTAGAATGCTATATGCATATGTGGTAGTTAAATCTTATAGCATTAGTTTGTAGCATAAGTATTTGTTTTATAAATATTTGATGAGTATCAGTCATGATATCTTGCTTAATAGCTCTGATATTTTAATCTGAGAATATTAAATATTTTATTACAAATAATTGTGATACTTTTGATATTAGTGACGATATTTAGAATTTCTGTTCTAAGTAATTAATGCATATTTCAAAAATCACTAATATTGGAAGGTGAAGTATTTTCTAAGTCATGTGTATAAAATTCTCAGTATTTTATATACTTAGGAAATGTTTCTAAATTTTGATTTATGTTTGCGAGAAGTTGAATGGATTCACAAGTTATTGAATGTTAATATCCAAAGGATTTGTGAATTCCAGTCTAACTATTAATCTCGGGCTTATGAATATCTATGCTATTTATCTTAAGTATATCAGTTATGCTTTATGGTAAGTAGTTGATATAGCATAAGTGGTTGGCTACTGTATCATTGTTTATAGTTAACAATTGCATGACTGTCTGTGGTTTAGACTACTTGGTTGATTTCAGTTCATGAAATGTAATTAAAGAAATCTATATCAGACTAGTTATGTTTGTTTGTTGAAAATAATTGTACTGAATGAGTTGATTATCTGTTATATTATTTTCACAAAGCATGTGCAGCAATACATTTCAATAGTTTTAATATGCATATCTGATTGTATGATTCTTAGTATGCTATTATTATTATTTGAATTGTGATTGGGTTGGTTTTAATTTTTTTTAAATTACAACTACAACAAAAGTGAAATTATTTTATCTTATTAAAATTATGAATTGAAGCAATTAAATTTTTATTAGTTTCATAATTTTAATTTGATAAAATATTAGAAGCATAATTTCTTGCATTTTGAAATTATTGATAAATATCAACTAATGATATTTTGTTAATGTTTCCGTGTAATTAATTGTGATATTTTTAATATTAGTAATAATATATGTTGTTTATCTGAAATCACTAATAATAAAAAAATATGTCTTAATGCTTATTGTTCTACTGAATAATTACCATGTTTCAATTTATATATATGCATGTCTTTGGTAACTGTTTAGTATTACATGAGTATTTATATTAGTTTACTTTCTTCGACTGAATTTTAAACTTGAATGTATTAAAAAGAAACTCTTGTCTATTTCTTTTTCAAAATGCTTTATTCAAAGATGCAGTCATTTTTCTATCAGTCTTAGAGAAGAAAACATCATATTCTTTTTCAAAACTTCTCTTTTGAAAATCTTTTGATTTACCGCCCTACTTTATTTTCCCAAACCTAGGATGTGAATTAAATTTTTCTTGAGGATAATCTTTCTTTAAATCTCAAAATCTTTTATCCTCTCTCAAAAGCTGATTTTAAAAGTTTTATTTTTAAAAAGCTTTTTCTCTCTTAAATTTTTCCTTTTAAAGTGGCAGAAACTTTGTGACTGTTATTTTATTCGGAGAAATTATTTTTAACTTCGAGGTACCAACCATTTGTAAAATTATTTGTTTTCAAACTTGTTTCGATGTCTGTTCCACATTGATTCATAGTACCAAAACAGTGGTTATTACTTTGAAGGCCTAGTACTGTATTGCTAAAGCAAACATCCGTCCCTCTTTGTCATATTTTTATGTTTTAGTCGGGGATAATATTAGGTGGAAGAAAATGATGTAAATCATATTTGCTATATGAGTCAGAAAATCATTGTCTCCTATCTGATAAGGTTGTTTTGCAAAACAAATTTCTGAACATACAGTACTTAGGTTTAATAAAAGTGAGTCATTATTTCGAGATATAATTTGGTAAGAGAGTTGAATTTCTTCCTTGGTGTAAATTCCCGCATTTTATTATGGGAAGTTTTGCCTTATAAGAAATTCGTAAGGGATATAAACTTTCTCCTCTGATACACTTTCCCGCGTTTTATTATGGGATATGTGTCTTAAAGAAAATTTCGTATCTTGCTCTTAATGATAAATCTTTAGTTCCGATAAAACTCTTTTACTAAAAAGCGCTTTAATGCAATCTATTATCATTCATGCTCATATTTTTCCTTCTCTTTGAGATGAAAAATAAGTTTGGGAATGTTAAGATGATTATCTGTCTTGTTGACTCTATCGGTTTAGCCCCCAGTGGCTTTTGAAGCTGGCCAAGAGGTTGAAAACCCATCAATCTCTTACCCAGGCCATAGTACCAAACACTGATTCATCTACTTCCATATATTAACCCCTGGAGATATAAAGAACATATGTAAGTTAGAGGTTGATAAGGGAGAAACTGCACTTGATGTAGCAAATAAGGATGAAGTCGGAAGTGCACCCACAACTCTACCTCCAGAGAAGAAAAGTAGTATACAAACTGAGGTAACTGTAAGCTCATCTGCATTTTCTCAAAAGGATGCAGAGCTGAAAAGGCAATTAAACTGTCTCTGGAATCATTCTCTCAACAGGGTGAGTCCATTGAAATTCGCTCGTCAGCCAGAGCACCTTGTAATAAGTCATGCACACCATTGGTACTCATGCTAATGGTAAGCCTAAACAAATAAATTCTAGGGACACATTGCAAGGAGAGCACAGTGAGAGGTACAGGCAACACCCCTTAACTTCTTTATTTACCATTTGTTACGGTAGATGAAGTTGTTGAGACATGAGAGCCTTCACAGGTAGATCCTGTGCGGGATATGCCTTCACAGGCTATTGAGGGAATCACGGGTTCTCAACTGCCATTCATTACAGAATCCAACGTGATGACCCTCCTAGAAAGAACATTTCTAGACCCTAAAAATGGAAATCGACCTCCCGTTTACGGAGAAGGTGTGAGGCAACCCCTTGATAGAACAAGGCGGGATTCTCTAATAGATTTTATATCTTGGGATAACCCATCTCAAAGAGGTGAGGCTCCACTAGACAGTGATTTAGCAATAACTATTAAGTCTGGTGCTGAGACAGTGCTTATGCATAATAGATCAAGAACACCTCTACGAGGCAATTCTCCACTTGATAGTGATTCAGTTTATTCTGATAAATTAGGTGATGAGAATAAAATGAATTGACGGATTTCACTTGCAGGTATAGAAGGCTATATTTGGAATGCAGAGTGAAAGTAAGGGAGAGAAACACTTAAGTGAAAGTGAGGGAGAGATACACTTGAGTGAGAGATAGGGAGAGAAAGAGTGAAACACTTCAAAGTGCTCGACACTTAAGTGTAAACACTAACAGAACGTAGTAGAAGTGAGAAAACCATAGACCAAACACTTACCCTTGCTACTTGCTACTTCTGGAAGAAAAGCTACTATGTTTTCCCAATCAATGACATACGAGAACCTTCTTTGGAAGACAAGCCATTCGAAAGATCATGGGCCATTGGAGGATTCCTCAACTAAGGGGGAGAATTTAGTATACAAGAAAAGGGAGAAGGTCTTCTTATCTTCATATCCTTAGGGGGAGAAGAATTTAGTAGACAAGAAAAAGAAGAAAATCTTACTCTCCAGTGTACAGCATTGAATAACTAAGAGGGAGAGCAAGAGGAAGAAGAAGTAGAATCACATTCTCAGGGGGAGAACATTATTTGAGCAATGTTCTATATTTTATTGAAGATGTTCCCAGGAATTTTAATTCTTATGAAGCTCAGTTTATGATAAGTTCTTTATAGGTCAAGCAATGAAGGATTTTGAAGTAGAGAGAAGCTCAAACACAGATGAATGAAGATGATATCTATTGAAGATGCGTTCAGTGCTAAAGGAACACTCATTTTCTATTTCTCTTTACTTTATAGAAATCTGGAAATGTATTATATGATCCAGAACCCAAGTAGTATTATTTACAAGTCTAGAGCATTAATATTTTCTTGTAGTTAGTTGAGTTATCCTCTAGGGATTTGCTTGTTAATCTCTACCAAACAAATAGGGGGAGATTGAAAGGCTGTATGTATAGATCTATATGTAACATAGGGTTATAACTCAACACAAGAACAGGAAGTGTAAATAATATGAAGTTATCACCGGAATCAGGAAGACATGAAGACTTGGTAAAGACAAAGGATAAAGAAGAAATCTACAGACTTGAAGTATTTGCTCACTGAAAGAAGTTCATTAATATGTTCATGCCTTAGTGAAGAATAAAGGTTGAAGTATTCAAGGATGTGGAAGCAGTGAAGCAGTTGTTAAAGTACCAGAAAGATTCTAGTGATCCAAATCTACAAATTAGTCAAGCAATGAATTGCAGAGCCCAAGTACAGGAATCGAGAAGATAGAATATATGGCAAATACAAAGAATCAAAATATTAGATGGAATCTTGGAGTCTACTAATAGATTGCTGGAGGAAGTTCATTCATATGTTCAGACTTCAGTGAAGGATAAAGTTCGAAGATGTTCAGGGTTTCAGATATGTTTGTGGTTCAACATAAGTGCCAGAGGATTCCAATGTACTTACAATAGAAGCACTTCTTAACAGCTAGAGAAATAGGGCCAATTGAATAGTCAAGAAGGTGTGGAGATCAAGTTCGTGTTTTTCGTTTGTGAACCAGACCAGTTGCACTAAACATCATCACAAAAGGAATTGAGAACTGCATCTACGTTAGAAAAGAATTGGCTGTATAACCGTTGTGTGCTAAAGCTCAGAGAAAATCAAGTTCAAGTAGTAAATGTAAATTTATTAACTTGGTTGCAGTGAAAAGAAATATTATAGAGCTTTGAATCGTTGGAAAAACGGCTATGGTGAACTACCGATAGTTGGTTTTAGCTATTTGACTGTTTTGTCTTATTTATCGACGGTTGGTGATTAGTTGTTTGACTGTTTTGTCTTATTTCCGACGGTTGGGTTTCAGTTGTTTGGCTATTTCGTCTTATTTACCGACGGTTAGCACATCTCGACGGTTACCATTTTGTATATATTATTAATTTCATTTCACTCGACGGTTATATGGTTTAATAATTTATTTTGAGTTGATAGTTTTTGGGTTTGACTGTTTCATCTAAATTGACCGACGGTTAGAGCAACTTGATAGTTAAGGTACTCAGATAAATATCCAGATTATTTATTCCATCGACGGTTAAGTCATTCGATAGTTATGACACTTCGATAGTTGAGGTTTAAGATTGTTTAATCTACAGCCAGCCACAACATGCCACCTATCATTGATATCCTTGAGCAGAATTGTATTAAGTGATTTATTTCAGTCTCGATGGTTATCAACAGACTCACCAATGGTTATAAATCAAATGTCTCGACGGTTGTTAATTCAAGAAGTGAAGAAGCAGCTAGTTACTTGGACCACATGAAGCCACGTAGCTGTACTGAAAAAGCCTACACATAAATTGAAGCAGAGACATTCATTTGGAAAAGTCTTCTACAACACAACAAAAATATCCAGAGAGAGAGAAGGCAAAGCCGGAGAGGATAGAACACCTAGAAAAATCTATACCTCTTCACCGGAGATGTATTAGTGGCCGGTCCCTTAACGGAAAATGTTCAGGGCCACTATATATCACTCTCTAAGGTCTTAGTTTCCTTTGTACTGATCTAGAAATACTTGTATAGGAAATTGAGAGTTATATTTTTGTTAAGCAGCGAAGAACTTGTTCTTCGGACCGGATTTGTTGGCCGGGTGTAGCAACCTCAAGGTTTATATTTATCAAATGATATATTCCCCGAATCTTGTGTTGTTTATTTTCCTGCTAATTTTCTAGAACCGAACTGATTAATCCTAAACACAGAAAATTAGTAAGCAGCTCCGTAAACACTATTCACCTCAGGAACACGAGCCCACTAACCGAACTCTAAATTATTTATCCGCAAAAGATTCGAAAGAATTTTTTAATTTAGTGAGTATCGTATTCAACCCCCCCTTCTACAATACTTCCGGGGCCTAACATATTTAAATTTCTTGATTCTATCTGAATGTATTTTTTTAAGGGTTTTGTTATCATCAAGTAGATTTATGTATGATCATATCACATACACAAATAGGGGGAGATTATTAGGAATCTACATGTAATTTGATGACAACATTAATCTTAGAATCATAGAAATTTTATTTTATGTAACTGATCAATTGATATGAAAATTTATAAATATTAATTGATCAGGAAACCATTTATCAATTGAAATGTTTAGATGAGTCAACTAAAAATTTGGATTGTAGCATAGGTGTACTTAGTCTATTTCAATCGATGAGGTGTAAATCAATTGATATTATTCTTATCAATTGATATTAAGTCGATTGATATAGATCATCAATTGATGTGTAAATTAAACTGTCAAATTATAATTATTTAAAGACAAAAAATTGCACAAGTGAAGGATGATCAATTGATATTGGAGCCTCAATGGATAAGAGATCAATCGAAGAAACCAAGTCAGGAATTGAAGACTATCAACTGATGTGAAGAGCTATCGATTGATATATCGATTGATAACATTTATCAATCGATAAGTCATTCCATATCAATCGATGGATGTAAAGATCAATCGAAGAAGAACATCAATTGATGGATTAAAGGATGAATCAATTGATATGCTTAATTGTAAATTATCAATTGATTGTGACAACACAGAAAGTCTATCAGTTGTAGATCCAGAGAACAAAAGCATACCTATGGAAGACATCTTAGGGTGGCTGTGAAGACTCAATTTGTAGCTGTCTTTCAAGTCTGTTTTCCTAAAAAGAAAAAAGGAAAAAGGAAAAAGGAAAAAGAGAGACATATAGAAACAATCCTAGAATAGGAATTGTAAAATACACTTGTAGTATATAAACAAGTGTAGTAGCATTGTTAGAAATATAGAAGTTAGACAATATTTCTTAAATCAACTGTTCAAGCTTCAAAGCACATTGTAATATCAGTTGATTCTTTCCAACTTTGTAAAAACGAAGCTAGGTTATCTTTTAACCTAGGAACATTGAGCAAAAATATATAACTGATAGAAAAACCAATCCATCAGCAATTTTTAAATCTTTTTGTTCATCTTAATTTTCAGTTGTTTGTTCAAACATATTCTGTCAATCTATCAAACATCAAGAACAAATATTAAAAATCTTAAAATGTTTTAATATTTGTATTCAACCCCCCCCCCTTCTCCAAATATTGACAATGTTCTTAGGAATAACAACTGTAAACGGGACTATAGACCCTGCTCCTCCTTAGAGTGATCAGAGTCTGTAGACTCTGGAAGCCTAGCCCTTATAGGCATGATTAAAAATGGTTCTTCTAACTTCAATTCTGCAATCTCAGTTGGAATGATAGTTGTATCCACCAAAGCCTCCATGACTCTTTTTTCTCTCCTTGCTAGAGAATCTACCAAATGATGGTGTGGTCTGTAATATTCTGTATTTTTTTAAGTAATAAAATAGATTAATAATAAAAAAAGAATTAAAATTGGATAGAGATTAGGAATTAAAATTTGATTAGAATAACTGGTTTTTGAATATTGGTAGGATTTGAATCGTAGTAGGTTTTGTTATAGGGTTTTAAAACTCTATATATAGATTGAGATCTCCTGGTTCTTTTGTATTCTTTTCAAATCTCCAAGACTAAACAATTATAAATCTCTCTCGACACAAATCTTGATTCTTTTTATGCGTTTTTGTTATTCAAATTCGTAGGATTTCTCATTCGCAACTCAGTAATCTTGTAAAATTCGTAGTAAATTCACCGTAAGTCAAAATTTGTTGATTCTGGACTTTTTGGAAAAATATTTTCATTCTCTACGACTTTTGTGGTTTAAGTTTTTCGAGAAAATATCGTTTGGAGTGTCAAACATATGAAATACAAATCTGGGCAGAATTGGAGTTATGAATAAGTTCGATGTTTGAGATGTGATATTTTCGATTGGGTGTTAAGGATTCAATATATGTTCTAGGATGTTGTTAATTCTTGATTTGCGAGGTTGAGGTAAGTTTTCGATCGATCTTTCTGGTATTTTCAAAATTATGTGTATATTTGATTATAAAATTTTGGGCTAAGTGATTATATTTTGAAGTGACGTGTATTACCCTATATGTTGTTAGTAATTGTGCTCTAGAGACAATACTTTTTATATTTTAAGGAAAATATTTATTATTAAGGATTATGTTTTATTGATTATTATTTATTTATTATGTTTTATTTACTGCGTAATAAATTGAAAGCATAATAAATGTCCTTGGAATTTTGATACGTATTATATATCTTTAAGTATGTGACTTGAAAAATGAGATTATATGAATAGTATCTTATTCCTAAAATTCCCTAGTCGAGTATTATTATTTAAGGACAATAATAATGCACAAAGACTAGTATGTTTCTTGACAGATGACCACATCTCATTGGTCATAGGTATGGGGATACTAAAGTCAAGAACATAAGTGCATGTATCAATGCATGGCACTGGAATGACCCGCCGTGAGATTCTACATGTTAAATAAGTGTCATAAGTAATTCTCACTGTGATAATGGTGTAATGATCCTTAGACCTGAAATCATTATATTTCTATACGAGAATTAATATACTTTGATTACATTAAAAGTTACCTTTGACCGGGTGATGATAAAAGTGGACATTGGGTATATTATGAATCATATGAGAAATATGAATGATCTAGATGGGATTTAATCCTCCTAATTTTAGGAGTGATATTATTGGCCTCTTGTTTGAGTGAGACTATGAAATGCACGGCCGTGCTCAAATGTTGATTTGATTTTAATAGTCTACTCATCGATCAAGAAAATAAAGATTAAATTATGAAGAGGATGACACGAGACATGCCTTGAGTTTAATCTATAATATCAAGATTAAAGGGATTATATTACATGGAACATTATTCACGAAAGGCTTAATCGAATCACCGATTTATTATTATTACTTGGGTAGCAATGATGTATTACTAGATGCCGCTCATTGTTTACAATTTTAATTAGATATTAAAATTGTTGCCAACGTAATAATAACCTACAGGGTCACACACAAAGAACGCTTGAAGGAGAAATAATTTAAATTATGAATTTAAATTAAATAAGTAATTTATTTTATTTATGATATTAATTAAGTATGACTTAATTAATTATATAAATAGAATAAATGAATTACTTAAACTAATTTCAAAATTAATAATTAATTAATTAAGTGAGACTTAATTAAATAATTTAGAATTTTGGATTAGTATTAATTATAATTGAATTATAATTATAAAACTTATTCCTCTCTCTATATAATCTCTTTATGGGCTAATTTAATAAGATAGAGATTTTACAAAACCCTAGCCGCTCTGAGAGAGGAGGAAGATAGAGAGAGAAGAAGTTTTCGGGTGCTAGTACACATCAATCCTTCATGAAAAGTGTTCGTGTGGATACCGTAGAGCGTAGATCGCGAGAGCGGGATACGTGGTGATTAAACAAGCTTTGGACCTCCATTAATCTTCCATTAATGAACTGTTAAAGCTTCTAAAGGTATTTATTCTTTGTCTCCGAATTAAATCTTTTGTTTTCGCATGGATCCTGCGGAGGGTTTCGCTATTTTGATTTATTTTTGCGTTTATTCCGCTGCGTTTGTGTCTCGAAACCCTTCATATGTGTTGTGTGTTAACAGTAATTTTGGATCTCTGATTTATGCCATGGTTTGTGAAAATAAAAATAAGAACTTAGGACCAAGTCACCGGGTTGTAGTGACAATTTTCTGAAAATTGAGGACCGTTATCACCTAGTTGTAGTGGTCATGGCATAGATCATGTGTATTGAATTATTGTTGTTTATGTGGTTATCTATATCGTATGTATCGAACAAGAATATGAAAGTGTATCGAAAAGTTATGTGCATTGTTATCGTATCGAAAATTATGTTTTGTTATATGTATTACTTGTTACTTGGCCCGACTAGTTAGATCGATTGGTTACTTGCTGGGTTGTGTAGCTCATTACTTACAATTTTTAAGTTCGGTATAAGAGGAAGATGAAGTGTATTGGATTTCGAGGATCTTAGCTTTGGAATAGTTTGGTTGTTGACTCGTCATTGTTAGCTGCGCTTTTGTAATAGTGACCTTTGTAATAGAGTTTTTATTAATAAATTATATTGTTTTAGATTTTGTAAGATTAATAGCCCGAAAAGGGCGGGCTGTTACATGGTCTCTGTGCGAATGATTTCTGAGAAGCTAGAACCTCCTCCTTTTTACCAATCTGCATTATTAGTAAAAAAGAATTTTCATCCATCCCTTACCCCAACTCATTGGACCAACTCTTTGGAAAATCTTGATCCCAATAAGTGAAGCTAGGTTCAAGATATCCTATTATCTCATCCTCACAGTGGGATTGGGCACTCACTCTCTCATTCTCACTCAGGCTCTCTATAGCCTTTACTACCTCTCCTTTTGCCTGATCTAGTGTCAGCCTCTCATTTATTTTTTCACTCAATTTGGAGGGTGCACTCAAGAATCCTAGAGAAGAGGGGGTGAGAGAAGGAATTTGTGCTTCAATACCTAAACCACCTTGATGGAGGGGTACCCCCTCAAATGTCTGAAGGCTAGGGGTTTCCACCAAGGAGTGAGCATCAACAGACCCTGAACCCTTACAATCTTCTTCTGTCTTTCCAAAGTCTGTTGGCTCCAGTTTTCCCGTCTCAGGGTCTACTCTAGATTCTGACTACTTCAGTATGACTTCATTAGAAGCCAGAGTCTGAGTGTCACCATCTTTGACTGTTGTTGCTTGAGACTCTCCTTCAAGTTGGATAAACTCTGATAGAAAAGAGTGTTGAATGTCTTAATAAGCATTCATCAGATTCTGTCCTCCCATATCATTGGGGTTCCTAATAGCATATTGTAGAGTTGCCATGGAGGGCCTAACAGCATGCCCCCTTACCCCACTATCACTCAACCTCTGACTAGGTGGTTCTTGTCTGGGTGAGGTAGACTGAGCATCTTTCTCACTAGTCACCACTGGTGCATTAGTCCCATCCTCTAACTTCCTTGCAACACCTTCTACCTCCTGTGGTTCTACCATTGTTAATGCATCCAAATTGTCATTAAGAAAGGTCCTGGCATGGATGGCATTGATGGTTTGGGTATAACACAAGTTAAAGGAATCATGTAGTTCCCTTGCAATTTTCTGATAGTATGAGTCCTTGATTTGATCCAATCTACTTTGATAGGTTGGATAGATGTACTTTTTGGCCACCTTCCCTATATTATGGACAAGAAAATCAACCACCTTCCTTGAAAGAGGCTGAATAGTGGAAATCCAGTTAATTGCTGTCCTGTAGGTAATTCCTGTATCCTAAATTTCTTCATAGTCAAAAACTGGTTGCTCAATCTAAGTGTCCAACTCAGAAACAGACTCTGATTCTCTCCTATCATGGACCTTAAGCTTTCTTGGCTTCTTTGTTTTGGTTGTTCAGAGTCTGACACACCAAGTGCTTTGAGAACTGCATTAGTCCTGCCTTCTATGAGCCAAGCTGCTTTATCTTATAATGAAGAGTTGAAGAGGTAGCTGTAGAGATTAATGACCACATCCTATGTAGACATTTGTAGCTCTATCTCCATTCTCTTCCTTAGCGCTGCATAGGTTGTGAGAAGATCCTAGACTTGTTGTTGTGTCTTTTAGTGTTGAGGATCTTCTAGTGATTCTTTTAAATGATATAGAAATAGCAGTACCTCATTATGTGGAGTAATGATTTCATCAATGAGACATGAGGCTGCATTCAATGGCATTCCTTCCCAAAATGTGTCATGATCAGAGTCTAAAGGCAGTCTAGACTCTAACTCAAAATTAGACTTTGGTTCAAGAGTTTTCTTGCTGTCAGAGTCTGGCTTTACAGGAGCCTTGAGAGCATCTGTTTCCTGCAAAATAGGGTTAGTAATTAGTAAAGGCTTATGTGTGTGTGCAGAATAAGCCTTCTTCAATTTCTTATTCTTCTTAGCAAAAGATTTCTCCGGAGACCCAATTTGAGAATCCTGAGGTGCATTCCTTGGTTTATCAGAGTCTGTAGCCTTTTAAGAGTCTACAAACTGGGCTTAAATATTAGAATCAAGTGTATCATGACCCTCTTTTAGCAAAGAAATCCCTTCAATAACTTGTTTTTCTGAAAGGTTGAGTTCCTCATCACTTGGCTCATCTATTAGCCTTGTTTGAACCAATCTCCTCCTCTTTACAACTGGTGCATTTTGAGAGACACTAGAGGTTGTTTTCTTTTTGGATTTTAGTTTTGGAGATTGTTTAGTGGAAGGGAATTTTGCTACTTGGGTAGGTGCATGGGGGTTCTCCATTACTTGTTTCTGCACCATTTCACCACCAAAAAATGAAGAATTATAGAGAGAAGGTTTGTAGTTAGAGAGTTTTAGCTGCATTACCTATGGATAAGTCATGATAGATAGACTTTTCTTTTTGTCATCAATTCTCTTGATGTTAGAAAATATCCTCCTTTGTTGCTTATAGGCCTGCACACAACAATCTTCAAGCTTGGCAGACATGTCAGGAATGAAGTGGTTTAAGAGAAGCATAAAAAATCTATGATAGTAGACTTTCTTCTTGCCCTCTTGCACATTGTTAAATTTTGCTCCCATTTGAGTGAGAAACATATCGCCAATGTTAATCACCTTGTCAAACAGAAGAATATAACCAATTTGATAAGTAATAAATGTAATAACATCAAAACCACTACACTTACTTATAAAACACTTAGCAATTTGGTCAAAGAGAAAAGACCATTCTTTCCTTAAGTAAGGCCTAGTTATTTTACTCATGTTGTCTAAGCTAGCAGAATAACCTATTGCTTTAAACATGCTTTTGATTTCATTATCAGACACAATATTATCAAAAGGGGATTTACAAGCAATTGAAACACAGAATTTATCACATCAGTAGTGACATCTAAAGTGAAGTCACCAAAGGTAAACATGATTTTACCTGGTTGATCCTGAGAAGGATCAACTACCTTGGCCGAATTCCAAGCTTAAGAGACATCATCCATATGAATCACTGGGGATTCTTTAAGAATGTAGCTGAGCTCAGACTGTTCCAAGAAATCCATCATAGGGTAGTAGTCAGCATCTACCCCTTTCTTGTCGCCAAGGGCTGCCATATGGTTAGTGATCATGAACTCAAAGTCTCCAAAAGTGAATGCAGTAACTTTGGGTCCTCTTATGATAGTTGAGATAGCAGCCATTGAACTTGTTGAGTTGAAAGTGATGAAAATGCTTGAAGAAGTTAGTTAGGGTTCGTGAAGAGCTCTGTAAGTATATTTGCCTTAGAAAATCATTGCAATAAATAAGTGAGTAAATTGTATGAAATTTATTTTTTATTTTGTTGATGTTATATACACTACACACGAGTCTACAACCTGTCTGCAGTCAAAAGTAACTGTTAACGCTTATTTCATGTCATTTAAACGGTTGAAACATAATCAGAGTCTGCAGGCGCGAAGTTTAACCGTTTCAGAGTCTAGGGGCTATGACATTCTCAGAGTCTACAGACTCGTCAGAGTCTACAGACTCGTCAGAGTCTACAGACTCGTGAGATTCTATAGACTCGTCAGATTCTACAGATTCTTCAGAGTCAATAGACTCGTCAGAGTCTATAGACTCATCAGAGTTTACAGACTCATCAGAGTTTAGGAGTTGGACTCTATCAAGATAAAATACCTCAAAAAAAATTTGCAAAAATAAATCATAGTTTGAGAAATTAGGGACTATAATTAAAGTACATTCCTTGCTTCTGTTATGATTGAACACTTATATATTTAACATACCTAATTCACATACCAGTCTGAGAAAGGTAGACTCATCAAGTGGTTTGGTTAATATGTCTGTGTTAGTAATTGTGCTCTAGAGACAATATTTTTTATATTTTAAGGAAAATATTTATTATTAAGGATTATGTTTTATTGATTATTATTTATTTATTATGTTTTATTTACTGCGTAATAAATTGAAAGCATAATAAATGTCCTTGGAATTTTGATACGTATTATATATCTTTAAGTATGTGACTTAAAATGAGATTATATGAATAGTATCTTATTCCTAAAATTCCCTAGTCGAGTATTATTATTTAAGGACAATAATAATGCACAAAGACTAGTATGTTTCTTGACAGATGACCACATCTCATTGGTCATAGGTATGGGGATACTAAAGTCAAGAACATAAGTGCATGTATCAATGCATGGCACTGGAATGACCCGCCGTGAGATTCTACATGTTAAGTAAGTGTCATAAGTAATTCTCACTGTGATAATGGTGTAATGATCCTTAGACCTGAAATCATTATATTTCTATATGAGAATTAATATACTTTGATTACATTAAAAGTTACCTTTGACCGGGTGATGATAAAAGTGGACATTGAGTATATTATGAATCGTATGAGAAATATGAATGATCTAGATGGGATTTAATCCTCCTAATTTTAGGAGTGATATTATTGGCCTCTTGTTTGAGTGAGACTATGAAATGCACGGCCGTGCTCAAATGTTGATTTGATTTTAATAGCCTACTCATCGATCAAGAAAATAAAGATTAAATTATGAAGAGGATGACACGAGACATGCCTTGAGTTTAATCTATAATATCAAGATTAAAGGGATTATATTACATGGAACATTATTCACGAAAGGCTTAATCGAATCACCGATTTATTATTATTACTTGGGTAGCAATGACGTATTACTAGATGCCGCTCATTGTTTACAATTTTAATTAGATATTAAAATTGTTGCCAACGTAATAATAACCTACAAGGTCACACACAAAGAACGCTTGAAGGAGAAATAATTTAAATTATGAATTTAAATTAAATAAGTAATTTATTTTATTTATGATATTAATTAAGTATGACTTAATTAATTATATAAATAGAATAAATGAATTACTTAAACTAATTCCAAATTTAATAATTAATTAATTAAGTGAGACTTAATTAAATAATTTAGAATTTTGGATTAGTATTAATTATAATTGGATTATAATTAGAAAACTTATTCCTCTCTCTATATAATCTCTTTATGGGCTGATTTAATGAGATAGAGATTTTACAAAAACCCTAGCCGCTCTGAGAGAGGAGGAAGATAGAGAGAGAAGAAGTTTTCGGGTGCTAGTACACATCAATCCTTCATGAAAAGTGTTCGTGTGGATACCGTAGAGCGTAGATCGCGAGAGCGGGATACGTGGTGATTAAACAAGCTTTGGACCTCCATTAATCTTCCATTAATGAACTGTTAAAGCTTCTAAAGGTATTTATTCTTTATCTCCGAATTAAATCTTTTGTTTTCGCATGGATCCTGCGGAGGGTTTCGCTATTTTGATTTATTTTCGCGTTTATTCCGCTGCGTTTGTGTCACGAAACCCTACAGTCTGCAATCTGTTTGTCAGTTGGAACATAATGAAGTGCCACATTACCATTTTCAACATGTTCTCTAATAAAATGATACTTGACAACAATGTGCTTTGTTCTGGAATGTTGGACTGGATTCTCTGCAATTTTAATAACACTAGTATTATTACAATACATAGGAATATTTGAGAATGTTAGTCCATAATCAAGTAATTGATTTCTCATCTATAGAATTTGAGCACAGAAACTTCCAGCTGCTATGTATTCAGCCTCAGCTGCTATGTTAGTCCATAATCAATGTACTTTGTTCTGGAATGTTTGACTGGATTCTCTTGCTAAACCAAGAAATTAACCTGTTGCTAAGAAATTGGCATTGACCTGTTGTGATTTTCCTGTTCACTTTACATCCTGCATAATCAGAGTCTGAATAATCAATTAGTGAAAAATAAGACTCTCTAGAATACCAAAGTCCTAGAGTCTGTGCACCCTTGAGATATCTAAACAATCTTTTCATAACTATTAAAGGTGATTCTCTAGTGTTAGCTTGAAATCTAGCACACAGGCATGTTGCAAACATTATATCTGGTCTACTAGCAGTTCAATATAATAATGAGCCAATTATACCTCTATAGCTAGTGTTGTCAACTTTCTTACCCTTTGAGTCAGAGACTAACTTAGTAGCTGTTGACATGGGAGTTTTGGCAGTAGCATTGTCTTGCATATCAAACTTCTTCAATAGTTCTTTTACATACTTTTATTGATTTGATGAAAATTCCATCATCATTATGTTTGACTTGAAGTCCCTAAAAGAAGTTTAATTCTCCCATCATGCTCATTTTATAATTTGACTGCATTAACTTGCTAAACTTTTCACAAAGTTTTTCATTAGTAAAACCAAAGATAATGTCATCAACATAAATTTGGACAAGCAAAATATCACCTTTGTGTTTTCTAATAAAAAGAGTTTTGTCAATGGTACCTCTAATGAATCCATTTTCAAGAAGAAATTTTGATAGAGTTTCATACCATGCTCTTGGTGCTTGCTTCAATCCATACGGTGCCTTGTCTAAACTGTAAACATGATCAGGAAACTTTGGATCAACAAACCGTGGTGGTTGCTTCACATGGACTTCTTCTTCCAATTTTCCATTCAAGAAGACACTTTTTACATCCATTTGATTCACCTTGAATTTTGAATGAGATGAAAATGCAAGAAACATTCTGATAGCTTCCAATCTTGTTACTGGTGTAAAAGTTTCATCGTAATCAATTCCTTCCTCCTGAGAGTATCCTTTTGTAACTAGCCTTGCTTTGTTTCTAATCACAGTTCCATTCTCATCAAGTTTGTTTCTGAACACCCATTTGGCTCCAACAATTGATCTATCCCTGGGTCTTGGTACAAGTTTCCACACTTTATTTCTCTCAAATTCATTCAATTCCTCTTGCATTACAATGTTCCAATCAAGGTCTTGTAATGCTTCCTCAACTTTCTTGGGTTCATTCTTTGAGAGAAAATAGCTAGAAAGATATTCATTTTGAGTGGCTGTTCTAGTTTATACACCACTCTTAGGTATCAAAGCAGGAATGTGATCCCTTGCCCATTTTCTTACTGGTGGAAGATTGATCCTTGAACTTGAAGCTCCCCCTAAATCATTGGCATTTTTTATGTGTGAGTGAAATTCAAATGAAGAGGCTCCCCCTGAATTTTTTGCCTCTGAAAAAGATTCAGTGTTGCCTGATCCATACCTTGATGAGTTAGACTTTGAAAATCTTGGTTCTGTCTGTCTAAACTCTTTCTCGGTAGACTCTGAACTGTTAGACTCTGAATTATTTGGAGTTGAATTTTCTGGCTCCCCCTCAGAGTTTGCAGGTTCTTATGTTGTTTTAGGAGTTATTTGAATCTCTTCATCTTCATCATCTTTATTTATATCAGAACTTCTCAAATTTTCAAATTTTAGAGTTGTAGACTCTGATTCATCCTGCAATCCTGTAATCTCTTTGTCATCAAACGCAACATGAATACATTTCATAACAATTCTTGTTCTGAGATTAAACACCCTGAATGCCTTTGTATTTGATGCATATCCAACAAAAATTAATTCATCAGCCTTGACTTCAAATTTTCTTAGATTTTCAGGATGTATTTTTAGTACAAAGCACTTGCATCCAAATATGTGAAAGTGTTTCACACTTGGCTTCTTGTTCTTTACCATCTCATATGGAGTCTTTCCATGCATATTAATCAATGTACAATTTTGAGTGAAACATGTTGTACTTACTGCCTTAGCCCAAAAATATACTGGTAGTTTAGACTCTGCCAACATTGTTCTAGCAACTTCTATGAGTGTTCTATTCTTTCTCTCCATAACTCCATTTTGTTGGGGTATTCCTGATATAGAAAATTATTGAGTAATTCCCTTTGATGCATAGTATTCCTCCATGATTGAATTCTTGAATTCAGTACCATTGTCACTCCTTAGAACTCTAACTGTTTCTTTGATTTTGTTTCCAGAAAAGTGATATGGTCTATTATGTGTTGTGGATGTTCATCCTTTGAATGTAGAAAGAAAACCCATGTGAATCTTGTAAAATCATCTACAAAGACAAGAGCATATTTCTTTTTGTTAATTGACATCACATTTATTGGATCAAATAAGTCAAAGTGCAATAAATAAAAGGGTTCAGAAATTGTGTTTATTGTCTTGCTCTTGAAAGATGTTTTCCTTTTCTTTCCAAGTTGACATGCTTCACAAAGTCCATCTTGCACAAAGTCAACTTGTGGTAGTCCTCTCACAAGATTCTGTTTTACCAACTTGTTGAGTGTTTTAAAGTTGATGTGTGATAGTTTCTTGTGTCATTTCCAGCTTTCTTCAATTGAGGCCTTGCTATATAAACATGTGACTTCATTGTGAATGCAATCCTCCAAGCTAGCTTCATATATGTTACCATGTTTGTGCCCTTTGAAAACCAAAATGCCTGTTTCTTTATGAGTCACAAGACACTCTTTGTTGTCAAAACCAGTATAATAACATTTATCTCCAAGTTGACTTATGCTAATCAAGTGGTGTTTCAAGCCATCTACCAGAGCTACTTCTTCAATGATAATATTTCCAAGTACAATATTTCTATATCCCAGTGTTTGTCCTTTGTTGCCATCTCCAAAGGATACTTCTGGGCCAACCATCTCCACAAAGTCTGTAAGCAGAGATTTCTTTCCAGTCATGTGTCCTGAGCATCCACTGTCCAGGATTAGGGTTACTTTTTTTCCCTAGTTCCCTGCATACATAAAGTAACTAGTTAGATGTTTTGGGAACCCAAGCGGTTTTGGATCCTTTTCTACCAACTTTGTGTGAAATAGGCTTAGAATTATTCACTTTTGTTTTACCTGTCTCCTTTGTTGCTTTAGACGCTGGTGGAGTCTTGACAGTGTCATACCAACTTTTATCAATTGAAGATTTTAGCTCATAAAAATTGTAATACAAATCGTGATAGTCTCTACACATATAAATAGAATGAAATATGCTACCATAATGATAACAATGCTTTTGTGGAATGTAGTGGCTTTTCAGAGTCTGTGAAAGAATAGACTCTGATTGTTTCTCAATTTTTGTTTTACAGTCTAAAGCTAAATGGTTGTAGTTGCCACATCTGTAACACTTTTTTCTAGGAGCATTAGGATCCTTTTGATAATTATTGACCTTGTTAATGCCTTCCTTACCATTTGTTAGGAATCTACATGTAATTTAATGATAACATTAATCTTAGAATCATAGAAATTTTATTTTATGTAACTGATCAATTGATATGAAAATTTATAAATATCAATTGATCAGGAAACCATTTATCAGTTGAAATGTTTATATATGTCAATTGATAATTTGGATTGTAGCATAGGTGTACTTAGTGTATTTCAATCGATAAGGTGTAAATCAATTGATATTATTCTTATCAATTGATGTTAGAGTCGATTGATATAGATCATCAATTGATGTGTAAATTAAACTATCAAATTATAATTATTTGAAGACAGGAAATTCCACAAGTGAAGGATGATCAATTGATATTGGAGCCTCAATGGATGAGAGATCAATCGAAGAAGCCAAGTCAAAAATTGAAGACTATCAACTGATGTGAAGACCCATCGATTGATAACATTTATCCATCGATAAGTCATTCCATATCAATCGATGGATGTAAAGATCAATCGAAGAAGAACGTCAGTTGATGGATTAAAGGATGAATCAATTGATATGCTTAACAGAAAATTATCAATTGATTGTGACAACACAGAAAGACTATCAGTTGTAGATCCAGAGAACAAAAGCACACCTATGAAAGATAGCCTAGGGTGACTGTGAAGACTCAATCCGTAGCTGTCTTTCAAGTCTGTTTTCCTAAAAAGGAAAAAGGAAAAAGAGAGACAGATAGAAACAATCCTAGAATAGGAATTTTAAAATACACCTGTAGTATATAAACAAGTGTAGTAGCTTTGTTAGAAATATAGAAGTTAGACAATATTTCTAAAATCAAGTGTTTAGGCTTCAGAGCAAATTGTAAGATTAGTTGGTTTTTATAACATTGTAAAAACGAAGCTAGGTTTTCTTTTAACCTAGGAACATTGAGCAAAAATATATAACTGATGGAAAAACCAATCCATAAGTAATATTTAAATCTCTTTGTTCACTTTAATTTTCAGTTGTTATCTGTTCAAACATATTCTCTCAAACTCTCAAACATCAAGAATAAATATTAAAAGAAGTAAAAGTTTTAATATTTATATTCAACCCCCCCTTCTCCAAATATTGACATTGTTCTAAGGAATAACATCATTCATATTCCTCCTAGTTTTGGTAGACTCTGATAAGTTTTCTAACCTTTCTTTTAACTTAGACTTAGACAAGTTGTAGGGTTTCGTGACACAAACGCAGCGGAATAAACGCGAAAAATAAATCAAAATAGTGAAACCCTCCGCAGGATCCATGCGAAAACAAAAGATTTAATTCGGAGATAAAGAATAAATACCTTTAGAAGCTTTAACAGTTCATTAATGGAAGATTAATGGAGGTTCAAAGCTTGTTTAATCACCACGTTTCCCGCTCTCGCGATCTACGCTCTACGGTATCCACACGAACACTTTTCATGAAGGATTGATGTGTACTAGCACCCGAAAACTTCTTCTCTCTCTATCTTCCTCCTCTCTCAGAGCGGCTAGGGTTTTTGTAAAATCTCTATTTTATTAAATCAGCCCATAAAGAGATTATATAGAGAGAGGAATAAGTTTTCTAATTATAATCCAATTATAATTAATACTAATCCAAAATTCTAAATTATTTAATTAAGTCTCACTTAATTAATTAATTATTAATTTTGGAATTAGTTTAAGTAATTCATTTATTCTATTTATATAATTAATTAAGTCATACTTAATTAATATCATAAATAAAATAAATTACTTATTTAATTTAAATTCATAATTTAAATTATTTCTCCTTCAAGCGTTCTTTATGTGTGACCCTATAGGTTATTATTACGTTGACAACAATTTTAATATCTAATTAAAATTGTAAACAATGAGCGGCATCTAGTAATACATCATTGCTACCCAAGTAATAATAATAAATCGGTGATTCGATTAAGCCTTTCGTGAATAATGTTCCATGTAATATAATCCCTTTAATCTTGATATTATAGATTAAAATCAAGGCATGTCTCGTGTCATCCTCTTCATAATTTAATCTTTATTTTCTTGATCGATGAGTAGACTATTAAAATCAAATCAACATTTGAGCACGGCTCATCTTCATCCATAAGCATCACATCACCATCTTGAGTCAAGAGAAATCCATATTATCTCTCGAGCTCATGGCGAATCCTACTAGACATACGAATACCTGTGTTTCTTTAGCAGTATTATTTTTCTTGTATATTCTGCTCAGGTTCCTCCATTGGTTCAACATTATCATGTGGGTCTCAAACTTCATTGAGATCTATTATCCTCCCACTGTCTCTCAGCAGTTCGAGCAACAAACACTTTATTATCGGAAGGATTATAGAAAGAATAACCCCTTGTTTCAGTTGGGTATTCCACAAAATTACATTTATCTGATTTTGGTCCTAGCTTGTCATAGATTAGACGTTTCACAAACGCTTCACATCCCCAAATTTTCATAAATGACATGCTGTGACGTTTCTCAGTCCATATCTCATAAGGATTCTTTTGAACCATTTTAGTAGGAACAATGTTAAGTGTATGTGGAGCCGTTTCCAGAGTGCAACCCCAGAAACTAATTGGAAGATTTATTGACTCAACATTGATCGCACCATGTCCAACAAGGTGTGATCCCTCCTATCAAAAACCTTTCTTTGATATTTTCTACTTCATCTTTATAGTCTTTGAACTTTTCAAATGATTTGGATTAGTTCTTCAAAAGATACATATATCCGTATCTACTAAAATAATTAGTAAATTTTATGAAGTTAATAAAATCTACCTTTTGTCATCATACACATATGACCACATACATCACTATGTATAAGTCATACCCATTCAATGATCCCTTCACCATGTCCGGTAAAAGGAGCTTTAGTCATTTTGCCAAATAAGCCAAGATTCGCATCCTTTTGTATAATTCATAATCAAACTTTTCCATGAATGCATCCTTATGTATTCTAAAAATGCGTTTCTCATTAATATGGCCTCAACAACAGTGCCAAAGGTAATATTTTATTTGAGTCACTTTAGAACATATAAATTGTTAATTAGTTGTGCAACATTATAAGGCTCATCATCAAAATAGAATAAACAACTATTGTTATTTAATTAAAATGAAAAAGCCTTTCTTGTCTAAACAAGAAACTGAAATAATGTCCCTGCCAATTGCAAGCACGTTATAACAATTATCAAGTTCTAAATTTTCCTTATAGGCCAAAAATTAAGTAACGAGTTCCTCGAACCAGAGCAACTATCTTTACTCCAATTCCAACCCGATACCTTAAGCTTGACCCTTATTGATCATCATCTTCCGATCTTCCAATTAAGCATGACAGTTTAATTTCCAGTCTCCCAACTTTCCACAGAAGTGACAATCGTCTTCTTTATCAACACCTCATTCAGACTTTAGAGTCTGCTTTAGGGATTGGACTTTGGTTTGACAACGGAACTAGATCAAATCTTCTCCTTGCCTTTCCATTTTCCTTTCCCTTTTGCATTCCCTATGTTTACCATCAATATAGTAGTAGTTCATGCATTTATCATATTACTTTCAGCAGTTCTCAACATGCTTAGCAACTCAATGGGTGTTTTACCAATCTTATTCACTTTATTGTTCGTAACAAAATAAGAATAATATTTGTCCAGAGATTGTAAGATCAAATCTAACTGTCTCCAGACCAATCTGGAAACCCAAAATATCAATGGTATTCATTATACCCTATAATCTTTAGAACATGTGGTGTAACCGGGTCTCACTCTCCCTACTTGTAAGTGTATAGTGCCCTTTCAAATATATCTTGTGCTCAATCGTTTCATAAGCATCTATATGATTGTATTGCTTCTTAAGCTCATCACATATATTTGCGAGCATGAGACATGAAACATCAGTCGCAACATCAATTTGCTTCCAATAAGCACTATGATTTGCACATGTTACATTCTCAACTTTAAGAGCAGGGGAAGAGATTTGACTAATATCGTGGTGCCCGAGGACGATCCTCAAGCTCCTATGTCAGTCAAGGAAATATATTCTCGTCAACTTGTCCTTCTCAAGAACTGATCGCATAAAGAAGTTGTTTGTGTTTATCATTTGATATCTACAATATTAAAGTGCATAAAATAAACTAGATTGCAATTTTAATATTAATTATGTTTAAGTGATTATGGTATATCATCATATACCTCCCACTATTTTTATCAAACTAATAGCCCTTACTATTAATTTGGAAAGTATATCCCATAATTCTTTCTAGTGAGCCAAGATCCATATTTCGTCATGTCCTAAGTCAACCACTGGAAGTCCTTAGAAAATGATTATTTAGGTAGACAACAGTTGTCAATTATATCATATATAATTCTTGGATAGTTTGGTGAACAACGATTGATCTTATCTATCTAATAGACTTTTAACCAAACTCTATGCTTCTAAGTTCATAATAGTTGAATATAACCGTTTATTTTCACTTATTATGACGACTCAGTTAAGTTAGACCCAATGATACAACGGCCGAATATAACCATTTATATTCGTCGCATCTCACCACGATAGATAGGAGTCCCCTGCCACTGACAGTCCTTCCCCTTATCGATCTAGGATTCGATGAGTGTTCATTCATTGGAAAGCATCCGAGTAAAACTTAATATTTTGTTAAGGGGTTTTAGAAAATTTATAACGATCATGATCACATCATAAAGAGATCCTCAATTTTTTCTTGAACCAAATATTTCAAATCGACATCTTAAATTGTTCATTTCCCAGGTAGATGGAGGATACCAATGGTCACACTTAAAACCCATCAGCCTTACGAATACGCATATCCGCTTTTGTCAGAAAATCCCAATTATAGATATCAAAAATCCATATTTAATTCCGTGTTTTAAAAATCCATATTTCATAAACACAAGAATCTCATGATCGTTTGTTAATTTTAAAATCTTGAATCGTTACAGATTTTATCTTGTTTAAGCAAACATGGCATGGGTGTCGTATCTAATACATACATGATTAATCAATATTAAGCATGCATCTCAATTATATCTACGCATACATACCAATACATGCAATCATATACATATATGTAATGTGAGTAAATTAAACGTGTTTGGTTATGGCCCCATCCTATATGATATTTCCAAGCTAATGGAAATATCAAGGTCAGTCTATGGTGGTTTTAAAAATACTATCTATTACATGTCTTCTTTCTTCATTGCTCCATCATCCCCTTTTGGATCGCCTCCTTACTTGCAAGTCTTCATTGATAATTACATTGAATAAAAAATAAAACTATTCTAATGAAATTACAAGAAGAACTCGAGTTACATTCGAGATAATTAAATTACAATGAATAAACGACATGCAAGTCGTATTTAGAAACCAAAACCATAAATCAAAACCACTATCCTATGGGTCTTTAGGCCATAACCATCCACCATGCTATCATATAACACATATAATATATCTCATATTATATAATCATATCATATAATCATATATAACAAATTTCGAAATTCCAGAAAATTAAAAACAGATTTCTGAAGACAATAAATCGCTATTTCGAGGCACTTAACGACGTCAAACGCCTTACAGACCCGTCGGTGATAGAGTACCTATCAGTTTTGTTCATTGGCCCGATTCCAGTCAGAAAATACATATCGTTTACGAAAATCGGATACAGCAGTTAGATTTCTCCAAATCTAACGGTGTTTTAGAAATCGTATCATATACAATTCTCATAACAAGAACAAGCATATATCATATATACATACACAGAGATACATACAATCATCATATGATTATACATTACATGAATATCATATATTCATAATATATACATACATATACTCAAAATTTTAGAAAATCAAATAATTTTCAGAAAATCATAAATCACCGTTCTGGAGGCTGTAACGACATCTAATGGCTTACAGACGCAGAGCTGATTATGTCAGTATTGCTCAGTGACCCGATTACAGTCAGAAAACACATATCGTTTGCGAAAATCGGACAACGGACACAGATTTCAGAAAATCAACGGCAGCCGTTTCAGAATTCGTATCGAATACGATTCCCATAATAAGAACAAACATGTATCATATACATACATCAACACACATAATCATCACATGTTTATATATCATAAAATATCATATATTCATAATATATATAAATATATACATATTATATCAATATAAAATCATGATAGATCGCATGCATGCTTATATATCAAAAACTGTTAAGCACATAACCGAATTAAAACGTTTCGCAAGTAGCTCTGATGCCATTGTAGGGTTTCGTGACACAAACGCAGCGGAACAAACGCGAAAAATAAATCAAAATAGCGAAACCCTCCGTAGGATCCATGCGAAAACGAAAGATTTAATTCGGAGATAAAGAATAAATACCTTTAGAAGCTTTAACAGTTCATTAATGGAAGATTAATGGAGGTCCAAAGCTTGTTTAATCACCACGTATCCCGCTCTCGCGATCTACGCTCTACGGTATCCACACGAACACTTTTCATGAAGGATTGATGTGTACTAGCACCCGAAAACTTCTTCTCTCTCTATCTTCCTCCTCTCTCAGAACGGCTAGGGTTTTTGTAAAATCTCTATTTTATTAAATCAGCCCATAAAGAGATTATATAGAGATAGGAATAAGTTTTCTAATTATAATCCAATTATAATTAATACTAATCCAAAATTCTAAATTATTTAATTAAGTCTCACTTATTTAATTAATTATTAATTTTGGAATTAGTTTAAGTAATTCATTTATTCTATTTATATAATTAATTAAGTCATACTTAATTAATATCATAAATAAAATAAATTACTTATTTAATTTAAATTCATAATTTAAATTATTTCTCCTTCAAGCGTTCTTTGTGTGTGACCCTGTAGGTTATTATTACGTTGGCAACAATTTTAATATCTAATTAAAATTGTAAACAATGAGCGGCATCTAGTAATACATCATTGCTACCCAAGTAATAATAATAAATCGGTGATTCGATTAAGCCTTTCGTGAATAATGTTTCATGTAATATAATCCCTTTAATCTTGATATTATAGATTAAAATCAAGGCATGTCTCGTGTCATCCTCTTCATAATTTAATCTTTATTTTCTTGATCGATGAGTAGACTATTAAAATCAAATCAACATTTGAGCACGGCCGTGCATTTCATAGTCTCACTCAAATAAGAGGCCAATAATATCACTCCTAAAATTAGGAGGATTAAATCCCATCTAGATCATTCATATTTCTCATACGATTCATAATATACCAAATGTCCACTTTTATCATCACCCGGTCAAAGGTAACTTTTAATGTAATCAAAGTATATTAATTCTCGTATAGAAATATAATGATTTCAGGTCTAAGGATCATTACACCATTATCACAGTGAGAATTACTTATGACACTTACTTAACATGTAGAATCTCACGGCGGGTCATTCCAGTGCCATGCATTGATACATGCACTTATGTTCTTGACTTTAGTATCCTCATACCTATGACCAATGAGATGTGGTCATCTGTCAAGAAACATACTAGTCTTTGTGCATTATTATTGTCCTTAAATAATAATACTCGACTAGGGAATTTTAGGAATAAGATACTATTCATATAATCTCATTTTTAAGTCACATACCTAAAGATATATAATACGTATCAAAATTCCAAGGACATTTATTATGCTTTCAATTTATTACGCAGTAAATAAAACATAATCAATAATAATCAATAAAACATAATCCTTAATAATAAATATTTTCCTTAAAATATAAAAAGTATTGTCTCTAGAGCACAATTACTAACACAAGTACCATATGTTAATGTTTTTCTTAGACTTATTTGCTCCTAGTTCATCTGTCTTTTTATCAACATGGGAAATATTGTCACTTGAGTTTGTGGGTTTTTTAGGTAAATCATTCTTTAATTCAGAAGTCACAAAATTAACAAGGATAAATGTACTTTTGTCCTTAGTCTTATTAATTTGACTAGCTTCTTCATTGTTATCATTCTCAATAATAGGTCTTTTTCCTTGACTCTTGTCATAGCCTAGACTAGCAGTTTGACAAACATTTTGGTTATTGAGAATTTCTTAAACTTTTCTATCAGAGTTTGTCCAAACTATAACGTAAGTCTTTCTTCCTCTAGTTCTTTCTTAACATAGTCATAGACTTTCAAGATTTCAGTATAGTTTTGACTATATTTCTCAAAATCCTTTTTGTATTGTTCCATTGATTTTAACTTAGACACTAGATGATTATTCCTGTTTGTCAACGTTAAATTTTCTTCTCTTAACCTTTCACTTTTATTAGTAAGAGACCTACAGTTTATCATTATATTCTTAATCTCACTTTGCAGAATTTTTATACCATCAGAGTCTAAATTAAGTAAGGATTCAGGAGTGAAGATTTATACCTAAGACTTAGGAGATGAAGGTTCTTTGAGAGATTCTAATTTTCTTGAGGAGGAGGCCATTAATGCTAGATTTTCATAATCAGTTTCATTCTTTGAGCCTGAATCTGCCCAATCCTTTCATGTTGATAGAAGTGCTTTCCTTTTTCCTTGACTTTTTAACTTTTTGCATTCACTAACAAAGTGCCCCAATATTCCACAGTTGAAACACTTAAGCTTTTCTTTGTCAAGTTTGATTATTGTGCTCTTGCTCTTCTCAACCTTTTCATCTTCCTTCTTGAATGATGGCCTCTTGCTAAATTTACCAGTTCTTTTGTTAAATTTCATTCTTTTGAAATTCTTAGCAAGCATAACTATCATTTGACTTAGATCAATCTCTTCATCTGAATCAGAGTTTGTGTCAGTAGACTCTGACTTAACAACAGCTTTACCCTTCTTCCTTGAATCATTGATTCTAGCTTCCTGTTGTTTTTTCTCAGACTCCATTAAGAGTGCCACATATTTTGTCTTCACAAATTTCTTATTCTTCATCTGTTGCATGTCTAAATCATATGTCTTGAGTATGCCAAACAATTCTTCTAGAGTTATTTCATCCAAATCTCTAGATTCCCTTATGGCTTTAGTTTTGTTGTCCCACTCTTCAGGAAGTGCTCTCAGAAACTTGGTGTTTGTATCTTCAAAATCATAAACCTTACCAAGCATAGCCATATCATTCAAAAGTTTTGTGAACCTATCATACATCACAGCAATATATTCTCCAGATTGTGCTTCAAAATCTCATACTCCTGAATTAGCAGAGACCTAGCATTCTTCTTGACATCTTTAGTCCCTTAACACAGCACTTCAAGTTTTGTCCACATATCTTTAACAGTTTTGCATGATATAACACAGTTTGTAAGAACATAATCCAAACTGTTAAAGAGAATATTTTTGACTTTGGCGTGGGACATTCTCCTTGTCCTCTTTTGTCCATTCAGCCTTTGGTTTTTCAATGAAGTGTTCTTCAGTTATTTTACCTTCTTCAATGGTTTGAGGTACAAGATTCGAGGGCACATAGGGTCCTTCACGAATCTTGTCAAGATAGTTAGGGTTTGTAGCTTCCAGATGGTGCAAAATCTTAACCTTCCAATGGGTGTACTCGTTTCTTTTAAGCATAGGAATCTTAGAATTGCCGTTTTTGTTTCCAGATATATTTGATCGATTTTAAACATTAGGCTCTGATATCAATTATTTTTCCAGTTGCACAAGTAGAAGGGGGGTTGAATACTTTGTGCTTTCTCTGTCTTATTAAAATCAACTCAATAAGAATTAAAGCTTTGAATTAATAACAAAGATCAAACACAAAGATATGAATGAAAACTGTTTGTATTATTGATGTGTAAATATAAACTCTCCTAAGGTGTACACAAACCCTAGCAGCTTCTCTGTGTTTCTCACAACAACTCTCTCTATCTCTATGCTCTCACCAAACTTCGACTTTTTTCCACACACTACAATTAGGTTACATAGAGTGTTTATATAGAGAGCTGCATATCAACTAAAAACAGAAAATCAAATTACAATAGGAATAAAATTCCTAATTATTAGTTGTCAGTTTCCTTTTGTAATTCTCCTTCATTCCCATAACATATCTGCAATACATTTATCTTTATCTTCGAAGACTTCCCTTTTCTATGACCATCTTCCAAATTCAGCTTTGAATTTATAGACTCTGAAATCTTTAGACTCTACCAGACTATAGACTATGATAGACTATAGACTCTGATCATTTGTAGAGTCTGACAGATTGTAGACTCCGATATTCCATAAACTCTGATCACCTTCCAGACTCTGATCTTCATCTAGACTCTAGTTTCACTTTCTACATAAAATCTTTTAAGTACAAGAATGTTGACTAACTAGACTCTGATTATAAAATATTAGAGACTAGAAAGACTTATTACAAATAAACCATGCTAAAACCTGTTCTAGCATTTTGTACATCATCAAATAAATATATTCATAATAGTTCTATCTTGTCACATCAAATCCCTGTGAAATATAAATATAAGGATCATGGTTGTCCTACAGTCTCTTGTGTCATATGTGATACTTTCATTGACAAATCTTTACTAGATCTAGGAGCTAGTGTGAATCTTCTTCCATTTCTATTAAGCTTTGGGTTTAGGTGAACTCAAAGACACTAGTATCACTCTTAAATTAGTTGACCGTTCTATCAAAAGTTCTGAGGGCATAATCGAGGATGTGTTAATTAGGGTTTGTGATTTTGTCTTCCCCGTAGATTTCGTTGTTCTAGAAACTGAACTTTTCAAAAATCTTAAGAACTAAATTCCTATCATTCTAGGAAGACCTTTTTTAGCCACTTCTAATGCCTTAATCAACTGTAGGAATATTTTAATGAAATTAACTTTTAGAAACATGACCATTGATCTCAACATTTTCAATGTAGGAAAATAACCTGATGACTATTTTGACCAACCTCTAGAAGTTAACATGATTGATGACCTGGTTGATGTCGATGATGCTCTAAGCTTTTGTTTAAATCATTTTGGTCAAGATTGGGATGAAACTGAAGGGTTTCGAGGAACAAACGCATCGTAAAAATGCAAAAAATAAATACAAAACATAATATAAATTGAAACCCTCCGCAGGATCCATACGAAAACAAAAGATTTAATTCAGAGATAAAAAACAAATACTCTAAAGAGTTTTAACAGTTCATTAATGGAAGATTAATGGAGGTTCAAAACTTTTTTAATCATCACGTATCCCGCTCTCACGATCTAAGCTCTATGGTATCCACACGAACATTTTTCATGAATAGAAATATAATGATTTCAGGTCTAAGGATTATTACATCATTATCATAGTGAGAATTACTTATGATAATTATTAATATGTAGAATATCACGATGGGTCATTCTAGTACCATGCATTGAGACATGCACTTATATTCTTGACTTTTAGTATCACCATACCTATGACCAATGAGATGTGTTCATTTGTCAATAAACATACTACCCTTTGTGCATTATTATTATCCTTAAATAATAATACTCGACTAGGAAATTTGAGGGATAAAATATTATTCATATAATCTCATTTTTAAGTCACATACTTAAATATATATAATACTTATCAAAATTTCAAGGACATTTATTATGCTTTCAATTTATTATGCAGTAAATAAAAACACAATAAATATTTATTCAATAATCAATAGAACATAATCCATAATTGTTTTGAATAAGACCTAATAATATTGTCTCTAGGGAACAATTACTAACAATTTCCCACTTGCACTAGAGCCAATTATCCAAGTATCTAATACTCATGAAACTAGTGTGACTTTCGTGCTTATGTTGCGATAAATCCTTAGTCAGTGGGTCTGCAATATTATTATTAGTATGCACTTTACATATTTGTATATCTCATAGATCATTAATCTCATTAATTATGTGACATCTCCTAAGTAAATGCCCAAACAACCTCCTTGGCTGCTTCGCAAGCATCAATATACTCAGGTTCTATTATAGAATCAATAACTATCTCTTTTGTGAACCATTCCAGCATACAACATTTTAATTTAAATAGATAAAACACAAAGCCAAACAAAAACACTAAATCATCATTGTTTGTCTAGAAACCAACATAACTGAAACCTCTTACAACTAGCTTCACATCTCCTCCATATAACAAGAATGAATCTTTAGTCCTCTTTTAGTACTTAAGAATATTCTTGACTCCCATCCAGTGACCATCACTTGGATTAGACTGGTACCTGCTCGTTATACTTAAGGCTTACGAGACATCATTCTTAGTACATATCATCGCATACATTATAGAACCAATTGCAGAAGCATATGAAACTTTACTCATACAATCCTCATCATCCAATGATTTAGGACAATTTTATTTTGAGATCATTATTCCATGAGACATTGGGACATATCTATTTTAGCCTCTTTGCATCCCAAATTGGTGCAATACATTGTCAATGTATGTACTTTGACTTAAGCCAAATGATCATTTTGATTTATCACTATAAATCCAAATCCCTAAAACATAGGTCATTTTGCCTAAGTCTTTCATCGAGAAACTATTTCTCAACCAAGTCTTCATAGTTTGTATAGAAGGAATGTCATTCCCTATTAGTAATATATCATCAACATATAATACTAGGAATGCCACATGGCTCCCACTAACCTTCTTGTAAACACATGGTTCATCTTCATTTTGAATAACCCCAAACTCTTTGACAGTTTCATCAAAATGAATGTTCCATCTCCTCGAGGCTTGTCTCAATCCATGTCGGTCTTCTTCTTAAAACCTAATTTCACCCTATAGGTTTTACCCCTTCAAGTGGATCAACCAAAGTCCATACATGATTAGTATACATGGATTTCATCTCAGATTTCATGGAATCCAGCCATCTCCTAGAATCTGGAGTGTTCATAAAATCTTGATAGGTGAAAGGCTCATCTTCATCCATAAGCATCACATCACCATCTTGAGTCAAGAGAAATCCATAGTATCTCTCAGGCTCATGGAGAAATCCATAGTATCCATAGTTTTCTTATACATTCTGCTCAGGTTCCTCCATTAGTTCAATGTTATTATATGGATCTCGAACTTCATCGAGATCTATTATCCTCCCACTGACTTTCTTAAAAAGCATTTCTCTTTCAAGAAACACTGCAGTTCGAGCAACAAACACTTTGTTCTTGGAAGGATTATAGAAAGAATAACTCTTTATTTCAATTGGATAACCCACAAAGTTACATTTGTCTTATTTATGTCTTAGCTAGTCAGAAGTTAGACATTTCACAAAAGCCTCACATCTCCAAATTTTCATAAATGGCATACTATGATGTTTCTCAGTCCATATCTCATACGGAGTCTTCTGAATCGTTTAAGTAGAAACTCGGTTAAGTGTATAAGCAGCTGTCTCCAGGGCGTAGCCCCAGAAAATAATTGGAAGATTCCTTGACTCAACATTGATCGCACCATGTCCAACAAGGTGTGATCCCTTCTATAAAAAAGCCTTTTATTTGATATTTTCTACTTCATCTTTATAGTCTTTGAACTTTTCAAATGATTCAGATTTATTCTTCAAAAGAAACATATATCTGTATCTACTAAAATAATTATTAAATTTTATGAAGTTAATAAAAACCACCTTTTGTCATCGTACGCATATGACAACATACATCACTATGTATAAGTCATACTTATTCAGTGACCCTTTCACCATGTCCGGTAAAAGGAGTTTTAGTCATTTTGCCAAATAAACCAAGATTTGCATCATTTTGTATAATTCATAATCAAACTTATTCAAGAATGCATCCTTATGTATTCTGGAAATGTGTTTCTCATTAATATGGCATCAACGATAGTGCCAAAGGTAATGTTTGATTTGAGTCACTTTAGAACATATAAATTGTTAACTAGTTGTTCAACATTATAAGCCTCGTTATCAAAATAGAATAAAAAACTATTGTTATTTAATTAAAATGAAAAAGCCTTTCTTGTCCAAACAAGAAAATAATATAATGTCTCTGCTAATTGCAAGCACGTTATAACAATTATCAAGTTCTAAATTTACCTTGTAGGCCAAAAGTTAAGTAACGAGTTCCTCCAACCAGAGAAACTACCTTTACTCCAATTCCAACCTGATACCCAAAGCTTGATCCTTACTGATCATCTTCTTCCGATCTTCCAAATAAGCATGATAATTTAATTTCCAGTCTCCCAATTTTTTACAGAAGCAATAATCGTCTTCTTTATCAACACATCATTCAGACTTTAAAGTCTGTTTTGGGATTGGAATTCTTATTGCCTTTCCATTTTCCATTCCCTTTTGCATTCTTTATGTTTACCATCATTATAGTAGTAGTTCATACATTTATAATGTTGCTTTCAACAGTTCTAAACATGCTTAGCAACTCAATAGGTGTTCCACCAAATTTATTCATTTTGTTATTCATAACAAACTAAGAATATTTATTGTCCAACGATTATAAGATCAAATCTAGGCGAGCCTCCAAACCAATCTGGAAACCCAAAATGTCAAGGTACTCATTATACCCTATAGTCTTTAGAACATGTGGTGTAACCGAGTCTCACTCTCCCTACTTGTAAGTGTATAGTACCCTTTAATTGTCTTATATATCTTGAAGAGTCTGTCCCTCAAATATCCTTTAAGAGTGTTCAATCGTCTCACAAACATCTATATGCTCGTGTTGCTTCTTAAACTCAGCACTAATAGTTGCTAGCATGAGACATGAAATATCAGTCGCAACATCACTTTACTTCTAATAAGCACTATCATTTTCATATGTTACATTCTCTGCTTTAATTGCAGGGGAAGATATTTGACTAACATCGTGGTGCCCGAGGACGATCCTCAAGCTCCTATGTTAGTCGAGGAAATTTGTTCTCGTCAACTTGTCCTTCTCAAGAACTGATCGTATAGAGAAGTTGTTTGTGTTTATCATTTGATATCTACAATATTAAAGTGTATAAAATAAACTAGATTGCAGATTTAATATTAATTATGTTTAAGTGATTATGCTATATCACCATATACCTCCCACTATTTTTATCAAACTAATAGCCCTAACTATTAATTCGCAAAGCATTTCTTTAAATCTTTCTAGTGAGCCAATATCCATATTTCATCCATGTTTTAAGACAGCGTTGGCTAATACACTCTAAAAATGACTATTTAGGTAAACAACATTTGTCGATTATATCAAATATAACTCTTGGAAAGTTTAGTGGAACAACCCTTTATAAACATTTATCCAATAAATATGTCTCTAAACCCACAATCCTATTGTGATGATTTGGTTAAGTCAGACCCTATGTTTCAACAAACTAAATAGACTTATTTATCACGTCTTCCCATGATTGATAAGAGCACTCTACTTTGGCAAACCCACTCATTCCCGATCTAGATCTTGACGAGTATTAAACATTGGAGGGCATCCTATTAACTTAACATGTATTTAGGTATTTTAATGTTTATATGAACGATCATGATCCCATCATAAAGAGATTCTCAATTTTTCCTTGATCAAATAATTCATTTCAATATTGGTCAATGAATAGATTTCCAGGTCGTCGGAGAAGTCACAAGCGGTCTCTCTTAAAAACTGACTTCCTTACGAATTAAATTAATAATCCGTTTTTGACAAAATCTCCCAATATCAGAAAAAGAAAATTCATATTTAATACTGTGTTTCATAAAAGCAAGAATCTCACGATTATTTGTTCAATTTTAGAATCTTGAATCGTTACAGATTTTATCTTTCTTAAACATACATGACATGGGTGTCGTATCTAATACATACATGATTAATCAAAATTAAGCATGCATCTTCATTATAAATATTTACACATACATACTAATACATGCAATCATATAAATATATATATATAATGTGCATAAAATAAACGTGTTTGGTTTTGACCCCATCGTATGTGATCTTCCCAAGCTAATGGAAAACTCAAGGTTAATCTATGGTGGTTCAAAATTATATACTATTATATGTCTTCTTCTTGCTTCATTGCTCCATCATCCCCATTTGGATCGCATCCTTGCTTGCAAGTCTTCGTTGAAAATTACATTGAATAATAAAAATAAAACTATTCTAATGAAATTACAAGAAGAACTCGAGTTACATTCGAGATAATCAAATTATAATAAATAGATGACATGAAGTCGTATTTAGGAACAAAAACCAAAAATAAAAAAACCTATTATTTTATGGGTCTTTAAGCTATAACCATACACCATGCTATCACATAACACATAAAATATATCTCATATTATATAAATATATCATATATTAATATATAACAAATTTCAAAATTTCAGAAAATTAAATAAATTTCAAAAAATAATAAATTACCATTTTGGGGCCTGTAACGACATAAAATGCCTTACAAACGCCAAGATGATTTTGTCAGTATTGCTCTGTGATATAATTTCAGTCAAAAAACACATATCGATTGTGAAACTCGGACACTAGACACAGATTTCAGAAAATCTACAGAAACCGTTTCAGAATTCGTATCGAATACGATTCTCATAATAAGAATAAACATATATCATATACATACAACAATACACACAATCATCACTTGATTATATATGACATGAATATCATATATTCAAAATCATATAAAACATATATATCAACATATAACCATGGCATATCATATACATGTTTGCATACATCGAAAAACTGTTAAATACATAACGAATTAAAACGTTTCACAAGTAGATCTGATGCCATTGAAGGGTTTCGAGGCACAAACGTAGCGGAAAAATACGAAAAATAAATGTAAAATGTAATATAAATCGAAACCCTCTACAAGATCCATGTGAAAACAAAAGATTTAATTCGAAGATAAAGAATAAATACCTTAAAAAGCTTTAACAATTCATTAATGGAAGATTAATAGAGGTCCAAAACTTTTTTAATCACCACGTATCCCGCTCTCATGATCTACGCTCTACGGTATCCACACGAACACGTTTCATAAAGGATTGATATGTACTAGCACCCGGAAACTGATTCTCTCTCTCTATCTTTCTTTTTTCTCAAAACGACTAGGGTTTTATAAAATATGTGTCCTTTATTAAATCAGTCCATACAAAGATTATATAGAGAGTTGAATAAGTTTTCTAATTATAATCTAATTATAATTAATACTAATCCAAAATTCCAAATTATTTAATTAAATCTCACTTAATTAATTAATTACTAATTTTGGAATTAGTTTAAGTAATTAATTTATTCTATTCATATAATTAATTAAGTCATACTTAATTAATATCATAAATAAAATAAATAACTTACTTAATTTAAATTCATAATTTAAATTATTTCTCCTTCAGACATTCTTTGTGTGTGACCCTGTAGGTTATTATTACGTTGATAACAATTTTAATATCTAATTAAAATTCTAAAAAATGAGTGACATCTAGTAATACATCATTGCTACCCAAGTAATAAGAATAAAATCGGTGATTCTATTAAGCATTTTGTGAAAAATATTTCATGTAATATAATCCCTTTAATCTTGATATTATAGATTAAACTCAAGGTATGTCTCATGTCATCCTCTTTATAATTTAATCTTTATTTTCTTGATTGATGAGTAGACTATTAAAATCAAATCAACATTTGAGCACGACCGTGCATTTCATAGTCTCACTCAAGCAAGAAGCCAATAATATCACTCCTAAAATTAGGATGATTAAATCTCATCTAGATCATTCATATTTCTTATACGATTCATAATATACCCAATATCCACTTTTATCATCACCCGGCCAATGGTAACTTTTAATGTAATAAAAATATATTAATTCTCGTATAAAAATATAATGATTTTAGGTTTAAGGATCATTACACCATTATCACAGTGAGAATTACTTATGACAATTATTAACATGTAGAAACTCAAGGCGGGTCATTCCAGTATCATGCACTTATGTTATTGACTTTTAGTATCAATGAGATGTGGTCATCTATCAACAAACATACTAGTCTTTGTGCATTATTATTGTCCTTAAATAATAATACTCGACTAGAGAATTTTAGGAATATGATACTAGTCATATACTCTCATTTTTAAGTCACATACAAAAAGATATATAATACTTATCAAAATTCCAAGTATATTTATTATGATTTCAATTTATTACGCAGTAAATAAAGACAAAATAAATATTTATTCAATAATCAATAGAACATAATCATAATTTTTTCAATAAAACCTAATAGTACTGTCTTTAGGGCACAATTACTAACAGAAAGAAATTATATAAATGGGGTCAATGAAATGTTAGAGTCCACCACTCCTTGTTTCAATCATGAGTTTAAAACCTTTCAGTTACCGCTTTCCCAAGCTAGTGAATCTGTTGAGTCGAGTCCACCGGAGTTACCCCTTCCTGATACTCTTAAATGTACGTTTCTAGGTCCTTCTGAGTCCCTTCCTGCTATCATTGCATCCTATTTAACTCATTCTCAAGAGGATGAACTCGTAAATGTTCTTAGAGAGAATAATAAAGACATAGGGTGGAGTATATATGATATGAAGGGAATTAGCCTTGCCATTGTCCAACATAGGATTCACTTAGTTGATGATGCTAAACAAGTTAGAGATCCCCAACGCAGGTTGAACCTAACACTCATGAAAGTTATTAGGAAGGAAATCCTTAAATGTTTAGATAATGGAATCATCTTTCCTATATCTGATAACTCTTGGGTTAGTCCTGTTCAAGTCATTCCTAAAAATTCAGGAACAAGTTCCCACTTGTGTGCAGTCTGGTTGGAGAATGTGTATTGATTACAGGAAACTTAATGTTGCTACTAGAAAAGATCATTTTTCTCTGCCCTTTTTCGATCAAATCTTAGAAAGGTTAGCAGACCATGCATATTATTGTTTTATAGATGGTTTTTTCTAGCTATTTTCAAATCCCCATATCTCCCGAGGACCAAGAAAAAACTATCTTCACTTAACCTTTTGGAACCTTTTCTTTCCGTCGTCTAGATTTTGGTCTAACCACTATTCCTCCTACCTTCCAAAGATGCATGATGAGCATTTTTTCTGATATGGTAGGCAACTTCCTCGAAATCTTCAATGATGACTTTTCTATCTTTGGTTCTTCACTTCATCAGTTTCTTCACCATCTCTCCTTAGTCCTAAAACGATGTAAAGAAACTAACCTTGTGCTTAATTGGGAAAAATTTCATTTCATGGTTAAAGAAGGAATTGTTCTTGGTCATAAAATTTCTTCAAGGGGTATTGAAGTTGATAAAGCTAAAATTGATCTCATTGCTAATCTACCTCCACCCAATTACATTAAAGAAATTCGTTCCTTTTTAGGACATGTTGGTTTCTACAGGCGTTTCATACAAGATTTTAGTAGAAAGGCAAGGCCATTAACCAATCTCCTTTCTAAAGATATAAAATTGTAGTTTTCTAGTGAATGTCTTCAATGTTTTAAATATCTTGAGAAAGAGTTGACCTTAGCCCCTATCATTAGATCACCTAACTGGAATCAACCTTTTGAGTTAATGTGTGACACGTCTGATTATGCAGTAGGGGCAGTTTTGGGGCAAAGAATCAATAAGATACCTCATGTCATATACTATTCTAGTAAGACTCTTAATGATGCTCAACTTAACTACTCTAACACTGAAAACTAAGTTCTAGCTGTAGTCATTGCTTTTGAAAAGTTTTTGTCTTATCTTATAGGTTCTAAAATCATTGTTTACACAGACCAGACCATCATGCATAAGAACTGTCTCAGCACCAGACTCAATAGTTTTTGCTAACTCACTGTCTAGTGGAACCTCTCCTCTTTGAGATGGGTTATCCCAAGATATTAAATCTTTTAGGAAACTCTGCCTTGTTCTATCAAGGGGTTGCCTCACACCTTCTCCATAAATGGGAGGCGGACTTCCCTTTTCTGGGTCTGAAAATTTTTCTTCTAAGACAGTCACCACATTGGATTCTGTAATGTATGGCAGTTGAGAACCCATGATGCTCTCAATGGCCTGATAAGGCATGTCCCGCATAGGATCTACCTGTAAAGGCAGGTGCATTTCTGCGATAACAACAACTTCATCTACCGTAACAAATGGTAAATAAAGAAGTTGGGGGCTATTGCATGTATCTCTCACTGTGTCCTCCTTGCAATGTGTTCCTAGAATTTATCTATTTAGGCTTACTATCAATGTGAGTACCGGTGGTGTGCTTCACTAATTACAAGGTGCTCTGGTTGATGATCGAATTTCAATGGACTCGCCCTATTAAGAGAATGATTCCAGAGACAGTTTTATTTCCTTTTCGGCTCTGCATCCTTTTGTGAAGATGCAGATAAGTTTATAGTTACCTCAGATATATATACTATTTTTCTTCTATGGAGGTAATGATGTGCATCAAGTATAGTTTCTCCCTTATCAACCTCTAACTTACATGAGTTCCTTATATCTCCAGGGGTTGAAAATGAAAGTGGATTAATTAGTGTTTGGTACTATGCCATGGGTAAGAGATTGATGGGTTTTCAACCTCCTGGTCATCTTCTAAAGTCAACAAGAAAAGATAATCATTTTAACATTCCCAAACTTATTGTTCATCTTAAAGAGAAGGAAAAATATGAGTAGGAATTGTAATAGATTGCATTAAAGTACTTTTCAGCGGAAGAGTTTTGTCGGAACTAAAGATTTATCATTTAAGAGCATGATATGAATTTTTTAAAGATACATATCCCATAATAAAATACGGGAAAATGTAGCAGAGAAAATAGTTTTTATCCCTTATGAATTTCTTATAAAGCAAACTTCCCATAATACAACATGAGAATTTATATCAAAGAAGAAATTCAACTCTCTTACAAAATTATATCTCAATAAAATGACTATTTTCCATTATACCTTAGTACTGTATGTTTTGAAAATAGTTTTGTAAAACATTCTTATTAGATAGAAGACAATGATTTTCTGACTCATAATGCAATTATGATTTAGATCATTTTCATCCATGTGATAGTATCCCCGATTTAAAATGTAAATACATGACAATAAGGGTGGATGCATGCTTAGCAATACAGTATAAATCCTTTAAAGCAACAACCACTGTTTTGGTACTATGAATCAATATGGAACATATATTGAAATAAGTGTTTGAAAATAATTTACACATGGTTGGTACCTTGAAGTAAAAAATAATTTTTCCGAATAAAATAGCAGTCATAATAGTGGGTTTACTCACAAAGTTTCTACCACTTTAAAAAGAAAAATTAGGAGATATTCTTTTTTGAAAAAATAGCATTCAAAACCAGCTTTTGAGAGAGAATAAAAGATTTGAGATTAGAGAAAGATTATCCTTAAGAAAAATTTGATTCACACCCAAGATTTTAGAAATCAAAGAAGGCCTGTAAATAAAAAGATTTTTAAAAGAGAAATTTTGAAAAAGAATTTTGAAATTTTCTTCTCTAAAACAGATAGAAAGTTAATGTATTGTAAGATAAAATATTTTAAAAAAGATATAGACAAGAATTTCTTTTGAATACATTCAAGTTTAAAATTCAGTTAAAGAAAGAAAATTAAATATACTAATAATAACGACTTTTTCAATAAACAATTTTCACTTAGTATAAAGACTAAACAAATCCATTAGTATTAATATATCACAATTATTTTGTAATAAAATATTAACTAATTATCACTTAGTAATAAAAGATAATATTTATACTACATATAATCTTGTTGCAAATTTATTTTAATTTACTTAAATCATGGAACTGATATATCCTTCAATTGTTTTATATCATCATAATTTAAATATATCAAAATAAATTTAATACTTATCTTATACTAAAAAATTACCAATAATATGCATATATATAAATCGAAACATGGTAATTAGTTAATAGAACAATAAATATTAAGACTTATTTTTATTATTAGTGATTTTCAGATTAATAAAATATGTTATCACTAATATTAAAAATAACACAATTAATTGTAAGGAAACATTAACAAAATATCATTACTTGATATTTATCAATAATTTCAAAATGCAAGTAATTATGTTTCCAATAGTTTATCAAATAAAAATTATGAAACTAATAAACATTGAATTGCTTCAATTCATAATTTTAATAAGATAAAATAATTTCGCTAAATACTAAATATTATTAAGATTGAATATTAGCATTTAACTTCCAACGTTATATGTAATAATTGTCACATAAGCATATTGCAATTATGCTCACAAAAATTACTATTGATATACGTAAGTTGGGGAAATAATTGAAAAAAATTCACAAGTCCTTTAAATATTGACATTTAATACTTGTAATCATGATTACAACTCTTCGTTAACAAAATCATATTTTAGAAATATTTTCTAACTGTATAAAATTTTGTGAATTTTATACACATAATTTAGAAAATATTTGACCTTCCAATATTATTGAATTTTGAAATATGCAAAGATTAATATCTAATTATTACGTGACCCTATAGGTTATTTGTTGGTCCCTGATATTGTAGAAGGGGGGGGGGGGGTTGAATACAATATCTGAAAATTAATCGCTGAATAATTGGATTAAAAATATTATTTTAATTACTCGTGAAATATTAATTATAATGAAATACTGTTCAAGTGAAAGATTATAATTTTAACTTGATCAGTATTACACAATTAATATGAAAATTAGATTTTATAACTGATATATTAATCTAGAACGAATTCGACATGAAGTGTTCGTGTTTAATCAATTATATTCAAACTCAGCACAGAAATCTGTGAATATTACAATGCAGATAAATTACTGAATTTGATCTGATTTTACTAACTCTTTTATATTGAACAACTACAAGTGAAGAGATGATCTCATATTTATAGAGATTTCAAAAAGGCTGCTATGACCTTTTTGAGTATGACTTTATTACGAGAAAATAAGTCTGTATGACTTATTTTAACACTTGTATGACTTATAAAAGACTGGGCATGACTTATTTTGGTCGGTATGACCTTTTGAAAGTTCGGTATGACTTATTTAAAGTCATATTCGGATTTTATCTAATTAAAATAAATCGGTATGACTTATTTTATTTAAACAAAATTGGTTCAGCATGACCTTTTGAGCACAGTACTCTCGGTATGACTTCCTGAGTTGCTTCGGTATGACTTATTTAAATAAGCTCGGTATGACTTATTTAATAAGCTCGTTATGATCTTGAAACCTCTTGAATTTAAATGAAGAATAAATATTATATTTAGTTGACACACAAATGTACTGTCTGGTTCATTTGTGTCAACTAATAAATATTCTCCATTTAATAACTTTGAGTTGAGGCCTTCTGTCATTCTTCTGCTTCACTTTCTTTGCTCTTCTTCTGGAATCTACTTGTAGTAACCACTTGAAATCTTCTATATCTTCCGTCTTCTATAGAAGTACTACCACATTATTTATTTTCACTGACTCTTGAACATATAAATGAACTTCTTCCAGTGTTGAGTAGCAATCCTATAAAAATTCTTCTGATACTTAGATCCTTTGGGATTAGTTGACTGTCTTCGTCTTGATTCCTCTTTGGTGTTTGTTATTTACTTCTCTTTATTAGCTAGAGTTGAGTTGTCATCTAATTATTACAAATAGGCCTAGTCATATGCCTTTCAATCTCCCCCTATTTGTTGTTAAACATTTAACACACAAATTTCTAAAGGATAACTCAACTAATCAACTAAGAAAGTAGTACGACATGTAATGACTGTAAATAATAAACAAGAGTTCTGGTTTTATATTTAACAATTTTCCAGATTCATACATGAAAGATAAATACAAGATAGATGTTCCTCTAGCACTGAACAAATATTACAAAGTTTATATCTTGTTCTATCTAAGTCTTCAGTCTTCTGATGTATCAACTTCACCTTCTTCTAGATTTGAACTTTTATGAACTGGTGTCCTTGGTACTTCTTCAGATACTGATTGATCTGTTGTGGTGGATTCTCCATACAACCTTCTTTGCTCAGCTCTTGCTAACTGCCACAACACTTCCTGTTTAACAGGATCTACTACCTCTTCTTCTATGTCATAAGGCTGTGTTGAATCAATTTTATGCATCTGCCTGATGTATGATTGAATTTTCTTTGATAGGCAGTAGTCTCTGATCTTTTGAGCTGCATCCAACTTAGCCTGGGACCTGATTCCCTTGGATCTCAACATTGTTTCAACTTCAATCATGTATTTAACTGTGTAGCTCTTTAGTGACTCCTCATCCAGCTTCATAATTTGATAAAGCTTATTGTTGTAGAACCTTACCTCATGAGGGTCGTTTAAGATTTGTGGACTAACAACTCTTGCTATCTCTCGAAGTCTGTCCCTTAAAAGTTCATTTTCTTCTGAACTTCTTTTGACTTTATTCATCAATGTCCATATTACAGATAGAGATTTTTGACGAAAGAATTCCAAAGAGACTCTGAATGTGCCATACTTGTGTGTGTATAATATAATCTGCCAGTCATCTAGAATGTTGTCCACAATCACAGTGATGTAGTCAACTTCTTCTTTGATTGCTTTCATGAAGTTATCCAGACAGTCATTTGAATCTTGCAGACTATTAATTAAGAACTGTAACTTGTAATCTTCAAATGGACCTTTCTGAAGTTTGTCCATGATCTCTCTGGCAGTATCCCATTTCTTCCCTATTTTTAAGCGAACATTTTCTTTCTTCTTTCTAACAGCTATAGCCCACAAATTTTGCTTTTGTTGGCTCTCTTCTCTTTCTGCCTGAGATCTTTCCATGACTAGAGCTTTCAGATTTTCAGTCTTTGCTTGTCTTGCCTTGATGTCTTCTTTAAGTTTCTTTATTGCCTCTTCATAGGCTGGATCAACTTTTTTTTCTTTTTGAAACAAAAAATCTTCATCAAATGCAGTTTCTTCCTCAGCACTGCAGTAGTCAGGAATGTTTGATTCATCATGAGCACTGTCATCAATTAATTGCTCTTGAGCATAATACTGTTCTTCTGGTTCTTGATCATACGATTAAAATTCTTCTTCAGAAAACAGCTTTGCTTTACCTTTATCTTGAGTAGTAGCCCCTTCATCTCCAGCTACTTTCTCCTTTGCTTTCTCCCCCTTAGTTGAGGGATCCTCTTGAGTTTTAGAGGCATCAAAAGATGTCAACATTTTCTGCATAGTCAGATAGACTTGCTTCATTCCTTCATTTAGATGCGTCATGCCATCATCCAGTTTGCTGAAGCGTTGAGTAGAAATCTTTTCATTTTCAATGATTGTGAGGGTTAAGTTTTTCTCAACGTCATCAATTCTTTCATGCAGTTTTCTCACATCTTTCATATCCTCAGCAATTAGATTCTGAACGTTCTGGATGTCTTGAGTTTTTAGAAGAATGGAGGATTTGACATCTTCAACATCTTTTCGCACTATTGACAGCTGCTGAATTACAGAGGCAGATGTAGATTTTTCTTCTGCTTGTGCTTTAACTTTTAATAACTCAGCTTGAACAATTTTCATTTCATTCTGGAGAGCTTCCATTTTGGATAATAGTTCACAGTGTGTGTGTGCACTCAACTCACTTGCACTCCTGTTTATCTCACTATCACTTGTGTTTAGATCCTTTTCAGATCCTGAAGCTGTACCTGTATATATAACAATAGCTTTTGAAGAGTCGAAATGCTCTTCTTATGCCTGTGAAGGCGCGTCCTCAACAAGGTTAACTTGAAGAGGCTCCGCTATTGACGTAGCTACTCCGTGAATGGAGTCCCATCTCCCTCTATGGAGTGGTTGCCTCTCAAATCCACCAGTGGATTTGAGACCTTCTCTAATGAGAACTGGATGTAAGAAATCCAGGGGAGTCACCACCTTAGACAATGTAATGACAGGCTCTTGAGAGTCTGTGGTGCTCCTTAGTACCTCGGAGGGTATCTGATGCTGCACTGCATCGAAAATGTCATGGTCCACAACATAGGTGGCATCCGACGAGTTTTTATTAAAAACATTTTCTTCAACTATTGTGCCCTCCTGTGTTGGTATTTCTTCAAGTGAAGATCCTGCTAGAGTGATTGCTAGTAGTGTGTTTTCCTCACTATCTGATGTTGTGGCCGAGCAGTGAATTAGATCACCTGGTTGAGCAAGTGTATCTAGAGAATCTTGGATGGCCATATTAAAATCCATATCCCATTGACTGGAATAGGTGGAGGCTGCAGTTGTCTCAGGGTCAACTCTAGAAATTTTTGAAGGAGGAGACAGAGCTGCGGGTTCACTCACTTCAGCACCAAGACCTCTAACTATTCTGACAAGTTTCTTCCTTTTTCTGACTTTTAATGAAGAGGAGGATGAAGGAGAAACTGTTTGAGGCTCTAATTCAGCTGGGGGCAGAACCTGTGTGTTTTCAGGTTCATAGCTGATATCCTGGAGTGTAAGAACACTATCATAGTCCGCTACAGATAAATCTAACAGAGCAGTGGATATTTCTATAGGTATTGAACTAGAAGATTGTGAGTGAGATATTACCTGTTGATCTTGTGTCACTTGATCGACATGCTGAGCAGCTTCAAGTAGAAGGTGCACAGGATGATCCATTTGCATTGGCACTTGCTCTGGCTCTTGTTCCTGCACAGGATTAGCAATAAGATCTAATATCTCAGCCATGTAATCTGTCCTTACCACTTGCACATTTTGAAACTTGGGGTTGTTGTGGAGCCTTGCGAATAAGTTGTTCTGAGAAGTCGGAGATTCTTCTACATGACCATTCTAAAATAAGGCTTTATCTCCATCCATCAACAAGTCATTCATGAACAGCATCAGGAACCTCGGATAGTAGACTTGAATGTCCTGTTCCCTGCTTTCTGGTTTCCCCATTTTCCTGATAATTTCTTTTAGAATCAACTTCCCAAAATTTATCCTCCGGTTGTGGGCCACAGAAAACCCTATGATTTGCAGTAGTGAAGATATGTTGTTGAAGTTGTTCTTGGTAGTGGGTGCAAAAACTTTGTCTAACGTGTCAAAGACATAGTCCCACTCGCTTACCAACTTAGACTTTGTCATCCTTACTAAGTTGATCTCACCCTGATATTGAATGGTATAGAAAAATTCTAGTATATCTGGTACAGTGGGTGGATCCACGAAATTGTCAGTCGGAAAGCCAAAAATTCTGTTCACGTCCTCTTCAGTCACCATATATTCATGATCTCCTATGCTGAAAGAGAATTGAACTCTGCCTGCAGTACTCCTATTCCTAGCAGTGGAATACAGAGCCCTAAGTGCTAACACTTGCAAAGGGGCGTCTAGAGTAATTGCAGTTCTAACAAGTGAATGTTCATTCATAAAAACAATCCACGGTCGAAACCTCTCGACTGAACAATTCACCGGATTGAAAAATCCTACAAAATTAGTTTTTACTAATTCGCAAAAACCAGCCATTTTTGTTGTAGATTTAAGCTATTACAAGTAATAAAATTACAATGTGCGATTACAAATCAAAATTAACAATTACAAGTTAATAAATTGAAAATTACACTTTAAATAGAAACCCTAATTTCTAATAAGCCCCTAATCAACTTTAATCAACAATACACTACACAAACAGTCCTAGTTCACAAAAATCACTTGAAAGCTTCGATTATTCTAAAACCAAGAACAGGAACAGTAGATTTTGCTAAAATCGGACAGAGTTTCCTTTGTTTTCTGCGATTTTCACAAACTAGCAAGCACAAAAGCTTGTAATCAAGGAATTAGCAACTAATTGTAGTTGTAAATGAAAAAAAACGATTGATTTCTTGCTTGATGAAGAAACTGTCCGTATTTTGTATGTATGACAGTGTGTGTGTGTATATTGTGCTGGGTATGACTTAAAATAATAATAATAATAATACAGAGTATGACTTATATAAAGAGTAATAAACTGGGCTCGGTATGACTTATAATAAGTCATAAAGAGAAAATCAATTAAAAACAATAAATGAAAAAGCAGTACAAATTATTCTCGGTATGACTTTTATTGAAAACTCTCGGTATGACTTTTTCTTTTAAACTTTCGGTATGACTTTTACTTGGTTTTAAAAGAGTCATGCCGAAAATTTAAATATAAAAGTCATACTGATATTTAAAATAAAAGTCATGCTGAAAAGTAAAGATAAAATAGAATAATTACTTTTATTAATAATTGTTTCTAAATTCGAAATAAAATAATAAAAATCTTATTCGAATATTAGATAAATTATTAATTGTGCAATAAATACTAACAAACAATACTCTTTATAGAAACTATGAGATAAATAACAATAATTTACATACTAATAAATTATTATAGTCATAAAATAAATATTTACATTATTAATTTATTTTAATTAATTTAAGAATTAAATTAACTCATGTTTGAATTAATTTAATAAGCAAATTAATTGAATAATTAATAACATACTCATTTATTTTAATGTACAATAATAATTCGAAAAATATATACATTAATTTATATAAATGCTAAATTTAAACAAAAGTACTTATGCTCTAATTGAAACAATTATCTTGTAAGAATATTGATTTAATTCTTAAGATAATTTTCCAAAAATTCATAAGCCCTAGGATTTTATTAATTCAAGTCTCATAAACTCTTTAAATATTAACATTTAATATTTATGAGCTTAAATTAATTCCTAGCAACCAAAAATTTAGCCATAGTTTAACATCCCTAATTCACTAACCAGCTTTGAGAAAGTGGATTCATCAAGTGGTTGTGTGAAGATGTCGGCTAGTTGATCTTCTGTGGGTACAAAATGTAGCACCACAGTTCCGTTCATGACATGCTCTCTGATAAAGTGATACCTAATGTCAATGTGCTTGGTTCGCGAATGTTGAACAGGATTGTTGGAAATTGCTATCGCACTTGTGTTGTCGCAGAAAATTGGAATTTTGTTCAACGCAAGTCCATAGTCATTTAGCTGATTCCTAATCCACAAGATCTGTGCACAACAGCTACCTGCCGCAATGTATTCTGCTTCAGCTGTCGAGGTAGATACTGAATGCTGTTTCTTGCTGTACCAGGAGATCAACCGTCATCCTAGAAACTGACAGCTTCCAGACGTACTTTTCCTGTCCATCCTGCACCCTGCATAATCTGAATCTGTATAGCCTATTAGGTCAAGACCTGTATCCTTAGGGTACCAAATTTCAAGATCTGGTGTACCCTTTAGATATCTAAAAATTCGTTTAACAGCTATTAGATGAGATTCCCTTGGGTCAGATTGAAACCTTGCACATAAGCATGTTGCAAACATTATGTCGGGTCTACTAGCGGTTAGATATAATAATTAGCCTATCATACCTCTATAGCTTGTGATGTCAACTTTCTTACCAGTTTCATCTTTGTCAAGCTACATGGCTGTAGGCATTGGGGTTTTTGCCGGTGAAGAATCTTCTAGACTGTATTTTCTGAGAAGATCTCTTACGTACTTTGATTGGCATATAAAAATCCCATCTTCCTTTTGCTTTACTTGCAATCCAAGGAAGAATGACAGCTCACCCATCATGCTCATTTCATATCTGCTCTGCATTAACTTAGCAAATCTCTTGCACAAGTTTTCGTTAGTAGAACCAAATATAATATCGTCAACATAAACTTGGACAAATATCATATCTTTACTATGTAATTTGTAAAAGAGAGTTTTATCTATGACACCTCTAGTGAAACCATTTTCAAGTAAAAACTCAGAGAGAGTGTCATACCATGTCCTCGGTGCTTGCTTGAGTCCATAGAGAGCTTTGAAAAGAAAGTACACAAAATCAGCAAACTTTGGATTTTCAAAGCCAGGGGCTGTTCCACATATACTTCCTCTTCTAGTTTTCCGTTCAGAAATGCACTCTTCACATCCATTTGATAGACTTTAAAACTGGAATGTGCTGCGAATGCCAGAAATATCCTGATGGCTTCAAGTCTTGCAACTGGTACGTAGGTCTCGTCATAATCAATTCCCTCTTCCTGGGAGTAACCCTTTGCCACCAGCCTGGCTTTGTTTCTTGTAACAATGCCATCACCGTGTAACTTGTTCCTGTATACCCATTTCGTGCCAATAACAGATCTATCTTTAGGCCTGGGTACCAGTGTCCAGACTTCTTGTCTTTCGAACTGATTGAGTTCTTCTTGCATGGCAAGAACCCAATCTGGATCAATTAGTGCCTCTTCAATCTTCTTTGATTCTTCTTGAGATAGAAAAACTAAAAATAAACATTCATTTGAAGTTGCACTTCTAGTTCTTACTCCAACATCTGGATCACCTATGATCAATTCAAAGGGATGATTTTTGCTCCATATCCTTTCCCTCGGAAGATTTGATCTTGATGATTCGCCTTGAAATTCATTGTGATGTTGTGTTGTGCCAGTTGATCCTTCATCTCCCCCTGAGTTGCTGCCAGGATGACTTGTTGATCCACCATTGGTATTAGTAGTATCTCCAGTGTTGCCATTGTTTCCACCACTATTACCTGGATCATTATCATCATTGTTGTCATCATTTCCTACTGCAACCTCAGGTTCTTCTTCGTCATCAGAATGTGAGTCTGGATAATTATCAAATTTTAATGACTCAGAAGAATCTTCAGTTTGGATACTTGGGAGTTTTGTGTCATCAAAAGTTACATTGACACTTTCCTTCACTTGGTGCTGATCAATTATGTATACCCTATATGCTCTTCTTGAGTAACCGACAAAAATAGCTTCATGTGCCTTGGCCTCAAACTTGCCACGATGTTCAGCTCCATCTTTTAGCACAAAGCATTTGGCTCCAAATACATGAAAGTACTTGAGAGTAGGTTTCTTTCCAGCCATTAATTCATAGGGAGTTTTCATATGACCTTTGTTGATCAGAGTTCGATTCTGAGTATAACAAGCTGTATTTACCGCTTCAGCCCAGAAGTAGATAGGTAACCTTGATTCACTTAGCATAGTTCTTGCAGCTTCAATCAGGGTTCTATTTTTCCTTTCTACAACTCCATTTTGTTGCGGAGTTCTTGGTGCTGAATATTGCCTTGTTATTCCCCTGTCTGAGCAGAAGTTATTCAGAACTTCATTTTTGAATTCTGTTCCATTATCTAATCTGATTGCCCGGACAGATAACTTTGAATCTAACTCAATCAGCTTTATATGATCAATCACCAAATGTGGAGTTTCATCCTTAGAGTTTAAGAATAAAACCCATGTATATTTTGTGAAGTCATCCACAATCACTAAGGCATATTTTTTCCTTGACATAGACAGAATATTTACTGGACCAAATAAATCCATGCTAGGAGTTGAAATGGTTCAGTGATGTTTGTAGTGTCTGTGCCTCTGTGAGTTGCTTTCTTTGACTTCCCTTTCTGACATGCCTCACACAAGCCTTCTTGTGTAAATTCCATCGGAGGCAGTCCTCTCACCAAATCCCTCTTGACTAGAGAGTTCATTGTTTTGAAATTTAGGTGTGAGAGCTTCTTGTGCCATAGCCAACTTTCCTCCGTTGAAGCTTTTGAATAAAAACAGTTTGCTTCAGCTTCAGTTCCCGAGTTGAAATCAGCTACGTACAAGTTTCCTTTCCTTACTCCACGCAAGGCTAGTCTGTCTTCTTTAGAATGAGCTATTAAGCATTTCTCCTTGATAAAGTTTACCTTGTATCCTTTATCACAAAATTGACTGACGCTGAGTAGATTGTGCTTAAGTCCTTCCACTAAAGAGACGTTTTCAATGATAACATTTCATGTATTTAACTTGCCATATCCCGTAGTCATTCCTTTGCTGTTATCTCCAAAGGTTACTATTGGGCCAGCTCTTTCAACCACGTTTGATAGCAGGGCTCTATCTCCGGTCATATGCCTTGAAGATCCACTGTCCAGGATCCATATAACTCGGTTTACCTGTTTAACTCCCTGCACATATCAAACGGATTAATTCGTCTTCGGAGCCCAAAATTGATTGGGCCCGGCATACTTAAAGAATTGACCTTTGTCTGCTTTGACAACAGATCCTTTTCGAATAACATTATTTTCTTCCTTGACTGTTCCTACCTTCCTAAAAACAGTCTTAACAACTTTCTGTTTAGACTTAGGAATATATGATTCCTTCTTCTCAAGTGAAGGAGTTGCAGTCTTGGATTTAGCAAATTTACTGTTGATGTGCTGTCTAGGTGTCATGTTATCTTTCTTAGCTATCATGCGTTTAAAGTAAGCAGTCATAGCATTAAAAGCACATAACATACAATTCATTATTCCACATGGTTTATGGAAAGCATCAATAGTAGGCATGTTATTCAATACAGTAGGGGTCTTAACAGATTCTACTTCAATTTTATCAGCAGATTTGAAGTTTTCAGTTGAATGAAATTTATTGTTACTGTTCCTACTGTTCACAAATGTGTTGGGTCTGTTCATTTTATTCTTTAAGTCTTTTGCACCTACACCAGGTCTGGGGGAATCAGAAGTTCCCACATCTTTCACTGGTGTCTTTGGTGCACACTTCTCTTTCTGGACATTAACTCCTTTTATGTCCTTAACCTGTTCTCCTCTCTTCTTCTCTTCCTCAAGATCTTCCAACTGCATTTCATATGCAATCAGTACAGAGCTCTCAAGGATAGGTTCAGCTATCGGTGTTATGAAGAGAGGTTTTGGTGTGTCTTTAACAACATGTGGGATACCCCTTTCTACAGCACTTTTTCTAAAGGGGGTTATGTTGCTTGGCTTTCCTACAGATTTATTGTACTCGAAGCCTATCCCAACTTTACGACTTATTTCTTGTTGGTCAACTAGGTTCTTTACAATATATGAGGAATTCTTATATGCAAGACACTTCTTCTTTTCTTCTTCTATCTGGTTTCTGAGATTGGCTTCTGTTACAACATGACAACTGACTTTACTAACTTGAACAGCTAAGTCTTCAGTCAACTTAACAGTCAACTTGTCATGATTTCTTTTTAACTGTTTAAAAACTTCAGTCTCATCAACTAATTCTTTGACTTTGAGTCTGAGTTTCTTAACCTTATCTCTTTCACCATCTAGTTCTTTACCTAGCAAAGCAAACATCTTAGGACAAGAAGGATTTACCTCTATTCCTCTGTCACGGGTGGGAGACAGTGATTCCTCGGATGAAGCCATAAGAGCAACATTTCCTAGCTCTTCCTTATCATCGTTATCTGAATCATCCCAGCTTTTGCCTGCTGCCAGATAGGACTTTCCTTGATGCTTTTTCACGTGCGCATCATACTTCTCCTTGAGCTCTTCGTAAGATTCTCTCTTCTTCCCTTGCTTAGGCTTCTTGCACTCAGTTGCAAAGTGGCCTAGCTCATTACAGTTAAAGCAACGAAACTTGCTTCTATCAACTAAGTCGGTCTTGTAGCCGCTTTTTGATACTGCTGTCGAAGAACCTCCTTTTTGGAATCTTCCAAAATTAGGCTTACTTCTGAATAAGGAGTTTCTTCGGAATCTCATGTTGCCAAACTTCCTGGCAACCATAGCTAGAGATTCATCTTCCAGTTGATCTAGTTCTTCCAGTGAGTAGAAATCACCATCTTCTTGTTTGTCAGAAGTATGTCCAAGTTCTGGAACCACATACTCTGTTGAACTGTTAGAAGGTGCAACAGCCTTCACTTCTTCTTTCTCTGGTGCTTCTACCATTAATGCCTTGGAGGAACTCAGTACCTTACCTCTTCCGTACATCTCTCTGGTTTGGATCTGTTCCAGCTCATAAGTTTTTAAAACTCCGTAGAGTCTTTCTAGGGTTACTTCTTTCATGTCTCTAGATTCCCAGATGGCTGCAATCCTGTGCTCCAGATACTCTGGTAAGGTCAGCAAAAACTTCCTGTTCACCTCTTGGTTCTGATAAAACTTTCCATTCATGTTGAGCTCGTTTATCAATTTGTTTAGTCTCTGAAACACCTCAGAGATACCCTCACCAGGGTTGGATCTAAACTGCTCATATTGGGTGGTCAGGATTTCCAGTCTATTCTCCTTAACTTCTTCAGTTCCCTCATTGATAATTTCAATTGTTTCCCAGATCTGTTTTGCATTCTTGCAATTTACTACTTGGTTGTACATGATGTAGTCTAGGGATTCAATTAATATGAGCTTCAGGTTATTATCAAGGGACACAGCTTCTGTTTCCTCATCTGTATAGTCTGCCGGACTTTTTGGAAACTGTCTGTGGGAAATTACAACCCCATCAACCGCGTGTTCGAGAATAACTGATATAGGGGGTTCAACACCTTTGGCCATGACTAATGCATACTTGGGATTTGCAATCCCGATAAACAGTAGCATTTTGTGTTTCCATAAGTTGTAGTGTTCTCTGTCAAATTGTGGAATTTTTATGCTCGTCACTTTTTGGGTACTCATCTTTAATAAGATTAAAAATTAAGTGTTTCAAAAAAAATATTTTAATTTTTGACTTAAAATAATTTTTGATCAAAAATAATTTTTCAGAAAAAAAATTATTTCGAATAAAAAAATTATTTCAAATTTAAAATAATTTTTGTGATCTGTATGAGTTCGCGGAATTTGATTTGGATCTGATATAAACTATATCAACCAGCTCTGATACCAATTGTTGGTCCCTGAAATTGTAGAAGGGGGGGGGGGTTGAATACAATATCTGAAAATTAATCGTTGAATAATTGGATTAAAAATATTATTTTAATTACTCGCGAAATATTAATTATAATGAAATACTGTTCAAGTGAAAGATTATAATTTTAACTTGATCAGTATTACACAATTAATATGAAGATTAGATTTTATAACTGATATATTAATCTAGAACGAATTCGACATGAAGTGTTCGTGTTTAATCAATTATATTCAAACTCAGCACAGAAATCTGTGAATATTACAATGCAGATAAATTACTGAATTTGATCTGATTTTACTAACTCCTTTCTATTGAACAACTACAAGTGAAGAGATGATCTCATATTTATAGAGATTTCAAAAAGGTTGCTATGACCTTTTTGAGTATGACTTTATTACAAGAAAATAAGTCTGTATGACTTATTTTAATACTTGTATGACTTATAAAAGACTGGGCATGACTTATTTTGGTCGGTATGACCTTTTGAAAGTTCGGTATGACTTATTTAAAGTCATATTCGGATTTTATCTAATTAAAATAAATCGGTATGACTTATTTTAATTAAACAAAATTGGTTCAGCATGACCTTTTGAGCACAGTACTCTCGGTATGACTTCCTGAGTTGCTTCGGTATGACTTATTTAAATAAGCTCGGTATGACTTATTTAATAAGCTCGGTATGACTTATTTAATAAGCTCGGTATGACTTATTTATATATATATATATATATATAAGAAACTCGGTATGACTTATTTAATAAGTCATACTGACTGTTTATATATATATATATAAGTCATATTGATCCATTTCTTTTATAGTAAATTAATTCTACTTAATTTAATTAGTTAATTTATAAATTAAATTAAATTCAACTTGAATTAATTTAATTAGATAAATTAAATAATAAATTAACATTTGATAGTAGAATTAAAATACTATCTATACTCGCATAGCAGTGCTGTCAGTCTTGAAATCTTCCCGTCTTTTCTTTGTCTTCTGATCTTGAAACCTCTTGAATTAAAATGAAGAATAAATATTATATTTAATTGACACACAAATGTACTGTCTGGTTCATTTGTGTCAACTAATAAAATATTATCCATTTAATAACTTTGAGTTGAGGCCTTCTGTCATTCTTCTACTTCACTTTCTTTGCTCTTCTTCTGGAATCTACTTGTAATAACCACTTGAAATCTTCTATATCGTCCGTCTTCTATAGAAGTACTGCCACATTATTTATTTTCACTGACGCTTGAACATATAAATGAACTTCTTCCAGTGTTGAGTAGCAATCCTATAAAAATTCTTCTGATACTTAGATCCTTTGGGATTAGTTGACTGTCTTCGTCTTGATTCCTCTTTGGTGTTTGTTATTTACTTCTCTTTATTAGCTAGAGTTGAGTTGTCATCTAATTATTACAAATAGGCCTAGTCATATGCCTTTCATTATTGCTACTTGGGTAGCAATGATGTATTACTAGATGCCGCTCATTGTTTATAATTTTACTATAAGATTTCAGAAAATCTACGGCAGCCGTTTCAGAATTCGTATCGAATACGATTCCCATAATAATAACAAACATGTATCATATACATACATCAATACACACAATCATCACATGATTATACTGTTAATATTAGTGTCCTAGAGACAATACTTTATGATAAACAATTAAAGATTATGTTTATTTGATTATTTAATTAATATTTATTATGTCTTTATTTACTGCGTTATAAATAGAAAGTATAATAAATGTCCTTGGAATATTAATGCGGATTGTATGTGACTTAAAAATGAGATTATATGAACAGTATTATATTCCTAAAAGTCCCTAGTCGAGTATTATTATTTAAGGACAATAATAATGCAATAAGACTAGCATATTTGTAGACTGATGACCACATCTCATTGGTCATAGGTATGGTGATACTAAATTCAAGAACATAAGTGCATGTCTCAATACATGGCACTGGACAGACCCGCTATGAGAATCTACATGTTAATAAGTATCATAAGACATTCTCACTATGATAATGATGTAATGATCCTCTGACTTGAAATCATTATATTTCTATACGAGAATTAATATACTTTGATTACACTCAAAGTTATCTTTAACCGGGTAATGATAAAGGTGGACATTGGGTATGCTATGAATCGTATGAGAAATATGAATGATAGATATAGAATTTAACCGTCCTATTTTAGGAGTGATATTATTGGCATCTTGATTGAGTGAGACTATAAAATGCATGGCCATGCTCAAATATTGATTTGATTAATAGTCTACTCATTGATCAAGGAAACCCGGATTAAATGTTGAAGAGGATGACACAATACATGCCTCGAGTTTGATCTATAATATAAGGTTAAATGGATTATATTACATTGTACATTATTCACGAATGGTTTAATTGAATCACCAATTATTATTATTACTTGGGTAGCAATGATGTATTATTAGATGCCGCTCATTGTTTATAATTTTATTATTAGAAAATAAAATTATTGCCAACGTAATAATAATCTAAAGGGTCACACACAAAGAACGTTTAAACGGAGTGTTATTTAAATTATGAATTTAAATACTGTTATTATTATTAATTCGAATTTATTTATTTATTTAATTAAGTGAGACTTGATTAATTATATACATATTAGAATTTGAATTTAATAATAATATAAATCCGAAATCTGAATGGGTTTTAAGAAGTCCAATCAGAATAGGGTTTTGGCCCAAGTCTCTCTCTCCCCTGTATATACATAAAGATGTATAATTTAGGGTTAATATTTTTATAATTTCGTTTTTGATAAAACCCTAGCAGCTCTACGTTATTTGAGAGGCTAGGAAAGAGAGAGACAAAGAGGCAGAAATTGGCTAGTACCATCTCCGCTGATCGTTGGACGAATCGACGTTCGTATGGATACCATTAGAGAGTAGTTCTTGAAGAAGGGGCTGCTGTGATTCACGCTTCTGGACCTCCATAATCATCCTAAGGAAAGCTTTAATAAGGTACACATTATCTTCTCCATAATCATCCTCTTATTATACACGGATCCTGCGTTTGGGATTCGCGATTTTTTTTGTATTTACCGTTTTTCCGCTGCGTTTTCATGCCAGAATCCCAACAATGGTATCAGAGCTACGTGTATAATATGATGATTTGGTTACGTGTTTAACAGTTTTTCGATATATTCTAGTATGTATATGATCTGCCATACATGTATATTGATACTGCCTATGTATGAGATTTAATATGCATGCTGTCATGTTGATGTATGACTAAAACTGTTACATAATGTGTATCTGGTTATTCATATGATGAGTCCATAGATGATGATACTAGCATGTTAATAATTTGCCATGACTGAATTATATGCCTTATTGCGATTTATATATTATGCATGAGGGTCAGTTTGTATAGTGATATAAACTGGTGCATAGATTATGTTGGACATGATCTGTTAACTGGGATATGATCAGTATGTATATGATACATGCTTCTGAAACTGTATAAGATACAGTGGGGAAAAGACCAACATATATGATCTGTAGTTCGGAAATTGATGATTTCTGAATAGGACTGGTCTTCTGGAAAAAAAATCTCCGAGCTAACCTGTCAGCTCGACCCCAGCCGGGGACTGCCGCCCCCGGACCCGGCCCGGGGATGCCGCCCCGAACCCCGCCCCTCGGCTGCCGCCCCTGTACCCCGCCCAGGGCTGCCGCCCCGGACCCCGCCCAGGGGCTGCCGCCCCCGGACCCCCGCAAAATTTTTCGTGTTCTCTTTGTGTACTTGAGCATAGTGCTGGTTATGGCCTTAAGACCCCTAGATTAATGGTTTTGGTTTTGGTTTTATAAATACGACTTGCATGTCGTTTTCTTAATTCTTGTAATTGTTTAACCTCGAATGTAACTCGAGTTTTCTTATGTAAGTACATTAGTATAGATTGTATTGAATTATTCAATGTAATGTACTTGAAGATTGAAGGATGATCCAAAAAGAGGAGCATGCTCCCATGGATACAAGAAGAATGAAGACATGTAATTGTATTTATATTTTATCACCATAGATTGACCTTGATCCTTTCATTAGCTCGAAAGGATCACATAGGAAAGGGGCCATAACTAAGCACGTTTACATACTGCACTTTACATATTGATGTATGAATGCTAGTGTAGAATAGTTAATGATGCATGCTTTAATTAGATTAATCATGTATGTGTGTATTAGATACGATACCCATGTCATGCTTGTTTAAATAAGATAAAATCTGTAACGACTCAAGATATTAAAATTGAACAAACGATTATGAGATTCTTGTGTTTATGAAACACGGTATTGAATATGAATTTTCAATTTTCTGATATGGGGAGATTTTGTTAACAATGGATTATTAATTTAATCTGTAAGAAAGTTGGGTTTTAAGTGAGACCGCTTGTGACTTCTCCGACGATTTGGAAATCAAACCATTGACGAATACTGAAATGGATTATTTAATCAAGGAAAAATTGAGAATCTCTTTATGATGGGATCATGATCGTTAAATAATAAATCCCTAAATAAATATTAAGTTAATATAGATGCCTTCCAATGGTTTAAACACATCAAGATCTAGATTGAGAAGGAGTGGGTTTGCCAAAGTGAAGTGCTCTTATCAATCATGGGAAAATGTGATAAGTAATTGTACTTTGTTTATTAAACGTTGGGTCTAACTTAACTATATCATCACAATAGGATTGTGGGTTTAGAGGCATAGAGTTTGGTGAGATTTATTGGATAAATGTGTACAAAGAGTTGTTCCACCAAACTATCCAAGAGCTATATTTGATATAATTGACAAATGTTGTCTACCTAAATAGTCGTGTTTTGGGTGTATTAGCCAACGCTATCTTGAAACATGGATGAAATATGGATCTTGGCTCACTAGAAAGATTTAATGAAATGCTTTCCGAATTAATAGTTAGGGCTATTGATTTGAATAAAATAGTGGGAGATATATATTATGAATGTATATGATAATCACTTGAACATAATTAAAATTCTGCAAACTAACTAAATTTATGCACTTTAACATTGTAGATATTTAAATGGCAAACAATACAAATACTTTCTCCGTACGAGCAACCCTTGAGAAGGACAAGCTGATAAGAACTAACTTCCTTGATTGGTATAGGAATTTGATGATTGTCCTCAGGCAAGAGCGTAAGCTCCACGTCATTGAAATTCCTTCTCCTACTCCTCCTGCTGAGAATGCAACTCGCGCTCAAAAAAATGCTTATCAGAAGCATATTGATGATGCGACTGATATGGCGTGTCTCATGCTAGCAACCATGAGTGCTGAGCTTCAAAAACAACATGAGCATATGGATGCTTATGAGATGATTGAACACCTTCAAAGGATGTTTGAAGGACAGGCTCGTCAAAAAAGGTTCGACACGAGCAAAGCACTGTACGCTTGCAAGCAGGGAGAGAATCAACATGTTCAACCACATGTTCTGAAGATGATAGGGTATATTGAGTATCTTGATACTTTGGGTTTCCCGATTGGTCGAGAAGCTCAGATTGACTTAATCTTACAATCTTTGAACAACAACTACACTCATTTTGTTATGAACCACAATATGAATGAGATAGACAAAACACCTACTGAATTGTTGGCTATGTTACGAACTGCTGAAACCAACATGAAAAAGGCCGAACCTGCTCCCATATTGATGGTGAACAAGAAAGGAAAGGCTAAAGAGAAAGGTAAATGGAAGGGAAAGAAGAAGATTGGATCTGATTCTGCTCCCAAGCCAAAGACTAATCCCAAACAGGCTTTAAAGCCTAAGGGTGCTGTTGCAAAGGGTGATTGTCACTACTGTGGTAAACTAGGTCATTGGAAGAGAAACTGTCACGCTTATTTGGAGGATCTGAAGAAGAAGAAGGCTGGTCAAGCTTCTGATTCAGGTATTTATGTTATAGAAGTCAATCTGTCCACTTCTACATCATGGGTATTGGATACTGGATGTGCTTCTCACATTTGTATAAATGTACAGGAACTACAAAGGAGTAGGACTTTGGCTAAGGGAGAGGTCGACCTACGAGTTGGCAATGGAGCAAAGGTTGCTGCTTTGGCTGTAGGGACTTATCATTTATCGTTGCCCACTGGGATTATTTTAGAACTTGAGAATTATTTTTATGTGCCTGTAATTTGCAGAAACATTATTTCGGTTTCTTGTTTGGACAAGAAAGGTTTTGATTTTTCAATTCAGAACAATTGTTGTTCCTTTTCTATGAATAATGTTACCTATGGGGTTGCACGTTTGTTTAACGGTTTATATGTTCTTGATTTAGACAATCCCACTATAATGTGAATAACAAACGACTTAAGACTAATGACTCAAATCAAACATACCTTTGGCACTGTCGTTTAGGCCATATAAATGAGAAGCGCATTTCCAAGTTACATCAAGATGGATACTTGGATAAGTTTGATTTTGAATCATACGAAGCATGTGAACCCTGTCTCATTGGAAAAATGACTAACCTATGGGGTTGCACGTTTGTTTAACGGTTTATATGTTCTTGATTTAGACAATCCCATCTATAATGTGAATAACAAATGACTTAAGACTAATGACTCAAATCAAACATACCTTTGGCACTGTCGTTTAGGCCATATAAATGAGAAGCGCATTTCCAAGTTACATCAAGATGGATACTTGGATAAGTTTGATTTTGAATCATACGAAGCATGTGAACCCTGTCTCATTGGAAAAATGACTAAAGCTCCTTTTACTAAACAAGGTGAAAGGGCCACTGAACGATTAGAACTAATACATAGTGATGTATGTGGTCCTATGCGTACTATGGCAAGAGGTGGCTTTTACTACTTTATCACGTTTACTGATGATTTCAGTAGATATGGATATGTGTATCTTATGAAGAACAAATCCGATTCTTTTGAAAAGTTCAAAGAATACAAAGCTGAAGTAGAAAAGCAAACTAGCAGAAGTATTAAGACTCTACGATCTGATCGTAGGGGAGAATACTTAAGCCATGATTTTAAGAGTTTCTTAAAAGAGTGTGGTATCGTATCACAACTCACTCCTCCCGGAACACCACAATGGAATGGAGTTTCTGAGATGAGAAATCGTACCTTGTTGGACATGGTGCGATCAATGATGAGTCATGCAGATCTTCCAATTAGTTTCTGGGGCTACGCCTTGGAGATAGTTGCTTATACAATTAACCGAGTTCCTACTAAATCGGTTCAGAAGACTCCATATGAGATATGGACTGAGAAACGTCATAGCATGTCATTTATGAAAATATGGGGATGTGAAGCGTTTGTGAAACGTTTAACTTCTAACAAGCTAGGACCTAAATCAGACAAATGTAATTTTGTGGGATACCCAATTGAAACAAAGGGTTATTCATTCTATAATCCTTCCGAGAACAAAGTGTTTTTTGCTCGAACTGCAGTTTTCCTTGAAAGAGAAATGCTGTCTAAGAAAGACAGTGGGAGGATAATAGAACTCGATGAAATTCGAGACCCACAAGATAACAATGAACCAATGGAGGAACCTGAGCAGAATGTACAAGAAAACAATACTGCTCAAGAAACACAGGTTATTCGTAGGTCTAGTAGGATTCGCCATGAACCTGAGAGATATTATGGATTTCTCTTAACTCAAGATGGTGATGTGATGCTTATCGACGAAGATGAGCCTCTCACCTACCAAGACGCTACGAACACTCCAGAATCCAAGAGATGGCTGGAAGCCATGAAATCTGAGATGGAATCCATGTATACCAATCAAGTATGGACCTTGGTTGATCCACCTGAAGGGGTAAAACCTATAGGGTGCAAGTGGGTTTTCAAGAAGAAGACCGACATGGATGGTAATGTACAGACCTATAAGGCACGATTGGTGGAAAAAGGTTTCAAGAAAATTCATGGTATTGACTATGATGAGACTTTTTCACCAGTGGTTATGGTCAAGTCCATCAGGATTTTGCTTGCTATAGCTGCTTACTTTGATTATGAAATCTGGCAGATGGATATCGAAACCGCTTTCTTAAATGGGAGCCTTGAAGAAGATGTGGATGTGTACATTACACAGCCTGAGGGTTTTGTTGATCCAAAGCATGTTGGAAAGGTATGTAAGTTACGTCGATCCATTTATGGATTGAAACAAGCCTCGAGGAGATGGAACATTCGTTTTGTTGAAACCGTCAAAGAGTTTGGGTTTATTCAAAATGAAGATGAACCATGTGTTTACAAGAAGGTTAGTGGGAGCAATGTGGCATTCCTAGTATTATATGTTGATGACATATTAATAATAGAGAATGACATTCCTTCTTTATAGGCTGTTAAGACTTGGTTGGTTAAAAATTTCTCAATGAAAGACTTAGGCGATGCGACCTATATATTAGGTATCAGGATCTATAGAGATAGATCAAGAAGAATGATTGGCCTAAGTCAGAGTATATACATTGATAAAGTTTTGCATCGATTCGGGATGCAAAATGCCAAAAGGGGATTTGTCCCTATGTCTCATGGGATATCGATCTCTAAAGAAAACAGTCATAAGTCATTGGATGATAAGGACCGTATGAGTAAAGTTCCATATGCGTCGTCAATTGGTTCTATAATGTATGCAATGATATGTACTCGTCCTGATGTCTCGTATGCTTTGAGCATGACGAGTAGATACCAGTCTAATCCAAGTGAAGGTCACTGGACCGCAGTCAAGAATATTCTTAAGTACTTGAAAAGGACTGTTTTAGCCAAATTTTGTAAGGTTAATAACTAAGTTCTTTAATCGTATAAATGTTTGAAATCTGTGATTTTGTGCTTGGATGGGTAAAAGAAATAAGAAAATACTGTTCGACGACTGAAAATAAAGAAAAACGAGAGGCAATTTTGGTGACGCGGAAAACCCTAGTAAAAGGATAAAAACCGCGGGTGGGGTGTGCCCAGCCAAGAACATTCACTATAAAGTTGTTTAAGATCGATTACAAGTGTTTGAAATGAAGAAAAATACATATAATTTATACTCGTCGACTATTCTGCCACTGCTCGTCGGTTGAACATGATACCCGTCGGCTGTATGTATTATTTGTATATATTTGTGTCTCTCTCTTCTCCATCTCCCTAAGATTATATTTATATTCCCTTTTTCCTGCCTTTCCCGATCCTATCTTCCAGCCATGACTTCTGATCACGTTCCTTAGATCAAGGGGTTGTTTCCTTGTATTTGAATTGTAGTTAAAGTAGGAAACTTATCCTTTCCTTAATTTTCTGTCTGTCGGGTGTTTCAGCCTTATCCGTCGAGACCTAGTCTACTCGTCAGCTTGTTAATTCCCTATTTTAAAGGACCCTCAATAATTATTAATATAATTGATAATTATCCATTTATAAATGAATAATTCAACTGATATTGAATTACTAATGAATAATGTAGATAAATATGGCCAAATAATTCGTGGGTCGTCCAAACAACGTTCACTCGTCGGCTTGCTCGTCCGGTCGTCCGTTATGCTGCTACTCGTCAGTATAAAATTCCACTTGCAAAAATACGGTTATAACAATAGTCCCCAATCTCATTGGGGTAAGAGTCCTGATTGCCCAATGAGATTGTTCTTGGGTATTGCATTTGTCTTCCACTACTTTTTTTTTTTGCATGTAAAATAACTTTACATATATATCCCATATGTATTTGTTAATCATCCAAACACTTCTTTATTCCCTTATTTAAGTCCCCCACAAGTTAGGGTTTCAATCACGCTTCCAGCAACATACCCGCTGTTCAATTTCTTAATTCCTCCAAATCCTTCATCAATCAATGGCGAAAAAAGGTGCTAAAAGTAGCAGCAAACCTGTGGAAGCCGCTGCGATGGGGAGACCCAATTGGACGGCGACTGGTATCCTCGATCTCAAGAGTACCAATTCTAGCTCTATGTCGTCTGATAGCGTTGTGGATACGACCCTGCTGTTCAAATCGGACTCTAGTATGGTGCTGGTCGTTCCTGATGAAGGGGTCTTCTCCGATTTTTATGCCCCCGGCTGGGTTTGTTTCTATAACTACCCGTTTGAGATCGGTATGTCCTTTCCATTCTCGAAGCTTGTTACTGATTTCATCAAGACTTTAGACATCTCCCCATCTCAAGTGATGTCGTCGGCATGGAGAATATTGGCCTCCTTGGATGTTATTGAAGATAAACACAAACTCGGGATCGATCTCTCTGTGGTCACATATTCTTACCAGGCAAAGAAATTCAACGGTGGTCTTTACGGGTTGGTTGGTCGTAAGAAGAGGACACCCTTAATTTTGAATCTGGACTATGTACATGTCGTGGTTGGAAGAACAATTTCTTTTATATCGAGAAAGCGTCGCTCGGTAGTCATGTCGCTTACCTCCGAGAGGAATGGAACAGAGAAGGTAAATAGCATTACCCTGTTGATTTATATTGTACTTTTGTTTTGTTTTGATTCTAATTCCTGTTATTATGCCATGTGTATGATGTATTTCCCCTTACAGCCGTATTGATACACTGTTGTTCATTCCTTGTCGTTTTACTGAATCAAGGTCACGTCGTACTCCGTATTGTTCATACTTTCTTTTTTATTTGATTTCTGTCGTCTACATTATTGTCATGACTCGTCGGGTGTGTGGACCCAATGTCTCTCATTAATTGTTATTCTCGTTGTTGTTGAGATACCTGTTATTTGAGTTGTACTTTCACTATCTTAGATTGCAGCGCTGATTTGGCCATGGACGATGTTAAGGCTGCCAATATTGTTAATGAAATCTTGGCATTGCCGTTGGGTCACAGGGTTTGGCCGAACTGCATGGACCGTCCCATTCGTCATTCCGCTCCCGTTGACCCTGCATCTTTTGCCGGCAAATTGCTCCTCAAATCTGCTGCTGGAAAGGACGTTGGTGGTTCTGAATCACATTCCAGGGCCACCAGGAGTACTGCTATCATGAAGGACAAAGGCAAAGGAATTGTCATTGCTCCCTTGGATACTCACATTGACGATATTTCCTCTGATTCAGGTGGCACTCCTGACATCGAGAGGATGGCCAATTCTGGACGCCAGTTTATCAAAAGTATTTTTCGGTTGTTATTAATATTGCTCCTCTTTCTTATCATAAGGATTCTTTTTCCAATTCATGACGCAGAGTATAAGCGGCCAGTCATTCGTCCTCTAGAGATGTCAGGGAAAGAATTGTTTCAGAAACGAGCACGTGAATCAGGGAGTGAAACTCCCAAGAGTTCTCTCAAGATGTCTAGTCCTTCTAGCCCCCAATCGAAAAAAGCTAAGGTGGTAGTTCCACCTCCTCCTCCTGCTGTAATGGATGCCACACTAGAGATTGTTGTCGATGACTGGAAATGGCCCGACCTTCATAGGTACAGTGTCACCGCCGAACCTAGATCTTTGGATCGTATGATGGCACCCCTTTTGTTGCCTGAGACAGTCGGCGGTCATGGCTCTAAGACTGTTGAACAAGTGATGATTGAAGCTGTTGGACACTCCTTCCATGTAAGTATCATACTATTCTCGCATTTTGCCTTCATTTTTCTGTTGCTTTGCTCATGACATCATACTGTGGTCTTACGCTTTGTTCTTGTTACAGGCATTCCAAGCCCTCCTACTGTCACGTGCTACCTATCATAAATTCTCTGACGAAATGGCTGAGTTGAAATTGGAACATTCTAGCTGTCACGAGAGGATTCGCGTGCTGCAGGAGCAGGTGTTCATGGCTCACAAGGAGACGAATGACATGAGCAGTGAACTCACTTATTTTGCTGCCAAAGTCGAACAGACTGAAGGTACATTTCTGCAGGAAACTAAGGATACGCTTACCCAAGGTATCATGAAGTCTCGCGTCGAAACTATGCTGGAGTTCCGTCGTGGAGAATGGGATGACAAGGACATCGATGAAGCTGTGAGGATCTATAACGAAGCATATCCGGATGATCCTGTCAATCCTGGCGACGATGGGGGTAATGCAGCGGTCGGTGGTTCTTCCGTGATTGCAAGGCACGTCCAAGATGACAATGATAGTGAGGAGGAGTAGTTGGCTGTTTTGCTTCGTTATTTTAATTTTATTTAGTTCTTATAGTTCTGAATTCTGTTGGGCTTTCCCTTTTGACGTTGGTTTTCATATTATCTGTTTTGAATATTAGTCCCTGTCTCGTCTTTCATGACGGGGGATCGTTGGATTTTCCTTTCGTAATTCCAGAAGTTTATTAATAGCCATTCCGTATGCCATAATGCTCTCGTGAATTTATTTATTTTTGAAACCGTCATTGATGAGTTTCTATTGTTCATTCATAACGCATGAGTTTTGTAGTATTTTGTTTTGATGGTACAATTCTACAAATGTTGTATTCGTTAAGTAGAATGGGCGTAGGGAACCCGTTGATGGGCACATGATTGTTATGTATCTGTTTTGCCCGACGGGTCAGTTGTCGAGTTTATGGACGGATCCTATAAAACCCATGCGTACACAGTAGGAATGAATCATATAATTTCTGTTGAAATATCACATACATGCTTTTGTCGTAATTATTCGGATATGTGATCATAAAATCTTATACTCGTCGGGCTGTTTACTCGTCGATTTTGCTGACTCGTCAATTTTGTCGACTTGTCGATTTTGTCGACTCGTCGGTTCGTTACGTTGGTCATTGGTATTATTTTTCTTACGTAAGTGCATGCACGACGTTAAGTAGCTAAGAGGCCCTCCCCTCTTGAAACTAACTTATTTATTCGTAATTTTCAGTTTTAACGTGGAGAATGCAGAAAATAATTACTTAGAAGTAATTTATTTTGTTTCTCTATGTGTTGGTTTTGTGCTTAAAGGACGGGGCCTCTAGGATTTATTTGTCACGGGTGATCAGCCCAATATTGATAATGTCGGGATACTATGCCCCTAGTTACCATATTTGTTTTCGTAATGTGTGCACATCATGATGGCAATTTTCGTACTTGACAAGCAGTCAAGCATTTATACTATATTCTAGAGCATAAATTGAAATGCATAAATTAAAGCATCTACGCATACGAGGTTGTCAATCATTTATCAATAAGCATCAATCATGGAGCATACCATAGAAAGCAAGGCATATCATGAATTTCATTTAAGCATAGTTAAGATCAAAGAAATAATTCAAAACGGGAATCAAATAGCAAAGCAAACTAGTCGTCCAAGTATTCTACATGTCCTAGCGACTTATTGTATGAAAAAGCAAACTGAGATAATAAGACCTGAGACAAAATTATAAATGATATGCCTTCAAATGATGAGCATTCCAGCTTCTCGGAATTTGCACTCCTTCCAATGTTGACAACCTATATGCTCCTCGTCCGACGACTGCATCTATGAGGTACGGTCCTTCCCATGCATCAGCAAATTTGCCTGCATCAGCGTCCATTGTGTTTTGGAAGACCTTTCTAAGGACAAGATCCCCCTCTTGAAACTTCCTTATGTGGACGTTTTTGTTGTAGGCATTCGCCATCCTTTGTTGATAAGAAGCCATGCGTATTTTAGCCATGTCGCGGAATTCGTCGACCGTGTCCAAGTCATGAACGAGTTCATTCTTGTTTCTTTCAACTGTTGCAAGTCCATAACGAGCCGTCGGACTCATTATTTCTGTTGGAAATACTGATTCAGCCCCATATACCAATGCAAATGGTGTTTGGCCCGTCGAGGTCTTAGGAGTTGTTCTATCAGCCCATAGGGTCCATGGTAACTCTTCAGCCCATCGTCCTTTGTGAGTAGTAAGTCTCTTTTTGAGATTGTTAATAATGATCTTGTTGCTTGACTCGGCTTGACCATTGGCTTGTGGGTACCTCGGCGTCGACTTTGTCAATGTTATGTTCCATTGACGACAGAAGGATTCTGTCTTTTCACTTATGAATTGTGAGCCATTATCGCAAACAATCTCAGATGGTACTCCAAACTTGCACAGAATATTACGTTTGATAAAAGATATTACCTCTTTTGACTTAACTTGTCGGAATGCTTCTGTCTCTATCCATTTAGAGAAATAGTTTGTCATGACTAACATGAAAACTTTCTGACCTGGTGCTGGTGGCATCTTTCCCACGATGTCCATTCCCCACTTCATAAATGGCCATGATGGAATCGACGGGTGCAAATACTCCGACGGTTGGTGTAGGACGGGAGCATGCCTTTGACAGGCGTCACACCTTTTGACATAATCAATAGCATCTTGTCTGACAGTTGGCCAATAATAACCCATACGTAGTACTTTGTATGATAATCCTCTGCCTCCGGAATGATTTCCGCAATCTCCTTCGTGTATATCTTTCAACACCCGTCGGGCTTCTTCGTATTCCAAACATCGCTGTAGTAGACCCGTAGCAGAAGTTTTGAATAGAACCCCATCTATTAGCAGAAATTTTGACGCTCTCATCTTGAGTTGTTTTGCTTCCTTGTCATTACTTGGTCGAGCCTCGTTCGATAGGTATTCCATAATTTCAGTAGTCCAACTCATCGGTCGGACAGGCTGACCGTCAGTCACGTCTCCTAGAGTCATTACACCATTCATTTCCTCATGCCTTTCCGTAGCTGGCTTCAGGACGTGTAAAATGGGTATGGTCGTCAAGTTTTCTTGTCGAAACACGACACCTAGTCCTGCCAGGGCGTCGGCTTGTGTATTTGTTTCCCTTGGGACTTGACGAATGTCGAACTTCACAAAACCTGATTGTAGCTCCTTGACAATTCCTAGATACGCCGCCATCTTGTGGTCCCTAGCTTCATAGGACCCGTTCACGTGATTAACAATTAACAGGGAATCACAACATACCTCAATGTGACTTATCTTTAATTCTTTCGCCGTCGCCAGACCGATAATTAATGCTTCATACTCAGCCTCGTTATTAGTGGCTTTGAAGTCACAACATATTGAATGTGCCATGATATCCCCCTGTGGTGATTTGAGCACAAGTCCCAGCCCGGTGCCGTTGACATTCGACGCCCCGTCTGTATATAGTATCTACGGTTCAGTGCTTGTTTCTGACATCATTAGTTGTAGTTCGTCGTTGGCTGTTGTTAACTGACTTGGGCTGAAATCTACCACAAAATCAGCCAATGCTTGCGATTTGATAGCTGTCCGAGGTTCGTAGATTATGTCATACATGCTTAGCCTGACAGACCATTTAGCCATTCTACCCGTCAGTTCTGGTCTCCTCAATACAGTCTTCAATGGATAATTTGTCCTGACGCAAATTTTATGAGCTTCAAAATAATGTCGTAGCTTGATTGACGTGACGGCTAAAGCTAACACTAGTTTCTCTAGTGACGAATACCTTGTCTCAGCGTCGACCAGACTTTTGCTTACGTAGTATATCGGAGACTGCATATTGTTCTCTTCTCTTGCTAAAACTCCGCTGACCGCTTGCTCCGTGACTGATAGGTATACAAACAACATTTCTCCAGGTACTGGTTTTGACAACAGCGAGGCTGTCGTCAAGTATCGTTTTAATTCCTCGAATGCTTCTTCGTGTTTGTCCGTCCAGCAGAATCCTTTGTTTTTTCTCAGGACGTCATAAAATAGTCTGCACCTGTCGGACGACCTTGAGATAAATCTGTTTAATGCGGCCACCCGTCCTGTCAGTTTTTACACTTCCTTAATAGATGTTGGTGAAGTCAATTCGAATATTGCTTTTATTTGCTCCGGGCTGGCTTCTATCCCTCGTCTTGTCACCATATGCCCTAAAAACTTTCCTGACGTTACCGCAAAGTTGCACTTTGACGGATTGAGCTTCATGTTATAAGCTCGCAAAATGTCGAAGGTTATCGTTAAGTCTCTTACATGGTCCGACGCACACTTCGACTTCACCACCATATCATCAATGTATACTTCCATCGTCTTGCCTATTTGTTCCTGGAACATTTTGTTTACTAGGCGTTAGAAGGTTGCACCGGCATTCCTTAGGCCAAAAGGCATTGCCAAATAGCAGTATATCCCCCTGTCAGTCACAAAGGCTGTCTTCTCAGCATCCGACGGGTGCATTTTAATCTGATTAAACCCACTTGATGCGTCCAAGAATGTTAACAATTCGTGCCCAGCTGTTGCGTCGACCATTGCATCTATGTGTGGCAACGGATATGGGTCCCTTGGACATGCCTTATTTAAATCCGTGTAGTCGACACATACTCTCCACTTCCCGTTCTTTTTTTGAACAATTACTACATTAGCCAACCATTCTGGGTAGTCGACTTCTCGAATCATGTCAGCCTTCAAGAGTCTGCTGACCTCGTCATTGATAATCTGATTCCTGTCGGGTGCAAATTTTCTTCTCTTTTGTTGGACGGGCACGTAATTTGGGTCGACATTGAGTTTGTGGGTGATGACTTCTTCACTAATGCCTGTTATGTCGTCATGTTCCCATGCAAAAGCATCTAAGCGTTCTGTTAGGAACTCAACTAAATTGGCTTCTACTTCCGAAGGTACGTCCTGTCCGACTAGCACTTTCTTTTCTCCCGTCGACAAGTTTACTTCCGTCAGTTTTTCTGTGTCCATACTCGTAACTTGAGGAATGTCTCTTCCCTGATTTTGAATAGTTGGTCTCAAGCATGTCTTGTAACATTGTTTTGCTTGAACTTGATCTCCTCGAATCTGTTGGACTCCCCAAGGTGTAGGGAATTTTATTACTTGGTGATATGTTGACGGGATAGCTTTCAAGTCGTGTATCCATGGCCTTCCAAGGATTACGTTGTAAGTCGATTGGCAATCAATAATGAGAAATTTCTACAATAAATTCACTCCTTGAGCATACGTGGGTAATGAAATTTCGCCAACCGTCCTCTTAGTCTCACCACTGAACCCGACGAGTACAGTACATTTCTTCGTCATGTCATGTTCTTGCAAGCCCATTTCTCGTAATGCATCTAACATCATAATATTCACTGCACTTCCATTGTCTACCAAGATTCTCTTGACGAGACAATTTCCGATGGGCAGTGAGATGACTAAACTGTCGTGTTGTGGCTCCGTCACGTGCTCTCTGTCTGACTCGTCGAAGTGAATTGCGGGTAAATTTCTTTTCACAATGTCTGCCCGCATGACTCTTATCCCGGGCTCTCTAGCAGCTCTTTTTGCCTGTGAATATGTAGCTCCACATACTTCCGATCCTCCGGCTATGTAGTTGACAACTTTGTGATGTGGTGGTGGCGGAGGTTGTCTTGGCGGCGATGATTCTCTCACCCTACCTTTTCCCGTCATGTATTCTGTCAAGTAACCTTTCTTGACGAGTACTTGAATTTCTCTTCTCAGTGCCACACAATCATACGCTCTATGACCATAGTCACCATGGAAGTCACACCACAGCTTCGACCCAGGGTTCGCTTTAGGCTTGTTTGATTTCGACGGCCAATTGACCGCATTTCCCAATTTGTTAAATTCTCTCACCAAAGCCGACGGGCCGATACTGAATCCATAACTGTCAAATGTTGGCGGAAGGTTTGGGTCTTTTCTCCAATCCGTCCGTCCTTGCACAGCACTGACGTGTGCATCCTCACGATTAATTCTTGAATAAGGCCTGTGATCCCGTGCCTTCGTCGTGATAATTTTTCTATTAGGTCGATAATAGTTATCCTCGTCATCTTTCCTGTCTTCTTCCAACCTAACTTGGGCCATAGCTTTGGCTTGTACGTCGTCCATGGTCCTGCACGGGTATTTTGTCAACTCGTCGTACAATGGTGTATCCCTTACTAGTCCTCGACGGAAGGCCTCAATAGCCGTCGGTATATCACAATTCGTTATTGTCACCTTCTCCTTGTTGAATCTGGACAGGTATTCTCTCAAGGGCTCTCTATATCTCTGAACAATTCTGTATAAGTCACTTGTCGTCTTCTCAAATCGCCTACTACTAGCAAACTGTAGGTTGAATGCGTCGACGAGGTCTGCAAATGAGGATATGGTTCCGTTTGGTAGTCCGACGAACCACTGAAGGGCAGGTCCTGTGAGTGTCGAACCAAATCCCTTACACATACAAGGTTCCCTCAACTCTTTGGTAATTGGCACTGTAAACATTCGTTGTTTATACTGCGCAATGTGTTCTTGTGGGTCAGCCTCACCATCATACAGCTTCATATGTGGTATGTTAAATCGTTTCGGAATCTCCACCAAGGCAATGTCATCAGAAAAAGGTGAATCCGCATAGCTCGTTGGCGTGGCTTTTTCCAACGGTTTTGGCACACCTGGGATTCGTTGTATCATCTCTCTCATCTCTTTCAACTCTAGCTTCATAGCATCTGTTGTGTGACTTTCCGATCATGAATTTCTGTGTCTCGATCTTCTATTCGATCTTTCTTCCTCGATGTCATGCCTGACCGTTACCTCCTTCTGTCGCTGAGATGTTGTGTTAGCGTTATTACCCTTAGTTCCATTCTCAGCCCTGTTAGTGCCCAACACGAGCACTTCATCATCCTCCTTTCGACCTTCATCATGATCCTCATCGTCGTATTGCAGTCTTCTTACTACACTTGCCACTGTTTGTTTTGATGCTGCTGTCGCACTTGATTTGACCGTACTCAACGCAGCCTTGAGGTTCTCATTTTCGCTACGTAGGGTCTCCATATCAGTTTGTAGCTTCTTCATCATTGCAAGCATGTCATCGTTCGTAGGTCGTTCCACGTTCTCGTTTTGCTCAGAATCTGTAGCCATAGTTGTTGAAATTGTATAGAACTCTTAGTTAGTTCCCCACGGTGGGCACCAAACTGTTTTAGCCAAATTTTGTAGGGTTAATAACTAAGTTCTTTAATCGTATAAATGTTTGAAATCTGTGATTTTGTGCTTGGATGGGTAAAAGAAATAAGAAAATACTGTTCGACGACTGAAAATAAAGAAAAACGAGAGGCAATTTTGGTGACGCGGAAAACCCTAGTAAAAGGATAAAAACCGCGGGTGGGGTGTGCCCAGCCAAGAACATTCACTATAAAGTTGTTTAAGATCGATTACAAGTGTTTGAAATGAAGAAAAATACATATAATTTATACTCGTCGACTATTCTGCCACTGCTCGTCGGTTGAACATGATACCCGTCGGCTGTATGTATTATTTGTATATATTTGTGTCTCCCTCTTCTCCATCTCCCTAAGATTATATTTATATTCCCCTTTTTCTGCCTTTCCCGATCCTATCTTCCAGCCATGACTTCTGATCACGTTCCTTAGATCAAGGGGTTGTTTCCTTGTATTTGAATTGTAGTTAAAGTAGGAAACTTATCCTTTCATTAATTTTCTGTCCGTCGGGTGTTTCAGCCTTATCCGTCGAGACCTAGTCTACTCGTCAACTTGTTAATTCCCTATTTTAAAGGACCCTCAATAATTATTAATATAATTTATAATTATCCATTTATAAATGAATAATTCAACTGATATTGAATTATTAATGAATAATGTAGATAAATATGGCCAAATAATTCGTGGGTCGTCCAAACAACGTTCACTCGTCGGCTTGCTCGTCCGGTCGTCCGTTATGCTGCTACTCGTCAGTATAAAATTCCACTTGCAAAAATACGGTTATAACAAGGACTAAAGATCAATTCTTGGTATATGGAGGAGAGGAAAAGCTGGTAGTAAAAGGTTACACCGATGCTAGTTTCCAAACAGATAAGGATGATTCGATCTCTCAGTCTGGTTTTGTATTTTGTCTAAATGGAGGTGCTGTAAGCTGGAAAAGTTCAAAGCAAGAGACGGTTGCCGATTCTACAATGGAGGTTGAGTATATTGTTGCCTGTGAAGCAACCAAGGAGGCTGTCTGGATTCGGAATTTTATTGCAGGTCTTGGTGTGGTTCCATCGGTCGCAGATCCGATAGATTTATACTGCGATAATAACGGAGCCATTTCACAGGCTAAGGAACCAAGGTCTCATTCCCGAACAAAGCATATACTCAGACGATATCATCTTCTCGAGAGATTAATAATCGAGGGGATATACATATATGTAAAGTGCATACAAATGAGAACATTGCAGATTCACTGACCAAGGCTTTGTCGCAGTAGAAGCACGAAGGTCATACTAGTTCCGTGGGTATTAGATACATGAGAGATTGGCTCTAGTACAAGTAGGAGATTGTTAGTGTTAGTGTCCTAGAGACAATACTTTATGATAAACAATTAAAGATTATGTTTACTTGATTATTTAATTAAGATTTATTATGTCTTTATTTACTGCGTTATAAATAGAAAGCATAATAAATGTCCTTGGAATATTAATGCGGATTATATATATCTTTAAGTATGTGACTTAAAAATGAGATTATATGAACAGTATTATATTCCTAAAAGTCCCTAGTCGAGTATTATTATTTAAGGACAATAATAATGCAATAAGACTAGCATGTTTGTTGACTGATGACCACATCTCATTGGTCATAGGTATGGTGATACAAAAGTCAAGAACATAAGTGCATGTCTCAATACATGGCACTAGACAGGCCCACTGCGAGAATCTACATGTTAATAAGTGTCATAAGACATTCTCACTGTGATAATGATGTAATGATCCTATGACTTGAAATCATTATATTTCTATACGAGAATTAATATACTTCGATTTCACTCAAAGTTATCTTTAACCGGGTAATGATAAAGGTGGACATTGGGTATGCTATGAATCGTATGAGAAATATGAATGATAGATATAAAATTTAACCCTCCTATTTTAGGAGTGGTATTATTGGCCTCTTGATTGAGTGAGACTATAAAATGCATGGCCATGCTCAAATATTGATTTGATTAATAGTCTACTCATTGATCAAGGAAACCCGGATTAAACATTGAAGAGGATGACACAATACATGCCTCGAGTTTGATCTATAATATAATGTTAAAGGGATTATATTACATTGTACATTATTCACCAAAGGTTTAATTGAATCACCAATTATTATTATTACTTGGGTAGCAATGATGTATTACTAGATGTCGCTCATTGTTTATAATTTTATTATTAGAAAATAAAATTATTGCCAACGTAATAATAACCTAAAGGGTCACACACAAAGAACGTTTAAACGGAGTGTTATTTAAATTATGAATTTAAATACTATTATTATTATTAATTCGAATTTATTTAATTAATTAATTAAGTGAGACTTGATTAATTATATACATATTAGAATTCGAATTTAATAATAATATAAATCCGAAATCTGAATGGGTTTTAAGAAGTCCAATCAGAATAGGGTTTTGGCCCAAGTCCATCTCTCCCCTATATATACATAAATATATATAGTTTAGGGTTAATAGTTTTATAATTTAGTTTTTGATAAAACCCTAGCAGCTTTACGTTATTTGAGAGGCTAGAGAAAGAGAGAGACAAAGAGATAGAAATTGGCTAGTACCATCTCCGCTGATCGTTGGACGAATCGACGTTCGTGTGGATACCATTAGAGAGTAGTTCTTGAAGAAGGTGCTGCTGTGATTCACGCTTCTGGACCTCCATAATCATCCTAAGGAAAGTTTTAATAAGGTACACATCATCTTCTACATAATCATCCGCTTATTATACACGGATCCTACGTTTGGGTTTCGCGATTTTTTTTGTATTTACCATTTTTCCGCTGCGTTTTCATGCCAGAATCCCAACATACACATCATATGAATATCATATATTCATAATATATAAAAAATATACATATTGTATCAATACAAAATCATGATAGATCGCATACATGCTTACATATCGAAAACTATTAAGCACATAATCGAATTAAAACGTTTCGCAAGTAGCTATGATTCCATTGAAGGGTTTCGAGGCACAAACGCAACGGAGTAAACACAAAAATAAATCAAAATAGCGAAACCCTCTGCAGGATCCATGCGAAAATAAAAGATTTAATTCGGAGATAAAGAATAAATACCTTTAGAAGATTTAACAGTTCATTAATGGAAGATTAATGGAGGTCCAAAGCTTGTTTAATCATCACGCATCCCGCTCTCGCGATCTACGCTCTGGTATCCACACGAACACTTTTCATGAATGATTGATGTGTACTAGCACCCGAAAACGTCTTCTCTCTCTCTATCTTCCTCTTTTCTCAAAACGGCTAGGGTTTTAGTAAAAATATGTCTCTTAAATTAAATCAACCCATAAAGAAATTATATAGAGAGAGGAATAAGTTTTCTAATTATAATTCAATTATAATTAATACTAATCCAAAATTATTTAATTAAGTCTCACTTAATGAATTAATTATTAATTTTGGAATTAGTTTAAATAATTCATTTATTCTATTTATATAATTAATTAAGTCATACTTAATTAATATCATAAATAAAATAAATTACTTATGTTTTGGTCAGATTTTGATGGTTAAAGATTATGCCTAAAAGATTTCGAGTGAATTTAATTTGTATGTATAAGCTAAGAACAAGAACACGATGGAAATTGACGAGAAGAAGACACAAGCGATTGGTGACGCGGAAAACCCCCGTGGAGGGATAAAAACCGCGGGTGGGACCTTCCCCAACCAAATATGATCCACTATAATGATGTAGCCATGATTACAAGTGAAGAAAATGATGATACAATGAAGAAAAGAGGAAAGTAAGCTGTGGACGACAACTGATTATGTCCAGGATGGCAACTGCACTCAAGAGAGGTTGTAGTAGAAGAGTAGAAGTGTTGTTATGATGATCCCCCTATTATCTTCAAATAACTTGGTATATATCAGCCTCCACTTTCAACAGCACATTCCTAGCTTGTAGGAGGGTGATTCTCCATGATCCTATCACTTAGGGATAAGATAACCATCCCCTCCTAAAATTCAGGGCGGTTGTTGACTGTTTCATAGTTGCTGCCGGGTTGTCGTCGGACACCTTTCTTCTCGCCGCGTCCTTGATGTCGACAGCAGGATGAAGTCGTCGGACATGCAAAAATCCACCACCAACAACTTATTTAATTTAAATTCATAATTTAAATTATTTCTCCTTCAAGCGTTCTTTGTGTGTGACCCTATAGGTTATTATTATGTTGACAATAATTTTAATATCTAATTAAAATTGTAAACAATGAGCGGCATCTAGTGATACATCATTGCTACCCAAGTAATAATAATAAATCGGTGATTCGATTAACCCATTCGTGAATAATGTTCCATGTAATATAATCCCTTTAATCTTGATATTATAGATTAAACTCAAGGCATGTCTCGTGTCATCCTCTTCATAATTTAATCTTTATTTTCTTGATCGATGAGTAGACTATTAAAATCAAATCAATATTTGAGCACGGCCGTGCATTTCATAGTCTCACTCAAACAAGAGGCCAATAATATCACTCCTAGAATTAGGAGGATTAAATCTCATCTAGATCATTCCTATTTCTCATACGATTCATAATATACCCAATGTCCACTTTTATCATCAACCGGTCAAAGGTAACTTTTAATGTAATCAAAGTATATTATTTCTCGTATAGAAATATAATGATTTCAGGTCTAAGGATCATTACACCATTATCACAGTGAGAATTACTTATGACACTTATTTAACATGTAGAATCTCACGGCGGGTTATTCCAGTGCCATGCATTGAGACATGCACTTATGTTCTTGACTTTAGTATCACCATACCTATGACCAATGAGATGTGGTCATCAGTCAACAAACATGCTAGTCTTATTGCATTATTATTGTCCTTAAATAATAATACTCGACTAGGGACTTTTAGGAATATAATACTGTTCATATAATCTCATTTTTAAGTCACATACTTAAAGATATTTAATACGTATCAAAATTCCAAGGACGTTTATTATGCTTTCAATTTATTACGCAGTAAATAAAACATAATAAATAAATAATAATCAATAAAACATAATCCTTAATAATAATATTTTCCTTAAAATATAAAAAGTATTGTCTCTAGAGCACAATTACTAACAGTAAGCATGATAATTAAACTAGTAGTAAAAAATACAAGGTATTAGATTTAAAATAAATTCACAAGTCCTTTATATATGGAGAATGTAATACTTGTGAACTCATTTAAGAATTCCTTGCATATGAGATTTCCAAAAACTATGCACATAAATAATATCTCAAATTCACTAACCAACTTAGACAAAATGAATTTATCAAGTTGTTTAACAGATATCAACAAGTTATTATACTAATGACAACTCTCAAAAGAAATGAAACATGTTGTCCATGTGCTTGTTCCACACGTGGTGTAGAGAGTATCCAATAGAGTTGTTAGAGTTGAAGTAATTTCCTTTTCCATAAGATTTCATCACAACATCCACTAGCTGCTTTAAGTGTCGCCTTTGCCACAACTATGTATGTTGAATGCTTCTTCTTATTTAAATAAGAATTCAAACTTTTTCCATGAAACTGACAGCTTCAATCTTACTTACAACCTGAAACATCTATATCTATATAGCCAATTAGGTTAAACCTAGTCTCTTCAGGGTACCAGATTCCAGGAATTGGTGATCCCTTAAGATATCTAAAAATTCATATCTTAGCTATAAAATAAGATTATCTAATATCCACTTGGAAACTTGTACATAAACATATTTAAAATAAAATACATGGTCTTTATACACTTAAATAAGTAATGATCTTATCATACCTCTATAGCTTGTCACTTTAATTCATATACCTGATTGTCAGGATCAAGCTTAGTGGTTTACTGGAAAGAAGTCTCGGCATGCCTAGAATCTTCTAAATTACGCATCTTCTCTAGTATCCACTTGGAAACTTGTACATAGACATATTTAGAATAAAATACATGGTCTTTATACACTTAAATAAGTAATGATCTTATCATACCTCTATAGCTTGTCACTTTAATTCATATACCTGATTGTCAGGATCAAGCTTAGTGGTTTACTGGAAAGAAGTCTTGGCATGCCTAGAATCTTCTAAATTACGCATCTTCAAAAGATCCTTGACTTAATTTAATTGCCATCATTCTTTGAATTATATATAATCCAAAACGAATTGCAACTCTTTCAACATGTGTGCCTTGTATTCTAGAGAGATATATGTGTATAACTACTCTACTAAAAACATTTTAAAGTAATAAACTAGTTAGATTGTCATACTATGTCCTTGACGATTACTTGATTTCCTACCTCCGTCATAGAGAGATTGTGAAGAGAATGATATACAAATTCCAATAGATATGCAACTTCAAAGTCCAGAGTTATTGTCCATCAACTTTAACTTCTAATAGGTCATCAACTTTAAATTCTAATCGGAGCTTGAATGCTCAACAGGTACTAGGAAAATCCTACTGTTAGGTCATCAACTTGGTCAGTCCTAATAATTTTAAGTGTGGACTCTGGTGCTTGTAGTTAGATCTTAAAAGTCCTGAAGATTGTTTCTATCATCGTCGATACTTTCTAATTGATAGTAACCTTTAGCAATCATTTTGGCTTTGTCCCTCGTAACAATGCCAATAATCATCCAGTTTCTGAAAACCCTTACAATACCAAATACCATCTTGTCTTGTGGTCTGGTTTTCAGCTTCAATAGATTCTACCTTCTAACTGATTGAGATCATCTTACATTTACAATCACCCAATCTGGTCAATCACTGCTTCTTAAATCTTCTTTAGGATACCAACGGTTAATAATTGTTCTTTCCCGAAGAGTAATCATTTACTTTGCATAGCACCTCTAGCCTTTACTCCGAAATCCGGATCACTAAGAACTAGACTCCAGGAATGACTTTGACTTCAAACCTTTTGTCTTGGCAGATATGTTCTTGATGTATTCCTTTGATCTTCATTGTGTTGAGTACGACTAGTAGATCCTTCTTTTATTTTCTCCCCCTGAGTTGCTGCTAGGATGTGTTGAAGATCATTCACCTTATTCAGTAGATTCTGTTAAAGTTTACAAGTTGTATAGATTCACTACCATTTCTACTTATAGGATCTAAATCATCATCATTATCATTATTTACTTCTACAACCTCAGTTTCATCATGAGTATCTGAATTTGACTTTGACAAGATGTCAAACTTCAAAGATTTATAATAGTCTTTCATTTGAATGCTCGAGAGCTAGGTGTAGTCGGACGATACATTTAGACTTTCAATCACCTTCTGGTTTTCAATCACATATGTCTTGAAAGCTTTTGACTCAAATGAGTAGATGAGGAAAATTGTTCCATGAGCCTTAACTTCAAACTTGCCAAGATACTCATATAAATCTTCAATAAATACCAATTTCCTCCAAATACACGAAAGAGCTTCAGTGCTTGCTTTTAGTTGGCCATTAACTCATATGATGTCTTTTCACGATCTTTATTGATTAAAGTAGCATGATGTGTTAATCGCTTTAGCTTCAAAATACCTTTATAAATGTAGAATTCATATAGAACTTCATTCGTGAAATTCAGTTTCATTATTTGACTTCAAAGTTCTTACAGATTACTTTACTTCCAAATTGATCTACTTGATGTGATCAATCACCATATGTGATATATTATTTGTTGAATGCATTAACATCACCAAATTATAATTATGGTCATCATCTACCACCACTAAGCATATTTCTTCCATGACATAGCTTGGTTTAGTGTGATGTTTTCATTGAATTCTCTATATGACATACTTCAAAATGTCCTTCAAGATAAAATTCTATATGAAGTAGTCATCTCACCAATTTCCTCTTTATCAAAGAATCTATTGTCTCGAATAACAAGTGTGAGAGCGTCCTATTCTATAGCTAACTCTTTACTGATGAAACTTTACTAAGAAACTCACTTCACCTTTACATATAGAATCATTGTTAGCTACAAGCAAATTTCATCACTCTTAGTCGAGTGAGCTTCCTTCTTTCCTGCTTGAAATCAAACATTTTTCCTTTTCTATGCTTTTCTAGAAAACCCTTAACCTCCTTGTTGTTCCGTAGATAGTGCTTAAGTCCTTTCACAGGAAAGATACTTCCGGTTATGACAATTCTAAAACAATGATAGCCAAATCCTTTGTACATCCTTTATTTGAAGGGTTTCGAGGCACAAACGCAGCGGAATAAACGCGAAAAATAAATCAAAATAGCAAAACCCTCTGCAGGATCCATGCGAAAACAAAAGATTTAATTCGGAGATAAAGAATAAATACCTTTAGAAGCTTTAACAGTTCATTAATGGAAGATTAATGGAGGTCCAAAGCTTGTTTAATCACCATGTATCCCGCTCTCACGATCTACGCTCTACGGTATCCACACGAATACTTTTCATGAAGGATTGATGTGTACTAGCACACGAAAACTGCTTCTCTCTCTCTATCTTCCACTTTCTCAAAACGGCTAGGGTTTTAGTAAAAATATGTCTCTTAAATTAAATCAGCCCATAAAGAGATTATATAGAGAGAGATGAATAAGTTTTCTAATTATAATCCAATTATAATTAATACTAATCCAAAATTCTAAATTATTTAATTAAGTCTCACTTAATTAATTATTAATTTTGGAATTAGTTTAAATAATTCATTTATTCTATTTATATAATTAATTAAGTCATACTTAATTAATATCATAAATAAAATAAATTACTTATTTAATTTAAATTCATAATTTAAATTATTTCTCCTTCAAGCGTTCTTTGTGTGTGACCCTGTAGGTTATTATTACGTTGGCAACAATTTTAATATCTAAATTAAAATTGTAAACAATGAGCGGCATCTAGTAATACATCATTGCTACACAAGTAATAATAATAAATCGGTGATTCGATTAAGCCTTTCGTGAATAATGTTCCATGTAATATAATCCCTTTAATCTTGATATTATAGATTAAACTCAAGGCATGTCTCGTGTCATCCTCTTCATAATTTAATCTTTATTTTCCTGATCGATGAGTAGACTATTAAAATCAAATCAACATTTGAGCACGGCCGTGCATTTCATAGTCTCACTCAAACAAGATGCCAATAATATCACTCCTAAAGTTAGGAGGATTAAATCTCATCTAGATCATTCATATTTCTCCTACGATTCATAATATACCAATGTCCACTTTTATCATCACCCGGTCAAAGGTAACTTTTAATGTAATCAAAGTATATTAATTCTCGTATAGAAATATAATGATATCAGGTCTAAGGATCATTACATCATTATCACAGTGAGAATTACTTATGACACTTATTTAACATGTAGAATCTCACGGCGGGTCATTCCAGTGCCATGCATTGAGACATGCACTTATGTTCATGACTCTAGTATCACCATACCTATGACCAATGAGATGTGGTCATATGTCAAGAAACATACTAGTCTTTGTGCATTATTATTGTCATTAAATAATAATACTCGACTAGAGAATTTTAGGAATAAGATACTATTCATATAATCTCATTTTTATGTCACATACTTAATGATATATAATACGTATCAAAATTCCAAGGACATTTATTATGCTTTCAATTTATTACGCGGTAAATAAAACATAATAAATAAATAATAATCAATAAAACATAATCCTTAATAATAAATATTTTCCTTAAAATATAAAAAGTATTGTCTCTAGAGCACAATTACTAACATTATTTTCATCTTCAAAGGTTACCATTGGATAGGATTTCTCAACTATTTTTGATAATAGAACTCTAATGCTAGTCATATGTCTTGAACAATAAATGTCACGAATACACATAACTTTTGCCACTTGTTACATTCTCTGTAATCACAAAAGATTAAGCTTATTGGTACTCAACTACAATTGAGTCTGCATGGGTTAGAGATTTTATTTTTAATAGTTTTAACAACATCTTTGACCTTACTATGCACAAACTTATCTTTGACTGATCACTTCTCATGTAGCAGCCTTGATAGGGTAGTCTTTAGGCCATGAGGTTAGTGATTTCAACCTAACTTAAGGTGGACTAGCAGTCTTTACCCTATTGTGATCCTTATACATGTTTTGCCTAAGATTATGCAAGTCCTATGATATGCATTTTCAAATTTAACTGAACAAGCTTGAAAACATGAACACATGATAAACATTCAACTTCAATGTATTAGAGATAAGAATTATGCTATTTAGGCATGTTATGCATATTAGAAAATTCATTACTATCTACTTTAACCATTCTACACAAATGTGATAGGTGTCAAGCATATTATAGATATCCAATAATTTTCCAAACGCACATGGCATAAAAGAACTAACAATTTAATTACTAATTTGTTCTAATCCATTTATGTTGTTTTCTAACATTTTTAGTTATCTATAATTATCTAAGTCAGTTTTAGATTAAATCTCGAATCTATAAATTTTACTAACTATTTAGATAATTCTATCATTTTTTAATATTCTACTCCTTAACAAGCAATACATGAAGTAATTTTGCATTTAAGTTCAACTATGTGAGTATGAGAAAATCATATGAAAATAAACACATAAACAATTTTAAGAATATGCAGAATATTTGAATAAGACAATATAAGCAATATCAAATTCCACATATACTTATTAAGTCATTTATCACAATAAGAAAAAATATAAAATATCTGATCTACGACCTGTTTGTCTATTTAACAATTTTTATAACATTAGAAGATATATTAAATCACAGAAGATTTAAATTTAAGTTAAAACAAATGTTTAGGGCCTAAAAGTCTAGAACAACCTATCAAATTATAGATATTCATTTTACTGCATTGAAAATAAAGTATGGAATGTACTAACTTTAACTCATAAGTCCTAGCATGCAATATTTTTTCTTAGCAATCAATTAAGCATTTAAGTCCTAAGATGCTAACATGCTAACATATGATACATTTCAGTACTTAATAATCATGCAATTCTGAATTAGATAAAGGCATACTAATTAGAATATGTACCTTTGAAGTGCTTAGTGATTCATCTCCACTGTTGGTCATTGATGCCAAATATCCACGTGGTTCATCATGTTAATTATTGTGCCCTCGAGACAATTACTTTTATATTTTAAGGAAAATATTTTATTATTAAGGATTATGTTTTATTGATTATTATGTTTTATTATGTTTTATTTATTGCGTAATAAATTAAGAGCATAATAAATGTCCTTAGAATTTTGATACGTATTATATAACTTTAAGTATGTGACTTAAAAATGAGATTATATGAATAATATCTTATTCCTAAAATTTCCTAGTCCATTATTATTATTTAAGGACAATAATAATACATAAAGACTAGTATGTTTGTTGACAGATGACCACATTTTATTGGTCATAGGTATGGTGATACTAAAAGTCAAGAACATAAGTGCATGTCTCAATGTATGGAACTAGAATGACCCGCCATAAGATTCTACATGTTAATAAGTGTCATAAGTAATTCTCACTGTGATAATGGTGTAATGATCCTTAGACTTGAAATCATTATATTTCTATACGAGAATTAATATACTTTGATTAAATTAAAAGTTACCTTTGACCGGGTGATGATAAAAGTGGACATTGGGTATATTATGAAACTTATCAGAAATATGAATGATCTAGATGAGATTTAATCATCCTAATTTTAGGAGTGATATTATTGGCCTCTTGTTTAAGTGAGACTGTCAAATGTACAACCGTGCTCAAATGTTGATTTGATTTTAATAGTCTACTCATCGATCAAGAAAAGTAAAGGTTAAATTATGAAGAGGATGACACAACACGTGCCTTGAGTTTAATCTATAATATCAAGATTAAAGGGATTATATTACATTGTACATTATTCACGAAAGTCTCAATCGAATTACAGATTTAATTATTATTACTTGGGTAACAATAATGTATTAGTAGATGCCGCTCATTATTTATAATTTTGTTATTGGATAATAAAATTAAAGCCCTAAAAGGTAATACATCATGATTTTCGAATTAAATATTGTATTTTCGCATGGATCCTGCGGAGGATTTCGCTATTTTGATTTATTATTCACATTTATTCCGTTGTGTTTGTGCCTCGAAACCCTTCAATGGCATGAGACCTGCTTGCGAAACGTTTTAATTCTTATGTGTTTAACTATTTTTCGATGTATGTAAACATGTATATGATATGCCATGACTATATATTGATATATATATTTTATATGATTTTGAATATATGATATTCATGTGATGTATAATCATGTGATGATTGTGTGTATTGTTGTATATATATGATACATGTTTGTTCTTATTATGAGAATCGTATTCGATACGAATTCTGAAACGACTTCTATAGATTTTCTGAAATCTGTGTCTATTGTCCAATTTTCATAAACGATATATATTTTCTGACTTGAATCGTATCACTGAACAATATAGACAAAGTCAGCTCGGCGTCTGTAAGCCATTTGATGTCGTTAGAGGCCCCAAAACGGCGATTTATTATTTTCTGAAATTTAATTGATTTTCTGAAATTTCAAAATTTCAAAATTTGTTATATATGATTATATGATATGTTTATATAATTGGAGATATATTACATTTGTTATGTGATAACATGGTGGATGTTTATGGCCTAAAGACCTATAGGATAGAGGTTTTGATTTATAGTTTTGGTTTCTAAATACGACTTGCATGTCCTTTATTCATTGTAATTTAATTATCTCGAATGTAACTCAAGTTCTTCTTGTGATTTCATTAGAATAGTTTTATTTCAATATTCAATGTAATTATTAATGAATGCTTGCAAGCAATGAGGTGATCCAAAAGAGGATGATGGAGCAATGTTGAAAGATCACATAGGATGGGGCCATAACCAAACACATTTATTTTACGCACATTACATATATGTATATGATTGCATGTTTTGGTATGTATGCGTAGACATAATTGAGATGCATGCTTAATATTGATTAATCATGTATGTATTAGATACGACATTCATACCATGTTTGCTTAAGAAAGATAAAATCTGTATCGATTCAAGATTTTAAAATTTAACAAAAGTTATGAGATTCTTGTGTTTATGAAACACGGTATTAAATATGAATTTTCTTTTTCTGATATGGGAACATTTTGTCAAAAGCGGATTATTAGTTTAATTCATAAGGAAGTTCGTTTTTAAGAGGGACCGCTTGTGACTTCTTCGACGACCTGAAAATCAATCCATTGACGAATATTGAAATGAATTATTTGATCAAGGAGAAATTGAGAATCTCTTTATGATGGGATCATGATTGTTCATATAATATTAAAATCCCTAAATACATATTAAGTTAATCAGATGCCTTCCGATGTTTAATACTCGTCAAGATCTAGATTGAGAAGGAGTGGGTTTGCCAAAGCAAGGTGTTCTTATCAATCATGGGAAAACGTGATAAGTAAGTGTACTTAGTTTGTTAAAACGTTGTGTCTAACTTAACTAAATCATCATATTAGGATTGTGGGTTTAGAGGCATAGAATTTGGTGAGATTTATTGGATAAATGTGTACAAAGGGTTGTTCTACCAAATTTTCCAAGAGTTATATTTGATATAATCGACAAATGTTGTCTACCTAAATAGTCATGTTTTGAGTGTATTAGCCAACGCTATCTTAAAACATGGATGAAATATGGATCTTTGCTCACTAGAAAGATTTAAAGAAATGCTTTACGAATTAATAGTTAGGGTTATTAGTTTGATAAAAATAGTGGGAGGTATATGGTGATATACCATAATCACTTAAACATAATTAACATTAAATCTGCAATCTAGTTTATTTTATACACTTTAATATTATAGATATCAAATGATAAATACAAACAACTTTTCTATACGATCAGTTCTTAAGAAGGACAAGTTGATGAGAATAAATTTCCTCGAGTGACATAGGAGCTTGGGGATCGTCTTCGGGCACCATGATGTTAGTTAAAACTCTTTCCCTGCTATTAAAGCTAAGAATGTAACATGTGCAAATGATATTGCTTATTGGAAGTAAATTGATGTTGTGACTAATGTTTCATGTCTCATTGCATTTTCTTTAGTCAATTTAAATTCAATACCAGTTAAGACATATTAATAATAGGGAATGACATTCCTTCTTTACAGGCTGTTAAGACTTGGTTGGGTAAAAATTTCTCAATGAAAGACTTAGGCGATGCGACCTATATATTAGGTATCAGGATCTATAGAGATAGATCAAGAAGAATGATTGGCCTAAGTCAGAGTCCATATATTGATAAAGTTTTGCATCGATTTAGGATGCAAAATGCCAAAAGGGGATTTGTCCCTATGTCTCATGGGATATCGATCTCTAAAGAAAACAGTCCTAAGTCATTGGATGATACGGACCGTATGAGTAAAGTTCCATATGCGTCGGCAATTGGTTCTATAATATATGCAATGATATGTACTCGTCCTGATGTCTCGTATGCTTTGAGCATGACGAGTAGATACCAGTCTAATCCAGGTGAAGGTCACTGGACGGCAGTCAATAATATTCTTAAGTACTTGAAAAGGACTGAAGATCAATTCTTGGTATATGGAGGAGAGGAAAAGTTGGTTGTAAAAGGTTACACCGATGCAAGTTTCCAAACAGACAAGGATGATTCAATCACTCAGTCTGGTTTTGTATTTTGTCTAAATGGAGGTGCTGTAAGCTGGAAAAGTTCAAAGCAAGAGACGGTTGCCGATTCTACAATGGAGGCTGAGTATATTACTGCCTGTGAAGCAGCCAAGGAGGCTGTCTGGATTCGGAATTTTATTTCAGGACTTGGTGTGGTTCCTTCGGTCGCAGATCCGATAGATTTATACTGCGATAATAACGGAGCCATTTCACAGGCTAAGGAACCAAGGTCTCATTCCCGAACAAAGCATATACTCAGACGATATCATTTTCTTCGAGAGATTAATAATCGAGGGGATATACATATATGTAAAGTGCATACAAATGAGAATATTGCAGATCCATTGACCAAGGCTTTGTCGCAGCAGAAGCACGAAGGTCATACTAGTTCCATGGGTATTAGATACATGAGAGATTGGCTCTAGTACAAGTGGGAGATTGTTAGTATTGGTGTCCTAGAGACAATACTTTTAATGTTTTATTGAAAACAATTAAGGATTATGTTTTATGTGATTATTTAATTAATATTTATTATGTATTTATTTACCGCGTCATAAATTGAAAGAATAATAAATGTCCTTGGAATATTAATACGTAATATATATCTTTAAGTATGTGACTTAAAAATGAGATTATATGAATAGTATTTTATTCCTAAAAGTCCCTAGTCGAGTATTATTATTTAAGGACAATAATAATGCAATAAGGCTGGCATGTTTGTTGACTGATGACCACATCTCATTGGTCATAGGTATGGTGATACTAAAGTCAAGAACATAAGTGCATGTCTCAATGCATGGCACTGGACAGACCCGCTGTGAAAATCTACATGTTGATAAGTGTCATAAGAAATTCTTACTGTGATAATGATGTAATGATCCTTAGACTTGAAATCATTATATTTCTATACGAGAATTAATATATTTTGATTACACTCAAAGTTATCTTTAACCAGGTAATGATAAAGGTGGACATTGGGTATGCTATGAATCGTATGAGAAATATGAATGATAGATATATGATTTAACCCTCCTATTTCAGGAGCGATATTATTGGCCACTTGATTGAGTGAGACTATAAAATGCATGGTCACGCTCAAATGTTGATTTGATTAATAGTCTACTCATTGATCAAGGAAACCCGGATTAAACGTTGCAAAGGATGACACATTACATGTCTCGAATTTGATCTATAATATAACGTTAAAAGGATTATATTACATTGTACATTAGTCACGAAAGGTTTAATTGAATCACCAATTATTATTATTACTTGGGAAGCAATGATGTATTAGTAGATGCCGCTCATTGTTTATAATTTTATTATTAGAAAATAAAATTATTGCCAACGTAATAAATACCTAAAGGGTCACACACAAAGAACGTTTAAACGGAGTGTTATTTAAATTATAAATTTAAATACTGTTATTATTATTAATTCGAATTTATTTATTTAATTAATTAAGTGAGACTTGATTAATTATATACATATTAGAATTCGAATTTAATAATAATATAAATCCGAAATCTGAATGGGTTTTAAGAAGTCCAATCAGAATAGGGTTTTGGCCCAAGTCCCTCTCTCCCCTATATATACATAAAGATATATTGTTTAGGGTTAACAGTTTTATAATTTCATTTTTGATAAAACCCTAGCAGCTCTACGTTATTTGAGAGGCTAGAGAAAGAGAGACAAAGAGGCAGAGACAGGCTAGTACCTAACTCCGGTGATCGTTAGACGATACGACGTTCATGTGGATACCGATAGAGAACAGATTTTTGTGAAGGTCTGTTGTGATTCATCGCTTCTGGACCTCTATAATCATCATAAGGAAATCTTTAATAAGGTACACATCCGATTCTCCATAATCATCCGCTTATTATACACGGATCCTGTGTTTGGGATTCGTTTTTTTATATTTATTTTTCGCATTTTTTCCGCTGCGTGTGTGCCCGAATCCCAACAATCTTCCGACAGATAAAGTCATTTTTTAGCGATTTTATATTTGTTTTTAAAGATTTACCTTCTCCGGTGAGTTTTCTGGGTTTCAAACTTGAATCTTCATCTCTTTTGTTAGGTCCTAAATTATCATAGAAGGGGGGGTTGAATATGATTTTGATAGATTTTCGTTTAATTATGGAATAAGTGTGTATGTTCTTGAGATATAAAATGGCAGTAAATGAAATACAGCGATTCAGGGAAATACAGATATATTATTAAATCTTTGATGTGCTACACTTCTAATCAAGAGATTAGTTTCAATGGGTTCAAACAATATTACAACAAGAATACAGTTGGGTATGTTTAATGTAAGGCTTTAATGGAGCTTCCCGTCTATTCGTCTTGAATGTTGAAGATGACTGGATATTTTATATGTATTGATTTCACCCATATATATTCTGTAGACTTTGAAAACCCAAACGTAGTTGATTTTCCAATTTCCACCAAGTCATATGTTGCACCTACAAGAGTGTGAGTGGTGTATAGGCTCCACAAAATAGATTTGTTGCGCCTAAAATAATTGTTTATTGTGGCTTGTACATAACTTTCCTTGTAGAGGCGCCACTTAGTACTTAGAATCCTTCAATTGATGTTTCCTTGGGCCAAATAGAAGTTTATTGGGCAAATAAGTAATTTTGTTGCGCCTATACACTTGTTCCGCTGTATAGGTGCCATAAAATACTTGGAACATTTCTCAGCTTTTTCCTTGCGCCAATATTGAGTTATGTTGTGCTTAGGATTAGTTTTGTTGTGCCTATACACTTGTTCCCCTGTATATGAGCCACAAATGCCTTAGAAACTAAGTTCAACCATTTCCTTGCGCCTTGGTTGATTTGTTGCGCCTCATACACGATTTCAAGTGTATTGGAAAACTAAAAGTGATATAACTTGCCTTAACTATATTTTTGAGATGCTTGAAGTAAAGACCATCTTATATTCACTCTTCTAGCTTGATCAACTTATTTTCTTCTGATACATCAAGATAATTCTTTTCTTGTTGTGCTGACGCTTAGTGCACTGGTCTGGTTCACAAATAACTAACACTGGATTAAATTCTCTAGACTTATATTCTGTTTTAGCTGATTAACCTTGACTTGTGAATTGCTTCTAATCACTGAAATACTCCGACACCTATACATAAATTCATTACACTATCTTTAATCTGAAATCTTCTGAACTCTTATTTGTTGCTGAGGTCTAAACATATTAATGAACTTCTCTCCCTAACGTTCAGTAAGTCTTTCATCTTGAATGCTCTGTAATGATGTATGTAAGATTCATGTTCACATGTCCTTCTGGATTTCTGTGCTGCATATTAGTATTATTTGACTATCTTGATTCTTAGTTGAGTTATCGATACCACTATTACATATTATGTTACATTATGCTTTACATCTTTAATAGTATTTTCTGAGTTCAAGTATCCTTAGGGAGTATATCAATGGTGGACTCAGTTTCCTCTCAACAATCTCAGTTATCTCAGCCTCCAGCCAAATCTTCTAGGGATAAGAGAGGTAAAGTTTCTCTTGTCCATAGTCGTATAACTACTCTTAGGGATTTACTTAAAAATATTTCTATTATGTTCCCTAATGTAGCTCACTTAAATTCTTATCACATCCCTCCAAAATACGGTCAAAAAGAGGTAGATTTAATAGCGTCATTATTCAATATACGTCACCCTTATCGGTCCGTTGTTGCCGCCCTAGGTGATAAGACTTGTAATCCTAAAAATGGGGTAATTTATTTATTTAAGGGAACCTTTAATGCGGGCTTTATAATTCCCCCCAGACTTTATTATTCACCTCCTAGCTGAAGTCAGGGTTTGTCCTACTCAACTAACCCCAAATGCTTGGGGTTTATCTTCTATTTTCTCATCTAGTATCACAAACATTCTATTGAGCCAAGTATTTCAATTTTCAGTTATTTGTTTAGTTTTATCAACTCCTTGGAAAATTCTGATTTAGCTGCTATTAAACATAGGAGTCTAGCCCCCCTTGTTTTATTTCTAGAACTTCTCTTGACTTTTGTTTCTAATTGGAAGAAAGGGTTTTTCTATATTTATTTTGATGGGGGTAATTGGGGAGATTACATTAGATTCATCTTTACTAAGTGCATTGATTGCTCTATGAAAGATATCAAATCGTGTGTCGATGAGTAGACCGTTGTTATATCCCACACAGTTGATTACATGCAACATTTTGCTAAGCTGATTTCTGAGGAGTCACTCCAGATAATTGGTTTGAGTGACTTAGGAGATCAGGGTACTCACCTCATTCTCTTTAACTTTCTAATTTCTATATTTATTATTATCTAAATTATGTACTTACACTCTTCTATTGTTGTAGCGAAAACTGCCCTTAACATATTTTTGAGATAGGAGAGAAGGCCGCTGAAAAGGGTTCGGGTGTGAATAATGGTCGATCCAAGAGGATTAAGACAGCTCACACTTCTAGGACAGAAGGTTCTGATGCCAACATCGAGAAGGTTCCTTAATTCATTCCTTGCTAGTTCTTGGGAGATTCATATTTCTGAGGATTCTACCGCTTCTGAGGTTGGCTGGGACCTTCGTAAGAAGCATACCGTTGTTGGGGACACCTATCGAGCAGCTGAGTGGTTTAGGAATTCATCCATCCATGCCTTCATATGCCCAAAGTATAGGCAACAATTCATTCACCCATGCCTTCTTGGAGTGTTTCACTCTCTTCTTTAGTCCATTGGGGATAATTTTGTTAGCTACTTCAGCTTGCCCATTGGCTTGAGAATGTGCAACAAAAGTGAATCGCAAGTCAATATTGTTGTCCCACAATAATTTTTGAACTCCTTGTTATCGAATTGTTTTCTATTGTCAATTATCAAGACTCTTGGAAGACCAAACCTGCACACAATATTCTTCCACAAGAATCGAGTTGCATGTTTTGCAGTGATCTAAGCCAGCGGATTTGCTTCAATCTATTTAGTGAAGTAATCAATGACCACTAATAAAAAACTTTTTTTGTCCTACAGTTTGAGGGAATGGACCGAGAATATCCATTCCCTACATAGCAAATGGGAAAAGTGAATTAATGGACATCAACGTTTCAGGTAGCTGCCTCGCAATAGGTGCATGTGTTAGTCCCAAATATCATAGAAGGGAGGTTGAATACGATATTGTCCAATTTTAATTTTATTTTCAGAATAAACTTTTATGGACTTAGACTTCTAAACAGGTGTACAATCAAATAACAGTCATAACAATAATAATACGGTTCGTTCGGGGAATATATCGTTTTATTAATATAATCCCTGAGGGGTGTGCTACACTTCTAACAACTGAGGTTAGCTATAATGATTCACTAGTTTATAATTACAAGTGTTCTTTATAAGCAATCAATACAAAAAAAATACTATCATTAATGGCTTCTGTATGTAGCCCTTGAATGCTTCTAAATATTTTTCTCACGACTTGAATGGTAATGAATGAATACCAAAGACGATGCTTCACTTCTTCTTGTATAAACTTTCTACCAAACTTACTATGTGGCTCACTGAGAACCAATTAAACTGATTGCTTCACATTCTGATTTATCAACCATCGATGAGTCTGAGAATAATAATCGAGAGATGTATAAATTATTTAAATCATTGTGATTTAATTAATTCATAACCATCAGCCAAGTAATCTTTGTATTTCAACAACCATCGACTATTAACCAAGTGGGATAACTAAAGGCAACAACCATCGGCCAAAACACTTAGTGGACTAAGTGTAGGCATTTTTCAATGTATAATTCCACAACCAATAGATGGACTTAGTGGATTAAGTTTAGGCATTTTTCTATGTGTATTTCCACAACCATCAGATGGAATAAGTGTAGGAAATATCTTAGTGCCATAAGTGTAGGTAACTTTAATTTTCTTATGCTTTAAGTATAAACAACTTTGTACTTAGCCAATATTTCAAGCCTTTCAAAAGTGACTTCTGCCTTAAACCGAGTTTACTGATTTTTCTTTGTTTTATGAACTTGATTATTTCTAAGGTTTGACATCCCTAGTCAATTTGTTCTGATTTTACAGATGTAGTTCTCAATTTCATTTGTACTAACATTTAGTGCAACTGGTCTAGTTCATAAATGACTAACACGATCTTGATCATCACATCTTCTTAACTACACAATTGACTCTGTTCCTTGTTGATAACAAATGCTTCTATAATTTCCTGAATTCTTCTGTCTTCTCTGTAATAATCCTTGATACTATTAGAACTTTTAAACTGTTAGGTCACAAATCATCATAGAGGGGGGATGAATATGATGTTGGTAGTTTATAAATTTTAATTGCAGATCAAGATTTGTGTATTTGAGTTCTTGAGATTTAAAGGTGGGAAAACAAATGACATAATCAATTCGGGAAATATTTATTATTAATAAATCCCTGAGGTGCTACACTCTAATCAAATGATTAGCTACAATAATTTACAATTAGTTTAACAAAAGACTATAGTTGGTTATTTAATGGTGTTCTTTAATGGAGCTTTGTAGGTTATTTAATGAATTGAAGACGATCCACTCTTCCATTTACTTCTGTTGTAAATTTCACTAATTATAGTGTAGGCTTTAATTCAAAGAAGCATTGTTGGGGGTGCCTATAGTAATACTTTGGAGGCGCCTAAAGGATTCATATTTGAGGTGCCTTGAAGCATAAATCTTGGTGGTGCCTTGAAGTGGATTCCTTAGAGGCGCCTAATAGGGAAGTTCTTGGAGGTGCCTGTTGTAGAAGAATTACTGGTGCCTTGGATGATTGAATGAGAGGCACTTTGAAGATAATTCTAACACTTAAAATTATTTCTTTTAGTATTGGGGGCACCTGTACCTTTGATTACCTTGAGGATGCCTATGACACTTAGTAAAATTCAAGAATCATTTCTTTAGAATGTTTGACTTGTATTGACTTGATTCTTTGACTTTGACTTAAGCTTGACTTTAGAAATTCTTTTATATTTGATCACTATAATTATTTCTTCGTCTGTCATTTATTCTACTCGCAGCTAACTGATTCCTCGACTTTGTAAAGATAATTGTTTTCTTGTTGTGATAACGCCTAGTGCACTGGTCTGGTTCACAGACAACTAACACATAATTGAATTCTCTTCGCTTGTATTTAAAATATCAGTTAATATTTCCTCAACTATTTCTTTGTTTATTTCCACTGAAATCCTGATGCTCATACTTAGACCACTTCACTTTATTGATTCTGAAAGCCTTCTGCTCTTTTATTCGTCACTTAGACTTGAACATATTAATGAACTCCTTTCATTGACGTTTCTAAAGGCTTCAGTCTTTAATTCCCTGTAGTGATGCATGCATGTGTCCTATTTGATTATCATTGTGGATTCATGTCCTTCATATTAATATTATTTATCTCTCTTACTTTTTTAGTTGAGTTATCTTATCTCTATTACATACTAGGTTACATTATGTTTCACATGAACCACTTAAACTTTATTTTTCACTAAGTCTTGAACATATTAATGAACTTCTTTTAGTGATCTTTAATGTCTTCAAAGCTTCTTCTAATATTCAGGATAATATATCTTGAAGTTATAACCGATTCACAAACGATTCATGTGCTTCATGTTATATTATTATCTATTTTCATGTATTGAGTTAGTTACCTCGGTTACATGTTACGTTACGTCATTATGCTTTAAAATATCCCTTTATTTGATTATTAGAGTTCGACAAGTAAATTCTTTAAGAGAATAAGTCAACTAACTTAAAAGAAAAAGTAAATGATGGACAGTGAACTAATATCAAGTACATTCTAGATTATATCATATATTTCCAGATTTCAAATTTAAAAGAATTATAATATACAATGCTTGTTCCTCTAGCCTGAACTAATATTGCAATAATTCATTCTTCATTGTTCTTGAATTGTCAGCTGTTCTCTAACCAAATCTTGAGCTTCATTTTCTAGCATGTTACTTGGTTTTGGATCAGATAAAACTTCCAGTATTGTTTGCATCATAACAACTCTTCTGGATGTTTGACTTGCTTGAATATAAATTACAGAACTTTGGTCTTTCCTTTGACACTCAGCCTTTTTGGAACTGCTTGCACACGATCAGTGTTGTATTGTGATTCTGCTATCAACTTGTCATAGAAGAGCTTTGAGATTTCAACCAATGCTTCATTTTCTTTGTAGTTTGTGGAAGATTTAATTTGATCAAGTATTAAGCGCAACTCTTTCGAAGTTAAGAAAGACACATTAAAGAGATCAAGTATCACTGATTTTCCATTTGGACTCTTATATCGGATAACTGGAGGATCTTTCAGTATTATTATTTTAGTCTCCCTTATCTCAACAAATGTTGGGTAGACTGTTGGAAAATCAGGCTTCTCTTTTCCATATACGAGGACACATACTTAATTACCAAAAAATTCAACATTTAGGTCACCTCTTTAGATCCTTGCCCTAAGGTCATGGGAAGTGGTATAGTTCATTCGAATTTAGACTCTACTCCATTAAACTTATAGATTGGCATTTCAGAAACGGTCAGCTGAGAGTCGTTGTATCCCATTTTTAGGAAGTCATCATGAAACAAGATTTTAATAGAAGCTCCTCCATCCACCAGGACTCTCTTAATAGAAGAATTGCCTATCAAAGATACTATGACTAGCAGGTCATCATGTGGAAGCTTTACCCCTTCAAGGTCAGAATCATCAAAAGATAGGGACACATCTGTCTTACCTCACTTTGGTGGTCGGTTCTCCCCCTACATGCATGATTTCTCAAGCATAAGCCTTTCTAGAGTTTATTGATGCCCCAGCTAAAGGAATTTATGCACCAGCGGAAGTATTGAATAACATTTATTTGCATATATTCCTATGTATACATACAAATAGATACAAAAACTATTTTATAAATTGAAGAATACCTCGATTGCTTTCCGGCAACAGCTAGAGAAGATCTTGTTCTTCAATCCTTGCAACCACCCCTCAAGTGTGGAGTGCTCTAAAGATATCCACCAAGAATCAAATTAAAAGATGAAGGAGGAGGCTAGAGAGGAAATTAGGGTTGCCTCCCTTTTAAAATATTTCTCACAAATATTAGTGTTTTTGTATTAGGGTTTATAATCCTATATTTATAGGCAAATATCTCAGCTGAGATATTTTCTATAAATATCTTATTATTAATTCCCTTTTTAATTAATTAATCTTATTAATTAATTAGTTAATGATTAAAACTATTTTAATCATTAATTCCTTTTTCTAAACTCTTTTAGAAAATTATTCTCTCTTCATATTTAATTACTTTAATTAAATATTTAATTAATAATATTAAGATCTTATTTTAAATAATTTATAATCAATTAAATATCATTTAATTAATTTATAAAATTTGCTAAGTAATTATTTATTTCATAAATAAATAATGACTAGCTACTATTAATTATTCCTTTATCTATAATTTAATCTCTTTTATGGTGTGACTCTTTAGGTTCAATATTAAGCCGGTAGTAGAAATAAATAATAATAAACATTTTATTTATTATTTATATGAATTCTATTAATTCATTAAATATAATTAATCTGCTTAATTATATTTATTCTACATCGTGAGTGATGCTTCTCAACATATCGCGACTATCCAGACAATACGAAATCATTGCTTAGAATACTTAGAACATGTCAGTAATTAGTTACCGCACAATTAATTCATTCTACCCTTCAATATCCCGATTAAATACAAGGCATGGAACTCGTATCAAGCCTATCTAATTTAATCATATGATTTCTTATTCATAATGCAAAGTTCCTTTTAATGCAAATTACAAACTCTTTCTAATTTCATTCACTCTGGCCAGAGATTCCTGAACTTGCATATCTAAGAATAACATAGGATATTCACTTCCTTTACTGGAAGGGGCAGATCCTTTATTGATCCGTTAACTATCTTCATACACAAATCATGTTAGTAATTGTGCTTTAGAGACAATACTTTTATATTTTAAGGAAAATATTTATTATTAAGGATTATGTTTTATTGATTATTATTTATTTATTATGTTTTATTTACTGCATAATAAATTGAAAGCATAATAAATGTCCCTGAAATTTTGATACGTATTATATATCTTTAAGGATGTGACTTAAAAATGAGATTATATGAATAGTATGTTATTCCTAAAATTCCCTAGTCGAGTATTATTATTTAAGAACAATAATAATGCACAAAGACTAGTATGTTTTTTGACAGATGACCACATCTCATTGGTCATAGGTATGGTGATACTAAAGTCAAGAACATAAGTGCATGTCTCAATGCATGGCAATGGAATGACCCGCCGTGAGATTCTACATGTTAAATAAGTGTCATAAGTAATTCTCAATGTAATAATGGTGTAATGATCCTTAGACCTGAAATCATTATATTTATATACGAGAATTAATATACTTTGATTACATTAAAAGTTACCTTTGACCGGTTGATGATAAAAGTGGACATTGGGTATATTATGAATCGTGTGAGAAATATGAATGATCTAGATGGGATTTAATCCTCCTAATTTTAGGAGTGATATTATTGGCCTCTTGTTTGAGTGAGACTATGAAATGCACGGCCGTGCTCAAATGTTGATTTGATTTTAATAGTCTACTCATCGATCAAAAAAATAAAGATTAAATTATGAAGAGGATGACACGAGACATGCCTTGAGTTTAATCTATAATATCAAGATTAAAGGGATTATATTACATGGAACATTATTCACGAAAGGCTTAATCGAATCACCGATTTATTATTATTACCTCGGTAGCAATGATGTATTACTAGATGCCGCTCATTGTTTACAATTTTAATTAGATATTAAAATTGTTGCCAACGTAATAATAAACTACAGGGTCACACACGAAGAATGCTTGAAGGAGAAATAATTTAAATTATGAATTTAAATTAAATAAGTAATTTATTTTATTTATGATATTAATTAAGTATGACTTAATTAATTATATAAATAGAATAAATGAATTATTTAAACTAATTCCAAAATTAATAATTAATTAATTAAGTGAGACTTAATTAAATAATTTAGAATTTTGGATTAGTAGTAATTATAATTGGATTATAATTAGAAAACTTATTCCTCTCTCTATATAATCTCTTTATGGACTGATTTAATTTAAGAGACATATTTTTACTAAAACCCTAGCCGTTTTGAGAAAAGAGGAAGATAGAGAGAGAGAAGTAGTTTTCGGGTGCTAGTACACATCAATCCTTCATGAAAAGTGTTCGTGTGGATACCGTAGAGCGTAGATCGCGAGAGCGTTATACGTGGTGATTAAACAAGCTTTGGACCTCCATTAATCTTCCATTAATGAACTGTTAAAGCTTCTAAAGGTATTTATTTTTTATCTCCGAATTAAATCTTTTGTTTTCGCATGGATCCTGCGGAGGGTTTCGCTATTTTGATTTATTTTTTGCATTTATTCCATTGCGTTTGTGCCTCGAAACCCTACAATGGCATCAGAGCTACTTGCGAAACGTTTTAATTCGGTTATGTGCTTAATAGTTTTCGATATGTAATCATGTATGCGATCTATCATGATTTTGTATTGATACAATATGTATATGTTTTTATATATTATGAATATATGATATTCATATGATGTATAATCATGTGATGATTGTGTGTATTGATGTATGTATATGATACATGTTTATTCTTATTATGGGAATCGTATTCAATACGAATTCTGAAACGGCTGTCGTAGATATTCTGAAATCTGTGTCCGTTGTCCGATTTTCACAAACGATATGTGTTTTCTGACTGGAATCGGGTCACTGAGCAAAATTATTTGATTTTCTAAAATTTTGAGTATATGTATGTATATATTATGAATATATGATATTCATGTGTTGTATAATCATGTGATGATTGTATGTATATATGATATATTTTTATTCTTGTTATAGGGATTGTATATGATACGATTTCCGAAACACCGTCAAATTTGGTGAAATCTGATTGCCAAATCCGATTTTTATAAACGATATGTGTTTTCTGACAGGAATCGGGCCAATGAACAAAACTGATAACTTTGCTACCACCGACAGGTCTGTAAGGCGTTTGACGTCGTTAAGGGCCTCGAAACAGCGATTTATTGTCTTTAGAAATCTGTTTTTAATTTTCTGAAATTTCGAAATTTGTTATATATTATTATATGATATGTTTATATAATCTTAGATATATTATATGTGTTATGTGATAGCACGGTGGATGGTTATGGCCTAAAGACCCATAGTATAGTGGTTTTGATTTATGATTTTGGTTTCTAAATACGACTTGCATGTCGTTTATTCATTGTAATTTAATTATCTCGAATGTAACTCGAGTTTTTCTTGTAATTTTATTAGAATAGTTTTATTTTATTATTCAATGTAATTATCAATGAAGACTTTCAAGCAAGGAGGCAATCCAAAAGGGGATGATGGAGCAATGAAGAAAGAAGACATGTAATAGATAGTATTTTAAAACCACCATAGACTGGCCTTGATATTTCCATTAGCTTGGAAAGATCACATAGGATGGGGCTATAACCAAACACGTTTAATTTACGCACATTACATATATGTATATGATTGCATGTGTTAGTATGTATGCGTAGATATAATCGAGATGCATGCTTAATATTGATTAATCATGTATGTATTAGATACGAGACCCATGTCATGTTTGCTTAAGAAAGATAAAATCTGTAACGATTCAAGATTTTAAAATTGAACAAACGATCATGAGATTCTTGTGTTTATGAACATGGTATTAAATATGAATTTTCTTTTTCTGATATGGCGAGATTTTGTCAAAAGCGGATTATTAGTTTAATTCGTAAGGAAGTTGGGTTTTAAGTGAGACCGCTTGTGACTTCTCCGATGACCTGGAAATCAATCCATTGACGAATATTGAAATGAATTATTTGATCAAGGAAAAATTGAGAATCTCTTTATGATGGGATCATGATCGTTAAAATAAACAATAAAAATCCCTAAATACATATTAAGTTAATCGGATGCCTTCCAATGTTTAATACTCATCAAGATCTAGATTGAGAAGGAGTAGGCTTCCCAAAGCAAGGTGCTTTTATCAATCATGGGAAGACGTGATAAGTAAGTGTACTTAGTTTGTTGAAACATTGGGTCTAACTTAACTAAATCATCACAATAGGATTGTGGGTTTAGAGGCATAGAGTTTGGTGAGATTTATTGGATAAATGTGTACAAATGGTTGTTCTACCAAACTTTTCAAGAGTTATATTTGATATAATCGACAAATGTTGTCTATCTAAATAGTCATGTTTTGAGTGTATTAGCCAGCACTATCTTAAAATATGGATGAAATATGGATCTTGGCTCACTAGAAAAATTTAAAGAAATATTTTCCGAATTAATAGTTAGGGCTATTAGTTTGATAAAAATAGTGGGAGGTATATGGTGATATACCATAATCACTTAAACATAATTAATATTAAATTTGCAATCTAGTTTATTTTATACACTTTAATATTGTAGATATCAAATGATAAACACAAACAACTTCTCTATGCGATCAGTTCTTGAGAAGGACAAGTTGAAGAGAATATATTTCCTTGATTGACATAGGAGCTTGAGGATAGTCCTCGGACACCACGATGTTAGTCAAATCTCTTCCCCTGCTCTTAAAGTTGAGAATGTAACATGTGCAAATCATAGTGCTTATTAGAAGCAAATTGATATTGCGACTGATGTTACATGTCTCATGCTCGCAAATATGTGTGCTAAGCTTAAGAAGCAACACGAACATATAGATGCTTATGAGACGATTGAGCACAAGATATATTTGAAAATAAAAGTGCATTATACACTTACAAGTAGGGAGAGTGAGACCCGGTTACACCATATGTTCTAAAGATTATAGGGTATAATGAGTACCTTTGATATTTTGGGTTTCCAGAATGGTCTGGAGACTTAGTTAGATTTGATCTTACAATCTTTGGACAAATATTATTCTTAGTTTGTTATAAACAATAAAATGAATAAGATTGGTAAAACACCCATTGAGTTGCTAAGCATGTTGAGAACTGCTGAAAGCAATATGATAAATGCATGAACTACTACTATATTGATGGTAAACATAGGGAATGCAAAAGGGAAAGGAAAATTGAAAGACAAGGAGAAGATTTGATCTAGTTCCGTTGTCAAACCAAAGTCCAATCCCTAAAGGAGACTCTAAAGTCTGAATGAGGTGTTGATAAAGAAGACGATTGTCGCTTCTGTGGAAAATTGGGAAACTGGGAATTAAACTGTCATGCTTAATTGGAAGATCTGAAAAAGATGATCAATAAGGGTCAAGCTTTAGGTATCGGTTGGAATTGGAGTAAAAGTAGTTGCTCTAGTTAAAGGAACTCGTTACTTAACTTTTGGCCTATAAGGAAAATTTAGAACTTGATAATTGTTATAACGTGCTTGCAATTGGTAGAGACATTATTTCAGCTTCTTGTTTGGACAAGAAAGGCTTTTTCATTTTAATTAAATAACAATAGTTCTTTATTCTATTTTGATGATGGGGCTTATAATGTTGCACAACTAATTAACAATTTTTATGTTCTAAAGTGACTCAAATCAAATATTACCTTTGGCACTGTTGTTGAGGCCATATTAATGAGAAACGCATTTCCAGAATACATAAGGATGCATTCATGGATAAGTTTGATTACGAATTATACAAAATGATGCAAATCTTGGTTTATTTGGCAAAATGACTAAAGCTCCTTTTACCGGACATGGTGAAGGGGTCATTGAACGGGTATGACTTATACATAGTGATGTATGTGGTCATATGTATACGATGACAAAAGGTAGATTTTATTAACTTCATAAAATTTACTAATTATTTTAGTAGATACGGATATATGTATCTTTTGAAGAACCAATCCGAATCATTTGAAAAGTTCAAAGACTATAAAGATGAAGTAGAAAATATCAAAGAAAAGTTTTTTTTATAGGAGGGATCACACCTTGTTGGACATGGTGCGATCAATGTTGAGTCAAGGAATCTTCCAATTAGTTTCTGGGGTTGCACCCTGGAAACGGCTCCACATACACTTAACCGTGTTCCTACTAAAATGGTTCAAAAGACTCCTTATGAGATATGGACTAAGAAACGTCACAGCATGTCATTTATGAAAATTTAGGGATGTAAAGCGTTTGTGAAACGTCTAATCTCTGACAAGCTAGGACCAAAATCAGAAAAATATAATTTTGTGGGATACCCAACTGAAACAAGGGGTTATTCTTTCTATAATCATTCCTAGAACAAAGTGTTTGTTGCTTGAACTGCTATGTTCCTTGAGAGAGTTGCTCTCTAAGAAAGATAGTGGGAGGATAATAGATCTCAATGAAGTTCGAGACCCACATGATAACATTGAACCAATGGAGGAACCTAAGAAGAATCTATAAAAAAATAATATTGCTCAAGAAACACAGGTTATTCTTAAGTCTAGTAGGATTCGCCATGAGCCCGAGAGATATTATGGATTTCTCTTGACTCAAGATGGTGATGTGATGCTTGTGGAAAAAGATGAGCCTCTCACCTACCTAGACACTATAAACACTCCAGATTCTAAGAGATGGCTGGATGCCATTAAATCTGAGATGGAATCCATGTATACTAATCAAGTATGGATTTTGGTTGATCCACCTGAAGGGGTAAAACCTATAGGTTACAAGTGGATTTTCAAGAAGAAGACCGACATGGATGGTAATGTATAGACCTATAAGGCACGATTGGTGGCAAAAGGTTTCAAGAAAATTCATGGTATTGACTATGATGAGACCTTTTCACCAGTGGTTATGGTCAAGTCCATCAGGATTTTGCTTGCTATAGCTGCTTACTATGACTATAAAATCTGGCAAATGGATGTCAAAACCTCTTTCTTAAATGAGAGCCTTGAAGAAGATGTGGATGTGTACATGACATACCCTGAGGGTTTTATTGATCCAAAGGATGCTGGAAAGGTATGTAAGTTGGGTCGATCCATTTATGGATTAAAGCAGGCATCGAGGAGATAGAAGATTCATTTTGATGAAATAGTCAAAAAGAGTTTGACTTTATTCAGAATGAAGATGAAACTTGTGTTTACAAGAAGTTTAGTGGGAGCTATGTGGCATTCCTAGTATTATATGTTGATGATATATTACTAATAGGGAATGACATTCCTTCTCTATAGACTGTGGAGACTTGGTTGAGAAATCATTTCTCAATGAAAGACTTAGGCGATGCGACCTATATATTAGGGATCAGGATCTATAGAGATAGATCGGCCTAAGTTAGACTATATACATTGACAAAGGTTTACATCGATTTCGAATGCAAAGAGGCTAAATGGATATGTCCCAATGTCTCATGGGATAGTGATCTCAAAATAAAATTTGTCCTAAATCATTGGATGATAAGGACCGCATGAGTAAAGTTTCATATGCGTCAGCAATTGGTTTTATAATGTATGCAATGATATGTACTCGTCCTGATGTCTCGTATGCTTTAAGCATGACGAGTAGATACCGGTCTAATCCAGGTGAAGGTCACCGGACGGTAGTCAAGAATATTCTTAAGTACTTGAAGAGGACTAAAGATTCATTCTTGTTATATGGAGGAGATGTGAAGCTAGTTGTAAGAGGTTTCAGTGATGCTAGTTTCTAGACAGACAACGAAGATTTAATGTTTCTGTCTGGCTTTGTGTTTTATCTATTTTTATTGAGATGTTGTATGCTGGAATGGTTCACAGCAGAGACAGTTGTTGATTCTACAATAGAGCTTGAGTATATTGATGCTTACGAAGCAGCCAAGGAGGCTGTTTGGGCATGTACTTAGGAGATATCACCTAATTAATGAGATTAATAATCAAGGAGATATACATATATGTAAAGTGCATACTATAATAATATTGCAGACCCACTAACTAAGGTTTTGTCGCAGCAGAAGCACGAAAGTCACACTAGTTTCATGAGTATTGGATACTTGGGTAATTGGCTCTAGTGCAAGTAGGAGATTGTTAGTAATTGTGCTCCAGAGACAATACTTTTTATATTTTAAGGAAAATATTTATTATTAAGGATTATGTTTTATTGATTATTATTTATTTATTATGTTTTAATTACTGCGTAATAAATTGAAAGCATAATAAATGTCCTTGAAATTTTGATACGTATTATATATCTTTAAGTATGTGACCTGAAAATGAGATTATATGAATAATATCTTATTCCTAAAATTCCCTAGTCGAGTATTATTATTTAAGGACAATAATAATGCACAAATACTAGTATGTTTCTCGATAGATGACCACATCTCATTGGTCATAGGTATGGTGATACTAAAGTCAAGAACATAAGTGCATGTATCAATGCATGACACTGGAATGACCCGCCGTGAGATTCTACATGTTAAATAAGTATCATAAGTAATTTTCACTATGATAATGGTGTAATGATCCTTAGACCTGAAATCATTATATTTCTATACGAGAATTAATATACTTTGATTACATTAAAAGTTACCTTTGACCGGGTGATGATAAAAGTGGACATTGGGTATATTATGAATCGTATGAGAAATATGAATGATCTAGATGAGATTTAATCCTCCTAATTTTAGGAGTGATATTATTGGCCTCTTGTTTGAGTGAGACTATGAAATGCACGGCCGTGCTCAAATGTTGATTTGATTTTAATAGTCTACTCATCGATCAAAAAAATAAAGATTAAATTATGAAGAGGATGACACGAGACATGCCTTGAGTTTAATCTATAATATCAAGATTAATGGGATTATATTAAATGGAACATTATTCACGAAAGGCTTAATCGAATCACCGATTTGTTATTATTACTTCGGTAGCAATGATGTATTACTAGATGCCGCTCATTGTTTACAATTTTAATTAGATATTAAAATTATTGCCAACGTAATAATAACCTACATGGTCACACACCAAGAATGCTTGAAGGAGAAATAATTTAAATTATGAATTTAAATTAAATAAGTAATTTATTTTATTTATGATATTAATTAAGTATGACCTAATTAATTATATAAATAGAATAAATGAATTATTTAAACTAATTCCAAAATTAATAATTAATTAATTAAGTGAGACTTAATTAAATAATTTAGAATTTTGGATTAGTATTAATTATAATTGGATTATAATTAGAAAACTTATTCCTATCTCTATATAATCTCTTTATGGACTGATTTAATTTAAGAGACATATTTTTACTAAAACCCTAGCCGTTTTGAGAAAAGAGGAGGATAGAGAGAGAGAAGCAGTTTTCGGGTGCTAGTACACATCAATCCTTCATGAAAAGTGTTCGTGTGGATACCGTAGAGCGTAGATCGCGAGAGCGTTATACGTGGTGATTAAACAAGCTTTGGACCTCCATTAATCTTCCATTAATGAACTGTTAAAGCTTCTAAAGGTATTTATTCTTTATCTTCGAATTAAATCTTTTGTTTTCGCATGGATCCTGCGGAGGGTTTCGCTATTTTGATTTATTTTTTGCATTTATTCCGCTGCGTTTGTGCCTCGAAACCCTTCAATCTATGCCCAGAATGGACCTAATGAATGTCCTAGAGAGTAAGGACTAAACCAAAACATAAATCATCGTGTACGAGATTACTCTAACGATCTCAAGTGTAAGGATACTTGTACAACTATTTACTTAATAAACAACTATCGACACGTGAGTAAACTCCATTAGTTGTTCCACTTATCGAGTCATGTTCAGTGAACTTATTCCTTAATAAGCACCTACATACTAGCAATAGTGTCACCACACAAATGTCTATGAGAACAGACATCCTCCTAAGAGAGCTAGCTTAGTATGTACTGATCTTTACGGATTTACCAATTTCCAATTAGTTATCCTATGATCAGGAACTGTTTAAGTCTAAAGCTATTATCTTCTAGATTTCATTATTACAATCTCATTATAATTCTAGAAGCTTTGCTCTAAACTATGGAACATCTTATTTAATACACTTCAAATAGATTAAGCCCGTAACATAACAAATAAATACTTTATTATTATCAAATGAAATTAAATAAGAGTAGCAGAAAGTTTTTCCTAACTCATCATACATGATTGGTTTTAGGTCAAACACTTTCAATCTCCCACTTGGCCTAAAGCCAATCACTCTAGTATCTAATACCCATCCGCTCCTTATGACGATCAAAATTTAACTGAGACAGCGGCTTCGTGAACGGGTCTGCTATGTTGTTATGTGTGTCAACTCTTTCAATCTTGACATCTCCTCTTTCAATGAACTCCCTAATCAAATGAAACCGCCGCAATATATGTTTGGTATTCTTGTGAGACCTCGGTTCCTTGGCTTGAGCTATTGCAGCGTTATTGTCACAATATAACACAATAGGCCCCTCTATGCCAGGAACTACTCCCAACTCAGAAAAAAAATTCTTCATCCAAACAGCTTCCTTTGCAGCCTCACTTGCAGCTATATACTCTACTTCTGCTGTGGAGTCGGCAGTCGTAGATTGCTTACGACTTCTCCAACTAATCGCCCCTCCATTTAGAGTAAACACATACCCTGACATGGATGTACTATCATCACACTCTAACTGAAAACTAGAGTCAGTGTAACCCTCTATTTTCAACTCAGACCCACCAAAAACAAGAAAAATATCCTTAGTCCTTCTCAAGTACTTAAGGATGTTCTTCACTACTTTCCAGTGGTCTTCACCTGGATTTGACTGATATCTTCTAGTCACACTAATTGAGTGAGCAACATCAGGTCTAGTACATAACATCGCGTACATGATAGATCCTATTGCCGACGCATAAGGAATCCTACTCATACGCTCTCTTTCTTCAGGTGTCTTAAGAGACATCTTGTCAGAAAGGGAGACTCCATGGCTCATCGGTATGAGACCTCTCTTGGAGTTTTCCATGCTAAACCTTTTAAGCACCTTATCGGTGTACGTACCTTGGGTTAGACCTATCATTCTTCTTAATCTATCTCTATAGATCTTCATACCAAGAATGTAGGACGCTTCTCCTAAGTCCTTCATGGTGAAGTTCTTTGATAGCCACATTTTTACTGATTGCAGCATTGGTATGTCATTTCCTATTAAGAGTATGTCATCTACATACAAAATAAGAAATGTTACTGCGCTTCCACTAACCTTCTTATAGACACATGGTTCATCTATGTTTTTGATAAAATCAAACTCTTTGATAGTCTCATCAAAACGAATGTTCCATCTTCGAGAAGTTTGCTTTAACCCATATACGGTTCGTAGTAGCTTACATACTAGATGTTCATTTCCTATGGAAATAAAACCCTCTGGCTGTGTCATATACACTTCTTCTTCAAGTTCCCCATTGAGGAAAGCCGTCTTTACGTCCATTTGCCAGATCTCATAGTCATAGTAAGCTGCAATAGCAAGCAAAATCCGAATTGATTTGAGCAAGGCTACAAGCGAAAAAGTTTCATCAAAGTCAATCCCTTGTCTTTCTTTGAATCCTTTTGCCACGAGCCTGGCCTTGTAGGTCTCTACCTGGCCATTTGCTCCAATCTTTCTCTTGTATACCCACTTGCACCCTATAGGCTTCATATCCTTGGGTGCCTCTACCAAAGTCCATACTTGGTTGGCATACATGGAGTCCATTTCGGATTTCATAGCACTCTGCCATTTCTCTGAGTCAACACTACTCACAGCCTCGTTGAAGGTCATAGGGTCGTCTCCATCAATGACCGCCAATTCATTGTCATTCTCAATGACATGGCCATAATACCTCTCAGGTTGGTGAGACACCCTTTGTGATCTACGGATGGGCTGTTCTATAGAAGGTTGTTCAATATGAACAGGTGTTTCCTCTTGAACCGTAGTAGTTTGTTCTTCATGAACTTCATCAAGTTCAATCTTTCTCCCACTATTCCCTTTAAGGATAAACTGTTTTTCCAGGAAGGTAGCATGTCGGGAGACAAACACCCTTTGTTCGGTGTAAAAGTAATACCCTAAAGTCTCTTTAGGATATCCTACAAACCTACATTTCACGGATCGAGATTCTAGCTTATCGGGGTCAACTTTCTTGACATAAGCCAGACATCCCCAAATATTAACGTGCGTAAGACTCGGTTTCCTTTCTTTCCATATCTCATACGGAGTTTGAGGAACAGATTTGGAAGGCACTTGTTCAATATATATGCTGATGTTTCTAATGCATAACCCCAAAGTGATACTGGAAGATCTGTATAGCTCATCATGGATCGAACCATGTCCAACAAAGTTCGATTTCTCCTTTCAGATACTCCATTCAACTGGGGAGTGGCCGGAGGAGTCCATTGAGAGACTATACCATTTTCTTTAAGATAATTTAGAAACTCGTCACTTAAGTATTCACCTCCTCGATCTGATCGAAGGGTTTTAATACTATACTTGGTTTGTTTCTCTACTTCATACTTATATTCTTTAAACTTTTCAAAGGCTTCAGATTTGTATTTCATCAAATACACATATCCAAATCTAGATCGATCATCTGTAAAAGTAATGAAGTATGAAAATTCACCCATGGCTTGCGTGGACATCGGCCCACACACATCTGTATGTACCAATCCAAGCAACTCCGCAGCTCTTTCTCCATGTCCACTAAATGGAGATTTGGTCATTTTGCCTAACAGACAAGACTCGCATGTAGGATATGATTCAAAATCAAAAGGTTCTAGTAACCCTTCCTTATGCAATGTCTTAAGTCTATTTTCACTAATATGACCAAGTCTGCAGTGCCACAAGTAGGTGGGATTTTCATCATCTCTTTTTCTTTTATTACTATGTTCAATTTGAAGTAAACTATGTTCTACGTCACATACATACAAACCATTATTTAAAATACCAACACCATAAAGAACATTATTTCTAAAAATTGAACATTTATTATTCTCAATAACAAACGAAAAACCATCCAAGTCTAACATGGGAATAGAAATAATATTCCTCACAATTGAGGGAACAAAATAACAATTATCCAAAATAATAGTCTTGCCCGTAGGCATAAGTAAATCAAACAATCCTACAGCTACAGCAGCAACTCTTGCTCCATTGCCCATACGTAGGATCACCTCCTCTTCTTCAAGAGTCTTATTTCTCCTTAGTCCCTGCAACGAATTGCAAATGTGAGAACCACAGGCGGTATCTAATACTCAAGTAGAAGTTTGATTAAGTGACATATTTAGTTCGATCATGAACATACCTGAAGCAGAAGCGGTAGTCTCACCACCCCTCTTCTTCTTCAATTTTGCAAGGTAAGCCTTACAGTTTCTCTTCCAGTTGTTAGTAATTGTGCTCTAGAGACAATACTTTTTATATTTTAAGGAAAATATTTATTATTAAGGATTATGTTTTATTGATTATTATTTATTTATTATGTTTTATTTACTGCGTAATAAATTGAAAGCATAATAAATGTCCTTGGAATTTTGATACGTATTATATATCTTTAAGTATGTGACTTAAAAATGAGATTATATGAATAGTATCTTATTCCTAAAATTCCCTAGTCGAGTATTATTATTTAAGGATAATAATAATGCACAAAGACTAGTATGTTTCTTGACAGATGACCACATCTCATTGGTCATAGGTATGGTGATACTAAAGTCAAGAACATAAGTGCATGTATCAATGACGGGCACTGGAATGACCCGCCGTGAGATTCTACATGTTAAATAAGTGTCATAAGTAATTCTCACTGTGATAATGGTGTAATGATCCTTAGACCTGAAATCATTATATTTCTATACGAGAATTAATATACTTTGATTACATTAAAAGTTTCCTTTGACTGGGTGATGATAAAAGTGGACATTGGGTATATTATGAATCGTATGAGAAATATGAATGATATAGATGGGATTTAATCCTCCTAATTTTAGGAGTGATATTATTGGCCTCTGGTTTGAGTGAGACTATGAAATGCACGGCCGTGCTCAAATGTTGATTTGATTTTAATAGTCTACTCATCGATCAAGAAAATAAAGATTAAATTATGGAGAGGATGACACGAGACATGCCATGAGTTTAATCTATAATTTCAAGATTAAAGAGATTATATTACATGGAACACTATTCACGAAAGGCTTAATCGAATCACCGATTTATTATTATTACTTGGGTAGCAATGATATATTACCAGATGCCGCTCATTGTTTATAATTTTAATTAGATATTAAAATTGTTGCCAACGTAATAATAACCTACAAGGCCACACACAAAGAACGCTTGAAGGAGAAATAATTTAAATTGTGAATTTAAATTAAATAAGTAATTTATTTTATTTATGATATTAAGTAAGTATGACTTAATTAATTATATAAATAGAATAAATGAATTATTTAAACTAATTCCAAATTTAATAATTAATTAATTAAGTGAGACTTAATTAAATAATTTAGAATTTTGGATTAGTATTAATTATAATTGGATTATAATTAGAAAACTTATTCCTCTCTCTATATAATCTCTTTATGGGCTGATTTAATAAAAAAGAGACATATTTTTACAAAAACCCTAGCCGCTTTGAGAAAAGAGGAAGATAGAGAGAGAGAAGCAGTTTTCAAGTGCTACTACACATCAATCCTCTATGAAAAGTGTTCGTGTGGATACCGTAGAACGTAGATCGCGAGAGCGGGATACGTGGTGATTAAACAAGCTTTGGACCTCCATTAATCTTCCATTAATGAACTATTAAAGCTTCTAAAGGTATTTATTCTTTATCTCCGAATTAAATCTTTTGTTTTCGCATGGATCCTGCGGAGGGTTTCACTATTTTGATTTATTTTTCGCGTTTATTCCGCTGCGTTTGTGCCTCGAAACCCTTCAATGGCATCAGAGCTACTTGCGAAACGTTTTAATTCGGTTATGTGCTTAATAGTTTTCGATATGTAAGCATGTATGCGATCTATCATGATTTTGTATTGATACAATATGTATATATTTTTATATATTATGAATATATGATATTCATATGATGTATAATCATGTGATGATTGTGTGTATTGATGTATGTATATGATACATGTTTGTTCTTATTATGGGAATCGTATTCGATACGAATTCTGATATGATTCCAATTCATCATACACAACTCATGTTATAGACAAGTATCTCTTCTTTCGGAAACAACGCCCTCGGCTGTAGCACAAAACGACAGAGTTTCAAAAATAAGAAATACTTTCTATTATGTTGGAAGGCTATGACCAACACAAGCCCTTTGTGTTTTATGACCAATTACTACTTGATATTCTTTATATTTTAGGGGATTATATTATGTTACAATCATAATCATATTATAAAGAGATTCCTTTAGATTGGATTAAATATTTCAAATCAACTATTGATACTTGGAGTCATCCCAGGCAAGGGGTGGAGCATTGTCAAGAGGCGTCTCTTAATAACCCCCTTTCTTACAGATAGAACATCTGTTGTTTGACAGAATCATCCTTTCACTTAAGTTGAAAATTCATATTCAATCACGTGTTTTATAAACACAAAAATCTCATGATTGTATTTATAATATGTAAATTAAGGTCACGAAACAATTTCACTATTCTAGATTGTCTAACATACGCCTTATGTTAATTAAGTTCACCTAAATCTATCATCTCATGATAATTCAAGCATATATCACATATATATAATCACGAATAAGCATAAGGTAGGCATGTTAAATCATATATTACAACATATAAGCATTATACATCTCTATGTATCACATGGTGTATTTAAAACCAACTTAAAACAGTTAAAACTTGTTTTAAAACACTTTTGGAAGCTCTAAACAGTCCGAAACAATTTCAGAAAAATTATTATAATATACCATTAGAACCGTCTCGAAAAAATGAATCCAACGGTATATTACACTCCCCATTCTGAGCTCCCACGCGCCCGCACGCCCCCCGAGAAGTTTCTGACGCATCCCCATGCGCGCACGCGCGTTAGGCGACACCCTGTGACGCATCTCGGGTATGCGTTACAAGCCAAAAACCCTTTTTCAGATTGTAACTCATGCACAGAATGCGTTACACCTTTTTTTTTGTTTTTCCAGATATTATTATTTAATTATGAATTAATTAAAAACAACTTTAAAAATCCATAATAAATAATCTATTGCTCATAAAAATATTCTAAAAATACCTGGACGATCTACAACACTTGTAGAACACATGAAACATATAAAATAAATTTTTAGGAACAGTAATGAATTAATCATAATTAAATCATTATTATTGCTTTCAAAATTCATAATAAATATTCTACGCATCAGAAAATTATGAAAAATTAACTGGACGATCTACAACACTTATAGAACTCATGAATATTATCAAAACAATTTTGACGAATAGTATCATATTAATCATAATTAAAACATGATATTTCTTGTATAAATCATAATAAATACATACATGCTCATAAAATTCTGAAACTTGACCACGAATCTATATGCATACAACCTATGCTCTGATACCATTGAAGGAATTTATGCACCATCGGAAGTATTAAATAACATTTATTTGCATATACTCCTATGTATACATACATATAGATATAAAAACTATTTTATAAATTGAAGAATACCTCGATTGCTTTCCAGCAACAGCTAGAGAAGATCTTGTTCTTCAATCCTTGCAATCACCCCTCAAGTGTGGAGTGCTCTAAAGATATCCACCAAGAATCAAACTAAAAGATGAAGAAGGAGGCTAGAGAGGAAATTAGGGTTGCCTCCCTTTTAAAATATTTCTCACAAATATTAGTGTTTTTGTATTAGGGTTTATAATCCTATATTTATAGGCAAATATCTCAGCTGAGATATTTTCTATAAATATCTTATTTTTAATTCTCTTTTTAATTAATTAGTTAATGATTAAAATTATTTTAATCATTAATTCTTTTTTCTAAACTCTTATAGAAAATTATTCTCTCTTCATATTTAATTACTTTAATTAAATATTTAATTAATAATATTAAGATCTTATCTTAAATAATTTATAATCAATTAAATCTCATTTAATTAATTTATAAAATTTACTAAGTAATTATTTATTTCATAAATAAATAATGACTAGCTATTATTAATTATTCATTCATCTATAATTTAATCTCTTTTATGGTGTGACTATCAAGATAATACGAAATCATTGCTTAGAATACTTAGAACCTGTCAGTAATTAGTTACCGCACAATTAATTCCTTCTACCCTTCAATATCCCGATTAAATACAAGGCATGTCAAGCCTATCTAATTTAATCATATGATTTCTTATTCATAATGCAAAGTTCCTTTTAATGCAAATTAGAAACTCTTTCTAATTTCATTCACTCTGGCCAGAGATTCCTGAACTAGCATATCTAAGAATAACATAGGATATTCACTTCCTTTACTGGAAGGGGCAGATCCTTTATTGATCCGTTAACTATCTCCACACACAAATCACTATGCCCAGAATGGACCTAATGAATGTCCTAGAGACTAAGGACTAAACCAAAGCATAAATCATTGTGTACGAGATTACTCTAACGATCTCAAGTCTAAGGATACTTGTACAACTATTTACTTAATAAATAACTATCGACACGTGAGTAAACTCCATTAGTTGTTCTACTTATCGAGTCATGTTCAGTGAACTTATTCCTTAATAAGCACCTACATACTAGCTATAGTGTCACCACACAAATGTCTATGAGAACAGACATCCTCCTAAGAGAGCTAGCTTAGTATGTACTGATCTTTACGGATTTACCAATTTCCAATCAGTTATCCTATGATCAGGAACTGTTTAAGTCTAAAGCTATTATCTTCTAGATCTCATTATTATAATCTCATTATAATTCTAGAAGTTTTGTTCTAAACTATGGAACATCTTATTTAATACACTTCAAATAGATTAAGCCCATAACATAACAAATAAATACTTTATTATTATCAAATGAAATTAAATAAGAGTGGCATAAAGTTTTTCCTAACTCATCATACATGATTGGTTTTAGGTCAAACACTTTCACCAGCTGCCGTTGGCCCTCTTGAGATTATATTTACAACCGGCCCTCATAGTTGTGGTCTTTTATCTCGATCATCAAGATCTTTCTTCTCCCAATCATTATTGTTTTTCCACCATCTTTGATATATTTATTGATCTTCCCCTTTCTGATCAAAAACTCAATTTCATCTTTACCTACAATCATTTGTGTCATGTCCTATGTCCTTGTGGAATCTATTGTACAAATTACAGTCACGTTTCTCAATATCTGTTCTTAGTGACTTTGGCCATCGAAGGTCCTTGTCCTTCTCAATATCCATCAGAATTTGATTCCTGGGAGCGTTCAATCTAGCATACTCTGTAAACCTCGTTTCGTTCTTTCACGGAGTCGGCTCAATACTTCCCCCAGTCTTAGGATCGATACTTTTCCTTCACGTCGTACTCCCGATCAGCCTTTCGCTTCTTGTCATTATCTTACAGTGTGACCTTCTTCATGCTTTCCTTAGCTTTAATGTACTACCCTGCTCTCTCTTGGAGCAGGTTAATATTCTCAGATGGATGTTTTGCTAGAGACATCTTAAAGTACACATCAGTGGTTCCTTCCTAAAGAGCTATCATGGCCACTTTATCGTCAAGGTCTGGCACTTTCAGGGCATCCTTTGTGAATTGGTCTATGTAGTTGCGGAGTGTTTCGTTCCTTCCCTAGGCAATATTCATCAATGAAGCTGAACTCTTCTCATGTGTCTTTCCCCTAATGAATTGTCCAATAAACGCCTTGCTGAGGTCCTTTAACAAAGTTATTAAGTTTGGAGCCAATCTACTTTATCATCTCTAAGCCTTCCCCTTGAGGGTTTGAGGGAACGCCATACACTTAATTGCATCTGAAATAGGTTGTAGCAAGTGTGCATTTAAGAAAGTTCTTACGTGATTCGATGGGTCCCTATACCCTCATAGGTTTTGGTGGTTGACATCTTGAACTTTCTAGATATATGAGCATTCATAATCTCTTGAGTGAACGGAGGGGTAGGATCATCATTATATCCCAACGCCATTAGTTTGGTGGGGTTAGCCCTCACAGTTTCTTTACTACCTTGAGGAGGGTCTTCTAGGTTTATCACATGAGGGGCCTCACGCCTTGGATGCTGCCTAGCCTGATGACGTTCCAGGTCTTTCTGTAATTCCTTAATTTGATCCTCATGAGCCAAGATTCGTTCTTGTAGGGTCCTTCTAGATTGAGAACATTAATCTCTTACAAGCTCTTTCCCATGTCATCTTCTCCTAGGATTAACATTCTCATCAGTGGTGTTTTCTTCCATAGAATAAGGTCCAGAATATTCACAATCTCTTCTTCTATAATCAAAGGCTCGTTGGGGCTCCAACCCTCGTATATACGTTTGCTAGTAGCCTTGAGGAAGCCCATAACTAAGGTTTTGGGTGTTCCTTGTTGGGAGCACAAAAGTTGAGATCTGCATGTTAGGGAGAGGAGCGTAGTAGCAATAAAAAGAGTTGGGATTACCTAATGTGGTTGGTCAAATCTGCGAATCGACCCATTAAGATTGGAGGGATTATAAATCACGCTCAGGTGTCCTGATCTCTGGGTGCCTGTTCTTTGAGTTTCAGCAATAAGAACGTTCGTGGTTGAAATTCTAGCTTTTTGGATGTTGGTTGGAGGTATCACAGCAGTCTAGTCTCCCGTAGTAGGGATTTCTCCATCATTTTTTCGTGTTCTCACCTTGGTTGATGGTCATTTCCCACATATGGGGCCAAACTTTTTACAAAAAATCTAGGTTTTGAAAATAATTAATGCATGGGGCTGCTTTCGAAACTTATGACTGCTCTTGCGTTTCGAGATTAAGTCGGTTCTCACAAGATGCATATGTATGTTCACTGTTGTAAAGAATCATGCCAGAAAACGTAGTTCTTAAAATGAGGGATTAGACCCTTTATATAGACTTTGTGAGTCTTAGAGTTAGATTAAATTTAGGAATCTTGGTGGGCAAGTCATTAACTTGACGAGAGTCCTAGCCATTAGAATACTAATTCCTTATTGGAATATATGTGTGGGAGACTACTACTTGGAATGTCCTCTTTTATTTTGATTCATATTAATAGGCTTAATATTTTGCCTATTAATTAATTACGAATTTATTATTTAATTAGGGACACTAGCCTCATTAATTGGGTCGTACCTAGACCAAACTAGGCATAATTAATGCAATATTAATTATATCTTTAAGGCTTATATTTCCAAATCATTATAGATGACTAAAATTTATTTTTTTAATTTAATTTTATTTATGATTCAAACTTATATTTCATTTTTTATTCAATTCTAAATTTAACTTATTAACTTATATTTAATTATCTAATGTTTTATTACTATAATTACTATAATTACTAAGGTTTCATTTTAAAAAAATTAAGTATATCGTAAAAAATTTAAATATACTCCCTCCGTCCCCTTTTAGTTGTCGTTAAAAAAATTGTCATTAATTAATTGCACTTCTCACTTTTCTAAACAATTTTATAAAAAAATTCTGAATATTACCCTTCTATTACTATTTGCAATGTTTGACAAATTCAAATATACAAACAATTCAACTAATTTAATGTAACTATAAGGGGTAATCATTGAAACAAATTATGTAATTAATATTTTCTTAATATGCGTGTTTTTTCAAGAGAGACAACTAAAAGGGGACGGAAGGAGTATATGAAATTATTTATTTGAAATAAATTATTATATAGACAAAAATTATATTTATACATTTACATTTATTTTTTATTTTTTTCTTGAAAAGCAAATTCATTCGATTAAACAACGGTTACATAAACCTTCTTGGGTCACATCAATCAAGAAATAATAATAATTGATATATTTATAGAAACATAAAGTAATGAACAAAAGTATATGACTAAATGTAGTATCTAAACCATATGATGGATTCAAATCACAGGAAAGATGAATTAAAAACTTAAATATCACGTGTATAAAAAAAATTAGAACTCAGTTAACGGGCTAGTTACTGTTGGGCTTTATTAGGCTGTCTATATCTTTACTTTTTAGTCACGCTCACGCATCTTGAAGATGCGTTATTAAACTTGCGTTCAAAAAAAAATTAAGCCCCATAAAAGTGTAACATAAAGTTGTGTTTTCAAAAAATCCAAAATAAAATTGTGTTTTTAATAGTTTTTAAATAATAAAAAGGTCCATTTTCCTCCTGGTCCATTTTCCTCCTGGTCCATTTTCTTCAAAAATTTGAGAGACAGGGTCATCACCCACTAATCTTGCATTTATATAGTCATTGTTAAAAATAATCAAAATATGTATACATAATATACAATATATATGCATAGGTATAGACATATAACCCTAATTTGCTGTTAATTAATTTAATTTAATCAAATAGTAAAATTAATTTAATTTAATCAAATAAACTATCATGAGAAAAGATCCTTTGTCCCTTTCCGTAACAATTTAATGATAAAATGCCTAAAATATCACTTCTTAATAAAATGTCCCTTCCTATTACTTAAAAACGGGATTTGAAATCACGCTTATAAAAAAATTAGAACTCTGCTGTTTTGTTAACATGCTAGTTACTGTTTGGGCTTTATTAGGCTGTCTATTTTTTTAATCACGCATCTTGAAGATGCGTTATTAAACTTGCACTTAAAAAAAATTAAAGCCCGATAAAAACGTAAAGTTGTGTTTTTAAAAATCTCAATATAAAGTTGCGTTTTTAATAGTTTTTTAATAATGAGAAGGGTCATTTTCCTCAACACTTATATTTTGGACCATTTTCTTCAAAAATGTGAGATAAAGGGTCATCACCCGCTAATCTTGCATTTATATAGACATTGTTAAAAAAAATTAAAATATGTATACATAATATACAATATACATGGCTAGCTATAGACATGTAACCCTAATTTGCTAATTCATGTAATGTATGCCTGGATGCCTAGGCAAGGGCCCGTAATTTCTTGGGTTACACCAATCAAGAAATAATAATAATTGATATATTTATAGAAACATAAAGTAATGAACAAAAGTTCAAAACCCTATTTAATTAAAAGATCACATCTTTTTGGATATCATATATACACAAAGTACATTGATTAATACAGCACAAAGTAGCACTATTTAACGTGCACATATTAAAAATAGACAAAGAAATAGAAGAAGTTAATTTAGAAGACCGTAGAAAACGAAGTACGATTTGTTGAATAGAAAATCGAAGCCTTTGAATCTTTCTTTTATTAGGTTATTATTAGGTTAGTAGTCGTATATTGTAAACGAAAGTACTAAAAGAACAACCTCAACAATCGATCTATTGTCAAACTAAGATTATAAACGAGAGCGTCGAATCTTGATGCATTTGAAATGTGAGAAATTATATAGCCATTTTCCTCGTGAAAACGTTTTTCTGACATATCATGTTAGCTACAGCTGCTAGGTTTGGTACAGTACGTATACAGTGCTGTTGTGTGGAATTATCTATAATTAAAACTAAGAACACTATTGATATATGGTTATATATTCATAATTTTTTGAGGAGATAAGATTAAAATTAAAAAATTTACGTGAATATAATATATTCTTAAAATTCTTAAAATTATTTTTCAAATATGAAAATATTTAATAAATAAATAATTACAATATACTATATGAATTTGTCAAATGATTACTTAGTAAATTGATTTTTGAAAGAATAATTATTCATTTATCATATATGATATAATAAAAATAAATTATATGGAGTTAATTTTATAATTAGAAAAATTGTAAGGAAAAATAAATTTCGTTATTTTAATATAATTTTAAAAATAAATATATCTAACTTTACTATATATTTTTCTTCCAAATTTAAATAATAACTTAAAATATATATATATAAATATTACTGCATGAGTTGACTTCCCTTAAATATGATTTCTCCCAATTAACAGTCTCTCGTTATTTCCTTAAAATTTAAATTAACAGTTTATTATTCAAATTTTAGATTTTAATAATCCTTTTATACAATTTAAATAGATTTTATTATTATACAATTGCATAAATTGTATTTATGCAATTTTAATGAAATTTTAAAATTACATTTTATCATAATTAATATTTTTAGTTATCCATACTCCTTGTTGTAAAAGACCGTGGGATTAATCACCGATTAATCATGTTGGGTGACTTTCCAAATTACTTTTACACTAATAGGGTCAAAACATGTTTTTAGTAAAAATCAGATTAATTTGTCAAAAATCAGAATTAGTTGGTCAAAATTTAAAATTTACAAATACTTATTTATTTAAATTTTAAATGAGAATCATATATAGTTTTTAGTAAATGGTTGTCCTCAGACTTATGTATTTTGTTATTTCTCTTAGTGAGGTATAAGCGAAGATGGGGTATTCTACTTTTCAGGCTATATATAATTTAAATAATAATTTAATATATATATATATATATATATATATATATATATATATATATATATATATATATATATATATTACTGCATGAGTTGACTTCTCTTAAATATGATTTCTCCGGATTACCGTTCTCTCGTTATTTCCTTAAAATTTAAATTAACAGTTTATTATTCAAATTTTAGATTCTAATAATCTTTTTATACAATTTAAATAGATTTTATTATTATACAATTGCATAAATTGTATTTATGCAATTTTAGTGAAATTTTAATATTACATTTTATCATAATTAATATTTTTAGTTATTCATACTCCTTGTTGTAAAAGACGGTGAGATTAATTACCGATTAATCATGTTCGGTGACTTTCCAAACTACTTTTACACTAATCGGGTCAAAACATGTGAGATTAATTAGCGATTAATCATCTTCGGTGACTTTCCAAACTACTTTTACACTAATCGGGTCAAAACATGTTTTTAGTAAAAATCAAATTAATTTGTCAAAAATCAGAATTAGTTGATCAAAATTTTAATATTTACAAATACTTATTTATTTAAATTTAAATTTTAATTGAGAATCAGATATAGTTTTTAGTAAATGGTTGTCCTGAGACTTATGTATTTTGTTATTTCTCTTACTTTTCAGGTATAAGCGAATATGGGGTATTCTACTATTATCTAAATTAAATGTCTGTTGTTATGTAACTTTTTTGAATGTTTGATTCATGTATTATATTCTCATACAATTCATCATACATTGTCCATATATCATCATATGTTATCCAAATGCTGACAAAAAAAACTCTTATTATTAGAAAATAAACAATACTTTATATATTTTTAAATTAATTTTAATACATCAGTTCTAAAAAATTAGAAAAATTATTTCTAGTTATTTGAAAACATTGTTCTAAATTTTAATACATCAATGCATAAGCTTTTATTCCGAACACATTCATCTTGCAGAAATCGACATGCATGCATGCATGCGTACATAATAAAAATCCAAATATGAAATAGGATAATGAAGTGATTATGAGTCGAGTACAAAAGGTTCACTGAGAAGATCGATCACTTGGTTCCTAGTCATGCCATCCGCGTTACTAATCCCATCTCCATTGTGATAAACTACATGAGCCACTCGTGCAATGTTGGTCGAGTACTTGAGGTACGGTTGCAACACTGGAGATTGTGTTATGCACTGGTAGTTGATCTTCTTCCATGTATTTGCTATCATACTTTTGATCTCAGTTCGAGCAATTTCTTCTGAAACATCTTTTTCATGCATTAGACATTGGACCGATGACGAAGCATCACCTCTTTCAACTTCTACCTACAATAATTAGCAAACCTTACATCTTGAGCCTGGATAAAATCGAAAGTAACAGAGAAAAAGGCATATGGAGAATTATAAATGATGGAGAGTGAGTGAGTTACTGCAGAAGTTCCCAAGTCGTTGCATAATCGAAATATTAGTGCCACATTTTGTTCATGATCTTCTGTGCTTTTAAGGAGGTGACTGGCTTCTTCTTGTTTTGTTTTGTCCACGAGGCCGAAGAAAATGTAAATAGATAGTAAAGGGCCAGATGAGGAGTACCAGCCATTGTCGGTATACTCTTTAAGTGATGGTGTATAGTCCTCGTTAAACCATTTTGCTTCCACAAGCAGTGATTTGCAAAGATTTATCCACTGCCATATTATATAACATCGTGAATTCACTGACTAATTACGCTTTTAAAGTTTCACAGATTGTTGGAATATAATATACATGTAAGATCCTAGCAGGACCTTCTACCAGAATCTTAAGGCTTAATTAGGAGAACTGCATCCCGGTAAAGCCGATATACTAGCACTTTAGGATTTTAGGAGAATATGATGTCAGATCAAGGCCGATTCATGTAGAGGTCTCCTATGATGTTAGTAATTAATTATATCATAATTTGAGCTATCTTTTATATCATATATACTTAAATAGTTAAAAATGGAGATAAAACCGTTAGAGTAGTAAAATTTTAACATTTAAATGTCGAAAAGTACAATGTATACTGAAAAAGACCAAAAAAATTGAGTCTTCAGTCAACGTCTCTGCACAAATTCTAACATAACTTATTTATATATATATGGTAAGCCCCCACAACAAATTATACGTGGATCAGAGTCAGAGCACAAGAAAATTCCATAAAAGTCAAAAGATTACCGCTTGTTGTAGATAAGATGACACTGAAGTGCAACCATTCTCCTCAATTTCGGAGGCAATATCCTTAGTCGTGTCATACAGAGTCCGTAAACAAATCTTCATACACTCCGGAAGAGCTTGAGTTCCTTCATAATCCCACCTGACATTTGCATATACTAATTCAGTTTATGAAATTTAAGTTAATCAAGTGGTTTAAAAAGCGTGATTCAGCAAGGAGAAACCTGTCAACTGCACTTGTGAAGTTCTCTAATTCTGGCAAAGTGCCATAAACATCATAAACATCATCAAGCACTAATATTAGTATGATATTTTTCGCTAGCCATTTCCTCAAACTTCCATATTTAGGTTCGAAAACAATCCCCACTGCACATACATAGCTTTCGATTATTCTGTTTCTAAGAAACGGTAGGCTTCTCTCCAAGTCTAGCGTCGTCCACCATCTGTCAAATGCAAGATATATAAAACCAAATAATCACTCTGTTTTGACTTGCACAAAGCATGTACCTATGTATAAATACGTAGTATACACTAAATTCGTACCTTGCCAGTTCTTTTACTTCTTTTTTATACATGGCCTGAAGCATGTTGAAGTTACGTTTTGCTAGTTTGACCAAGTGAGAGTTGGATTTGGTATTTTCCTCGTAGAATTTGATATGTGTCCTGACATTATACCAGACGTTATATGGGTCTTCTAATGTTTGGTGTATGATTTTGGCAATAGAAGTATCCACTTGCTTGGAACTCATCATACTCTGGAGATATTTTCTCGAAACTTCATTAGCCTTGTCCAATATGGCTTCACCTTCAAAGGAAAGATGCGATGCTTCGAAAAGCTTAAACATAGTTTCAACATCTGACTCTGTGCTTGTATCCACCAATCCCATGAACCTATCTGTAAGAAGAAATAGTGCACCAAACACATTTTGTTAGAGAAAAACCCTAACAGATACTATTTTTTACGAATAACCCTGACAATTGATATATTCGAGTTTCTGATGATGTGTAATTAACATGCAAAAATATGTATACCTTGAGAAACATGGTAGCCATGCTTACGGAGAATCAAAAACCATAATGCAGTAGTGTGGAGATTATTTTCAGCATTGTGCATCTGGCTAGATGCCAAGGTGTCTACAACTTTCTTTATTTCATGCTCAAAAAGATAGGACAAGCCAAGTTTTTCCAATCTGTCTATAAGGTCCAACATTTCATGTGTGTCAACTGCATTAGAAAGTAGTAACTTCACTTCCTCCATCAGCTTCCCGACCATTCCATCATATTTCTGATCCTGCAAACAACAGTTTTAGTTCACTCTATGTACTAAACATCGCTTCATACTCCGTTATTTTAAATTTTTAAATCCATGATCGACGATGCATGTGAAAAGTATCTCTAGTTTACAACAAACAGAGCTAAAGAGGAGATAATAATCTTACATCATATTCAGTAGTATGCTCTTCAAGAAGATCATAATTCCAAATATTTGGCTTGTAATTAGTTGTCCTCCGGGTTTCATCACTTGCACTAATCATGCCATTAACTTGAGAAGTGTGCTGCATGATTAATACTTGATCATCAGCTGCAAGGCCGCCAATTTTCGAGTCCATAACGAATATTGATGAAGATACTGAAATATGGAAAGTGTAGTAAAAACAATTTCTATGTTTGTTATGGTATGCATTGTTTCCTTCAGAAGTGTAACCTTTTATAGGCATTTTCCAATAAAAGTTTCCAAATTGGTGGGTTAGGACGCCGAATTAGGAAAAATAAAATTTAGTAGTTCAGGAAGTCCAGTTCTGCGGACCTAATAAAATAAAATTTACTAATTTAGGAAGTCTAGTTCTGCGGACTTAACTAGGTCCCACGATGCTCTCAGTTTTTTTTTTGTTATCTACACTATCTTACTAAATTAGTTGGTGCTTGCGGTTTTTTTATGTGCAGTGTGTTAGTTAATTGCATAATTTTTACTTTTAGATTAATACATTTCTACTTTTGATACCGTTAGAATTTGATTTGATTACAAAAAAACTTCAAAATTTAACTCAAATTATTACCCCTTTCATCCCATCCATTTGTTTACGTTTGGGTGGAGCACGGAGTTTAAGAAAATTATATAAAATAGTAAAAAAAATAAGAAAAGTGGGTAAAGTGGTGATACCTATCATTATTTAATTGACAGATATGGAGAAGTGAAAGAAAATAGTGGGTGTGTGAGTAATTTTTATATTATAAAATTTTATTATTTGTAGAAAATTTTAAAATGTAAAGAATTGAGAAAGACATTCTAAAAAAATGTAAAGAATTGGTTGGAGCATAAAGATTTAATTCTCTAATATTTGATGAAGTGGAAATATAAAAATTGATAGTATTATCTTATATCGATAGAGATAAGGAGGTGGGTGACAACTGACCTGGTATTATCTCATAACCACTAAATACGAATGATTTGAGCTTGTGAATTATTTGTTTGGGTCTGGATGTCAATAATTTATAACAGAATTTGTATTACTATAGCCCCACATCGAGACCTAAGATATTAATTCGGTTCCCTAAGAATGGATGGATCGCACCAATATCAATCCATTTTCTTCCGTTTTGTTTTTTACTATTCTAGGGCAAGGATTAAAGAAATAAGGGGTTTATAAGGTAAGTAATACCATCAAATGTACTAATAAATAATAATTCTTTTACAAGGGGTTTAACGTTCGAATTTGACCCAAGTTATCAAATTATTTTTTAATCCATACACTATATATCTAGAATAATCGAACTCGACATATAATAAATTTTATGTAAAATTTTTTAAAATATCAAAGATATTAAGAATTTTATATATATATATATATATATATATATATATATATATATATATGTATGTATATATGTATGTATGTATGTATGTATGTATAAGGATTGACTCAAGAACCATTTTAATTAGGTACCCCTTGAACCGTTGGATAAACGACCTAGCCTACTGTACACATACACATATATACATGTATTCTAAAACTTTTTGATTATTTATTTATTTATTATATATCTGTATACACTATAAATTATATATAATATGTTTTATCTGCCATATAAAATTTACATATAATTATATTTGTTTTAATTAAATAAATATAAATTTATTTGTAAAACTGAATATTTTTACTGAATATTGAATTTACAAAATATAATATTGTTTACAAAATGTATATAAAGATTTCATAATATATTAAATTTATAAAAAATATTTATTTACAAAATGTTAAGTATTATTTTAAAGAATTTTCAATTTAGAAAATATAAATATTATCTACGAAACATAAAAGATAAAAAATCTTGTAGTGTTAGTTTTTTTTTTCATATTAAATATAAAAAATACAAAACATATTGTTTTATCATATTAATATATTAATTTATCCATAACATAACGTTATTTTTAGTAAACATTAATTATTTTTTAAAATATTAGTATTTGAATCATATTAATATAAAAAAAATACATAACATGTTGTTCTTTTATACAATTATTTTTATTAATATTTTTACAAAACTCTATTTTTATTTTTTAATCTAATAATACTTATTATACAAACTACAGTACATAATATTCAAATATACAGAACACAAGTTCCGTATTTTGGTAAACACTAATTATTTTTTAAAATATTATTTTTTGAATCATATTAATTTAAAAAATAAAGAACATGTTCTTCTTTAACAAAATTATTTTTATTAATAATTTTACAAAATTCTATTTTTACTTTTTCATCAAATAATACTTATTATACAGGACTACGGTACATAATATTTAATAATACAACACATATTATATATATATATATATAAAATGTTACCTAGATAATGAACTATTATAAAAGTGGGGTTGAATATAATAGTACCAAACAATCGATTATGAACACAAGTTTGTAAAAAAAAATAATGCTTTGTATTAATTTTGATAAACTTAATACAAAACTCTCTCAAGAAAAAAAAAACTAAAGTTCTTAAGAGGGACTAGGTTATGAGAAAAATGATAACTTGAACCATACATCAATGTAAACCTAATCACATGTTTATATAGTACACAACTACCTATCTAATTAAAGCAATACATATATACAATTTCCATCATCATCTTCATAAAAGATAGCTTCCAATGAGATAATTGTATTTCACACAATCACTTCCTTTCTGTCTTCAATCATCTCCTGATCTATCGATTTCCATCTGTCAAACTCTAATAGACTAAACTCTGATCAGTTTTAGTAAACTCTAATTCAGCATTTTCTGATCTCATAAGTTCTCCATACCTAACAATCTCCCCCAATTTATGCTTTATGCAGTAAAATATAAATTTGAACTTATGATGTCAGAAACTTCTACGACAAATATATCAGAGTTTATCCAACCTGCCTTTTTATACCCTAATGTAGAAAAGGTTTCCGGTTAGAAAGTCATCAAGTAACTTCTTTTCAGCTGCCTTTAACAATTTCATCAATTGAGATTTTACTTCCTTCATCTTCTCACCAGAGTCATCAATTTGATACATAGCAGCCCTTAAGTTGTAGATTGGTGACCTTTCCATTCTTTCATCAATAACAATACAACAAGCTTTTTGACCACCTGGATTCAGAACAAGAGTAGGAATACCAACTATCATTTTGATTTTTCCATCTCCTTTGCTCATTTCCTTTTCAGTTTCATTTTCAAGCATGTACCTTGGCCTGTACTCTTCATCAGAGTCTATCATCATCAGCTTTTCAGTCTTTCTTTTACTAGCGATTGCACGTTCTAGAACTTTCACTCATTTAGTTGTGATCTCATTCTCATCATTTAACAAACAAAGAACATATTCAAGTTCCTTTGATGACTTATGAGTCAGATCTTCTTCAGCCAATTTAATGACTCTTCCATCTTCTAGAAAATACAAAAGCTTTTCCTTAGGGACATTACCATCAAAAGTATCCTTAACCAAATGAACAACAATGAGCTTGTCCAAGTGATCTTAAGTCAGTTCTTCTTTAGGTTTGTCCTTCGGAGAATAAGGATCTCTGAAAGTATTTGCTTTTCCTCAGTAGAACTTGGCTTTTGAACTTCCAATTCCTCCCTTATCTTTTCCAAGTCTAACATCCAGAGTCAGAGTTTCAGACCTTGTCCACAATAATTCAAAAGATTTCTTCCTGATCAGAGTTTGTTGTTCCTCTTCCTCATCTTCAAAACTAGTTCCTCCTGGAAGAAATGTAGTTCCCAGCATAATAAGTGGAGTTTTCAGTTTTGATGAAGTTTTCTGTTGAATAGTCTGAGATGATTGTGATGACATCCTTTGCAACATCTGCACTCATCCCTTTATTAGATCTTGTTTCAGGCCTTGATTGAATTTTGATAGGTGCAGATACAACAAGTTTCTTCTTGATCAAAGTTTTCTTTGGAATATGAATTTTCTTTTTCTCTGACTGGACTTGAGCATTGTCAGTACCAGCAATCATCTTCTTCATTTCATGTTCTGCAGTAGCTGGATCAATACCTGGATTTTCTTCTTCATGTAGTTCCAGTGCCAGTTTTGTATCCTTGTCAGTTTCTTCTAGCTTTTCTTTTTCAGCCAACTGCCTTGTAAACTCTTCATCTTTCTTGAATTGCTCCAATTGAGCAACAAGATATATATCAGTCAGAGTTTGCTAATTTTCTTGAGCTTTTCCAGATCCTGAGGGAATCAGAGTTTGATCTGTCAGGGTCTGAATTTGACCAGCTTTACCATCCTTATAACTCTCTTGGCATTTATCAGCTAAGCCATCACTACCACCTTCAGGTTTGTCTTTAGAGTTTAAGACAACATCCACTTTGCATTTGTCCTTAACTACTTTCCCCCCTTTCTGACATTAGAAGAAATAGTCAGTATATCTGTAATTTTTATAACATGGTCTGTATAGAGGTCACAACAGTAGCAATTTTGTTAACTTTGTACTCCAAAGCATCCTGTTTGGTGGAAACAGCTTTAATTTTAGACTCCGTGGATTTTAGATATTTAGAAACAATACCCTGAATAGAAGCACCTTTCTTATTAACATGATCTTGAAGATTATGAACTTCACTGTGAAGACACTTAGTCAACACCGTGATTGCCTTGAGAACATCCTTCATTTCATCAGAGTTTATCTCAGAGTCTGCTTTCTGGATCAGAGCATGAACATGTGGGCAAGAAATATCTTCATCTTTCCAGGTCATGTCCCAAATGGATTGCCTTTTAAAATTCAAAATATCTGCACCAGATGACTCACTCCTGATATTTCTCCTTCTTACACCTTCGGCAATAAGGGCAGGTTCACTTTCACCCTTCAACTTCGCAACAACACAATAATTAAGATATTTCATCTGTAATCTGTCATGAGCATCAAAAGCATTTAGAGGCCATCTTTTGGAGCTGTATCTCTGAGTGTAAGGAATAGAAAGATCAGTGACTTCTTCATTTTCAAAGACAGGAGTGGAATCCTCAGAGTTTACAGCTTCTCCATCTACAATATCATCAGACATTGGCCCCTCAGAGTGTAGAGTTTGAGAGACATGATAAGTAGATCCTACTTCATTTATACTCGGAGTACCTGCATAAAGACCAACACACCCTAAGACACTCTTTTCTATTAAAGTAATCTCATTACTTCTCACATCCCACATCTCATGACTTTTGAGAGTCAGAGTTTGCTCACTAGAAGTAACTAACTTATGTCTCATATCTAACTCTCATTTTGCCAGAACAAGTGTCTGCCTCTCATTTTCAGTTCTGTTTTTCACACATTTTACCTCAGTCTCACAAGAAAGGCTCAAATCACAATGAACTACAGAAATAAGAGGTGGCTGAGAAGGGATATATGTAGTCACGGGGATAGAAGGTTCCTTTCCAGGGCTATACATGGTTATTCCAGCAGTAAAAGATAGGAATATAAAGTCTGAACTTATACTATCAAAGTATGTAAATTTTGAAGAAAAGTAAGAGTTTATACCTTGCACATTTGTAGAGTCTGATGGAGTATCGATTGGCTTTGTAGATAATGGTTGAACCAGTATTGCATATGATAGTGCCAAAGGATTGAAAGTAGACCTTGATTTTTCAGCAGTTGCAACATGTGATTCAGAGTTTAGCTTCATCTCCATATTTTGGTCTTCAATCACAAAGTTGGTGATTGGTGCTTGCGTGACCAGAGTCTGTTCAGTAGCTGCTTCACCACTTTGAGGTGAAGGTTCTTGTGTGCTAGATTCTTCCAGAGTTTGGCCTTCAGCATCAGGAACAACAGGATCTTAGTCAGAGTTTGAGTGCCTGCATCCAAACTTTGATTGAATGGTTCTTGTTTGGCTGGGGCCTTAACAACTTCATCAACCCTTTGAGTTGAAGGTTCTTGTGGGTTGTACCCCTGATCCAAGTTGACTTCATTTACTGGTACAGTGACTTCTGTTGAACTTTGATCAACAGGTTCTTGTGTGTTTGGCTTGTCAGAGACTGCTACTTCACATTAAAAAGTAGGTTCTTGTGTGTCTAGGTCAATTGAGACTTTCTTATTTTTCCTTATAAAGAAGAGCTTGGCAATTCCAGAGACTTGAGATTGTTCAGACTTTTGAGCAACCATCTCACTTTTGACTTCCCCAGCTAACTATCTAGCTCTTTCATATGATATCTCCTTGAGTATTGGTTCAGGAGACTTGACATGAGAATCAGAGATTGTGACTGGAACGGGAAAAGATGTTGGATAAGCTTGAATACTAGGATTGTCATCATCGTTTTTATCCCAGTATTTCTCATCAATAATTTCATTGTCATCCCCTGTTCCCTTTTTATCTTTACTTGGTATCTCATTTGAAGTACCCTCCAAGGTGATTACAAGACTGGTAAAAGGATTAACATTAAGTGGTTTACTATCCATTTCAGCCAATTCAACATTATTATCTACCTTAATTCCACCGATATTACTGTTTATTTGGTCAGGTAATGCAGAGTCACCAGAGTTTAGTGGATTAGTGTCTAAGGCATTAACTAGAGAAAAATATTCTGAGATTTTTGCCTTAACCAGTCTTTTCCTCTTCTTTACAGGCTCTGAGACAGGATTAACATGAAATGGCTTCATGTAAGAAGCATGAGGAACATAAGAGGCTGGTTGATTAGATTTCTTCATTGGAAATACCAAACCTTCATCACTATCAGCAAAGTCAGTGTGTTCATCAATTAATTTCCTTTTTCTAGAAGGAGACTGTGAAACTGATTTGCTCTTTCTTTTGAGGCCTGAGCCATGTGCCTGAGAGGTATGTTTTGCAACTAAAGTCTTTTGGGAGATAATAGAGGTTGGCAGAGTTTGTGTATCAGTGTTTAATGGGTGACTTGGGTTAGAATTAGAGGGGCATTGAGCTAAACTCTGATTCATAGTCATATAAATAAATTCTCTCCCATACGCAGTAGACATTCTCTGATTCAGAAGAAGCCTGACCCGTGTGGGATAAAAAAATCTTGGCAAGATGCCATCTTTTTCTTTCTTGACATCCTTTTTTGTCAAGTCAGCAAAAAATCTTTTATTCATTTTAAAAGAAGGCAAAGCCTAATCATCAGCAAAACTAACATTTGGCAACAAATGACTAAAGATTGATTGTAAAAATCTACCATAATATACAGTATGCTGATCATCACTAATTTTAGCAGCTATTTTCCTAATTAACAAACAAGGAAAATTAAAATTGAGATGGGCCAGAAAATACCCAATTTACTGAGAGAGTTGAGGAATAACATCAAAATTGATACATTTTGGAGTGAATACCCTGGTGATACAGTCGAAGAAGAAGCTCCACTCATTTCTCAGATGTGGCCTGGTCAGACTCCCCAATTTTATTCAGCTCCCAGTGTAGCCAATCTCTTGAAAGAACTCCCTCATTACGGAGTCTTCCTCTAAATCATCATACACAGCCACTTCAGGAAGACGAAGGGCCTGTCTGACTACCTCAGGAGTGATGAGGTGGTCACCATTGCATTTGAAGGAGAGGATGGGCTCTTGTTCATCAATTACATCACTAAACTTGGTTGTGGACCATATTCGCACCAGAGTTTGTGCAGAATCTCATAGGTTCTTGGAGAGCATACCTAATGTTGCTTTTGGTAAGAAAATCCTAGAGAACATGGAAATCTCCTGGTACATCTGCTTTATTGAGGATACCAGAGAAATTATTAGTAGAAAAGATATAGTTCTTGAAAGAAATACCCTTAGATACCATTGATACAGTGATATGAAGGTATGAAAGATTAGGGTTTTGAGAATACGAGAGAGAAAGAGATAGAATAAGATGCAGATGAAAATTCAAAGTAAGAATACGAATGAATTAACCCTTCCCTCGCAATTAACTTTTAACCCTTAGTGGGACACGTGACATAATTTGATAGGATGAGTAATGAGTAGTGCAAATCTCAAGAGAAATCATATATGTGTGTATCTATGTATAAAGATGAAACGTTTTTCGTGACAGACACGCGTAGTCATAGTTACTCCAATCAGAGATTAACAAATATGAAGTCACTCAATTAAAACTGATGTCATATATAAAATAATGAATAATAATTGTTTATTTGGAAAATAAAGAATAATAATTCAGAGTTTGACATGTAGACTGAGATCAGAGATTAGACTCTCCATGGATAAGAATTTACTGCATTCTCTGACAGAGTTTACATAAATACTAATATTTGAGGTCATCAGAGTTTGCAAATTCTGAGACACTTCTTGGAGATTGAATATTGATAATATTTGCTACTTGCTATTTGGAGTAACCACTTGTCACCATTCCCAATTCAGAAACCAATCTTGTAAAAGTTACTTCACACAGAGGCTTTGTGAATATGTCAGCAAACTGTTGATCTGTTAGAACAAAATGCATGTCAATTGTCCCTTTCATGACATGTTCCCTTATGAAATGATATGTGATGCTGATATGCTTTGTCAGAGAATGTTGAACTGGATTTCCTGTCATTGCAATAACACTTTGATTATCACAATAAATGGGAATTTTTGTGAAGTTCAAACCATAGTCTAACAGCTGATTTCTCATCCATAAGATCTGAACACAACAACTTCCTACAGCTATATAGTCTTTTTTCCATTGATGTTGAGATTGATTTCTACTTCTTGCTAAACCATGAGACATTTTTTCCACCTAGAAATTTACAACTTTCACTTGTGCTTTTCCTGTCTATTTTACATCCTGCAAAATCAGCATCTGAAAAGCCCATAAGTTTAAAGTCAGACTCTCTAGAATACCATAAACCAAGATTGATGGTTCCCTTGAGATATCTAAAAATTATCTTAACAACAATCAAATGTGGTTCCCTTGGATTTGCATGAAATCCAGCACATAGACAGGTTGCAAACATGATATCTGGTCTACTAGCAGTCAAATAAAGAAGTGAACCAATCATACCTCTGTATGTTCTTATCTCTACAGGCTCACCAGTATCTTGATTCAGCTTGGTTGCATTAGCCATAGGAGTTGTAGCAGATGTAAAGTCTTGCATTTAAAACTTTGTGAATAGATTTCTTGTATATTTTGACTGACTTATGAAAATGCCTTCATGAGTCTGCTTCACTTGCAAGCCCAAGAAATAGCTCACCTCTCCCATCATACTCATTTGATACCTGGACTGCATTAGCTTTGAAAATCTTTCACAGAGTTTCTCATTAGTAGATCCAAATATAATATCATCAACATATATTTGAACTAGTAATAAGTCATTTCCCTGATTTCTATAAAATAAGGTTTTATCAATGGTACCTCTTGTGAAACCACTTTCAAGTAGAAAATGAGTCAGTGTCTCATACCAGGCTGTTGGAGTTTGCTTGAGTCCATACAAGGCTATATCCAATCTGTAGACATGATTTGGATATTTGGAATTCACAAAGCCGGGATGTTGTTCAATATATACCTCATCCTCAAACTCACTATTTAGAAACGCCCTTTTAACATCCATCTGGTATACTTTGAACTTCTTTTGTGCAGCATAAGCAGGAAAGATTCTAATTGCTTCAAGTCTAGCTACAGGTGCAAAGGTTTCATCATAGTCAATACCTTCATGTTGAGAGTAGCCTTTGGCAACTAGTCTTGCTTTGTTCCTTGTTATGATTCCATCAGAGTATATCTTGTTTCTAAACACCCATTTTGTGCCAACAATGGATCTATTCTTTGGTCTTGGAACATGAGTCCAAACCTCATTTATTTCAAACTCATTCAATTCTTCTTGCATTGCAGTAACCCGGTCTGCATCCTTCAGAGCATCTTCAACTTTCTTTGGCTCTGTTTGAGAAAGAAAACTATGATAGAGACATTTATTCTGAGTAGGTTTCCTTGTCTGCACTCCACTTTCTAGATCACCAATTATCAAGTAAGGTGTATGATCTTTGGTTCATTTTCTTGGATGAGGAAGATTTCTCGAGCTAGATGCTCCCCCATGATCTGTGCCTTCATAGTATGATTCCTCAGTGAATGTTGATCATCCCTCTGAAGTTATGCTTACTTCAGAATTTGATTGATCAGAGTTTGACCTCTCAGAGTTTGTCTCTGTCAAAGGTTGGTCAGATTCTGATATTTCAATGATTGAGGTTGGTTCTGTAATTTCAGTAGAAGATTGATGTTGATCCCCCTTAACATGTGCAGAGTCTTCAATTACTGTGTTATTTTCATTAGAGTTTAGAGAGTTAGAGTTTGAATCATCAGAGTGTGTGTCTTGTTGACCTTTAAGCAGTTCATTTTCAAATCTTAGAGATTTCTGAACTTCTTCATCATGTAATCTTGTTTTCTTTGTTTCATCAAAAGAGACATGTATAGATTCCATGACTACATTGGTTCTCAGATTAAACACTTTGAATGCCTTTGAAGAAGTTTTAGAGGTTTTTGAATAACCAACAAAAATATCTTCATCTGCTTTGAGTTCAAACTTTTTCAACTGCTCAAGATGTGTTTTAAGAATAAAACACTTGCTTCCAAATATGTGAAAGTATTTCACATTTGGCTTCCTTACGTTCATCATTTCATATGGAGTCATTCCATGCTTATTTATCAAGGTACAATTCTGAGTGATGCATGCATTATTCACAGCTTCTTCCCAGAAGTATGTAGGAAGCTTTTCTCCTTCCAACATTGTTCTAGCAGCTTCAATGAGAGTTCTGTTCTTTCTCTCAACTACACCATTTTGTTGAGGGGTACCAGGTGATGAGAATTGCAGAGTGATTCCTTTGGTTGAACAGAATTCCTCCATTACAGAGTTCTTAAACTCTGTTCCATTTTCACTCATTAAATCTTTACCCTGAGTGGTGATCCATTCTCAATCATGGCAATATGATCAAAAATGATCTCGGCAATTTCATACTTTTTGTGTAAGAAGTACACCCATGTAAATCTTGTGTAGTCATCTACTATCACCAAAGTATATTTCTTCTTTCCAATAGACATTATGTTGACAGGGCCAAGCAGATTAAGATGCAATAGATGAAAAGGTTCTTCAATAGAATTTTCAGTGTTGCTCTTGAAAGATGTCTTCTTTTGTTTTGCCTTCTGACAAGAATCACAGAGTCCATCAGGATGAAATTGAACTTTAGGAAGACCTCTTACTAGATACTTCTTGACCAGCTAATTTATATTTTCAAAGTTCAAGTGACACAGCTTCTTGTGCCAATTCCAACTTTCCGAAGATGATGCTTTTCCAAGTAAGTAAATTAATGGATCATCGGAGTTTACCTCCAGGCTAGCTTCAAATAGATTGTTATGTCTGTGACCAATGATAACCACTTTGCCAGCCTTTTTACTTTTGACTTCACAATGTATTTTATGAAACTCCACAGAATAACCTTTGTTGTCATTTGACTCACACTCAAGAGATTATGCTTGAGTCCTTCAACCAGATCTATATTTTCAATGATGACATTCACAATCACAATATTGCCATATCCTAGTGTGCTTCATATGTTCTCATCTCCATAAGATATTATTGGGTCAGCCTTCTCCTCAAACTCTAAAAGCAAGAATTTGTTTCCAGTCATATGTGCAGAACATCCACTATCAATTACTAGGATGTTTTTCTTGTTTCCCTGCAATCATATATGCAACTTAATTAGTGGTTTTGAGGACCCAAACAAATTTGGATCATTTCTTTATAAAATTGTTAACTTTTGCAACAGAAGCAATTTTATCAGAGTTTAAGTTAACAAAGTTTACATTTTCAGAGTTTGTTTTTCTTTTATCATCTTTTACCACATATTTTTGTTTAAAAAAATAATTAGAAAAAACTGAAGGTTTATTCAAATGAGGCAAAAGTTCATAGTAATTGAAATATTGATTATGATATTCTTTACTTGTGTAAATAGAATGCCATAAACTTCCACAGTGAAAACAAGGATTTTATGGTCTATATATAGTCTGTTTCCTATCTCCTGATCTAGGTCTTTCAAGTTCCTTCTTTTTATTCTGCCTGCAGTCAATAGCAAGATGATTAGAATTTCCACATGTTAAACAGGTTTTTCTAGGAGCATCAGGGATATTCTTAGAGTGATTCTCCTTAAAAATTCCTAATTTGTCAATTCTATTTCTCTTAACCATTTTAGGCTTATTCTTGTTGGTGACAGACTTCAATTTTTCCTTAAGTTGTCTTTGAAAGAGTAACCCAACATTGACTGGTTTATTCTCAGACGCATTATTCTCTTTGATTTTGTGATTATTAGAGTAGTTATCAAAAGTGTCCTTTTCATTTCTAGCTCTAATAAAATTCACAGGTTTACATAAATTTTCTTTTATTCTTGTGTGTTTCTTATCATTCTTAGCATTTGTCCCCTTATCGGATTCATAATCAATTCTTGTCAGAAAGAATTTCTTGGACTTTCTTGCCAGAATTTGTCCAAACTCTAAAAGTCTCATGTTCTTTCGCTATTTCGGCTTTTAAATAAACGACCTGTATTTCTAGCTGAGTTTTCATGTGAATATATTTCTCACAGTCTTTCTTAGTGCTAAGCATATGTACAAGTTCAGATTCAAGAAACTCATTCTTAGCAGATAGAGTTTGAATTTCAGATTTTAATCTTTCATTTTCAAGAGACTGTGTTTTAAAACTAACATGCAAGGTTTGAAGGAAAGACTTTAACTCATGAACATTTTCAGTATTTATATTGAAGATAGAGTCTGGTACCTTGTTAGAGTTTGAGGTGAGAGCATCAATGTTTTTCATGAGAGCATAGTTTGTTTCCTCTTCAAAGTCTGAGGAATCCATCCAATCTTTTTTGAAGATTATGAGTGCTTTCCTAGATTCCTTGCTTCTGCACTCAGTAGAAAAGTTCCTCATCTTGTTACACTTGTAACACTTGACCTTTGATTTGTCAAGTATTTTGGACTTCCCATCTTTGTCTTCTCTCTTCCTGAATCTGTCTTTATTCTCAGACTCTCTAGACTTCTTTTGGAAGTTTCCTTACTTTCTGAACTTCATGTACCACATCGTTTTGAAGCCTTCAACAAGCATGGCCACCATTTCCATGATGTCAGAGTTTGTAGATTCACCTTCAGAGTCTGAGTCAGAGTTTGCTTCAGACTCTGACTCACTACTTTCTTTCACGGATTTTCCCTTTCCTTTAGAGCTTGCAGGGATCTATTCCTTAGCTTTCAAGACTTTGGTTTTAACAATCAAGGCAACTGACTTTTCCTTGCTACTTTTCCTGTTATTTCTCTGCTGTAACTCCAAGTCATGAGTCTTCAGCTTGCCATACACTTCATCTAGAGACATGTCTTCCAGATCAGCCATGTCTCTTATCAAGGATGTTTGTAAATCTCATTCTTCAGGAAGAGCCCTTAGAAACTTAGTGTTTGAATCCTCATTATCATACACCTTATCAACCAAAACTAAGTCATTCAACAGAGTAAGAAAACTGTCATACATGTCAATGAGAGACTTATTATGTTTAGCTTCAAAGTATTCATATTCTTGTATAAGAACATATCTTCTGTTCTTTTTGATTTCCTTGATATTGAACCTCTAGTGCATCCCAAATTTCTTTAGCAGTTTTGCAAGCAATTACTATGTTAAACGTCACAGAGTTAAGACTATTATGTAAGATATTTCTCACCTTTGCATCTTTAAGAACTTCAATTTTCTCCTCATTAGCCACTCTTTTTTGTCTTTCAAAGTGTAGTTTTCAGGAACTTGTCTCCCTTCCACTACTGTTGATGGAACTATCTTTGTTGGTAGATACTGACCTCCATTGATACTGTTTAAATAATCAGGATCTGTAGCTTCTAAGAACATCAACATCTTTACACTCCATGTAGAGTATTCAACCTTTTTCAAAATTGGAATCCTTATGCTCTCATACTTGTTCCCAGACATTGTTTATAAGTTCTTTTAGGATGAAGTAAACCGCCTGCTCTGATACCAATTGTTACCCAGATAACGAACTATTATAGAAGGGGGGTTGAATATAATAGTACCAAACAATCGATTATGAACACAAGTATGTAAAAGAAATACTGCTTTGTATTAATTTTGATAAACTTAATACAAAACTCTCTCATGAAATAAAATAAAGTTCTTAAGAACAACTAGGTTATGAGAAAAATGATAACTTGAACGATACATCAATGTAAACATAATCCTGTGTTTTTGTAGTACACAGCTACCTATCTAATTACAGCAAAGATAATGATCAATAAAGACAGATATATAATTTCCATCATTATCTTCCTAAGAGATAGCTTCCAATGAGATAATTGTATTTCACACAATCACTTCCTTTTCTGTTTTCAATCATCTCCTAATTTATCGATTTCCATTTGTCAAACTCTAATAGAATAAACTATGTCGACCACTTCTAGTCTTTGATGTCATTAGCTAAACTCTAATCAGCTTAAGTAAACTCTGATTCAGCATTCTCCGATCTCATAAGTTCTTCATACCTAACATCAAAATACAGAACACATGTTCTGTATATATAAAAATTACACAACACATGCTAATTAGTACATAAAATTTTATAAGTTTAAAAATTTTAAATTTTATATGTTTAAACTATAATTCAAAATTTTTTGTATAAAAATAATATTATATCATGTAAATGTAATGTTTAGTGAAATTAATTTTTATTTATTATTAGTGCTTTTAAAGAATATAATACTTATAATATTTTACACAACTAAAAAATCATAAATTAGAGAACATTTTTTTAATGATTACACAATAACTATTTTACAAAAATAAAATGTTACAACACCAATTATTTATTTTAATTTTTTAAAGAGCAAATATTTATAAATATATATGTTATTTATTTCAAAATTGTGTTCTAAAATATTATTTTCAAATTTTTAAATTCAGAAAATAAAATTACAATTTTTTATTTAAAAAAGGTATTAAGTTTCTTTTCTATATTAATAAATAAATTAAATTAAAGCACACAAAATTAAAGTTTATGTTCAAAAATGATATAAAATAAATTTATAGGACACAAAATAAAATTACAAAATATAACAATTAATTTAAAACAGGAAAATATATTATAGAACACCAATAAAACAATAAATAAATATTATAAAATATAAAAAAGAATATAATAACAAATAAATTTTAAATTATATGATAGATTGAACGGAACACGTGTTTTTTCATCTTGTGCATGCTAAGAGTTAGTTACTCTCATGCATCCATTTTATTTAAATATTAAAGGATAAGATATTAGTTCCTAAATTACTCAAAATTATGGTTACCCATAGAGAATGATCCAATATATATATATATATATATATATATATATATATATATATATATATATATATATATATATATATATATATATATATTGGATCATTGGCTTTTAAGGAGGTCATTGGCTTCTTCTTGTTTTGTTTTGTCCACAAGGCCAAAGAAAATGTAAATAGATAGTAAAGGCCCAGATGAGGAGTACCAGCCGTTGTCGGTATACTCTTTCAGTGATGGTGTATAGTCTTTGTTAAACCATTTTGCTTCCTCAAGCAGTGCAGTTTGCAAAGATTTATCCACTACGATATAATATAACATCGTTAATTCACTAGGTAATTACACTTTTAAAGTTTCATAGATTGTAAGAATATAATATACATGTAAGATCCTAGCAGGAACTTCTACCAGAATCTTAAGGTTTAATTAGTAGAACTGGCATCCTGGTAAATTCGATCTACTAGCACTTTATGAATTAGGAGAATATGGTGTCAAATAAAGGCAGATTCATGTAGAGGCCCCCTATGATGTTAGTAATTAATTATATCATAATTTGAGCTACTGTTTATTTCATATATACTTAGATAGTTAAAAATGGAGATAAAATAGTTATAGTACTAAATTTTTAACATTTTAATGTTGAAAAGTAGTGCGGCTTGTGGAGTATGAATTTCTGAACCACGTTTAATCTTGTCTTGTGTGATTGTCGTTTATTTTCTTGTTCTTGTTTATTCGTTTTGTGTTAGTTTTCGTTATTCTATATAATCAACAACTGGTATCAGAGTGAGGTTATAACAGTTCATAACAATCTCATTTTGGCTTCCAGAATGGGCCTAGAAAGGGGTAGATGGACTTGCTCCCATAATGGGCTTAAAGTGGATGTATGTGGGCCTTCAAGAATGGGCCTAGGGGGAGCTAGATGGACTTTCAGTATTGGTCAAGGGGGAGCCTAGTCACACTGAAGGAGGCAGATTCGATAAATACTGAGCACGATGTGTGAAGGGGCAGCCAGTTAAACTCTATTAGTATGAGGCTTTTTGGGGTATGCCCAAATATAAATTCATGAGGGTTTGGCGTAAAGTGGACAATATCATACTATTGTGGAGGCCTTGCTTGCGGCCCAATAAGTAGTCTGAGAGCTATGATTATAACAGTTCATAACAATCTCATACGGGCTATCAGATGGGCCTAAAAAGAGCAGATGGACTTGCCACATGATGGGCTTAAGGGTGAGGCAGATGGGCATTCAAGAATGGGCCTGGTGGAGCGAGAGAGCTTGATAGGATTTCGGTATGGGTCAAATGGGAGTCTGGTCACACACTGAAGGAAGCAGATTCGACAGGTGTCGAACCCGATGTGTGAAGGTGGAGATTGTTGGAAGTTCTCCCACATCATTTCTGGGAGGGGCAGTTTTCTAGTTAATAAGCTGCTTGTTAAACTCTATTAGTATGAGGCCTTTTGGTGTGTGCCCAAATACAAATCTATGCGGGCTTGGCCCAAAGTGGATATGTAGAGTTAAGGCTTGCTTGTGGCCCAATAAGTGGTATCAGAGCCAGGTTTTCAGGTGAGTGGGAGTGATCACAGAAGAATGGAAAGTAAAGATCGACATATTTTGACAGTATGATCAAACATGAGGGAAATCAACATGCTAAAGAGACAGATATCTGAGGAGTTTGACATGAAGGATATGGGTGCAACAAAACAAATACTTGGTATGAGCATCATGAGGGATAGATCTGAAGGTACTTTGAAATTATCTCAAGAGAAATATATTGGAAAATTGTTGGAGAAGTTCAGTGTCCAATATGCGAAGACTAGAAGTACACCGTTGGCTACTCACTTCAATCTCACGAAGAAGCATTCACCTAAAGAGTATGAAGACAAGAAATATATGGCTAAATTTTCATATGCATCTACAGTTGGCAGTTTGATGTATGTTATGGTGTATACAAGGCCAGACATTGCTCATGCAATGGGAGTTGTTAGCAGGTTCATGTCTAATCTGTGAATGGAGCATTGGGAAGCAGTCAAGTGGTTGTTACGCTACTTGAAAGGCACATCCAAGTTTGCATTATATTTCAGTAAGAAATATGTTATCTTGGGAGGGTTCTCTGATGCAGATTTAGGTGGATGATTAGACACAAGAAAGAGTACTACGGGATATATTTTCACTTTAGGTGGCACGGAAATTAATTAGATGTCTCGACTTCAAAAGAGTGTTGCTCTTTCAACCACAGAAGCAAAATATATGGCTATCTTTGAAGCTGGCAAAGAGATGATTTGGTTGAAGAATTTTCTTGAAGAGTTAGGCAAGAAACAGGAAGACAGTGCTTTGTATAGCGACAGTTAAAGTTCCATTCATCTTGCGAAGAATCATGTTTTTCATGCTAGAACAAAGCATATACAGCTGAGATATCACTTTACAAGAGAGTTGATTAGCAATGGTACTTTGTCCTTGAAGAAAATCATTGGCTTAAAGAATCCTATTGATATGTTGAGTAAGGTGGTTACCAATGAAAAGTTAAAGCTTTCTGTAGCTTCAACTGGCCTTCAGAATTGATTGATGAGAAGGCACCGCACTAATTAGTGTTATTGATTGAAGTATTGGGTTTTACTAGATTTACAAGAGTGAAGTGGGAGATTGTTGGCTTTTGTGGAGTCTAATTTTTCATATTTGGACTAGGATCTGAGTTAGTCTAATTTTCATATTTAGACTATGTTTTGATTTAGTCTACTTTTCAGATTATGATTATGATTTGAGTTAGACCCAGTTTCTTCTCCTATAAATATTCTCATATAATTGTAAAATCTCAACACAACACAATTGTGAGATATCAATACAAAATTAGTGCGGCTTGTGGAGTATGAATTTCTGAACCACGTTAAATCTTGTCTTGTATGATTTTCATTTATTTTCTTGTTCTTGTTTAGTCGCTTTGAGTTTGTTTTCGTTGTTCTGTATACTCAACAACTGGACTGAAAGTTTAATGCTTTCCAAGTCTAGCATCGTCCGCCATCTGTCGAAGACAAAATATATAAAACCAAATAATCACTCTCTTTCGACAAGCACACACCATCTACCTACATATAAATAAGTAGTATACACTACATTCGTACCTTGCCAGTTCTTTTACTTCTTTTTTATACATGGCCTGAAGCATATTGGTAGAAAAAAGGTGTAATTTCCGGACACCCTAACCGGTATCACACTAAACCGCCTCAAGCCCAATGCGTGACATGTAAATCGGACCAAATGAGCGGCATGACTACAATGGTGGCCCTTCAACCTAGAGTGTGTGAAAAAATCCCAACGTCCCTAGGAATCGAACCTTGTTGCTTTGGCTTGAACCATGTTGTTGAAGTTACGTTTTGCTAGTTTGACCAAGTGAGAGTTGGATTTGGTATTTTCCTCGTAGAAATTGATATGTGTCCTGACATTATACCAGGCGTTATACGGGTCTTCTAATGTATGGTATATGATTTTGGCAACTCATCATACTCTGGAGATATTTTCTCGAAACTTCATTAGCCTTGTCCTATTGCTTTCACCTTCAAAGGAAAGATGCGATGCTTCGAAAAGCTTAAGCATAGTTTCAACATCTAACTCTGTGCTTGTATCCACCAATCCCATGAACCTATCTGTAAGAAGAAATAGTGCACCACATAAATTTGTTAGACAAAAAACAATAATGACCCTAACTGCAGATAATATTTTCTACGAATAACCCTGACAATTGATATATTTGAGTTTTTGAACATATGTAATTAACATGCAAAAATATGTATACCTTGAGAAGCATGGTAGCCATGCTTACGGAGAATCAAAAACCATAGTGCAGTTGCGTGGAGATTATTTTCAGCATTGTGTCTCTGGCTAGATGCTAGGGTGTCTACAACCTTCTTTATTTCATGCTCAAAAAGATAGGCCAAGCCAAGTTTTTCCAATCTGTCAATAAGGCCCAACATTTCATGTGTGTCAACTGCATTAGAAAGTAGTAACTTCACTTCCTCCATCAGCTTCCCGACCATTCCATGGTATTTCTGATCCTGCAAACAACTGTTTTAGTTCACTCTACTAAACATCGCTTCATACTCCGTTATTTTTAATTTTTAAATCCATATATGATCAACGATGAATGTGAAAAGTATCTATAGTTTACAACAAACAGAGCTAAAGAGAAGATAATAATCTTACATCATATTCAGTAGTATGCCCTTCAAGAATATCATAATTCCAAATATTTGGCTCGTAATTAGTTGTCTTTCGGCTTTATTCACTTGCACTAATCATGCTATTAACTTGAGAAGTGTGCTGCATGATTAATACTTGATCATCAGCTGCAAGGCCTCCATTTTTAGAGTACATACTCAATATAGATGAAGATACTGAAATATGGAAAGTGTAGTAAAAACAATTTCTATGTTTGTTAAGTATGCATTGTTTCCTACAGATGTGTAACCTTTTATAGGCATTTTTCAATACAAGTTTCCAAATTGTTGGGTTAGGATGCCAATTAGGAAAAGTAAACGGTTAAGATGTGCATTATTTTTTCCTCTAGAAATCTGTTTAGGAAAGTCCAGTTCTACGGGCTTAATTAGGTCCCACGCTGCCTGCAAAAATAATTTGATATCCCTGCTAGTTTACGAAATTAGTTGGTGATTGTAGTTTTTTTAGGTGTTATATGTTGATTCATTATTTAAATTAGTATAAAATCCCGTGCTATACATGAGTTGCTAGCTTAATTTTCTTTTATATTATATTTTTTATTTTGATTATAATTTATTTTTGAAATTTCCCTACTCATGATATCATCTTCATCGAATAAATAGCCCATAAGCCTGCCGAATAGATAGATCACAGACCAAATAGCACCTCTTTGACCATTATGGGATAATATTAGTTGGCTTCGTATCCTCATTATCAGACCCAAATCGCACCTCTTTGGCTAATATATGATAATATTGGTTGGCTTCGTATCCTCATTATTAAACCACTCTCTATTGTAGGATAATATCATCCGTCTTTGTGTCCCCATTTCGGACAACTTAACGCATCAGGCTTTTAAAATATACTTTGATATTGTAACAGTGCGCCCTTTTTGGACTATTATTGTTATATGCAATTTTCTACGGGGAAAAGGCGCGCCTTGCCTTGCCCTCACAAGAGGGCCCGCCCTCCTCCTTCCTGGTTCCGGTTGAAGTTTCTGCAGTCACCTATCTTGGTCTATAAATGTCTCTGCCGCCTATGGCTGTCAATGCCAATTGAAGGTCATAGCTCTATATTCCTCAGGTTACCCTCGTAGGGGAGGTATGGTGTGCTGCTAACCTTGTCTTGAAAGATCCTTTCTCTGTACTCAGGTGGGTTGCCCTCGTTTGGGGACTTAGGACGTGTCCTATATTTGTGTTGGATCTAGTGTTGGCCTCCGGTCAAGGTACCTTGGAAATATTTGTAGTGGACTAGCTAGAGCCCGCGGTTTCCAGATCAGCGTTGGATTCATGAAGTCCTTGGACCTTATACTAGGCTTTGACCTATTCAAACAAGCCCAAATTTAGAGACCTCTTCCAAGTAGGTTTCTTTTGACTATTTGGCGTATTTGATTCGAAGAAGGAAACTATTTTTCCTATTGGGCCTCTGCTTTGCCAAGAACTACGTGGGCATGATCCTCTATTTTGCCTATAAATAGAGGTACGTAGACACATTGTCGGGGGTCGTCATTATTAGAGGTCACAGCTGACAGAGAACAAAACTCTAATTATTCTAATACCTAGCAATCTCAGCCCCCAATCTCATACAAACCACCACGATTCACGGCATCCCAGTCTCGTTAGTTCTTTTTTCGGCAAAGAACCTCAGTCTTTGTTGATTACAAGATTTCACCATCAACAAATTGGCGCTAAAAGGAGGGCATATTTTCATCTTAGGAAAAAGGATGTCATAACAACAAAGCTAGAAGAACAGATATGATAAGAGATGATTTTGAATGTGATTCCAAATGGAAGCAAGTTATGAATGTTCTGGGTATGGGGTGTACCCTCCGGGGAAAAGGATGGAGTCAAAGCAACACAACTATAATTAAGCAGTTATGGGATTCATGAGCCGCACACACCTACCAGGTAAGCCTTACTTTCTGATATTTTTTATTATAAATTGGGTTTTATGCAGGTAGGGAATCTTTCTAATATGAATTATTGGGTACGACACATTCATATCCTTCGAATCTTTCGAGACGTGCCCTCCGGAAGGCTGGTGTAGTTCTGTTGTTTTGACTCCATGAAAATTTTCGTCAGCCCCTATCGTAGAGAATATCTTTAGGGCGCACCAACCTTGGGGAGGGTCAACATTACTCCACCATCCTTAGGAGGGTCGACATCACTCCATCACATATCAATGATATGACAAAACATAAACTCCATGGCTAATGCCCCTAGGAGGATCAACACCCAGGTAAGAGGAAAGAGAATACCTCAGAATCAGTCTGTGGCTATTTCTAGTCAGGGCACGCCTCAGCCTCCTCATCCGTCTACATTCCTTCAGGGCACGCCTCAGCGCCCTCATCCACCTCGATTCACTTAGGGTAAGCCTCAGCCCTCTCATCCGTCTCCATTCCCTAGGAAGAAGACGTTCATGATGAGTATGTTCCAAAAGATGTTCATGAGAAGAGTCTAGATCTCAATCTAGGTTTCAGGTCGATGACCAAGCTTCTCGAGTAAGGTAAAAGTGGGAAGAAAGTGGTTAGTGAATCGTGTGAACTCGAGACAGGAAAATTCCTGAGGGTAAAATCACATCAGCTTGACTTTAATGAAGATGCTAGAACGAAGTCGATTATCTTAGGGTGCACCCTAAGAGGAGCCCATCTCAACTGGTCTGGTTACTTTGCTAATAAAGTATGTAATACTCAGGTAACTTCTGAAAACCTATAGATGATTTGTAGAGTAAAACTGGTAGAGATGTTATGCAGGGTAATGACGCTCCCTCAAATGGAAAAAGTCATCAGAGCATCTCCTCAACAAATCATAATGCTTTTAGGGGTCGATTCTCCAGCCATTTCCTCATCCTGAAAGAAAACAAGAACATAGCACTTTTCAGGATAGAGCATGGCCAATATGATTCTCATTCATCCACCTCTACTTACTCAACATCAAGTTCTTCATCGGGCCTACTCCACTCACGACTCAGCAGCAGGTTCCCTTTACTGCAGCAAGCTTAAATTGTGGTCAACCAGACACAAGTTCTACCAACAACTCTTCAGGAGACGCCCATAGTTCAGGGCGCGCCTTAGTTCAGCACTTAGACACATATTACATCCTTGGCTCATGCTTCTAGAGCAAGCAGTTACTTAGAAGATTATAGAGACTTTAAAGGGAGGGGAAACAATGATTTTTGGAATGAGGGACCCCTTACTCAAAGGTGGAGCCCCCAGGAAGCGCCCTCCTCGAAGAGGGCACCTATCATTACTCTCGTAAACTAAGGAAGCTCTTCCGAAGGGTGGCATCACACCTCTCAACAACAGAATAATCAGAATAATGGGAGTAATCCAGACACTCAAGACCTATATCCCGCACCTACATTCCCTCAGGGGGCGCCTCAGTCCTCCGTCAATTCTCAAAGCATGCATCAGCCTCATTTAACCAATCAGGGCATGCCTCAGCTCCCTGTCTTTAATTAGGGCACGCATCAGCCCTTCGCTTCTAATCAGGGGATGCCCCAGCCCTCCATCATTGTTCAGGTCATGCTACAGTCTTCCATCATTGCTCAGGGCACGCCTCAGCCCTCCATAAATCTTTAGGTCACACAAGCATCAGACACTCAGACCGCGCCCATGCCTCAGGGTGCATCCACACTTAACATAACTTCGGCAATACCTATAGCACACATTACTCATGGTACATCCAATACTCAAGTGGGAGGCCTAGCCCAACTCTCAGGGATTCAAAACATTCCAGGTGTGGGAAGTGTTAATGTTGATGAGTTGAAGAAACTCATCACTATCCTTGATGGAGGAAGATCTATGCCTCTAGTGCAAGATCCATTGCCCTTCTCTCAAGCGGTAAGGGAAGCCCCACTCCCACAAGGGTATCGAAGCACCATGGTAGAATACCTTGGAAAATTCAACCTGGGAATTCTGACCCTTTAGAATACCTTAGGAATTTCAACACAAACATGGATGTTTACCAAATGCCTGACTTGGTTAGATGTAGGTTGTTGGCTACTACTCGAAGGGATAATGCTCAGATATTGTTTCAGAAGTTAGGGGCAAGAGTGGTTACGTCATGGGAACAAATGAAACTCCTCTTTTTAGCACAATTTCAGGCCACAGTAAAATATGATCCACAAGTCATAACTCTTTCTAATGTCAAGCAAAGGAACAATGAATCCCTCCAAGTATACTTCAAAAGATTCAACTCTGAAGTTACAGGAGTTAGGGGAGCAACGGATGATACCCTGAAAAGTTTTCTCATCGCCGGTTTAAAGTCAGGACAAACTTTTGGAAGCATTTGCAGGGGAATGAACCATCGACTTTGGCCTCCCTCTATGCCGAGGCGGAACCTTCCAAAAGAATCGAACAATCTCTCGAAGATAGTGAAAAGGGTCGTACTCTGTTAGGATTAAAACTCAAAAATAAGAAGAGGGATAGGACTTTACCGTTTGAATACAGGGGAAGGCCTCGAAACCCAAACAGAGTGAATATAACAACTAACAAGAAAAATTAGTCCTCCTGTCATGTATGATAGTAGGCATGATGGGTATACACCTTTGGTGGTTGGGGTAGAACATATTTACGAAGTCAATAAAAACAAGGGTTTGTTCAGGAGACCTCCTTCTCCCTCAGCATGGAAAAGCAAAGATCAGATGAAACATTACGAATACCATGAGTCTTCTGGTCATGACACTCATAAATGCCGACAATTGAAGGATGAAATTGAATTGTTGATTAAGGAAGGGCATCTTACGGAGTGGGTGAAGAAGTATAAGGCTGATAACCCCCTCTAGAAGGGGGAATAGAACAGGTCTAGGAAGCCCTGATCAAGACAAAGCCTTCAGATTCCACTTTTGTCAAAGCCAATAGTATACACATAATTTTCAGGGGACACCATATTACAGGCAATAGTAGAAACGCCATGGAAAGATATGCGAGGAAAGCCAAGTACCGGCCCCTCACCAACGTCAATAGCTTGGCTTCAAGGCCTACAAAGCTCTTTAAAGGAGAATCCACTAACATTACTTCCACAGAGGAAGATGCCAAATGAGTACATCACCCGCATAATGATGCCTTGGTAGTAACAATAAAAATGGGATGGTGAATGTCCATCGGGGTTTTGTAGATAATGGGAGCTCAGTAAACATCTTATACTATAGCACATACAAGAAGATGGGATTCCTTGACAAAGACATGACCATTGAAAGCATCTTCATATATGGTTTCAAAGGGGAGTCCATCCTTGCTAAGGAAACCGTTCATCCTCCCATTACCCTTAGAGAGGGATAATTATCATCAACCCAAATCATTGATTTCCTAGTAGTAGATCAAGAGTCAGCTCACAACGCCTTGATTGGAAGATCTTTTTTGAAGAAAATAAGGGTCATCACCTCTATATATCACTTGTCTATGAAATTTCCCACGCTTGCAGGGGAAGGGTGTGTTAAGGGGTGTCAGTTTGATTCTAGGGAATGTTATAACAAGTCGGTGAAGGTATTTGAAAAGACAAGAGGTCAAAGGCAACCGCAGTCAAATAGTATGGTTGAAAGTAAGGGAGAAGCCATAGTCAACATGTAATATACCGTTTAGTTCCCCGAGGAAGAGCCATCAATAGAAGAAACCTTGTGTCTTGATGTTGGGTCCCGGAGATCGTAGAGGGGGGGTGAATACGATTCCCAAATTAAATATGACTATTAATTACTTTGGTTCAACATAAAAATTACTTTGGTTCAAACCCGGTTACTGTTCATCATCTTCTTCAACCTCAAGAACACCTTTAAAATAACCAAGATAATGAACGGTAAATCATCCAAAACACACAACACAACAAGATCCAAGAATATAACTTTATATTCATTGAAGTGGGGTAGATGCTACAACAAGTTCAAGAACAAAAGCTCAAGAACACAACAAAGAAATGATTTTTGGCTCCTCTAAAAATATTACAAATTCTAGATCTATGAGACAAAAATCAAACCTATCTTCTAAACAAGATTTAGCAATGTTTACAATAGAAGAATAGATGAGTGGTGAAACAAAGAAATTCATGGCCCCATAATATTCAAGATATGGAGTATGGCCATGGGGGAGAGAGAAAATAATTTTCTCTCTCTCCCCATTTTTTCTCTGCCGAATACTACTGCCTGTGTTATTATGAAGATGAGGACTTGGTTTCTTTTAGTATATTCAAAAAAGATGTTGCTTTTTACTTTTCCACCTTTTACTCTTGTTCACTCAAATCTTTTCTTCAAAGTCATGTGCCAAGCATGCCTTTGAAAATATTTAATGTAAAAGTAATATTTAATAAATATATAAAATATAAATAAAGAATATCTTTATTTATAAAATATATTAATAATTAAATAAATACTTTATTTAATTAAATTAAATATTTTCATTCCACTCTTCAATTTGTGTAGACTTCCTTATCCAAATACTTAGCCCCGTATACGTGACTCCACCACGTCCAAGTATTTGGCCTTCTAATCTGTGAAGCTTTAGTAAGATCCAATCAGGTTGTGCCGTCTGTCCCTTATCCATTAGGCTGACATTTCTCCAACACTGATTTACCATCTTTGTTGATCTTCCACTTGACTCAAGAAAACCAACAACTTTAGAATGATTAAAACCATATTAACCGACGAGAGCTTGCCTCCAATGTCCTGACACTTTATGCAACGGTCTGGTTCATAAGTGACTAGTCTTGATAGGGGCTCTTGATTCCGAACATGATTCCACATTCTTCTTTGCAAACCTTACTTGTTGCTTCGATTGTAATGCACTAAAATCGTCATAGACTAAGACAATCTTCTGTAGCTTCCACATCCTTGAATAGATGTCAACATCTTTTATTCTCCACTGAGGCATGAACATGTTAATGAACTTCTTCCAGTGAGCTTCAAGTCTGTAGATGATCCTTTGATACTTTGTCTTAACTGAACTCTGTGATCCAAGATTTCTGTGCACCTGCATATTATTACATGTCCTATTCTATTGTTGAGTTATCATCAACCATTACATAGAGATTACATTTAGCATTTCTAGTACACATGAAAGTGCAGTGAGTTACTTCCCTTCACTCCTATCTCCCCTTTCAATCTCCCCCTATTTGGTTGATATGGAATAGCAATCAAATACTATTTCCCTTTACAATCTCCCCCAAAAGCAATTAAATAAAATTAACTATTAGAGGATAACTCAACTAACATACAAGAAACAATTAAAGTACTGGACATGAAAATAATATACAAAAGGTTCTGGAAAGATATAATCAGTTAAATCCAGATTTCCTGAGTTGCTGAAAATGAATGATGAATTTCTGAATTTCATTTTCCTTTAGCTTCCTCCACTTCAATGTTCTTCAAAGATGGGGTTCTTTCAATAAAGAAACAAATCATTAGTAAAGACTTCTGAACAATCATTCTTATTCATCTTGCAATTCGAACTAGAACATACAGCTCTCTATGTTCCCCATAAGAGGTCAACTCATTCCCCCCTTAAGGTTGTTCTCTCTTGGAATGAAAGTCATTTTCGCTTTTTCTTCAGGATGTTCTATTTCCAGGAAACATATTTTTCTTTCTTCCCTGCACTATTCCACTGGCTTCATCTATCACTGAAACAAGAAATAGAACACACTTGGACACTTCTCAGATGCCCCTTGAAAATCTCCTTCACATTCTTCTTTACCCAGAAAACTTCTACTTAGCAAAAACTCCCCTTGAGTTGATACTCTTCAAAGAAATCTTCATTTTCATTCATTGATCGTGCTAGAAAGAATTCTTCTGCCGAACCTCTCCTAAGAATGTTCCAAGGACAGATCTTCAAACAAATAGAGCAAAATCCCTTAGATATCTTTTCAGAATAAGATATAGCATTGCAAACCAAGATGTTAAGATTCTCCATAACTTCTCCCCCTTAGTACGACAAGTAACTTCTTCCCAATTGACAGAAAGTAACTTCTCCACTTCAGACGAAAAATCAGTTAAATCTACAACACCTTTAGGGATTTGACTCCAACCAATTACTAAGAAACTCCCCGTTAGTAATTTCTCCATTGCATCACTAAGGTTTCAATTTTATCTAATTCTCCCCCTTAGTTCATGCAAGCTCCAATCCACCCTTGTGTCTTTAGATATCCTCTAAGTAACCTCCACAAGATAGGATTGACATATCTCATTTCTTGTATCACCAAGAGATCTCGTTTCTTGTATCACCAAATTCTCCCCCTTAGTTGAGAATATCCTTTAAAACAATAAAAGTATCATCTACATCCAATCGAATAAGAAACTCTCCTCCAATTGAACATAAAATCCCCCTTAGGTCTAAAAATTAATGTCTCCCCCTTTGAGATTGAGAACAACATGAATTAATAGACCCAAAGGTAATAGTTTGGACATTCCCACTAAGCTTCAGCTAGACTCTTCTTTAGCTTGTCTTCCAGAAAAGAATCTCTTCAACATTTCAGAGCTGGAAAATTCAGTAACAGGATTAAAGCATAGTAGCAAGGTTAGTGTTTGGTCTATGGTTTCCTCACTTCTACTACGTTCTGTTGGTGTTTACACTTTCAAGCGTAAGTGTTCCACTCATTTCTCTCCATATTTCTCTCACTCAAGTGTATCACTCCCTCACTTCACTCAAGTGTTTCTCTCTCTTACTTGCACTCATTTCATTTATAGCAATTTGTACCTGCAAGTAAATCCATGCTAGTCTCACCAAGATATTATGGATCGTTGACTATGGCATGTTGTCGATCACTAAAGATCTAGGTTCTGAGATGGAATCTCAGACAGGGTTTCAGTTAGGCCGTCACCCAACTCACCATGAGCAAATCCATGCACACGTGGCTCGTCGTCGGGGAATAATCCTTCTGAAATTGGAATCTCCTCTATTCCAGAAGTGACTGAAATCCCAACACCCTGATCCTCAAAAGACTCATCAAATTAGTAAACCAACTGAATCATAGTCTACGAGTTGTTGCTTAGCTACTTTCAGCATCAACAATCTCCCCATATGCAAATCCATGCACTGGATCGTTGAATGTGGTATGCGTACTAGCAACTATCTAAGCATCAACCGACTCCCCATATGCAAATCCATGCACTGGATCGTTGACGGTGATATGCCTTTAAGTTTTGAGCGATCCATGTATTCCAGAATTTGAATTCCTGGGAGAGTAGACGTGTACAAACATCTCTCTCAATCACCTGTGAAGATGAATTAATTCACTATTTGCAGTCATGGAAAACTGTTAGTGATTGCCTCTCAACATCAACAGATTGCTCTGCGGATGTGAAATCCCGTTAGGGAACTAGGACTGTTCCTCCTAGGAAGGTTGACAAGGATTCTAATATATGGCAAGAAATCCAAGTTTCCCTCAAATACCTGTGAAGGTGGCTCAACAACTTCATTCACCATGAATGGTAAACAAAGAAGTTTAGGGGTTTTACCTATACCTCACAATGTGCACTTCTTGCAATGTGTCCTCACAATTGTAAGTCCTAAGAGAGGCTAGAGAACTGTTAGGTCCTATAACATCCCTTAGAAGCAAAAACTTTAGGATTACCATCAGCGTGAATGCTTTTGGTGTGCTTGACTCATTACAAGGTGCTCTGGCTGACGAGCGAATTTTCAATGAAATCACCCTGTTGAGAGAGTTCATTCAGAAACGGTTGAATTGCCTTTTCAGCTCTGCATCCTTTTGAGAGAATACAGATGAGCTACAGATACCTCAATTTGTATACTTCTTTCCTTCTCGAGAGGTAGAGTTGTGGGTGCACTTCCGACTTCATCCTTATTTGCTGCATCAAGTGTAGTTTCTCCCTTAACAACCGCTAATCTATATAAGTTCCTTATATCACCAAGGGTTGAAAGTTTGAATTAGAATGATAGTGTTTGGTACTAAGGCCTTGGTTAGAAATTGATGGATTATTCAACTTCTTGACCTTCCCCTATAGCCACTTAGGCCAAGCCATTACGGCTAAATAGATAGAGTTGATCAGAGCTATATAAAATTTGGTAGAGTATGATTAAACTTATTTTCTATTCCTTCTCAGAAATATAGCATCGGAGCAATGTGTCCTCAAGAAACAATGCACCAGAGCTAAAATGTGGGAATTAATAAAGAATAGGTAAAAGAATATTAAGCCAAATTTCATAAACTCACAATTTTGAAAAAAAAGTTTCACAGATTAACAAAAGTGTTCTTTTGAATTTCTCTTAGACAAATATCCAATTGAAATTCAACTCTTTTAACAAAAACATTTTGATTAATAACTCAAATCTATTTCATCTTGCTCACTGTATGTTTTCAGAAATTGTTTTGCAATTCATTCTTATCGGATATTATCTCCGACTTAAAACATAAATCATTTAAAAAAAATCGAATGAATGCTTTAGTCATACAGTCCAAGGCACTAATCCCAAAGCAAACAACCATTGTTTTAATACTACAGGTCAATGTGAAACAGACATTAACAAGAGTTTTGAAAAATGTTTTACCAATGGTTGATACTTTAAGATCAAAACAATTTACTCAAATAAAATAGCCTGATACCATGCAACCTAAGTTATAAGTTATCAAGTAACTTTATTTAAACAAATCGTGGAGAGAAAACAGTTTTCATTACAAAACATTTAGAGAGAGAGGATATATGATTTTGAAATAGAAAGATAATCCTCAAGAAATGTTCTCTTTCAAAGAAAAAAAACTTTTAGTGGCTTTTCATTCTCTGGCAAATTAATGCATGTTTAGATAAAACATTTTTCACAAGAAATAGACAAGAAATTTCTTTATGCATTCAAGTTCTAAAGAATGAAAAACATATGTTAATACTAATGAATTATCAAAGATATGAATGACAAGACATTCAAAAGTACTAACATCATTCAATCATTTTGTAATAAAATGCATCTTACTACAAAACAATCAAGCACATAAGATACTTACATTATGCTAGACAATTACCATTTGTCGCTTGAAACAAACACATATTGCAATATAGATCATGGTAATTCTAAAGCATAAAACATAAGCATCCGCTAAACACTGAACATACATTGACCGAATGACAGCATTTAAATTCTTACACTACATCTCAACAATTATCACATAAGCATATTGAAAATACTCATGACAATCAGAATGTATGTAAGCTCGAGGTACTAGTTGCATCAGAGATCAAATACCTTTAAATATTAATGCTAAAATTTATGATCTTTGACAACCCCTCGCGATGTAGTAAATTACTTTCAATATTAGTGTTTTTTTTTTTGAAATAATCTTTTTGTCACTTAGTACAGAAATTCTAAGTGGCATCACTAATATCAAAAGAATGACAACTAATATTAATGGATTTTGCGAAAGACATGAATTACAGCACTTAAACTACATATTAAGTGGTTCCATTAATATTAGCATTAAACAATTAGAAGTAAAGAAAATTACGACTAACTATCATTAACTGATATAAGTCAATAACTTTAAATACAACTAATTAAAGCATACAAATACTTATGCTGAACCATTTGATACATATAGCATGAATAACATATGACAGCACTAAGTACGAGATCCTGGATATAAATTGACTATACAAAGAGATGCTACAATGTTAGGTCCCTAGGTCCCGGGTGATCATAGGTAATCTCATAATGATAATATTGAGTCCCGGGTGGTCACACGCCAAACATTAATCAGTTCCTAGAGATCGTAGACATCTAAATAGCATGAACACTCTCTATAAACATTATGTTTAAATAAATCAATATTAGACTAGAGTGACATACCTTAGTCAATAGAGCTTTTACTGGTGTATGATCGTTGAATGAACAATTACTCCTCTTTGCCCTAGAGATCGAACGTTTACTCCTTTCGAGATTGAATATTTACTCCTTTTGGACAGGAATAACTTTTCAGCTACCAGTTAACATTGTTCCTCGAAACAACACCACGCTCATCCAGACGAAAACTGCATTACCTTCAACACCCAAATATTTCCTTGTAGATATTGGTCTTGGCAGCAGCTTCACTAAACTCAGAACTCTAGAAACCAGTAGTCCTGACACTAGCAGAGTAGAACCTTCAAATAAAACTCTGAACTACCCTTCAGCTTCTGTATCAATACCAAGTCTTCATATGGATTGATTCCTTGTGCTAAGTGTATCTGCCTCTGGTTGAATTGAGTTAGTTCCTTGATTCGAACCCTACTCAATCTTGATTAGTTAGTGCATCTTCAATCTTCATTGAATTCACACAGAAAAACCAATGAAATACTCGTATACATGCACGGCACTACCAATCACTACTCTACTACCCAGATTCATCAAGAACTGACTCTAGGAAATGTTGTTACACAAAACCCTTTGTCATGACAGATGTGTCCTTAATGTTTCCTTAGATATTCAGTGGGTAGAGTAGTGTTCTTCAAATATGATTGAGATCATCTTGCATTATTTTTAAATTGACAATTTCCTTTCTAATATGCAATCACTCAATCTGGATCACTCAGTGCTCCTAAGAATCTCAACTCTTACTCAATGAGCACTGCTAGCCTTTGAGCATCAAACACGACTAGTTGATCCAACTTACTGATGCTCCCCCTGTGATGCTGCTTGCAGCTTTTCTTCATCTGGTGTCATCTGATCTTGAGCCCTAAACAGGATGTCAACCTTTAGAAATTCAGAGCTAAAATCAAACGAATGCTAGGGAGCTTGATGATGATGTTCACTGCATCTAGATCATCTTAAATCAATCACAGACTCTGTGTAAGCTCTTAACTCCAAATAAGATAGCCCTTCATCACACCATGTGACTTCAGGCATGATTAATCTTACTTGATGTCTTCTCTTTATATTTGTTGATTAGACTTGCTGTGTTAACTGATTCAGCCGTAGTGAATAGGAAACCTTAAGTCTATCCATTATCCTTGTAATTTCACTCAAGGTCTGGATTTCCCTATCAACTCCTCCATTTGGTCATGAAGTCCGGAGACTGAACTTTACTCTAGAATACTCCTTTCAGTGCAGACATAACATAGAACTTCGTTCGTCAACAAATTCCATTACCTGCCCTCAAAGTGTTCTTACAGCAATCTGCCTAATCCTTTGAATGTGATTAATCACTGAGATGCTTCATCTATCGAATGCATGAACAACCACCAAAACTAAACAGGGTAGCCTTTGACTTGACTTCCCTTCAACTGACATACTTCACTAATGTCCTTCTTAAAAGAATTTCATTAGAAGTAGTCCTTTCTCACCAACTTCATCTTTACCGTCGAATCCGTTATCTTGATAAACCAAGTATTAGTTGATAAACCAAGTGTGAGAGCATCACTTGTTGTTGCAGCTAACTCCATTCTGATAAACTTCAACGAATAGTTGACTTCATCATAAGCATTACATTTCGTGTCAGCAGTAACCTCACTTCCAGTAGAGTGAGCTTCTATTTCTCTTGACCCCGATCAATACTGTTCATCGTCGAACTGATATTAGGAAACCCTTCACAAAGAATCCCCTAGGTCTTTCTTAATATTGTGCTTCAGATCATTCAAGAAAAATAGGTAACCTTGCTTAATCATTTGAATACCAAAGCAAAAGTAGTTACATGCCTCGAACATGAAAATGTCAGAGATATATAACTTGTACATGTTGAAAGATACTCTGCATTCACAAATGATTAAGACACGTGGTCCTCAATTTTGATTGAGTCCAAGGGTTAGAGATATTTCTAAACATAGTTAACAACAAAGCATTCAAGTTCAACATGTTCATTCTTATCTGACTGATCACTCCCCATCTATATCAGCCTCAACAAGTAGTCTTGGCTATGAGCTCAGTGATCCCAACCTAACTTAAGGTGGACTAGCAGTCTATAAGAATCATGTCATACATATATGTAGTCATAGAAGAATCAATCACTCAGATTCCTAATTCTTCTAAATCACCTTTATTGTTCACTTTAACATTATATTATCTCTAATTACCTGAGTCAATTTAGATTTAAAAATTTAATTCATGGTTTATTATACTGACCCCTAGGCAATTCCCAAATTAGAAACAAACTCATCTTAACAAGCACATGATCAGATATAGCATTTAATACAACCATGCGAGTATAAACAGATTATAGACAATGAAAACATCAAGGCACTTAGCATGCAGCAAATATTCTTTCCGGTAAATGTACCCCTACAAATACCTAAGACTCTATATGCTAACATGATCAATTTTCGTAAAGCAAGCATTAAATCACACAAGATCTAATCATGAAGTCAAATACTGATAAACAAGCAACACTAACAAACTAGCATAAGTTATCTAATTTATATAGAAATCAAGGTGAGACATGCATTACATCAAACTTATAATATAATGCAGTTCAGCACTTAATACTCTATAATTGAATCAAACAAGTATAAACTAGTTAGAAAGTATACCTGAGCGATGCTTAGCATTCCATCTCGAGTGATAATCAATTGATCCAAATCAATTTCCATTCTACTAACACTCATGGAAGTATCCTTGCATTTGACCTCAATAACAAATGATGTTCCTGCTTCAACCCAAATTGATACCTGATTGTTCTGCTTAAAGACCCCGACATAGAATGTTTCATGTTCTGCTTGAAAAGATCATTCTTCTTTGAATGTGTAGCAATAACCCCTTGATTATCATATGTCAGTGATAATTAAACCTTGTGTATTTCTGCCACTGATGTCCTTTAACCAAATCTTCAATTGTTGTTTTGGTTCTTTGACCGATAAACTGAATTCCTTTTCAAAATCCCAAATTCTTCATATATTGATTCGAAAACCACTGATCGAAGACTCTTCCCTAAATGAACTAATCCCCTTTCAATAACCAAATGATCCACTGAGTAGACCGATGTAGAAATACATCTCCAATGGTAAGATCAGGTCTCAACTCCATTAGAATGTTCTTCAGTCAGTTCGTTTGTCCTCAACGAACGAAGAATCAACTCCTGTTGTTTCGTTTAATAAAACATTTTGTTCAAACAGAAGTATTTAATATTTTTTTTTGGAATTTAAATAATCAAAATAAATTGAAAATGCATTTTTGATAAATAATAATAAATTTCTCAATTTCAAATTATAAATAAAATAAAATTCGAAAAGAAAGTTTTGATATAGAGATAACAAAAATTTCAAGGTATATTAAATAATCCCGAAAAAGAAATTATTTCAAATCAAAATTAATTTCCAAAGAATTTTATAGAATTTATAATCCAAAACAGTTTCAATTATAATTAAAATAAAACAGATTGAAAATATAAGTTTGATATAAAAATAATAAATTTTCAAGTCATCTTAGATATTCTTGAAAATAAATTATTTCAACCAAAATGATTTTCCAAAAAGTTTTATGAGATTTATAATTAAAACTTCTATAAAAAATAAATTATTAAACCTCAAAAATAATTCTCAAAATACTTTTAAGAATATTAAACTCAAAAGAAATTAAATTGGATTTTAAGATTAATTTTAGTTTTTAAATTAATAAAATTCTTAACTAAGAATATTAAAAATATAAAATATTTGACTCTAAAATTTAAAAGAAAATAAAATATTTTCCAAGATATAAAATAAACTTGAAAAATAAATTATTTAAATTTAAAAATTATTTTCAAAATATTTTATATAATTAAATTCAAATTTAATTATTAAATTAATTATTAAACTAAAAACAATTTGAGAGAAAAACAATTTTTGTTTTAAATAAAAGTTAAACTATGTAGCCATGTGTCATGTTGAAACAGCCTTCTAAGAAAAAAAAATCTACATAGAAATGTTCTACTTAGGCTCTATGTAGAACATTAAGTAGAACTTCTGACTTAGAAAATATTTCTAACTCCAGAATTTCTACTTAGGTTCTATCTAGAACATTAAGTAGAATTTCTACATAGAAATGTTCTACTTAGGCTCTATCTAGAACATTAAGTAGAACTTCTGACTTAGAAAATATTTCTAACTCCAGAATTTCTACTTAGGTTCTATCTAGAACATTGAGTAGAATTTCTACATAGAAATGTTCTACTTAGGCTCTATCTAGAACATTAAGTAGAACTTCTGACTTAGAAAATATTTCTAACTCCAGAATTTCTACTTAGGTTCTATCTAGAACATTAAGTAGAATTTCTACATAGAAATGTTCTACTTAGGCTCTATGTAGAACATTAAGTAGAACTTCTGACTTAGAAAATATTTCTAACTCCAGAATTTCTACTTAGGTTCTATCTAGAACATTAAGTAGAATTTCTACATAGAAATGTTCTACTTAGGCTCTATGTAGAACATTAAGTAGAACTTCTGACTTAGAAAATATTTCTAACTCCAGAATTTCTACTTAGGTTCTATCTAGAACATTAAGTAGAATTTCTACATAGAAATGTTCTACTTAGGCTCTATCTAGAACATTAAGTAGAACTTCTGACTTAGAAAATATTTCTAACTCCAGAATTTCTACTTAGGTTCTATCTAGAACATTAAGTAGAATTTCTACATAGAAATGTTCTACTTAGGCTCTATCTAGAACATTAAGTAGAACTTCTGACTTAGAAAATATTTCTAACTCCAGAATTTCTACTTAGGTTCTATCTAGAACATTAAGTAGAATTTCTACATAGAAATGTTCTACTTAGGCTCTATCTAGAACATTAAGTAGAACTTCTGACTTAGAAAATATTTCTAACTCCAGAATTTCTACTTAGGTTCTATCTAGAACATTAAGTAGAATTTCTACATAGAAATGTTCTACTTAGGCTCTATCTAGAACATTAAGTAGAACTTCTGACTTAGAAAATATTTCTAACTCCAGAATTTCTACTTAGGTTCTATCTAGAACATTAAGTAGAATTTCTACATAGAAATGTTCTACTTAGGCTCTATGTAGAACATTAAGTAGAACTTCTGACTCAGAAAATATTTCTAACTCCAGAATTTCTACTTAGGTTCTATCTAGAACATTAAGTAGAATTTCTACATAGAAATGTTCTACTTAGGCTCTATGTAGAACATTAAGTAGAACTTCTGACTTAGAAAATATTTCTAACTCCAGAATTTCTACTTAGGTTCTATCTAGAACATTAAGTAGAATTTCTACATAGAAATGTTCTACTTAGGCTCTATGTAGAACATTAAGTAGAACTTCTGACTTAGAAAATATTTCTAACTCCAGAATTTCTACTTAGGTTCTATCTAGAACATTAAGTAGAATTTCTACATAGAAATGTTCTACTTAGGCTCTATGTAGAACATTAAGTAGAACTTCTGACTTAGAAAATATTTCTAACTCCAGAATTTCTACTTAGGTTCTATCTAGAACATTAAGTAGAATTTCTACATAGAAATGTTCTACTTAGGCTCTATCTAGAACATTAAGTAGAACTTCTGACTTAGAAAATATTTCTAACTCCAGAATTTCTACTTAGGTTCTATCTAGAACATTAAGTAGAATTTCTACATAGAAATGTTCTACTTGGCTATCTCGAACATCTAAGTAGAATTTCTACATAGAAATGTTCTACTTGGCTATCTAGAACATTTTGTACTTAGAAAAATTCCGGGCTTCAAAAAAAATTCTGGATGCCCAGTGAACCAATTGTACCCTCTTTAATCTCAAAAATAAAAATAGATCCAATCGATTTGTATGTCAATCGAGTAGCTCTTATACCAATTGTTGGGTCCCGGAGATCGTAGAGGGGGGGTGAATACGATTCCCAAATTAAATATGACTATTAATTACTTTGGTTCAACATAAAAATTACTTTGGTTCAAACCCGGTTACTGTTCATCATCTTCTTCAACCTCAAGAACACCTTTAAAATAACCAAGATAATGAACGGTAAATCATCCAAAACACACAACACAACAAGATCCAAGAATATAACTTTATATTCATTGAAGTGGGGTAGATGCTACAACAAGTTCAAGAACAAAAGCTCAAGAACACAACAAAGAAATGATTTTTGGTAGTAACAATAAAAATGGGATGGTGAATGTCCATCGGGGTTTTGTAGATAATGGGAGCTCAGTAAACATCTTATACTATAGCACATACAAGAAGATGGGATTCCTTGACAAAGACATGACCATTGAAAGCATCTTCATATATGGTTTCAAAGGGGAGTCCATCCTTGCTAAGGAAACCGTTCATCCTCCCATTACCCTTAGAGAGGGATAATTATCATCAACCCAAATCATTGATTTCCTAGTAGTAGATCAAGAGTCAGCTCACAACGCCTTGATTGGAAGATCTTTTTTGAAGGAAATAAGGGTCATCACCTCTATATATCACTTGTCTATGAAATTTCCCACGCTTGCAGGGGAAGGGTGTGTTAAGGGGTGTCAGTTTGATTCTAGGGAATGTTATAACAAGTCGGTGAAGGTATTTGAAAAGACAAGAGGTCAAAGGCAACCGCAGTCAAATAGTATGGTTGAAAGTAAGGGAGAAGCCATAGTCAACATGTTATATACCGTTTAGTTCCCCGAGGAAGAGCCATCAATAGAAGAAACCTTGTGTCTTGATGTTGGGTCCCGGAGATCGTAGAGGGGGGGTGAATACGATTCCCAAATTAAATATGACTATTAATTACTTTGGTTCAACATAAAAATTACTTTGGTTCAAACCCGGTTACTGTTCATCATCTTCTTCAACCTCAAGAACACCTTTAAAATAACCAAGATAATGAACGGTAAATCATCCAAAACACACAACACAACAAGATCCAAGAATATAACTTTATATTCATTGAAGTGGGGTAGATGCTACAACAAGTTCAAGAACAAAAGCTCAAGAACACAACAAAGAAATGATTTTTGGCTCCTCTAAAAATATTACAAATTCTAGATCTATGAGACAAAAATCAAACCTATCTTCTAAACAAGATTTAGCAATGTTTACAATAGAAAAATAGATGAGTGGTGAAACAAAGAAATTCATGGCCCCATAATATTCAAGATATGGAGTATGGCCATGGGGGAGAGAGAAAATAATTTTCTCTCTCTCTCCCCATTTTTTCTCTGCCGAATACTACTGCCTGTGTTATTATGAAGATGAGGACTTGGTTTCTTTTAGTATATTCAAAAAAGATGTTGCTTTTTACTTTTCCACCTTTTACTCTTGTTCACTCAAATCTTTTCTTCAAAGTCATGTGCCAAGCATGCCTTTGAAAATATTTAATGTAAAAGTAATATTTAATAAATATATAAAATATAAATAAAGAATATCTTTATTTATAAAATATATAAATAATTAAATAAATACTTTATTTAATTAAATTAAATATTTCCATTCCACTCTTCAATTTGTGTAGACTTCCTTATCCAAATACTTAGCCCCGTATACGTGACTCCACCACGTCCAAGTATTTGGCCTTCTAATCTGTGAAGCTTTAGTAAGATCCAATCAGGTTGTGCCGTCTGTCCCTTATCCATTAGGCTGACATTTCTCCAACACTGATTTACCACCTTTGTTGATCTTCCACTTGACTCAAGAAAACCAACAACTTTAGAATGATTAAAACCATATTAACCGACGAGAGCTTGCCTCCAATGTCCTGACACTTTATGCAACGGTCTGGTTCATAAGTGACTAGTCTTGATAGGGGCTCTTGATTCCGAACATGATTCCACATTCTTCTTTGCAAACCTTACTTGTTGCTTCGATTGTAATGCACTAAAATCGTCATAGACTAAGACAATCTTCTGTAGCTTCCACATCCTTGAATAGATGTCAACATCTTTTATTCTCCACTGAGGCATGAACATGTTAATGAACTTCTTCCAGTGAGCTTCAAGTCTGTAGATGATCCTTTGATACTTTGTCTTAACTGAACTCTGTGATCCAAGATTTCTGTGCACCTGCATATTATTACATGTCCTATTCTATTGTTGAGTTATCATCAACCATTACATAGAGATTACATTTAGCATTTCTAGTACACATGAAAGTGCAGTGAGTTACTTCCCTTCACTCCTATCTCCCCTTTCACTTGAGGACAAGCCTTATCCTCAAATTTTGACGTTGGAAGCACCTCCTAGGGAGGAGTTGGTGGAGGGTAGTGTGGAAGATGCTAGTGATGAAAAATCTGAGGAACCAGCCTTGGCTATGGTAAGGAAAGGAAAAGCAGTTGTGCTTGAGTCTCTCCCTGTTAGTGAGTTGGAAGAAAATATTTCTAGTCTTTCCTCCAAGGTCGATGAGGGCGCGCCTTCAGAAGGGGCTAGGAAAGGTAAGAATTTTGACTTTGACCTGGATCCTCGAATGCCTCTTCTAGTGAAAAAATAGGGCCAACAGAATAAACCATTGATATTCCCATCAAAAATTTTGAAGGTGGGCACTCGGTTAGGGCGCGCCTTATGTTGGTAGTTTACCAAGTGAATGGGGGTACCAAGATTGGGGTCCCAAAATAGAGATGTATTTGGAGTGTGCACAGTGACTTGGTCAAAAATTAAAGGAGGTGCGCCTCCAGCAGATGTCGAGGAAGAAAAATAGTAATGCTGATGCCTTGGCCAAATTAGGTTCTCAGAAAAATGCTCATATGTTGGGGGTGTTTCCATTGGAAGTTCAGGAGAAGCCTAGATTTCCCGAGGTAGAGGTAATGCAGGTGGAGGAAGATGTTCAAGTCACGTGGATGATTCATATTCTAAAGTATTTGAAGGAAGGAAATCTCCATATCTTAAAGGAAGATAACATATGGATAATTTGAAGGCAATCATTAGAAAAAATTTAGGAAGAAGTAAATGGTTTTAGGAGAATATTATGGACACGCAAAAACTACTAGGAACACATCTTTTTGAAAAATGGAGGAGCATGGTGAATGAAGAAATTCTCTCATATTTTAATATTTCGAGAATTTTGGAGGTAATTGTTATGCCCATATTTCTCCTGAACTTGGGCTTCGCCTAGAGTTGGGTTCCTCCTAGTATCGGGCTTCACCCTGGAATCGGCTTCCTCCTAGTATTGAGGTTCTCCTAGAATCGACCTCCTCCTAGTTTTGGACTTCGCCCTGGAATCGGCCTCCTCCTAATATTGGGATTCTCTTGAAATCAGCCTCTTCTTCGAATGAAGAGCTGCCTTCTCCTGGTATCGGGATTTTCTTGGAATCAGCCTCTTCTTGGAAGGAAGAGCGATCTCCTCATAGAATTGAATTTCTTATCAAATTGGAAAGACCCGGGTAGAGGTAATGCAGGTGGAGAAAGATGTTCAAGTCACGTGGATGATTAATATTCTAAAGTATTTGAAGGAAGGAAATCTCCATATCTTGAAGGAAGATAACATATGGATAATTTGAAGGCAATCATTAGAAAAAATTTAGGAAGAAGTAAATGGTTTTAGGAGAATATTATGGACACGCAAAAACTACTAGGAACACATCTTTTTGAAAAATGGAGGAGCATGGTGAATGAAGAAATTCTCTCATATTTTAATATTTCGAGAATTTTGGAGGTAATTGTTATGCCCATATTTCTCCTGAACTTGGGCTTCGCCTAGAGTTGGGTTCCTCCTAGTATCGGGCTTCACCCTGGAATCGGCTTCCTCCTAGTATTGAGATTCTCCTAGAATCGAACTCCTCCTAGTTTTGGACTTCGCCCTGGAATCGGCCTCCTCCTAATATTGGGATTCTCTTGAAATCAGCCTCTTCTTCGAATGAGGAGCTGCCTTCTCCTGGTATCGGAATTTTCTTGGAATCAGCCTCTTCTTGGAAGGAAGAGCGATCTCCTCATAGAATTGAATTTCTTATCAAATTGGATAGACCCGGGCCTCTCCTAGACTATTCCAGCCGCGTATTGTGCATGGTAGGGAGTGCCTCATCTAGGAAGGAGGCAAGTGTCGGGTGCTGGCATGGTAGTGCGCACCTTAGCTACGAAGAATGAAGGTGAGAAATGACAGATCAAGGAAATGATTATCTCTAGCTGTTATTGTGGGTGATATTTGTCGTGAGCCTTCCTAATAATTGGGTCTCGGACTTCAGTTAGGACACTTTAATATGACATGTGATTCTCCTCATCAGCTCCTAGCATGTCTTGAGCCGGTAGGGAGGCGTCCTAGGTTAGGGTGCCTCCTGGTTAGGAAGAGGAAGGCATCAAACATCTTGAGGAGGAAGACTCGTCCTCACCATGAGGGCTCTCCCTAAAGAGGGCTCTCCTTGAGGAAGAGGGGTCTCCTTAGTATGAAGACTCGTCATCACCATAAGGGATCTCCCTGAAGAAGAGGGCTCACTTTGAACATGAGGACTCGACCTCAGTTAGAGAGGAGTATTTTTTTATTATTAATACATGCTTGGAACAATATTTTCATATTAGAAGACTTCTGAAGGCTTGATTGAAGAATCACTACCTCTTAGGGTGCGCCTTGGGAGGAATGTGCGCCATCAGGGAGTAAAATTCAGAATTAATAGTGAAAGTCTTTCAAACATCTTCAATAATTTCAAGACTTCAGGAGTAGTTGTTATATGCGATTTTCTACAGGGATAAGGTGTGCCATGCCTTGCCCTCACACAAGGGTGCACCCTCCTCCTTCCTGGTTCTGGTTGAAGCTTCTGCAGTCACCTACCATGGTCTATTATTGTCTCTGCCGCCTATGTCTATCAATGCCAATTAAAGGTCATAGCTCTGTCTTCCTCGGTTGCCGTCGTAGGGGAGTTATGGTGTACTACTAAACTTGTCTTGGAAAATCCTTTCCTTGTACTCAGGCGGGTTGCCCTCGTTGGGGGCTTAGGATGTGTCCTACGTTTACGGTGGATTTAGTGCTGGCCTCTAGTCAAGGTACATTGGAAATAGTTGTAGTGGACCGGCTAGAGCCCACGGTTTTCGGGTCAACGTCAGATCCATGAAGTCCTAGGACCTTATACTGAGGTTTGACCTATCCAAACAAGCCCAAATATAGAAACCTCTTCCAAGTACGTTTATTTTACTTCTTTGTCGTATTTGATTCGAAGAAGGAAACTTTTTTCCTATTGGGCCTCTTCTTTGCCAAGAACTACGTGGGTTTGATCCTCTATTTTACCTATAAATAGAGGTACGTAGGTACATTGTTGGGGGTCGGAATTATTAGAGCTCACAGTCGTCAAAGAACAAAACTCTAATTATTCTGAAACCTAGCAATCTCAGCCCAAAATCTCATTCAAACCACCATGCTCCACCGCATCTCAGCCTTGTTAGATCTTTTTCTGATAAATAACCTCAATCTTTGTTGATTACCAGATTCCTCCATCAACAATTATCTTACAAAATCTAACACTTATATTAATAAATACAACTGGAAGTGCGACAGTTACTCAATAAATCTCTACTCTTAACTTCAAATACAATTCTATAAATCTTCAATTGACTAAATCTAAAATATAAATATCTCGAATGTCAAATGTCAATCTAATCCATTCACAGAATCCTCAAAATCCCATGCACATCATTTTTATCTTACATCAAACCTAAAAATTGTAATTAATCAGTTACACAGCCTAGTAAGCAATCAATCGATCCAATTAGTTGGGTCAAATAAGAAGTACTACATATAACAAAACATAATTTTTAATACAATAACTATACACATAACTTAATAAACACTTTCAAATTCTTATTCGATACGATACGAAGTCCACATATGGAACAATAACTTGTTACTCACAATTTATATCACGATCACTATAAACTGGTGATAATAGTCCTAAATTTTTAGAAAATTGTCACTACAATCCGGTGACTCGGTCGTAAATTTTCACAAACCATGACATAAATTACAGTCACAAAATTACTACTGACACTCTTCAGTGGCCAAGTTGAAGCGTTCAGCGGTTCTTCGGCCTACCACCTCAAGGTTGAGCTTGTTCAATTGAAGCTAATGTTATGATACCCTTCCCTTGTTCAAGATAAAGTGAGGACTATCTTTTAGCTACTGGACCAAACAAAAGAAAGAGATTAGCCACTTCATACTTTAATGACCCATTTTTCCTGGGTTCCTGGGTTTTTCGACATGAGGGAGCAGAAAAAGAGAAAAAGAGGATGAGATAGATAAAATTGACTAGTTGGTCGGCTATCGGCAACTTAATAGCTCATCACTGCTTGCTGCTATCTCATGTTGCCTAATGCCTAGCTCGAGAGATATCCTGGTCTTACTATATCAAAGGAATATCCTAACTTAATAGACTAGCTGTTTTCTTACTTATTTTCTTTTTCATTCATTTTTCTTAAAAAAAATAACAACTCATATAATACAGTTTACTTCAAAATAAAATCACTTAGCCTGGATTTATATAATCAATATACACATATAACACATAATTTTAAAAAGATTAGAAAACATCAATCACAAACTTACCTCAACCCTAGAAACTAAATATTCACACCATATCAAAACATATGAATTCCAATAATACATAGGTTTATTTTCATCTTAACCTAATGCTTTAACTTGATGTACATAGTTATATTATTGAAAAAACATGCAAAAATAGTACATAGGTTTAGATGGAGCCTTCTGAAGTAATATAAATCTATAAATATTTTCTTTATAAAACTATAATTTCTTTATTCTTCTGCAAAATTAAATGTTACATAAAATTATTCATGGTAAAATCATATTGCCACTACAAAAAATTGGTCTAAACCGACCGATAAAATTTGTCGGTTATAACGAATATCGGTCGGTTATACGCTTAAAACTGATCGATAAGTGTTGTCGGTTTTAACCTTATCGGTTATGACAAATTGGTCGGGTTTAGAACTTATAAACGACCACACTATCTGCCGGTTATATCCCTTGCAATTTGCTAGAAAGTAGGTCCAATTTGAACACGTGTCTGCCACGTTGGAACTAAAACCGACCGTAGGTCAGTCGATTATTTCCAAAGACAACGGGAGTACGGGATGGTCAAAATTGACCGAGCAGTGGTCAGTTATAATGTAGAACATTTTTATGGACTAAAACCGATTGAACTATAGTCGGTTATGAGTAAAAAAAATCATGTATTAAAACCAACCGATTTGCCACATCCGTCGGTTTTGCAGCAGAACGGTTCTGGAAAGAAAAAATGAACCCTCATAACCGACCGACTTAAACCGACCGTCTTAATGAAGAAAGTGGTCGGTTTTAGTTTGATTACGGTCGGTTATTAGGGTCTACGGTTGTTTTTACTGGGTTTTGAATGGTAAAAAATGATCGGTTATATTTCCAATCGGTCAGTTTTACCGGTAAAAAATATTATCGGGAATGATGGATTGTTGTCTTGGAGCGGATGACGATGATGAGCCCGCTTCACCATGATTTGCATCCCTATAACATGTAGCAAGTGTAGGGACAAAATCGGTAGCTCGAGTATTGGGGTACCAGACAAGATAATTCTTTTTCGGTTTGTCGCCTTCAAGCCCCCCGATTACTTGCATCCACCACTCAAGAGGCTCATCTCGATCACCGGTTTGGGTCACCGACACCGGCTTGGGTCACCGACACCGGCATCCTTTTCAAAATATCGGCATATCGTTCCTACACATATTTCGAAATTACTTATAAACATGTCACAAGATGCCATATATATACTCGAAAAAATTGAAACATGGCTTAATTAGTTCGGTAAGTTTTGACTCTTTTCTGTGCATTGAGAATGTTAACATAAACAATTCTTCATTTAGGAATAGTCGATTAAAGACTGGTCGGAATCAATATTTTATTTTCTACTTAAAAGTTATACATGCGAGTTAAAGTTAATTGTTGCATATGAAGGTTGGAATTAAATGTGAATGATAATTTATAAATTAATATAACATTTACTTTTTAATTTTACTTACGTTTTGATTCTCTCTATTGAATTAAGTTTTTAAATCACAGCTCACATAGTCTAATCTCTTTTTTTACTAATTTATCCTCATCTTATTTTATTTTTCTACTCCTTCAGTCCCACCAAATTGTTAACGTTTCGGAGAGAAGGTCCGGCACGCATTTTAAGGTGCATATAAAGTATAGTTCCATAACTTATTTTTAATATGATAATAATTTCTATTTCTTGTTTTATCTTGGATTACTTTATAATTGAATGGCATAAGTTAAGAATAAAAATATAATTATCATTATTTCAAGAAATGACTTACATAATTTACTAATTTCCTTCTGTACAATACTATAGTAGAACTGAGTATAGAACATATGAATAAAATATTGAATGCAGAAATCTGAATACCAATCTATGCAAATGCTTTTTAGGAATGTTTAGAAATCTATATCTCATTCATTATCTCAATCATTAGAGCTTAAATCACAAGTCATTGACGCATCATCCTCGCTAGCTTTTCCAGTTTCATCTAAAATAAATTTGCAGAGTAAAAATCAATTTAAATTTATGCACCACATGTACAGTAATAAATAATTAGAGAATACAAAATGTAACACGTACTATCTTTGATATATGGAAGCCAATCTTTCACACACATCAAAATTTCAACTGAGTCATCATTTATAGAGGAACGAGTGTCCGTAATAATTCTATGACACTTACTAAAAGAATTTTCAGATGCAACAAAAGAAGTTGGTATAGCTAATATATCTTGAGCCATCTTTGCAAGTATAGGAAATTTAGGACCATTAAGCTTCCACCAACGAAGAATGTCAAATTTCACTTCATTATCCATTGGAAATAGCCCTTCTTTTAAATATTCCTCTAGCTCACTTCTTCTTATGTTTTCCCTTAAGTTACTACTTGCAACGAAGTCCTGGAAACCTCTCAACCACACGCCACCAATAGAACTTGCATTACCAGAATTTGCACTACCAGAATTATATATATTTTTATATATATTTTTGTATATATATTTTATATTAAATATAAATTTATTTAATACTATTTTAAATCTCTATATTGGATGACAAATTATATTTTAATATTAAAAATCATTTATTATTTTTATATTTCAATAATAATTATATGTATAATAAGTGTCAATTACATTTTGTTTTGATATTAAAATTTTAATTCAAAAAACCTTAAAATAATTTATGAGATAAAAGGGTAAAAATTAAAATAAACTATTACCCCAAAGAAAATATAATTTTTTAATAAATAAAAGTATTTTACATATAAAATAAAATATATATATATATATATGCTTAATTTCGGATACAGATATTTACAAATACGGATTTATCTATATCAGTATCCTAAATTTTCAGTTTCGGATATGAATAATATCTTTTTTTTTTCGAATACGAATACAGATATTTCGGACGGATATCGAATTTTTCAAATTTTTTGACAGGCCTAACCAGATGTAGTATGTGTTTTCAAAGACATTAGCTAAAGATTCTGCATGGAAGTTTGTCAAAGAAAAAGGCATAGACATGGTCATAGTTAATCCAGCAATGGTTATCGTCCCTCTTTTGCAGCCAACATTGAACACAAGTGCTTCAGCAATTTTGAACTTAATAAATGGTATGTGCTTTACTGAACCTTTTCTTAAAAAATTTGTATGTTCCTGACAGTACTTCTGTTGGGAATAATTCAAAACTACACACAACAATAGGACAGTTATATAAATAGTTTAACAAGAACAGACAGATTAAACCAATTAACAAAACAAAACACGAAGGTAAAAACAAGATATATAAATTAGTAACTGTAAGGACAAGAGAAAAGATAGAAAACTTAGTTCTAACAGAAGCTTTTTCGCATACACTGAAAGAACTAATTGAACAGCTGAGTCGCCAAGCCTTGCTAGAAGTCTTGACTGTTCTTGAAGAGATTATTGCCACACTACGCTGTATTGGGTTACAGTAATATCACTTCTAGGATAAAACAGCACAGAGTACCTTGTCCACAGATACGTAGCACTCAACAGCAACCTGCACCTCAGTTCGCCCAGAAAACCTTATGCAAAATATGTATGAATGTGGAAGACACAGAGTATGGCTGCTAGGGTTTTCTCAAAATTGTGTTAATATCCCTCTCATCTATCTCCAATATTTTTTATGTATATATAATACAATAAAACTTAACAGCATATAAAATATTAATTAAAATAATTATTCTGACATAAAAAGTATTTAATAGAATATTTATCAGAATCAGTAACAGTTACAAGAGTTTACTGTCAAACACTGATAATAACTCTCATTAGAGTTTACTATCAAACACTGACAGTAACTTTCATCAGAGTTTACTGTCAAACACTAATCCAGCTTTCCATCAGAGTTTACTGTTAAACTCTGATTCAGCTTTCCATCAGAGTTTAATAAACTCTGACCCAGCCTTCCATCAGAGTTTACTGCTAAACTCTGATGAGGTCATCAGAGTTTACTGATAAACTCTGACCCAGCTCATGACAGTAACTTTGCATAGTTCCTGACAGCAACTTTGTATAACATGATCCTGACAACAATTTTGTACACACTTATGCTTATGTTGACAGTAAGTATACTTTGACAGTAACTTTGATTCAATATTCATATTCAATAATTAAAAAGTCATAATTAAATTAATTAATCATGTAATAAAACTTCTATCCCAGGTCGTCTCGCGTAGGCGAGACGCCGAGACATTCGCCCAAATCGTCCTTCGACCCGACCCGACCCGAGGCGTGGCGTGGCGTGGCGTGGCGAGGCGAGGCGGCGGCGGCGGCGCGCGTGTGTGTGCGTGCGAGGACACACTAATACACCATGCACACTCACATGCCTTAGTAGTTGATATTAATCTTGCACATATATGCATATAAAGCACCCACACCCATATTACATATTCTATGTGGGACAAACACTTTTAACCCATTTTGAACTAGCAACTTCTACTCAATTTATTTATGGATTACACTAAGAAAATGTCTTAAATCCAAACATGAAAGTTTAAGTCCTCATAGCAAGGAACAACTTCCAATAGTTAGTTTCCAGAAATTACATCAAGAACATATATAAAATATGTCTTGAACTTTTCATTTTCTAACAATCCCCCACAAATCCATACAGAAATGCATATCAGGTTCTACTCATGACTTGCTTTTCAGAGTTGGTACCGGTCAAGGTTTGAACCCTCCTATGTCCTCTACTTCGATGGCTATCGGATATAGATGGAATGTTTCACCTTGAATCTTTACCCTTTTTTGTATAACCACACTCCATAGACAACGATAAATCAAAGGCTATGGTGCCGATCTACGACTTTGAGACGTTAATGGTCATGTCTCGATCCTGTTTGTCGAATCCTTCGAGGAATAATCCTATCCTCTAATTGTGACCACACAAAAACATTCGCTTAGCTAGGAATCTCCAAAGATGTACTACTGCCAACATCTCGTCTCACGACTCGACCCCATTCAGAGTTCTTCAAACTCTTGCTAACTAGCAGTTATAGTACCTCTTGAGGTTTACAGGGGAAAGACTTAGATACATGAGTATCTATATATTTGTAGTAGAGGTACTACCGAATCACCCTCACAACTTGTTATTACCACATTGAATACACTTCGAGGGATCTCCTCTCAGGTGTATTGGGTTCCCGCTGTTGATGAATCAAAATGGGTTGTCAGTCTCATCCCCAAACCTCGACTTAAGGACAACAACATGCTCAAGTCCTTTAGTCAAAGGATCAGTCAGGTTGTCTTGAGTTCCAATAAACTGAATAGCAATGATCCTGTCAGACACTAAACCCCTTATTGACTTTAGTCTAACTTGGACGTGTCTCTTGCTTTTCACATTATACTTCTTACTGTTTATCTTATCAATAGTTGTACGACTATCACAATGAACAGCAAGAGCATAAAATGGTTGGCTTACTACAGGAATCACAGACATAAGTCCATGCAACCATTCAGCCTCCGTCCCCGTGGCATCTAATGCACACAACTCATCCTCAAAAGTAGACCGAGTTATAATAGTCTGTCTAGCAGACTTTCAGGATATAGCTCCACCCGCAAGGGTAAACATGTATCCAGTCACTCCATTGGAACCAGATTTCTTAGCTATCCAACTTGCATCATTATATTCCTCTAGCACTCCAGGAAACCTCCTGTAGTGCAAACCAAGGTAGATGGTGCCTTTTAGATATCTAAGTACTTTATCAAGAGCATCTCAATGAGTCTTATTTGGATAACTTGTATATCTAGCTAACTTAGACACAAGATATGAAATATTTGGTCTAGTACCATTAGCAAGATATTGCAAACTCCCAATAATCTAAGAATATCTTAACTGAGACACATGGACTCCTGACTTATTCTTGACAAGTGCAACTTTTGAATCATATGGCGTGCTTGCGATTCTACAATTTGAATAACCATACTTCTCAAGTATAGATTTCTCTATATAATGAGATTGTGACAAGGTTATTCCATCAACTGACTGAGTCAGCTTGATTCCAAGAATCACATTAGCAGCACCCATATCCTTCATTTCAAAGTGCCTTTTTAAGAAACTTTTTGTCTTGTTAACCATATAATAGACACACTTGTCACTTTCATTAACCAAAAATTCTGAAGTCAAAACAGTTTCATCAAACTTTTTGTGTCAGTCTCTAGGTGCTTGTTTCAAGCCATAGATAGGTGATATAGTAGACCATGTACGGAAGCCAATGCTATAAGCATTCGAATTGTTGTCATTCTTGACACAGGATCAAAATAGTAGACCAAAATAGATAGGTGATATAATAGACCATGTATTATCAAACTTTTTGTGTCAGTCTCTAGGTGCTTGTTTCAAGCCATAGATAGGTGATATAGTAGACCATGTACGGAAGCCAATGCTATACGCATTCATTCTTGACACAGAATCAAAATAGATAGGTGATATAATAGACCATGTATCAAAATAGTCAATGCCTCGACATTGTAAGTGATAAAATCACTTCCAAAGCCCGAAGGCTTGCGCAGCCACGAATTTGCCCTCGAAATTCCATGATTTGCACCCCCATGCGCGCACGTGGGTGGTGGAGCAATACCATACTAACACATCTTAAACACTACATAAGTGTTCTACTATATAAAGTCATGGAAAACTCTTTTCCAATTCAATGTGGGATTCAAGTTCTTATTTCCAAATTTCCATTTTCAAGATACCAACTTTGGATAATCATATCTTATCCATTCCTTGACCATTTTGAATACTTAAATATGCGTTGGAAAGCTCTCTCGAAGAAGAACGTATTCCAATTATAATTGTTGCGTGCAGGCACCCAAGAAGCATTCAAACTTAGGCTCAAAATGACTTGATAATGTTGGGCTTCTACCCACATTTTCCAACAGTATATCCATGTGAGTCATCTTTATTGTCCATTCTACCCACCCTCCATCTCTTCAGCTTCACAACATGTCTTGCCATTTCATAGATATATGCCATGTGTATAAAACTACAGATTACATAGAGTGATTTAAGAGTCTATTAATAATTGTCCTTTTCAGCCATGTGGATTCGTGAGAATTGAACTTCTGAATTTTGACTAGTGGAATTGTAACAATCTGACATGTCATTTTTTGAAGAATTTATGATTTCCTTACTGGCTTAATTATATGGCATGGTATCAACATTTTGAACTAGTACAGGAGCAGAGACATATAGAAATGCTACCTTTGGTTGGGTAAATGTGAAGGATGTTGCCAATGCTCACATTCTAGCATATGAAATTCCTTCAGCTAGTGGACGATATTCTTTGGTAGAGAGTGTTGTACACCATTCAGAGATTGTTGGTATCTTGCGCACGCTATATCCGTCTCTCCACTTCCAGAGAAGTAAGTTTTTGAAACTAGTCTTTAATTTATGTTGTCACATTTCAGTGTCTTTGTGGATTAGCTTCCCTTCATCGTTTTAGATATTTTCTGATTTGTGTCTTTCTAGTTAGGAATTTAGCGTCTGTTTGTTTTCTTTTCGTAGTCTGTCCTATACTCCAGCCCATGCAGTTACCGTCATTATATCCATCAGGGCGGGATATTGTATCCCAACGGGACCTTTTAGTATAAGTATATCTCATTTGGCCTTACGAAAAGAAAAGAATTAGTTGTCATGCTGTAGTTTACAAAATGAAATGAGACCCTTCTTTATTGTGATTGACTCGTTATCAGAACTTCTAGATTCTGTTTAATCGGACTTTTTGATTTGCGGGTTTTGCATGTATCGATCTGGATCTACTTACTATTCAGTTGTGCTTTATTTACTATAACTTTATGCAAAACAATAACCCAAAAGTACGAGTATTTGAATTAGCCTATACAACTACGCTCAATATTTTTTAAACTGCCCAGCTTGCATAATGTAGACTCGGGCTGCAACTGGGAGACTCAACAGGAATCATATTCCAGTATCAAAAGTAATGATTTTGGTAAAATTTACTTGTGTTTTACAGCTCTGTACGATTCAGAACTGTTTTTGCTTTCTAAATGGTTATTTTAAATTGCCTTCACAAACAGGGATGTAATTCTCTAGATATGAACCATAAGGACAGGCTACTGTAGCAATTTCATTTATCCGAACTTCTGCTTGTGACCATTTGTACAGCAAAAGGTTACTGTAATTTGATTTTTAAGTAGAGCAGAATTACTTAACTTTTTCCTTCATGATATATATTATATGGTATATACAGTCCAAAACTTGCCTCTAAGAAGTCAATAACATGACTCTGTACTGTATAGGTAATGATAATGATATTTATTCTCAAAAAAAAAAAAATGATCTTATGGGGATGCTTTCGCAAAGGTAAGGTCAACTTATTTTTTTCTCTTTCTCTGCATTTATCGGATGCAGGTGTGCAGATGATAAACCCTTCACGCCGACACATCAGGTTTCCAAGGAAAAGGCAAAACGCTTAGACATTTCGCTAGAAAATAGTATCAAGGAAACAGTCGAGAGCTTGAAAAAGAAGAAATTTTTTATACCTTCAACTCATTATATATCGGATTCCGGATTCGTTATCATATTTCCGACGTATTTGGTGTACAAAAATTATTTTTTTCGATATTAAATCACAAATAATGCAATTTAGTAACACGAGTTGATTCTTATGTCAAATTATTAACCAAAAGGCCAGTAATCTGAATGGTATGTTATCTTGTTTTAACAAGTTTACATGGTACTACATTCAAATTTAACAGACATATATATAAGGTAGTGTTAGCTTACGTACCACGACACAAATATTTTGTTATAATAATCGCACTACTAAAATTAACTGTATATTTACTTGCTAATTATATATTTTAACTTCCTGGGGTGATCTCATTTTTTTACGAAAAATTCTAATATAAATTTAAGATTATTTTTGTAAATATAAAAAGTTGATATAATTTTTTTTTAAGAATACCTTTATATTACTAATTTTAATATTTGACTAATTCAAACATACAAAAAATTCAACTCAATTTAATGCAATTATGAGAGGAATAAAAAATAAATTATTCATTTAACATTTTTTTAAGATGTATAATTTTTTAAAAAGAACAACTAAAAAGAATGGAGAAAGTATTAAATAAATATTTTTTAACCTTTTTTCAACTAAAAACTATTGTTATCAATACCAAACAAAATCTAAATAATTTAGTCCCTCATCGTACGGACTGTATGTTGGTATATATAATGAGGTAATAATTATATACAGGAAAATATTTTGATCACTTTAAATAAAAAACTTTAAACAAAAAATAGGTAGGAGAGACGAAGGTATTGTACCCACGAGAAACATGTCAACATGGATGCTGTTATGTTACCAGTTTACAGAAGAAACGAAGTAAAAAAGAACGAGCATTATTGCTCTAATAAAAATTATTTTGGTTGGAAAATGGATAAAAGGATGCGATACGAAGTAAAATTTAAAGTTGTGGTATATTTTGCTGAAATTAAATATTCAAGTCCAAATCGAAAAAATGACCAAAGTAGTACAAAGTGTTATTTACTCTTAATGAATTGCCTCCATGGTGTACCGGTGTCTACTGCTTTATTATATATAGGTGCTTCAAAATGCTTAATATCATGCAACTAACCACAATGGCTAACGATATGGTCATTTATCTTCTCATTCTTTCTCTATTCCTATTATTTCTCTACTTTTTGATCAAGCAAATAAGTGCAAACACTATAGTAACCAATTGGCCCATTGTGGGTACGACACCTCGCCTCCTTAAGGATTGTCATCGAGTGCATGACCTAGCCACAGAAATTCTCAATGAAAGCCATGGTACTTTCGAGTTCAAAGGTCCTGTTTTAGCTAACTTGGACTTGCTTATCACTTCTGATCCTGCCAACATCAGTTACATATTGAACAGGAATTTCAGCAATTATCCCAAAGGACCGGAATTTCACAAGATTTTTGAGATTATTGGAGATGGAATGCTAAATGTGACCATGGTCATCTGTGGGAATTTCAAAGGAAAACTAATGTATCACTCTTTAATCGTGTCGAGTTTAGTAAAATGGTGCTTGAGATTATGAGGAATAAAGTGGAGAAAGGGCTGATTCCAGTTCTTGATAATGTGTCAAAACAAGGAATGGAGGTGGATTTGCAGGAGATATTTCAGAGGCTTACCTTTGATAACAGTTGTTCCTTGCTTTTGGACCATGACACTAAAAGCCTGTCCCTTGGTCTACCTTACATTCCTTGTGAAAAAGCTTTCTCAGCAACAGAGGAGGCGTTGTTGTATAGACATACATTTCCCGAAAGCATTTGGAAGCTGCAAAGTTGGATTGGATGTGGTAAAGAGAGAAGTTTAAGCAATGCTTGGAAAGCTTTTGATGAATTCATATATGGAAGCCGTTGTCTGCAGCCGCGGAGGATAAACTAGATTTGTTAGCAACTTACATGGAAGCATACAAGGGTCTTACTCCTAACCCGAAAATTTTCTTGAGGGACTCTTTGTTAGCTTTACTCATTGCTGGGATAGATACCACGAGCACAACTCTTACTTGGTTCTTCTGGCTTCTTTCGAAAAACCATTCAGTGGAATCCAAGATTCGAGAAGAGATTAAAAGAGAATTGAATCCAGGGGAAGGCGAAAGTTGGATGTCATTTGACAAAAGAGGAGAGTTACGAAAACTGGTTTATCTCCAAGCAACTCTATGCGAAATTTTAAGGCTCTTTCCTCCTGTTGCTTTCCTACATATGGCTCCAATACGAGCAGATATTCTTCCAAGTGGTCACAAAGTCGATAAATACTCTAAAATTCTGTTATCCTTCTATTCGACGGGAAGAATGGAGAACGTGTGGGGAACAGATTGTTTAGAGTTCAAGCCAGAGAGATGGATTACTGAAAAAGGAGGGATTCAACAAGTCCCTTCATACAACTTCCCTGCTTTCAATGCAGGGCCAAGATCTTGTATCGGTAAGGACATGACATTCACTCAAATGAAAATCGTCGCGATAAATATGATTCATGACTACAGGGTTGATGTTGTTGAAGGAAATCTCATAGTTCCGGCTTGCTCGAAACATGGTTTGAAGGTCAGGTTGACCAAAAAAAATTTGCTTAATTAACTACCACTTTTGAAGAATATCATGTTTATTTATGCTCTTAATTGCAAGCTAGCCGCTGGTAATAACTTAAATCAATATCGCATACAGCACATGACAGCCCTGTGGAGCTTACTTTTGAGCAAGATGCATGTTTTGGGAGACCATAATCTACAAGAAGCTGTATTCTCAAATATTAAAATTTTAGCAACGGAGAACATCGCAGAAAAATAAGAATCCTTCGCAGTTTTTTATTGCTAGTAATTTTATTTTTATTCTTTTTATATATTATGCCGCAGTGTAATTTTATCTTATTTCGATATGCAAAAATTCTATTATAATAACTCAAAGTTTTGATATTAAAATATTTTCAACGCTCGGGCATCAACCAAAATTTATAAACAGTCGTTATAATTTTTTTGGTAAAAGAAACTATTAATCGTTGGATTATAAATAAGGTCGAATTCGTATTGCCTCTTCGGGAAATGTTCTAAATCATTAGATTATTTACCGTGAATATTTTTAGATAATGACTATAAACTCAAGAAGATAGAATAAAGGTTATCTATCATTTTACGTAACAGATTTCATGGTTGGAGTGATTTATATTTTAAATGATATATATATCATGATAACAGGTGACGATGGTTGGAGACTTGGAGATGCTCTTAGGTGGACTTTTCATCTAACAGTGATTGTGCTCCAAATTCTAAGATGCGAAGGGTTTTGGTCCAAGTCTGTGCGAATGTGAAGGGCAGGCTTCTCAGATGTCTGTAACTGTCATGGCTCAAGCTCATTCGGTTCTGGGGGCTGTCATGGAGTTGTAGAGCAAGGTATCTCCATGGGGAGTTGTGCGCGATGTGGTCTCGCGGGAGCAGTACGTAGAGGTGACCCTGAGTGGATCCCTTGATGAGATGAGAGCCCGTGAGATTAGTTGTCTTCAAATAAACAAGTATGTTGAGATATTACCCCGGGGGTGCCTTCTATAGTCTTCAGATTGGTAAATAATATCAAGTGAGGTGAGCCCATGAGGCTATGAGATTTTCAATTAGTTATGAGGAATCCGTGTTAAGTACTTTAGGCTAGCAAAGCGACCCGGACAGAGGTGATCCAAGTATCTGACCCGAGCTGGGGTCCTCTTGTCAGATTTGTACGACCTGGAAGATAGATGATGAGAAGCGAACCGGGATGGGGGCCGTTTCTCCTCTCTCTACATTCTTGAAATCGAATGAGCCTAAGGCTGGTGGGATAGCATTGCGACCTTATGATAGACCAAGTCCCTTAGAATATTTTAGGCGCCAAGTACTCCAGGCTAGCTGCATCTATGAGATATGGGCTAGCGATCCGGGCTAGAACCATACTTCTAAGAATGTTATACAAGCTTAGAAGATAAAAGGTAGGAATCGGGTTAAGGCCAATTCTCCTCTCTTCATGTCCCTGAGATTGATAGGATATAGTGAACCGGGATGAGGTCGGTTCTCCTCTCGTCCCGCCCGGTTCTCATCTCATCCTTTCTGGCTCCCATCTCCTCATACCCGACTCTCATCTCTTCTCGACCGGCTCTCATCTTCTCTCGGCCGGCTCTCATCTCCTCCTTCTCGGTTCTCATCTCCTCCTGCCCCGCTCTCCTTTACCCCCGGTCGGCTCTTATCTCCTTCTACCCGGTTCTCATCTTCTCCCGATCTTGAGATTCAAATTGAACTCTTTATGAGGATAAGAGAGTGAAGCAAGTCTAAGGCGGGTGGGCTAGAGTTGTGACCTCACGCTAGGCCAAATCCCTTAGAATATTTCTTCTTGTTCTAGCGAAACAAACTCAACACGGGCCATGCATGCTAAGTGAACCCAATTATGATATGGGCTTGTCAATAATGATATTGGGCATGTCTAGGAAAATTTTTGGGCATAACAATATTCATTCGAGAAGTCCAGTAAATAAACGAGAATTCAGCCAATGAAGCAATCAAGAAGTCTAAGGAAGAGGCCAATCAAAAAGTCTGTGGTAGTAAACCATTCGAGAAGTCTAGTCTGATCGAGAAATCATCAAAGCCATATCTAATCGAGAAGTCTAGGCAATCGAGAAGTAACAAGTCAAAGCTAATCGATAAGTCTCAGGAGTAGTCGATCGAGAAGTCTATGTCATAACTTCTCGAAGTGAAATCAGTTGAGTATTCAATTGTTTCAAGCAGCTAGTTTCAAGGAGATTTGCAGAAGAACAAGACAAGTAATTTGAAGCATTGTCTTGATCAGAGTTAGTCAAACCTGTGAAGATAGTAATAAGTCTACAATGAAGCTTGAAAGAAGAACAAGACAAAGACAGTAGATAAAATGCAGATGGGATAGAATGTCAAAAGAAAGACTTAGCTAGAAATAGAATTGTGTAAAATATAATGTTTCTTTTGTCTGTTTCTAGTGTTAGCAAATTAACATGTGAAAGCATGTGCTAATGACACATGTTGTCTATATAGCTAAGTGAACAGTTTTCATAGGTTAGTAAATTGAATATTGTCATTGTATTCACTCCTTGTATCTTTCAAGAACAAAAAGCTAAGATTCATATGAAGAATCTCATATTTGTAGCAATTCAATCTTATACAATATTAGTTTGAAAGTTCAATTGTTTGTTGATTAAACTATCTTTATTTCCGAAACCCTTAAGTTCAAATACACATACACAATCAAAGTAGTTATATAGATTGTTCTATAAAATTAATTCATCAAAGCAAAGAGTTTAAAAATATCAACATACACATTCACCCCCCCCCCTCCTTATAAGTTTCAAAGTACTCATTCCTATAAACATTGATTCAATTGAAACATAATCATAAAATGGTATATCCCCCAGTAAGGTATAATTTATGCAAAGGTCAAGAAATATAATACCTTTTATCGTGTATTGGTCCCTCAAAAACTTTGAATGTAATGAGTAAGATAATTGGTGGGAGAGAAAAATGTTTCCGAGATTGTTAATTGCATATAAAAAATTTAAAGATGCAGTAACTTTTGACTCCACATATCGAAAAAATAGATATAGTATGTCATTTATACCTATTACAGGGGTGAACCACCAACACTACAAGAAAATATGTTATTAGTGACTACATATTTCAACAACCGCAATTTCTGTCGCTAATTGTTTCTATCAGCGACGGCTTTCTGCGACCGGCTAAATTTTGGTCGCTAAAACACAGTAACGATCGATATTAGTCATTGGTCGGTAGCTAAAATAAGTACCGCCAAATTTTTTTACCGGGGAAAAAGTGGTGCACCCTTTTTAGCGACCAAAACTTATTAGCGATCGAACACAGAAACAAAAAATGCCACATCAGTTCACCATCGGCGACCGTCTGCGGTAACTAACCTGTCGCTATCAAATTTTTTAAAATTTATTTGGCACGAATATTTATTACATTATCATCGGTGACTAAAACTGTTTAACGACCAAGAGCGGTAGCAGAAAATGAAGGGTTTCGGGCATGAAAACGCAGCGGATATAGCGTAAAACAATAAAAAAACAAAACCCTATCGCATGAACCATGTATAACTTTGGATGATTATGGTGAAGAAGTCTGTACCTTAACAAAGCATTCTGTATGTTGTTTAATGGAGGTCCAAAAGAGATGAATCACAGCAGCCCTTTGTTGCAAAGATCTGCTCTCCAAAGAAGTCCATACGAACGCCCGATCATCCTACGATCACCGGAGTCGGTACTAGCCGAATTGTTTGCCTCTCTCTCTCTATCTCTTTCTCTAGTCTCTCTTGATGTTGAGCAGCTAGGGTTTTTTTCTAAAAACGAAATCTGATGATTAACCCTAATACAACCCTAATTCATGTGTTTTCCAAAACCCATTATGATTTTGGGTTATTATTATTATTAAATCTGAATTCTAATATAATTAATCAAGTCACACTTAATTAATTCAATGATTAAATTCGAATTAATAATAATTCTTATTAAATCTGAATTCTAATATAATTAATCAAGTCTCACTTAATTAATTCAATAATTAAATTTGAATTAATAATAATTCTTATTAAATCTGAATTCTAATATAATTTCAAGTCCCACTTAATTAATTCAATAATTAAATTTGAATTATATCTAAATTCGTAATTTAAATAAACTTCCGTTTTGACATTCTTTATGTGTGACCCTTTAGGTTATTATTACGTTGACAATAATTTTAATATCTAATAATAAAATTATAAACAATGAGTGGCATCTAGTAATACATCATTGTTACCCAAGTAACAATAATAATTGGTGATTCAATTAAATCTTTTGTGAATAATGTTCCATGTAATATAATCATTTTAACCTTATATTATAGATCAAACTCGAGGCATGTATAGTGTCATCCTCTTCAACATTTAATCTTGGTTTCCTTGATCAATGAGTAGACTATTTAAACAAATCAATATTTGAGCATGGTCATGCATTTCATAGTCTCACTCAATCAAAAGGCCAATAATATCACTCCTAGAATTGGAGGGTTAAATCATATATCTATCATTCATATTCCTCATACGATTCATAGCATACTCAATGTCCACCTTTATCATTACCCGGTTAAAGTAACTTTGAGTGTAATCAAAGTATATTAATTCTCGTATAGAACTATAATGATTTCAAGTCAGGGGATCATTACATCATTATCATTGTGAGATTTCTTATGACACTTATTAACATGTAAAATCTCACGGCGGGTCTTTCCAGTGTCATATATTGATACATACACGTATGTTCTTGACTTTAGTATCACCATACATATGTCCAATAAGATGTGGTCATCTGTCAATAAACATACTAGTCTTATTATATTATTATTGTCCTTAAATAATAATACTTGACTAGGGAATTTTAGGAATAAAATACTATTCATATAATCTCATTTTTAAGTCACATACTTCAAGACATATATTACGTATTAATATTCCAAGGATATTTATTATTCTTTCAATTTATGACGCAGTAAATAAAGATATAATAAATATTAATTAAATAATCACTATATTATTTTTCAATAAAACATTAAAAGTATTATTTTTAGGACACCAATACTAACGGAAAATGCAACGTCACCTTACTATCAGCAAACGCAGGCGGTCGCTAACCTGTCACCAACAAATTTTAGAAACTTATTTGACCAAAAAATTTGCGCATTTTTATCGGCGACTAAACTTCGTTAGCGACGACTTACCGTAGCAGAAAATATCACTTCATTTTCTTATCAGAGACCGTCTGTGGTAGCTAATAAAATTTGTTAAATTTTAAAATAATTAATAGAGGATAAATTTTTCAAGTTAAATAAATAAAATAATTATAAAATAATTGATATATATATACGTATATATTTATTTAAAATTTTGAGTGATTAATTATGATTTTTTACCAATTTATCTAATTTTGCCCGATTTTACAAAAAAAAAATTAAAAATCAATTAATTAATATAAAATCATTTTTAAAAGTCACATATACCGATTAATCATCCCCATTAATGACCATTTATCTCCATGTTTACAACAAAGCACTTCATTAGTATATCTAATTGAGTATTTTGATGATAAAATATCGATTAATGAAAGGTTTATGGGTATATCTATATATATATATATTGATTATATTTTGTTTTTTTAATTATTTATAATATCTTATTTTAATTTTATTTTTTGATACTTTTTTTTAAATTATTATTGATTTCTACCGATTGAACAGGTTAATTCGCATCACGCCCGACCTCTGACCTTTTTTAAAAAAAAACAATCACTTTGACCCGATTTTTTGCTTAATCAAGACATATCTAGTTCGATTACTTATTAATCAATATTTTTAAAAGTGTCTAATTAATTATATTTATATCCACTCTTCTTTTTGTAAATTATATTTTGAATTAAAGGTCGAGAATTGGTTATTTATATATGATTTAGCTTTTTTCTATTTTTTCTATTTTACTTCAAGAATATCTATATTAATTTTTTTGTAAAATAATTTTACCAATTTATTATTTTCTTCAAATTAAGTATGTTAATAACATTTTCTAACTAAATTTTTTGTTAAAAAAATATTTATTATAGTATCATTCTTTTGTTAATAAAAATAATTAAAATTTTGAGAGTGAATGGATAAATAATATTTTTAATAATTTTAAAAGGCAGTAAAAATATTTATTATGTTTTTTAAAAAATTTATTATACCTTTTTAATTTTTTTAAATGAAGTAGCAGTGATATGAATTTCGGATAAACCACGTTTTTAGATTTTGTAGGGAACAAAATCACCCACATGAATAGAAGACATATGCACATGCAAGTATTTCTTGTATCATGTGATCATCTGAAATGCATGCAGCATACTGATCTCTCAAAAATTCAACTTCACACCACCTCTATTAAAAGCGTCTAGGCTTCCTTGATATGTACCATACGGATCGGGCCAAGAATAGAGACAAGTGTTTTTAACTACAATGTCCTCAAAATTCACCGTCTGGCCAACAAGACCTAGTAAGACGTAGACATTTTCTAGAGTAATAGTCATCTCCCCAAAAATGAAATGAAAGGTGTTCGTTTCTAGCCTCCATCGCTCCATCAATGCGGATCGGGCCAAGAATAGAGACAAGTGTTGTTAACTAGAATGTCCTCAAAATTCACCGTCTGGCCAACAACAACTGAAAGACCTAGTAAGACGTAGACATTTTCTAGAGTAATAGTCATCTCCCCAAAAGTGAAATGAAAGGTGTTCGTTTCTAGCCTCTATCGCTCCACCAATGCGGAAACCAAAGAGACGTCATTATACATCATCAAACGAGAATTTTAAAATACCTTGAAACCCCATTATTGTATTAAACGCTATTTTAGTGATTTAAATCTTCATAGCCCAAATTTTGAGGCATTTTGACGAATTTGTAACTTGTCTCGAGAATGATCCTCAAACCATATTAGGGTGCTTCTATGATTTTTTTTAACTTGGAGCACTGACGGATGTACGGGACCATAAAACTTGTCCAACATATCTGAAATTCACAAATTTTACAATACATCCAAAATTATGCATAATCCAAAAATTCATAATTTACCAAATTTTGACAAAACACATACATACATAATTTGAATATAATTCAAAGATTCAATTTCTACTGCAACATAAACATACATGCATACAAAAATTTCACAATATATCTAAAAATTCATATATATATATATATATATATATATATGAACAAATCAAAATTTATCAAATTTTGAGAAATTCATGCATAAACCAAAAATTTAAAATATGCATATTTCGACATCTAAAAATCCATATATAATTCAAAAATTCATATATAAACCAAAAATTCAAAATTCATAAAATTTTAACAAAATACACATACACACATGGGGTAATTCGAATATAATCAAAAATTTGATTTTTATGACAACATGCATATACACAAACATATCCACATGCATACATATACATGAACATATAAATATACACACACATATACATATACATACATATACATGATTATAGATACACATATATACATACAAACATACATATTCGAATTCATATAAAATAAATAAACGAGATTAAACTCACTTGATTTTGAAGAGGTTGAATCCGTGAGAAAAGAGTTGGCTTCGTTTAGTTGTATAACTTATTTTAGATCTATAATTGTGATAGAAGTTTAACCACAATACGTTGTATACTAAAAATACGGGTTTTACCATAAAAAAATAAACTTACGCTATATTATATAGCGCGGACCTTATTCAATATTAAACCGGGCACATGCTTTTCACGTAGGTTTTAAGACTATTTTTTGTAATAAAAAATATACATTATATAATATATCATCCGACATTTTTTTTAAATATCAACCATTTACTTTCAAAATTAATGGTATTAAATGGGTTAGATACTTAAACTCTTTTATCTAGTTGTGATTATAGAACCGACTCAATATATATATAGGGTCTCATTTTAATGAAAAATTATGATTTTTCTAGTTAAAACTAGTGATGTGATGCAAATTGAAATTTTCAAATTAGGTAAACAGGTTATTTAATATAAATCAAAAATTTTAAATTTTGTACAAATTACCAATATTAACTATAAAAATCACTTGATTCTTTGATTCTCATTCAAAAAATTCGCATTTGGGTACAACTATATATATATTGATAATTGATATATTATATATATAATATAAATTGATTGATATAGATTATAACAATATTCTTTAAAAAAAAACTAAGTTTCAAGAAATAAAAAAACTGCATCTTTTATATTGTACTATATTATTATAGCCAAACTTGAGATTTTTTGTAGTCTACTTGATTAACTAATTTTTTTATTATCCTAAAATTTTGATTAACCCAATATTTTAGTAATATTATATTTAAATTATAATCTAAATTTTGTATATCTATATAAATATTATTATTCTATAATAAGTAAACATAAGATCTTTGGTACTCCTTTTATTCCTTATTAACTGACGTTTTCAACTTTTGTCAAAATTCGTTTTTATGTGTTCTATTATGTTTTCAAGATCTAGTTAATATTAGACCTGGCAAATTGGGTCTGGATCCGAAGAACCGACCTGAAATTTGGGGAACCGAATCCGATTTTGTATCCGAATTTTGATAATCCGAAAGTGTAACCGAATCTGAAACAATCCGATCCGAACTGATATCGGTTCAATATAATCAAATCCGAAAATGATCTGAAAACCGATTTGATCCGATCCGAAAATGATCCGGAACCGAAATTTTAACCGAAAATAATCCAAAATAACACATCCGATAATAACCCGAAATCGATTAAATCATAACTAAAAAGTATACAAACTGAATATGGCTCAAACTAAATTATAGAATTTAAGTGTATTTCATACATACAATCTTATGGTTCGTTACACTCACATGTACATTATACACTTATACATAATTCATACGTATAATACATATGTTCGTAAAATAAAATATTAAAATATTAAGAATAACATTTATTTTGAATTTGCTAGAAAGTAAAGAAAAGTGAATATAAATTCATATTTTAAAAAGAAATAAATACTATATATTATATATGTACATATAAAATTTATTTATATTTTTATTTGGACATCAAGATTTTTTTAAAAAAATTGTTACATTACAAAATTTAGTGAAAATTTATTTTATCATATTGACCAAAGTCTGAAATGAAGAAATATATTACTTAATCGAGATAATTATTTTGTTCGGTATTATTTTATCAAATTTTAACTATAATTTGTCAAATTTACTTAATGATCTTTATTTAAATTCAATGATAATTCAAATTAATTTAACAATAATCCGAACTTAACTTTCAAATCCAAACAAAATCTAATTTGAAATAAGAAATCCGAAAATATCCGAACCGAATTTAATCCGATTTTTATCTGAAATTCATCCGAATTTTAATCCGATTTTGACCCAAACCGAAATCGTACCGATCCGAACCAAAATCGATTCAATTTATGCAAAACCGAAACTGAATCCGAACCGAATCAAATCCGATCCGATCTGAACCGAATAAAAATATATTATAACCGAAAAGTGATCCGATCCGAAATTAATCTGATCCGAAACCGAACCGTTTACCCGAATTGTCAGGTCTAGTTAATATTGAGTTTTTCACCAAATATCCTTCAATTCAATTTCTTTCTATTTCCATTGCATTAAATTATAAGGTCAGTGTTGTAATTATATAGCTATAATAACTCCTCCTTGGAATGTGTAAATTGGTCAAAAATGTCAGATATAAAAGAATATAACCATTATATATATATATATATTATATTTAAATTATAAATTATATTTTATATTATAAGAATCTTATATCTAAATTATAACAAAAAAATTCATATTCCAAGAATTTTATTAAAATATAATTTTTATGTAAAATAGTTATACTTAATACAATTTACTAATACTTCTCAATTTCATAAATAATTAAACTTTTTAATTCATTTAAAATTGAAATTTATTATTTAAATTTCATAAATATTATAAAATTAGTCTTCATTTATTTATATTAAATTTTATTAAAATTTTATATAAAATTGTATAAATCAAAAATATTATTTTATTTAAAATATATTATAAAAATTAAAAGAAATATGTGCATCGCACGGGTTATAAATTAGTTAATATTAAGAATTATATTTAAAATATAATTTTGACTTTTTTGAAAAATAGGAAATTTTTTTGTAAAAATATGTTCTTTAATGTAATATTTTACAAAAATATGATTTTTAAATATTTTTTGTAAAAATACGATTTTGCAATCAACTCAACTGGATGTAACTAAAATCAACATCAAATGCAGTCACGGGTAATTTCAGTTTTTTTCAAAAAACAGTTGTATTTGGTTACAAATTGTATATAAAATAGTTGCATTTGGTTAGTTTTAGTGACTAACTATATTTTTGTAAAACAATTCAAAAGATAGTAAAATTGTAAAAAAAAACTTATAAATAGTAGTATTTTTATAATTATCCTATAATTTTTATGTAATATAGACATTAAAGTTTTATCGTTTAAATATCTGCGGTCATCTTACATAACATGTCGGTTAAAATGAAAGTAACTTCTTGATCGACCATTGCATTCACATACAATTCATCATACGGTTTATCATCTATGCTGTGAAAAAAAAAAAACAATCTCCTTACATATCTCAATTCCATCAAACACTTTATTTAATATAAATTTATAACTCATTAATTAAAGTCTCGTAAATATTATAATATTATTATTTTTTTATTTATATTAAATTTTATTTCAATTTTCATAATATTCTATTAAAATTAGAAATAATATACAATTTTATCAAATATAAAATATATATATATATATATGGCACACACGTATATACATACACACATATATATCTAAATAAAATCATATTTATTATAACACGAGTTCAAATTATATAAAGATATATTTATATTTATATTAATTAAAATTCTACTTATCATAATTAAATTTTATGGGACTAAATAATACATAAATAAATATATATTAAATAAAATATAATTATTATATTTATTTTTAATTATTATTAAAATACGCCTCTATTTAATTTGGTATTACACACTTGTTTAAGAAATTATATTAACACGTAAACATAATAATAGGCGTAAAATTATAATAAATATATCGTGTAGTTGAGATAATCGTACCGGTAAATATATTAATATGAATAAAATTATATTAAATATACTGTATAGTTGAGATAAATGTATCGGTAAATATATTAATAGGCATAAAATTATAATAAATATAATGTATTGTTGAAAAAACTTATGAATAAATATAATAATATTATAATAAATATACTGTATAGTGGAGATAAAGTTGTACTAGTTGAAGATAAATACAAACGTGTGTGTGTGTATATATATATATATATAAATAAATTCATATTTATTATTACGTGAGTTCAAATTATATAAACATGTATTTATATTTATATTAAATAAAATTCTACTTATCATAATTAAATTTTATGGGACTAAATAATACATAAATAAATATATATTAAATAAAATATAATTATTATATTAATTTTTAATTATTATTAAAATAACGCCTCTATTTAATTTGGTATCACACACTTGTTTAACAAATTATATTAACACATTCCGGTAAACATAATAATATGCATAAAATTATAATAAATATATCGTATAATTGAGATAATCGTACCGGTAAATATATTAATAGGCATAAATTTATAATAAATATACCGTATAGTTGAGATAAATGTACCGGTAAATATATTAATATGCATAAAATTATAATAAATATATTGTATAGTTGAGATAAACTTATCGATAAATATAATAATATTATAATAAATATACTGTATAATGGAATGAAAGTTGTACCAGCTGAAGATAAATACAAACATATATATCTAAATAAAATCATATTTATTATAAAACGAGTTCAAAATATATAAACATATATTTATATTTATATTAAATAAAATTCTACTTATCATAATTAAATTTTATGAGAATAAATAATAAATAAATAAATATTAAATCAAATATAATTATTATATTTATTTTTAATTATTAAAATAATGCCTCTATTTAATTTGGTATTCACACACCTGTTTAACAAATTATATTAACACATTCTGGTAAAAATAATAATAGGCGTAAAATTATAATAAATATACTGTGTAGTTTAGATAATCGTACCAGTAAATATATTAATAGGTATAAAATTATAATAAATATGCCATATAATTGAGATAAACGTACCGGTAAATATATTAGTAGGCATAAAATTATAATAAATATACTGTATAGTTGAGATAAACTTATCAATAAATATAATAATATTATAATAAATATCCTGTATAGTGGGAGAAAAAGTTGTAGTAGTTAAAGATAAATACAAACAAGAATTTGTATTCTATCGAAATACAGAGATTGTATATGAATATAAATATCCAACCTGATACATCCGCAGAAGTAGTCCTGTAAAGTCTGAGTTATTTCAACGTACTGGCAAGAGTTTTCTTCAAAGAGAGTTTTTTCAATGGAGGAGAGTATTGATAACACGCCTCAACTCAAAGTGGACGACTCGGTCCCAACACAACAATCTCAGTGTTTCAAGGAGGAACAAAATACTTCGAATGTAACTGAGTTAGTATTTGTTGGAAATGAGTCGAGGGTGCAGAATAAAAACTACACGTTTAATCATCGCCATGCAGCTGTTAGAATAAACGAGAATGATGATATCGAATGCTTGCCGGGGTATCGGTTTAATCCGTTTGATCATGAGCTTTTGGTGCATTACTTGTGGAAGAAGGTTAAGAAACAGCCTCTGCCGCATAACAAGATTACGGAGATTGAGCTTTATAAGTATAATCCGGAGGACATTACGCGTATGATTCGATTCTTGTGATTTCTGTTATTTGTTTTGCATTGGTTTTTGTTTTTCTTGTTTATGTATGATCTTGATTTGCTCTGTTTTCAGTAATCAGAATGTACTTATGATTGTGATTTGTGTTTCCGAGTTTTGTTAACATGTTTGTGCAGGTTTGATTCTGTTCTTGCATTTAGGGTTTTGTCTATAAACCAATGAATTGAATGTTTGTTTGATTCTGTTATGCCCTAATATGGCTTTGTCTATGAATGAGTTTTTTGATATTGCAAGATTGCTAAGACTGCTATGATTTGATTCTGTTCTTGTTCTTGTTGGGTTTTTTTTGTTTTGATGAGTAACTTGTGATTTCTGTTGTATGTTTTCAAAGATTGTATGTGTTAGTTTTGGTTATGATGTTATTTGTTTGAATCATTATGTTCAATTGTTGGTAGGCTCTTCTTGTTCACGTATGATCCCAATTTGCACTGTTTTACTAATTAGAATTCACGTATGATCGTGATTTGTGTTCCCAGTTTTGATTCTGTTCTTGCATTTAGGGCTTATGCCAATGAATGAGTTTTTTTGCTATTGCAAGATTGCCAAGATTGTCGCATTTTTTTCTACTTGATTTATGGCATTTTAGTTAAACTAATCAGAAACAATGTTTGTTTCACTTGTCGATCTGCTCTGTTTGTTAACCGCTGAATTGTGTGTTCTTATCAATCCTTTCCCTTTAATGTAGCTAATTAGATAATTGCACTTCAGTTTCACCAAACAGAGGAAATCATGTATGATCTTTGATGTTTAATCTGTAATTGCCTATGATTATACAGAAGTTGAACAGGGATTGGTCGACAAAGAATGGTATTTTTTCACTCCGAGGGACAGAAAGTACAAGAATGGGAAGAGGCCAAATCGTGCAGCTGGAAATGGTTACTGGAAAGCTACAGGAGCTGATAAAGATGTGATTTACAAAGGTGTCATAGTTGGACACAGGAAGGCGTTGGTGTTCTATCATGGAAAAGCTCCAAGAGGAGACAAAACAAATTGGATTATGCATGAATTCAGGGTTAAGGAAGAACCATCAAAAGAGTCAAGAATCCGAAATGGTGAAAATGACATGAGGGTAAATGCACAAGCTGGCTACTATTATGCTTCTTTTAATCATAAATTCATCGATAATAACTGAATTTACATATTCATTTTCCTTTTCTTGCAGCTGGATGATTGGGTTTTGTGCAGGATTTATAAGAAAGATGACAGAATCAGAAAAGCTCCGAGGCAGAATCATACTGAAAACTCATATGATAACTCTTTTGATGTGGGTTCTCCATCACAGCAAAATGCAGCTGCAACTACTAGGAATGACATTAACGAAAATGTAGGAAACTTCTGTCATGGCACTGGTGAAAACAGCACACCACTGACGCTTTTAGGTGGAAATCCACAGCTGATAGGTTGCAACAATCACCGGAACATTGCTGGTATCCATTCTCCACTGATGATGAATACTACTCATTACAATCACTACGAAGACAATTCCATGCACACCCCTTTTTTCCCTAATCAAGCCTATAGTAACCCGAATCCCCAACCTCTTAGGTACATTCCACAATCTTTTCCAACTTACAGTCATGAGAACCTCCCTTACTTGGAAAACAATTTCGAAGATTGGAATGCTGCCAGCCAGTACACTTTCGTTGATAATCCCTTCCTCGATAGCCCTCCAAACACCGTGATTACAGTGCCAAACAATACCAACATTCCTTTACCAAACAATTCTCAGACCATTATTATTTCAGATAACAATTCTGAGATAGTTACTCCCTCAAATGACAACTCTTCAGCTGATCTATGATAACTAGCAGTAGGCCAGTAGTACTTTAGTTTCTAGGACATTGAATGTTGAGAAGTGCAATGTAGTAGCATGGACATTTTTTTGCTACGCTCTTGTTTGATTAGTACATTTCATACCGTATATATCATATAGACTTATTAACAAGTTTCAATGTCATATCAGGTTTTTATGTTTTTACGTTTTGCTCTCATGTTGTGGTGTACAACTGTACTGGATTCAAGAATACTATTCTTCTCATCTTCTGTCTTGTAATATTCGGTCTCAAGAATTCTAATTTCTATGTTATCTAGAAATTTATTAATTTTGTTCTTCGGCTAAAAGTTGACTAACATTTTAGTACTCACAAGTATGTTGTATTTAAAATTTGAGAGATAATTAAGTTGAAATATATTTAGCAGGGGCATTATGAAAAATTTATCATATCTCTAAAATTATTTAATAGGGATGTGGTTTACAACCAATTACATTTGAAAGTTTGTAACTAACTTTTTAACATGTAATTGCAGTTGTATGTAATTTATTGTAGTTGATGTTGCTTGTATAATTTAATTTTTTATTCATAAACTCATATTTTTCAAATATTTTAAATTCATGGGATAAGAATATTAAAAACTTATATTTTTATATAAAATAATTAAAATTTATGTATTGTACCTTTATATATGTAGGCCAGTTCTCTATGGAGAGCTCATTAAAAATAAAATTGAGAGAATCACTTGAAAATTTAAATTGGAAAAAAATATTATAATAAATGTACTGTCATGCCATAATTATATAATTTTAATTACTAACAATAAATTATTTGTAAATAAAAAAATATTATGAAAAAATTTCGAATCTCTTTTAAAAATCATAAAGTTTTAATAATTTATTTTAAATCTAACTAAAAATAATTTAGCAATTGAGTTTTCAATATTATATTAATGATATATAAATATTTATATTTTTAATTAATTTTCCCAATTCTTTTTTTTATTTTTCAAAATATTCCTCTCTAAAACTTTATTCATTCCATACCAATACTATGTGGCCGTTTGGGGTTCCTTAAACTTAAAATAAGTAACTTATTTTATTTTTATTTTTTACATATTTTCATATTTTTTTTAAAGATAAATATTTATTTTAGAATTTTAAAATCAAATATTATCTTCAAAATAAAAAATAAGTTACTTATTTTCAGAAAAAGTACATACATCCCTACTTTTTTCCGAAAATAAGGACTTGTTTTGGGAAAAAAATGGGTTGTCAAACAGGGTCTATATACTACATCATTGTAATTATAGGCCCCATTTGTTTACTTCTGAACACAACTAAATTATCTGAACTGAATGCATTTGACCGAATCAGCTTGTTTGGCTTGTTATTTGCACTACTGACCGATCCATATAACTTGCTGAGCCATTCCTTCTCAAAATTCTATCTGAACCAATTCAGTTGCGTAAAAACAATGGATTAGCGTCAATAGTATATAATAATTTAATATTACTCCATTATATTTTAATTTTCTATTATTATTGTTATGAAGTTTATAATTTTATAAAAATAATTACAAATCTAATTAGTATAAATAAATCAATAAATATATAATAACTTATGTATTAAATTACTTTATAAAATTACAATAATTATAAGTATGATTAAAGGACGATTAAAATAATAATAAGTTGTTTTAACATATGGTAAATATTTATTTTTTATTTGATATTTTAAGTAAATAATACTCCTTTCGTCCCATTTGATTCTTAACATTTTTCAAAAAATGACATAAATAATTTGAAAAATGTTAAGAACCAAAAGGACGGATGGAGTAATATTTATATATAATGTTTAAATAAGTTTAAAAAAACCTTAATTTTAACATAAAAAAAGTATTATTCATATATTATAAAAAGAATAACTATCAAATGATATTATTCAGATACAAGTTATTCAGATTTTATAATTTTAGTCGGTTAAATTGATATTTGTGATATATTTCGAACTATGTAAATATGGACAGGGCATTGGCTCTTTTTATCATAATTTAAAATAAGATGATCTAAATTATCACAATTTAGAAAAATGGATATTTATATCACTAAAAAACGGAACTTTATATTGTCTTTTTTTAAAAACGTAATATAATATTACGTTTCTATAATTTTTCTAAAAGAAAATTAAAAACAAACAAAAACGCATTTACAGCTTGTGTTACCATATTAAAAGCAGAAACGCAAGCTGAATTTGCGTTTTGAAGTTATACATGCATTACCCTGTGGGACCAGCCACGTGCTTGTATCACACTTTGTAGACATTAATCTGTCAAGAGTAGTGTGTAAAAGTTGAAATTCCAATCAAGAGGCAGCAGCAGTGATTTGATTGAAAAAACACACACGCAACTTATGCCCCGTTTGCCTAAGTTTATAAGCAGTTTATAAGCTGAAAAAATTTGTATATATGTACTTTTTCTGAAAATAAGTAACTTATTTTCAAATTTGAAAATAAAATTTGGTCTTAAATTTTTAAAATAAATATTAATTTTCAAAAAAAAATATGAAAATACTTTTTTTAAAAAAATAATTTATTACTTATAAGCTAAGTCAAACATCCCCTTAATAAAACGTTTGTGTGACTTAAAGGGTCTACCTTAAAAAATTGTGATTATTTGGGTTATTCACTTTCTAATTGTGATATTTTGGTCCTTATTCCCATATTATAGACAACTGCCAAACTATTCTCAAAATTGAGTATAAAATACTCAATTTTCAGTATTTGATTAAATATGTAATTTAAAACTGAATATAAAAAAATTGATTTCATTTTCAATTTTATACTTAAGATATGAATTTAATGAGCAGTATTAAGTGCCCAAAAATATTTTCAAAATTTTCATATGTATGTGGAGCCTATATCATTATTAGAAAAAGGGCAATCCTAGGTATTCAAAAATAATAATAATTTTTTTCCCAAATAACGTGGTATGAATGTATGATATATGTATGGCTTATTTTGATTCGTGAACGCCTTATTTTGATTCGTGAACACATAAGTATGTACACGGAGTTTCATATTAATATTATGAAAAGTGAAAACTACAAATTACAGATGTGACAACTCAGTATTTGAAATAATTTTTTGAATGATTTTTGAAATACCTAGCATTTCTCTTAAACTTATTACAAATTAAACACGTGACATGTCCGCATTTGGAGAAGAATTTTGATAAAACTTTGAGAGTCACTATAATTTTTCTAAAACCTTTAGGAGTGGTTTGGTTCTGGACTTCTAAGTATCATATATGGATTTTATTCATTCCAAACTCATTATTAGTGTTTAGTTGAAAATTTTTTGATTTTTAATTTTAAAACCCATAAGATATGAGTTTCTAATACTTGGGGGGTATTAGATGGGTGTATGAGAAATTAAATCAAAAATTTACTCCTTTTATCTTTATTTATAAGATTACATGTTAATTTTTAAAATAAAAATCTTATAATGATGTTGTTTAATATTTAATAAATAATAGTGATTTATTTTTCGTATTAATTACATATATATTTTTATTTATTAAAAAATATATTAAATTAATAAATTCATTCTACAATTCAATCAAACACGTGACATGAACAATGATATTTTATCCCCGAACCACCTTAACCTGATTTTTCAGGTCAATCTCATACCACTCCATGAACCAAACGACCCCTTAGGCCTTAGAGTATATAACATTTTCCAAATTTAATTATAATTTCAACAAAAATAAAGTCGAAAAAATCAATTAAAAATCTTTACAATAACCATAAATTGATATCCTTTTTTAATTAAATTTGGGGTTACTGAGCGAAAACACCCGTATACTTTAGATGGAGGAGCAAATAAACCCCTCTATTTTAATATATATAGTTCAAATAAGCCATTTATTTTTAAAATGTAGGTCCAAAATATCTCTTATGGCTATATTTGATTAACTATGGTTAAATATATGTTTGAAATTTAAAATCAAATAATATTTATTTATAAATCTTATTTTAAAATATTATAAGACCAAATAGGTTATATTATAAAATGAGTTTAAGGGTAAAAATAATTTAATAACCAGTGTCAAATATTGATTTGAAATTTGGCGAAAATGATATTTAACTATTTATTTGATTTTAAAATATATTTAAATTAATTCAATTTTTTATAGAATTATTTCAAAATTCAAATATGTGTTAACATTATTTTTTATTAATTATTTGGAATAAAATTAAACAGAGAAATCAATTACAAATTGAAATCAAATTGCAATCGCATAAAAGTAATTATAATAATACTTTATCAAATAATATATTAGCATCAAAATATATTTGGCCAAATTTTTACTAAATATAAAATTCGATTACATAAAACATATATTAATATAGAATTTTTGTAATTATTATAATATTATTAATTAAAACATATAAAAAATTAATTTGTAACATTATTTTATACACAAATATTTCTTTTTTTTACTTACTATAATTGTTTTTAACAATATCTTGATATTTTAAAATATTTTGTTATAAAAATTTAGTGTTATTATTAATTTTTTAATAATTTAAACTTATATCTTGATAATGTTTAGCAAAATTTAACAATATTTTCTAATTTTAACTATCACCTTAAAAATTAAAATTTTACTCAAATTATAGAATATATTTTACCCCCACAGCGATGATATAATATAATTTATTTTGATTTTATAATATTTTAAAACAAGTTTTATAATAAAATATCATATTTTTTTCAGATTTCAAAAATATATTTAGCTATAATTACTCAAATTTAACTATAAAAGCTAATTTGGAACTAAATTTTATAAATAATGGGTACATTTGAACCATACATAAATATATGAATTTATTTACTCTTGTATAAAAAACACATGGGTATTTTCGCTGCTTAATCCTTAAATTTGTGATGATCCTCGAAAACTATTCACTGGTGACGACTTACCTTCTAGACTTCTCCAAAATTACGAACTTACCATCGCTGTAAAATTTGTCAAGTTTAAACCCCCCACCATCTCTATTCACTCACATTCCACCGTCTCATCGCCCCCGTTAAGGTGCCATTAAAAAAAAAAAACTACTTTACTCCTTTACTTTCTTTAATTAATCCTTTTCTTTTGTAACCATTTTTGTATATATAATTATATACACACACAACTACATGGTATGTGTAGTTAGTTACTAACATTAACTTGTTATTTTCAAGCGTGTATGTGGAAAAGAAGAAAAATAGAGTTGGGTATGAGTTGGGTTAGTCTTTATTTTTAATGTTGGTAAATATTGGTGTCTATGTATGTTAGGTGTTTGAGTAAAATCCTCAATGAAGATTAATTAGACTTGGGGTTTTTAGAAATGGGGTCGTGTCTGTGACAAATGATTGTTGCAGCATATCATACTGCGGTTTAATAATAAATGAACTTGTGGACCCCCTATCTTTGCATGTCAAAATGTCAGTATGTTGTAACAACCCTTTAGAAGTAGTTTAGTTCCATGTTCAATAGAGTACAATGCTAAGGAGTATTATGTTACTTTTTATTATACAGGGGAAATGAGGATTTGAATTCATGACCACGAGTCATGTTGAGGAAGGAACATTGTGACTCTAATCCATGCCTAGTTTGAACTTTAGTTAGATTGGTTTGAATTGTTACATTTGATTCTTCAACTAACTTTACTAGTGTTATGCTGTTTTGTGGATTTGTGAACTTGTAATACAGGAAATGATTGTAAGTAATCAGTTGCATGGAACATATTCCGAAATAGAATACATAACCGTTACTTTTGATGTTTCTATGTCTTGCTCTGCTCAGTGTATTTGAATTTTGAACTGCACTATCTTTTTCGACTTGGTATTATAAAAGCAAGTTCTTTTTCAGAAATCCTTTCTATTCTATTGCTGTTTGTCTGTCTCACAATTACTAATGGAAATAGGAACAATGGATTTTTACTCAAAAGTGCAAACTCCTCTGTCATGTAAGAGGAAAAGAGTGGACAACTCTGACATAGAGGAGCAACGAATAGCCAACTATGATGCAACATGGAGAATACTGGAGGGATATTTGACAGAACTCAGTGCTATGCTTGACTCCCACATTCCAGTTCTAATCTTTTTGCGGAAATCCATAGATAGTTTGAAGATTGCGCTTGTCAGTATGGCGGGCAAGAGCCTTGATGCTATCAATGAAAAGGAAAGCGAACAGAAACCATTTAGTAGAAATATGGCGGGAAATGGTGTGCAAGAGGAACAACAAAGGAATAATAAATATGTGTATCACCAATCTGGAAGATCCTCACACAATGCAGCTACTAATTATGAAGCTCTGAAGACAGAAATTGACAATTTCCTAGAACGAGTCACTACCTTCATACATGAAACGATTAGCCGCCTGCGTTCATCATTTGCACGCGAGGAAAAGTACAAACAGGAATTAGCCTCCATGGCGATGTTCTTCAAAAATGCTCGCGCGCAGAAATAAATAAGCTGATCAAGTGAACAGCATATTTCTATTAAATGGTCTATTAGTTTGAAGGATGTAAGTTAGTTTATCAATCTTGTTCCTTGCTCTTTCTTGGACAAGTGTCAGTTATGTTCTATGGATTTATGCAAGTCAGTTGTAGCCTTTTGACTTCCTGGGATTTGAAGCTCTGTAGCTAGTTTTAAAAGCCTTCTCCTGTAGAGACCTGGTATGTGACTATTTAAAATTAGATATTTAGGATATGATAATACGAGTATATAATTAACATGTAAGCATGCTTTATTGCGCTAGCTTTTATGAACTTTGTTACTTGCAACTTGCTCTTATCAGATGGTTTCCCCTTGATAGATCATGGTGCCTTTTCTTTTTAGTCTTTACTTATTTGAACATTTATGTTTCTCTTTTAAAATTTATAAAGATATTTTGTTTACACTGCTACAAATAATTTAGATTATATGGCTAGGTTAACAGATTCAGTATGCATTGGTACTAACCCTAAGGATAAGGTTATGACTTATGTAACATCAAAGCTTCTAAACACCCAGAGAACTACGGGAGGCTAATGCACTAATCTTATTCCTATTTTGGCATTTTTTCGTTTCTAGAGTTTTAGCCCCGATTAACAAAGGGCCTGAGAAACTTTCTAGTTATGAATCGGGTATAGAATCAATGGGCCATGCTTGGTTACAATTTCGAATCCGTTATTATATGTTTGCTCTAGTTTTTGTTGTTTTTGATGTTGAAACTGTTTTTCTTTATCCATGGGCAATGAGTTTCGATGTACCAGGTGTATCCGTACACTCGGTACATGACTAAGTTTAAAGAGAAAGTGATATTAGACTTTTGTACACTGTGGTATGTGTATTTACCAAGTAAATCTCCAATAGAGACATGCCAAAAATTTAATCGAGTATAAAAGAAAAACCCAAAATATCCCTAGTCCATCTTGCCCACAGACGACAGATAGTATCCAATTCTCCTGAGCCAAGGATTTATGCATAGATAAAGTGACACATGGCATCATATCATTTGAGGCAACACATTAATTAAGATAAGGAAGTGGATGGACTTTGTATGTAAACATACATATTCACAAATCTATTTTGTGTAAGCCAACTTCCTCCACACTGAACTGTCTACAAACTTCTGAACACCCAAAAGAGATTTTTGCCTGAAAGCAAATGGCTGCAGTAACAATGACATCCTCATTCCTCGGGACCGGTTCATCTGTCATGGCAGCTGCCTCGGTCAAGCAACCGATGATCACCCTCCGCAGAAGCAATGTTGTCATGGCAAAGGCCCCAGAAGTCACTAAGGAGAACATTGAAGTGAATAACAAGAGTGCTAGGAGGGAAATGATGTTTGCTGTTGCAGCTTCAGCAGCGTGCTCGGTGGAAAACATTGCATTGGCTGATGAGCCAAAGCGTGGATCTCCCGAGGCTAAAAAGAAGTATGCTCAGGTTTGTGTTACCAATCCAACTGCTCGCATTTGTCGCAACTGATGTTCTTGAGTTGTATGTGTGCGGGAACTGATGTTTTATCTTCATTTGACATAGTCTGTGTTTCTTTTGCTTATGAATGAAGTACATTATTCAAATGAACATATTTGATTTAATTTAATTTAAATTGTCGCTACAACGATATGATCGATATACCATATCAGTCTAATTATCTATGGAGATTTAGATTCAAAAGAACTTCAGCAAATTGTGTAATAATTTTATGATTCTTGGTAATATACAACACCTAACCCACTGTGAGGCCCCAATTAACTAGAACATATATTCATTATAGAAAAAATTACCAACTGGCCTATTAGCTCAGCTGGTTAGAGCGTCGTGCTAATAACGCGAAGGTCGCAGGTTCGAGACCTGCATGGGCCAATTGTTTTCATTTTTGGAACATAAATTTGTTTTTTTCTCAGTTCTTGAGAATAAACAATCTTGTCAAGTAACTAAGCACTAAGCGTCGAAAAATTCATAATACACGCCAATCTCAGATGTATAAACCCACAAAAACGCTTGTTTTTTAGCTACAAAATGGAATGTGAATTCCAATGAATTAACCTTTTACAAAGAAAAACATTTGTTTTTTGAGATTCCATAGAACACAGTTTCTTCAGGTAAAAAAAACATCAAATTTTAACAATTGATAAGAAATCAATTTGACTTCGAAGACAAAATGGAAACACGAAGAACTATTTGTTAAGCACTAAATAGTAATAATGCAGAAACTTTTAAACTTTCAGAATATTACAGATACCAAGTTTCGGATTATTTTCAAGCAAAACAAATTAAAAACAGCCTTGTAAAAGGTGAAAGTTGTTAATAACTCGAAGACTTAAAGGCATGCATGGCTAGCTAAGAGATGCATTCCTCTCCGTTGTTACCGAAAAGTAACAGCAGATGACTGAAGAAGATTTATTGGCTCTGGAGACGAGCAACAATGGCAGCGTCAAAAATGGAACGAAAAATGATCCATGGCTCACTCAATTTTGCCATTCTGTTGGGAAGAAACATAATTGCGAATAATCTCCATGGCTAATTGATGAGCATTCTTGTCTTGGATTTTCGCAAGTTCATCCACAGCATCATATGTCTCCTTGTCAGCAAAAAGCTTTAAATTATATCGAGCCAAAGACTGAGGTGGACCTTCCCATTTGTCAACCAATTCTTGTAGCTTCTCAAACCCCTAAACCAAAGATCATAAATTAAGTACTATGAATAAGAATTTAGACATTAAAATTCGGAAAAGTCAGTTATTCTTTCATATCTCAACCAGAAACAACAGTGTGTAATAGTAGAAAATCATAGAAATATGACTTCCAAGTACAATAAAAGAGAAGTTCGAATCTTAATAACTGAGGTTCTTACCATTCTATTAGAAAAGTCGCCAAATGATTCTTTAGACTGCCTCCTTGTTCTCCAGTGATAAAACAACGGTTCAAATACTTTCTCCAGGTCATGAAGTTTAACTTTGTTCATAAATGTTCTTGCTAATGATGTCTGATTTGGTGTCCCTCCAAGCCAGATCTGATTTACAATATATGGAGTGAGTTTTTCATATTACATTTAAAATTTTCTTACAAGAAAAAGGGACATCTGAAGAACCATTCAGCCTTCGAAGGTGATGATATAGTAATTAAGCTTCAAAAAGGCCGATGCTTGAAATACCTGATAACTATTGGGACCGTCTCCAACTAATCCGAGTTCCGCCATGTAGGGACGAGCACAACCATTAGGGCAGCCAGTTATTCTTATTACAACAGATTCGTTATACTTGAGACCAACCTGGAGTCACAAATGCAATTTCATAAATATAACTGTATACGCATAATCATCCCAGTCTCACTAGACATGCATTCTCGCTTTTCTCAGAATCTCAGAAGGTATAAAATCTTAGCTACACGAAAGTACCTTCTCAAATACTGCTCGAACCCGCTTGAGAATGTCTGGTATCCCCCGCTCAGCTTCGGTTATTGCCAAAGGGCAAAGTGGCATAGCCGGGCATGCCATTGCTGTTACGTTGAGGGGATCCACATATCTAGGATGCTGCAAGTAATATTATTGGTCAGAACATGAACAAACTACAGCCCAGAAACTATTATATATAATAAGAGGGCATAAATAAATAGATAATATCATAACAGTGCAACATATAAGCACATATACATAGGTAATGTAAAGTGCACCAAAACAATCTCATAACTGGATAAATTATTACAAATCTAACAAAGGAGAATGAAAATGCAATATATCCTTATTATTTCATTTTTCGCTACTGACTATATCCTATTAATACTTGGGAAGTGAATATTTTAAAATAGATAATAACAAGCATGTATCTAATATGCCCACGCATTAGGTTTTTAGTCTTGTAAAGCAAATGAATGTTACGCAGGATATGAGAATCAAACATGAAAAATAAGCTGGATATGAGAATCAAACATGAAAAATAAGCTGCATAATCCATGTATGCATGACTGCATGTTAATCTGTTCAGTATACATAGCAATTGAAACGAGGGTAGATATAAAGGTCTGCTGCATGTTTGCATAAATGCGTGTTGATCTATTTACTATACATAATAAATGAGGGTATACTCCAATGTAATATGATATACCCACCTCTGATTTATCAATGGCAGAATTTTCTCCAAGCTATTCTTATCCTTTTAAAACAGATTACAAGGGATATAGGATATACAGAGAGTTTGACAAAGAACGTAAATCAATTATCACACACAATTTACAGCAAAAAGACAATATAAGTATATTACATGGTGCAGGCATTCATTACTTCTGACAATGTTGACCCACATAAACTAAACCAATCATATACTGTAAAATTTGAGTCGTAAATTTCTAAAATTCATTTAGTCAAGTTTTAGATTGATGTTTGTCTTACCAGTAAACCGCATTGTGCAAGAGCTGTGGTGATTGGGCGCTTCCACGCCTGACGAATATCACATAAAATGATGTTTTGGTTTGGTGTAATACGCACATTCAAGTTGTACTTCTCAATTATTTCCCTCAATGTCTTCTTCATTGTTCCCTTGATACGACCACTATCAACATGGAGCCCACAAAATAAACCGCCATCACCCTGCCAATGTATACAAGGAATCGTTAAAATTGACAGAACAAGTAAACACATGAAAACAAAAGGCCATGTAAAAGCTTTCAAGAAAAGCACCCACCAATGGGCATCACAAGTCTAGTCCATCTTGAAAATATGATATATTATCCCATATTATTCTAATATAACCCACCTGCTTGTGCCAGCCCAAGTAACTTTTAAATTCCCATTCAGGTAACTCACGGCAGGGTTCAACTTTCTTTCCATGGTACTGCTCAAAAACAGATTTAAACTTTTCAATTCCCCATGAGCTGATTAGATATTTCATTCTACTATACTTGCGGTCATCTCTTCTTCCATTTTCTCGTTGCGTAACAACAATAGCTTTCACTGCCGACAATATATCCTCTTTTGGAACATAGCCCAATGGCTCTGCAAGACGAGCAAAAGTGGATTCATTTCTATGTGTTCTTCCCATACCACCACCAACCTGCATAAGAAAATATAAAACTCAGAAAACATTCCAAAAAGATATTATAGAGAAAGTTGACTAGGAAGAATATAATTGCCTTACATATATGTTAAAGCCCTGAGGCTCTCCATTGTCATCAGAAACAACGACAACACCAACATCATTGGTTAATAAATCCACCGAATTATCTGTTGGGACGGTAACTGCAACTTTAAATTTCCTTGGTAAGAACTGTGTTCCATATATGGGCTCCGGAGAATCAATAAAATTTGTTCCATGGGAATTATCGTTGCGAGCTTTTGTTACTTCAGGAGGTTCTGCTGTCATGATTCTCTCCCCATCCACCCACATATCATAATAAAAACCAGACTGCGGAGTTAACAATGCAGCAATATTCTCTGCAGTTTGTTGTGCAAAAAGGTAATCTTTTCTGACAATGGGGGCAGCAGGAGCAAGAACATTTCTGTTGAGATCACCACATGCTCCGAGCGTTGAGCCCATACATCTTATGATGGTACTCATTACTGTCTTGAGATCCTTCTTCAAAACACCATGGAGCTGAAATGTTTGTCTTGTTGTCAGACGAAGTGTGCCTATTCCAAACTCATCTGCGAGATCATCCATGGCCAAGTACAGTTGGTTTGAAACCTTCCCACAAGGGTTTTTAGTTCGAAGCATAAATGAGTAAGACTTGGAGCCACGCTCCTCTCGGTTAGTCTGTTGATAGCTTCCATGGAACTTTATCAATTGAGTTGCAGGCTCATTTATATTGGGGGCATCCGTTAACAACTCCTCATTAAGAGGATATCTTATGAAGTTGCTTTGTTCTTTGAATATTTCAACTTTGCTCCTCTTAGGTTGAGCAGACGTATCTGGCTTAACTGGCTGCAAAGAGATAATATAAAAACTATTAGAAAGAACAAGAAAAGGTAGATGGAATAATAGCCGGTATGTCAAATATCGAAGGAATTTTCATCATATCTCCTAGATCACACAGTAAATAAAATCATTATAGTAGCTCTCCAACCATAATAGAAGGATAAAACTAAAGGTGTAGCATCTCCAATAATCTCATAATGACATAAATTCACCCAAAGAAAAGTTGGCAGCCAAAATGAAATCCTTTTGGTTAGATTTAAAATATTGCAAAACCTTGTACAAATAATTGAGATTTCAGGAAAACATTAATTGGATGCAAAAGCATTGTGTCAGCTTCAAGTGTCTAAAACAGACATTTCAGCTTCATGCAAAATCGTTGTTTCAGCCTTAAGTGTCTTGTGTTACTTAAATATTAGTAGTGTTGATAGTTAAATCTATATATATCAACCATATTTATAGAATATTTCCAAACAGAGTCTTACATGTATAAATCAGCATCCTGAGTAAATGGACATAATATCCTATCCACTTAACCAGACAATAAGATTTCTAGTTATTTATGACAGGTTATAAATGATATCTTGTTTCCTCTACACGAATGAACTCATGAGCGAGGTTTCAAGAATTCCCAAGATCCCCTGAGCATTTTCACCCATCACATGATTACTATTCCGCTCTTACTTGTTGTATTGCTAAAACCTTGAGATGATACTTTTATACATAAACACTGCAATACACCAGAACCATTAAGCAATACATTTTCTTTCATACGATGCCAAACAATGTTAAATCATTTCCTATCCTTGCAATAATGTGTTTCACATAGTAACTAATCATTCAATCCGATAAAACAAGCGAAATGTCGTAAAAGTATTACAATACATTCAAAGACCAACGTTTAATAATTCCAAAATCATATCAACCAATTTGTTCTCATAATAAAATGCTGCAATACAACACATTAATACATCCAAAAGAAGCCTAAAACAAAGCTCTGTTTTTTTACCTTTTTTCAAATTTGTAATTTCACCATAATAAAATTCATATTACCTCAAGAAAAAGTAACTTCAACTACTATTAATTTTTTGATTAAACAGATAATAACTTTAAAAAAAAATCAAGTTTAAGCCAAAAGGCACATCAAAATGACTTAACTAGTAATTTAACTATATTATACTAAACCATTTAGGTAACAAAATTTAAATACATGCAAAGAAATGAAAGCATCAAGAAACTAACAAAGAAATAAAAGCAGATTGAGAGTATACATACAGTAGATACAGCTCTGATGGTGAAAGCAGAATTGTTAACAAATGGGGTTGGTAAAAATTGAATCTTTTTGCATAAAAGAAGTGAATTTGAACAAAAACTCATCTTCTTCCTCAACCCACCAAATCTCTCAATTTCAAGATTTGGGTCTCTCTTGATTGCTGTGTTTGATGCTCCAAACGACGTCGCCATCCTCAAAACTCAGACAGATTTTGTGTGTGTGTGTGTGTATGACTGTGGGTAATTATGTATGTATCATGTATGTATAGTTTAGTGTGGAAGACTTTAACGGCGGCTTATTGCTTTGTCTTGTGCCTGTCACGTGACCCCTTCTTTTTTATTCTGTTCGTGTGCTTACTCCTCTGTGCCCACGCGCTTCCAATGCTTAATTCACACTATCAAATTTATTAAATAAATACTACTGTAATAATCACTTAAATTTAAATATATCGAATGCATTGATATTAAACTGTTTTTAATATATTCATTATGTTAAAAAATTAATGAATGATAAAATTGAAAATGCACACCTAGAGGGGGTGAATAGGTCTTATGGTTAACAATGACTGATTTTAATTTTACCAAGTTGTTTAACCTGTCAGCTAACTAAGTTTAATTACAATTCACTGTCAGCTAGCTACTATATGCAATGCAGTACATAAAAAGTAAATAACATCAGATCTTTTATTCAGGTTCGACCCCTAATCATCTATGGTCTACGTCCTGGTCTCCTACCAACTAATAAGAGAAAATATCATTAATCAACGAACAACCAATTACAAGATTACAATAATATTCCTCTCTTCATCCATTGCGGATTCTAACTTGCTGAAACACATGTTCCCTGAACTAATCTGTCCTCTAAGCACTATACTACCCTAATACAGTCTTCTCTAGCCTCTACTTCCATTAAACCATATTTCACAAGCCTAGCAATCAAGCCACAATCAATAAAACAAGTGAATGAATTACAACTCAAACTATAAACTCTCTCACGTATATATATAAACATAAAAAATACTAGAGCTCGAAGATATTAGATAAGAAAGATTTGAGTTTGAGAAGATGTGTGTATATGTTTTACAAATCAGTATATGTCTTCAATTGGTGAAGATAAAAATTATACACACAAGATATTTATATGAACACTTGAACATTCGAATTAGCAAAATCACATTAACGTTAGAATCATAACGTTAATGATGGATTAGATAATTCAAATATCTCATGTTCAAAAGTTATGAATATTGAGGTTAAATAAAAGATAAAGTTTGATAAAATTCAACTCTTATTAATTAGGATAACAAGTTTGAATAACAAAATACGTTTGGATAAATATAATCTGAGCTCTAATATAATATATATTCACATATATAATAGATAAACCTCGTACAAATAAATCCTAAATAATCTCCATGAATTTCGGACTTCCTTGTATATCCAAATAGCTTTTGGCTCCCAGTATCAGCTAGTTGGAACGCCATGTTTTCCTAGTTTCATCTTGTTGTCAATGCACTAATTCACATTATACTAATATGAATATCAGTAAGCTAATACCTGTAAAACCATGTTAGTTACAGTATAACGACATGTTATTTTATATCATGTACAAGCTTTGACCTTGCTATCAGTGTAATTATCAAAATCTGAAGGATTTTCAATCTCCCCCTTTTGATGATTAACACCAATTTATTTAGGAGAATAACATATTCCTCATAAATTCTTGTATCCCTGTAAACATGTGATATAAAATGCACAAAAATACTATAACATACTAAATTCTTAATAGATAGAATTTAAAACCAAAATAGCACATCCATAGTATAAATTTTAAAAACATGCATAACAACATGTAACCAACATAATTATCCAAAAGCCAAGTACCACATATAGCAAATATTCAGCAAAAATATTCAAAACACCAGCAAAAGATTAACAAGTCTAATATGTTTGCATAAAAAGTTGAAACTACCCCAGACCCCTTAATTCTCCAAATTTCTCCCCCTTTAATCATTAAAAAGAAAAAACTATGAGTCATCTGGAGTCACATCCTCATCATGATCAGCAAACTTGTCCTCCTCTGCATTAGCTTCCAATTCTTTTGCATCTGGACTTGCAGACCCCGCTATTTGCAATTTCTTCCCAGCTTGCTCAGCAGACTTCACTGCTGCATTTATTAAACCAGCCAAATTTCCCTCTAAAGAGTCACCACCCGCTGCAGTATTTAGCTCCTTTTGATAACTTGCAAGCAACTTCCAATTCTCATCTTCCAATGCATCATTAACAGTTTTAGATTCCTCTAGTTGCTTTGATACTAAATGAAAATGCACACCTAGAGGGGGTGAATATGTGTTATGTCTAACAATGACCGATTTTAATTTTACCAAGTTGTTTAACCTGTCAACTAGCTAAGTTTAATTACAATTCACTGTCAGCTAGCTACTATATGTAATGCAATATAGAAAAAGTAAATAATACCAGATTTTTTAGTCAGGTTCGACTCCTAATCCCCTATGGCCTACCTCTTGGTCCCCTACCAACTGATAAGAGAAAATATTATTAATCAATAAACAACCAATTACAAGATTACAATAATATTCCTTCATTCATCCCTTACAGCTGATTCTAGTTTGCTGAAACACATGTTCCGTGAACTAATCTACACTCTAAACATTATACTATCCTAATACAATCTTCTTTAACCTCTAGTTTCATTGAACCCTGTTTCACAAGTCTAGCAATCCAACGACAACCAATTATAATCAATAAAACAAATGAATAAATTATAACTCAAACTATAAGCTCTCTCACGTATATATATAAATATAAAAAATACCAGAGTTCGAAGATATTAGCTAAGAAAAATTTGACTTTGAGAAGATGTGTGTATATGTTTTGCAAATCAGTATATGTCTTCACTTGGTGAAGATAAAAATTATACACATAAGATATTTATATGAACACTTGAACATTTTAATTAGCAAAGCCACATTAATGTTAGAATCATAATGTTCATGATGGATAAGATAATTCAAATATCTCATGTTCAAAAGCTACGAATATTGAGGTTTGAAACTGATTAAAACATTTGAATAAAATCCTCAATATAAGTATAAATAACTAGATAAGAGTTGGTTAAATAAAAGATAAAGTTTGATAAAGTTCAACTCCTATTAATTAGGAAAACAAGTTTGAATAATAAAATACGTTTGGATAAATATAATTTGAGCTCTAATATAATATATAATTACATATATAATAGATAAAGCTCGTACAAATAAAATCCTAAATAATCTCCATGAATTTCGGATTTCCTTGTATATTCAAACAACTTATGCGCTCCCAATATCAGCTAGTTGGAACGCCCTGTTTTTCTGTTTTCAACTTGATGTCAATGTACTAATTCACATTATACTGTATGAATATTAGCAAAATCATGTTAGTTACAACGTAATATCATGTTATTTTATATCATGTACAAGGTTACAACTTGCTATCAGTGTGATCATCAAAATTTAAAGGGTTTTCAAAAATTTAAGTCATGATTTCTAAGTAGATAAATTCATTTTTACATGAATTGGAATTTGATTTAATTGCTCAATTTATTCTATAAATTGGATTTTTTAATTTAATTTTAAATAAAAATTTAAATATTATAAATTAAAAAAAACCCAGGAGCATAACATATTTTTTAATATAATTTTTTTCTTATTTTTTTAAATTCAAATATTTTAATGTTGTATGGGATTGTTTTCCCAAAAAATGTCATTTAAATCACAAGTCGAAAGGTGCGTGCATACAGACGCGCGTGGAACAGATCGGTAAAAAGAGGAGAGCAATGTGTTGATCTTGATTCATTGTACCTGGACATTGATGTTAAAGAATAAAAAATTAAAAAGAGTAAATTATATCGGAAGGCAGTGTTTTATACTTTTATTTGAAAAGACGTAAGAAGACTAAACAAAATCAACATTGACAAAGCACAATGAGATATGTGCACACTTCATCATTTTAAAATACTGTATCCATTATTCATATCAAATACTAGTATACTCCTTCGTTTTAAAATAAATTAATGATATTTTGACTAACAAATAACTAATTTAATATTAAAATAAAAGATAATTTTCTAAAAATATTAGGAAAATTATAATAAAAAAATTACGATTTTAATACCAAATACAACTTTTCATATACGATTTGTAGCCGATTGCAACTTTCTATTAAAAAAAATTGAAAGTGCTCCTAGTTCCTAGTTGCATAGGAGTTTGATTTTAATTGCATTCAATTACATTTTTTTTGAGAAAATTGGATTTAATTCAATAATGAAAAATCATAGAGCATCTACAAAAATGATCGAGTCGAACAAACATAAAATAGATCAAATCGCCGGTTTTCATGTGGGGACAATCAAGTGATATGTTGAAAATAATACATTTACATGTACCCGTTTTCCCACTGCCCGTTTGAGTTATGGACCATAAACGCAATCCAATATAAACTTTCATCACAAAATCAGAACCAACGCTCACAATAAAGAAGAGAACAAACACTCTCTCACCAAGAACACTCTCTCACCAAGGAGAGCAAACAAACTGAAATTTCAAATAAAAAACTATATCTGAAAAACAAAACCATAATAAGAGATAATCGGTTCACTCTCAAATCCATTAAACTCCGCTTGAATCGAATATGAAAAAAATCCGAATCTCCAATGATTTAGAACTAAAAAACAAACCAAATGGGTAGAAATCCTTCCCCAAAAACGAAGCTTATTGAAGTAAACAAAAATAAACAAAGCAAATTAAAGGATTCAGGGTTTTCTAGTGGAAAAACCGATGAAGCCCCGCTAGTTATGTTGATAAACGAGGAGGGAGGTGGCTGCCTTTTTAGAGAGAGATGACAATTTTTTTTTCTCGATATTATAACTTCTTTTATTTTTGCATTCAATTACATTTAGTTATAAAGTTGTTGTTTTGTAAAAAAATATTCAAAAATCTTATTCTTGCAAAAATTAAAATAAAAAAAACATATTTGTGTAAAAATATCATATTTTTCAAAAATGCTCATTCACGATCTAAAATTGTCTCTGATTTTTTTCCCGGGGAGATTAGTGGGGTGGGGCTTGTAATATTTTTGAGGTTTTTTTTAAAATCCTCGCCAAATTACAAGCTTTTCCAGATGAGTTTTCTATTTTACCATACAACGAGTTCCTATAAACATGGCGCATGACTATACATGTGAAAAATAGTCTTATTATCCAAGTACAATAGTACTCTTTTACCGACATCGATTTAGGCCTCTAACAATAATTTTTATATTAATAATATATTTTTATTTCAGCTCATTGTTGTAAAAAATAATTAAGTTTGATTTTTTTTATATTTCATTTGCAATCACTTTTAATAAGTTTTTAAACGTTTATGTTAGATAATTAATTTTTCAATCATGTTCTAATATGAAATAATTTTATATTTCTTATTTGAGCTGTATGTTATCATGAGATGCTAATTTTTATAATTCAATCATGTTCTAATATTTATCAATTTTTATATAGAAATTACATAAATTATAATATATATTTAAATTTCATGATATTAATATTTTAGACTAAGATTTCCTTTTCCATTATTCACATATTAAAAACTAAAAATAATAATTTAGTGACTGAAATTATATGACTAAATTCATTTTAAACTCAACCGTTATTCTTGATATTTTCAAAATAATGTTATATATTTTAAAATTTACAATAGGAATTATTTTTATTATTTTAAATTTGAACACATTTATTTTTTCTTAAATATCTATGTTTGTTTCACTTTTCTTTTCTAGCATAAAATAGTTGCACTTCCTTATTTCTCTGGAGTGTTGTACAAAATACATAATTTTGATTTTTTTATATTTCATTTGAAATCATATTTTGTAAGTCTATAAATATTTATGTTAGATAATTATTTATTTATTTAATTTTTAGAAAATGATTGTTTTAAATGTATGAAATTTTTATTTGAATTATATGTTGTGCTATGTCCGTAATTTTCATAATGTAATCATATTCTAATATTTTTCAATTTTTATATAGAAGGTATAAAAATTATAATATATATGTTTTAATTTCATGATAATTGGTATTTTTTACAAAAAAATTAAAAATTCAATATTTACTACTTATTTTTAATACTATATAACATTACGTTATTTTAAGTTAAAAAATCGGATGTCAGTATAATTCATAAAAAAATTATAATATTATTTTCATTTGATTTTTATTTTTAAAATTATTACAAATTTGATATTTTATGATTGTGTATTTTCAAGTAATAATTTATATAATTATTTTACAAAATTTTAATCTTTATTTTTGAATCAATATATTATATTAGGTAATAAATTTTTTTAAATAATAAAAATTAATTATGTTATGTGTTGATAAATTATTAAATTTGACATTTCTATGATTATGCAATAAGAGTGTTTTCGGTGCAGACGGTGCAATTTTTCTCTTAAATCATGGACTAATTCGCACATGTGATTTGGTTAAAAATTTAAACCGCAACTTTACCGCGTAATTCAATAACCGCATAAACCACACCATATAAATGCAGTATGATACGGTGCAATTTATGCGGTCTAACGATGCCAATATAGAAGTTACAATAAAATACAAAATGGAAAGTCATAATAAAAATTACAAATTTTAAGTGAACAGTAAAAGTTAAAGAATTTTTAGAAGTTAAATTGTAAACATGAAAAACTAGAAAACGGAATATAAATTTGATAATGCAACAGAAACACATATGATTTTATATAAAATATTATACGTATAATTATGTTTTGGTACGATTTAAACCACACTACTTAAATATTAAATCACAACTCACACTGCACCGCGCAATTTATAAAAAATTCAATCAACAACTATATCACGAAAATTAAAAACCACATTTTGTGGTGATATGGACAGTTTATGTGGTGTGGGCGGTCCGATGACCACACCCCTGTTATGTACTTTCTAGTTAAAAAATATGTATTTTGCTAATTTATATAATTGTTAATTATTTTTTCAAAACATGTATAATTAATAAATATTGATTTTATTATTATTTTAAAAATTACAATGCATAAATAAAAATAAGACGTGTGTTGAAATTTATGTATATATAACTTATTTTAAGAATATATTTAAAATAATTTACAATAACTAATAAACATAAAATTTTGACAAAATTTTATAAGCCGCAGGTGGCGCCGCATTGTTTCCTAGTTTAGTGTAGGAAAATGTCAAATTCCTCTATAATTATTCATACATAGCCACATAGACACAAAACGGCATGTCATACACTCAGACCGCGCGTGTTAGCCAACAATTTGCACACTTTTATTTTGACGTGATCACCAAAATGGCACTGTGATAAATGCTTGAATTTGTTCACAGTCGGTTAAATATGAATAACAGTTTTGATTAGATGGTCAGCTGCACATGCTTACGGTGTGGTTTGCTTAATCTACTTGTTACCAAGAAGATAAGAGTGTCCACTAGATTAAAATGTTGTGACAAATAATTTCGATTCTTAAGAAAAAACCATTATTTACATAATTTCTAACGTTGAACTTTACATGTGTTTACCCGGAAGTAACTACTAACATCTGCATTTACATTGTACCAAATTATACTGCAAAATTGTAACAAAGTCACCTAAATTAATCATGATGATTCTAAAGCGTAAACTAACTAGACTATGCTAATAAGCTAAGAGTGTTTCCACTAATCACACATCTAAAGGGATTGGTTTCAGCCCCATCGCGAAATTGACAAATATGAAGAGAACAATAGATTCATCGATGAACATGAAAAATATATTTTGGACTTCGATATTACAATTTTCTCTGCAAGTGAATAACTCTCTTTCTCCTCTATTTTGTTCTTAAAACGCAGGAAAATTTCACCTGACTTCGGTTGGAGCTTGAAACGAGCCATCCTGCATCAACTTCAAGCTGATACTGTTATATCTCTCTCTTGAATATTGCCTGGAAGCTTTTCTCCAATCTGTACCAGCCTTCATCATAGTGGCAAATTCTTCATAACTTATACGCCCATCCTATGCATTAAAACAATAAAATCAATGTTAAGGTTCCAGATTTTTTCAGCAGGTCGTCTATTAGATGGTTAAAGAGATTGGGCTTCATTTGCATAAATGCATTATATAGATTAAACGTTTCAAACATAAAAGACAGTTTTTTGTTAACCAAAAAAAATTGAGACTGATGGTACCAGGCGAACTACTGCTGGTCTCACCCCCATCGGCATAAAAAAATATAAAATTTACAGGTACAAAAGGTTTTATTAAACTATGAACTGACCCCAGGATTTAAGTGTGAAGAAATTTTATGAATGCATCACTAGAGGGCACTGACCTTATCAGTGTCAACATCATGCATTATGGCATTGATAACATCCTCACTGTTTGCGTCATCTTCATCACTCAAGGCATGCCGGAGTTCATCAATCTCTATGTAACCACTTTTGTTTTGATCAAAGAATGCAAAAGCTTTGTGTAGATGCTCATCATTGGCCATCTTTTTAAGATGTACTGAAACAGCAACAAACTCCCCATAATTCAGAGCTCCATCGCCATCAACGTCAGCCTGTACAAATTACATATCAGTTGCCAGCAAATGCAGATACAAGCACCATACTTTTTAAAGCATGCTCCAACTTCAATATTTTATCTATATTATTAACAAAAGCAAAAATCTTTGTTTTAAGAAAGGACGCCAACATTTCCATTCTAGAGCTTCACTATGTATCGAGTTTATAGATCATCACAACCTAATAATCCAGAATATGCAATATAAAGAAAAAGCAGTTTATTTGAGATTCTAAAATTTATTACTGAAAAACCTAGAAAAAGATTCATTCATTCAGGATGCTGTCAGATTCATTATGTATACTAATTGCTGATGTAGAATTTTGTTCATTTTCTAACTTAAGCAAGATATATCAGCCAAAGATTAAAAGAAGCATAATAGAAGTTCAAAAGTAAAACCAATTATAGCAAAGATCGATACAATCGGCCTAGGGCATACCATTTAAAAGTAATGTGATATAATGAGAGAACATGGAAGAAGAAAACATTGGAAAAGACAGATTGTACTAACCGCTTCCATTAGAATTTCAAGATCTGGATCAGGTATACTATGGCCAAGTTTTGCCAAACCAACTCTAAGTTCTTCCAGGTTTATTTTGTTTCTTTTGCCGGTGTCCATCATATCAAATGCTTCCTTGATTCCTGCAACTTCCTCCCCTGACAAATGCTCGGCAACTACCTGTTATGTATTACATTCAACAATCCACATCAACACAAGTAAATTACTAAACAAAGATAAATATAAACCATGCTCAATAGTTCGCAGATATAGTTACCCCTAAAGCTCTTTTCTTGAGCTTGTTCATTACAGAAAACTGTTTAAGCCTTGACTTTACAACCTCCCCTAAAGACACATTTGGATTCTTCTTCGCATTTTGTAACCAGGGATGATCTGCATATAGATGTATAAGGAGAAGGAAACATATAGTTGATCACCTAAATCACCACAAGAATACTAAACATATCCTTGAGAATCATCCCTCCATTATACTAAAATCAAGTTTAACTTGCGTCATGAAAGAAAATCACCACAAGAATACTAAAAAATATCCTTGACAACAACAGCAATAATAAAGCAAGAATAACGGAAAAAACTATACCAAGCACTCCATGAGCTGTAAGCCTTTGTTTTGGATCTGGATTAAGCATTTTCTTGACAAGATCCTTGGCATTGTCAGAAATTAATGGCCATGGATCTCTCTTAAAGTCAATGACTGAGCGTATGATAGCTTGTGCTACACCTTGTTCAGTTTCTGCATACATATAATTCAGAATAAATAAAAAGAGCAAATATATAAAAAGGTGTTTTATGCATTTGCATATAATTTTGGTAAAAGTAAAATATATCCAACTACATTTCATGTGCTGATTTCGTAGTATTCATTGTTAGTTTCGACATGACTAACCAGATGACAAAAGAAGACACTAGAGCCACTGTAATCACCAATGGGACTGCATAGTAATAAATTGAATTCAATATGTAACATACATATTAAGAATAAATTATTAAAGAATAGAACCTGCCCAGAAAGGTGGAACACCACAAAGCAGAATGTACAGGATAACACCAGCACTCCAAACATCAACCTCTGGTCCATAATTGCGCCTTAGAACCTCTGGAGCCATGTAATAAGGACTTCCTACAATCTCATTGAAGATCTCACCTGCGAAAAAATGGCAAGAAAAGGTAAATAATAGTATTGAAAAGCTTAAATTAATTGAGTGAAAAAATGTAATACCAGGTTTGAAGAAGACTGACAGTCCAAAATCAATTGCCTTCAAGGGAGCTGTTTCTTTCTTGTTTGCAAACAGAAAATTCTCTGGCTTGAGATCTCGATGCATCACGCCGTTCTTGTGACACACCTGCTAGCAATATATATATTAATACATAAATCGACCAAAAGCATCTAATACCGAAAGAAAATGCCTATGTAAACATAGATACAGAGACATAACTGAAGCCGAAAAATAAAGCCAAAAAACATGAAAAAAAGGAAGTGAAATATCTGAAGGTCAGAACGAAAGAATTATGAGACGCATATAGTACAAATATTCAATGTCTGCTCAAAATATCAGCTCTTATGTAGTACTTTATAGAATTCCATTGAAACAGTTAAAGAATAAAAATGTATTTGAGTACTAATTGTTTGTATCTTTAAGATGAACTTGCATAAAGGAATTTCAGGACTGTTTTCTACCCCTGAAAGTAACTTCTAGAATATTCGTGGTCAACTGGCATTACTAGAATGATGCAACTCAGCATGCCCAAGTATGCGTATGTATAAATGTACAATCACATAACAAATATAAGCAGGTTTTTCTAGTAAAACATCATCAAAGGAGTAATAGAATAAAAGAGAATTCCAGTCAACTGAAATACAATTTCGCTTGAATCGTGGAAACACGGATCTCTAGCTAAAGGTCCCATAGTATTGCCTCTTAAATCATAATACTAAATAACCAACCCATGTCATATTAAAATAAAAAATAAAACTCAGTTCAGATAATGAAAAATGAATTTAACACGCAAGACAATAAAACTAAATTCCTAGATCCGGCGCATAATACCTGAACAATTTCTACAATTGTTCGCATTACAGATGCAGCAGCTCGTTCTGTGTAATGCCCTCTCGCCACAATCCGATCAAACAACTCTCCCCCTTCACACAGTTCCATAACAATGTTAACAGCGTCATTATCCTCATAAGTGTCCTTTAAACTCACAATATTCGGATGATTAGGCATATGCTTCATAATCTCAACCTCTCTCACTACATCCTCAATATCTACCGAAGTTCTCAGTTTCTTCTTGGATATCGACTTACAGGCAAACTTTTCGCCAGATTCCAAATCAGTACACAAATATGTCACCCCAAATTCCCCTCGACCAAGCTCATGACCAAGCTCATATTTCTCCGTAACATGCTGACCAGTTGGTTCTTTCAACACACGAAACTTAATTCCATTAGATCCATTTGTACCATAATCAATCGCAAACGGGTTCGGTTTATCTTTCTTCTTCTCCTTACTTCCCTTCCTCTTCTCTTTCTGAGTTGAGGTTTTAGGGATCACACAACAATTTCCCATACTCAACTTCTTGAAAATCACTCAATCAAATATCCGAAAACTAATAAAACAATCCAACAATACTGAAACAAACAAAACATGAACTAGATCAGCAAGCTACCAACTTTATCAAGAATCATACAAACATAGATCAAACTACTAGGATCATTTCAAATCAAACACTAACACAATGGTCCCAAGAAACCAACCAATAATTAGATAAAAAAAGTAGCTTTTTGGAAGCAAACCCTCCAAAAAAATTGGAACATACATACATATTACCATGAGTCCTAAACAAAACAGAAACAACTACATACATACACACACACACACAGCATAGATTTATATAGAAGAAAACAGACCTGAAAATATGACAAGGGCAGGGGGAGAGAGAGTGAGATGGGGTGTTAAAACTTAAAAATGTAGATGTGGGTGTGAAAGAATTAAAGGAAAAAAAATAAAGGGGTTGTTGAAAAAAAGAAGAAGAATGTGTAAAATGTGAAGAATGGTAATCAGGTTGAATCCACCATGGACGAGAGAGAGAGAGAGAGTCAAAGCTCTTTTGCATAGACTCTCTTCTTCATATCTCTCTCGTTTTTTATTTTCTTAATTATCTGTTTCTTTGCTTTAACGTCTCTTTCTATAATCTATATCTATATGATATCATATGTACTCAAGCGTTACAACTTGGATTTTTAATGGAAATCTATATGTACATGCATACATACAGGCTATCATTTTTAAGTGTGGTCAGTTGTAACTTGTAATATGTATTTAGCTATTTATTTTGTGAAATTTTCTATGTTGAATGTTCAAATTTGTACTTCTCCCACTTGTATCTCATTTTTATTTTATTACAATATGTAATAAAATAAAGTTTGATGATAAATGGGAAAAATAGAGGGTGGAAACTTTTTTTAAATTGATGATAAATGGGGGAAAAAAATAAAGTTTTATCAAATGTTATATTTTAAATATTTGTTTTGTTTTATTTAAATACATATATCGAATATAATATTTGTGGGATATGAATTTCGAAAGTGCAAATTAAGAAAGCGAATCGGACAATAGATATATATTAAGAAATATATAATTACACGATTCTTATAATTATGTGATGCAGTAAAATTTTAAACATTTACGTGATTATATATATATATAATCAAATTATTAAATGACTCAACAATATATATAATGATACAGATTTATTAAAAAATAGTAACCGAATTTTTATATTTCATTATATGTCATCAACAAGCTATATTATAAGCATATTTTAATTTATTTTCATATGATTATACGTAGAAAAAGTGAACTTATAAAGTATTAGAAATAATTTATTAAATTATTTTAAGAGTATAATATATCATCATAGATCATAGGCAACAAGCATCCATATTATAGAGATGCTGGGGTGTTTTACTCTCCTTTTCTCATAAAATAAATAACTTGTTTCAAGAAAAAATACGTATATATTATACATTTTTATAAATAAATAATTTATTTTTTATTTTAAAAATAAGATTTGATTTTAAAATTTTAAAATAAATATTAATATTTAAAAAATAAAAATACATTTTTTTAAAAAAAATAAATAATTTATTACTTAAAATAACCTCAAACGGTTGAGGCTGTAGTCCTACCAAACTATAAGTTGATTTGGAGCTTAATTATTTAGCAAATGTCCATATACTAGTAGCAGACAATGACAGTTGCTGAACCAATCTTTAAAATTTATGAAGATATGTAACCCCTCGTCTAGAAGCTAGCCAGTGTTATTGACCAAGTTGGGTAAGTTTTATATAAGGTTTAATGTGATTTTAGAATTTAAATTAAAATATGTGTTTGTTTATTGAGTCGTAAATTAAGAAAATAGTTTAATGTTAAAAATTAGTAGGAAGTTTTTCTTGAATAGTTTATTTTATTGATATAATTTTATTTGATTAAAATTAATATTATTATTTAATATAAAACTTACATATTTTATTTTTAAAATATTAACTTTAATTTTTATAAATAGTTTTAAGTTTATTTAAGCGGGGTCTCATCGAAGATAAAACATGTTCATATATAATGTCATATCTGAAGAACTTACTAAGAAAAGAAAGATTTGAACAAGCAGTTTTATTTGGCCATTTCTCCCAATATTCATAAGCAACTCTCAATCTCATCTCCACCCATTAAATATAAGGGCCCCTTGATTCTTTTTCTGTAATATTTTTTTTGACAAGTTTTCTCTATAATAATTAAAAGATAGGTAACCCCAATATTTATTTGTTATCCTATTATATATATATATATATATAGGGTCTAATTCAATGAGAAATCTAATCAGTGTGAGATATGAGATGTAATCCAGCCACTCATCTCTACACAAATAATCACCATGTATAACATTAGGGGAAAAAATCACCAGTATGACGTCATGCTGACGTCATAAATAAATAAATAAATATATATAAATTTTGGATTTTTTTAATATATATTTAACGTCATGCTGATGATTTTTATTGAAATCTGGTTCACCACTTTCCAAGAAAATTGAATTCTGGTGATTTTTTCTTAAGAAAATCACCACTTTTTAAGAAAATCACTAGTATGACGTCACCATGACGTCAGATATATAAAAAAATTTCCCCCCAATTTTTTTTGAAAAAAAATAAAAATTAATTATGATATCATCATGACATCAACATGAGTGAGGTTAGTGTGTGTGAGAGTGTAGGTTATTACTTATTAGTGTGGGTGCTCTTGGTGAGGGCATTAAATTAGATTAAAATTTTTATAAAATAAAGAGCTAGGATTACATCTTATATCTCATATTAATGGGGATTCTCATTTGAGCAAACACACACACACACACACATATGTCATTCCTTTAAAAAAGGACATCTTATATAGAGTTCCAGAGAGAACCCTCTGATTTTAATATAGAATCTCATAAATAACTTTAAAACTAATTATATTTATGGTTCATAACACATAAATTTTGATTATGATGTAAGATACAAACCATACATCAACTTTATAAAATAATTTAATACTTAAAAATTTAAAGAAAAATATAAATTTTAATTTGATTCCATTGTAGATTCATGTTCTGAGTAATATGATTCTGCTGTAGAATCGTTTAGCTAATTGTTCATTACTATAGACGATTTCAATGTTTTTTATATATAACTTCATTTTTGATTTATTTATACTTATATTTAATTAATAATGAGAAGAATATATGCATTTTGTGTGTATATATGATGATTCTCTACAGAACGCTATATAAAAAGATCTCTCTAGAGCGTTATTTACATATATATATACAATATTATTTTTTATTTATTTAGAAAAGCAAGTCATTAATATTACATCTCCCACTTGACTTCTTTGCTAAATATTTGTGTAACTCCCACTTTTCTCACATAGTATAGAAAATTTATTTCTCAATATTTTCTTGCCTTTAATATTTCTAATTTCTTGATTACAACCTTAAAATTCTCGTAGGCATTAATTTAATATCTCAATATGAGAAATGTCACAAAATATAGCAAAAAAACTAATCAAGAAATTCAAACATTATTATTATTATTGATCAACTCCAATATATGCTTGAAACATCTTATGGGCTCCTATTTCCCATCATTGACAAATTTAAGATACAACTTAAAAACTCAAAATAACTCATTATCAGGCTCACACTTGCCCATTATTGATAAACTTTAATTATTATAATTTAAAGTTTGAACAACTCATGTTCAGACTTATACTTCTCAATAGCATATACATTCTTATCATTTCCGATTGAAATCCTATTATTATAAAAACGCACCTCCAATCCATTTTTAAGCAGTGCAGGGACAGAAACATGGTTGTGCCTCATTCCTGGAGCAAACATCACATTATTGGGGATCATCACACTGTCATCAAGATCCAACATGTAAGTACCAATCCCCACCACATCCAAGTATGTGTTATTTCTCATGAAAATTCTTTTCTCTCCCCTTTTCAACTCTTGAAAATCGATCAAGCCTTCTTTAGTTTTTGCAATATGACGGGTTGCTGTTAGGAATCATGTAGTGTGATGATTAAAGGGTTTCAGGCATGAAAACGCAGCGGATATAACGTAAAACAATAAAAAAAATGAAACCCTATCGCAGGATCCATGTATAACTTTGGATGATTATGGTGAAGAGGTCTATACCTTAACAAAGCTTTCCGTATGCAGTTTAATGGAGGTCCAGAAAAGATGAATCACAACAGCCCTTTGTTGCAAAAATCTTCTCTCCAAAGAAGTCCACACGAACGCCCGATCATCCTACGATCACCGGAGTCGGTACTAACCGAATTGTTTGCCTCTCTCTCTCTCTTTCTCTAGCCTCTCTTGATGTTGAACAGTTAGGGTTTTTCTCTAAAACGAAATCTGATGATTAACCCTAATACTATACGTCATTATGTATATATAGTGTTGGTGTAGGTGCCCTAGAGGCAATGCAATGTTTCTTTTGATAAACCTTTATGTCATTTGATTATTCAATAAACGTATTTATTATGACTTTAATTACCGCGACATATTTGTTAGCATAATAAATGTCCTTAGAATCATGATACACATTATATAGTTTAAGTACATGACTTGAACTTGAGATTATATAATATATCATATTCTTAAAGGTCCCTAGTCGAGTATTATTATAGGACAATAATAATACATAAATAGACTAGTATGTTGTTTGACTGATAACCACATCTCATTGGTTATAAGTATGCGGATACTAAAGTCAATACATAGGTACATGTAGGAGTACATGATACTGGACAGACCCACAGTGAGATTCTTCATGTTTAATAAAGTCATAAGAAAGACTCACAGTGATAATGGTGTAATGATCCTTTGACTTGAGATCATTATATTTTTATACGAGGATTAATATACTTTGACTACATTAAAAGTTACCTTTGACCGGGTGATGATAAAAGTGGACATCGGGTATATCATGAGTCGTATGAGAAATATGAATGATAGATAAATGATTTAACCCTCCTATAATTAGGAGAGATATTATTGGCCTCTTGATTGAGTAAGACTATAAAATGCATGGCCGTGCTCAAATAATGATTTGTTTTCATAGTCTATTCATGGATCAAGTAAACCCGGATTAAATGTTGTAGAGGATGACTAAATACATGCCTCGAGTTTAATCTATAATATATATGGTTAAAGGGATTATATTACACGGAAACATTAATCACAAAAGGTTTTATCGAATCACGATTTAATTATTGTTTAATTGGGTAGCAATGATGTATTACTAGATACCGCTCATTGTTTATAATTTTATTGGAGAATAAAATTATTGCCAATTAAATAATAGCCTATAGGGTCACACACATAGAGCACTTAGAGGAATAGTTAATTTAAATTATAGATTTAAATTAATTGATGATTATTTGAATTTTATTATATTAATTAAGTGAGACTTAATTAATTGAAATAATATAAATTCGAATTAAAGGAGTATTTCTGCCCATAATAATTAAGTATGACTTAGTTATTAATTAAATAATAAAAATTCGTTTATTATTTAATCCTATACCTATATGGGTTAGGTTTTGCTGAATGGCCCGTTAACCAGCCATTATAAATAGATAATGATAGGTTAAGTGGCTGATTACGTTTTAGAAAAACCCTAGAGTGGGATCAGCAAAAGAGAGGTAGAAACGAAACATCAAAAGGAGGCTAGTACATCCATTCCGTAATCAAGATCGTGTGACGTTCTTGAAGGTGCTCGTGTGGATACCATAGAGGTGTTTTTCGAGAGGAAGACATAAGTCGTGAAAGCTAGGATCTCTGTTGAGTTCGTGAAAGTCAAGCTCTTAATAGGTATAATTCTGTTTCACCATAATCTGTCCAATCTTATACATGGATCCTGAGTTTGGGTTCCGAATTTTTTTTGTTATATTTACGTTTATCCGCTGCGTTTTATGCCTCGGAACCCAACAATGGTATCAGAGCTACGTGTATAAGGGATTGATTTGGTTACATGTTTAACAGTTTTTCAATATATTCCAGTATGTATATAATCTGCCATGCATGTATTTTGATACTGCCTATGTATGAGATTTAATATGCATGTTGTCATGTTGATATATGATTAAAACTGTCATGTAATGTGTATCTGGTTATTCATATAATGAGTATATATATGATGATACTAGCATGTTAATGTTCTGCCATATTACGATTTGTATATTATGCATGTGGGTCAGTTTGTATAGTGATATAAACTGGTGGACAGATTGTGTTGGACATGATTTGTTAACTGGGATATGATCAGTATGTATATGATACATGCTTCTGAAACTATATAAGATGCAGTGGGGAAAAGACCAATAGATATGATCTGTAGTTCAGAAATTGATGATTTCTGAATAGGACTGGTCTTCGAAAAGAAAAAAAATTTCCAAGCTGACCTGGCAGCTCGACCCCAGCTGGGGGCTGCCGCCCCCAGACCCCGCCCGGGGCTGCCGCCCCGGACCCTGCCTAGGGCTGCCACCCCGGACCCCCGCAATATTTTTTCATGTTCTTTTTGTATAATTGAGCATGGTGCATGGTTATGGCCTTCAGACCCTAGTTGTAATGGTTTATTCTTTTGGTTTGTAATAAATACGACTTGCATGTCGTTTTCTATTTGTAATTGTTTATCTCGAATGTAACTCGAGTTCTTTTGTAAGTTCATTAGTATAGTTATTAATGTAACATCCAAGAAGGACAAGGGGAACAAGGAGGCAATCCATGGAGGCTAAAGAGTCAATGGAAGCAATAGAGAAGACATATGTAATAGTTACTTATTACCCCATAGATTGACCTTGGTCTTTTCATCAGCTTGAAAAGATCACATAGGATTGGGCCATAACCATTGCACGTTTACTTTCACGATCTTTACATATGTTGTATGGAATGTATGTGTAGAGTAGAAGATGCATGCTTTAATTAGATTAATGATGTATGCATGTATTAGATACGTCACCCATGCCATGCTTGTCATGCTAAACAAGATAAAATCTGTAACGATTTAAGATTTTAAAATTAACAAACGATCATGAGATTCTTGTGTTTATGAAATATGGATTTTAAAACACGGAATTAAATATGGATTTTTGATATCTATAACTGGGATTTTCTGACAAAAACGGATATGCGTATTCGTAAGGTTGATGGGTTTTAAGTGTGACCATTGGTATCCTCCATCTACCTGGGAAATGAACAATTTAAGATGTCAATTTGAAATATTTGGTTCAAGGAAAAATTGAGGATCTCTTCATGATGTGATCATGATCGTTATAAATTTTCTAAACCCCTTAACAAAATATTAAGTTTTACTCGGATGCTTTTCAATGAATGAACACTCATCGAATCCTAGATCGATTAGGGGAAGGACTGTCAGTGGCAGGGGACTCCTATCTATCGTGGTGATATGTGACGAATATAAACGGTTATATTTGGTCGTTGTATCATTTGGTCTAACTTAACTGAGTCGTCATAATAAGGTTAAAATAAACGGTTATATTCAACCATTATGAACTTAGAAGCATAGAGTTTGGTTAAAAGTCTATTAGATAGATAAGATCAATCGTTGTTCACCAAACTATCCAAGAATTATATATGATATAATTGACAACTGTTGTCTACCTAAATAATCATTTTAAGGACTTCCAGTGGTTGACTTTGGACATGACGAAATATGAATCTTGACTCACTAGAAAGAATTATGGGATATACTTTCCAAATTAATAGTAAGGGCTATTAATTTGATAAAAATAGTGGGAGATATATTATGAATATATCATAATCATTTGAACATAATAAATAATTCAGACAATCTAATGTTTATTTTGTGCTGTTATCATTGTAGATACCAAGTAATGGCAAACAACACAAACACACTATCTGTACGATCAGTCCTTGAGAAGGATAAGCTGACAGGAGGAAATAACTTCCTAGACTGACAGAGGAATTTGAGGATCGTCCTCAGACAGGAGCGCAAGCTTCATGTCATTGATATTCCTCCGGCAGGTCTCCTTCCTGAGGGCGCTACTGTTGAGGAACGAGCGGCCCACACAAAGGATGAGAATGATGCAAATGATGTTGCATGTCTTATGTTGGCAAGTATGAGTGCTGAGCTTCAAAGACAGCATGTGCATATGGATGCATATACTATCAATGAACACTTGCAAAGCATGTTTGCAAGCCAAACTCGTCAGGAAAGGTTCAACACGAGTAAGTCACTCTTTAATTGCAAACAAGGGGCAAGTGAACCAGTTGGCCCACATGTTCTGAAGATGATTGGTTACATTGAGTACCTTGAAACTTTGGGTTTCCCGATTATTCAGGAAATTGGTATTGACCTAATCATGAATTCTTTGAACAACAAATTCACCCAGTTTGTTATAAACTACAATTTGAATGAATTTGACAAAACACCTACTGAATTGTTGGTTATGTTGAGGACATATGAGACCAACATGAAGACGGTTGAACCTGCTCCCATACTGATGGTGGGCAATAAAGGTAAGGCCAAAGGGAAAGGCAAGTGGAAGGGTAAGAAGAAGACATGATCTGATTCTACACCCAAGCCAAAGTCAGGTCCTAAACAGGCTTTAAAGCCTAAAGGTGGGGTCGCTAAGGGTGAATGTCACTACTGTAAGAAAACTGGTCACTGGAAGAGAAACTGTTCAGTTTACTTGGAGGATCTAAAGAAGAAGAGGGCTGAACAAGCTTCTACTTCAGGTATATATGTTATAGAAGTCAATCTGTCTATTTCTACATCTTGGGTATTGGATATTGGATGTGCTACTCACATTTGTATAAATGTGCAGGAAATGCAGAGAAGTAGGACATTGGCTAAAGGAGAAGTGGACCTACGAGTTGGCAATGGAGCAAGAGTTGCTGCTTTAGCTATAGGAACCTATTATTTATCTTTGCCCTCAGGGCTAGTTTTAGAACTGGAGAATTGTTTTTACGTGCCTGCGATTCGCATAAACATTATTTCTGTTTCTTGTTTGGATAAGAAAGGTTTTTTGTTTACGATAAAGAACAATAGTTGCTCTTTTGCTTTGAATGATTTAACCTATGGTGTTGCACATTTGTTTAATGGTTTATATGTTCTTGACTTAGATAATCCTGTCTATAATATAGAAAACAAACGACTTAAAGTTAATGATTCAAATCAAACATACCTCTGGCATTGTCGTCTGGGCCATATAAATGAGAAACGCATATCCAAATTACATAAGGATGGATACTTGGATAAGTTTGATTTTGAATCATACCAAGAATGCGAATCTTGTTTGCTTGGTAAAATGACTAAAGCCCCTTTCACTGGTAAGGATCAAAGGGCCACTGAACGTCTGAAGCTAATACATAGGGATGTATGTGGCCCAATGCGTGTGATGGCTAGAGGAGGCTACTACTACTTCATAACATTTACTGATGATTATTGAAAGGCATAGGTGTACTAACTTGTAACACTTAATTACTATGTAACTCAACTAGAGAAAAGATAAAATAACAGCAAAACAAGAGAAACTGAAGAAGCACATGGAATCAATCAACTGAAGAAATGGTAATGATACTTGGTAACTACAAGTAACTAATTTGGTTAATCAAGGATGCATAAGTGAGAAGAAGTTCAATCTCAGTATTGCTCATGCCCTAACTTATCTAATGGAGAATCAAATTAATGTCAAAGAAGTATCAAGAAGACCAAAGTGATTTCATGTAATGTATATCAACATCTGGATAATGTAAAGGTTAATCAACAAATGAGAACTGACATTCAGAAGCAAGAACCCCTACAAGACTAGTCACTTATGAACCAGACCATTGCATCAAGTGTCAGGACATTGGAGGCAAGTTCATGTCTGTAACAGAAGATCTCATTTGAATTGAGTGAGGAAAAGAAATTGAAGAAGCTAGGGAAACTTGCTCATAAAGGTTAATCCTCAATTAGTCACTAAAGAAAGTCAACATTCGATGTGTGCATATTTGCCAAGGCAAATGTCGATCCACAGCAGATCGAGATGCGGGTCGAGATTTATAATTGAAGTAAAACATTGCAAAGGCAAATCTCGATCCACGGTAGATCGAGATCGAGATCTTCATAGATCGAGATCGAGATTCTCCCAGATCGAGATCGAGATCTTCATAGATCGAGATCGAGATTCTTCCAGATCGAGATCGAGATCTTCATAGATCGAGATCGAGATTTTCACAGATCGAGATCGAGATTTTCACAGATCGAGATCGAGATGGGTCCAGGCGAAGATCGAGATGCGGGTAGATATGTAACATTTAATGTTCAAGGGACAAGTGGCTTATTGTGAACGGTTGATCCAGAGTTGTTGGGAAAGTACTTTTTGTTGTCGAAGTCCTGATTGGGCCACGTACACAAAAAGGACAAGATCAAGACTACATGACATTATAAAAGCAGCACTTGGTTTTTATTAGTAGATAGACTTTCATCATCTCTATTATTCAACGATATATTTAAAGAGAGAGCATTTTACTGTAAAACAAAAAGTGAGAGAGAGGATCAGTTGAATCTAGCTTTAATTGCTGTATTTATTGTTCAACTGATCATGATGCTTTTATGAATGTTGTAGCAAATCCTTCAATGAATATAATGATATATTCTTGAAATTCTGTGTCATCATTTATTACCTGCATATTGTTTATTCTCTCATTAATTGTAAACAGTTGTATTCACCCCCCCCTCTACAACATTTTGGACCTAACAATTGGTATCAGAGCCCCTGTTAAACACATCTAACAGAGATCCTATTGTGTTGTTTGAGTTGGTTCTTGAAAATCCCAGATCTAATTTTTCTTGAAGTTTGTGCCGAAAGTTTTTATTTGTTTCTTCCTGGAAAAGTCATAGATCCAAAAAGTTCTAAGTAATGGTGTAAGGAATATTTGTACAACATTCCAAAACATTGTACTTTAGAGCTTTGTGGGTTTTCTTGTGGTCAAAAATCTGGTTATAAAAGAATATTTGATTGGTTGACTAGGGAACTTGAATCAATTGTTTGGTTGAACAAAAAGAACATTTTCGAACTTCTGTCAACTAGGAAGTGGACAACTTTTTGTTTGGACTTGAGAAAGTGGTGGACCCTGCTACTGTTCCTGTGATTAAAACTAACTTGCTTGAATCTTAAGTGCAAAATCCGTTGGATATTAAGTGTTGAATATTTAAAGTGAGATAATTAATTTTTCAAGTAAATACAATTTATTATAATTTGAAAAGTGTATTATCTTAATTTTAAATTTTATTAAAATGGCCGCCGCACACAGATTTAAGATACCTCCGTTTGATGCACAACATTATGACGAATGGACCGGAAGGATGAGAGCTTACCTTGAATCAATAAACAAGGTATACTTGAGAATACTGGAAAACGGTCCATACATACCCATGAAAATTGAGCCAGAGCGAATGGAAGGAGGGATACTAATACCATCCCGGTCTGTTCCTAAAGAGGAAATGGAGTTTTCAGACGCAGATAAAGAATTGGTCGGTATGGATGCGTCGTTACGCAACGTCATAATTGAATCCCTAAACTCAGAGTACTACGTTCAGATAAAGGGATTAAAAATAGCTAAAGCCATGTGGGATAAACTGGCTGTGGTGATGGAGGGGACCGAGGAAGTTAGAGATAATCACAAACGCATTCTGATATCTGAATATGAATCGTTCAGATGCGAACGGGGAGAAAGCGTAGCGGATGTTTACAAACGTTACAGTAAATTGCTTATCGAGCTGAGTATAAGAGATAAAGTCTATCCACTAGTAGATTCAAATATCAAGTTTCTCTTGAATTTGCCTAAACATCTGGAACACAGGATCACTGCCATTCGAGAGTCAAGAGACTTGAAAAATACTTCTCTCGAAAAGCTGTATGGTGTTTTGAAGACCTACGAGCTGGAGCAGGAACAAAATGACAGAAGAAGATCCTACAATAGTGGAGAACACAAAGCGGTAAGTGAGTCTGGACTTGTAGCTGAAGAGTCTGCTGTAAAGGCACTTGCAGCTGTCTCATTGAAAACTGCTAATCCTGAAAGGATGGTATTAGACATTGAAGATCCATCCGAAGAAAGTGAGGATGAATACTATACCCTTGAAGAGCTGGACAAATTAGAAGACAAGTCATATGCTTGTATTGCTCGAGAATTTGCTCATATCAGCTTCAGGAAGCAAGGAAGAGGTAAAGGACGATTTGGTAGTTCTTTCAGCCGAAGAGGCAGCAGTAGCAGCAGAGGCAGTAGTGTAAGTGGTCGGGGAAGTTACAGCGGTCGAGGTAGCACATCTGGTAGTGGCTACAGACCTAACCTGGTAGACAAGAACAAGTTCAGATGCTACAACTGCAATGAATTGGGGCACTTCGCAACAGAGTGCAAGAAGCCCAAGTACGTTCATCCCAAGGAATCCTATGCTGATCTGAAAAAGAAATATGATGCCTTGGTTAGCAAGCAACAGAAGGGAAGCCGGGCGTATGTTGTGACTGAAGGGAAGGGTTGGGACGAGTCTGATGAAGATGAAGATCAGGAGCTATGCAATTTCGCTTTAATGGCAAAATCTTCAGAACAATCAGAGGTACCAATTCTAACCGTAAATGAAATGTCTATTTCTGAGTACCAAAATGAATTAGCTGCCATGACTAAAGACATGTACAATCTCCAACTAAATCTAATTGCTGTTAATGAGGAAAATGCTAAACTCTCACTTAAGAATAGACTTCTCGAGGCCAGGGTAGAGGAATTAGAATCAGGAGAAAGTAAAGAAAGGCAGTTAATGAATCAGGTAGACGTTTTAGAACACAAGCTTAATGTGGCGCCCTCCCGACCCGGGGTCTAGATCGGGGCGTCACTGACACTCTATATGCATGCACCCTAAATAACAGTAATAGAAAATACGCATAAATATGACCCCGACTACTCGCCTGGACCTTTCAAGGTAATGGTATGAAACAAGCACACTACTACATTCATTTATATTTAGATTTATATCAACGAAAATAATATTACAACTCCTGAATCATCTCAAGATCTACTAACAAAAGTACAAGACTAAACAAAGTCTTTTCCTTCCAACTCTGCCTCGATCCTACCTGTTCCCTCTCAGCCAGCCTAGCAAAGTTCATGTAAGACATGTTCTTCCGAGCAGTCTGCTTAATACGGACCATGATTCTCAAAAGCTGTAGATGTTAGAAAATAAAAGGATGAGCTACAAAAGCTCAGCAAGTAGCCATACTGGTTAAAAACAGTTCTACAGGCTTATATATAATTTAAACAAAATCTTTTGCTCAAAACCATGCTTTAAATCATTACTGGACCTCATTGTCCCAAAATTGTAATTAACATACTAGTCAGGGTAATCATTACTCGCAAAACTTTCTTTTATAAAACTGCTTACAGGGTTAAACAATTTCAATAACTGGTGCAGAGTAAATAAGAAACTGGAAAGTAGTAATCAATTGCAAGTCTAGGAGAAATCTGCAGGGTTAGATGGATAACAGGAAGTAATATATAGCAATTGAAACAAAGTCAAGTCAAGATATGTCTGACAGTTCAAGCTGAAAAAGGGCATGATATAGCAGGGCATTTCAATTTTTTTCTTTATTAATCATTTCAAAGTCCATTTATATAAAACTGTCCTTTCATTAGGACTGGTTCTTTCAAAACATGTTATAAAACTGTCCTCTCATTAGGACCTTTACTTTTCAAATCATTTATAAAACTGTCCTCTCATTAGGACATTTACTTTTTAGAAACAATTCATTTTGGTTGAAGTTTTCTCACAACGCCAGACAATACGGGTGATCAGCCACGTAAAGTCCCCATAACGGACTAAAGTCCCTCTGGACATAAGGAGTACTCATAAAGGCACTTATTGCCATTGGCCTTGGGCTATCTCATTATAGCCATTGACTATCTCATTATAGTCTTTACATAAAAAGTGCTGGACCGGCGTCACTCGGCCTCTTACGCCTCCAACCTATAGGAATCCGCAGAAACCATTTTGATCGGAATTCCTATAATAATAATCAAAACCTTTCTTTTTAAAGTTACCAAATCATTTGATGAAAAAGACTTCTTGAAAGTCGGATTCCATATTTAAATCCATTTTTAAGATCATTAGACAGAGATAAAGTTTATTCCAGGGTAAATCTCAAAACAAGTCTCTGTTGTAATAGGGTAAGCTGAAATCATGAACTGGAAATTTAAAACAAGTTAAAGTTATGAAGTCAAGGTGCAGGGTCAATCCATAAGTATAACAGTTGTTTTTGAAAACAGATGTAAAATATTTACTCAGGATAACAGTTAGGCTTAAGTAACAGGGTTCTTTTAAGATTTAAGTTTAAGCAATTATTGATAAGGAAGTGGTAATAGCATAAGTCACAGCTCAAGATCACTGGTTTAAGATTTGTAAAACTAGTTTTTAAGTTGTCGATAACAGTTCAGGGATTGAAAAGTTTAAAGTGCAATTGAATCCGATATAAGGTTGCAGTTTAAACAAAGCAATTAAAGTAGGACATGATATAGTTTAAAACAGTTGAAACAAGGTAATACATTTGCAGGGTCATAAAGTAGTTTATAGAAACAATTCACTATGCGGTTCATAAAACAGTGTTTAAGTTGAAAGAGATAGGCAGTAGTTACTTGCCTCAAACAAGGAATGCTACAGCTGTGGAACAGGTAGATCGCCTACACCAGACACTAACTCTCTACTTTAGCCTTTCCTTTGTCCTTCACCTCAATATCCTTCGTAGCTACACAAAAATAATACTATTTTCAGAATCTTATAAACTCTCGACGTTCTCTTTAACGTCTAACTATTCTACCCTTTCGATAATGCAACCCTTAAACACATATATCATCCACTATAGACATATTCTACTAAAATCACTTCTACACTGGCAAACGAGTATCACATAGACAATTAGATCATCTACAATATTCCTGACTGATAGTCATTCCTATACAGAAGTGGTGTGCCAATAATGTTTTACAAAATCATTTTAGTTTTTAGAAAATTTGGCAGCACTTCCTCTGTAATTGGAGCTATCCGTCGGAATACAACCGACCCAAACAATCATTCAATCATACATAATCAATCCCAAACCACTTTAACTAGACAAGTAAATGTGCACAAATAGTATTCGAATAAATCATGACAACTATCAATTTTCCAGACTAACTTGCAATCCTTGTACTAGCTTATATATATATAGTTAATTTCAACTAAACAACATCACAATATTCGAAATTAATCAATTAAGAACTCAAGACCAACATGCCACATTGAGGCTCTATACCATTAATCCTAGCTCATAACATAACTCAATTAACTAACGGCATAGTTATTACTCCAAGCAATATATTTACAATTCCTCATAGCTCATTCGAATTATCACATACAAACTACACAAATAATTTGTTTACTAACTAAGCATGACAATTAGCAACTTGGCCGAACGAATTAATTATAAACATATAGAATTCGAACTAATCATGTATTAACTCATTTCCAACCATAATTACGCATGTATAGTTCGAACAATTCATCATAGCACAAAATCCTTGCATATAACTATCGACCACTAGAATTAACACATATTAGTTAACCTCAATTCAAGCTAGTATCTAATATTTTGTTCATAACAATTTTCGAACAACACTTATAGCAAGAACTCGAGAATTGGAACCAAACCAAACAATAAAATCAACATGCAATTCACGATTTACTATAAATCGTAAGCATAGTAGTTGCTAGCATTGTTAACCAACAAAATGGAGCTAAAGGGGACTATACCAATCGGCAAACAAATCGGAAAATATTAGCCATGACCGGAAAACTTAAAACTTTAACATGCAAAGCTACTCAACCATGTACTCAAGTTACTAGTATCATAATTAACTGCCCACACATCAATTTAACTTGTCCTTACTCCGTCGGCTCCCCGGAGGTCACTGCCGACGGTGGCAACTCCGGTGGAGGCCGTTCATGGTCCTTTCTCACCGGAATTGCTTTATTGCTTCTTCTCCGACTAGCCCAGCTCACCCTAGGCCAAGATTGAGCCTCTAGGTTCATTGCATGCCATTATTATACACACACACCCACACGGCATACATATCTATTCACATGCAAGCAAGAAAATGAATTGCATAACCCTTACAACTCGATTACTAGAAGAAATCAAAGCAATTAGTAGCAAGTCTCTTAGCAAAACAATGGAACAGAGGAAAATCGCATGAGAGAAAGCTACGGAACCTGAACTTAAAAGATGCAGAGTAAAAATGAAGAAGGTGGGCGGTGGCTGATATATAAAAGCTAGGGGCAAGGAAGTCATTTCACATATGCTGCTTTTCTAATTAAAATAAATTTAAAATCGAATTTTGGTAGAAACAGAGTACAAAAATAAATTTTATATTTTTAAAATAAAGATCATGAATTTAGAAGCTTCCCCATATTTTTGAAATATTTTTCTGGTGAGTAAAGAATTAATTAAAAATCTTTGAAGTTTTAGTGCATAAATAGGAAATAAGAGGAGAAAAATCATAAAAATACATTTGGGCTCGAATAAAATAAACTTTTATTTTTCACAAGTCTCAAAATATTTAAGAAACATTTTGGAACAGGTTTCATGATTTTTGGACATTCCAATAATTAAATATGGAATTTAGAAGAGTAATATCTCTAGAATAAAACAGGAATGAAAGATTTATATAAAATCACTGAGACTAGAATTAAATACATCACCATTTTTAGAAAGTCTCTAAAATCACATAGGAACTACATATAAAATTTCTTAATTATTGGACACACCAATAATTTTATAAAAATCAAACAGTTACTCAATTAAGCATGAAAAATCAATTAATCACTTGATTAAAACACTTAAGCATAATACAGTCAAACGGGCAGTCAACTGGACATAACAAATGACCACATATCATATCTTAACACATTAAAACACATAAATCATATACTCCATATTATTCAAATAGATTAAATTACCTCGATCGTTACATTCTCCCCCCCTTAAAAAGATTCTGTCCCCAGAATCAGCCTAAGTAAACAAATAGGGATACTTCTCGAGCATTTCACTCTCAAGTTCCCAGGTGGATTCCTCAACTCGAGGATTTCTCCACAAAACCTTTACAAGCTTAACAGACTTATTCCTCAAAACTTTATCCTTACGATCCTGAATTTCTACAGGCTGTTCTACATAGGACAAGTCAGGTTGAATCTCCAAGGGTTCATATTCTATCACATGGCTCATATCAGGATTATACTTTCGAAGCATAGACACGTGAAAAACATTGTGAATGTGCTGCATCTGCGGTGGTAGAGCCAATTCGTATGCAACTTTCCCAACTTGCTTCAAAACTTCAAAAGGTCCTATATATCGTGGATTAAGCTTTCCTCTCTTGCCAAATCTACTCACACCTTTCCACGGAGAAATCTTTAACAACACTTGGTCACCTTCTTCAAAATTCATATCTTTCCTTGACTGGTCAGCATATTTCTTTTGCCTATCTTGAGCAGCTAACAATCTCTTCTGAATCAACTCAATCTTTTCTTTAGTTTGTTGAACCAACTCTGGACCCAAAATCTTACGCTCACCGACTTCATTCCAACACACTGGTGATCTGCATTTTCTTCCATATAAAGCTTCATACGGGGGCATCCCAATACTAGCATGATAACTGTTATTATATGAAAATTCCACCAACGGTAGATGCTCGTCCCAACTTCCTTCAAAATCTAAGGCACAAACTCTTAACATGTCTTCAATGGTTTGGATTGTCCTTTCACTCTGTCCATCTGTCTGAGGATGATATGCAGTACTCATATTCAGCTTTGTTCCCAAACATTCTTGAAATTTCTTCCAAAATCTTGAATTGAATCTCGGGTCTCTGTCTGACACTATTGATACAGGAACACCATGTCGCATAACAATCTCTTTTAGGTACAAATGAACCAACCTGTCCAGTGAAAATCTTTCGTTGATAGGTAGAAAGTGCGCTGACTTGGTCAATCTGTCTATTATTACCCAGATAGCATCATGATTAGCTTTAGTCCTTGGTAGACCTACTACAAAATCCATAGCAAGATTCTCCCATTTCCATTCTGGAATCTCTAGTGGTTGCAACAATCCGCTGGGTCTCTGGTGTTCAGCTTTGACTCTCTGGCATGTATAACATTTACTGATCCATTCTGCCACATCTCTTTTCATGTTGGGCCACCAAAAATTTTCCTTCAAGTCTTTATACATCTTTGTGCTTCCTGGATGAATAGAGTATCTTGAACTATGTGCATCATGCAAAATTTCATTCTTGAGCTCTTGAACATTGGGGATCCAAATTCGTGAGGAAAACCTAAAGATTCCTTCACCGTCCTTCTGACTTTTTAACTCTTCTCCAGTCAACTTAGCTCTGTCTTGACTCATCATCTGTTCTTGACATCTCTTGATCTTTTCTAACAATTCTGGCTGAAAAGTCATTGTATACACCATTTCTTCCACTGAATCCGAATCACATACCTCTATTTCCAATTTCTCAAATTCTTTGATCAATTCTTCAGACGAAACCATTATATTCAATCTTTCTTTTCTACTTAAAGCATCTGCTACAACATTCGCCTTGCCTGGATGATAGTTGATTGTGCAGTCATAGTCCTTGATCAACTCCAACCATCTTCTCTGTCTCATATTCAACTCTTTCTGAGTAAAGATATACTTCAAACTCTTATGGTCAGTGAAAATCTCACACTTTTCTCCGTACAAATAGTGCCTCCAAATCTTCAATGCAAATACGATGGCAGCTAATTCCAGATCATGTGTAGGATACTTCAATTCATGAGGTCTTAACTGCCTGGAAGCATATGCAATAACTTTCCCATGTTGCATCAGAACACATCCCAAACCTTTGAGTGAAGCGTCACTGTAGATGACAAAATTTCCTTGATCGTCTGGTAACACCAAAACTGGGGCAGACACTAGTCTTCGCTTTAACTCTTCAAAACTTTCTTCACATTTCTCATTCCATACAAACTTTTCATTCTTCCTTGTCAATTTGGTCATAGGGGTAGCTATCTTAGAGAAATCTTGAACAAATCTTCGATAGTACCCTGCTAAACCCAGAAAACTTCTGACTTCGGTTGGAGTCCGTGGCCTTTCCCATTTCATCACTGCTTCTATCTTCGCCGGATCAACTTTGATGCCTTCTCTGCTAACAACATGACCTAAGAATTGTACCTCCTTCAACCAAAATTCACATTTTGAAAACTTCGCATACAGCTTTTCCTTTCTTAAGGTCTCTAAAGCAATTCTCAAATGATCTGCATGCTCTTCTTCGGACTTGGAATATATCAGGATATCGTCGATGAAAACAATCACAAACTTGTCTAAATATTTCTTAAAGACTCTGTTCATCAGGTCCATAAACGCTGCTGGGGCATTTGTCAATCCAAAAGCCATAACTAAAAATTCATAGTGTCCGTACCTTGTTCTGAATGCTGTTTTAGATACATCTTCAGGTTTGATCTTGAGTTGATGGTATCCGGACCTTAAATCAATTTTTGAGAACCATTCGGCTCCTTTCAGCTGATCGAAAAGATCATCGATCCTCGGCAACGGGTACTTATTCTTGATGGTTAGCTTATTTAATTCTCGGTAATCTATGCACAACCTCATGCTTCCATCCTTCTTCTTAACAAACAAAACTGGTGCTCCCCAGGGGGACACACTAGGCCTTATAATTCCTTTATCCAAGAGATCTTGTATTTGACTCGCCAATTCTTTCATCTCAACTGGCGCCATTCTATACGGAGCTTTGGAAACTGGCTCAGTGCCTGGAGCTAAATCAATGGAGAATTCTATTTCCCTATCGGAAGGTAAGCCTGGTAATTCATCTGGAAACACATCGGGAAATTCATTGACGATAGGAACATCTTCTAACTGAACTGACTTCTTCTCAGTGTCTACAACATAGGCTAGGTAAGCCTCACATCCTTGACGCAGAAATCTCTTTGCCTGAGCAATATTCAAAAACTTCTTGACTTGTCGGGTACCTCGAAATTCAACTTCTTCTCCTTCTAGGGTTTTCAACTTTAACCTCTTATTCCTACAATCTATTTGAGCCTTGTATTCTGACAACCAATCCATCCCTAGAATTACATCAAATTCACCTAACTTAAAAGGTATTAAGTTAGCAAGAAAATGACAACTGCCTATTTCAATGTCACAACTAGGACAAACTTGGCTTACTGGAATCGTTGCCTGGTTAGCTACTTCTATAACTAAGGCTTGCTCCAAAGGTCGGACTTCACATTGCAATTTACCAAGAAAATTTTGAGATACAAAAGATTTAGTAGCTCCTGAATCAATCAATACACTAGCTTGCACTGAGTTAACAGGAAGTGTACCTGATATCACATCCACGTCCTGAATAGCTTCTTTCTGAGTCATGTTGAATGTTCTTGCTCTAGATTGATGTGCTGAAGATTGAGACGGAGTTCCAGCTATTCGGAGAACATTGGTAGGCTGTGTAGGTTCCTTGCATTCCCTTGCCATGTGACCTAGCTTGCCACACTTATAGCATTTGATCCCTGACTTTTGATTTTGATTCTGACTCTGGCTGTTGCATTCTGCTGCATAATGTCCTTTCCTGTTGCATTTGAAGCAGGTGATATTGGGCTTATTACAAACTCCAGAGTGCTTCCTTCCACAAATTTTGCACTCAGGAACAAACTGTCTGATGGCCTTCGGCTGGTTGAAACTTTGAGCTTTATTGTTTTGTCTTCCTCTTCCATCATTATCATTCTTGATCTGCTGGGAATCACTTCTCTGACCTTCTGGCCTTCTATGAAACTTGTTTCTAAAATTACCATGTCCCTGACTGTCTTCCCTAGCACCAAACTTTCTTTTTCTGTTATCTTTCTCCTTCTGGGACATGTCACTCTCACCTTCCACGATCATTGCTTTTTGAACTATTGCAGTAAAGCTTTGCAGCTCAAAAACTGCTACCCTACTTCTAATCCATGGCCTTAGGCCTTGCTGAAACCTCTTGGCCTTTTTGACGTCAGTGTTGACAAATTCTGGCACAAATCTGGCCATCTCAGAAAACTTGGCCTCGTACTCTGCTACACTCATACCTCCTTGCTTCAATTCTAAAAATTTAATTTCCATCTGGTCCTTCATGAAACTAGGAAAGTACTTTTCTAAAAACAATACTGTAAACCGATCCCAAGAAATTACACCTTCACCCTGAAGCATCTTCGTAGACTCCCACCAGTAACCGGCTTCAGCTTTAAGAAAGTAACTAGCATACTCAGTCTTCTTATCTTCATCTACGTCTACTAACTGAAAAGCTTTTTCCATTTCCTTAAGCCAAGTCTGGGCTTCTACTGGGTTTGTGGATCCTTTAAATTCAGGTGGTTTCACGGCTTGAAAAGATTTAAAAGTAACTGCTGGGGGTGCAGAAGGTCTTTGCTGTTGCTGAGTTAAAAGAGCTGTCTGCTGTTGTAGCAGCTGAATGAGTTGGGCAACTGTAGGGTCCATGGGATTTTGATCTTGAGTATTTTGGTTCTGAGACGAATTTGAAGTGTTTCTTTTTCTTGGCGGCATTTACTATAGGGAAACAAGCAACTTATTAAGCAATACACTACACCATATTGTAAACAGTTCAAATACTTTTAAAACCATTTGAGCATTAAAACTCTACTTTAGAAATCAATCTTGTAGCATCATTACTACATAAGTTGCCTGTACAACAAGGATAAATAAAGGTGCTATCGAAAACAGGTTAGCACAACAGGTATAAATAAGGTACTGGTAAAGGTAAGGAACAGTTTATGGTCAAATGTGCGAAAAAGTAAAGGACAGATATATCGGAAGATACTGGAACTGAAAAGCAAACATACATAGATACGAAAGGTACCAAAGTGCAAGATAGTTAAAGTACAAACACGAATAAAAATACTGGGAAGAAAATAGAAATAAAATCTGGCAAGGGTGCTAGAGGGCTCTAACAAATGTCCCTTCTAACACTCAAACATCCTGACATCTAATCACTCCTGTGATCCCTGTCTCTGGCTGCCCTGAGTCCAATCAGCAGTCTACTAAGCACACGGGTTAACTCTCCTGCCCGCTCCGCCACATCGTCTGGAAATGCCCTAGCCGCAATCTGCCTACGTCCCTCCTCCTCAACAGCTCTAATGCGATCCTCCCACCACTCGACAGGATGCTCGGGAACTCTCAGCTGGCCTCGGGTAATAGCTGGCCTATAAACTCTACGGCGAATAGGGGCACAAGCACTCCCTGAGGGTAGGTCAGGCTGAGCAACGGGCTCAGGAATCAACTCCTCCTCGCTCTCAGAACTGGATATGACTATAACATCATCGTCAGAATCCGAAGAAGAAGAATCAGAGGAACTAGGAGAGGGTGGTGGTTGTGAAACAATACCACGAGCCTGCAATAATATAATATGTAAAGCAAAAGGGATAAGATCACCTTAAATCTACAGTTAAAATCCTAACGTCTATATCACTCTTCGTTATCTAATCCTATCTTACCATTACTCTCTCTTCTTTTATTAAATGTTCTACTTGTTTAACTTAATCCTGGCTTGTTTCAGTGACCACAACCTTAGCTCTGATACCAACCTGTGGCGCCCTCCCGACCCGGGGTCTAGATCGGGGCGTCACTGACACTCTATATGCATGCACCCTAAATAACAGTAATAGAAAATACGCATAAATATGACCCCGACTACTCGCCTGGACCTTTCAAGGTAATGGTATGAAACAAGCACACTACTACATTCATTTATATTTAGATTTATATCAACGAAAATAATATTACAACTCCTGAATCATCTCAAGATCTACTAACAAAAGTACAAGACTAAACAAAGTCTTTTCCTTCCAACTCTGCCTCGATCCTACCTGTTCCCTCTCAGCCAGCCTAGCAAAGTTCATGTAAGACATGTTCTTCCGAGCAGTCTGCTTAATACGGACCATGATTCTCAAAAGCTGTAGATGTTAGAAAATAAAAGGATGAGCTACAAAAGCTCAGCAAGTAGCCATACTGGTTAAAAACAGTTCTACAGGCTTATATATAATTTAAACAAAATCTTTTGCTCAAAACCATGCTTTAAATCATTACTGGACCTCATTGTCCCAAAATTGTAATTAACATACTAGTCAGGGTAATCATTACTCGCAAAACTTTCTTTTATAAAACTGCTTACAGGGTTAAACAATTTCAATAACTGGTGCAGAGTAAATAAGAAACTGGAAAGTAGTAATCAATTGCAAGTCTAGGAGAAATCTGCAGGGTTAGATGGATAACAGGAAGTAATATATAGCAATTGAAACAAAGTCAAGTCAAGATATGTCTGACAGTTCAAGCTGAAAAAGGGCATGATATAGCAGGGCATTTCAATTTTTTTCTTTATTAATCATTTCAAAGTCCATTTATATAAAACTGTCCTTTCATTAGGACTGGTTCTTTCAAAACATGTTATAAAACTGTCCTCTCATTAGGACCTTTACTTTTCAAATCATTTATAAAACTGTCCTCTCATTAGGACCTTTACTTTTTAGAAACAATTCATTTTGGTTGAAGTTTTCTCACAACGCCAGACAATACGGGTGATCAGCCACGTAAAGTCCCCATAACGGACTAAAGTCCCTCTGGACATAAGGAGTACTCATAAAGGCACTTATTGCCATTGGCCTTGGGCTATCTCATTATAGCCATTGACTATCTCATTATAGTCTTTACATAAAAAGTGCTGGACCGGCGTCACTCGGCCTCTTACGCCTCCAACCTATAGGAATCCGCAGAAACCATTTTGATCGGAATTCCTATAATAATAATCAAAACCTTTCTTTTTAAAGTTACCAAATCATTTGATGAAAAAGACTTCTTGAAAGTCGGATTCCATATTTAAATCCATTTTTAAGATCATTAGACAGAGATAAAGTTTATTCCAGGGTAAATCTCAAAACAAGTCTCTGTTGTAATAGGGTAAGCTGAAATCATGAACTGGAAATTTAAAACAAGTTAAAGTTATGAAGTCAAGGTGCAGGGTCAATCCATAAGTATAACAGTTGTTTTTGAAAACAGATGTAAAATATTTACTCAGGATAACAGTTAGGCTTAAGTAACAGGGTTCTTTTAAGATTTAAGTTTAAGCAATTATTGATAAGGAAGTGGTAATAGCATAAGTCACAGCTCAAGATCACTGGTTTAAGATTTGTAAAACTAGTTTTTAAGTTGTCGATAACAGTTCAGGGATTGAAAAGTTTAATGTGCAATTGAATCCGATATAAGGTTGCAGTTTAAACAAAGCAATTAAAGTAGGACATGATATAGTTTAAAACAGTTGAAACAAGGTAATACATTTGCAGGGTCATAAAGTAGTTTATAGAAACAGTTCACTATGCGGTTCATAAAACAGTGTTTAAGTTGAAAGAGATAGGCAGTAGTTACTTGCCTCAAACAAGGAATGCTACAGCTGTGGAACAGGTAGATCGCCTACACCAGACACTAACTCTCTACTTTAGCCTTTCCTTTGTCCTTCACCTCAATATCCTTCGTAGCTACACAAAAATAATACTATTTTCAGAATCTTATAAACTCTCGACGTTCTCTTTAACGTCTAACTATTCTACCCTTTCGATAATGCAACCCTTAAACACATATATCATCCACTATAGACATATTCTACTAAAATCACTTCTACACTGGCAAACGAGTATCACATAGACAATTAGATCATCTACAATATTCCTGACTGATAGTCATTCCTATACAGAAGTGGTGTGCCAATAATGTTTTACAAAATCATTTTAGTTTTTAGAAAATTTGGCAGCACTTCCTCTGTAATTGGAGCTATCCGTCGGAATACAACCGACCCAAACAATCATTCAATCATACATAATCAATCCCAAACCACTTTAACTAGACAAGTAAATGTGCACAAATAGTATTCGAATAAATCATGACAACTATCAATTTTCCAGACTAACTTGCAATCCTTGTACTAGCTTATATATATATAGTTAATTTCAACTAAACAACATCACAATATTCGAAATTAATCAATTAAGAACTCAAGACCAACATGCCACATTGAGGCTCTATACCATTAATCCTAGCTCATAACATAACTCAATTAACTAACGGCATAGTTATTACTCCAAGCAATATATTTACAATTCCTCATAGCTCATTCGAATTATCACATACAAACTACACAAATAATTTGTTTACTAACTAAGCATGACAATTAGCAACTTGGCCGAACGAATTAATTATAAACATATAGAATTCGAACTAATCATGTATTAACTCATTTCCAACCATAATTACGCATGTATAGTTCGAACAATTCATCATAGCACAAAATCCTTGCATATAACTATCGACCACTAGAATTAACACATATTAGTTAACCTCAATTCAAGCTAGTATCTAATATTTTGTTCATAACAATTTTCGAACAACACTTATAGCAAGAACTCGAGAATTGGAACCAAACCAAACAATAAAATCAACATGCAATTCACGATTTACTATAAATCGTAAGCATAGTAGTTGCTAGCATTGTTAACCAACAAAATGGAGCTAAAGGGGACTATACCAATCGGCAAACAAATCGGAAAATATTAGCCATGACCGGAAAACTTAAAACTTTAACATGCAAAGCTACTCAACCATGTACTCAAGTTACTAGTATCATAATTAACTGCCCACACATCAATTTAACTTGTCCTTACTCCGTCGGCTCCCCGGAGGTCACTGCCGACGGTGGCAACTCCGGTGGAGGCCGTTCATGGTCCTTTCTCACCGGAATTGCTTTATTGCTTCTTCTCCGACTAGCCCAGCTCACCCTAGGCCAAGATTGAGCCTCTAGGTTCATTGCATGCCATTATTATACACACACACCCACACGGCATACATATCTATTCACATGCAAGCAAGAAAATGAATTGCATAACCCTTACAACTCGATTACTAGAAGAAATCAAAGCAATTAGTAGCAAGTCTCTTAGCAAAACAATGGAACAGAGGAAAATCGCATGAGAGAAAGCTACGGAACCTGAACTTAAAAGATGCAGAGTAAAAATGAAGAAGGTGGGCGGTGGCTGATATATAAAAGCTAGGGGCAAGGAAGTCATTTCACATATGCTGCTTTTCTAATTAAAATAAATTTAAAATCGAATTTTGGTAGAAACAGAGTACAAAAATAAATTTTATATTTTTAAAATAAAGATCATGAATTTAGAAGCTTCCCCATATTTTTGAAATATTTTTCTGGTGAGTAAAGAATTAATTAAAAATCTTTGAAGTTTTAGTGCATAAATAGGAAATAAGAGGAGAAAAATCATAAAAATACATTTGGGCTCGAATAAAATAAACTTTTATTTTTCACAAGTCTCAAAATATTTAAGAAACATTTTGGAACAGGTTTCATGATTTTTGGACATTCCAATAATTAAATATGGAATTTAGAAGAGTAATATCTCTAGAATAAAACAGGAATGAAAGATTTATATAAAATCACTGAGACTAGAATTAAATACATCACCATTTTTAGAAAGTCTCTAAAATCACATAGGAACTACATATAAAATTTCTTAATTATTGGACACACCAATAATTTTATAAAAATCAAACAGTTACTCAATTAAGCATGAAAAATCAATTAATCACTTGATTAAAACACTTAAGCATAATACAGTCAAACGGGCAGTCAACTGGACATAACAAATGACCACATATCATATCTTAACACATTAAAACACATAAATCATATACTCCATATTATTCAAATAGATTAAATTACCTCGATCGTTACACTTAAGATTAGGGAAGACCTTAACGAAGAACTTAAAAATGAATTAGCTGAGCTTAAAATAACATGTCAATCTTTTAAAGAAGCCGCTAATAAAGTGTTCGTAGAAAGGGACATGTACATGAAACTGGCAGGCAAGAGTAAAAATGAAAAAGTAAACATAGGACTTGACTACACACAAAAAAAGAAAAATAGGGCTGCTGAGTTGTTAGAGCCAGTGTTAGTCAAAGAAGATGTGCCTGAGGTTTTAGTGGATGTTAGAAAACCTATCTTTAAGCATTTTGAGCCTAGGACCATAGATCCTGTTGCTACTAAAATTGAACAAGAGATTAAAATTGAAAGAGATTCAGAAGAAAAAGTAGTAGAACCTACAACTTCTAAGAGAGCGAGTAAGATTGCTTATGCTAAGAGAGGTGTAGGAACCAAGGAGGCTAAGACGGTGTCATATAAACAATGGGTAGCAGGGTCAGACCAAATGAAAGCACCTGTAAAGGCAGTTAAAACTGAACCTGCATCTGTATCTACTTCTACACGAGCTAGAAAGGCATGCTATATCTGTAATCAAACTGATCATTTGTCTTACTATTGCCCGTTCTATGTAGAGGAAGAAAAATCTGTTGGTTGTAATACCATGCCTGCAACTACTGCTTTGCCTAACATGTATGCAAATCATGCCAAATGCAATAATCCTAATTGTATGCCATGTGCTGTAAACATCATGCATGCTTATTTTAATTTAATGAATACTGCTAGTGCATCTGTTGAACATTCATCTAGTAGTAGTAAGAAAAAGCATGCGGGGTCAAAGGCTAAGACTTCAAGTCCTCCTAAAGTTAGGAGTGACCAGTCTACTTCCAAACCTGACAAACCAGTCAAGGTTGACAAGGGAAAAGACAAAGTCAAGATGAATGCCCCTGATGGCAACAAGGCAAAGCCTTCTGTATCTGAAAAGAAAAAGGAAATTATTGATGCCGGGCCCAAACATCATTGGGTTCCGAAGAACACCTAACCTTTCTGGATTTGCAGGGCAGTGAACAGGAAAAGAGTAAAGTCATATGGGTGCTGGACAGTGGAGCATCGAGGCATATGACCAGCAATAAGTCCCTGCTAACAGATTTGGTGTTGAGAGCCGGCTCCGTGGTTACTTTTGGAGATAACAGCAAAGGTTATACTAGGGGATATGGCAAGATCGTTTGTGGAAATGTTATCATTGAGGACGTGTCTTTTGTGGAAGGATTGCGACATAATCTTCTCAGCGTTAGTCAGTTCACCGACAGGGGTTTTGACGTCAACTTTGGGAAGCATGATTGTTTGATTCGAAGCAAAAAGGATGGAAGCCTTGCTCTCAAAGGAGTAAGGAAGTCAAATTTGTTCATAGCTGACATGAATTCTGTTGATCAGTCTGAAGTCACGTGTTTCTACAGCAAGGCTTCTGCTGATGAAAGTTGGCTATGGCATAAAAGATTATCTCACCTGAACTTTAAAGCAATGAACAATCTCGTAAGGAGAGAATTGGTGAGAGGGCTGCCGCAGATGGAGTTTACTCCAGATGGACTCTGCGAAGCATGTGAGATGGGAAAATCAAAAAGAGCCTCACATAAGGATAAACAAGTGAATAGCATTACCGAGCCCCTACAACTTCTTCACATGGATTTGTTTGGACCTGTTAATGTTATGTCAATGTCAAGAAAAAGATATGCACTGGTAATTGTCGATGACTTTTCCAAATACACATGGGTGAAGTTTGTGACATCGAAAGATGAAGTGCTACATGAGATCATTAGACATGTACTGGTAATTGAAAACGTAGCAAGTCTGACTGTGAAGACTATCCGATCCGACAACGGGACAGAATTCAAGAACTCAGTGTTAATGGATTTCTGCATATCTAAAGGGATCAGACGACAGTATTCAGCACCGAGAACACCGCAGCAGAATGGGGTGGTAGAAAGGAAGAACAGGACACTGGTTGAAGCAGCTAGGACAATGCTGTATGAGTCAAAACTTCCTTTATATTTTTGGGCTGAAGCAGTTAGCACGGCTTGTTATACACAGAACAGAACCCTGATTATAAAGGACCATAATGAGACGCCGTATTACATGATGAATAAACGAAAACCATCTATCAAGTACTTTCACGTATTTGGTGCCAAATGCTTTGTGTTAAGAGACAATGCACAACTTGGAAAGTTTGATGCCAAAGCAGATGAAGGGGTTTTCATTGGATATTCTCTTGAAGCAATAGCAGCGTACAGGGTGTTTGTACTTAATGATCGCAAGGTGGTTGAAAGCCTTAATGTCACATTCGACGACTCAAAGCTCCCTTCTATACAAAAAGAAGATAGTGAGCCCACTTCCCTAAGATTTGAAAATATGGATATTGATGAAGTGGATACAGTTCCTGAGTCTGTAGTGCAGGGTAGTGATCCAACTATAAATAATGAAATTTATCAAGAGTCTAGTGTTTCGCAAATTCAAAACACTAGGGCTGAGGGATCACCTTCCGTCAGACCTGGTACTAACTCAGGGGGAGTCAGTATGCACTCAGGGGGAGCAGCTCACTCAGGGGGAGCCAGTACTAGCTCAAGGGAAGCTAGTGAAAGTGCTTCTAGACTAAGTCACCTTCACTTACAAGATCAAGCTGAATCATCAAGAACATTTGCTAGGGATCGCACTTGGAACAAGGACCATCCGTTCGAGCTAATTATTGGTGATCCAGAAGCCGGAGTGACTACTAGAGGAAAAGCTAGAGCTGAAATTGCCACTGAGAATGAATGTCAATACTCAGTGTTCCTTTCCCAGATGGAACCTAAAGTGGTGGAAGAAGCTCTAGATGACGCTGATTGGGTGATTGCTATGCAAGAGGAACTCAATCAGTTTGAAAGGCAGAAGGTGTGGAAGCTGGTACCCAGACCAAAGAATAGATCTATTGTTGGGACAAAATGGGTATTCAGAAACAAGCTGGATGAAGACGGACTTGTAACACGAAATAAAGCTCGCCTGGTTGCTAAGGGTTATACTCAAAGAGAAGGAATTGATTATGATGAAACCTATGCACCAGTAGCAAGGCTAGAGGCAGTGAGGATGTTCTTGGCATTCGCAGCACATCATGGTTTTAAAGTCTATCAAATGGATGTCAAGAGTGCATTCTTAAACGGTGAACTGGATGAAGAGGTGTATGTCGAGCAACCTCCCGGGTTTATCGACATCAAATATTGTGATTATGTTTATCGACTCTTCAAATCAGTATATGGCCTTAAGCAGTCTCCGCGGAAGTGGTATGAAACTCTGTCAGATTTCTTACTAGAAAGTGGTTTCATCAGAGGAGTAATCGACAAGACGCTTTTCTACAAGAAATGCAAAGATGATCTAATAATGGTGCAGGTATATGTGGATGACATTATCTTTGGGTGTGCAAATGAGAAGCTGTGTGCTAAATTCGCTAAGTTAATGCAATCAAGGTATGAGATGAGCATGATGGGAGAGCTGACGTTCTTTCTGTGCATTCAAGTTAGTCAGAAGAAGGACGGGATATTTATCTGCCAGACCAAGTACATTCATGATCTATTGAAGAAGTATGGTCTCCAAGATGTATCACAAGCTAAGACTCCTATGGCAACAGCCACGAAGCTTGACGAGGACAAAGCGGGTAAACCTGTAGACATCTCAAGCTATCGAGGTATGATCGACTCACTTTTGTATTTAACTGCTAGCAGACCTGATATTATGTTCTCTACATGCTTATGTGCAAGGTTCCAAGCGGATCCTAGAGAGTCACATCTCATAGCTGTAAAGCGTATTTTTAGGTATCTCAAGGGAACATCAAATCTTGGGATTTGGTACCCAAGAGATACAGGGTTTAATCTTGTTGGCTATTCGGATTCAGATTACGCAGGTTGTAGAATAGATAGGAAGAGCACTTCAGGAAGCTGTCAGTTTCTTGGAAGAAGGTTGGTGTCTTGGCAAAGCAAGAAATAACACACAGTATCTACCTCGACAGCTGAAGCAGAATATATTGCTGCTGGAAGCTGTGTGGCCCAGATACTGTGGATGAAGAACCAACTCAAGGACTACGGTGTGGAAGTATCTAAGATTCCTATCATGTGTGACAACACAAGTGCTATTGCAATTACCAACAATCCTGTGGATCACTCAAGGACCAAGCACATTGACATCAGGTATCATTTTATTAGAGAGCATGTAGAAAATGGAACTGTAGAGTTGCATTTTGTGTCTACTGAACGTCAAATAGCAGATATATTCACTAAACCTCTAGACGAATCAACATTTTCTAGATTGGTTGGTGAATTAGGGATGCTTAACACCAGTTAGTTTTGCTACCTATCTGTTAGAATTCAGTTTGTGTACATATTATTGTTGTTCATGAATATTCATAATTAATAATGTGTACTTAACTTCATAAATGTATGTATTGCATCTCATAAAGGGAAGTAAGAAAGTTTCATGAAATTAATCTTGTGCTGATCTGTGTATCTAAATGATTAATGTCTAATAATGTGATAGGATTTAATGCTATACTTAATTTTGTGATGCATGATTTATTTGCTAAATTCCCTGTCGTTTCAAAAGTGTAAGTTTCTGAAATGGTGTGAAAATTTGTGGTGAAATCTTGTGAATTTTACATATAAATGTTTAATTCACATAATTTCATTAAAATTTTCTAAGGCAAATCTCGATCTGGTTCTGGATCGAGATCGAGAACGACTTGTGAAAATTGCTTAAAAAACTGTCAAGGTACATCTCGATCTATCCACTTCGAGATCGACATCGAGATCGACATCGAGATGTAGATCGAGATGCGGATCGACATCGACATCGAGATCGACATCGAGATGTAGATCGAGATGCGGATCGAGATCGACATCAAGATCGACATCTAGATGAGGATCGAGATGCAGATCTCGAGATCGAGATGTGACTTGTCTTTTCAGTTATTTTTTTAGGCGTGCAAGTATATATTATAGCATTAAAAAGGCTGTTCATTATTTACATTAACTTTCTTTCTCTCTTTCAAAAGCTTAAGCTCTTTATATACACACGCATATACATACATTACCAGAGTTCTTTTCTCTGCCATTACATCAAGTTTTCTTGTGATTTTCTTAAACAAAAATCACTAACTGTTACTTAAAAGCATCAATAACTAAAACGAAACTCTGCTAAAATTTTGTTTAAAACTGTTGAACTTCTTGTGTTGTTTTTAACGTCATTACTGTTCTTGCAAATAGTTCTTTAGTTTTCTTTTCATTCAAGTGAGTTTGTTTTCTGTTTCGTGCTTTCTTATTCTTAAGTTCTTTTGTGTTCTTGAGCGAAATAGTTGTGGGTACTATTGTTTAATCCTTAAAGTGCAACTTTACCGCCGTGTTTGTTTTTTTTGTAACGGCTGTTCACTTTAACTTTCGAAAACTCAACCGTCAATCATTAGTGGGGAATTAAGTGGTCGTTAGTGGGGAAGTTAATTTGTTTTAATTTGTGTCACTAATTACGTGGGGTAATTAGTGGGGTTCGTGTACGTTTCTTTTTGTTTTTGTTTAAATTTAGAACTTGTTCTCTAAAATTTCCATTGCAAAACCATTTCAGAACATTTTTTTTCTCAAACACAAATTTAAAATGGCAAACCCAAATTTCACAATTCCCAAGACCAACTTTGTTAATCTCTCTGCTGATTGAGCAACTGGTAGATTTATTCACTATCAGTTCTGGATTGAATCCCTCAACAACACTTCAATCATAAGTCATGCGTTAACCGCCTCTCCCATCCTGAATGTCGAAGCCCTTCAAGCTGCTTACTCAACATTAGAGATTCAGGGTGGTAAAGCAAATCCAACAGGCCTATCCTTTACTATTGGTGGTGCCAAATATGAAGTCAGTCTGCAGAAGTTCAATGAGATTCTTGGGCTTCCTACAGAAGATTATGCTCCGGAACCCACTATGGAGGATATGTTGCAATTATTCACGGAGATAGGTTGTCGCCCTCCGACGGGTCCTATCTAGGTAACAAAGGTTAACACCGGTATGCTACCAGCTGAGTGGGATTATGTAGTTCAAGCAATTCAACGCTGCATGTTCCCAAAGGACAAAGACTACAGGCCAATGAACAACAGCTGCCGGGTAATACTATATGGAGTGGCAAATAACATGAGAGTGAATGTGGGCAAACATCTGTTGATTCAGTTGCTTGAGAGGTGGGCATTGGAGAAGAATGCATCTAGGAATCCGTAAGTTGGTCCAGTCAAATGCTGGATGCCAAGATTTCTTCAGATGGTTCTGGATGACGTCCTTTCAGAGGAACACAGAAGAGTATTTCAAGGCTCTGAAAGGATGGCATGTTTTGATATGACTCTAAAGAGTATCTCCACCATGGAAACCCAGCAAAAGTCCAGACTTTTTGAGTTGCGCCTGACTCCGTACTTCCAGGATCTGCAAGATGAGTATGCTAGGAGGCATGCTTCTCAGTTTACTGCAGTAGAAGCTGAGAGTAGCGGTAACGAAGCTGAAGGTGGAGATCAAGTGCCTAGAAATTTGGAAGAAGCAGGTATGGATGTTGACATGGCCGAGGCAAATGTTGCAGAAGCTGGAGCTGACAAGGATGACGATCTTCTGAGTCAGGTACCTATTCTTGCTGATCTTGATCAATCATCAATTCAACCTGTTTTCTACAGCCGTGGGCCTGAAAACCCCCAGGCTCTATCCCAGGCTGCAAGCCCTTCTGTTCATAAACGTTCAGCCAGCCCTAAAACTGGTGATAAAAGGAAGGCAAGCTTATCTGAGTCGAGTGATTCGAGTGGAGGGAGTGTAGGAGTTGAGAGAATAGTCACTTCAGCAGCTCTGCCACCTCCAAAGAAGCAAAAGGTGGATTCAAACCCAGTGGCAACTGCACAACCTGTTAAGGCTAGTTCACCTCTCACAGCCATCACACCTCACGCTGGTGGCTCTTCTCTACAAAACATTTCAACACATTCGCACTCGCCTAGGCATGTTGGTGAGAGTCAAGGAGGGGGTCCAGCTCAACAGCCAATAGGAGCTGGCCCTACCTCCCCTGAGTTGTCCGCTCAGGGCTCTTTGAGCAATTTCTCGGAAGGGGAATGGCAAACTGAGACTAGTACTTCTGATACTAGGATCTCAGGAAGTTTTAATGCAGAAGAGTCTGTCGAATCCAGTACGGATGACGCTTCCTCATCTAAATCAGAAAATAAGTTGCTCGCAGAGCAACGACATCTGGTGACTGATGGGTCTACGCCTCCAGAACAGCCCAGCGAACCAGAAAAGGTTCTAAGTGAACAAGGGGATGACATGGTCATAACGCCATCTCCTAACGTAGACACAACGCTTAAAGGTTCAGTCCCACTGACTGATATCGCCGACCAACTCACCGCTAGTCCCCAGCGATTAGTGGATGAGGCTCTAGTACTGTTAGGCTCTAAACACGAGGGAGAGACAGGGAGAGTAAATCCCTTCTTTTTAGGAATCTTGAGTGAAACAGAACCCGGCGAGAGTAAACAGTTTAACCCAAGCCATACACCGTCCCCCAAATTGCAGGATCTAGTGAAGCAAGTGGAGGCTTTGGAGGCTGGCGTTGCTGGTGTTACTACTGCTGTCTCTTCTCACTCTGGACGATTGGAGATTGGAGCTCAGTTCATGGAGAACCTAATTGCCATCCAAAATCAAATGATTGACAAGATAAACAATCTTGGATTGGCACAGGTGGAGGTTGGGAGGTCAGTAGATGATGTCACTCATGGCATGTCTCAGGTTTGGACGAAGCTGAATGAACTACTTGATGCTGTCTTTGGACGTAACAGGGCTGGACCTGGTCCTTCAACCGGTGGTGGTGGTGATGATAATAATGATGATGATGCTCCTGATGAGGATAACACACCTAAGGGGGAGAAGGAGGATTAGGGTCTGAAAAAGCTGACTAGTAAGGGTCCGGTGATCGAGTCCTCAAACAAATCTGGTGAAAAGGTGGAGGAGGCTCAACCGGCTCCTAAGGACAAAGGCAAGCAGAAGATGGTAGTTGAAGAAGAAGCTGAGAAAGAAACACCTCTTGTCGATGCATTTATGGGAGACTTTATTGAAGATTCTGATGATGACGAGATGGATGTAGAAGCCTTAGTGGCAAGGAGGTCGAGACTCGAGCAACGGGCAAAAGAGTGGGAACAAGAAAGAGGTCTAAATCCTGGCGGATCCGGCGCAGGAGTTGCAGGTGATGCAGGAGACCACTCGGTTGCTGACGAGCATGTGCCAGAAGAAGAAGTTGATGAAGCGGATATGCAAGGAGAGATTTTCAGGGAAGCCAGAGAAAGAGTAAATGAAGAAGTGCTACAAGGGATAGTTGAAAAAGAACTAATGGCAAAGGAGAAGAGAGCGGCTCAGAAAACTCAGTATGAGTATGAAATGAAAAAGATCAAAGATCCTAAGGTCCAGGCTGACATAAGGAGGGAAGGTCCCGAGTGGGACAAGGCTAGAGAAGCCTTAGCTGGACCAAGAGCCTATGCTCATGACTCAGAAAGATTGAACTTTCTTCTTCATAAGCTAGAAAATCTAAACCCTGGGCTGCTGAATTATCTAAATTGTATAAGATAGGGATGCACCTCCGTACAAGTCATATTCAAGGAGAAGGCATGAAATCTGATGATCACTTGGACACCCATAACAAAAATCGGGCCGTGTATGGTCGATGAAGCTTTCTTCCATGAAAGGGGTGCAAGTGAACTGGTAGAATTCGCTCACAAGGTAGACACCTCTGTCAAGACTGGAGTGCTGTTTAAGGAGAAATTGTTGAAGATGGCTGAAGACAGAGGGGTTGACATTATTCTAAATCCCTACCAGATCAGATATGTCCATGACAAGGTCTTGAGGATCGTAAATCTGCATGACTCGAAACTAACTCCGAGCGGAAATGTGCTGAAGGCAGTTGCAAAGCTAGTCCTCTCTAAGGGTTTTCTAACAAAGGAAAAGAAGCTGGTGGCTAAGGACTTGGAGAAGCTGATAAGAAGGCAAGACGCTAGATACAAGTTGTCTGAAGCTACACTACCAGTGGTTAAGAAGGAACCTGAAGACTATGCATTCAAGCAGCAAGACGAGGCAATAAGAGAGCATGTGCAAAGATACGGAGATCCAAGAATAGACATTCCAGAAGAAGGGGAAATAAGGGGGGAAGCTAGTGCAGTGGTTAGTGCAAATGTCAAGTTTGTCAAGAGCAAAGCTGAGAATGAGAATGATCTGTTGATCTATACAGACAAGCATCAGGTGGAAACCATCATTGAAATCAAGTATGACATCTTTGCAGAACACAGTCATGAAACACTGTGTATTATAAGGGAATTGATTGATGAGATGGATGATGTTGACGAGTTTGATCAGGATTATCTAAGGGTCACGTTTGATAACTTCTGTAAAAGAAGACAACAACTTGATATACAGAGGCTACAGCAATGCACCACCGCTATTGTCATTGGATACCCTAAGCAGCTGGTAATAAGGAAGAAAGGGGAAAAGGGGTACCCTGATAAAGTCACGAAGCTGAGGTTTGAAGACATTTCCACGAAGCTTACCACTCGCAGCATGGTTGAAAGGTGGTTGAGGTTGTTTCGAAATTACAAGATCAGAAATCATGTGGAAGCAGAAGGACTTAATCTTCTCAAGAAAAGAATGGATGAAGTCTGCAACCCTGAGTTCATGAAGAAAGAAAAAGCAGCCAAGAAGAAAGCTCGTGAGGAAGAGGTGCGCAAGAAATCAAAGTTTTAATGTATTATGCTTGTAATGTTTCTTTGCGTTGTAATTTGTTTTCTTGTTTTCCTGCATTGTAAAAATATATTATCTGTTTTCTTGTGTATTGTAAGGTAGAAGTTAGTTAGCTAAGTGTCTTGAAACTGGTTTATATTAGGCGTCAATTATTTCGCGAAATTCGGCGGTGGTAATACTGCTAAAAGGACTTCAGAAGGATAATTGAAGATTGAGTGGACCGTGATCTTAAAGTACTTAGAGAAAATCTCTAGAAGAGCATGAAGCCATTTGATCGAGCCAACAGGTGTCCAATTTTGGCACTTGAAGTATCAGTAATAGACATGAAGTTAATTAATCAAGCCAAGCATTATGTAAGTTGACATGATCTTTTATGAATGTTATTTTATCTTTTTCAGTCCCTGTTTAGTTGAGTTATCCTCATTGTGAATTTGGTTGTCATTGTTAGACAATCAAATATGGGGAGATTGAAAGGCATAGGTGTACTAACTTGTAACACTTAATTACTATGTAACTCAACTAGAGAAAAGATAAAACAACAGCAAAACAAGAGAAACTAAAGAAGCACATGGAATCAATCAACTGAAGAAATGGTAATGATACTTGGTAACTACAAGTAACTAATTTGGTTAATCAAGGATGCATAAGTGAGAAGAAGTTCAATCTCAGTATTGCTCATGCCCTAACTTATCTAATGGAGAATCAAATTAATGTCAAAGAAGTATCAAGAAGACCAAAGTGATTTCATGTAATGTATATCAACATCTGGATAATGTAAAGGTTAATCAACAAATGAGAACTGACATTCAGAAGCAAGAACCCCTACAAGACTAGTCACTTATGAACCAGACCATTGCATCAAGTGTCAGGACATTGGAGGCAAGTTCATGTCTGTAATAGAAGATCTCATTTGAATTGAGTGAGGAAAAGAAATTGAAAAAGCTAGGGAAACTTGCTCATAAAGGTTAATCCTCAATTAGTCACTAAAGAAAGTCAACATTCGATGTGTGCATATTTGCCAAGGCAAATGTCGATCCACAGCAGATCGAGATGCGGGTCGAGATTTATAATTGAAGTAAAACATTGCAAAGGCAAATCTCGATCCACGGTAGATCGAGATCGAGATCTTCATAGATCGAGATCGAGATTCTCCCAGATCGAGATGGAGATCTTCATAGATCGAGATCGAGATTCTTCCAGATCGAGATCGAGATCTTCATAGATCGAGATCGAGATTTTCACAGATCGAGATCGAGATTTTCACAGATCGAGATCGAGATGGGTCCAGGCGAAGATCGAGATGCGGGTAGATATGTAACATTTAATGTTCAAGGGACAAGTGGCTTATTGTGAACGGTTGATCCAGAGTTGTTGGGAAAGTACTTTTTGTTGTCGAAGTCCTGATTGGGCCACGTACACAAAAAGGACAAGATCAAGACTACATGACATTATAAAAGCAGCACTTGGTTTTTATTAGTAGATAGACTTTCATCATCTCTATTATTCAACGATATATTTAAAGAGAGAGCATTTTACTGTAAAACAAAAAGTGAGAGAGAGGATCAGTTGAATCTAGCTTTAATTGTTGTATTTATTGTTCAACTGATCATGATGCTTTTATGAATGTTGTAGCAAATCCTTCGATGAATATAATGATATATTCTTGAAATTCTGTGTCATCATTTATTACCTGCATATTGTTTATTCTCTCATTAATTTTAAACAGTTGTATTCACCCCCCCCCTCTACAACATTTTGGACCTAACAATTATAGTAGATATGGATATGTATATCTTATGAAGAATAAATCCGATTCTTTTGAAAAGTTCAAAGAATACAAGGCTGAAGTAGAGAAGCAAATTGGCGGAGGTGCAAGTATTAAAATCTTACGATCTGATCGTGGAGGAGAATACTTGAGCACTAAATTTAAAGATTATTTAAAGGAGTGTGGTATTGTATCACAACTCACTCCGCCAGGTACACCTCAATGGAATGGAGTTTCAGAGAGGAGAAATCGCACCTTGTTGGACATGGTGCGATCGATGATGAGTCATGCAGATCTTCCAATTAGTTTCTGGGGTTACGCTCTAGAAACAGCGGCTTTCACACTTAACCGTATTCCTACTAAGAAGGTTCAAAAGACTCCATATGAGATATGGGAGAAGAAACGGTCAGGCATGAGCTTTATGAAAGTTTGGGGATGCAAGGCGTTTGTGAAGCGTCAAGTATCTGACAAGCTTGGACCTAAATCTGAAGAGTGCAATTTTGTGGGATACCCTAATGAAACAAAGGCGTATTGTTTTTATAGTCCTTCTGAGGAGAATGTGTTTATTGCTCGAGATGCTGTTTGCATGGAAAGAGATTTTGTTTCCAAAAGAAATAGTGGGAGAACTATAGACCTCGATGAAGATCGAGAACCACAAAATAGCATTGAACTTGAAGTGGAACAAGAGCAGGATAATGATAATGCTCAACAAACACAGGTTGTGCGTAGAACTGGTAGAATTCGCCATGAGCCAGAGAGATATGGATTTCTCTTGACTCAATGTGGTGATTTAATGCTCATAGATGAAGATGAGCCTCTCACATACCAAGATGCTATGAACAGTCCAGAATCTAAGAGATGGCTAGAAGCCATGAAATCCGAGATGAAATCCAAATGGGTTTTCAAGAAGAAAACTGACATGGATGGAAATGTTCAGACCTATAAAGCAAGGCTGGTTGCAAAAGGTTTCAAACAAATTCATAGTATTGACTATGATGAAACTTTCTCACCAGTGGCTATGGTCAAGTCCATAAGGATTTTGCTTGCTATTACAGCATTCCATAATTATGAAATCTGGCAAATGGATGTCAAAACAGCCTTCCTTAATGGAAGCCTTGAAGAGGATGTGGATGTGTACATGACACAACCTGAAGGTTTTGTCAATCCAAGGAATGTTAGCAAGATATGTAAATTACGTCGATCCATTTATGGATTGAAGCAAGCCTCTAGGAGATGGAATATCCGTTTTGATGAAACAATCAAAGAGTATGGCTTTGTTCAAAACGAAGATGAACCTTGTGTTTACAAGAAGGTTAGTGGGAGCCATGTGGCATTCATAGTACTATATGTTGATGACATACTACTAATGGGGAATGACATACCTTCTCTTAAGGCTGTTAAGACTTGGTTAGGGAGCAACTTCTCTATGAAAGACTTAGGAGATGCATCATATATTCTAGGAATGAGGATCTATAGGGATAGATCTAGAAGGATGATCGGTCTAAGTCAGAGTACATACATCGATAAGGTTTTGCATCGTTTTGGTATGCAAAATGCAAAAAAGGGATATGTCCCCGTGTCTCAAGGGATAACGATCTCTAAAGATCAGTGTCCGAAATCATTGGATGACAAGGACCGCATGAGTAAGGTTTCATATGCCTCAGCAATTGGATCTATCATGTATGCAATGGTATGTACTCGCCCAGATGTTTCGTATGCTTTAAGCATGACGAACAGATACCAATCTAATCCAGATGAAGGTCACTGGACGGCAGTCAAGAATATTCTAAAGTACTTGAAAAGGACTAAAGATTCATTCTTGGTGTATGGAGGAGAGAAGAAACTGGTTGTAAAAGGTTACACCGATGCAAGTTTCCAAACAGACAGGGATGATACTGTATCACAGTCTGGTTTTGTGTTTTGTCTAAACGGAGGTGCTGTAAGTTGGAAGAATTCAAAGCAAGAAACAGTAGCTGATTCTACAATGGAGGCTGAGTACATTGCAGCTTATGAAGCAGCTAAGGAAGCTGTTTGGATTCGAAAATTCATTACTGATTTGGGAGTGGTTCCATCGATCGCAGATCGCATTGATCTATACTGCGATAATAATGGAGCCATTGCACAGGCTAAAGACCTAGAGCTCACTCCCGAACCAAACATATACTCAGGAGATATCACCTCATTCGAGAGATTAATGAAAGGGGTGACATACACATATGTAAAGTGCACACAAATGATAACATTGCAGACCCACTGACCAAAGGCTTGTCGCAGAAGAAGCACGACGGTCACACTAGTTCCATGGGTATTAGATACATGGGTGATTGGCTCTAGTGCAAGTGGGAGATTGTTGGTGTAGGTGCCCTAGAGGCAATACAATGTTTCTTTTGATAAACCTTTATGTCATTTGATTATTCAATAAACGTATTTATTATGACTTTAATTACCGCGACATATTTGTTAGCATAATAAATGTCCTTAGAATCATGAAACACATTGTATAGTTTAAGTACATGACTTGAACTTGAGATTATATAATATATCATATTCTTAAAGGTCCCTAATAGAGTATTATTATAGGACAATAATAATACATAAATAGACTAGTATGTTGTTTGACTGATAACCACATCTCATTGGTTATAAGTATGGGGATACTAAAGTCAATACATAGGTACATGTAGGAGTACATGATACTGGACAGACCCACAGTGGGATTCTTCATGTTTAATAAAGTCATAAGAAAGACTCACAGTGATAATGGTGTAATGATCCTTTGACTTGAGATCATTATATTTCTATACGAGGATTAATATACTTTGACTACATTAAAAGTTACCTTTGACCGGGTGATGATAAAAGTGGACATCGGGTATATCATGAGTCGTATGAGAAATATGAATGATAGATAAATGATTTAACCCTCCTATAATTAGGAGATATATTATTGGCCTCTTGATTGAGTAAGACTATAAAATGCATGGTCGTGCTCAAATAATGATTTGTTTTCATAGTCTACTCATGGATCAAGTAAACCCGGATTAAATGTTGTAGAGGATGACTAAATACATGCCTCGAGTTTAATCTATAATATATATGGTTAAAGAGATTATATTACACGGAAACATTAATCACAAAAGGTTTTATCGAATCACGATTTAATTATTGTTTAATTGGGTAGCAATGATGTATTACTAGATACCGCTCATTGTTTATAATTTTATTGGAGAATAAAATTATTGTCAATTAAATAATAGCCTATAGGGTCACACACATAGAGCACTTAGAGGAATAGTTAATTTAAATTATAGATTTAAATTAATTGATGATTATTTGAATTTTATTATATTAATTAAGTGAGACTTAATTAATTGAAATAATATAAATTCGAATTAAAGGAGTATTTCTGCCCATAATAATTAAGTATGACTTAGTTATTAATTAAATAATAAAAATTCGTTTATTATTTAATCCTATACCTATATGGGTTAGGTTTTGCTGAATGACCCATTAACCAGCCATTATAAATAGATAATGATAGGTTAAGTGGCTGATTACGTTTTAGAAAAACCCTAGAGTGGGATCAGCAAAAGAGAGGCAGAAACGAAACATCAAAAGGAGGCTAGTACATCCATTCCGTAATCAAGATCGTGAGACGTTCTTGAAGGTGCTCGTGTGGATACCATAGAGGTGTTTTTCGAGAGGAAGACACAAGTCGTGAAAGCTAGGATCTCTGTTGAGTTCGTGAAAGTCAAGCTCTTAATAGGTATAATTCTGTTTCACCATAATCTGTCCAATCTTATACATGGATCCTGAGTTTGGGTTCCGAATTTTTTTTGTTGTATTTACGTTTATCCCTGCGTTTTATGCCTCGGAACCCAACATATAGGAGAGAGAGATTTTGGGCCTAACCCTAATCCATGTGGTTTCCAAAACCCATTCTGATTTTGGGTTATTATTATTATTAAATCAGAATTCTAATATAATTAATCAAGTCCCACTTAATTAATTCTTTAATTAAATTCGAATAATAATAATACTTATTAAGTCCGAATTCTAATATAATTAATCAAGTCCCACTTAATTAATTCAATAATTAAATTTGAATAAACAATAATATATTTAAATTCATAATTTAAATAAACCTCCATTTTGACTTTCTTTGTGTGTGACCCTTTAGGTTATTATTACGTTGACAATAATTTTATTATCTAATAATAAAATTATAAACAATGAGTGGCATATAGTAATACATCATTGTTACCCAAGTAACAATAATAATTGGCGATTCAATTAAACCTTTCGTGAATAATGTTCCATGTAGTATAATCCCTTTAACCTTATATTATAGATCAAACTCGAGGCATGTAAAGTGTTATCATCTTCAATGTTTAATCTTGGTTTCCTTGATCAATGAGTAGACTCTTTAAACAAATCAATATTTGAGCATGACCATGCATTTCATAGTCTCACTCAATCAAGATGCCAATAATATCACTCCTAGAATTGAATGGTTAAATCCTATATCTATCGTTCATATTCCTCATACGATTCATAACATACCCAATGTCCACCTTTATCATTACCCGGTTAAAGGTAACTTGAGTGTAATCAAAGTATATTAATTCTCGTATAGAAATATAACGATTTCAAGTCAGAGGATCATTACATCATTATCACAGTGAGATTTCTTATGACACTCATTAACTTGTAGAATCTCACGACGGGTCTTTCCAGTGTCATGTATTGATACATACACTTATGTTCTTGATTTTAGTATCACCATACATATGACCAATGAGATGTGGTCATCTGCCAACAAACATACTAGTCTTATTGCATTATTACTGTCCTTAAATAATAATACTTGACAAGGGAATTTTAGGAATAAAATACTATTCATATAATCTCATTTTTAAGTCAAATACTTAAAGATATATATTACGTATTAATATTCCAAGGACATTTATTATTCTTTCAATTTATGACGCAGTAAATAAAGACATAATAAATATTAATTAAATGATCACATAAAACACAATCCTTAATTATTTTCAATAAAACATTAAAAGTATTGTCTCTAGGACACCAATACTAACAATGACAACAAATTTACTTAGAATTATAAATTTGATCTTAATTTTTATAACTGGTCAATGGATATTTGACTTATAAATATCCATTGACTAGGGAACCATTTATCAGTTAAAATTGTTATTAATCAACTGATAAAATGGATTGTAATAGTTGATTCAGAGTTCTTATCTCATCAGTTGATTGTAATATTTCAATAGATGCTATGTACTAGTCAACTGATATTTATTGACTTCAATTGATAGTGCATCAATGGATGTGAAGAATGGCTGACAAAGTGTAAATATTCTAAGTCAGAATTCTCTCAAATGAAGTGATCAACGGATAAAGAAGTCAATAGATATCGATACCGTTCGATGGATGAAATTCAACAAGAGTCAAATCAATGGATCTTCATCAACGGATAAAAGCATCAAAACAATTAACAGATAAAAAGACAATCGTTGGATAAGGGATCGATAGATATTCAAATATCTATTAATACATCAATTGATCAATGAATAACCTATCCATCGATGGATAAGAAAAAAAGTTTCGACTGATAAGTTTCACATCAATTATCAATTGATCAAAATTTCCCAAAATAGTTAAAGACAAATGGAATGAAATCTTTGTATGAGTCTGAATCAATGAGAGATAGTCTTGTCAGGATTGTAAAGACTTTCAAAGGAACACAATCTTTAAGGAGAAGAACAAGACAAATACTTTTCTAGAATAAGGCAAAGACTCAGGAAGATTATGAAAGAAGTTACATTCTATTTTAGTGCAAACATTATAAAACGTTTGTACCTTTATCAGTTGATAGAAAATAGAAGTAGGAAATGAACTGCTATATATAGTTTAGCAGTTCATTGTAGCGACAAGTAGAAATTGAACAACAAGAACTCAAGCATAGCACAATATAAAGATAAAAAATATTTGTAGTACTTTTCTTAGTTCAATTTACATGTTGTAAGCAACTTGGTTTTAAGACCAAGTTTCATTGAAAGTAAAAATATTCACTAGTGAAAAATCAATCCACTAGTAATTTTAAAAGATTTATTTTCAAGTTTTTAGTTTAATTTTTGTTCTATTTCTTAGTTCTATTATTCCAAACACTCAAACAATTTTATTATACAAACTTAAATCCCCAAGAATTTGATATAATTCTTAAGTTTGTATTCAACCCACCCTTCTATAAACTTGTACTTAAGGGAAATAATAATTGATATCAGAGCTTGGCTTTCAACATACAGAAAGTTAAGATCTAAGTACATCAAGTATGGGTCAAAAAGACACAGGGGTGAACATTCCAGTTCTTGAAAAATATGAGTACTTTTCTTGAAAGGTCAAACTGCATTTGCATCTGCTATCCATTGATCATTCATATATTTATTGCATAAAGAAAGGTCCATATGTACCTATGAAAATAGTTACAAGTGTTAGTACAGACGGTACTCAAGGACCAAACAAACTTATTCCAAAGCCTGTGACTGAATAGACAGATGAGGATGAGAAGGAAGTGCACAAGGATGAGAAGGCCTTAAAGATTCTATTTGATGGTTTTGACAAGGATATGTTTGATAATGTTATCAACTGCACAACTTCCAAAGAAGTGTGGGATACTCTTCAAAGTCTTTGTGAAGGCACTGAGCAAGTAAGGAAGAACAATATACAACTCTTGATTCAGAAATATGAAGCCTTACACTTCAAGAGTGGTGAATCAATTAATGATACATATAGTAGGTTTTGAAAGCTTCTAAATGAGCTAAAACTATATGGAAGAGTATATGCTATTGAGGTTACCAATTTTAAGTTTTGAGGTCCTTGTCCAAGGAATGAAAACCAATGACTGTGTCCATTAGACAGTCTCTTGACTTCAAAGAATACACTTTTGATAAGTTGTATGGAATTCTGAAGACATATAAGTTGGTATTACAACAAGATGAAGAGATTGAGAAAATTTAGAAAAAGAAAAAGTCTGTTGCCTTGATGGTGATAGAAAAGCAAGTTGCAGAGCCCTGTGAAGATGTAGCTGTTGAAGAAGGGAGGAAGGAAAGTCATGGAAAAGCTGTAAGTGGGTACATGTATGATGAATTTTCAACTAACAAGATAAAAGAATTAGTTGAGGATGATGAGTCATGCACCAAGGAAGATATTGATGAAATAGATGAGCATCTAGCTTTTCTATCAAGAAAATTCTCAAAGCTCAAATTCAAGAGAAATCCAATGCAAAGGCCTGGATCCCAGTTCAGGAAAGAGAGTCAATAAAACAAGAATCTTGTTGACAGAACTCAGTTCAAATGTTTCAACCGTGGATTGGTTGGTCACTTTTCAAATGAATGCAGAAAGCCAAAGATGGAAAAGAAATCAAAGTTCAGTGATTGTATTGATTACAAGAAAAAGTACTTTGATTTGCTAAAATAGAAAGAAAAGGCTTTTGTAATAAAAGAAAAGGACTGGGCTGCTGAGGATGATTCTGAAGAAGAAGAATTCATCAATCTTGCACTTATGGCCAATCATGATGAGCAAGAAGCTAGTTCCTCTAGCAATCAGGTAATCTCTACTAATTTATCTGAGTTATCTAAAGATGAATGCAATACTACAATTACTGAAATGACTAATGAGTTGTATAATTTGCATGTCACTCTTAAGTCCTTAAATAAAGAAAACACTAGACTCAAAACCACCATAGATTCTCTAACTGAAAGGAAGACACACTTAGAGAGTGAGCTAGTGCAAATGGAAAGACTCAAGGTAGAGAACAAAGATGCTAGAGAGGAATTATTTGAGTGTAAAAAGAAGATAGAAACTTTGAAAGAACATTTAGAAGAAGAACTAAAAATTATTGACAAATGGAACAAGTCCAGTAAAGCTAGCAAAAAGTTGAATGACATTCGTGGAACAAACTCTTTCACCATATTGTCTGAAACTCTTGAGAGATTAGATGTTAATGAAAATCAATCATTGGATAAGGAGAAATCGATTACTAATACTGAATCAACTGATAAGGATTATCCATCAATTGATAATATTATATCAACGGATAATTATCCATCGATTGAAAATCATCAACTACTAAACAATCTATTTTAAAAACCAAGCTTAACAGACATGTTAAATTTATGACTGAAGGTAGCTCCTCTAAATCAGAAGATCTAGTTGAGAAGGCTAATATAGAGTATTTGTCTAAGAATCAGTTGAAAGATAAATTAGAAAAGATACAGCCTGAAACTAAGCTTATTGAGAAAAAGAAAAAGAATAGAAATGGTAAGGTAGGCATAAATAAGCACAATAATCACACACCTGACATGTATGCTCCCAGAGAGATATGTGTTAAATGTGGTAGTAAAAATCATCTATCTGTGCATTGTAAATCCAATATGCATGTCATACCTAAAATTTTTGCAAAGTCTATTTTTCCTAAATTATTGTTCCTCATGCTATTCATGCTCAATATGCATCTATGCCTTATATGTTTAATCTATATCTTGCATTTACCAACATGAATATGCCTGCTATGCCTTGGAATATGAACACCAATATTTATGCATCCAATCTTTTTAATTCTGCAAGCATAAATGATCTAAGTACTAGCACTGAGAATCCTGAGTTGAGGAAACCAACACCCAAGGTTTAAGTAGAATTAAAACTACCTAAACAAAAGGTACAAAAGTTGGAAACAAAACCTGTTGGACCAAATCATGCCTACTATATTGTATTTACTTGTCATATTGTAACACTTTAGTACTTCTTGTATTAAATAGTGACTTAGTTTCTTTAATTATGTAGTTGTAGTTAGAAGCATGTTTCTACTATATCTCTAAATGTAAATGAGTGATATCAAGAATAATTGTACTGGTAGAAGATTCTATGAATCATGTATCAGGAGAATGAAGGTCACATCAAAAAATGAGTTTAGAGAAGAAATTGTTTCTAAGGCAAATGATCAATCGAGAAGTCACATTGATAGAGAATTCTAAAGTGCAAACTGGAAGAGAAGTCTCAAATGACTCAATCGAGACTTCTACTCAACCGAGAAGTCAAGAATATGGAGTCATTCGAGAAGTGTAAAGAAATGCTAAATCGAGAAGTCCAATTAAATGAATCGAGAAGTTAGCTAAGGAAGCAATCGAGAAGTCTAAGTGAAGAAAGCGATCAAGAATTCTGTGAAATGGGTCAATCGAGAAGTCTGTGAAATGGGTCAATCGAGAAGTCTGTGAAATCAAGTCAATTGAGAAGTCTATCCTGATCGAGAAGTCATCAAAAGAAGTATGCAATCGAGAAGTCTAGACATTCGAGAAGTATCAAGTCAAAGACCAATCGAGAAGTCTCACAAGTACTCGATCGAGTAGTCCACACCATGACTTCTCGAAGTGCAATAAAGCTGAGTATTCGAATGTTTCAAAAGGCTATTTTGAAGGAGATTTGTAGAAGAATAAGACAAGTAATTTGAAGTATTGTTGTGATCAGGTCAGTCAAACCTGTGAAGATAATAAAAAGTTTATAATGAATCTTGAAAAAAAAATAAGACAAAGACAGAAGGAAGAAGGCAAACTGGAAAGGACTGTCAAAGAATGATGTTAATGTAACAGCCCGCCCTTTTTAGGCCGTTAATCTTACAAAATCTAAAACAATTATATTTATTAATCCAAAAACTCTATTACAAAGCTAACTAATACAAAAGCGCAACTAACAATGACGAATCAACAACCAATCTACTCCAAATCTAAGATCCTCGAAATCTGATACACTTCATCTTCCTCTTACATCAAACCTGAAAATTATAAGTAATGAGCTACACACCCCAGCAAGTAACCAATCGATCCAACTAGTCGGGCCAAGTAACAAGTAATACATATAACAAAACATAAGTTTCGATAATACGATAACTATACACATAACTTTTCGATACACTTTCATATTCTTATTCGATACATACGATACAGATAACCACATAAACAACAATAATTCAAAACTCATAATCTATGCCACGACCACTACAATCTGGTGATAACGGTCCTAAATTTTCCGAAAACTATCACTACAACCCGATGACTCGGTTCTTAGTTATTATTCTTATTTTCACAAACCATGACATAAATCAGAGATCCAAAATTACTGTTGACACACAACACATATACGGTAATACAAGTCACTTCAAAATATAATCACTTAACCCAAATTTTTATAATCAAATATACACGTATAACACATAATTTTGAAAACACCATAAAGATCGATCGAAAACTTACCTCAACCTCGCAAACCAAGAATTAACATCATCCTAGAACATATATTCAATCCTTAACACCCAATCGAAAACATCACATCTCAAACGTTGAACTTCTTCGTAACTCTAATTTTGTCAAGATCTGTATTTCACCTTTTTGACCCTCTAAACGATGTTTTCTGGAAAAACTTAAAACATGAAAATCGTAGAGAACGAAAAGATATTTCCGAAAATTCCAGAATCACCGAATTCCGATTTACGATGAATTTTCTATGAATTTTACAAGATATCTGAATTGTGTGTGAAAAATTCTACGAATTTCAATAAAAAGACGAAGAAAAAGAATAAAGATTTGTAGAGAGAGATTTATAACTGTTTAGTCTTGGTGGCTTGAAAAGAATACAAAAGAACGAGGAGATCTCAATCTATATATAGAGTTCTAAAACCCTAATTTATAAACCTACTACAATTTGGTTATTCAAATCCGACCCATATTCGAAAACCCATTATTATAATCTAATTTTAATTCCTAATCTTTATCTAATTTTAATCCCTTATTATTATTAATCTATTTTATTATTCTTAAAAATACTGGATATTACATACTACCCTCCTTAAAAAGAATTTGGTCCCCAAATTCTTAAAAAATCATATACTCCAAAAGATCTTACACGTCTATCTGAAAAGTCACTAATCACCCAAACTATCCACATGTCAAGCCTAAAGGCAGTCTACAGGTTTCGAACCTAGAGCTCTGATACCAACTGTAACAGCCCACCCTTTTCGGACCGTTAATCTTATAAAATCTAAAACAATTATATTTATTAATCCAAAAACTCTATTACAAAGCTAACTATTACAAAAACGCAACTAACAATGACGAATCAACAACCAATCTACTCCAAATCTAAGATCCTCGAAATCCGATACACTTCATCTTCCTCTTACATCAAACCTGAAAATTATAAGTAATGAGCTACACACCCCAGCAAGTAACCAATCGATCTAACTAGTCGGGCCAAGTAACAAGTAATACATATAACAAAACATAAGTTTCGATAATACGATAACTATACACATAACTTTTCGATACACTTTCATATTCTTATTCGATACATACGATACAGATAACCACATAAACAACAATAATTCAAACTCATAATCTATGCCACGACCACTACAATCTGGTGATAACGGTCCTAAATTTTCAGAAAACTATCACTAAAATCCGGTGACTCGGTCCTAAGTTCTTATTCTTATTTTCACAAACCATGGCATAAATTAGAGATCCAAAATTACTGTTGACACACAACACATATACGGTAATACACGTCACTTCAAAATATAATCACTTAACCCAAATTTTTATAATCAAATATACATGTATAACACATAATTTTGAAAATACCAGAAAGATCGATCGAAAACCCTCCATCTCCCCTTGAGTCCAACCCCAACTCCTGAGTGAGTTCTGCTGCAACCTGCTCAGTTTTAGAAGTTGATGCTTCATTGGATGGTGAAATGGATTTCTCTCTATTCTTTTCTCTCTCACTCTCTTCTCTCTGTTTTTGCATCAGGATCTCATCCTGGATCCTCACATCTCCCTTACTTTCCTCTCCTTTTGCATCACCTGTTAAGGTGGAACCCTCTTTGCTCACACCCTCTCCTTTTGCCACCTCAGAAGAATTTGAGGGCCCCTCATTCACACACTCTCCTTTTGCCAAGGCATGCAAACCTTGCCCCTCACACACCTCACTCACTCCACTCAATCCTAGTAGTGTATTGGCAACCTAAATTGTTTCAATGGATGATTCATGAAAAGGAATGAGTGTGTCGATTGATGGATAAGAAATATCCATCGATTGATGAATATCCATTGATGGGAGCTCGTCGATGGATGTAAGGATATTCATCGATGGAGGTACATTAGTCAATGGATGTTGGATATCAGTTGATTGAGTAATATCCATTAACTTGTGAAAATTTGCAGTATGTTCCTGATCAACCAAGGTGTTAACCTTATCTGGTGATACAAGTGAGAGTGTTGGCTCCACCCTGAGTTGCAAAGAGGGTGAATTTGAAACATTGAGGTTATCAATTAACAATGTTTCTGAAGAAATAGATTTTGAGGAAGATTAAGGAGAAGAAATAGATAGAGAGTGGGGCTGTGTCTCAGGAAAATTCTGAGACACATCAAATGAAGAAACTGATGGCTCCACCAAATTTGCATTTGGCTTTACAGGTGTGTGAGTTCCTTGTGCAATATTTTTGTCCTTCTTTCTCCTTTTGTATGGCTGTAGAATTTTGTGACCCTTACCCCCATCTGATGGTCCTGGCTGAGACCTTTGTTCAATAGTTACACCTTGTTGAGAAGGTGCAACTAGATATGTGTTTAATTCCTTTATCACAACCTCAATCTGTTGAGAGATTGGGCTGGTGGCTGGTTGGACACTCTCAACCTCTCCTTCCTTATCCTTCTGGCTTTCTTGATGTTGGCCAGTTCCCTCACCCTTATCAACCACCTTCACACTCCCCTCAGTTATTTTTCTTTTCTTAGTTTTTACAATAGTAGTCTTTTGAGAAACTACTGAGGTGGTTTGTTTAGATTTGATTTTGGAAGGTTGTGCAACTTGGGTGGGAGGGATGAGGGCATTTTCATCTCCCTCCATTGTTGCAGAAGGCAAATAAATTGGAATACCAGAAGAGGTGAAAGAAAAGTTGAGTTTCTTTAGGTATACCTGTACAAAAGGAGGATAGATGAGGCACAACTTAATATGTAAGTTGATTCTCACCAAGTCCTTGAAGACCCTTTTGTTTTGCATCCAAGGCTCTAGTGTCTCCATATCTGCACTAATCTCATATTCTCCAATTGAGGCATTAATCAATAGCATAAAGAATCTAGCAAAATAAATATTATTTTTCCTAGATGCCTTATTTCCTAACTTAGCAGTTAATTCATTTAGGAGTAATGTGCTAAAATTAAAGTACTTATCAAATATGATGGAATAACCAATCTCTTGCATACTTGTGGTAATTGCATCAAAATTGCTTATTTTTCCAGAAAATACCTTAATTATATCATCAAAGAAATAACTCCATTCTTTCCTTAGATTTTTCCTAACAACTTCACCTAAACTAGTTTCAGCATTTGCATAGTTAACAGATTCTAGCATGTCCCTAATTTCATTTTCAGTGGGTGACCTATCACAATTATTTTCAGGTAATTCTAAACATTCAGACAAAATAGTACTTGTGATGGTGTAGGAATTACCTTTACAAGTATAAGAGATTACCTGCCCATCTTGTGAGACTTCTGCAGTGTTCCATAACTCTTCAACGAAAGAACACACTATTGTGAGTGCTTCACTGAGCGCTTTGGACACTTTGCAGTCTCCCAGAAATTTCATCAACGAATGGAAATCTACGGGAGCTTCATTCACTGTTAGACATGCTGTGAAGTTGTTTTGTTCATATGTAAACCCAGTGGAGGAGACAATCTTCTTTTGTGGTGCCATTTCTGATTCTTGAAAGAACAGAAAGAACTTGTAAGCGAGTAAGTGATTTTGACAAGAATAAGCTTGAGAGAGAAACAGAGGTGCAGCACTTTGAGATAGAAAATAAAATAGCAATTGAGAATGAAGTAAGAATTATCTTTGCTATTTATATTCTCTGTGATTAAAAGGACTTGAGTAGTCAGTTTAATTAAGGATATAACCGTTGTGAGATAAAAAGAGTTAAAGTTAATTACTATAAATGAGAATCGATGGGTATATTCATCTGTTGACAAATAAGGTAATTAATCAACGACTATAATTTAATCAACTGATAAAAGAAACTGTAGAGATTCTATTACCATCGATGGATAAAATAAAGTATTAATGAGCCATCGATCGATAAATAACTACCAAGATAATTATCTGTCGATAAATAACCATCCATCGATAGGAGTAGAATTTATCTGTTGATCAAATAATAAGGAATTTATCAATCTATAAACAATTACTGGGGTAATTATCAGTCGATAGATAAATATCCATCGATAGGAATATATTTTATCTGTTGATCAAATATATCCATCGATAGCTGCAAAAATATCCATTGATAATTAACACAGTTATCAGTCGATCACTTTGTTTCAACAGATAATTGTGAACAATGGCAAAAAGAACAAAAACTTAGCATACATTTCAAGATTGAGTAAAATTAAGAATACCTAACTCACAGACTAATATATTAAAAGTAGATTCATCTAGAGGTTTGGTAAAAATGTCTGCAAGTTGTTGTTCACTAGTGACGAAATGTAATTCAACTGTACCATTCATTACATGTTCCCTAATGAAATGATACCTTATGTCAATGTGTTTGGTTCTGGAATGTTGCACAGGATTTTCTGTTATTGCAATGGCACTTGTATTGTCACAGAAAATAGGAATCTTGTTCATGCCGAACCCATAGTCAAATAATTGATTCCTCATCCATAATATTTGAGCACAGCAACTTCCAGTAGCAATGTACTCCGCTTCTGCAGTTGAAGTTGATACTGAGTGTTGCTTTTTGCTAAACCATGAAACTTGTTTGTTTCCTAGAAATTGACAGGTGCCTGTAGTACTTTTCCTGTCTATTTTGCAACCTGCATAATCTGCATCTGAGTAGCCTGTTAGATTAAAACCAGAATCTCTAGGATATCAAATACCTAAATTTGATGTACCCTTGAGATATCTAAAAATTCTCTTAATAGCCACTAAATGAGATTCTCTAGGATCAACCTGAAATCTAGCACATAAGCATGTAGAGAACATTATATCTGACTTACTAGCAGTTAAATATAAGAGTGAGCCTACCATGCCCTTGTAACTTGAAATATCTACTTTAGCTTCCTTAGTGTTCAATTCAAGTTTGGTGGCAGTAGCCATGAGAGTTTTTGCAGAAGAACATTCACTTAAGTCAAATTTCTTTAACAAGTCATGAATATACTTTGTTTGATTTATAAAAATACCATCCTTAACTTGTTTGACTTGCAAACCAAGAAAGTAGGTAAGTTCTCCCATCATGCTCATTTCATATTTGTTTTGCATTAATTTGGCAAAATTTTTGCAAAGTCCCTCATTAGTTGAGCCTAAAATAATGTCATCCACATAAATTTGTACAAGAATAATAGAGCCATTAACATTTCTACTGAATAGAGTTTTATCAACAGTACCTCTTATGAAGTGATTCTCAATGATGAACTGAAATAAAGTGTCATACCAGGCCCTTGGTGCTTGCTTCAAGCCATAGAGTGCCTTGAGTAGATAGTAGACAAAGTCAAGGAAATTTAGATCTTCAAAGCCAGGAGGTTGTTCCATATAGACTTCCTCTTCTAACACTCCATTCAAAAATGCACTCTTCACATCCATCTGGTAAACTTTGAAATTAGCATGTGCAGCATAGGCCAGAAAGATTCTGATTGCTTCCAGCCTTGTAACTGGTGTAAAAGTTTCATCAAAGTCAATTCCTTCTTCCTGTGAGTACCCCTTTGCCACAAGTCTTGCTTTGTTTCTAATCACAGTACCAGTTTCATCCATTTTGTTCCTGAATACCCATTTTGTACCAATTACTGATCTATCTGTTGGTTTGGGCACCAGCTTCCACACTTTATTTCTTTCAAATTGATTGAGTTCCTCTTTCATAGCTAAAACCCAATCAATATCCAAGAGAGCATCTTCAACTCTTTTAGGTTCTTCTTGAGATAAGAAGCTGCTATACAGACACTCATTTTGAGTAGCACTTCTTGTCTTGACACCATCTTCTGCATTTCCAATGATTAGTTCAAATGGATGGCTTTTTGTCCATTTTCTTTGAGGAGGTAAATTTTGCCTTGATGATGAAGCTTCATGATCATTAGTGTTGTACTCAAATTGATTTGAATTTGTGGACTGATTCTGAAACCCTCCCCCTGAATTGGATACCCTAGATGTAGAGTGTTGATTATCCATTGAAGAATTATCAGTTGATGCATTATCAGTTGATGGAATTCTATCAACTGATAAATTATCCATTGATGCAGTAACATCAACTGATATTGGGTTTCTGAGTACTTGTGATTTTACAATTTCTGCTTCTTCATCATCATCTACATCATTTGATTCATTCTCAAAATGCAGTGTGTCATGATTTCCTTCATCAAACAGCCCTTGAATCTTTTTGTCATCAAATACTACATGTACAGATTACATAACAATGTGTAGTCTAAGATTATAGACTCTATAGGCTATGCTTGATAGTGCATACCTAACAAATATAGCTTCATCAACTTTGGCTTCAAATTTTCCTAGGTTTTCACCTTGATTCTTTAGCACATAGCATTTGCACCCAAAGACATGAAGAAACCCCACTTTTGGCTTTTTGTCTTTCTTGATCAATTGATAAGGTGTCTTTCTTTGAGCTTGATTTACTATGGAGATGTTTTCAGTGTAACATGTTGTGTTAATGGCCTCAGCCCAGAAGTATGTTGGTAATTTAGCATCTTCCAACATAGTTCTAGTTGCTTCAATCAGTGTCCTGTTCTTCCTTTCAACTATCCCATTTTGTTGAGGTGTTCTTGGTGCAGAGAAGGTGTGTATGATTCCTTTAGTTTCACAGAACTCCTTCATTATGGAATTTTTAAATTATGTTCCATTGTCACTTCTTATTTTCTTTACATCCAATCCAAGACTTTTCTCAACTTCTCTTATGTGCTTGATGATGAGATGACTAGCTTCATCCTTTGAATGCAGAAAATAAGTCCATGAGAATCTTGAAAAGTCATCCACAATGACTAGAGCATACTTCTTCTTTGCAATGGACATGATATTCACAGGACCAAACAAATCCATGTGTAATAACTTAAGTGGTTTCTCAATTGATGATTCTAATTTTGACTTGAATGATGCCTTTCTTTGTTTTCCTTTCTGACAAGTATCACATAGTCCATCCTTGACAAATTCCATTTGTGGTAAGCCTCTCACTTGATTTTTCTTGACCAACTGATTCATGGCCTTGAAATTTAAGTGAGCTAATTTCTTATGCCATAGCCAACTTTCATCTGTACTTGCCTTAGAGAGAAGACAAGTCAATGAGTTTGCACTTGTTGAATTAAAGTTAGCTATGTACACATTTCCTTTTCTATTTCCAGTCATAACCAGGCTTCCATCTTTCTTGTTGGAAATTATGCATGCTTCAGTTGTGAAGCAAACTTTATTTCCATTGTCACATTGTTGACTTATGCTTAACAGATTGTGTCTTAAGCCATTAACTAATGCAACAGGTTCAATGATGACATTCTCTTTTGAAATCAAGCCATATCCCATGGTGTACCCTTTACTGTCATCTCCAAAAGTTACTTTAGGGCCAGCTTTCTCCTCAAACTTTGTGAGCAGGGATTTATCTCCAATTATGTGTCTTGAACACCCACTGTCCAAGTACTAGAGATTTCTTCTTTTTCCCTGTACACATCCAAAAACAATCAAGTTGATTTTGGTACCCAAGTTACCTTGGGTCCTTTCTTATTAGTTGCTACCTTTGGTTTAGTTTCCAATTTTTGTACCTTTGGTTTATGTGGTTTTACTTCCACTTCAATCTTAGGTATTGGCTTCCTTACCTCAGAATTCTCAGTGCTAATATTTGGAATATTCATGCTTGCAGAATTGGAGAAATTTGGAGCATGAAAATTATTAAGCATATTCCATGGCATAGCAGGCATATTCATGTTGGTAAATGCAAGATATGGATTAAACATTTAAGGCATTGATGTATATTTAGCATGAACAACATGAGAATCAACTAAATGAGGAAAAATAGAATTAGAATGCATGTTAGGTATGCCAGACACATTGGTTGTTGTAGGCATATTGATCTTGCATTGCACAGATAAGTGATTTTTGCTACCACACTTGGCACATATCTTTCTAGGAGCATACTTGTCAGGTGTGTAGATATTGTGCTTGTTTATGCCTACCTTACCATTTCTATTTTTCTTCTTCTTTTCATTTGACTTAATATTAGGTTCTATCTTCTCTAATTTTTCCTTCAATTGATCTTTAGATAAAAATCCAATATTAGTTTTTTTTTAACTTTGACTTCAAATTTAGAGGAGCTACTTTCTTTGACAAATTTAACAGGTCTGTTAGGCTTAGTTTTTAAAACACATTTCTTAGCCGTTGATGATTCCTCAATCAATGGATAATTATCCGTTGTAATAACATTATCAATCGATGGATAATTCTTATCAGTTGATTCAGAATTAGCAATCGATTGCTTCTTTTCCAAATATTGATTTTCATCAATGGCTATTTTATCAAGAGTTTCAGACAACATGGTGAAAGAATTTGTTCCATGAATGTCATTCATCTTCTTACTGGCTTTACTAGACCTGTTCCACCTGTCAATGGTTCTTAGTTCTTCTTCCAATTTTTCTTTCAAGTTTTCTATTTCCTTTTTACACTCAACTAGTTCTTTTCTAGCATATTTGTTTTCTACCTTGAGTCTGTCCATTTACACTAGCTCTCCCTCTAGATAATTGTTTCTTTCAGTGAGAGTTTCTAAGGTGATTTTTAGCCTAGTGTTCTCTTTGTTTAAGGACTTAAGAGTGACATGCAAATTATACAATTCATTTGACATTTCAGTAATTGTGATATTGCATTCATCTTTGGATAACTCATATAGATTTGTAGAGATTACCTGATTGCTAGAAGAACTAACTTCCTGATCATCATGATTGGCCATTAGTGCAAGGTTGATGTATTCTTGTTCTTCAGAATCATCCTCAGCAGCCCAGTCCTTTTCTTCTGTTACAAAAGCCTTCTCTCTTTATTTGAACAAGTCAAAGTACTTCTTCTTATAGTCAATACCATCACTTTACTTAGATTTCCTCTTAATTTTTGGCTTTCTGCATTCATTAGAAAAGTGACCAGCCAATCCACAGTTGAAACATTTGAATTGAGTTCCGTCAACAAGATTTTTTCTTTGTTGATTGTCTTTCTTGAACTGAGATCCAGGCCTTTGCATGAGATTCCTCTTGAATTTGAGTTTTGAAAATTTTCTTGATAGAAAAGCCAAATGCTCATCTATTTCATCAATTTCATCATTGATGTATGACTCATCATCCTCAACTGTTTCTTTTCCTTTCCCAGTTGAAGATTCATCATATCTAACACCACTTGCACTATTGCCATGACTTTCTTTCTTCCATTCTTTGACAGCAACATCTTCACCAGATTCTGCAACTTGCTAATCCTTGACCACCAAAGCAATGGACTTTTCTCTCTTCTGACTTTTCTCAATTTCCTCATCTTGCTGCAGTTCCAACTCATAGGTTTTCAAGATGCCATACATCTTATCAAGAATATATTCTTTAAAGTCAGGAGATTGTCTTATAGAAACAGTCATTGGTTTCCATTCATTGGTTAGGGACCTCAAGAATTTGAGGTTGGTATCTTCAACAACATACACTCTTCCATATAGCTTTAACTCATTCAAAAGCTTTTGAAACCTACTATATGTGTCATTGATTGCTTCACCACTCTTAAAATGAAAGGCTTCATATTTTTGAATCAAGAGTTGCATTTTGTTCTTTCTTACTTGTTCAGTGCCTTCACATAGAGTTTGAAGAGTGTCCCAGACTTCCTTGTAGGTTGTACAATTGATAACATTGTCGAACATATCCTTGTCAAGACCATTGAATAAAATATTCATAGCCTTTTTATCCTTATGTACTTCCTTTTCATCCTCATCTGTGTATTCACTTATAGGTTTTGGAATGAGTTTGTCTGGTGCCTGAGTACCATCTGCATTTACACTTGTAACTATCTTCATAGGCACATGTGGACCTTTCTCTATGCAATGAACATAGGAAGGATCAATGGATAGCAGATGCAAGTGCATTTTCACTTTCCAGGGAAAGTACTCATATTTTTCTAGAACTGGAATCTTGACTCATGTGTCTTTTTGACCCATACTTGATGTACTTTTAGATCTTAACTTTCTGTCTGTCGAAAGCTAGGCTCTGATACCAGTTGTTATTTGCCCTTGAGTACAATAAGTTTGGAGAAGGGGGGTTGAATACAAACTTAAGAATTAAATGAAATTCTTGTGGATTTAAGTTTGTTCAATAAAGAGTTTGAGTGTATGAAAATATTCCTAATTGAATTGAGAATGTAATAATTATGAATTGAAAACAGAACAAGCAATAAAAAAATTACTAGTGGATTGGTTTTTCCACTAGTGTGTTTTTGCTTTCAATTTCTCTCGGTAAAATTACCAAGCTGCTTACAAAGTGTTTTCTGCACAACAGTGCTTACAATTCTTTTCACTATCTTTCTACACACTCTGCTACAATGAGTTACTAACTACTATATAGTAGTTTTCTTCTAATTCTATTTCCTATCGACAGATAACATTATAAATTACATTTTATAATGTTTATATGAAAATAGAAATTAGCTACTTTCACAGTCTTCATTAGACTATGTCTAGTCCTGAAAGTATCTTTGTCTTGATGCATTCCTTGAAGAATGTGTTTCCTTGAAAGTCTTTACAATCCTGACATGACTGTCTTCCATTGATTCAGTTTCTGCAGAGTTCCCATTCTTTTTGTCTTTAACTAAATTGGGAAACCTTAATCAACTGATAAATGTTGTTAAGCTTATCAGTTGATTCTCCTTTGCTTATCCATCGATGGATAGGATATCCATTGATCAGTTGTTGAATCGATGGCTTTTTGAGTTATCCATCGACTCCCTATCCATTGGTGATCCCTTATCCGTTGATTACTTTTATCCGTTGATGGCTTGTATCCATTGATAGCTTTTATCCATTAAGTAGTGTCTTCATCCATCGACTCCAATATATGTTGATAACTTCACTTGTGAGAATTCTGACTTAGAATATATACAATTAATCAGCCATCCTTCACATCCGTTGAGAAGCTATAAATTGAAGTCAATAACATCAATCGACTACCTCACAGCATCCATCGAGGCAATACAATCAATTGATAATGAAACATGAATCAAATGTTACAATCCAGTTTATCAGTTGATAACCAAGCTTCAACTGATAATTGGTTTCCTAGTCAATGGATATTTATAAGTCACATATCCATTGACCAGTTACAATGAATTTTAAATCCCTATTGTAATTCTAAGTAATTTGTTATCATCAAAACTCATAATTCCTAACAGAGAAAGATAATCAAATTGAAGAGCTGGAGTCTGAACTTAAATATGATACTATTTCCTTGTAATTTTCAAATTTTCATCCACGAATAAGAAAGAAAAGAACTTAAATACGCTATTATTACCATGTAACCTTAAAATTTTCATAACGATGACTCGATAAATTTTAGGTGTTTTGAACTTTGTTTTGGTCTAATAACTTGAATGCTTGCTATTTAAGAGTATTTCGAGCATTTGTTTGTCCCTTAATATTTGAATGATTGCTTTTAGTTAGAAAATATTTAAAGTATATGATTTACTTGTATATTTCTAACTTCTATTTTTTTTATACATGTCAAATATAATAAAAATCTTGATTTCGTTCTGATAAATGGGTTGCATAACTTTTATTTTTATGCAAAATCAGGAGTACAAATAAAATCTTAAAATAAGATTGTTTATTGGATCCAAGTTACTGACAATATTTTCAGTATGTATGATTCCATGCCAAGTATTTGGTAGTTAAAATACATTCATGTGCAGGAAAATTGTTAGGAATCTATATAACTTTGATGATAACATTAAATCTTAGAATCATGAAATTATATTTTTATTGTAACTGATCAATTGATATGAAAACTATAAATATCGATTGATCAGGAAACCATTTATCAGTTGACATGTTTATGTTAGTCAACTGATAATATGGATGGTAGTATGAGTGTTCTTAGTCTACTTCAATTCATATGGCTTTAGTCGATTGATAAACTCTTGTTGATTGATACTAGAGTCGATTGATATTGATTTTCAATTGATGTATAAATTAGATTGTCAAATTATAATTATTTGAAGAGAGGAAAATTGTACAAGTGAAGGATGATCAATTGATATGGAGGCATCAACGGATAGAAGATCAATTGATAAACAACCAATTCAAGAAAAACGAAGACCATCAACTGATATGAAGACCCATCGATTGGTATATCGATTGATAACATTTATCAATCGATAAGTCAACAGTTATTATCATTCGATGGATATCAAGATCAATCGAAGAAGAATATCAATTAATGGATACAAGGAAGAATCAATTGATATGCTTAATAACAAATTATCAATTGATAGGGACAGCACGGCAAGATATAAAGCATGAATATGGAAGACAGTCTATACTGACTGTGAAGACTCAAAGTGAAGCTGTCTTTCCAAAACCGCAGATCTTTCTCAAAATAGAAAAATGCAAAAAGGAAAGATAGATAAAAGACAATCCTAGAATAGATTAATTGTTTTATATTCTTTCTAGGAATTGTAAACATACTTATGATATATAAATAAGTGTGGTAGCATTGTTAGGGTAAGACTAGTTAGACAATATTTCAAGAATAATTGTTTAAGAAAAGCACTTGTAAAACAGTTGTTCAACTCTCTAATTTTGTAATCGCAACTAGGTTTCTTTAACCTGGATCATTTGAGCAAAAATACAAGCTGATGAAAAAATCAATCCATCAATAATTTTAAATATCTTGTGTTTGTTCAAATAATTATCTAAGTTTTAATTGTTCATATCTTAACAATTTCTTCAACATTTTCAAACTGTCAAAAATATTTAAAATATGAGATATTTGTATTCAACCCCCCTTCTACAAATATCAACATTGTTTCAGTGAATAAAAAAAAATATATGTTCTAGGAGGAATGCTTTTTATGAGTTTATATGGACATTCTCATTTAGGCATGAGTTTTTTGATGTAGTTGGATTAGATGCTTATGTACCTCTCAAAATTAGATCTTCTTTTTAAAGTATTCTTTTCTTTTTCTCTTTATATTTTTCATCTTTGGAATATTTGATCTCTTACTTTATCTATCAATTTTAAATTGGTCTGAATACTTTATGAATTAGCTTGTTCCTCAAATTTTGAAGTTTTAAAATGAGATCCAATTCAATTAATATCATTGCTTCTGTTTCATAAGCTAATTTGAATGGTGTCTCACATACTTGCATGGAGAGAAGTTCAATAGTCCTAAAGAAAATATGGTAGTTCCTTTGGCCATTTATAATTATATTCTTACAACCTCTTCTCGATCCCTCGAAAAATGGTTCGGTTTATCAATTTTACTTTTCAATTGCTTTACGGGTAGGCCAAAAAAGATTTTTTTTATACTTGATGTTGTGTTCTTTGAGATATTTCCCAAATTCTTACCCGTACAATTATGGACCATCTGCGATGAGGACTCAGAGGTCAAACCTCATTAGAGCATCTGCAACAGATTCCTTATTTAAGTTCCTAAACTAAAATTTAAGGAATGAGACTGAAATATGGGCTCCAAAAGTGTTATAGTGATTCCTTATATTACTATAATTCACTAGGATCCACTTATAAATGGATAACCACCCTTCTTCCTAAGCATGTTCTAACTTATATTTTATAATAAAATATTATAAACATCATCTTTCTCTCTCTATTATATAATACATCTTTAATGATGAAAAGGTATTTTTAATAATAAAATATAAGATGAAGAAGAGATATAAATAACATTATTGGAGTTAAAGTTATCTATCTATATCCTAAATTACTAAAAAACAATATTTTATATTAAATTTAAGGAATGAACTAGGACTCTGTTAGAGTTGCTCTTAAGATGTTATTCATAATACATATACAAGCTTGTAGATTGCTTGTTCACATAGTCTTTTTTCAGTGCACTTAGTCATATACTCAGTGGCCATCAAGATGTATCTCAAATATATCACTGCTCTAGTAAAAGGTCCCACAACATCAATTGTCTATATTATGGATGAGATTTGAGACAAAATAGATGAAAAAAGTAGACTTGAATTTTTGACCGAGGAAAACACTAAATATTTGATATTATCGACATTTTTTCAAAAATTTCATAGCATGTATATATATAACCGGTTAATAGTATCCTTAATGATCTTGTAAGCCACAACTTTTTCTAACATGTAATTTCCATATATTCTATCATGTACTTCTATTATATAGAAATTTTCATCCTCCGGGCCTTAACTTGTTGAGTTTTTTCTTTATCATTTATCAACTTGCCATTTTTTAAATAGTCAATATTCAGGTTTTTTTTATTAGATTCGAGTCAATCTCCCTAACTACTTTTAGTTGCTGTTTGGTTAATTCTTTAAAATATAATGACATTTCTCTACAAAATATAATAGTATTCTTAATGATCTTGTGATAATCTATAAAATATTAATTTTTTAGAGGATATGTATCATGTATGAGGTTTTGAATTTGATCTTATATTTGGTTAAGCACATGTGACAATATAGAGTTAAGAGCAATTTCAAGAATTGTATGACAAACTCCTTATAAAAATTATTATTATATAAGATTTTAAGTCATTTAGAATGTAAATAAGTAGTTTAAATTTAACAACTATCCTCATAATTATCTCTACATATTTTTAATTTATTTTCTATTTCTAACGGCTATCTGTTATAATAAAAGGGAGGAAAATGGGAGAAAATGATCGAAATAACATTTTTTAAATATGTCTTGCCCATATTATCATTTTTTGGTAATGCTTCCCATTCTACTCATTTGGCTACGCAGTATAACAATATGTATATTATGTCATCAAATCACTGTACAACTCATCATTCCAAACTAATGCCTTTCTCATGAGTTTTTATGGGTAAAAAATGGAGGGGAGTAAAAGAAAGTAAAATGAAGTAAGAGTAATAAGTTTCATTAACTTACTCCCGAGTTGGAAGAAAGCATATAATTGATTGTTAAATTATAACTTTATCCTTAAATTTAAAAATAAGAATTAAATAATAAGGCTATATTGGAAATATCATTTTTTTTAATTTACACCCATTATTTGCTTTCCTTTTCATCCCATTTTTGGAGTGAATTTTGGAAGGAAAACATATAAGATTTTCATTAACTTATACTTACTTTCCTTCTTAAAAAAAAAACGGGAGCATGAATATTAATGTAGATTATATTAGCTGGTTTCTTCTTCATCTAATTTCTTCTCTTTTTACAACTCGGAAGCGAGGTGTAAATCACTGCAAACTACAGTTACCTTATGAACATACATACACTCACACATAAAAATACATACACACATATATACTAGAGATTCAAGTTCCATATAAAGCTTACATATCTATTTGTCTGTATCTGTATTCGAGGAACATATAGGTGGTGAATTACAGAAAGTACATACACATTATAAATTTACATGTGTATTATGAACTCATATCATGTAATTATGTGTGTATTGAGAACACGCATCTTAAATATGCGTATATGTTAGGAATGTGTTTAACAAAAACTAGACTGAGGGAGGGGGCTAAATGTATAGTTTGATTCTTTTCTTATATTTTGTTGTGCTTATAAACTATGAATGAACTGTTTGGTTTATAGCTTAAGTTAACTTCTAGTGTTTATCAAGAATTGCATAAATGAAACAAACACACAAGTTTAACTTTCAAACTAATTTGTGTTAGAATGAATTTTCTATAATATGATATTCTAGTTTTGAATCTCAGCTTCTTGTTCTTGAAATATACAAGGAGTGAATATAAATGAAAATATTCAACTTGCTTACCAGTGAAGCTGTGCTATTAGCTATATAGACAACATATCTCATTAGCACATGCTTTCACAGGCTAGTTTGTTAAAACTAGAAACAGACAAATGAATCTTTACATTACACATAATTTCATTTCTAGCTAAGTCTTCCATTTAACAGTTTATCACATCTGCAATCTTATCTTCTGTCTTTTTCTTGTTCTCCTTTCAAGCTTCATTGTAGATTTGTCTCTATCTTCATAGGTTTGACTAATCCTGATCATGACAGAGCTTCAAATTACTTGTCTTATTCTTCTGTAAATCTCCTTGAATCGATCGAATACTCAACTGTTGTTGCTTCGAAAAGTCATGACACAGAGTTCTCGATTGAATACTTCTAAGACTTCTTGATCAACCCATTGACTTGTTACTTCTCGAATGCCTAGACTTATTGATTAGATATGACATAGATGACTTTTCAATTAGGCCAGACTTCTCGAATGGTCTACTATCATAAATTTCTCGATTGATCTCTTTTCTCAGACTTCTTGATTGTTTCCTTTGCTAACTTTGCGATTTGTTTTACTGGATTTCTCCAATGATTACTTCTTTACACTTCTCGAATGACTTCAGATTCTTGACTTCTCGATTGAATATTGAGCCATGAGGTATTTTGAGACTTCTCGACCAGTTACACTTCTGACTTCACTACTGAAGTGACTTCTCGATTAGTTACTTGCCTTAGAAAAATTCTCAAACTGCATTCCTTATTTTTGGTGAAGTCTTCTTTGCCTTGATGCATGATCCAAACTTGAATCTTCTATCAGACTTTATTCTTTGACACTCAATTAAAATTTAGAATTACAATTGAATCATACTTCTATCTGCAAGTGTACATAAAATAACTAAGTCACCAACCTAATACAGAATTTCTAAATGTGCTACAACAAGAAGTAAATACAAAGTAGTAGACTTGATTTGCTCCAACAGTATATACGAAAAAAATAGAAATAAACATACCAAAACAATGATAACATACAAGAGAAGTAATAATACATATTTAGCGTATGTGTTGCTTAGCATTCGCATCTAAAAGATGCGTATTCATTATGTCATTTTGGACAACTCTTCCGATAAATGATTTTATGGCAGTTGTTGAGAAAAAAATGAGAATAAAGGCCTTTACCCGAAAAATGGTAGGTAGATTATAGAGGGAAATTAATAATATAAAAATAGTTTGAGCCAACATATATTGCTCAGTAAAGAGGAATTTTTTGTTGAATAATTAGGTTTATAACCTTACAAATAAGTACGTTCTTAGGAATTTTCAGACCCAGTAAGAATTGAACCCCAAACCTGAAATGACAGATTATAAACCCTTTACCATTTGGTTTATCCAAATCGTACTCGGATAAAATTTGCTTAGTTAAATTTTTTATATATGTCACCATAATTTTTTAATATATAATATAAGTTTATCATAATTATCTGCCTGATATCGTCTTATTAATTTGTTATTACGAAAGTTAATAATATTGTTTTTGAAACAATAGATAATTTTATCAACGATTTTTTTAGTGTGTGCCCATGTGTACATATTAAAAGTTTAGTTGTTAATTTTTTATTCATTAATAATGATGAACCCCTGTATGTACAAAAATTTCACGAGTTAAACTCATAATTAGTGTTTAATATGTGCCGATGAGCACACATTAGAAACAAACTTTTATTAATTAAAATCAAGATTCGCCAACATTTTAAGGTTAATTATTAAAAATTAATAATTGTAAATAGATTTAGAATAAATTAATACTAATTTATAGCTCATGTGATATATAATTTTTTAAATAATTAAATTTATTTTAATATTTTATTTAAGCATCTTGAATTTATTTTTATTCTTATAATAATAATTTAAATTTTATTAAATATAATATATAAAATATATTTATATAAAATATATATATTTTTATTATGTTTATATTTTAAGTGATAATATTTATCTATTTTTTAAAAAATATGTGTTACTTAAAAAATAAATATTTAAAAATTAGATGTAATATCCGTAATTTATTTATTTAGATATTAGTAATAATAATTAAAATTAGATTAGAATTTGTAAAGATTATTTTCTTTAATCATAATATTTATTATATTGAATTTGATTAGAAATAGAATTTGTAATAAAATAGATTAATAATAATAAAAAAGGATTAAAATTAGATAGAGATTAAGAATTAAAATTGGATTAGAATAACAGGCTTTCGAATATTGGTATTTGAATCGTGGTAGGTTTTGTTGTAGGGTTTTAAAACTCTCTATATATATTAAGATCTCCTCATTCTTTTATATTCTTTTCTAGCCACCAAGCTAAACAGATGTAAATCTCTCTCGATACACAAATCCTTATTCTTTTTCTTCATATTTGTTTGTAAAATTCGTAGGATTATTTATACACAAATCAGTTGTCTTGTAAAATTCGTAATAAATTCATCGTAAGTCGGAATTCATTGATTCTGGACTTTTTAGAAAGATCTTTTCGTTCTCTACGATTGTTGTGTTTTAAGTTTTTCCAGAAAACATCGTTTAGAGGGTCAAAAAAGTAAAATACAGATCTGGGCAGAATTGGAATTATGAAGAAGTTCGACGTTTGAGACGTTTGAGATGTGATATTTTCGATTGGGTGTTAAGGATTATTTTATTCAGTATATATACAAGACCCATGTATACACAACCGTGAGTTTTATTAAACCTTAAATGGAGTCCGCGTAAGAAAGAAATATAGAGGCGCTATTTGGTACCTTGGACGCATTGAATTGTCTTGATCAAGAAGAACAGATCGTGAACCAGAAATTTTGTGGGTCTATGCAGTTTTCGTTAGTGTTTGAAATTGCTAGTTCGAGTTTTCGTTAGTGTCTGAGATTGCTATTTCGAGGTACGGATTCCGTCCCCTTTCTCTTCAGTGCTACTCCTTTTAGGATTAGTTATATTTAATTCGTTCCGTTCGTAAATCTGTTCCTTCTGTTATTATTCGTTTTAACTGTTTTGATTCTCCGAAAGTTATTTTAAAGTCTGTTTCGAAATATTTAAATATTTGTCTCTGTGATTTTCAAAAATTATGTATGTTACATATATGCGTAGAATATTTGAAATATCTGTTCATGTGGTTTTAAAATTTTGAAAATTATTTTATTTGAACCCTTAGAGTGATATAGGGTATACCGAGTTAACCAGCTGTAGGGGTACTACAGCCATGTCATTGCGGCACTAGTGGCATGACACTTCCGTGACAGTGTGATTAGTCACGGCGTATCCTTCTGATAGCTTAGGTGGTGAGCTTTGCGCATTTAATATTTGTTTGAGGATACGTAAGTGCACCCAGAGTTTGATTTGATTTGTGATTTGATATTTGACGGTGACGTTGTATATGCTGTACACGTTTTCCGGTTTGTTGCACACATTAGGTACCCTATGATGTGTGTATATGTTATCTGTTTTGATATCGGTATGAAATATCATAACCCCTCTTTACTTCAGTTTTATTTTTGAAAAATTAAAGTTTATTTATTATTGTCAAAATTTATATCTTGTTTCTGTTTTATAAACTTTATTCCAATCCGTTCTGAGCGTTTGGCTCATGCCATATTCTTTCTTCTGGCAGGTACTTAGGGGGATCTTGAACTGTGTGATGGAAAGCTCCCTTATTTACATTTATTAGGACGTTTGAACTTAAAGGATTATTTTAGTCATTTTTATATTTAGAGATTTTAGATTTATTCATATTTATTATTTTGAATTATTTTGGAGGTATTAATATTAGTTTTGGAGACCTATTGGATCTATTTAATTATTAAGTTTGGTGAATTTTAGTACTCTGTATACATGTTTGTGGTTTGAAAAGTAACCCCTCGTCTCGTTTCGGGAAGGAGTCGTTACATTAGACTAATTGTTAATATTTCGACCAGTATAAATTTAATAATCCCATAAACCATGTAGTAATAAATAAAAAGATGTGATAAATTGATGAGTTCACACTTCCCCAAAAGGTCCTCTTCTTTTATAAAAGCCTAAGGGCTCCTGAAACTTCACTACTCCCTCACTTTACAGGCTCCTGCAAGTAAAATACACACACCTATACATACACCTATACCTACAGATGAAGAAAGCCGGAGTAGAGAAGAAGAAAGTCCGGCGATCCTCCGCCGCTCCTCAAAATGGGTCTAATTCCAACTCCGATCCTACACCTAAGGTCTCTCCTCCCACATATATACATTCATCTGTACATATACATACATGTATTTTTGTGTAAAGATGCAATCTTTAGGGGTTTTAGATTGAATTTGAAGATCTGGGTTGATTCTAGATGTAGAAATGTGTTTGTGAAGCAATGTTATGTTGTAATTTGATTGGTCTGGAAGTTAGTAGATTTGGGTTTGTGAATTGGGGTTAAAAATTGGTTCTTTACGATTTTTCAAGAATGATAGATGGTTTTGTTTTTTTTGGTTAGGTTTAATTTGCGAAATTTGGGGTTTTTTTAATTATTGATGTTTAGTTAGGTTTTTGAATTTAGAATTGTAATTAGTGTGCATTTTGTAGGGAAATGTGTGGAATTACGAGTCTTTAAATTGTGCTTACGTAGAAGTGTTGCATTTTATATCGGAATGATAGTGTGATTGGTAAGAGGAGAGGAAGGAAATAGGACGACATCATGTAACCCTTAGATGAACACAAATTGAAGTTCACGAGAGATAATGCTGTTATGAAAAATTGAGATTATTTTGGCTTGGTTTTGGAATCGTATATAAAATTTGGGTTATGTGATAGTTTAATAGAAACTGTTATATGCAAAGTGGTTACTAATTTAGGCATTTACTACTGCATTTAGGTATTATTGCTGCTGTTATTGTTAGGTTTTATAATTATATTAAGGGGCGGTTCAGCCTGTTAATCTTATGTAAGTTATTGACAAAAGAGAAATACAGAAAATTATGTTTATGAATATACATAACATTTGAAGGATCATGGGTGTGTCTTGTAGGGATAAACAAAATGAATTACACTCTACTACGACTGGTATTTTTAGCCTAGCTTGGGAAATAACTATAATTAGAGGTTAATTTACTGGATTTTATTACCTAGAGGTTAATTTACTGGATTTTATTACCAAGAGCTTAAACTAGGATCTAAGGTACCTTTGGCGGTTTGGCCATCTTTTATCCTTATAATAAGTATAACTACGAGCATTGTTATTGTTTGCACGACTCTGTATCACTGTATACTAATAAATAAAAAACTATTAATGAACTGTACATGCCTTGTGCGGTTACATATATATTATACTTTTTCAAATCTATATTTTATTTTAAAGCTAAATTCCTAAATATACTTTTAACAATCTAATTATATGGATGTGCAGCTCATGCAAAGCAGGTATTTGTGATTAATTTGATATAATTTGACTCTGTGTATCCTTCAATATATCACTAATATTCAAGATAATACTAATGTTTTATAGCATTATAATAGTTATACTGCCCAGTTCTATATTGAATCAAAATTCACAAGTCTCAAATTTTTTTGTATGATGAAGATATCTTTAGAGTTTCTTTGGTTAGTAAAAGAACATTTATTTTAATAGATATACACGAATTGATTTTATATTCTTCATTTATACTGTTATATTTGATGTGCTTGAGGATTAATGTATATGATTCTTGTATAGTTAATGTATATGTTTTGTAGTAGTAAGGGTGAAAAGTTTCCAAAGCTAGTTTAAAGTGCTTACTCTGTAAAGTCAATTGAAAATGTTATATTTAGATGCCACGCTTATAGTTATATCATTTCACATGATTAATGAATCTTATATTACAGAAACATTCACTGAGTTGCATGATATAGATTTGGTATGTACCATACAAGTACAGGAAGTTAAATTATATTTAACTTCTATCTGATCATGAGCAGATAATAACTATCATCAGAAACTACTATCTGATCATGGGCTGATAGTAGTTGTTCCAGGCACTTGAATAACCTTTTTATGCTTCTTTTAGCGGTTAAAAACTTAGAATCATATAATTTTTCGTCTATTACAATAAACGTGTATACTTGATACATGTCTAATCAAAATATATTGGAAGAGGGGGTATATATCAAAAGATCACATAATCTTGCTGAACATAAATTTATTATATTGGTAGAGTAAATGCATATTTCTGGCATTGGCTATACTGAATCCATATGCCACTCATTGTTTTGTTCAGATCCAATATTGATAGTCTGCTTGCTATTTAGTCTGTAGGTATATGACTCTTTCCAACAAACAAAAGGTAGGTGAATTGCAGCCATTATCTCATTTTATTGCTCGTGTAAAAATTGAATATAAAATAGATATAGTCTATAAACAAACATACACTTGTTTTTGCTTTCATTTCTATTATCATATTGAAGAGTTTATTCTTTTAAATGCAAATCCAGGTAGCTCTTATATTGGTTGCTCAGCTATATTATGTAAAGGAATTACTTTCGGTTACAGTTTTATTCTTGGGTAATTTTGGATATTTATTTATATCTTAATGTTATTAATCTACAGAAGAAAGCTAGCAAAAAGGATGTATTTCAGTTGTTTGCTGAGAAGTTGAGAGATCATAAAGGTCTGGTGTCTAGGTGGGCTGTCTTGCAGGAAACACGTGTGGAGTATTTCCGAGGAAAAGATTTTGCTAGCTTTCTCAGGAACCACTCAGAGCTGAAAGATATTCTGGAATCCGATAGGAACCTAGAAGTAGAGGATATTGCTAATGTCCTGCTGGAAAAGAATCTTTTAGTACGTTGTGACCGTGTGGTGAAAACTGTTCGTCCTGGGAAGAAAAAACTATCTACCTGGCCTGCACATTTAGAGATATTCCCCGTAAGATCCTGGTTAAATTTTGAATATGTAGGAATTGCTTATATTATGTTGTTTTATGGATTTTCACTTCTCAGCGAGTACTGTGAGGTATAGACAATCTAGCAGTGCTAGTTACCTTAAACAAGAAACAATCTGGTGGCTGTATATCTAAGAAATTAATAGTGATCCTTTACTGTTTCTACATGTCATATAGTTCAAAGGTTTAAATCATACAACTAAGGTGTAAATTACCTAGCAATCCGGTTGGGCCTTTAGCACTTAAAAAATTAGTTGAATCTCTCTTTATAATGTTGCTTGTTCCGTTCTGATTAGAGTTGTTGCCTACTCTGAATTTAGATTACTGGTGCTTTACTTGTGAGTTCACGTACATATTGTTTACTGTAGGTTGGTTCTCTCATTTTCTCATTATATTGTCTAACACCAAATGTTTTTTCCCTTCTTCTAGATCTAGTCCTGATTTACATATCATGCTATTTCATATGCTGTAATAGGAAGAATCTTTAATATTGTTTTGTAAGTAAGGCTTAAGATACTTGGGTCCTTACACCTCCATTTTGCTAGCATGTTGTATCAATCTAAAGGGTATATTAATTGACAACTACAGTTTCCGCTAATCAGAAGCTAAGAAGTGATGGTAATAAAGCGCTACAATTGCAGAATGTCACTAATACAAGGGACAAATAGTTGAAAATAGTAGGAGCTACTATATCCTTATGATTATGTAACATACTTATAACAGAACATGTTTTTTCTTTTTGACTAATATAACAGAACATGTTAGCATCACTAATGGAGGTAAAAAGTGTGCAGATTCATTTAAACTGTGTAGCTTGTAATTCGCCAATGCAAATGAGATTACCAACATATTGCATTGAATATATATATATATTTTAAAAAATGTTATTAATATTATAGATAGAGATCAAGGTTTTCTATCTAGATAAATATCCAAGATAATAGATAGAAGACGCCATATAGAAAAACAGTAAAGGCTGTTTTGGTGCTTAAAATATTTGCAATTTTCATGAATTAATACATTCTACCAACTAAGAATGACATTGTAATCTTTCTAAGAATAACATTGTAATCTTTTTCATGAATTAATACATTCTACCAACTAAGAATGACATTGTATTCTTCACCAAAGCACTGATACCGAGGCATCGATATGAGCTTTGTTCCTCACATAGCAAACTGTATTTGCTGGATTTATGGACTGTCAAATGTATTTATAGCCCCTGTTAAGTTTGTGTTGCTTCTGTAACTGCCTCCTATAAACTTTTAATTATAATAATGTAGCATATTATATTTGCACTCGCAGAAAATTCATATGTGAAGTCAATACTTTTCTTTTCTTTTGATATATAGCTGTATGTCTGTATTAGTACAAGCTAACCCTTCTTTTTTCGGGCTGTGCTTTGCAGGAGCAAATTTTTTCTGAAAATGATGCATTCTTTGCATGGACATTTGTCAAAAGAAACCCCTTGTGGCAAACTCTTCTATCATTTTTTTGGCCCGTGTTGACGCTTGCAATCTGTTTGTTTCCTGTATATCCTCATCAGTGCAAGCTACTTATACTCTACTCCTGTGCCGGAGTTCTCCTTCTTATTCTTTGCTTGCTTGCTGGTAAGTAGTTGTGCGGTTAGTACTTGAAATATTCTAGATCTGGCTTCTTTTATATTATCCGTCGTGTTATGATATTTTTTAAATTCCTGTCTGCAGTGAGAGCCTTGGTATTTGGTGCTATTTGGATTACTCTTGGAAAAAGGGTCTGGATTTTCCCTAATATTCTTGCAGAGGAAGCAACACTAAAAGATTTGTTCCGTTTTTGGCCCCCAAAAGATGAAGAGGAGGGACCAAAGTGGACTTCAAGACTTTTTTATGCAGCAGTGGCTGCTTTGGTAATAATCTTACTGCGACATCATGCCCCTGATGAGGCAGCTAGAGCCAGGTTAGTTTTAATGTTTATCCAAGCTTAATGAATTTAATGGAGCAATGTATGTGTAGATTCATATGCTGTATAAAATTAAATGTGTATGAATTGCTCCTTGTTTAGTTGTTTGGAACGTGGAAGAGATTAATTTAAGTCAGTTGTTGTAGACAAATCTGAAGGATAGGGGTATATATTTGCATTTGTCGCATTATTATGTCTGAGATATCCTTGCGAAAAGTTGGTAGAACGTGTTACTACTTAAATAGACCCATTATCTTAGTTTTAATGTTTATCCAAGCTTAATGAATTTAATGGAGCAATGTGCATGTCTAGATTCATATGTTGTATGCAATTGAATGTGTATGAATTGCTTTTGTTTAGTTGTTTGGAACATGGAAGAGATTTATGTAGGTTGGTTGTTGTAGACAAATCTGAAGGACGGATACATATTTGCATTTGTTGCATTATCAGGTCTGAGATATCCTTGCAAAAAGTTCGTAGAAGGTGTTACTACTTAAATAGACACATTATCTTACCAACAGAAATGGAAACATGAGAGTTGGTTGAAAAGAGGGGGCTTTCTATTTCTCCTCTCTGTATGTACTAAGGTGCCATGCGATATCCTTCCAAAAAAGGGTGCCATGTAATAAGATATTGCCCCTGATTCAGTTGTATTGGCAACACCTTCGGTCAGAAGAACAATTCAAAAACCTCTTTTGGTTATGCTGGAATATGAAGAAACCAGAGGCACCATCTCTGTAGTAGGCATAGGCCTTATGCTCTTTGTTACGTGGACTCGGCTGGAAGTGTGCAATGTGGATACATGTTCAAATATACATGTTTTTGGCTTAAAATAAGGGTCCGGGTGTCTATACCCATGTCAGAGTGTCGAGTGTTCGACATGGTCACTCGAAGCAAAAATAAAGTCGGGATAATAGAGTTTAAACTTGCGGTGCTTATAATTTTATGGAACCATATTTAATTCTGTGTACAGTTTAAGGATTTCAACATGTGAAGAAATCGAAGCCTTCTTTTCTTTTTCTCTTTTCCTACGGCAGTTGAGAACAATTTTTTTATAGCAACGCATTTTGGCTCAAGTCAGCTCTTTCCCTTTGCAGGTACCAAAAGCGGGTCTCCAATATTATTGATGATGTTCTGGAGTGGAATCCAAGATTGGCGTTGTCTGGGATGATGGATAAGCAACCGGTGGTAAATTCTACGGAAACAGATGACAATTTTACCAATGAGAGCAAGACAAGCTCTCAAGAGGCAGAAGCTCATGATGAAGTAGATGAAGAAACCATCTTGCTGCAACATGAGGATGAAGAAGTTACCGGAGACGTAGAAAACAAGGATGACGATATGTGATTATAGAATTTGTAATAGCTATAATATTTACAGTTTTTTCGTTTCTACAGGAAAAATTAAATTATGTATTTGATTTAATCACAAGTTTGCATGTGTAGAATTATGGTATACAAATGGTGACAGTAACTAGAAGTCAAAGTTTGTGTTGCATCTGTAGAAATTTTTGTTCTCTGAATTCTGATGCGGGCGATTTTTGCTGTTCATGATGGTGGTTCTTTCTCACACATTTATTTTGTTGATGTGAAACTATATTCTTCATACGAATTGCGAATTTTTATTCTATTTCTACACAGGCAATAAAAATTCGAATTAAGAGCGTTTGCACTAATGTAAAAAGATGAAGTTAAATTGTTAAATGGAATAACGGATTGGTGGAGTTTAGTAATGTAGTAGTTTTTTTTTAATTTCATCAATAAATTAAAATTCATCAGGCACTCCATTAAAGTTTAATGGAGTTAGTGATAGATTTTTGATGGAATTAGTGATGCATTGATAATTATCACCGCTAAATGATAGCTGTATTGATGGATTAGTAAATGGCTGCTGTATTCATAAAATTCATGATTCATGAATCAATTATAATTCTTAATAGTTACATAAAAAAAGATTGTTAATTTTCTTGCATAATAACAAATTCCTGACACATTAGCGGATTGATGGTTGGATTGGGGTGGAGATGCTCCGAGAAATGTGATTTTCAAGTTTATTGGGCAGAACTCTTTGAGATATGTTCCAATTCTTGAAGTTTATTGGGCAGAACTCTTTGTGATATGGTAAAAGAATGATAATAATAATAATTTTTGAGTCCATTTAAACATTTTCGATGATTAGGATTAAATATGGCATTTCGGATAACAGTTCATTTTTGGATTGATCAATTTCGGATCATATTAGTTTTCGTTATTATATATTTATATACAGTTTAGATCGGATCGGATTTGATTCGATTTGCATCAAAAATCGGATTAAAATAAGATAATTTTGAATAAAAATAGATTAAATTCGGTTTAGATCATTTTTTATTTAAAATCGAATTTTATTTAGATTCAAAAATTCAGTTCGTATTATTGTTGGATTATTTGAATTATCGTCCAATTGAAAATAAAGGTCGTTAAGTAAATTTATCAAATTATAATTCAAACTCAATAAAATAATAAATCCGATTATATAATATATTTCTCTAATCCCGATTTTGGCGGATGTGATTAAAATAATTTTTTTGCTAAATATGTAATATAATAATTATATAAAAAATGAAAATATAAAATAATTTTTTTATATGTACCTATATAATATATAATATTTATTTCTTTTCATAAATACTCCCTCCATCTCAAATTAGATGACCCCTTGACTTTTGACACGTATATTAAAGTGCATTGACTGGATAGTTTCGTAAATTATTATTTTTTATTTTTTTTATAAATAGAAATTTAAGTATCAAATTTTTATTTACAAAAAAAACTTTTTAAAAATAATTTAAAGAACTATGTGGTATCTTAACATACGTGCTAAGGGGACATCTAATTTGGGATGGAGGGAGTATAAATTTATATTCACTTTTTTTTTAACTTTTCAGCAAATTGAAAATAAATATTATTATTATTTTTTATTTTATGAATACATATATTATACTGGTGGATTATGTATAAATAAACTGTATAATGTATTCGTGGTTGTCATGAAGTATACAACTGCATATTTGGAATTTGGTTCGAGTCGTATTCAATTTGGATGATTTTTTATTGATTTGATCGGTTTCAAATTATTATCGAATTTAGTATTTCATATTATTTTCGATTAAATTTTCAGTTCTGAGTCATTTTCATGTAAAATCGAATCTGTCTTCGAATCATTATCAAATTTGATTATATTATTCAATAGCGGTTCGACTTCTATTGTTTCAGATTCAATTATAGTTTCGAATTATTAAATTTAGATATAAAATCGGATTTTAGATCCACCAATTTTAGTTCGATATTTCGAATGCCGACTCATTTTTAGGTCTAATTAAGATATATATTCGTAAATAAAGTATTTCATTTATATAACATACTCCACTAATAAAATATATATAAAAAAGAAATTAGAAAATAATTTAAAATACTTCAAAAGCGTATTATTATATACAAAATGGAATATCATATTAATTAACAAAAAAATGGCTACTAATTTATTGGATATTCTTGTCACACGAGTGTAAAAAATGATGATGTTTTAGGATAAAAAATTATCGTTTGATAGAGATTTTAAGTTCGGGGCCGTCTCGATTTTGCTAAGACTTTTGTTCAGTCCAAATTCAAATGCCCTACCGGGCGGTCCGGAATTCTTATTTTGATCTGAAATTTGGAGAATTCCGAAACAAATTACTATTCGAAAAAAGTATAGATATCAAAATTTTCCAGAGCAATTAAAAATAATAAATCCGTAAAAATTCTAGCTTTTTATAAACCCAAAAAGAAGGCTGAAAATTACGTAAATTAAATTATTGAAATTGAAATATTAAAACCATATAACTACTATAAATTTTTTAAATCAATTTTGTATAAATTAATTAGTACAACTAAGAATATAACAATATTTTTATATTAAATAAATTTAAAATAAACATTAAAAGAATAATAAAAATAGAAAAAAATGTTAATCTTAAATAAAAAATTATATAATATTCAAAATAAATTCATATATTGTACGGTTTTAAAGTTACTATTAAAGACACGTGGGTTGCAAAAAAACCGAAAGAGGAAAAATCCTGACAAATTAAAACTGTAAAAAAGCAAACTGAAGAAAAACCAAAACCAATAAATAATAAAATTCAAATAAATAATTCGATTTTAGTTTTAAGTCAAATGAGTAGGTTCATAAAACGAGAAGTATTTTGAAGAGAGTACACGCTAGTTATTTTTGTGGTAAGCAGTGTATTTATAGATGTGCTGAAGCATGCACAAAATCTTTAATAGAGTTGCTTCCACAGTTCCACCCGAACATTTTAAGGTGGAAAGTGAAGAGTAAAAACACCAATGCAACAGAAAACGACCACATGAACCGGAATCATGCCTATCTAGTTCCTTATTCCCCTACCTAGGACCACAACGCAGCTTCAAATTGGATTAATAGAAACAGCAAGCAGCAATGTTGCGAGCCCCTAGCCTTTCTATTGAATATACACTACACGAAGTTAAAAATTCCTAGTGACTATCACCCCGTTAGTGACATGATATATGACATGACATGATGTGTGTGTCGTTCTGTCATTCAAATTAGACATGATGTGTGTGTCGTTCTGTCATTCAATTTAGAGGAACTAATAACAAGAATGAGCCTAAAATGCCTACCATGCAAGTATTTGGTTGGATGTAATGATACTGACAAGCACTAAAATTCAAATAGTACACAAATGAAACCCACAAAACATACGGAAATTTTGGTACAAACAATTCATCATAAAGCACAACACACAATACTAAGACTTACTTTGTACAAAATTACTAAAGAGCGTTCCTTATCACAGTTCTAGAAGCATAAACGTTCATCAAACCTGTTTCTTTCACCTAATTGTTTCCCCCTTGAAGTATGTAACCAAGCCAAGAATGATTTGCCAGCAGGCTTTAGAAGCCAATACGAATTACCATAACAGAACCAGGGATCAGTGCATAGCAGTAGCCCTCTGTTGAGCCTGATCAGATCTAATGTTTCCCCATTGCTGGACTAAAGAGGTGGCCCCCTGTTGGTTTCTATACCCACCATCACTTACATATGTCTGTGCATTGATCTCTGACCCTCTTGCCTCCTGATAATAGTTCAGATTCGAGTCTGAAGGCAATGGCTCGGTCCCTGATGAGCTGAAAGATTGAGCTGAAGCAGCTGGGACAGAATTCTTCCTATTAACTTTAGCTTCATTTGCCTGCTTTGAATCAACATCAGACTTCTTGGCAAAACGGCCACCTGAAGCCCTTGCCCTTCTAATAGCATGCTGATGCCGAGATTCATGAAGATATGGCTGAAACATGGAAAATGACATATCAATACCGGTGCAAAATATATTCGAATTATACCACAAATTCAAGTAGACAAATGTATAATTAAGATATCACTTCATGTGCTTTCTTAGTCCCTGAAACCTGGAATTAATTTAATGGGGATACTTTTACGTCACAGTGATGAAATTGGAAAAGTTTCCTTATTGGTATAATCAGGAACAGTCTCCAGTTATATGAAAATGATTGTTCTGTACTAATGGAACTGAGTTGATTGATACTCATAATGTAAATTAGAACAATTGACAAGCTTGCTATACTTTTACTAATTCACTTTTTTTGGCAGACAGGCACAATTTATTCTGCGATCATATCCCCGAAGTAGACTAGCAATGTGTGGCACTGTGATGAACAAGGAAGATAAACACCCAAAGAAGTGTGTAAGAGGCAAGGTGCTTAATAATGCTAGGTTTAGATAAATAGAGAAAACCCACTTAAATTTGCAGTCATAGCCCAAACCTATAGTAATTTCAGAAGAACGAGCAAAACTGCAAAACTAATGGAGAACATGGAAATACCGACACAGGTAGCTTATTAATATACTTTAGCTAGTAATTCCAGGGGATCTAAAAATAGCTTCACTCTTCATAATATCTATTTACAGAACATGTGCTGTGATAACACAAATCCCAACAATTCTCTTTATTACCAAAATTAAAACATAACCTTGAACTCAAAGTCTCTCTAATCTATCTCATTCTGCAAATATCTTTTCACCTCAAACTATTTCTTGTAAATCCAAGAAACTCGATGATCGAACCACATCCAAGTAGTTCATATTTATTCAGGATAAAACTTACAGTTAAACCCTCAGACAAGTGTTATCTCTTCAAGACAGGCTATGAATTTGACTCAAACAGGAAATTATTGATAATTTATAGTTGTTACCATTATAAGAATGAGATTTTTACCAGTATCTAGTTTGGAAGAAAAAAATCAGGCTCTGCAATCAGAAGAATTCAAATTAATTTTGATTACCAAGAGAATCTGTCAACAAACCTTACGATCTTTTATCAGCTTCTTTTCAAGCTCAGCTTTGGCACGTGATTGTCTGCGCCGTAAAATCCCATGGTATTGCTTGGCATTCACATAAACAGGCTCTTGTGCCATATCAAGTTGCAAAGGCATTCGAGTTTGATGCATGTCAACTAGATGAGGATGAACCTGATGAAGAAATATACTCTCTTTTTTTTATCAGAAAATGCATATACAAGTTGTAAAATAGTTGGCAATAAAATCTACCCCTACAGGACTGTCATAATATATGATGAAATGAAATGAAAATCTTTAAACAGTGATACTATTTTACAGACCAGATAACTCCTTGTCCATGTCTTTTTATTGAAATCATAAATATATCTTAAATTAGGATTTCTTTGATTGGAAAATGTTAGAAATAATGCATTACCAGGAGGTTGAAGGTTCAAGACTTGCAAAAGGCAAAACAGAGTGGTTGTGTGTTCAATTAGCAAAATAAATTAATAAATAAAATAATGCATCTGACAAAAATGAAGTTACTAGGATTGAGGTTTGTTATAAAGGAGACAACTATGTTCCAAAGACTTGCCAAAATTGAAATGTTGAAGGAGGCGTGTGAGACCAAACACACACCAAGTTTCCTGTACAACTGATGTAATTTAGGTCCTCTTAAGCCATCATATAATCATAAGACAACCAGGTTTCAGTATTGATGGGACTATTCAATCTTGCCCTCTTGTGTCTCAGTTACAGAAATTATTAATATTCCAATGTCTCTAACATTCCTACCAGGCTACCACTTCTTATGCTTTGTGCAAGTTTTGCCTAGAAGCAAGGCGGACAGAACTATAAGTTGGTTAGGACCTAATATGAAAAGTTAACCTAGAAGCGAGAAAGACAGGACTATAAGTTGGTTCGATGAAACTGTACAAATGCCTCCTGAATGGTTTAAAAGAGTTAAAAAGAAAATTCATAAAATATAAGCCTATCATAGCCGGTAGGAGAATACATTTGTAATGACTACGGTCTTGAGAGTATGAGATAACCTCAAGGTTGTGGCTCTATTTTTCTGTCCTGAAACTTGAGACCATACTTGTCTATCAGCTAAAAAATTAAATTTTTTTATCTTAGATCAAGTTATTTACCAACCTGAATCTCCATACAATATAGCACCAACCTCCAAAATTCAAAGTATCAACTCAGACCATGTACTGATTGATAGCGTTTAATTAAAGGTTTCAAGATACATAAACATCTAATTAGCATAAGATGATAAAAAATCAGGACTTTCCTACCCATGTCACGTGAAACTAGCCTTCAGGTTCACTATACAGCCACTGCAATTCTTTTTATGTTCTACCTACAGTAATAACCTAAACAAGCACTTCCCAAGTACATCTCATAAATTAAAGGCCTATATATATTATTGAAAAAATGATTTCCACTGACAAGCTACTCAAGGTATATATATTCATTAAATTCGAGGCAAAGTGCCCGTTCTTTCAACCCAATTATTTCATCCAGCTTATTTATAATGAACCTAAGTAGAAGGATTCAGATTAAGAGATTATGAGACTAGGTAGGCATACCAAAGGCTGACCATAAGCTGCCATCATCCCTCCATAATAATATGGATCATAATACACATTTGAAGAACAAGCCTACAAAACAAGACAGTTGTCTCTGTCAAATGGGTATCATATGTGTGTGTGTGTGTGCATCGTCACTTGATCCATCAATCAACAACAAACAAACAATATATGCACATACAGTGCATTGACCAACAAGATCAAGCTGCGGAGGTTGTGTGAGACTTGCATCATTCTTAGTAGGGGTACTTGATGTTACATGCTGACTCTGATGCTCTTGTCCAAAATTTCCATCCAACCCTGATTACACATTAGAAGCTTTGTGATTACTTTATATAACCAAAAAAACACAAAGCATTGGGCTGATAGAAGATTCGACATATAAAAAGACACAGACAGTTATAGGGGCGTGGCTTTAAAATTAAGTTGGTGATGTCAAGATTTTTATTTTATAAAAAATCTAACTTGCTATGTAAATTTCAATGTAAGGCCAAAAGTTAACTTCAATTTTTGACTAAAATCTAACAATGTGCTTGCAATTGAGCTAAAATGAAGCATTTGGCTGAAACAGAATCATGCAGAGAATAATGCAACAATAATTTGTTTCAAGGAAGAGAATAAAAATCATCATACTATACAAGACCTCACAGTCTTCAGCACAATTACACAGATATATATATCTTGTTATATGTCAAAACTTCTACGTAGAGCTTTTAAATCCCACATCGCATAAATGGAACAGTCTTTGGAAGAGGTTCTTGTAGTATTTAATCAGGGATGCTTCCGGAAAAAAAAACATTAGCGAGCTTTCCACAAGGTAAAGTATATAAATTACATTATCCATAAGATAGAAAAGTGCAAGATGAAGGGTAACAATAGCTTGAACGCACCTGAATGCATAGGTGCATTATTTTGTGAATCCTTGGTAGTATTTTCGTCATCTTCATTCTGTCCACCATCGGACTTTGACATGCCATCAGCTGATTGTTCCACTGAAGATGTCTCAGATGCATTCCTTTGCATCATAGTTGGGGGAACAGCATTATATCCACTATTATGCCACCAAGGTTCAGAACACAATGTGGATGGCGGAATGTTATAGGGATTAACTTCCACCCGCTTTCCGGACTTTGACGCAGGGTGCATCTCCAGAATATCTTCAGAAACTGTAGTAGTAAACTCTAATATTAGGTCATAGCCAACAATATTCCAGTATAACGATCAATCAGAAGAAAAATATTCAGCCCAAAACACCGATTGAAAAAATTGGTTACACCAAAAGATTATTTAAGAATACTGAGAAATAGTATATAAGCCCTGCATAGATGACTGTGAAGGAATGTGTTCTCACAATATTCTATCACATATATGTCAGGTTTGTTTTTAGAATTTAGCAAGCCTATACATCTAGAAGCACATATACGTGTCTGCGTGTTATTGCCTGGATCGATTGAGATGCTTAACAAACTAAGAATAAATAAACATGCCAGAATCAGTAAGAATTAAGAACTACTGTAAATAAATCCCACAGGTGAAAACACTCCATTTTTAAACAAATTTGTAGCGATCACATACTTCACAGACAAACACTTTAAAACTTGAAATGAAATTACTGAAAACCTAATACCCAACAGAATCACGATGATCTCAACTAAGATCTATCGAAAAGGAACATATAAATGACACCGGCACAATTACAGAAAATTATGAACATACAGGCAATAATATACATATATTTGTGTGTGTCTCTGTGTGTCATAAACAGTTAAATAGATATTAAAGTGATAGAACATGTCACCATTAAAATATAAGGCAGAGAAAGTACCACAAGAGAAGGGTGAAGAGATGAGAAGAGTACCCTAGGCCAGGGCTTGTGAGTTGAGCAGAAATTAGGAACCAACTTTTATTAAAACTCTCTATCTCCCAAAGGTGATAAGATAACGATGAATTTATGAGTCTTGTCTATATTCAATTATGAGGTTTCGGCCAACTGGCCAGATATTATGTCACCCCCACAAAAAGTTTTTAACCGAATGCAGAAGAGTATACTAGAACTCTTCATACGTTACAAATCCTTTTGTAATTAATTTACGAGAGTAATTTCAACAATCCATTTGTTACAGACAGTGATTCTTATCCAAACTAAGCATACTTTCTACCTATTTAAATGTCCTTATGGAAAAAGATCCCATCATATTGACCAAATTTTGACCTTAAATTTTTTTATATATTATAAGATACACAATTATTATAAATATTAAACTATATTTTGCATACTATCACCTACAATTTTTTAAAATATCAGACTATATCAAAAATCTGATCAATTTGACAAAATAATTATCCAAGGGCTATAAATACAAACGAAGGAAGTACAAACTATGTTACTCTGACCCATTGGTTGTGGCCAAATCAAATCATTTCACTGAAATATGGATATTTGACGAACTGAAAAACCCATGATCTTAGGAAGCAAAAAAACATGGATGAAAGGAAAGAATAAAAAGAGAAATGGGGGGAAGAAAGAGGAGAGGAAGACACCTAATTTAAAAAGTGTTTCATAGGACAATTCTAATTTTAGGTTTATTGTCAATTTTTGCTATGAAATTTTATCTAATATACCTGTTTACATTTCCTTTACCCGGACTCTTCAATTTATAAGGCTTCACAACAGCTTGTTTCTAAAGAGTGATGCACTGATGCCCATAGATGAAAAATTCTATGCTATCCGTTATAATTTTGACATATATTTATGTGTATACTTTATTCGTATTTTAAAAAAAATGTAAAATAAATAAAAAATATGAATAATTTTACGTGTGCTACAGTTACATGCCGTACCCCGACACCCGTGTCCAATTTCGGATCCATATCAGCGAATCCTAAATATTTTAAAAAAGAATCCAACACTTGGATTGGCACCCAACTACTAGTACACGTGTCGAAAAATAAACAGTCCACCTGTCCTTAATTTTTCGGAAAATTCAAGTCCGGCCATAGTCGTTATAAGGTGCAATGCACATGCATCATGTGGAATAACCGCAATGCATTTGCACAAAGTTTGCTTCATCGATGCAAATCGCACAAGACATAGACACTCGATGAATATACACCATTATGTAGATGCCAAAAATCGATTAAAATAATAATAACAATAACATTATAAACCAAGTCACATTAAATTTAATGTAAACAATAGAAGTCGAGATAGAGCTTTTGTTCATAATAACAAAAAAGATGACTAGCAACTAAAGACTGCTGATGGCTTGCATCATATTAGTAATATTCTTCTCGTTTTTAGTAACTATGAGTTTGATACTCCGTACCCCAATTCGAGTGATAGAGCATATTAATAACAGTTATTAGGTTATTAACTTTTACGAAGGCGAATTATATGATGATTTGATTCCTTCCCAAGTTAGGAATTAGGCACATAACCAGAGCAATATTACCTCCACTGTCTAAATTATGGAAACAATTTCAAACGAAGGTAGTGTGACTGTGTGAGCTGTCATTCAGTCACTAGTGTATATAACTGGATACTCTGGAAAACCGCTTTTTTTTCACTTACAAAAAAGTGATCGACTGATCTAAAAGTTTGCTCTTAGTATACTACATTCACCTATTATGTTTTTGTTAATCATTATAATTGGTAAAAAATTAATCCAATACCTCTTTTACAATGTTCAACGTATAAACACGTTACACCTGATCCTAAACATAACTAAGAAATAACAGATTCAAATCCAAAATTAATTCATTACTAATGTTGAATATATTTTGTCGTTTTCTCCAACATCTAAATCACTAACTTCGACTTAACTTCCTAATCTTCATTTCTACCACTACAACAACTTCAACACATCATTTATCTCTACGATCCGCTCAACTTCAAATACCCGAAGAATCCATATATCCATCAAAATTCCATTCAAATCAACACCACAAAAACCTAAATCAATTCACTCAAATTCCACCAACTCAATCCCAAAACTTCCAAAAACAATCATCACAAACATAACAACCACTAAACACACTTAACAAACAGATTAAAAGCAATAAACAAACATAAAATCATAATTAAACATAATTAAAAGAGAGCAAACAAACAGATAAAATTAAAAATTAAAGGATGAATAATTTACCAGATATAGAAACCCTAGGATTGAGTCAGAGAATAAAGTACGTGGGGAATCTAAGTGTTGGAGTCTGTGTATCGCGATGATAACTGGCAATTGTGTGTGTATGTATAGTTGTACGTATATTTAGGACAGACACGACAAAGTCTAGAAGTCTTATCTGTTGGTAACACAGTACTTTTTACTACTACTACTTAACAGGACTTCGACTTGATACAATATTACGTCACGCGAATTTTAATATTACGTCATAAATATTTTTCTAAAAAATATTAATTTTGAGAATAAAATAAATTCTTGGAGTCTAAATACTTCTGATTATTTCTTAAATAATTTTCTAATGACTTTTCTATATCATGAATAATACAAATTATCAAAATTGTTATATTTGAGTTCTTGTACTTTGATTTTTGTAATTTGAATTCAAAATTTAATCTAATTTTGAAAAGTTTAAGTTATTTGATCCAAATTATTATATTAATATTTGAATTTAATCAACAACATATTGGAATTTAATATTAATATTTAAAATTTAAATATTATCAATATATTAAAATCTAATATTTATATTATTATATCTAAATATACTAACATAAATTATATGATAGAATATCACAATATATATATATATATATATATATATATTGAAATGTATTGGAATAATATTAATAATTTATTAAATTAAATATTTATATTATTAATTTTAAAAATATAATAATTTTAACAAAATACCGTTATAATTTGTAGAGTTTTCTCAAAGATACGAATACTTAATTGACAAAATTTAACTAATTAAAATATTATCTAATATTTAAGAATAATTTTACTCTCACCCCAAAAATAATTATAATATTTTTAAATATATACTCGTACCAACCGCAAGTACAATCATTGTGGCTATTTTGCCAAATTAGATCGGATCCTTTCTTCCCAACTCACTTGTTTATTTTAATTTATAATTATATTTTATTTTACATTGAACAAATAATTTTGAAAATTATTTTCTAAAATATCTTTAATAAAATTATATATATAATTTTTTATTTAAAAATATAATTTAAAGAATTATTTTTCGAATTTACTTTAACATAAGTTTTGAAAATCAAAATAAACAATTAATTGTTCCACTTTTGGATAAGTGTTGAAAGTAAAAAAATAAAATAAAATGATCAATAAATGTTGAGTATGGGTCATGAAAAAATAATTTCACTTTTGCAAGAATTCTGAATTATTCTCTTAAAACTCATCCTCTTTGTCATAAAAGATCATTTGTTTCGAAATGACGAAGCAATCTAAATTTATGACAAAGAAATTTAAATTTATTGGATCTTTCGATACAATCAAATAGAATATTCAAGGTTGTCATGTTCTAGGAACTCAAACTTCGATTCGTTCTTTTCATAGAGGAATTAAAAATTCTTTTACATAGTTGTAGGACCAAATCAAGCCTACTATATTGAATGTACGTGTCTTGTTATAGCACATGTAGAACTCTTGTACTAGGTTGGTGACTTAGTGCTTTTAATATGTACTTGCAAATAAAATTATGTTTCTATTGCAAATTCAAATGTATAGTTGTAAGTCAAGAATAAAGATTGATAGAAGATTCAATCATGGATCATGCATCAAGTCTAAGAAGACTTCACCAAAATAAGAATTGCAGTATGGAAAATTTTCTAAGTCAAGTGATCGATCGAGAAGTCACTCTAGTAGAGAAGTCACACGTGAAACTGATAGAGAAGTCTCAAAACACTCATTAGCTCAGTATTCGATCGAAAAGTGTTCATTCGAGAAGTCAAGGAATTGAAGCCAATCGAGTAGTGTGAAAATGATATGCATTTGAGAAGTCCAACGAAGCAAATCAAGAAGTAAGTTATTGAAGCAATAATCAGTTAAAAGTTAATTGAGAAGTCTCAAAAGTACTCTATCAAGAAGTCTATTTCATGACTTCTCGAAGCAACAACAGTTGAGTATTCAAATATTTCAAGAAGCTAATTTCAAGGAAATATGCAGAAGAATAAGACAAGTTTTTGAAGCTCTGTCATGATCAGGATCAGTCAAACCTGTGAAGATAGAGACAAGTCTACAAAAAACTTGAAAGAAGAACAAGCAACGACAGAAGAGTAGAATGCAGATGTGATGTAATGTCAAAAGAAAGTGTTAGCTAGAAATAGATAATGTACAAATGTAAAGCATCTTTTGTCTATTTCTAGTTTTAGCTAACTAACTTGTGAGAGCATGTGCCAATGAGACATGTTGTCTATATAGTTTATGCACAACCTCCTAAGTTAGTAACAAGTTGAATATTTTCATTGTATTCACTCCTTGTATCTTTCAAGAACAAGAAACTGAGATTCACACATAGAATCTCAGATTTTCAGCAATTCATTCTAATACAATATTAGTTTGAAAGTTAATCTTGATTGTTTATTTCATTTCCGCATTTCTCATATATATACTACATGATTAATTGAGTTACAAACAGAGTTACAAACCATAGTTAATTCAGTTCAAAGAAAGAAAGTTAAAAAAGAATTAAACTATACATTCACCCCCCCCCCCCCCTCGTCTAGTTTCTGCTTAACTCATTCCTAACAAGTGGTATCAGAGCACAGACTGTTGACATACAAAGATCAAAATGAGTTCCTAGAAACTTAACAGCATCAAGATTCCTCCATTTGACAGAGAATACTACATACTATGGAAAAAGAAAATGTTGACATTCATCAAGACTGTAAATTACATGTATCCTGAGAACTTGAAGAATAGACTCTTCATGCCTGTCACATTAGTTCCTGAAACAATTAGTGGCTCAGAGGTAATACCAGCTATATGGATACCAAAAGATCCATCTCAGTACACTGATATTGAAGGAGAGAAATTTGTTCTTGACAATATTGTAATACTCATACTGACTGATTCTTTAGATATTGTCATATATAGCAATATTGTCAACTGCACCACTGCCAAGAAAATTTGGGAAACCATGATCTACTGTGTGAAGGTACAATAAAAGTGAGGGAAAACCAAAGAAAACTGTTGGTCTCACAATATGAAGCTTTTATGTTAAAACCAAATGAAGGCATAACTGAGGTCTTTGAAAGGTTCACTAGACTAATCAATGAACTACAGCTACATGGAAAAGTATATGAGACAAAAGAAAAGAACTTGAAGTTTCTGTTGACTCTTCCTGAGCACTTGGAACATAAAATTGCTGCTATAAGAGAAGGAAGAGATCTAACAAAACTTCCATTGGAAACTCTGTATGTGATATTAAAAACCTATAAACTAGAATTATTTCAGAATAAATCTATTCAAGCAAGAAAATGTAAAATGAAAAATGTCTCTAGTGCATTGATTGTCAAAGAACCTGTGAAGATGGAAAATATGGGTATAAACCAAATAATGAAGATTGAAGAAATTGTTGAAAAAGATAAAGAAGATAAGGAATCTGTCAAGAATGAATCTGATGAAGATGAGTTCTACACCATTGAGGAACTTGAAAGCATGGACAACAAATCTATGGCTTTTATGGCTAAAATTTTTGGAAACTTGAGGTTAAAGAAAAATAAAAGCTTCAAGCCAAAACCAAATTTTAGCTCCTCAAGCACAGGCAAAGCTCCTAAGAGTAATTTTAAATGAGGTTATAAAACATGATCTGTTGAAAGGTCAAAAATAAGGTGTTATAACTGTGATGAATTGGAACACTTTGCCACTGAATGTAGAAAGCCAAAAGCAGTCAAGAAGGACAAATAATACTTGGATTTGGAAGCCAAGTATAAAGCCCTGTTGAAAAAGCAAACTGGTAGAGCTTAAATTGCATAAGGGAAGTGTTGGGATGACACTGATGCGGATGAAAAAGAAGAGTATGGGAACTTGACATTCATGACCTAATCAGATGAAGGAGCATCAACCTCAAAAAGTCAGGTAGAAATCCTAACCTCGATTGACATGTCAAACTCTTAATATAAGAAAACTGTTGAAGAATTGAGTACTGAGATGTTTAACATACATACCAGTATGACTGCAGCTTATGAAGAAATTAGTAGATTGCTTAAAGCTAATGATGAACTGTTCACTAAAAATGAACTTTTAGAATTATCCGTAGTTGACATGGAATCAATGAAATAGCAGAATAAGTACTTGAAGAATAAGGTCACATGCTTAGAATAGATTGAAAAATGTCCGAGAGACCAAATTTCTAAAAGTGAATTGAAAATCAGATCTTATAAAAACTCATATGTACTGCTTCAAGACTTCCATGAAAAGCATCAAAAGATTTCTAAGGTTGGAGTTGGGTTTGACTATGACACTCTAAAAAAGAAAAGGTCTAAGTCAACAAAAGTCAAGAAAACTGAAGTCCTCGGTAATCCTCACATTTCGAAAAATGTTAAGACTTCAATTTTTAAGAAAGCAACTGTTGAGTTTGTGAAGTCAGTATGATCATCAAACAGCAATTGAATGATGATGATGAGATCAAGGCTAAGAATGATGTGCCTTATGTTGAAGTAAAAGAGAAAACAGTCAAGGCCAAGTCCACCTCTGTTAAGCTTGAAAGAAAGGAAAATGTCCAGAAAAATTATACCATGCATGCTAAGAAGAAAAAGGAAAATAGAAATGGAAAAATAGACATTAATAAACACAACAATTATGCACCTGTTCACAATTCCCCGAGGAAGATTTGTAAAAACTGTGGTTCAACAAATCACCTTACTCATGTGTGCAAGAAACCTCTTGTTGATAATGCTGAATTTGCTTGTGGTTATGTTAAACCTTTAATGCATGATAATCATAAATTATCTAACAAATTTTATTGTATGCCATGCAACCTGAATGTTATGAATACTTGTTTTAGATTAAGAAAACAGTTTGTTGAAGGATGCATCAGTCAAAATATAAACAACAAAACTGCTAGTCTAATTAAAGGAAGAAAATATTCATGTTGGTCCCTGATATTGTAGAAGGAGGGTTGAATATAATATCTAAATTTATTCGCGGAATTTTGAATTTAAAAATATTATTTTAATTAATCACAAAATATTAATTTTAATGAAATATTGTTCAAGTAGAAGATATAATTTTAAACTTGAAAAGTATTATAAAATTAATATGATGAAAGTGTATGTAATTGATAAAATATTCTAGAACGATTTTGACATGAATTGTTCTAATTTAACAATTATATTTCAAATCAGTACATAAAGTCTGTGAATATTACAATCAGACAAATTACTAAATTTGAATGTTTTCAACAGTTTCAACAACTGAATTATGAAGCCCTTAGCCTCATATTGATAGAAGTAGAAGCTGATAAGACTTTTATAACAAGACTTTCAAAAAAAAATTAATTAAGCCTTCAGACCTTTGAAAAATCCTTGGGCAAGACATTTAAAACTCGGTAAGACTTTCTGAAACTCGGCAAGACTTTTTCTAAACTCGGTAAGACTTTTTTTAAGGCTTAAGCAAGACCTTTTTCACTTTTAATTCGGTAAGACATTTTCTGAGGTAGCTTGCAAGCCTTTTCTTCTCTTTAAATTTCGGTAAGACTTTATTGAAAGTCTTTTAAAGAAATTCGGTAAGACTTTCTTGATTGGTGCAACAAGACTTATTTTATTTATTAAATAAAATATTCTTTTTAACTTAATTAATTCCATCAATTTTAATTAATTAATTTATTGGTACAAAATAGGTGTTCAGAAATAAAATGGATGAATCTGGTACAGTGACAAGGAATAAAGCAAGATTAGTGGCAAAGGGCTATTCACAAGAAGAAAGCATAGATTTTGATGAAACATTTGCACCTGTTACAAGGTTGGAGGCAATCAGAATCTTTCTAGCATATGTTGCTCATGCTAAGTTCAAGGTATACTAGATGGATGTGAAAAGTGTCTTTCTAAATGGAGAACTAGAAGAAGAAGTTTATGTAGAACAACCTCCTGGTTTAATTGATCCTGTTCATCCTGGATTTATATACTATCTTCTCAAGGCACTTTATGGATTAAAACAAGCACCCAGAGCCTGGTATGAAACATTATCTAAATTTCTGATTGATAATCACTTCACAAGAGGTACTGTTGATAAAACTCTCTTTCATAGAAATATAGTGGCTCTATGAGTCTTGTTCAAATCTATGTAGATGACATTATCTTTGGCTCAACTAATGAAAAACTTTGTCAAAAGTTTGCTAAGTTGATGCAGAGTAAATATGAAATGAGCATGATGGGAGAACTTACATATTTTCTTGGTTTGCAAGTCAAACAAGTCAAGGATGGTATTTTTATAAATCAAACCAAATATATTTCTGACTTATTAAAGAGATTTGATTTAAAAGAATATTCCTCTGCTAAAACTCCAATGGCCACTGCAACTAAACTTGAATTGAATACTAAGGAAGCTAAAATGGACATTTCAAGTTATAGAGGCATGGTTGACTCATTACTTTATTTAACTACAAGTAAGCCAGACATAATATTTGCTACATGACTTTGTGCTAGGCTTCAGGCTGATCTTACAGAATCTCATTTTATTGCAATAAAAAAAATATTCAGATATCTCAAAGGAACCCCAAATCTTGGAATTTGGTACCCTAGAGATTCTGGATTTGATCTAATTGGTTATTCAGATGCATACTATGCAGGTTGCAGAATTGACAGAAAAGTACTACAGACACCTGTCAATTTCTAGGAAATAAGCTTGTATCTTGGTTTAGCAAGAAGCAGAATTCAGTGTCTACATCTACTGCAGAAGCTGAATATATTGCAGCTGGAAGTTGTTGTGCACAAATATTATGGATGAGGAATCAACTATTTGACTATGGGTTCAACATGAACAAGATTCCTATTTTCTGTGATAACATAAGTGTCATTGCAATAACAGAAAATCCTATGCAACATTCCAGAACTAAACACATTGACATAAGGTATCACTTCATTAGGGAACATGTAATGAATGGTACTGTTGAATTACATTTTGTCCCTAGTGAAAGACAACTTGCAGACATTTTTACCAAGCCATTGGATGAATCTACTTTCAATAGATTGGTCTGTGATTTAGGTATGCTTAATTATATTTAATCCTTCAAATGTCTGTCAAGTTATGTATTTATATTAATTTTAGCCATTAACTATGTTAATCTATTGATTCTTCAATAATCAATTGATAAACATTTTACTCATCAATGGATATTTGTAGTTATCGACTGATAAATATATCAATTGATGATATATTTATTTATCGATGAATAAAAGTACCTGTCGATTAATAAGTTAATTATCGATCGATGACTTAGAATTTAAAGGGGTCCATGTCATCAATCGACCTGTACAAAATCTAGCCGTTGATTACTTATTTTATCAATTGATTAATACATACATTGTTGTATGTATAACAATCGATTGCCAAAAATGGTAATTTCCACTTTTCAGTTTTTCTTCCAACGGTCGATTAAGTTCTATTTTGAGTAATAAATTGATTGAGAAATCAGTAAATATAAATAGTGAGATTAAAACATCTGTTAATTCTTACTTACAATTTTACTAACAAATTCTCTACCTTTTTCTCTCTATCTCCATCTAAGAACTCAATCTCTAACCCTTTTCTCTCAGTACTCAATTCTCTTAATATCTTCAAAGCTTTTGTTCTACTCAAGGAAATGGCATCTTTATCCAAGAAAATCTCTCAAGCCGGGTTCATCTATGAATTAAATAATTTTGTGGCTTGCACTGTGGTTGAAGAGGCTCCAAGGGAATTTCATCCATTGATGCAATTCCTGGGAAGTGGCAAGATACAAAAGTATTGAAGGAAGCACCAACAATAATCTACAATCTGGTAGAAGAGTTTTAGACCTCTGTAGAAGTTGTTGATGACTTCTCAAGCATCAAATTCAACTGCAAAGGACAAGAGTACATTCTTACTACTTTAATTTTAAATGAATGTTTAGATTTGCATGTTAATAATACTGATAATGTGCCTTGTGAATCAGATATTAGAAACATGCTTAGGGCTGTTAATTATGCAAATCCTGACATTAATTTAGGTCAAGTAGTTAGAAAACATCTTAGGAGAGAATGGTCTTATTTCTTTGATGATATAATAAAATGCTTTAGTGGTAAAATTAGTAATTTTGATGCCATAACTTCAAACATGCAACAAATAGCATATAGTGTGTTGTTTGATGAATATCACGATTTATCTTCTATTTTGCTATCTGAGATTGCTGCTAAGTTAGGTAAGAAGCATGATAGGTGTAATCATATATACTATGCTAGATTTATCATGATTTTCATTAACCACTTTGTCAAAGAAATTGAGATTTGCAGGGAAACTGAAACCCTTGAGTGTTGGACTCAAAACAAAAGGGTCTTTATAGACTTGGTAAGGATCAATCTTCACAGCAATGTGGAATTGATCTATCCCCCTTTTGTTCAGGTATTTATCTCTACATTAACTTCTTCCAATCCCCAATCTTCTTTGCCTTCTGTGACTATGGAGGGTGTTAGTAATGACCCCAACCCTCCTACCCAAGCCACATATCTAGTTTCTAAGTCCAAATCTAAAAAGCCAACCTCAACAGGTTCCCAAAAACCTGTTTTTGAAAAATCCAAGAAAAGAAACACAACTATTGTGGTAAATAGACTAGAAGGAGATGTAGGTGGTGAGGGAACTGGGGAACATCAAAGAACCCAGAAGAATAAGGAGAGTGAGGGTGTACAACTTCAGCCAAGCCACTCCACAGTCTCCCAAAAGACTGTGGATGTTAATATGGACAATACCACACCTCTATTGTCATCCTCTCAAAAGGATGACAATATTGAAAATAGCCGACAACTAGGGGCACAGAACCAAATTAGGGACACACGGGCCAAAACATTTACACCATATGAAAGGAGAAAGAAGAAAGTCACCTTTGCACATGGGGAGTCACTCACTGCAAAATCACAGGAAACTGTGGTGGAGCCTTCTCAAAGTCAGTTTGATGCATCTCATATAAATGATGAGATGCAGCCCCATTCTCTCTCAATTCCAATCCCATCTATTCTTACTTCTCCATCTCAACAAATTTTTTCAGAAAATGTTCTAATAGACTATTAGACATTTTAAGATTCTCCTTCTTTATTTTTCAAGGAGAAGCCAACACTCTCTCTTGAATCTTCTTCCCAAGAGATTCAGGATTTCATTTCTCATATCATTATAAATATCACTTCTCAAATTATTTCCTCAAATTTTTCTAGTCCATCAATTGATGTTCCTTCATCAATTGATATTCAGCCATCGACTGATAAGCCATTGATCGATACTCAAGATCAATCGATGGGTATGCATCAATCGATGGATATCCCACACACTTCAACTGATAATATCAATACATCAATTGATGCTCAATCAATTGATATTGCACACACTCTTAGGATTGAGTGAGTTGAGTGAGAGGCAGGATTACAGCCTGACAAAAGGAGAAGGAGTGAGTGAGGACATTCCTATTTCTTCCAGGAATGTGAGTGAAACACCTGAGGGCCCCACCTTAGAAGGTGCACAAAATATGAGTGAGTGAGAGGTGAGATTCCAGGATGAGATCCTGATGCAAAATAGAGAGATGAGTGAGAGAGATAAAAAATTCTTCTATTTGCACATGAGTTGGAAAATGAATTGATGGCAGAAGAGGTGGGAGTCAAGGAGATAGGGGGAGTATCAAATACAGAAGCTAATGGAAGTGGAATTACTAAGGAAATTGAAGAGGAATTTGATGCTGGTGAGTTAGATCCACAGAATTTCATTCATCCTGATTCACAATATCAAGGATTGGTTGCTTCAAGTAACAAGGATGCAGAACAACTTTTAGGAATTGATCATACAGAACAAAGGACCAGGAATCTGAAGGAGAGCATTTCCAATACAACATACGCATGTTATATGGCACCTGAAGAGCTAGAAAAAGATTATGATGATGAGCCATGGATGAGCACAATTAATGGTTCCTTAGAAGCTGCTGAAACTGTGATTCTTTCTCAATATATGAGGGCAATGGTGGGAGGAGAAACTGAAGATCCTAATCAAAGGATAATTGCTAATTATATGAGGGAGTCACTGAGAACTCAAAAGATCACAGTGACAGGAGTGAAGAGAATTGAAAATTATCAAGGACTCTATCACTACCAACAAGGATGCATTGGAGAGAAGATTGGATGAGAAGCTGCCAATTAACACCATGGATCATATCAAAGACAAGCTTTTCGAGGAATCCAAAAATTTTGCATCTTTGGAAACTAGAGTGGGATCTCTAGAAAAGAAGATGGATGCTATAATTGCAGGTCAAAGTCTACATGCTTCCATTCTTCAAAAGTTTCTTGACAGAATGCCACCACCTCCTCTAATTGATGATAACAAAAAGGGGGAGAATACAAAGAAGAAGGATGATAATGGTGATGGAAAAGGAAATGGTAGTGGTAGTGGTGGTGTTGGTGGTTCTGGTATGGACAAGACTAGTGGCATTGGTGGCTTTGCAACAAAAAGAATTAAATATAGGAGTAACAGGGATAATCAATATTCAAAGAGATCTAAGTCATCTAATTCTCCCAAAGATGATTTAGAATAAAAAAAGAAAGAATACAAGAAGTTTGAAGATGATCTAGAAGCTAGAAGAATTTTTAGGGATAGAGAAACTCAATCAAGATTAAGAGGGAAAGGAAAAGAATTGAAGATTTAAAGAAAAGCACTAAATTGGTGACAAAGGCAGTAGAAAAAAGAGACTTGAAAGAGTTCATTGCTCAAACAAGAAAAGTGAATGAAGATGCACAAAAAGCTGCCAAAGAAAGCAAATCAGATGCTGAAGCCTTTCTAACAGCTAATCTTGAAACCCTTGAAGAGAAGAGGAAGTGAAAATCCATAATGATTGAAGAAGAAAAGAGAAAGAAAGAACCAATTCTACAGAAGCTTCTTCAAGGAGTCATTTCATCAGAACTGTCAGATGCTGCAAGAAGAGAAAAGGAGAATGAGGAAATAGCAAGGCAAATGGAAATGGAATGGAACATGGAAGATCAATTAATGGAACAACCACTGAGGAAAAAGTGGAAAATAGATATGGCCAAGAAAAGGTCAAGTTCTATTCAAGAAATAGCGGTTCAGGAAAACCTCCAAGGTCAACAAGAAGAAATCAAGGAGGAGGTTACAATTAAAGGACATGATATGAAAAAATACCAGTGATCAATGAAAAGGGGCTAATTAGAGTAAGGACTCACCCTGCAACCTCAAATCAAGAAGAATCTATGAGATTGGAGTATGAAAATGGAGTGAAGATCACTTATTCATTGAAGGTGATAATGAAGCAGAGCTACAATGTTCTAAAGACCATCTTTCCTCTACTCAACAGAAAGTACAAACTCAACACAATAATTGCTCAGGAGATTCAACAAAAAAATTCAAAGCTAAGGAGATCCAAGGCAGAAGCTAAACCTGATTCTTCTCTTAAGCTATAGAAGTCTCAAGTCAAAAAGGTGGTGTTAGAGCCAAAGTATGCAATGATTTTTACAGATGTGGAAGGCAATACAAAGTTCTTTGATATTTGCAAATATCTAGACAAAATCACAGATGAAGAAATACATTACCTTATGAGGCAACTTGGAGAAACTGACAGGGATTAAGCAATTTTGAGGAGTTCTTTCATGAGGCAACTAAAGGAAAATGCTGAGAAGAGAAGGAAGAGAAGCTAATTGAATCATGAAGACAATGAAGACATTGAAGTTGCTTATAGGAGTTATCTATTAATCTGGTACTTCCAAAATTAAAAAGTGCTATTTAAATTTCTTGATTCTATCTCAATGAAAATTATTAGGGGTTTTGTTATCAAGTAGATTTATGCATGTTCATGTCACAAACACAAATAGGGGGAGATTGTTATGAATCTACATGTAATTTGATGATAACATTAATCTTAGAATCATAGAAATTTTATTTGATGTAACTGATCAATTGATATGAAAATTATAAATATCAATTGATCAGGAAACCATTTATCAATTGAAATGTTTATATGAATCAACTGATAATTTGGACTGTAGCATATGTGTACTTAGTCTATTTCAATCGATAAGGTGTAAGTCAATTGATATTATTCTCACCAATTGATGTTAGAGTCGATTGATATAGATCATCAATTGATGTGTAAATTAAACTGTCAAATTTTAATTATTTGAAGACAGGAAATTGCAAAAGTGAAGGATGATCGATTGATATTGAAGAATCGATGGATGAGAGATCAATCGAAGAAGCCAAGTCAAGTATTGAAGACCATCAACTGATGTGAAGACCCATCGATTGATATATCGATTGATAACATCTATCAATCGATAAGTCATTATTTATCAATCGATGAATATAAAGACCAATCGAAGAAGAATACCAGTTGATGGATTAAAAAATAGATCAATTGATATGCTTAAAAACAAATTATCAATTGATTGCGACAACACAGAAGGACTATCTGTTGTGGATCTAGAGGACAAAAGTAAACCTATGGATAAAAGGGTATTTACGTAAATTCAGGGGTAGAGATAATATTTATAAGTTTTTCATTCTATTTTTGTACTGATTTTAAACCTAACATCATGTGTTTTCCCTCATAACAACCTCATAAGAAATTTTCTATATTTTTATATATAGGGTAATATTTAAGTGAAAGTTTTCAAGAGTGAAAACTTTCACTAAATTTTATAAAATCGTAATAAAAAATATAAAAATAAAGTTTAAATATATTTTTTATTATGATTTTGCTAATAAAATTATAATTTACACTATTTTTTTCTTTTTTCTTCATCATAATTCTCTAAATTTTAATGAAAATTTTCATAATTTTCACGCTAAATTTTTTCACCACGATAATATCGTATATATATGACGTACTCCCTAAAATTTTACTCATACTTTCATTTCAGTAGAGAGCAGAAACACTGGCTAGTTGCTTTGCAAATGTTATTATTACTCCGACCTAAATATTATTTTTCCCATTTAAAATTAAATTAAAATCGAAATTATTCAATCAGATTACCGAAAAATTATTTGTCTAAATTATATGAAAATGAGTTAAAAATCTATTAATTTTAAGTTAACCTTCCTCTGTCCTAAATTAATTATGTTTGACCTTTTTAAACAGACCAAATTTTAACTGAAATTTATATATTTAAAAATTATTTTATAGGAAACTATATCTAATTTATTTTAAGATATAATTTTTAGTTAAAATTTGATTAATTTAACCCAAAAAAACTAAACATGACGAGGGCATTTAATTTAATTTGGGACAGAAGGATATCACCATGTGAAGTTTAACATTAGAATACCTCCAATAAACTTTTTAAACAAGCAGAACATGGTTTAAATTAGTGCTTGTTTGGTTGTATTTAGGAATTAAGTTCCTAAGGGAAGTATTATTTTCTTGGCATTTAAAATTAACAGGAAGCAAGAAAATTTGTTTAGTTGTTAGTCTAGGCATTTAAATTCATAAAATTTTAAATAACCAAGGATGGGACGGGTACGTAACTTTTCCTATTTTATTCAACCAAACAATATTACCAAAATCTACTTCCCAGGAAGTTCAAATACCCAGGTATTGAGTAGATAACCAAACGACCTCTTAGTGCACTCTTAGATATTCTTTAAAAAGGTTGTCAGATGTTCTTTAAAAACTTAACAATTTCTCCTCTCTTTTTAAGAAGCACTGGTGCTCTTGTTTTTATTATTAAAATAATAACTTCTCTCGAATTTCTCCACTACTTTATTATAAATTAAATTGAAATATTAATAAAACATTAGTTAAAAACAAGTATAAGAAATATTGTTGGAGTTAAGGCTCTTAAAAATGTGATAACTTACTAAGAGTCTAATCTTTTATATTATATTTAAGAGTTTTCTAGGAGTCTCTTTGTGATTCTCTTAAACCGTTAAATCGTCCTAGAAAGTTATAGAGATCCATCAATTACGACATATGAATTGCGTTAAACCATGCAGTAAAAAGTACCATAATTACTGCTTTAGCGCTGACATAAAATATAAGTATTCAAGAAATTGCCCAGAACACAACTTTAAGGAAACTGAGATCAAAATACCAGACTACTCGCAGTGCAGTTCATTGTTTGTTCGTATGACTAAAAAATGACTAATGATACACATCTGAACAATAGGCAGTCACACATCTGACATCTTAACAATAGGCAGTCACGCAATACAGCCAAGAAACAAATTGGCAAACCAAAGGAACATTACCTTTTTTTTTTGCTAGATAAGCATCTTTAAATTTCATATCATCCATCACAATGCATGAGGTATTTCAGGCTCCCCCAGTTTGCAGTATTTTCCTCACCATGTTTCCAAACTATTGTATTTTGGACATGTCTATTAAACCAAAAAAACGAAAACTAATATCTCATCAGATTTTTTTTTGCAACGATGCACAATGTTAATCAATCTTTGATAATTTTATTGAAATACACAAAAAAAGTAGAGCCAAAAGACAAATTATCGTCCCCTAGCACCCGATTCCTTCATGTCCTCAAGTGATGACGGAAAAAGCTCAATGTAACGTCTCCCAAGTGTCATCCTATCCTTCGCCAATGCCCCTTTTGCATCATCCAGACCTGCAAACTCTACAAACGCTTCTCCTGTTGGCCTTCCATCCATATTACATGTTATATGTATCGAGTCTTCTGAGAGCACATATTCTTTAAAAAACTCCATTATATCATCCTTCCCAGCTGAGAATGGCAAGCCCCTCATTCGCACTACTGTAGTCTGTTCAGGTGAGTCGTCTCCATCATGCGAGGCACTAGATCTGATTAACAAAGCTTCCGTTACAAACTTTTCTCGTCAAAGTTAAGAGTTTGATATCAACTTAGAAAAGTATTAAGAAACTATAAGCTGTAAGAAATTTTAAATAATCTAAAGCACATAGTTATATAATGAACAGATTGTACCACAAGCAGACGACAACCAGTATTATGAAAGAGAATTACAATCAATAATTTTGTATGACAATTTTGGCAATACTAGTCCAAGTAGGAAAAAAACCAATGCACAAGATGTCAAACTCGGTTTATAACTATAAACAGCTAAAACCAAAGCAATGCATTTGAAAGATCTAAAAGCAAGCAGCCATGTCACTAACATCGTCGAGATGAGAACCAATATCTTAACAGTAGATTTCTCCTCATAAATTCAGAGTTACTTCTTCAGCCATACATACCAACAAGCACTGTGAAACAGGTCTAGCTATGCTTGTTGGTTCTGTAAGCAGTAACTATATCCCTTTACCGAAGAAATATAGAGCAATTAAATTGAAACATAAGATAATAAACTCCTTAGTCGGTACTATCACATTCAATATAATCAATATATTAAAAGCCTTGCAATTACAAAGTAAAAGGCTTCCTCTCGTCGCTTTTAAAAGCGAGACAGCCAGTTGAAACACGGTTCTGGGAGAAAAACCAATTATGCAAAATGAGCACATATCATTAAACCTGATCTATTCCACTTGATTTGTTTAGATGGCAGGAAGAACGGTTCAGGATTTAATAGAGAAGGAAACTGGATGATGATAAGTATACTAAGAAACATTTTGGTTGGTACCAAAAAAATGACGATTGACGAGATATAGTTTAAAGTCTGTGTGGTTCAAGTATATTAAATAGGCTCATATGGATCATGTTCATTTCTTTTTTACAAAGAATAACCAATAAACAATGTAACTTCTTAAATTAGTATTCTGACTAGATCAGACCATAACTTTATTTTAAGAAATAGATGACAGAAGAACAAAATAGAAATACCAGATGACACTAACAACTTTAAAGACACTATGCGGCAAACTAATACTATAATGTAGGGAAAATTAAGGATCAATAAATGCATAACATGAAACTAATCAAGGAAAACATAGTACTGAGAATGGTAATGTTTGACATTTTTTATTCCCATGCTAGCATGAAAAGCCCATTCTCGATGTCTCTGAAGAAATGGAATAAATAAAATCTAAAATGAATAAATCCATCCTTAAGAAAGGTTCCTTTCATCAGAATCTAATGTTTCAATACTTCTCATCTTAATAAAATAATTTTTTATAATCACTTCCAAGAATCAATGATCTGAGTGCAGAATAATAGATCAATGTGAAGCACACTGTAAGTCCAGTGTATTTAAATGCAACAGTACTTCCTAAAAGCACAAAGACCTCTGACTAAAAATTAATAACTCATACCAGCTTCCATAATTTGTCACTAGCCATTTTCAACTCAAGTTCAACTTCCACAGTAACGAGTTAAATTAAAAGAAGGCCACCAACAAGAGGGAGCTAAAGAAAATCACCAATCCTTTTGGAAACTCAGAGACCTATTATATTAAAGAAGGATGAGCAGGCATACTTTAATTTCATGCTTGTTTAAAATGCTTTTAAGGAATGTAAATAACAAAGAAAACAATCAAACATAAAAATTAAAAAGATGCATTTACAAAAGGTGTAACACTGACCTGGAGGTAAGTAATGTTGCAAACACTGCAAAAGTTGAAAAATATTGACCATTATCTAATAAAACTAGAGTACAATGTCCAAAAATCCAGAATTTCTATTAGTTGAAGACTGTTGGAGTATAGAAACATATACATATTTAATAATTTTTGGCATTGCCTCAGTTATTATTATTGTTACTATTAATTATTATATAGAAGTGATTAATTGTCTTTAACCAGCCAGACAGACAATGAGCATAAATATCACGGATGATAAGTAACAAAACTCCACCCAAATATATCACATACACTATATAATTACCATGGCAGAGATTTAGACAAAAAATTTAAAATTTATTCATGTGCTAAATGGGGATTCAATTAGGCACAGATTCCTACGATGCTCTGAGTTAAGTGCAAGTTCTGAAGGACAGCAGTACATATGCTGACACTGCTACTGCAATATCATATCATTCAACATAGAGCTACTATTAGTAAAGCTCCAAGAATATAGAGTTCACAAGTAATAACACCATGCCAAATTTAAAAAAAAAAAAGGACTGCAAAGAAAGAATAATCACCTTCCCCTTGAAACTGCTTCTTGGCACTCCTCTAAAGATGATGGAAAAAGTTCTATATAGCGATTCCCAAGTGTCTTCCGATCGTTCACCATTGCAGCTTTCGAGTCCTCTGCACTTGAGAACTCAACAAATGCTTCGCCAGTTGGTCTTCCTTCTGAATTAACTGTAATATGAACTGATTTTTCTGATAGATCAAAATTCCTAAAGAAATCCATAATTTCGTCCTTCCCAGCAGAGAATGGCAATCCTCTCAATCGCAAAACGCCAGTGTGCTCTGCAGACTCCTTCCCCTCATCAAGGGACTTCGCCCTTGATGACCTTGATGTACCACGGGGAGAACCACCACGAGCATCTGAAACTTCATTGGAAATTGCCTTGTAGTATTCTTGTCTCTTGCTCCTGAAAACCTCAACATACCTCCTACCAATATTTTGCCTATTCCTCTGAAGAGCAAAATCCACTTGGAGAGGATACCCCAAAACACAATAAGCTTCCCCCGAGAATTTTCCATTTTTGTGTACAAGTAGAACATCAACTATGTCAAGTCCATGGAAAAACTCATAGACATCATTTTCAGTGCAATCAAAAGGTAAACCTCGGAGTCGGACAACAGGGAAAGGTGGAGGTAGACTAACATAGGAGTAAGCAGGTGGATTGTGCATGTAACTTGAACCTGCACCAGTCCCATAATACGAAGAACCCTGATCAAGTAACCGCTGCCTTTTCAAACCCAACTCACGGGGATCAGGACCATCCATGTAACCACTGCATTTCAATTAAGAGGAAAACAAATTAATAAGGAAATTGGGTCTTTTTGATAAATTATATAAATTTCAACTACATTCCTTTTCATTAACTTAAAATATTCATTAAGATTAATGAACATCGGAAACACACATCATTTTCAAAAAGTAATATGCAGCTATTGTGCATTCTTAAATTGTGTAATTATTATATGTTTTAATCAGAAAAGAGTTTGATGATTTATTACAGTCTTTAAAATCACTTAAGCACATTAATGCAATTCAATATAGAAACTGATCTATAGGCCAAAACAATTATCTTATTTGAATTTCCACCCAAAAAATAATAGATTATAGCTAATTATCTACATCAAGAAAAACAGTTGTAAACCATGACATCCAATTTTGTTTTAAAATTTTATACCTATTATAAAGATGTACTCATACATGTAATGATTTCTTGGGAATCCTACAAGATCAGTTCGTTCTTTTTTCTCTGACAGATGGTCAGAACTTCATCTGGGTTCGAATCCTACTGAGACCAGTGTTCTCAAATCAGCTTAGGCCTAGGCAGTAAGCGGATCCAACTTGGGTAAAAAGATATTTTTAGGCGTTTTTGGGCTAGATCAGGAAAAAAGGATAAAATCAGGGGCGTCAGACTCAAAATTATAAATAAAATCAAAAAATGCAGGAAAACATATTAAAGAAGATTTGCGGGGGTTTCATTCTAAAAGGAAGCTAATTTAGAATTAACCATGAAAAGCCATATACAGAAAACATAAAGAGAGGGAGTGACTTCAAGAGATACCCTGACAAGCTTATGTGTAGAAAATAGAGAGGAGCAGGCGAGGAGAGAGAGAACAGAGCATGCTCGTTTTTTAACAAAAAGAAACCCTAGAAGTAGTTTAGATATTATTTATTATATTACACATACCGAAAAACCCAATGCATCGATAAGACCTGTTTATTTTGATTTAATTGTTAATATTCAGGTTACCTGAAAGTGACTAAAAATATTCTAGAACTTTATATATATATATATATATATATATATATATATATATATATATATATATATATATATTGTTCTATTCTAATTTTAAACTATAACAGCCACCTTTAAGAATATTGCTTGTATGTATAATTGTTTTTGCCATTGATGAATATTTAAAGTTAAATATTTGTCTAAACTTGTAAGAAAAATATTACGTGTAAATTAACTATCTTTTTTAACTAAAAAAATATAGAATTACATTCTTATAATCATTCTAATTACCTGATTAACTGCTAAAAGGTACCTTAACTGCCGAGTGCCAGATGAATTAAATTTTAAAAACAAAAGAAAGACATAGATACTCTTTATTCTCTAGAAAAAAATTCAATAAACATACTAGATTGTGCCGAGTGCCTCATCTAAAAACTTATTTGTATTTATACATGTACATGTTTTGCTCGGAAGTTGTTAAATTAACCACTCCTGCATAATTGACTTTGCATCATTGACTTTTTACCCGCCATAAATACTAGGAAGATCATTTTAAAAAAACAAAAGAAATCATCTCAACTTGGTGACAGTCCATTCAAGCTGAACACAGAAAATCTTTGGTAAAACTGATTGCAAGAACCGCAACAAATGTTTATATATATATATATATATATATATATATATATATATATATATATATATATATATATATATATATATATATATATATATATATATATAACTTTTCCGGTTCCCCCACTAATCCAAATCGCAAAGAGAGGGTTATACTTTATCCTCCTAAAAATTCAACCGAAAGCTACTAAAGGGTGTTTAAAAAAATTACCACAATTAAAAAAAAAGATTTATCCCATATTCTCCCAAGAGACAACATGGATCCGAGTCCTATAAATGCATCTCCTGAATACGTACTCAGAAGATACGTATTAGGGGCCTATCGCATGTAATAATTTAAAATATCATCCTATATAGTAGTGTTTTCGCTACAACTTGTTCCAATTCTTAAATTATGGCATTTTTCCGCAAATAAATCAAGAACAAAATCCACATCATATTCAAATGAAAAAACACTATAACCAATGAATAAATCAAATATAAAACTGTATACAATCAGATTAACATACAATACATGAATTATAGACACAAACCTAATACATAAACACAAGTATGTAAATAGCAGCATACATGTATAAATAAATATCACAAATAAAACAGAAAACATACAAAGATAGATACAAGTGTGTGTGTGTGTGTGTGTAAGGAAGAGTTTTGAAGATCTTACCCTCGGTAGTACATGTTTGAGATTGTTTGTTAAGTTGGAGGGCAGATTGGTCGTAATTAGTCAAGATGAATCACCAAACAGCTTTTTAAGGTTTTTGGGAACTGAAACGTCACCGTTTTGATGGGCTGTGAATAATAATAATAATGCAAAAGCTACCGGATTTTCAAACCCTACCCATGTAATGTGGGTTTGAGTCCAGTTATGAACGGGTTTCCTACTCTTTTCTTTTTTACTTGGAGGAAGGCCCAGCTTGCTTATCTTTTTATAAAGGGCTAAAATGTATTTTAAATAGTAAAATTTTTCCTAAGTTATCTTTATGTAACTTATTTTTAAGTTATTTTGAGTATAGAAAATTTATGACATTTTTGTGATAAGTATACAAACATATTATATTATAATATAATATGAAATTACAAGTATATAAAAATATATTGCACTATAATAGTATATTATGTTGTAAAATATTGAGGACATGGACACATCAATAAATGTTACTTTACTGATGTAGATTACCATTGGGAGAATAATTACCCTAATTTAATATATATATCTATGTTATTTTTATAGTAAAAAGATTAAAAAAATTATTGGTTGGTTGGTCGGCCTATACTATATTATTATAGCTGAAAAATTAAAAAATTTGGTTGATTAATCGATCGATCGATCGGTCAATCGGTCAGTACGGTACTGAGTCTGGTCTATTTATTGGGTCATGAATTAAATTTTTCACTAATCTATTTATCCTTATTTTTTAAACATACGTGTAAAACAAGCTATCACTCATTATCCTAATTCAAATACATTGGGTTAGGTCTAACAATGTACATTTTTATATTATATATAATTTTATTTATTATGACAGCTGCTCCAAATATATATATATATATATATATATATATATATATATATATATATATATATATATATATAAACTAAAAAATTTATTCTAAATATGTCCAAATTATATTAGAATACTATGTACCATATTTAACTTTTATAAATCTAAATAATATACATATTTATTAAAATTTTATTTATTATATATAAGTTTTAACTATTATCAGAGTAACTCTTTTAATTAATTTATTATCACTCACATCGATAACAAATTTATATAAAATATGATAATATTGAAACCATTTTAGATTTTGATGATCGCTGATAGCAAACTGAAAGCTTGTGATTGATATAAAATAGCAAGTTGTGTACTAACATTGTTTTGCAGGTATTAGTTCACTGATATATCACTATAACAATTAATATTATGACAACAAGCTGACAACAGGAAAATAGAGTGTTCCAGCGAGTTGATACTCGGAGCGCAGAATTTGTTAGATAAAGCGTGAAGTCCTATTTTCATAGAGATTAAATAGAATCTTTATTTGTTCAGGCTTATCTAATATATATATATATATATATATATATATATATATATATTTGAATATATTATATTAGAGCTCAAATATCTTTTATCCAAACATATATTTATATTCAAATTCGTTTTCCTAATTATTAGGAGTTGGATTTTATTTCAAAGTCTTATCTTTTTAAACCAACTCTTATCTAGTATTTAAACTTATATTGAGGATATCTTTCAAACGTTTATTATTTTCAAACTCTCCTCAGTATTCGTAGTTTTGAATGTGTAACAATTGAATTACTCTAACAAACATGAACGTTGAGATTTTAACGTGAATGTTGTTCTAATAATTCGAACGTTGAACATTCTCATATAAATACTTTGTGTGTATAACTTTTTCTCTTCACCAAGTGAAGTACGTTCTGATTTGCAAAATATATACACACATCTTCTCAAACTCAAAATCTTTCTTAGCTAATATTTTCGAACTCTAGTATTCTATATATTTATATATATACGTGAGAGAGCTTATAGTTTGAGTTGTAATCTTTATTCACTTGTGTTATTGGTTGTATTTAATTTTGGGTGGATATTGAGCTTGTGAAATAGGGTTCAAGGAAACTAGAGGCTAGAGAAGGCTGTACTAGGGTAGTATAGTGCTTAGAGGGTAGATTAGTTCAGGGAACATGATTTCAGAAAGCTAGTATCAGTAGCAAGGGAGGAATATTATTATAATCTTGTAATCGATTGTTCATTGATTAATAATATTCTCTCTTACCAGTTGGTAGGGGACCAGAACGTAGACCATAGGGGATAAGGGTTGAACCTGCCTAAAAGATCTGGTGTCTTTTACTTACTGTTTTACTTTTTCTGTACTGTATTGCATATAGCAGCTAGCTGACAGTGTCTGTTAATTGAACTTAGCTAACTGACATGTTAAATAACTCAGTAATAATTAAAATCGGTCGTTATTAGCTATAACACCTATTCATCCCCATCTAGATGTGCATTTTCAAATATAACACGTATATTAACATAAATTCTCAACGTTATAAAATTTTATAGTAAATATTAATAAAATATAATACAAAAATAAATTTACCTAAATATTATTAATTTATCATGTGCTTCGCACGAGTTATAAGTTTGTATATATATATATATATATATATATATAGGCAAGTGCTTAAATAGAAACCATGTCAAATCTAGAAACTAATCTAAGACACATATTTAATCTAATATAATGGTTTCCTAGAAGGCATAACACACGATTAAAATACATCATCCCCTACACAATCTCATTTAATCCCCTCCGTTTTTAATTTGATTTTTCTCGCCAATTGGTGAACATTTTTTCAAATCTAACTTCACCATATTTTTTATCATCTTCCAACGATCAATTTGCATACCATATGTGCTATATTTAAGTTAAATTAAAAAAAGAGATAAAATTAGTTTCTCATATATATATATATATATAAACATAGGTATGAGTAAATATTGTTGTTATCATCTCATTTTCCAAAGTAAACATTCATCTCTTCCTGTGATAACTAACGATTCATATACATCTCATCTGGATTCTCTCCCCTTTTGGTATCGAGCCTCCCGGTAATCATTGAGTTATTATTCCTGTAATCTCTTCATTCATATTGTTAACAGCTGCTTCTTAGTTATCTTTTGGTTATTCTGCTATTATTAGTCATATATCTTACTGTAGACCACCTAAGTTGCCAGGTAATCCTTTTGTAAGTCTCAGGGTAGAGCAGTGTTGGATAAGGGCTTTAAACATAGGTATGAGTAGACATAAGGTAAGAATGTATGCACTAAAAACCCAGAATCACCTTAGATATTAAGAATCAGTAAAAACAAGATCAATGAATAAATTATTTAGGTCTAATTCCTCAGTTAGCTCAAGGTCACCGATGACATCGATCCCTTCAATTCCCGACTTCATAAACCAGGAAAAATATAGTTATGAAAATATTAGTCAAGAATTAGGAAATTGGAATATACCTAGTATAGACCCAAAGCAGATCTATCAGTCAACTTTTACAGATAAATTTAAAACAAATTACAATGTAAAAACAGTAGAGAAAATCTATGCTATTAACAAAGAACACGAAAACTGTTCTTTATTAACAAATGAAATTATAAAAAAATATAAAAAGAAAAATTATAATTTTATTCATATAGGATTAATACAAGTAGTAGTAAAACCATTATCAGTAAAAGGAATTAACTCTAGTATTCTTTTATGTTTAAGAGATGCTAGGTATTTAAACTATGTCCCTAGTATATTAGGCATTATGGAATCGAGCCTCCATAATGGACCAGTTCATTTTAATTGCTTTCCAGACTTTACTTTAAGTCTGAATGACCCCCATTTATTAAAAGCATTAACATTAAATATTAAAACAGCTGGTGAAATCACTCACATGATTGAGGGATCACAACCACTTGCATTAATTTATAGAATTTACTATAAAACAATGAAAACTAATTTAAACATTCATGCATTAAATAAATGTCCAAAAGACAAAAATGTTTTAATTCAAAGTAGCACTAATGATGCTAATATTCAAGTACCAAAAACTATACTATGAAAAGATATCAATCTTCCTAGCCAATGGGTTTTAGATAATGAAATACCCCAGGCGCCAATAACAAATAACTTAATGAATTTAGATAATATTAAACAATATTTAGATGGAACTGTTAGAATAAGCTTCGATAATATTAGAAAACCATTAATGTTAGACGAAATAACTACAAGGTCAGTTCCATCATCTAGACAAGATTCTGAATTACTTAGTAGAACAAATATTAAAAATATAAAATTAAAGGGAATTATTAGTGAAGGACAGACTAGTCAACCCTATTATAATAAATCTAGTAACCAATCTGAAGAAGATGAAGAACATTTATCTCCTACACAGTCAGATTTTGAAACAAGATCTATTAATAATCAACTAAAAGTAATTAATAAAGAAGTTAAAATCAATTGGAAAATCTTAACAGAAGATTTTAATTCAAAAGAAAATAGATTAAAAAGACACCAGTTTAGAGACAATCATAGTCCTGAAGAAAGAGAAAAAGTAGTTAATAAGTGGAAATTATTCCTAGTAAAAGAAAAAATAAATATGACTTTTTATTCTTGGTATGAAAGATACTATGGTAAATGTAATGTAATTACTAAAACACAATGGATTAAAGAAGATAAGACAAAAGTATCATCTAGTCATCCCCCTATAGAAACAATAATAATCCCAGTTAAAAATACGGTTATCATAGCTTCACCATTTAAAATATCTGATGGAAAGAATGATGAAAAGAAACTAATTGAGCAAAATAATTTCACTAATCAATATCTAGCCTCTTTAGGTAAACAATTAGATAAAATTGAAGACAAGATTAAAGATTCAGATATTAAACAATATCCAGATCCAAATAAAGAATGTGAAGAAAAACCCTTGATAAATTTACCCAGTAAAAGAGAAAATTTAAGTCTACCTAATAAAGATAAAGAACTAATTAAAACTCTTGATAAAATATTTAAAAAATTAGATAAACCAGAATCAAGCAAAACTATAGGAGTTTTAGGCTTTTATGAAAGCCCTAATGATAGTGATAGTAATGATTCTATAATTGAAATAGAAAATCAATTTAAAAAATTAAGTTTTAATCAACCCAATATCACAACACAAACGAAGAATTGGTACTCCAGACCAACTCCTCCAGATTTACAATTTGAAGAAAGAAACCTAGATAACCAGTTTTCTGTTTCAGCCAATAAAATGTATGAGTGGAATATAGATGGTCTTAGTGAACAAGAAATATTAAACAAATTAAACCATATGTCAATGGTGGCAAATACATATATAACAACATTTGATCATTTAAACCAAAGTGATATTGTTGAAATTCTAACTAATGGGTTTACAGGAACCCTAAGATCTTGGTGGGAAAAATACCTTACTGAAGATACTAGACATAATATAATTACTGCATATCAATTAGACAATGATGGTCAACCAATATTGAAGAAAAGATAGGATTTATTCCTGACGAAGTTAATACTTTAATATATACGATAATAAAACATTTTATAGGAACACCTAGTAATATTACTGAAAGAATCCATGACCAACTCAGTAACCTAAATTGCCCAACTCTGAGTGACTTTAGATGGTATAAGGATGTATTTCTGTCCAGAGTTATGATAAGAGACGATAGTAATAAACCATTTTGGAAAGAAAAATTTGTTAATGGTTTACCTAATATATTTGCACATAAAATTCGTGAAGAATTAAGTAAAGACTTAGGATTCATAAATTATGAAGAATTAACATATGGAGAAATAATAAGTGTCATACAAAAATAGGATTAAAAATGTGAATTAACAAATTAGTTCTTTGCTACTAACACAAAAATATTAAGCTCAGTTCCTATACAAATATATCTAAATTAGTACAAGGAAAAACTGAGTCCGTAGGGAGTGATATCTAGGAGCCCTGAGCATTTTTCGTTTAAGAACCGGGTCCTAATATCTGACCAGGAGCAAGGTATGGGTGTGTATAATTTGTTTCTTCTTGCCCCGGCCATGGCAGTGGCTCCCTACATATTTTTTGTGTTGAAGAAGACGACTCTTCAATTTAATTGGTGTAGACTTTAAATCAATAAAGTAGGCTGCTTGAATTTGATTGGCTAAGGGCTGAGTGGCGCCATACACGGCTGATATACAGGGGAGGCGCAACTTACCAGTTAATATATTAAGGAAAGTAAGTGGCGCCAGTACAGGGAGTATACTGGGCAGGCGCCACTTAAAACTTTAACTTAATATATTTATTTAGCTGCAAGTGGCGCCATTACAGGTGAAGCACAGGGGAGGCGCCACTTAGAACATATTTGATTAACATCAAATATAAGTGGCTCCAAGTATGCAAGTGGCGCCCTATACAGTGTTTGCTCTGTACAAAAATGAGTGGCGCCTGAGAAATCAAGGGAGAAATCAAGTCACGCGCGTGCTTTACATTTACATGGTCAAAGTGCAATTTGGTCACTGCACTTTGACCCTCTTTTCATTGCTTGACTGAAGTTCCCTGACTTCCATTTCTTGTATCAAAGTCTTGTCACTTTACACCCTGTACCCTGAGTTGTTCCTGTTCTTCGATTGTAGTTCAGAAACCTTCACTTTTCGTACCAAGGTTGTGACACTTTGCACCCTGCACCCTTTGAGCTGTTTAGCTGTTTAGCTGTTTGGCTATTAGCTGTTTAGCTGTTTGGCTGTAGCCTCTACAAATTACTTTTTGTACCTTAATAAATAACCGTTCTTTCCAGGTACGTTCTTCAACTTAACAATTCTTCTATAGTTAATACTCAGATTCCTTTCACAAACTGCTGACGCCTAGTGCAACTGGTCTGGTTCACAGACGACTAACTTTGATCCAGGTCTTCATATTATTGTTTTACTTGCATTGTTAAGTTTGCAGCAACTTCATTGCTTCGAACACTGACTGTCAATAAACACTGTAACTTCACTGGAATCTTTTCTGGTACTTAGACACTTGTCTTTACCATGTCTTCAATTCTTATAGATTCCTATGCTTCGAACACTGTCTATTTCCAATCAATGCCTTTACACTGAAATCTTCTTATGGCACTACTATACTGAATCTTCAACCTATCTGAAACCCTGAAAGTCTTTAAACATTATTCTTCACTGAGGCATGAACATATAAATGAACTTCTTTCAGTGACCTGTAGTAGACTTCAAAACTTCTTCTAATGTCTTGATTCACTGTATTTGCCTTGTCTTCATTTCTTCCTGATTTCTGTGTAGGCATAGTATTATTTACTTGTCCTGTTCTAGTGTTGAGTTATCACGATTACTATTCATACAGCTTTGTAATCTCACCAACAATCTCCCCCTATTTGATTGTTAAACTTAGCAACCAAATCTCATAGAGAAGATAACTCAACTAACACCTAGAAAAAGTAATGGTCCGGGACTTGTAAATAATGCTACTGGTTTTTCTGGATCAGATACTGCATTTCCAGAATTCTTGAGTAACTGAAATGAAAGATGTTTGTTCCTCTGACGTTGAACTGATATTCAAGTTGTATCATCTTCATTTCTGTCTGTTTGAGCTCTCTCTGCTTCAAAATCCTTCATAGTTTGAACTTAAAGAACTTATCATGAACAGAGCTTCATAAGAATCAATATTCCTGGGAACGTCTTCAATAGAATACAGAACATAGCTCAAATAATGTTCTCCCCCTAAGAATGTGATTCTCCTTCTTTTTCTTCTTCTCCCTTTAGATAATCAATGGAAGTGTCAATTCTTTTCTGTTCTTCCCACTTGGATGAGGAATCCTCTTCTGACAACTCCTTTCAAGTATAGGATACAGTTTCTTGATTCTCCCATATTTCTGTTGTTTCCCTTCAGGATCAGAAGATAAGATTTTCTTCTTTTTCTTGTCTAAAATCTCCCCCTAAGGATATTAACTTCTCCCAAGGATACGAACCCCTTTTTCCAAGGATCTTCCAGGTCAAGGATCTTCCAGGATCCAGGATACGAACCCCTTAGGATATTAACTCTTAACTCTTCCGAAGGATACGAAGATAAGACTTTAGTAACTTCTCCTTTTTCTTCCTATAAATTCTCCCCCTTAGTTGAGGAATCCTCCAATGGCCCATCTTTTGAATGGTTTGTCTTCCAAAGAAGGTTCTCGTCTGTCATTGATTGGGAAAATATAGAAGCTTTTCTTTCAGAAGTAGCAAGTAGCAAGGGTAAGTGTTTGGCTTATGGTTTCCTCACTTCTACTACGTTCTGTTGGTGTTTACACTCAAGTGTCGAGCACTTTGAAGTGTTTCACTCTTTCTCTCCCTATCTCTCACTCAAGTGTATCTCTCCCTCACTTTCACTTAAGTGTTTCTCTCTCTCACTTTCACTCTGCATTCCAAATATAGCCTTTCTGTACCTGCAAGTGAAATCCGTCAATTCATATATTCCCAACACCTGATTCATCAGAATGAACTGAATCACTCTCAAGTGGAGAATTGCCTCGTAGAGGTGTTCTTGATCTATCATGCATAAGCACTGTCTCAGCACCAGACTCAATAGCAATTGCTAAATCACTGTCTAGTGGAGCCTCACCTCTTTGAGATGGGTTATCCCAAGATATTAATATCTGTTAGGGAATCCTGCCTTGTTCTATCAAGGAGTTGCCTCACACCTTCTCCATAAATGGGAGGTGGACATTCCTTTTCAGGATCTGGAAATGTTCCTTCCAGGAGGGGCGACGTAGTAGACAATGTAATGAATGGCAATTTAGAGCCTACGTTTCCCTCGTAACCCTGTGACGGGAATTTGTGTAAAATACCCTACTTGACTTATCCGAAGAATTCTTGTCAAGCAGTTGCCTCTCAAGCCCAGATAAATCTGAATAAGAGATCTCCCTTTCGGGATGCAGAAGATTAACTTCTGTTTGAGGTAGATACCCTGGACAATGTAATGTATGGCTAGAGTCCGTATCTCCTCTAAAGGCCTATACCTCTCATTGTGCACGCCTTGCAATGTGTTCCTAGAATTTATCTGTTTAGGCTTACCATCAGCGTGATTGCCAGTGGTGTGCTTGACTCATTACAAGATGCTCTGGCTGACGAGCGAATTTCAATGGACTCACTCTGTTGAGAGAGTGATTCCAGAGACCGTTTTATTGCCTTTTCAGCTCTGCATCCTTTTGAGAAGATGCAGATGAGCTTACAGTTACCTTAGATATATACTTCTTTACTTCTCTGGAGATAGAGCTGTGGGTGCACTTCCGACTTCATCCTTATTTGCTACATCAAGTGCAGTTTCTCCCTTATCAACCTCTAACTTACATAAGTTCCTTATATCTCCAAGGGTTAGTATATGGAAGTGGATGAATGAGTGTTTGGTATGAAGGCCTGGGTAAGAGATTGATGGGTTTTCAACCTCTTGGCCAGCTTCTGTAGCCACTGGGGGCTAAACGGATAGAATCAATTAAGATTAAAAGATAATCACTTTAACATTCCAAAATATATTTTTCATCTCAAGGAGAAAGAAAAATATAAGAAGGAATGGTAATGGATTGCCTTAAAGCACTTTTAATAAAAGAGTTTTGTCGGTTCTAAAGATTTATCATTTAAGAGCGTGACACCAATAAAAATTTTCCTTAAGATACTTATCCCATAATAAAACGCGGGAATGTGTATCAGAGGAAAAGGTTTCTATTCCTTATGAATTTCTTATAAGACAAACTTCCCATAATAAAACGCGGGAATTTACACCAAATATGAAACTCAACTCTCTTACCAAATTTTATCTCAATAAAATGACTCTTTTCCTTTATAACCTAAGTACTGTAAGTTTTGAAAATAGTTTTGCAAAACATCCTTATCAGATAGAGGACTATGATTTTCCGACTCATAATGCAATTATGATTTACATCATTTTCGTCTGCCTGATAATATCCCCGACTTAAAATAAAAACATGTCAATTGGGGTTGAATGAATGCTTAACAATACAGCACTAGGCCTTCAAAGCAACAATCATTGTTTAGGTACTCTGAATCAATGTGAAACATACATTGAAACAAGTGTTTAAAAACAAATCATTTTACAAATGGTTGATACCTTAAAAAAAAAAAATTTCTCCAAATAAAATAGCAGTCACAAAGTTTCTGCCACTTTAAAAACAAAAACTAAGAGAGAAGACGGTTTTGAAAATATAGCATTTAAAACCAGCTTTGGAGAGAGGATAAAATATTTTGAGATTGGAGAAAAATTATCCTCAAGAAAAATTTAATTCACACCCTAGGTTTGGGAAAATAAATTAGGGCTGTAAATCAAAAGTTTTTCAAAAGAGAAGTTTTGAAAAAGAATTTGATGTTTTCTTCTCTAAGACTGATAGAAAATTGAATGCATATTTGAATAAAGCATTTTGAAAAAGAAATAGACAAAAGTTTCTTTTTAACACATTCAAGTTTAAAATTCATTCAAAGAAAGAAAACTAATAATAATACTTATGTAATACGAAACAGTTACCACAGACATGCATATATAAATTATTTAACATGTGACAATTATTCAGTAGAACAATAAGCATTTAAACATATTTTTATTATTAGTGATTTCAGATAAATAACTTGTGTTATCACTAATATTAAAAATATCACAATTAATTGCACGCTAATACCAATTATTCGATATTTATCAATAATTTCAAGATGCAAGAAATTGTGCTTCTTATATTTTATCAAATCAAAATTATGAAACTGATAATCATTGAATTGCTTCAATCCATAATTTTAATAAGATAAAATAATTTCGCTAAATACTAAAATATTCATAAGATTGAATATTAGCATCTAACTTCCTACACCATATCTAATAATTGTCACTTTGCACATTGTAAGCATGCTCATAACAATTATTAATTGATATACGTAAGCTCGAGGTATTAGTTGAAAAGAAATTCACAAGTCCTTTGAATAGGGAAATAGTAATACTTGTGATTCTTTTTACAACTCCTCGCAAACAAACTTATTTTTAGAAATATTTTCTAAGTATATAAAATATTGAGCATTTTATACACATAACTTAGAAAATACTTCACCTTCTAATATTAGTGAGTTTTGGAATATGCATTAATTATTTAGAACAGAAATTCTAAATACCTTCACTAATATCAAAAGTATCACAATTATTTGTAATAAAACATTTAAGAATATCGGAGCAAAATATCAGAGCAATTAAGCAAGATATCATTGACTAATACTCATCAAATATTTAAAACATACAAATAATTGTGCTTCTTGCTTATGCTAAGTAATTTAACTACCACTTATGCATATAACAATGTAAGCATGATAATTAAACTAGTAGCAATAAGTATGAGGAACTGGATTTAAAAATAAATTCACAAGTCCTTTAAATATTAAAATTTTAATACTTGTGAACTCATTTAAGAATTTATTGCAGATGAGATTTTCAACAAATATGCAAATAAATAATATCCCAAATTCACTAACCAACTTAGACAAAATGAATTCATCAAGTTGTTTAACAAATATCTGCAATTTATTCTACTAAGGACAATCTCAAAAGAGATGATACCTGGTGTCCATGCGCTTATTCCATACGTGGTGTAAAGATATCAACAGAGTTGCTGGAAATAATGACAGCTTCTAGGAATGACTTCCCTGTCTTTCTTACAACCTGCATTATCTATATCTATATAGCCAATTAGGTTAAACCTAGTATCTTTAGGGTCCCAGATTTCAAGAATTGGTGATCCCCTAAGATATCTAACAATTCATAACTTAGCTATAAGATAAGATTCTCTAGTATCCACTTGGAAACTTGCACATAGGCATATCGAGAATAAAATATATGGTCTTTAGCACTTGAATAAGTAATGAGCTGATCATACCTCTATAGCTTGTTACTTCAGTTCATATACCTGATTTGCCCTGATCAAGCTTAGTGGTTTATTGGAAAGAAGTCTTGGCATGTCTAGAATCTTCCAAATTGCGCATCTTCAAAAGATCTTTGACTTACTTTAATTGCCATCATTCTTTCGAATTACTTGTAATCCAAAAAGAATTGCAACTCTTCCAACATGCTCATGTTGTACCTACTCTGCATTTACTTAGCAAATATCTCTTGCCAAATTTTCATTAGTAGACCCACATATAATATAATCATGGTATACTTGCACATATATTACATTGTGTGTGCCCTGTATTCTAGAGAGATATATGTGTATAACTACTCTAATATAAAATCATTTTCAAGTAATTAGTAATTAGAGTGTCATACCATGTCCTTGACGATTTGCTTGAATCCCTATCTCTGTTAGGTCCTCATCTTGTTAGGCCCAATTGTTAGGTCCTAAGAGGATCAAGTCTCGTCTCTGTTGCTTGCTGTTAGATCTTGAAAGTCCCGAAGATTCTGTTTCCATCATCATCGATACCTTCTACTTTATAGTAGCCTGTAGCAACCAGTTTGGCTTTGTCCCTCATAACAATGCCAATTATCTTCCAGTCTCTAAGAACCCTTACTGTACCAATTTCAGCTTTGACTTTAGTGGTCTGGGTTCCAGCTTCAATAGTTTCTGCCTTCGAACTGATTGAGATCATCTTGCATTTGCAATCACCCAATCTGGATCAATCAGTGCATCTTCAATATTCTTTGGGATACCAAATATTGATTATTGGGTCCCGAAAAATATATGTTCATTTTGATTAGCACTTCTAGCCTTTACTCAAAATCCGGTTTACTAAGAACTAGACTCCAGGATTTACTTTGACTTCAAACCCTTTGTCTCGACAGATATGTTCTTGATGTATTCCTTTGATCTTCATTGTGTTGAGTATGACTAGTAGATCCTTCTTTTATTTGCTCCCTCTGAGTTGCTGCTAGATGTGTTGAAGATCCTTCACCTTATACAGTGGATTCTGTTCAAGTTCACGAGTTGTGTAGTTTCACTACCATTTCCACTAATAGGATCTGAATCAACATCATTATCATTGTTTCCTTATGCAACCTCAATTTCATCATTAGTATCTGAATTTGACTCTGACAGAATGTCAAACTTCAAAGATTCAGAATAGTCATTCACTTGAATGCTTGGGAGCTTGGTGTATTAGGTCGAACCATTCAGACTTTTAATCACCTTCTGGTTTTTCATCATTAATGAGTAGCCGAGGAAAATTGTTCCTTGAGTCTTAACTTTGTCAAGATACTCAGATAAATCTTCAGTAAATATCAATTTCCTCCAAACACACGAAAGAGCTTCAGTGTTTGCTTCTGGTTGGCCATTAACTCATATGATGTCTTTTCACGATCTTGTTGATTAAAGCAGCATGATGTGTTAATTGCTTCAGCTTCAAAGTACCTTTTTCAGTGCAGAATTCATATAGAACTTCACTCGCGAAATTCAGTTCCATTATCTGACTTCAAAGTTCTCACAGCTTACTTTGTTTCCAACTTGATCTTCCTTATTTGATCAATCACCATTTGTGACATTTTGTCTGTTGAATGCTTGAACATCACCAATTCATAATTAGGGTTACCAATTTCAATCACCACTAAGCATATTTCTTTCATGACTTTTCTTCAGTGTGATGTTTTCATTGACTTCCCTATGTGACATACTTCAAAATGTCCTTCTGGATAGAATTCCATTAGAAGCAGTCCTCTCACCAATTTCATCTTTATCGGAGAATCCATTGTCTTGTTCACCAAGTGTGAGAGCTTCATATTCCATAGATAACTCTTTACTGATGAAGCTTTACTGAAAAGTTCACTTCACCTTTGCATACAAACTCCATGTCAGCTATGAATAAACTTCCTCACTCTCAGTTGAGTGAGCTTCCAACCTTCTTGTTTGAGATCAAACACTTTTCCTTTTCAATGCTTTTCCAGAAAACCCTTGATAAATAATTCCCTAGTGCCCTGTAGATAGTGCTTAAGTCCTTCCACAAGAAAGATGCTTCCATTGATGACAGTTCTTAAATCATGATAGCCATATCCCTTGTACATCCTTTGCTGTCATCTCCAAAAGTTACCATCGGGGAGGTCTTCTCAACCAACTGTGATATTAGAGCTTTAATCTTAATCATATGCCTCGAACAATAAATGTCACGAAGTCACATAATTTTTGCCTTTAGTTACATACTCTGCAATCACAAATGATTAAGCTTCTTGGTACTCAACTTCAATTGAGTCCAGATGGGTTAGAGATATTACAGTGGTAACAACAGCTTCAATATGCATAAAAGCATATGGATAGAAGAACTAACAAATTAATTACTAATTCTGTCTAATCCATTTCTGTTGTTGTCTAACATTTTTAACTATCTCTAATTACCTAAGTCAGTTTTAGATTAATCCTCGAATCAACAAATGTTACTGACAACTTAGATAATTCTACCATCTTTTATTATTCTATCCCTAACAAGCAATACATGATATGATATGACATTTAAGTGCAACTATGTGAGTGCGAGCAAATCATGTGAAAATAAGCACATAAACAATTTTAAGAATATGCAGAATATTTGAATAAAACATTATAAGCAATATCAAATTCCACATATACTTATCAAGTCATTTATCACAATAAGAACAAATATACAATATCTGATCTATGACCTGTTTGTCTATTTAGCAATTTTCACAACATTAGCAGAGGTATTAAATCACAGAAGATTTAACTCAAGTTCCAGCAAAATATTTTAGGGATACACCTAACCGTCTAGAACACCCTATCTAATTCTCCAGATATTCATTTTACTGCATATAAAATCAAGTATGAAATGTACTAATTAAACTCATGAATCCTAGCATGCAATCTTATTCTTAGCAATCAATTAAGCATTTAAGTCCTAAGATGCTAACATGCTGGCATGAATATAATACATTTCAATACCTAATAATCATACAGTTCTGAATTAGATAAACGTATACTAGTTAGAATGTGTACCTGTGAAGTGTTTAGTGATTCATCTCCAGTGTTGGTCATTGATGCCAGATTTCCATTTGGTTCATCACTTTCACTGATAGAATCATCCTTGCATTTAACTTCATCAACAAATGCTTTCCCTTGCTGCATCCTCACTAATGATTAAGATTCCTGCTTCAACCCAACACAGTCTCTGTTATCATTTGCTTGTACAGGCTTCTTCAAACTGTGTAGCAAACCCCTTATCTTGTCTTTCAAATATAAACCATCCCTGTCTTGCAACCGCCTCTTGAATTGGTCTTGAAAATCTCCTTTACGGAATCTATAGGTAAGCACCTTAGATTTAGAATTTGGATTCCGTCTGAATCTGATGTCACTGAACTTCCTGTTGCCCTGCAGGCTTGACTTGCAGTCCAGTTCTCAAGTTATTCCAAAGTGTCAAATTCACTTATAACACCTTGACCACTACCTCGAGCTATACATCCTCAATTCAGCTTCTAGGATCAATTCGTTTCTGTTCAGAGGTTCTCAACCTTGACTTCAATCAAACTTGGTTCCTGGGTCACAAATATAGTGGATATGCTAACAACCTGCTTTACCAAATATTATCTTCTTCAGCTCTTGTTCTAGTTCATAGGCCTTTAGCACATACAGGTCTTTTACAGACAATGTGGTTGTATCCTTAGATCCCTGTTGGCTGTAACCCTGTGTTCCAGATGATCTGCAGTGTTAGCACGAACTTCCTATAATCTCCCGGTAGAATAGTCTTTAAGGCTTGTACTGAGATTCCAGGTTGTCCAGTCTGTTCTCCTTCACTACTTCAAACCCCTTAGATTTTTCATCCAAAAATTCAACTCAAATTAACCAAAAACTGTACCCAAATTAATTTCTTCTTTTGCAGCTTCCAAAATATTAGTGGGATCCTATGGAGTAAACCTCTGAGGAAATTAATACCACAACTTCTTCAGCCTGTTCCAGAATAAGCTTCATTGGATAATCTTCAGTCAATTTTAGTTGTCTTCAATACCCAGAAAAATCTTCAACTACAAACCCTTGAGGACCCTCGAATTAATATTTAAGAAAAATTTAGATTTACAGAATTTTTTAATTTTCTTAGAAAATAAATTAATCAAAAATAAAAATTTACAAATAATTAATTTTCAAGAATATTTGAAATATATTAAAAATTAAAAATCCGTAAATTAATATTTTAAGAAAAATTTTAGTTTTCAAGAATTTTAAATTTTCTGGAAAAAAAAATAAATCTAAAATAAAAATTAAAAATTAAAGGGTACAAAACTTGGGGTACCAAACTGCACTTTGGGAATTGGTGGCGCCTAGGCATTTAGTGGCGCCAGCACAGGGACTACCGTGGAGAGGCGCAACTTAAGTTTAACAAATAGAATTCTAAGTCAAGCGCGTGTGTGGCGCCTGCAGAGTGTCTACTTTTTAGTGGCGCAACAACTTGAATATTACTTGAACAAAATACGCTATGTACTTGACAATTCATTTGTAGATGCCAAGTACCTGCGCGTGGATTCCACAACCAAGCTGCTGGATTGACTTTTGAATTGGCCGAGTCTACTGCCTTAAAAATGGACCACTCAAATAATAAATTTAAATTCTAAACTTAATATAGTTTATAAGATAAACTAATTAAAATTTATAATATAAACTAATAAAAAATTTATAAAACAAATTTTATAAAAGTTTCTAAAATAAATTTAATACTAATTTTATAAAATAAACTAATTAAAATTTATTATATAAACTAATAAAAATTTATAAAACAAATTTTATAAAAGTTTATAAAATAAATTTAATATTAAGTTTATAGAATAAACTAATTAAAATTAATAATATAAATTTATAACAGTTTATAAAACAAATTTTATAAAAGTTTATAAAATAAACTTATTAAAAGTTTATAATTAAACTTATTTAATAAGGCCTCTAAACATTTGGAGTCCAGCCAGCTTCGACACCCTGAGCTTTACTGAGCTACGGATCTTGATTTGTATATCAATCAGTCAGCTCTGATACTAATTGTTAGGTCCCGAAGTATCGTAGAAGGGGGGTTGAATACGATACTCACAATAATTTAAATTCTTTTCAGAATTTGCGGATAAATAAATTATTGCTTCAGAGTGGGTTTGGCCATTTATAGTGTTTAGGTGAGCTGCCTACTAATTTTCTGTGTGTCCGGATAAATCAATTAGGTTCAAGAAAATTAGCAAGTAAAATTATGGAGACAAGTTTCCGGGAATATATCTTTCGTATATATACCCAGAGGGGTACTACACCCAGTTAAAAATATAACTGGCTTTCAAAGAACAAATTAGTTCTTTGCTACTAACACAAAAATATTAAGCTCAGTTCCTATACAAATATATCTAAATTAGTACAAGGAAAAACTGAGTCCGTAGGGAGTGATATCTAGGAGCCCTAAGCATTTTTCGTTTAAGAACCGGGTCCTAATATCTGACCAGGAGCAAGGTATGGGTGTGTATAATTTGTTTCTTCTTGCCCCGGCCATGGCAGTGGCTCCCTACATATTTTTTGTGTTGAAGAAGACGACTCTTCAATTTAATTGGGGTAGACTTTAAATCAATAAAGTAGGCTGCTTGAATTTGATTGGCTAAGGGCTGAGTGGCGCCATACACAGCTGATATACAGGGGAGGCGCAACTTACCAGTTAATATATTAAGGAAAGTAAGTGGCGCCAGTACAGGGAGTATACTGGGCAGGCGCCACTTAAAACTTTAACTTAATATATTTATTTAGCTGCAAGTGGCGCCATTACAGGTGAAGCACAGGGGAGGCGCCACTTAGAACATATTTGATTAACATCAAATATAAGTGGCTCCAAGTATGCAAGTGGCGCCCTATACAGTGCTTGCTCTGTACAAAAATGAGTGGCGCCTGAGAAATCAAGGGAGAAATCAAGTCACGCGCGTGCTTTACATTTACATGGTCAAAGTGCAATTTGGTCACTGCACTTTGACCCTCTTTTCATTGCTTGACTGAAGTTCCCTGACTTCCATTTCTTGTATCAAAGTCTTGTCACTTTACACCCTGTACCCTGAGTTGTTCATGTTCTTCGATTGTAGTTCAGAAACCTTCACTTTTCGTACCAAGGTTGTGACACTTTGCACCCTGCACCCTTTGAGCTGTTTAGCTATTTAGCTGTTTGGCTATTAGCTATTTAGCTGTTTGGCTGTAGCCTCTACAAATTACTTTTTGTACCTTAATAAATAACCGTTCTTTCCAGGTACGTTCTTCAACTTAACAATTCTTCTATAGTTAATACTCAGATTCCTTTCACAAACTGCTGACGCCTAGTGCAACTGGTCTGGTTCACAGACGACTAACTTTGATCCAGGTCTTCGTATTATTGCTTTACTTGCATTGTTAAGTTTGCAGCAACTTCATTGCTTCGAACACTGACTGTCAATAAACACTGTAACTTCACTGGAATCTTTTCTGGTACTTAGACACTTGTCTTTACCATGTCTTCAATTCTTATAGATTCCTATGCTTCGAACACTGTCTATTTCCAATCAATGCCTTTACACTGAAATCTTCTTATGGCACTACTATACTGAATCTTCAACCTATCTGAAACCCTGAAAGTCTTTAAACATTATTCTTCACTGAGGCATGAACATATAAATGAACTTCTTTCAGTGACTTGTAGTAGACTTCAAAACTTCTTCTAATGTCTTGATTCACTGTATTTGCCTTGTCTTCATTTCTTCCTGATTTCTGTGTAGGCATAGTATTATTTACTTGTCCTGTTCTAGTGTTGAGTTATCACGATTACTATTCATACGGCTTTGTAATCTCACCAACAATCTCCCCCTATTTGATTGTTAAACTTAGCAACCAAATCTCATAGAGAGGATAACTCAACTAACACCTAGAAAAAGTAATGGTCCGGGACTTGTAAATAATGCTACTTGTTTTTCTGGATCAGATACTGCATTTCCAGAATTCTTGAGTAACTGAAATGAAAGATGTTTGTTCCTCTGACGTTGAACTGATATTCAAGTTGTATCATCTTCATTTCTGTCTGTTTGAGCTCTCTCTACTTCAAAATCCTTCATAGTTTGAACTTAAAGAACTTATCATGAACAGAGCTTCATAAGAATCAATATTCCTGGGAACGTCTTCAATAGAATACAGAACATAGCTCAAATAATGTTCTCCCCCTAAGAATGTGATTCTCCTTCTTTTTCTTCTTCTCCCTTTAGATAATCAATGGAAGTGTCAATTCTTTTCTGTTCTTCCCACTTGGATGAGGAATCCTTTTCTGACAACTCCTTTCAAGTATAGGATACAGTTTCTTGATTCTCCCATATTTCTGTTATTTCCCTTCAGGATCAGAAGATAAGATTTTCTTCTTTTTCTTGTCTAAAATCTCCCCCTAAGGATATTAACTTCTCCCAAGGATACGAACCCCTTTTTCCAAGGATCTTCCAGGTCAAGGATCTTCCAGGATCCAGGATACGAACCCCTTTAGGATATTAACTCTTAACTCTTCCGAAGGATACGAAGATAAGACTTTAGTAACTTCTCCTTTTTCTTCCTATAAATTCTCCCCCTTAGTTGTCCTTCACTGCACAACCACTGTAGATTTGTCTTGAATCTTTCTGTCTTCTGTTTGAAAATCACCAGAGCTAGGTGATAAATATTTATTTAATTAGTTGACAAACAAATGTACTGTCTGGTTCATTTGTGTCATACTAAATAAATATTCTTCACCTTTTAACTTTAATAGCTGTGATCTTCTGTCTTGTTCTTGTTTCTCGCTTTGTCTTCAATATTTTCTTTTCTTGGAATCCTTCTGTAGTAGCCACTTGGAATCTTCTAAATCTTCTGAACTCTTCTGAAATACTACTTCTTTATTTTTTACCGATACTTGAATATATTAATGAACTTCTTTCGGTGAAAAGTAGCAGCTTCATTAGAACACTTCTGATTCCTAGGATTCTTTGTGTCTAGTTGAATTTGTTTGTCTTAATTCCTGTTATCATATTTATTATTTACTTCTGTTTCTTATTTGTGTTTAGTTGTCATCTAATTATTATAAATAGACCTAGTCATATGCCTTTCAATCTCCTCCTATTTATTGTTAAACATTTAACACACAAATTTCTAGAGGATAACTCAACTAACAACTAAAAAAGTAATATGACATGTAAAAACTGTAAATAATAAACAAAGTTCTGATATTATTTTTAACAATTTTCCAGATTCATGTTTTGAAAGATAAATACAAGATAGATGTTCCTCGAGTACTAAACACATATTACATGGTTTCTATCTTGACCTATCTAAGTCTTTAGTCTTCAGACGTATCAACTTCACCTTCTTCTAGGTTTGAACCTTTATGCACTGGTGTCCTTGGTACCTCTTCAGATTCTGATTGTTCTGTTGTAGTGGATTCTCTATACAACCTTCTCTGTTCAGCCTTTGTTAACCGAAACATCACTTCCTGCTCAACAGGATCTATTGCTTCTTTTTCTACATCAAATAGTGAGTTGTATCTATCTTCTTCATTTGCCTGATGTAAGATGGAATATTTTTAGATAAGTAGTGGCTTCTGATCTTCTGTGCAGCATCTAGCTTGGCTTGGGATCTAAACCCTTTCGACCAGAGCATCTTCTCAGCTTCAATCATATATTTGACTATATAGACCTTCAATGACTCATCATCTAGCTTCAAGATTTGATATAGCTTGTTAGAGAAGAATCTTACTTCATGAGGATCATATATGATTTGAGGACTAACAGCACTTACGAAGAGTCTGAGCCTATCTCTCAGAAGTTCATTCTCTTCTGAACTTCTTTTGACTTTATTCAACATAGCCCATATCACTAATAAACTTATATGTTTGAAAAATTCTAAGAAGATTTTGAATGTACCATTCCTGTGAGTGTAGACTAAAATATGCCAGTCTTCAAGAATGTGATCCACTATGACAGTGATATAGTCAACTTCTTCTTTCAGTGCTTTCATGAAGTTATCAATATTGTCATTTGAATTTTCCAGACGCTCAATGATTGATTTAAGATGCTTGTCTTCAAATGGGCCCTTCTGAAGTTTGTCCATGATTTCTCTGGCTGTGTCCCGTTTCTTCCCTATTTTTAGCTGCACATCTTTGTTTTTCTCTCTCACAGCAACAACTCAAAGGTTCTGTTTCTCTTGACTCATTTCCCTTTCAACCTGTGCTTTTTCCTTGACTAGAGATTTTAGTTTCTCAGTTTTAGCATGACTCACCTTGATGTCTTCTTTCAATTTCCGCATGGCCTCTTCATAGGCAGGATCATACTGTTTCTCTTTTGGAAATAGAAATTCCTCATCAAAGGTAGTCTCTTCCTCAGCTCTGCAGTAGTCAGGATTTAACGAGTCATCTACACCACTATCTTCAACAAACTAATCTTCAAGATAGTAATGTTCTTCTTGAATGTATGACTCAAACTGATCTTGATCTTTTAGAAATAGCTTGGCTTTGCCTTTCCCTTTAGTAGCCCCTTTTTCTTCAGCTACTTTCTCCTTTTCTTCCTTTTTCTTTCTCCCCCTTAGTTGAGGGATCCTCACAGATTTAGATGTTTCAATTGATTGAACAAGTTTCTGCATGGTCAGATAGACCTGCTTTATTCCGTCATTCAGATGCACCATCCTGTCATCCAGCTTGTTGAATCGTTTTATTGAGATATTTTCATTTTTAATAATCGTCAAATTCAAACTTCTCTCAACTTCATCAATTCTTTAATTTATTGAGTTAACTTCCTTCATATCCTCAACAATAAGACTTTGCACGTTCTGGATATCTTGAGTTTTCAAGAGTATGGAGGATTTGACATTTTTAACATCTTTCCGCACGATTGTCAGCTGTTCTGTTACAGAGGCAGATGTAGACTTCACTTCTGCTTGTTCTTTTACTTTTACCAACTCAGCTTGAACAATCTGCATTTCTTTCTGGAGAGCTTCCATTTTTTATAATAGATCACTATGTGTGTATGAACTCACCTCGCTTGCACTCTTGTTTGTTTTACTTAAACTATGTGCATGTATTTCGCTCGGTGTTTGCATCACTTCACTCGTGTTTTGCTCCATTCCAGATCCAGATGTTGTACATGTATATATTACTATAGCTTTTGAAGACTCATAATATTCTTCTGATGTCGGTGAAGGCGCGTCCTCAACAAGATTAACTTGAAGTGGCTCTGCTACTAACGTAGTTACTCCATGAATGGAGTCCCAACTCTCTCTAAAGAGTGGTTGCCTCTCAGATACACTAGTGGATAAGAGAACTTCCTTTGAAGGAACTGGATGTAAGAAATCCAGGGGGGTCACCACATTAGACAATGTAATGTGTGGCTCGTTAGAGTCTGTGATGCCCCTCAATACCTGTAATGGCACTTGATGCTGCACTGCATCAAAAATGTCTTGGTCCACAGTAAATGTGGCATCCGACAAGTTTGTTTCAAAAATATTTTCTTCATTTATTGATGTGCCCTTATCAATTGTGTTTCTTCAAGTGGAGGTCTTGCTAGTGTGAGCGCTAGCAGTATGCGTGACTCTTCAAGGATGTTGTGGCCGGACGACGAATTTCAATAGAATCACCCGGTTGATCGAGTGAGTCCAGAGACTGTTGTATTGCCATATCAAAGTCCATATCCCAATGAGAGGATAAGAATGAGTCTACAGTTGTCTTAGGTTCATTCATCGATCTTTTTGATGGTAGAGACAGAGTTGCGGGTTCACTCATTGTGAAACCTCTATCTCTTACTTTTCTAACAGGTTTCTTCCTTTTTCTGATTTGACTCAAAGAAGTTGAAGAAGGAGAAACTGTTTGAGGCTCTATCTCAGTTTGAGATTGAACCTGTGTGTTGTAAAGTTCATAGCCGAAGTCCTGAAGTGTAAGACTACAATCATAGTCTGCCACAGATATATTTAAAGGTATATTAAATATATTTATAGGTAGGAAATTAGAAGCTAAGGTGTGAAAAATTACCTATTGTACTTGTGCCTCTTGTTCTGCATGATGAGTAGCTTCAATTAGTAGCTGCGCAGAACTTTCCATTTCCATTGGCACTTGTTCTAGCTCTTGCTGATGCAGTTGAGCCTGTGCTGGATTGGCTATCCGATTGAGAATGTCAGCCATATATTCTGTTGTTTGAATGGCTACCCCTTCAAATTTGTTCTTGTTGTTGAACCTGGTGAAAAAATTATTCTGAGTTGTAGGGAATTCTTCCACTTGGCTGTTAGCAAATCTTGCTTTGTCCTCCTCTAACAATACATTATTGATTAGCAACATTAAAAATCTTGGATAGAAACAAGCAACTATCTATTCTACATCCAATCTTCTGCTTTCAGTTGTGCCCATCTTTCTTATTATCTCAGTCAGGATTAGCTTCCCAAAATTTATTCCTCGGTTGTGGACCATATAATATCCAATGACTTGAAGTAGAGTTGAAATGTTGTGGAAGTTGCTCTTCATGGTAGGAGCAAATACTTAGGCTAAAGTGTCAAAGAAGTAATCCCATTCGCCTACCAACTGGGATTTTGATAACTTTACCAGGTCTATCATCCCTTGAAAGGCATATGACTAGGCCTATTTGTAATAATTAGATGACAACTCAACTCAAATAAGAAAAAGAAGTAAATAATAAATATGATAACAGGAATTGCCACAAACAAAGTTAACTAGACACACAGAATCCAAGGAAACAGAAGTGTTCTAACGAAGCTGCTACTTTTCACCGGAAGAAGTTCATTAATATGTTCAAGGGTCGGCGAAAAATAAAGAAGTAGTGTTTCAGAAGAGTTCAGAAGATTTCAAGTGGCTACTATAGAATGATACCAAGAAAAGAAGATATTGAAGACAATGTGAGAAGCAAGAACAAGACAGAAGATCACAACTATTAAAGTTAAAAGGTGAAGAATATTTATTTAGTATGACACAAATGAACCAGACAGTACATTTGTGTGTCAACTAATTAAATAAATATTTATCACATAACTCAAGTGATTTTCAGACAGAAGACAGGAATAAACTAAATTAATTCTACTATCAGAAGTTAATTAATTATTTAATTTATCTACTTAAATTAATTCACCTTGAATTAATTTAATTTATAAATTATGTAATTAAATATTGATGAAATTAATTAAGTTAAAAGAAGATTTAATTTTACATTTTAAGAAAGTCTTGCTGCATTAATTTAGAAACTTCTACCGAATTAAATCGGTAAGACATTTCAAAAGTCTTACTGAAATAATACGGTAAGACCTTTTCAAAAGTCTTACCGAATTAAATCGGTAAGACATTTTAAAAGTCTTACCGAATTAACACGGTAAGACCTTTTCAAAAGTCTTACCGAGTTTACACTTGCCTCAGCAAGACTTTTGAAAAGTCTTACCGAGTTTCTGAAAAGTCTTACCGAGTTTAAATGTCTTGCCCAACTTATTTAAAAAGTCTTATAGGCTAATTTATAAAGTCTTTTGATTTTTTAAATAAGTTTTATTCAAAAGTCTTGCTAGTTTTTTTCTCTATAAATATGAGAAAAATGTCTTCATTATTTCAAGATTGAAAAGATCAAAAACATTCAAATTTCAGAAATTTGTATGCATTGTTATATTCACAGATTTCTGTGCAAGTTTGGAATATAATTGATTAACCTCGAACACTTCATGTTGAATTCGTTCTAGATTACTTTATCAATTACATACAGTTTTCATCGGATAATTTTTGTAATACTTTTCAAGTTAAAAATTATATCTTCTACTTGAACAATATTTCATTAAGATTAATATTTCGTGATTAATTAAAATAATATTTTAAATTCAAAATTCAGCGATAATTTTTAGATATTGTATTCAACCCTCCTTCTACAATATCAAGGACCAACAATTGGTATCAGAGATGGTTGATATTATTAATATCAGATCCAAACAAAAAATTCTACAACTCATATTGATCTCAAAAATTATTTTTAAATTTGAAATAATTTTTTATTCGAAATAATTTTTTTTCTAAAAAAATTATTTTTAATCAAAAATTATTTTAAGTCAAAAATTAAAATATTTTTTGAAATACTTAATTTTTAATCTTATTAAAAATGAGTACACAGAAAGTGACGAGCATCAAAATTCCATAATTTGATAGAGAACACTACAATTTGTGGAAGCACAAAATGCTACTATTCATTGGGATTGCCAATCCCAAGTATGCATTAGTGTTGGCCAAAGGTGTTGAACCCCTATAACAGTTATTCTCGAACACGAGATAGATGTGGTCGTAATTCCTCACAGATAGTTTCTGAAAAGTCCAACAGACTATTCAGAAGAGAAAACAAAAGTTGTGTCCCTGGACAATAACCTCAAACTCATATTGATTGAATCCCTAGACTAAGTCATGTACAATCACGTGGTCAATTGTAAAAATGCAAAATAGATCTGGGAAACAATAGAGATTATCAATGAGGGGACTGAGGAAGTGAAAGAGAATAGGCTGGAAATCCTGACCTCCTAGTACGAGCAATTTAGACTAGTGAGGGTATCTCTGAGGTGTTTCAGAGATTGAATAAACTGATAAACGAGCTCAACATGAATGAAAAGTACTATCAGAATCAGGAGGTAAACATGAAGTTTTTGCTAACCTTACCCGAGCATCTGGAACACAGGATTACAGCTATCCGAGAGTCTAGGGATATGAAGGAGGTAACCCTAGAAAGACTCTACGGAGTATTAAAGACTTATGAATTGGAATAGATCCGGACCAGAGAGATGTATGGCAGAGGTAAGGTTCTGAGTTCCTCCAAAGCATTGATAGTGGAAGCACCAGAGAAGATGGAAATGAAGGTTGTTGCACCTTCTAACAGTACAATGGAGTATGTGGTTCCAGAATTTGGACATACTTCAGACAAACAAGAAGATGGTGATTTTTACTCTTTGGAAGAACTAGATCAGCTAGAAGATGAATCTCTAGCTATGGTTGCCAAGAGGTTTGGCAACATGAGATTCAGAAGAAACTCCTCCAATAGATTTAAGCTTAATTTTGGAAGGTTCCAAAAAGGAGGTTCTTTAACAGCTATATCAAAAAGCGGCTACAAGACTGGCTTAGTTGATAGAAGCAAGTTTCGTTGCTTCAACTGCAATGAGCTATGCCACTTTACAACAGAATGCAAGAAGCCTAAGCAAGGGAAGAAGAGAGAGTCTTACGAAGAGCTCAAGGAGAAGTATGATGCACTCGTGAAAAAGCATCAAGGAAAGTCTTATCTAGCAGAGGGCAAAAGCTGGGATGACTCAGACAATGATGATGAGGAAGATCTGGGAAATCTTGCTCTTATGGCTTCGTTCGAGGAATCACTATCTCCCACCCATCAAAGAAGAATAGTTGTAAATCTCTCTTGCCCTAAAATGTTTGCATTATTAGGTAAAGAACTAGATGGTGAAAGAGATAAAGTTAAAAAACTAGTTCTCGAAAATAAAGTTCTAACTGATGAGAATGATGTTTTAAAATTATTAAAATGAAAAAATGACAAGTTGACTGAGGACTTAGCTTTTTAAGTCAATAGAGTTAGTTGTTATGTGAAAGTTGAAACTTATCTCAGAAATCAAATAGAGGAAGAAAAGAAAAAGTGTCTAGCATATAAGAATTCCTCTTATATTATAAAGAACCTAGTTGACCAACAGGAGATAAACCGAAAAGTTAGAATAGGCTTCGAGTACAATAAATCAGTAGGAAAGCCAAGCAACATAACCCCATTCAGAAAAAGTACTGAAGAAAGGGGTATCCCACATGTTGTTAAAGTCACACCTAAACCTCTTTTCATAACCCCTATAGCTGAACCTATCCTTGAGAGCTCTATACTGATTGCTTATGAAATGCAGTTAGAGGATACCGAGGAAGAGATGAAAAGAGTGGAACAGGTTAAGAACATACAAGGAGTTAATGTCCAAAAAGAGAAGAGTGCACCTCAGACACCAGTGAAAGATGTGGGAACTTCTAAATTGCCTAATCCTGGTATAGGTACAAAACACTTAAAGAATAATGTGAACAGACCTAAAACGTTTGTTAATAGTAGGAATAGTAACAACATATTTCATTCTACTAAGAACTTTAAAACTGCTGATAAAGTTGAAGTAGAAACTGTTAAGCCACCTACTGTTTTGAATAACATGTCTATTATTGATGCATTCCATAAACCTTGTGGTATATTAAATTGTATGTTATGTGCTTTTAATGTTATGACTGCTTATTTCAAACGCATGATTGCTAAGAAAGATAACATGACACCTAGACAATACATCAATAATAAATTTGCAAAATCCAAGACTGCGATTCATTCACCTATTAAGAAGGAAACATATATTCCTAAGTCTAAATAGAAAGTTGTTAAGACTATTTATAGAAAGGTAGGTACTGTCAAGGAGGATGATGCTGTTATTCGAAAAGGATCTGTTGTCAAAGATGACAAAGGTCAATTATTTAAGTATGTCGGGCCCAATCAATTTTGGGCTCCGAAGACGAATTAATCTATTTGATATTTGCAGGGAGTTAAACAGGTAAACCAGGTTGTATGGATCCTGGACAGCGGATCTTCAAGGCATATGACCGGAGATAGAGCCCTGCTATCAGACGTGGTTGAAAGAGCTGGCCCGATCGTCACCTTTGGAGATAACAATAAAGGAATGACTACGGGATATGGCAAGTTAAATACTGAAAATGTTATCATTGAAAACGTCTCTTTAGTGGAAGGAATTAAACACAATCTACTCAGCGTCAATCAATTCTGTGATAAAGGATACAAAGTAAACTTTATTAAGGAGAAGTGTTTAATAGCTCATCCTAAAGATGACAAACTAGCCTTACGTGGAGTAAGGAAAGGAAACTTGTACGTAGCCGATCTCAACTCCGGAACTGAAGATGAAGCAATCTGTTTCTATTCAAAGGCTTTATCAGAAGAAAGCTGGCTATGGCATAAGAAACTCTCACATCTGAACTTCAAAACAATGAACTCTTTAGTCAAGAGGGATTTGGTGAGAGGACTACCTCCGATGGAATTTATACAAGAAGGATTGTGTGAGGCATGTTAGAAAGGGAAGTCAAACAAAGCAAGTCACAGAGGCACAGACACTAAAAACATCACTGAACCACTTCAACTCCTATACATGGATTTATTTGGTCCAGTAAATATTATGTCTATGTCAAGAAAGAAATATGCCTTAGTGATTGTAGATGACTTCACAAAGTACACGTGGGTTTTATTCTTGAACTCTAAAGATGAAACTCCACAATTGGTGATTGATCATGTAAAGCTGATTGAGTTAGATTCAAAGTTAGTTGTCAGGGAAATCAGATCAGATAATGGAACAGAATTCAAGAATGAAATTCTGAATAACTTTTGCTCAGACAAGGGGATAACAAGACAATATTCAGCACCAAGAACTCCGCAACATAATGGAGTTGTAAAAAGGAAAAATAGAACCCTCATTGAAGCTGCAAGAACAATGTTAAGTGAATCAAGGTTACCTATCTACTTCTGGGCTAAAGCAGTAAACACAACATGTTATACCCAGAATCGAACTTTGATCAACAAAGATCATATGAAGACTCCATATGAATTAATGGCTGGCAAGAAACCAACACTCAAGTACTTTAATGTATTTGGAGCCAAGTGGTATGTGCTGAAGGATGAAGATGAACATCGTGGCAAGTTCAAGGCCAAGGCGCATGAAGCTATTTTTGTCGAATATTCAAGAAGAGCATATAGGGTGTATATAATTGATCATCACCAAGTAAAAGAAAGTGTCAATGTTACTTTTGATGACACTAAACTCCCAAGTATGCAAACTGAAGATTCTTCTGAGTCATTAAAATTTGATAATTATCTAGACTCACATTCTGATGATGAAGAAGAACCTGAGGTTGTAGCAGGAAATGATGATGACAATAATGATAAGGATCCAGGTAATAGTGGTGGAAACAATGGAAACACTGGAAATACTACTAATACCAGTGGTGGATCAAAAAGTCATCCTAGCAGCAACTCAGAGGGAGATGAAGGATCTACTGGCAGAACACAACATCAAATGAATTTTGAGGTGAATCATCAAGATCAAACCTACCAAAGGAAAGGATATGGAGCAGAGATCATCCTTTTGAATTGATCATAGGTGATCCAGATGTTGGAGTTAGAACAAGAAGTACAACTTCAAATGAATGTTTATTTTCACTTTTTGTTTCTCAAGAAGAACTAAAGAAGATTGAAGATGCATTAATTGATCCATATTGGGTTCTTGCCATGAAAAAAGAGCTCAATCAGTTTGAAAGACAAGAAGTCTGGACACTGGTACCCAGGCCTAAACATAGATATGTTATTGGCATGAAATGGGTATACAGGAACAAGTTAGACGATGATGGCATTGTTACAAGAAACAAAGCCAGAATGGTGGCAAAGGGTTACTCTCAAGAAGAGGGAATTGATTATGATGAGACCTACACACCAGTTGCAAGACTTAAAGCCATCAGGATATTTCTGGCATTTGCAGCACATTCCAATTTTAAAATCTATCAAATGGATGTGAAGAGTGCATTTCGGAATGGGGAGTTAGAAGAGGAAGTATATGTGGAACAACACCCTGGCTTTGAAAATCCAGAGTTTGCTAATTTTGTGTATTTTCTATTTAAAGCTCTCTATGGACTCAAGCAAGCATCAAGGACATAGTATGACACTCTCTCTAAGTTTTTACTTGAAAATGGTTTCATTAGAGGTGTCATAGATAAAACTCTCTTTTATAAACTGCATGAAAAAGATATGATATATGTCTAAGTTTCTGTTGACAATATTATATTTGGTTCTACTAACGAAAACTTGTGTAAGAGATTGGCTAAGTTAATGTAGAGTAGGTATGAAATGAACATGATGGGTGAGCTGTCATTCTTCCTTGGATTGCAAGTAAATCAAAATGAAGATGGGATTTTTATTTTCCAATCAAAGTACGTAAGGGATCTTGTTGGGTCCCGGAAGTATCGTAGAAGGGGGGTTGAATGCGATACTGACAATAATTTAAAATTCTTTTCAGAATTTGCGGAATTAAATTATTGCTTGAGCTGAGGGTTCGAGTCCTTGTAGTGTTTGGGAGGTTGACTTACTAGCTTTCTATTTTCATGATTAAACATTTAAGATATAGAAAATTAGCAAGTAAGTAAATAAGATTCAAGTTAAATATGTATATTAAACTTGAATGGGTGTTACAGTATTCGGTAGAATAAACATTTAATTCCTAGAACAAATTTGACATGAATTGTTCTACTTAAGGAATTAAACTTAAACCAGCACAGAAAGTCTGTGAATATAACTTTGCAGACAAATTACTGAATTTGAAAGTTTTTCTACTACTGAAAAATGAAGAAAATGTCTCATATTTATAGAGGTTGAAAAGCTAGTATGACTCTTCCAATATGACTCTTTTTTATCATCAAATTAAGCCTTGTATGACTTTTTAGAAAGCTGGGCATGACTTTTAGAATTCGGTATGACTTTTCTAAAATCATATTCAGATTTTCTTTAATTAAAAAAATCGGTATGACTTATTTTAATTATATAAAATCTGCTCCGTATGACTTTCTTTTAATTCTTCGGTATTACTTTCTTTGAATTCTTCGGTATGACTTTTCTAAATCACTCGGTATGAATTTCAATTTAATTGTTCGGTATGACTTTCTATTCAACTTGATTGGACAAGTGTCACCTTCTGATTGGATTCTTGAAAAACCTGCCAAATCAAATTGTAAAAAGAAAGGGGCCTATTTCGTCTTTTAGTGGATAGACTCCGTAGAAATACTTTTCGACCCACACAACTTATACTCTTTGATTAATAAATAATAAATTTAATTCAGAAATTATAAAAATAAATATCTAATATTATTTAGATATTTATAAATATAATTTATTAAATAAATAAAATATTTATTAATTAAAATAAATCCTTACGCTCTAACCTGCGGTCTCCTGAACGTCTGGAACCGAACTCCTTTTGACTTGGAAATGATAAATCAATTCCAACCGGGGTTCCACTTTTACGAATATATGAATTTGCATTTCTTCCGTGTCAATTCTTTTTCCGTCTTTTCTTTAAGTCAATACTATCAGACATGTTTGGCTGTTTCTACAGTTGCAATTAGAAGTACCTTTGTTACTGAAATAATCTGACTCTTTAAACTAGACAATACTTCTTTTCACCACTGCATGTACCCAGTCAAATATTCAATCTTGGATTCTGACTCTTGTACACTGCATTTCAAACAAAACATGTATCCCTTTGAGCTTCCAGCTTCTATCGTCTGTCGTTCTAAAATAATTTTAAATTAATTAATCCTTTTATTAATTTAAGAAATAAATTAATTCTGTGTGAATTAATTTACTAATTAAATTAACTAATTAATTTAATTTATTAATAGAGAATTAAATTAAAGTCTTGACTATTGTTGATGTAGATAAAACTCTTTTGTTCTTCAACAATAACCTTTTTAACCACTTGAACTTTTTAATGACGAATCTTCACTGACATTCTTAACACCCTATGCATTGGTCTGGTTCACGGATGACTAACTATAATGTTGATTCTCATTGCTGCTGTAGTGGTCTTTGTATCTTGTCTTGTCCAGTCATGGCTTCTTTTTGTTCTTCCTCTATATTCAATATTTATTATTTACTTCACTTTCGTATCTGAGTTGAGTTGTCATCTACTTATTACAAATAGGACTAGTCATATGACTTTCAATCTCCCCTATTTGTTGTTAAATATTTAACACACAAATTCCTAGAGGATAACTCAACTAACAACTAAGAAAATAATACGACATTTAAGAACTGTAAATAATAAATTATTTTCTGGATCATATAATACATTTCCAGATTTCAATTATGAAAGATAAATATAAGATAGATGTTCCTCTAGACTGAACATATTTAACAAAGTTCTATCTTGACTTACCTATCATTACCAGCTTTAGAAGTATCAACTTTACCTTCTTCTAGAGTTTAACTTTTGTGACCAGGTGTCATTGGTAGATCTTTAGTGGCTGGTTTCTCTGGATCAGATTCTGCATTTCCAGATTTCTTGAGTAATTGAAATGAAAGATGTTTATTCATCTAGCACTGAACATATTATACAAGTAGTATTATCTTCATTTCTCAGACTCATCACTACTCCCCCTTAGAATGGCAGGGATGCAGTCTTGTTCTCTTCTTACCATCTCTCCTCTGTTTCTCTAACTTCGGTCTTCACTTCTCACTCAAGGTGAATTCTTCAACCAATTTAATAGAGGTAACAACAGACATGACATACATACAACATTAAACCATCGTAGATATAAAAAATGCAAAATATGACATGTTATGCATTTTAGAAAATCCAGTTAATCCTATATACAAGAATTTTCTAAAATCAAATGGAATAGAAGAATCAAATAATCATTAGTTCTATCCAATCCAAGCATGTTGTTATATACCCCCTTTTTGGAACTTGTTCAACAATTCTCCCCCTATTTGGATCTTGTTCAACAATTCTCCCCCTATTTGGATCTTGTTCAACAATTCTCCCCTTTGGAGATCTCTTGTTGAACAATTCTCCCATTTGGATCTTGTTCAAACTTTTCCCCTTTAGTTGAGTAATCCTCTTCAGAATCCTTAATATCAGAAGAAATTTCAACCCCCTTAGTTGAGTAACATTAGAAATCTGTAACAGGGAATTGGGAATGGGATTTGGTAATTGTGGTAGTGTGTGATTTTCCTTTGTGTTTCTTACAAGTGTTTCGCTCATATACTCTCTAAGTGTTTCACTCATAGAATATATATTTTCACTCTTTCTCACTTGTGTTTCACTCTTTTCTCACAACACTATTTCTCTCTCAGTACGAATGGCACAATCTTTTGTACCTGCAAGAAAGATCACCATAGCCCCTTCAAGAGAGGTCACTGGTGGTGCAATGGGGTTTCATAAATCTCCGTCCTCAATTGAATCCATTAAAATATTTGGCTTTGAAAACTGAATTGCTTCAGGAATAGATTCAATGAGTTGCTGATCATCTACGATGATCTATTCCGTTGGGAATCCAGATATGTTCCATCTGGGGAGGGAGACAATGATCTATATTTTAGCAAATGATCCAAGTTTCCTCCTAACGCCTGTGAAGGCATGTTGATTCAGTCAGAATCATCAATCATTCTTCCTTCCTTGATATGGAAGTTTAGAATAATTGATTCCGTCAATTCATCCTTAGTGTGTGACAATCCTTACAATGCACTTGAATATATACATTTATGGTTTACAGTGTTTGAATGTGTCTAGATAAAGTTGACTCTTTACAAATGGTCTTGCCTGACAGGCCGAATTCAATAGACTCATCATGTTAAGATGACGAACCTAGTAACAGTTTTGCCATTTGCAAATCTATATCCTTTTGGGAGGATATAAATTAGTTAGCAGTTTCCTTTGTTTCAATTTCATATTTTAACTAAAGGCAGAGTTGTTGGAACACTCATAAATACTTCTCTTTTCTAGTGCACCAGAGGCACTTACTCTTTCACCCTCTTTTAGTTGACGAACCTTTTCTTTTCAGGGGTTTAGTAGATGAAGTTGTATCTGTTTGAGTGTTTGGTTCTATTATCTATGTTAGAGATTGTAGGTTTTCAATCCCTTGATCTTGTCCAATAGCCACCGAGGGCTCAATATATTAATTATATATATATTTTTATATCAATTGATTAAAGAATATATCAAGATCGAGATTATCTGCTTTTATCTTGAGTCGATTGCTCTTGTTCGGCAGGACACATATATGCTTTTATTATTAGTGATTTTTAGATAAATAATATATATATATATATATATATATATATATATTATCACTAATAACAAAAATCATAATTAATTACAATGAAAAAATAACAAATTATCAAAATATGATAATTAATAATAATTTCAAAAAACAAGTAATTATGCTCCTAATATCTCATCGTATTAAAACTATGAAACTAATAAACGATGAATTGCTTCAATTCATAATTTTAATAAGATAAAATACCCTTGCTAAATACTAAATAATCATAGAAATGGAAATTAGTATTTAACTTCATACATTATATCTAATAATTGTTACTCAAGCATATGATAATTATACTTATAACAATTATCAGTGATATATGTAAGCTCGAAAAAGTAGATGTAACTAAATTCACAAGTCCTTTAAATATTAATATTTAATACTTATGATTCTTAGAACAATTTCTCTTAGACAAAAATAAATTTTAAAAATAACATGAAATAAAAATGACCAAAAAAATATGCCAATTTTATAGGAAAAAAATAAACTTACACACACATATATATAGAAATAATGATACTAAAAGATTGAAAACAAAAACAAAAATGTACCAATTGTTGAAAAAAATATATTATTAAATAGCAAGATACGAAAATTTCTTTAAGATACATATCCTTTAATAAAACGCGGGAAAGTTGTATCTGAGAAAAAAGTTTCTATCCCTTATGAATTTCCTGTAAGGCAAACTTCCCATAAAAAAATGAGGGAATTTGTACCAAAGAAGAATTAAATCTCTCTTAAGGAATTTATAAAAAATATATTTACAGTATGAATGTTAATTAAATAAAACTATACAAAACTAAAAATATTGCATGTACCTTTCACTGTGCATGCCTTGCAATGTGTTCCTAGAATTTATCTATTTAGGCTTACCATGAACGTGAGTGTCAATGGTGTGCTTGACTCATTACAAGGTACTCATTACCTCAGTTATATACTCCTTTTCTTCTCTGGAGGTAGAGCTATGGGTGCACTTCCGACATCATCCTTATTTGCTGCATCAAGTGCAGTTTCTCCCTTATCAACCTCTATCTTACATGAGTTCCTTATATCTCCAGGGCTTAATATATGGAAGTGGATGAATTGGTGCTTGGTACTATAGTCTGGGTAAGAGAATGATGGGTTTTCAACCTATCGACCAGTTTTTAAAGCCGCTGGGGGTTAATTGGAAAGAACCAATCGAGAAAAAAAAAGATAATCATCTTAACATTCTAAAACATATTTTTCATCTTAAAGAGGAGGAAAAATATAATAAGGAATGGTAATAGATTACATTAAAGCACTTTCAATAAAAGAGTTTTGTCGGAACTAAAGATTTATCATTTTAAGAGCATGATACGAAATTTTCTTTAAGATACATATCCCATAATAAAACGCGGGAAAATTGTTGTTAGGAATCTACATGTGATTTGATGATAACATTAATCTTAGAATCATAGAAATTTTATTTGATGTAACTGATCAATTGATATGAAAGTTATAAATATCAATTGATCAGGAAACCATTTATCAGTTGAAGTGTTTATATGAATCAACTGATAATTTGGATTGTAGCATAGGTGTACTTAGTCTATTTCAATCGATAAGGTGTAAATCAATTGATATTTTGTTCATCAATTGATGTTAGAGTCGATTGATATAGATCATCAATTGATGTATAAATTAAACTGTTAAATTGTAATTATGTGAAGACAGGAAATTACACAAGTGAAGGATGATCAATTGATATTGAAGCATCGATAGATGAGGGATCAATCGAAGAAGCCAAGTCAAGCATTGAAGACCATCAACTGATGTGAAGACCCATCGATTGATATATCAATTGATAACATCTATCAATCGATAAGCCATCTTTTATCAATCGATGGATATAAAGATCAATCGAAGAAGAACATCAGTTGATGGATTAAAGAATGGATCAATTGATATGCTTAACAGCAAATTATCAATTGAGTGTGACAACATAGAAATAATATCTGTTGAAGATCCAGAGAACAAAAGTACACCTATGGAAGACAGTCTAGGGTGGTTGTGAAGACTCAATCAGAAGCTGTCTTTCAAACCTTTTCAAAAATAGAAAAAGGTAAAAGGAAGGCAGGTAGAAACAATCCTAAAATAGGAATTGTAAAAGCACACTTGTGGTATATAAACAAGTGTAGCAGCATTATTAGAAAATAGACAAGTTAGACAATATTTCTTAATCAACTGTTCCAGCTTGAGAGCACATTTGTAAGAACAGTTGATTTGTTTTCTAATCTTGTAAAAACGCAGCTAGGTTTCTTTTAACCTAGGAACATTGAGCAAAAATATACACTGATGGAAAAACCAATCCATCAGTAATTTTAAATCTCTTTGTTCAGTTTATTTTTCAGTCTTAAATTGTTCAAACATATTCTCACTAATTCTCAAACATCAAGAACAAATATTAGAACAAGCAAAAAGTTTTAATATTTGTATTCAACCCCCTCTTCTACAAATATTGACATTGTTCTAGAGGAATAACAGTTGTATCAAAGAAGAAAGTTTCTATCCTTTATGAATTTCCTATAAGACAAACTTCCCATAATAAAACGCAAAAATTTATACCAAAGAAGAAATTCTACTCTCTTACCAAATTATATCTCGATAAAATGACTTTTTTCCTATATACCTTAATATTGTACTATTTGAAAACAATTTTACAAACCATCATTATCAGATAGAGGTCTATGATTTTCAGACTCATAATGCAATTATGATCTTTATCATTTTTGTCCACCTGATATTATCCCTAACCTAAAAAAAATTCATGACAATAGGGGTGGATGTATTCTTAGCAATACAGTATAAGGCCTTCAAAGCAACAACCACTATTTAGGTACTTTGAATCAATGTGCAACATACATTGAAACAAGTGTTTGAAAACAAATCATTTTATAAATGGTTGATACCTTGAAGTAAAAACAATTTTGGAAATATTTCTAAGTATATAAAATATTTAGAATTTTATATACACATAACTCATAAAATACTTCCCCTTTCAATATTAGTGAATTTGAAATATGCATTGATTACTTAGATCAGTAATTCTAAATAATGTCACTAATATTAAAAGTGTCTCAATTATTTGTAACAAAATATTTAAAAATATCAGGAAAAAATATCAAAACAATTAAGCAAGATATCATTAACTGATACTCATAAAATATTTATCATACAAATAATTATGCTGCATATTATTTTAATTCATTTAAATCATGAGACTGATATGACATCGAATTGTCTAACATCATAATTTGTTTTCCCAGTCGTACAAGTAGAAGGGGGGAGGGTTGAATACTTGTATGTCTTTTCTGCCCGATTTAAAATCAAATTAAGAACAAACTCAAACACAAAAATATGAATAAGTACTGTTTTGTATTATTGATTTGTGAATACAAAACTCTCCTAGGGTGTACACAAACCCTAGCAGCTTCTCTGTGTTTATCACAGCAACTCTCTCTATCTCTATGCTCTCATAAAATTTCACTCAGATAATTATGCTTCGACTTTCACACCTTTACAATTAGGTTATATAGAGTTTATATAGAGAGCTGCCTATCAACTAATAACAGCAAGATAAATTACAATAGGAATAGAATTCCTAATTATTAGTTGACAGTTTCCTTCTAGAATTCTCTTTCTTTCCCATAGCATATCTGCAATATATTTATCTTGATCTTCGAAGACTTTCCATTCCTGTGATCTTTTTCCAAATTTATCCTCAACTGTATAGACTCTGAAATCTTCAGACTCTGATGATCTTCAGACTCTGGTCACATGTAGACTCTGATAGATCATAGACTCTGATAGTCTATAGACTCTGATCACCTTCCAGACTCTGGTTTCATCTTCTACAGAAATTCTTCCAAGTACAAATAACATGAATATTGACTATCTAGACTCTGATTATACATTTCAGAGACTAGAAAGACTTATTACAAATAAACTAATCTAGACCCTGTTCTAGTATTTTGTACATCATTAAATGAATATATCCCTAACAATCTCCCCTTATTTATGCTTTATAAAATGTAAGCATAAATCAAGGTTTGATGATGTCAAAACTAAAGAATAAAACTATTAATCTAGAACAGTATAAAAGAATTATAAAGGAAAAAGAATTACTTTTTATTTAATCTTTTCAAAGGCTGGATTATTCTTCAAAAATGAATTCAGCATATTTTCCTCCACAATTGCCAGAGCCTAACCAATAAATTTCTTCAATTTCTTCATTTCTTCACTTGAGCATTTGATTTGACAATAAGCTGCTCTAAGATCATTTGCACTGCTTTCTTGATCTTTTAAGTCCTTCAACATCAGAACACTAACTTTCCCACTCATAGGCTGAAACCCAAAGTAATGACCCACACCTTCTTGAAATTTAATCTGTTTTTCTTCCAATGGCATGACTTGATCATTTCCCTCAGTATCAACATATTTTAAAGAAAATTTGCCCATTTGTCGATTTGCCTGTCTGTGCAAAATCAGCTTCCTATCAATCTCCTTGAACCATTTGTGTGTGACAGCTTCTTTGCTCTTGTTAACTTCATAAGCAATTTGAAGTAGGAATCTAATATAATGTAATTCCTCAGCCTGTTTGAAAAAGATAAAGTTTGACTGACTGATCCATCTTACACTTTCACCTTCTAAGAAGTAAACCAGCATCTCATTCTTCACTTTTTCTGTATCTCCCTGACCTCCTTGTATCTTCGTTTCAAAAACATTATAAACAATTTGAGCATACACCACTTTATTTAAGTGCTTCTGAGTGATCTTCTCAAACTGCCTATCTGTCAAGGATTGAGGATCCCTGGTTAGAGTAGATGTTCTGTCAATGTCTGATTCTTCAAATCCTCCAAGACCTATCTTCTTTTTAGCTCTAAGTTGCAGATTTGATTGACTGCACTTCCAGTATGAAGGTTCTTGAGTTTGATCAGAGTCTGACTTCTTTCTTTGCTTATCAGAGTATGACTTAGACTCCGATTTCACATGTCTAGTCCCTGACTGATGTGTTTGAGTTCTTGATACTCCTGATTGCTTTTGTTGCTCACCATCAGGACCGTTAGAACCATGAGAACTATCTCCATCATCACCATCTCTCCTCCTTTTAACTCCTCTTGATTTATCCTTGCATCCCTCATCCTTATATCTCCTGGAGGACTCACCTTCACCTTGCTTCACCTTCTCCCCCTTTTTGACATCATCATTACTGGTGACAGCCAAAAGAATCTGCTCAAGAACAGTGGAGATATTTGCCTGGGCTGCAATAACTGAATCAACCTTAGTGGTCAAATCAGAAACTGTAGTTTGAAGAGAGGCTTGAGTGGTAGTGATAGCAGCTAGAGCATCTTTAAAAGCGACCTCTTTGGATAATTGAAGGGAGTGAATTCTGTCAAATCTTGTATTGTGCAGAGAAGTTGTATTTTCAACACCAGTGAGCTTTGTTTTAATATGAGAAATGTCCTGGACCACACTGGATAATTGAGCAGCAACATCAGGTAGCTTAGCTTTAACAGCTCCATCTAAGACTTGATCTTCTTCACCAGGATAGTAACCATGTTTCTGTTGAAAAGATTTTTTCTGAAAAGCCTTAAGTCTCTCAGAAAGATGAATATCCAAAATACACTCAAAAGAATCTTTATCATTGATGCCTCGTTGCTGTGCAGACTCCCAAGACTGAGGAAACACCTGATCAAAATAGATAAAAGAAGGAGTAACATGATCATCATCTGCAGAAGTGCATTCCTCAGCAACAGACTCTAGCTTTGTGAATGGAGGGGTAGACTCTGGTGGTGGTGTAGACTCCGAAACTGTAAACGGGACTATAGACCCTGACTCCTCCTGAGAGTGATCAGAGACTGTAGACTCTGGAAGTCTAGCCCTTATAGGCATTATTAAAAGAGGTTCTTCTGACTTCAATGTTGCAGCCTCAGTGAAAATGACAGGGTTATCCACCAAAGCCTCCATGACTCTATCTACTCTCCTTGCTAGAGAATCCACCAGGTGAAGTTGGGGTCTCTGTGTAAATGATTTCTGAGCAGCAAGAGCCTCCTCCTGTTTGCCAATCTGCACAATCAGACATAGTGAATTGTCATCCATCCCCTGCTCCAACTCATTGGACCAACTCTTTGGAAAATCTTGATCCCAATAAGTAAAGCTAGGTTCAGGATACCCTAATCTCTCATGCTCACAGTGGGGTTGGGCACCCACTTTCTCAATCTCACTCAGGCTCTCTACAGCCTTATCTACCTCTCCTTTTGCCTGGTCCAGTACCAGCCTCTCATATATTTTGTCACTCAATTTGGAGGGTGCACTCAATAAACCTACAGAAGAGGGGTTGAGAGATAAAATGGTGCTTCAATACCTGAACCACCTTGATGGAGGGGAACCCCTTCAAATGTCTGAAGGCTAGGGGTTTCCACCAAGGGGTGAGCATCAACAGATTCTGAACCCTTACTAGCATCTTCTCTCTTTTCAGAGTCTGTTGGCTCTAGTATTCCAGTCTCAGGGTCTACTCTAGACTCTGACTGCCTCAGCATGACTTCATTAGAAGCCAGAGTCTGAGTGTTACCATCTTTGACTGTTGGTGCATGAGACTCCCCCTCAAGGTGGATAGACTCTGATAGAATAGATTGGGAAATCACTTCATGAGCATCCATCAGAGTCTGTCCTCCCATATCACTGGGGTTCTCATCAGCTCTTTGATGAGTTGTCAAGGAGGGCCCAACAGCATACTCCCCTGCCCCACTATCACCCAACCTCTGACTAGGTGGTTCTTGTGTGGGTGAGGCAGACTGAGCATCTTTATCACTAGTCACCACTAGTGCACTAGTCCCATCCTCCAACTGCCTTGCACCACCTACTACCTCCTGTTATTCTTCAAGAATAAATGCATCCAACTTGTGATGAAAGGCCCTGAGATGGATTGCATTGATTGCCTGGGCATCTGTGAGATTGAAGAGGTCCTGCAGTTCCCTTCTTACTCTTTGAAAATAAGTGCCCTTGAATTGATCCAGTCTACTTTGGTAGGTTGGATAGATGTATTTATTGGCAATTGTACCTATATTATGGACAAGATAGTCAGCCACCTGTCTTGACAGAGGTTGAATTTGAGAGATCCATTGAATGGCTGTCCTGTAGGTAACTCCATTATCCCAAATTGCTTCATAGTTAAAAACTGGTTGCTCAATCTCAGTTTCCAACTCAGCAACAGACTCTGATGCTCTCCTTTTGTGGACCTTAAGCTTTTTAGGCTTCTTTGTAATTTTCTTTTCAGAGTCTGGCACACCTAGTGCTTTGAGAACTTCATTAGTTCTGCCTTCTATGAGCCCAGCTGCTTGCACTTGGAATGAAGAGTTGAATAGGTAGCTGTAGAGATTTTTGACCACATCCTGTGCAGACATTTTTAGCTCCTGTTCCATTCTCTTCCTTGGGGCTTCATAGGTTGAAAGAAAATCCAAGACTTGAGATTTAGTCTGATATTGCTCTGGATCTTCAACTGATTCCACCAAAGGATATAAGAGTAGCAGTGCCTCATCACTTGGAGTAATGATCTCATCAATTAGGCATGAGGCTGCATCCAATGACATTCCTTCCCAAAATGTGTCATGATCAGAGTCTAAAGGAAGTCTAGACTCTGACTCAACATTAGACTCTGGTTCAGGTGTTTTCTTGATTTCAGAGTCTGGCTCTGCAGGAGCCTTGGGAGCATCTGTTTCCTGCAAAACAGGGTTAGTAATAATAACAGGCTTGTGTGTGTGTGCAGAATAAGCCTTCCTTATCCTTCTGTACTTCTTAGCAAAAGATTTCTCAGGAGACTCAATGTGAGAATCCTGAGGTGCTTCCCTAGGTTTTTCAGAGTCTGTAGCCTTTTGAGAGTCTACAGACTTGGCTTGAAGGTTAGAATCAAGTGTATCATGACCTTCCTTTAGCAAAGAAAGTCCTTCAACAACTTGCTTCTCTAGTGGATTGAGCTCCTCATCACTGTGCTCATCTATAAGCCTAGATTGAATCAATTTTCTCCTCTTTACAACTGGTGCCTGTTGAGAGACACCAGAGATTGGTTTCTTTTTGGATTTTGGTTTGGAAGATTGTATAATTGAAGGGGATTGGGTGACTTGGGTAGGTGCAGGGGGACTCTCCATTACTTGTTCCTGCACCATTTCACCACCAAAAAATGAAGCATTGTAGATAGAAGGTTTGTAGGATGAGATTTTTACCTGCATTACCTGTGGATATGTCATTGCAGGTAGACTCTTCTTTTTGTCATCAATTCTCTTAATGTCAGAGAATATCCTCCTTTGCTGTTTGTATGCCTGCACACAGCAATCATCTGCCAACTTGGTTGACATGTCAGGAATGAAGTGATTGAGGAGAATCATAAGAAATCTATGATAGTAAACTTTCTTTCTCCCCTCATGCACATTATTTAATTTTGCTCCCATTTGAGTGAGCAACATATCACCAATGTTGATTATTCTATCAAATAGGAGACTATGACCAATTTGATAAGTAATAGCAGTAATAGCATCAAATCCACTACACTTACCAGTAAAACACTTAGCAATTTGATCGAAGAAAAATGACCATTCTTTCCTTAAGTAAGGCCTAGTTATCTTGCTCATGTTATCTAAGCTAGCAGAATAACCTATTGCCTTAAACATGCTTTTAATGTCATCATCAGATACAATTTCATCAAAAGAAGACTTAACAGGCAGTTTAAACACAGAATTAAGCACATCTGCAGTGACATCAAATGTAGTCGAACCAAAGGTAAACATTATTTTACCTGGTTGATCCTGAGAAGGATCAACTACCTTTGCAGTGCTCCATGCTTGTGATAAAGCATCCATGTGAATGACTGGTGATGCCTTGAGAATGTAGTGTAGCTCGGATTGCTCCAAGAAATCCATCACAGGGTAGTAGTCAGCGTCTACCCCTTTCTTATCTCCAAGAGCAGCAACATGATTTGTGGTCATAAACTCGAAATCCCCAAATGTGAACGCAATCGCCTTGGGTCCTCTCATGACAGTAGAAACGGCAGCCATTAAAGTTGTTGAGTTGAAAGTGATAGAGAAGCTTGAAGAATTTAGCTAGGGTTCGTAAAAAGCTCTGTGAATATTTTTGCCTTAGAAATCAATTGCAATAAACAAGTGAGTAAGTTGTATGAAAAATTCTATTTTGTTCAAGTTGCATACAATACACACGAGTCTACAGCCTGTCTCCGGTCAAAAAATAACTGTTACCGCCTATTTCAAGTCATTTGAACATTTTAAATGCAATCAGAGTCTGCAGGCGCGAATTTTAACCGTTTCAGAGTCTAGGCGATAATTTTCTCAGAGTCCACTGACTTTCAGAGTCTACAGACTCGTTAGAGTCTACAGACTCGTCAGAGTCTACAGACTCGTCAGAGTCTACAGACTCGTCAGAGTCTACAGACTCGTCAGAGTCTACAGACTCGTCAGAGTCTAGACTCTGTCAAGGTAAAATACTAAACAAAATGTTGCACTAACAATTAATCATAGTGTGTTAAGACATGGACTATAATTAAAGTACATACCTTGCTTCTTGTAATTTTTGATCACTTACATATTTAACATACCTAATTCACCTACCAGTCTGAGAAAGGTAGACTCATCAAGTGGTTTTGTTAAAATGTCTGCAATCTGTCTGTCAGTTGGAACATAGTGAAGTGTCACAATACCATTTTCAACATGTTCTCTAATAAAGTGATACCTGACATCAATGTGCTTTGTTCTGGAGTGTTGGACTGGATTCTCTGCAATTTTAATAGCACTAGTATTATCACAATACATAGGAATATTTGAGAATGTTAGTCCATAATCAAGTAATTGACTTCTCATCCACAGGATTTGAGCACAGCAACTTCCAGCTGCAATGTATTCAGCCTCAGCTGTTGAGGTTGATACAGTCTGTTGTTTCTTGCTAAACCAAGAAATTAATCTGTTGCCAAGAAACTGACATTGTCCTGTTGTGCTTTTCCTATCTACTTTGTATCCTGCATAGTCAGAATCTGAATAGCCAATTAGTAAAAATCTGACTCTCTAGGATACCAAAGTCCAAGAGTTTGTGCCCCCTTGAGATATCTAAAAATTCTTTTCACAGCTATTAATGTGATTCTCTAGGGTCAGCTTGAAATCTGGCACACAGACAAGTTGCAAACATTATATCTGGTCTATTAGCAGTTAAATATAACAATGAGCCAATCATACCTCTGTAACTAGTGTTGTCAACTTTCTTACCCTTTGGGTCAGAGTCTAGCTTAGTAGCTGTTGACATGGGAGTTTTAGCAGATGCAGAATCTTGCATATCAAACTTCTTCAACAGTTCTTTTACATACTTTGTTTGATTGATGAAAATTCCATCATCATTCTGTTTGACTTGAAGCCCCAAAAAGAAGTTTAATTCTCCCATCATGCTCATTTCATAATTTGACTGCATTAGTTGACTAAACTTTTCACAGAGATTATCATTAGTAGATCCAAATATAATATCATCAACATAAATTTGGACAAGCAAAATATCACCTTTATATTTTCTAATAAAGAGAGTTTTGTCAATGGTACCTCTTGTGAATACATTTTCAAGAAGGAATTTTGAAAGAGTTTCATACCATGCTCTAGGTGCTTGCTTCAATCCATATAGTGCCTTGTCTAACCTGTAAACATGATCAGGAAACTTTGGATCAACAAATCCTGGTGGTTGCTCCACATAGACTTCTTCTTCCAATTCTCCATGTAAGAAAGCACTTTTCACATCCATCTGATACACCTTAAATTTTGAATGAGCTGCAAAGGCTAGAAACATTCTAATAGCTTCCAATCTTGCTACTGGTGCAAAAGTTTCATCATAGTCAATTCTTTCCTCCTGTGAGTATCTTTTTGCAACTAGCCTTGCTTTATTTCTTACTACAGTTCCATTCTCATCAAGTTTATTTCTATACACCCATTTTGCACCAACCACTGATCTATCTCTAGGTCTTGGTACAAGTTTCCACACTTTATTTCTCTCAAATTCATTCAATTCTTCTTGCATTGCAATAATCCAATCAGGGTCTTGCAAGGCTTCCTCAATTTTCTTGGGTTCATTCTTTGAGAGAAAACAACTATAAAGACATTCGTTTTGAGTGGTTGTTCTTGTTTGTACACCACTCTCAGGATCACCAATTATCAAGTCAGGAGTGTGATTCCTTGTCCATTTTCTAGCAGGTGGAAGATTGGTTCTTGAACTTGAAACTCCCCCTAAGTCATTTGCATCTTCTGTATTTGAGTGAAATTCAAATGAAGAGGCTCCCCCTAAATTGCTTGACTCTGACAAGAGTTTAGAGTTGCTTGATCCAGACCCTGATGAGTTAGACTCTGTCTGTCTAGACTCTGTCTGGGTAGACCCTGACCTGTTAGACTCTGAATTATTTGGAGTTGAATTTTCTGGCTCCCCCTCAGAATGTGCAGGTTCCTGTGTTAGTTCAGGATTTATTCTAGGGTCTTCATCCTCTTCTTCTTCATTTATCTCAGAACATTTTAGATTTTCAAATTCCAGTGTTGTAGACTCTGACTCATCCTGCAATTCTGTAAACTTTTTATCATCAAATGCAACATGAATAGATTCCATAACAATTTTGGTTCTGAGATTAAACACTCTGAATGCTTTTGTGTTCGATGCATATCCAAGAAAGATTGATTCATCTGCCTTGGCTTCGAATTTGCTTAGATTTTCAGGATGTACTTTCAGTAGATAACACTTGCATCCAAATATGTGAAAGTATTTCACACTTGGCTTCTTGTCCTTTATCATTTCATAGGGAGTCTTTCCATGCATCTTTATTAGAGTGCAGTTTTGAGTGAAACATGTTGTATTAACTGCCTCAGCCCAAAAATATACTGGCAGCTTAGACTCTACCAACATTGTTCTGGCAGCTTCTATGAGTGTCCTATTCTTTCTTTCCACAACTCCATTTTGTTGAGGAGTTCCTGGCGCAGAAAATTGTTGAGTAATTCCCTTTGATGCACAGTGGTTCTCCATGATTGAATTCTTGAATTCAGTACCATTGTCACTCCTCAGAATTCTTACTATTTTCTTTGATTTTCTTTCCAGAAAAGTGATATGATCTATTATGTGTTGTGAAGCTTCATCCTTTGAATGTAGAAAGAAAACCCATGTGAATCTTGTAAAATCATCTACAATAACAAGAGTATATTTATTTTTGTTAATTGACATAACATTTACTGGACCAAATAAATCAAGATGCAGTAAATAAAAGGGTTCAGAAATGGTATTTATTGTCTTGCTCTTGAAGGATGATTTCCTTTGTTTTCCAAGTTGACATGCTTCACAAAGTCCATCTTGTACAAAATCAACCTGTGGTAATCCTCTTACAAGATTCTGTTTAACCAACTTGTTGAGTGTTTTGAAGTTGATGTGTGACAGTTTCTTGTGCCATTTCCAGCTTTCTTCAGTTGAGGCCTTGCTGTATAGACATGTGACTTCACTGTTTATGCAATCCTCCAAGCTGGCTTCATAAATATTACCATGTCTGTGTCCTTTGAAAACCACAATGCCTGTTTCTTTGTGAGTCATAAGACACTCTTTGTTGTCAAAGCCAGTATGGTAACCTTTGTCTCCAAGTTGACTTATGCTTATTAAATTGTGCCTTAAGCCATCAACTAGAGCTACTTGTTCAATGATGACATTCCTAAGTACAATCTTGCCATATCCCAGTGTTTGTCCTTTGTTGCCATCTCCAAAGGATACTTCTGGGCTAGCCATTTCCTCAAAGTCTGTAAGCAGGGATTTCTTTCCAGTCATATGTCCTGAGCATCCACTGTCCAGGATTAGGGTTACTTTCTTTACCCTAGTTCCCTGCATACATAAAGCAACTAGTTAGATGTTTTGAGGACCCAAATAGTTTTGGATCCTTTTCTACTAATTTTAGGAGAAACAGGCTTAATAATTTTCACCTTTGGCTTACCTGTCTCTTTTGTTGCTCTAGACTGTGGTGAAGTCTTAACAGTGTCATACCAACTCTTATCAATAGAAGATTTTAGCTCATAAAAATTGTAATATAAATCATGATAGTCCCTACACATATATATAGAATGAAATATGCTACCACAGTGATAACAAGGTTTCTGTGGTATGTAGTGACTTTTCAGAGTCTGAGAATGACTAGACTCTGATTTCTTCTCAATTTTTGTTTTACAATCTATAGCTAAATGGTTTTGGTTGCCACATCTATAACACTTCTTTCTAGGAGCATTAGGATCTTTTTGATAATTATTAGCCTTATTGATGCCTTCCTTACCATTCATATTTCTCCTAGTTTTGGTGGACTCTGATAAGTTCTCTAGCCTTTCTTTCAACTTAGACTTAGACAAGTACCCTATGTTTATAATTTTCTTAGAGTTATTTACCCCTGTTTCATCTGTCTTTTTGTCAACAACAAGGGGACTATTGACAGATGAGTTTGTGGCTTCAGTTTTTTCTTTAGGGATCACAAACTTAACAGGAACAAATGTACTTTTGTCTTTAGTCTTATTAATTTTGCTAGCTTCTTCATTGTTATCATTCTCAACAATAGGTCTTTTGTCTTGACTCTTGTCATAGCCTAGACCAGCAGTTTGACACACGTTTTGATTATTGAGAATTTCTTGAACTTTTCTTCCAGAGTCTGTCCAAACTTTAAACTTAAGCCTTTCTTCTTCTAGTTCTTTCCTAACATAGTCATAGGCTTTCAAAATTTCAGTGTAGTTATGACTATATTTCTCAGAATCATTTTTGTATTGTTCCATTAATAATAACTCAGATTCTACATGACAATTCCTTTTAGTTAAGGTTAAATTTTCTTCTCTCAACCTTTCACTTTCACTAGTGAGAGACCTACATGTTATCATTATTTTATTAACCTCACTTTTCACAATCTCTATGCCATCAGAGTCTAAATTAATTAAGGATTCAGGAGTAAAGATTGATACCTGAGTTTTAGGAGATGAGGGTTCTTTGGGAGACTGTGATTTTCTTGAGGAGGATGCCATCAGTGCTAGATTTTCATAATCAATTTCATCCTCTGAGCTTGAGTCTGCCCAGTCCTTTCCTGTTGATAGAAGTGCTTTTCCTTTTCCTTGACTTTTTGACTTTCTGCATTCACTGGCAAAGTGCCCCAATATTTCACAGTTGAAACATTTGACCTTTGCTTTGTCAAGTTTGATAATTGTACTCTTGCTCTTCTCAACCTTTTCATCTTCCTTCTTGAATGATGGCCTTTTGCTAAATTTGCCAGTTCTTTTGTTGAATTTCATTCTTTTGAAATTTTTAGCAAACATAGCCATCATTTGACTTAGATCAAACTCTTCATCAGAATCAGAGTCTGTGTCAGTAGACTCTGACTCCACAGCAGCTTTACCCTTCTTTCTTGAATCCTTGATTCTTGCTTCTGTGGATGGTTCCTGTTGTTCTTTCTCAGACTCCATCAAGAGTGCCACGGATTTTGTCTTTACAGACTTCTTATTCTTTCTCTGTTGCATCTCCAAATCATATGTCTTGAGTCTGTCATACAATTCTTCTGGAGTTAGTTCATCCAAATCTCTAGCTTCTCTTATGGCTGTAGTCTTATTGTCCCACTCTTCAGAAAGTGCTCTCAGAAACTTGGTGTTCGTATCTTCAGAATCATAAACCTTACCAAGCATAGCCATCTCATTCAAGAGTTTTGTAAACCTATCATACATCTCAGTGATAGATTCTCCAGATTTTGCTTCAAAGTACTCATACTCTTGAATAAGCAAAGACCTAGCATTCTTCTTGACATCTTTAGTCCCTTGACAGTGCACCTCAAGTTTTGTCCACATCTCCTTAGCAGTCTTGCATGATATGACACAGTTAGTTAGAACAGAATCTAAACTATTAAAGAGAATGTTCTTTACTTTTGCCTCCGTAAGGACATTTTCTTTGTCCTCTTTTGTCCATTCAGCCTTTGGTTTCTCAACAAGGTATTCTTCAGTTATTTTGCCTTCCTTATTGATTTGAGGCACAATTTTTAAGGGCACAAAGGGTCCTTCATTAATCCTGTCAAGATAGTCAGGGTCTGTTGCTTCCAGATGGTGCAACATCTTAACCTTCCAGTGGGTGAACTCGTTTCTCTTAAGCATAGGAATCTTAGAATTGCCATCTTTGTTTCCAGACATCTTTGATCGATTTTAAACGTTAGGCTCTGATACCAATTGTTTTCCCAGTCGTACAAGTAGAAGGGGGGGGGGATTGAATACTTGTATGTCTTTTCTGCCCGATTTAAAATCAAATTAAGAACAAACTCAAACACAAAAATATGAATAAGTACTGTTTTGTATTATTGATTTGTGAATACAAAACTCTCCTAGGGTGTACACAAACCCTAGCAGCTTCTCTGTGTTTATCACAGCAACTCTCTCTATCTCTATGCTCTCACAAAATTTCACTCAGATAATTATGCTTCGACTTTCACACCTTTACAATTAGGTTACATAGAGTTTATATAGAGAGCTGCCTATTAACTAATAACAGCAAGATAAATTACAATAGGAATAGAATTCCTAATTATTAGTTGACAGTTTCCTTCTAGAATTCTCTTTCTTTCCCATAGCATATCTGCAATATATTTATCTTGATCTTCGAAGACTTTCCATTCCTGTGATCTTTTTCCAAATTTATCCTCAACTGTATAGACTCTGAAATCTTCAGACTCTGATGATCTTCAGACTCTGATCACATGTAGACTCTGATAGATCATAGACTCTGATAGTCTATACACTCTGATCACCTTCCAGACTCTGGTTTCATCTTCTACAGAAATTCTTCCAAGTACAAATAACATGAATATTGACTATCTAGACTCTGATTATACATTTCAGAGACTAGAAAGACTTATTACAGATAAACTAATATAGACCCTGTTCTAGTATTTTGTACATCATCAAATGAATATATCCCTAACATAATTTAAATCAATTAAGATAATATACAAACTTATGCTAGAACACATAATTACCACATATGCATATAACATAGTAAACATGATAATTAAAGTAGTAGCAATAAGTACGAGGTTCTGGATTTCAAATAAATTCACAAGTCCTTTAAATATGAAAATTTTAATACTTGTGAACTTATTTGAGAATTTCTTGCAGATGGGATTTCCAACAAATATGCACATAAATAATATCTCAACTTTACTAACCAACTTAGACAAAATGAATTTATCAAACTGTTTAGCAGATATCTGCAGGTTATTCTACTAAGGATTACTCTCGATATAAATGATACCTGGTGTCCATGCGCTTGTTCCGTGAGTGGTGAAGAGATTATCCAGCAGAGTTGATGGAGTTTAACAGCTTCTAGTAATTACTTCCCTGTCTTTCTTTCAACCTGCATTATCTATATCTATATAGCCAATTAGGTTAAACCTAGTATCTTTAGGGTACCTGATTCTTAGAATTGGTAATCCCTTAAGATATCTAACAATTCATATCTTAGCTATAAGATTAGATTCTCTAGTATCCACGTGAAAACTTGCACATAGGCATATTGAGAATAAAATATATGGTCTTTATGCACTTGAATAAGTAATGAGCTGATGTACCTACTCTGCATTAACTTAGCAATAGTCTTTTGCATAAGTTTTCGTTAGTAAACCCACATATAATATAATTATGGTATACTTGCACTAATATTACATTATGTGTGTGCCTTGTATTCTAGAGAGATATGTGTATAACGACTCTAATATAAAATCATTTTTAAGTAATTAGCAGTTAGAGTATCATACTATGTCCTTGACGATTGCTTGATCTTTTACCTCCGTCATAGAGAGCTTTGTAAAGAGAATGATATACAAATTCCAGTGGATATGAAACTTCAAAGTCCAGGAGTTGTTGTACATCAACTTGTTCAGCCCTAATAGTATCAAGTCTCGTCTCTGGTGCTTTAGTTAGATCTTGAAAGTTCTGAAGATTCTGTTTCCATCATCGTCGATACCTTCAGTAGCAACCAGTTTGACTTTGTCCCTCATAACAATGCCAAAAATCATCTAGTCTCTGAAAACCCTTACAGTACCAATTACAACTTTGTTTTATGGCCCGGGTTCCAGATTCAGTAGATTCTGCCTTCGAACTGATTGAGATCATATTGCATTGCAATCACCCAATCTGGATCAATCAGTGCTTCTTCAATCTCCTTTAGGATTCTAACTAGTTAACAATTGTTCTTTCCTGAAGAGTAACCATTTACTTTGCATAACACTTCTAGTCTTTACTCTAGTATCCGGATCACTAAGAACTAGACTCCAGGAGTGAATTTGACTCCAAACCATTTGTCTCGGCAGATATGTTCTTAATGTATACCTTTGATCTTCATTGTGTTGAGTACGACTAGTAGATTCTTCTTTTATTTTCTCCCCCTGAGTTGCTGCTAGGATGTGTTGAAGATCCGTCACCTTGTTGAATGGATTCTGTTAAAGTCCACGAGTTGTGTAGATTCACTACCATTTCCACTACTAGGATCTGAATCATCATCATTAACATTGATTCCTTCTGCAACCTCAGTTTCATAATTAATATCTGAATATGACTCTGACAAGATGTCAAGCTTCACATATTCAGAATAGACTTTTATTTTAATACTCAGGAGCTTGGTGTAATAGGACGACACATTCACACTTTCAATCACCTTCTGGTTTTACATCACATCTTACTTTGAAAGCTTTTGTCTTCAATGAGTAGCCGAGCAAAATTGTTCCATGAGTCTTAATTTCAAACTTGCCAAGGTACTCATCTAAATCTTCAATAAATATCAATTTCCTCCAAACACACGAAAGAGCTTCCGTGTTTGCTTCTGGTTGGCCATTAACTCATTTAATGTCTTATCACGATCTTGTGGAATGAAGAAGCATGCTATATTAATCGCTTCAGCTTCAAAGTACTTTACTTTCAACTTGATCTGCTTGATGTAATCAATCACCATATGTGATATATTATCTGTTGAATGCACGAACATCACCAATTCACTCTTAGTTGAGTGATCTTCCAACTTTCTTGCTGAAATCAAACACTTTTCTATTTCAATGCTTTTCTAGAAAACCTTTGACAAAGAATTCCCTGTGCCCTATAGATAGTGCTTAAGTCCGTCGACAAAAAAGATATTTCCAGTGATGACAATTCCAAACTCATGATAGCCAAGTCCCTCGTACATCCTTTGCTGTCATCTCCAAAGGTTACCGTTGGGTAGGCTTCTTCAACCAACTATAATAGTAGAGCTTCAATGTTAGTAATATGCCTCGAACAATAAATGTCACGAAATCACATAACTTTTGACTTTTATTTCATACTCTGCAATCACAAATGATTAAGGTTCTTGGTACTCAACTTCAATTGAGTCCAAATGGGTTAGAGATATTACTTTCAATAGTGGTAATAACAGTTTCAACCTTAACATGCACAAACTTATCTTTGACTGGTCATTTCTCATTCACAGCAGCCTTGACAAGGTAGTTTTAAGGCTATGAGATTAGTGATTCCAACCTATCTTAAGGTGGACTAATAGTCTTTACCCTATTGTGATTATTATTGATGATTTGCCTAAGATTATGCAAGTCCTAAGATATGCATTTTCTGATTTAAACGAACAAACATGAAAAATAAGAGAACATGGTAAATATTCATCTTCAATGCATTATAGATAAGAATTATGCAATTCAGGCATGTTATGCATATTAGAAAATTCAGTATTATCTACTTTAACCATTCTACATAAGTGTAACAGGTGTTTAGCAGATTTACAGATATTCAATAATTTTCTAAAAACACATGGAATAGACGAATTAACAATTTAATTACTAATTCTGTCTAATCCATTTCTGATGTTGTCTAACATTTTAATTATCTCTAATTACCTAAGTCAGTTTTAGATTAAGTCTCGAATCTATAAATTTTACTGACTACTTAGATAATTCTACCATCTTTTAATCTTCTACTTCTAAACAAGAAATACATGAAGTGATTTGACATTTAAGAGCAACTATGTGAGTGTGAGAAATTCATATGAAAATAAGCACCTGCTTTTAACTCAACACAGTCTCTGTCATCATTTGCTTGTTCAGGCTTCTTGAATATTATAGCACATCCATGATCTTGTCTTGCTACTTTTAACCTCATATATTTCTTCAGTTGTGACCTCTAACGACTCTTAAATCCGTTTTGTACAAGTACAAAAACTAGAATGATCAGTAGAGTCAGAAAAAAATTCTTCAGAGTTCCCTACTAATAAATCTATCATATCTTTACATTTGAGCAACTTTTGGAACTATAACATAAACAGTCGTATCATCCACAATAAAATCCAAATGCTCCAGAATAAACCTACTAATACGAAATGACCACTTTCCTCGAAACCGGGTTATATGCTCTGGGAAATAATTCTGACCCAAACCGGAGCATTTTCCAACTACAAACCCTTTTGGAAAAATGGACCAAGATTTTTAATAACTTTAGATTATAAATTAAATCTATATAAATTTAACTAATAAATTTACTTAAATTAAATTTATAAAATAAATTTAGTTAAATTAAGTTTATAAAATAAACCTTTTCAAGTTTAAATAATAAACTAATTTAAATTAAATTTATAAAATAAATTTATTTAAATAACATTTATAAAATAAATTTATCTAAATTTTATTTCATAAAATAAATTTATTTAAACAAATTTAAATAATAAAAATAAATATATTTAAATTTATAGAATAAATTTATTTAATTTAAATTTATTAAATAAACTTATTTAAATTAAGTTTATAAAATAAACTTTTTCAAGTTTAAATAATAAACTCATTTAAATTAAATTCACAAAATAAATTTATTTTAAACAAATTCACAAAATAAATTTATTTTAAATAAAATTTATAAAATAAATTTATCTAAATTTAAATTTAAAAATAAATTATCTAAAAAAATTTAAATTATAAAAGTAAATCTATTTAAATTTAAGGAATAATTTATTTAATTTAACTTTATAAAATAAAATTATTTAAATTAAGTTTATAAAATAAACTTTTTCAAGTTTAAATAATAAACTCATTTAAATTAAATTCATAAAAGAAATTTAATTTAAATAAAATTTATAAAATAAATTTATTTAAATTTAAATTTATAAAATAAAATTATCTAAAGAAATTTAAATTATAAAAGTAAATCTATTTAAATTTAAAGAATAAATTTATTTTTAATAAAATTTATAAAATAAATTTATCTAAATTTAAACTTATAAACTAAATTTATTTAACAAGGTCTCTAGACATTTAGAGTTAAAACAGCTTCGGTACCCTAAGCTTCACTGAACTGCGGATCTTGATTTGTATATCAATCAGCTTGCTCTTATGCCAATTGTTGGGTCCCGGAAGTATCATAGAAGGGGGGTTGAATGTGATACTGAAAACAATTTAAAATTCTTTTCGGAATTTGTGGAATTAAATTATTGCTTGAGCTGAGGGTTCGAGTCCTTGTAGTGTTTGGGAGGTTGACTGACTAACTTTTTATTTTCATGATTAAATATTTAAGATATAGAAAATTAGCAAGTAAGTAAACAAGATTCAAGTTAAATATGTATATTAAACTTGAATGGGTGTTACAGTATTCGGTAGAATATATATTTAATTCCTAGAACAAATTTGACATGAATTGTTCTACTTAAGGAATTAAACTCAAACCAGCACAGAAAGTTTGTGAATATAATTTTGCAGACAAATTATCGAATTTGAAAGTTTTTCTACTACTGAAAAATGAAGCAAAGGCCTCATATTTATAGAGGTTGAAAAGCTAGTATGAATCTTCCAATATGACTCTTTTTTATCATCAAATTAAGCCTTGTATGACTCTTCGGAAAGCTGGACATGACTTTTAGTGTTACCCAGATAATCAAGCTATTACAGAAGGGGGGTTGAATGTAATATTACCAGTAAATCGAATATTAACACAAGTATGTAAAAGATGAACACTGTTTTGTATTAAAAGATAATGAATAGGTTACAAAACTCTCTCAAGAAGTTATTTGTTCTTAAGAGCTGCTAGGTTACACGAATAATGCTTGAATAATAATCGACATTAGATTATAACCTATCTCTGTGTTTATATAGACATAGTTACAATTCAATTACAAATCAGATTAGTAATAGAATAGCTTTAATAAGGAAATAGTCTTGCATTAGGATTCCTTCTTACTATCCTAATCAAACTCTGATTTGAATTGCTTCCTTCATAAACTCTGTCGGTTGTTTATTCTCTGTTTGAGCATTCTCTGTTTAGAGTAAACTCTGATCGACAGCTTTCTCAAACTCTGATGACGTCAGCATAAACTCTGTTTGGTTATTCTCTGACGGCATCAATATTTATTTCCTAACAATCTCCCCCAATTTATGCTTTATGAAATAAAACATAAATTTTACTTATGATGTCAGAAATATGAGGACAAATGCATCAAAGTTTATTTTCCCTTTGAGATTCAGATTTTTCTGTAAGAGAAGTCTTCTTTCAGAAATTGATTCAGGAGCTTTTCTTCAGCATTTTTCAACAATTCAACAAGCTTTTCCTTCAATTCATTCATGTGCTCAGAAGAATCATCTATTTGAAATATAGCAGCCCTTAGAGCATAAATTGATGACCTCTCCATTCTTTCATCCAAGACAATGCAACAGGACTTCATACCATCAGGATTTAAAATTAGTGTAGGAATCCCTAATACCATTTTGACCTTTGCATCCCCTTTTCTCATTGCTCTTTCTGTTCCATCTTCAAGTAAATACCCAGGCTTATAATCTTTAGATTTTATCATGATCAACCTTTCATTCTTCTTCTTCTCAGCAATCATTCCTTCAAGAATTTTCATCCACCTAGAAGTTGCTTCATTTACATCATTGAGTAGATACAGAACATGTTCAAGTTCTTTAGATGCTTTATCAATCAGATTTTCTTTAGCAAACTTTAAAACTCTCCCATCTTCTAGAAAATATAGAAGCTTCTCCTTGGCTTGAGCTCCATCAAAAATGTCTTTCACTATGTTGACAGATATCAATTTGTCAAGATGTTTTTGTGACAAATCTTCCTCAGGCTTGTCTTTCAATGAAAAAGGATCTCTGAAAATATTTGCTTCACCCCTGTATACTTTGGCATGTGAATCACCAATACCACCCTTGTTTTTACCAAGTCTGGCATTGAGAATCAGACTTTGAGTTGTAGTCCACAAAGGCTCAATCTTTTTCTTTCTGATCAATCCTTGTTGTTGTTCTTCTTTTTCAACATCAAAACTAGATCCACCTGGTAGAAATGTTGTTCCCTACATAGTGAGAGGTGTCTGTGGTTTAGTTGGAGCTTTTTGTTGAATTCTTGTAGATGATCTTGTTTGAATTTCTGAAATTGGTTTTGATTGAGAAACTGGCTTGGGAGTTTCAACAGTTTTGATTTGAATAGGCTTAGATTCTGGTTTCTTATGTTAAGCAGGTACCTTTTTCTGAATTGGATCTTTCTTTACATTTCTTCTCTTTTTCTAGACTTGAGTACTGACAGTACCAGACTTCTTCAATTCAGCTTCTATAGCAACTGGATCCATTCCTGGATGTTTTTCTTCAAAAATTTTCTTTGCCAGTTTTGCATCTTTTAGATTTTGTTCTTCAATCTTTTCAGGCTTCTCTTCTTCTTCAAGCCTTTTTGCTAATTCCAAGTCAGCATCTATTAGAGTTTGCTTGTCATAGTTTATATCAGTCTTTGCTGTCGTCAGAGTTTGTGAGTTTGTCCAATCAGAGTTTGCTGCTTCAGAGTTTGTTTTCCATCCTTATGACTCCCTTGATCTTCATCATCAGGATTGTTAGATTTTTGTGCAGCATCCTCATTGCATTTGTCTGAACCCTTCTCCCCTTTCTGACATCATGTCCTGTTTTAACAGTAAGAATTTCAACCATTGCATGTAGCATACCTTGCATAGAGGTGACAGAATGAGTAAGATTATCAACTTTGACTTCCAAAGAATCCTGTTTTGCTGAAATATTCTTGATCTTCAAGTCCATCGAATGTAGAGAAGAGGAAACAGCAGATTCAACAGCTACAGAAGTCTTGTTGACAGATGTCTTGAAATCACCAAATTCATTTTGAAGTCCCTTGGACATAAGAGTAGAGGCTTTCAAAATTGTTTTTAGTTCATCAGTGTGTACTTCCTTGTCAGCTTTATTGATCAATTCAAGAACATGAGGTCATGAAATTTTTTTCTCAGGAAATTTCCAAGATGAATCCCAAATGGATTGTCTGTGAGAGTTGAGAAAATCTTCATCTGATGACCTTGTGTTGGAACTGACATCCCTTCTCATACCTGCTACATCTAGATCAGCTTCAATTTCTCCTTTGAGATTCTCCACTATCATGTAATCAGTATAATCCATCCTTAATCTCTCAAGAGCATCATGTGCATTAACAGGCCACTTCTTGGTGTTATATCTTTGTGTTTAGGGAATTGATAGATCTGTGACTTCATCATCAGCAAAAATTGGCTCATCAGAGTCTATGTTCTTCCCATCAGAGTTTATGACTTGGTCAGAGTTTATCACAGCATTAGAGTTTGCAGAAACAGATAAACTCTGAGTACCTGCAAGAGTAACAGAACATCCTAAATCACTCTGATTTTTTAAAGTAATCTCATTACTTCTCACATCACACATATCATAACTTTTAAGAGTTAGATTTTGCTCACTAGAAGTAATTAACTTCTTTCTCAGTTCTACCTCTCTTTTTGCCAGATCCAGTGTCTGCCTCTCATTAATTCTATTTTCCACACTTTTTACCTCAGACTCACTAGAAATGTTCAACACACATTGTCCTATAGAAATAAGAGGTGGCTGAGAAAGGTTGACTGTAGTCACATGAATAGGGGTATCCTTTTCAGGACTATCCATGATCATCCTAGCAGTAAAGGTAGGAAATATAAATCCTGAACTTCTACAATTAGAGAAAGTAAATTCTGAAGAAAAGTCAGAGTTTATACCTTGAGCATTTGGAGATGTAGATGGAGTCTCCATGGGCAGTGCAGAAATTGGTTGCACTAAGATAGCATCAGAGTTTTCCTGTGGAGCTTCATCAGAGTTTGTCTGTCCAATAGTAGAATCTTGGTCTGCAATCAAAAGATTGATGATTGGTTCTTGTGGGACCTGAGTCATATCAGTAGCTACTTCACCACTTAAGGTGAAGGTTCTTGTGTGCCTGACTCTGCCAGAGATTGGCCTTCAGCATCATCAACAGCAATGTCTTCTATAATTGGTTGAGTGCCTGCATCCAAACTTTGATTGGATGGTTCTTGTGTGGCTGAGACCTTAACAACTTCTTCAACCCTTTGTGCTGAAGGTTCTTGTGGGTTGTATCCCTGATCAATGATGGCTTCATCTGCTGGAACTGTGGCTTCTATTGAACTTTAATCAATAGGTTCTTGTGTGCCTGGCCACGTAGAGATTGCTACTTCACTTTGAGAAACAGGTTCTTATCTATCTTGGCCAAATGTGACAGACTTCTTCTTCTTTCTTGAAAAATATTTTGAACTTAGAGAAGCAGATGATGTAGACTTCTTAGCTTCCATATCTTTCCTGACTTGTTCTGCCAACTCCCTAACCCTTTCATAAGACATCTCCTTGACAATGTGCTTAGGTGAGTTTGTAGGAGAATCAGAGATTGCTATAGGAACAGCTTCCTCTAGAGTGACATTTGGCCCATCTTTCAAAAAATTGTGTTATCGCTCTTGTTTAGCCTTTAACCAAAAACCATTTAAATTTCCTAATTTTTCCTGCAGACTGTCTTGCCAATAGTAGCCCCCCGTCTAATACGTTCATGGTTATAATGGGCAAAATTTGTCCACCAATCAGCTTTTGACTTGACATACCGAAGAATCATGTTCTCAATTGGAACTGGTAATTCAGGTTCCTTCCAAGGAATATTTGCCTTCCAGCAACGCCATGCTTCAACAAAATTTGTCAAGACATTAGAGTTTGGCTCAGAGTTTAGAATGTCTTCAGAGTTTAGATCTTGAGATTTTGACTGATCAGAGATTAGGACATCAGAGTTTATTGCTGCATCAGAGTTTAATCCTTCAGTATTTGCAGCCTTGACTAATCTTCTCCTCTTCTTTTTCATCTCTGGCATTTGATTCACTGTGAATGGCTTCATGAAAGGTGCTGTAGAAATCTCAGAAGCCTGTTCAACTGTCTTTCTCTTATCAAAAATGGACCCTTCATCAAAATTTGTATCTTCATCAATCAATTTTCTCTTTTTAGAAGAAGATTCTTTTATTGACTTCCCTTTCCTTTTGCTTGTGCCCTGTTGAGAGGTGTATTTTGCAACTACAGTCTTTTGGGAGACTGCAGAGGTTGGCAAGGGTGTTTGGATGTCAGTGTTTGGAGGGTGGCTTGGGTTTGAATCAGAGGGTGCTAAACTCTGATCCATAGTCATTGAGAGAAAATCCCTGCCATACATGGTAGACATTCTCTGATTTAAGAGAAGCCTGACCCATGTGGGATAGAAAAGAGGAGAAAGATTACCTTTTTTAGCATCCTTCCTAGCTAGGTCAGCAAAAATTCTTTTATTCATACAAAAACTAGCTAAACTCTGATCATTCTTAAAATTTATATTAGGTAATAAATGATTAAAAATTAACTGAAGAAATCTAGCAAAATATACAGTATGAACATCATCATTTATCTTGCTAGCCAACAACCTAATTATTAAACAAGGAAAATTAAAATTGAGATTATGGGTCAGAGAATACCCAATCTGTTACGATAATTGTGGAATTGCATCAAAATTCGTGCACTTGCTTGTGAAAGCCCTTGTAATACAATCGAAGAAGAAAGTCCATTCTCTTCAAAGATTAGGTCTTGTGAGGCTTCCCAATTTTGATAGGCTTCCTCCATAGCCGATAGACTTGAAAAACTTCTTTATTTGTTCATCTCCCACTAAGTCATCATACATAACCACTTCTGGAAGATGAAGGGCTTAGCGTACTATGGCCGGAGTAATCATGTATTTGCTATTGCATTGAAACGAGATGATTGGTTCTTTTTCATCTCCTACATTATTGAACTTAGCAGAATACCTGATTCTTGTCAAGGATTGAGCAGAGAAGTTCAAAGGTTCTTGCAAGGCATAGCCTATGTAACTTTGCCTTAAGAAGTCTTAGATGACATGATAATCTTCAGGTGCATCAGATTTGTTTAATAGAGCAATATAGTTGGTAGCAGTAAAAGTGTAGTTTTGGAAGGTTTGTCATTTGGATGCCATTGAAACAATAAAGATTTACAGGTTTGAGCAGTTAGGGTTTATGCGTAAGAGAGAAATAATAGATACAGACGATTAATTCAAAATGACAATAAGAATTAAACTGTGCCCTTTCAATTGCATAAAACCTGTAGTAGGACACGTGGCAAAGACTGATTGAAAAAGCAATTATTAGTACAAGTCTCAAAATATAGCAAGTATGTGTGTACTGTCTAATGATATGAACCGTCATTCGTGAGATACATGCGCCTTATTACAAATCCAATCAGAGAATAATAATTATGATGTCAAAAAATGAAATATGATGTCATAAATATGATCTCATAGTTTACCACTTAATCAGAGTTTACCAATTATGAAGTCAGAGTTTATATGAGTTAGAGTTTAGCATGTACTGTCAGAGTTTACCACACTCTAACAAAGTGTACCATAAACACTGATAACTTGTGATCAGAGATTTAATGCTTCAATGATCAGAGTTTACTCCTTTTTCATTAGAGTTTACCCTTTACTCTAACATATACTCTAATTGATTGAAACTTGCTAAGTTGAACCACTTATCACTATCCCTAATTCAGAAACTAGTCGGTTAAATATTGCTTCAGGCAAAGGCTTGGTGAATATATCTGCTATTTGTTGATCTGTAGGAACAAAATGTAATTCAATTGTGCCTTCCTCCACATGTTCCCTTATGAAGTGATATCTAATACTTATGTGCTTTGTCAGAGAATGTTGAACTGGATTTCCTGTCATTGCAATAGCACTTTGGTTATCACAATAAATAGGAACTTTTGAAAATTTTAAACCATAGTCTAGCAATTGATTTCTCATCCATAAAATATGTGCACAGCAGCTTCCAGCAGCAATATATTCAGCCTCTGCTGTTGATGTTGAAATTTATTTCTGCTTTTTGCTTTGCCATGATACAAGTCTTCCACCTAAAAATTGACAACTGCCACTTATGCTTTTTCTGTCAATTTTGCATCCTGCAAAGTCAGCATCTGAATAGCCTATTAATTTAAAATCAGACTCCCTAGGATACCATAAGCCAAGATTAACAGTTCCTTTGAGATATTTGAATATCCTCTTCATGGTAATCAAATGAGGTGCTCTTGGATTTGCTTGAAATCTAGCACATAGACATGTGGAAAACATGATATCTGGTCTACTTACAGTCAAATAAAGTAGAGAAACAATCATTCCTCTGTATGCTATAATATCAACAGGTTCTCCAGTGTCTTGATCAAGCTTTGTTGCAGTAGCCATATGAGTTGTAGCAGATGCAGAATCTTGCATTTGAAACTTAGTGAGTAGATTCTTTGTATATTTATACTGATTAATGAAAATACCTTCTTCAGTCTGTTTCACTTGTAATCCTAGAAAATAACTCAATTCTCCCATCATGCTCATTTGATACCTGGACTGCATTAGCTTTGAAAATCTTTCACAGAGTTTATCATTAGTGGAACCAAATATAGTATCATCAACATATATTTGAACCAATAATAAATCCTTACCTTGAGTTCTATAAAACAAGGTTTTATCAATTGTTCATCTAGTGAAACCATTTTCAAGTAAGAATAGAGCCAGAGTTTCATACCAGGCCCTTGGTGCTTGCTATAGTCCATATAAGGCTTTATCCAGTCTGTAGACATGATTTGGATATTTTGGATTGACAAAGCCAGGTGGTTGTTCAACATAAACTTCTTCTTCAAGTTCAGCATTTAAAAATGCACTTTTAACATCCATCTGGTAACCCTTGAATTTCTTGTGAGCAACATAAGCAAGAAAAATTCGGATTGCCTCAATTCTAGCTACATGTGCATAGGTTTCATCATAATCAATCCCTTCTTGTTAAGAATAACCTTTGGCTACCAGTCTTGTTTTGTTTCTTGTAATGATCCCATCAGAGTCTGTTTTGTTCCTAAAAACCTATTTTGTGCCAACAATAGATCTGTTCTTTGGCCTTAGAGCTAGAGTCCAAACTTCATTCCTTTCAAACTCATTCAATTCTTCCTGCATTGCAGTAATCCAATCTGCATCCTTCAAAGCATCTTCAACCTTCTTTAGTTCTGTTTGAGAAAGAAAACTATAAAATAGACATTCATTTTGAGTAGCTTTTCTTATTTTTACTCCACTTTCCAGATCACCAATAATTAAATCAGATGTGTGATCTTTTGCCCACTTTCTTGGATGTGAAATATTTCTAGAACTAAATGCTCCCCCATGATTTGTATCTTCATAGAAAGATTCTTCTATAAATGCTGATCATCCCCCTGAATATGTGCTATCATCAGTGTTTGATGTCTCAGAGTTTATATACTCAGAGTTTGATGGACCAGAGTTTAGGGGTTCAGAGTTTGGGTTGTTCAGAGTTTGGTCAGATTCTGATATTTCAATTACCGTGTTTTGATCTCCAATGTAGTATTTGATTGATGTTGCTCCCCCTCAACATGTGCAGAATCTTCAATTTCTATTTCAATCATTTCTGAATCAGAGTTTAAATAATCAGAGTTTATCTCACCAGGGTTTGGTTGAATAGAGTTTGTCTCATCAGAGTTTGAATCACCATAGTTTATTTCCTGCAGTTCATTCTCAAATCTCAGAGTTTCTTGTGTGTTAGTAATTGTGCTCTAGAGACAATACTTTTTATATTTTAAGGAAAATATTTATTATTAAGGATTATGTTTTATTGATTATTATTTATTTATTATGTTTTATTTACTGCGTAATAAATTGAAAGCATAATAAATGTCCTTGGAATTTTGATACGTATTATATATCTTTAAGTATGTGACTTAAAAAATGAGATTATATGAATAGTATCTTATTCCTAAAATTCCCTAGTCGAGTATTATTATTTAAGGACAATAATAATGCACAAAGACTAGTATGTTTCTTGACAGATGACCACATCTCATTGGTCATAGGTATGGGGATACTAAAGTCAAGAACATAAGTGCATGTATCAATGCATGGCACTGGAATGACCCGCCGTGAGATTCTACATGTTAAGTAAGTGTCATAAGTAATTCTCACTGTGATAATGGTGTAATGATCCTTAGACCTGAAATCATTATATTTCTATACGAGAATTAATATACTTTGATTACATTAAAAGTTACCTTTGACCGGGTGATGATAAAAGTGGACATTGGGTATATTATGAATCGTATGAGAAATATGAATGATCTAGATGGGATTTAATCCTCCTAATTTTAGGAGTGATATTATTGGCCTCTTGTTTGAGTGAGACTATGAAATGCACGGCCGTGCTCAAATGTTGATTTGATTTTAATAGTCTACTCATCGATCAAGAAAATAAAGATTAAATTATGAAGAGGATGACACGAGACATGCCTTGAGTTTAATCTATAATATCAAGATTAAAGGGATTATATTACATGGAACATTATTCACGAAAGGCTTAATCGAATCACCGATTTATTATTATTACTTGGGTAGCAATGATGTATTACTAGATGCCGCTCATTGTTTACAATTTTAATTAGATATTAAAATTGTTGCCAACGTAATAATAACCTACAGGGTCACACACAAAGAATGCTTGAAGGAGAAATAATTTAAATTATGAATTTAAATTAAATAAGTAATTTATTTTATTTATGATATTAATTAAGTATGACTTAATTAATTATATAAATAGAATAAATGAATTACTTAAACTAATTCCAAAATTAATAATTAATTAATTAAGTGAGACTTAATTAAATAATTTAGAATTTTGGATTAGTATTAATTATAATTGGATTATAATTAGAAAACTTATTCCTCTCTCTATATAATCTCTTTATGGACTGATTTAATAAGATAGAGATTTTACAAAAACCCTAGCCGCTCTGAGAGATGAGGAAGATAGAGAGAGAAGAAGTTTTCGGGTGCTAGTACACATCAATCCTTCATGAAAAGTGTTCGTGTGGATACCGTAGAGCGTAGATCGCGAGAGCGGGATACGTGGTGATTAAACAAGCTTTGGACCTCCATTAATCTTCCATTAATGAACTGTTAAAGCTTCTAAAGGTATTTATTCTTTATCTCCGAATTAAATCTTTTGTTTTCGCATGGATCCTGCGGAGGGTTTCGCTATTTTGATTTATTTTTCGCGTTTATTCCGCTGCGTTTGTGTCACGAAACCCTACAATGGCATCAGAGCTACTTGCGAAACATTTTAATTAGGTTATGTGCTTAACAGTTTTTGATATATAAGCATGTATGCGATCTATCATGATTTTATATTGATACAATATGTATATGTTTATATATATTATGAATATATGATATTTTATGATATATAATCATGTGATGATTATGTGTGTTGATGTATGTATATGATACATGTTTGTTCTTATTATGGGAATCGTATTCGATACGAATTCTGAAACGGCTGCCGTTGATTTTCTGAAATCTATGTCCGTTGTCCGATTTTCGCAAACGATATGTGTTTTCTGACTGGAATCGGGTCACTGAGCAATACTGACATTGTCAGCTCTGCGTTTGTAAGCCATTAGATGTCGTTACAGCCTCCAAAACGGTGATTTATGATTTTCTGAAAATTATTTGATTTTCTACAATTTTGAGTATATGTATGTATATATTATGAATATATGATATTCATGTAATGTATAATCATATGATGATTGTATGTATCTCTGTATATATATATATGATATATGCTTGTTTTTGTTATGAGAATTGTATATGATACGATTTCTGAAACACCGTCAGATTTGGAGAAATCTGACTGCTGTATCCGATTTTCATAAACGATATGTGTTTTCTGACTGGAATCGGGCCAATGAACAAAACTGATAGCTATGCTATCACCGACGGGTCTGTAAGGTGTTTGACGTCGTTAAGGGCCTCGAAATAGCGATTTATTGTCTTCAGAAATCTGTTTTAATTTTCTGAAATTTCGAAATTTGTTATATATGATTATATGATATGATTATATAATATGAGATATATTATATGTGTTATATGATAGCATGGTGGATGGTTATGGCCTAAAGACCCATAGGATAGTGGTTTTGATTTATGATTTTGGTTTCTAAATACGACTTGCATGTCGTTTATTCATTGTAATTTAATTATCTCGAATGTTGTTAGGTCCAAAGTGTTGTAGAGGGGGGGTGAATACAACTGTTTAAAAAATAAAGAGAGAATAAACAATATGCAGGTAATAAATGATGACACAGAATTTCAAGAATATATCATTATATTCATTGATGGATTTGCTACAACATTCATAAAAGCATCATGATCAGTTGAACAATAAATATAGCAATTAAAGCTAGATTCAACTGATCCTCTCTCTCACTTTTTATTTTACAGTAAATGCTCTCTCTTAAAAATTATCGTTGAAAAAATAGAGATACAAGTTTCTTCTAAATAAAAACAAAGTGCTGCTTTTATAATGTCATGTAGTCTTGATCTTGTCCTTTTTGTGTACGTGGCCCAATCAGGACTTCGACAATAAAAAGTACTTTAACAACAACTCTGGATCAACCGTTCACAATAAGCCACTTGTCCCTTGAACATTAAATGTTACATTTCTACCCGCATCTCGATCTTTGCCTGGACCCATCTCGATCTCGATCTGTGAAAATCTCGATCTCGATCTGGGAGAATCTCGATCTCGATATATGAAGAACTCGATCTCGATCTGGGAGAATCTCGATCTCGATATATGAAGAACTCGATCTCGATCTGGGAGAATCTCGATCTCGATCTATCGCCTGGATCGAGATTTGCCTTTGCAGTGTTTTACTTCACTTGCAAATCTCGATCCGCATCTCGATCTGCTGTGGATCGACATTTGCCTTAGCAAATATGCACACATCCAATGTTGACCTTCTTTAGTGACTAATTGAGAATTAACCTTTATGAGCAAGTTTCCCTAGCTTCTTCAATTTCTTTTCCTCACTCAATTCAAATGAGATCTTCCATTACTGACATGAACTTGCCTCCAATGTCCTGACACTTGATGCAATGGTCTGGTTCATAAGTGACTAGTCTTGTAGGGGTTCTTGCTTCTGAATGTCAGTTCTCATTTGTTGATTAACCTTTGCATTATCCAGATGTTGATATACATTACATGAAATCACTTTGGTCTTCTTGATACTTCCTTGACATTAATTTGATTCTCCATTAGATAAGTTAGGGCATGAGCAATACTCAGATTGAACTTCTTCTCACTTATGCATCCTTGATTAACCAAATTAGTTACTTGTAGTTACCAAGTATCATTACCATTTCTTCAGTTGATTGATTCCATGTGCTTCTTCAGTTTCTCTTGTTTTGCTGTTGTTTTATCTTTTACTTAGTTGAGTTACAAAATAATTAAGTGTTACAAGTTAGTACACCTATGCCTTTCAATCTCCCCCTATTTGATTGTCTAACAATGACAACCAAATTCACAATGAGGATAACTCAACTAAACAGGGACTGAAAAAGATAAAATAACATTCATAAAGGATCATGTCAACTTACATAATGCTTGGCTTGATTAATTAACTTCATGTCTATTACTGATACTTCAAGTGCCAAAATTGGACACCTGTTGGCTCGATTAAATGGCTTCATGCTCTTCTAGAGATTTTCTCTAAGTACTTTAAGAGCACGGTCCACACAATCTTCAATTATCCTTCTGAAGTCCTTTTAGCAGTATTACCACCGCCGAACTTCGTGAAATAATTGATGCCTAATATAAACCAGTTTCAAGACACTTAGCTAACTAACTTCTACCTTACACTACACAAGAAAACAGATAATATTTTTACAATGCAGGAAAACAAGAAAACAAATTACAACGCAAAGAAACATTACAAGCAAAATACATTAAAACTTTGATTTCTTGCGCTCCTCTTCCTCACGAGCTTTCTTCTTGGCTGCTTTTTCTTTCTTCATGAACTCAGGGTTGCAGACTTCATCCATTCTTTTCTTGAGAAGATTAAGTCCTTCTGCTTCCACATGATTTCTGATCTTGTAATTTCGAAACAACCTCAACCACCTTTCAACCATGCTGCGAGTGGTAAGCTTTGTGGGAATGTCTTCAAACCTCAGCTTCGTGACTTTGTCAGGGTACCCCTTTTCCCCTTTCTTCCTTATAACCAGCTGCTTAGGGTATCCAATGACAATAGCAGTGGTGCATTGCTGTAGCCTCTGAATATCAAGCTGTTGTCTTCTCTTACAGAAGTTATCAAACGTGACTCTTAGATAATCCTGGTCAAACTCGTCAACATCATCCATCTCATCAATCAATTCCCTTATAATACACAGTGTTTCATGACTGTGTTCTGCAAAGATGTCGTACTTGATTTCAATGATGGTTTCCACCTGATGCTTGTCTGTATAGATCAGTAGATCATTCTCATTCTCAGCTTTGCTTTTGACAAACTTGACATTTGCACCAGCCACTGCACCAGCTTCCTCCCTTATTTCCCCTTCTTCCGGAATGTCTATTCTTGGATCTCCGTATCTCTGCACATGTTCCCTTATTGCCTCGTCTTGCTGCTCGAATGCATAGTCTTCAGGTTCCTTCTTAACCACTGGTAGTGTAGCTTCAGGCAACTTGTATCGAGCGTCTTGCCTTCTTATCAGCTTCTCCAAGTCCTTAGCCACCAGCTTCTTTTCCTTTGTTAGAAAACCCTTAGAGAGGACCAGCTTTGCAACTGCCTTCAGCACATTTCCGCTCGGAGTTAGTTTCGAGTCATGCAGATTTACGATCCTCAAGACTTTGTCATGGACATATCTGATCTGGTAGGGATTTAGAATAATGTCAACCCCTCTGTCTTCAGCCATCTTCAACAATTTTTCCTTAAATAGCACTCCAGTCTTGACAGAGGTGTCTACCTTGTGAGCGAATTCTACCAGTTCACTTGCACCCCTTTCTTGGAAGAAAGCTTCATCCACCATACACGGCCCGATTTTTGTTATGGGTGTCCAAGTGATCATCAGATTCCATGCCTTCTCCTTGAATATGACTTGTACGGAGGTGCATCCCTGTCTTATGCAATTTAGATAATTCAGCAGCCCAGGGTTTAGATTTTCTAGCTTATGAAGAAGAAAGCTCAATCTTCCTGAGTCATGAGCATAGGCTCTTGGTCCAGCTAAGGCTTCTCTAGCCTTGTCCCACTCGGGACCTTCCCTCCTTATGTCAGCCTGGACCTTAGGATCTTTGATCTTTTTCATTTCATACTCATGCTGAGTTTTCTGAGCCGCTCTCTTCTCCTTTGCCATTAGTTCTTTTTCAACTATCCCTTGTAGAACTTCTTCATTTACTCTTTCTCTGGCTTCCCTGAAAATCTCTCCTTGCATCTCCGCTTCATCAACTTCTTCTTCTGGGACATGCTCGTCAGCAACCGAGTGGTCTCCTGCATCACCTGCAACTCCTGCGCCGGATCCGCCAGGATTTAGACCTCTTTCTTGTTCCCACTCTCTTACCCGTTGCTCAAGTCTCGACCTCCTTGCCACTAAGGCTTCTACATCCATCTCGTCATCATCAGAATCTTCAATAAAGTCTCCCATAAATGTATCGACGAGAGGTGTTTCTTTCTCAGCTTCTTCTTCAACTACCATCTTCTGCTTGCCTTTGTCCTTAAGAGCCGGTTGAGTCTCCTCCACCTTTTCACCAGATTTGTTTGAGGACTCGATCACCGGACCCTTACTAGTCAGCTTTTTCAGACCCTGATCCTCCTTCTCCCCCTTAGGTGTGTTATCCTCATCAGGAGCATCATCATCATTATTATCGTCACCACCACCACCGGTTGAAGGACCAGGTCCAGCCCTGTTACGGCCAAAGACAACATCAAGTAGTTCATTGAGTTTCGTCCAAACTTGAGACATGCCATAAGTGACATCATCTACTGATCTTCCAACCTCCACCTGTGCCATGCCGAGATTGTTTATCTTGTCAATCATTTGATTTTGGACGGCAATGAGGTTCTCCATGAACTGAGCTCCAACCTCCAATCTTCCAGAGTGAGAAGAGACAGCAGCAGTAACACCAGCAACTCCAGCCTCCAAAGCCTCCACTTTCTTCACTAAATCCTGCAATTTGGGGGACGGTGTTTGGCTTGGGTTAGACTGTTTACTCTCGCCGGGTTCTGTTTCACTCAAGATCCCTAAAAAGAAGGGATCTACTCTCCCTGTCTCTCCCTCGTGTTTAGAGCCTAACAGTACTAGAGCCTCATCCACTAATCGCTGGGGACTAGCGGTGAGTTGGTCGGCGATATCGGTCAGTGAGACTGAGCCTTTAAGCGCTGTGTCTACGACGGGAGATGACGTTATGACCATGTCATCCCCTTGTTCACTTAGAACCTTTTCTGGATCGCTGGGCTGTTCTGGAGGCGTAGACCCACCAGTCACCAGATGTCGTTGCTCTGCAAGCAACTTGTTTTCTGATTTAGATGAGGAAGCGTCATCCGTACTGGACGATAGACTCTTCCTCATTAATACTTCCTGAGATACTAGTATCAGAAGTGCTAGTCTCAGTTTGCCATTCCCCTTCCGAGAAATTGCTCAAAGAGCCCTGAGCGGACAACTCAGGGGAGGTAGGGCCAGCTCCTATTGGCTGTTGAGCTGGACCCCCTCCTTGACTCTCACCAACATACCTAGGCGAGTGCGAATGTGTTGAAATGATTTGGAGAGGAGAGCCACCAGCGTGAGGTGTGGTGGCTGTGAGAGGTGAACTAACCTTAGCAGGTTGTGCAGTTGCCACTGGGTTTGAATCCACCTTTTGCTTCTTTGGAGGTGGCAGAGCTGCTGAAGTGACTACTCTCTCAACTCCTACACTCCCTCCACTCGAATCACTCGACTCAGATAAGCTTGCCTTCCTTTTATCACCAGTTTTAGGGCTGGCTGAACGTTTATGAACAGAAGGGCTTGCAGCCTGGGATAGAGCCTGGGGGTTTTCAGGCCCACGGCTGTAGAAAACAGGTTGAATTGATGATTGATCAAGATCAGCAAGAATAGGTACCTGACTCAGAAGATCGTCATCCTTGTCAGCTCCAGCTTCTACAACATTTGCCTCGGCCATGTCAACATCCATACCTGCTTGTTCCAAATTTCTAGGCACTTGATCTCCACCTTCAGCTTCGTTACCGCTACTCTCAGCTTCTACTGCAGTAAACTGAGAAGCATGCCTCCTAGCATACTCATCTTGCAGATCCTGGAAGTACGGAGTCAGGCGCAACTCAAAAAGTCTTGACTTTTGCTGGGTTTCCATGGTGGAGATACTCTTTAGAGTCATATCAAAACATGCCATCCTTTCAGAGCCTTGAAATATTCTTCGGTGTTCCTCTGAAAGGACGTCATCCAGAACCATCTGAAGAAATCTTGGCATCCAGCATTTGACTGGACCATCTTCTGGATTCCTTGAGGCATTTTTCTCCAATGCCCACCTCTCATGCAACTGAATCAACAGATGTTTGCCCACATTCACTCTCCTGTTGTTTGCCACTCCATATAGTATTACCCGGCAGCTGTTGTTCATTGGCCTGTAGTCTTTGTCCTTTGGGAACATGCAGCGCTGAATGGCCTGAACTACATAATCCCACTCAGCTGGTAGCATACCGGTGTTAACCTTTGTTACCTTGATAGGACCCGTGGGAGGGCGACAACCTATCTCCGTGAATAATTGCAACATATCCTCCATAGTGGGTTCCGGAGCATAATCTTCTGTAGGAAGCCCGAGTAACTCATTGAACTTCCGCAGACTGACTTCATATTTGACACCACCAATAGTAAAGGATAGGCCTGTTGGATTGGCTTTTCCACCCTGAATCTCTAGTGTAGAGTAAGCAGCTTGAAGGGCGTCGACATTCAGGATGGGAGAGGCGGTTAAGGCATGACTTATGATTGATGTGTTGTTGAGGGATTCAATCCAGAACTGATAGTGAATAAATCTACCAGTTGCTCGATCAGCAGAGAGATTAACAAAGTTGGTCTTGGGAATTGTGAAATTTGGGTTTGCCATTTTAATTTTGTGTTTGAGAAAAGAAATGTTCTGAAATGGTTTTGCAATGGAATTTTTAGAGAACAAGTTCTAAATTTAAACAAAATAAAACGTACACGAACCCCACTAATTACCCCACGTAATTAGTGACACACATTAAAACAAATTAACTTCCCCACTAATGACCACTTAACTCCCCACTAATGATTGACAGTTGAGTTTTCGAAAATTAAAGTGAACAGCCGTTACAAAATAAATTATTTTTTTTTCAGAAAACCACAAACACGGTGGTAAAGTTGCACTTTAAGGATTAACCAGTAGTACTCACAACTAATTTTGCTCAAGAACACAAAGAACTTAAGAATAAGAAAGCACGAAACAAAAACAAACTCACTCGAATGAAAAAGAAAACTAAAGAACTAATTGCAAGAACAGTAATGACGTTAAAACAACACAAGAAGTTCAACAGTTTTAAATAAAATTTTAGCAGAGTTTCATTTTAGTTATTGATGCTTTTAAGTAACAGTTAGTGATTTTTGTTTAAGAAAATCACAAGAAAACTTGATGTAATGGCAGGGAAAAGTACTCTGGTAATGTATGTATACGCGTGTGTATATGAAGAGCTTAAGCTTTGAAAGAGAGAAAGAAAGTTAATGTAAATAATGAACAGCCTTTTTAATGCTATAATATATACTTGCATGCCTAAAAAGAAGCGACTGAAAAGACAAGTCACATCTCGATCTCGAGATCCGCATCTCGATCCTCATCTAGATGTCGATCTGGATGTCGATCTCGATCCGCATCTCGATCTACATCTCGATGTCGATCTTGATGTCGATCTCGATCCGCATCTCGATCTACATCTCGATGTCGATCTTGATGTCGATCTCGATCCGCATCTCGATCTACATCTCGATGTCGATCTCGATGTGGATAGATCGAGATTTGCCATAGAAAATTTCTCATTACTTCATTTAGACACTAACCATAAAGATATACAGATCAGCACAAGATTAATTTCCTGAAACTTTCTAACTTCCCTTTATGAGATGTAATACATACATTTATGAAGTTAAGTACACATTATTAATTATGAATATTCATGAATAACAATAATATGTACACAAACTGAGTTATAACAGATAGGTAGCAAAACTAGCAGGTGTTAAGCATCCCCAATTCACCAACCAATCTAGAAAATGTTGATTCGTCTAGAGGTTTAGTGAATATATCTGCTATTTGACGTTCAGTAGACACAAAATGCAACTCTACAGTTCCACTTTCTACATGCTCTCTAATAAAATGATACCTGATGTCAATGTGCTTGGTCCTTGAGTGATCCACAGGATTGTTGGTCATTGCAATAGCACTTGTGTTGTCACACATGATAGAAATCTTAGATACTTCCACACCGTAGTCCTTGAGTTGGTTTTTCATCCACAGTATCTGGGCCACACAGCTTCCAGCAGCAATATATTCTGCTTCAGCTGTCGAGGTAGATACTGTGTGTTGTTTCTTGCTTTGCCAAGACACCAACCTTCTTCCAAGGAATTGACAGCTTCCTGAAGTGCTCTTCCTATCTATTCTACAACCTGCGTAATCTGAATCCGAATAGCCAACAAGATTAAACCCTGTATCTCTTGGGTACCAAATCCCGAGATTTGATGTTCCCTTGAGATACCTAAAAATACGCTTTACGGCTATGAGATGTGACTCTCTAGGATCCGCTTGGAACCTTGCACATAAGCATGTAGAGAACATAATATCAGGTCTGCTAGCAGTTAAATACAAAAGTGAGCCGATCATACCTCGATAGCTTGAGATGTCTACAGGTTTACCCGATTTGTCCTCGTCAAGTTTCGTGGCTGTTGCCATAGGAGTCTTAGCTTGTGATACATCTTGAAGACCATACTTTTTCAATAGATCATGAATGTACTTGGTCTGGCAGATAAATATCCCGTCCTTCTTCTGACTAACTTGAATGCCCAGAAAGAACGTCAGCTCTCCCATCATGCTCATCTCATACCTTGATTGCATTAACTTAGCGAATTTAGCACACAACTTCTCATTTGCAGACCCAAAGATAATGTCATCCACATATACTTGCACCATTATTAGATCATCTTTGCATTTCTTGTAGAAAAGCGTCTTGTCGATTACTCCTCTTGTAAAACCACTTTCTAGTAAGAAGTCTGACAGAGTTTCATACCACTTCCGCGGAGACTGCTTAAGGCCATATACTGATTTGAAGAGTCGATAAACATAATCACAATATTTGATATCGATAAACCCGGGAGGTTGCTCGACATACACCTCTTCATCCAGTTCACCGTTTAAGAATGCACTCTTGACATCCATTTGATAGACTTTAAAACCAAGATGTGCTGCGAATGCCAAGAACATCCTCACTGCCTCTAGCCTTGCTACTGGTGCATAGGTTTCATCATAATCAATTCCTTCTCTTTGAGTATAACCTTTAGCAACCAGGCGAGCTTTATTTCGTGTTACACGTCCGTCTTCATCCAGCTTGTTCCTGAATACCCATTTTGTCCCAACAACAAATCTATTCTTTGGTCTGGGTACCAGCTTCCACACCTTCTGCCTTTCAAACTGATTGAGTTCCTCTTGCATAGCAATCACCCAATCAGCGTCATCTAGAGCTTCTTCCACCACTTTAGGTTCCATCTGGGAAAGGAACACTGAATATAGACATTCATTCTCAGTGGCAATTTCAGCTCTAGCTTTTCCTCTAGTAGTCACTCCGGCTTCTGGATCACCAATAATTAGCTCGAACGGATGGTCCTTGTTCCAAGTGCGATCCCTAGCAAATGTTCTTGATGATTCAGCTTGATCTTGTAAGTGAAGGTGACTTAGTCTAGAAGCACTTTCACTAGCTTCTCTTGAGCTAGTACTAGCTCCCCCTGAGTGAGCTGCTCCCCCTGAGTGCATACTGACTCCCCCCTGAGTTAGTACCAGGTCTGACGGAAGGTGATCCCTCAGCCCTAGTGTTTTGAATTTGCGAAACACTAGACTCTTGATTAATTTCATTATTTATAGTTGGATCACTACCCTGCACTACTGACTCAGGAACTGTATGCACTTCATCAATATCCATATCTTCAAATCTTAGGGAGTTGGGCTCACTGTCTTCTTTTCGTATAGAAGGGAGCTTTGAGTCGTCGAATGTGACATTAAGGCTTTCAACCACCTTGCGATCATTAAGCACAAACACCCTGTACGCTGCTACTACTTCAAGAGAATATCCAATGAAAACCCCTTCATCTGCTTTGGCATCAAACTTTCCAAGTTGTGCATTGTCTCTTAACACAAAGCATTTGGCACCAAATACGTGAAAGTACTTGATAGATGGTTTTCGTTTATTCATCATGTAATACGGCGTCTCATTATGGTCCTTTATAATCAGGGTTCTGTTCTGTGTATAACAAGCCGTGCTAACTGCTTCAGCCCAAAAATATAAAGGAAGTTTTGACTCATACAGCATTGTCCTAGCTGCTTCAACCAGTGTCCTGTTCTTCCTTTCTACCACCCCATTCTGCTGCGGTGTTCTCGGTGCTGAATACTGTCGTCTGATCCCTTTAGATATGCAGAAATCCATTAACACTGAGTTCTTGAATTCTGTCCCATTGTCGGATCGGATAGTCTTCACAGTCAGAATTGCTACGTTTTCAATTTCCAGTACATGTCTAATGATCTCTTGTGGCACTTCCTCTTTCGATGTCATAAACTTCACCCATGTGTATTTGGAAAAGTCATCGACGATTACCAACGCATATCTTTTCCTTGACATTGACATAACATTAACGGGTCCAAACAAATCCATGTGAAGAAGTTGTAGGGGCTCGGTAATGCTATTCACTTGTTTATCCTTATGCGAGGCTCTTTTTGATTTTCCCACTTCACATGCTTCGCAGAGTCCATCTGGGGTGAACTCCATCTGCGGCAGCCCTCTCACCAATTCTCTCCTTACGAGATTATTCATTGCTTTAAAGTTCAGGTGAGATAATCTTTTATGCCATAGCCAACTTTCATCTGCAGAAGCCTTGCTGTAGAAACACGTGACTTCAGACTGATCAGCAGAATTCATGTCAGCTATGAACAAATTTGACTTCCTTACTCCTTTGAGAGCAAGGCTTCCATCCTTTTTGCTTCGAATCGAACAATCATGCTTCCCAAAGTTGACGTCAAAACCCCTGTCGGTGAACTGACTAACGCTGAGAAGATTATGTCGCAATCCTTCCACAAAAGACACGTCCTCAATGATAACATTTCCACAAACGATCTTGCCATATCCCCTGGTGTAACCTTTGCTGTTATCTCCAAAAGTAACCACGGAGCCGGCTCTCAACACCAAATCTGTTAGCAGGGACTTATTGCCGGTCATATGCCTCGATGCTCCACTGTCCAGCACCCATATGACTTTACTCTTTTCCTGTACACTGCCCTGCAAATCCAGAAAGGTTAGGTGTTCTTCGGAACCCAATGATGTTTGGGCCCGGCATCAATAATTTCCTTTTTCTTTTCAGATACAGAAGGCTTTGCCTTGTTGCCATCAGGGGCATCCATCTTGACTTTGTCAGGTTTGGGAGTAGACTGGTCACTCCTAACTTTAAGAGGACTAGAAGTCTTAGTCTTTGACCCCGCATGCTTTTTCTTACCACTACTAGATGTATGTTCAACAGATGCACTAGCAGTATTCATTAAATTAAAATAAGCATGCATGATGTTTACAACACATGGCATACAATTAGGATATTGCATTTAGCATGATTTGCATGCATGTTAGGCAAAGCAGTAGTTGCAGGCATGGTATTACAACCAACAGATTTTTCTTCCTCTACATAGAACGGGCAATAGTAAGACAAATGATCAGTTTGATTACAGATATAGCATGCCTTTCTAGCTCGTGTAGATGTAGATACAGATGCAGGTTCAGTTTTAACTGCCTTTACAGGTGCTTTCATTTGGTCTGACCCTGCTACCCATTGTTTATATGACACCGTCTTAGCCTCCTTGGTTCCTACACCTCTCTTAGCATAAGCAATCTTACTAGCTCTCTTAGAAGTTGTAGGTTCTACCACTTTTTCTTCTGAATCTCTTTCAATTTTAATCTCATGTTCAATTTTAGTAGCAACAGGATCTATGGTCCTAGGCTCAAAATGCTTAAAGATAGGTTTTCTAACATCCATTAAAACCTCAGGCACATTTTCTTTGACTAACACTGGCTCTAACAACTCAGCAGCCCTATTTTTCTTTTTCTGTGTGTAGTCAAGTCCTATGTTTACTTTTTCATTTTTACTCTTGCCTGCCAGTTTCATGTACATGTCCCTTTCTACGAAAACTTTATTAGCGGCTTCTTCAAAAGATTGACATGTTATTTTAAGCTTAGCTAATTCATTTTTAAGTTCTTCGTTAAGGTCTTCCCTAATCTTAAGCTTGTGTTCTAAAACGTCTACCTGATTCATTAACTGCCTTTCTTTACTTTCTCCTGATTCTAATTCCTCTACCCTAGCCTCGAGAAGTCTATTCTTAAGGGAGAGTTTAGCATTTTCCTCATTAACAGCAATTAGATTTAGTTGGAGATTGTACATATCTTTAGTCATGGCAGCTAATTCGTTTTGGTACTCAGGAATAGACATTTCATTTACGGTTAGAATTGGTACCTCTGATTGTTCTGAAGATTTTGCCATTAAAGCGAAGTTGCATAGCTCCTGATCTTCATCTTCATCAGACTCGTCCCAACCCTTCCCTTCAGTCACAACATACGCCCGGCTTCCCTTCTGTTGCTTGCTAACCAAGGCATCATATTTCTTTTTCAAATCAGCATAGGATTCCTTGGGATGAACGTACTTGGGCTTCTTGCACTCTGTTGCGAAGTGCCCCAACTCATTGCAGTTGTAGCATCTGAACTTGTTCTTGTCTACCAGGTTAGGTCTGTAGCCACTACCGGATGTGCTACCTCGTCCACTGTAACTTCCCCGACCACTTACACTACTGCCTCTGCCGCTACTGCTGCCTCTTCGGCTGAAAGAACTACCAAATCGTCCTTTACCACTTCTTTGCTTCCTGAAGCTGATATGAGTAAATTCTCGAGCAATACAAGCATATGACTTGTCTTCTAATTTGTCCAGCTCTTCAAGGGTATAGTATTCATCCTCACTTTCTTCGGATGGATCTTCAATGTCTAATACCACTCTTTCAGGATTAGCAGTTTTCAATGAGACAGTTGCAAGTGCCTTTACAGCAGACTCTTCAGCTACAAGTCCAGACTCACTTACCGCTTTGTTTTCTCCACTATTGTAGGATCTTCTTCTAACATTTTGTTCCTGCTCCAGCTCGTAGGTCTTCAAAACACCATACAGCTTTTCGAGAGAAGTGTTTTTCAAATCTCTTGACTCTCGAATGGCAGTGATCCTGTGTTCCAGATGTTTAGGCAAATTCAAGAGAAACTTGATATTTGAATCTGCTAGTGGATAGACTTTATCTCTTATACTCAGCTCGATAAGCAATTTACTGTAACGTTTGTAAACATCCGCTACGCTTTCTCCTCGTTCGCATCTGAACGATTCATATTCAGATATCAGAATGCGTTTGTGATTATCTCTAACTTCCTCGGTCCCCTCCATCACCACAGCCAGTTTATCCCACATGGCTTTAGCTATTTTTAATCCCTTTATTTGAACATAGTACTCTGAGTTTAGGGATTCAATTATGACGTTGCGTAACGACGCATCCATACCAACCAATTCTTTATCTGCGTCTGAAAACTCCATTTCCTCTTTAGGAACAGACCGGGATGGAATTAGTATCCCTCCTTCCATTCGCTCTGGCTCAATTCTCATGGGTATGTATGGACCGTTTTCCAATATTCTCAAGTATACCTTGTTTATTGATTCAAGGTAAGCTCTCATCCTTCCGGTCCATTCGTCATAATGTTGTGCATCAAACGGAGGTATCTTAAATCTATGTGCGGCGGCCATTTTAATAAAATTTAAAATTAAGATAATACACTTTTCAAATTACAATAAATTGTATTTACTTGAAAAATTAATTATCTCACTTTAAATATCCAACACTTAATATCCAACGGATTTTGCACTTAAGATTCAAGCAAGTTAGTTTTAATCACAGGAGCAGTAGCAGGGTCCACAATTTTTCAAGTCCAAACAAAAAGGTGTCCACTTTCTAGTTGACAGAAGTTCGAAATTGTCCTTTTTGTTTAGTCAATCAGTTGATTCCAGTTTTGACCACAAGAAAATCCACAAAGCTCTAAAGTACAGTATTTTGGAATTTTGTACAAGTATTCCTTACACCATGACTCAGAACTTTTTAGATCTACGACTTTTTCAAGAAGAAACAAATAAAAACTTTCGGCACAAACTTCAAGGAAAAATTAGATCTGGGATTTTCAAGAACCAACTCAAACAACACAGTAGGATCTCTGTTAGATGTGTTTAACAGGAGCTCTGATACCAATTGTTAGGTCCAAAGTGTTGTAGAGGGGGGGTGAATACAACTGTTTAAAAAATAAAGAGAGAATAAACAATATGCAGGTAATAAATGATGACACAGAATTTCAAGAATATATCATTATATTCATTGATGGATTTGCTACAACATTCATAAAAGCATCATGATCAGTTGAACAATAAATATAGCAATTAAAGCTAGATTCAACTGATCCTCTCTCTCACTTTTTATTTTACAGTAAATGCTCTCTCTTAAAAATTATCGTTGAAAAAATAGAGATACAAGTTTCTTCTAAATAAAAACAAAGTGCTGCTTTTATAATGTCATGTAGTCTTGATCTTGTCCTTTTTATGTACGTGGACCAATCAGGACTTCGACAATAAAAAGTACTTTAACAACAACTCTGGATCAACCGTTCACAATAAGCCACTTGTCCCTTGAACATTAAATGTTACATTTCTACCCGCATCTCGATCTTTGCCTGGACCCATCTCGATCTCGATCTGTGAAAATCTCGATCTCGATCTGGGAGAATCTCGATCTCGATATATGAAGAACTCGATCTCGATCTGGGAGAATCTCGATCTCGATATATGAAGAACTCGATCTCGATCTGGGAGAATCTCGATCTCGATCTATCGCCTGGATCGAGATTTGCCTTTGCAGTGTTTTACTTCACTTGCAAATCTCGATCCGCATCTCGATCTGCTGTGGATCGACATTTGCCTTAGCAAATATGCACACATCCAATGTTGACCTTCTTTAGTGACTAATTGAGAATTAACCTTTATGAGCAAGTTTCCCTAGCTTCTTCAATTTCTTTTCCTCACTCAATTCAAATGAGATCTTCCATTACTGACATGAACTTGCCTCCAATGTCCTGACACTTGATGCAATGGTCTGGTTCATAAGTGACTAGTCTTGTAGGGGTTCTTGCTTCTGAATGTCAGTTCTCATTTGTTGATTAACCTTTGCATTATCCAGATGTTGATATACATTACATGAAATCACTTTGGTCTTCTTGATACTTCCTTGACATTAATTTGATTCTCCATTAGATAAGTTAGGGCATGAGCAATACTCAGATTGAACTTCTTCTCACTTATGCATCCTTGATTAACCAAATTAGTTACTTGTAGTTACCAAGTATCATTACCATTTCTTCAGTTGATTGATTCCATGTGCTTCTTCAGTTTCTCTTGTTTTGCTGTTGTTTTATCTTTTACTTAGTTGAGTTACAAAATAATTAAGTGTTACAAGTTAGTACACCTATGCCTTTCAAATGTAACTCGAGTTCTTCTTGTAATTTCATTAGAATAGTTTTATTTTTATTATTCAATGTAATTATCAATGAAGACTTGCAAGCAAGGAGGCGATCCAAAAGGGGATGATGAAGCAATGAAGAAAGAAGACATGTAATAGATAGTATTTTTAAAACCACCATAGACTGACCTTGATATTTCCATTAGCTTGGAAATATCATATAGGATGGGGCCATAACCAAACACGTTTAATTTACGCACATTACATATATGTATATGATTGCATGTATTGGTATGTATGCGTAGATATAATTGAGATGCATGCTTAATATTGATTAATCATGTATGTATTAGATACGACACCCATGCCATGTTTGCTTAAACAAGATAAAATCTGTAACGATTCAAGATTTTAAAATTAACAAACGATCATGAGATTCTTGTGTTTATGAAATATGGATTTTTAAAACACGGAATTAAATATGGATTTTTGATATCTATAATTGGGATTTTTTGACAAAAGCGGATATGCGTATTCGTAAGGCTGATGGGTTTTAAGTGTGACCATTGGTATCCTCCATCTACCTGGGAAATGAACAATTTAAGATGTTGATTTGAAATATTTGGTTCAAGGAAAAATTGAGGATCTCTTTATGATGTGATCATGATCGTTATAAATTTTCTAAAACCCCTTAAAAAAATATTAAGTTTTACTCAGATGCTTTCCAATGAATGAACACTCATCGAATCCTAGATCGATAAGGGGAAGGACTGTCAGTGGCAGGGGACTCCTATCTATCGTGGTGAGATGCGACGAATATAAACGGTTATATTCGGCCGTTGTATCATTGGGTCTAACTTAACTGAGTCGTCATAATAAGTGAAAATAAACAGTTATATTCAACTATTATGAACTTAGAAGCATAGAGTTTGGCTAAAAGTCTATTAGATAGATAAGATCAATCGTTGTTCACCAAACTATCCAAGAATTATATATGATATAATTGACAACTGTTGTCTACCTAAATAATCATTTTCTAAGGACTTCCAGTGGTTGACTTAGGACATGACGAAATATGGATCTTGGCTCACTAGAAAGAATTATGGGATATACTTTCCAAATTAATAGTAAGGGCTATTAGTTTGATAAAAATAGTGGGAGGTATATGATGATATACCATAATCACTTAAACATAATTAATATTAAATTTGCAATCTAGTTTATTTTATGCACTTTAATATTGTAGATATCAAATGATAAACACAAACAACTTCTCTATTCGATCAGTTCTTGAGAAGGACAAGTTGACGAGAATATATTTCCTTGACTGATATAGGAGCTTGAGGATCGTCCTCGGGCACCACGATAATAGTCAAATCTCTTCCCCTGCTCTTAATGTTGAGAATGTAACATGTGCAAATCATAGTGCTTATTGGAAGCAAATTGATGTTGCGACTGATGTTTCATGTCTCATGCTCGCAAATATATGTGCTGAGCTTAAGAAGCAATACAAGCATATAGATGTTTATGAAACGATTGAGCACAAGATATATTTGAAAGGGCACTATACACTTACAAGTAGGGAGAGTGAGACCCGGTTACACCACATGTTCTAAAGATTATAGGGTATAATGAATACTATTGATATTTTGGGTTTCCAGATTGGTCTGGAGACAGTTAGATTTGATCTTACAATCCTTGGACAAATATTATTCTTATTTTGTTATGAACAATAAAGTGAATAAGATTTGTAAAACACCCATTGAGTTGCTAAGCATGTTGAGAACTGCTGAAAGTAATATGATAAATGCATGAACTACTACTATATTGATGGTAAACATAGGGAATGCAAAAGGGAAAGGAAAATGGAAAGGCAAGGAGAAGATTTGATCTAGTTCCGTTGTCAAACCAAAGTCCAATCCCTAAAGCAGACTCTAAAGTCTGAATGAGGTGTTGATAAAGAAGACGATTGTCACTTCTGTGGAAAGTTGGGAGACTGGAAATTAAACTGTCATGTTTAATTGGAAGATCGGAAGATGATGATCAATAAGGGTCAAGGTTAAGGTATCGGGTTGGAATTGGAGTAAAGATAGTTGCTCTGGTTCGAGGAACTCGTTACTTAATTTTTGGCCTATAAGGAAAATTTAGAACTTAATAATTGTTATAGCGTGCTTGCAATTGGCAGAGACATTATTTCAGTTTCTTGTTTGGACAAGAAAGGCTTTTTCATTTTATAACAATAGTTGTTTATTCTATTTTGATGATGAGCCTTATAATGTTGCACATCTAATTAACAATTTATATGTTCTAAAGTGACTCAAATCAAATATTACCTTTGGCACTGTCGCTGAGGCCATATTAATAAGAAACGCATTTTCAGAATACATAAGGATGCATTCATGGATAAGTTTGATTATGAATCATACAAAAGGATGCGAATCTTGGTTTATTTGGTAAAATGACTAAAGCTCCTTTTACCAGACATGGTGAAGGGATCATTGAATGAGTATGACTTATACATAGTGATGTATGTGGTCATATGTGTACGATGACAAAAGGTAGATTTTATTAACTTCATAAAATTTACTAATTATTTTAGTAGATACGGATATATGTATCTTTTGAAGAACTAATCCGAATCATTTGAAAAGTTCAAAGACTATAAAGATGAAGTAGAAAATATCAAAGAAAAGTTTTTTTGATAGGAGAGATCACACCTTGTTGGACATGGTGCGATCAATGTTGAGTCAATGAATCTTCCAATTAGTTTCTGGGGTTACACCCTGGAAACGGCTCCACATACACTTAACTGTGTTCCTACTAAATTGGTTCAAAAGACTCCTTATGAGATATGGACTGAGCAACGTCACAGCATGTCATTTATAAAATTTTGGGGATGTGAAGCGTTTGTGAAACGTCTAATCTCTGACAAGCTAGGACCAAAATCAGACAAATGTAATTTTGTGGAATACCCAACTGAAACAAGGGGTTATTCTTTCTATAATCCTTCCGAGAACAAAGTGTTTGTTGCTCGAACTGCTGAGAGACAGTGGGAGGATAATAGATCTCAATGAAGTTTGAGACCCACATGATAACGTTGAACCAGTGGAGGAACCTGAGTAGAATGTACAAGAAAAATAATACTGCTCAAGAAACACAGGTGTTCGTAGGTTTAGTAGGATTCGCCATGAGCCCGAGAGATAATATGGATTTCTCTTGACTCAAGATGGTGATGTGATGCTTGTGGATGAAGATGAGCCTCTCACCTACCTAGATACTATGAACACTCCAGATTCTAAGAGATGGCTGGATGCCATTAAATCTGAGATGGAATCCATGTATACTAATCAAGTATGGACTTTGGTTGATCCACCTGAAGGGGTAAAACCTATAGGGTGCAAGTGGGTTTTCAAGAAGAAGACCGACATGGATGCTAATATACAGACCTATAAGGCACGATTGGTGGCAAAAGGTTTCAAGAAAATTCATGGTATTGACTATGATGAGACCTTTTCACCAGTTGTTATGGTCATGTCCATCAGGATTTTGCTTGCTATAGCTGCTTACTATGACTATGAAATCTGGCAAATGGATGTCAAAACCGCTTTCTTAAATGAGAGCCTTAAAGAAGATATGGATGTGTACATGACACACCCTAAGGGTTTTGTTGATCTAAAGGATGCTGGAAATGTATGTAAGTTGCGTCGATCCATTTATGGATTAAAGCAGGCCTCGAGGAGATGGAACATTTGTTTTCATGAAATAGTCAAAAAGAGTTTGACTTTATTCAGAATGAAGATGAAACTTGTGTTTACAAGAAGTTTAGTGGGAGCCATGTGGCATTCCTAGTATTATATGTTGATGATATATTACTAATAGGGAATGACATTCCTTCTCTACAGACTGTGAAGACTTGGTTGAGAAATAATTTCTCAATGAAAGACTTAGGCGATGTGACATATATATTAGGGATCGAAATCTATAGAGATAGATCAAGGTGATTGATCGGCCTAATTTAGAGTACATACATTGACAAAGTTTTGCATCGATTTCAAATGCAAAGAGACTAAAATGGATATGTCCCAATGTCTCATGGGATAGTGATCTCAAAATAAAATTTGTCCTAAATCATTGGATGATAGGGACTGCATGAGTAAAATTCCATATGCGTCAGCAATTGGTTTTATAATGTATGCAATGATATGTACTTGTCCTGATGTCTCATATGCTTTAACCATGATGAGTAGATACCGATCTAATCCAGGTGAAGGTCACTGGACGACAGTCAAGAATATTCTTAAATACTTAAAGAGGACTAAAGATTCATTCTTGTTATATGGAAGAGATGTGAAGCTAGTTGTAAGAGGTTTCAGTGATACTGGTTTCTAGACAGATAACGATAATTTAATGTTTCTGTCTGTCTTTGTGTTTTATCTAATTTTATTGAGATGTTGTATGCTGGAATGGTTCACAGCAGAGACAATAGTTGATTCTACAATAGAGCCTGAGTATATTGATGCTTGCGAAGCAGCCAAGGAGGCTGTTTGGGCATGTACTTAGGAGATATCACCTAATTAATGAGATTAATGATCAAGGAGATATACATATATGTAAAGTGCATACTAATAATAATATTGCAGACCCACTGACTAAGGCTTTGTCGCAGCAGAAGCATGAAAGTCACACTAGTTTCATGAGTATTGGATACTTGGGTAATTGGCTCTAGTGCAAGTGGGAGATTGTTAGTAATTGTGCTCTAGAGACAATACTTTTTATATTTTAAGGAAAATATTTATTATTAAGGATTATGTTTTATTGATTATTATTTATTTATTATGTTTTATTTACTGCGTAATAAATTGAAAGCATAATAAATGTCCTTGGAATTTTGATACGTATTATATATCTTTAAGTATGTGACTTAAAAAATGAGATTATATGAATAGTATCTTATTCCTAAAATTCCCTAGTCGAGTATTATTATTTAAGGACAATAATAATGCACAAAGACTAGTATGTTTCTTGACAGATGACCACATCTCATTGGTCATAGGTATGGGGATACTAAAGTCAAGAACATAAGTGCATGTATCAATGCATGGCACTGGAATGACCCGCCGTGAGATTCTACATGTTAAGTAAGTGTCATAAGTAATTCTCACTGTGATATTGGTGTAATGATCCTTAGACCTGAAATCATTATATTTCTATACGAGAATTAATATACTTTGATTACATTAAAAGTTACCTTTGACCGGGTGATGATAAAAGTGGACATTGGGTATATTATGAATCGTATGAGAAATATGAATGATCTAGATGGGATTTAATCCTCCTAATTTTAGGAGTGATATTATTGGCCTCTTGTTTGAGTGAGACTATGAAATGCACGGCCGTGCTCAAATGTTGATTTGATTTTAATAGTCTACTCATCGATCAAGAAAATAAAGATTAAATTATGAAGAGGATGACACGAGACATGCCTTGAGTTTAATCTATAATATCAAGATTAAAGGGATTATATTACATGGAACATTATTCACAAAAGGCTTAATCGAATCACCGATTTATTATTATTACTTGGGTAGCAATGATGTATTACTAGATGCCGCTCATTGTTTACAATTTTAATTAGATATTAAAATTGTTGCCAACGTAATAATAACCTACAGGGTCACACACAAAGAACGCTTGAAGGAGAAATAATTTAAATTATGAATTTAAATTAAATAAGTAATTTATTTTATTTATGATATTAATTAAGTATGACTTAATTAATTATATAAATAGAATAAATGAATTACTTAAACTAATTCCAAAATTAATAATTAATTAATTAAGTGAGACTTAATTAAATAATTTAGAATTTTGGATTAGTATTCATTATAATTGGATTATAATTAGAAAACTTATTCCTCTCTCTATATAATCTCTTTATGGACTGATTTAATAAGATAGAGATTTTACAAAAACCCTAGCCGCTCTGAGAGAGGAGGAAGATAGAGAGAGAAGAAGTTTTCGGGTGCTAGTACACATCAATCCTTCATGAAAAGTGTTCGTGTGGATACCGTAGAGCGTAGATCGCGAGAGCGGGATACGTGGTGATTAAACAAGCTTTGGACCTCCATTAATCTTCCATTAATGAACTGTTAAAGCTTCTAAAGGTATTTATTCTTTATCTCTGAATTAAATCTTTTGTTTTCGCATGGATCCTGCGGAGGGTTTCGCTATTTTGATTTATTTTTCGCGTTTATTCCGCTGCGCTTGTGTCACGAAACCCTACACTGTGCATCCTTATCATGTAATCCAGTTATTTTTCCTTCATCAAAAGAGACATTAATTGATTCCATAACTGTTCTTGTCCTTAAATTGAATACTTTGAATGTCCTTGAAGAGGTTTTAGAAGTAGTTGCATATCCAACAAAAATTCCTTCATCATCTTTAATTTCAAACTTCTTCAATTGTTCAGGATGTGTTTTGAGAATAAAACACTTGCTTCCAAAGATATGAAAGTACTTAACATTTGGCTTTCTTCCCTTCAAAGATTCATATGGAGTCATTCCATATTTGTTTATTAAGGAACAATTTTGAGTAATGCATGCAGTATAAACAGCTTCTGCCCAAAAATAAGTAGGTAGCTTTGCTCCTTCTAACATTATTCCGGCAGCTTCAATTAGAGTCCTGTTCTTTCTTTCAACTACACCATTTTTTTGAGGTGTTCCTGGTGCTGAAAATTGTTGAATAATTCCTTTTGTTGAGCAAAAGTCCTCCATTGAGGAGTTCTTAAAATCTGTTCCATTATCACTCCTTAGATTCTTTACCTTGTTAGTTGATCCATTCTCAATCATTGCAATATGATCAAAAAATTTCTCTGCAGTTTCATCCTTTTTATGCAAAAAGTACACCTAGGTAAATCTAGTGTAATCATCAACTATTACCAGAGTATATCTCTTCTTTCCAATGGACATAATGTTGACTGGACCAAATAAATCAAGATGCAATAGATGAAAAGGTTGATTAATTGAATTTTCAGTTTTGCTCTTGAAAGATGTCTTCTTTTGTTTGGACTTTTGACATGAATCACAGAATCCATCAGGATGAAATTGAACTTTTGGAAGACCTCTAACTAGGTCCTTCTTCACCAATTCATTTATGTTTCCAAAGTTTATGTGACACAGTTTTTTGTGCCAATTCCAGCTTTCCATTTGTGATGCCTTTCCAAGTAGACAGGTTAAGGGACCATTAGAATTAACATCCAAGCTAGCTTCAAATAGGTTGTTATGTCTGTGGCCAATAAGAACTACTTTTCTATTCTTCTTGCTTTTTACTTCACAATGAGTTCCATGAAATTCCACAGAGAAACCTCTGTCTGTCATTTGACTCACAATAATCAGATTATGTTTGAGTCCTTCAACCAGAGCTACATTTTCAATGATGACATTTCCAATCACAATGTTACCATATCCCAGTGTTCTTCCTATGTTTCCATCTCCATAAGATACTGTTGGGCCAGCCTTCTCCTCAAACTCTGAAAGCAGGGATTTATTTCCAGTCATATGTGCAGAACATCCACTATCAATCACTAGGATATTTTTTATGTTCCCTGCAATCAGTAAATGCAATTTAATCAGTAGGTTTGGGTCCCCAAACTAGTTTGGGTCCTTTTTTTGAAAACTTGTTAACTTTTACAGCAGGAGTACTTTTATCAGAGTTTATGTTAACAGATTTTACATGATCAGAGTTTGCATTCACATAGTTTGTACTGTCAGAGTTTACACTCCTTTTATCAGACTTTATCATATATATTTGCTTGACAGTATGTTTTGGAGAAATATTTATTTGAGGTTGTGGTTCATAAGAATTGTAATACAAATTATGATATTCTTTGCATGTATAAATAGAATGCCATAAACTACCACAGTGAAAACAGGGATTATATCTTGTTTGTTTTCTAGCCTCAAAACTAGGTCTTTCAGGTTCTTTCTTTTTCTTTTATTTGCAGTCAATAGCAAGGTGATTTGAATTACCACAAGTAAAACATGTTTTTCTAGGAGCATCAGGGATATTTATGTAGTTATTCTCCTTAGTAATTCCTACTTTACCATTCCTATTTCTTTTCACCTTTTTAGATTTATTAGTTATTGCCTTCAACTTTTCCTTAAGTTACTTTTGTGAAAGTAACCCTATATTTACCTTTTTAGAATCTGACACACTGTTATTTTTAGAGCATTCAGGAGATGCATTTTTCTTGTAATCACTAGCTCTAACAAATTTCACAGGTACACTCAATGTTCCTTTTGTGTGTGTTTTAATGTGTGTTTCTTTGTCAGATTCATATCCAAAAGTAGAAGTCCAATTCTTATTAGTCAGCATTTGTTGGACTTTCTTTCCAGAGTTTGCCCAAACTCTGAAAGTTTTCTTTTCTTTTGCTATATCTGATTTCAGGTACTCAACTTGAATTTCTGATTGAGTTTGCATGTGAATAGCATTATCAAAGTTTTTCTCAATGTTTATCATATTAGTGTTTTCATTTTCAAGCATGTTATTCCTAGCAGTCAGAGTTTGTATATCAGATTTTAATCTCTCATTTTCTAGATTCTGTGATTTAAAACTAATATGCAAAGATCTAAGAAAAGACTTTAATTCACAGATATTATCAGTTTGAAAATTAAAGACAGAGTTTGGTACCTTTTCAGAGTTTAGATCATCAGTGTTTGTCATGAGTGTATAATTTGTTTCATGTTCAGAATCTGAGGAATCCATCCAATCCTTCTTTGATGTAATTAATGCTTTTCCTGATTCCTTACTTCTGCATTCAGTAGCAAAGTGCCCCATTTTGTTACACTTGTAACACTTTATCTTTGACTTGTCAACAGTCTTTGATTTCTCATCTCTATCTTCTCTTTTCGTGAATCTTTCTTTTTTGTCTGACTCACCATGCTTCTTCTGGAAGTTTTCTTGCTTCCTAAATTTCCTGAATTTTTTGAAGCTTTTGACGAACATGGCAACCATCTCCATTATGTCAGAATCTGAAGTATCATCAGAGTCTACATCAGAGTTTGCTTCAAACTCTAATTCACTGCTTTCCTTGATTATAGCTTTTCCTTTTTTTTGTTGAGGCTTTAAGGACTTTTTCTGTAGGTTCTTCAATCTTGGCCTCAAAATTCAAAGCAATAGATTTTGCCTTGCTACTTTTCCTGTTTCTTCTTTGCTGTAACTCTAGGTCACGAATTTTCAATTTTTCATAGACCTCATCTAAAGACATCTCATCTAAATCAGCCCTGTCTCTAATCAAAGATGTCTGCAGATCCCATTCTTCTGGAAGAGCCCTAAGAAACTTGGTGTTTGAGTCTTCATTATCATACACCTTATCCACTAATGCCAAATTGTTCAAAAGAGTTAAAAATCTGTCATAGATATCTGTGAGAGACTCATTCTGTTTAGCCTCAAAATATTCATACTCTTGTATAAGTACAGATCTCCTATTTTTCTTGATTTCCCTGGTTCCTTGACATTGAACCTCTAATGCATCCCAGATCTCTTTTGCTGTCTTGCATGCTATTACCCTGTTGGACATTACAGAATCAAGACTGTTATGCAATATGTTTCTTACTTTGGCATCTTTGAGGACCTTTTTTTCTCATCATTAGTCCATTTTTTCTTGTCCTTTAATGTATAATGTTCAGGAACTTGTCTTCCTTCTACTATAGTTGCAGGCACCAGTTTTGTTGGAAAATACTGGCCTTCATTAATCATATCCAGATAATTAGGATCAGTTACTTCTAGGAACATCAACATCTTCACCCTCCATATAGGGTATTCAGCCTTCTTCAATATTGGGATCCTGATGCTTTCATACTTGTTACCAGACATGATTATTTGATCTTTTGAGTCGTAATTAAGTGTCTGCTCTGATACCAATTATTACCCAGATAATCAAGCTATTACAGAAGGGGGGTTGAATGTAATAGTACTAGTAAATCGAATATTAACACAAGTATGTAAAAGATGAACACTGTTTTGTATTAAAAGATAATGAATAGGTTACAAAACTCTCTCAAGAAGTTATTTGTTCTTAAGAGCTGCTAGGTTACACGAATAATGCTTGAATAATAATCGACATTAGATTATAATCTATCTCTGTGTTTATATAGACACAGTTACAATTCAATTATAAATCAGATTAGTAATAGAATAGCTTTAATAAGGAAATAGTCTTGCATTAGGATTCCTTCTTACTATCCTAATCAAACTCTGATTTGAATTGCTTCATTCACAAACTCTGTCGGTTGTTTATTCTCTGTTTCGAGTAAACTCTGATCGACAGCTTTCTCAAACTCTGATGATGTCAGCATAAACTCTGTTTAGTTATTCTCTGATAGCATCAGTATTTATTTTCTAACATTTAGAATTCAGTATGACTTTAGATAATTCGGTATGACTTTTCTAAAGTCATATTCAGATTTTCTTTAATTAAAAAAATCGGTATGACTTATTTTAATTAAATAAAATCTGCTCGGTATGACTTTCTTTGAATTATTCGGTATGACTTTCTTTGAATTCTTCGGTATGACTTTTCTAAATCACTCGGTATGACTTTCAATTCAATTGTTCGGTATGACTTTCTATTCAACTTGATTGGACAAGTGACACCTTCTGATTGGATTCTTGAAAAAACTGCCAAATCAAATTATAAAAAGAAAGGGGCCTATTTCGTCTTTTAGTGAATAGGCTTCGTAGAAATGTTTTTCGACCCGCACAGCTTATACTCTTTGATTAATAAATAATAAATTTAATTCAGAAATTATAAAAATAAATATCTAATATTATTTAGATATTTATAAATATAATTTACTAAATAAATAAAATATTTATTAATTGAAATAAATCCTTACGCTCTAAGCTGCGGTCTCCTGAACGTCTGGAACCGAACTCCTTTTGACTTGGAAATGATAAATCAATTCCAATCGGGGTTCCACTTTTACGAATATATGAATTTGTATTTCTTCTGTGTCAATTATTTTTCCGTCTTTTCTTCAAGTCAGTACTGTCAGACATGTTTGTCTGTTTCTACAGTTGCAATTAGAAGTACCTCTGTTACTGAAATAATCTGACTCTTTAAACTAGACAATACTACTTTTCACCACTGCATGTACCTATTCGAATATTCAATCTTGGATTCTGACTCTTGTACACTGCATTCCAAACAAAACATGTATCCCTTTGAGCTTCCATCTTCTATCGTCTGTCATTCTAAAATAATTCTAAATTAATTAATCCTTTAATTAATTTAAGAAATAAATTATTTCTGAGTGAATTAATTTACTAATTAAATTAACTAATTAATTTAATTAATTAATAGAGAATTAAATTAAAGTCTTGACTATTGTTGATGTAGATAAAACTCTTCTATTCTTCAACAATAACCTTTTTAACCACTTCAACTTTTTGATGACGAATCTTCACTAACATTATTGACAACCTGTGTACTGGTCTGGTTCACGGATGACTAACTAAAATGTTGATTATCATTTCTACTGTAGTGGTCTTTGTGTCTTGTCTTGTCCTGTTATGGCTTCTTTTTGTTCTTCCTCTATATTCAATATTTATTATTTACTTCACTTTCTTATCTGAGTTGAGTTGTCATCTACTTATTACAAATAGGACTAGTCATATGACTTTTAGATCTTTTGAGAAAATACAGTCTAGAAGATTCTTCACCGGCAAAAACCCCAATGCCAACAGCCACTAAGCTTGAAAAAGATGAAACTGGTAAGAAAGTTGACATCACAACCTACAAAGGTATGATAGGCTCATTACTATATCTAACTGCCAGTAGACCTGATATAATTTTTGCAACGTGTTTATGTGCAATGTTTCAATCTGACCCTAGGGAATCTAATCTTATAGTTGTTAAAAGAATTTTTAGATATCTGAAGGGTACACCAAATCTTAGAATTTGGTACCTTAAAGATACAGGTTTTGACCTAATAGGCTATACAGATTCAGATTATGCAGGGTGCAGGATGGACAAGAAAAGTACTTTTGGAAGTTGTTAGTTTCTGGGAAGTCGGTTGATCTCCTAGTACAGCAAGAAACAACACTCAGTATCTACCTCGACAGCTGAAGCAGAATACATTGCGACAGGTAGCTGTTGTGCACAGATCTTGTGGATAATGAATCAGATAAATGACTATGGACTTGCATTGAACAAAATTCCTATTTTCTGAGACAACACAAGTGCTATAGCTATTTCCAACAATCCTCTACAACATTCACGAACCAAGCACATTGACACAAGGTATCACTTTATCCGAGAGCATGTTATGAACAGAACTGTGGTGCTACATTTTATACCAACAGAAGATCAAATAGCCGACATATTCACGAAACCACTTTCTCTAAGTTGGTTAGTGAACTAGGGATGTTAAACAATGACTATTTTTTGTTTGCTAGGAATTAATTTAAGCTCATAAATATTAAATGTTAATATTTAAAGAATTTATGACACTTGAATTAATAAAATCCTAGGGTTTATGAATTTTTGAAAAATTTATCTTAAGATTAAATTAATATTCTTAATAGATAATTATTTCAATTATAGTATAAGTACTTACGTTTAATTTAAGCATTTATAAGCATTAATGTAAATTAATATATATTTCACTAATTATTATTGTACATTAACATAAATGATTATGTTATTAATGAATTAATTAATTTAATCATTAAATTAATTCAAGCATGAGTTAATTTAATTCCTAAACTAATTAGAACAGTTAATAATATAAATATTTATTATATGTCTTTAATAATTTAATAGTATGTAAATTATTGTTATTTATCTTAAAGTTTCTAAATAAAAATTGATTGTTAATATTTATTTTATTAATATTAATTTATCTAAAATTTGAATAAGATTTTTATTATTTTATTTCAAATTTAGAAATAATTAATAATATAAGTAATTATTTTATATTATTCTATTATATATTATTATTCTATATTAGTTTAGCATGACTTATTTTATAAAAAAAATCGGCTTGACCTTTTATTTTAATAAAATGTCATCCAAGTTTTAATATAAATAAGTCATACCGAAAAATTGTTTTATTTTTTTTCTGTTTAATAGCTAAATAAAACTCTGTATGACATTTGAAAAGTCATACCGAGACCAGCTGCTTTATTATTATTATTTTTTTATGTTTCGGTATGACTTTTAAAAAGTCATACCGAGTCTTATTTGATTTAATAAAAGTCATACTTAGTCGATAAATACGCATATACACACGTTTTTCTTACAAACTCAGTTTTTTCTTCAAAACTCTCGTTTGTGATCACTTAACAACTGCATCAGTTGTTTGTTCTTGATTTTTACAAGCTTTATTGCTTGCTAGTGTGATTAAATCGAACCATTCTAGTGAAACTCTGCCCGATTTTCACTAAAATCGTACTGAGTGTTCTTTTTAATTGGACTAAATCGAAGCTCAGTGGTGATTTCTTGGATTAGAGGACTGTTCTGTAGTATTTTTTGTGTTTAAAAAAATGAATTGGGGATTAATATCAGTTAGGATTTGTAATTTTAATGTGTAATTTTCGACTTTTAGACTTGTAATTTTTATTTTACTATTTTATTGCACTTTGTAATTTGTTAATTGTAATAGTTTAATTTAAAATGGCTGGAAATTGTGAAATTGTGAAGATAAATTTTATGGGATTTTTTAATCCAGTAAATTGCTCAGTTGAGAGGTTTAGGTCGTGGATCATATTTTTGAACGAGCATTCACTAATAAGGACTACAATTACATTGGACGCCCCTTTACAAATTGATACTTTAAGGGCCCTGTACTGTACAACTAGGAATAGATCAATTGCAGAGAGAGTACAGTTCTCCTTCACCATTGGAGATCATGAGTATATGGTGACTGAAAATGATGTGAACAGGATCATAGGGTTTCCAACTGATGATTTTGTTAACCTACCAATTGTTCCAGAGATACTTAAATTCTTCTATGCAATTCAGTATCAGGATGACATTAATCTGGTAAAGCTATCTAAAGCAAAGTTGGTTAGCGAGTGGGACTACTTCTTTGATACACTAGCCAAAGTGTTTGCCCCCACAATAAAGAGCAACTTCAACAATATCTCTTCTCTTCTCCAAAATATTGGGTATTCAGTGGCCCATAATAGACGAATAAATTTCAGGAAGCTGGTATTGAAGGAAATTATAAAGAAAATGGGAACGCCTCAAAGCAGGGAACAAAATGTAATGTAATCCAAGATTCCTGATGTTATTTATGAATGATCTGCTTTTAGATGAGGATAAAGCACTGTTCCGAGATAGTCTTGTAGAAGAGTCTCCAACTTCACAGAGGAACTTATTCACTAGGCTCAGCAACAAACTCAAGTATCCAGATGTGCCAGTGGTAAGAACAGAGTATATGGGTGAGATCATGGATCGAATTGTAAATCCTGCACAGGCTTAACCGCATCAGCAAGAGCCAGAGCAAATTTAAGATCCAGTACCAATGGAAGTTGACAACTCTGTACAGCTTTTACTTGAAGCTGTTCAACATATAGAACATGAGGCAGAGGTACAACAGGTAATAACTCACACTTTAGCTTCCAATTTCCTACCTATAAATATAAGTAATATTCCTTTAAATTTATCTGTGGCAGACTATGATTGTGGTCTTACACTTCAGGACTTCGGATATGAACCTGACAACACACAGGTTCAATCCCAAGCTGAGATAGAACCTCAAATAGTTTCTCCTTCACCAACTTCTTTTAGTCATATCAGAAAGAGGAAGAAAACTGTTAGAAAAGTAAGAGGTAGAGGTATCACAATGAGTGAACCCGCAGCTCTATCTCCACCATCTAAAAGATCGAGGACTGAACCAGATACAACTGCAGACTCATCCTTATCCTCTCATTGGGATTTGGACTTTGAAAAGGCAATTCAACAGTCACTGGACTCACTCGATCAAACAGGTGATTCTATTGAAATTCGCCATCCAGCCGCGGCATCCTGTGAAGAGTCACACACACTGCTAGCACTCACACTAGCAGGACCTCCACTTGAAGAAACACAATCAGATGAGGGAACAAATATTCAAGAAGAAAATCTATTTGAAACAAACTTGTCGGATGCCACATTTATAATGGACTAAGACATTTTTAATGCATTGCAGCATCAGATGCCGTTATAGGTATTAAGGGGCATCGCAGACTCTAACGAGCCAATCACTACATTGTCTAAGGTGGTGACCCCTCTGGATTTTGTACATCCAGTTCTTTTACAGGAAGTTCTCGAATCCACTAGTGGATTTGAGAGGCAACCACTCCATAGAAGGAGATAGGACTCCATTCACGGAGTAGCTACGTGAGTAACGGAGCCACTTCAAGTTAAACTTATTGAGGACGCGCCTTCACCGGCATCAAAAGAGCATTAAGACTCTTCAAAAGCTATTATAGTATATACAGGTACATCATCAGACTCTGGAAATGAGCAAAACACGAGTGAAGTGAGGCAAACACCGAGTGAAACACATGCACATAGTTTAAGTGAAATAAACAGGAGTGCAAGCGAGGTAAGTGCACACACACATAGTGAACTACTATAAAAAATGGAAGCTCTCCAAAAGGAAATATAGATTGTTCAGGCTGAGTTGGTAAAGGTTAAAGCACAAGTAGAAGAGAAGTCTACATCTGCCTCTATAACACAACAGCTGACAATCATGCTGAAAGATGTTGATGATGTCAAATCCTCCATACTTCTAAAAACTCAAGATATCCAGAACGTGCAAAGTCTCATTACTGAGGATATGAAAGAAGTAAGCTCTTTACATGATAGAATTGATGTGGTTGAGAAGAGCTTGACTCTGACTATAATTGAAAATGAAAAGATCTCAACTAAACGATCCAATAAACTGGATGATGGAATGACTCATTTGAATGAGGGAATGAAGCAGGTCTATCTGACCATGCAAAAACTTATGACATCCTTTGAAGTTTCTAAATCTCAAGAGGATCCCCTAACTAAGGGGGAGAAAGGAAAGAAGAAAGTAGTTGAAGATGAAGGGGCTACTCAAGACAAAGGGAAAGCAAAGCTGTATTCTGAAGAAGAATTTGAATCTAATGTTCCAGCACTAGAAGAGCAGTACTATGCAAATGAGCAATTCATTGATGAATCATTTCACCCTGACTACTATAGAGCAGAAGAAGAAGAAGCTGCATTTGATGAAGAATTTCTATTTCCCAAAGAGAAAGAGTCTGATCCTGCCTATGAAGAGGCCATGAGAAAATTGAAAGAAGACAACAAGGAGAGCCATGCTAAAATAGAAAAATTAAAAGCTCTAGTAAGGGAAAAAGCACAGGCTAAAAGGGAAGCAAGTCAAGAAAAATAGAACCTTTGGGTTGTTGCTGTGAGAGAGAAAGAAAAGGATGTGCAGCTAAAAATTGGGAAGAAATGGGATATAGCAAGAGAAATAATGGACAAACTTCAGAAGGGTCCATTTGAAGACAAACATCTTAAATCAATAATTGAGCATCTAGAAAATTCAAATGACAACATTGATAACTTCATGAAAGCTCTAAAAGAAGAAGTGGACTATATCACTATCATAGTGGATCGCGTTCTTGAAAACTGGCAGATATTAGTCTGCACACAAAGGAATGGAACATTCAGAATATCATTGGAGTTCTTCAGACAGAGAAGTTTATCAGTGATTTGGACATTGTTGAACAAAGTAAAGAGAAGTTCAGAAGAGAATGAGCTGCTAAGAGACAGGCTTAGAGACTTCGCAAAAGCTGTTAGTCCTCAAATTCTATATGATCCTCATGAAATAAGATTCTTCTCCAACAAGCTTTATCAGATCTTGAAGCTAGATGATGAGTCATTGAAGGGTTACACAGTCAAATTCATGATTGAAGTCGAGAAGATGCTAAGGTCAAAAGAATTCAAATTCCAAGCCAAGCTAAATGTAGCACAGAAAATAAGAAGTTACTGCTTGTCCAAAAAGATCCCTTCATACATCAGGAAAATCAAGAAGATAGACTCATCTCATCCATTTGATGTGGAAGAAGAAGCAGTAGATCCTGTTGAGCAGGAAGTGATGTTTCAGCTAGCCAAGGCTGAACAGAGAAGGTTGTATGGACAATCCACTACAACAGATCAATCAGTATCTGAAGAAGTACCAAGGACACCAGTTCATAAAGGTTCAAACCTAGAAGAATGTGAAGTTGATACCTCTGAAGACTTAGATAGGTCAAGATAGAAACTATGTAATATTTGTTCAGTGCTAGATGAACATCTATCTTGTATTTATCTTTCAAAACATGAATCTGGAAAATTGTTAAATATAATACCATAACTTTTTATTATTTACAGTTTTTACATGTTGCATTACTTTCTTAGTTTTAGTTGAGTTATCCTCTAGAAATTTGTGTGTTAAATATTTAACAACAAATAGGGGGAGATTGAAAGGCATATGACTAGGCCTATTTATAATAATTAGATGACAACTCAACTCAGATAAGAAACAGTAGTAAATAATAAATATAAAACAGGAATCAAGATGAAGAATGTAAACTAGACACGAAGAATCAGAATATCAGAATACTTGTTGTGAAATTGCTACTCAACACTAGAAGAAGTTCATTAATTTGTTCAAGCATCAGTGAAAAATAAAGTGGTAGTATTTCAGAAGAATTCAGAAGATACAGAAGATTCCAGAAGAATATAAACACTAAGAGGAAATACAATAAAGCTAAAGAAGGACAGAAGACCACAACTTAGAGTTGAAAGGTGAAGAATATTTATTATAGTATGACACAAATGAACTAGACAGTACATTTGTGTCAACTAAAATAATAAATATTCATCATCTAGCTCAAGTGCTTTAGTGACAGAAGACACAACGAAGACTGGAAGATTCCAAGACTAACAACACGGTTATACAAATATAGATAGTATTTTAATTTTACTATCAAATGTTATTTAATTATTTAATTTATCTAATTAAATTAATTCAAGTTAAATTTAATTTAATTTATAAATTATTTAATTAAATAAAGTAGAATTAATTTATTATAAAAGATATGACTTGATATGACCTTTAATATAATTTAAATGGCTTAAATAAAAGTCATACCGAATTATAAGAAAATGGCTTAAATAAATGGCTTAAATAAAGAAAATGTTTTAATATACACACACATAGTTATATACATACAGTCGAGGAACTCTTCAAGACCTTTCAAAAACTCTTGATTTTGTGCCCATTATAACTGCTACAGTTGCTAACCATCGTGTTTTCAAGCTTTAAGCTTGCTTATTTTGTCTAAATCGATCAAAACCAAAAGTTACTTTGCCCGATTTTCACAGATTCTTGGACTTATGAAGAACTGATTTTTGGGCTTAAAAGTTGGAATTGATTTGGTTGTTAATTATATGTTAATTAACTGAGATTGGGCTGTAATCGGGTGTTAAAATCGAATTGTGTGGGTATTAATCAGTTTTTGGTTGTAATATTCGAATATTAAGGGCTAATTAAATAGAAAATTAATTAATTATTTTAATTAATTAATTAAAATGGTAGCCATGTTTGTAATTGCCAAAATGAATTTTGTTTGGTACTTTGATCCATTTCAGTGAAAAGAAGCTAGATTTAGGCCTTGGATTCGTTTTATGAACGAACATTCGTTAGTAAGGACAACAATTATGTTAAACACCCTACTGCAGATTGAAAATCTAAGAGCCTTATATTCAACAGCAAGGAATATTTCGAACGACAGACTGGTTCAATTCTCATTCAGAATTGGAGAGACGAAGTACATTATAGATGAAATTGATGTAAACAGAGTCTTAGGGTTCCCGACAGAAAATTTCGAGACCCTACCCTCAGTTGAAGATATAACTTACTTTTTGCAGTCAATTCACTATCAGGGCACTATTGATTTGGTAAAGTTGTCAAAATCTCAGTTGGTAGGTGAATGAGATTACTTCTTTAACACTTTAGCCAAAGTATTTGCTCATACCATGAAGAACAACTTCCACAATATATCAACACTTCTACAAGTCATTGGATATTCTGTAGCCCACAACAGAAGAATAAATTTTGGGAAGCTGATCCTAACTGAGTTAATAAGAAAGATGGGCACTGCTGAAAGCAGAAGATTGGATGTAGAATAGAAAGTTGCTTGTTTTTATCCAAGATTTTTAATGTTGCTAATCAATAATGTATTGTCAGATGAAGACAAAGCAAGATTTGCCAACAGCCCAGTGGAAGAATCCCCTGCAACTCAGAAGAATTTGTTTACAAGACTCAGCAATAAGAACAAATTTGAAGGGGTATCCATAGAAACAACAGATTATATGACTGACATTCTCAATCAAATAGCCAATCCAGCACAGGCTCAATCGCATCAGCAAGAGCCAGAACAAGTGCAAATGGAAAGTTCTGTGCAGCTACTAATTGAAGCTGCTCATCATGCATAACAAGAGGCACAGAAACATCAGGTAATATCTTACACCCTGGCTTCTAATTTCCTACCTATAAATATATCTAATATACCTTTAAATATATCTGTGGCGGACTATGATTGTGGTCTTACACTTCAGGACTTCGGCTATGAACCTGACATCACATAGGTTCAATCCCAAGATGAGATAGATCCTCAAACAGTTTCTCCTTCACCAAATTCATTGAGTCAAATCAGGAAAAAGAAGAAACCTGTTAGGAAAGTAAGAGGTAGAGGTGTCATAGTGAGTGAACCCGCAACTCTGTCTCCACCTTCTAAAAGATCGAGGAACGAACCAGAGACAACTGCAGACTCATCCTTATCCTCTCATTGGGATATGGACTTTGAAAGGGCAATACAACAGACACTGGACTCACTCGATCAACCGGGTGATTCTATTGAAATTCGCCATCCGGCCATGGCATCCTGTGAAGAGTCACACACACTGCTAGCACTCACACTAGCAGGACCTCCACTGGAAGAAATACAATCAGATGAGGGCACATCAATAAATGAAGAAAATACTTTTGAAACAAACTTGTCGGATGCCATATTTACATTGGACCAAGACATTTTTGATGCAGTGCAACATCCGGTTCCATTAAAGGTATTGAGGGGCATCACAGAGTCTAACGAGTCAATCACTACATTGTCTAAGGTGGTGACCCCCTGGATTTCTTGCATCCAGTTCCTTTAAAGGAAGTTCTCGAATCCACCAGTGGATTTGAGAGGCAACCACTCCATAGAGGGAGATGGGACTCTATTCATGGAGTAGCTACGTCAGTAGCGGAGCCACATCAGAAGAACATTTCGACTCTTCAAAAGCTATAATATTATATATAGGTACAATATCGGATTCTGGAAAGGATCAAAACATGAGTGAAGTGAGGCAAACACCGAGCGAAACACATGCACATAGTTTAAGTGAATCAAACAAGAGTGCAAGCAAGGTGAGTTCACACACACAATGAACTTTTATCAAAAATGGAATCTCTCCAGAAAGAAATGCAAATTGTTTAGGATGAGTTAGCTAAGGAAAAAGCACAAGCAGAATCCAAGTCTGCCTCTGTAATAGAACAACTGACAATCGTGCGGAAAGACGTTGAAGATGTCAAATCATCCATTCTCCTGAAAACTCAAGATATCCAGAACGTGCATAGTCTTATTGCTGAGGATATGAAAGAAGTAAGCTCATTACATAAAAGAATTGATGAAGTTAAGAAAAGTTTGACTCTGACAATTATTGAAAATGAAAAGATCTCAACAAAACGATTCAGCAAGCTGGATGATGGAATGGCACATTTAAATGAGGCAAAGAAGCAGGTCTATCTGACCATGCAGAAACTTGTTACATCCTTTGAAACTTCTAAATCTGTAGAGGATCCCTCAACTAAGGGGGAGAAAGGAAAGGAAAAAGTAGTTGAAGATGAAGGGGCTACTAAAGATAAAGGCAAAGAAAAACTGTATTATGAAAAACAGTTTGAGTCTTATGTTCTAGAACTGGAAGAACAGTACTATACTGATGAACAATTTATTGATGAATCCTTCAATCCTGACTACTGTAGAGCAGAAGAAGAAACTGCTTTTGATGAGGAATTTATATTTCCAAAATAGAAAGAGTCTATTCTTGCCTATGAAGAGCCTATGATAAAATTGAAAGAAGACATCAAGGCGAGCCATGCTAAAACAGAGAAACTAAAAGCTCTAGTCAAGGAGAAAGCACAGGCTGAAAGGGAATCAAGTCAAGAGAAACAGAACATTTGGGTCGTTGCTGTAAGAGAGAAAGAGAAGGATGTGCAGTTAAAAATTAGGAAGATATGGGGCATAGCAAGATAAATAATGGACAAACTACAAAAGGGTCCATTTGAAGACAAACATCTTAAATCGATCATTGAACGTCTAGAAAATTCAAATGACGACATTGATAACTTCATGAAAGCTCTGAAAGAGGAAGAGGACTATATCACTATTATAGTGGATCACATTCTTGAAGACTGGAAAATTTTAGTCGACACTCATAGGAATGGTACATTCAGAATATCCTTGGAGTTCTTCAGACAGAGAAGTTTATTAGTGATATGGAAATTGTTGAATAAAGTCAAAAGAAGTTCAGAAGAGAATGAGCTTCTGAGAGATAGGCTCAGAGACTTCGCGAGAGCTGTTAGTTCTCAAATTCTATATGACCCTCATGAAGTAAGATTCTTCTCTAACAAGCTATATCAGATCTTGAAGCTAGATGAGGAGTCATTGAAGGGCTATACAGTAAAATTCATATTTGAAGTTGAGAAGATACTATGGTTGAAAGGGTTCAAATCTTAAGCCAAGCTAGATGTTGCATAGAAGATCAGAAGCTACTGCTTATCCAAAAGATTCCATCTTACATCAGGCAAATTTAAAAGATAGATTCATCTCAGCCAATTGATGAGGAAGAAGAAGTAGTAGATCCTGTTGTGCAAGAAGTGATGTTTTAGTTAGCAAAGGCTGAACATAGAAGGTTGTATGGAGAATCCACTACAACAGAACAATCAGTAACTGAAGAGGTACCAAGGACACCAGTGCATAAAGGTTCAAGCCTAGAAGAAGGTGAAGTTGATACGTCTGAAGACTGAAGACTTAGATAGGTCAAGATAGAAAACTATGTAATATTTGTTCAGTGCTAGAGGAACATCTATCTTGTATTTATCTCTCAAAACATGAATCTGGAAAATTATTAAATATAATACCAGAACTTTGTTTATTATTTACAGTTTTTACATGTCATATTACTTTCTTAGTTGTTAGTTGAGTTATCCTCTAGGAATTTGTGTGTTAAATGTTTAACAACAAATAGGGGAGATTGAAAGGCATATGACTAGGCCTATTTGTAATAATTAGATGACAACTCAACTCAAATAAGAAAAAGAAGTAAATAATAAATACGATAACAGGAATCACCACAAACAAAGTTAACTAGACACACAGAATCCTAGGAATCAGAAGTGTTCTAACGAAGCTGCTACTTTTCACCGGAAGAAGTTCATTAATATGTTCAAGTGTCGGCGAAAAATAAAGAAGTAGTGTTTCAGAAGAGTTCAGAAGATTCAGAATATTTCAAGTGGCTACTATAGAATGATTCCAAGAAAAGAAGATATTGAAGACAAAGCAAGAAGCAAGAACAAGACAGAAGATCACAGCTATTAAAGTTAAAAGGTGAAGAATATTTATTTAGCATGACATAAATGAATCAGACAGTACATTTGTGTGTCAACTAATTAAATAAATATTTATCACCTAGCTCAAGTGATTTTCAGACAGAAGACATGAAGATTCAAGTCAAATCTACAACGGTTGTGTAGTGAAGAAACTAAATTAATTCTACTATCAGAAGTTAATTAATTATTTAATTTATCTACTTAAATTAATTCACCTTGAATTAATTTAATTTACAAATTATTTAATTAAATATTGGTGGAATTAATTAAGTTAAAAGAAGATTTAATTTTACATTTTAAGAAAGTCTTGCTGCATTAATTTAGAAAGTTCTACCGAATTAAATCGGTAAGACTTTTTAAAAGTTTTACCGAATTAAATCGGTAAGACCTTTTAAGAAAGTCTTACCGAATTAAATCAGTAAGACATTTCAAAAGTCTTACCAAAATAATACGGTAAGACCTTTTCAAAAGTCTTACCGAATTAAATCGGTAAGATATTTTAAAAGTCTTACCGAATTAACACGGTAACACCTTTTCAAAAGTCTTACTGAGTTTACAATTGCCTCGGCAAGACTTTTCAAAAGTCTTACCGAGTTTCTAAAAAGTCTTACCGAGTTTAAATATCTTTCCCAGCTTATTTAAAATGTCTTATAGGCTAATTTATAAAGTCTTTTGATTTTCTAAATAAGTTTTATTCAAAAGTCTTGCTAGTTTTTTTCTCTATAAATATGAGAAAAATGTCTTCATTATTTCAAGATTGAAAAGATAAAAAACATTCAAATTTCAAAAATTTGTATGCATTGTTATATTCACAGATTTCTAAGCAACTTTGGAACATAATTGATTAACCCCGAATACTTCATGTCGAATTCATTCTAGATTACTTTATCAATTATATACACTTTTCATCGGATAATTTTTGAAATAATTTTCAAGTTAAAAATTATATCTTCTACTTGAACAGTATTTCATTAAGATTAATATTTTGTGATTAATTAAAATAATATTTTAAATTTGAAATTCCGCGACAATTTTTAGATATTGTATTCAACCCCCCTTCTACAATATCAGGGACCAACATCCCTTGATAGTGAATTGACTGTAAAAAATTAGTTATGTTTTCAACTGTGGGTAGGGTCTCGAAATTTTCTGTCGGGAACCCTAAGACTCTGTTTACGTCAATTTCATCTGTTAGGAATTATGAGTTTTGATGATAAAAAATTATTTAGAATTACAATAGGGATTTAAAATTCATTGTAACTAGTCGATGGATATGTGACTTATAAATATCCATTGACTAGGAAACTAGTTATCCGTTGAAGCTTGTTTATCAACTGATAAATTGGATTATAACATTTGATTCATGTTTAATTATCAATTGATTGTATTACCTCGATGGATACTGTGAAGTAGTTAATTGATGTTATTGAATTCAATTTATAGCTTCTCAACTGATGTGAAGAATGGCTGATCAATTGTAAATATTCTAAGTCAGAATTCTCACAAGTGAAGTGATCAACTGATATTGGAGTCGATGGATGAAGACACTACTCAATGGATAGAAGCCATCAACGGATAAAGACAGTCAACGGATAAAGGACCATCAATGGATAGGGAGTCGATGGATAACTCAATTATCCATCGATACATCAACTGATCAATGGATATCTTATCCATCGATGGATAAGCAAAGAAGAATCAAATGATAACCTTAACAACATTTATTAGTTGATTAAGGTTTCCCAATTTAGTTAAAGACAAAAGGAATGAGAACTTTGCAGAGACTGAATCAATGGAAGACAGTCCTGTCAGGATTGTGAAGACTTTCAAGGCAACACAGTCTTCAAGGAATAGATCAAGACAAAGACATTTCAAGACTAGACATAGTCTAATGAAGATTGTGAAAGTAGCTAATTTCTATTTTCATATAAACATTGTAAAATGTATTTTATAATGTTATTTGTTGATAGGAAATAGAATGAGAGGAAAACTACTATAAAAGTGGGTAGTAGTCTATTGTAGCAAAGTTTGGAAAAGTGTAAAAACAAAATTGTAAGCATTGAAGTGCAGAAACACTTTGTAAACAGTTTGGTATTTTTACCAAGATTAATTGAAATAAAAAACATACTAGTGGAAAACCAATCCACTAGTAATTTTTAATATTGTTTGTTTTGTTTTCAATACTTTAATTATTGCATTCTTAGTTCAATCAGTTTTATATATACACTCAAACACTTTCGTTGAACAAACTTCAATCCGCAAGAATTTGAATTAATTCTTAAGTTTGTATTCACCCCCCCCCTTCTCCAAACTTATTTTACTTAAGGGTAAATAACAATTGGTATCAGAGCCTAGATTTCAACATACAGAAAGTTAAGATCTAAAGTACATCAAGTATGGGTCAAAGAGACACAAGAGTGAAGATTTCAGTTCTAGAGAAAGATGAGTACTTTCCCTGGAAAGTAAAAATGCACTTGCATCTGCTATCTATTGATCCTTCCTATGTCCACTGCATAGAGAAAGGTCCACATGTGCCTATGAAGATAGTTACAAGTGTGAATACAGATGGTACTCAGGCACAAGACAAACTCATTCCAAAACCTGTGAGTGAATACATAGATGAAGATGAGAAGGAAGTACACAAGGATAAAAAGTCTATGAACATTTTGTTTAATGGTCTTGACAAGGATTTATTTGACAATGTTATCAATTGTACAACCTCCAAAGAATTCTGGGATACTCTTCAAACTCTCTGTGAAGGCACTGAGCAAGTAAGAAAGAACAAGATGCAACTCTTGATTAAAAAATATGAGGCCTTTCACTTCAAGAGTGGTGAAGCAATCAATGATACATATAGTAGGTTTCAAAAGCTGTTGAACGAGCTTAAACTATATGGAAGAGTATATGCTGTTGAAGACACCAACCTCAAATTCTTGAGGTCCTTACCCAAGGAATGGAAACCAATGACTGTTTCTATAAGACAATCTCCTGACTTTAAAGAATTTACTCTTGACAAGCTGTATGGAATCTTGAAAACTTATGAGTTGGAAATACAGCAAGATGAGGAAATTAAGAAAAGTTAGAAGGGAAAAAAGTCCATTGCTTTAGTGGTAAATGATAAGCAAGTTGCAGAATCTGGTGAAGATGTTGCTGTTAAAGAAGGGAAGAAAGAAAGTCATGGCAATAGTGCAAGTGGTGTTAGATATGATGAATCTTCGACTGGGAAAGGAAAAGAAACAGTTGATGATGATGAGTCATACACCAAGGATGAAATGGATGAAATAGATGAGCATTTGGCTTTTATATCAAGAAAATTTTCAAAACTTAAATTCAAGATGAATCCCATGCAAAGGCCTAGATCCCAGTACAAGAGAGACAATCAACAAAGCAAGAATTTTATTGACAGGACTCAATTCAAATGTTTCAACTGTGGATTGGCTGGTCACTTTTCCAATGAATGCAGAAAGCCAAAAATGGAAAAGAAGTCAAAGTTTAGTGATGGTATTGACTATAAGAAGAAGTACTTTGACTTGCTCAAACAAAGAGAGAAGGCTTTTGTGACAGAAGAAAAGGACTGTGCTGCTGAGGATGATTCTGAAGAAGAGGAATACATCAACCTTGCACTAATGGCCAATCATGATGATCAGGAAGTTAGTTCTTCTAGCAATCAGGTAATTTCTACAAATCTATCTAAGTTATCCAAAGATGAATGCAATATTACAATTACTGAAATGTCAAATGAATTGTATAATTTGCATGTCACTCTTAAGTCCTTAAACAAAGAAACACTAGGCTCAAAATCACCTTAGAAACTCTCACTGAAAGAAACAATTGTCTAGAAGGTGAGCTAGTACAAATGGATAGACTCAAGGTAGAAAATAAAGATGCTAGAAAAGAACTAGTTGAGTGTAAAAAGGAAATAGAAAATTTGAAAGAAGATTTGGAAGAAGAACTAAGAACCATTGACAAATGGAACAGGTCAAGTAAAGCTAGTAAGAAGATGAATGACATTCATGGAACAAATTTTTTAACCATGCTGTCTGAGACTCTTGAGAAATTAGCCATTGATGAAAAGAAGCAATCGATTGCTAATCCTGAATCAACTGATAAGGATTATCCATCGATTGATGATATTATCTCAACGGATAATTATCCATCGCCTGATAATGTTATCATAACGGATAATTATCCATCGACTGAGGAATCATCAACTGCTAAACAATATGTCTTAAAAACCAAGCTTAACAGACCTGTTAAATTTGTGAAAGAAGGTAGCTCCTCTAAATCTTAAGTCAAAGTTAAAAAGGCTAATATAGGATTCTTATCTAAAGATCAATTGAAGGAAAAATTGGAAGAAGAAGAACAGAAATGGTAAAGTAGGCATAAACAAACACAATAACTACACACCTGACAAGTATGCTCCTAGAAAGATATGTGTTAAGTGTGGTAGTAAAAATCATTTATCTGTGTAATGTAAGATTAATATGCCTGCAACAACCAATGTGCCTGTTATACCTAACATGCATTCTAATTCTGTTTATCCTCATTTAGTTGATTCTCATGCTATTCATGCTCAATATGCATCAATGCCTTATATGTTTAATCCAAATCTTGCATTTGCCAACATGAATATGCCTGTTATGCCATGGAATATGCATAACAATTTTTATGCTCCAAATCTCTCTAATTATGCAAGCATGAATATTCCAAACATTAGTACTGAGAATCCTGAGGTAAGGAAACCAACACCTAAGGTTGAAGTGGAAGTAAAACCACCTAAACCAAAGGTACAAAAATTAGAAACCAAGGCAAAGGTAACAACTAATAAGAAAGGACCCAAGGCAACTTGGGTACCAAAATCAACTTGATTGTTTTTTATTGTGTACAGGGAAAGAGAAAGAATCTTTGGTACTTGGACAGTGGGTGTTCAAGACACATGACTGGAGATAAATCTATGCTCACAAAGTTTGAGGAGAAAGCTGGCCCTGGAGTAACTTTTAGAGATGACAGTAAAGGATACACCATGGGATATGGCTTGATTTCAAAAGAAAATGTCATCATTGAACCTGTTGCATTAGTTGATGGCTTAAGACACAATTTGTTAAGCATAAGTCAACTATGTGACAATGGAAATAAAGTTTTGCTTCACAACTGAAGCATGCATAATTTTCAATAAAAAAGATGGAAGCCTGGTTATGACTGAGAATAGAAAAGGAAATATGTACATAGCTGACTTCAACTCAACAAGTGCAAATTCAATGACTTGTCTTCTCTCTAAGGCAAGTATAAATGAAAGTTGGCTGTGGCATAAGAAATTAGCTCACTTGAATTTCAAAGCCATGAATCAGTTGGTCTAGAAAAATCAAGTGAGAGACTTACCACAGATGGAATTTGTCAAAGATGGACTATGTGATGCCTGTCAAAAAGGAAAACAAAGAAATGCATCATTCAAATCAAAATTGGAATCATCAATTGAGAAGCCACTTGAGTTATTACACATGGATTTGTTTGGTCTTGTGAATATCATGTCCATTACAAAGAAGAAATATGCTCTAGTCATTGTGGATGACTTTTCAAGGTTCACATGGACTTATTTTCTGCATTCAAAGGATGAAGCTAGTAATCTTATCATCAAGCACATAAGAGAAGTTGAGAAAAATCTTGAATTGGATGTAAAGAAAATAAGGAGTGACAATGGAACAGAATTCAAGAATTCAACATTGAAGGAGTTCTGTGAATATAAAGGAATCATACACACCTTCTCTGCACCAAGGACACCTCAACAAAATGGGGTAGTTGAAAGAAAAAATAGGACATTGATTGAAGCAGCTAGAACTATATTGGAGGATGCTAAATTACCAATATATTTCTGGGATGAGGCCATTAATACATCATCTTATACTCAAAACATCTCCATAGTGAATCAAGCTCAAGAAAAGACACCTTATCAATTGATCAAGAAAGACAAAAAACCAAAAGTGGGGTTTCTTCATGTCTTTGGCTGTAAATGCTATGTGCTAAGGAATCATGGTAAAAACCGAGGAAAATTTGAAGCCAAGGTGGATGAAGCTATATTTGTTGGGTATGCACTATCAAGCGTAGCCTATAGAGTCTATAATGTTAGACTACACATTGTTATGGAATCTGTACATGTAGTATTTGATGATAAAAAGATTCAAGGCTTGTTTGATGAAGGAAATCATGACATACTGCATTTTGAGAATGAATCAAATGATGATGAAGAAATAGAAATTTTAAATCCTCAAGTACTCAGAAACCCAATATCAGTTGATGCTACAGCATCAATGGATAATTTATCAGTTGACAGAAATCCATCAACTGATAATGCATCAACTGATAATTCTTCAATGGATAATCAACACTCTACATTTAGGGTATCCAATTCAGGGGGAGGGTTTCAGAATCAATCCACAAATTCAAATCAATTTGAGTTCAATACTAATGATCATGAAGTTTCATCATCAAGGAAAAATTTGCCTCCTCAAAGAAAATGGACAAAAAGCCATCCATTTGAGCTAATCATTGGAAATGCAGAAGATGGTGTCAAGACAAGAAGTGCTACTCAAAATGAGTGTCTGTATAGCAGCTTTCTATCTCAAGAAGAACCTAAAAGAATTGAAGATGCTCTTATAGATCCTAATTGGTTTTAGTTATGCAAGAAGAACTCAATGAATTTGAAAGATATAAAGTGTGGAAGCTGGTGCCCAAACCAAAAGATAGATCAGCAATTGGTACAAAATGGGTATTTAGAAACAAAATGGATGAAACTGGTACTGTGACTAGAAACAAAGCAAGGCTTATGGCAAAGGGATACTCACAAGAAGAAGGAATTGATTTTGATGAAATATTTGCACTAGTTGCAAGGTTAGAAGCAATCAGAATCTTTCTAGCTTATGCTGCACATGCTAATTTCAAAGTCTACCAGATGGATGTGAAGAGTGCATTTTTGAATGGAGTATTGGAAGGGAAGTCTATGTGGAACAACCTCCTGGCTTTGAAGATCCAAATTTTCCTGACTTTGTCTACTATCTACTCAAAGCACTCTATGGCTTGAAGCAAGCACCAAGGGCCTAGTATGATACTTTATCTCAGTTCCTAATTGAGAATCACTTCACAAGAGGTACTGTTGATAAAACTCTATTCAGTAGAAATGTTAATGGCTCTATCATTCTTCTTCAAATATATGTGGATGGCATTATTTTTTTTCTCAACTAATGAGGGACTTTGCAAAAAGTTTGCGAACTTAATGCAAAGCAAATATGAAATGAGCATGATGGGAGAACTTACCTACTTTCTTGGTTTGCAAGTCAAACAAGTTAAGGATGGTATTTTTATAAATAAAACAAAGTACATTCATGACTTGTTAAAGAAATTTGACTTAAGTGAATGTGCTTCTGCAAAAACTCTCATGGCCACTGCCACTAAACTTGAATTAAATACTAAGGAAGCTAAAGTGGATATTTCAAGTTATAGAGGCATGGTAGGCTCACTTTTATATTTAACTGCTAGTAGGCCAGATATAATGTTCTCTACATGCTTATGTGCTAGATTTCAGGCTAATCCTAGAGAATCTCATTTAGTGGCTATTAAGAGAATTTTTAGATATCTCAAAGGTACATCAAATTTAGGTATTTGGTATCCTAGATATTCTGGTTTTAATCTAATAGGCTACTCAGATGCAGATTATGTATATTTCAAAATAGACAGGAAAAGTACTACAGACACCTGTCAATTTCTAGGAAACAAACTTGTGTCATGGTTTAGCAAAAAGCAACATTCGGTATCAACTTCAACTGCAGAAGCTGAGTACATTGCTGCTGGAAGTTGCTATGCACAAATATTATGGATGAGGAATCAATTATTTGACTATGGGTTCAATTTGAACAAGATTCCTATTTTCTGTGATAATACAAGTGCCATTGCAATAACAGAAAATCCTATGCAACATTCCAGAACCAAACACATTGACATAAGGTATCATTTCATTAGGGAACATGTAATGAATAGTACAATTGAATTACATTTTGTCCCTAGTGAACAACAACTTGCAGACATTTTTACCAAACCTCTATATGAATATACTTTTAATAGATTAGTCTGTGAATTAGGTATGCTTAATTTTACATAATCTTAAAATGTGTGCTAAGTTTTTCTTGTAGCCATTGTTCACAATTATCTGTTGAAATAAAGTGATCAATTGATAACTGTGTTAATTGTCAATGAATATTTTGCAACTATCGATGGATATATTTGATCAACATATAAAATATATTCATATCGATGGATATTTATCTATCGACAGATAATTACCTCAGTAATTGTTTATCGATTGATAAATTCTTTTTTTTTTATCAACAGAAAAATTTTACTCCTATCAATGGATATTTATCTATCGGTAGATAATTGCCCTGGTAGTTGTTTATCGATCGATAAAGTATTATTATTATTATTATTATTATTATTATTTTCCATCAATGGTAATAGAATTTATAAAGTTTTATTCATCCGTTGATCAAATTATAGCCGTTGATTAATTTCTTTATTTGTCAACAGATGAAGACATCCATCGATTGCCATTTAGAGTAATTAACTGCAATTCTTTTTATCCTTCAACGGTTATATTTTTAATTAAACTGACTATTCAAGTCATTTTAATCTTAGAAAATAGAAATAGTAATTACAATTCTCATTTCATTCTTACTTACCATTTTATTTTTTATCTCTAATTTCTGTATCTCTGTCTCTTTCTCTCAAGAACTCTTAAGTCAAATTCACTCACCTGTTTTCAAGCTCTCTCTCTAATCTCTCAAAGAACAACGATGACACCTCAAAAGAAGATTGTTTCCTCAACTGGGTTCACATATGAACAAAACAACTTTGTAGCATGTCTAACAGTGGATGATGCTCCCGTGGACTTCCATCCGTTGATGAGGTTTCTGGGAGATTGCAAAGTGTCCAAGGCTCTCAGTGAAGCTCCAATAATAGTTTGTTCATTTGTTGAAGAACTATGGAACACTGCAGAAGTATCACAAGATGGGAAGGTAATTTATTATACTTGCAAAGGTAATTCCTACACCATTACAAGTACTATTTTGTCTGAATTCTTAGAATTACCTGAAAATAATTGTGATAAGTCACCCACTGAAAATGACATTATGGACATGTTAGAATCTGTTAACTATGCTAATACTGAAACATGATTAGGTGAGGTTGTTAGGAAAAATCTTAGAAAAGAATGGAGTTATTTCTTTGATGCTATTATTAAAGTATTCTTTGTAAAAATAAGTAATTTTGATGCAATTACCACAAGTATGCAAGAAATTACTTATTCTGTCCTATTTGATAAGTACTTTAATTTTAGCACTTTACTCCTAAATGAATTAACTACTAAATTAGGAAACAAGGCATCTAGGAAAAATAACATCTATTTTACTAGATTTTTTATGCTATTAATTAATGCCTCTATTGGAGATTATGAGATTAATGCAGAAATGGAAACTTTGGAGGCCTAGACACAGAACAAAAGGGTCTTCAAGGACTTGGTGAGAATCAACTTACACCCTAAGTTGTGCCTCATTTATCCTCCCTTTGTATAGGTATATCTCAAGAAATTTGAAAGACATATGACAATGGCCTATTTGTAATATGTAGATGACAACTCAACTCAAGTAAGAAAATGAAGTAAGTAATAAATACTGAGGAAGGAATCAAGATGAAGAATGTCAACTAGACACAAAGAATCCAAAAATCAGAAGTGTTCTAATGAAGTTGCTACTCTACACCGGAAGAAGTTCATTAATATGTTCAAGCGTCGAGATTTATAGAGAAGCAGTATTTCAGAAGATACAGAAGATTCCAAGTGCCTACTACAAAGCGATTCCAAGAAAAGAAATAGTGAAGTAAAGCAAGAGAATGATAGAAGGCCACAACTTAAAAGTTAATAATTGAAGAATATTTATTAGAATGACACAAATGAACCAGACAGTATATTTGTGTGTCATCTATAATAATATTTATTCTTCAGTTAGCTCAAGTGGTTTTATGACAGAAGACAAAAAAAGACGGAAAGACCTCGGAGCTGACTACAAGTTAGATAAGTTTAAATAATATTTTAATTTTACTATTTAAAGTAAATTAATTATTTAATTTATTTAATTAAATTAATTTAAGATTGAATTAATTTAATTATGAATTATTTAATTACATTTAGTAGAATTAATTTATTATAAAAGATATGACTTTATATAACTCTTAAATATAATTCAATTGACTTATTAAAGAGTCATACCGGATTATATAGAAGAGTCATACCGAAGCTTTTATAAAAGAGTCATACTGAAACTTTTATAAAAGAGTCATACCGAAGCTTTTATAAAAGAGTCATACCGAAGCTTTTATAAAAGAGTCATACCGAAGCCTTATAGAAGAGTCATACCGAAGGCTGTTTCAACGAGTCATACCGTGTACCTTTTAAAAGAGTCATACCTGATTTCTTTTTGAAAGAGTCATACCCAATGCCTTTTCAAAGAGTCATACAGTGTGCCTTTTAAGAAGAGTCATACCGAGCTTTGAAGAGTCATGCCCAGCTATTTCAAGAGTCATACAAGGGTTAATTCTCATCATTCAAGAGTCATATTGGAAGAGTCATACCAGCTTTTCCACCTCTATAAATATGAGGATTTGCTTTCATTATTTCAGGTGTTCAAACATTCAAATTTAGAAATTTATATGCATTATAATATTCACAGATTTTTGTACTTAGTTTGGAATATAAATTGTTAAACCCGAACAAGTCATGTTAAAATCATTCTAGACAATTTATCAGATATAAACACTATTCACTATATTAATTCTGTAATACTTTTCAAGTTAAAATCAAATATTCTACTTGAACAGTATTTCACCTATTAATATTTCAGGATCAAAATTAACTTTATATTCTTAATCCGAATTCGTGAGAAATTATAATATTATTTTTAAATCCAATATTCCGCGATTAAATTTAGATATTGTATTCAACCCCCCTTCTACAATATCAAGGACCAACAATTGGCATCAGAGCTGGTTGATATATTAAATATCAGATCCGAACCAAATATTCTGCAACTCATTCAGATCTCAAAAAATTATTTTTAATTCGAAATAATTTTTTATTCGAAATATTTTTAAAAAAAAAATTATTTCTGATAAAAAATTATTTGAAGTTAAAAATTAAAATATTTTTTGAAACACTTAACTTTTAATCTTATTTAAAGATGAGTACACAAAAGGTAACGAGCATCAAAATTCCATCATTCGACAAGATCATTATAACCTATGGAAGCACAAGATGCAGTTATTTATTGGGATCGCCAATCCCAAATATGCCTTGATCTTAGAAATAGGCATTGAACCTCCAATAACAGTTGTTCTCGAACACGAGGTAGATGTGGTCGTAATTCCTCATAGACAAGTTCCAAAAAGTCCGGTAGACTACAACGATGAAGAAAAGGAAGTTGTATCCCTGGACAATAACCTCAAGCTTATACTGATAGAATCCCTAGACTATGTCATGTACAATCATGTGGTCGACTACAAGACCGCCAAGCAAATCTAGGATACTATAGAGATTATAAATGAAGGGACTGAAGAAGTCAAAGAGAATAGACTGGAGATTCTGACTTCCCAGTACGAACAATTTAGATCCAACCCTGGTGAGGGTATCTCAGAGGTGTTTCAGAGATTGAATAAATTGATGAATGAGCTCAATCTAAACGGGAAGTATTACTTGAACCAGGAGGTCAATAGGAAGTTTTTACTGACCCTGCTAGAGCATCTGGAACATAGGATTGCAACAATCCGGGAATCTAGAGACATGAAAGAGGTTACCCTAGAGAGACTCTACGGATTACTGAAGACCTATGAATTAGAATAGATTCAGACCAGAGAGACCTATGACAAAGGTAAGATTATAAGTTCATCCAAAGCATTGATAGTGGAAGCACCAGAGAAGAAAGAAGTAATGGTTGTTGCACCCTCTAACAGTACAGTGGAGTATGTGGTTCCAGAATTTGGACATACTTCAGATAACAGAGAAGACAATGAGTTCTACACTTTGGAAGAACTAGATCAGCTGGAAGATGAATCTCTAGCTATGGTTTCCAGGAAGTTTGGCAACATGAGATTCATAAGGAACTCCTCCTTCAGACAGAAACCTAATTTTGGAAGGTTTCAAAGATGAGATTCCTCCACAGCTGTGTCAAAAAGCGGCTACAAGGCCGGCTTGGTTGACAGAAGCAAGTTTCGTTGCTTCAAATACAATGAGCTTGGCCACTTTGCAACAGAGTGCAAAAAGCCGAAGTAAGGAAAGAAGAAAGAGTCTTATGAAGGCCTCAAGGAGAAGTATGATGCCTTAGTAAAGAAGCATCAAGGGAAGTCCTATCTAGCAGAGGGAAAGAACTAGGATGACTCAGACAATGATGAGGAAGAAGAGCTTGGAAATCTTGCTCTTATGGCTTCATCAGATGGATCAGTGTCTCCACTTCGGACAGGAGGAAAAGAGGTAGATCCCTCATGCCCTAAAATGTTCAAACTGTTAGGAAAAGAATTGGACGACACCAGAGATAGGGTTAACAAACTACGTCTCAGAATTAAAGAATTAACTGATGAGAATGATAGTTTAAAATTGTTAAAAACCAGAAATATAAAACTGACTGAGGACCTAGCTTTTCAGGATAATAGAGTCAGTTGTTATGTCAAGGTTGAGGCCTATCTCAGAAACCAGATTGTAGAGGAACAGAAAAAGTGTCTTGCCTATAAACATTCCTCTTACATTGTAAAAGACCTAGTTGACCAACAGGAAATAAAACGTAAAGTTGGAATAGGCTATGAATATAATCAATCTATAGGAAAGGTGAGCAACATAACCCCTTTCAGAAAAAGTGCTGAAGAAAGGGGTATCCCACATGTTGTTAAGGACACACCTAAACCTCTTTTCATAACCCCTATAGCAGAACCAATCCTGGAGAGCTCTATACTTATTCAATATGAAATGAAGTTAGAGGATCTCGAGGAAGAAAAGAAAAGAGAGGAACTTGCTAAGGACATAAAAAGAGTTAATGTCCAAAAAGAAATGACTACACCCAAGACATCAGTGAAAGATGTAGGAACTTCTGATTTCCCCAAACCTGGTATAGGTGCAAAAAACTTAAAGAATAACTTGAACAGACCTAACAATAAGTTTGTTAAAAGTAGGGATAGAAATAACCGATGTCATTCTACTGAGAACTTTAAGACTGTTGAAAAAGTTAAAGTAGAAACTGTTAAGACACCTACTGCTTTGAATAACATGCCTGCTATTGATGTATGCCATAAACCTTGTGGTGTTTTAAATTGTATGTTATGTGCTTTTAATGCTATGACTGCTTATTTCAAATGCATGACTACTAATAAAAAGAACATAACACCTAGACAACACATCAATAGTAAATTTGCAAAATCCAAGACTGCGATTCCTACACTTGTCAAGAAGGAAACTTATGTTCCTAAGTCTAAACAGAAAACTGTTAAGACTATTTATAGGAAGGTAAGTACAGTCAATGTGGATGCTACTGTTGTTCGAAAAGGATCTGTTGTCAAGGCTGACAAAGGTCAATTTTTTAAGTATGTCGGGCCCAATCAATTTTGGGCTCCGAAAATAATCTAATCCGTTTGATAATTGCAGGGAGTTAAACAGGTAAACCGAGTTATATGGATCCTGGACAGCGGATCTTCAAGGCATATGACCGGAGATAGAGCCCTGTTATCAGACGTGGTTGAAAGAGCTGGCCCAATCGTCACCTTTGGAGATAGTAACAAAGGAATGACTACGGGATATGGCAAGTTAAATACTGGAAATGTTATCATTGAAAACGTCACTTTAGTGGAAGGACTTAAGCACAATCTACTCAGTGTCAGTCAATTTTGTGATAAAGGTTACAAAGTAAACTTCATCAAAGAAAGGTGTTTAATAGCTCATTCTAAAGACGACAGACTAGCCTTGCGTGGAGTAAGGAAAGGAAACTTGTACGTAGCAGATCTCAACTCAGGAACTGAAGATGAAGCAAACTGTTTTTATTCAAAGGCTTCATCAGAAGAAAGCTGGCTATGCCACAAGAAACTCTCACACCTGAACTTCAAAACAATGAACTCTCTAGTCAAGATGGATTTGGTGAGAGGACTGCCTCCAATGGAATTTACATAAGAAGGACTGTGTGAGGCATGTCAAAAAGGGAAGTCAAAGAAAGCAACTCACAAAGGAACAGACACTACGAATATCACTGAACCACTGCAACTGCTTCATATGGATTTATTTGGTCCAGTCAATATTTTGTCTATGTCCAGAAAGAAATATGCCTTAGTGATTGTTGATGACTTCACCAAATATACGTGGGTTTTATTCTTAAACTCTAAAGATGAAACTCCACAGTTGGTGATTGATCATGTAAAACTGATAAAGTTGGATTCAAAATTATTTGTCCGGGCAATCAGAACAGATAACGGAACAGAATTCAGAAATAAAGTTCTGAATAACTTCTGCTCAGACAAGGGGATAACAAGACAATATTCAGCACCAAGAACTCCTCAACAGAATGGAGTTGTAGAGAGGAAAAATAGAACCCTGATTGAAGCTGCAAGAACTATGCTAAGTGAATCAAGGTTACCTATCTACTTCTGGGCTGAAGCAGTTAATACAGCTTGTTATACTCAGAATCGAACTCTGATAAAAAAGATCATATGAAGACACCCTATGAATTAATGGCTGGCAAGAAACCTACTCTCAAGTACTTTCATGTATTTGGAGCCAAATGCTATGTGCTAAAGGATGGAGATGAACATCGTGGAAAGTTCGAGGCCAAGGCACATGAAGCTATTTTTGTCAGATATTCAAGAAAAGCATATAGGGTGTACATAATTGATCAACACCAAGTGAAGGAACGTGTCAATGTAACTTTTGATGACACTAAACTCCCAAGCATCCAAAATGAAGATCCTTCTGAGTCATTAAAATTTGATAATCATCCAGACTCAAATTCGGATAGTGAAGAAGAACCTGAAGTTGCCGCAGGAAATAATAATGGAAACAATGATGATAATGATCCAGGTAATAGTGGTGGAAACAATGGTAACACTGGAGATACTCCTAGTACCAGTGGTGGATCAACAAGTCATCCTGGCAGCAACTCAGGGGGAGATGAAGAATCTACTGGCAGAACACAACATCACAATGAAGTTCGAGGTGAATCATCAAGATCAAACCTACCAAAGGAAAGGATATGGAGCAGAGATCACCCTTTTGAATTGATTATAGGTGATCCAGATGTTGGAGTCAGAACCAGAAGTGCAACTTCAAATGAATGTCTATTTTCGGTTTTTCTATCTCAAGAAGAACCAAAGAAAATTGAAGATGCACTAACTGATCCAGATTGGGTTCTTGCCATGAAAGAAGAACTCAATTAGTTCGAGAGACAAGAAGTGTGGACACTGGTACCCAGGCCTAAAGATAGATCTGTTATTGGCACGAAATGGGTATACAGGAACAAGTTAGATGGTGATGGTATTGTTACAAGGAACAAAGCCATACTGGTAGCAAAGGGTTACTCTCAGGAAGAGGGAATTGATTATGACGAGACCTACGCACCAGTTACAAGACTTGAAGCCATCAGGATATTTCTGGCATTCGCAGCACATTCCAAGTTTAAAGTCTATCAAATGGATGTGAAGAGTGCATTTCTGAATGGTGAGTTAGAAAAGGAAGTATATGTGGAACGGCCCCCTGGCTTTGAAAATCCAGAGTTTGCTGATTTTGTGTATTTTCTATTCAAAGCTCTCTATGGGCTCAAGCAAGCACCGAGAACATGGTATGACACTCTCTCTGAGTTTTTACTTGAAAATGGTTTCATTAGAGGTGACATAGATAAAAATCTCTTTTACAAATTGCATAATATAGATATGATATTTGTCTAAGTTTATGTTAACGATATTATATTTGGTTCTACTAACGAAAACTTGTGCAAAAGATTTCCTAAGTTAATGTAGAGCAGGTATGAAATGGGCATGATGGGTGAGCTGTCATTCTTCCTTGGATTGCAAGTAAAGCAAAAAGAGGATGGGATTTTTATTTGCCAATCAAAGTACGTAAGAGATCTTCTAAGGAAATACAATCTAGAAGATTCTTCACCGGCAAAAACCCCAATGCCAACAACCACAAAGCTTGACAAAGATGAAACTGGTAATAAAGTTGACATCACAAGCTACAGAGGTATGATAGACTCATTATTATATCTAACTGCTAGTAGACCCGATATAATGTTTGCAACATGCTTATGTGCAAGGTTTCAATCTGACCCTAGAAAAGAGTGAAACACAAGTAAGGAAGAGTGAAAATATATATTCTATGAGTGAAACACTTTGAGAGTATATGTGCGAAACACTTGTGAGGAACACAAAGTAAAATCACACACTAGCACACTTACCGAATCCCTTTCCCAATTCTTGTTATAGATTTCAAATGTTACTTAACCAAGGTGGAAATTCCTCCAGAAAAGGACTGTTAAAATTATTAAGGGAATTACTCAAAAGGGGGAGAAGTGTTGAAAAAGATCCAAAAGGGAAAAGTGTTATCCAAAAAGGGAGAAGTGTTGAACAAGACTTTTACCAGAAGAGGATTAATCAACTAAGGGGGATAATTGTTGAACAAGAAAAAGGGGTATATAACAACATGCTTGGATTGGAAAGAACTAGTGATTACTTATTAGTCTTCTATTCCATTTGATTTTAGAAGATTCTTGTATATAGGATTAAACGGATTTTCTAAAATGCATAACATGTCATAGTTTGCATTTTTTATATCTGCGATGGTTTAATACTGTATGTATGCCATGTCTGTTACCTCTATTAAAATGGTTGGATAATTCAAGTAAAGGGATAATGAATTCACCTTGGGAGAGAAGGGAAGACATGAGTTGGAGAAATAGAGGAGAAGTAGAAATGAGAAGAGAACAAGACTTCATCCCTGCCATCCTAAGGGGAAGTAGTGATGAGTCAGAGAAATGAAGATAATACTACTTTTATAATATGTTCAGTGCTAGATGAACAAACATCTTTCATTTCAGTTACTCAAGAAATCTGGAAATGTATTATATAATCCAGAGAACAGTTTATTATTTACAGTTCTTAAATGTCATATTATTTTCTTAGTTGTTAGTTGAGTTATCCTCTAAGAATTTGTATGTTAAATGCTTAACAACAAATAGGGGCAGATTGAAAGGCATATGACAATGGCCTATTTGTAATAAGTAGATGACAACTCAACTCAAGTAAGAAAATGAAGTAAGTTATAAATACTGAGGAAAGAATCAAGATGAAGAATGTCAACTAGACACAAAGAATCCAAAAATCAGAAGTGTTCTAATGAAGTTGCTACTCTACACCGGAAGAAGTTCATTAATATGTTCAAGCGTCGGGATTTATAGAGAAGCAGTATTTCAGAAGATACAGAAGATTCCAAGTGCCTACTATAAAGAGATTCCAAGAAAAGAAATAGTGAAGTAAAGCAAGAGAATGATAGAAGGCCACAACTTAAAAGTTAATAATTGAAGAATATTTATTAGAATGGCATAAATGAACCAGACAGTACATTTGTGTGTCATCTATAATAATATTTATTCTTCAGTTAGCTCAAGTGGTTTTATGACAGAAGACAAAGAAAAGACGGAAAGACCTCGGAGCTGACTACAAGTTAGATAAGTTTAAATAATATTTTAATTATACTATTTAAAGTAAATTAATTATTTAATTTATTTAATTAAATTAATTTAAGATTGAATTAATTTAATTTATGAATTATTTAATTAAATTTAGTAGAATTAATTTATTATAAATGATATAACTTTATATAACTCTTAAATATAATTCAATTGACTTATTAAAGAGTCATACCGGATTATATAAAAGAGTCATACCGAAGCTTTTATAAAAGAGTCATACTGAAACTTTTATAAAAGAGTCATACTGAAGCTTTTATAAAAGAGTCATACCGAAGCTTTTATAAAAGAGTCATACCGAAGCCTTATAGAAGAGTCATACCGAAGGCTGTTTCAAAGAGTCATACCGTGTACCTTTTAAAAGAGTCATACCGGATTTCTTTTTGAAAGAGTCATACCGAATGCCTTTTCAAAGGGTCATACCGTGTGCCTTTTAAGAAGAGTCATACCGAGCTTTCAAGAGTCATACCGAGCTTTGAAGAGTCATGCCCAGCTATTTCAAGAGTCATACAAGGGTTAATTCTCATCATTCAAGAGTCATATTGGAAGAGTCATACCAACTTTTCCACCTCTATAAATATGAGGATTTGCTTTCATTATTTCAGGTGTTCAAACATTCAAATTCAGAAATTTGTATGCATTATAAGATTCACAGATTTTTGTGCTTAGTTTGGAATATAAATTGTTAAACCCGAACAAGTCATGTCAAAATCATTCTAGACAATTTATCAGATATAAACACTATTCACTATATTAATTCTGTAATACTTTTCAAGTTAAAATCAAATATTGTACTTGAACAGTATTTCACCAATTAATATTTCAGGATCAAAATTAACTTTATATTCTTAATCCGAATTCGCGAGAAATTAAAGTATTATTTTTAAATCCAATATTCCGCGATTAAATTTAGATATTGTATTCAACCCCCCTTCTACAATATCAGGGACCAATAAAATTCAATTTCTCTTTTACCTCTTCTGGTATTCAAATTTCTTTGCCTTCTGCAACAATGGAGGGAGATGGAAATGCCCCTATCCCTCCTACCCAAGTTGCACAACCTTCAAAAATCAAATCTAAACAAACCACCTCAGTAGTTTCTCAAAAGACTACTGTTGCAAAAACTAAGAAAAGTAAAACACCTGAGGGGAGTGTGAAGGTGGTTGATAAGGGTGAGGGACCTGACCAACATCAGGAAAGATAGAAGAATAAGGAATGAGAGATTGAGAATGTCCAGCCAACCACCAGCCTAATCTTCCGACAGATTGAGGCTGTAATAAAGGATCTAAACACATCCCTAGTTGCACCTTCTCAACAAGGTGTAGCTATTGAAAAGAGGTCTTAACTAGGACCATTAGATGGGGGTGAGGGACACAAAGTTCTACAGCTATACAAAAGGAGAAAGAAGGACATAAATATTGCATAGGAAACATACACACACCTTCAAAGCCAAATGCAAATTTGGTGGAGCCTTCAGATTCTTCTTTTTATGTGTCTCAGAATTTTCCTGAGGCACAGCCCCACTCTCTATCTATTTCATCTCCTCAATCCCCTACAAAATCTATTTCTTCAGAAACTTTGTTGATTGACAACTTCAATGTTTCACATTCACCATCTTTGCATCTCTGGGTGGAGCCAACACTTTCACCTCTATCACCAAATAAGGTTAACACCTTGGTTGATTAGGAAAATACTGAAAATTCTCACAAGTCAATGGATATTATTCAATCAATTGATAACTTCCAACATCCATTGACTAGTTCACTCCCATTGATGGATATCCTTACATCCATCTATGAGCTCCAATCAACAGATATTCATCCATCGATGGATATTTCTTATCCATCAATTGACACCTCAATTCTAATTCATGAATCATCCAATGAAACAATTCAAGTTGTCAATACACTACTAGGATTGAGTGGAGTGGGTGAGATGTGTGAGAGGAAAGGTTTTCATACCTTGGCAAAAGGAGAGTGTAAGAATGACAGGCCCTCAAATTCTTCAGAGGTGGCAAAAGGAGAGGGTGTGAGCAAAGAAAGTTCCACCTTAGCAGGTGATGCAAAAGGAGAGGATAGTAAGGGAGATGTTAGAATCCAGGATGAGATCCTGATGCAAAAACAGAGAGAAAAGAGTGAGAGAGAAAATAATAGAGAGAGACCAATTTCACCACCTCATGAAACATTAACTTCTAAAACTGAACAGGTTGCAACAGAACTCACCCAGGAGTTAGGGTTGGAGTTAGGGGAGATGGAGGAAATGGAGTTCCTGCAGGAGTTACAGATGCTCACATGGAGGTGGATGATGAGGTGGAATTCAACATTGATGCATCAACTTTTCAACATGATGATCCACACTACCAAGAATTGGCAGCAGCCACTAATCAAGAGGCTGAAAAGATGTTGGGTTTGGTGCAAACAGAAGAACAATTCAGGAGTGGAAAGGAGAGTCTAGCAAGACAGCCTGATGATGTATCTCACATGAATCCATAAGATTTTGAAGATACTTCTGATGATGAGCTTTTAGAACCTGACATGGCTAGTGATGAAACCAGTTTGGATGACACTGAAAGGGCCATAATTTCACACTACAGGAACTCCATGGCTGAAGTAAATGTAGAGGATCCCTTGCATAGAAGAATTCTCAACTTTTACATAGAAAACTTAAAGATTCAGAAAAAGCATGTCACATGGTCTAAGTATGCACTCAAGAAAATCAGGGAAGAAATTGAGAGCTCAAGGACGCATTTTGACTCCACAATTGATTCAAGACTCAGCCTTACAATGTTAACAAGAATAAAGAAAAGACTTGATACTGAGTCTACAACCAAGGACAAAGTAGTGGCATTGGAGAAAAGAGTGACTGCCATGGAGGTCAACATGGACTTAATTTTGAAGAATCAAGTCACTCAAACAAAACTTCTCAACAGACTCTTGGAGACCCCTCTTATTTCTAACTCTTTGAAACAAGAACCAATTGCTGATAACAAAAAGGGGGAGAAGCATGGGGAGTTAAGGAGAAAAGAAAGTTAAGCTGTGATCAAGTCTAAAGATCCAAAGAAGGAATTGGCTCAACAGATTGTAAGGCAATTTGATTCAATTGCCAGCAAAAACAAGGAGATTGATGCACGAGAGCTAATTGCCTTAATGCCAGAAATTCTTGAGGCAGTAAAGAAAGGAGAAATAAGGGGAGATGGAAGTAGCTCACAGACTGGTGACAGAAAGGGAAAATGCATTGCTATAGAAGAAGAAAAGAAGAAGAAGAATTCTGCCATGAGTGGAGGTGAGAAACTATTGAGCAAAGCAATAGTTATAGGTGTGAAAGAAAAGGAACAACAAGAAAAGTCACAAGAAAAACTAGATATTCAACTGCAAAGGAAATTTGATGTGGAGGATAGGCTAATTAGAGAAGCCAGAAGAAAAGAAGGTGAAAGGAGACCAAGAATGAAAAAAAGAGCAAACAATCTTGTAGTTGAACAAAAAAAACTTCTAGAGTTAAAAGGAAGCTTGTTGTTGAGGAAAAAGAGGCTAAGGAGGAGAAGCCAAAAGAAGTAAAGCTTGAAAGTCAAGCATCTGGAAGCCAAAGAAATAGAAGTGTTCAAACCCAAATTTGAGAATTTTGTGCCAATCAAGGTTGAAGGAATGATTGCAGCAAAAAGTCAAAGGAAGAGGGATGTTAATCTACTTCACTTTGAGTATAAAGATGGATCACATTCAACTTTCACATTTAATCAAGTCTTGGACCAATGATATGGCATATTAAGGAAAATCTACACTATGCTCAACAGAAAGTATTATCTAACTGAAGAGCTAGGAAATGCCATTCATGAGAAGATGAAGAAGATAAGGGAAACACCTATTTAAGAAGAAAGGGATGACATGATCAAAATTTGGAACCCTGAAGGAAGGAAGGTACTTCATGAACCTTTCTACATGATGATCTATAAGGATAGGGAAGGCAGAGAAAAATGCATTGATTTTTGTCAGGAAATAGACAAACTGCCCAATCTAGAGTTGAACCATCTTGCAAGTTAATTGGACTATAGGGTTGAGGATGAGAAGATTCTGAAGGGATCCCTATTCAGAAAGATGAAAGAAAATGAAGACAAGATGAATGAGTCAAGGGGAAAAAGAAGAAGATAGAAGATTCAGACTCAAACATCAAAATTATCAGAATTCATCCTTTACTGGTATTTGATTACTCTGTCTCAAATTACTTTTGTCAATATTATAATTTCTGCCAGAATGAAAATGTTTAGGAGTTTTGTTATCATCAACATAAAATTTATGCATATTTTACATATGCATAAATAGGGGGAGATTGTTAGGAATTATGAGTTTTGATGATAACAAATTACTTAGAATTACAATAGGGATTTAAAATTCATTGTAACTAGTCGATGGATATGTGACTTATAAATATCCATTGACTAGGAAACCAGTTATCAGTTGAATCTTGTTTATCAACTGATAAATTGGATTGCAATATTTGATTCATGTTTTATTATCAATTGATTGTATTGACTCGATGGATACTGTTAAGTAGTCAATTGATGTTATTGACTTCAATTTATAGTTTCTTAACTGATGTGAAGAATGGATGATCAGTTGTAAATATTCTAAGTCAGAATTCTCACAAGTGAAGTGATCAACTGATATTGGAGTCGATGAATGAAGACACTACTCAACGGATAGAAGCCATCAACGGATAAAGACAGTCAACGGATAAAGGACCATCAATAGATAGGGAGTCGATGGATAACTCAATTATCCATCGATACATCAACTGATCAATGGATATCCTATCCATCGATGGATAAGCAAAGAAGAATCAACTGATAAGCTTAACAGAATTTATCAGTTGATTAAGGTTTCCCAATTTAGTTAAAGACAAAAGGAATGGGAACTTTGCAGAGATTGAATCAATGGAAGACAGTCCTGTCAGGATTGTGAAGACTTTCAAGGCAACACAGTCTTCAAGGAATAGATCAAGACAAAGACATTCCAAGACTAGACATAGTCTAATGAAGATTGTGAAAGTAGCTAATTTCTATTTTCATATAAACATTGTAAAATATATTTTATAATGTTATATGTCGATAGGAAATAGAATGAGAGAAAAACTACTATATAAGTGGGTAGTACTCTATTGTAGCAAAGTGTAAAAACAAAATTGTAAGCATTGAAGTGCAGAAACACTTTGTAAGCAACTTGGTATTTTTACCAAGATTAATTGAAATAAAAAATATACTAGTTGAAAACTAATCCACTATTAATTTTTAATATTGTTTGTTTTGTTTTCAATACTTTAATTATTGCATTCTTAGTTCAATCAGTTTTATATATACACTCAAACACTTTCATTGAACAAACTTAAATCCGTAATAATTTGAATTAATTCATAAGTTTGTATTCAACCCCCCTTCTCCAAACTTATTGTACTTAAGGGCAAATGACATCATCTATTATGTACTCCGTCTCACCAATTTTGAACAAGAATTGAACCAGTCTGTCATTTGAAATATTTCTTGCTGTTGAATATAAGGCTCTGAAAGGTTCAATCTGCAGTGGAGTGTTCAAGGTAATGACATTTCTCACCAAAGAGTGTTCGTTCATAAACCTGATACAGGGCCTAAACCTAGCCTCCTTGCAGTGTACATGATCAAAGTATCTCACAAAATTAGTCTTGGCAATTACAAACATGGCTACCATTTTAATTAATTGAACTTAATAATTCTTGCTAAATTCAATTTTAACAAGAAAATTAAAAATTAATCCCGAATTAATCACACAATTCGAAAAAAAAATTAACAAATAAATCGACTTTTAATAGCAACAAGCCCTAAATCGATTTTTAACACCCAATCCACTCTAATAATAGTTCTACAATGGCAATTAATCAACCAAAATCAGTTCTTAATTTAAGTCCAAGAATCGGTTCGATTTTCACGAAAATCGGACAGAGGTTCGATTGATTTTGATTAAAAAATCGTAACTAAGCAAGCAAAAGCTTGTGGACTAGTGATAGCAACTGTAAAGCAATCGTTTAGATGTTCAAATCAAGGGTTTTCAAAGTTTTTCCAAAACTCTTGCTCGAGATCTGATTATATGTGTATGTATACGGCTGTGTGTATATATTAATAAACTGACTAAGACTTTTAAAAACAAAAAACAAAACAAAACAAAAACATTTAAAGAAAACATTATCAGTCGGTAAGACTTTTGGTAAAGACTCGGTAAGACTTTTGAAAAGTCTTGCCGAGTTTTATAAAAACAAGTCTTGCTGAGTTTTTATAAAAATAAAATAAAAAACAATTAAAACAAAATAACTATTTTGTTCGGTAAGACTTTTCAGATTTACTCGATAAGACTTTTAAAAAAGTCTTGCCGAGTTTTAAAACTAAAAAGTCTTTCCGAAAACAAATAAGACTTTTAATAAAAAATAGAAATCAATATACTTGGTAAGACTTTTAATATTAGAATCTCGGTAAGACTTTTGAAAAGTCTTGTCGAGTTCTATTATTAAAAGTCTTTCTGACTTTAAAAATAAAACAATACAAAATATAAAAATATAATAAATATAAATAGTAAACAAATATATAAAAACTAAAATTAATACATACAAATATTATTAATTGTTCCAAAATTCGAAATAAAATAAAGGAATTTTTTTTCGAAATTTAGATTAATTAATAATAATTAAACAACTAAATATTTACATGCTACTAAATTATTAAATACATATAATAATTACTTATATTATTAACTGTTCTAATTAATTTAGGAATTAAATTAATTCAGACTTGAATTAGCTTAATGAATAAATTAATTAAATAATTAATAAAATAATAATTATTAATGTGCAATAATAATTAGAAAAACATACAAAAATTTACATACTAATGCTTAAAATAAATACAAATACTTATGCTATAATTGAACTAATTATCTATTAAGATTATTAAATTAATTTCAAGATAATTTATCCAAATATTCATTAGCCCTAGGATATTGTTGATTTGACTTCATAAATTCTTTAAATATTAACATTTAATATATATGAACTCAAATCAATTCCTAGCAACCAAAAATTAGCTATTGTTTAACATCCCTAGTTCACTAACCAACTTAGAGACAATGTATTCTGTTTAAGATCTGTGCACAACAGCTACCTACCGCAATGTATTCTGTTTCGGCTGTCAAGGTAGATACTGAGTGTTGTTTCTTGCTGTACCAGGAGATCAAATGACTTCCTAGAAACTGACAGCTTCCAGAAGTACTTTTCCTATCCATCTTGCATCCTGCATAATCTGAATCTGTATAGCCTATTAGGTCAAAATCTGTATATTTAGGGTACCAAATTCCAAGATTTGGTGTACCCTTCAAATATCTAAATATTTGTTTAATAACTATAAGATGAGATTTTCTAGGGTCAGATTGGAACCTTGCACATAAGAATGTTGCAAACATTATATCAGGTCTACTAACATTTAGATATAGTAATGAGCCTATCATACCTCTGTAACTTGTGATGTCAACTTTCTTACCAGTTTCATCTTTGTCAAGCTTGGTGGCTGTTGGCATTGGGGGGTTTGTCGGTGAAGAATCTTCTAGACTATATTTTCTCAGAAGATCCCTTATGTACTTTGATTGGTAAATAAAAATCTCATCTTCCTTTTGCTTTACTTGCAATCCTAGGAAGAATAATAGCTCACCCATCATGATCATTTCATACCTACTCTGCATTAACTTAGCAAATCTCTTGCACAAGTTTTCGTTAGTAGAACCAAATATAATATCATCAACATAAACTTAGACAAATATCATTTTTTTATCATGCAATTTATAAAAGAGAGTTTTATCTATGACACCTCTAATGAAACCATTTTCGAGTAAAAACTCAGAGAGTGTATCATACCATGTCCTCGGTGCTTGCTTGAGTCCATAGAGAGCTTTGAATAGAAAATACACAAAATCAGTAAACTCTGGATTTTCAAAGCCAGGGGACTGTTCCACATATACTTCCTCTTCTAACTCTCCATTCAGAAATGCACTCTTCACATCCATTTGATAGACTTTGAAATTGGAATGTGCTGCGAATGCCAGAAATATCCTGATGGCTTCAAGTTTTACAACTGGTGCGTAGGTCTCGTCATAATCAATTCCCTCTTCCTGGGAGTAACCCTTTGCCACCAGTCTGGCTTTGTTCCTTGTAACAATGCCATCACCGTCTAACTTGTTCCTGTATACCCATTTCGTGCCAATTACAGATCTATCTTTTGGCCTGGGTACCAGTGTCCAGACTTCTTGTCTCTCAAACTGATTGAGCTCTTCTTGCATGGCAAGAACCCAATCTAGATCAGTTAATGCATCTTCAATCTTCTTTGGTTCTTCTTGAGATAGAAAAACTAAAAATAAACATTCATTTAAAGTTGCACTTCTGGTTCTAACTCCAACATCTGGATCACCTATGATAAATTTAAAAGGATGATCTATGCTCCATATCCTTTCCCTTAGTAGGTTTAATCTTGATGATTCACCTCGAAATTCATTGTGATTTTGTGTTCTGACAGTAGATCCTTCATCTCCCCCTGAGTTGCTGCCAGGATGACTTGTTGATCCACCATTGGTATTAGTAGTATCTCCAGTGTTTCCATTATTTCCACCACTATTACCTGGATCATTATCATTATTGTCATCATCATTTCCTGCTGCAACCTCAGGTTCTTCTTCATCATCAGAATGTGAGTCTGGCTAATTATCAAATTTTAATGACTCAGAAGAATCTTCAGTTTGGATACTTGGGAGTTTAGTGTCATCAAAAGTAACATTGACACTTTCTTTTACTTGGTGCTGATCAATTATGTACACCCTATATGCTCTTCTTGAGTAACCGATAAAAATAGCTTCATGTGCCTTGGCCTCAAACTTGCCACGATGTTCATCTCCATCTTTCAGCACATAACATTTGGCTCCAAATATATGAAAGTACTTAAGTGTAGGTTTCTTGCCAGCCATTAATTCATAGGGAGTCTTCATATGATCTTTGTTGATCAGAGTTAGATTCTGGGTATAACATGTTGTGTTTACTACTTCAGCCCAAAAGTAGATAGGTAACCTTGATTCACTTAACATTGTTCTTGTAGCTTCGATCAGGGTTCTATTTTTCCTTTCTACAACTCCATTTTGTTGCAGAGTTCTTTGTGCTGAATATTGTATTTTTATCCCCTTGTCTGAGCAAAAGTTATTCAGAATTTCATTCCTGAATTCTGTTTCATTATCTGATCTGATTGCCTGGACAACTAACTTTGAATCTAACTCAATCAGCTTTACATGATCAATCACCAATTGTGGAGTTTCATCCTTAGAGTTCAAGAATAAAACTCACGTGTACTTTATGAAGTCATCTACAATCACTAAGGCATATCTTTTCCTTGACATAGACATAATATTGATTGGACCAAATAATTCCATGTATAGGAGTTAAATTTGTTCAGTGATGTTTGTAGTGTCTGTGCCTCTATGACTTGCTTTCTTTGACTTCCCTTTCTAACATGCCTCTCACAATCCTTCTTGTGTAAATTCCATCGGAGGCAGTCCTCTCACAAATCCCTCTTGACTAGAGAGTTCATTGTTTTGAAGTTCAGATGTGAGAGTTTCTTGTGCCATATCCAATTTTCTTCTGATGAATCCTTTGAATAAAAACAATTTGCTTCATCTTCAGTTCCTAAGTTGAGATCGGCTACATACAAGTTTCCTTTCCTTACTCCACGTAATGCCAGTTTGTCGTCTTTAGAATGAACTGTTAAACACTTCTCCTTGATAAAGTTTACTTTGTATCCTTTATCACATAATTGACTGACGCTAAGTAGATTGTGCTTAAGTCCTTCTTCTTCAGTTGCTGCTTTGCTTCCTGAGTCTTCTGATGTTTCAGCTTCATTCTCATTTTGAGATAATTGTTCTTCTGAATTTTCATCTACTGATTCATCAGTTTCAGATACCTGGTCCTCTTCACAGGTTGCTTCTTTTTCTGCTTCAGATGCAGCTTCTTCTTCTTCATCAACTTGTCTAAGAAGAGCAAGGTAATCTCTGATAAGATCAGTCATTGGAGTAGGAGTATACCTGTTTGGATAGTCAGCATCATTCTGTAGCAATAAGATTGTCTTGACTTGTAGAAAGGGTGACTCTTCCAATTGACTGTTATGAAACCCTTGTAGTTGATCAGCTCTCAGCACTTGATTCAACACCAGCTATAAAAATCTAGGATAAAGACAGAAGTTTTCCATTTTTGCCTGGTTCTTGATAATCTCTGCCATGATTAACTTCCCAAAATTTATTCTGGACCCTGAAGCTACTGCATATCCAATCACCTTATTGAACTGAGTAATTCCATGGAAGCCACCTGTTTTTGGTGCAAAGCCATGAGACAGGATGTTGAAAAACAGGTTTCATTCCTTAGGTAGGTGATTCTTATAAATCTTCTTCGGAAGATTATTGTTTACTCTGGTGCAGTGCATGAACATGAAGAAATTGTTTAAGTCTGCTTGAGATGGCTCATCTTCAAAATCTTTAGTTGGAAATTGAAGTGCTTTATTGATGTCATTCTCAGTTATTCGCACCTTCTTTCTCTAAATCTTGCAAGTGAAGACTGAGATTCCATCTGCAGATGTGTCCTGAGCAGACATGTATACCTGTCTCAACAAATTTCTATTCAAAGGAACAAAAGTCGTTAGTGCATACCGGACTATAGAATATTCATTTAAAAACCTAGCCCAGTCACCTAACTCCCCTATCTCAGTCCAATTATCTACTAAAATGGATAAATAATTAACCTTTTTAATCTTAAAATGAGCTGCCATTTAATTAAAATGAGAGATAATTTTTATGAATTAAAAAAATTACTAATTAAAAATCGAAGTAATTAAGTAAATTATGAACTAAACCCTAATATTTTAAAAACTTGGATTTTCATAAAATAAATATATAATTGACTCCTAGTAATTTTTAGCACACTTAAATTTTATTACAATTTTTAATCGATTTTTAACAGTGATAAACCCTAGCCAACAGTTCGATTTATGGTAAAAATGAGAATTTTTGATCCTAATAATGATGGGACCACTTGCAAATTGAAGGTATGAAAGTGAGTACCACAAAACTGGTTTTAGTTTTAAAATCGGACAAAAATTGGCTTAGATATGTTCGATTAAAAATTGAGATCTATGTAGTTTTCTTGCACCTTCAAGAGTGTATATACTGTGTAAGTAAGTCAAGAACGCAACAAAAGCCATATATATTTATACGAGCAAAAGAAACAATAATTATTTCTAAGTGATTATGTTGCGCCTTCAAAGTGCTTGCACTGTCTAGGCACCATTAAATACTATTGGCGCAACAAAACTCGGTTTAAGTTATGTTGCGCCTTCACAGTGTGTTCACTGTGTAGGCTCCACATAACTTAGCTAGCGCCATCAACTATGAAACAAAATCTAACTAGTTTGTTGCGCCTCTACAGTGGTGACACTGTGTTTGCACAACAAAACCAAGGCGCCACTTGATTTTCCATGCAAAATTTTATAAGTACTGATTTAAGTTATGTTGCGCCTATACAGTTAACACACTGTATAGACGCCACTAAACATTTTGAGCGCCACAGTACTTGATAAAATCTCAAGTGCTCCTAGATTTTGCTACTAATTAATATAAATAATATTTATGAATAATTTATATAATTAATCAATAATAATTAATTACTCACAAATATTATTTCACCAAATATTTATTAATAACAATAATAACATTAATTGTAAAAATTATTATCATAAATAAATTATGCTTCTTATTATTATACTTTTATTTTAAATATAAGAATAAATATAAATATTCATCCTTTTTATTTAAAATAATTTCAAATAATATTTAAATATATAAGTTCCAAGAATTTATCAATTAAATACAAGCACTCATATATTTTTTAAGATCAAAATTAAATAAATGACAGAGTAAATTAGCATGTATGCCCAAAATATTTATCTAATTTAAAATCCTAAGTACTTGAAAATAATTTGGTAAATAAATTTACAAGTCCTAAAAATATTAAAATTAATCAACTAGTGAATTTATCAGCTTCAAATTGCAATTTTTGATTACTAACTTATTAGTTAGTAGAATTTAACATCCCAAGTTCACAAACCAATCTAGTAAAAGTGATTTCATCCAATGGTTTAGTGAAGATGTCTGCAATTTGTTGCTCTGTAGGTACAAAATGTAACTCTACAGTACCATTTATGACATACTCTCTTAAGAAATGATACCTGATATCAATGTGCTTGGTCCTTGAATGTTGAACAGGATTGTTTGTGATGGTTATGGCACTTGTGTTGTCACATAATATTGGAATTATGCTCAGCAACAGTCCATAGTCTTGAAGTTGGTTCCTTATCCACAAAATTTGTGCATAGTAACTTCCAGCAGCAACATATTCAGCTTCAGCTGTTGACATTGCAACTGAGTGCTGCTTCTTGCTATACCAGGACACCAATATTCTACCAAGGAATTGACAACTCCCTGATGTACTTTTTCTATCAATCCTACAACCTGCATAATCAGAATCTGTATAACCAATAAGGTCAAAACCTGTATCTTTAGGGTACCAAATTCCAAGATTCAGACTTCCCTTAAGATACCTAAAAATCCGTTTAACAACTATAAGATGTGATTCTTAAAGGTTAGACTGGAACCTAGCACATAGACATGTAAAAAACATAATATCTTGCCTACTTGCAGTTAAGTAAAGTAATGAGCCGATCATACATCTGTAGCTTGTGATGTCTACCTTCTTACCAGACTCATCTTTATCAAGCTTAGTGGCAGTTGCCATTGGGGTTTTGGCTGCTGATGCATCTTCAAGACCATACTTCCTCAAAAGATCTATGATGTACTTGGTCTGGCAAATGAAGATTCCATCTTGACTTTGGCTTACTTGGAGTCCAAGGAAGTAATTCAGCTCACCCATCATGCTCATTTCATACCTACTCTGCATTAGCTTAGCAAATCTACTACACAACTGATCGTTAGTAGAACCAAATATAATGTCATCCACATATACTTGTACTAATATCATGTCATTTTTATGCATTTTGTGAAACAGAATCTTATCTATGTGTTGGTCCCTGATATTGTAGAAGGGGGGGTTGAATACAATATCTGAAAATTAATCGCGGAATAATTGGATTAAAAATATTATTTTAATTACTCGCGAAATATTAATTATAATGAAATACTTTTCAAGTGAAAGATATTATTTTAACTTGATTAGTATTACACAATTAATATTTAGAAAACTGTTATATAATTGATATAAAGTCTAGAACGAATTCGACATGAAGTGTTCGTGTTTAAACAATTATATTCAAACTCAGCACAGAAATCTGTGAATATTACAATGCAGACAAATTTCTGAATTTGAACTGATTTTCTTAACTCTTGATAAGTTGTACTCTGAAAAAGTGAAGAGATCATCTCATATTTATAGAGATTTGAAATGGCTGCTATGACCTTTATGAGTATGACTTAATTTCAAGAAAATAAGTCTGTATGACTTATTTTAACACTTGTATGACTTAAGAAAGACTGGGCATGACTTATATAGCTCGGTATGACTTATTCTGAGCTCGGTATGACTTTCTGTAAGTCATATTCGAGTTTTCTTTAATTAAAAATAAATCGGAATGACTTAATTTAAAAGAGAAAAGCTCGGTATGACTTATTGAAAGTCATATTCGGATTTTATTTAATTAAAACAAATCGGTATGACTTATTTTAAATAAACAAAATAAATCCAGCATGACCTTTTGATCTCAGAAATCTCGGTATGACTTTTGCTTCAGCCTGCTCGGTATGACTTATCTTTAACAATCAATCTTGATCCGCATCTCGATCTGCCGTGGATCGACATTTGCCTTGCAATGTTTTACCTTTATTAATCAAACTCGATCCGCATCTCGATCTGCTGTGGATTAACCTTTATGAGCAAGTTTCCCTAGCTTCTTCAATATTCTTCAACAAGCTCTTGAAATCTTCCTGTCTTTTCTTCGTCTTCTAATCTTGAAACCTCTTGAATTAAATGAAGAATAAATATTATATTAGTTGACACACAAATGTACTGTCTGGTTCATTTGTGTCATCCCAATAAATATTCTCCATTTAAATAACATTTAACTAGAGGCCTTCTGTCATTAATTCTTCTTCACTGTTTGCATTCTTCTTCTGGAATCTGCTTGTAGTAACCACTTGAAATCTTCTATATCTTCTGTCTTCAATAGAAGTACTACCACATTATTAATTTCACTGACGCTTGAACAAATAATTGAACTTCTTCCAGTGTTGAGTAGCAATCCTACAAAATACCTCTGATACTTGGATCCTTTGTGATTAGTTGACTGTCTTCGTCTTGATTCCTGTTTAGTGTTTAGTATTTACTTCTCTTTATTAGTTAGAGTTGAGTTGCCATCTAATTATTACAAATAGGCCTAGTCATATGCCTTTCAATCTCCCCCTATTTGTTGTTAAACAATTAACACACAAATTCCTAGAGGATAACTCAACTAACAACTAAGAAAGTAGTACGACATTTTAATGACTGTAAATAATAAACAAAAGTTCTGGTTTTATATTTAACAATTTTCCAGATTCATACATAAAAGATAAATACAAGATAGATGTTCCTCTAGCACTGAACAAATATTACAAAGTTTCTATCTTGTCCTATCTACGTCTTCAGTCTTCAGAAGTATCAACTTCACCTTCTTCCAGGGTTGTACTTTTATGCACAGGTGTCCTTGGTACCTCTTTAGTTACTGATTGTTCTGTTGTAGTGGCCTCTCCATACAACCTTCTTTGTTCAGCTCTAGCTAACTGCCACAGTACTTCCTGTTCAACAGGATCTACTATCTCTTCTTCTACATCAGATGGTTGTGTTGAATCTATCTTTGGTATTTGCCTGATGTATGAATGAATTCTTTTTGACAGACAGTAGTTTCTTATCTTCTCTGCAGCATCCATTTTAGCTTGGGATTTGAAACCTTTTGACCTTAACATCCTTTCAACTTGAATCATGTACTTAACTGTGTAGCCCTTAAAAGATTCCTCATTTAACTGCATGATTTGATACAACTTGTTTGAGAAAAATCTTACCTCATGAGGATCAAATAAGATCTGAGGACTAACAGCTGTAGCAAAGACTCTAAGTCTATCCCTGAGAAGTTCATTTTCTTCTGAGCTCCTCTTTATTTTGTTCAAGAACGTCCATATTACTGATAAACTTCTTTGCCTGAAAAACTCTAAGGAAATTCTGAATGTTCCATTCCTGTGTGTGTAGACTAGTATCCGCCAGTCTTCAAGAATGTGATCCACTAGGATAGTGATGTAGTCCACTTCCTCTTTCAGAGCTTTCATGAAGTTGTCAATTTTGTCATTTGACTTTTCTAGACGCTCAATTATTGATTTCAGATGCTTGTCTTCAAATGGACCCTTTTGTTGTTTGTCCATTATTTCTCTTGCAGTATCCCATTTCTTTCCAATCTTGAGCTGTACATCTCTCTTCTTTTCTCTGACTGCTATGGCCCAGAGATTTTGCTTTTCTTGGCTTTCTTCTCTTTCTGCCTTTGTTCTTTCTATGACTAGAGCTTTCAGATTTTCAGTTTTTGCATGACTTGCCTTGATGTCTTCTTTTAGTTTCTTCATTGCCTCTTCATAGGCTGGATCAACTTCTTTTTCTTCTGGAAACAGAAAATCTTCATCAAATGCAATCTCTTCCTCAGCTCTGCAGTAGTCAGGAAAGATTGATTCATCATGAGCACTGTCATCAATGAATTTCTCTTGATCATAAAACTGTTTTTCTGGTTCTGGATCATACGATTGAAATTGATCTTCAGAATACAGTTTATCTTTCCTTTTGTCTTGAGTAGAAGCCCCTCCATCTTTAGCTACTTTCTCCTTTGATTTCTCCCCCTTAGTTGAGGGATCCTCTTGAGTTTTAGAGGCTTCAAAAGATGTCAACATTTTCTGCATAGTCAGATAGACTTGCTTCATTCCTTCATTCAAATGTGTCATTCCATCATCCAGTTTGCTGAATCTTTGTGTAGAGATCTTTTCATTTTCAATGATTGTTAATGTCAAGCTTTTCTCAACCTCATCAATCTTTTCATGTAATTTGCTGACTTCTTTCATGTCTTCAGCAATAAGATTCTGTACATTTTGGATGTCTTGAGTTTTTAGAAGAATGGAGGTTTTGACATCATCAACATCTTTTCGTACTATTGTCAGCTGCTGTGTTACAGAGGCAGATGTAGATTTTTCTTCTGCTTGTGCTTTTACTTTTACCAACTCAGCCTGAACAATTTGCATTTCTTTCTGGAGAGCTTCCATTTTAGATAATAGAACACTGTGTGTGTGTGCACTCAGCTCACTTGCACTCCTGTTTATCTCACTATCACTCTGTGCATGTGTTTCACTTTGTGTTTGCCTCACATCACTCGTGTTTAGCTACTTTCCAGATCCTGAAGTTGTACCTGCATATATAACAATAGCTTTTGAAGAGTCAAATTGCTCTTCTGATGCCTGTGAAGGCGCGTCCTCAACAAGATTAACTTGAAGTGGCTCCGCTACTGACGTAGCTACTCCGTGAATGGAGTCCCATCTCCCTCTATGGAGTGGTTGCCTCTCAAATCCACCAGTGGATTTGAGACCTTTTAAAATCACTGGATGTAATATATCCAGGGGGGTCACCACCTTAGACAATGTAGTGTATGGCTCATTAGAGTCTGTGATGCCCCTAAGTACCTTGGAGGGTAACTGATGCTGCACTGCATCGAAAATGTCATGGTCCACATCATAGGTGGCATCCGACCAGTTTTTATTAAAAACATTTTCTTCAACAAATGTGCCCTCATGTGTTTGTGTAACTGCAAGCGGAGGTCCTGCTAGTGTGAGAGCTAGCAGTGTGCTTTCCTCACTATCTGAAGCTGTAGCCGAACAGCGAATTAGATCACCTGGTTGAGCAAGTGTATCTAAAGAACCTTGGATGGCCATGTCAAAATCCATATCCCATTGAGAGGAAAAGGATGAGTCTGCAGTTGTCTCTGGTTGAAATTTAGATCTTTTAGATTGTGGAGACAGAGCTGCGGGTTCACTCACATCAGCACCAAGACCCCTAACTATTCTGACAGGTTTCTTCCTTTTTCTGACTTTTTCTAGTCCGCCACAGATAAATCTAATAGTGCAGTAGATATTTCTATAGGTATTGAACTAGAAGATTGTGAGTGAGATATTACCTGTTGATCTTGTGCCACTTGATCGACATGCTGAGCAGCTTCAAGTAGAAGGTGCACAGGATGTTCTATTTGCATAGGCACTTGTTCTTGCTCTTGTTCCTGCACAGGATTAGCAATATGATCTAATATCTCAGCCATGTAATCTGTCTTTACCACTTGCACATTTTGAAACTTGGGGTTGTTGTGGAGCCTTGCAAATAGGTGGTTCTGAGAAGTCGGAGATTCTTCTACAGGACCATTCTGAAATAAGGCTTTGTCTTCTTCCACCAACAAGTCATTCATAAACAGCATCAGGAACCTCGGATAGTAGACTTGAACATTCTGTTCCCTGCTTTCTGGTTTCCCCATCTTCCTTATAATTTCTTTCAGAAGCAACTTCCCAAAATTTATCCTCCTATTGTGAGCCACAGAATACCCAAAGATTTGCAGTAGTGAAGATATATTGTTGAAGTTGTTCTTTGTAGTGGGAGCAAACACTTTGGCTAACGTGTCAAAGAAATAGTCCCACTCACTTACCAACTTGGACTTTGTCAGTCTTACCAAATTGATCTCACCCTGATATCTAATAGAATAGAAAAATTCTAGAATTTCTGGTACAGTGGGTGGATCCATGAAATTGTCAGTTGGAAAGCCCAAAATCCTGTTCACGTCCTCTTCAGTCACCATATATTCATGATCTCCTATGCTGAAAGAGAATTGAACTCTGTCTGCAGTACTCCTATTCTTCGCAGTGGAATACAGAGCCCTTAGTGCTAACACTTGCAACGGGGCGTTCAGAGTAATTGCAGTTCTGACGAGTGAATGTTCATTCATAAACACGATCCATGGTCGAAACCTCTCGACTGAACAATTCACCGGATTGAAATATCCTACAAAATTAGTTTTTACTAATTCGCAATAACCAGCCATTTTTCCTTTAAACTATTACAAATTAATAAAATTACAATGTGCGATTACAAATTAAAATGAACAATTACAGTTCAAAATTTGAAAAGTTACACTTGAAAAATTGAAACCCTAATTTATAATAATCCAAAATCAGCTTTAATCAACAATTCACTACACAACTGGTCCTCTAAACACAAGAAACACTTGCTAGCTTCAATCGAAATTTTCTTTTTGATTAAGAACAGGAACAGTCACTTGATTTCTAATGAAAATCGGGCAGAGTTTTGTTTGTTTTAACAGATTTTAACAAACTAGCAAGCAAGGAGCTTGAAATCAGCAAATAACAGCAACTGAAATCAGTTGAAAATGATCAAAAATGATCGATTTTTGAGAATGAAAAGGCTGTTCACGAGTTGTAAGTATGTAGCAGTGTGTGTGTATATGAATTGCTGGGTATGACTTAATTTTAATAGAAAATAAAAACAAATTACTCGGTATGACTTATTAGAGAAGAAATCACTTGAATATCTCGGTATGACTTATTGAAAGTCATATCGAGTTTTATTTACATAAAACTGATCATAACAAGCAAAAATGCTCGGTATGACTTATTGTTCTAATCTCTCGGTATGACTTTTTATTAAAAATGAAAAGTCATGCCGAAATTTATTAGATTAAGTCATACTGAGTCATTTATAATAATAAGTCATGCTGATTTAAATAAGTCATACGAATTTGTAATAATAAAATAGAATAATTACTTATATTAATAATTGTTTCTAAATTCGAAATAAAATAATAAAAATCTTATTCGAATATTAGATAAATTATTAATTATTCAATAAATATTAACTTATAATAAATATTTACATTATTAATTGTTCTAATTAATTTAAGAATTAAATTAACTCATGTTTGAATTAATTTAATAAGTAAATTAATTGGATAACTAATAACATAATCATTTATATTAATGTACAACAATAATTAGAACATTATATATACATTAATTTACATAATTCTTATAAATGCTTAATTTAAACAAAATTACTTATGCTTTAATTGAAACAATTATCTTCTAAGAATATTGATTTAATCTTAAGATAATTTTCCAAAAATTCATAAGCTCTAGGATTTTATTAATTCAAGACTCATAAATTCTTTAAATATTAACATTTAAAATTTATGAGCTTAAATTAATTCCTAGTAAACAAAAATTAGTCATTATTTAACATCCCTAATTCACTAACCAGCTTTGAGAAAGTGGATTCATCAAGTGGTTTTGTGAAGATGTCGGCTATCTGATCTTCTGTGGGTACAAAATGTAGCACCACAGTTCCGTTCATGACATGCTCTCTGATAAAGTGATACCTTATGTCAATGTGCTTGGTTCGTGAATGTTGTACATGATTGTTGGAAATAGCTATAGCACTTGTGTTGTCGCAGTAAATTGGAATTTTGTTCAACGCAAGTCCATAGTCATTTAGCTGATTCCTGATCCACAAGATCTGTGCACAACAGCTACCTGCCGCAATGTATTCTGCTTCGGCTGTCGAGGTAGATACTGAATGCTGTTTCTTGCTGTACCAGGAGATCAACCGTCGTCCTAGAAACTGACAGCTTCCAGAGGTACTTTTCCTGTCCATCCTGCACCCTGCATAGTCTGAATCTGTATAGCCTATTAGGTCAAAACCTGTATCCTTAGGGTACCAAATTCCAAGATCTGGTGTACCCTTTAGATATCTAAAAATCCGTTTAACAGCTATTAGATGAGATTCTCTTGGGTCAGATTGAAACCTTGCACATAAGCAAGTTGCGAACATTATGTCAGGTCTACTTGCAGTTAGATATAATAATGAGCCTATCATACCTCTGTAGCTTGTGATGTCAACTTTCTTACCAGTTTCATCTTTGTCAAGCTTCGTGGCTGTTGGCATTGGGGTTTTTGCCGGTGATGAATCTTCTAGACTGTATTTTCTGAGAAGATCTCTTACATACTTTGATTGGCAAATAAAAATCCCATCTTCCTTTTGCTTTACTTGCAATCCAAGGAAGAATGACAGCTCACCCATCATGCTCATCTCATATCTGCTCTGCATTAACTTAGCAAATCTCTTGCACAAGTTTTCGTTAGTAGAACCAAATATAATATCGTCAACATAAACTTGGACAAATATCATATCTTTATTATGTAATTTGTAAAAGAGAGTTTTATCTATGACACCTCTAGTGAAACCATTTTCAAGTAAAAACTCAGAGAGAGTGTCATACCATGTCCTCGGTGCTTGCTTGAGTCCATAGAGAGCTTTGAACAGAAAGTACACAAAATCAGCAAACTCTGGATTTTCAAAGCCAGGGGGCTGTTCCACATATACTTCCTCTTCTAGCTTTCCGTTCAGAAATGCACTCTTCACATCCATTTGGTAGACTTTAAAATTGGAATGTGCTGCGAATGCCAGAAATATCCTGATGGCTTCAAGTCTTGCAACTGGTGCGTAGGTTTCGTCATAATCAATTCCCTCTTCCTGGGAGTAACCTTTTGCAACCAGTCTGGCTTTGTTCCTTGTAACAATGCCATCACCGTCTAATTTGTTCCTGTATACCCATTTTGTGCCAATAACAGATCTATCTTTAGGCCTGGGTACCAGTGTCCAGACTTCTTGTCTTTCGAACTGATTGAGCTCTTCTTGCATGGCAAGAACCCAATCTGGGTCAATTAGTGCATCTTCAATCTTCTTTGGTTCTTCTTGAGATAGAAAAACTGAGAATAAACATTCATTTGAAGTTGCACTTCTTGTTCTTACTCCAACATCTGGATCACCTATGATCAATTCAAAAGGATGATCTCTGCTCCATATCCTTTCCCTAGGTAGGTTTGATCTTGATGATTCGCCTCGAAATTCATTGTGATGTTGTGTTGTGCCAGTTGATATTTCATCTCCCCCTGAGTTGCTGCCAGGATGACTTGTTGATCCACCACTGGTATTAGTAGAATCTCCAGTGTTGCCATTGTTTCCACCACTATTACCTGGATCATTACCACCATTGTAGTCATCATTTCCTGCTGCAACCTCAGGTTCTTCTTCGTCATCAGAATGTGAGTCTGGATAATTATCAAATTTTAATGACTCAGAAGAATCTTCAGTTTGGATACTTGGGAGTTTAGTGTCATCAAAAGTTACATTGACACTTTCCTTCACTTGGTGCTGATCAATTATGTAAACCCTATATGCTCTTCTCGAGTATCCGACAAAAATAGCTTCATGTGCCTTGGCCTCAAATTTGCCAATGCGTTCATCTACATCTTTTAGCACAAAGCATTTGGCTCCAAATACATGAAAGTACTTGAGAGTAGGTTTCTTGCCAGCCATTAATTCATAGGGAGTTTTCATATGATCTTTGTTGATCAGAGTTCGATTCTGAGTATAACAAGCTGTATTAACTGCTTCAGCCCAGAAGTAGATAGGTAACCTTGATTCACTTAGCATAGTTCTTGCAGCTTCAATCAGGGTTCTATTTTTCCTTTCTACAACTCCATTTTGTTGCGGAGTTCTTGGTGCTGAGTACTGCCTTGTTATCCCCTTGTCTGAGCAGAAGTTATTCAGAACTTCATTTTTGAATTCTGTTCCATTATCTGATCTGATTGCCCGGACAGGTAACTTTGAATCTAACTCAATCAGCTTTATATGATCAATCACCAATTGTGGAGTTTCATCTTTAGAATTCAAGAATAAAACCCATGTATACTTTGTGAAGTCATCCACAATCACTAAGGCGTATTTCTTTCTTGTCATAGACAGAATATTTACTGGACCAAATAAATCCATGTGTAGGAGTTGAAGTGGTTCAGTGATGTTTGTAGTGTCTGTGCCTCTGTGAGTTGCTTTCTTTGACTTCCCTTTTTGACATGCCTCACACAATCCTTCTTGTGTAAATTCCATCGGAGGCAGTCCTCTCACCAAATCCCTCTTGACTAGAGAGTTCATTGTTTTGAAATTCAGGTGTGAGAGCTTCTTGTGCCATAGCCAACTTTCCTCTGTTGAAGCTTTTGAATAAAAACAGTTTGCTTCAGCTTCAGTTCCCGAGTTGAGATCAGCTACGTACAAGTTTCCTTTCCTTACTCCACGCAAGGCTAGTCTGTCTTCTTTAGAATGAGCTATTAAGCACTTCTCCTTGATAAAGTTTACTTTGTAACCTCTATCACAAAATTGACTGACGCTGAGTAGATTGTGCTTAAGTCCTTCCACCAAAGAGACATTTTCAATGATAACATTTCCTGTATTTAACTTGCCATATCCCGTAGTCATTCCTTTGCTGTTATCTCCAAAGGTGACGATTGGGCCAGCTCTCTCAACCACGTCTGATAGCAGGGCTCTATCTCCGGTCATATGCCTTGACGATCCGCTGTCCAGGATCCATATAACTCGGTTTGCCTGTTTAACTCCCTGCACTTATCAAACGGATTAATTCGTCTTCGGAGCCCAAAATTGATTGGGCCCGGCATATTTAAAGAATTGACCTTTGTCTGCTTTGACAACAGATCCTTTTCGAACAACATCATTTTCTTCCTTGACTGTTCCTACCTTCCTATAAACAGTCTTAACAACTTTCTGTTTAGACTTAGGAATATATGATTCCTTCTTCTCAGGTGAAGGAGTCGCAGTCTTGGATTTAGCAAATTTACTATTGATGTGCTGTCTAGGTGTCATGTTATCTTTCTTAGCTATCATGCGTTTAAAGTAAGCAGTCATAGCATTAAAAGCACATAACATGCAATTCATTATACCACATGGTCTATGGAAAGCATCAATCGTAGGCATGTTATTCAATACAGTAGGAGGCTTAACAGATTCTACTTCAATTTTCTCATTATCTTTGAAGTTTTCACTAGAATGAAATTTATTGTTACTGTTCCTACTGTTCACAAATGTGTTGGGTCTGTTCATTTTATTCTTTAAGTCTTTTGCACCTACACCAGGTCTGGGGGAATCAGAAGTTCCCACATCTTTCACTGGGGTCTCTGGTGCACGCCTCTCTTTCTGGACATTAACTCCTTTTATGTCCTTAACCTGTTCTCCTCTCTTCTTCTCTTCCTCAAGATCTTCCAACTGCATTTCATATGCAATCAGTACGGAGCTCTCAAGGATAGGTTCAGCTATCGGTGTTATGAAGAGAGGTTTTGGTGTGTCTTTAACAACATGTGGGATACCCCTTTCTACAGCACTTTTTCTAAAGGGGGTTATGTTGCTTGGCTTTCCTACAGATTTATTGTACTCGAAGCCTATCCCAACTTTACGACTTATTTCTTGTTGGTCAACTAGGTTCTTTACAATATATGAGGAATTCTTATATGCAAGACACTTCTTCTTTTCTTCTTCTATCTGGTTTCTGAGATTGGCTTCTGTTACAACATGACAACTGACTTTACTGACTTGAACAGCTAAGTCTTCAGTCAACTTAACAGTCAACTTGTCATGATTTCTTTTTAACTGTTTAAAAACTTCAGTCTCATCAACTAACTCTTTGACTTTGAGTCTGAGTTTCTTAACCTTATCTCTTTCACCATCTAGTTCTTTACCTAGCAAAGCAAACATCTTAGGACAAGAAGGATTTACCTCTATTCCTCTGTCACGGGTGGGAGACAGTGATTCCTCTGATGAAGTCATAAGAGCAAGATTTCCTAGCTCTTCCTCATCATCGTTATCTGAATCATCCCAGCTTTTGCCTGCTGCTAGATAGGACTTTCCTTGATGCTTTTTTACGAGCGCATCATACTTTTCCTTGAGCTCTTCGTAAGACTCTCTCTTCTTCCCTTGCTTAGGCTTCTTGCACTCAGTTGCAAAGTGGCCTAGCTCATTACAGTTGAAGCAACGAAACTTGCTTCTATCAACTAAGCCGGTCTTGTAGCCGCTTTTCGATATTGCTGTCGAAGAACCTCCTTTTTGGAATCTTCCAAAATTAGGCTTACTTCTGAATGAGGAGTTTCTTCGGAATCTCATGTTGCCAAACTTCCTGGCAACCATAGCTAGAGATTCATCTTCTAGCTGATCTAGTTCTTCCAGTGAGTAGAAATCACCATCTTCTTGTTTGTCAGCAGTATGTCCAAGTTCTGGAACCACATACTCTGTTGAACTGTTAGAAGGTGCAACAGCCTTCACTTCTTCTTTCTCTGGTGCTTCTACCATTAATGCCTTGGAGGAACTCAGTACTTTACCTCTTCCGTACATCTCTCTGGTTTGGATTTGTTCCAGCTCATAAGTTTTTAAAACTCCGTAGAGTCTTTCTAGGGTTACTTCTTTCATGTCCCTAGATTCCCGGATGGCTGCAATCCTGTGCTCCAAATGCTCTGGTAAGGTCAACAAAAACTTCCTGTTCACCTCTTGGTTTTGATAAAACTTTCCATTCATATTTAGCTCGTTTATCAATTTGTTTAGTCTCTGAAACACCTCAGAGATACCCTCACCAGGGTTGGATCTAAACTGTTCATATTGGGTGGTCAGGATCTCCAGTCTATTCTCCTTAACTTCTTCAGTTCCCTCATTGATAATTTCAATTGTTTCCCAGATTTGTTTTGCATTCTTGCAATTGACTACTTGGTTGTACATGATGTAGTCTAGGGATTCAATTAATATGAGCTTCAGATTATTATCAAGGGACACAGCTTCTGTTTCCTCATCTGTATAGTCTGCCGGACTTTTCGGAAACTGTCTGTGGGGAATTACGACCCCATCTACTGTATGTTCGAGAACAACTGATATAGGGAGCTCAACACCTTTAGCCATAATCAATGCATACTTAGGATTTGCAATCCCGATAAACAGTAGCATTTTTTGTTTCCACAAGTTGTAGTGTTCTCTGTCGAACTGTGGAATCTTGATGCTTGTAACTTTCTGGGTACTCATCTTTAATAAGATTAAAAATTAAGTGTTTCAAAAAAATATTTTAATTTTTGACTGAAAACAATTTTTGATCAGAAATAATTTTTAGTGAAAAATTATTTCGAATAAAAAATTATTTTGAATTAAAAATAATTTTTGAGATCTGTATGAATTGCGGAATTTTTGGTTTGGATCTGATATTTTCTATATCAACCTGCTCTGATACCAATTGTTGGTCCCTGATATTGTAGAAGGGGGGTTGAATACAATATCTGAAAATTAATCGCGGAATAATTGGATTAAAAATATTATTTTAATTACTCGCGAAATATTAATTATAATGAAATACTTTTCAAGTGAAAGATATTATTTTAACTTGATTAGTATTACACAATTAATATTTAGAAAACTGTTATATAATTGATATAAAGTCTAGAACGAATTCGACATGAAGTGTTCGTGTTTAAACAATTATATTCAAACTCAGCACAGAAATCTGTGAATATTACAATGCAGACAAATTTCTGAATTTGAACTGATTTTCTTAACTCTTGATAAGTTGTACTCTGAAAAAGTGAAGAGATCATCTCATATTTATAGAGATTTGAAATGGCTGCTATGACCTTTATGAGTATGACTTAATTTCAAGAAAATAAGTCTGTATGACTTATTTTAACACTTGTATGACTTAAGAAAGACTGGGCATGACTTATATAGCTCGGTATGACTTATTCTGAGCTCGGTATGACTTTCTGTAAGTCATATTCGAGTTTTCTTTAATTAAAAATAAATCAGAATGACTTAATTTAAAAGAGAAAAGCTCGGTATGACTTATTGAAAGTCATATTCGGATTTTATTTAATTAAAACAAATCGGTATGACTTATTTTAAATAAACAAAATAAATCCAGCATGACCTTTTGATCTCAGAAATCTCGGTATGACTTTTGCTTCAGCCTGCTCGGTATGACTTATCTTTAACAATCAATCTTGATCCGCATCTCGATCTGCCGTGGATCGACATTTGCCTTGCAATGTTTTACCTTTATTAATCAAACTCGATCCGCATCTCGATCTGCTGTGGATTAACCTTTATGAGCAAGTTTCCCTAGCTTCTTCAATATTCTTCAACAAGCTCTTGAAATCTTCCTGTCTTTTCTTCGTCTTCTAATCTTGAAACCTCTTGAATTAAATGAAGAATAAATATTATATTAGTTGACACACAAATGTACTGTCTGGTTCATTTGTGTCATCCCAATAAATATTCTCCATTTAAATAACATTTAACTAGAGGCCTTCTGTCATTAATTCTTCTTCACTGTTTGCATTCTTCTTCTGAAATCTGCTTGTAGTAACCACTTGAAATCTTCTATATCTTCTGTCTTCAATAGAAGTACTACCACATTATTAATTTCACTGACGCTTGAACAAATAATTGAACTTCTTCCAGTGTTGAGTAGCAATCCTACAAAATACCTCTGATACTTGGATCCTTTGTGATTAGTTGACTGTCTTCGTCTTGATTCCTGTTTAGTGTTTAGTATTTACTTCTCTTTATTAGTTAGAGTTGAGTTGCCATCTAATTATTACAAATAGGCCTAGTCATATGCCTTTCACTATGACACCTCTAGTGAAGCCATTTTCAAGTAAGAATAGTGATAGAGTGTCATACCATGTCCGAGGTGCTTGCTTTAAGCCATAGAGTGTCTTAAAGAGAAAGTATACAAAATCAGCAAATTCTGGATCTTCAAACCCTGGGGGTTGTTCCACATACACTTCGTCTTCAAGCTCTCCATTCAGGAATGCACTCTTCACATCCATTTGATATACTTTAAAGTTGAAATGTGCTGTGAATGCCACAAACATCCTGATAGCTTCAAGCCTTGTTCATCATAATCTGTTCCTTCTTCTTGGGAATAACCTTTAGAAACCAGTCTAGCTTTGTTCCTCGTAATAATGCCATCTTTATCCAGTTTATTTCTGAATACCCACTTTGTGCCAATAATAGACTTGTTCTTTGTCCTGGGTACCAGCTTCCGTACTTTTTTACTCTCAAATTGATTGAGTTCTTCTTGCATAGCAATAACCCAATCTAGATCTTCTAGTGCTTCTTCAACTTTTTTTGGTTCTATTTCAGAGAGAAAACCAGAGAATAAACATTCATTTTGTGAAGCACGTCTAGTTTGAACTCCAGCATCTAGATCTCCTAGAATTAACTCAAAGGGGTGATCTCTACTCCACACCCTATGTCTAGGTAGATTTGCCCTAGATGATTCAGCCTGATTATCATTGAAGTGCTGAGTCCTGCTAGTAGATCCTTCAGTTGCTCCCCATGAGCTATTGCTTGGTTGAGAATGAGATTCTCTTGCACTACTAGTAGTTTTTGTTAATCTTCCACTGTTTCCACTACTAGGGTCAGAATCATCATTATTTTTATTCTCATTTGGTGCTTGATTTTCTGTTGCAGCTTCAAGTTCCATTTCACCTTCATCTGAGTTTAAATTTTCAAACTGCAGAGTTTCAGTGTCGTCTGTTCTTTGTAAATTTGGGAGCTTGAGATCATCGAAAGTTACATTCATGCTTTCAATGACCTTCTTGTGTTCAATCACATAAACCCTGTACGCCTTATATTCTAGAGAGTAGCCAAGAAATATGCCTTCATGAGCCTTGGATTCGAACTTTCCTAGATGCTCATCATCTTTCAATACAAAGCACTTTGCTCAAACACATGAAAGTATTTCAGTGTTGGTTTCTTGTTTGCCATTATCTCGTACGGAGTCTTGTCATGATCTTTATTAATTAGGGTACGATTCTGAATGTAGCAAGCTGTGTTGACTGCTTCAGCCCAAAAGTATAAAGGTAACTTAGCTTCATTCAACATTGTTCTTGCTGCTTCAACCAAAGTTCTGTTTTTCCTTTCTATTACTCCATTTTGTTGTGGATTTCTGGGCGCTGAGTATTGTCTTGATATTTCTTTTTCAACCCAGAATTCATTCAGGGTTACATTCCTGAATTCTGTTCCATTGTCAAACCTAATTTTCCTGACAAGCAAACCAGCTTCTTCCACTATTTTCTTTATGTGATCTATGATTGTTTGAGGGGCTTCATCCTTCGAGGCTAGAAACAACACCCACGTGTACTTAGAGTAGTCATCTACAATTACTAGTGCATATCTCTTCCTTGACATATACATGACGTTAACTGGACCAAATAAATCCATATGCAAAAATTGTAGTGATTTAGTAATGTCTGAAGAGTCTTTGCTCCGATGAGATGTTTTCTTTGACTTCCCTTTTTCACATGCTTGACATAAACCTTCTTGACAGAATTCCATCTCAGGTAAACCTCTAACCAATTCCCTCTTAACTAAAGAGTTCATTGCCTTGAAGTTCAGGTGTGAAAGTTTCTTATGCCATAACCAACTGTCCTCTGTTGAAGCTTTGCTATAAAAACATTGAACTTCGCCTTTGCTTGAAGAGAATAAGTCAGCTACAAAAAGATTCCCCTTTCTCACTCCTTGAAGAGCAAGCTTCGCATCTTTCCTATTTTGGATTGCACATCTTTCTTTCTCAAATTTTACTTTGAAGCCCTTGTCAGTGAACTGACTGATACTTAGAAGGTTGTGCTTTAATCCATCCACAAGAGAGATATTTTCTACGATAACATTTCCAATTTCTAGATTTCCATATCCCGTTATAAATCCCTTGCTGTTATCTCTAAAGGTCAGTATAAGGCCAGCTTTCTCAATCGCATCTGATAGCAGGGCCTTATCACCAGTCATATGCCTAGAACATACACTGTCGAGAATCCACATGACACGCTTGTTCTTTGCTATACCCCGCATCCATAGATTGATTATTTTTTCTTTGGTACCCAAACTTGATTGGGTCCAAGAGGCTTAGTTGAATAAACAAATTTAGCTGCAGAAACTTTCTGGTCCTTGTCTTTCTCATCGACTGTGCACTTACCCTTTGGTTTAGCCTTGACATGGGTGTCTTTAGGCTTAGGGGCAGGGGCTTCCTTCCTAGATTTAGGAGAACTAGCAGACTTTGCCCTAACATGCTTTCTATTGATGTTCACATCTGTATTCATGCAAGTACTAGATGATGTATTCATTAAGTTTATGTATGTAGACATGATGTTGAAAGCACATGGCATGCATCCTACTTTACCACATGGTTGATGAGGGATAGACATGACAAGCATGACAGGCACATTAAGAGTTTCTTCTTTTACTACTTTTATCTTTTTGCATGCATGCGTAAGATGACTAGTAGAATTACAATTATTACAAACTTTTCTAATTGCTTTGAGAGAATAGGCATGATCATTTCTCTTGTTAACACCTATCTTGCCATTTCTGTTAGATTTCATTTTTTCATTCTTGTTGCCTAAATCACTTTTAATCTGTTCCTTAGGGTCTATAATTTTTACAGATTTTTTAGGCAATTCCTTTTTACTTGCTTCCTCTTTCTTCTTTTGATCCTCAGCAAGGATTTCTTCTTTCATTACAATTTCCTCTTCATCTAGGGGTTGTATGATAAACTTCTTATATAGAGGCTTGGTCACATTTTTTTAATACATGCGGAATGTCTTGCTTCAGAGGACTTTCCTCAGCAATTAATTTAACATGCATCTTTCCTGCCTTTTTGTCATAGTCAAATCCTATTCCAGTTTTCTGACCTATGACCTGCTTATCTATAGCCTCCTTTACAAGATTTGCAGATTTTTTATAAGCTTGAAGTTTCAACTCTAACTCAGAAATCTTATTCCTAAGTGCAATCTCTACTTCCTAGTTGCATTTATCTCTATTATGAAGGTATTCTATTTTCTATTTAAGATCTTCTAGGTTAACACATTCAAGCACTAGTTCTTCGTTCCTAGTTTCTAGCATTTTATTCTTTAGAACTACTTTAGCATTCTCTTCTTTAGATGCTAGCATGCTTGTATGTATGTTAAACATTTCTATACTGAGATCTTCTACAGTTTTCTTATATTCAGAATTAGACATGTCAACAGAGGAAAGAAATGATACCTTCGATGATTGAGGGGATGCCTCTGAAGAGTCTTCCATTAAAGCAACATTTCCATAAGTCTCTTCTTCATCATTGTATGAATCATCCCAGCTCTTTCCTTCAGCTATATAAGCTCTGCCCTGATGCTTCTTCACCAGTGAATCATATTTATGCTTGAGTTCATCATATGACTCCTTCCTTTCTTTTCCTTGCTTCGGCTTCCGGCATTCTGTTGTAAAATGTTCAGGTTCATCACAGTTGTAGCACTTGAACTTACTATGATCTACCAACCCCGTCTTATAACCTCCTTTGCTGTAAGACCCTGAAGACGATCCACCTCGGTTTTTATTTCTGAAACTGGAACCACTATAACTGGAGTTACTCTTGAATTTGTACATGGGGTTCCTTCTAAACCTGAGGTTTTTGAACCTGCCATATAGGCCATTGTTTTATTTTCCAATTGTTCAAGTTCTTCCATTGAATAGAAGTCATATTCATTACCTGCTTGAGTATTCTATGAAAACTCAGCTTCCAGAATTTCTTCTTTTTCAACTACAGGTTTTACTGTTTTGGTCTCTGTTGCATCAAGATCTTTAGCTACAAGAGCTGTTGTTTTTAACAGGGTTGTATTCTTACTGTCCACTGTTCCTGAACCATAGATGATCTGTATTTGCTCCTGCTCTATCTAGTGAGTCTCGAGCTTCCCATAAAGGATTTCGATAGATATATCATTTATGTCGCTTCTTTCCCTGATAGCAGAGATTTTATGTTCAAGATGTGTCGGCAGTGTCAACATAAACTTTCTGTTGATCTCCCTACGTGAGTAGGCCTTCCCATGCAGTGACAAGTCATTTAGCAATTTATTGTACCTCTCAAAGACTTGAGTGATACTTTCTCCAGGCAGTGACTTGAAAGCTTCATGTTGAGAAGTAAGAATATCTAGCCTGTTCTCCTTCACTTCTGTTGTACCCTCCATCAGCAGATCAATCGTATCCCACATCTATTTGGCACTGGTGCAATTAATCACTTGATTTAGCATTGTTGTGTCCAGAGAATCCATCAGGATGCATTGAAGATGGTTGTCCCATGCAACTCTCTCTTTATCAGTGTCAGTAAACTTTGAAGGTTCATTTGGGGTAAATCCTTGCGGAATCCGTTCGCCATCTTCTGAAACTATTTTAGGTGTTAGCTTCTGAGGTACATAGGGTCCATTTTCCAAAATTCCCATGTATTGAGAATTTGAAGTTTTAATGAAAATGGACATCTTCTTCTTCCATAAGATGCATTCATTTTTATCAAAGGCCGAGATTTTGATGCTGCTGAGTTTTTGGGTACTCATGGTTATGAAGAATTTTAAATCTCAAGAAATAATTAATTTTTCAAAAATTAAAATCAATTCGAATAAAAATTAAATTTCGAGAAATAAAAATTTAATACGAATTCTGGATGATTGATAGTCTTTTAAAAATTAGTGAATTTAAAATCTTAAAAAAAATTTGAAATTGAATTTTCTTTAAAAATAAAGAAATTTTAATATAAATTTTTCTAGATCTAAAAATATACTTTTTCGAAAAACTATTTTTGGATTTTGATTTGTAACTTCAATCAACAAGCTTTAATACCAATTGTTATGTCCAAAGTCAACATAGAAGGGGGGGTTGAATATGATATGGTAGATTTTTCGTTTAATTGCGGATTAAGTGTTTGGGTTTTAGAGATATAAAAATGACAGTGGTTGAAACACAAGATTCGGGGAAATAATATATTAATATTAAATCCCTAAGGTGATACACTTCTAATCAAATGATTAGCTTCAATGGGTTCAATCAATGTTATAATAGAAATACAGTTGGGTGATATAAATTTCAAGCTTTAATGGAGCTCCCGTCTGTATGTCTTTTGTTGAAGATGAATGAATTAATTACTGTCCATATTGATTTCACCCATATATAATCTGTAGGCTTTTTGGAAAATGATTTCCAACAATGTACAAGTCCTTTGTTGCGCCTTGTAGAGTGTTGGTGGTGTGCAGGCGCCACTTAGATGTTTGTTGCGCCTAAAAATATTTGTTGCGCCTCTAGTATCTTTTTATTGCGCCTTGTATTAAGATTAGTTGCACATATACAGTGAATTCCTTGTATATGCGCCACTAAATACTTAGAAAACATTCCGATGTGTTTTGTTGCGCCTTTGAGAGCTTTTGTTGCGCCTACACACTATTTGCAGTGTGTAGGCGCTACTAACCTTTTCACTTATCCTTGTGGCGCCACAACATACTTTTGTTACGCCTGCACTCTCATTCCCTTGTGCAGGCGCCACAAACCTTGACTTAGATTTTCCTTGAGCTTCAAACTTGTTTGTTGAGCCTAAGCTAAGTTTTGTTGCGCTTCACATACTGATACAACTGTGTAGGAACCACCAAGTGTAATATTACTTGCCTTAACATATTTCTTGAAGTGCTTGAAGTAATTACTACTTAATTTTCACTCTTCTGGCTTGATCAACTGATATTCTTCTAATTAACAAAGGCAATTCTTTTCTTGTTGTGCTGACACTTAGTGCACTGGTCTGGTTCACAAACGACTAACACTGAATTGAATTCCCTTGACTTCTGATCTGTTTCAGCTGATTAACTTTGGACTGTTCCATTTCTTCTGATCACTGAAATCCTTTGACATTTGTACACAAACCATTTCACTGTCTTTAGTCTGAAATCTGCTGAACACTTATTTGTTGCTGATGCTTGAACATATTAATGAACTTCTCTCATTATCGTTCAGTAAACTTTAAATCTTGAATGCTCTGCAGTGATGTATGTATGATTCCTATTTACATGTCCTTCTGGATTCCTGTGCTGCATATTAGTATTATTTATCTATCTTTGTTTCTTAGTTGAGTTATCGTTATCACTATTACATAATAAGTTACATTATGCTTTACACAGTAGGTGTCTTAACAGTTTTTACTTCAACTTTATCAACAGTTTTAAAGTTCTTAGTATAATGATATCTGTTGTTACTATTCCAACTATTAACAAACGTATTAGGTCTGTTCACATTATTCTTTAAGTCTTTTGCACCTATACCAGGATTGAGCGATTTAGAAGTTCCCACATCTTTCATTGGTGTCTAAGGTGCACTCTCCTCTTTTTGGACATTAACTCATTGTATGTCCTTATTTTATTCCTCTCTTTTCTTCTCTTCCTCAAGATCCTCTAACTGCATCTCATAAGCAATTAATATAGAGCTCTCAAGGATTGGTTCAGCAATTGGGGTTATAAAAAGAAGTTTAGGTGTGTCTTTAACAACATGTAGGATACCCCTTTCTTTAGCACTTTTTCTGAATAGGGTTATGTTGCTTACATTTCCTACTGATTTATTGCACTCAAAGCCTATTCCAACTTTTCAGTTTATCTCATGTTGGTCAATTAGGTTCTTTATAATATAAGAGGAATTCTTATAGGCTAGACACTTCTTCTTCTCTTCCTCTATTTGATTTCTGAGAAAGGCTTCAACTTTAACATAACAACTGACTCTATTGACTTGAAAAGCTAAGTCCTCAGTCAACTTGTCATTTTTTTCATTTTAATAAATTTAAAACATCATTCTCATCAGTTAAAACTTTGTTTTTGAGAATTAGTTGCTTAACTCTACTTCTTTCACCATCTAGTTCTTTACCTAACAAAGCAAATATTTTAGGGCAAGAGCAATTTACATCTTTTCCTCCTTGACGTGTTGGAGACAGTGATTCCTCGGATGAAGCCATAAGAGCAAGATTTCTCAGCTCTTCATCATCATCATTGTCTGAGTCATCCCAGATTTTGCCCTCCGCTAGATAAGACTTGCCTTGATGTTTTTTCACAAGTGCATCATACTTTTCCTTGAGCTCTTCATAAGACTCTCTTTTCTTCCCTTGCTTAGGCTTCTTGTATTCTGTTGCAAAGTGGCCTAGCTCATTGCAGTTGAAGCAACGAAACTTGCTTCTATCAACTAATCTGGTCTTGTAGCTGTTTTTTGATACAACTATTGAAGAACCTCCGTTTTAGAACCTTCCAAAATTTGGTTTAACTCTGTAGAAGTAGTATCTTCGGAATCTCATGTTGCCAAACCTCCTGTCAACCATAGCTAGAGATTCATCTTCTAGCTAATCTAGTTCTTCCAAAGAGTAGAACTCACCATCTTCTTGTTTATCTGAAGTATGTCCAAATTCTAGAACCACATACTTCATTAAAATGTTAGAAGGTGAAATAGCCTTCACTTCCAACTTCTTTGGTGCTTCCTGTTATTTTCCCTTGAGTACAAGAAGTTTAGAGAGGGGGGGGGGGTTGAATACAAATTTAAGAATTATTTCAGATTATTGCGGATTTAAGTTTGTTCATGATTTTAGTGTTTGGGAAATGTATGGTAAAGAGAACTAATTTAACTAAGAATGTAATACTGAAAAATTTAAAACATGACAAGCAATATAAAAATTACTAGTGGATTGGTTTTTCCACTAGTGTATTTTTGCTTTCAATTAATCTTGGTAAAATTACCAAGCTGCTTATAAAGTGTTGTTTTTAAACTTCAATGCTTATACTCTTACTTTGCTATTGTGAACTACTAACCACTATATAGTAGTTTTCTTCTACATCTATTTTCTATCGATAGATAACATTATAGAATACACTTTACAATGTTTACATGAAAATAGAAATTAGTTACTTTCACATTCTTCATTAAACTTTGTCTAGTCATAGAAATATCTTTGTCTTGATCCATTTCTTGAAGACTGTGTTGCCTTGAAAGTCTTCACAATCCTGACATGACTGTCTTCCATTGATTCAGTTTCTGTAAAGTTCCCATTCATTTTGTCTTTAACTAAATTGGGAAATCTTGATCAACTGATAAATGTTGTTAAGCTTATCAGTTGATTCACTTTTGCTCATCCATCGATGGATATGTTATCCATTGATCAATTGATGTATTGATGGATAGTTAGATTATCCATCGACTCCTTATCCATTGATGGTCCTTTATCCGTTGATTGCCTTTATCCGTTGATAGCCTTTATCCATCGAGTAGTGTCTTTATCCATCGACTTCAATATCTGTTGATCACTTCATTTGTGAGAATTCTGACTTAGAATATTTACAATTGATCAGCCATTTTTCACATCCGTTGAGAAGCTATAGATTTAAGTCAATAACATCAGTCGACTACTTCACAGCATCCATCGAGACAATACAATCAATTGATAATGAAACATAAATCAAATGTTGTAATCCAATTTATCAGTTGATAAACAAGCTTCAACTGATAACTGGTTTCCTAGTCAATGGCTATTTATAAGTCATATATCCATCGACTAGTTACAATAAAATTTAAATCCCTATTATAATTCTAAGTAATTTGTTATCATCAAATCTCATAATTCCTAACAATCTCTCCCTATTTATAAATATGTAAAATATGCATAAATTTTCTGTTGATGATAACAAAACTCCTAAACATTTTCATTCTAGCAGGAATTACAATATTGACAAAAGTAATTTTGAGACAGAGTGATCAAATACCAGTAGTAGATGAATTTTGATAACTTTGATGTTGAGTGTGAATCTTCTACCTTCTTCTTCTCCCCCTTAATTCATTCTTCCTATCTTCATTTTCCTTCATCATTCTGTATAGGGATCCCTTCAAAATCTTTTCATCCTCAACTCTGTAGTCTAGTTGGCTTGCAAGATAATTCAATTCCAGATTGGGCAGTTTATCTATCTCGACAAATATCAATACATTTTTCCCTGCCTTCCCTGTCCTTATAGATCATCATGTAGAATGGTTCATGAAGTACCTTCCTTCCTTCAGGGTTCCAAATCTTGATTATGTCATCCCTTTCTACTTGAATATGCGTCTCCCTTATCTTCTTCGTCTTCTCAAGGATGGCTTCTCCTAGCTTTTCAGTTAGATAATATTTTCTATTGAGCATGGTGTAGATTTTCCTTAAGATGTCATAGCCTTGTTCTATGACTTGATTAAATGTGAAAGTTGAATGTGATCCATCTTTATAATCAATGTGAAGTAGATCAATGTCCCTCTTCCTTTGAACTTTTACTGCAGTCATTCCTTTAATTTTAATTGGCAGAAAATTCTCAGATTTGGATTTGAACACTTCTATTTCCTTTGTTTGACCACTCCCAGATGCTTGACTCTGAAGCTTCAACTCCTTTGGATTCTCCTCCATGGCTATCTTTTCATCAATAATAAGTTTTCTTTTGACTCCAAAAGTTTTAGGTTTGTCTACAAGCTTGTTTGCTTTTTGTTTCATTCTTGACCTCCTTTCACCTTCTTTTCTTCTGGCTTTTCTAATTATCCTATCCTCCTCATCAAATTTCCTTTGCAGTTGAATGGCTAGTTCTTCTTGTGACTTTTCTTGTTGTTCCATTTATTTCACACCAACAATTATTGCTTTACTCAATAGTTTCTCACCTCCACTCATGGTAGAATTCTTCTTCTTTCCTTTTTCTATTATTATGCCCTTACCTTTTTTGTCACCAGTCAGTGAGCTACTTTCATCTACCCGTATTTCTCCTTTCTTTACTGCATCAAGAATTTCTGGCATTAAGGTAATTGGCTCTTGTGCATCAATCTCTTTATTTCTGCTAGCAATTGAATCAAATTGTCTTATAATTTGTTGAGCCAATGCCTTCTTTGGATCTGTCTTTTGAATAGCATCTTCTGTAGTCTTGATCACAGTTTCAATTTCTCTTCTCCTTAACTCCTCTTCATTCTCCCCCTTTTTGTTATCGGCAACAGGTTCTTGTTCCAATGAGTGAGAAATAAGATGGGTTTCCAAGAATCTGTTTAGAGGTTTGGTTTGAGTGACTTGATTCTTCAAAATTAGGTCTGTGCTAACCTCCATGTCAGTCACTCTTTTCTCCAATGCCACTACTTTGTCCTTGGCTGTAAACTCAGTATCAAGCCTTTGCTTGATTCTTGTTAACATTGTGAGGCTGAGCCTAGAATCAATGGTAGAGTCAAAATGTGTCCTTGAACTATCAATTTCTTCCCTGATCTTCTTGAGTTTATACTTGGAACCTGTTACATGCATCTTTTGGTTCTTCAAGTTATCTCTGTAAAAGTTAAGAATTCTTCTGTGTAAAGGATCCTCTAAATTTACTTCATCCATGAATCTCCTGTAGTGTGAAACTATGGCACTTTCAGTGTCAGCCAAACTAGTTTCATCACTAGCCATTTTAGGCTCCAATAACTCATCATTAGAACTATCTTCAAAATCTTCAGGATTCATGTAGGACACATCATCAGGTTGTCTTGACAAACTCTCCTTGCCACTCCTGAATTGTTCTTCTGTTTGCACTAATCCTAACATTTTTTCAGCCTCTTGATTAGTGGTTGCTGCCAATTCTTGGTAGTATAGATCTTCATGTTGAAATTTTGTAGCATCAATATTGAATTCAATCTCATCATCCAACTCCATGTGGGCATCTGCAACTCCTGTAGGAACTCCATATTCTTCATTTCCTCCATCTCCCCCTAACTCCAACCCCAACTTCTGGGTGAGTTCTGCTGCAACCTGCTCAGTTTTAGAATTTGATGCTTCATGAGATTGTGAAATTGGTTTCTCTATATTCTTTTCTCTCTCACTCTCTTCTCTCTATTTTTGCATCAGGATCTCATCCTGGATTATCACATCTCCCTCACTATTCTTTCCTTTTGCATCACCTGCTAAAGTGGAACTCTCTTGGCCCACACCCTCTCCTTTTGCCACCTAAGATGAAATTGAGGGCCTCTCATTCTCACACTCTCCTTTTGCCAAGGTATGCAAACCTTGCCTCTCATGCACCTCACCCACTCCACTCAATCCTAGTAGAGTATTGGCCACTTGAATTGTTTCATTGGATGATTCATTTATTGAAATTAAGGTGTCAATCGATGGATGAGAAATATCCATCGATTGATGAATATTCATTAATTAGAGCTCGTCGATGGATGTGAGGATATCCATCGATAGAAGTGAACTAGTCAATGAATGTTGAAAATTATCAGTTGATTGAGTAATATCTATTGACTTGGGAGAATTATCAATATTTTCCTGATCAACCAAGGTGTTAACTTTATTTGGTGATACAGGTGAGAGTGTTGGCTTCAGCCTGAGTTACAAAAAGGGTGAATTTGAAATATTGAAGTTGTCAATCAACAAAGTTTTTGAAGAAATGGATCTTGAATGAGATTGAGGAGATGAGATAGATAGAGAATGTGACTGTGCCTCAGGAAAATTCTGAGACACATCAAAAGAAGAAGCTGAAGGCTCCACCAAATTTGCATTCGCTTTGCATGTGTGTGTGTTCCCTGTGCAATGTTATTGTCCTTCTTTCTCCTTTTTTATGGTTGAATTATTTTGTGTCCCTCACCCCCATCAAATGGTCCTGGATGAAACCTTTTTTCAATAGCTACACCTTGTTGAGAAGGTGCAACTAGTGATGTGTTTAAATCCTTTATCACAACCTCAATCTTTTGAGAGATTGGGCTGGAGGCTGGCTGGATACTCACATTCTCTCCTTCCTTATTCTTTTGGATTTCTTGATGTTGGTCAGTTCCCTCACTCTTATCAACCACCTTCACACTCCCCTCAGTTGTTTTTCTTTTTTTAGTTTTTATAACAATAGTCTTTTGAGAAACTATTGAGGTGGTTTGTTTAGATTTGGTTTTAGAAGGTTGTGCAACTTGGGTAGGAGGGATGGGGGCATTTCCAACTCCCTCCATTGTTGCAAAAGGCAAATAAATTGAGATACCAGAGGAAGTAAAAGAGAAATTAAGTTTCTTGAGATATACCTGCACAAAAGGAGGATATATGAGGCACAACTTAGGATATAAGTTAATTCTCACCAAGTCCTTGAAGACCCTTTTGTTCTGTGTCCAGGGCTCCATTGTCTCCATGGTATCTGTCACTTCAAAATCTCCAATTGCATTTTTAATAAATAGCCTAATGAATCTAGAAAAGTAAATATTCTCTTTTCTAGATGCTTTATTTCCTAATTTAGCAATTAACTCATTTAGGAGCAGGGTGCTAAGATCAAAATATTTATCAAACATGATACTATAAGCAATTTGTTACATACTTGTAGTAATAGCATCAAAATTACTTATTTTTCCAGAAAATACATTAATATTAGCATTAAAGAAATAGTTCCATTATTTTCTCAAATTCTTTCTAACTACTTCACCTAGACTGTATTCAGATTCAGCATGGTTAACTGCAGCAAACATATTCCTAATTTCCTCATCATTATGTATGGCATCACAATTGTTACTTAGAATTTGTAAGCATTCAGAAACAATAGTGCTAGTAAGAGTATATGTCTTACCTCTACAAGTGTAAGAGATTCCTTTCCATCCTTGGATATTTCTGCAGACTTCCAGAATTCTTTTGCAAGTTCGCACACAATAGCAGGTGCTTCACTTAGAGCTTTTGAAAACTTGCATTCATTCAAGAATTTCATCAATGGATGAAAATTTGCAGGGGCATCCTCCACAGTCATACACACTATAAAGTTGTTTTGCTCATAGATGAAACCAGTTGAGGAAGTAATCTTTATTTGAGGCGCCATTGTTGTTCTTAGAGAGATTAGAAGACAAACTTAAAGAAAAGTTAGAGAAATTGCTTTAGGGTTCTTGAGAAAGAGAGAAATAGAGATACAGAGATTAGAGAATAAAATAAAATAGTAAGTAAGAATGAAATGATAATTGAAATTTCTATTTATATTTTTGAGATTAAAATGACTTGAATAGTCAGTTTAATTAAGAATATAACCGTTGAAAGATAAAAAGAATTAAAGTAAATTACTCTAAAAGGCAATTTATGGATGTATACATCTGTTGACAAATAAAGTAAAGAATCAATGGCTATAATTTGATCAATGGATGTGTAAAACTGTAGAAATTCTATTACCATCGATGGGTAATTACATCTAAAAAAAATATAATTTATCGATCGATAAACAATTACCAGGGCAATTATCTGTCGATAGATAAATATCCATTGATAGGACTATATTTTATCTGTTGATCAAATATATTCATCGATGGCTGCAAAATATCCATTGACAATTAACACAGTTATCAGTTGATCACTTTGTTTCAACAGATAATTGTGAACAATAGCTACAAAAAAAATAACTTAACATACAGTTAAGATTGAGCAAAATTAAGCATACCTAATTCACAGACTAATCTATTAAAAGTAGATTCATCTAGAGGTTTGGTAAAAATGTCTGCAAGTTGTTGTTGACTAGGGTCAAAATATAATTCAACTGTACCATTCATTATATGTTACCTAATGAAATGATACCTTATGTCAATGTATTTGGTTCTGGAATGTTGCACATGATTTTTTATTATTGCAATGGCACTTGTGTTATCACAGAAAATAGGAATCTTGTTCATGTTGAACCCATAGTCAAATAATTGATTCTTCATCCATTATATTTGTGCACAGCAACTTCCAGCAGCAATGTTCTCATCTTCTGCAGTTGAAGTTGATACTGAGTGTTGGTTTTTGCTAAACCATGACACAAGTTTATTTCCTAGAAATTTACAGGTGTATGTAGTACTTTTCCTATCTATTTTGCAATCTGCATAATCTGCATCTGAGTAGCCTATTAGATTAAAACCAGAATCTCTAGGATACCAAATCCTAAATTTGATGTACCCTTGAAATATCTAAAAATCCTCTTAATAGCCACTAAATGAGATTCTCTAGGATTAGCCTCAAACCTAGCACACAGACATGTAGAGAACATTATTTCTGGCCTACTAGTAGTTAAATATAAAAGTGAGCTATAACTTGAAATGTCCACATTAGCTTCCTTAGTGTTCAATTCAAGTTTGGTGGCAGTGACCATGGGAGTTTTTGCAGAAGAACATTCACTTAAGTCAAATTTCTTTAACAAGTCATGAATGTACTTTGTTTGATTTATAAAAATACCATAACTTGTTTGACTTGCAAACCAAGATAGTAGGTAAGTTCTCCCATCATGCTCATTTCATATTTACTCTGCATTAATTTGGCAAACTTTTGAAAAAGTCCCTCATTAGTTGAGCCAAAAATAATGTCATCCACATATATTTGGACAAGAATGATAGATCCATTAACATTTCTACTAAATAGAGTTTTATCAATAGTACCTCTTTTGAAGTGATTCTCAATGAGGAACTGAGATAAAGTATCATACCAGGCCCTTGGTGCTTGCTTCAAGCCATAGAGTGCTTTGAGTAGATAGTATACAAAGTCAGGGAAATTTGGATCTTCAAAGCCAGGAGGTTGTTCCACATAGACTTCCTCTTCTAATACTCCATTCAAAAATGCACTCTTCACATCCATCTGGTAGACTTTGAAATTATCATGTGCAGCATAAGCTAGAGAGATTCTGATTGCTTCCAGCCTTGCAACTGGTGCAAATGTTTCATCAAAATCAATTCCTTCTTCTTGTGAGTACCCCTTTGCCACAAGTCTTGCTTTGTTTCTAGTCACAGTACCAGTTTCATCCATTTTTTTCTGAATACCCATTTTGTACAAATTATTGATCTATCTTTTGGTTTGGGCACCAGCTTCCACACTTTATTTCTTTCAAATTGATTGAGTTCCTCTTGCATAGCTAAAACCCAATCTGAATCCATAAGAGCATCTTCAACTCTTTTAGGTTCTTCTTGAGATAGGAAGCTACTATACAGACACTCATTTTGAGTAACACTTCTTGTCTTGACACCATTTTCTGCATTTCCAATGATTAGTACAAATGGATGGCTTTTTGTCCATTTTCTTTGAGGACGCAAATTTTGCCTTGATGATGAAGCTTCATGATCATTAGTATTATATTCAAATTTGTGGATTGATTCTGAAACCCTCTCCCTGAATTGGATACCCTAGATGTAGAGTTTTGATTATCCATTGAAGAATTATCAGTTGATGGATGTCTATCAACTGATATATTATCCATTGATACAGTAACATCAACTGATATTGGGTTTCTGAGTACTTATGATTTTATAATTTATGCTTCTTCATCATCATCTATATCATTTGATTCATTCTCAAAATGTTGTGTCATGATTTCCTTCATCAAACAAGCCTTGAATCTTTTTGTCATCAAACACTACATGTACAGATTCCACAATAATGTGTAGTCTAAGATTATAGACTCTATAGGCTATGCTTGATAGTGCATACCCAACAAATATATCTTCATCAGTCTTGGCTTCAAATTTTCCTAGGTTTTCACCTTGATTCCTTAGCACATAGCATTTGCAGCCAAAGACATGAAGAAACCCCACTTTTGGCTTTTTGTCTTTCTTGATCAATTGATAAGGTATATTTCCTTGAGTTTGATTTACTATGGACATGTTTTAAGTATAACATGTTGTATTAATGGCCTCAGCCCAGAAATATATTGGTAATTTAGCATCTTCCAACATAGTTCTAGCTGCTTCAATCAATGTCCTATTTTTCCTTTCAACTATCCCATTTTGTTGAGGTGTCCTTGGTTGTAGAGCATAATGTAACGTAGTATGTAATAGTGATAATGATAACTCAACTAAGAAATAAAGATAGATAAATAATACTAATATGCAGTACAGGAATCCAGAAGAACATGCAAACAGAAATCATACATACATCACTGCAGAACATTCAAGATGTAAAGTTTACTGAATAACAGCGAGAGAAGTTTATTTATATGTTCAGGCCTCAGCAACAAATAAGTGTTCAGTAGATTTCAGACTAAAGACAGTGCAACGATTCAAGTATAGATGTTAAAGGGTTTCAGTGATTAGAAGCAATGAATCAGTCTAAATTAATGAACTGAATCATAATAGAAGTCAAGGGAATTTAATTCAATATTAGTCGTTTGTGAACCAGACCAGTGCACTAAGCGTCAGCACATCAAGAAAAGAATTGTCTTGTTTAATCAGAAGAAAAACAGTTGATCAAGCCAGAAGAGTGAAAATCAAGTAGTAATTACTTCAAGCACTTCAAAAAATATGTTAAGATAAGTAGTATTGCATTTGGTGGCTCCTACACTCTTGAGGTACTCTAGAGGCGCCACCAACCTTGTAAAGGAGAAATAAACCAAGTCAAAAGCTAAGGAAAGTTTAGAAGATGGTTTGTGGCACCTGCACAAGGAAATGAGTGTGCAGGTGCAACAAAACATGATGTGGCGCCACTTGAAGTTGTGGAATGTTAGTGGCGCCTACACACTGCAAACCGTGTGTAGGCGCAACTAAAGCTCACACAGGTGCAACAAAGCTACTGGAAATGTTTCTAAGTAGTGTATGGCGCCTACACTATGGGAATGGTGTACAGGCGCAACTAATCTTCTCTTTGGCGCAACCAAGGCATTTTAGGGGCGCAACAAACTTTTTAAGGCGCAATAAACCTCTATGTGGCGCCTATACACCACTACCACTCTTGCAGACGCAACAAAGGACTTATATTGTTGGAAATCAATTTCCAATAAGTCTACAAATTATATATGGGTTAAAATCAATATGGACAGTAATGTATTCATTCATCTTCAACAAAAGAGATACAGACGAGAGCTCCATTAAAGACAGTCATTTATTTCACCCAACTGTATTTTTATTGTAACTTTGATTGAACCCATTGAAGCTAATCATTTGATTAGTAGTGTAACACCTCAGGGATTTAAAAATACATTGTTATTTCCCCGAATCTTTATGTTTCATTAACTGCCATTTTTATATCTCAAGAACACAAACACTTAATCCGCAATTAAACAAAAAATCTACCTTATCATATTCAACCCCCCTTCTATGATGATTTTGGACCTAACAATTGGTATCAGAGCTTGTTGATTGAAGTTACAATTCAAGATCCAAAAATAGTTTTTTGAAAAAGTGCATTTTCAGATCTAGAAAATTTTATATTAAAATTTATTTATTTGTAAAGAAAATTCAATTTCGAATTTTTTAAAGATTTTAAATTCACTAATTTTTAAAAGACTATCAATCAACAAGAATTCGTATTAAAATTTTATTTCTTGAAATTTAATTTTTATTCGAATTGATTTTAATTTTTAAGAAATTAATTATTTCTTAAGATTTAAAATTATTATAACAATGAGTACCCAAAAACTCAGCAGCATTAAAATCCTGGCCTTTGATAAAAATGAATACATCTTATGGAAGAAGAAGATGCCCATTTTCATTAAAACTTCAAATTCTCAATACTTGGGAATTTTGGAAAATGGACCTTATGTACCTCAGAAGCTTACACCGAAAACAGTTTCAGAAGACGGCGAAATGATTCTACAAGGATTAACCCCAAAGGAACCTTCAGAGTTTACTGACACTGATAAAGAGAGAGTTGCATGGGACAATCATCTTTAATGCATCCTAATGGATTCTTTGGACACTACAATGCTAAATCAAGTGATTAATTGTACAAGTGCCAAACAGATGTGGGATACAATTGATCTGCTAGTGGAAGGTACAGCAGAAGTGAAGGAGAACAGACTAGATATTCTTACTTCCCAATATGAAGGTTTCAAGTCACTACCAGGAGAAAGTATCACTCAAGTATTTGAGAGGTAAAACAAATTATTAAATGACTTGTCACTGCATGGGAATGCCTACTCACGTAGAGAGATCAACAGAAAATTCATGTTGACACTGCCAGCACACCTGGAACACAAAATCTCTGCCATCAGAGAAAGGAGTGACATAAATGACATGTCCATTAAAATTTTATATGGGAAGCTCAAGACTCACAAAATGGAGCAAGAGCAAAGATATATCATTTATGGTACAAGTACAGTGGACAATAAGAATACAACACTTTTAAAAACAACAGCTCTTGTAGCTAAAGATCTTGCTGTAATAGACCCCTGCTCAGTGAAACCTGGTGTTGAGAAAGAAGAAATTCTGTAAGCTGAATTTACAGAGAACACTCAACCAGGTGATGAAGACGACTTCTACTCAATGGAAGAACTTGAACAATTGGAAAACAAGACAATGGCCTATATGGCAAGAAAGTTCAAGAATCTCAGGTTTAGGAGGAACCCTAAGTACAAATTCAAGAGTAACTTAAGTTATAGTGGTTCTAGTTTCAGAAACAGCAGCCGAGGTGGTTCGTCTTCAGGGTCTTACAGTAAAGGAGGTTATAAGACGGGGATGGTAGACTGTAGTAATTTCAAGTTCTATAACTGTGATGAACCCGGACATTTTGCTATAGAATGCCGGAAGTCTAAGCAAGAAAAAGAAAGAAAAGAGTCGTATGACGAACTTAAGCAAAAGTATGATGCACTGGTAAAGAAGCATCAAGGCAGAGCTTATATAGCTGAGGGAAAGAGCTGGGATGACTCAGACAATGATGAAGATGAGACATATGGAAATGTTGCATTAATGGCAGACTCTTCAGAGGCATCACCTCAGTCATCCAAGGTATCATTTCTTTCCACAGTTGATATGTCTAATTCTGATTATAAGAAAACTATAGAAGATCTTAGTGTAGAAATGTTTAACATTCACACAAGCATGCTAGCATCTGAAGAAGAAAATGTTAAAGTAGCTTTAAAGAATAAAATGCTAGAAGCTAGAAATGAAGAACTAGAGCTTGCATGTGTTAACCTAGAAGATCTGAAACAGAAGATAGAATATCTACAGAATAGAGACAAATGCAACCAGGAAGTAGAAACTGCGCTTAGGAATAAAATTTCTGAGTTAGAGTTAAAACTTCAGGCTTATAAGAAATCTGTTAATCTTGTTAAGGAGGCAATAGATAAACAAGTCATAGGTCAGAAAACAGGAATATGATTTAACTATGATAAAAAGGAAGGAAAGAGACACCTGAAATCAATTGCTGAGGAAAGTCCTGTGAAGCAAGATATTCCACATGTGTTAAAAAATGTTGCTAAGCCCCTATACAAAAAGTTTGTCATCGAACCCCTAGATGAAGAATAGATTTTAATGAAAGAAGAAATTCTTGTTGAGGATCAAAAGAAAGAGGAAGTAAGTAAAAAGGAGTTGCCTATGAAATATGTAAAAATTGTAGAACCTAAGGAACAAATTAAAAGTAATTTAGGCAACAAGAATGAAAAAATGAAAGCTAACAGAAATGGAAAGATAGGTGTTAACAAGAAAAATGATTATGCCTATTCTCCCAAAGTAATTAGGAAAGTTTGTAACAATTGTAATTCTACTGGTCATCTTACACATGCATGCAATAAGATAAAAGTAGTTAAAAAGGAAACTCCTAATGTGCCTTCCATGCCTGCCATGTCTATCCCTCATCAACCATGTGGTAAAGTAGGATGCATGCCATGTGCTTTCAATATCATGTATGCATATATAAACTTGATGAACACATCATCTAGTACTTTCATGAACACAGATGTGAACATGACTAGAAAGCATGTTAGGGCAAAGACTGCTAGTCCTTCTAAGACTAGGAAGGAAGCCCCTGTCCTTAAGCCTAAAAACACTCCTATCAAGGCTAAACCAAAGGGAAAGGGCACAGTCGATGAGAAAGACAAGGACCAGAAAATTTATGCAGATAAATTTATTTATTCAACTAAACCTCTTGGACCCAATCAAGTTTGGGTACCAAAGAAAAAGTAATCAATCTGTGGATACAGGGTATAGCAAAGAACAAGCGTGTCATGTGGATTCTCGACAGTGGTTGTTCTAGGCATATGACTGGTGATAGAGCCCTACTATCAGATGTGATTGAAAAAGCTGGCCCGATAGTGACCTTTAGAGATAACAGCAAGGGATTCACAACGGGATATGGTAATTTGGAAATTGGAAATGTTATCATAGAAAATATCTCTCTTATGGATGGATTGAAGCGCAACCTTCTAAGTATCAGTCAGTTCACTGACAAGGGCTTCAAAGTAACCTTTGAGAAAGAAAGATGTGCAATCCAAAATAGGAAAGATACGAAGCTTGCTCTTTAAGGAGTGAGAAAGGGGAATCTCTTTGTAGCTGACTTATTCTCTGCAAGCAAAGATGAAGTTCAATGTTTTTATAGCAAAGCTTCAACAGAGGACAGTTGGTTATGGCATAAGAAACTTTCACACCTCAACTTTAAAGCAATGAACTCTTTAGTTAAGAGGGAATTGGTTAGAGGCCTACCTGAGATGAAATTCTGTCAAGAAGGTTTGTGTGAAGCATATAAAAAAGGGAAGTCAAAGAAAGCGTCTCACCGAAGCAAAGATTCTTTAGACATTACTGAGCCCCTGCAACTTCTGCATATGGATTTATTTCGTCCAGTTAACATCATGTCTATGTCAAGGAAGAGATATGCACTGGTAATTGTAGATGACTACTTTAAGTACACGTGGGTGTTGTTTCTAGCCTCAAAGGATGAAGCCCCTCAAACAATCATCGATCACTTAAAGAAAATTGAGTTAGAAGCTGATTTGCCTGTCAAAAAGATAAGGTCTGACAATGGAACAGAATTCAGAAATATAACCCTGAATGAATTCTGTGTTGAAAAAGGGATCTCAAGACAATACTCAGCGCCCAGAACTCCACAACAAAATGGAGTAGTGGAAAGGAAGAAGTGGACTTTGGTTGAAGCAGCAAGGACAATGCTGAATGAAGCTAAGTTACCTTTATACTTTTGGGCTGAAGCAGTCAACACAGCTTGCTACACTTAGAATTGTACCCTGATTAATAAAGAACATGATAAGACTCTGTACGAGATAATGGCAAACAAGAAACCAACACTGAAATACTTTCATGTGTTTAGAGCAAAGTGTTTTGTATTGAAAGATGATGATCATCTAGGAAAGCTCGAATCCAAGGCTCATGAAGGCATATTTCTTGGCTACTCTCTGGAATCTAAGGTGTACAGGGTTTACATGATTGAACACAAAAAGGTCATTGAAAGCATGAATGTAACTTTCGATGATCTCAAGCTCCCAAGTCTACAAAGAACAGACGACACTGAAACTCTGCATTTTGAAAATTTGAACTCAGATGAAGGTGAAATGAAACCTGATGCTGCAACAGAAAATCAAGAACCAAATGAGAATATTAACAATGACGATTTTGACCCTAGTAGTGGAAATAGTGGAAGATTCACAGAAACTACTAGTAGTGGCAGAGAATCTCATTCTTAACCAAGCAGTAGCTCAGCGGGAGCAACTGATGGATCTACTAGCAGGACATAGCACTTCAATGATAATCAAGCTGAATCATCAAGGGCAAATCTGCCTAGACATAGGGTGTGGAGTAGAGATCACCCCTTTGAGTTGATTCTAGGAGATCCAGATGATGGAGTTCAAACTAGACGTGCTTCTCAGAATAAATGTTTATTCTATGGTTTCCTCTCTGAGATAGAACCAAAGAAAGTGGAAGAAGCACTAGAAGATCCAGATTGGGTCATTGCTATGCAAGAAAAACTCAATCAATTTGACAGATAAAAAGTCTGGAAGCTGGTACCCAGGCCAAAGAACAAGTCTATTATTGGCAAAAAGTGGGTATTCAGAAACAAACTGGATGAAGATGGAATTGTTACGAGGAACAAAGACAGATTAGTTGCTAAAGTTTATTCCCAAGAAGAAGGAATAGACTATGATGAAACATATGCACCAGTGGCAAGGCTTGAAGCTATCAGGATGTTTTTGGCATTCGCAGCACACTCCAACTTTAAAGTATATCAAATGGATGTGAAGAGTGCATTCCTGAATGGAGAGCTAGAAGAAGAAGTGTATGTGGAACAACCCCCAGGGTTTGAAGATCCATCATTTGCAGATTTTGTATACTTCCTCTTCAAGGCACTCTATGGCCTAAAGCAAGCACCTCGGACATGGTATGACATTCTATCTATATTCTTACTTGAAAATGGTTTCACTAGAGGTGTCATAGATAAGACTCTATTTCATAAAATGCATAAAAATGGCATGATATTAGTACAGGTATATGTGGATGACATTATATTTGGTTCTACTAACGATCAGTTGTGTAGTAGATTTGCTAAGCTAATGCAAAGTAGGTATGATGGGAGAGCTGAATTACTTCCTTGAATTCCAAGTAAGCCAAAGGAAAGATGGAATCTTCATTTGCCAGACCAAGTACATAAAAGATCTTTTGAAGAAGTATGGTCTTAAAGATGCATCAATAGCTAAAACTCCAATGGCAACTGCCACTAAGCTTGATCAAGATGAACCTGATAAGAAGGTAGACATCACAAGCTATAGAGGTATGATCAGATCATTACTTTACTTAATTGCAAGTAGGCCAGATATTATATTTTCTACATACTTGTGTGCTAGGTTCCAGTATAACCCTAAAGAATCTCATCTTATAGCTGTAAAATGGATTTTTAGGTATCTTAAAGGAAGTCTGAATCTTGGAATTTGGTACCCTAAAGATACAGGTTTTGACCTTATTGGCTATACAGATTCTGATTATGCAGGTTATAGGATTGATAGAAAGAGTACATTAGGGAGTTGTCAATTCCTTGGTAGAAGATTGGTGTCCTGGTATAGCAAGAAACAACACTCAATTGCAATGTCGACAGCTGAAGCTGAATATGTTACTGCTGGAAGTTGCTGTGCACAAATTCTGTGGATAAGGAACCAACTTCAAAACTATGGACTATTGCTGAACAAAATTCCAATATTCTGTGACAACACAAGTGTCATAGCCATTACAAACAATCATGTTCAACATTCAAGGACCAAGCACATTGATATCAGGTATTATTTCATAAGAGAGTATGTCATGAATGGTACTGTAGAGTTATATTTTGTATCTACAGAGCAACAAATTGCAGACATCTTCACTAAACCACTGGATTAAATCACTTTCACTAAACTGGTTTATGAATTTGGGATGTTAAATTCTACTAACTAATTATTTAGTAATCAATAACTACAATTTGGAACTGATAAATTTACTAGTTAATTAATTTTAATATTTTTAGGACTTGTGAATTTATCTACCAAATTATTTTCCAGTTAATAGAATTAATTATTAGATAAATAACTTATGCATGCCTGCTAATGTTATTAATCTGTTATTTATTTAATCTTGATCTTAGAAAATATTTAAGTGCTTGTATTTAATTGATAAATTCTTGGCACTTATATATATTTAAATATTATTTAAAATTATTTTAAATAAAAAGGATGAATACTTTTATTTATTCTTATATTTAAAAAAGCAAGAAGCATAATTTATTTATGATAATAATTTTAGCAGTTAATGTTATTATTGTTATTAATAAATATTTTGTGAAATAATATTTATGGGTAATTAATTATTATTGATTAATTATACAGATTATTCATAAATATTATTTATTTCAATTGTAGCAAAATCTAGGAACACTTGAATTTATACAAGTACTTTTGTGGCGCTTAATAAGTTTAGTGGCGCCTTTACAGTGGTTTGACTGTATAAGCGCAACATAACTAATCACAAATACTTAGAAGATTTTCATGTAAATTCAAGTGGCGCCTATAGGTTTTGTTGCGCCTACACAGTGCTTGCACTGTAAAGGCGCAACAAAATACTTAATAGGATTTTGTTGAACTTGTGGCGTTAGAGTTTTTTTTGTGGTGCCTACACAGTGCATTCACTGTAAAGGCGCAACAAAACAGCTTAACAAGTTTGTGGCGCTAAGAACTTTTGTGGCGCCCTACACAGTACTTGCACTGTGTAGGCGCAACAAAAGTACTTAGTTATTTGTATTTGATTTGTGGCGCCTATAAATACATGCAAGGGTTTTTGTTGCGTTCATAATATACTTACACAGGACATACATTCTCAAGGCGCAAGAAAAACTCCATAGATCCAATTTTTAATCGAACATAATCTAAGTCAATTCTTGTCCAAATTTTAATCTAAAATCAGTTTTGTGGAACCCACAATCTTACTATTAATTTGCAAGTGGTCCCATTAATTTTGGTTAAGGATCTAAAATTTTCAATTATGCAAATATCGAACTGATTGGCTAGGGTTTAGTAATTTAAAAATCAATTAAAAATTATAATAAAATTTAAAGTGTGCTTAAAATTACTAGGAGTCCATCAAATATTAATTTTACGAAAATCCAAGTAATTTTACAATTAGAGTTTTAGTTCAATTTACTTGATTAATTCAATTTTAATTAGTTATTTTAATTCATAAAAATTATCTTTCATTTTAATTAAATGGCAGGTCGTTTTGAGATTAAAAAGACTAACTACTTATCCATTTTAGTAGATAATTGGACTGAAGCAGGGGAGTTAGGTAACTGGGCTAGGTTTCAAAATGAACGGTCTATAGTCCGGTATGCACTAACAGCTTCTGTTCCCTTGAATAAAAATTTATTAAGACAGGTATACAGGTCTGCTCAGGACACATCTGCAGATGGAATCTCAGCCTTCACTTGCAAAATTCAGAGAAAGAAGGTGCGAATAACTGAGAATGACATCAATAGAGTACTTCAACTTTCAACTGAAGATTTTGAAGATGAGCCATCTCAATTAGACATAAACAATTTCTTCATGTTCCTACACTGCACCAGAGTGAACAATAATCTTCCCAAGAAGATTTACAAGAATCACCTACCCAAAAAATGGAACCTGTTTTCCAACATCTAGTCTCATGGTCTTGCACCAAAGATAGGTGGCTTCCATGGAATTACACATTTCAACAAGATGATTGGGTATGCAATAGCTTCTGGGTCCAGAATAAACTATGGGAAGTTAATCATGGCAGAGATTCTCAAGAACCAGGTAAAAATGGAAAAATTCTGTCTTTATCCAAGATTTTTGCAACTGGTGTTGAATCAAGTGCTGAGAGCTGATCAACTACAACTGTTTCAGAACAGTCAATTGGAAGAGTCACCCTCTCTACAATTCAAGATAATTTTATTGCTACAGAATGAGGCTGACTATCCAAACAGGTATACTCATGCTCTAATGACTGATCATATCAGAGATTACCTTGCTCTTCTTAGATAGGTTGATGACTAAGAAGAAGAAGAAGCTGCATCTGAAGCAGAAAAAGAAGCAACCTCTAAAGAGGAGCATGTATCTGAAACTGATGAATCAGCAGATGAAAATTCAGAAGATGAATTTTCTCAAAGGAAGAATGAAGCTGAAACGTCAATTGATTCCGGAAGCAAAGAAGCAATTGAAGAAGAACTAGGCACTGAAAAAGAGATGGAAATAGAAGAAACTGGTTCTGAACATGAGCAAGAACCTATTCCTGAAGAAAAACAAAGGAATAGCCCTAAAAATCCAACAAAGGAGGTAGATGTTGAGAACATAGTGGAAGAGCCTCAGACTACATATGTGTACATTCCTGATCTCCTTGATGAGCAAATGGAAGAAGTTACACTTCTAAATTTTGACTTTTTTGCTTTCCTAACAAAAGAATTTGTCACAATATCTACTACTGAGCCTCAAACAGAAATGCACACACAAGAGCCCTCAGTGGCCATCGAAGCTGGCAATGAACTTGGTCAAAACCAACCAGTTCTAACCACTGCCAGAGAACAACAAACACTCCCTTCATCTCCCAAAACACGAAAAAGACCCCTTGATTTAGATGATAGGGAGTCCCTACCGAATCAAGAAATTATTGAAATATCCCTTATAGCTCTGCCCTCTCGAAAATGACGTAAAATGAATTTTAAACCTAGGGCAACTATGAACCAGGAACCTGATTCTCCAATATCTGACAACATTATTTTTCTTCATAACCTCAATTCTGACATTGATAAAATCCTGAAAGGTACGGGAATAGAGATTGAAACATTTTCCGCTACTTCAGTAGCTAGTACTGTTTTGGTTGATCCAATTCAGAACCTATCTTCACAGAGAGTTGGGGGCATCATTGACTCTCACGAGCCATTTATTACATTGTTAAATGTGGTGACCCACCTGGACTTCACATCTCCAGATCCTATTAAGGATGTTTTCCCTCCCCATGTGGGTGAAGTGGAAAGGCAACTCTCCCATAGAAGAGAAGAGGTCTCCATTCAAGGAATAGCTGTGTCAACAGCATCACCACTTTAAGTGGAAGTGCCTTCACAGGCGTCGCGGGGCACCACATGCTCTCATTTGTCAATCATTACATTGCCTGAGGTGGTGACCCCCTTAGAGATTCAAATTCCAGCTCCTATAACGGAGGTCCTCCCTACCTTTACAGGTCAGGCGGAGGGACAACACACACATAGAAGGGATGTGGACTCTATTAATAGAGTATATGCTACTTCGGTAGTAGAACCTGTTCAGGGTGTCTCTGAGCAGGTAAGGCCTTTAATGGCTTCAGTTGGCATCACGGGTTCTTATCTCTTGCCAATCATTACAAAATCCACAATGATGACCACACTGGGTCTCAAACCCCCAGTTCCTGAAAAAGGAGTTCTCCCCACCCAAAGTGGTCCGGCGAAGAGGCAACTTACCCATAGAAGGGATAGGGATTTTATTGCAGGTACAGAAGATCTCAATTATGTCATGGAAATAAGTGAAACACTTAACCTAGGAGATCTTTTATTCCCTGACCCTGAACAACCGAGTGTGAGTGTTGAGGGACGTGCTCAAACAGTAACAGTGAGGAGTGAAACACCCACTGACCAAACAAACATCCCACACAATGCACACACTGCACACAGCCAAAGGATTTTAAATCTGGAGGCCCAAGTAACGGAAATTCACTACTCAATCAGAAAGATCTTGGAGGTGCAAAAGCAGTAGAGATCAGAAATGCAAGAAATTAAAGATTTAGTCAAACAACTACTGACTCAGAAAGTTCATATTTCTACTCAATCAACTTCAACAGCTCAGATTCCTCTGGTCAGAAGGGAGGATAACCCAACTGAGGGGGAGAGAAAAGAACAAGAAAAAGTTAGAGCTGAAATGATTATGGAATACACAGCTCAGGGGGAGTCAGATATTTTTTACAGGTCTGGAGCTAGGCAACTTGAAAAAGGAGAATTATTTGAACCCTATATGCCAATGGAGATTCCAACTGAGATTGAAATAGAGGAAACTGCAAAGGCTGCAGGAATAGATGTTGAGGAGGAATTTGCATAAGAATATGCTTTTGATAATGATTGTCTTCTAGTTGGTGTAGATGAAGTTATTACTCAAGGTATAGCTCGGGCTCAAGAATTGATGGGAAAAAAATGGAAGAGAGTTCAGCACGCAATAGAAAGGAGAAATAGAATCAAGGATATAGAAGCTAAAGTTGGTCCTGGTTGGGATGAAGCAAGGAATCTGCTCAAGAAAAAGGAGTTATATCTTACTCAGAAGAAAGACAGAGAAATCCTTGATCTCTTTAGAACCATGAGGGAAAAATTTGAAGATGTTCATAAATTCTATGTTATGCTATCAGAAGATATTACAAGCGTGTCAGTAAGTGCATCCAAATATGGGTGGAAAATGTTCATAAATTCTACAACACTGGGGTCAAAGGTTTTGTCAACAAAGAGTTTTGAAAAGATAAATATTGTGGAGCTGTATGTGCTGAAGAGGAAAGTCATCTTTGGTGGGCATAAAACAAATGAGATACTGAGAGATACGATTGAGAAGAAAATTATAGAGATCGGTGTCGAAGCATTTGAGAAGCCTCCGGTGGTCAAGTACTACAAAGCTACAACAGTTCATAACCTAACTTTGTCTGATGAATGTCTGGACTCAAGTCATGCAATGTTCATGTAGTATGTAGAAGAGAGACTCAGAAGCAAGAAGAATAGAATAAGAGAAGATCTAAAGGCTGCTGAGTTGATCTACGCATTCAGGCTGAACAGAGCAATTAAAACTTCAGGTAGATATCTAATGGAGACAACCAGATATTACCAAGATCCAGTGTATGTAAGAAGAGAGAATGGCACTGAAATACTTGAAGCCATAAGAAATTCTGAACCTTGCATTCAGATAGAGCCAAATGGAACAAAATACTTCATATTCAAGAAGGATGGAGTGGATAAGAAAAAGGATCTATCAAAACTAAGGAGAAACAATTCTGAATCAATCGGAAAAGTCTTTTCAAGGGTAAAAAGATCCACTGTCAAATCAAACAAGAAGGCTTTGAGGATGATTAAAGATGCTCTATGGGAAAAATTGGCAGAAGAGTCGATGCATGACACTGACAGAGTAAAAAGCTTTCCAAAGCGAATAACAGTGTTCGTGTTTTCAAAGAGACAATCTTTGGCCTTTGAATCAATCTCTAAGGCAAATTCAACAACATTTCTCACTGAAGTTTTGAAGAAGTTAGAAGAACCTCCTTCAGTCAATACTCTAGAAGTGGAAGCTAGAGATTTAGTTAAAGCAAGGTTGGAACATAAAGAAGAAGAGCTGAGAAAGCACTACTCTGAGACAAAATCCAAGAAAAGGCAAGACACAATACAAAGAAGTAGAAGATCATATAATTATCTATTCAGGCTAGAGGAACAAAACTTCTATTGTACACAAGAAATCTGGAAATGTAAAATCTAATCCAGAATGTAATTAATATTATTTACTGTCTTTCTGCACTTTACTTTTTCTTGTAAGTATCAGTTGAGTTATCCTCTCACAGGATTTGCTTGTCGAACTCTAACAAATAAGTAGGAGGAGATTCTAGAGCATAATGTAACGTAGTATGTAATAGTGATAATGATAACTCAACTAAGAAATAAAAACAGATAAATAATACTAATATGCAGCATATGAATCCAGAAGGACATGCAAATAGAAATTATACATATATCACTGCAGAACATTCAATATGTAAAGTTTACTAAACGATAGCGAGAGAAGTTCATTTATATGTTCAGGCCTCAGCAATAAATAAGTGTTCAGTAGATTTCAGACTAAAGACAGTGCAATGATTCAAGTATAGATGTCAAAGGGTTTCAGTGATCAGAAGCAATGAATCAGTCCGAATTAATCAACTGAATCAGAACAGAAGTCAAGGGAATTCAATTCAATGTTAGTCATTTGTGAACCAGACCAATGCACTAAGCGTCAGTACATCAAGAAAAGAATTGTCTTGTTTAATCAGAAGAAAATCAGTTGATCAAGCCAGAAGTGTGAAAATCAAGTAGTAATTACTTCAAGCACTTCAAGAAATATATTAAGACAAGTAGTATTGCATTTGGTGGCTCCTACACTCTTGAGGTACTCTAGAGGCGCCACCAACCTTGTAAAGGAGCAACAAACCAAGTCAAAAGCTAAGGCAAGTTTAGAAGATTGTTTGTGGCGTCTGCACAAGGGAATGGGTGTGTAGGCACAACAAAACTTGATATGGCGCCATTTGAAGTTGAGGAATGTTAGTGGCGCCCACACACTGCAAACCGTGTGTAGGCACAACAAAAGCTCACACAGGCGCAACAAAGCTAATGGAAATGTTTCTAAGTAGTTTAGTGGCGCCTACACTGCGGGAAAGGTGTACAGGCGTAACTAATCTTCTCTTTGGTGCAACAAAGTTATTCTAGGGGCGCAACAAACTTTCTAAGGTGCAATAAACCTCTATGTGGCGCCTATACACCACTACCACTCTTGCAAGCGCAACAAAGGACTTACATTGTTGGAAATCAATTTCCAATAAGTCTACAAACTATATATGGGTGAAAATCAATATGGACAGTAAGGTATTCATTCATCTTCAACAAAAGAGATACAGATGGGAGCTCCATTAAAGACAGTTATTTATTTCACCCAACTATATTTCTATTGTAACTTTGATTAAATCCATTGAAGCTAATCATTTGATTAGAAGTGTAGCACCTCAGGGATTTAATAATACATTGTTATTTCCCTTAATCTTTGTATTTCATTAACTGCCATTTTTATATCTCAAGAACACAAACACTTAATCCGCAGTTAAACGAAAAATCTACCATATCATATTCACCCCCCCTATTCTATGATGATTTTGGACCTAACATTGGTGTAGAGAAGGTGTGTATAATTCCTTTATATTCACATAATTCCTTTATTATGGAATTCTTAAATTTTGTTCCATTGTCACTCTTTATTTTCTTTACATCCAATCCAAGACTTTTCTCAACTTCTCTTATGTTCTTGATAATGATATCACTAGCTTAATCTTTTGAATGCAGAAAATAAGTCCATGAGAATCTTGAAAATTTATCCACAATGACTAGAGCATACTTCTTCTTTGCAATGGATATAATATTTATAGGACCAAACAAATCCATATGTAATAACTCAAGTGGCTTCTCAATTGATGATTCCAATTTTGACTTGAATGATGTCTTTCTCTATTTTCCTTTCTGACAGGCATCACATAGTCCATCCTTAACAAATTCCATTTATGGCAAACCTCTCACTTGATTTTTCTTGACCAACTGATTCATGGCTTTGAAATTTAAGTGATCTAATTTCTTGTGCCATAGCCAACTTTCATTTGTACTTGTCTTACAGAGAAGACAAGTCATTGAGTTTGCACTTGTTGAATTGAAGTCAGCTATGTACACATTTCCTTTTCTATTCAAAGTCATAACTAGGCTTCCATCTTTCTTGTTGGAAATTATGCATGCTTCAGTTGTGAAACAAACTTTATTTCCATTATCACATAGTTCACTTATGCTTAACAAATTATGTCTTAAGCCATCAACTAGTGCAACAGGTTCAATGATGATATTCTCTTTCGAAATCAAGCCATATCCCATGGTGTACCCTTTACTGTCATCTCCAAAAGTTACTCTAGGGCCAGCTTTCTCCTCAAACTTTGTTAGCAGGGATTTATCTCCAGTCATATGTCTTGAACACCCACTGTCCAAGTACCAAAGATTCCTTCTCTTTCCCTGCACACAACTAAAAACAATCAAGTTGATTTTGGTACCCAAGTTGTCTTGGGTCCTTTCTTATTAGTGGCTACCTTTGGTTTGGTTTCCAATTTTTGTACCTTTGGTTTAGGTGGTTTTACTTCCACTTCAACCTTAGGTGTTGGTTTTCTCACCTCAGGTTTCTCAGTGCTACTATTTGGAATATTCATGCTTGCAGAATTAGAGAAATTTGGAGCATGAAAATTGTTGTGCATATTCCAGGGCATAGCAGGCATATTATGTTGGAAAATGCAAGATATGGATTAAACATATAAGGCATTGATGCATATTGAGCATGAATAGCATGGGGATCAACTAAATGAGGATAAACAGAATTAGAATGCATGTTACGTATAACATGCACATTGGTTGTTGCAGGCATATTGGACTTGCATTGCACAGACAAGTGATTCTTACTACCACACTTAGCACATATCTTTCTAGGAGCATACTTGTCAGGTGTGTAGTTATTGTGCTTGTTTATGCCTACTTTACCATTTTTGTTTTTTTTTCTTTTCATTTGGCTTAATATTAGGATCTATCTTTTCTAACTTTTCCTTCAATTGATCTTTAGATAAGAAACCTATATTAGCCTTTTCAACTTTGACTTGAGATTTAGAGGAGCTACCTTCTTTTACAAATTTAACAGGTCTATTAAGCTTGGTTTTTAAAACAGATTGCTTAGCAGTTGATGATTCCTCAATCGATGGATAATTATTCATTGGGATAACATTATCAATCGATGGATAATTATCCATTAGGATAACATTATCAATCGATGGATAATCCTTATCAGTTGATTCAGGATTAACAATTGATTGCTTCTTTTCTAAAGATTGATTTTCATCAATGGCTAATTTCTCAAGAGTCTCAGACAACATGGTGAAAGAATTTGTTCTATGAATGTCATTCATCTTCTTACTAGCTTTACTTGACCTGTTCCATTTGTCAATGGTTCTTAGTTCTTCTTCTAATTTTTCTTTCAAATTTTCTATTTCCTTTTTACACTCAACTAGTTCTTTTCTAGCATCTCTGTTTTCTACCTTGAGTCTGTCCATTTGCACTAGCTCACTCTCTAGATAATTGTTTTTTTCAGTGAGAGATTCTAATGTGCTTTTGAGCCTAGTGTTCTCTTTGTTTAAGGACTTAAAAGTGACATGTAAATTATACAATTCATTTGACATTTCAGTAATTGTAATATTGCATTCATCTTTGGATAACTCAGATAGATTTGTAAAAATTACCTGATTGCTAGAAGAACTAGCTTCTTAGTCATCATGATTGGCCGTTAGTGCAAGATAGATGTATTCTTCTTCTTCAGAATCATCCTCAGCAGCCCATGTAACGATTGAGATATCTATATATATTTAATTAATATGAGTTATATTATTTTTATGCTCCAATATGATAAGATGAGGTATGTGGTCACTTTATATGTCTAGTTGACTGCCTGTTTGACCACAATGTGTTTAAGTGATTTATTAAAGTGATTAATTAATTTTTATGCTAAATTGAGGTACTGTTTGATTTTTATAAATTTATTGGTGTTTCCAATAATTATGAAATTTTATATGTATCTTCTATGCGATTTTAGAGAATTTCTAAAAATGGTGGTGTATTTAATTCTAGTCCCAGTGATTTTATATAAATCTTTCATTCCTATTTTATTCTAGAGATATTTCTCTTCTAAATTCCATATTTAATTATTGGAATGTCCAAAAATCATGAAATATTTTCTAAAATGCTCCTTGAATATTCAGAAAGTTTTTAAAAATAAAATTCTATTTTATTCGAGCCCAAAAATATTTTTAATGATTTTTCCTACTCTTAATTTCTGTTTTTGTGTTGAAACTTCAAAGATTTTTAATTAAATATCCGTTCATCAGAAAAATATTTTAAAAGTATGGGTGAGCTTCTAAATTCACGATATTTATTTTAAAAATATAAAAGTTATTTTTGTACCCTGTTTCTCTCAAAATTTGAATTAATAATTATTTTAATTCAGAAAACGGGATTGTGAAATTACAAATATACCCCCGTCTTTGTTTTGACAAAAGCCGCTGCCCATTATCTTTTCTTTGTTCTGCAATTCATCTCCCAGTTCATTCTCTCCTTCCTTCTTGTGATTTCTTCATTCCTTTTCAAAATCATAGCAATAATTCTGCTAGTTCTTCAATTCAATGCTAGTAATCTAGTCGATTGTTACTTGTAGTTTCATTTTAAAACTTGCATGTATGTATATGTTCGTGGGTGTGTGTATATCGGTTATTTGAGTTGCATGCAATGAGCTTGGATGCTTGATTTCGATCTATGGTGAGATGGGTTAGTTTTGTATGGTGAAAGGGGGCAGTTCCGATGTGGAAGGACCACCATTGGCCTCCACCGGAATTGTCACCATAGGCGATGACCTCCGAGGAGCCTACGGTGTGAGTTGCTTGTAATCTTGACATAGAGATGATGATCTTGTCAATTACGTTCTGTTCTTGTTAACAAGAGGAATTGCATGTTGGCTATGGTACCATTTTGCATATGTCCGAATTAGTTGTATCAAACTGTTTGGGTTCTAGTCTATGTTCAGCTTTTTCGAGTCATGTAGACTTTGTAACTATGATATGATGATTTGGTAGCTTGATTTTAGTCACTAGATGCTTCGAATTTGATGATAACTGCAAGTACTTAGTTGTTGATAATTAAAGGTAGATTGATTTTTAAGTATTAGAAATAGATTTTGGGCAAAGAAACTGCCATGTTCTGTTCTGTTAATTAGGGACTAATTGTGCCCTGCTCTAGGTAGTGAATAGGTATATAACATGTTGCTTATTATTTCAAGTTTAATTGGGCACTAATTTTACGTTATTTGGACAAGCGAGTAAAAAGTTATGGTCATTTTAGTAAACACTGCGCATCGCTGAAAATTGCTGTTACGGGTTCTGATTTCAAATAATTCGTTTTTAGTTTTTTCTAAATTATTTACAATTGAAACTTTTATATGATTTTGGTTTAGTATTCAAGTATGCACCTGCCAAATTTGGTGTCAAAATGATTATTTTTCAATTTATAAAAAATATTTTACCATAGCCTGCGCAATTAGGTTTTCAGTTACTCGTTTATTTTAAAAGATTGATTTCTTTATATGGGTAACCATGAATCATATAAAATTTTGATAATAGCACTAGTATGTTAAATTGGTTCGTTTACCATGTTTGGAGTTTAATATTTGATTAGATTCAGTAATGGTTGGTCGAAGAATTTTAATACTATGATTCGAATTACATGTTTAAGTGTATATTCGACTATAAAGGTACGAATTGATATAATTGCTAATATATGAATATGAGAAGTGAATTGAGTTTTATGATTTATGTGAATATTGCTTTGTAGGGTATGGATTTGGTGTTATATAGGACTGATTATATATAATTGTCATTAGTGGTTGGTTGTGTCGGTTGAATTCCGACGGGTAGCTCTATTTATAGGAGAGATGCTGCCAAATTTTTTTTTTCTAAAAATGAACGATCTTTTAGAACATTATTGGCACGTCGTTCCTGTATAGGCAAGGCTATCAGTTGAGAATAGTGATGTATAATTAAGATTTTTTTTTGCTATGTGCTATATGTCTGCTCAGTGATATGTGTTTGCTAGTATACGTGATAAGGGTTAAAGTGTTATTGATATATCGAAAGGGGTAGATTATATTAGACGTTAAAGAGAACGTCGGGTATTTATGAGATACTGAAATAGTGCTATATATGTGTAGATTCGAAAGAAGTAGAAGTGATAGATAAAGGAAAAGCGAAGGTCGAAAGTTAGTGAAGTGTTAGTAGGATCCACCTGTTCAGCAGCGGTAGCAATCTTTTTTAGGCAAGTAACTATTGCCTAATCCCTTTAAACTCATGAAGTATTTTATGAACTGTTGTATAATCCTGCGACTGTTTTACTTTATCTCAACTGTTTTAAGATACAGTATGCCTTATTTTAACTGTTTTACTTAAACTGCAACCTTATACAAGTTTTGACTATACCTTAAACTTTTCAATCTCTGAACTGCTACTGATAACTTATAAATTAGTTTTAAATTCATAAACCATCAACCTTAACTGTGACTTGTGTTTTTCACCATTTCCTTAACCTTGTTTACTTGTACTTTAACCATGATAAGTACCCTATTGCTATTACCTAATCACTATTTTAAATCAGATGCTTTATAATTATTTTAAAACCTCTTGTTATACCTGTGAAATTGACCCTACAACCTGACTTTACTCCTACAACATGATTTTGATCCCTATGTCATGATTCCTGCTTACTTTACTAAAAAAAAGACTTGTATATAAATTTGTCTTCGAATAAAATTTACCTCTGTCTCTTAACTTTCAAAAGATGGATTTAAATATGAAAGTCGACTTTCAAGAAGTCTTTTTCATCAAATGATTTGGTAATTTTTAAAGAAATGGTGTTGATATTATGGGAATTCTGATCAAAATGGTTTCTACGGAATCCTATAGGTTGAAGGCGTAAGAGGCTGAGTGACGCTGGTCTAGCACTTTTATATGAAGACTATAATTAGATAGTCAATGGCTATAATGAGATAGCCCAAGGCCCATGGCAATAAGTGCCTTTATGAGTACTCTTTATGTCCAGATGGACTTCGGTCCGTTATGGGGACTTTACGTGGCTGATCACCCGTATTGTCCGAGCGTTGTGAGAAAACTCCAATCAAAATGATTTGGTTTTATAAGTAAAAGTCCTAATGAAAGGACAGTTTTATGAAATGATTTGGAAAACAAAGTCCTATTGAAAGGACAGTTTTATGAAATAATTTGGAAAACAATATCCTAATGAAAGGATAGTTTTACAAGAATGGTTTTTGAAATGATTAGTAATGAATTTTGAAATGCCTTACAATACCCTGCTTTATATAGCATAGAACTGTCAGATATATCTTGATTTTGACTTCGGTTCATTTATTGTATATTGCTTCCTGTTATCTATCTAACCCCTGCGAAGTATTCCTAAACCTTGAAATGATTATTTTTAGAAGTTTCTTAAAACCTTTCACCCCAGTCAATTAGAAACATTAACCCTGAACTGAACTCTTCAAATACTTGTGCTTCTATCAGTGAAAGCCATGAAAGAAAGTTTTTCATGTAATGAATACCAAGATTGGAAAGTGTGGAGTATAATTATGGGACAATGATGTCCAGGAATGATTTTTTTAAGTATGATTATTCGAAAGGGTTTCTAAATTTTATATAATATTGTAGAACTGTTTTAACCTGTATGGTTACTTGCTGAGCTTTTGTAGCTCATTCTTTTATTTTCTAACCTCTACAGCTTTTGAGAAGCATGGTTCGAATTAAGCAAACTACGAGGAAGAACACCTCATATATTAATTTTGCTAGGCTGGCTGAAGTGGAACAGGTAGGATCACAGCTGAGTTAGAAGGGAAAGACTTTGTTAAGTCTTAAGTGTATTTATGTTGATAGACTTTGGTGAGATGATTCAGAGTTGTAATAATATTTGTTTTGGTGATGTAAACTTAATGAATGTAGAGTTGTGCTTGTTTCATACCATTACCTGTTAAAGGTCCAGGGTAGTTGTCGGGGTCATATATATATATTTTTGTTTTGTTTATATTTATATAGGATGCATGCATATAGAGTGTTAGTGACTCTCCGATCTAGACCCCAGGTCGGGAGGGCGTCACAGCCCAGTCCTTTTCTTCTATTACAAAAGCCTTTTCTTTTTGTTTGAGTGAATTAAAGTATTTCTTTTTATAGTCAATATCATCATTAAACTTTTATTTCTTCTCCATTTTTGGCTTTCTGCATTCATTAGAAAAGTGACCAGCCAATCCACAGTTGAAGCATTTAAATTGAGTCCTGTCAACAAGATTTTTGCCTTGTTGATTGTCTCTCCTAACCTGAGATCCAGGCCTTTGCATGTGATTCCTCTTGAATTTGAGTTTTGAAAATTTTCTTGATAGAAAAGCCAAATGCTCATCTATTTCATCCATTTCATCCTTGGTGTATGACTCATCATCCTCAACTATTTCTTTTCTTTTTCCAGTTGAAGATTCATCATATCTAACACTACTTGCACTATTGCCATGACTGTCCTTCTTCCCTTCTTTGACAGCAACATCTTCACCAGAATCTGCAACTTGTTTATCCTTGACCACCAACGCAACAAACTTGTCTATCTTCTGACTTTTCTCAATTTCTTCATCTTGTTGTAGTTCCAACTCATAGGTTTTCAAGATTCCATACAGCTTGTCAAGAGTATATTCTTTAAAGTCAGGAGATTGTCTTATAGAAACAGTTATTGGTTTCCATTTCTTGGGTAAGGACCTAAAGAATTTGAGGTTGGTATCTTCAACAGCATATACTCTTCCATATAGTTTTAGCTCATTCAACAACTTTTGAAATCTACTATATGTGTCATTGATTGCTTCACCACTCTTGAAGTGAATGGCCTCATATTTCTGAATCAAGAGTTGTATCTTTTTCTTTCTTACTTGCTCAGTGCCTTCACATAGAGTTTAAAGAATATCCCAGACTTTCTTGGAGGTTGTACAATTGATAACATTATCAAACATATCCTTGTCAAGACCATTAAACAAAGTGTTCATAGCCTTTTTATCCTTGTGTACTTCCTTCTCATCTTCATCTGTGTATTCACTCACAGGTTTTGGAATGAGTTTGTCTGGTGCTTGAGTACCATCTGCATTCACACTTGTAACTATCTTCATAGGCACATGTTAACCTTTTTCTATGCAGTTGACATAGGAATGATCAATGGATAGCAGATGCAAGTACATTTTTACTTTCCAGGGAAAGTACTCATTTTTCTCTAGAACTGGAATCTTCACTCCTGTGTCTTTTTGACCCATACTTGATGTACTTTAGATCTTAACTTTCTGTATATTGAAAGCTAGGCTCTGAAACCAATTGTTATTTGCCCTTGAGTACAAGAAGTTTTGAGAAGGGGGGGTTGAATACAAACTTAAGAATTATTTCAGATTCTTGCGAATTTAAGTTTGTTCATGATTTTAGTGTTTGGGAAATGTATGGTAAAGATAACTAATTTAACTAAGAATGTAATACTGATAAATTTAAAACAAGACAAGCAATATAAAAATTACTAGTGGATTAGTTTTTCCACTAGTGTATTTTTTCTTTCAATTAATCTTGGTAAAATTACCAAGATGCATACAAAGTGTTATTTTTGAACTTCAATGCTTACACTCTTACTTTGCTACTGTGAACTACTAACCACTATATAGTAGTTTTCTTCTACATCTATTTTCTATCGACAGATAACATTATAGAATACACTTTACAATGTTTACATGAAAATAAAAATTAGTTACTTTCACAGCCTTCATTAGACTTTGTCTAGTCCTGGAAATATCTTCGTCTTGATCCATTCCTTGAAGACTATGTTGCCTTGAAAGTCGTCATAATCCTGACATGACTGTCTTCCATTGATTCAGTTTCTGCAAAGTTTCCATTCCTTTTATCTTTAACTAAATTGGGAAACCTTAATCAACTGATAAATGTTGTTAAACTTATCAGTTGATTCACTTTTGCTCATCCATCGATGGATAGGTTATCCATTGATCAATTGATGTATCGATGGATAGTTAGATTATCCATCGACTCCTTATCCATTGATGGTCCTTTATCCATTGATTGCCTTTATCTGTTGATAGCCTTTATCCATCGAGTAGTGTCTTTATCCATCGACTTCATTATCTGTTGATCACTTTATTTATAAGAATTCTGATTTTGAATATTTACAATTGATCAGCCAGTCTTCACATCCGTTGAGAAGCTATAGATTGAAGTCAAAAACATCAATTGACTACTTCACAGCATCCATCGAGACAATACAATCAATTGATAATGAAACATAAATCAAATGTTACAATTCAATTTATCAGTTGATAAACAAGATTCAAATGATAACTGGTTTCCTAGCCAATGGATATTTATAATTCATATATCCATCGACTAGTTACAATAAAATTGAAATCCCTATTGTAATTCTAAGTAATTTATTATCATCAAATCTCATAATTTCTAACACTTCCACTATCCATGCTTTAGAGGAACTCACTAATATTAGAAAATATTTCTAAAATTCGATTTTGTTGCGAGGAGTTGCAATTAGGAACACAAGTGTTAAATGTCTATATTTAAAGGACTTGTGAATTTCTATTCAACTATTTTTTCGAGCTTACGTATATCATTAATAATTGTTATGAGTATAATTGCAATATGCTTGAGTGACAATTATTATATATATAGCGTAGGAAGTTAGATGCTAATATTCAATCCTACGAATATTTTAGTATTTAGCGAATTTATTTTATCTTATTAAAATTATGGAGTAAAGCAATTCAATGATTATCAGTTTCATAATTTTGATTTGATAAAATATAAGAAGCACAATTTCTTGCATCTTGAAATTATTGATAAATATCGAATAATTGGTATCAGCGTGCAATTAATTGTGATATTTTTAATATTAGTGATAAAACAAGTTGTTTATCTGAAATCACTAATAATAAAAATGTCTTAATGCTTATTGTTCTACTGAATGATTGCCATGTTTAGTTAATATAAATATGCATGTGATTGGCAATTGCTTAGTGCATCATAAGTATTTAATTTATTTTGATTTGTTTAAATCATGATGATATAAAACAATTCAGTGATATATTGGTTCCATGATTTAAGTAAATTAAAATAAATAAGAAGCATAATTATTTGTAGTATAATTATTATCTGTTATTACTCTGTAATAATTGAATAATATTTTATTATAAAATAATTGTGATATATTGATACTAATGGATTTGCTTAGTTTTTATTCTAAGTAAAAATTGGTTTTTGAAAAAAGCCGTTAGTATTAATATATTTAGTTTTCTTTCTTTGACTGATTCCTGAATGTATTTAAAAGAAATTTTTGTCTATTTCTTTTTCAAAATATTTTATTCAAAGATACATTCATGTTTCTATCAGGCTTAGAGAAGAAAACATCAAATTCTTTTTCAAAACTTCTCTTTTGAAAATCATTTGATTTACAGCCCTACTTTGATTTCTAAATCTTAGGGTGTAAATCAAACTTTTCTTGAGGATAATCTTTCTTTAAATCTCAAAATCTTTTATCCTCTCCCAAAAGCTAGATTTAAATGTTTTATCTTTAAAAGCTTTTTCTCTCTTAATTTTTCCTTTTAAAGTGGAAGAAACTTGGTGACTGCTATTTTATTTGGAAAAATTGTTTTAACTTCGAGGTATCAATCACTTGTAAAATGATTTGTTTTCAAATACTTGTTTCAATGTATGTTTCACATTGATTCATAGTACATAAATAGTGGTTGTTGCTTTGAAGGCCTAGTGCTGTATTGTTAAGCATTCATTCACCCCAATTGTCATGTTTTTATTTTAAGTCGGGGATACTATCGGGTGGATAAAAATGATGTAAATCATAACTACATTATGAGTCAGAAAATCATAGTCCTCTATCTGATAAGGATGTTTTGCAAAACTATTTTCAAAACGTACAGTGCTAGGTTATAAAGGAAAAGAGTCATTTATTGAGATAGAATTTGGTAAGAGAGTTGAATTTCTTCTTTGGTATAAATTTCCGCGTTTTATTATGGAAAGTTTGCCTTATTAGAAATTCACAAGGGATGGAATTTTTCTCTGATACACATTCCCGCGTTTTATTATGGGATAAGTATCTTAAAGAAAATTTCTATTGGTTTCACGCTCTTAAATGATAAATCTTTAGAACCGACAAAACTCTTTTATTAAAAGTGCTTTAATGCAATCCATTACCATTCCTTCTTATATTTTTCTTTCTCCTTGAGATGAAAAATATGTTTTGGAATGTTAAAGTGATTATTAGTTTTTATCTTATTTAAATGATTTTATCCTTTTAGCCCCCAGTGGCTACAGAAGCAGGCCAGAAGGTTGAAAACCCATCAATCTCTTACCCAGGCCTTCATACCAAACACTCATTCATCCACTTCCATATACTAACCCTTGGAGATATAAGGAACTTATGTAAGTTAGAGGTTGATAAGGGAGAAACTACACTTGATGCAGCAAATAAGGATGAAGTCGGAAGTGCACCCACAGCTCTACCTCCAGAGAAGAAAAGTAGTATATAAATTGAGGTAACTGTAAGCTCATCTGCATCTTCTCAAAAGGATGCAGAGCTGAAAAGGCAATAAAACTGTCTCTGGAATCATTCTCTCAACAGGGTGAGTCCATTGAAATTCGCTCGTCAGCCAGAGCATCTTATAATGAGTCAAGCACACCACTAGCATTCACGCTGATGGTAATTCTAGGAACACATTGCAAGGCGTGCACAGTGAGAGGTATAGGCATTTAGAGGAGATACGGACTCTAGCCATACATTACATTGTCCAGGGTATCTACCTCAAATAGAAGTTAATATTCTGCATCCCGAAACGGAGATCTCTTGTTCAGAATTATCTGGGCTTGAGAGGCAACTGCTTGACAAGAATTCCTTAGATGAGTCAAGTAGGATATTTATACAAAATTCCCGTCATTGGGTTATGAGGGAAACGTAGGCTCTAATTTGCCATTCATTACATTGTCTACTACGTCGCCCCTCTTGGAAGGAACATTTCCAGATCCTGAAAAGGAATGTCCACCTCCCGTTTACGGAGAAGGTGTGAGGCAACTCCTTGATAGAACAAGGCAGGATTCCCTAACAGATATTAATATCTTGGAATAACCCATCTCAAAGAGGTGAGGCTCCACTAGACAGTGATTTAGCAAATGCTATTGAGTCTGGTGCTGAGACAGTGCTTATGCATGATAGATCAAGAACACCTCAACAAGGCAATTCTCCACTTGATAGTGATTCAGTTCATTCTGATGAATCAGGTGTTGGGAATATATGCATTGACGGATTTCACTTGCAGGTACAAAAGGCTATATTTGGAATGTAGAGTGAAAGTGAGAGAGAGAAACACTTAACTGAAAGTGAGGGAGAGATACACTTGAGTGAGAGATAGGGAGAGAAAGAGTGAAACATTTCTAAGTGCTCGACACTTGAGTGTAAACACTAACAGAACGTGGTAGAAGTGAGGAAACCATAGACCAAACACTTACCCTTGCTACTTGCTACTTCTGAAAGAAAAGCTACTATATTTTCCCAAATCAATGATAGACGAGAACCTTTTTTGGAAGACAATCCATTCAAAAGATGGGCCATTGAAGGATTCATCAACTAAGGGGGAGAAGTTATAGGAAGAAAAAGGAGAAGTTAATAAAGTCTTATCTTCGTATCCTTGGGAAAAGTTAATATCCTAAAGGGGTTCATATCCTGGATTCTTAAGGGAAGATCCTTAGAAAAAGGGAGTTCGTATCCTTGGGAGATGTTAATATCCTTAGGGGGAGATTTTAGACAAGAAAAAGAAGAAAATCTTATCTTCTGATCCTGAGGGGAAACAATAGAATATGGAAGAATCAAGGAACTGTATCCTATACTTGAAAGGAGTTGTCAGTAGAGGATTCCTTATCCATGTGGGAAGTACAGAAAAGAATTGACATTTCCATTGATTATTTAAAGGGAGAAGAAGAGAAAAAAGAAGAATCACATTCTTAGTGGGAGAACATATTTGAGCTATGTTCTATGTTCTATTGAAGACGTTCCCAGAAATCTAATTCTTATGAAGCTCTGTTCATGATAAGTTCTTTAAGTTCAAACTATGAAGGATTTTGAAGCAGAGAAAGCTCAAACAGACAAAAATGAAGATGATACAACATGAATATCAGTTCAGTGCTAGAGGAACAAACATCTTTCATTTCAGTCACACAAGAATTCTGGAAATGCAGTATCTGATCCAGAAAAACCAGTAGCATTATTTACAAGTCTCGGACGATTACTTTTTCTAGGTGTTAGTTGAGTTATCCTCTCTATGAGATTTGTTTGCTAAGTTTAACAATCAAATAGGGGGAGATTGTTGGTGAGATTACGAAGCTGTATGAATAGTAATCATGATAACTCAACACTAGAATAGGACAAGTAAATAATACTACGCCTACACAGAAATCAGGAAGAAATGAAGACATGGCAAATACAATGAATCAAGACATTAGAAGAAGTTTTGAAGTCTACTACAGGTCACTGAAAGAAGTTCATTAATATGTTCAAGCCTCAGTGAAGAATAATGTGTAAAGACTTTCAGGGTTTCAGAAGTGTTGAAGATTCAGTATAGAAGTGCCACAAGAAGATTTCAGTGTATTAGCATTGATTGAAGATAGATAGTGTTCGAAGCATAGGAATCTAGAAGAATTGAACACATGGTAAAGACAAGTGTCTAAGTACCAGAAAAGATTCCAGTGAAAATACTATGTTTATTAACAGTTAGTGTTCGAAGCAATGAAGTTGCTGCAAACTTAACAATGTACGTAAGGCTATAATACGAAGAACTGGATCGAAGTTAGTTGTCTGTGAACCAGACCAGTTGTACTAGGCGTCATCAGTTTGTGAAAGGAATCTGAATATTAACTATAGAAAAATTGTTAAGTTGAAGAACGTACTTGGAAAGAACGGTTATTTAATAAGGTACGAAAAGTTATTTGTAGAGGCTACAGCCAAACAGCTAAATAGCTAACAGCTAAACAACTCAAAGGGTGCAGGGTGCAAAGTGTCACAACTTTGGTACGAAAAGTGAAAGTTTCTGAACTACAGTAGAAGAACGGAAACAGCTCAGGGTATAGGGTGTAATGTGATAAGACTTTGATACAAGAAATGGAAGTTGGGAAACTTCAGTCAAGCAATGAAAAGAGGGTCCAAGTGCAGTGACCAACTTGCACTTTGACCATGTTAAGTGGAAATCACGCGTAACATGAATTCTTCCCATAGTTAAAAGGCGCCACTAAACTTTGCACTGAGCATACACTGTAGGCGGCGCAACTTGTAGATGAAGTTCAAATAAGACAACTGAATGGCGCCACTTGATTTATCACAGTGTATCCAATGTATTAGGCGCAATAAAAATATGACTTGGTTAATTCAGCTAAGGCAGGAATTTACTGGCGCCACCACAGGGAAACAAGAGTGCAAGCGCCACAAAAAGTATTACTTGACTTGAAGAAATTTTGTTAAGTAATTACAGGCGCAACTTGAATTTATACAGGGAAGTCACTCTACTGGCGCAACAAAATTAATAGGCGCAACAAAATATTTCTTGGACCCACATATCCCTCAGCCAATCAAATTATAGCAGCTACTTTATTGATTTAAAGTCTACACCAATTAAATTGAAGAGTCGTCTTCTCCAACACAAAAAATAATATGTAGAGAGCAGTCATGGCCGAGCAAGAGACATAAATTATACACACCCATACCTTGCTCCTGGTCAAATATTAGGACCCGGTTCTTTAATGAAAAATGCTCAGGGCTCCTAGATATCACTCCCTACGGACTCAGTTTTTCCTTGTACTAATTTAGATATATTTGTATAGGAACTGAGCCTTATATTTTTGTGTTAGTAGCAAAGAACTAATTTGTTCTTTGGAAACCAGTTATATTTTTAACTGGGTGTAGCACCCCTCTGGGTTTATATACGAAAGATATATTCCCGGAAACTTGTCTCATTTAAATACTTGCTAATTTTCTAGAACTTTAATGTTTATTCATAAACACAGAAAATTAGTAGGCAGTTCACCTAAACACTACAAATGGCCAAACCCACTCTGAAGCAATAATTTATTTATCCGCAAATTCCGAAAAGAATTTAAATTATTGTGAGTATCGTATTCAACCCCCCTTCTACGATACTTAGGGACCCAACAGTTTGGCATTTTTACAGTTAACCACGTGATTGTACATGACGTAGTCTAGGGATTCTATCAATATTAGTTTGAGGTTATTATCTAGGGACACAGCTTTTGTTTCTTCTTCTGTATAGTCAGTTGAACTTTTTAGAAACTGTCTGTGAGGAATTATGACCCCATCTATCTCGTGTTCAAGAATAACTGTTATTGGGGGTTCAACACCTTTGGCCAAAATTAATGCATACATGGGATTGGCAATCCCAATGAATAGTAGCATTTTGTGCTTCCACAAGTTGTAGTGATCTCTATCGAACTGTGGAATTTTAATGCTTGTCACTTTTTGTGTACTCATCTTTAATAAGATTCAAAATTAAGTATTTCAAAAAATATTTTAATTTTTGACTTAAAACAATTTTTGATCAAAAATAATTTTTAGAAAAAAAATTATTTTGAATAAAAAATTATTTCGAATTAAAAATAATTTTTGAGATCTGTATGAGTTGCGGAATTTTTGGTTCGGATCAGATATTAATAAATATCAACCAGCTCTGATGCTAATTATTGGTCCCTGATGTTGTAGAAGGGGGGTTGAATACAATATCTACAAATTGTCACAGAATTTCAGATTTAAAATATTATTTTAATTAATCATGAAATATTAATATTAATGAAATACTATTGAAGTAGAAGATATAATTTTTTTTAACTTGAAAAGTATTAAAAAAAATTCTGATGAAAAGTGTATATAATTGATAAAGTGATCTAGAATGAATTCGACATGAAGTGTTCGTGTTAATCAATTATATTCCAAACTTGCACAGAAATATGTGAATATTACAATGCATACAAATTTCTGAAATTTGAATGTTTTTGATCTTTTCAATCTTGAAATAATGAAGAAAATCTTCTCATATTTATAGAGAAAAAAGCTAGCAAGACTTTTGAATAAAACTTATTTAAAAAATCAAAAGACTTTATAAAATAGCCTATAAGACTTTTGAAATAAGCTGGACAAGACATTTAAAACTCTGTAAGACTTTTGAAAAACTCAGTAAGACTTTTCAAAAGTCTTATAAGAAATCTCGGTAAGACTTTCTTAAAAAGGTCTTGCAGATTCTGGTCGATAAGACTTTTTAAAAGGTCTTACCGATTTAACTATGTAAGACTTTTAAAAGGTCTTACCGATTTACTTCGGCAAGACTTTTCAAAAGGTCTTACCGATTTAATTTGGTAAGACTTTCTAAATTAATGCAACAAGACTTTCTTTAATGATAAATTAAAATGATTTTTACCTTAATTAATTCCACCAATTTTTAATTAAATAATTTATAAATTAAATTAATTCAAGGTGAATTAATTTAAGTAGATAAATTAAATAATTAAATAATTTTTGATAGTAGAATTAATTTAGTTTCTTCAATGCACAATCACTATAGATTTGTCTCGAATCTTTCTGTCTTCTATCTGAAAATCACTTGAGCTAGGTGATAAATATTTATTTAATTAGTTGACACACAAATGTACTGTCTGGTTCATTTGTGTCATACTAAATAAATATTCTTCACCTTTTAACTTTAATAGTTGTGATCTTCTGTCTTGGTCTTGCTTCTCGCTTTGTCTTCAATATTTTCTTTTCTTGGAATCTTTCTGTAGTAGCCACTTGGAATCTTCCGAATCTTCTGAACTCTTCTAAAATACTACTTCTTTATTTTTCGCCGACGCTTGAACATATTAATGAACTTCTCCCGGTGAAAAGTAGTAGCTTCATTATAACACTTCTGATTCCTAGGATTCTTTGTGTCTAGTTGACTTTGTTTGTCTTGATTCCTGTTATTATATTTATTATTTACTTTTGTTTCTTATTTATGTTGAGTTGTCTTCTAATTATTATAAATAAACCTAGTCATATGCCTTTCAGTAATTATTGTGTGATGTGAATTATAAAGAGCGATATATACATACACATAATATATCTAGAGAGAGTAGTTAGGGAGAAAATAAAAAAATTTAAAATTACGGTGAATTAACATGATGAGATGAAGATGCAGGTAAGGTAAAAAATAAAGAGAAAAAATTTGAATGAGATTGAAAGGAGAGTGTTCACTCGTGTTTATGATGCTAGAGAGAGAAAATGCAGAACTAGTTTGTGTTTATGCGTTAGATGTGTGTGGCTGTTTTTTTATAAGAATAAATTAATACGTGGTCTAGACTAATTACTAGTTTGTATTATAATTTTGATTTCTATTTGAGCACTTGCCTCTCTCTCTCTATATATATACATACATACATACATACATACATACATACATATATATATATATATATATATATATATATATTTTATAATAATGGTAACACGTTGTAGAGGTAAGAAATTTACGGTCATATGGATAAATACCAATATGGAAACAACACGTGTCAAACACAAACAAGAAACAAGAAAAGAATGTTAGGTCCAAGGGATACCGGGAATGGTGGTATCTGAAAGGATTCTGACACTCAAATCAGTAAAATATGTTAACAAAAATAAATTAAAAACAAATAAAATAAAAAAGAGATATACTAGATTGAATTCGGCTGTCAGACGATAGAATGGAGTTCCTTTAATGAAAGATATATTTTTTGTGATTATACAACCGATAATATGGACGTGTGTATTTATTATACAAGAGCATTTGTAATATAGAAATGTTAAAGTATATATGTGAATATATGTAAGCTATAAAGGATTGTGAGAGCTAGGACTGTTAAAAATATTTGTATATTCGATTCGAAATAAAATGAAAATTATCTATATTTGAAGTAAATCGGATATTATCGGTATCCAAATCCGATAATTCCAGTTAGAAATATGAATATAGGTATATCTGTATCCGATAATATCTGAATCCGGATATATATATATATATATATATATATATATATATTATAAATATATATTTTATTGTGTTCAATTTATAATATATATATACATTTATATTTATTTATACTTTTTTTGACATATTTATATTAGTTTCCATTAATAATTTGAAATACACTCAGTCGAGACAAACCCCGAACTGACCATGCAACCAGGTTAAAAAACAAATATATGAGCTAAACAATTAGTCACGTTATTTCCAGATTGCTTAATAAAATGAATATAGATATTCTTGAAATTAAAAATGAAATTGATGGCATTCCAAGAGATGAAGAATTCGAATGGGTTTTTCGAGAATTTTGGGTAATGAATTTGTGAAAAGAGATGAAAGCTTGACTGATGAAAGAAGGAGTATATCTGAAAAAGAGCGTTGCTAGTTAGCATTTTTAGCAATAAAATAGGAGGTCAACTCTCATATTATTTATTTATTCTTTAAATAATATAATTTTATAAGATATATATAATTATTATACATATATAACACATAAATTTAGTATTTTAAAAATAGAAAAATATAATAAAAATTTATTATTCATTTATTTTTTGTAAAACATAAAATAGAAATCAAATTCAGATACTATCCGTCGGATTCAAATTCAGATACGGATTCAAATAATATTTCAGATTTTTATATTCGGATAAAAATATAGACAGATTAGTATATAAAATATCCGTTTGACAACCCTAATGAGGGCTGAGTGAATGCCCGATACAGTATGTTGTAGCTTGTATATATATATACGGTGAACTGAAAGTGCTATTCGAGTTATTTGGTAACCACTTCTACCCTTATCATGACATAATAGTTATTACGTAGTTGAGGTAACCACAATATCGAGATATTTGAATACTCTATGTTTATCAGTTATATAATATTGGCTTATAATACGTGCAATAATATTAATAAATTATATATTAATTATTTTATATAATTTAAATATTTATTTTAATGTGATGATTTATTTTATTGTTAAATTCTTTCTACATTTTCTATACAATGTTGATTATATATTAATATTTATAAAATTTAATTATAAGTCATAATTTTAAATACATTATAGAGTTTGAATAGTTATTAAATTGAGTTGAATGTGGGTACAAGTATATTAAATAAAAATTATAGGGTAAATATGATTGTTAAGATAGAAAATATATAATATAATTTAGATATAATATAATATTATTCGTGAAAAATTGTATAAAACGAGGATTATCAGTGATAAAATTATACGTATAATATAAAAAAAGAGGGAAACATATTCAATAACCTGCCTTAGCTTCTAGAGTCTGAATCTCGAGAATGTTCTTAAATATTACTCCATGACTCTCACCCATTTGTTTACATTTTAGAGAGAAGGTCTGGCACACATTTTAAGGTGCATATAAAGTATAGTTCTATAACTTATTTTTAATTTTTTTTTCTAAATTAAAATTTAAACATTGAATTTTTATTCCAAAAAATAAAAATAAGTTATGGAACTATACTTTATATGCACCTTAAAATGCATGCCGGACCTTCTCTCCGAAACGTTAACAATTGGGTGGGACGGAGGTAGTATAACAATATATTAAATTATATTTTATATATTTAATTTTAATTAATTAAAAGAGTTTGGATGAAGGTGTATTATAATAAAAGTAGTTTGCATAAGATTATATTTTAATTTATTTAATTTAATTTAAATTAAATAAAAGAGTTTGTATAATATTGTATTATAATTAAAATTTAATTAAAATTTTATTTGAAGTGGAGTATGTGAAAATATATAATTTTAACAATAGATGAGGGATAATTAAAATGAAAAACAAAATCCTTTGTTTAGTTAAAATAATATTGTATTGATATATATGGGGTGTTTTAGTTAAAATTTAATTAAAAATTGTGTTAGAACTATAAGAGTTTGTATATGAATATATTTTAATTAAAATTTAACTAAAAATTATATTTAAAATTTGAGTAGTTGACAAATATTATGGCCAATTTAATTAAAAATTATATTTAGAGTTTGAGTATGTGATAGATAAGCTGTTAAATTTTAATAAAAATTAGATGTTTATGATCTTTTATATGGTTGACTTTAAAAATTGGATGGTTAACATCTTTTTTATAGTTCACTTGGTAACCAAGATGATAAAAAAGCTCTCTTGTTTGGTTACAATAATATACTATAGATGTCTCAACGTTCCAGCCAACTGATTGTGGTCAATGGGTTTGTTAATTTCACCTGATTTTTAGGAGATGATTACTCCACGATTATAGAGGATAATTACCATAATATTCTTATCAGATTAAAGATAATTATGAGGAAAATATATATGATTATATATTCTACCGATTATACAAGGATAAGAGCTTTCAAGGAGTCCCACTATTAATGTGTTTGATAGGTTGGGAAACAAGCTGAGTGATCAGGACCTTCGACACAAAATCAAGGCTAATGAATGGGACATCAACCATCAGTTGTCTAACAAAAGGGCAACTGAGAAGGGTCAACAAGGAGCTTCTAAGGCTGAAGGTCCTAAAAGTCATAAATGAGAAAGGACTCGTTCCAAAACTCGAGCTACCAACAAGAAGGCTCAATCAAATAAGGAGCCCAGTATGGAGGAGCTTGAACAAGGTGATAGCTCCCAACATATCCCGGAACCTGAAGAGGAGGTTCCATTTACCGATGATGTACATGGCAAGCTTAAAATTGAGGAGTTGAGGGAGGTCTTGGACATAATACAGGCTGAAAAGAAGTCCCAATCTGGTTTGGCCATAGCTTCTCCCTTTACTAAAAGGGTGAAAATATCCCCATTACCCAGGTTCTACAGAATGAATGGAGATCTCAAGTTTGATGGAAGCTCAGACCCTGTGACCTAAGTTAATTTACCACAGATATAGAGGTATATCAGGTGGAACCTCTCACCAGGTGCAGGCTGCTACCTTCCACCCTCATAGGAAATGCCCACCAATGGTTCAAAAGGTTGCCAGACAATTCTATAAAGTCCCGGGATCAGATGGGGGACCTGTTTGTAGCTCAATTTAGAGCTTCTGTGGCTTATGCCCCACTTGTCAATACATTGGCAAACATTAAACAAAGGGACAATGAAACTCTAAGAGAATATTTTAGGAGGTTCAATGAAGAGGTTCCCAAGGTGAGAAAGGCTTCTGATGAAACACTGAAAAACTTCCTCATTGCAGGTGTGAGGTTAGGAACTGACTTTTGGAAGGAGCTCCAAGGAAGGGAACCTGAAAACCTTTCTGACTTTTATGAAAGGACGGAACCTCACAAGATTGTGAAGGAGTCACTGGCCAAACTGTCAAAGAATGCCCACCAGGGAGGTACCGGGGGTGGAGCAGGAATAAAATGAATTGTTCTTTCAGCCCCAAAGGCATAAATACTGAGAAGAGACACTCTAAAAGGGGGACCTCTGATTCAGGACCTATAGTCGTGACAATTCAAATTAAATGATATAAATTATTATTTATATTACTTATTTAGATATAAAAATTTTAGTCAAATATTATTAATAATTTAAAAGAATAAAATAAGTAATTACCATCATTCAGAAAATTTTAAAAAAAATTATCAAACAATATCATTCATCCAGCATTCAGATTTATCATTCATTTAGAATCTTAATTGTTTAGAAAATATCATTCATATTTAACAAATAACCCCTTAGTTACTATTTTAGATGTTTACCCGCTCGGGATGCACATGGTTTAGCCTAACCCGGAAAACCGACCCAGCCCGACCCTAAATTGGGCCGAATAAACTGACCTAATTTAAACCGTGGTTTAGATGGGTTATTTTTTGATTGGGCCGATTATATTGGGTTGGGTTAAAGTTTAAGTATTTAAAACCTTAATGTATAGCAAAATGTAACGTAAAGTAACATGTAACCGAGGAAACTAACTCAACACTACAAGTCGGTAACTTATATTAAAATGAAGCACGGAATCGACTGCGAATCATTTTTAAGTTGAATACAAAGAACCAAAATATTAGAGGAAGCTTTGAAGACATTGAATATCACTGAAAGAAGTTCATTAACATGTTCAAGTCTCAGTGAAGAATAAAGTTGAAGTGTTTCAAAGGTTTTGAAGATGAAGAAGGTTTTACTACAGAGAAAACAGAATATTCCAGTGAAGTTTAAGAAGCACTTCTTATCATTTTGGAAAAGGTCAATTGCATAGCAAAGAAGATGTGAAGATCAAGTTCTTGCTAGTCGGTTGTGAACCAGACTAGTTGCACCAATCGACTGCACAAAAGAGTTTGAGAACTGCATCACTGATTCAGAAGAATTGACCAGATACTGAGATGAGTAACCTAAGTGGTATGTGATTAAGCCTAGAATAAATCAAGCTCGAATTAACAAGGAAATATTTATTTGACTTGGTTGCAGTGGAAGAAATTATATTAAAGGGCTCAATAAGTTCGAAAATGGCTAAGTAAAGAAGACTACTACAGAAGCTGTATCCAGAAGTCAACTTGGTCATTGGTCAAGCTATTTCGTCTTATTCCTATTTTGTCCTATTCACAGATGGTTAACAACCATCGGGTGAAATCAAAGAATTGATGAAAACAAAATAAAAGGAAATAAGCACTAGCCGATAGTTTCTAACTATTGGGTAAAGGAAATAAAAAGAAATGCTACCACTTTCCGATATTTGTTAAAACTAGAAGGAATTTCCGATGGTTATTAACTGCAGGAATAATTCTGATGGTTACCAATGTGTGAAGTAATTTATTTTACTTCAGGAATTGTTTTTAAGTGTCCGATAGTTATTTTACAGACTCATCGATACTTAAACAATTACTCAGAAAATGTTCCCGATACTTATGAAGAAAAAGAAGTGAAGCTGCAACTTGTTTACTTGGACCAAAATGAGCCACGTATTCGAAGTTGAAAAAGACTACACAAAAAGCAGCAAAGCATCGTCTTTGGATTAATTCATTCAGCTTACAGACAGAGAGAAACACAGAGCAATTAAAGAGAGAAAACACAGAGAGCATTCAAGAGAGTAAACACTGAAGCCATTAAGTTTGTACCCAGCTGTTGTTACCTTGTTTGTTTTCATTAAAGCTTGTAACTTAACTGACTATACTAGTGAATCATTGTAACTGATCGAAAGATTAGATTTGTGGAACCCCCTCAGGGTTTATATTAATAAAACGATATATTCCCCGAACGAACTGTTGTTGTGATTGCTTACCTTGTGTTTGATTTAATATATGTTCGAACTGTATTAAGTCCTAAAAGAACCATTCCGCGAATAATTTAATATTGGACAATATCGTATTCAACCCCCCTTCTACGATATTTGGGACTAACAATTGGTATCAGAGCTTACTGATTGAGTTTACAAATCAGGATCTGTTGATAGGACTTCAGTATTAAGCTTCTGGAATTTTTTGCGAATTTTGTTTAATTTTCAAAATATTTCACTCAGAAATTTTTTGAACCTTAAATAGTTTTGAAAAGTTCAATATCATGAGTTCTCAGAAAGTAGGAAGTATCAAGGTTCCTCAGTTTGATAGAGTGAATTATAATCTTTGGAAAAAGAAGATGACCTTGTTTATTAAGGCTGCAAATCCATTGTACATGGGTATCTTAGAGAACGGACCGTTTGTATCAATGAAGATGATTCCTGAATCTACAGTGGACGCAGTAAGAGTTCCTCAAAGGTCTACTCCAAAGGATCCTACAGAGTTCACTGATACAGAGAAAGAAATTGTTGCATTGGACATAGGCCTTCAGTTGATTATTATTGACTCAAATTTTAAATTGTATATTTGGAAAGAACATGTGGGAAACCATCGAACTGATTATGGAAGGAACAGAAGAAGTAAAAGAGAACCGGTTGGATATACTTACATCAAGATATGAAGCGTTCAAATCTACTCCTTGAGAAACAATTACTCAAGTTTTTGAGCGGTACAATAAATTGTTAAATGAGTTGAGTATCCGGGGGAAAAACTATCCGTTAAGGGAAACGAACAGGAAGTTTATGTTGACTCTTCCACATCATGTTGAGCATAAAGTTTCATCAATTAGAGAAAGGGACAACTTCAATGTCATGCCCCTTGAAAGCTATATGGAAAATTGAAGACTTATGAAATGGAACAAGAACAGAGATTGATTATCTATGGTTCCGGCTTAGTGGACAGTAAGAGTGCAGCACTATAGAGGACCACAACTCTTGTGGCAAATGAAGTGAAGACTTCTGAAGCAAAGGTTGTTGAAACCAAGATTGGTGGAGAATTGATCATTGAAGCTGAAATGGCTACAGAATCACAAGTTGAAGAGGAAGATGATTTCTATACATTGGAAGAGCTTGATGAGATGGAAGATAAATCTATGGCGTACTTGGCAGGGCGTTTCAAGCATATAAGATTCAGAAGGAATCCCAAGTACAAGAAAAGTTTTGGTAGCAGATTTCAGAAGACAGGATCATTTTCGGGATCCAACTCAAGAGGTGGTTACAAGTCAAACATGGTAGACCGTAGTAAGTTCCGGTGCTACAATTGCAATGAACTAGGGCATTTCGTCATTGAATGTAAGAAACCGAAACAAGCAAAAGACAAGAAGGTTTATGAGAAGAAGAGTTCCTACGAGAAGAAAAGCTATGATGAGTTGAAAAGGGAGAATGAGAAGTTGAAACAGAGATTGGATGCTTTGGTTGCAAAACAACAAGGCAAGGCTTACATTGCTGAAGGTAGAAGCTGAGATGACAGATTCTGAAGAAGAAGAATATGGAAATCTTGCATTAATGGCAGATACTTCAGAAGAATCTCTATCATCATCACAGGTACCTATTCTCACCACTATAGATATGTCTCTATCTGAATATAAAAATACTGTTAATGACTTGAGTATAGAGATGTTTAATATTCATACAAGTATGCTAGCTTCTGAAGTAGAAAATGCTAGACTAGTTGCGAAGATTAAAAAGCTAGAATCTGGAAAGGAACAACTAGAGCTTGTAGGAATCACAGTTAATAACCTTAAGGAAAGAAATGAATATTTAGAGAATAAGTTATCTGTAATGCAGAGGTTGAGACAACACTTAGGGCTAAGATTTCTGAGCTAGAGTTAAAATTGGAAGCTTTTAAGAACTCAGCTAATATTTCTAAAGACATAATGGATAAACAGAGCTTAGATAATAAGACATGTATAGGCTTTGACTACGATGAACATAAAAAGAAAAACAAGAAGGATAAAAGGAATGTAGTTTTCAATGCTTCTAGTACTGTCTTATTAGAAAATGAAAATGTTCCTTTTGTCATTAAGAAGAGTAGTAATCCTGTCTTTAAGATCTCACTCTCAGAACCCTTAGACGAAGATACTGGGCCTGTTTGGCTACCCGTAACTTATGGAAATAAGGGCTTATTTCCGGAAAAAAGTAGGGATGTATGTACTTTCCAGAAATAAGCCCTTATTTTCGGAAATAATTAAGTTCATATTTGGTTTTAAAATTCTAAAACAAATATTTATCTTTAAAAAAAATATGAAAATATGTAAAAAAAATTAAAAAATAAGCTACTTATTTTAAGTTTAAGGAACCCCAAACACCCCCACTATCGTATGGAAACAAGAAATGCTTGTTGAGGATGAATTAAAGAAGAAAGAAATTAAGGAAGGTAATGTAGAAGAAGTTACACCTAATAAACCAGTTAAAATTGAATCTGTTAAAACTGAATTAGGTAGTAACAAGAATAAGTCAAAGAGTAATAGGAATGGAAAAGTAGGTGTTAAAATTGCTAATTCTGCTACACCTGCACCCACTGCACCTAGGAAATTGTGTACTAATTGCAATTCTACTGGACATCTTAGTCATGCATGTAATAAGGTTAAAGTAGAATCTGATGTTCCTATTGTGCAGAACATGTTTAACATGAATAGTTCTCATTTGCCTTGCGACATTACTGGATGTATGCCATGTGCTTTTAATATTATGCATGCTTATTTTAATTTGATGAATGCATCTACTTCTAGTAATTGCATAGGCATACAAAGAAGCATGAATAAGAAAAAGGTAAGGGCAAAGACTGTTAGTCCTCCTAAGGTTAGGAAGGAGACTCAATCTCCTAGGCCAAAAGACAAATCTATCAAGGCAAAGGAACATGATTCGAGTTCAGTCAAAATAGAACTTAAAGATGTGAAAACTGAACCTATTACACCATCTACAAGAATCTCTAAATTTCTTGGACCCAAACAAGTTTGGGTGCCAAAGAAACCTTAATCACTTTGTGGTTGCAGGGCACAGGTATTAATGAAAAAGTCATGTGGATTCTAGATAGTGGATGTTCAAGGCACATGACAGGAGACAAGTCTCTGCTAACAAATGTGGTTGAGAAGACCGGCCCAGTTGTAACCTTTGGAGATGACAGCAAAGGATTTACTAAGGGATATGGTAGTCTGGAAGTTGGAAATGTCATCATTGAAAATATTTCTCTTGTTGACGGTCTGAAGCACAACTTACTGAGCGTCAGTCAATTTACAGATAAAGGATATAATGTGGACTTTAAGAAGGAAAAGTGTATGATCACCAACAGGAAAGATGAAAAGCTTGCTCTTAAAGGAGTAAGAAAAGGAAATCTGTTCGTAGCTGACTTAAACACTGCAAGCAGATGAGAAGCAAGTTGTTTCTACAGTAAAGCATCCTCTGAATTGAGTTGGTTATGGCACAGAAAACTATCTCACCTGAACTTTAAAGCAATGAATTCTTTAGTTAGAAGAGAATTGGTGAGAGGGTTACCAAAGATGGAATTCTACCAAGAAGGACTCTGTGAAGCATGTGAAAAGGGTAAGTCAAAGAAGGCGTGTTGGTCCCTGATATTGTAGAAGGGGGGTTGAATACAATATCTGAAAATTAATCGCGGAATAATTGGATTAAAAATATTATTTTAATTACTCGCAAAATATTAATTATAATGAAATACTTTTCAAGTGAAAGATATTATTTTAACTTGATTAGTATTACACAATTAATATTTAGAAAACTGTTATATAATTGATATAAAGTCTAGAACGAATTCGACATGAAGTGTTCGTGTTTAAACAATTATATTCAAACTCAGCACAGAAATCTGTGAATATTACAATGCAGATAAATTACTGAATTTGATCTGTTTTTTTCTAACTCTTAACAAGTTGAACAACTGAAAAATGAAGCATTCTTCTCATATTTATAGAGATTTGAAAAAGGCTGCTATGACCTTTTTCAATATGACTTAATTTCAAGAAAATAAGTCTGTATGACTTATTTAACACTTGTATGACTTAAGAAAACACTGGGCATGACTTATATAGCTCGGTATGACTTATTCTGAGCTCGGTATGACTTATTCTGAGCTCGGTATGACTTTCTGTAAGTCATATTCGAGTTTTCTTTAATTAAAATAAATCAGAATGACTTAATTTAAAAGAAAAAAGCTCGATATGACTTATTGCCACTTGCTCCAGTATGACCTTTATCATTCAAATTTCGGTATGACTTATCCTTTTGATATATATATATAACTCGGTATGACTTATTAAATAAGTCATTCGGTATGACTTATTTAATAAGTCATACTAACTGTTTATATATATATATAAGTCATATTGGTCCAATTCTTTTATAGTAAATTAATTCTACTTAATTTAATTAGTTAATTTATAAATTAAATTAAATTCAACTTGAATTAATTTAATTAGATAAATTAAATAATTAATTAACATTTGATAGTAGAATTAAAACTATTATTTTTTACTTGCATAGCCATGCTGAAGGTCTTGAAATCTTCCCGTCTTCTTTGTGTCTTGATCTTGAAACCTCTTGAATTAAATGAAGAATAAATATTATTTTAGTTGACACACAAATGTACTGTCTGGTACATTTGTGTCATACTAATAAATATTCTCCATTTATAAAACTTTAAATTAGAGGCCTTGCGTCATATTTTCTTCTTCACTGTCTTCATTCTTCTTCTGGAATCTTCAGTAGTAACCACTTGAAATCTTCTATATCTTCTGTTTACTATAGAACCACTACTACACATTTATTTTCACTGACGCTTGAACATAAAGATGAACTTCATCCAGTGTTGAGTAGCAATCCTACAAAATACTTCTGATACTTGGATCCTTTGTGATTAGTTGACTGTCTTTGTCTTGATTCCTGTTTGGTGTTTAGTATTTACTTCTCTTTAACAGTTAGAGTTGAGTTGCCATCTAATTATTACAAATAGGCCTAGTCATATGCCTTTCAATCTCCCCCTATTTGTTGTTAAACAATTAACACACAAATTCCTAGAGGATAACTCAACTAACAACTAAGAAAGTAGTACGACATTTAATGACTGTAAATAATAAACAAAAGTTCCGGATTTATATTTAACAATTTTCCAGATTCGTACATAAAAGATAAATACAAGATAGATGTTCCTCTAGCACTGAATAAATATTACAAAGTTTCTATCTTGTTCTATCTATGTCTTCAGTCTTCTGATGTATCAACTTCACCTTCTTCTAGGATTGAACCTTTATGAACAGGTGTCCTCGGTATTTGTTCAGATACTGATTGTTCTGTTGTAGTGGATTCTCCATACAACCTTCTTTGTTCAGCTCTTGCTAACTGCCACAGTACTTCCTGTTCAACAGGATCTACTATCTCTTCTTCTACATCAGATGGTTGTGTTGAATCTATCTTTGGTATTTGCCTGATGTATGAATGAATTCTTTTTGACAGACAGTAGTTTCTTATCTTCTCTGCAGCATCCATTTTAGCTTGGGATTTGAAACCTTTTGACCTTAACATCCTTTCAACTTGAATCATGTACTTAACTGTGTAGCCCTTAAAAGATTCCTCATTTAACTGCATGATTTGATACAACTTGTTTGAGAAAAATCTTACCTCATGAGGATCAAATAAGATCTGAGGACTGACAGCTGTAGCAAAGACTCTAAGTCTATCCCTGAGAAGTTCATTTTCTTCTGAGCTCCTCTTTATTTTGTTCAAGAACGTCCATATTACTGATAAACTTCTTTGCCTGAAAAACTCTAAGGAAATTCTGAATGTTCCATTCCTGTGTGTGTAGACTAGTATCCGCCAGTCTTCAAGAATGTGATCCACTAGGATAGTGATGTAGTCCACTTCCTCTTTCAGAGCTTTCATGAAGTTGTCAATGTTGTCATTTGACTTTTCTAGACGCTCAATTATTGATTTCAGATGCTTGTCTTCAACTGGACCCTTTTGTTGTTTGTCCATTATTTCTCTTGCAGTATCCCATTTCTTTCCAATCTTGAGCTGTACATCTCTCTTCTTTTCTCTGACTGCTATGGCCCAGAGATTTTGCTTTTCTTGGCTTTCTTCTTTTTCTGCCTTTGTTCTTTCTATGACTAGAGCTTTCAGTTTTTCAGTTTTTGCATGACTTGCCTTGATGTCTTCTTTTAGTTTCTTCATTGCCTCTTCATAGGCTGGATCAACTTCTTTTTCTTCTGGAAACAGAAAATCTTCATCAAATGCAATCTCTTCCTCAGCTCTGCAGTAGTCAGGAAAGTTTGATTCATCATGAGCACTGTCATCAATGAATTTCTCTTGATCATAAAACTGTTTTTCTGGTTCTGGATCATACGATTGAAATTGATCTTCAGAATACAGTTTATTTTTCCCTTTGTCTTGAGTAGAAGCCCCTCCATCTTTAGCTACTTTCTCCTTTGATTTCTCCCCCTTAGTTGAGGGATCCTCTTGAGTTTTAGAGGCTTCAAAAGATGTCAACATTTTCTGCATAGTCAGATAGACTTGCTTCATTCCTTCATTCAAATGTGTCATTCCATCATCCAGTTTGCTGAATCTTTGTGTAGAGATCTTTTCATTTTCAATGATTGTTAATGTCAAGCTTTTCTCAACCTCATCAATCTTTTCATGTAATTTGCTGACTTCTTTCATGTCTTCAGCAATAAGATTCTGTACATTCTGGATGTCTTGAGTTTTTAAAAGAATGGAGGTTTTGACATCATCAACATTTTTTCGTACTATTGTCAGCTGCTGTGTTACAGAGGCAGATGTAGATTTTTCTTCTGCTTGTGCTTTTACTTTTACCAACTCAGCCTGAACAATTTGCATTTCTTTCTGGAGAGCTTCCATTTTAGATAATAGAACACTGTGTGTGTGCGCACTCAGCTCACTTGCACTCCTGTTTATCTCACTATCACTCTGTGCATGTGTTTCACTTTGTGTTTGCCTCACATCACTCGTGTTTAGCTCCTTTCCAGATCCTGAAGCTGTACCTGCATATATAACAATAGCTTTTGAAGAGTCAAATTGCTCTTCTGATGCCTGTGAAGGCGCGTCCTCAACAAGATTAACTTGAAGTGGCTCCGCTACTGACGTAGCTACTCCGTGAATGGAGTCCCATCTCCCTCTATGGAGTGGTTGCCTCTCAAATCCACCAGTGGATTCGAGACCTTTTAAAATCACTGGATGTAATATATCCAGGGGGGTCACCACCTTAGACAATGTAGTGTATGGCTCATTAGAGTCTGTGGTGCCCCTAAGTACCTCGGAGGGTATCTGATGCTGCACTGCATCGAAAATGTCATGGTCCACATCATAAGTGGCATCCGACCAGTTTTTATTAAAAACATTTTCTTTAACAAATGTGCCCTCATGTGTTTGTGTAACTGCAAGCGGAGGTCCTGCTAGTGTGAGAGCTAGCAGTGTGCTTTCCTCACTATCTGAAGCTGTAGCCGAACAGCGAATTAGATCACCTGGTTGAGCAAGTGTATCTAAAGAACCTTGGATGGCCATGTCAAAATCCATATCCCATTGAGAGGAAAAGGATGAGTCTGCAGTTGTCTCTGGTTGAAATTTAGATCTTTTAGATTGTGGAGACAGAGCTGCGGGTTCACTCACATCAGCACCAAGACCCCTAACTATTCTGACAGGTTTCTTCCTTTTTCTGACTTTTAGCAAAGAAGAGGATGAAGGAGAAACTGTTTGAGGCTCTAATTCAGCTGGGGGCGGAACCTGTGTGTTTTCAGGTTCGTAGCTGATATCCTGGAGTGTAATAACACCATCATAGTCCGCCACAGATAAATCTAATAGTGCAGTAGATATTTCTATAGGTATTGAACTAGAAGATTGTGAGTGAGATATTACCTGTTGATCTTGTGCCACTTGATCGACATGCTGAGCAGCTTCAAGTAGAAGGTGCACAGGATGTTCTATTTGCATAGGCACTTGTTCTTGCTCTTGTTCCTGCACAGGATTAGCAATATGATCTAATATCTCAGCCATGTAATCTGTCCTTACCACTTGCACATTTTGAAACTTGGGGTTGTTGTGGAGCCTTGCAAATAGGTGGTTCTGAGAAGTCGGAGATTCTTCTACAGGACCATTCTGAAATAAGGCTTTGTCTTCTTCCACCAACAAGTCATTCATAAACAGCATCAGGAACCTCGGATAGTAGACTTGTACATTCTGTTCCCTGCTTTCTGGTTTCCCCATCTTCCTTATAATTTCTTTCAGAAACAACTTCCCAAAATTTATCCTCCTGTTGTGAGCTACAGAATACCCAAAGATTTGCAGTAGTGAAGATATATTGTTGAAGTTGTTCTTTGTAGTGGGAGCAAACACTTTGGCTAACGTGTCAAAGAAATAGTCCCACTCACTTACCAACTTGGACTTTGTCAGTCTTACCAAATTGATCTCACCCTGATATCTAATAGAATAGAAAAATTCTAGAATTTCTGGTACAGTGGGTGGATCCATGAAATTGTCAGTTGGAAAGCCCAAAATCCTGTTCACGTCCTCTTCAGTCACCATATATTCATGATCTCCTATGCTGAAAGAGAATTGAACTCTGTCTGCAGTACTCCTATTCCTTGCAGTGGAATACAGGGCCCTTAGTGCTAACACTTGCAACGGGGCGTTCAGAGTAATTGCAGTTCTGACGAGTGAATGTTCATTCATAAAAATAATCCACGGTCGAAACCTCTCGACTGAACAATTCACCGGATTAAAATATCCAACAAAATTAGTTTTTACTAATTCGCAATAACCAGCCATATTCCTTTAAACTATTACAATTAAGAAAATTACAATGTGCGATTACAAATTAAAATTATCAATTACAACCAATAATTTGAAAATTACAACCAATAAAAATTGAAACCCTAATTTCTAATAATCCTTATATTGACTTAAACAACAAGTCACTACCCAAACAGTCCTTTAGATATAATTAACACTTGAATGCTTCAACAAAAAAAAAAAGAACAGTCAGTCGAAATTAAACAAAAATCGTGCAGAGTTTCGTTTGTTTCAATCGATTTTATCAATCTAGCAAGCAAAGATGCTTGTAAATGGAAATTAGCAACTGAAATCAGTTGTTTTTGGACAGGAATCGATCGATTTTTTTAAAAAAATTTGCCTGTTCGAGTTTGTATATATATATAGCAGCTTGTGAGTATAATAAAGACTGAGTATGACTTTGTTAAAAGGAAAATGAATATGTCCGGTATGACTTAGTTAAAACACATCACTTGAATATCTCGGTATGACTTATCATAAGTCATACCGAGTTTTATTTTCATAAAACTTAAGTGAATTAGTTTGGTATGACTTAATTCGTTTGACTCTCGGTATGACTTTTTAATTAGCATAAAAAGTCATGCCGAGTTTTAACAAATTAAGTCATGCCGACTTTTTTTTTTGTTCTAAAATAAGTCATACTGTTATTATTATAAGGAAACTATTTTTAAGAAAAAAATGTTAATAATTTACATACTAATAAATTATTAAAGATATAAAATAAATATTTACATTATTAATTTATTTTAATTAATTTAAGAATTAGATTAACTCATGTTTGAATTAATTTAATAAACAAATTAATTGAATAATTAATAATATACTCATTTATTTTATTGTACATTAATAATTCAAAAAATAAACATTAATAAATACATGCTTAAAATAAAAATGCTAAAAATTAGAAAAATATATACATTAATTTATATATTAATAAATGCTTAATTTTAAACAAAATTACTTATGCTCTAATTGAAATAATTATCTAGTAAGAATATTGATTTAATCTTGAGATAATTTTCCAAAAATTCATAAGTCCTAGGATTTTATTAATTCAAGTCTCATAAACTCTTTAAATATTAACATTTAATATTTTATGAGCTTAAATTAATTCCTAGCAACCAAACATTTAGCCATAGTTTAACATCCCTAATTCACTAACCAGCTTTGAGAAAGTGGATTCATCAAGTGGTTTTGTGAAGATGTCGGCTAACTGATCTTCTGTGGGTACAAAATGTAGCACCACAGTTTCGTTCATGACATGCTCTCTGATAAAGTGATACCTTATGTCAATGTGCTTGGTTCGCGAATGTTGTACAGGATTGTTGGAAATAGCTATGGCACTTGTGTTGTCGCAGTAAATTGGAATTTTGTTCAACGCAAGTCCGTAGTCATTTAGCTGATTCCTGATCCACAAGATCTGTGCACAATAGCTACCTGCCGCAATGTATTCTGCTTCGGCTGTCGAGGTAGAAACTGAATGCTGTTTCTTGCTGTACCAGGAGATCAACCTTCGTCCTAGAAACTGACAGCTTCCAGAAGTATTTTTCCTGTCCATCCTGCACCCTGCATAATCTGAATCTGTATAGCCTATTAGGTCAAAACCTGTATCCTTAGGGTACCAAATTCCAAGATCTGGTGTACCCTTTAGATATCTAAAAATCCGTTTAACAGCTATTAGATGAGATTCTCTTGGGTCAGATTGAAACCTTGCACATAAGCAAGTTGCGAACATTATGTCGGGTCTACTTGCAGTTAGATATAATAATGAGCCTATCATACCTCTGTAGCTTGTGATGTCAACTTTCTTACCAGTTTCATCTTTGTCAAGCTTCGTGGCTGTTGGCATTGGGGTTTTTGCCGGTGAAGAATCTTCTAGACTGTATTTTCTGAGAAGATCTCTTACGTACTTTGATTGGCAAATAAAAATCCCATCTTCCTTTTGCTTTACTTGCAATCCAAGGAAGAATGACAGCTCACCCATCATGCTCATCTCATATCTGCTCTGCATTAACTTAGCAAATCTCTTGCACAAGTTTTCGTTAGTAGAACCAAATATAATATCGTCAACATAAACTTGGACAAATATCATATCTTTATTATGTAATTTGTAAAAGAGAGTTTTATCTATGACACCTCTAGTGAAACCATTTTCAAGTAAAAACTCAGAGAGAGTGTCATACCATGTCCTCGGTGCTTGCTTGAGTCCATAGAGAGCTTTGAAAAGAAAGTACACAAAATCAGCAAACTCTGGATTTTCAAAGCCAGGGGGCTGTTCCACATATACTTCCTCTTCTAGCTTTCCGTTCAGAAATGCACTCTTCACATCCATTTGATAGACTTTAAAATTGGAATGTGCTGCGAATGCCAGAAATATCCTGATGGCTTCAAGTCTTGCAACTGGTGAGTAGGTCTCGTCATAATCAATTCCCTCTTCCTGGGAGTAACCCTTTGCAACCAGTCTGGCCTTGTTCCTTGTAACAATGCCATCACCGTCTAATTTGTTCCTGTATACCCATTTCGTGCCAATAACAGATCTATCTTTAGGCCTGGGTACCAGTGTCCAGACTTCTTGTCTTTCGAACTGATTGAGCTCTTCTTGCATGGCAAGAACCCAATCTGGATCAATTAGTGCATCTTCAATCTTCTTTGGTTCTTCTTGAGATAGAAAAACTGAGAATAAACATTCATTTGAAGTTGCACTTCTGGTTCTTACTCCAACATCTGGATCACCTATGATCAATTCAAAAGGATGATCTCTGCTCCATATCCTTTCCCTAGGTAGGTTTGATCTTGATGATTCGCCTCGAAATTCATTGTGATGTTGTGTTGTGCCAGTTGATCTTTCATCTCCCCCTGAGTTGCTGCCAGGATGACTTGTTGATCCACCACTGGTATTAGTAGAATCTCCAGTGTTGCCATTGTTTCCACTACTATTACCTGGATCATTACCATCATTGTTGTCATCATTTCCTGCTGCAACCTCAGGTTCTTCTTCGTCATCAGAATGTGAGTCTGGATAATTATCAAATTTTAATGACTCAGAAGAATCTTCAGTTTGGATACTTGGGAGTTTAGTGTCATCAAAAGTTACATTGACACTTTCCTTCACTTGGTGCTGATCAATTATGTAAACCCTATATGCTCTTCTCGAGTATCCGACAAAAATAGCTTCATGTGCCTTGGCCTCAAATTTGCCAATGCGTTCATCTACATCTTTTAGCACAAAGCATTTGGCTCCAAATACATGAAAGTACTTGAGAGTAGGTTTCTTGCCAGCCATTAATTCATAGGGAGTTTTCATATGATCTTTGTTGATCAGAGTTCGATTCTGAGTATAACAAGCTGTATTAACTGCTTCAGCCCAGAAGTAGATAGGTAACCTTGATTCACTTAGCATAGTCCTTGCAGCTTCAATCAGGGTTCGATTTTTCCTTTCTACAACTCCATTTTGTTGTGGAGTTCTTGGTGCTGAGTACTGCCTTGTTATCCCCTTGTTTGAGCAGAAGTTATTCAGAACTTCATTTTTGAATTCTGTTCCATTATCTGATCTGATTGCTCGGACAGGTAACTTTGAATCTAACTCAATCAGCTTTATATGATCAATCACCAAATGTGGAGTTTCATCTTTAGAATTCAAGAATAAAACCCATGTATACTTTGTGAAGTCATCCACAATCACTAAGGCGTATTTCTTTCTTGACATAGACAGAATATTTACTGGACCAAATAAATCCATGTATAGGAGTTGAAGTGGTTCAGTGATGTTTGTAGTGTCTGTGCCTCTGTGAGTTGCTTTCCTTGACTTCCCTTTTTGACATGCCTCACACAATCCTTCTTGTGTAAATTCCATCGGAGGCAGTCCTCTCACCAAATCCCTCTTGACTAGAGAGTTCATTGTTTTGAAATTCAGGTGTGAGAGCTTCTTGTGCCATAGCCAACTTTCCTCTGTTGAAGCTTTTGAATAAAAACAGTTTGCTTCAGCTCCAGTTCCCGAGTTGAGATCAGCTACGTACAAGTTTCCTTTCCTTACTCCACGCAAGGCTAGTCTGTCTTCTTTAGAATGAGCTATTAAGCACTTCTCCTTGATAAAGTTTACTTTGTAACCTCTATCACAAAATTGACTGACGCTGAGTAGATTGTGCTTAAGTCCTTCCACCAAAGAGACATTTTCAATGATAACATTTCCTGTATTTAACTTGCCATAACCCGTAGTCATTCCTTTGCTGTTATCTCCAAAGGTGACGATTGGGCCAGCTCTCTCAACTACGTCTGATAGCAGGGCTCTATCTCCGGTCATATGCCTTGACGATCCGCTGTCCAGGATCCATATAACTCGGTTTGCCTGTTTAACTCCCTGCAATTATCAAACGGATTAATTTGTCTTCGGAGCCCAAAATTGATTGGGCCCGGCATACTTAAAGAATTGACCTTTGTCTGCTTTGACAACAGATCCTTTTCGAACAACATTATTTTCTTCCTTGACTGTTCCTACCTTCCTATAAACAGTCTTAACAACTTTCTGTTTAGACTTAGGAATATATGATTCCTTCTTCTCAGGTGAAGGAGTCGCAGTCTTGGATTTAGCAAATTTACTATTGATGTGCTGTCTAGGTGTCATGTTATCTTTCTTAGCTATCATGCGTTTAAATTAAGCAGTCATAGCATTAAAGGCACATAACATGCAATTCATTATACCACAAGGTTTATGGAAAGCATCAATAGTAGGCATGTTATTCAATACAGTAGGAGGCTTAACAGATTCTACTTCAATTTTCTCAGCAGATTTGAAGTTTTCAGTAGAATGAAATTTATTATTACTATTCCTACTGTTCACAAATATGTTGGGTCTGTTCATTTTACTCTTTAAGTCTTTTGCACCTACACCAGGTCTGGGGGAATCAAAAGTTCCCACATCTTTCACTGGTGTTTCTAGTGCACATTTTTCTTTCTGGACATTAACTCCTTTTATGTCCTTAACCTGTTCTCCTCTCTTCTTCTCTTCCTCAAGATCTTCCAGCTGCATTTCATATGCAATTATTACAGAGGTCTCAAGGATGGGTTCAGCTATCGGTGTTATGAAGAGAGGTTTCGGTGTGTCTTTAACAACATGTGGGATACCCCTTTCTTCAGCACTTTTTCTAAAGGGGGTTATGTTGCTTGGTTTTCCTACAGATTTGTTATACTCGAAGCCTATTCCAACTTTACGATTTATTTCTTGTTGGTCAACTAGGTTCTTAACAATATATGAGGAATTCTTATATGCAAGACACTTCTTCTTTTCTTCTTCAATTTGGTTTCTGAGATTAGTTTCTACAACAACATGACAACTGACTTTACTGACTTGAACAGCTAAGTCTTCAGTCAGCTTGACAGCCAACTTGTCATGATTTCTTTTTAACTGTTTAAGAACTTCAGTCTCATCAATTAATTCTTTGACTTTGAGTCTGAGTTTCTTAACTTTATCTCTTTCACCATCTAGTTCTTTACCTAGCAAAGCAAACATCTTAGGACACGAAGGATTTACCTCTATTCCTCTGTCACTGGTGGGAGACAGTGATCCCTCTGATGAAGCCATAAGAGCAAGATTTCCCAGCTCTTCCTCATCATCGTTTATCAATTTGTTTAGTCTCTGAAACACCTCAGAGATACCCTCACCAGGGTTGGATCTAAACTGTTCATATTGGGTGGTCAGGATCTCCAGTCTATTCTCCTTAACTTCTTCAGTTCCCTCATTGATAATTTCAATTGTGTCCCAGATTTGTTTTGCATTCTTGCAATTGACTACTTGGTTGTACATGATGTAGTCTAGGGATTCAATTAATATGAGCTTCAGGTTATTATCAAGGGACACAGCTTCTGTTTCCTCATCTGTATAGTCTGCCGGACTTTTCGGAAACTGTCTGTGAGGAATTACGACCCCATCTACTGTATGTTCGAGAACAACTGATATAGGGAGCTCAACACCTTTAGCCATAATTAATGCGTACTTGGGATTTGCAATCCCGATAAACAGTAGCATTTTTTGTTTCCACAAGTTGTAGTGTTCTCTGTCGAACTGTGGAATTTTAATACTAGTTACTTTCTGGGTACTCATCTTTAATAAGATTAAAAATTAAGTGTTTCAAAAAATATTTTAATTTTTGACTTAAAACAATTTTTGATCAAAAATAATTTTTAGAAAAAAAATTATTTCGAATAAAAAATTATTTCGAATTTAAAATAATTTTTGAGATCTGAATGAGTTGCGGAATTTTTGGTTTGGATCTGATATTAACTATATCAACCAGCTCTGATGCCAATTGTTGGTCCCTGATATTGTAGAAGGGGGGTTGAATACAATATCTGAAAATTAATCGCGGAATAATTGGATTAAAAATATTATTTTAATTACTCGCGAAATATTAATTATAATGAAATACTTTTCAAGTGAAAGATATTATTTTAACTTGATTAGTATTACACAATTAATATTTAGAAAACTGTTATATAATTGATATAAAGTCTAGAACGAATTCGACATGAAGTGTTCGTGTTTAAACAATTATATTCAAACTCAGCACAGAAATCTGTGAATATTACAATGCAGATAAATTACTGAATTTGATCTGTTTTTTTCTAACTCTTAACAAGTTGAACAACTGAAAAATGAAGCATTCTTCTCATATTTATAGAGATTTGAAAAAGGCTGCTATGACCTTTTTCAATATGACTTAATTTCAAGAAAATAAGTCTGTATGACTTATTTAACACTTGTATGACTTAAGAAAACACTGGGCATGACTTATATAGCTCGGTATGACTTATTCTGAGCTCGGTATGACTTATTCTGAGCTCGGTATGACTTTCTGTAAGTCATATTCGAGTTTTCTTTAATTAAAATAAATCAGAATGACTTAATTTAAAAGAAAAAAGCTCGGTATGACTTATTGCCACTTGCTCCAGTATGACCTTTATCATTCAAATTTTGGTATGACTTATCCTTTTGATATATATATAACTCGGTATGACTTATTAAATAAGTCATTCGGTATGACTTATTTAATAAGTCATACTAACTGTTTATATATATATATAAGTCATATTGGTCCAATTCTTTTATAGTAAATTAATTCTACTTAATTTAATTAGTTAATTTATAAATTAAATTAAATTCAACTTGAATTAATTTAATTAGATAAATTAAATAATTAATTAACATTTGATAGTAGAATTAAAACTATTATTTTTTACTTGCATAGCCATGCTGAAGGTCTTGAAATCTTCCCGTCTTCTTTGTGTCTTGATCTTGAAACCTCTTGAATTAAATGAAGAATAAATATTATTTTAGTTGACACACAAATGTACTGTCTGGTTCATTTGTGTCATACTAATAAATATTCTCCATTTATAAAACTTTAAATTAGAGGCCTTGCGTCATATTTTCTTCTTCACTGTCTTCATTCTTCTTCTGGAATCTTCAGTAGTAACCACTTGAAATCTTCTATATCTTCTGTTTACTATAGAACCACTACTACACATTTATTTTCACTGACGCTTGAACATAAAGATGAACTTCATCCAGTGTTGAGTAGCAATCCTACAAAATACTTCTGATACTTGGATCCTTTGTGATTAGTTGACTGTCTTTGTCTTGATTCCTGTTTGGTGTTTAGTATTTACTTCTCTTTAACAGTTAGAGTTGAGTTGCCATCTAATTATTACAAATAGGCCTAGTCATATGCCTTTCAAGGCGTCACATAGAAGTAAAGACATGTCAAGCATCAGCGAACCTCTCCAGTTGATTCATATGGATCTGTTTGGACCGGTTAATGTCATGTCAGTTTCAAAGAAGAAATATGCATTAGTGATTGTCGACGACTACTCCAAGTACACGTGGGTGTTGTTTTTGCATTTTAAGGATGAAACACCTCAAATGGTAATCGATCACATTAAAAAGATTGAAGTGGAAGCTGGATTGCCTGTGCGGACAATAAGATCAGATAATGGAACTGAATTCAGAAATGCAGTTCTAAATGAATTCTGCACGAATCAAGGCATTTCAAGACAATACTCAGCCCCAAGAACTCCACAGTAGAATGGAGTGGTAGAAAGGAAAAATAGGACTTTGATTGAAGCAGCAAGGACAATGCTAAGCCAGTCAAAGCTACATACATATTTTTGGGCAGAAGCAGTCAACACAGCTTGTTACACTCAAAATAGGACCCTGATTAATAAAGATCTAGAAAAGACATCCTATGAGATTATGACCAACAGAAAGCCATCACTGAAGTAGTTTCATGTGTTTGGTGGAAAATGCTATGTATTGAAAGATGAACATCTGGGCAAGTTTGATGCTAAAGCAGATGAAAGGATTTTCCTTGGTTACTCACTGGAGTCTAAGACGTACAGGGTATATGTGATTGAAACTCATAAGGTCATTGAAAGCCTTAATGTAACGTTTGACGACACCAAACTCCCAAGTCTTTAAAAAGATAAAGATTCTGAATCTTTGAAAATTGAAAATCTATCAGAATACTACTTAGGAGATGAAGACGTACCTGGTGCTGCATCTGGTAGTCATGAACACACAGAGATTGATAATCCAGAGCAAAGCAGTGGAAGTGTTGGTAATACCACACAGTCACAGTCACAGTCTGTATTTCAAAATCAGTCTGTTACTGAACCTGCTAGCTCAACTGGTGGATCATCAAATAATGAAGGCAGCAACTCAGGGGGAGGTGAAGAAGGATCAGCTAGTCGCTCTCAACACAACTACGAAGAAGGACAATCATCAAGGGCTAATCTGCCTAGACAGAGGGTATGGAACAAAGATCATCTCTTTGAATTAATCATTGGTGACCCAGAGAGTGGTGTGAGGACTAGAAGAGCAACAGAGAATGAATGTCTGTACTATGGTTTTCTATTAGAGGAAGAACCTAAAAAGGTTAAAGATGCTCTAGAAGATCCAGATTGGGTGATTGCGATGCAAGATGAACTCAATCAGTTTGATAGGCAGAAAGTTTAGAAACTGGTACCCAGACCTAAAGACAAATCTGTGATTGGCACTAAATGGGTATTCAGGAATAAGTTGGACGAAGATGGCATTGTTACGAGGAACAAGACCAGACTGGTTGCTAAAGGGTATTCTCAAGAAGAAGGAATAGATTATGACGAGACCTATGCACCAGTAGCAAGACTTGAAGCCATCATGATGCTTTTGGCATTCGCAGCACATTCAGACTTTAAAGTTTATCAAATGGATGTGAAAAGTGCATTCCTGAACGGGGAGCTGGAAGAAGAAGTATATGTAGAGAAACCTCCGGGTTTCGAGAACAAAGATCATATGGACTTTGTGTACTTCCTTTTTAAAGCTCTTTATGAACTCAAGCAGGCACCTCGGACATGGTATGAAATACTATCTGAATTTTTAATTGAAAATGGTTTAATCAGAGGTGTTATAGATAAGACTCTCTTTCACAAAATGCATAAAGATGCTATGATATTAGTACAAGTATATGTTGATGATATAATATTCGGTTCTACTAATGATGAGCTTTGCAAGAGATTTGCTAAGTTGATGCTGAGTAGGTACGAGATGAGTATGATGGGCGAGCTGACATTCTTTCTTGGACTACAAATGAGTCAGAAGAAAGATGGGATCTTCATTTGTCAGACAAAGTACATCAGAGATCTTCTGAAGAAATATGGACTTGAAGATTCAGCTCCAGCCAAGACTCCAATGCCCACTGCCACAAAGCTTGATGAGGACAAATCAGGTAAATCTGTCGACATCACAAGCTATAGAGGTATGATTGGATCTCTACTCTACTTAACTGCAAGTAGGCGAGATATTATGTTTTCCACTTGCTTATGTGCACGGTTCCAAGCTAACCCACAAGAGTCTCACCTTATAGCTGTTAAAAAAATTTTTAGATACCTGAAGGGTACTCCAAATTTGGGAATTTGGTATCCTAAAGGTACCGGTTTTGACCTAATCGGCTATACAGACTCGGATTTTGCAGGTTGTAAGATTGACAGGAAGAGCACTTCGGGAAGCTGTCAATTCTTGGGAAGAAGATTGGTCTCATGGTATAGCAAGAAGCAGCACTCAGTGTCTACCTCAACAGCAGAGGCAAAATACATCGCAGCTGGTAGCTGTTGTGCTCAGATTCTATGGATGAGAAACCAGCTTCAAGACTATGGCTTTCTATTGAACAAGATTCCAATATTCTGCGACAACACAAGCGCCATAGCAATAACCAACAATCCGGTTGAGCATACACGAACCAAGCATATTGATATCAGGTATCACTTTATAAGAGAGCATGTCATAAATGGAATTGTGGAGTTACATTTTGTACCCACAGAACAACAACTTGCAGACATCTTCACCAAACCACTAGACGAATCTACTTTCTCTAGGTTGGTTAGTGAATTAGGGATGTTAAATTTAAATTAATTTTTGTTTGCGAGAAGTTGTGTGGATTCACAAGTTATTGAATCTTTATATCCAAAGGACTTGTGAACTACAGTCTAACTTATAATCTCGGGCTTATGAATATCAATATTAATTATCATAAGTATACCGGTTATGCTTGGTGGTAATTATTTGATATAGCATAAGTAGTTAACTGCTACATAAATGTTTGTAGTTAACAAGAAGCATAACAGTCTGTGGTTTAGAATTAATTGGTGGATTTCAATGTCATGAAATCTTGCTGAGAGATTCTATATCAGACAGGTTGTGATCTTTAGTGAGAAACTGTGTACTGACTTGTTTATTTAGTTTACTGGCTCTCACTGAAAGCATGTGTAGCAATTACATTTCATGATATTATTTTGCATAACTGCCTGTATGGTTTATACACAGTATGCTTGCATGATTAATTGAATTGTAATTGGGTTGTGTTTAAATTTTTTAGAAATCACAACTGCAATAGAGTATGGAACAAATTTTTTTTGGTTTTTCAAAATCTTTAAACAACCATCTGTATATATTATATATTTATATGTCTGTCTGTGTAAATTCAAATTGAATTATATTTAATTTTTAGTTATTTCTAAATTAAAATTTTAATAATTCTTTTTTAGGAATATTAAACTTTTAATTCAAGAAATCTCTATTTAATTAAGTTTATGACAATTCGAATTTATGTGTTTTAAATTATTTAATAAATGCAAGTTTATTTTATTTTTTAAATCATCAGTATATAAATTACTAATGATTTTCTAAATAATATTAATTTACATGTATCGATAGTTAACTATATCTTATTTTATTATTTAAAAATTGCATGCATCGATAGTTTCTAACTATCGGATTTTTTTTAATTAATTCTTGCATGTTCCGATGGTTAGTAAATATCAGATCATTTTATTATATCTTTGCATGTGCCGATGGTTAGCTAGTATCGGACAAGTTTTTTATTAATTCATATGCATTCCCCGATAGTTGTTAACTATCGGGTTGAATATTTTCTTTTATTTAACTTGTGCATGTGCCGATACTTAACTAATGTATATATATAAATTGTTTTTTTTCACCCGATACTTAGCAACACAATACAAACATACACACATCCGACTGTTAGTTATAATCGGGGGAAGAAAACTGATTTTTGTCTTCGAAAATCTACAGTTCTAGTACTTGTTTTGAAAATCTAAAACCGTGAAAGTGTAGATCTGTTAACTAGCTTCATTTCCATACTAATATTGTTTAGTTTTGTTTCGAAAAATTTACGAATATTTCGAACTTTGGGAATTTTTCTAGGGTTAATTAGAAGTCTAAAAATCGTAATAAAAATAATGGTATATTTCAAATATCTCCAAGTTTATCATACATTATTTTTAGAATTTTTGGAGAAGTTTGAAATATTAGGTATTTTTTGTTCGTAATCGAATAAACTAAGTTCGTTTTTGTTTAGGAAAAGTTAAAAAAATTGGTAATTTTTACTTGTTAAAAATGGCTGGAATTTTAAATATTACTCGTACGAATTTAGTTGCCGAATATAATATTCAGACCCTACCTGCTGATTATCGGGCTTGGGCGCGAATATTAATCGAATATTCTTGGATCAGGTATGCTTTAATGACAGATGTGCTATTAAATCATAATATGTTGCATGACTGTTACTGCTCTGCTACTGACTCCTCAGTGGGTGATGTGTTGGCTTTTACTTTTCAGTTAGGCAATCGGGAAATTAGGGTTACTGAACATGATTTGAATCGTATTCTTCGATTCCCACAGTATAATTTTGTTCAAGATCCTACACCCGAACAATTAGATGATTTCTGTACTTTTGCCAACTACTTCAATTTCGAAGTTCGTGACTTGGGTGAAATGTATAAACAACATTTTCCTAAGGCATGAAATTTCTTTTTCCATACCATTATTCAGTGTTTTTCCTTTAAGAAGACGAGCACCCATGGTATTTCCTTATTTTTATCAAGCTATCGGATATGGTGTTGCTAATAATCTTAGGTTAAACTATGGTCATTTGTTAATGCATAAGATTCTAAGCGTAATGGGACTTCCGGATAACAGAAACCTCCAACTTCGCAATGTGGACTGTTTCTTTCCAAGGTTCCTACAACTTGTTATTAATGATTTATCTACTAACGAGGAAAAGCTACGCTATCATAGTAGTCCTACTTCTTGCCAACAGATTCTAACCAAACACTTGCCTCAGATTCTAACCCTTGCCTCGGGCAATGAATCTGCAAACCAACAGATTCTAACCCTTGCCTCAGAACCAAACACTACTCAATCCTTACCGTTATCTTCTCTCCAACCCCTAAAAAGAATATTTATGAGTGAGGGAGATAGTGCCTTAGAAGCACCACATAAGGCAGGTGAGGGAACCCAAACAGCTCTACCTCTGACTAGAAGGAGATTAGAAGAACCTGAGGTATCTGTTAGCCCATATATGCCCTCTCAAAAGGACATAGAGCTGAAAAAGGCAAATACACAGTCTCTGCGGACATCCTCTCAACAGGGTGAACCTATTGAAATTCGCCCGTCGGCCAGGGCATCTGAAAGAGTGTCAATAATTGAACCTCCAACCAAGTTACTTGTTGCACTGAAAGGAGCACACACACAGGAGGAATTGACGAATATTGCTACTAGAGCAGAACCTATGCAGGTAGATCCTGTACAGGTCATGCCTTCACAGGCTATTGCGGGAGTCACGGGTCCTTCATTGCTAAACATTACAGGATCCAATGTGATAAGCCCCCTAGGAGGAACATTCCTGGCTCCTCATAAGGAGGTCTCCACCACTATTAATGGAAAGGAGAAGCAACTACTTGGAAATAGTTCTTCGGATGAGCCATTTAGGATTTTCACTACAGGTACAGAAGACTTGCTGGAGTCAAGGAGAGTGAGTGAAACACCAACAGAACGATTGAGTGATCATAATTCACCCACACCCCTAAGACCGAGTGAGAGAATTGAGAGACAAACACTTACAGAACCTGTCAGTGAGACACCTACCAGCCAAATAAATACTCTCACAATGCACACACAATCACTAAGTCAAAGGGTTTATAACCTGGAGACTACTGTCACCGAAATGAAATCTGAATTTCACAGCAATGTTATGGAAATAAAATCTGTTCAGTACAACATGTTGCAAGATTTGCCGAATTTCAAGACGGATATAAAGAAGTTTGTTACAGATTTGTTTGAAAAGCATCAATCTCAATCTACTCAAATCCCTGCTTCGGAGGATAACATAATTAAGGGGGAGATGATAGTGCGAGAGCAAGAAAAAGAATCTGGTGCAGAAATGAGGAGTAAAGACAAAGGAAAAGGCAAGATGGTAGAGGAAGAAGCAAACATCTATACATCTCAGTCGGAGCAAGATATACCGCTGGATCTTGAAGAAGGAGAAATATGGGAACTTTCTCATACAGCTCCTACAGCTCAGGAAGATGATTTGTTTGATGAATTTGTAAATGATGCCGCTTATCAGTTCACTGAAACGGACTTTGTGGAAACATTTGGTTTGCTAGATGCAAATCAGTCCAGGATAAGGGCATGTGAAATTGCACGAATGTCTCAAGAGAAAGTCAGAAAAGAACACTACAACCACTATATTGTAAGGAGACAAAGGCCGTTGATGTTATCAAGAGAAGGAAGTGCATGGGATAAGGCTAGGAGTCTTTTGCAGAAACCAGAGTTAGGAGAAATTCAAAATGAAGATCAAAAAGTTCTGGAAGTATTGCAAGAAGCTCACAAGAGTCATCCATCAATAAACCAGTTCTTTCATGCATTGAAACAAACAATCAAATTGATATTCATCACGACCAACATCAATGGATGGCAGATTCAGATTCAGTTCAACAATTCGACCACTAAGACCATTTCTTCGAATTTTATCAAGTTGAGGTCTCTCACAGAATTATATGTCATGAAGATTAGGACGGATAAGAGATCTCATGTGAATGAACTTCTTACTGATATGATTGAAGATCAGATGAGCAAAACAGCAGCTGAAGTTCACACAACTCCTTATACAGTGATATTCTACAAAGACAAGTTAGTTCAGACACTGTGTTTGAGTGATGAAAGACTGAGTCTATATCCTTTGAAGCGTCTGAAATATGTTGAAGGGCTTCTTAGGAGTGAAGGACTTAGAACAGAAGAAAAATGGAAAGCTGCAGAGCGCATCTATGCTTATAGACTTAACGTCTTATCAAATCAATCTGTAGATATTTCCAAGGTCGGAAGAATAGATCCTTCAAATGGATCTCAACCAAAATTGCCAGTGTATACAAGAGAAGAAGGAAATTGGGACTTTGAAAAAGTCAAGGCAATGACTGAATTAAGATTTAATCATCCAGGGAAGGTGTTCGAATATGCAGAAAAGCCAGTTTTTCCAATTGTCTTTCCAGATTTTGATATAATCAGGGAGACAGAGACAATGGTGCTAAAGGATCCTCCAGCTATAAAGTATAAGAACCCCAAAGGAAAAACTGAAATAGTTGATATCCACAAGATGTCTTACATGACTTCTAGGGAACTGGGTTTTATACTTGATCAAATCAAGACTTCAACGAACTACAAAGACAAATCAGCATTGGCAGAAATCTCTAAGCATTACATGGAGAAGTTGAGAGCAGAATCATAACTGATCGGGTTAAAGCAGTACCAAAAAGGTTGAGTGTTAAAGGAAAGATGAAAGTTCTTGAATTTACATTCGAACAGATTAAGCAGATCAGAAGAGTAGCTGTTTTGCAAACACTTCAGGAAGCTTTGTCAGATCCAAAGCCAAGTAATATGCTAGAAGAAGAAGCGCTGGATCTAGTGAATGACCAGCTTGCAAGTCTTGTACAGTGAGAATGACTTAATGTATATCAGTTCAGGCTAGAGGAACATTCATTCTACATTGTAATTGTTTTTGAAATCTGGAAATGTATAATATAATCCAGAATTTATTTAATATTAGATTACCGTCTTCTATTTACTTTTTCTTGTAAGTTAGTTGAGTTATCCTCTTAAGGGATTTGCTTGTCAAACTCTAACAATCAAATAGGGGGAGATTGTAAAGCAAAAATGTAACGTAAAGTAACATGTAACCGAGGAAACTAACTCAATACTACAAGTCGGTAACTTATATTAAAATGAAGCACGGAATCGACTGCGAATCATTTTTAAGTTGAATACAAAGAACCAAAATATTAGAAGAAGCTTTGAAGACATTGAAGATCACAGAAAGAAGTTCATTAACATGTTCAAGCCTCAGTGAAGAATAAAGTTGAAGTGTTTCAAAGGTTCTGAAGATGAAGAAGGTTTTACTACAGAGAAAACAGAAGATTCCAGTGAAGTTTAAGAAGCACTTCTTATAATTATGGAACAGGTCAATTGCATAGCAAAGAAGATGTGAAGATCAAGTTCTTGCTAGTCGGTTGTGAACCAGACCAGTTGCACCAATCGACTGCACAAAAGAGTTTGAGAACTACATCACTGATTCAGAAGAATTGTCCAGATACTGAGATGAGTAACCTAAGTGGTATGTGATTAAGCCCAGAATAAATCAAGGTCGAATTAACAATGAAATATTTATTTGACTTGGTTGCAGTGGAAGAAATTATATTAAAGGGCTTAACAAGTTCGGAAATGGCTAAGTAAAGAAGACTACTACAGAAGCTGTATCCAGAAGTCAACTTGGTCATTGGTCAAGCTATTTCGTCTTATTCCTATTTTGTCCTATTCACAGATGGTTAACAACCATCGGGTGAAATCAAAGAATTGATGAAAACAAAATAAAAGGAAATAAGCACTAGCCGATAGTTTCTAACTATCGGGTAAAGGAAATAAAAAGAAATGCTACCACTTTTCGATAGTTGTTAAAACTAGAAGGAATTTCCGATGGTTATTAACTGCAGGAATAATTCCGAAGGTTACCAATGTGTGAAGTAATTTATTTTACTTCAGGAATTGTTTTTAAGTGTCCGATAGTTATTTTACAGACTCATCGATACTTAAACAATTACTCAGAAAATGTTCCCGATACTTATGAAGAAAAAGAAGTGAAGCTGCAACTTGTTTACTTGGACCAAAATGAGCCACGTATTCGAAGTTGAAAAAGACTACACAAAAAGCAGTAAAGCATCGTCTTTGGATTAATTCATTCAGCTTACAGACAGAGAGAAACACAGAGCAATTAAAGAGAGAAAACACATAGAGCATTCAAGAGAGTAAACACTGAAGCCATTAAGTTTGTACCCAGCTGTTGTTACCTTATTTGTTTTCATTAAAGCTTGTAACTTAACTGACTGTACTAGTGAATCATTGTAACTGATCGAAAGATTAGATTTGTGGAGCACCCTCAGGGTTTATATTAATAAAACGATATATTCCCCGAATGAACTGTTGTTGTGATTGCTTACCTTGTGTTTGATTTAATATTTGTTCGAACTGTATTAAGTCCTAAAAGAACCATTCCGCGAATAATTTAAAATTGGACAATATCGTATTCAACCCCCCTTCTACGATATTTGGGACTAACACTTAACCCAACCCAATCCGGTTTAGGCACAACTCACTAGCCCAGTACTAGAGTATAAATGTAATCTACAATAATATGTTTTCCGTGATGGGTCAGTGTACTAGTCCTGGCAATGCAAGTGCTCATCCTTGGTCCCTGAACTGTTGTTGGATCAAATCAAGACTACTGTATTGAATTTACTTTTCTTGTTATAACACATTTAGAACTCTTGTATTAGGATGGTGACTTAGGTATTTTAATGTACTTTTTGTAGATAGAAGTATGATAAAATTGTAATTCCAAGTTATAATTAAAGTCAAAGAATAAAGTCTGATAGAAGATTTAAGTTGAATCATGCATCTAGACAAAGAAGACTTCTTCAAGAATAAGGAATGTAGTCTGAGAATTCTTGTAAGGCAAATATCTGATTGAGAATTCACTCTAATCGAGAAGTCAAAAATGTGTAACTGATAGAGAAGTCTCTTGTCCTCATTTGACCACTCAACCTTCGGTTTGTCAACAAAGTATTATCCAATGATTTTTCCTTCAATAGTGATTTGAGGAACAAGTCTTGAGGGCACATAGTTTCCATCATGAATCGTGTCAAGATAGTCAAGGTCTGTAGCCTCTAGATGGTGCATCATCTTAACCTTCCAGTGGATATACTCATTCCTTTTGAGCATAGGAATCTTAGAATTACCATATTTATTTCAAGACATCTTTGATCGATTTTAAACGTTAGGCTCTGATATCAATTATTTTCCCAGTTACACAAGTAGAAGGAGGGTGGGGGGGGGGGGATTGATTACTTGTGTTGTCTTTTTGCCTGATTAAAACTAAACTCAAGATATTTAAGTTTCGAATAAATAACAAAGATTAAACACAAAGTGTAATGAAAATATTGTTTTTATTATTGATGTATGAATATAAACTCTCCTAGGATATACATAAACCCTAGCAGCTTTTCTGTGTTTCTCACAGCAACTCTCTCTATCTCTATGCTCTAAAAAACTTTGACACTTTAAATTAGGTTACATCGAGTATTTATATAGAGAGCTGCATATCAACTAATAACAGAAAATCAAATTACAATATGAATAAAATTCCTAATTATTAGCTAACAGTTTCGTTCTGAAATTCTCTTTCCTTCCCGTAATCAATCTGCAATAATTTAGCCTTTATCTTCGAAGACTCTCCCTTTCTGTGATCACCTTCCAAATACAACTTCATCTTTATAGACTCTGAAAGGCTTCATACTCTGATGATCTTCATACTCTGATAATCTTCAAACTCTGATAGACTATAGACTCTGATAGTCTACAGACTCTGATCAGCTCCCAAACTCTTATTTGCATTTCTTCAAACAATCTTCTAAGTACAAATACCCTTGATACATGTACATGGACTAATTAGACTCTGATTTGATCAGAGACTAGAAAGACTTGTTCTATTATAGATATATCTATGCTAGACTATGTTCTAGTATTTTGTACATAATCAAATGAATATATTCCTAACATTCAGGAGCTAATAAATTCCAGTTAGGTAATTCGAATGATGTTGTAACTTTTGTAATAACATGAGGCTGCTGTAAATATTCACCTTCTTGCAAATGTTCACCTCCCTACAAATTTTCAACTCCCTCATCAACAAAATCAGTTCTATCATTACCCATAAGAATCTCATGATGTACTTCATCAGCATGCACCTCATGCCTTTTGAGGTGCATTAACTCCCCCTCGACCTCCTTTGTGGCCAACCTTTTAAGGGTTCAGTCACTTTGAAATTTCTTTATCTCTTCAATCTTCTATAGGAGAAACCTGAAAGGCACCATGATTGAATGTATCTTCAAAAGTTGTCTAGCATGATTACATAAATGAGTTATATCTTTGTTACTTCCACCTAACTCGGCCCTAGTTATAATAGCTATGTGATCAAACATATCAATCTATAAAATTAAAAACAGATCATATGAAAAGAAAAGATAGCTGACCAATTAAAAACACAACTGTCCACTAACGACCAATAGATCAAATAACAAAACACTGCTTGAGGACCAATTTACGAATGAGGTAAAATTACTATATAAAAATACGGGCGAGCTATGCGTGTATTGAACCGCCGAGTGATATCAATATACTACTGAACGTATGTATCAACAACATCAACACCAAAATTAGCATCAACAATAATTACATACTCTGGTCGATGATTCCATTGTAGTATATGTTCATGGTTGATAGATAATCAGTTATTAGATTCTTTTCTCTGTAAATTAATTTCATAAAGTGCCACTCAAAACACATGTGAACTAGTATAAGTGATTTTTAAATGTGAACATCATCTCGTTCCATAAGGTCCTATGAATTGATACGGGTACGAAAACGACACGTGTCAATCACAAACAAGAAACAAGAAAAGAATGTTAGGTCCAAGGGAGGGGGAATGATGACATCCGAAAGGATTCCGACACTCAAGTTAGTAAAATATGTGAACAAAAATAAATTAAAGACAAATAAAATAAATAAGAGATATATTAGATTGAATTCGACCATCGGATGATAAAATGGAGTTCCTTTATTGAAAGATATATTGATTGTGAGTGTACGACCGATAATATGAAAGTGTGTATTTATTATACGAGTGCATATGTAATATAGAAATGTTAAAGTATGTATGTGAATATATGTGAACTACAAAGGTAGTGAGAGCTGAGTAAATACCAAAAATAGTATGTTGTAGCTTGTACTTGTATATATACCGTGAGCCCACGGTGCTATTCGAGTTATTTGGTAACTACTTCTACCCTTATCATGACATAAGAGTTATCACATAGTTGAGGTACCCCACAATATCGAGATATTTGAAATGCTCTATGCTTATGAGTTATGTAATACTGACTTGTAATCGTGCAATGATATTAATAAATTATACTTTAATTATTTTATTAATTTAAATATTTAATTTAATGTGATAATTTATTGTATTATTAATTTCTTTCTACATTTTCTATACAATGTTGTTTATATATTAATATTTATAAAATTTAGTTATAAGTCATAATTTTATATAAATTAAAGAGTTTAAATATTTATTAAATTAAGTTGAATGTGAGTACAAATATATTAAATAAAAATTATAGGGTAAGTATGATTCTTAAAATAGAAAATAGAAAATATATTTAGATATAAAATAATATTGTAGGTGAGAAGTTGTAATAAAATTGCATGTATAATATAAAAAAAAGAGAGAAAAATATTCAATAACATGGCTTAGGTTTTAGAGTCAGAATCCCGAGAATGTTTTTAAATATTATAATAATATATTATATTTTATTTTATATATTTAATTTTAATAAATTAAAAGAGTTTGTATGAGTGTGTACTATATAAAATATATAAGGAGTTTGCATAAGAGTATATTTTAATTAATTTAAATTAAATAAAACAGTTTATAGAAGAATGTATTGTAATTAAAATTTAATTAAAAAATTTATTTGAAGTGGAGTATGTAATAATATATAATTTTAACTAAAGATGAGGGATAATCAAAATGAAAAAAGTTCCCTTGTTTAGTGAATATAATATAGTATAGATATATATGAGTGTATTTTACTTAAACTTTTAAAAAATTGTGTTACAAGAGTTTATATATGAGTATATTTTAATTAAAATTTATATTTAGAATTTGAGTATGTGACAAATATTATGATCAATTAAATTAAAAATTATATTTAGAGTTTGAGTATGTGATAGATAAACCCTTAAATTTTATTAAAAATTGGACGGTAATAATTTTTTATATGATTCATTTTAAAAATTGGATGGTTAAAGTTTTTTATGGTTCCCCGGAATAAATAAAATGATAAAAAAAAAGTTCTTTTATTTAATTACAATAATCTACTATAGATATCTCAACTATTGTACTCAATGGGCCTGTTAATTTACTATCCAAATAAATTAGATTGTATGTGATTGCTGGACTGGACACTCCATTGTACGTTCATAATATACGGTTAATTCGAATATTATATTTCGATAGTATAGTCTTAATAACTTCTTGTTTGTTTTAACAAATATCAAAATTAAGAATATGATATTTATATTCATTTCTTGTTAGGAATAGAAGTTAATATAATTTACTAAAAGTATAATTTAAATTTTATTATATTCTTTTTAATTTCACTCATCCCATACTAATATATTCCTGTATTCTAAACTGACTATTAAAAACTTGTTCATATAAAAAGAAATGTAATTGACCACGTCAGAATTATATTAAAAAAACAAGTTAGGATTGAGTAGCTGAAGTAGTAAATAGTTTAATGCTTCAATACTCCAGGATCATTCAAATAACTTCATTCATTCATTCTGGATTTAGGCTTGTTCAATTCAGTCAATTTCAACTTTAAATCTAAAAATTTAATTCATTCATTCATAATACCGTAGAGTATAATAATCTAAAATATAATCACATGCATGGATGGTCATGTATAATACTCCCCTCTGTCTCAACCAATTCTTTACACTTTCTTTTTTGGGACCAAATTCTTTATACTACTAAAAATAGTAACTTTTAATAATAAAATACATTATTACATCTACTACTTCACTCCACTTTTTCAACATTTTACACTATTACACCCCCTACTTCATTTATTTTAACAATAAAATCACTATTACACTCATTACTTCATTTATTTTAACAATATTACAACCACTATCTTGGTATCCGTGCCCGGACCAAATGTAAACATTTGGGCGGGACGGAGGGAATAATAAAACATGGGACAAAGTAAAAACAAAATTATAAAATTGAAAATATGAAAACGAGGCTAGAATATTGTTAAAATAATGTTGAAAACGATGGGACATAGGATAGTCTTGATTACTCCGCCCACATTCTCATGATACGCCTCACTGACTTGATCTAATGAGTTTTCTAAACCCTCCTTCCCCCGCTCCTTCCCCAGCTCCTTCCCCAGCTCCTCAGCAGCAGCATTATCCTTAGGAACTAGTTTACTACCGGCACGGGTGGCGGGGCCGGCTGGGAAGCTCATATACTTGACCCGCTTTACAGGTTCATCATGAGTACTGTAATCAAGCAGGTAAATAACTAGTAAATACTTATGTATAATCAGATCTAGCCTCGGTTTGACTAAGCTTATTTTTTGAAGATAATTGGCCTGTTTGGCTGGGCTTGAAAATAAGTCCTTTTCGGGTAAAAATTTTATATTTTGATAAATGTTTTTTATATAAGTATTTAATGTATATTTGAGATTCTATAAGTTGCAAAAAAAAGTTAACTTATTTCATAAAAAAGTTAGGAATCCTAACTTTGTCTTAAAATAAGTTGACTTATTCTGGAAAAAAAGTTCCCCCAAATACCCCCAATATTTATTTTTCATAAAAAGTAATAGTTTTCATACTTTTTTTTTGAAAATATATACTTATTTCCGAAAAATAAATTAATAACTAAACTTGTTTTTGAGAAATAAGTAGTTTTTTATAAAAAAAAATGTTTACTTTTATATACTTTTTTCAGGAAATAAGTATTTACCTTCCGAAATAAGTAAAGACAAACGGAGCTCTAATAATAATAAATTAAAGCTCAATTACTTAATTTTACGATATATTACTATAGTACCTTGGAGAAGCTGCTTCTGCAAAATGATTGATAAATAAGGCAAGGATGAGTAAGCTGATGATGAACACCGGATTCACCTTAACATTCAAGGAACTCATCATCGTTTTCTTATATTAATTTCCTGCTCGATCTCAATATATAAATGTTACAAAAAACTACAAATTAATTATCTATTTATACTGCGAAAAAACAAGCCCTAACCTTCTCCGAAGCTTTTTGCATGGGTCCTAGAATACCTAGGCTCGCTTTCCACTTTTTTTCTGGTCTTCTTCTCACTCGGGTTGGATTTGGTAAGACAAGACAAACGAGCAAGTCGTCGATAAAAGAGGAGACTTGTTCATCCACTTGCAGTTTCCATGCAATAATTTATTGGACACTTGTTAGTCATAGGTATCAATGACTATGTCAAGAATCAAATATTATAAAACAAAGTGTTGTTGATATAATAGATACTCCGTAACTATCGAAGTAGTTGACAACAAACAGAGTAAGGAGTATCAATTGTTGAGTTGATGAATGATACTAAATATGAGTTTATTATTTCTATAAGTTTAATATCTTATTAATTATGAGATTGAGGATTCTAAATCTCATATTTAAATACGAGGGTGTGGTATTGTAATTTCATAATATTATGTATAATTATAAATTTGTCATTAAAAATTTATACTAAAATTCTCTATTACCCTAGTAAATTTCTTGAGATCAACATCATGTTCATTTAATTTGTCTCATTAATTATAGACTTAATTTAATAATTTTGGACATAAACATCAACGCGTAGTGACACAGTCAAAGAACTAAAAATTACATTTTCAAGTAAATTAAATGAACTTTTAATGATATAATTTTAAGTATTTTCACTAAAGAAAACTCGATTAAATTCGACTGACATTAAATTCAACCACAATCAGTCAAATTTAAGTTCAAACATAAATAAATAAATATATAGTCACACTTAAATTCGATTAGTATTTGTTTATCATATATATATATATATATATATATATATATATATATATATATATATATATATATATATATATATATATATATATATATATATATATATACCTATATAGGTCATTATTTTATAAAGTGTTCGGCAAGAATTCTTTCATTCAAATGTAGAATTTCATAAGTAATTTTAAATTTAACAATACTTATATTTTATATGATTGAAATTTTGATTTTAATGTAAATACTAATCATATATAATATTTACCAGTTTATCAAAAATTTAATACTTAAAAACTAAGCGAAAAATCTGATTTTGAATTGGAATCTACTGTAGAATCATTATGTACGATTTGATTCTACTTTAGAATCATTTTGGGTTATTTTTTTCACTATTATAAGTGATTGTCAATAAATTTTCAAAAAACAAATTTTGCAACTTTATTTGTGCTTTATTTATATATGTATTTGATGAACAAATTAAAATATATATATATATATATATATATATATATATATATATATATATATATATATATGAGACCGGTTCTACAGCCACAGTTAGATATCTTTTCATATCTAACGAACTCATCTCATACCGTTAAAAAATAAATCAACGGCTTAGATAAAAAAAATTTGACCATACGTTCTATAATAGAGTGTGTATATATATATATATATATATATATATATATATATATATATATATATATATATATAGGCAAGTGATCAAATAGAAAATAACTTAGAATAGAAAATAGAAAATAAGATCTACACCACATATTCAATCTAATCTAATGGCAAGGGGGAACATCCACACACAAATCAAATACACCCTCATACACACAATCCCACATAATCCCTCCGTTTTTAATTTGATTTTTTCCGTTAATTAGTGAAGTTTTTTTCAAATCTAACTTCACCACATTTTTCTCCATCTCCCAACAATCAGTTTGCATACCATATGTGATATATTCCGGCAAGAAACGGAGACGTAATTTCACATGTCAATCTTTCTGATTTGTTCCTACCGGGTCAAGACGTAATACCCCAGCCTGACCCAACTTGTACTCCTCCACAAGTATTATAGTCAAACTAATTATTTTTCCAAGCTGTGTAGAATAATAAGTTCAATCGTGCGTATTTTATACTTCTAAAATGATTTAAGTCGAGCTCGAAATTATGAAGTCAAGTCAAACAGCTATAATACGCAACTTGACTTGAGCTTATTGGAGAAAATTCAGTGGTGTATAATCATCTTTTATCAAGACTGATCAAACTCCAGGATCTACCCGAGTGAACATGCCTATCAAGATTTTTATTAAGCTGGCCTATTGTAAATTTGTAATAGTGTTTAAACTTGATAATCAGGTTGTTCGGGACGCTACCATTTTCATTACTAAAATCTCCACTGCTTTAATTAAATACTGTAATTTATCTACTCCATGAATAATTCAAAAGGATCAAGAATGAGACTAGAGGTACCAAATTAACATTAATCCTAGGCTACCCCTTTAAAATGCGAACACAACGGAGACTCTCAAATCAATTTTACAAGGCAAGCCGTATGTATAACTCAATGCCAGAGATGAATTAATGGATTGTCCATTCTACGATAAATGATATATTCTTTCAATGGGTTATTACTGTCGGGGTAGTCTTGGCTATAGGCTAACAAGGGTCCTAAATTTTTTGAATCTTTTGTATGTAAATATATGAAATATGCGGCATACATATATTAGAGTTCCGAAAACAGATTTTGATTAGATTCTCGTATACTTTAAGGTCTTCTCTGATCATAGATAAAATTAAGCTTCATACATTTAAGTACTTGGTAAGTTTCTGACATTCTTCTAAAATTTCAAGTTATTTTAAAGGACAGCATCCATATGATTAAACCAAAACAATGTTGAGACCTGAGAACTTGATATGCGAGTATTACATAGACACCCTTTGCCTCATCAGTGATCAGGGTCCGGGCATGTTAGCATATATGTTAATATATTATTATAGAAAAATATGAGAATTATCTTTATTATTATTAAGGAGAGTTTCTTTATTATATTAGTTTCTTTTATTATTGATTAGGTATTGATTATATAAACGGTTGTGATATTGTAAAAGAATTAAGACGCATGTCTTCAATTTTGTGGACTATATAAACGGTTTATATAGCTAATACCTAATCAATAATAAAGGAAACTAATCTCCCTAATAATAATAAAGGTAACTCTCATATTTTTTTATAATAATATATTAGCATATATGCTAACAGGGCACAACATGGACGAACTTCAGTGCTGATTTTTCTTCTGGGTATCAACATAGACCAAAAATTGGAAGTCTGACACTCTGACTGTTGTGAAAATTTTGTTTTACTGTGATGTTATTGGGCCAGAATTACAAATCTTAAACATTTTTATGGGCCCTATATACATGTGCTTTTAAGTTAGTGAGGAGAAGAATCAGGCCCATCAACTGAAATTAAATTTTGGCCTGTTAGTATCCTTGCGAGTTATAACTACATGTATTTTTCAATTTATAATTAACTGAACGCGGAATTTTGAAATATACCAACACACTAAAGTTAAATCTCTTTAAAGTAATAGTCTTGGGACAAAAAAAAAAATTGCTTTATCGAGAGTAAAAATACACATTATATTGAAACAGGAAAAAAATATTACTTTAACAAGGTTATTACTTTATCAATTATTATATTAATTTATCCGTATTATATTAGTTTGACTCATATATTAGTTTACCAGATTGTTATTAATAAAACAACACAGTTCTTAATTAGTTGTGTATTTTATAATTAAATTAATTAATTTTATTTAAAAATTAATTTTATAATTTTAAAAATTAAAAAAAAATATTTTTTAAAGTCGATTATATATATTTTAATAATATAAATTTTTAATTTTTAAAATTACAATCAAAAATCAATTAATTTGATTACACAAAAAATAAAATGGAAACCTATTAGAATGGCGCCAGGCAAGTCGGCAAGGTATCGATTCAGGAATGAGGATCAAAATAGTAATTAGGATAATTCTGTACTCCATTTTTCATATTAAACATGTGAAAGGAGTGGGAAGAAGATAGGTAATATTCTATTTTCCTGAATTTTCTTAGCAATCTTAATTCCCTGACATTCTATTTGGAAACATGTATTTCATTTGAAGTGATAGATTTCAAATGATAGCATTTGAATTGTCATTTCAAATTATCAAATTTGTATTAATATTTGAATTTCTTAAAATTCAAATAAAATATAATTCGAAATTTTTAATTATTTAAATATGTTATTTGATTAAATCCAAAATTTTAAATGAAATTCATATTATCATAAAAGTATTTTAGACCCTCTTCGTATCTTCAAAGTACATACAAGATTTTATTCTGATTTTTGCTTCCTTTTTAAGGTTCTTAATCCACTTTACTTATATCTTGATGCTTAATTTTTTTTCCAAGGACTTTCTAAGCATCTATCTTAAATTGATCTGTTAACTCAAAGGCAATGAATATGTTTAATAAATATTAACTTCCAATCTAGATCACACCCTATCCTTATAAATAAAGATATGCTCAGAGTCCGCCAGACCAATCCCTTTATATTTTGAATAAGATCACTGCAAAAAATAAAATTATAAAGACATAATTGTTTATTTTTATTGAAAAGCAAAAAATAAATATTACAATTTTAAAAGCACAAAAAAAAGAATTAGAACACAAATATATTAAAAACTCGTGAATGATTTTGTTAATGAAGTTTTTAAAAGAATAGTTTTTCAAAAATAATAAATTATATACATTAATTTAAATAGCCGACCTTGATATGCTTTACAAACCTAAGAAAAGAACCTTGTCCTTGTACATGCATCTAGTTTTTTCAGATATATACATGGTTTTTCCATATCCTCATTTTTATATGTCGCCAAAGTCTGGATTTTCTAAGATCTACATTCTCCTGTTTATATTTTTGTTAGTCAAATTAATCAATTTTTAACCGAATGTTATACATACTATATAATTAAGAAAAAATTTAAAATTACATCATTAGAAAATATATCTAATAAACTTTAAAATGTATTTTTCAGTTTTTGAAAAATATAAAAGAATAATTTTTAATTTACAGTCAAAACTGATCAATTTGACCGCAAAAAAATCAAAAAAGATGCATATTCTAAAATAGAGGGAGTACCATATTCTCCAAATTGTAGAAAAAAAACAGGGGGCGGGAAAATTCCGAAATAGAAAGGCCCCGCATGCAATTTTAATACCGTTGAGGTTGGGAGAAAAAATAAAAGCTCTCTTCTCTTTTTTTATTAGTGCTGCCTTCATCCACCGGCCGGTGTCTCTATTTCTTGCTTTGATTTTATTTTTCATTCAATAATATTCATTTTTGGGTGATGTGTGTTTTCTGTACCCAATTTTTTGGATTGTTTGCTGTATTTTTCGTGAGAGTTTTATATGTCTTGGTATGTTTCGAGTTGTTGTTTGCTACATCTTTTCGTGAGATTTGTCTCAGCTGAGTTCCGTTCAAGTTAATAAATTTTATTTCAAATTTGTAAAAAAAAAACATGTTGGGAGAATAAAGTAATACTCTGTCAAAAAAAAGTTGTTAAATATCTCAAATTCGATTTCGAAATAAATTTCAAACAATACACATCTGTGACTAAAATTTTATCAAAAATAATAATAAACCTCCTATAATTACATAAATAATTATAAATCTCAACTATTAAAATATATAATTATATTCATTCCGAATATCATTTTAGTTGAGAATATTTTTTGACAACTTAATTTGGCACTCTAGAATTTAAATCTAGAAATCTTGTCGAATAAATTCAAATTTGTGTGTGGATCCTGTGGGTAGAGATTGACTTATCCGATTTTCTCTAGTGGAGATTATATGCTTCGTTGTTCTACTCTTTCGTCAAGAGATAGAGACAAAAGTCAAGGATGGTATCAACTATCAAGCTAACCTGACCAAAAGCGAGCTCAAATATTAATATTTGTAGCTTAATACAAACTAGGGATGAGCTCAAATATTAATATTTATAGCTTAATACATTTTAGAGACATTTTTCGAAAATATATGACTTATTAATATGTTTAGAAATTATTATTGGATAAAATTTACTCATATATTATATAAATAAAAATATATTATTTGAAATAGAGTGATTATTTATTTATATTTACATAGAGCCTATAAAGACTACATTTTTATTTATTCGTTTATGCATTTAGTGAGTTTATTCATTAAACTCATTTGCCCAAATTGGGACCGAAGGAATTTATTCAATTGTCGAAGTTATTCATTTATCGAGGTTCTACGGTAATTATACAATGTAAATACTAAACATATAATATTACAGCACATCAATACATAATATAATTGATAAGCTGCTAATCTAATTATTTTTTTTAAATTTCAATTTATGTAAGACGACGAGCATAATAAAATAGTAATAGTTTTAAAACCGAAACCGAACCAATTGAAAACCGAACCGCACTTTTTAAAACCGAACCGAATCGATTATTTTTGGTTCGGTTTTGGTTTCTATTTTTTAAAACCGCACATAAGTGGTTACGGTGCGGTTTGAGACTCAAACCGCACCAAACCGCACCATGCTCATGCCTAATACAAACTAGTCATTCGTTTACTTGCCAAGTCAAAATCCATGAAAAGCATCTACTGATACATCATACATCCTCTTCCAATGTCCAGAATATATTATATCCCAAGAATCAAGATAGTTTGTTATAATTTGTAGAAATAAGTAACAAGGATAGTATATTATATTTGTGTGTATATCCAACATGGACACTTGGTAGGACGGGTCTGGGCATGGTGATATGTCCACTTGGCTTCCAAGAAAATTCGAAACATGTAGTATAATCTTTATAAATACCAGATACTCTAACCATTTTATTCACATCCTCTGCTTGCTTCTTCGATCTTATCAGCTATCTTTCTACCCTTCCTCTTCAATTGCAAATTACATATGGAGTTCACAAAGAAAGTAACTAATAGTTCTGCATCTTCTTCTTCTTCTTCTTCTTCTTCATTTGCGGATCTTTTTGGTCCCAAGGATTCGTCGAAGCAGGCTTCATCTTCCGCAGGACACTTTAGCTCCGTCTTTGGTCCTTCTTCCACGGTATTGATGGTTTCCTTGCTCTTGCTTTCTTTTCTGAAATTTTAACATGTTGGTTTTCTAATTTCTATTATCTAATTTTAGGGGCTAGTTAAGGATTTTTCTCCTTCTGGATACTCCATACCATCAAAAAATCAGAATTCTGCTGGTGCGAGTGATTATCAAAGTTTGCACATTACTCTTACAGTCCTACGACAAGTAGAAATTCATTATACATATATGAAATACCATTGTAGTTTGTATTTTACATGGACAAATAATCATCTATAAGGACATGCAAATGAATTTCTATTATGGGATGCAAGTAGATATATGGTTAGACCTAATATGGACTTGAGGAAACTTTCAAAGCATTGAGAGAACTACGGGTCACATATTACAAACTGTCGATTGCAGATCATAAGACTACAAAAAGCTATGTTCAAAGTGGAAGCATGCACAGCAATGACAGGAGTACTAGTTGTCATAATGCAACAATAGAGCCTTGTAATTTCAGCTCATCAATCCACTATGGTGGCCAAGAAGTTTATTCTCCAGATATTCAGTCAAAAAATACTCATAATACTGTCAGTACTCCTTTCAATCCCTAACAACTCTGATAAATAATTAAACTACATCCCTGATGCATTCAAAGTAATTATCTAGGTTGCATAACAAATAATACGTTGTTCAACTCTCTTACAGTTGAAGAAAGTTGGACGAGATGATGATTCTAGTGGAAGCAATTCTAACAGTGCTTCACGGGGAAACTGGTGGAAGGGTATGTTAATTTTGTGTGGAATTTATTTTTAATCTATGGAAGAGTCCTGGATGGGGGCTTCTCAGCTGTCTGTATATGAGGTCTGCAGTCTTGCATGTTTTAAAACAAAATGCTGAGTTTCGAACCCTATCCTATAATATACACAAACATGTACATGCACCATCACATGCACACAGTGTAATTCTACTAAATGATGGTAATTTTCTGCAATAATATCACCTGAAACTACATTTTCCTTTTCTTTATTTCAGGATCCCTATATTACTAGAGCCTTGTCTCCATACTATTACATAGTGTGTACTGGACAGCTCTGATATCTAGCAGTCAGAGAGCTTTTTGTAATCTTCCCTTCCTCTTTTTCATCTGTATTCTTCCCTGTTGTTATGATTCCTTTATATGAGAGTTAAATATTTCATCAAGGATAAGTTGTGATCGATTCAAACTCCAAAGTATCTTTCAATCATCAAAATGTACATCACTAACTTCTGTTAGTGATTATTTGCCTTATAAATGGCAATTTAAAGGTGGAATAAAATCAGATACTTTTACTTGAGAAAAGAGAAAGGAACCACAAAGTTTTCAACAATATGGGTCATCGAAGCAAAATGAAACAACAAGATAAATAGAAACATCACTTGTTTCTCTTAACAATATAATACATAAACCTATAACTGAAAATAACTTCGACAACTGTAACAAATATGATCACAAAGGAATTTAAGAATTGTTATGGAAAACTGCTTAGCTGAGGTACTTCCGAGTCCCAGCTGTATGAGAATATGCAATGTACCTATGCAACAGGGGTCAGGACCATTTTCTGCCCAGGATAAAATCAAAGGGACTAACAATTTCCACTACCACAAGATATCCTAGAACACGTGGGCTTCATCGGAGATTCTAATCATGCGACACAATGCATCAAGCCCACTTGTTTTAAATTATTCTGAAAATGAAGATAACTACAGCCGGACTAGTCGAATACAAATTCTTATAAGATGCAACACCATAAAATTGGAAATTTAATTAGTTGCAGTTATCACAGGGACAAAAAAAGGGTTTTTGAACTAGGTAATATACCAGCATTCAGGAGTCCTGCCCAGTATCCTCACATGGGCATCTTAATCAAACTAGTAGCTCCAACTTTGTGGAATTATTTCAGTCTCTCTAGAGTCTAGACACTAACAGTTAAGCTTATAAATTGAATTGTATGTGCAGATATCCTTGGCAAAGCCAAAGAAACAGTAGTTTCTCAGGCATTGAAGACTCTGTATAGAGTATCAATTATTAACATCCTCTTGATTGAGGTTGATGCACATTAGTATCACATGGAAGCGCATTACTTGCTAGCGCAAGGCAGCAGGTGAACAATTAGTCTCACAGGCATAGACGGTTGTTGTCTGAACTAGCTGCCTTTATATATTGTTTAATAATTTTTTTTTTTTTTTAAAGTGTGGAAAAGTTGTTTCTAGTTATTTTTCCACTAAACGGAGTATCCTGAACAATCTCCAAATAATACTCCATTGAAGACTATACTGAATTTTCGCGCTTATTGCAGGTGGAGCAAAATAATGGTTCAGTACGGGGTCATCTTTTTGGAGTTTCAGGTGAATATGGTTGTGGTTTTAGCGGAAATGTAAGGTGCGGAAGAGTTCAACCAGTGGCGGAGCCAGGAACAAAAATGAGGGGGGGCCAAAATATACTATAATTTTTTTTGCCAACAACATGTAAGAAAATGCAAAAGAAAACATTATAAAGAACATACTTCATTAAAATTATCTGTTTATAGCACTCCTCTGCGAGATTTCATATTCTGAAATGTTTGAAGTACATCTTCAGTTTTCACGCTTAAGAAAATGTCTCGCTCAATATATGCTACCAAGAGATCATTTAGCCATTCATCCCCTATCCTATTATGAAGCCGAGTCTTGACAATATTCATAGCAGAAAAGGCCCTTTCCACTCCCGCTGTTGCAACCGGTAAAAGCATAGCTAACTTGATAAGTTTATAAACCAAATGATGAATCAAATATTTTTTTTGTCTCAACCAACTGTTTACCAAGACCTGCAATTCCGTCGAGATTAGAAAATCTTTGGTCATGTGTGACATCTTGAAAGTAGGTAGGAAGTGCCCATTCAAGTTCCATGATATGAACCGGAGAGAATTCAAAAGGATATAATTTTGCAAAATTTATCAATCTCTCCTTGTCAAATGCAGAAAATAACTCCTATGGATCAAGACATGCCATACCAAAAAGTAACTCAGTACCAATTTCACCAAACCGGTCATTTAACTCTTCAACATGTCTTTCTAAAATATCTATGAACATGTCATTGCGGTAGTGGTGTAAATTTGTCAAGACCTCAGACTTGCGTAAAACTCTTCTAGGATCAGCAAAACTTGATCTCATGTCAACTACAACAATTTTATGATTATCACAAAACAATGTAACTTCTTGTAAAAAAGATTATCATCCATCTGTTCTCATAGTTCTTAACATGTTTTTTGTGACATTAACTAGATTCATTGCATTAACAATGTCCTGATCCTTTTTTTGTAAAGCACGTGACAATCCATCACTAATTCCCATAATATTTTTCATAAGATGTAAGAGAAAAATGAAGTCAAATTTATTCATAGCTGACAACATTAGTTCAGCATTACCTCGAAGATCATGGTCATTTGTGTGCTCAACAATATGCTCCAAGACATTTATTACCGGATTGAATAATCTGATCAAGCTCAAGAGTGTAGTATAATACGAACCCCATCGTGTATCCCCAGCACGCTTCAAAGTTGCTTCTTGGTTTAGTCCTTTTCCGGTAACAATCTGACCACTACAAATACCTTCAACCACTTCACTAGTTTGTTTATCACGAAGCAAGTCTTGACGTTTACATGATCCAGCAACAACATTTGTAATGGTATTGAGTTGTGTAAAAAACATAGATATCTTTCGATGGTATTGAGCGTGAACACTATTTAAATCTCCGACATGTTCTCTAAATTTTCTCAATGCCTCTTTCCAATTGTTAAACCCTTCAGTAACAAATACATCACCACCACTTTGGCCTCCACGCTCAGGTTTGAAAAGATAGCAACACAAACAATACACTGAATCTTCGGAGACACTATACTCAAGCCAATTAGGATGTTCTTTGTACCATGTCAAAATAAATCTACGCTTTTTTACTTCCAAACAATCTCCAAGGAAAATTTACATTTGGTTGGCAAGGTCCTTTCTGCAAATAAAACCTTCTAACCTTTTCTCTGTCATTAACATGTAAGCCATAAATATTTTCTCTCTTGGAGGGATCAATTGACAACTCATCGACATTAACTGGCTCCCGATTTTGTTGACGATTATGAACACTAGGTTCACTCACATTTTCGGATTATAAAGGAGGTATATCATTTTGCAACATAGTCTGGTAATATCTCTTCATCGTTGTAACCAGTCAAAAATTAACAATTTTATTAATTAAGGCTCTCAAGTGTCAAGTGTCAAGTCTCAAATATACTATCATGTATGTATTATTAAATCTAGGTTAAAATATTGAATAAAAGTGAAGAATTACATGAACAATAGAGAAGAGTAGATCAGTGGCGAATAGAAGAGTGGTAGATTGTAAATGATTAACAAAGGTAGAGAGGAGATTAAGTTGTATTCTTCAGGGCTAATCAATATGAGAAGAGATTTTATTGAATCAATTCAAATATTCAATATACCCATTAGTCCTAAATAACTATATTCGTAATTCATGTATGTATTCTTTTGCTGTGTTTATTTTTTAATTTGAAGATGCTAAAGGTAGTCTGCACCGTTACAAAGATGAGGGAGGGCACAATCTTCAAATTGGACTTGGGCTTTTAAAAAAAAAAATTATATTGGGCCCAATTTTCAGGGAGGGCCCGAACCTACCCTGGCCCAACCTTCCCTCCGCCACTGAGTTCATCGTCCGTTTCAATCTAAATGGCCTTCTCGTTCACAAGTTGAGAAACAACATTTTAATGTAAATGGGTCTGTGACTGTGAGTGACCCCAGTTTGGTGTTTTCTGGCGGCCTGAGAAATGTTAGTGTTGGTTTGAAGAGGAAATGTGCAGGCACCGGGGTATTCTTGCCTCGAACTTGTCCAAACCCCACTGCTTCTCAAGTTAAACCTGGTAATTCTTAATATTTGAAAATGTATCTTTTTGTTCGATACAGTAAAATCTCCATAAATGAATATTTATTTACACTCCTAACAAAAGAAAAAAAAATAGTACTAATGTATTTTTAGTTGATTGAAGTTTAACTGTGCCTTCTTTACCCAAACAGAGTGGTTCAAAATTCAAATAACTGCAAGCTTTTATATAGGTTTTGACTCTGTGATGTAGTGCTTAGCTTAAATCTAGCTGTTTTGTCCTTTGCTTTTGGTTTGTTTTGAATACTCGATACTGGCCATTTTAGACCCCATCTAAAAGAGAACGTTTATTTGCTTATGTAATCATTCTTTTTGTTTAGGTTGTCCAGCCTCTATTATTCCATCCAGAGCTGCTCAGGCTTTGGATGTAAAAAAACATAATGATGTGATGACTCAAGCTAAAGCTCAACCACCCTTCATAGTTGGTGTCATCTCAGATCATGGTAAATATTGCTCAACACTAATATGTAGCTCTAATTACTCGAATTCGCGAATATCCTATCATACGAGCAGGATACATTATGTTTAGTTTGGTTAATGACCTTGTGATTTTTGGTTGATTGTTTGTGATAAATGTAGGAGTAGGTGCAAGAAAGTAGATTATATTAGTAATAAGATTAGACGGGGTTCTGTAGAGTAAATCTCTAAGGTTTTGGTATAAATCTTATTAGGTATGACAAGGGTAAAATAAGGGATCCTAGGCAGCTATTTTTTGGTCTTCAACTTTTGAATATGTGAATGTGAAAGCAGGGAGAATATGATGATGGGTTTGATGAGAACTTTTGGGCAAATATCTGGTTATTTAATATTTATTTTTTAATAAATAATTTTGAATATATTGATATTGTATGTTATATAATTCTAAATTTGAAATATAATAAACATAATATATTCTATACATATACATATCTTAAAATTATTGGTTAAAACCATTTGGTGTTGTTCTATATAACTTTTTTTAATTCGACGTAATAAATATTACTCCCTCTGTCCTATCTAATTTTTTATGATTTTCTTTTTTAGATGTCCCACTCAATTCTTTATCTTTCAAAACTTTTCAAAAATAATAAATTTTTATATTATAAAATTTACTTTCACCCACTACTTTTCTCTACATTTTCAAATTTATCAATTAAATATCAATTAACCCCACTACTTTATCCACTTTTACTTCTCTCATCCACTTTTCTTTCTCTTTCATACTATTTTATATAATTTTTTTAATCTCCGTGCCCAACCCAAATGTAAACAAATGGGTGGGATGGTGGGAGTAACATTATCTATTGATATAGTTCATATTTTATTCAGTTGGTTTAAATATGATATATACTTTGACACACAATTATGATAAGTAGAATAAAAAAATTATAATACAGGTCCACCAGTTTTTGACAATACTCATCACAAGGCCCACAATACAAGCTATCTTATTGGTTCGGCTATCATGTAAACTTTGTAAAGTACAGTATCGCGTGTAGGCGGCTGCTTACTTGTTATAGGAAAATAATTATACCATTATTTAATTAATAATAAACGCCTAGACCAAAAAAAAAAAAAAATTGAGTAAGAACCCTTCCAAGATCAGCCTGGAAGAAAAAAAAAACAGAGAAGTTTGAAGATGGCAGACTGGTCAGCACTCCCTGAGGAACTTATTTATTTGATTGCTGATGCGATTCGTTACTCCCGTGATTATGTTGTATTCAGATCAGTGTGTAAGTCTTGGTCTGTGGTGCCTGGAATCAGGAGAATTCCTGTGGGAACTTTGTTTATTTATATTCCAGGCACCAGTCATAGTACATGAATTCCGAAAGCATTTGGATGATCTTTCGACACAGGGTATCGAATATCGAGATTGCATGCAGGGATGTTAGAGGAGTCATGGTGAAGGAAGAAGGGAAAGAGATGAAACTTGAAATGAAAGAGTGAGTTGCAGGACTGAAACCGGAGGTTATTAATAATTTGCAAGCATGTGGTTCGTCGAATAAGAGACTAGATAGCCTGGTGTGTTACGTTTTTTTTTATGTTATATGTTGGGATTTTCTGTCTATGAACATCTTATTTCAGAGTGGTTATGAAAATCTGTACTTGCTGTAAATTTATAAATTATAAATCAAAACTGTTCTTAAGTTTCTTGTTTAGCTTTAGTTATATGATTAAGGTAGGTTTCTGATAGGAATTTACAAATTTTCCCTCTTACAAGGTAATTGAATGTTCAATTCTTAGTTCTTTGGAGACTGAGGTTGTCCTCTGAGGTTAGGTCAATTTCAATAGGAAACCTTATACTAGCTTTTGTTTTATTATCCTCTCGCAACTCCATGAGGGCACCCTTCCATTTTATATATTAGATTAACTGGATTAAAATTTGTAATCTAAAGACATTAGGTACACACTTGGTTATTTCGTCAAGCACGACATGTACTTTAATCATTAAAGAGTTTGTTACATATAACAACAATTTTCTGTCAAATGCTCCATAATTTGAATATGACTGATGATATGTGTCATCTGAAACATGAATTGGCCTGTTGTTAATTTGAAGATATAAGATGATAGAGGAATGCACAAAACTTTCACAATAAGACGAACAAGGGAAAAAACACAATAAACATGCAATCCTATCGCCAGCAAAGAAGGAATTGAAAATAGAGATGCATATATTAAAGAAATATTATACAAAATACAATTAATCATAGAGAAGATATTAAGTATATTCACTGGAACTTATAACAGCAACTAAACTAAGAAATGCTGATGAAAATTTGTCATCTTTTATCTTTTGAAACAAATGCAGCAGAACTAATACTTCATAAATGAAAAAGATCGTATTTATAGTTTTTTAACTGGCTGGTGAGTCTGTCTCCGTTTTGCCGGTGCTAAGCATATTTTTTTGTGTTTGCATATAACCATGAAACATTGGTAAGAAAGAGAACCAGAGGAATAACATTACTAAATTTGGGCGAGGAAGTAACATAGCAAAAGCTAATTATTGGTTATAAGAAGATAAGAGATGCAAGGGTTCCTGTTCATGCTAATACGCTAGTGTGCACTGTGCAAAATTCTATGATATCTGAGTTTTAGCATGCTGTGACAGAACACTCATCGTCTTAATGTCTTCAATCAACTTGTTCAGATTAGAGTGTGATGATCCTCCTTCATTGACAGCTTTGCTAGCATATGTAGCCATCTCCTTGGCTGATTTCGCAAACTCTTCCTTCCTCTCCCCCATAATCTCTTTGACAGATTTTTCAATAATAACTTTATCACAAGTATCTTTTATGTCCAACCCAAGCTTCCAAACCTCTCCAACAAATCTACTATTAATCTGTTGATCAGCAAAATATGGCCAACAAATCATTGGCACCCTTTCACATATGCTTTCCAAAGTTGAGTTCCATCCACTATGAGTTAAGAATCCACCTATTGCAGGGTGACTTAGAACCTCTTCTTGTGGAGCCCAGTGTACCATATAACCTCTTGCCTTTGTTCCCTCCTCGAGCTCTGCAGGAACCATTCGCCCACCATCCGTACCAGTAATTGAGTTTGGTCGAATCACCCACAGGAATCTGGGCCCACTATTTACCAGGCCATGCCAAAATTCAAGGAGCTGCTCTTTTGTAACCATTGCAAGACTTCCAAAACTGACATATATCACAGACTTTAGTGGCTGGTCCTCTAGCCACTTGATGCAGCCTTTGTCTTCTTCCCATAAACTGTTTGATGAAACCAATCTGGACGAGTTTGTTTCCAACTTGGTTTGGGCCTTGAGGTGAGCATGAATTGGTCCAATTGTGTAGATGTGTGGAATCTGAGTACGTATCTGAGACAGAATTGGTCCCTCGAGGTCCTCAAATGTGTTTAGTATCAAGGCATGAGCTCGAAGAGTTTCAGTATACTACATCTGGAAACCACTATCATTTATGTCATTAACACGAAACAAACTTGGCAGATCACGTTTCCTGAGAAAACCTTCCATGCCTGGTACACTCTTGACCTGAAAGTTCATATCATCTCCTGTAAAACAACAAATTTCGAGAACACTGACATATGAAACTTAGATACACAAAGAATGTTAAAAATCTATATGAAAATATAAGTCACAACCCTCTCGACAATGAAGCTAATCTCCCGTAGTCCCACACTCTCACTAGCCGATCTTGACCCCTGTTAATGAAATTAATATAGGTACGGAGGTAGATTTTAAATGCGTTGTGATCTTTAACGTATTTGTTAATTAGTGCGATTGGTGAATATATTTTCTTCTTTCATTCTCTGTCTTTTTTATTCCTAATAAATTGTCTTTTCACCATATTTTAAAATTAGATGAGAATCCTTTCAATATGTAAGAACAACAAAATCCGTTAATATGTTGATTAGTTAAACACGTGAGATGTCTATATGAAGGTCTTGCAATCATTATTCATTTCATACTTCCAAACTCGCCTTTTTCCAGGAGACTTATATCCATTTTATCTACTTATAATTACTTTCATATAAGTGTTTTCTTAGTTTTATTGAGAATGGATGTGAATGATAGTAGTATTTATGCCGGAAAAGATGGTGCCTTGCCTAGTATCGCTCGTAATGTTCGTATTTTATTGGTTGATTACGACACAAACTCGCTCTTGTCCCTTGCATCTCAGTTTGAGCAGCAATCATATAAAGGTGATGGCTTAATATATTTATTTTTTAAAATATTTGTTTTACATTTGGAGACTTTATGATTTTAGTTAATTCATCAATATATCTTATTTTAAATTTCATGAATTCCTTAATAATTTGTGTTTTTTAGTATGGTTCAACTTATAACACTCTACATGTCAATGAAGAATAATTGAACTCATGTAGTTTTGTTCTTTGAGATCTAGTGTTTGTGTGTAGAACTGAGCAAAACCGAACCGAAAACTGAAAAATCGAGTCGAACAGTTGAATTTCGATTAATTTGGTTCTGGTCTTTTATTAAATTCCGTTAGGTTCGATCTTTCATTAAATTTGGTTCGGTTTGCGATTTAGGAACAGAAATTAACTTCGGTTCGGTTATTTTTAAAAAAACTTCGGTTAGATCGAAACCGACCCAACTTATATATATAATATAATTAATAATATACTAGCTTATATCCCGTGCGATGTACGGATGAATTTTTTATTTTTTTAATATTTTTTAATGATTTGAATTTATTTATATTTGTATAATAATAATTTAAATTTTATTTAATATTATATGTATATATTTTTATATAATTTATTTGTATTTATATTTTAATAGGATAATTTTTGTTTATTTTGTATAGAGATGTATTTTAGTTAGGAGATTAATGTAAGATATTTTAGTTAGAAGATTAATATGAGATTGTATTTTAGTTAGAAGATTAATATTTTAAAATTAGGCCCAATAATTAATCAACTATCCGGCTCAAATATCGACCGACTACCAAACTTTCAATGTTATCATAAACTTTAATGATATATTAAATTAAAATTATAGGATAAACTTTAATGATATATTAAATAAAAATTATAGGATAAGTAGGATTCGTAAAATAAAAAATATAGAATATAATTTAAATATAATATAATATTATCCTATCTGTGATGAGTTGTATAAAAGGAGGACTACTGGTGTTAGAGTTGTATGTATGATTATATTCTTTTTAAAATTAGATTTTATTAAAATTCAATGGTTAAGATTGTTTCTATGATTCACTTAAAATTGGACGGTTAAGATTTTTTCTATGGTTCACTAAGTACCATACCGACGACCAAACTTTTTTTAGTTTTTTAATATTTTTATTTTAATATTTTTTAATGATTTGAATTTATTTGTATTTGTATAATAATAATTTAAATTTTATTTAATATTATATGTATATATTTTTATATAATTTATTTGTATTTGTATTTTAATAGGATAATTTTTGTTTGTTTTGTATAGAGATGTATTTTAGTTAGGAGATTAATGTGAGATATTTTAGTTAGAAGATTAATATGAGATTGTATTTTAGTTAGAAGATTAATATTTTAAAATTAGGCCCAATAATTAATCAACTATACGGCCCAAATATCGACCGACTACCAAACTTTCAATGTTATCATAAACTTTAATGATATATTAAATTAAAATTATAGGATAAACTTTAATGATATATTAAATAAAAATTATAGGATAAGTAGGATTCGCAAAATAAAAAATATAGAATATAATTTAAATATAATATAATATTATCATATCTGTGATGAGTTATATAAAAGGAGGACTACTGGTGTTAGAGTTGTATGTATGATTATATTCTTTTTAAAATTATATTTTATTAAAATTCAATGGTTAAGATTGTTTCTATGGTTCACATAAAATTGGACGGCTAAGATATTTTCTATGGTTCACCCAGTACCATACCGACGACCAAAACTTTTAACCTTTCGGTTATAATAATATAGTATAGAAGGGTAATAATCGGGCTGATTGAGATCTTCGATCACAAGACAACTACTGACCAACTCTAACAAGGAAACATAATCCTACAAAGAAACTTTCACCTAGGAGGAACCTTGCCCACCAAGATTCCTAACCCTAATCAAATTTTTAGACTCTCAACGTCTATATAAAGGACCTAACACCTCATTCTTAGAACTACGTCTGGCTTGATTCTCAACGCGCTTGAGATATGTAGGCATCTCACTACTAGAAAAACTGTAATAGACATCGGCTAAAAACTGATGTCTCTAACATTTTCAAGCGATATCTTTGTCGCTGATGTTAAAAGTACAATACTTTTACATCGGTTAGGAACCGATGTCTAAGAGACTTTAACACATCGTTTCTAGAAAAATAACTGATGTGAAAAATACAAATACACGTCGATTTTTTATAAAAGACTGATGTATATGTACTCTCTTTAACATTAGTTAGTAACAAAAATCGTTGTCTTTTGTGAAGTTTAACATCAGTTATTTAAAGAAAAATAATGTTTAAAATACATAGAGACATCGACTATTACCCAATGTAAAAGGCCTGGACTTTTAACATCACCGACAAAGATAGCGGTTGAAATTTTTCTTAACATCAGCTAGTGGCCATTGTCTACAGCCTTTAATATCGCCTTACCAAAACAAACGATGTTAAAATGTATTATATACATCAATTTGTTTTCGGTAAGCAATGTAAAATTCCATTAAATCAAAATAATAGCAAATCAAGATAAAACTAAAATGAATGCACACAAATAACCAAAACAAGCTTATCATTACTAAACCATGCCCATTATGTACACCAATGAGTACTACAACTACATTATAAGTCAAAGTTGTTATTCCAAAATTGAAAACTAAATTCACAAAAAAATTCCTATTACATTCCTCCATTCCAATTACTACCAATATCCAAAACAAATAACTAGTCAAAACTATTGTCTAATATCCGATAAAATAACAAACTGCAATAAATACTCAAAACAATTCAAACTGCAATAAATACTCAAAACAATTCAAACTGCACACTCTTCTAAACTTCAAGTAGAGTAACCTCTTGTGATTCAGAGCATTGTTATCATTCTGGATCTTTGCAATATGAAAAAGTTACAACTTTTGCACAAAAGAAACAAAAAAATATATATCAGTATTCAAATAATTATGGACGGAAGTGTTAGTATTGGTGTCCTAGAGATAATACTTTTAATGTTTTATTGAAAACAATTAAGGATTATGTTTTATGTGATTATTTAATTAATATTTATTATGTCTTTATTTACTGCATCATAAATTGAAAGAATAATAAATGTCCTTGGAATATTAATACATAATATATGTCTTTAAGTATCTGACTTAAAAATGAGATTATTTGAATAGTATTTTATTTCTAAAATTCCCTAGTCAAGTATTATTATTTAAGGACAATAATAATGCAATAAGACTAGTATGTTTGTTGACAGATGACTACATCTCATTGGTCATAGGTATGGTGATACTAAAGTCAAGAACATAAGTGTATGTATCAATACATGACACTGGAAAGACCCGCCGTAAGATTCTACATGTTAATAAGTGTCATAAGAAATCTCACAGTGATAATGATGTAATGATCCTCTGACTTGAAATCATTATATTTCTATACGAGAATTAATATACTTTGATTACACTCAAAGTTACCTTTAACCGGGTAATGATAAAGGTGCACATTGGGTATGCTATGAATCGTATGAGGAATATGAATGATAGATATAGGATTTAACCCTCCAATTCTAGGAGTGATATTATTGGCCTCTTGATTGAGTGAGACTATGAAATGCATGGTCATGCTCAAATATTGATTTGTTTAAACAGTCTACTCATTGATCAAGGAAACCAAGATTAAACGTTGAAGAGGATGACACTATACATGCCTCGAGTTTGATCTATAATAATATAAGGTTAAATGGATTATATTACATGGAGCATTATTCACGAAAGGTTTAATTGAATCACCAATTATTATTGTTACTTGGGTAGCAATGATGTATTACTAGATGCCGCTCATTGTTTATAATTTTATTATTGGATATTAAAATTATTGCCAACGTAATAATAACCTAAAGGGTCACACACAAAGAACGTCAAAATGGAGGTTTATTTAAATTATGAATTTAAATATATTATTATTTATTCGAATTTAATTATTAAATTAATTAAGTGGGACTTGATTAATTATATTAGAATTCGGATTTAATAATAAGTATTATTATTTATTTGAATTTAATATATATATATATATTGAATTAATTAAGCGGGACTTGATTAATTATATTAGAATTCAGATTTAATAATAATAATAACCCAAAATCAGAATGGGTTTTGGAAACCACATGGATTAGGGTTAGGCTCAAAATCTCTCTATCCCCTGTATATACATAATGATGTATAGTATTAGGGTTAATCATCAGATTTCGTTTTAGAGAAAAACCCTAGCTGCTCAACATCAAGAGAGGCTAGAGAAAGAGAGAGAGAGAGAGAGAGAGAGAGAGAGAGAGAGAGAGAGAGAGAGACAAGTAATTCGGCTAGTACCGACTCCGTTGATCGTAGGACGATCGGGCGTTCGTGTGGACTTCTTTGGAGAGCAGATCTTTGCAACAAAGGGCTGCTGTGATTCATCTTTTCTGGACCTCCATTAAACAGTATACGGAAAGTTTTGTTAAGGTACATACTTCTTCACCATAATCATCTAAAGTTATACATGGATCCTGCGATAGGGTTTCATTTTTTTTTTTTATTGTTTTACATTATATCCGCTGTGTTTTCATGCCCGAAACCCTTCAATGGCATCAGAGCTACGTGTATAATGGGATGATTTGGTTGTGTGTTTAACAGTTTTTCGATGTATATAAACATATATATGATATGCCATGACTATATGTTGATATATATGTTTTATATGATTTTGAATATATGATATTCATGTGTTGTATAATCATGGGATGATTGTGTGTATTGCTGTATGTATATGATACATGTTTGTTCTTGTTATGAGAATCGTATTCGATACGAATTCTGAAACGACTTTGGTAGATTTTCTGAAATCTGTGTCCAGTGTCCGATTTTCGCAAACGATATGTGTTTTCTGACTAGAATCATGTCACTGCAATACTGAAATAATCAGCTTCGCGTCTGTAAGCCGTTTGACGACGTTACAGGCCCCGAAACGGCGATTTATTATTTTCTGAAATTTATTTAATTTTCTGAAATTTATTTGATTTTCTGAAATTTTGAAATTTATTATATATGATTATATTATATGTTTATATAATCTGAGATATATTACATGTGTTATGTGATAACATGGTGGAGATTATGGCCTAAAGACCCATAGGATAGTGGTTTTGTTTTATGGTTTTGGTTTCTAAATATGACTTGCATGTCGTTTATTCATTGTAATTGTTAATCTCGAATGTAACTCGAGTTCTTCTTATAATTTCATTAGAATAGATTTATTTATTATTCAATGTAATTGTTCAATGGAGACTTGGAAGCAAAGAAGTTAGGAGGCAATCCAGATGATGGAGCAATGAAGAAGATAAAGACATGTAATAGTGTAGTATTTGAAACCACCATAGATTGACCTTGATAATTCCATTAGCTTGGAAATATCACATAGGATGGGGCCATAACCGAACACGTTTAATTTATGCAATACATATATGTATATGAATGCATGTGTAGATACGTATGTGTTGGGATGATGTATGTATTAGATACGACACCCATGCCATGTCTGCTTAAGAAAGATAAAATCTGTAACGATTCAAGATTTTAAAATTAAACAAACGATCATGAGATTCTTGTGTTTATGAAACACGGTATTGAATATGAATTTTCTTTTTCTGATATGGGGAGATTTTGTCAAAAGAGAATTATTATTCGTAAGAAAGTTGGGTTTTAAGTGAGACCGCTTGTGACTTCTCCGATGATCTGGAAATCGAACCATTGACGAATATTGAAATGGATTATTTGATCAAGGAAAAATTGAGAATCTCTTTATGATGGAATCATGATCGTTCATATAAACATTAAAATCCCTAAATATATATTAAGTTAATCGGATGTCTTCCAATGTTTAATACTCGTCAAGATCTAGATTGAGAAGGAGTGGGTTTGCCAAAGCAAAGTGCTTTTATCAATCATGGGAAGACGTGATAAGTAAGTGACTTAGTTTGTTGAAACATTGGGTCTAACTTAACTAAATCATCACAATAGGATTGTGGGTTTATAGGCATAGAGTTTGGTGAGATTTATTGGATAAATGTGTACAAAGTGTTGTTCCACAAAACTATCCAAGAGTTATATTTGATATAATCGACTAATGTTGTCTACCTAAATAGTCGTGTTTTGGGTGTATTAGCCAACGCTATCTTAAAACATGGATGAAATATGGATCTTGAATCACTAGAAAGATTTAATGAAATGCTTTCTGAATTAATAGTTAGGGCTATTGATTTGATAAAAATAGTGGGAGATATATATTATGAATGTATATGATAATCACTTGAACATAATTAAACTTCTGCAACTAACTAATATGCATTTTAAACATTGTAGATATTTAATGACAAACAACACAAATAACTTCTATGTGAGAGCAACCCTTGAGAAGGACAAGCTGACAGGAACTAACTTCATTGATTGGTATAGGAATTTGAGGATTGTCCTCAGGCAGGAGCGAAAGCTTCACGCCATTGAAATTCCTTCACTTGCTCCTCCTGCTGAGAATGCAACTCGTGTTCAGCAAAATGCTTATCAGAAGCATATTGATGATGCGAATGATGTTGCGTGTCTCATGCTGGCAACCATGAGTGCTGAGCTTCAAAAACAACATGAGCATATGGATGCTTATGAGATGATTGAACACCTTCAAAGAATGTTTGAGGGACAGGCTCGTCAAGAAAGGTTCGACATGAGCAAAGCACTGTATGCTTGTAAATAGAGAGAGCGTGAACCTGTTCAACCATATGTTCTAAAGATGATAGGTTATATTGAGTATCTTGATACTTTGGGTTTCCCGATTGGTCTGGAAGCTCAGATTGACTTGATCTTGCAATCTTTGAACATCAACTATACTCATTTTGTTATTAACTACAATATGAATGAGATAGACAAAACACCCACTGAATTGTTGGCCATGTTACAAACTGCTGAAACCAACATGAAAAAGGCTGAACCTGCTGCCATGCTGATGGTAGACAACAAAGGTAAGGCTAAAAGGAAAGACAAATGAAAGGGAAAGAATAAGATTGGATCTGCTTCTGGTCCCAAGCCAAAGGCTAATCCCAAACAGGCTTTAAAGCCTAAGGGTGCTGTTGCAAAGGGTGATTGTCCCTACTGTGGTAAACCAGGTCATTGGAAGAGAAATTGTCATGCTTATTTGGAGGATCTGAAGAAGAAGAAGGCTGGTCAAGCTTCTGATTCATGTATTTATGTTATAGAGGTCAATTTGTCTACTTCTACATCATGGGTATTGGATACTGGATGTGGTTCTCACATTTGTATAAATGTGCAGGAGCTGAAAAGGAGTAGGACTTTGGCAAAGGGAGAGGTCGACCTACGAGTTGGCAATGGAGCAAAGGTTGTTGCCTTAGCTGTAGGGACTTATTATTTATCGTTGCCCACTGGGCTTATTTTAGAACTTGAGAACTATTTTTACGTGCCTATAATTTGCAGAAACATTATTTCAGTTTTTTGTTTGGACAAGAAATGTTTTGCATTTTCAATTCAGAACAATAGTTGTTCCTTTTCTTTGAATAATGTTACCTATGGGGTTGCACGTTTATTTAATGGTTTATATGTTCTTGATTTAGACACTCCTATCTATAATGTGAATAACAAACGTCTTAAATCTTGACTCAAATCAAACATACCTCTGGCACTGTCGTTTAGGAGATATAAATGAGAAGCGCATTTCCAAGTTACATAAGGATGGATACTTGGATAAGTTTGACTTTGAATCATACGAAGCATGCGAACCTTGTCTCATTGGAAAAATGACTAAAGCTCCTTTTACTAGACAAGGTGAAAGGGCCACTGAACGATTAGAACTTATACATAGTGATGTATGTGGTCCTATGCATACTATGACAATATGTGACTTTTACTACTTTATCACGTTTACTGATGATTTCAGTAGATATGGATATGTGTATCTTATGAAGAACAAATCCGATTCTTTTGAAAAGTTCAAAGAATACAAAGCTGAAGTAGAAAAGCAAACTAGCGGAAGTATTAAGACTCTACGATCTGATCGTGGAGGTGAATACTTAGGCCATGAATTTAAGAGTTTATTAAAAGAGTGTGGTATTGTATCACAACTCACTCCTCCCGGAACACCACAATGAAATGGAGTTTCTGAAAGGAGGAATCGTACTTTGTTGGACATGGTACGATCGATGATGAGTCATGCAGATCTTCCAATTAGTTTCTAGGGCTACGCCCTGGAGACGGCTGCTTATACACTTAACCGAGTTCCTACTAAAATGGTTCAGAAGACTCCATATGAGATATGGACTGAGAAAAGTCATAGCATGTCATTTATGAAAATTTGGGGATGTGAGGCGTTTGTGAAATGTTTAACTTCTGACAAGCTAGGACCTAAATCAGAAAAATGTAATTTTATGGGATACCCAATTGAAATAAATGGTTATTCTTTCTATAATCCTTCAGAGAACAAAGTGTTTGTTGCTCGAGCTGCAGTGTTCCTTGAAAGAGAAATGCTGTCTAAGAAAGACAGTGGGAGGATAATAGATCTTGATGAAATTCGAGACCCACATGATAACATTGAACCAATGGAGGAACCTGAGAAGAATGTACAAGAAAATAATACTACTCAGGAAACACAGGTTGTTCGTAGGTCTGGTAGGATTCGCCATGAGCCCGAGAGATATTATGGATTTTTCTTGACTCAAGATGGTGATGTGATGCTTGTGGATGAAGATGAGCCTCTCACGTACCAAGACGCTATGAACACTCCATAATCTAAGAGATGGCAGGACGCCATGAAATATGAGATGGAATCCATGTATACTAATCAAGTATGGACTTTGGTTGATCCACCTGAAGGGGTAAAACCTATAGGGTGCAAGTGGGTTTTTAAAAAGAATACCGACATGAATGGTAATGTACAGACCTATAAAGCACGATTGGTGGTAAAAGGTTTCAAGCAAATTCATGGTATTGACTATGATGAAACCTTTTCACCAGTGGCTATGGTCAAGTCCATCAGGATTTTGCTTGCTATAGCTGCTTACCATGACTATGAAATCTAGCAAATGGATGTCAAAACCACTTTCTTAAATGGGAGCCTTGAAGAAGATGTGGATGTGTATATGACACAGCCAGAAGGTTTTGTTGATCCAAAGAATGCTGGAAAGGTATGTATGTTGCGTCGATCCATTTATGGATTGAAAGAAGCCTCAAGGAGATGGAACATTCATTTTGATGAAACTGTCAAAGAGTTTGGGTTTATTCAAAATGAAGATGAACCATGTGTTTACAAGAAGGTAAGTGGGAGCAATGTGGCATTCCTAGTATTATATGTTGATGATATATTAATAATAGGGAATGCCATTCCTTCTTTACAGGCTGTTAAGACTTGGTTGAGTAAGAATTTCTTAATGAAAGACTTAGGCGAAGCGACCTATATTTTAGGTATCAAGATCTATAGAGATAGATCAAGAAGAATGATCGGCCTAAGTCAGAGTACATACATTGATAAAGTTTTGCATCGATTTGGGATGCAAAATGCTAAAAGGGGATTTGTCCCAATGTCTCATGGGATATTGATCTCAAAAGATAACAGTCCTAAATCATTGGATGATAAGGACCGTATGAGTAAAGTTCCATATGCTTCAGCAATTGGTTCCATAATGTATGCAATGATATGTACTTGTCCTGATGTCTCGTATGCTTTGAGCATGACGAGTAGATACCTGTCTAACCCAGGTGAAGGTCACTAGACAACAGTCAAGAATATTCTTAAGTACTTGAAGAGGACTAAAGATCAATTCTTGGTATATGAAGGAGAAGAAAAGCTGGATGTAAAAAGTTACACCGACGCTAGTTTCCAGACTGACAAGGATGATTCGATTTCTCAGTCTGGATTTGTGTTTTGTCTAAATGGAGATGTTGTTTGTTGGAATGGTTCACAGCAGAGACAGTTGTTGATTCTACAATAGAGCCTGAGTATATTGATGCTTGTGAAGCATCCAAGGAGGCTGTTTGGGGATGTACTTAGGAGATATCACCTAATTAATGAGATTAATGATCAAAGAGATATACATATATATAAAGTGCATACTAATAAGAATAATGAAGACCCACTGACTAAGGCTTTGTCGAAGCAGAAGCACGAAGGTCATACTAATTCCTTGGGTATTAGATACATGAGAGATTGGCTCTAGTACAAGTGGGAGATTGTTAGTATTGGTGTCCTAGAGACAATACTTTTAATGTTTTATTGAAAACAATTAAGGATTATGTTTTATGTGATTATTTAATTAATATTTATTATGTCTTTATTTACTGCATCATAAATTGAAAGAATAATAAATGTCCTTGGAATATTAATACATAATATATGTCTTTAAGTATCTGACTTAAAAATGAGATTATATGAATAATATTTTATTTCTAAAATTCCCTAGTCAAGTATTATTATTTAAGGACAATAATAATGCAATAAGACTAGTATGTTTGTTGACAGATGACCACATCTCATTGGTCATAGGTATGGTGATACTAAAGTCAAGAACATAAGTGTATGTATCAATACATGACACTGGAAAGACCCGCCGTGAGATTCTACATGTTAATAAGTGTCATAAGAAATCTCACAGTGATAATGATGTAATGATCCTCTGACTTGAAATCATTATATTTCTATACGAGAATTAATATACTTTGATTACACTCAAAGTTACCTTTAACCGGGTAATGATAAAGGTGCACATTGGGTATGCTATGAATCGTATGAGGAATATGAATGATAGATATAAGATTTAACCCTCCAATTCTAGGAGTGATATTATTGGCATCTTGATTGAGTGAGACTATGAAATGCATGGTCATGCTCAAATATTGATTTGTTTAAATAGTCTACTCATTGATCAAGGAAACCAAGATTAAACGTTGAAGAGGATGACACTATACATGCCTCGAGTTTGATCTATAATATAAGGTTAAATGGATTATATTACATGGAGCATTATTCCCGAAAGGTTTAATTGAATCACCAATTATTATTGTTACTTGGGTAGCAATGATGTATTACTAGATGTCGCTCATTGTTTATAATTTTATTATTGGATATTAAAATTATTGCCAACGTAATAATAACCTAAAGGGTCACACACAAAGAACGTCAAAATGGAGGTTTATTTAAATTATGAATTTAAATATATTATTTATTTGAATTTAATTATTAAATTAATTAAGTGGGACTTGATTAATTATATTAGAATTCGGATTTAATAATAAGTATTATTATTTATTTGAATTTAATATATATATTGAATTAATTTAAGTGGGATTTAATATTAAATATATATATATATCCGCTGCGTTTTAATGCCTGAAACCCTTCAAGAAGGTATGATAGTTTAAGGAGATTTGCAGTAATAGCTTACCGTATGACCTGCTAACAAAGAAGTACCCGAATCGGCAATTACAGAGCAGCCTTCATCAAAGTAACCTGCATGAATATTCATGTTGTAAGTATGGGCCTGTATAATTTAGCTTCTTTTTCCTTTAGTATCATCTTTTTTTTCCATGTAAAATTTTGTGCATTGCGTTAAGTCATAGGTGTTTGTTTACTTTTTGTGTCCGCGCGTGCATGTTTTCTGGAGGAGCCAGGAGAGGGGAACGAGGGTTGATCATAAGTTCATGCTTCCTTCTACTTTATTGCTATCTAGAACTGAAAACATAAGATAGCATATCAGTTTCATTTCCATCAATGAGAATGTCCCCCATATTGAACTATATAATAAGAAAACAAGTAGTTACATAAACACATAATCAAGAAACAGAGTAAAAGGTCACACTGAACTCAATGTCATCAACATCAACCTGCCAATAACCTTTCTGCGTGACTGGAACATAAGTGTGTTCCTAACTGATATCTCCTGAAACCCAAGCCCAAGTATGCCATCAAATCCTAAATTTTTTAATTTTATTAGCAAATAATATGAAGATATTACACTAAGGTGATGATCTTGCTAGAACAGAGATAGTTCCGACAGTAAGATCAGCCGTTAAAGCTCGATAAGCTCCGACACACCTAGCAATTAATACACCCTAGTTTTTAATCCATAACATTTGGTGCTGTTTGTGGGAAGACAACATCAACCATGACAAGAACACGAAGAACTGATGGAGACATTGTCCCTACTACCGGAGGCCAAACCACTATGATCCCTCCCGATGGAACTCAAACCACCAGAATCCCCACTACTACAACTATTCCTGCTGGAACACAAAACCCCGGCACTCAAAGGCTAGGACCGTTTAGTGAAGTTGTCTATTCTGCCAATCCCGAGGGAGTAATCCATGGATCCAATCCTCTATGTCAGGTAGCTCAAAACCCTTTCATCACTATTGCTCCACCTAACACCCAAATTTCTACCATCGTTATCCCCAATAACATTATTGCCCATCCTAGGTCTGGACTCTCCTAAGCATATCCCCCTCCATACATCAGAGGGTTGGAGCCCCCATAAAACTATAGGCGTAGAGATGGAGTCTCTGATGTCTCAGGACCAAATTCAACTGATGACGAAAGCTCTGAAGGCACTGATGTCAATCCAAGAAGAAGGAGGCCTGGGAAGGAACCCATCGGGGAAAGACATTCCCGTTCTCAATCCCTTAGGGCGTTGGAAGGAAAAATCGCTTCATACGAAGCTGATCTTAGGGAATTGAAGAAAAGCTTGGAACGCCAAAAAACAAGGTCGGCGCCAAGGCGTGAAACCCCCAATGTCATAGAGCTGGATGGAACCCCTCGAGAGAGGAGGTAGAAAGCTCCTAAGGCCGACCCCACTGAGTTACTACCACTTGGAGATCCTAACGATCCAACACCCCCATTCACCGAGGAAATCATGAATGCTCATATTTCAAAGAAGTTTAAGATGCCCACCATCAAGGCCTACGATGGAACGGGGGACCCTGCTAACCACGTAAAGACTTTCTCGAACGTTTTGTTATTACAACCTATCAATGATGTTGTCAAGTACAGGGCTTTTCCACAAATCCTGAGAGGCATGGCTCAACGTTGGTATAGCCGGCTACCTCCCAACTCTATTGGGTCGTTCAAGGAACTCAACAAGGCCTTTATAAGCCAGTTCATACGTGAGAGGGTAAATGAAAAAAGCTCTTCTTCACTCATGAATTTGGAACAAGGAAAAAATGAATCCCTGAGGGACTACTTAAATAGTTTTACTAAGGAAGCCTTGAAATTTCGAGATTTGGATGAGAAAGTGGCTATGATAGCTCTATAGCAAGGAACGACTGATCCTTACTTCAAAAGGTCCCTAGCCAAGCATCCCCCTAAGAACATACTCATCCTTCAAGATAGAGCAGGGAGGTATATCAAATCAAAAGAGAGTATGAGGAAAACCACTGTATCAGTGGCCACAAGTGGGAATAATAACAAGAAGAGAAAGGGTGATCAAGAGTATGATGCTCATGACAAGTATTCTAAAATAGATAAGGATTCTGAATCCCCTCCTAAGAAGAATAACTTGGGACTGAGATTCAACGAGTATGCAAGGTTGAATGCTCCGAGGAGCCAAATCCTGATGGACATCGAGAAAGATCGAGAGCTACGATGGCCAAAACCTCTAAGGTCAGATCCTGAAAAACAGAACAAAAATGCATTTTGTCAGTTCCACAAGGATACCGGGCATGACACGGATGATTGCAGACAACTGAAGGATGAGATTGAATTCCTTATCAAGAGATGAAAATTGTCTAAGTTCACTTAATATGGAAGCCGTGATAAGCGCGACGATAATGGGAGAAATAATGATCTTCGGGATAAAAATCCTCAGCCTCGGAGGAAAGTTATTAACATAATTTCCGGTTTCCTACGGCTGCGGGGACTTCAAGAAACTAAAGGAAATCATATGCTATAGAAGTTATGCAAATCGTTGGAGAAGCTCCGAAGGGGGGGTAGAACGGAGGTAGTCGTCTCTTTCGATGACTCGGACCAAGAAGGGATTAAGTTCCCCCATGATGACCCTTTTGTCATAGCACCTATGATAGGTAATTCTGAAGTAAAAAGAGTCCTTGTGGATAATGGAGCATCGGTCAATATCTTGTTCTATGATGCCTTTACAAGGATGGAGTACAATGATGCGCAATTAACCCCGTCTGACGTTCTAATCTATGGGTTTAATGGAGTCGAATCAAAGGTAGAAGGAATCATACAACTGCCAATGACCATGGGGAGAGAACCTCGAGAGGTCACTCAGATGCTAACCTTATTCATAATCAAGGCATCGTCTACATATAACACGATCCTTGGAAGGGCAGGCTTGCATGCCTTCAAGGCTATTCCCTCCAACTATCACTTAAAGATTAAATTCCCCATCAGGAACGGTGTCGGGGAAGAAAAAGGAGATCAGAAGATCTGGGAGTTCTTATGTGGTCGCACTAAGACCTGATGGAGTCGGGGGTAAGTCTTTCCTATAGAGGACATGGATGCAAGGGAAGACGGGGAAAGACAGCTGAAGACTTGGTGCCTATCCCCCTAGTTCCTGAAGAACCTGACAAGGTCACGTATATCGGGGCCTCACTGAAAGAACCTATGAAAAACAAACTAATAAAATTCTTACAAGAAAATAGAGACTTGTTTGCATGGACAACTACCGATATGCCAGGGATTGATCCCCAACTTATTACTCACAAGCTTAACGTCGATCTGGCCCGAAAGGTGCTAAAACAGAAGAAAAGAAACTTCACTCCAGAAAGGCAAGAAGCCATAAAACAAGAAGTAGAAAACCTCCTAGAGGCCGGTTTCATTGAAGAAATTCAATTCCCAGAATGGCTAGCTAACCTTGTGATTGTCAAGATATCTAATGAAAAAGGGATGATGTGCGTAGTCTTCACTGATCTGAATGATGCATGTCCGAAGGATTGCTTCCCTCTCCCGAGGATTGATGCACTCATAGATGCAACAATGGGGAATGAGATGTTAAGCTTCATGGATGGCTTCAGTGGATGCAATCAGATCAAAATGCACAAGGATTACAATGCTAGGGTATCCTTCATCACTGATTTTGATGTATTTTATTACCTTGTTATGGCCTTCGGCTTGAAAAATGCAAGATCAACCTATCATAGGTTGGTTAATAAAATATTCAAGCATCTTATTGGAAAAACCATGGAGGTATACGTTGATGACATGTTAGTCAAAAGTTCGGCTAAGGCCGATCACATTAAGCACCTAAGAGAGGTGTTCAAAGTATTAAGGCACCACAAGATGATGTTGAACCCCGCTAAGTGCGCCTTTGGCGTTGGGTCTAGAAAATTCTTAGGAATGATGGTCTCTAAAAGGGGGATTGAGGCCAATCCTAATAAAATCAAGGCCATACTCGACATGGAACCCCCAAAGATAGTAAGGGATGTTCAAAAGCTGACAGAGATAGTTGCGGCCTTGGGAAGGTTTATTTCAAAATCCGGGGATAAATGCCTACCCTTCTTCAAGACATTGAAGAAACTAAAAGACTATGTGTGGACTAAAGAAAGTCAAGCAGCCTTCAAAGAACTAAAGAAATACATGGTTAAAGCTCCGTTGTTGGCCAAACCTAATCCCAAGGACATCTTATACTTATACTTGGTCGTATCAGACAAGGCCTTTAGTACTGTCCTTGTAAAAGAAGATGAAAATATTCAAAAACCGGTTTATTATGTGAACAAGGTCTTGCATGGAGCAGAACTGAACTACTCCACGATTCAAAAGTTTGCACTAGCCCTAGTAATGGCCTCAAAGAAACTACAGCTCACTTTCAAGCACACAAAATTGAAGTGCTAACTGATCAGCCTTTGAGGAACACCATACATAGCCCTAAAGCAAGCAAGAGACTGATTAAATGGGCCATTGAAGTTGGAGAGTTTGACATCAAGTATAAGCCTCGAACGGCCATTAAAGCCCAAGCTCTTGCTGACTTTGTGGTCAAATGTACCATTGATAACCAAGAAGTTGGGGGGCAGGATAAGAAAGAAATACCTCAAGAAAAGGAAAAGGAATAAACTCCTAAGGAATACTAGATGCTCAATTTTGATGGGGCATCAAAAAAAAATCTAGTGGAGCTGGTCTGGTATTACAAAGCCCCGAAGGGTTCCTCATTGAGTATGCAATCAAGCTAGACTTCCCAACGACCAATAATGAGGCCGAATATGAAGCTCTGATAGTCGGCCTCGGCCTAGCCAAAGCACTGAGTGTCAAACACCTCAAGGTATGTGGTGATTCAAAGTTAGTTATATCCCAAGTGAATGAGGAATTCGAGGCAAGAGAAGAAGTCATGGTTAAATACCTTCGCCTGATGAAAGCTATAATGACCTAGTTTTAAGAATGTCAGATGTAGTACATTCCTAGAGAAGAGAATGTAAAGGCCGATGCCTTATCAAAATTTGCATCTTCAAAAGTGGACGAGCATCTGGGAAGTGTCTACTTCCAAGTCTTGAGGGCCCCTAGCATTGATGTAGAGTTAGTGACCCCAATAAGCATGGGTAGCTGTTGGATGGATCCCATTAAAGCTCATCTTCAGTCGGATTGGACCCCTAGCAATACCATGGAAGCAAGAAAGCTTACCGTCAGGGCTTTAAGGTACACTCTTATTGATAGAATTCTTTATAAGAAGTCTTTCGTTATTCCATACTTGAAATGTCTAAGGCCTGACCAGGCTCATGAAGTTTTAAAAGAAGTACACGGTATAATTTGAGGCCAACACCTGGGGGCAGGGCTTTGGCTCACATGGTTACCCGTTTTGGCCTTTATTGGCTTGACTTGTTGAAAGATTTGAAGAAGTATGTGAAAAGATGCGACAGGTGCCAAATACATGCACCAGTGGTGAGGTAGCCTCCTGAGATGTTGACATCCATCAATTCTCCCATCCCATTTGCAATGTGGGGAATGGACATCCTCTGATGCCCAGATAATAATCTATTACAGAAGGGGGGTTGAATGTAATAGTACCAAATAATCGACACAAGTATAAAAGATGAATAGTTTTTGTATTAATAATAATCTATATACAAAACTCTCTCAAGAAATTCACTGTTATTAAGAGCTGCTAGGTTATGAGAATGATATAGATTGAATTCTTATAGAACTTAACCTATCTCTGTGTTTATATAGACACAGTTATAAATACAATTATAAAACAGATTATGATAAGAATAGCTTTCATAAGGTAATTAGACTTGTATTTGAATTCTTTCTTCACTATCCAAATCAGATTCTAATTTTTCTGTTTCCTTTTCTTTCATAAACTCTGATGATAAACTCTGTCGGTTCGATAATCTCTGATAGAGCATTCTCTGTTAGAGTAAACTCTGATTGAGTATTCTCTGATAGAGTAAACTCTGACTGACAGCTTCCTAAGCTCTGATGACGTCAGCGACATAAACTCTATTCTTTGTTATTCTCTGACAGCATCAGTGTTTGATTTCTAACAATCTCCCCCAATTTATGCTTTATTAAGTAAAACATAAATTTCACTTGTGATGTCAGAAATATGGACAAATGCATCAGAGTTTGAATCTTTCTTCTTGACTTAAATTCTTCTGTATGAGAAGTCATCTTTCAGAAAAGTGTCCAGTAGCTTCCTCTCAGCATTCTTTAACAATTCACTAAGCTTCCCCTTTAGTTCTTTCATTTTATCAGAAGAATCATCAATTTGGAATATAGCAGCTCTCAAATTGTATATTGATGATCTCTCCATCCTATCATCTAAATGAATGCAACAGGCCTTTTTTCCATCAGGATTTAATATTAGTGTAGGAATCCCTAACACCATCTTAACCTTTGCATCTCCTTTAGCCATTTTCTTCTCAGAATCATCTTCAAGCAAATATCCTGGTTTGAATTCCTCGGAGTTTATCATGAGTAACCTCTCATTCTTCATCTTTTCATTTATCACTCCTTCAAGAATTTTCACCCACCTGGAAGTAGCTTCATTTTCATCATTAAATAGATAAAGAACATGTTCAAGTTCTTTAGATGCTTTGTGGATCAAATCTTCTTCAGCAATCTTCAAAACTCTCCCATTTTCTAAGAAATATAGTATCTTCTCCTTGGCTTGAGCACCATCAAAAATATCCTTGACTATTTGAATAGATATCAACTTGTCTAGATGTTATTGAGTCAAATCTTCCTCAGGTTTGTCTTTTAATGAGAAGGGATCTTTGAAAATATTTGCTTCACCCCTATAGACTTTGGTTTGAGAATCACCAATACCACCCTTATTTTTACCAAGTCTGGCATTGAGAGTTAAGGTTTCAGATTTAGTCCATAGAGGATCAGTCTTCTTTCTGCATAGAAATTGATGTTCCTCTTCCTCATCTTCAAAACTTGTTCCTCTTGGGAGAAATGTTGTTCCTTGCATAGTGAGAGGAGTTTTTAATTTTGCTGGGGCTTTCTTCTGGATTGTAGGAGTTGATCTTGTTTGAATAGTTGGCTTTTCTTGAGTTGACCTTATTTGCATTCCAACATGCTTAGATTCAACTTTCTTTGATTGATCAGGATTGGTTACATTTTCTTTTTCTTGAGTAGGAGGATTCTTCTTTTGAATTTGAGTCTTCCTTGTTCTTACACTTCTTTTCTTTTGGACTTGAGCATTGTCAGTACCAGATTTCTTCAATTCTTCCTCTACAACAACTGGATCCATTCCTGGATTTTCTTCTTCGAACAATTTTCTTGCCAGTTCTGCATCTTTCAAGTTTTGTTCTTCTATCATCTCAGGCTTCTCTTCTTCTTCCAGCCTTTTAGCTAACTCCATGTCAGCATCCATCATAGTTTTCTTTTTATCAGAGTTTGTTCCTGAAGTTGATGGAATCAGAGTTTGAGAAGTTGTTAGAGTTTGTTGAGTTATCAGAGTTTGTTGATTCTTCAGAGTTTGCTTTCCATCCTTATGACTCCCTTGATCATCATCATGTTTATCAACAGATTTTAACACTGCATCCTCCTTGCAATTGTCTTGTGAAACTTTCTCCCCCTTTCTGACATCATTTCCTCTTCTGATTATCAAGATGTCAACAATTGTGTGTAGCATACCTTGCATAGAGGTGACAGTAGTAGAAAGATTGTCAACTTTGATTTCCAAAGAATCCTGTTTTGTAGAAACATTCTTGAGTTTTAATTCCAATGCATGTTGAGAAGTGGTTACAGCAGTCTGAACAGAGGCACTGGTTTTGCTAACAGAATCCTTTAACTCACAAACTTCATGATGAAGACCCTTGGATAATACAATAGTGACATTTAAAACAGTCTTCATCTCTGCAGAATTTAATTCAGAATCAGCCTTGTCAATCAATTCATGAACATGGGGCCATGAAATTTCCTCATTAGGGTATTTCCAAGACAAATCCCAGATGGATTGTCTGTGAGAGTTTAGCCGATCTTTCTGAGATGGTTCTGCCTTTGAAGTGAAATCTCTCATTACACCTTCTTCATCTAGAGCAGCTTCAATTTTGTCCTTGAGTTTTTCTATCACCATGTAATCAGGATATGCCATTCTCAATCTCCCATGAGCATCAAAAGAATCAACAGGCCACTTCTTTGTGTTGAACCTCTGAGTGTAGGGAATGGAAAGATCTGTAACTTCTTCATCTGCAAAAATTGGCTCATCAGAGTTTGCATCTTCACCATCAGAGTTTGCAGCTTTATCAGAGTTTGGCATCTCATAGTTTACAGTGACAGATAAACTCTGAGTACCTGCAAAATATATAGAACATCCTAAGTCACTCTGATTTTTTTAAAGTAATCTCATTACTTCTCACAACACACATATCATAACTTTTGATAGTCAGAGTTTGCTCACTTGAAGTAACTAACTTCTTTGTCAATTCTACCTCTCCTTTTGCCAGATCCAGTGTCTGCCTCTCATTATGAATTCTGTTTTTCTCACATTTTACCTCAGGCTCACTAGAAAGGCTCAAATCACATTTTTCTACAGAAATAAGAGGTGGTTGAGAAAGGAGTTCTGTGGTCACAAGAATAGGGGTACCCTTTTTAGGACTATCCATGGTCATCCCAGTATAAAAAGTTAGAAATATAAATTCTGAACTTATCCTAGCAGAGAATGTAAATTCTGAAGAAAAGTCAGAGTTTATACCTTGAGCATCTGTAGAAGTTGATGTGAATGTAGTTTCCATAGGTTGTGCAGAAAGAGGTTGCACCATGATAGCATCAGAGATTTCCAATGGAACTTAATCAGAGTTTATCTTCTCAGCATCAGCAACAACAAAATCTTTATGGAGAGATGTTGTGCCTGCATCCAAACTTTGATTGGATGGTTCTTGTGTGGCAGGGGCATTAACAACTTCTTCAACACTTTGAGCTGAAGGTTCTTTTGTGTTGTATACCCTGATTCTTGTTGGCTTCATCTGCTTCCTGAATGGCTGCTTCAACACTTTGAGTTGAAGGTTCTTCTGTGCCTGGCCTTGTAGAGATTGCTACCTCACTTTGAGAGATAGGTTCTTGTGTATCCTGGCCAAAACTAACATGCTTCTTCTTCTTCCTGGTGAAGAGCTTTGAACTTGGAGAAACTGGAGATATTTGTGATTTCTTTGCAACCATTTCTATTTTAACTTCTTCTTTAGCTCCCTCACTCTTTCATAAGAAAGCTCCTTGACAATTTGCTTGGGTGATTTCACAGGAGAATCAGATATAATCATTGGAGCAGCTTTACTTGCAGCATCAATACTTTCCAAGGTGATTACAGGACTGGTAAAAGAATTAACATGAAGAGAATTACCATCCATTTCAGCCAATTCATCATTTTCTTCTCTATTGGCATTTTCATCATCACCATCTACCTCAATTCCACCAATATTACTGTTTATTTGGTCAGGCAATGCAGATTCACCACACTTCATAACAGCATCAGAGTTTATTACTTGAGGATGAGCAGGGTTTGGCTGATCAGAGTTTAATACATCAGAGTTTATTGGATTTTCAGAGATTGCAGCCGTGATTAATCTTCTTCTCTTCTTTTTGATCTCAGGCATTAGATTGACAGTGAATGGCTTCATGAAAGGTGCAGGAGGAATCCCAGAAGCCTTCTTGACAACCTTCTTCACAGGAAAAACCAAACCTTCATTACTATCATCAGAATTAGTATTTTCACAGGGTATTCAGCCTTCTTCAAGATTGGAATTGTGATACATTCATACTTGTTTCCAGACATGTTTATATGATCTTTATGTTGTAATTAACTGCCTGCTCTGATACCAATTGATGCCCATATAATAATCTATTATAGAAGGGGGGTTGAATGTAATAGTACCAAATAATCGACACACGTATAAAAGATGAATAGCTTTTGTATTAATAATAATCTGTGTAAAAACTCTCTCAAGAAATTCACTATTCTTAAGAGCTGCTAGGTTATGAGAATGTTATAGCTTGAATTTATATAGAACTTAACCTATCTCTGTGTTTATATAGACACGGTTACAAATACAATTACAAAACAGATTATGATAAGAATAGCTTCCATAAGGTAATTAGACTTGTATTTGAATTCCTTCTTCACTATCCAAATCAGATTCTGATTTGTCTATTTCCTTTTCTTTCATAAACTCTGATGATAAACTATGTCGGTTCGATAATCTCTGATAGAGCATTCTCTGTTAGAGTAAACTCTGATTGAGTATTCTCTGATAGAGTAAACTCTGACCGACAGCTTCCTAAACTCTGTTCTTTGTTATTCTCTGACAGCATCAGTGTTTGATTTCTAACATCCTTCTCCCTTTTTAATGGCTAGTGGACAAAGAAATTTTCTGATCGTTGCGATCGACTATTTTACTAAGTGGGTTAAGGCAAAATCCTTGGCCAAGATAACCACCAAGCAAGTGGCCCAATTCTTCTAGCAAAACATCATATGTAGGTACAGAATACCTAGAGTCCTGGTTACGGACAATGGTACTCAGTTCAACAACGAGGAGTTCGTGGAGTATTGCAATGTCAATGACATTGACTTACACTTTACCTCTGTGGCACATCCCCAAGCAAATGACCAAGCTGAAGTGGCCAATCATATCATCATTAACGGACTCAAGAAAAGAATTGAATGCTCAGCCAGCACCTGGGTGGATGAGCTTTTTCCAATACTCTGGGCATATCGAACCACTCACAAGGTGACCACTGATGCAACCCCTTTTTTCTTGGCATATGGAGCTGAGGCAGTGGTTCCAGTTGAAATCTCACACATATCCCCAAGAGTCAAGGCTTTTGAGCCTGAGGAAAATGAAGAAGGAATGAAGCTTGCATTGGATTTGATTGATGAAGTCAGGGACAAAGCTCATGTAAAGATCATTGAATAAAAGAAGAAATCTTCTATTAGCTACAACCTGAGGGTTAAGGAGAGGTGCTTCAGGCAAGGAGATTTATTCCTAAAAAAGCTGAAGCTTCTGGAGTAGGACCCAAAGGCAAGTTGTCCCCTAATTGGGAAGGTCCCTATAAAATAAAGCAAGTCAAGGGAGGAGGATAATACATCCTTGAAACTCTTGAAGATATTGGAATACCAAGGACTTGGCATGCTTCAAACCTGAAGGTTTAGTATAGTTAAAGAATTTAGTTATGAGTTCTTATATCTATTAGGAACTAAGTAGAAATAAGGTTCGATAAAACCACTAGAATGTTAGAGCCTTTCGGTCCAAATAAGATTTCCATTTTGTAAGGGTTGTGCCCACTATCAGCCATGATATAATTATTAATGTAAGAGAATTTTTTCTGCCTTTTGGCATTTTTAAAAGCATGTTATGTTTAGCCTAGATTGGCAATCAATTTTATTAGTTCTTTTGTAAAATTAAGCTTGGTTGGCACCTTGATCAATGTCTAAGTTACTTCTTTTCCTTTATGCTCGAAAGATATATACTAAAAAATATGCTAAGGTAGGAAAAAGGAAAAGAACAACAATACGAGCTTTTTATAAATAAAAATTCATGAAAATACATAAGTTAAAAACTGAAACAAGAAATACAAGGAATACAGGAAACACAAGGAAAAAGAAGCTAAGGGAGATCCTCGTTGTGCTCTTCCTCGTCCTTCTTCTGTTCCTCGACATTCTCTTTTTCCTCACCTTCTTTCTGAGCATTCCCCTAGGCATTAGAAGAGTCAAAAACCCTGTCAAACTCATCCAAAGCCTCGCCACCCGATATGTCGCCAAAGTCTGTCCCACGGGCAGTGGAAGCCACAACCAAAGGATGTCCCATAGGGCGCGGGAACTCTGCATGATCGAACAAACCAGGGTGTTTAGCCAAGATGGTATTAAGGCACTTGCCCCAAGCCTAGGCACATATCGTCGGGAAAACCATGTCATCATGCTTGTCCATAAAGGCATAAAATTCATCTGACTCCATGCCCTCAACTCCTTCCACTCGGCATGGGCCGCTTTTAGCTCCTGCTCATTTTCGAGCAGTTTCTTCTCAAGATTGGCCACCTTCACTTTGACCTTTGCCTTCCCCTTCCTTTGGGTTTTCAGAAAAGCGCCAAGTCTTGGCCTGATGGGCCTTGGTTCTAAAAGTATGCGTTGGCCTGTTTAGTCAAAAAATGGAAAAACCAGAATCAAACAAGTACAAATGAAAAGAGGTGGATATGGGCCATACCATGGCGATAACTTGGGCCCCAAGTGTCTCGGCCTCTTCAATGTCCGTCTTTACCACGATCTTGGCCTTATTGGTCGTAGGGATCGAATTTTGCTACCAATCGAGGGAGTTCAAATTACTCCCATGACGGTATCTTGCTTCTGGATTCCCCAACTGGGCCTCCATGCCACCGTCAGTGGGTCCTCCTCCTTCTCGCGAGGCCGCTTTCCTTTGCCCTTGTTTTTGGCTCCTTCACAAGGCTACAAGAAGCCCTAAAGATTGGGCTCCTTGAGTGGGTCTTCAAAGGCTTTGCGGACCTTCCTCATTTCGTGGGTCTCTTTATCACCCATGCCCAAATGAAAATTTATATTCTCCACGGCTGCAAAACAAATAAAAAAATAAAAAATCGAGCTAAGAAATATCAGGAAAAAGAAGGATAAAAGAAGAGAAGATACCATTATCAAAAACTTGAGATAGGCCCACGGCCTTCAAGGAAAATTCTTCCAAAAGCTTCATGTGATGGGTCAAGCCTTTGTCTTGGCCCAAATCCTCAATGATAAGCTTTTCTTTAGGAGTCAACTGGATCAGGCCCGGGTTCCCATCTTTGACCTTGCAAAAAAAAGGTCCTAAAAAGGTGTCCCAATCACCTCTTTCCCACTCCAAGTATAAAAAGTCCCTCATCCATTCTTGGATGGAATCAGGCTAAGAATTGTTGCTAAAAATATGGGCCACGCCCTGTCTATGGCTGATATAGATCGAGCCCAACATCGTACTTGGGCTACTCTTGAATTAAAAAATGCTCCTAAAAACCGCTATTGAAAGGGGGTAATTTTTTCTAAGGCATAAGACCATGAAACAAAGAATGGTCCGCCATGAGTTTGGGCTTAGCTAGATAGGGTTAATCCTGGCCTCAGCCAAAAGTCTAATGATGAACTCGTGAAAAGGAAATCTGAGCCCACCAAGGATAGCATCCCTAAATATATATAATCTATTAGGCTGCCAATGGCAGGCTGATCCCCAGGCTCGACTAAAACAAATTTGTAGCCATGGGGCAACTTGTACAACTTCGTAAATTTCTCCCAATGAACCTAGTTGGTTAAATTACTCTCATACCTAAAAGCATCTAACTCAGCTATTAAAGTAAATTCGTCACCCATATTTTGAATCAACTCATAAATTGTCGAAAAAGTAGGGTTTACGAGGACTACGTTACCTCGTTTCGCCACCCTGGCTAGAATTTTCTGTTGAGCAGCATCTTGGTCCACCATTGATATTCAACAAATCAAGGCTTGAAAACGAGAAGGGTGATCTGAAAAGATCGCTTCAAATCGCCATTACTAATAGAGCTCTAGAGTGAAATTTTGAGAGAGATTTTACTAAGAAAGTGAGAAGTGAGAAATGAATTCTCACTTCACTAATATAAAGCCGAAAAAGGGGGAAGGTCAACCGGTTAAACTTCCTATAGCCGGTAAAAACCTGGCCTAAAAAGTGATTGGGCCTAGCAGACCTTTGGCCCAATAATCGACTTAAACTAAAGCAACACGTCGCTATATGATGAAATGGGGCAAATTAATCGACCAGGAACACTAGTCTACTGGGAGCCAAAAAATGGCCTCAAATCGAACATGAACACCTGTCAACTAGGAGCCAAAAAATGGCCTAAAATCGACCAGGAACACCTCTCGACTAGAAGCCAAAAGACGGCCTCCTAGGAATTCCATTCGACCAAGAACCAAAAGCCCAATAAAGTCGACCAGGAATCACATTCGACTAGGAAGCTATTTAACCACTTAAAAAGACTAGGATCCTAGTCGAATTCGACTAGGAACCTTCATCGATTAAAAGCCCAAGAACGACCTAAAAATTCGACCAAGATCATGGCCGAATTCGACCAGGAATCCTGGCCGAATTCGACCAGGAACATTAAGGAACCTTGACTGACTAGCAACCCCTGTCGACCAGGGTCCCAAGAATAGCCAAAATCAACCAGTGAGCGCAAATGAATTATTCTTTATGACTAGAGGATAATATGGATTTTCGTAAAATAATGGAACTAAATCCTAGAGGATAAGATGCATTTCAGTAAAATACTGGAACTAAATCCTAGAGGATAAGGTTGATTTCAATAAAATACTGGAACTAAATCCTAGAGGATAAGATGGATTTCAGCAAGATATTGGAAGCTATAAAGGCTAACTTCAATGACAAGATCAGTGGACCTTAACTTCTACAAAGTCTTGCACACTTTGCAGAAGTTGGGGGCAAATGATGGGGATATAAAATAACCCTAAAGATACAATTAATTTCACATTAATTGGGCTCATTAAATGAAGCATGAGAGGTAGTAATTGCCCACGATGTGAATCCAATCGAAGAAGCCCATAGTTGTTAAGTATGGGTTGAACCAAGTTACCTAGATCATTCCAATAAAGGCCTGACCCAGCACTCATGCCCCAAGAGTCTTGACTATTTATTAATTTCAAAATTAATAAATAAGGGTAATAATCGGGCTGATTGAGATCTTCTATCACAAGACAACTACTGAAAGAAAGCTTTCAACACACCAACTCCAACAAGGAAACATAATCCTACAAGGAAACTTCCACCTAGGAGGAACCTTGCCCACTAATGTTCATAACCCTAATCAAATTCTAAGACTCTCAACGTCTATATAAAGGGCCTAACCCCTCATTCATAGAACTACGTCTAGCTTAATTCTCAACACGCTTGAGATACGTAGGCATCTTGCTAGAACAGAGATAGTTCCGACAGTAAGATCAGCCATTAAAGCTCGATAATCTCCGCCACACCTAGCAATTAATACGCCCTAGTTTTTAATCCATAACATGTATGTGTATATGATGGTTCTCTTTTGAACTCTATATAAAAAGTATTCCCTTGAATGCTACTTACATATATGAGAGGACTAGCCCGATTCTGATGGTGTACCTGAAGTTATATTAGTTTCTAGTATACATATTCTGAATGCCAGTTTTGTAAATATTAAATTCACCCCTTTATATTTACATAAATACCCTTATATTTGTATTAGAAAATATTCTAATCTCAGAGTGCTACCTGAGTTCATCCTCTGCAGAATTCTTCAGAGTTCGGCACATCAGACTTTGATTTATCAGAGTTTAATATCCCAGATTCTACAAAATTAAAGTTATGCATATCTGAAGAATTACATGTAGAGGTAACATGAATTTTATTTTAAAATTTTGGTTTCAACTCATAATAATTGAAGTACAAGCTATGGTACTCTCTACATATATATATAGAATGCCATAAACTATCATAATGAAAACTAGGACTATGTGGTCAATATTCAGAGAATTTCTTAAATTCTTAATTATGAGTCTCGTCATTTGTAGTCTTATTGTTCCTACAATTAGTGGTAAGATTATTAGAGTTACCACATTTGAAACAAGTCTTTCTAGGAGTATCATGAACATGTTTATACATATATTTTTTTGTTTATTCCTAACTTACCATTCATACATGTTAATTTTAGAACTTTTGACATTTTTATGTTTGGTAGCTTCTTTGAGTTTTCCCTTTAATTGTTTTCGGGAATATAAACCAATATTCATTGGTTTCTCAATAAACACCTTGATTTTGTCATTAATAGTGGAAGTATATATACGATAACATTCGGGAACTTTCACTAATTTTTGCAAAAACATAATGAAAATTGTAAAAAAAATATTATAAAACCATAATTTTATTTGAAAACACATAATAAAAAAATTATTTATACATTTTTTTTACATTTATTATTACGAGTATGCAGAATTTAGTGAAAGTTCATGTTATTTCCCTTAAGTACAAGTTTGTAGAAGGGGGGGGGGATTGAATACAAACTTGAGAATAATTTCAAATTCTTGCGGATTTAAGTTTGTTCAAGAAAAGTGTTTTAGTGTTTGGAATGATTAAGCTAGAAAATAGAACTAGAAGAATTAAAAAGAAACTCGAAAACAAATCTTTTAAAATTACTAGTTGAATGGTTTTCCACTAGTGAATATTTTGCTTTCAATAAACCTTGGTCTTAGAACCAAGCTGCTTACAACATATGAATAGAACTAAGAAAGCACTACAATAATTTTATATCTCTCTATTGTGCTATTCTTGTTCGATTTCTTACTTTTGCTACTATGAACTGCTAAACTATATATAGCAGCCCATTTCCTACTTCTATTTTCTATCAACTGATATGAGTACAAATTACGCTTTTCAAAGTTTGCACTAAAATAAAATGTAGCTATTTTCACAGTCTTCCTAGGCCTTTGCCTTATTCTGGATAAGTCTTTGTCTTGTTCTTCTCCTTCAAAATTGTGTTTCCTTGAAAGTCTTCACAGTCCTGACAGGAATGTCTTCCATTGATTTAGACTCCTGCAAAGATTCCTTTCATTTGCCTTTAACTATTTTGGGAAACTTTGATCAACTGATAATTGCTGTGAAGCTTATCAGTTGAACCTTCTTTTCTTATCTATCGATGGATAAGTTATCCATTGATCAATTGATGTATCAATGGATGTTTGAGTATCCATCGATCCCCTTATCCATTGATTTCCTTTTATCCGTTGATTTCCTTGATGCTTTTATCCGGTGATGGAGATCCATTGATTTGACTTTTGTTGACTTTTATCCATCAATCAATCATTCATATCCATCGACTCCTTTATCTGTTGATCACTTCACTTGAGAGAATTCTGACTTAAAATATTTACACTTTGTCAGTCATTCTTCACATCCGTTGATGAACTATCAATCGAAGCCAATAATCATCAGTTGATTAGATGATCACATCCATTGACATATTATAATCAATTGATAAGACAAGGAATTCTAAATCACTGTTACAATTCATTTTATCAGTTAATTAACAACAACTTCAACTGATAAATGGTTCCCTAATCAAAAGATATTTATAGATCACATATCAATTGACCAGTTACAAATTTAAGGTCAAAATTACAATTCTAGGTAATTTGTTATCATCATACTATATGATTCCTAATAGTTCCCGAATGATACATAATCCATTCTGACCCGATTGAATTTTACTAAACCTAAAATTTTAGATTTTATACGTACCGAAACAATATCGACCAGAAATCCGGAGTCCGAAACCCGATCCAAACACGAAACTTGATAAAACATTTGACATATATATATAATATGCATAGATATAAAATACATAATTTGTATATATTCATTTTTACTTAATAGTCAATATTTATTTAGTGAATTAGTACTTCATTATATCAAAATATACTAGTTAGATTTTAGTGGTATTATATTACATAAAATCTTTATTTGTACGAGTATGTGAATTTTTAGTTAGTTGTTAATTGTATATTAATGAGAAATTAATATCTGAACTGATCGTATAATACATTATTTTCAACTATCTTTTAAATTTATACATTTATAATTTATAAATGTAATTATTATTGTCTGCGGGTGTTAGTGATATTTAACTTCATTACATTTAAAAAAAAAATTAAATACCTAAAATAAACCCGATCCAGTCCAAAACCTAATATATTTAAATTTAGATAACCTGACTGAATCTGACCCCTTGTCATCTAACAATGTTATAGATCACAGAAAGTACGGGACGTGACTTTTTTTTTTATGAGCCGATTCATTTCATTAACCCAAAAGAAGCCCATAGTACATTTTCACCACCTTACATACGCACTAACAGAACTATTACTTACGACCACTAACATCAAAAGACAAAAGTAGACATGACTAGATACCTAATCCTTAGTCATAAAAATCCCATGAGACATTCTAAAAGTACTAAAACTTTTTAAAGATACTAGCTAGGTTCAGGGATTGTAGCTTTTCTTTTCCTCCTGTTGCATCTGAAGTTCTTCCAACATAGCCCACTCGAGTAACACTTCCTCCACCGACCACATATCATCAGTTAGGTTTTGCTTGTTTAAACCTCCTTCTTCTCGAAGCATCTGATCCTTACCATTGACTTCAACTTGTTTTTCAACTTTAACAAATGGATTCTTACCATATGCATAGCTTGTTCCTTGCTGGTGAGTCTCAGAATCCTTCTCCAAAGCTTTTGGAAAACATATTCCCCAGTGTTAAGCCATTTCATATATCCTCATTTAAATCAACATTTGTAGAACGTGGTTTCTTGGATAACCAACCATCCCCATCTTGATCAATGAATTCAACTGCCTGCTTTGTAAGAGTACCTTCAAGGCAGAATTTCTCGTCCTCGAACATCTTCAATTTTTCTTTACCATGATACGGAAGCCCTTGATTTCTTCCTTGAACCTCACTAGGCTACTGAATGGATATACCTTTAAGAGGAACTTGAGGAGTATGCTCAATAAATTTCATTTTCATCCCTGCATGTATCTATTGCATATTCTTATTTCTGGCTTCCAACGATTTCTACAGCATCCTAATCTGATTCTCCAGCTCCACACACTTCACAGCCTGTTGTAATAAGACCTCATATACACCTGCATCCAGAACAACTGAATTTTGACTAGCCAGTTTTTTTCCTTCCACCACTTCTCCATTTCCAAAGTTAGGCTGAAACTGAAGTGCACTATGATGGGGACCCCAACCCATATCTATATCAAGGAGTACTTATAGCCTTGCAATCATCATTGGCTCCACTTCAACTAGCTCTGAACAATGTCGTAGACCATACTCAGCCAGATAGATAGCAACTTGGTTTACTGAGTTGGGTACAGAGTAAACCGTGCAGTTGGATTCCTTATCTTTATTACACTCCGCATTATAGATATCTATATGCGTTACTACTTCACGAAGCCCAAATTGATCTGCTTCCTCCAGGTCCTGACTGTGCAGGAATTGGAACGCATGCAAGTTATCTGTCTCAATCTTCATCTTCTTTAGGTCACTCTTGAAAAGCTTTTTCATTGCGATATGGATTGCCCATAGTTGTGCTTGCCACAAGTTCATCCCCCTCATAGGCCCGATCAGACCCCATACAAAATTTCCATAAGGGTCCCATTAGTGTTTCCATTCTGGAGCGGCTCTTCTGCAAAGGTGCCATGAGTCGCATGCAAGTTATTTGTCTCAATCGTCATCTTCTTTAGGTCACTCTTGAAAAGCTTTTTCGTTGTGATATGGATTGCCCATAGTTGTGCTTGCCACAAGTTCATCCCCCTCATAGGCCCGATCAGACCCCATACAAAATTTCCATAAGGGTCCCATTAGTGTTTCCATCCTGCAGCGGCTCTTCTGCAAAGGTGCCATGAGTGTTTATTTTAAGAAACACTAATGGAGGAGGCGCCCAGAGAAAATCGATAGCTTTAATGTATTTGAGTTTGTCAAATCAGAGACTATGATATTCCAAACTGAAAAGCATCCTTCATCTTTATATACTCCCACTTGGATTAAGAGAATATATAGGAAATGACAAACGCCGTCTAATGATGTTGCACCACTGCATGTATCCGCATGCACCTTGGAATCTAAATATCTCAGGAATAACGGCTCTATGCAGTACTTTGTTCACCTTTTTGCCTATAAGATATATCAGATATTTTGGTACTTCCTAATGCTGTCATCATTCCATACACCCCACCATAATACACTTACTTGTTCAATGAGTATAACAAAACATTCATATATTAGTGGGCCTGCCATATTTCACAAAAAATAGGCCTCCAACATCCTTCAATTGTCAAATCCTGGGCTTCTTCATTTACAATTTTGCTAATGTGTTCGATTTTAAATCCTTTAGAATCCGCCCCAGTCCATTTCCTGACCTAAGAGTAGAGTACACATAGTTTAGCACCTCCATCACGTCAACCAAGATAACTGCACACCCATTTGGCTGAATTACATATTTGGCTTTTATTAACATAATTTCAAGGGCTTTTGATTCTGCTTGATAGCATGAGGTAGATCTTAAAGGCCCTGAAAACATATACAGAGGCTTTTTATTTTTTCCCTTTATTATTCCGCCTAGTCAAGCTGCACCCCCTTCCAATGAACCACTTATTGCACAGATAAATTCATAATTACTAAAAATGGATTCCCAGTAGATTAAGACCTATGAAATTGATTCAGAGCCACTATAGCCCTCGATTTTACATTCAAGACTGAAGCTAGCTCCTTATCAACAGTACCACTGTCTATGATCCATTTTTCTGCTCTAATTCTGAACAATTGCACTATTGATTCTTTTTTAAGAATAGCTTTTTTAAAATTGCTTCATTTCTAGCTAGCCACAGAGTCCATAGCAATGCTGCAACCACCTGTTTCCATATTCCCCATGCCTTGGAATTCCTTTTGACATTTAGAAATGACTATAGACTAAAGGTCTAGAAATTGAACAACTGCCTATCCACTTCCCACCATGATGCTAGTTCCTTCCAGCATTGAACATCATATGAACAATACCAAAAAATATGTGAAATTGATTCCTCATCTTGATTGCATAAGCAATAAATAGAATTGAACTGATCATTTTCTTGGAGTAGTCTTCTTTTCAGAAATTTTTAACTGGCAATCTTCCATGAGCTAGCTTCCAAAGAAACATCTTAACTTTGGGGGGAACTTCTATCCTCCATAAAATTTTCCAATAGTTTCCCCCTTGCTTCATTTGTCCATTTGAAGTTGAAAAGAGCTCATAACACTTCTTTGAAGAAAATTGGCCTCCCGCAGGTTTCCAGTTTAAACAATCTTCAGAATTCTAGAGCCTAACCGAGTGAATTATTAAGCTGAGTTGTTCTTCAAGACCCAGCTCAATGTCCGTCAATGATTGGATCCAAATTTCATTTCTTGGGACCTCCTTCATTCTCCATTTTTCCATAAATACTTTGATGGTTACAATCTGAAATTTTGAGATTTTATATAGAGATGGAAAATTCAGTGATAAAGGCCCCCGCTCCACCCAGCTATCTTCCCAGAACCAAATCTTATCTCCATTACCAAGGTTCCATTGAAATTGATTATTTGCTAACAGATGCCTCATTGAGTCTCTTTCTTTGAGCTTCTTTATTCTTGCTACCATAGGAGACTGATACCTAGAAGATTCATTAAGAAAGTTCTTTCCATATATAAGAAGCATGAGCTTGAACCAAGGCTTATTTGTAAAGCATAATGTAACGTAGTATGTAATAGTGATAACGATAACTCAACTAAGAAACAAAGACAGATAAATAATACTAATATGCAGCACAGGAATCCAGAAGGACATGCAAACATAAATCATACATTCATCACTACAGAACATTCAAGATGTAAAGTTTACTGAACGACAGCGAGAGAAGTTCATTAATATGTTCAGGCCTCAGCAACAAATAAGTGTTCAGTAGATTTCAGACTAAAGGCAGTGCAATGATTCAAGTATAGTTGTCAAAGGGTTTCAATGATCAGAAGCAATGAAACAGTCCAAAGTTAGTCAACTGAAACAGAACAGAAGTCAAGAGAATTTAATTCAGTATTAGTCGTTTATGAACCAGACCAGTGCACTAAGCGTCAGCACAACAAGAAAAGAATTGTCTTTGTTAATCAGAAGAAAATCAGTTGATCAAGCAAGAAGAGTGAAAAAAAAGCAGTAATTACTTCAAGCACTTCAAGAAATATGATAAGGGAAATAATAGTGCATTTAGTGGCTCCTACATTCTTGAAGCACTCTAGAGGTGCCACTAACTTTATAAAGGCTCAAAAAACCAAGTTAAAAGCTAAGGCAAGGCAAAGTGAAGGTTTGTGGCGCCTGCACAAGGGAATGGGTGTGCAGGCGCAACAAAACATGTTAATGGCGCCACAAAGAAAAGAGGAATGTTAATGGCGCCTACACACTGCAAACCATGTGTAGGCGCAACAAAACCTCTCAAAGGCGCAACAATTCACATGGAATTGTTCTCAAGTGGTTTGTGGCGCCTGCACAAGGGATTGAGAGTGCAGGCACAACAAAAGCTTATGAGGCGCAATAAAGATCACAAGGCGCAACAAAAGTTTACAAGGCGCAACAAACTACCAAGTGACGCCTACACACCACTCCCACTCTACAGGCGCAACAAAGGACTTGAACAATTCTGGAATTCAATTTTCCAAAAGTCTACAAATTATATATGGGCTAAATCAAAATGGGCAGTAGAATATTCATTCATCTTCAACAAAAAGAGATACAGACGGGAGCACCATTAAAGCTTGACATTAATATCACCCAACTGTATTTCTATTGTAATTTTGATTGAACCCATTGAAGCTAATCATTTGATTAGAAGTGTAGCACCTCAGGGATTTAATAATACATTGTTATTTCCCCGAATCATTGTGTTTCATTAACTGCCATTTTTATATCTCAAGAACACAAATACTTAATCCGCATTTAAACGAAAAAGCTACCACATCATATTCAACCCCCCTTCTATGATGATTTTGGACCTAACAATTGGTATCAGAGCTTGTTGATTGAAGTTACAAATCAAGATCCAAAAATAGTTTTTCGAAAAAGTGCATTTTTAGATCTAGAAAAATTTATATTGAAATTTCTTTATTTTTAAAGAAAATTCAATTTCAAATTTTTCAAAGATTTTAAGTTCACTAATTTTAAGTAGACTATCAATCATCAAGAATTCGTATTAAAATTTTATTTCTTGAAATTTAATTTTTATTCGAATTGATTTTAATTATTAAGAAATTAATTATTTCTTAAGATTTAAAATTCTTATAACCATGAGTACCCAAAAACTCAGCAGCATTAAAATCCCAGCCTTTGACAAGAATGAATACATCTTATGGAAGAAGAAGATGTCCATTTTCGTTAAAACCTCAAATTCTCAATACTTGGGAATTTTGGAAAATGGACCCTATGTACCTCAGAAGCTTACACCAGAAACAGTTTCAGAAGACAGCGAACGGATTCTGTAAGGATTTACCCCAAAGGAACCTTCAGAGTTTACTGATACTGATAAAGAGAGAGTTGCATGAGACAATCATCTTCAATGCATCCTGATGGATTCTTTGGACACAACAATGCTAAATCAAGTGATTAATTGCACAAGTGCCAAACAGATGTGGGATACAATTGATCAGCTGATGGAAGGTACAGTAGAAGTGAAGGAGAACAAGCTTGATATTCTTACTTCCCAATATGAAGCTTTCAAGTCACTACCAGGAGAAAGTATCACTCAAGTCTTTGAGAGATACAACAAATTGTTAAATGACTTGTCATTGCATGGGAAGGCCTACTCATATAGGGAGATCAACAGAAAATTCATGTTGACACTGTCAGCACACCTGGAACACAAAATCTCTGCCATCAGAGAAATGAGTGACATAAATGACATGTCCATTGAAATTGTATATGAGAAGCTCAAGACTCATGAAATGGAGCAAGAGCAAAGACAGATCATTTATGGAACAGGTACAGTGGACAGTAAGAATACAACACTGTTGAATACAACAGCTCTTGTAGCCAAGGATGTTGCTGTCACAGAGACCAGCATAATGAAACCTGATGTTGAGAAAGAAGAAATTCTGGAAGCTGAATTTACAGATAACACTCAACCGGGTAATGAAGACGACTTCTACTCAATGGAAGAACTTGAACAATTGGAAAATAAAACAATAGCCTATATGGCAGGGAAGTTCAAGAACCTCAGGTTTAGGAGGAACCCTAAGTACAAATTCAAGAGTAACTCCAGTTACAGTGGTTCCAGTTTCAGAAACAGCAACCGAGGTGGATCGTCTTCAGGGTCTTACAGCAAAGGAGGTTATAAGACGGGAATGGTAGATCGCAGTAAGTTCAAGTGCTACAACTGTGATGAACCGGCCATTTTGCAACAGAATGCCGGAAGCGAGAGTAAGTGAAAGAAAGGAGTCATATGATGAACTCAAGCAGAAATATGATGCACTGGTGAAGAAGCATCAGGTAGAGCTTATATAGCTGAAGGAAAGAGCTGGGATGATTCAGAAAACGAAGAAGAAGAAACTTATGGAAATATTGCTTTAATGGCAGACTCTTCAGAGGCATCCCCTCAAACATCGAAGGTATCATTTCTCTCATCCATTGACATGTCTCAATCTGAATATAAGAAAATTGTAGAAGATCTCAGTATAGAAATGTTTAACATACATACAAGCATGCTAGCATCTGAAGAAGAAAATGCTAAACTAGTTCTAAAGAATAAAATGCTAGAAGCTAGAAACAAAGAACTAGAGCTTGCATGTGTTAATCTAGAAGATCTGAAACAGAAAATAGAATATCTTCAGAATAGAGATAAGTGCAACCAGGAAGTAGAAACTACTCTTAGGAATAAAATTTCTGAGTTAGAGTTAAAACTTCAAGCTTATAAGAAATCTGCTAATCTTGTAAAGGAGGCAATAGATAAACAGGTCATAGGTCAGAAAACTGGAATAGGTTTGGACTATGATAAAAAAGCAGGAAAGATGCATGTTGAATCAATTGCTGAGGAAAGTCCTGTGAAGCAAGACGTTCCGCATGTATTAAAAAATGTCACCAAGCCCCTATATAAGAAGTTCATCATACAACCCCTAGATGAAGAGGAAATCTTAATGAAAGGAGAAATCTTTGCTGAGGATCAAAAGAAGAAAGAGGAAGAGAATAAACAAAAATTGCCTAAGAAATCTGTGAAAATTGTAGAACCTAAAGAACAGATTAAAAATGAGTTAGGCAATAAAAATGAAAAAGTGAAAGCGAACAGAAATGGCAAAGTAGGTGTTAACAAGAAAAGTGATTATGCCTATTCCCCTAAAGCAATTAGGAAAGTTTGTAACAATTGTAATTCTACTGGTCATCTTACGCATGCATGCAATAAGATAAAAGTAGTAAAAACAGAAACTCCTAATGTGCCTGCCATGCCTGACATGTCTATCCCTCATCAACCATGCGGTAAAGTAGGATGCATGCCATGTGCTTTCAAAATCATGTCTGCATATATAAACTTGATGAACACATCATCTAGTACTTGCATGAACACAGATGTGAACATGACTAGAAAGCATGTTAGGGCAAAGACTGCTAGTCCTCCTAAGACTAGGAAGGAATCCCCTGTCCCAAAGCCTAAAGACACTCCTGTCAAGGCTAAACCAAAGGGCAAGGGCACAGTCGATGAGAAGGACAAGGACCAGAAAAGTTCAACAACTAAATTTGTTTATTCAACTAAGCCTCTTGGACCCAATCAAATTTGGGTACCAAAGAAAAAGTAATCAATCTGTGGTTGCAGGGAAAAGCAAAGAACAAGCGTGTCATGTGGATTCTCGACAGCGGCTGTTCTAGTCACATGAATGGTGATAGAGCCCTGATATCAGATGTGATTAAGAAAGCTGGCCCGATAGTGACCTTTGGAGATAACAGCAAGGGATTCACAACGGTATATGGTAATCTAGAAATTGGAAATGTTATCATAGAAAACATCTCTCTTGTGGACGGATTAAAGCACAACCTTCTGAGCATCAGTCAGTTCACTGACAAGGGCTACAAAGTCACATTCGAAAAGGAGAAGTGTATAATCCAAAACAGGAAAGATATGAAGCTTGCTCTTCAAGGAGTAAGAAAAAGGAATCTCTTTATAGCTGACTTATTCTATGCAAGCAAAGGTGAAATTCAATGTTTTTACAGCAAAGCTTCAACAGAGGACAGTTGGTTATGGCACAAGAAACTTTCACATCTAAAATTTAAAGCAATGAACTCTTTAGTTAAGAGGGAATTGGTTAGAGGCTTACTTGAGATGGAATTCTGTCAAGATGGTTTGTGTGAAGCATGTGAAAAGGGGAAGTCAAAGAAAGCATCTCACTGAAGCAAAGACTCTTCAGACATTACTGAACCACTGCAACTTATACATATGGATTTATTTGGCCCAATAAATGTCATGTCAATGTCAAGGAAGAGATATGCACTGGTAATTGTAGATGACTACTCTAAGTACACGTGGGTGTTGTTTCTAGCCTCAAAGGATGAAGCCCCTCAAATAATCATTGATCATATAAAGAAGATAGAGGTAGAAGCTGGTTTGCCTGTCAGAAAAATCAGGTCTGACAATGGAACAGAATTCAGGAATATAACCCTAAATGAATTCTGTGTTGAAAAAGGTATCTCAAGACAATTCTCAGCGCCCAGAACTCCATAACAAAATGGAGTAGTAGAAAGGAAGAACAAGACTTTGGTTGAAGCAGCAAGAACAATGCTGAATGAAGCTAAGTTACCTTTATAGTTTTGGGCTGAAGCAGTCAACACAGCTTGCTGCACTCAGAATCGTACCCTGATCAACAAAGAACATGACAAGACTCCGTACGAGATAATGGCAAACAAGAAACCAACACTGAAATACTTTCATGTGTTTGGAGCAAAGTGCTTTGTATTGGAAGATGATGAGCATCTAGGAAAATTCGAATCCAAGGCTCATGAAGGCATATTTCTTGGCTATTATATGGAATCTAAGGCGTACAGGGTTTATGTGATTGAACACAAAAAGGTCATTGAAAGCATGAATGTAACTTTCGATGATCTCAAGCTCCCAAGTCTAAAAAGAACAGAAGTCACTGAAACTCTGCAGTTTGAAAATATGAACTCAGATGGTAGTGAAATAGAACCTGAAGCTGCAACAGAAAATCAAGCCCCAAATGAGAATAACAACAATGATGATTCTGACCCTAGTAGTGGAAACAGTGGAAGATTCACAGAAACTACTAGTAGTGGCAGAGAATCCCATTCTCAACCAAGCAGCAGCTCAGGGGGAGCAACTGAAGGATCAACTAGCAGGACCCAGCACTTCAATAATAATCAAGCTGAATCTTCAAGGGCAAATCTGCCTAGACATAGGGTGTGGAGTAGAGATCACCCCTTTGAGTTGATACTAGGAGATCCAGATGCTGGAGTTCAAACTAGACGTGCTTCTCAAAATGAATGTTTGTTCTCTGGTTTTCTCTCTGAGATAGAGCCAAAGAAAGTGGAAGAAGCACTAGAAGATCCAGATTGGGTCATTGCTATGCAAGAAGAACTCAATCAATTTGACAGACAAAAAGTCTGGAAGATGGTACCCAGGCCAAAGAACAAGTCTATAATTGGCACAAAGTGGGTGTTCAGAAATAAACTGGATGAAGATGGCATTGTCACGAGGAACAAAGCCAGACTGGTTGCTAAAGGTTATTCCCAAGAAGAAGGAATAGATTATGACGAAACATATGCACCAGTGGCAAGACTTGAAGCTATCAGGATGTTTCTGGCATTCGCAACACACTCCAATTTTAAAGTATATCAAAAGGATATGAAGAGTGCATTTCTGAATGGAGAGCTTGAAGAAGAAGTGTATGTGGAACAACCCCCAGGGTTTGAAGATCCAGAATTTGCAGATTTTGTATACTTTCTCTTCAAGGAACTCTATGGCTTAAAGAAGGCACCTCGGACATGGTATGACACTCTATCTATATTCCTACTAGAAAATGGTTTCACTAGAGGTGTCATAGATAAGACTATGTTTCATAAAATGCATAAAAATGACATGATATTAGTACATGTATATATGGATGACATTATATTTGGTTCTACTAACGATCAGTTGTGTAGTAGATTTGCTAAGCTAATGCAGAGTATGTATGAAATTGAAAGGCATATGTTAAGAAGCCTATTTGTTTAGAAAGATGACAACTCAACTCAAACATAGATAATTTGTAAGTAAATATATTATCTGTCACATGAATCTTCAGCAGATATTATTTGACAAGGAAAAGAAGATCAAAGTCAATCTACAGACTTGAAGCAGTACTACATTGAAAGAAGTTCAATTTAATTGATCATGCCTCAGTGGAGTATTTAAGTTTGAAGAAGCTCAAGTGTCAGAAGATTTCTATTTTTTTGTGACAACAAATATAGTCAAGTCAGAAGGAGCAGAAGTGAACCATTATATAAGTCAAGTGAAGAATATTATTTGTTGTGAATCACTCGTGAACCAGACAGTACACAGAGTGTTGGCAAAATACAGAGAAGGTTCTTTATCTACAGAAGAAATGGTCAGCTACAGACATTGGTGTGAAGACAGAAGATTTAAAATTATATCATCAACAGTCGTGGAGTCAAGACTTTAATTTAATTCTCTATTAATTGATTAAATTATTTAGTTAATTTAAATGGTAAATTAATTCAATCAGAATTAATTTATTTCTTAAATTGATTAAGAAATTAATTAATTTAGAATTATTTTAGAATGAAGAAGACTTTAATTTAATTCTATTATCAAAAAGATAATTTATTATGTATCCTAATTACTTAGATTAATTCAAAAAGAATTAATTTAATGTATAAGATATATAATAAATCAAATAGAATTTAAATTAAAATGAAAAGAAAGGCAGAAGATAAACATATCAATATACATTTCAGGTCGGCCAGATTGATTTGTCGGGAAGACTTTTTGAAAAGTCTCCCGGAGACTTTTCAAAAAGTCTCCCAGAGTTTTAATTAAAAAGAAATCAAAAAAAAAAAGGAAAAGGAAGAAAGAAATAAAGGAAAAGACAGAAGATAAACATATCAAAACAGGTCGGCAGAAGATTTTCTCGGGAAGACTTTTCAAAAGTCTCCCCGAGTTTAATTAAAAAGTCTCCCTGTTTTATTTAAATGTCTTCCTTTTATTTAAAAGTCTTCCAAGGCCAGAAATGTCTCCCAGAGCCAGAAAGTCTCCCAAAGAGAAAGTCTTCCAGCCAATTAAAAGTCTCCCCGAGGAGAAAAAGTCTCCCCGAGCAGAAAAAGTCTCCCAAGTTCAGATTTGCCTATAAATACAAGAAGATCTGTAGCTTTATTCACAATTCTATTAACATTCTATTCAGCTTAAACAAAAATTCAAGAGCAGTTAATGTCAAAATCTCTCTAGAATTTTAAGAGCTAAATTAGTGAATATTTTCTGATTTAATCTTGTAACCCACCTCAAGTTTAATATAAGTATTTTACTTGAACTGTGTTTCTTTGATTATTATTTCGTGATAATAATTTAAATTGTTTAATCAAAAATTATCCGAAACAGATTTTAATATTTATTAAAGATTGTATTCAACCCCCCCCCCCTTCTACAATCATTTGGACCTAACAATTGGTATCAGAGCCATCTGATTGACATAAAAATCAAGATCCTAATATTTTAATTATTAAAAATTCGAAACTTTTAATTTATTAAAAATTTGAAACTTTTAATTTATTAAAAATTCGAAACTTTTAATTTATTAAAAATTCGAAATTTTTAATTTCTTAAAAATTCAAAATCTCTTTAAATCTTAAAATTTTCAAAACTTTTAATTCATTAAAAATTCGAAATTTTTAATTCTTTAAAAAATTCGAAATTTTTAATTTATTAGAAATTCGAAAATTTTTAATTTCTTAAAAATTCGAAAATTCTTAATTCCTAAAAATCTCAAATCTTTTTAATCTTCCATTATTTTAATATGAGTACTCAAAGAGTGAGTAGCATTAAAATTCCTCCATTTGATAAAGATAATTATAATCTTTGGAAGAGGAAGATGACACTATTTCTTCGAACTGCAAACCCTAAGTACAAAGATATTTTGAAGACCGGTGTTGTTGCTCCAATAACAATCATTCCTGAGCATATGATAGATGGTGTACTTATTCCGCACAGACAATTTGATAAAGAAATTTCTGAGTACACTGATACTGAAAAGGAACTGGATTCTTTGGACACCAGCCTGCAGTTAATTTTGGTAGAATCTCTTGATCCCGGAATGTACAATCATGTTGTTAATTGCAAAAATGCTAAACACATCTGGGAAACGATAGAGATACTGAATGAAGGAACAGAAGAAATGAGGGAGAATAGATTGGAAATCTTAACGTCTCAATATGAGCATTTTAGATCAAATCCTGGAGAAGGTATCTCTGATGTTTTTGAGAGATACAATAAACTGATAAATGATCTAAATCTCAATGGCAAACACTATACGAAGAAGGAGATCAATAGGAAGTTTTTGCTGACAATGCCAATTCACTTAGAGCATAGGATTACTGCCATCAGGGAGTCAAGGGACATGAATGAAATTTCATTGGAAAGACTTTATGGGGTACTAAAGACCTATGAGCTAGAGCAGATTCAACAGAAAGAAATATATGGTACAAGCAAAGTGGTCAGCAAGTCTACAGCTCTTGTAGCAGAAGTACCAGAACACAGAGAAGCTATGACTGAATCTTCTTCAGTCAAAGTCATTGATCAAGGTATTGTTGCAGAAGTTGGTGCAACTCAAATGAATTCATCTGAAAGTGAATTCTACTCAATGGAAGAACTTGATCAACTTGAGGATGAATCTCTGGCACTGATTGCTAGAAAATTTGGAAATACAAGATTCAGGAGGAACCCTAATTTCAAATTCAAGCCTATGGGAAACAGATTTCAGAGAGGTGGTTCTTCTAGCTCATCCAATACAAGAGGTGGATACAAGACAGGGATGGTTGACAGAAGCAAGATCCGTTGCTTCAACTGCAATGAAATGGGACACTTTGCTACAGATTGTAGAAAGCCCAAGCAGGAAAGAAAGAAGGATTCATATGACGAGCTTAAACAGAGATATGAGGCTCTTCTGAAGAAGCATCAGGGAAGATCATACTTAGCAGAAGGAAAAAGCTGGGATGATTCTGACAATGATGAAGAAGAAGATATGGGAAATCTTGCTCTAATGGCTTCTTCTTCTGAAGGATCACAATCACCACCTCGTCAAGGAATTGAGGTAAATCCTAGCTGTCCTAAAATGTTTAAATTGCTGGGTGAGGATTTAACTAATGCTAGAGATCGAATAAAAGCCTTAATTCTCAAAAATCAAGTTTTATCAGATGAGAATTCTGAATTGAAAAAGCTGAAACTTATAAATGAGAAATTAACTGAAGATGTTGCATTTCAAGTTAATAGAGTCAACTGTTATGTTGAAATTGAAGCCTTTTTGAAGGATAAAATTGAAAAGGAAAAGGTCAGGTGTCAAGCCTATAGAACTGCTTCATTTGTTATGAAAGACCTAGTTGACCAACAAGAGATTAAACGGAAAGTTGGAATAGGTTTTGAATATAATAAATCTGTAGGGAAGCCAAGCAACATAACCCCTTTTAAAAAGAGTGCTGAAGAAAGGGGTATTCCACATGTTATTAAAGACACTAAGAAACCTCTTTTCATAACTCCTATTGCAGAACCAGTTCTTGATAGTTGTGTAATAGTGGATTATGAAATTAAACTTGAAGATCTTAAAGAGGAAGAGAAAGTACAGGAAAAACCTGTTAGGGACATAAAAGGAATAAATGTCCAGGAAGCTAAATATGTACCTAAAAAACCAATACAAAATGTGAACACTGCTAGTTCATCCACTCCTGGTTTAGGTGCTAATGAGCTTAAGAAAAATCATAACAAACCTAATAAGTTTGTTAATAGTAGGGATAAGAACAACAGATTCCATGCTACTGAGAACTTTAAAAATGTTAATAAAGTTAAGGTAGAAACTGTTAAGACTCCTGCTATTGTGAATAAAATGCCTACTATTGATGCATGCCATAAACCTTGTGGTGTAGATAACTGTATGCTATGTGCTTTCAATGTCATGTCTGCATATTTTAAAAGCATGCATGCTATGAATGTCAATACTACACCTAGACAGCATACAAATCACAGGCATGCTAGATCAAAGACTGCTAGTCCTCCTGTTTCACAGAAGGAAACATTCTCTCCTAGGCCAGCATACAAAAATGTTAAGGTTGTTTACAAGGAGAAGTGTTCAGTCAAAGTAGTAGATGAGTTTGTCAAGTTGGGTTCTGTTGTTAAACCTGATAAAGGACAATTTTTCAAATATGCCGGGCCCAATCAATGTTGGGTTCCGAAGAAGTCCTAACTCATTTGATGATTGCAGGGTGTAAAACAGGTGAACCGGGTCATTTGGATTCTCGACAGTGGATCCTCACGACACATGACCGGAGATAGAGCCCTGCTATCAAATGTTGTTGAGAGAGCTGGCCCAGTAGTTACCTTTGGAGATGACAGCAAGGGTATGACTAAGGGATATGGCTGTTTAGAAGCTGGCAATGCCATCATTGATAATGTATCTTTCGTGGAAGGTCTCAAACACAATCTTCTGAGTATCAGTCAATTTTGTGACAAGGGATACACAGTGACCTTTGTAAAGGAGAAGTGTTTGATTTCTCACAAGAAGGATGAAAAGCTTGCTCTTCAGGGAGTAAGGAAAGGAAACTTGTTCGTAGCCGATCTGAACTCAGGTTGCAGAGATGAAGTCAATTGTTTTTATGCTAAAGCTTCGTCAGATGAAAGTTGGCTATGGCACAAGAAACTCTCACACCTTAATTTCAAATCTATGAATTCTCTAGTCAAAAGAGAATTAGTGAGAGGACTGCCTCAATTGGAATTCACACAAGAAGGACTTTGTGAGGCATGTCAGAAAGGGAAAGCAAAGAAAGCATCACATCCAAGCACTGACACATCTAGTATTACTGAACCACTGCAATTAATTCACATGGATTTATTTGGTCCAGTCAATGTTATGTCAATGTCACATAAAAGATATGCCTTGGTAATTGTTGATGACTACTCAAAGTATACATGGGTTTTATTCCTGCACTCAAAGGATGAAACTCCTCAAGTGGTGATTGATCATGTAAAAATGATTGAGTTGGATTCGAAGCTTCCAGTTAGAGCTATAAGGTCAGACAATGGAACTGAGTTCAAGAATGCAGTTCTGAATGACTTTTGTGCTGAAAAGGGAATAACTAGACAATTCTCAGCTCCTAGAACTCCGCAACAGAATGGAATTGTAGAAAGGAAGAATCGTACATTAATTGAAGCTGCAAGGACTATGCTGAGTGAATCAAGGCTTCCAATGTACTTTTGGGCTGAAGCTGTAAATACTGCATGTTATACCCAGAATCGGACTCTGATCAACAAGGACTTAATGAAGACACCTTACGAAATAATGGCCAACAAGAAACCAACGCTCAAGTACTTTCATGTATTTGGTGCTAAATGCTTTGTTCTTAAAGATGGAGAAGAACATATTGGAAAGTTCGAGGCTAAAGCTCTAGAAGCTATTTTTGTTGGTTATTCTAGAAGATCTTATCGGGTGTATATTATTGATCAACACTATGTCAAAGAAAGTGTCAATGTAACTTTTGATGACACAAAATTCCCTAACATCCAAAATGATGATCCATCTGAAACTCTTAAGTTCAACAATATGCCAGACTCACACTCAGATGATGAAAACGAACCTGAGGCTGCAACAGGAAACAACAATGTTAATAATGCTGATGATCCAAGTGGTAGTGGTGGAAACAGTGGAAACTCTGGAGATACCCCTAACACACAAGGAGATTCATCAAGAGATCCTAGCAGCAACTCAGGGGGAGGAGATGAAGGATCAGCAAATCAAACACAACATCACAATGAAATTCAAGGCGAATCATCAAGATCTAATCTGCCAAGTCAGAGAATTTGGAGTAGAGCTCATCCTTTTGAGCTGATCATTGGTGATCCAGATGTTGGTGTTAGAACAAGAGGTGCTACACAGAATCAATGCAATTATTCTGGGTTTCTATCTGAAATGGAACCTAAGAAAATAGAAGAAGCACTGTCTGATCCTGATTGGGTGATTGCTATGCAAGATGAACTCAATCAATTTGAATCTCAAGAAGTTTGGAAACTGGTACCCAGACCGAAGGACAAGACTGTAATTGGCACACGATGGGTATTCAGAAACAAGTTAGATGAAGATGGCATTGTAATAAGAAACAAAGCCAGACTGGTTGCAAAAGGTTATTCCCAAGCTGAAGGAATTGATTATGATGAAACCTACGCTCCAGTTGCAAGACTTGAGGCTATCAGGATGTTTCTGGCATTCGCAGCTCACTCCAATTTTAAAGTTTATCAAATGGACGTGAAGAGTGCATTCCTGAATGGAAAGCTAGCTGAAGAGGTATATGTACAACAGCCCCCAGGCTTTGAAGATCCAGATCACATGGACTTTGTATATTTTCTTTTCAAGGCTATCTATGGTCTCAAACAAGCACCCAGAACATGGTATGACACTCTTTCTGAATTTCTTCTTGAAAATGCTTTTGTTAGAGGAGTCATAGATAAAACTGTATTTTATAAGAAACACAATAATGATCTGATAATGGTACAAGTATATGTTGATGACATAATATTTGGGTCTACTAATGATAACTTGTGCAAGAGATTTGCTAAGTTAATGCAGAGTAGGTATGAGATGAGCTTAATGGGAGAGCTGAAATTCTTCCTTGGACTTCAAGTGAGTCAAAGAATAGATGGAATATTCATTTGTCAGTCCAAGTACCTTAAAGAACTTCTGAAGAAGTATCACATGGAAGATTCAGCATCTGCAAGAACTCCCTCATCTACAGCTGTCAAGCTTGGATTATGTGAAAACTCAATAAAGGTAGACATCACAAGCTACAGAGGTATGATTGGATCTCTACTTTACCTAACTGCAAGCCGACCAGATATTATGTATGCCACTTGTATATGTGCAAGGTTCCAAGCGGATCCTAGAGATATTCATCTTGTTGCTGTGAAAAGAATCTTAAGATATCTTAAGGGTACACCTAATCTTGGTATCTGGTACCCTAAAGAATCTGGTTTTAATCTAATAGGATATACAGATTCTGATTATGCAGGTAGTGTTGTTGATAGGAAGAGCACCTCAGGGAGCTGTCAATTCCTAGGGAGAAGATTGATTTCCTGGTACAGCAAGAAACAGCAAACAGTTTCCAATTCTACAGCAGAGGCTGAGTACATTGCTGCGGGAAGCTGTTGCGCTCAGATCTTATGGATAAGAAATCAACTCAGAGATTATGGCTTTATGTTAAATAAAATTCCTATTTTATGTGATAACACAAGTGCCATTGCAATCTCCAACAACCCTGTACAGCACACGAGGACAAAGCACATAGATATCAGGTATCATTTTATTCGAGAACATGTTATGAATGGTACTGTGGAATTACACTTTGTACCCACAGAAGAACAGACTGCAGATATTTTTACTAAGCCACTTGATGAATCCACATTCACCAGGTTGGTTGGTGAACTAGGGATGTTAAATAGTTCTTCATCTTAAATCCCAGTTCACATCTGCATTATGTTCTTAAATAAAATTTCAAGTGTTTGTTATGTGAATATTTGTTATAACACTTGTGAATTTATTTTACTAAATTCTAGTTCTCGAATGTGTGTTTAGTGTAAATTATTATAATATTTTATTTTATCTATTTTTTGGTTGTATTCTACTATATTGTAATCTTAGATTATTATCTTTAAAATAATTTAATCAAAATTTTACAAGTTAGAATTTTGGTGAAAATTATTTTTATGAGAAAATAATCAAATATTTAAGTATAATTATTATTAGTACAATTCAATATTTTGTGTTATTATATTTTAGTATATTATTAAAAATATTTCGGATTATATATATATATATATATATATATATATATATATATATATATATATTATATTTTGTTTTTAATATATACATATATGTAATTCGGGAAGACTTTTGATTCTCAGAGAGACTTTTGAAAAGTCTCCCCGAGATATTCAAAATGTCTCCCCGAGACATTTTAAAAGTCTCCGTGATCTATCAATGTCTCCCCGGTTTTTTTTATTATTATTTAATGTTTTTTTTTGTTATTCAAAAGTCTCCCCGAGATTTTTGAAAGGTCTTCCCGACCTTCAAAAGTCTCCCCGAGACTTTTCCTATATATATATGTTCAGTTTTCATTTTCTAATCCTATCTAATCCTATTCTATTCAGTTTTTTAATTGCCAAACCCAATCAAACTCTTGCGAATTTTTCTCTCTATTAAACTATTGTGTGTGTAAGTTTTTTTTTATAATTAGTTATTTACCAAATCTTAATCAGTTTTTTTTCTCTTCTAAATTTAACTGATTAATGGGTTGAGAAACAATTGTAAAATCTTTGATCACTTATTTAATTTCACATGTTCTATTTATTTTCTAATAAATTACATTGTTTGTTACGCAGATAAATTATAATGGCCGCTGTCTTTGAAATCTGCAAGACTAACTATGTAGGGTACTTTGATCCTACAAGATGTCCAGAACCCAGATTCATTCCCTGGATTCGATTTCTCAATGAGAATCCTATGATCGGAACTTCAATAACCCTGGATCCTGTTCTGAAGATTGATCCACTGAAGGCTCTCTACTCTACAGCTGTTAATTGCTCAACCAGCACGTCAACTCGCTTCGCATTCAAAGTAAGAGGAAGAGATTACTGGGTAACAGATATTGATGTAAACAGGATTCTAGGCTTCCCAACAGACAACTTTGATCCACTACCAACACCACAGGAGCTGATAGAATTCTTTCAAACCATCCAGTATCAAGGTGAATTTAATATGGTTAGACTGTCCAAGACTCATCTAGTAAGTGAGTGGGACTACATCTTTGATACACTGGCCAAGGTATTTTCTCCATGTCTGAAGAATAGTTTTCACAACATTCCTCTGCTTTTACAAAACATAGGATTTGCTGTGACACATAACCGGAGAATAAATTTTGGGAAATTAATTTTGAAAGAGATAATCAGGAAAATGGGTACTTTTTCAAGCAGAAGTCTTACAGAAGATCATACAGTTCATTGCTACTATCCAAGATTTCTGACTTTGTTTTTGAATGACAAGCTAACTAATGAACACAAAGTGTTATTTAACAATTCACCTATAGTAAGATCGCTTTCCACACAAAGAAATCTTTTTACAAGGTTGTCGAAGGCAAACAAACTACCAGGTGTTCCTGTAATTTATACACCATACATGGCTCAATTCATTCATCAACAACAAAATCAAGCACCAGCACCAGTGTTTGATGCAGGACCTCTACAAATGATTCCTGCTCCTCCAAGTGAAGATGAAGATGAACAAGTTGAACAACTTGAAGAACATCATGCTCAAGCAGAACCAATTGCCTCTGCTCCAGTAAGTACTCAGGTAAGGAATTCTTCTATTGTGAATTTTGACTTAAATCTTGACTTAAATTATATCAGTGTTAAGCCCCCAGTGGCTATTAGGATAGATCATGAGTCTGAAATCCAACAGTCTCTGACACAGGTCTTAGATCCATACACTGCTACTTCGTCATCACAATCTCTCTCCCAAACACAGAAGAGAAAACATACACAGTTAGGGAGTGAAGAAGACTTGATTCCTGCTCCACAGAAGAAGCAAATGCTTGGTACTTCATCTACCCTAGTAATGGTAGAACATGATGCTTCACAACATCAAGTGCCTTCACAGGCTTTAGGGGGAAACTTGGATCTCTCGCTGATTCCTAGATCCTTGCCTACCTCCCCGGATGGATCATATCCGGAATCTGAAAAGATCTACTCATCATCTCAAGATGATCAACAACTCTTTGAGTCTTACCCTGAGGCAACTCAGTTTTCTATTCCAAAAGAAACGCAAGACTTTATTGAGGATTGGAACTTGCAAAGTTCCATTGCACCACCAGTGACCTCTCATGCAGGGGCTTTGGTGATCTATACTGCAGGTACATCTGAAGGCTCGGATTTTGAGTTAAACACGAGCGAAGAAAGGCAAACACTGTGTGATACACCTACACGTGAGGTGAGTGAAACACTCTTGCAAATAGGAAAAATGAGTGCACACACAGGCACAGAAAGTGAGATGCAAAATATGTTACTGTCCTTTCAACAACAGATGGATGCACTGAAAGCAGAAAATGCACAACTTCGAGCTCAAGTAAATGCTCAAAATTCTTCAGATCCAGTTACAAATCAGTTTTCTCTTATTAGAAAGGATCTTGAAGAAGTAAAGGCAACTGTGCTTCTCAAAACAAATGATGTGAATCAAACGCAAGGTGTTATAGCAGCTGATATCAAGGACTTAAGACAGAATCAAATTCAAATTGCTGATAATCTCACAGAGATAAATAAGATCTCAAATCGTATCGATGTTCTAGAAAATGATTATCATCAGTACAATGCTCTTAATTCCTCGAGATTTGCAATGATTGAAAGAGGCATAGATCAGCTGAATGAAGGTTTGAGGCATGTCTACAACATGGTAAAGTCTGGAACTAAACCCATCCCAGAACAACAACAATTCTTTGAAGGGACTTCAGTCAAGGATCCCTCAACTAAGGGGGAGAAGGTACAAGAAAAAGCTCCAGTCAAAGGAAAAGGGAAAATGCATGACACAGTACAAGAAGCTGCTACAGATCAATACAAGTCAGATCAATCTTACTATGCAGCAGAACAAGATTTTTCTTTCTTTGAACCAGAACAACAAACTCCTGGAAAATCAAATTTTGGTGATGCTGAATCAGGTGAGTTTGACAGAGAATTTCTTTTCTCTGATGAAACAGAAAGAAATGCTGAGCTAGATGAAGAACTTAGAAGATTTCAAGAAGAATCCATAGAGAAAAACTTTGAGTTAGATGCAAGGATTCTTGAAATGCAAAATGAAGCTCAAGCAAGAAAAGACAAGCTTGATAAGCTTAAGGCTCTCCTACAAGTTAAATCCAAGGAGAACAAGGAAGCAGCTGCACAAAAGCAAAAGCTATGGGATGCTGCAATCACTGCCAAGAGGGAAGACATTAAAAGAAAGTTTGGACCAAAATGGGATCAAGCTAGAATGATCATGGATCAACCTCAGATTGGCACATATCAAGACAGAGAGGTATCCGGCATGATAGGTGAACTATTCACTGCCAATACAACTGTAGATCTTTACATGGCTGCATTAAAGCTAGAGGTCAGGTATATCACAGTTGAAGTAAATATAGATGGCTGGCATATCATAATTCATCTTGATAATTATGGTTTCTACAAAGTTTCGTTGGACTTCTTCAGAACAAGAACACCCTCTGAGTTATGGGTTATGCTGTGTAAAGTAAAAAGAAGTTCAGAGATGAATGAAATACTCCGAGATCACATTCGAGACTTTGCTACTCTAAGGAGTCCAGAAATCATACCTGAACCTTATGAAGTAAGGTTTGTGAAAAATAATCGATATCAAATAATTCGTCTCAATTCAGAGTCTATGACTGGATATCCTTTGAACTACTTAATAGACGTAGAGAAAATGCTACGGTCTGAAGGATTTCAAAGTCAAGCTAAATCAGTTGCTGCTGATTATATCCAAGACTACTGTATGTCTAAAGATATTGATTTTTACAAGCAATGGAAAGGACTAGAAGAGTTCAAGCAACCAACTTCAATTCCACATGATCCTCTTGATAATGAAGTTTTGTATAGACTTTCTATATCAGAACAAAACAAGGCGTATGGGGTTTCAGGAAGCTCTCAGACAGTACCTGAACCAGAACCACGCACACCTATTGTTGGTGTTGAAGAAGCAGAAGAAGGTGAAATACAATCTCAAGATGATCAGATTTGAAGAAATGTTAACATCTTTTGTTACTAGAACTAGGATAGATCAAGATAGAAATCTGTACTATTTGTTCAGTCTAGAGGAACAACTATCTTGTATTTATCATTAAAGTTTGAATCTGGAAATGTTTAATATAAACCAGAACTAAGTTTGTTTATTTACAAGTTTTATTGTTATATCTTTTTCTTGTTTGTTAGTTGAGTTATCCTCTAGTGATTTGCTTGTTATTGTTTAACAAACAAATAGGGGGAGATTGAAAGGCATATGTTAAGAAGCCTATTTGTTTAGAAAGATGACAACTCAACTCAAACATAGATAATTTATAAGTAAATATATTATCTGTCACAGGAATCTTCAGCAGATATTATTTGACAAGGAAAAGAAGATCAAAGTCAATCTACAGACTTGAAGCAGTACTACATTGAAAGAAGTTCAATTTAATTGATCATGCCTCAGTGGAGTATTTAAGTTTGAAGAAGCTCAAGTGTCAGAAGATTTCTATTTTTTTGTGACAACAAATATAGTCAAGTCAGAAGGAGCAGAAGTGAACCATTATATAAGTCAAGTGAAGAATATTATTTGTTGTGAATCACTCGTGAACCAGACAGTACACAGAGTGTTGGCAAAATACAGAGAAGGTTCTTTATCTACAGAAGAAATGGTCAGCTACAGACATTGGTGTGAAGACAGAAGATTTAAAATTATATCATCAACAGTCGTGGAGTCAAGACTTTAATTTAATTCTCTATTAATTGATTAAATTATTTAGTTAATTTAAATGGTAAATTAATTCAATCAGAATTAATTTATTTCTTAAATTGATTAAGAAATTAATTAATTTAGAATTATTTTAGAATGAAGAAGACTTTAATTTAATTCTATTATCAAAAAGATAATTTATTATGTATCCTAATTACTTAGATTAATTCAAAAAGAATTAATTTTAATGTATAAGATATATAATAAATCAAATAGAATTTAAATTAAAATGAAAAGAAAGGCAGAAGATAAACATATCAATATACATTTCAGGTCGGCCAGATTGATTTGTCGGGAAGACTTTTTGAAAAGTCTCCCGGAGACTTTTCAAAAAGTCTCCCAGAGTTTTAATTAAAAAGAAATCAAAAAAAAAAAGGAAAAGGAAGAAAGAAATAAAGGAAAAGACAGAAGATAAACATATCAAAACAGGTCGGCAGAAGATTTTCTCGGGAAGACTTTTCAAAAGTCTCCCCGAGTTTAATTAAAAAGTCTCCCTGTTTTATTTAAATGTCTTCCTTTTATTTAAAAGTCTTCCAAGGCCAGAAATGTCTCCCAGAGCCAGAAAGTCTCCCAAAGAGAAAGTCTTCCGGCCAATTAAAAGTCTCCCCGAGGAGAAAAAGTCTCCCCGAGCAGAAAAAGTCTCCCAAGTTCAGATTTGCCTATAAATACAAGAAGATCAGTAGCTTTATTCACAATTCTATTAACATTCTATTCAGCTTAAACAAAAATTCAAGAGCAGTTAATGTCAAAATCTCTGTAGAATTTTAAGAGCTAAATTAGTGAATATTTTCTGATTTAATCTTGTAACCCACCTCAAGTTTAATATAAGTATTTTACTTGAACTGTGTTTCTTTGATTATTATTTCGTGATAATAATTTAAATTGTTTAATCAAAAATTATCCGAAACAGATTTTAATATTTATTAAAGATTGTATTCAACCCCCCCTTCTACAATCATTTGGACCTAACAGAAATGAGCATGATGGGAGAGCTGAATTACTTCCTTGGACTCCAAGTAAGTCAAAGGGAAGATGGAATCTTCATTTGCCAGACCAAATACATCAAAGATCTTTTGAAGAATTATGGTCTTGAAGATGCATCAACAGCTAAAACTCCTATGGCAACTGCCACTAAGCTTGATCAAGATGAACCTGGTAAAAAGGTAGACATCACAAGCTATAGAGGTATGATTGACTCACTACTCTACTTAACTGCAAGTAGGCCAGATATTATATTTTTTACATGCTTGTGTGCTAGGTTCCAGTCTAACCCTAAAGAATCACATCTTATAGCTGTTAAACGGATTTTTAAGTATCTTAAGGAAAGTCTGAATCTTGGAATTTGGTACCCTAAAGATACAGGTTTTGAACTTATTGGCTATACAGATTCTGATTATGCAGGGTGTAGGATTGATAGAAAAAGTACATCAGGGAGTTGTCAATTCCTTGGTAAAAGATTGGTGTCCTGGTATAGCAAAAAGCAGCACTCAGTTGCAATGTCAACAGCTAAAGCTGAATATGTTGCTGCTGGAAGTTGCTGTGCACAAATACTGTGGATAAGGAACCAACTTCAAGACTATGGACTATTGCTGAACAAAATTCCAATATTCTGTGACAACACAAGTGCCATAGCCATCACAAACAATCCTGTTCAACATTCAAGGACCAAGCACATTGATATCAGGTATCATTTCATTAGAGAGCATGTCATGAATGGTATTGTAGAGTTACATTTTGTACCTACAGAGCAACAAATTGCAGACATCTTCACTAAACCACTGGATGAAATCACTTTCACTAGACTGGTTTGTGAACTTGGGATGTTAAATTCTTCTAACTAATAAGTTAGTAATCAAAAACTGCAATTTGAAGCTGATAAATTCACTCGCTGATTAATTTCAATATTTTAAGGACTTATGAATTTATCTACCAAATTATTTTTCAGTACTTAGGATTTTAAAATTAGATAAATATTTTGTGCATACATGTTAATTATATAGTTATTTATTTAATTTTGATCTGAGAAAATATTTAAGTGCTTGTATTTAATTGATAAATTCTTGGCACTTATATATTTTAAACATTATTTGAAATTATTTTAAATAAAAAGGATAAATATTTATATTTACTCTCTTATTTAAAATAAAAGTAAAATAATAAGAAGCATAATTTATTTATGATAATAATTTTAACAATTGTTGTTATTATTGTTATTAATAAATATTTTGTGAAATAATATTTAGGAGTAATTAATTATTATTGATTAATTATACAATTATTCATAAATGTTATTTATTTTACTTGTAGCAAAATCTAGGAACACTTGAGATTTTATCTAAGTGCTTTGTGGCGCATCAATAGGATAGTGGCGCTTATACAGTGGTTTGACTGTATAGGCGCAACAAACTTTTCTTCAAGCACTTAGAAACTTTCTTGTCAATTCAAGTGGCACCTATAGGTTTTGTTGCGCCTACACAGTGCTTGCACTATAAAGGCGCAACAAAATACTTAATAGGATTTTGTTGAATTTGTGGCGCCAGGAATCTTTGTGGCGCCTACACAGTGAATTCACTGTAAAGGCGTAACAAAACAGATTAACAAGTTTGTTGCGCTAAGATGGTTTGTGGCGCCTACACAGTGCAAGCACTGTGCAGGCGCAACAAAGGTACTTGATGATTTATTTATCTGTTTTGAGGCACCTATAAATACAAATAAGAGTTTTTGTTGCGCCTGAGATATACATACACAGTATACACACTCTAGAGGCGCAAGAAAAACTCAGATCCACTAATTTTATTCGATTAAAATCAAGCCAATTATTGTCCAATTTTTAATCCAAGACCAGTTTTGTGAGACCCACAATCAGTACTTTCATTTACAATTGGTCCCATTGAATTTGATTAAGGTTTTAAAATTCTCAATTTGACAAAATTCGAACAATTAGGCTAGGGTTTATCACTGATTAAATCGATTAAAAAATTATAATAATATTAAAAGTGTGCTAAGATTACTAGGAGTTTATCACTTATTTATTTCAAGTCACTCCAAGTAATTTTAATTTTGTTTAGGGTTTTAGTCCATTATTCTTGATTAATTCAATTTTAATTAGTAATTTTAATTCGTAAAAATTATCTTCCTTTTTGATTAAATGGCAGGTCTTTTTGAGATTAAAAAGACTAATTATTTATCTGTCATAGTAGAAAATTAGACTGAAGCAGGGGAGTTAGGTAACTGGGCTAGGTTTTTAAATGAAAATTCTATAGTCCGTTATGCACTAACTACTGATGTTCCTTTGAATAAAAATCTTTTGAGACAGGTGTACAGGTTTTCTAAAGACACATCTGCAGATGGGATATCAGTTTTCACTTGCACAATCAAGCGGCAAAAAGTGCGAATAACAGAGAATGACATAAATCAAGCACTTCATTTGCCAACTGAAGATTTTAAAGTTGATCCATCTCAAGCAGATCTGAACAATTTTTTCATGTTCCTGCACTGCACCAGAGTGAACAATAATCTTCCAAAGAAGATTTACAAGAATCACCTACCCAAAGAATGGAACCTGTTTTTCAACATCCTGTCTCATGGCTTTGCACCAAAGACAGATGGCTTCCATGGAATTACAAACTTCAATAAGGTGATTGGATATGCAGTGGCTTCTGGATCTAGAATCAATTTTAGGAAGATGATCATGAAAGAGATCCTATATAATCAGGCAAAAATGGAGAATTTATGTCTGTACCCAAGATTTCTACAACTGGTGCTGAACCAAGTACTGACTGCAGATCAACTCCAATCCTTTCAGAACAGTGAGTTGGAAGAGTCACCCTCTCTTCAGTTGAAGACAATCTTAAGGCTACGGAATGAGGCTGACTATCCAAATAGGTATACTCCTACTCCACTGACTGATCCTATTAGAGATTACCTTGATCTTCTTAGACAGGATGAAGAGGAAGAAGAAGAAGACCATGTATCTGAAACTGATGAATCAGCACATGAAAATTCAGAAGAACAATCATCTCAAAAGGAGAATGAAGCTGAAACATCAATTGATTCAGGAAGCAAAGAAGCATCTGAAGAAGAACCAGGCACTGAAAAAGAGGATGAAAGTATGGAAGAAGCTGGTTCTGAACATGAGCAAGAACAAATTCCTGAAGAAGAAGAAATGAATAACCCTAAAAATCCAACAGAGGAGGACAATATTGAGGACATAGTGGAAGAAGATCAAACCACAGAGGTGTACATCCCTATCATTTCTGATGAACAAATGGATGAAGGTACCCTTCTCGACTTTGACTTCTCTGCTTTTCTAACAGAACATTTTGTCACACTATCTCCTACTGAGCCTGAAACGACAATGCATACACAAGAGCCATCAGTGGCCATAGAAAGCTGGCAAGGAACTTGGTCAAGACCAACCAGTTCTAACCACTGCCAGAGATCAACAAACACTCCCTTCATCTCCCAAAACAAGAAAAAGAACCATTGATGTAGATGATAGGGAGTTCCTACCAAATCAGGAAATTATTGAAATATCTCCTACAGCTCTGCCCTCTAGAAAATGACGTAAAATGAATTTTAAACCTAGGGCAACTGTGAGCCAGGAACCTGATTCTCCAATCTCTGACAACATTATTTTTCTTCATAACCTCAATTTTAAAATTGATAAAATCCTGAAAGGTACGGGAATAGAGATTGTAACAATATCGGCTACTTCAGTAGCTAGTACTGTTTTGGTTGATCCAATTCAGAACCTGTCTTCACAGACAGAAGGGGGCATCACTGACTCTCACGAGCCATTCATTACATTGTCAAATATGGTGACCCCCCTGGACTTAACATCTCTAGATCCTATTCAGGATGTTTTCCCTCCCCAAGTGGGTGAAGTGGAAAGGCAACTCTCTCATAGAAGGGAAGAGGTCTTCATTCAAGGAGAAGCTGTGTCAACAGCATCACCACTTCAAGTGGAAGTGCCTTCACAGGCGTCGCGGGGCACCACAGGCTCTCATTTGTCAATCACTACATTGCCTGAGGTGGTGACCCCCCTGGAGATTCAAATTCCAGCTCTTACTCAGGAGGTCCTCCCCACCTTTACAGGTCAGGTGGAGGGACAACACACCCATAGAAGGGATGTGGACTCTATTAATAGAGCATCTGCTGCTTCGGTAGTAGAACCTGTTCAGGGTGTCTCTGAGCAGGTAAGGCCTTCAATGGCTTCAGCTGGCATCACAGATTCTACAACTATGCCAATCATTACAGAATCCATAGTGGTGACCACACTGGGTCTCAACCCCCCAGTTCCTGAAAAAAGAGTTCTCCCCACCCAAAGTGGTCCGGCGGAGAGGCAATCTACCCATAGAAGGGATAGGGATTTTAATGCAGGTACAGAAGATCACAGTGCTTTTATAGAAATGAGTGAAACACTTAACCTTGATGATTTTATGTTCACTGACCCTGATTTCCCGAGTGTGAGTGTTGAGGGTAGTGCAAACACAGAAACAGTGAGAAGTGAGACACCCACTACCCAAATAAACACCCCACACATTGCACACACTGCACATAGCCAAAGGATTCTAAATCTGGAGGCCTAGGTAACTGAAATTCACTACTCAATAAGAAAGATCTTGGAGGTGCAGGAGCAGTAGAGGACGGAAATGACAGAAATCAAAGATTTAGTTAAACAACTGCTAGCTCAGAAAGTTCCTATTTCTACTCGATCAACTTCAACAACTCAAATTACTCCGGTCAGAAGGGAGGATAACCTAACTGAGGGGGAGAGAATAGTCAAGAAAAAGAAGTTGGAGCTGAAATGATATTGGAGTATACAACTCAGGGGGAGTCAGATATTTTCTATAGACCTGGAGCTAGGCAACTTGAAGAAGGAGAAATATTTGAGCCCTATGTGTCGCTGGAGATTCCAATAGAGATTGAAATAGAGGAAACTGCGAAAGCAGCTGGAATAAATGTTGAGGAGGAGTTTGCTGAAGAATATGCCTTTGATAATGACTGTCTTCTAGTTGGTGTAGATGAAGTTGTGACTCAAGGTATAGATCAAACTCAAGAACTAATGAAGAGAAAATGGAAAAGAGTACAGCACACAATAGAAAGAAGAAATAGAATCAAGGACATTGAAGCAAAGGTTGGTCCTGATTGGGATGAAGCAAGGAGTCTTCTGAAGAAGAAAGAGTTAACTCTTGCTCAAAAGAAAGACAGAGAAGTCCTTAATCTGTTCAGGACCATGAGAGAAAGATTTGAAGATGTTCATGAATTTTATGCAATGCTATCAGAAGAAATAACAAGCGTGTCGGTAAGTGCATGCAAACAAGGATGGAAAATGTTCATAAATTCAAAATCACTGGGGTCAAAGATTTTGTCGACAAAGAGTTTTGAAAAGATGAATATTGTAGAGTTGTATGTGCTGAAGAGGAAAGTCATTTTTGGAGGGCACAAAACAAATGAGATACTGAGAGATCAAATTGAGAAGAAGATAGTAGAGATCGGTGTCGAAGCATTTGAGAAGCCTCCAGTGGTCAAATACTACAAAGCAACAACTCTTCATAATCTAACTTTGTCTGATGAATGTCTGGATTCAAGCCATGCAATGTTCATGCAATATGTAGAAGGGAAACTCAGAAGCAAGAAGAATAGAACAGAAGAAGATCTAAAGGCTGCTGAGTTGATCTATGCATTCAGACTGAACAAAACAATTAAAACATCAGGGAGATACCTAGTGGAAACGACCAGATACTATCAAGAACCAGTGTTTGTGAGAAGAGAGGATGGCACAGAAGTACTTGAAACCATAAAAGATTCTGAACCTTGCATTCAGACGGAGCCAAATGGAACAAAACACTTCCTATTTAAGAAGAATGGGGTGGATAAGAAGAATGACCTATCAAAACTGAAAAGAAACAATTCTGAAACTATCCGAAAAGTCTTATCAAGGGTAAAAAGATACACTGTCAAATCAGACAAGAAGGCTTTGAGGATGATTGAAGATGTTCTAAGGGAGAAACTGGCAGAAGAGTCGATGCATGACACTAACAGAGTTAAAGGCTTTCCAAAAGGAATAATAGTGTTCGTGTTTTCAAAGAGACAATCTCTGGCCTTTGAGTCGATCTCTAAAGCAAATTCAACAGCCTTTCTCACTGAAGTTTTGAAGAAGTTAGTGTTAGTAATTGTGCTCTAGAGACAATACTTTTTATATTTTAAGGAAAATATTTATTATTAAGGATTATGTTTTATTGATTATTATTTATTTATTATATTTTGTTTAATGCGTAATAAATTGAAAGCATAATAAATGTCCTTGGAATTTTGATACGTATTCTATATCTTTAAGTATGTGACTTAAAAATGAGATTATATGAATAGTATATTATTCCTAAAATTCCCTAGTCGAGTATTATTATTTAAGGACAATAATAATGCACAAAGACTAGTATGTTTCTTGACAGATGACCACATCTCATTGGTCATAGGTATAGGGATACTAAAGTCAAGAACATAAGTGCATGTCTCAATGCATGGCACTGGAATGACCCGCTGTGAGATTCTACATGTTAAGTAAGTGTCATAAGTAATTCTCACTGTGATAATGGTGTAATGATCCTTAGACCTGAAATCATTATATTTCTATACGAGAATTAATATACTTTGATTACATTAAAAGTTACCTTTGACCGGGTGATGATAAAAGTGGACATTGGGTATATTATGAATCGTATGAGAAATATGAATGATCTAGATGGGATTTAATCCTCCTAATTTTAGGAGTGATATTATTGGCCTCTTGTTTGAGTGAGACTATGAAATGCACGGCCGTGCTCAAATGTTGATTTGATTTTAATAGTCTACTCATCGATCAAGAAAATAAAGATTAAATTATGAAGAGGATGACACGAGACATGCCTTGAGTTTAATCTATAATATCAAGATTAAAGGGATTATATTACATGGAACATTATTCACGAAAGGCTTAATCGAATCACAGATTTATTATTATTACTTGGGTAGCAATGATGTATTACTAGATGTCGCTCATTGTTTACAATTTTAATTAGATATTAAAATTGTTGCCAACGTAATAATAACCTACAGGGTCACACACAAAGAACGCTTGAAGGAAAAATAATTTAAATTATGAATTTAAATTAAATAAGTAATTTATTTTATTTATGATATTAATTAAGTATGACTTAATTAATTATATAAATAGAATAAATGAATTACTTAAACTAATTCCAAAATTAATAATTAATTAATTAAGTGAGACTTAATTAAATAATTTAGAATTTTGGATTAGTATTAATTATAATTGGATTATAATTAGAAAACTTATTCCTCTCTCTATATAATCTCTTTATGGGCTGATTTAATAAAATAGAGATTTTACAAAAACCCTAGCCGCTCTGAGAGAGGAGGAAGATAGAGAGAGAAGAAGTTTTCGGGTGCTAGTACACATCAATCCTTCATGAAAAGTGTTCGTGTGGATACCGTAGAGCGTAGATCGCGAGAGCGGGATACGTGGTGATTAAACAAGCTTTGGACCTCCATTAATCTTCCATTAATGAACTGTTAAAGCTTCTAAAGGTATTTATTCTTTATCTCCGAATTAAATCTTTTGTTTTCGCATGGATCCTGCGGAGGGTTTCGCTATTTTGATTTATTTTTCGCGTTTATTCCGCTGCGTTTGTGTCACGAAACCCTACAATGGCATCAGAGCTACTTGCGAAACGTTTTAATTCGGTTATGTGCTTAACAGTTTTTGATATATAAGCATGTATGCGATCTATCATGATTTTATATTGATACAATATGTATATGTTTATATATATTATGAATATATGATATTTTATGATATATAATCATGTGATGATTATGTGTGTTGATGTATGTATATGATACATGTTTATTCTTATTATGGGAATCGTATTCGATACGAATTCTGAAACGGCTGCCATTGATTTTCTGAAATCTGTGTTCGTTGTCCGATTTTCACAAACGATATGTGTTTTCTGAAAATTATTTAATTTTCTAAAATTTTGAGCATATGTATGTATATATTATGAATATATGATATTCATATGATGATTGTATGTATCTCTGTTTATGTATATATGATATATGCTTGTTCTTGTTATGAGAATTATATATGATACAATTTCTGAAACACCGTCAGATTTGGAGAAATCTGACTGCTGTATCCGATTTTCGTAAACGATATGTGTTTTCTGACTGGAATCGGGTCAATGAACAAAACTGATAGCTTTCCTATCACCGACGGGTCTGTAAGGCGTTTAACGTCGTTAAGGGCCTCGAAATAGCGATTTATTGTCTTCAGAAATCTGTTTTTAATTTTCTGAAATTTTGAAATTTGTTATATATGATTATATGATATGATTATATAATATGAGATATATTATATGTGTTATATGATAGCATGGTGGATGGTTATGGCCTAAAGACCCATAGGATAGTGGTTTTGATTTATGGTTTTGGTTTCTAAATACGACTTGCATGTCGTTTATTCATTGTAATTTAATTATCTCGAATGTAACTCGAGTTCTTCTTGTAATTTCATTAGAATAGTTTTATTTTTTATTATTCAATGTAATTATCAATGAAGACTTGTAAGTAAGGAGGCGATCCAAAATGGGATGATGGAGCAATGAAGAAAGAAGACATGTAATAGATAGTATTTTTAAAACCACCATAGACTGACCTTGATATTTCCATTAGCTTGGAAATATCATATAGGATGGGGCCATAACCAAACACGTTTAATTTACGCACATTACTTATATGTATATGATTGCATGTATTGGTATGTATGCGTAGATATAATTGAGATGCATGCTTAATATTGATTAATCATGTATGTATTAGATACGACACCCATGCCATGTTAGCTTAAACAAGATAAAATCTGTAACGATTCAAGATTTTAAAATTAACAAACGATCATGAGATTCTTGTGTTTATGAAATATGGATTTTTAAAACACGGAATTAAATATGGATTTTTGATATCTATAATTGGGATTTTCTGACAAAAGCGGATATGCGTATTCGTAAGGCTGATGGGTTTTAAGTGTGACCATTGGTATCCTCCATCTACCTGGGAAATGAACAATTTAAGATGTCGATTTGAAATATTTGGTTCAAGGAAAACTTGAGGATCTCTTTGTGATGTGATCATGATCGTTATAAATTTTCTAAAACCCCTTAACAAAATATTAAGTTTTACTCGGATGCTTTCCAATGAATGAACACTCATCGAATCCTAGATCGATAAGGGGAAGGACTGTTAGTGGCACGGGACTCCTATCTATCGTGGTGAGATGCGACGAATATAAACGGTTATATTCGGCCGTTATATCATTGGGTCTAACTTAACTGAGTCGTCATAATAAGTGAAAATAAACGGTTATATTCAACTATTATGAACTTAGAAGCATAGAGTTTGGTTAAAAGTCTATTAGATAGATAAGATCAATCGTTGTTCACCAAACTATCCAAGAATTATATATGATATAATTGACAACTGTTGTCTACCTAAATAATCATTTTCTAAGGACTTCCAGTGGTTGACTTAGGACATGACGAAATATGGATCTTGGCTCACTAGAAAGAATTATGGGATATACTTTCCAAATTAATAGTAAGGGCTATTAGTTTGATAAAAATAGTGGGAGGTATATGATGATATACCATAATCACTTAAACATAATTAATATTAAATTTGCAATCTAGTTTATTTTATGCACTTTAATATTGTAGATATCAAATGATAAACACAAACAACTTCTCTATGCGATCAGTTCTTGAGAAGGACAAGTTGACGAGAATATATTTCCTTGACTGACATAGGAGCTTGAGAATCGTCCTCGGGCACCACGATATTAGTCAAATCTCTTCCCCTGCTCTTAAAGTTGAGAATGTAACATGTGCAAATCATAGTGCTTATTGGAAGCAAATTGATGTTGCGACTGATGTTTCATGTCTCATGCTCGCAAATATATGTGCTGAGCTTAAGAAGCAATACAAGCATATAGATGCTTATGAAACGATTGAGCACAAGATATATTTGAAAGGGCACTATACACTTACAAGTAGGGAGAGTGATACCCGGTTACACCACATGTTCTAAAGATTATAGGTTTCCAGATTGGTCTGGAGACAGTTAGATTTGATCCTACAATCTTTGGACAAATATTATTCTTATTTTGTTATGAACAATAAAGTGAATAAGATTGGTAAAACACCCATTGAGTTGCTAAGCATGTTGAGAACTGCTGAAAGTAATATGATAAATGCATGAACTACTACTATATTGATGGTAAACATAGGGAATGCAAAAGGGGAAGGAAAATGGAAAGGCAAGGAGAAGATTTGATCTAGTTCCATTGTCAAACCAAAGTCCAATCCCTAAAGCAGACTCTAAAGTCTGAATGAGGTGTTGATAAAGAAGACGATTGTCACTTCTGTGGAAAGTTGGGAGACTGGAAATTAAACTGTCATGCTTAATTGGAAGATCGGAAGATGATGATCAATAAGAGTCAAGCTTAAGGTATCGGGTTGGAATTGGAGTAAAGATAGTTGCTCTGGTTGGAGGAACTCGTTACTTAATTTTTGGCCTATAAGGAAAATTTAGAACTTAATAATTGTTATAGCGTGCTTGCAATTGGCAGAGACATTATTTCAGTTTCTTGTTTGGACAAGAAAGGCTTTTTCATTTTATAACAATAGTTGTTTATTCTATTTTGATGATGAGCCTTATAATGTTGCACATCTAATTAACAATTTATATGTTCTAAAGTGACTCAAATCAAATATTACCTTTGGCACTGTCGCTGAGGCCATATTAATGAGAAACGCATTTCCAGAATACATAAGGATGCATTCATGGATAAGTTTGATTATGAATCATACCAAAGGATACGAATCTTGGTTTTTTTGGTAAAATGACTAAAGCACCTTTTACCGGACATGGTGAAGGGATCATTGAATGGGTATGACTTATACATAGTGATGTATGTGGTCATATGTGTACGATGACAAAAGGTAGATTTTATTAACTTCATAAAATTTACTAATTATTTTAGTAGATACGGATATATGTATCTTTTGAAGAACTAATCCGAATCATTTGAAAAGTTCAAAGACTATAAAGATGAAGTAGAAAATATCAAAGAAAAGTTTTTTTGATAGGAGAGATCACACCTTGTTGGACATGGTGCGATCAATGTTGAGTCAATGAATCTTCCAATTAGTTTCTGGGGTTGCACCCTGGAAACGGCTCCACATACACTTAACTGTGTTCCTACTAAATTGGTTCAAAAGACTCCTTTTGAGATATGGACTGAGCAACGTCACAGCATGTCATTTATAAAATTTTGGGGATGTGAAGCGTTTGTGAAACGTCTAATCTCTGACAAGCTAGGACCAAAATCAGACAAATGTAATTTTGTGGAATACCCAACTGAAACAAGGGGTTATTCTTTCTATAATCCTTTCGAGAACAAAGTGTTTGTTGCTCGAACTGCTGAGAGACAGTGGGAGGATAATAGATCTCAATGAAGTTTGAGACCCACATGATAACGTTGAACCAGTGGAGGAACCTGAGTAGAATGTACAAGAAAAATAATACTGCTCAAGAAACACAGGTGTTCGTAGGTTTAGTAGGATTCTCCATGAGCCCGAGAGATAATATGGATTTCTCTTGACTCAAGATGGTGATGTGATGCTTGTGGATGAAGATGAGCCTCTCACCTACCTAGATACTATAAACACTCCAGATTCTAAGAGATGGCTGGATGCCATTAAATCTGAGATGGAATCCATGTATACTAATCAAGTATGGACTTTGGTTGATCCACCTGAAGGGGTAAAACCTATAGGGTGCAAGTGGGTTTTCAAGAAGAAGACCGACATGGATGCTAATGTACAGACCTATAAGGCACGATTGGTGGCAAAAGGTTTCAAGAAAATTCATGGTATTGACTATGATGAGACCTTTTCACCAGTTGTTATGGTCATGTCCATCAGGATTTTGCTTGCTATAGCTGCTTACTATGACTATGAAATCTGGCAAATGGATGTCAAAACCGCTTTCTTAAATGAGAGCCTTGAAGAAGATATGGATGTGTACATGACACACCCTAAGGGTTTTGTTGATCTAAAGGATGCTGGAAATGTATGTAAGTTGCGTCGATCCATTTATGGATTAAAGCAGGCCTCGAGGAGAGGGAACATTTGTTTTCATGAAACAGTCAAAAAGAGTTTGATTTTATTCAGAATGAAGATGAAACTTGTGTTTACAAGAAGTTTAGTGGGAGCCATGTGGCATTCCTAGTATTATATGTTGATGATATATTACTAATAGGGAATGACATTCCTTCTCTATAGACTGTGAAGACTTGGTTGAGAAATAATTTCTCAATGAAAGACTTAGGCGATGTGACATATATATTAGGGATCGAGATCTATAGAGATAGATCAAGGTGATTGATCGGCCTAATTTAGAGTTCATACATTGACAAAGTTTTGCATCGATTTCAAATGCAAAGAGACTAAAATGGATATGTCCCAATGTCTCATGGGATAGTGATCTCAAAATAAAATTTGTCCTAAATCATTGGATGATAGGGACTGCATGAGTAAAATTCCATATGCGTCAGCAATTGGTTTTATAATGTATGCAATGATATGTACTTGTCCTGATGTCTCGTATGCTTTAACCATGATGAGTAGATACCGATCTAATCCAGGTGAGGGTCACTGGACGACAGTCAAGAATATTCTTAAGTACTTAAAGAGGACTAAAGATTCATTCTTGTTATATGGAGGAGATGTGAAGCTAGTTGTAAGAGGTTTCAGTGATACTGGTTTCTAGACAGATAACGATAATTTAATGTTTCTGTCTGGCTTTGTGTTTTATTGAGATGTTGTATGCTGGAATGGTTCACAGCAAAGACAATTGTTGATTTTACAATAGAACCTGAGTATATTGATGCTTGTGAAGCAGCCAAGGAGGCTGTTTGGGCATGTACTTAGGAGATATCACCTAATTAATGAGATTAATGATCAAGGAGATATACATATATGTAAAGTGCATACTAATAATAATATTACAGACCCACTGACTAAGGCTTTGTCGCAGCAGAAGCATGAAAGTCACATTAGTTTCATGAGTATTGGATACTTGGGTAATTGGCTCTAGTGCAAGTGGGAGATTGTTAGTAATTGTGCTCTAGAGACAATACTTTTTATATTTTAAGGAAAATATTTATTATTAAGGATTATGTTTTATTGATTATTATTTATTTATTATATTTTGTTTACTGCGTAATAAATTGAAAGCATAATAAATGTCCTTGGAATTTTGATACGTATTCTATATCTTTAAGTATGTGACTTAAAAATGAGATTATATGAATAGTATCTTATTCCTAAAATTCCCTAGTCAAGTATTATTATTTAAGGACAATAATAATGCACAAAGACTAGTATGTTTCTTGACAGATGACCACATCTCATTGGTCATAGGTATGGGGATACTAAAGTCAAGAACATAAGTGCATGTCTCAATGCATGGCACTGGAATGACCCGCTGTGAGATTCTACATATTAAGTAAGTGTCATAAGTAATTCTCACTGTGATAATGGTGTAATGATCCTTAGACCTGAAATCATTATATTTCTATACGAGAATTAATATACTTTGATTACATTAAAAGTTACCTTTGACCGGGTGATGATAAAAGTGGACATTGGGTATATTATGAATCGTATGAGAAATATGAATGATCTAGATGGGATTTAATCCTCCTAATTTTAGGAGTGATATTATTGGCCTCTTGTAATTTTAGGAGTGATATTATTGGCCTCTTGTTTGAGTGAGACTATGAAATGCACGGCCGTTCTCAAATGTTGATTTGATTTTAATAGTCTACTCATCGATCAAGAAAATAAAGATTAAATTATGAAGAGGATGACACGAGACATGCCTTGAGTTTAATCTATAATATCAAGATTAAAGGGATTATATTACATGGAACATTATTCAGGAAAGGCTTAATCGAATCACCGATTTATTATTATTACTTGGGTAGCAATGATGTATTACTAGATGCCGCTCATTGTTTACAATTTTAATTAGATATTAAAATTGTTGCCAACGTAATAATAACCTACAGGGTCACACACAAAAAACGCTTGAAGGAGAAATAATTTAAATTATGAATTTAAATTAAATAAGTAATTTATTTTATTTATGATATTAATTAAGTATGACTTAATTAATTATATAAATAGAATAAATGAATTACTTAAACTAATTCCAAAATTAATAATTAATTAATTAAGTGAGACTTAATTAAATAATTTAGAATTTTGGATTAGTATTAATTATAATTGGATTATAATTAGAAAACTTATTCCTCTCTCTATATAATCTCTTTATGGGCTGATTTAATAAAATAGAGATTTTACAAAAACCCTAGCCGCTCTGAGAGAGGAGGAAGATAGAGAGAGAAGAAGTTTTCGGGTGCTAGTACACATCAATCCTTCATGAAAAGTGTTCGTGTGGATACCGTAGAGCGTAGATCGCGAGAGCGGGATACGTGGTGATTAAACAAGCTTTGGACCTCCATTAATCTTCCATTAATGAACTGTTAAAGCTTCTAAAGGTATTTATTCTTTATCTCCGAATTAAATCTTTTGTTTTCGCATGGATCCTGCGGAGGGTTTCGCTATTTTGATTTATTTTTCGCGTTTATTCCGCTGCGTTTGTGTCACGAAACCCTACAGTTAGAATATCCACCTCCAGTCAATACTCTTGAAGTGGAAGCTAGAGATTTAGTGAAGGCAAGGTTGGAGCAGAAGGAAGAAGAGCTCAGAAAGCATTACTCCGAAACAAGATCTAAACTCAAGCAAGACTCAGCACAAAGAAGCAGAAGATCATAGAATTATCTGTTCAGACTAGAGGAATAAACTTCTATTGTACACAAGAAATCTGGAAATGTAAAATCTAATCCAGAATGTAATTAATATTATTTACTGTCTTTCTGCACTTTACTTTTTCTTGTAAGTATCAGTTGAGTTATCCTCTCACAGGATTTGCTTGTCGAACTCTAACAAACAAATATGGGGAGATTGTAAAGCATAATGTAACATAGTATGTAATAATGATAACGATAACTCAACTAAGAAACAAAGACAGATAAATAATACTAATATGCAGCACAGGAATCCAGAAGGACATGCAAATAGAAATCATACATTCATCACTACAGAACATTCAAGATGTAAAGTTTACTGAACGACAGCGAGAGAAGTTCATTAATATGTTCAGGCCTCAGCAACAAATAAGTGTTCAGTAGATTTCAGACTAAAGGAAGTGCAATGATTCAAGTATAGTTGTCAAAGGGTTTCAGTGATCAGAAGCAATGAAACAGTCCAAAGTTAGTCAACTGAAACAGAACAGAAGTCAAGAGAATTTAATTCAGTGTTAGTCGTTTGTGAACCAGACCAGTGCACTAAGCGTCAGCACAACAAGAAAAGAATTGTCTTTATTAATCAGAAGAAAATCAGTTGATCAAGCCAGAAGAGTGAAAAACAAGCAGTAATTACTTCAAGCACTTCAAGAAATATGATAAGGCAAGTAATAGTGCATTTAGTGGCTCCTACACTCTTGAAGCACTCTAGAGGCGCCACAAACTTTATAAAGGCTCAAAAAACCAAGTTAAAAGCTAAGGCAAGGCAAAGTGAAGGTTTGTGGCGCCTGCACCAGGGAATGGGTGTGCAGGCGCAACAAAACATGTTAATGGCGCCACAAAGAAAAGAGGAATGTTAATGGCGCCTACACACTGCAAACCATGTGTAGACGCAACAAAACCTCTCAAAGGCGCAACAATTCACATGGAATTGTTCTCAAGTAGTTTGTGTCACCTGCACAAGGGATTGAGAGTGCAGGCGCAACAAAAGCTTATGAGGCCCAATAAAGATCACAAGGCGCAACAAAAGTTTACAAGGCGCAACAAACTACCAAGTGGTGCCTACACACCACTCCCACTCTATAGGCGCAACAAAGGACTTGAACAATTGTGGAATTCAATTTTTCAAAAGTCTACAAATTATATATGGGCTAAATCAAAATGGGCAGTAGAATATTCATTCATCTTTAACAAAAAGAGATACAGACGGGAGCACCATTAAAGCTTGACATTAATATCACCTAACTGTATTTCTATTGTAATTTTGATTGAACCCATTGAAGCTAATCATTTGATTAGAAGTGTAGTACCTTAGGGATTTAATAATACATTTTTATTTTCCCGAATCATTGTTTTTCATTAACTGCCATTTTTATATCTCAAGAACACAAACACTTAATCCGCATTTAAACGAAAAATCTACCACATCATATTCAACCCCCCCCCCCCCTTCTATGATGATTTTGGACCTAACATTATTTTTATCGATGATACTCTTCCACCACCATTTAGCAAGAAGAGCTAGATTACGATTTTCCACAGATGCTACCCCACGCCCCTATCTGACTTAGGTTTACAAACAGTATCCGAACTTATCAGATGCAACTTTTTTGACTGGTTAAACATATTATGACCCCATAGAAAACTCCTTCTGAGTTGATCAAACTTTTGTAGCACACCCCTTTGGACCTTGAATAAACTAAACCAGTAAATTGGGAGGTTGTCTAACGTAGCTTTAAGAAGAACTAACATGCCAACCATTGATAAAGAGCTTCTCTTCCATAGAGATAACTTTTTACTGGCATTATAAAGCATGAGTTCCCAAAATTTTTCTGAAGATAGAGCTAGGCCTAGAGTGCTTCCTAAGTACACAATACTATTACCCCCAATCAAACATCCCAAAATATCATCCCATTCAGCCACCTTGCTCTTTTCTTCATGAAATCCATAAATGGTACTCTTGTGGAAATTAAATTTTAGACCACTTATAAGTTGGAATATTTGGAGGACACGTTTGATACCTTTTATCGAACTATTTGCATTATCAAGGAATAGAATTATGTCATCTGCGAATTGCAAATGCGTTAACCCCAATGACCCATTTCTGCTTGAGATTCCTTGGATTACGCTATCGTTTTTCGCATTAATCAATATCTGATGCAAAACTTCTCCAGCAAGATTGAATAATAAGGGTGATATCGGGTCCCTTTGTCTGAAACCTTTCTCTGGCCTGAATTCCTTAATATGTGAGCCATTCACTAATACTGAGATGCTAGTTGTGGTGAGTACTCTGTGAATCCAAAATCTCTATTTTTCTCTAAAATTCATAGCTTGCATTGTTTTTTCTAAGAAATCCCAGTTAACAGAATCAAAGGCATTTTCGAAATCAAGTTTCAACACCACCCCTTTCCATTTTCTTGCCTTCAGACCAAACACTATTTCATTAGCCATTGCTATGTTTTCAGAAATCTGCTTACCTTTAATAAAAGCCGACTGCTCCTCCGATACTAACCCATCAATACATAGGTTTAACCTATTTGCTAAAATCTTAGTAATCAACTTCATGGATGAATTGATAAGTCTTATAGGTCTAAAATCCGTTACCTTAATGGGATTAACAATTGTTTGTACGAGAATAAAGAAGGAAGAATTAGACCTCTAGGGATGAAACCACTGTCAAAGAAATCTTGAAACATCATTAAAAAGTCTTCCCTAGCAATATTTCAAATTTTTTTGCGAACTGCCGCATGTACTCCATCTAGCCCAGGAGCCTTAAATGAACTACTTTGTTTTAAAGCTTCCTTAATTTCTTCCTCCTTAAACTGGTCTTTCAACGTTTATGCCTGACTCTGAGTTAGTCTAGACTGAATCAAGTTTTGTAGACTATAGACAGTTAAACCTTCTACTTTTTTGAAGAATGAAGAGAAGTATAGGAAAAAAGGTTCTTTGATATCTTCCAGATTGAGCAAACTGACTGCCCCAAAACAAGTTGATTAATTTCATTGGACCGTTTCCTGCAACTAGCCATTTTATAATAGAATTTTACAAACCACTAGATTCTTGATTTCTGTCACCACATTTAATTTCTTGTGTTATATAAGTTGAGAAGATTCTCTTCCAGCTCTTTCTGCTTTTGATTTGCTCCGCCTTCATTTTTAATTTGAGCTTGCAAGGCTTCTAGCTTCTCAATTTTTCTATCCAGATTACCATTAATCTTGGAGTTCCACTCATTAAGTTTATTTCCTTTGAATGCCTTAAGTTTTTTCTGAACATCACAGCCCTTCAGATTGGACCACATTCCACTGATATGTTGACAAAGGTATTTATCTTCCAACCAATAATTAAACAACCTAAATGGTTGAGGCCCCCAATTTTGATTAAAATCCCAAAGAAAAATAGGCTTATGATCAGAGTTCTTTCTACTTAGGGTCTTACACTTCCATTGTCCAGAATTCCAGCATGCAGTATTAACTAGAGCTCTATCTAGATTACTTTTCCTCCCAAAAGGACCGAACCATGTAATTTTTGACCCAACCAACGTTATTTCCAAAAGACCATTATTTTGAACGAAGGACTAAAATTTTACAGTAATGGAATTGTTATTTTACCCTTAAGTTAAACAATGAGTTTGTAGAAGGAGGGGGGGTTGAATACAAACTTAAGAACTTTTGAAAATTCTTGCGAATTAAACAATTTATAAATTATTGAAATGAGTGTTTGAAAACTAGAAACTGAAATTGAACAAGGATATATAGATTTTAACAATTGAAAGACAAGTATTTAAAAATTACTAGTGGATTTGTTTTTCCACTAGTGAATTAATTTTCTTTCAATAAACCTTGGTCTAAAAATTAAGTTGCTCACAAGTATTTTGAAGAACACCAGGAAAGCACTATAGATAAATCTATCTTCTAATGTGCTTTCCTTTCTTGTGTGTTCTATATTTCTGTCACACTTGTTACAATGTACTACTACTTCATATATAGTAGTTTACTACCTACATTTTATATTTCTATCGACTGATAAGAATAAAAATTATATTTTATAATCTTTGCACTGAAATTGAATGTAGCTTCTTCCAAAGTCTTCATAGGTCTTGGCCTTTTACTGGAAAAGTTTGAAAGGCATATGTTTAGAAGCCTATTTGTTTAGAGAGATGACAACTCAACTCAAACATAGATAATTTGTAAGTAAATATATTATTTGTCAAAGGAATCTTCAGCAGGTATTATTTGACAAGAAAAAGAAGATCAAAGTCAATCTACAGACTTGAAGCAGTACTACATTGAAAGAAGCTCAATTTAATTGATCATGCCTCAGTGGAGTATTTAAGTTTGAAGAAGCTACAGTGTCAGAAGATTTCATTTTTGTGTGAAATCAGAAATAGTCAAATCAGAAGGAGCAGAAGTGAACCATTATAAAAGTCAAGTGAAGAATTTTATTTGTTGTGAATCACTCGTGAACCAGACAGTACACGGAGTGTTGACAAAATACAGAGAAGATTCTTTATTACAGAAGAAATGGTCAGCTATAGACATTGGTGTGAAGACAGAAGATTTAAAGTTATATCATCAACAGTTGTGGAGTCAAGACTTTAATTTAATTCTCTATTAATTGATTAAATTATTTAGTTAATTTAATTTGTAAATTAATTCAATCAGAATTAATTTATTCCTTAAATTGATTAAGAAATTAATTAATTTAGAAATTATTTTAGAATGAAGAAGACTTTAATTTAATTCTATTATCAAAAAGATAATTTATTATGTATCCTATTTACTTAGATTAATTCAAAAAGAATTAATTTAATTTATAAGATATATAATAAATATAATAGAATCTAAATTAAAAAGAAAACAAAACAAATAAAAGGAAAGAGAAAAGATGGTCAGGAGATGTACATCAAATGAATTAAATGAAACATATACACATGACATCTACACAACAGGTCGGTAAAAGTGTTACTCAGGAAGACTTTTAAAAAGTCTCCCGGAGACTTTTCAAAAGTCTCCCCGAGGGTTTATTAAAAGTCTCTCAAGGATTTAAATGTCTTCCAAGGCCAGAAATGTCTCCCCGAGCTGCGAAAGTCTTCCCCAACAAATTAAATGATTTTTCATTTAATTCCAGAAGTCTCTTCAAGCCCAGAAAAAGTCTCCCCGAGATCAGAAAGTCTCCCCGAGTGGAAAAAGTCTCCAGCATCTGATTTTGCCTATAAATAGCAGATTAAGTCAGTAGTATTCAGCACTTCTATTAACATTCTATTCGAGCTAAAAGAAAAAAAATACAGAGCATTCATGTTAAATATTCTGTAGAAATTCTAAAGAGCTATTAGTGTTTATTCGAACTGATCTTGTAACACCCATCAAGTTTAATACAAGTATTTTACTTGAACTGTGTTTCTTTGATTATTATTTCGTGATAATAATTAATTTGTTTAATCAAAAATTATCCGAAACAGTTATTAATATTTAATAGAGATTGTATTCAACCCCCCCTTCTACAATCATTTGGACCTAACAATTGGTATCAAAGCCATCTGATTGACATAAAAATCAAGATCCTAATATTTTTATTTATTAAAAATTCGAATCTTTTAATTTATTAAAAATTCGAAAATTTTTAATTTCTTAAAAATTCAAAATCTCTTTAATTCCTAAAAATCTCAAATCCTTTTAATCTTCCATTATTTTAATATGAGTACTCAAAGAGTGAGTAGCATTAAAATTCCTCCATTTGATAAAGATAATTATAATCTTTGGAAGAGGAAGATGACCTTGTTTCTTCGAAATGCAAACATTAAGTACAAGGATATTTTGAGGACGGGTGTTACTGTTCCAATAACAATAATTCCTGAGCATATGAAAGATGGTGTACTTATTCCGCACAGACAATTTGAAAAAGATTTTTCTGAGTACACTGAAATAGAAAAGGAACTGGATTCATTGGACACCAGCCTGCAGTTAATTTTGGTAGAATCTCTTGCTCCCGGAATGTACAATCATGTTGTTAATTGCAAAAATGCTAAACACATCTGGGAAACGATAGAGATACTGAATGAAGGAACAGAAGAAGTGAGGGAGAATAGATTGGAAATCTTAACGTCTCAATATAAGCATTTTAGATCAAATCCTGGAGAAGGTATCTCTGATGTTTTTGAGAGATACAACAAACTGATAAATGATCTAAATCTCAATGGCAAACACTATACGAAGAAGGAGATCAATAGGAAGTTTTTGCTGACAATGCCAGTTCACTTAGAGCATAGGATTACTGCCATCAGGGAGTCAAGGGACATGAATGAAATTTCATTGGAAAGACTTTATGGCGTACTAAAGACCTATGAGCTAGAGCATATTCAACAGAAAGAAATATATGGTACAGGCAAGGTGGTCAGCAAGTCTACAGCTCTTGTAGCAGAAGTACCAGAATACAAAGAATCTATGACTGAATCTTCTTCAGTCAAAGTCATTGATCACGGTATTGTTGCAGAAGTTGGTGCAACTCAAATGAATTCATCTGAAAGTGAATTCTACTCAATGGAAGAACTTGATCAACTTGAGGATGAATCTCTGGCACTGATTGCTAGAAAATTTGGAAATACAAGATTCAGGAGGAACCCTAGTTTCAAATTCAAGCCTATGGCTAACAGACTTCAGAGAGGTGGTTCTTCTAGCTCACCAACTACAAGAGGTGGATATAAGACAGGGATGGTAGACAGAAGCAAGATCCGTTGCTTCAACTGCAATGAAATGGGACACTTTGCTACAGATTGTAGAAAGCCCAAACAGGAAAGAAAGAAGGATTCATATGACGAGCTTAAACAGAAATATGAGGCTCTACTGAAGAAGCATCAGGGAAGATCATACTTAGCAGAAGGAAAAAGCTGGGATGATTCTGACAATGATGAAGAAGAAGATATGGGAAATCTTGCTCTAATGGCTTCTTCTTCTGAAGGATCACAATCCCCACCTCATCAAGGAATTGAGGTAAACCCTAGCTGTCCTAAAATGTTTAAATTGCTAGGTGAGGATTTAACTAATGCTAGAGATCGAATAAAAATCTTAATTCTCAAAAACCAAGTTTTATCAGATGAGAATTCTGAATTGAAAAAGCTGAAACTTATAAATGAGAAATTAACTGAAGATGTTGCATTTCAAGTTAATAGAGTCAACTGCTATGTTGAAATTGAAGCTTTTTTAAAGGATAAAATTGAAAAAGAGAAAGTCAGGTGTCAAGCCTATAGAACTGCTTCATTTGTTATGAAAGACCTAGTTGACCAACAAGAGATTAAACGGAAAGTTGGGATAGGTTTTGAATATAACAAATCCGTAGGAAAGGCTAGTAACATCACCCCTTTTAAAGAGAGTGCTATAGAGAGGGGTATTCCTCATATTATTAAAGACACTAAGAAACCTCTTTTCATAACTCCTATTGCAGAACCAATTCTTGATAGTTGTGTAATAGTGGATTATGAAATTAAACTTGAAGACCTTGAAAAGAAAGAGAAAGAACAGGAAAAACCTGTTAGGGACATAAAAGGAATAAATGTCCAAAAAGCTAAATATGTACTTAAAAGACCAATAGAAAATGTGAACACTGCTAGTTCATCCACTCCTGGTTTAGGTGCTAAAGAGCTTAAGAAAAATCATAACAGACCTAATAAGTTTGTTAATAGTAGGAATAGTAACAACAGATTTCATGCTACTGAGAACTTTAAAAATGTTAATAAAGTTGAGGTAGAAACTGTTAAGACTCCTGCTATTATGAATAAAATGCCTACTATTGATGCATGTCATAAACCTTGTGGTGTAGATAACTGTATGCTATGTGCTTTCAATATTATGTCTGCATGTTTTAAAAGCATGCATGCTATGAATGTCAATACTACACCTAGACAACACATAAATCACAGGCATGCAAGATCAAAGACTGCCAGTCCTCCTATTTCACAGAAGGAGACATTCTCTCCTAGGCCAGCATACAAAAATGTTAAGGTTGTTTACAAGGAGAAATGTTCAGTCAAAGTAGTAGATGAGTTTGTCAAGTTGGGTTCTGTTGTTAAACCTGACAAAGGACAATTTTTCAAATATGCCGGGCCCAATCAATGTTGGGTTCCGAAGAAGGCCTAACTCATTTGATGATTGCAGGGTGTGAAACAGGTGAACCGGGTTATTTGGATTCTCGACAGTGGATCCTCACGACACATGACCAGAGATAGAGCCCTGCTATCAAATGTTGTTGAGAGAGCTGGCCCAATAGTTACCTTTGGAGATGACAGCAAGGGTATGACTAAGGGATATGGCTATTTAGAAGCTGGCAATGTCGTCATTGATAATGTATCTTTCGTGGAAGGTCTCAAACACAATCTTCTGAGTATCAGTCAGTTTTGTGACAAGGGATACACAGTGACCTTTGTGAAGGAGATGTGTTTGATTTCTCACAAGAAGGATGAAAAGCTTGCTCTTCAGGGAGTAAGGAAAGGAAACTTGTTCGTAGCCGATCTGAACTCAGGTTGCAGAGATGAAGTCAATTGTTTTTATGCTAAAGCTTCGTCAGATGAATGTTGGCTATGGCACAAGAAGCTCTCACACCTTAATTTCAAATCTATGAATTCTCTAGTCAAAAGAGAATTAGTGAGAGGACTGCCTCAATTGGAATTCACACAAGAAGGACTTTGTGAGGCATGTCAGAAAGGGAAAGCAAAGAAAGCATCACATCCAAGCACTGACACATCTAGTATTTCTGAACCACTGCAATTAATTCACATGGATTTATTTGGTCCAGTTAATGTAATGTCAATGTCACATAAAAGATATGCCTTGGTGATTGTTGATGACTATTCAAAATATACATGGGTTTTATTCCTGCACTCAAAGGATGAAACTCCTCAAGTAGTGATTGATCATATAAAAATGATTGAGTTGGATTCGAAGCTTCCAGTTAGAGCTATAAGGTCAGACAATGGAATTGAATTCAAGAATGCAGTTCTGAATGACTTTTGTGCTGAAAAGGGAATAACAAGACAATTCTCAGCGCCTAGAACTCCGCAACAGAATGGAGTTGTAGAAAGGAAGAATTGTACATTAATTGAAGCTGCAAGGACTATGCTGAGTGAATCAAGGCTTCCAATGTACTTTTGGGCTGAAGTTGTAAATACTGCATGTTATACCCAGAATCGAACTCTGATCAACAAGGACTTAATGAAGACACCCTACGAAATAATGGCTAACAAGAAACCAACGCTCAAATACTTTCATGTATTTGGTGCTAAATGCTTTGTACTTAAAGATGGAGAAGAACGTATTGGAAAGTTCGAGGCTAAAGCTCTAGAAGCTATTTTTGTTGGTTATTCTAGAAGATCTTATCGGGTGTATATTATTGATCAACATAATGTCAAAGAAAGTGTCAATGTAACTTTTGATGACACAAAATTCCCTAACATCCAAAATGATGATCCATCTAAAACTCTTAAGTTCAACAATATTCCAGACTCACACTTAGATGATGAAAACGAACCTGAGGCTGCAACAGGAACCAACAATGATAATAATGCTGATGATCTAAGTGGTAGTGGTGGAAATAATGGAAACTCTGCAGATACCACTAACACACAAGGAGATTCATCAAGAGATCCTAGCAGCAATTCAGGGGGAGGAGATGAAGGATCAGCAAATCAAACACAACATCACAATGAAATTCAAGGCGAATCATCAAGATCTAATCTGCCAAGTCAGAGAATTTGGAGTAGAGCTCATCCTTTTGAGCTGATCATTGGTGATCCAGATGTTGGTGTTAGAACAAGAGGTGCTACACAGAATCAATGCAATTATTCTGGGTTTCTATCTGAAATGGAACCTAAGAAAATAGAAGAAGCACTGTCTGATCCTGATTGGGTGATTGCTATGCAAGATGAACTCAATCAATTTGAATCTCAAGAAGTTTGGAAACTAGTACCCAGACCTAAGGACAGGACTGTAATTGGCACACGGTGGGTATTCAGAAACAAGTTGGATGAAGATGGCATTGTAATAAAGAACAAGGCCAGACTGGTTGCAAAAGGTTATTCCCAGGCTGAAGGAATTGATTATGATGAAACCTACGCTCCAGTTGCAAGACTTGAGGCTATCAGGATGTTTCTGGCATTCGCAGCTCACTCCAATTTTAAAGTTTATCAAATGGACGTGAAGAGTGCATTCCTGAACGGAAAGTTAGCTAAAGAGGTATATGTACAATAGCCCCCAGGCTTTGAAGATCCAGATCACATGGACTTTGTATATTTTCTTTTTAAAGCTATCTATGGTCTCAAACAAGCGCCCAGAACATGGTATGACACTCTTTCAGAATTTCTTCTTGAAAATGGTTTTGTTAGAGGGGTCATAGACAAAACTTTATTTTATAAGAAACACAATAATGATCTGATAATGGTACAAGTATATGTTGATGACATAATATTTGGGTCTACTAATGATAACTTGTGCAAGAGGTTTGCTAAGTTAATGCAGAGTAGGTACGAGATGAGCTTAATGGGAGAGCTGAAATTCTTCCTTGGACTTCAAGTGAGTCAAAGAATAGATGGAATATTCATTTGTCAGTCCAAGTACCTTAAAGAACTTCTGAAGAAGTATCACATGGAAGATTCAGCATCTGCAAGAACTCCCTCATCTACAGCTGTCAAGCTTGGAGTATGTGAAAACTCAATAAAGGTAGACATCACAAGCTACAGAGGTATGATTGGATCTCTTCTTTACCTAACTGCAAGCCGACCAGATATTATGTATGCCACTTGTATATGTGCAAGGTTCCAAGCGGATCCTAGAGATATTCATCTTGTTGCTGTGAAAAGAATCTTAAGATATCTTAAGGGTACACCTAATCTTGGTATCTGGTATCCTAAAGAATCTAGTTTTAACCTAATAGGATATACAGATTCTGATTATGCAGGTAGTGTTGTTGATAGGAAGAGCACCTCAGGGAGCTGTCAATTCCTAGGGAGAAGATTGATTTCCTGGTACAGTAAGAAACAGCAAACGGTTTCCAATTCTACAGCAGAGGCTGAGTACATTGCTGCGGGAAGCTGTTGCGCTCAGATCTTATGGATAAGAAATCAACTCAGAGATTATGGATTTGTGTTAAATAAAATTCCTATTTTATGTGATAACACAAGTGCCATTGCGATCTCCAACAACCCTGTACAGCACACGAGGACAAAGCACATAGATATCAGGTATCATTTTATTCGAGAACACGTTATGAATGGTATTGTGGAGTTACACTTTGTACCCACTGAAGAACAGACTGCAGATATTTTTACTAAGCCACTGGATGAATCCACATTCACCAGGTTGGTTGGTGAACTTGGGATGTTGAATAGTTCTTCATCTTAAATCCCAGTTCACATCTGCATTATGTTCTTAAATAAAATTACAAGTGTTTGTTATGTGAATATTTGTCATAACACTTGTGAATTTATTTTACTAAATTCTAGTTCTCAAATGTGTGTTTAGTGTATATTATTATAATATTTTATTTTATCTATTTTGATTGTATTCTACTATATTTTAATTTTAGATTATTATCTTTAAAAATAATTTAATCAAAATTTTACAAGTTAGAATTTTGGTAAAAGTTATTTTTATTTGAAAATAATTTAATATTGAAGTATAGTTATTATATATTTGTATATATTTATGTTAAGTTTAACTAATAGGTTAATAGAACTTTGTACAGTTTTATTTAATTGGCAACTTTACTGTATATATATCTTTATTATTTTTGTTTTCCAACAATTGGTACATATTGTTTTTATTTTTAAACCTTTAGTATCATTATTTCTATATATATGTGTGTAAGTTTATTTTTATTCTTAGTTTTATTTTACAGTTATTTTTATTTCAGTTTATTTTTATTTTTGTCTACGAGAAATTGTTCTAAGAATCATAAGTATTAAATGTCAATATTTAAAGAACTTGTGAATTTCTTTACATTTATTTTCTCGAGCTTACATATATCACTGATAATTGTTATGAGTATAATTGTCATATGCTTGAGTAACAATTATTAGATATAATGTATGAAGTTAAGTGCTAATTTTCATTCCTATGATTATTTAGTATTTAGCGATGATATTTTATCTTATTAAAATTATGAATTGAAGCAATTAAATGTTTATTAGCTTCAGAATTTTAATACGATGAGATATTAGGAGCATAATTACTTGCTTTTTGAAATTATTATTAATTATCATATTTTGATAGTTTGTTATTGTTTCATCGCAATTAATTGTGATTTTCGTTGTTAGTGATAATATATATTGTGGTATCTGAAAATCACTAATAATAAAAGCAGATCTGTGTCCTACCGAAAAAGAGCAATCGACTCGAGGTAAAAGCAGGTAATCTCGATCTTGATATATTCTCTAATCAATTAATATAAAAATATATACAATTGATATATTGAGCCCTCAGTGGCTATAGGACGAGATCAAGGGATTGAAAACCTACATTCTCTAACACAGATCATAGAACCACAAACACTCAAACAGATTCAACTTCATCTACTAAACCCCTGAAAAGAAAAGTTTGATCAACTAAAGAGGGTGAGAGAGTAAGTGTCTCTAGTGCACTAGAAAAGAGAAGTATCTATGAGTGTTCCAGCAGCTCTGCCTCTAGTTAAAATATGTAATTGAAACCAAGGCAACTGCTAACTAATTTATATCCTCTCAAAAGGGTATACATTTGTAAATGGCAAAACTGTTACTAGGTTCGTCATCTTAACATGATGAGTCTATTGAATTCGGCCTGTCAGCCAAGGCCATTTGTAAAGAGTCAACTTCATCTGGACACTCTCAAACACTGCAAACCATATATGTAATATTCAAATGCACTGTAAGGATTGTCACACACTAAGGATGAATTGACGGAAGCAATTATTCTAAACTTCCATATCAAGGAAGGGGGAATGATTGATGATTCTGACTGAATCAACATGCCTTCACATGTATCAGGAGGAAACTTGGATCATTTGCTACATTATAGATCCTTGTTTCCCTCCCCAGATGTAACATATCTGGATTCCTAACGGAATAGATCATCTTAGATGATCAGCAACTCATTGAATCTATTCCTGAAGAAATTCAGTTTTTAAAATCAAATATTTTAATGGATTCAATTGAGGACGGGGATTTACGAAACCCCATTGCACCACCAGTGACCTCTCTTGAAGGGGCTATGGTGATCTTTCTTGCAGGTACAAAAGACTGTGTCATCCGTACTAAGAGAGAAACAGTGTTGTGAGAAAAGAGTGAAACACAAGTGAGAAAGAGTGAAAATATATATTCTATGAGTGAAACACTTAGAGAGTATATGAGCGAAACACTTGTGAGAAACACAAAGTAAAATCACAGACTAGCATAATTACCAAATCTCATTCCCAATTCCCTGTTACGGATTTCTAATGTTACTCAACTAAAGGGAAAAAAATTTCTTCTGATATTAAGGATTCTGAAGAGGATTACTCAACTAAGGGGGAGAAGTTTAAACAAGATCCAAAAGGGAGAATTGTTGAACAAAGTCTTTTTACTAGAAGAGGATTACTCCATTGTTGAACAAGAAAATGGGGTATATAACAACATGCTTGGATTAGATATAACTAATGATTATTTATTAGTTTTTCTATTCCATTTGATTTTAGAAGATTCTTGTATATAGGATTAACCGGATTTTCTAAAATGTATAACATGTCATAGTTTGCATTTTTTTATATCTGCGATGGTTTAATGCTGTATGTATGCCATGTCTGTTGTTACCTCTATTAAAATGGTTGGATAATTCAAGAAAGGAGAGAATGAATTCACCTTGGATGAGAAGTGAAGACAGGAGTTGGAGAAACAGAGGAGAAGTGGTAATAAGAAGAAAACAAGACTTCATCCCTGCCATCCTAAGGGGGGTAGTGATGAGTCTGAGAAATGAAGATAATACTACTTGTATAATATGTTCAGTACTAGAAGAACAAACATCTTTCATTTCAGTTACTCAAGAAATCTTGAAATGTACAATCTGATCCAGAGAAACCAGCCACTGAAGATGTACCAATGACACCTGGTCACAAAAGTTAAACTCTAGAAGAAGGTGAAGTTGATACTTCTGAAGTTGGTAATGATAGGTAAGTCAAGATAGAACTTTGTTCTATTTGTTCAGTCTAGAGGAACAACTATCTTTTATTTATCATTAATGTTTGAATCTGGTAATGTTTAATATAAACCAGAACTAAGTTTATTTATTTACAAGTTTTAGTGTTATATCTTTTTTCTTGTTTGTTAGTTGAGTTATCCTCTAGTGATTTGCTTGTTATTGTTTAACAAACAAATAGGGGGAGATTGAAAGGCATATGTTTAGAAGCCTATTTGTTTAGAGAGATGACAACTCAACTCAAACATAGATAATTTGTAAGTAAATATATTATCTGTCATAGGAATCTTCAGCAGGTATTATTTGACAAGAAAAAGAAGATCAAAGTCAATCTACAGACTTGAAGCAGTACTACATTGAAAGAAGCTCAATTTAATTGATCATGCCTCAGTGGAGTATTTAAGTTTGAAGAAGCTACAGTGTCAGAAGATTTCATTTTTGTGTGACATCAGAAATAGTCAAATCAGAAGGAGCAGAAGTGAACCATTATAAAAGTCAAGTGAAGAATTTTATTTGTTGTGAATCACTCGTGAACCAGACAGTACACGGAGTGTTGACAAAATACAGAGAAGATTCTTTATTACAGAAGAAATGGTCAGCTACAGACATTGGTGTGAAGACAGAAGATTTAAAGTTATATCATCAACAGTTGTGGAGTCAAGACTTTAATTTAATTCTCTATTAATTGATTAAATTATTTAGTTAATTTAATTTGTAAATTAATTCAATCAGAATTAATTTATTCCTTAAATTGATTAAGAAATTAATTAATTTAGAAATTATTTTAGAATGAAGAAGACTTTAATTTAATTCTATTATCAAAAAGATAATTTATTATGTATCCTATTTACTTAGATTAATTCAAAAAGAATTAATTTAATTTATAAGATATATAATAAATATAATAGAATCTAAATTGAAAAGAAAACAAAACAAATAAAAGGAAAGAGAAAAGATGGTCAGGAGATGTACATCAAATGAATTAAATGAAACATATACACATGACATCTACACAACAGGTCGGTAAAAGTGTTACTCGGGAAGACTTTTAAAAAGTCTCCCGGAGACTTTTCAAAAGTCTCCCCGAGGGTTTATTAAAAGTCTCTCAAGGATTTAAATGTCTTCCAAGGCCAGAAATGTCTCCCCGAGCTGCGAAAGTCTTCCCCAACAAATTAAATGATTTTTCATTTAATTCCAGAAGTCTCTTCAAGCCCAGAAAAAGTCTCCCCGAGATCAGAAAGTCTCCCCGAGTGGAAAAAGTCTCCAGCATCTGATTTTGCCTATAAATAGCAGATTAAGTCAGTAGTATTCAGCACTTCTATTAACATTCTATTTGAGCTAAAAGAAAAAAAATACAGAGCATTCATGTTAAATATTCTGTAGAAATTCTAAAGAGCTATTAGTGTTTATTCGAACTGATCTTGTAACACCCATCAAGTTTAATACAAGTATTTTACTTGAACTGTGTTTCTTTGATTATTATTTCGTGATAATAATTAAATTGTTTAATCAAAAATTATCCGAAACAGTTATTAATATTTAATAGAGATTGTATTCAACCCCCCCTTCTACAATCATTTGGACCTAACAAAGTTCTTATCCTGTTCTTTTCCTCGAAGACTGTGTTACTTTGAAAGACTTCACAGTTCTGACACAAACTGTCTTCCATTGATCTAGACCTTTGTAAAGATTCCATCCATCTTATCTTTATCTATTTTAGGACACATTGATCAATTGATAATTGTTGTAAATCTTATCAATTGATCATTCTTTATTTATCCATCGACAGATAGGTTATCCATTGATCAATTGATGTATCAATGAATATTTGAGTATCCATCGATCCCTTATCCATCGATTGCTTCTTTATCCGTTGATTGTCCTTGATAGACACATCCGTTGATGAGGATCCGTTGATTGACATCCATTGACTTCTTTATCTGTTTATCACTTCATTTATGAGAATTCTGACTTAAAATATTTACACTTTGTCAGCCATCCTTCATATCCGTTGAAGAGCTATCAATTGAAGCCAAAAGACATCAGTTGACTAATTATTACACATCCATCAATTATTACAATCAACTGATAATTAAAGAACTATAGATCAACTACTATATACCAATTTATCAGTTGATTACATGTACCTTCAACTGTTAACTGGTTACCTAATCAATGGATATTTATATGACTTATATCCATCGATTAGTTACAACAAATGACATCAATTTTATGATTTTAAGCAATATATTATCATCATACTACATGATTCGTAACAGAAAATACTATACTGGCAGTTTGCTCTTTCTTTTTGGACCTGATGCAATTAAAGTCCCATATCATGCATCATTTCTCATCTTTCTACATCAAAGAAATTTTTAAAAGCTACTCCCAAAGCTTGCACTTATTTTCTTTCTTCTGCGTCGCATAAACATTGATGCAGGAGAATTCATCATTATTCATTTTCAATTTAAACCTAATCCATAGGAAATGAGGGGAAAACACTTCAATCTAGGCATCTAGCTTGGACTTATCCCAAATAGTTAACAAACCTCCTAATAGACCTACTACTGGAACTTCCTCCCACCCATGTATGTCTGACTTCCAAAAATTGCATTTCCTTAACTTTCTCCAGTATTTACACTTAGTTTCTTGCAGACAAACAATTGTAGGATGGAGATTATCTATGAAGGACTGAAGATTACTATGATTTAAGGAAGTATTGATTCCTCTATTATTCCAGTTTAATATAGAGATTTTATCCATTGACCAACCTAAGATTGTTGGATTTACTCACTTGAGGTTGAGCCTAATTTGGATGAATATAGCGTCCTCATCTTCATCTTTTATTAAACCCATTAATTTCCCTATCTCTAGAATTTCCTTGGCTTCAACTTCTATCGGAATATCCCTAAGCTGCATTTCCTGAGAAGCTTTTGGCTTCCTGCCTTTTTTCCTCATTAGTCTACTATGTAGATTAAAGAATTTGATTTTCCTTACTTTAGATTTCTTCCTTGGATGACCAGGTTTCTTTCTGATTTTAAAGACCGTATCTTTTTAACTATCGAGTCTTGTGAATTCTAGTTTTCTTGGTGTGCATAACTCCCTTCCGATTCCAACTTGTTATCAGTATCCTCCATGCTTGACCTATAGTTATTAAACACTATTGAGGAAGCATCTGGCTCTCTCAGTTGCCAAAACTCCTGATTAGCATTATTCTATGCTGAGCACTCCTTGACTTCTGCACTTTCTGCTTCTTAGTTTTGGTCTCCACCCTCTGGCTGTTTGAAGTCCCTTCTCTTTCCTGACTAATGATTGAACACAAGACTGGACTTACTACATCAGCTTCATTCTTACAATCCCAACTAGGGCTTCCATTAGTTTCTTTAGAGTGACCAATATGATTCCTCTTAACCACCACAAGAGATTCTGGTAAGTCACCCAACTCTTCATCCATGTAGTCCACTCTTATGTATTCTTCGACAATTGCTTGAACCCAATCTTCCCCGATGTTCATCCTGACTGACCCATTAATTCTTTCAGTCTGATATGTCTCAATGTAAAACCTTGGATTAGAGAAAAAGAAGTTATCATCCAGAACCCTTGCACTTTTTAATATAGACCCCCACTTGCTTAAGATTTTTTCAAAGTTCTCCATAAGACATGCTTGAATTGGTAGACCTCTAATCTCCGCCCATACCTTTCTCTCCACTAAGAACTTCTCCTCATGGGCTTTTTTCACATTAACAAACATCTGTTCCAAGATCACAATATCAACTGATTCATAATCCTCTTTGCGAAGGAAAGTGATTAAGAATCTTGATGTTGTTAGACCTCTCACTACTTGTTTTTCCATCCCAAAGCAGTTTACAAGCCCAAAAAATTCATTCGGTGTGCATGGTTTTACGGATTCTATAATAAAACTTATGTAAACTTCATCTAGAACTTCTTCATTTAATTTCCATATTATTTCTATGTCTCCATTCCCCTTTATTACCTGCCCAGTTTCAGTTCCCAGATAATCTTCCTTCCTTACAAACCTAACTTCTGGATCCTTGTGAGTTACCTCATTTTTAGCCATCTATATCTGTTTATTTTGCCCCATCGATTTTCCTTTTGCCATTGCTACCCTGAGTAGCATTCCTTTGTAGTCTCTATTCTTCATGAAATTCATAAGTTTCCTAGCTTCCATATTACTACTAATTTTAACAAAGCCAATTCTATTTTTGAACCGATCTCTCCTTTTTGGAAGTATAATATCTTTAACAACTCACATTCCTTTGACATACTTCCAGATGTCAATTGTTAATGCGTTTTCAGGAATTTTTTATATCAAAATCGTATTCCCTTCTTCTGGTCTAGATTTTTTAAAAACTTCCTTTAACTTTGGCTTGTCCCCTTCATTAACCCTTGCTTTTACCATAAGAGCCTCCTTTTAGGACATTTTGGCCTTCAAACACAAGGAATCCAAGCTCTTCCCATTTTTTATGCCTTCTCCGAACGAACCGTACTGGATTTGATTTAAAGCATCTGTCATATCTTACTGGTTTCCTAGCTCCACACCTCTCATAACCTCGGGGCTCACGTGTTTACCATATGTATAATGAATTGTTGGATATGATTATCCGAACCTATCACTTGATCACCCTTGTTCCCAGAAAGGTTATTATTTCCCTCATTTTTCACCTCCTTTTGTCTCTGTAACAGAATTCTTCTGAGGTGAGCTCCTTCTTTTATATCATTCCATGGTGAGTCATCAGTTTTTATTATTCTTATCTCCGCTTTCGAGTTATAGTCTACAACTTCATCCTTCAAATTTTTTTCCAGAAATCTTCCTCCATCTGTATGCTTTAGATACTGTAGGAAGTATAGATCAGAAACGTACCTGAAATCAAGAAATGAAGAGTAAAATATCAAAAAAAAGTTCGAGGCACGTGAAAACCACGCTATCCATAAAATAGATAAACCCCTTCTGTATGGTGCTTGAAGTTGTGATGGCCTCCGTCTCCCAGGATACAATGAACAAAGGTGACTTGAAGCACTTATAAATTCACCTTCTACGAACTGAACAAACATCGTTGCTATCTCACAGAAACAGAACCTAGAGCTCTAAGAGGAGTTTGCTAGAAAAAGATGAAAACTTGTAACCATTTTTTCTATCTCAAACCAAAGTGCAAGGATCTCCTTATATAGGAATAAAAGGTATGTGTAACTTACATTTTTTATTAAAAATGTAACATCTACAATAATGAATAAAAATAAAGAACACGTCAATATTTTATCATTATTGAGGGAGTTACAAAATTAATTTGTAAGTTACAAAAATAAAATAAGAATATACAATATAATTTTATTCAAAAAGTCTAACAGATACCCCACATGAATAAAATTGATATTGTAAGACGATATTTTGACACGGAGATAGAGCGACGGTATACACCAGCATAGGATAGGTAGGCGTTACCCCTTGAACCTTCCCTTGTAAGAACATATTTATATTTCTAGAAAATCAGTAGTTATATTGACCTTGAACTTTTTTCTGTATTGTGAAATGATGATACATCCCCCCACTGGAGTATTTCCTATATTTGTTTACTTCTCACTGTTAAGCCCATTTTGTTCTTGAGCTTTAGCCTGGTTCTGTGAGTTTTATCCAGAATTAGCCCCATAATTCTTTCTTGAAGCCACTTCACTCACATAGGTGATCTCTTTAAATAATATCATTGTATTATTTTGTTCGACTTATCGACACACAAGGATCATTAAAAGTATTACTTAACTTTATCCATATTTTATCACTATTTTTCATCATAGGAATGGACCCGAGAGTAGAACCCCCACAGTGATTTCACTAAGTCTTTATAGGTAGGTTGTCCCATTGAACCTTGTTCTTGGGATCTCCAGTCAATATGGTTTGGTTTCCTTTGTATCGACTTTTATTATGGGCTTTAGTCACATTCCTTTCGATGATTTCTCAACTAACTCTCTTGTTAACCCCAGTTAGCGGATCCGCAATGTTATCCTTTGACCTGATAAAATCATTAGTGATCACTTCAGTTGAGAGTAGTTGTCTAATGGCGTTGAGAGTATTCATCATTTTCAGATATAGTTTCACGTGTCCTTTTCGATTAACTTGAAATTTCTTTAGACTTACGTGGAAACACATGTTCAAATAATGAAGCATTTCTCGATTCCATTATTGTATCTTATTAAATAGATAATTTGCTGACAAGACAGCATCTCCCCACATATTCTCAAGCAACCCTGAACATAGCGACATTGTATTGTTCACTTCTTTCAAGGTCCTATTTTTACGCTCAACAATTCCATTTGACATAGGCGAATATGATACAATGACTTCGTGAATAATTTTAAGTTTCGTATAAAATTCACCAAACGGTGATACATATTCATGACCTCGGTCAGTTTTTATTACTTTAATATTCTCGTTGAGTTTGAGTTTCAACTTTCTTTTTATAGAGTTCAAATTTTTCTATAACTTCATCTTTGCTTTTTGAGCAATAGATATAACATGATCTTGTACTATCATTTACAAATGTGACAAAGTACTTGTTACCATCCTTTTTTCCTTTTGTTGCAACCTCTTGAAATTCAGCCACTGAACTTCTCAAAATTTTCCGCGTGAGCGGTTATCGGTACACCCAATTAGGCACCAAAAAGATCGCCGCATTATGCACTCGTACTGCCTCAGCAGTCGCATGGTCATCACCACACATGAATTATCTCAATTAATCCATTTACATAAGTAAGCAATTACAAATAATTATTTACTAAATTAATCTTAATTAAGAGGAATAATATTATATACAAATATAAAGTTTTTTTTCTCCCGAATTAAATACATCATTTTTGATATATTAATGGATAATTCTCAAGTTATGGAGGGATCACAGTGGTCCCGCTTAAAACCCATATTCCTAGATAGAATTTCTCATCTTCAATATCAAAAGAGTATTTTATTCTTAAAAAAAACTCATGATTGTATTCATAATCAATAAACCCGGAATTATCAAATGCTAATCATATAAACATGTTAAATAACATAAATATAAAACATGTAAATTCAATAATTAGCAATTTTAAATTACATACCACAGGAGTTACATAAATAATTCTAATGCTCCAAAATTAATAAGACCAATTAATAAAACAGTTACATTGTCATTGAGAGACTTAAAAACATTATACATACTAGATTTTAACTAGTGTGATGCATGAAAATTTTATTTTATTAATTAAATTATTTATTTTAAAATTATTAATATTTTTATAATTTTAAAAATTCTTAATATGTTATAATTATATTAGTTTTTTAAATTATTTAAATTATATATTTTTACATCAATCGAATTAAATATAAATTATAAAATTATAAAATATTAAAAATTAATATGCACATCATACAAAATATAAATTTATATTATTAATATACAAATATGTAAAATTTTGTGATTCGAAATATTATGAATATGATTTTTTTAATATATCAAACATATGTATATTTAAGATTATATATAGTAGATTGAAATATATTTTTGATAAGATATGTATTATGTTTTATATAAAATTTAATAGATATTATAGTATATTTGATATAATATATACAAACTTATAATCCGTGCTTCGTACGGGATAACTAATATTTTATATAAAATTTTATAATATTAAATTTTTATGTTAATATTATATATTCTCTTATTTTATATAAATTTATTCTATTTAATATAAATATATTATAATTTGGACCCGTGTTATAATAAATATATAATTGGACTTAAAAATTAAAATTTTAGGTAATATAGATTTTTAAAATACAAAATATATAATATAATTTAAATATAATATAATATTATCCGTGAGAAGATATATAAAAGGAGGAATATCAGGGATAGATTTGTGTGTATGATATGTATCTTTTCTAAAATTAAATTATATTAAAATTGAATGGTTAAGATTTGTTGGTCCCTGATATAGTAGAAGGGGGGGTTGAATACTATATCTGAATTTCTCTCCAAATTTTATATTGTAAAAATATTAATTAAAATAAACACGAAATATTAATTAAGTTGAAATACAGTTCAAGTATAAGATATAAAGTTTAACTTGAAAAGTATTACAAAATTAATATGATCAAGGTGAATATAATTGATTTAAATGTTCTGGAACGATTTCGACATGAATTGTTCGAGTTTAACAATTATATTCCAAACTAAGCACAGAAATCTGTGAATATTACAATGCATACAAATTTCTGAATTTGAATGTTTGAACGACGACAGAAATGAGAAGTGATCTCCTCATATTTATAGAGATTAGAAAAGCTTAGCATTACTTTTCAGCATTACTTTTTAAATTGAGAAATAAGCCTAGAATTACCTTTGAAAAAGCTGGGCATTACATTTGAAAATTCGGTATTACCTTTTCAAATAGTAATTCGGTATTACCTTTTTAAATAGCTCAGAATTACCTTTTTAATTAGGTAATTCGGTATTACCTTTTTAAATAGGTAATTCGGTATTACCTTTTTACAAGACTCGGTATTACCTTTTTAAATAGCTCAGAATTACCTTTTTAATTAGGTAATTCGGTATTACCTTTTTAAAAGGTAATTTAAGTTATTTCAAAAGTAATATTAACTAAATCTTTTATAGTAAATTAATTCTACTTTATTTAATTAAATAATTTATAAATTAAATTAAATTCAACTTGAATTAATTTAATTAAATAAATTAAATAATTAAATTCCTTTTGATTAGTAGAATTAAACATACTATTTGACTTCTATAACTCTGTAGCCAGCTTCACAGTCTTTTCGTCTTTTCTTTGACTTTTATCTTGAAACCACTTTAGCTAGAATGAAGAATAAATATTTTATTGTTGACACACAAATGTACTGTCTGGTTCATTTGTGTCAAACCAATAAATATTCTCCATTCTTAACATTTAAAGATGTGGCCTTCTGCTTTTCTGTCTTCCCTCTTCTGTTCTTTTTCTTCTGGAATCTTCATGTAGTAGCCACTTTAAAATATTCTGTATCTTCTGAATTCTTTTGAATTATTACTTTATTTAATTTTACTGACACTTGAACAAATAAATGAACTTCTTCCAGTGTTGAGTAGTAGCTTCAACTGGGTACTTCTGATACTAGGATTCCTTGTGACTAGTTGACTGTCTTTGTCTTGATTCCAGTTTGATATTTATTATTTACTACTATTTCTTATCTGAGTTGAGTTGTCATCTAATTATTACAAATAGGCCTAGTCATATGCCTTTCAATCTCCCCCTATTTGTTGTTAAACATTTAACACACAAATTTCTAGAGGATAACTCAACTAACAACTAAGAAAGTAAATACGACATGTAAGTACTGTAAATAATAAACAAAAGTTCTGGTTTTATATTTAACAATTTTCCAGATTCATACATAAAAGATAAGTACAAGATAGTTGTTCCTCTAGCACTGAACAAAAATAACTATGTTTCTATCTTGACCTATCTAGGACTTCAGTCTTCTGTAGTATCAACTTCACCTTCTTCTAAATTAGAACTTCTGTGCACAGGTGTCCTTGGTACCTCTTCGACTTCTGTCTGAGTGGATTCTCCATACTTCCTTCTATTAATGGCTCGTTGTAATTCCCACTCCACTTCTAGATCAGTTTGACTCTTGATTTCTTCTCCCACATCATAGGGCTGAGTTGAATCAATTCTCTGCATCTGCCTGATGTATGATTGAATATTTTTAGATAGGCAGTAGTTTCTGATCTTTTGAGCTGCATCCAACTTAGCCTGGGACCTGAATCCCTTAGATCTCAGCATAGTTTCCACTTCAATCATGTATTTCACTGTGCAGCCCTTTAGTGACTCCTCATCCAGCTTCATAATCTGATAAAGCCTGTTGTTGTAGAACCTTACCTCATGAGGGTTGTTTAAAATTTGTGGACTGACAGCTCTTGCTATGACTCGAAGTTTGTCTCTTAAAATTTGGTTTTCTTCTGAACTTCTTTTGACTTTGTTCATTAACGTCCAGATTACAGATAGAGATCTTTGATGAAAGAATTCCATAGAGACCCTGAATGTGCCATTCCTGTGAGTGTACAACAGAATCCTCCAGTCTTCTAGAATGTTATCTACAATCACAGTGATGTAGTCAACCTCTTCTTTGATTGCTTTCATGAAGTTATCCAGACAGTCATTTGAATTTTGCAGGCTTTCAATTAGAAATTGTAACTTGTAATCTTCAAACGATCCTTTCTGAAGTTTGTCCATGATTTCTCTGGCGGTATCCCATTTCTTCCCTATTTTCAATCGCACATCTTCTTTCTTCTTTCTGACAACTATAGCCCACAGATTTTGCTTTTCTTGGCTTTCTTTCCTTTCTATCTGAGTTTTTTCTTTGACCAGAGCTTTCAAATTTTCTGTTCTAGAATTGCTTACTTTGATGTCCTCTTTCAATTTCTTAATGGCCTCTTCATAGGCAGGATCAATTTCCTTCTCTTTTGGAAACATAAATTCCTCATCAAAAGCAGCTTCTTCATCAGCTCTACAGTGGTCAGGAATGTTTGATTCATCATGAGCACTGTCATCAATGAATTGCTCTTGAGCATAATACTGATCTTCTGGTTCTGGATCAAACAAATGAAATTGTTCTTCATCAGAATACAACTTAGTTTTTCCTTTATCTTGAGCACTAGCCACTTCTTCTCCAGCTACTTTCTTCTTTGCTTTCTCCCCCTTAGTTGAGGGATCCTCTTGAGTTTTAGATGCTTCAAAGGATGTCATCAGTTTCTGCATAGTCAGATAGACTTGCTTCATTCCTTCATTCAAATGCGTCATGCCATCATCTAGTTTGCTGAATCGTTGAGTAGAAATCTTTTCATTTTCAATGATTGTGAGGGTTAAACTTTTCTCAACGTCATCAATTCTTTCATGTAATTTGCTCACTTCTTTCATGTCTTCAGCAATAAGATTCTGCGCATCCTGGATATTTTGAGTTTTTAGAAGTATAGATGACTTGACATTTTCAACATCGTTTCGCATAATTGTCAGCTGTTGTGTTACAGAGGCAGATGTAGACTTCTCTTCTGCTTGTGCTTTAACTTTTACCAACTCAGCCTGAACAATTTGCATTTCCTTATGGAAAGCTTCCATTTTGGACAATAGTTACTGTGTGTGTGTGCACTCATCTCACCTGCACTCCTGTTTAGCTCACTGTCACTCTGTGCATGTGTTTCACTCTGTGTTTGCCTCACATCACTAGTGTTTAGCTCCTTTCCAGTTCCATATGTTGTACCTGTAAATACAACAATAGCTTTTGAAGAGTCGTAATGCTCTTCTGATGCCTGTGAAGGCGCGTCCTCAACAAGTTTGACTTGAAGTGGCTCCGCTACTGACGTAGCTGCTCCGTAAATGGAGCCCCAACTCCCTCTAAAGAGTGGTTGCCTCTCAAACCCACCAGTGGATTCGAGACCTTCTCGTAAGAGAACTGGATGAAAGAAATCCATCGGAGTCACCACCTTAGACAATGTAATGATAGGCTCTTGAGAGTCTGTGGTGCTCCTTAGTACCTCGGAGGGTATCTGATGTTGCACTGCATCGAAAATGTCATGGTCCACAACATAGGTGGCTTCCGACGATTTTTTAATAAAAACATTTTGTTCAACAAATGTGCCCTCCTGTGTTTGTATTTCTTCAAGTGAAGATCCTGCTAGTGTGATTGCTAGCAGTGTGTTTTCCTCACTATCTGATGCTGTAGACGAGCAGCGAATTAGATCACCTGGTTGAGCAAGTGTATCTAGAGAATCCCTCACATCACCTCAGCGCTTACCATTGCACCAAAACTCCGGAGTGATAGTGAGGTGCTACTTTATTCCCTTAAGGGAACAGTCAGCGCCAACGTTTCGAATAGGCAAGATGCTGGATATTCCCAACAATCCCCCCCAGCATATTGCCAATATTCAAGCAAATGCCTTACGTTGAGACTCGAACACGTGACCTGCTTTGATACCAAAGAGGAGGATGAAGGAGAAACTGTTTGAGGCTCTAATTCAGCTTGGGACAGAACCTGTGTGTTTTCAGGTTCGTAGCTGATATCCTGGAGTGTAAGAACACAATCATAGTCTGCTACAGATAAATCTACAAGTGGACTATTTATACTTATAGGAAGGAAAATAGAACCCAGGGTAAGAGATAATACCTGTTGTTCATGTAGTTCCTGTTGAGCTTGATTAGCAGCTTCAACCAATAGCTGCGCAGCCATTTGCAATTCCTCTTCCTGCTCTGGCTCTGGCTCTGCCTGTTGAGCTTGTTCTGGATTTGCAATTTGATCTAGGATCTCACCCATATATTGAGTCCTCACAATTGGTATGTTAGGGAACTTAGCCTTATTCCCTAACATTGTGAAGAGATTTTTCTAAGGGGTGGGAGAAATCTCTATTCTGCTGTTCTGGAACAGAGCCTTATCTTCATCTGAAACAAGATCATTTATGAATAGCATTAAGAATCTTGGATAATAGCATAGTATAATTTGTTCTCTGCTCTCTGGTGTCCCCATCTTCTTGATAATTTCAGCTAACACAATTCTTCCAAAATTTATCCTCATATTGTGGGCCATATAATACCCAATTATTTATAGAAGAGAGGAGAGATTGTTGAAGTTCCCTTTTGTCGTAGGTGAAAAAACATTGGCCAGTGTATCAAAGAAGTATGTCCATTCACTAACCAGCTTGGATTTGCTCATTCTTACCAAATTAATTTCCCCTTGATATTGAATGGCTTGGAAAAAATTAATTAACTCTGGAGCAGTTGGAGGGACAACAAAATCTTCAGTTGAAAACCCTAAAATTCTATTTACATCATCTTCAGTCACCATGTACTCATGCTCTCCAATGGTGAAGGAAAATTGTACTCTTTCTCCAGCTGTCTTGTTCGTAGCAGTTGAGTACAGAGCCCTTAGTGCATCAACTATTAGAGGGGTGTCAAGGGTAAGGGCTGTTCTAATAAGTGAGTGTTCATTTAAAAAAACGATCCACGGTCGAAACCTCTCGATTGAACAGTTCACTGGGTTAAAATAACCTACAAAATTAGTCTTGACAATTTCACAATTATCGGCCATTAAAACTTAAACTATTACAAAGTGCGATTACAATTTAAAAAAACTATAAGTTCAAAATTACGAATAATACACAGAAAAAAAATTACAACCCTAATTGTTATTAATACTCCTAGATGATTTCAATCAGTTAGAAATTACACAGTAGTCCTTTAAACACAGAAATCACAAAGCTTCGAATTTAACACAAATACGAACAGTCACTTGATCTTTAAAGAAAATCGGGCAGAGTTTTAATTGTTTTGTCCGAGTTTTGTCAGTAATAAGCAAGCAAAAGCTTGTAATCAACAAGAATAAGCAACTGATTCGCAGTTGAAAGAAAGAAAATCAGTGATTTTGAAAAAAAATGAAAGAGTCGAGTGTTTGTATGTGTGTAACAGCGTGTATGCATATATATATAACTGATATAGTAAATAAACGGTCAGCATTACCTATTTAATTAAAACAGCCGGTAATACTTTTTAAAAAAAACTTCGGTATTACTTTTAAGTATCAAAGGTAATACCGAGATTCTTCATTTCAAAGGTAATGCCGAAATTTTTATTTAAAAGTAATGCTGAGATGTTTTTACTTAATTAAATAGGGAATGCTGAACAACAACAAAAAAACATACATATAAATAACATTAAATATTTACAAGTACATTAATTTTTAAAGACATATAGTAAATATCTATATTACTAATTGTTCTAATTAATTTAGAAATTAAATTAAATCAAGTTTGAATTAATTTAATGAGTAAATTAATTGATTAATTAATAACATACTCATTTATATATGTGCTATAATAATTAAAGATTAACATGAAAATAATATAAAATAATGCTTAAGTTAAACAAAGTTACTTATGATATAATTGTGATAATTATCTTTTAAGAATATTAATTTAGTCTTAAGATAATTTTCCAAAAATTCATAAGCCCTAGGATTTTATTAATTCAAGTCTCATAAATTCTTTAAATATTAACATTCAATATCTATGAGCTTAAATTAATTCCTAGCAATCAAAAATTAGCCATTATTTAACATCCCTAGTTCACTAACCAACTTAGAGAAAGTGGATTCATCAAGTGGTTTCGTGAAGATGTCGGCTAGTTGATTTCCTGTGGGTACAAAATGTAGCACCACAGTTCCATTCATGACATGCTCTCGGATAAAATGATACCTAATGTCAATGTGCTTGGTTCGCGAATGTTGTACAGGATTGTTGGAAATAGCTATAGCACTTGTGTTGTCACAGAAAATTGGAATTTTGTTCAACGCAAGTCCATAGTCATTTAGTTGATTCCTTATCCACAAGATCTGTGCACAACAGCTACCTGCCGCTATATATTCTGCTTCGGCTGTTGAGGTAGACACTGTGTGTTGTTTCTTGCTGTACCAGGAGATCAACCGTCTTCCTAGAAACTGATAGCTTCCAGACGTACTTTTCCTGTCCATCCTGCACCCTGCATAATCTGAATCTGTATAGCCTATTAGTTCAAAACCTGTATCTTTAGGGTACCAAATTCCAAGATTTGGTGTACCCTTCAGATATCTAAAAATCCGTTTAACGGCTATAAGATGAGATTCTCTTGGGTCAGATTGAAACCTTGCACATAAGCATGTTGCAAACATTATATCGGGTCTACTAGCAGTTAGATATAACAATGAGCCTATCATACCTCTGTAGCTTGTGATGTCAACTTTCTTACCAGTTTCATCTTTGTCAAGCTTGGTGGCTGTTGGCATTGGGGTTTTTGCCGGTGAAGAATCTTCTAGACTATATTTTCTCAGAAGATCCCTTACGTACTTTGATTGGCATATAAAAATCCCTTCTTCCTTTTGCTTTACATGCAATCCAAGGAAGAATGACAGTTCACCCATCATACTCATTTCATACCTGCTTTGCATTAACTTAGCAAATCTTTTGCACAAGTTTTCGTTAGTAGAACCAAATATAATATCATCAACATAAACTTGGACAAATATCATATCTTTTTCATGTAATTTATAAAAGAGAGTTTTATCTATGACACCTCTAGTGAAACCATTTTCAAGTAAAAATACAGTGAGAGTGTCATACCATGTCCTCGGTGCTTGCTTGAGTCCATAGAGGGCTTTGAATAGAAAATACACAAAATCAGCAAACTCTGGATTTTTAAAACCAGGGGGCTGTTCCACATATACTTCCTCTTCTAGCTCTCCATTCAGAAATGCACTCTTCACATCCATTTGATAGACTTTAAAATTGGAATGTGCTGCGAATGCCAGAAATATCCTGATGGCTTCAAGTCTTGCAACTGGTGCGTAGGTCTCATCATAATCAATTCCTTCTTCCTGAGAGTAACCCTTTGCTACCAGTCTGGCTTTGTTCCTTGTAACAATGCCATCACCGTCTAACTTGTTCCTGTATACCCATTTCGTGCCAATAACAGATCTATCTTTAGGCCTGGGTACCAGTGTCCAGACTTCTTGTCTCTCGAACTGATTGAGCTCTTCTTGCATGGCAATAACCCAATCTGGATCAGTTAGAGCATCTTCAATTTTCTTGGGTTCTTCTTGAGATAGAAAAACTGAAAATAGACATTCATTTGAAGTTGCACTTCTGGTTCTAACTCCAACATCTGGATCACCTATGATCAATTCAAAAGGATGATCTCTGCTCCATATCCTTTCTCTAGGTAAATTTGATCTTGATAATTCGCCTCGTAGTTCATTGTGATGTTGTGTTCTGCCAGTTGATCCTTCATCTCCCCCTGAGTTGCTGCCAGGATGACTTGTTGATCCACCACTAGTATTAGTGGTATCTCCATTGTTACCGTTGTTTCCACCACTATTACCTGGATCATTATTATTATTATTGTCATCATTTCCTGTTGCAATCTCAGGTTCTTCTTCGTCATCAGAATGCGAGTCAGTATAATTGTCGAATTTTAATGACTCAGAAGAATCTTCATTTTGGATACTTGGGAGTTTAGTGTCATCAAAAGTTACATTGACACTTTCCTTCACTTGATGCTGATCAATTATGTACACCCTATATGCTCTTTTTGAATATCCGACAAAAATAGCTTCGTGTGCCTTGACCTCAAATTTGCCACGATATTCATCTCCATCCTTTAGCACAAAGCATTTGGCTCCAAATACATGAAAGTACTTGAGAGTAGGTTTCTTGTCAGCCATTAATTCATAGGGAGTTTTCATATGATCTTTGTTGATCAGAGTTCGATTCTGAGAATAAAAGGTTGTATTTACTGCTTCAGCCCAGAAGTAGATAGGTAACCTTGATTCACTTAGCATAGTTCTTGCAGCTTCAATCAGGGTTCTGTTTTTCCTTTCTACAACTCCATTTTGTTGCAGAGTTCTTGGCGCTGAACATTGCCTTGTTATTCCCTTGTCTGAGCAGAAGTTATTCAGAACTTCATTTCTGAATTCTGTTCCATTATCTGATCTGATTGCTCGGACAGTTAACTTTGACTCCAACTCAATCAGCTTTATGTGATCAATCACCAAGTGTGGGGTTTCATCCTTAGAGTTCAAGAATTTAACCCAAGTATATTTTGTGAAGTCATCCACAATCACTAAGGCGTATTTTTTCCTTGACATAGACAGAATATTTACTGGACTAAATAAATCCATGTGAATGAGTTGAAGTGGTTCAGTGATGTTTGTAGTGTCTGTGCCTCTGTGAGTTTCTTTCTTTGACTTCCCTTTCTGACATGCCTCACACAAGCCTTCTTGTGTAAATTCCATCGGAGGCAGTCCTCTCACCAAATCCCTCTTGACTAAAGAGTTCATTGTTTTGAAGTTAAGATGTGAGAGTTTCTTATGCCATAGCCAGCTTTCTTCTGATGAAGCCTTTGAGTAGAAACGGTTTGCTTCATTTTCAGTTCCTGAATTGAGATCGGCTACGTACAAGTTTCCTTTCCTTACTCCACGCAAGGCCAGTTTGTCATCTTTAGAATGAGCTATTAAGCATTTCTCTTTGATAAAGTTTACTTTGTACCCTTTATCACAAAATTGACTGACGCTGAGTAGATTGTGCTTAAGTCCTTCCACTAAAGAGACGTTTTCAATGATAACATTTCCAGTATTTAACTTGCCATAGCCCGTAGTCATTCCTTTGCTGTTATCTCCAAAGGTGACGATTGGGCCAGCTCTTTCAACCACGTTTGATAGCAGGGCTCTATCTCCGGTCATATGCCTTGAAGATCCACTGTCCAGGATCCATGTAACTCGGTTTACCTGTTTAACTCCCTGCACATATCAAACGGATTAATTCGTCTTTGGAGCCCAAAATTGATTGGGTCCGGCATACTTAAAGAATTGACCTTTGTCTGCTTTGACAACAGATCCTTTTCGAATAACATTATTTTCTTCCTTGACTGTTCCTACCTTCCTAAAAACAGTCTTAACAACTTTCTGTTTAGACTTAGGAATATATGATTCCTTCTTCTCAGGTGAAGGAGTTGCAGTCTTGGATTTAACAAATTTACTGTTGATGTTCTGTCTAGGTGTCATGTTATCTTTCTTAGCTATCATGCGTTTAAAGTAAGCAGTCATAGCATTAAAAGCACATAACATGCAATTCATTATACCACATGGTTTATGGAAAGCATCAATAGTAGGCATGTTATTCAATACAGTAGGGGTCTTAACAGATTCTACTTCAATTTTATCAGCAGATTTGAAGTTTTCAGTTGAATGAAATTTATTGTTACTGTTCCCACTGTTCACAAATGTGTTGGGTCTGTTCATTTTAATCTTTAAGTCTTTTGCACCTACACCAGGTCTGGGGGAATCAGAAGTTCCCACATCTTTCACTGGTGTCTTTGGTGCACACTTCTCTTTCTGGACATTAACTCCTTTTATGTCCTTAACCTGTTCTCCTCTCTTCTTCTCTTCCTCAAGATCTTCCAACTGCATTTCATATGCAATCAGTACAGAGCTCTCAAGGATAGGTTCAGCTATCGGTGTTATGAAGAGAGGTTTTGGTGTGTCTTTAACAACATGTGGGATACCCCTTTCTACAGCACTTTTTCTAAAGGGGGTTATGTTGCTTGGCTTTCCTACAGATTTATTGTACTCGAAGCCTATCCCAACTTTACGACTTATTTCTTGTTGGTCAACTAGGTTCTTTACAATATATGAGGAATTCTTATATGCAAGACACTTCTTCTTTTCTTCTTCTATCTGGTTTCTGAGATTGGCTTCTGTTACAACATGACAACTGACTTTACTGACTTGAAGAGCTAAGTCTTCAGTCAACTTAACAGTCAACTTGTCATGATTTCTTTTTAACTGTTTAAAAACTTCAGTCTCATCAACTAACTCTTTGACTTTGAGTATGAGTTTCTTAACCTTATCTCTTTCACCATCTAGTTCTTTACCTAGCAAAGCAAACATCTTAGGACAAGAAGGATTTACCTCTATTCCTCTGTCACGGGTGGGAGACAGTGATTCCTCGGATGAAGCCATAAGAGCAAGATTTCCTAGCTCTTCCTCATCATCGTTATCTGAATCATCCCATCTTTTGCCTGCTGCTAGATAGGACTTTCCTTGATGCTTTTTCACGAGCGCATCATTCTTCTCCTTGAGCTCTTCGTAAGACTCTCTCTTCTTCCCTTGCTTAGGCTTCTTGCACTCAGTTGCAAAGTGGCCTAGCTCATTACAGTTAAAGCAACGAAACTTGCTTCTATCAACTAAGCCGGCCTTGTAGCCGCTTTTTGATATTACTGTCGAAGAACCTCCTTTTTGGAATCTTCCAAAATTAGGCTTACTTCTGAATGAGGAGTTTCTTCGGAATCTCATGTTGCCAAACTTCCTGGCAACCATAGCTAGAGATTCATCTTCCAGTTGATCTAGTTCTTCCAGCGAGTAGAAATCACCATCTTCTTGTTTGTCAGAAGTATGTCCAAGTTCTGGAACCACATACTCTGTTGAACTGTTAGAAGGTGCAACAGCCTTCACTTCTTCTTTCTCTAGTGCTTCTACCATTAATGCCTTGGAGGAACTCAGTACTTTACCTCTTTCGTACATCTCTCTGGTTTGGATCTGTTCCAGCTCATAAGTTTTTAAAACTCCGTAGAGTCTTTCTAGGGTTACTTCTTTCATGTCCCTAGATTCCCGGATGGCTGCAATCCTGTGCTCCAGATGCTCTGGTAAGGTCAGTAAAAATTTCCTGTTCACCTCTTGGTTCTGATAAAACTTTCCATTCATGTTGAGCTCGTTTATCAATTTGTTTAGTCTCTGAAACACCTCAGAGATACCCTCACCAGGGTTGGATCTAAACTGCTCATATTGGGTGGTCAGGATCTCCAGTCTATTCTCCTTAACTTCTTCAGTTCCCTCATTGATAATTTCAATTGTTTCCCAGATCTGTTTTGCATTCTTGCAATTGACTACTTGGTTGTACATGATGTAGTCTAGGGATTCAATTAATATGAGCTTCAGGTTATTATCAAGGGACACAGCTTCTGTTTCCTCATCTGTATAGTCTGCCGGACTTTTTGGAAACTGTCTGTGGGGAATTACAACCCCATCAACCGTGTGTTCGAGAATAACTGATATAGGGGGTTCAACACCTTTGGCCATGACTAATGCATACTTGGGATTTGCAATCCCGATAAACAGTAGCATTTTGTGTTTCCACAAGTTGTAGTGCTCTCTGTCAAATTGTGGAATTTTTATGCTCGTCACTTTTTGGGTACTCATCTTTAATAAGATTAAAAATTAAGTGTTTCAAAAAATATTTTAATTTTTGACTTAAAACAATTTTTGATCAAAAATAATTTTTCACAAAAAAATTATTTCGAATAAAAAATTATTTCGAATTTAAAATAATTTTTGTGATCTGTATGAGTTCGCGGAATTTGATTTGGATCTGATATTCACTATATCAACCAGCTCTGATACCAATTGTTGGTCCCTGATATAGTAGAAAGGGGTTGAATACTATATCTGAATTTCTCTCCAAATTTCGTATTGTAAAAATATTAATTAAAATAAACACGAAATATTAATTAAGTTGAAATACAGTTCAAGTATAAGATATAAAGTTTAACTTGAAAAGTATTACAAAATTAATATGATCAAGGTGAATATAATTGATTTAAATGTTCTGGAACGATTTCGACATGAATTGTTCGAGTTTAACAATTATATTCCAAACTAAGCACAGAAATCTGTGAATATTACAATGCATACAAATTTCTGAATTTGAATGTTTGAACGACGATAGAAATGAGAAGTGATCTCCTTATATTTATAGAGGTTAGAAAAGCTTAGCATTACTTTTCAGCATTACTTTTTAAACTGAGAAATAAGCCTAGAATTACCTTTGAAAAAGATGGGCATTACATTTGAAAATTCGGTATTACCTTTTCAAATAGTAATTCGGTATTACCTTTTTAAAAGGTAATTCGGTATTACCTTTTTAAATAGCTCAGAATTACCTTTTAAATTAGGTAATTCGGTATTACCTTTTTAAATAGGTAATTCGGTATTACCTTTTTACAAGACTCGGTATTACCTTTTTAAATAGCTCAGAATTACCTTTTTAATTAGGTAATTCGGTATTACCTTTTTAAAAGGTAATTTAAGTTATTTCAAAAGTAATATTAACTAAATCTTTTATAGTAAATTAATTCTACTTTATTTAATTAAATAATTTATAAATTAAATTAAATTCAACTTGAATTAATTTAATTAAATAATTAAATTCCTTTTGATTAGTAGAATTAAACATACTATTTGACTTCTATAACTCTGTAGCCAGCTTCACAGTCTTTTCGTCTTTTCTTTGACTTTTATCTTGAAACCACTTTAGCTAGAATGAAGAATAAATATTTTATTGTTGACACACAAATGTACTGTCTGGTTCATTTGTGTCAAACCAATAAATATTCTCCATTCTTAACATTTAAAGATGTGGCCTTCTGCTTTTCTGTCTTCCCTCTTCTGGAATCTTCATGTAGTAGCCACTTTAAAATCTTCTGTATCTTCTGAATTCTTTTGAATTACTACTTTATTTAATTTTACTGACGCTTGAACAAATAAATGAACTTCTTCCAGTGTTGAGTAGTAGCTTCAACTGAGTACTTCTGATACTAGGATTCCTTGTGACTAGTTGACTGTATTTGTCTTGATTCCAGTTTAATATTTATTATTTACTACTATTTCTTATCTGAGTTGAGTTGTCATCTAATTATTACAAATAGGCCTAGTCATATGCCTTTCAAGATCGTTTCTATGGTTCACCAAAATTGGACGGTTATGATCTTTTCTATGGTTCACCTTAGTGTTTCAAAAAAAAGTTCTCTAGTTTGGTTATTATAATATAGTATACATGTATTTGTTAATACTATGATAATATAAATATTAATTTGAATAAGTTTTTTTATGTTATTAGATTTCCAGTAGTGTAGTATTAATTGCAATTTATAAACAATTATATAATATATATAATTTAAATATTACATCAATAAATAATAGATGTTACTCCCTCTGTCCCATTTGATTCTTAACTTTTCTGAGAGAGTGTCCGACACGTATTTTAATGTGCATATAAAGTATAGTTCCATAACTTATTTTTAAATTATTTTTTTCTGAATATAAATTTAAACATTCAATTTTTATTCTAAAACAGAAAATTGTAAAAATAAGTTATGTAACTATACTTTATATGCACCTTAAAATGTGTGCCAGATACTCTCTCGAAAATATTAAGAATCAAATGGGATGAAGGGAGTGCCATATTGTGAAAGACATATGTTTTAAAGCCTATTTGTTTAGAGAGATGACAACTCAACTCAAACATAGATAATTTGTAAGTAAATATATTATCTGTCACAAGAATCTTCAGCAGATATTATTTGACAAGAAAAAGAAGATCAAAGTCAATTTACAGACTTGAAGTAGTACTACATTGAAAGAATCTCAATTTAATTGATCAATACTCAGTGGAGTATTTAAGTTTGAAGAAGCTACAGTGTCAGAAGATTTCAATTTGTGTGACATCAGAAATAGTCAAGTCAGAAAGAGCAGAAGTGAACCATTATAAAATTCAAGTGAAGAATTCTATTTGTTGTGAATCACTCGTGAACCAGACAGTACACGGAGTGTTGGCAGAATACAGAGAATGTTCTTTATTACAGAAAAAGTGGTCAGCTACAGACATTGGTGTGAAGACGGAATACTTGAAATATATCAACAATGGTTGTGCAGTCAAGACTTTAATTTAATTCTCTATTAATTGATTAAATTATTTAGTTAATTTAATTGGTAAATTAATTCAATCAGAATTAATTTATTTCTTAAATTGATTAAGAAATTAATTAATTTAGAATTATTTTAGAATGAAGAAGACTTTAATTTAATTCTATTATCAAAAGATAATTTATTATGTATCCTATTTATTTAGATTAATTCAAAAAGAATTAATTTAATTTATAAGATATATAATAAAAGAAATAGATTTTGAATTAAAATTAAAGAATATACATTTCACAATTCATTCAGGTCGGCAGAAAGTTATCTCGGGAAGACATTTCAAATGCCTCTCCGAGATTTTTTCAAAAGTCTCCCCGAGCAAGAAAAGTCTCACAAAGAGAAAGTCTCCAGAAAAAGAAAGTCTCCCCGAGTAAAAAAAGTCTCTCACGTCTGATTTGCCTATAAATACAAGTTTAGATCAGAAGTTTAAATTCAATTCTAATCACTTTTTATTTTGGCTAAAAACAAATTCTAAGAGCATTTCATGTCAAAATCACTCTAGAATTTTCAGAACTAATTAGTGAATATTTTCTGATTTAATCTTGTAACCAACCTCAAGTTTAATATAAGTATTTTACTTGAACAGTGTTTCTTTGATTATTATTTCGTGATAAAAGTTAAGATTGTTTAATCAAAAAATATCTGAAACAGAATTTAATATTTATTAGAGATTGTATTCAACCCCCCCTCTACAATCATTTGGACCTAACATATTGCTAATGAGATTTAAACGTTAAATTAAAATTAAAAAATAAAACGATACATAACAATTACTATTATAATAATTTTTATATCCCACGTTTCATACTAATATATGACGGGTTCTTTATTGAACCAAATATATTACTCCATATTAATACTTAATGTGTGTTATAATTGTAATTTTCTCATATATATATTTGATTAAATTTAAAAAAAAATATTAAAATTTATTAATTTATATATGTGATAAAATATTTTTGATATAGTATTATATATAATATAGTAACAAAATAGAATGTGTATTTAATATCGTAGCCTAAGGTTGAACTCTTAGCCGGAGAACTCAAATAATTATTTTCTTAAAAAAATCTAATTTTTTCCATTCATTCCGAACCAGTGAATTAATAAGATTTCTGAGTTCTTAATATAATAATTTATCTCGTAAGTACAGTTGGTTCTCCTTATAAAGTTATATTGATATCTTATATAATATATTAAATATTTTATAGAAAATATTTGGATAAGAAAAACTTTAATACTGCCTCTCATAACGAAAATTCACGACCTCCCCCATCTTTTTATATGTAAAACCCTAATATTATTTGACCTAATAATAATTCATAATAATTTTTTATATATGATATGTCTCTATATAAATCTAATATAAAAAGTATTTTAATATTTTAAATCAATTGTAAAAAAGTTTTCTAAACGGAATAGAATTCTTCGATAAAAATTCATAATTATCTTTTATGTCTAGATTACGAACTGATCAAGTTAGATTTTGGATATTAGATCACCTCAGAATTAAAAACAATTTTGTAAGCTTTGCATGGGTTGTAAAATCGTCCAATTCTGACTTTTAAAATTTAAAATAGGACCCAAACAATGGAAGCAAAACAATAATTATGATTTTTTTTAATTTAACTCCAAAATAGCTCTTTTAAGTTCAAATTTATATATTACTAAAATATCTATTAGAATTTGAGTTATAATCTCAAGCGAGATAAGAAGTTGTTAAAATTTTTTATAACAATTATAACTTATAAATAATTATAATATAATATTATGTGATTGTTAAGAATTGATCCTTTGACCAGTGATAATATTTGGATGATATTATAGTAAAATTTAGAATTTATATCATAAAATATTATAATTTAAAATAATTCGCACGTGCGAACTCACGAGGCACACTTAATCACTTATAGTAACTTGATGACCTAGAAAAACTGAAAAATCGATTAATCTGAAATCATATTCCAAAAACTAAATGGAAGTTGGAGCATGACATTGCAATTAATATAACAAAATATGTTCGGATATGTTAGTACAATTAATAATATATATATATATATATATATATATATATATATTAAATTTTAAGAGATTAATAAAATTTAAATATTAGAATTATATTAATATTTTTAAAGTTATAAGTATTAACTTTAAATATGTTGTTAGAGAATATAGAACTTTAACATTTGATAGTATTTGGATAAGATCCTCTTACTCTTATTATATACTAGCTTATAACTCGTGCAAAGCACGAGCGAGATTAATAAATTATATATTAATTATTTTATATGATTGAAATATATAATTTAATTTTTTTATTATATCGGCTATAATAATATAATATATAGTAAAAATTATTTATAGATAAAATAATAATATTATTTTAGTATTCATGAGATTTAATTAATAAGTTTTAATATTCATGAGATTTAATTAATAAGTTGTAATTTCAATTAGAAGTGAAATGAGATATGTTATTAGATTGTTATACAAAAAATGATTCAATGATGATAGAGTTATATGTAAAATATATATGTTTTAAAATTAAATTATAATTATATCATAATTGTATAAAAAAAATCGTATAAAAAGAAAACTTACGGATGATAAAAAGAGTTGTATAAAAAGAGGACTTACCGGACGGACGACCAACTGACCAAACTTTTTATTTTTCTTTAAATTTAATTAGGAAATTTTTATTAATAAAAAGAGTTAAAAATATATTAGAAATATTTTAATTAAAATTTAAATAAAAGAGTATATTTTAATGTAGGTAAATTATAATATAATTTAGATATTCAAAAAATTTAATTATAACATTGTAATTTTAAATAAATTAAAGTGTTTGAGCGATGAAGAAAATTGAAACATGTTAGTAGATTGTGAGTACAACTATATATTCTAATTTAAAGAGAAGTTTGTTTAAAATAATATAATATAAAAGTATAGATAATATAGATATAACATAGTGATAAAATTTAATTAATTTTAATAAAATAATATTATTATTTTAATATTCATAGAATATAATTTAAATATAATATAATATTATTCGATCCATGATGAGTTGTATAAAATGAGGACTACCGGGGGTTAGAGTTGTATATGGGTGTTGATATCGGTCTTCTAATTTGAACATACGGGTATTGATGGGAACTGGTTGTTCTAGTTTGAACAAAGTTCTTCTAATTTGAGTAGAGCTTGTGTTTTGATAAATAATTTGTGTTATACGATTAACATATAGAAATAGATGAAAACTAAAAAAATACATATTAAACATATCATAAACTTTAATGATATACTCCTTCCGTCCCAAATTAACTGTCATGTTTGACTTTTCAGGAGTCAAATTGACTTAAGTTTAACAGAAAATTACATATAATATATAAATTATAAAAATTATAAAAATATATCATTGAAAAGTATTTTTAATTTATTTTAAAAAGTATTTTTCAGTTTTTTAAAATTATAAAAGAATAATTTTTAATTCTCAGTCAAAGTTGAGTCAAATTGACCGCCAAAAAGTCAAATAAGACAGTTAAATTGGGACGAATGGAGTATTAAATAAGAATTATAGGATAAACTTTAATGATATGTTAAATAAAAAATATAGGATAAATAGGATTCATAAAAAAATATAGAATATAATTTAAATATAATATAATATTATCCTATCTTATTATCATATCTTGTATAAAATGAGGACTACTGAGGTTAGAGTTGTATGTATGATTATATTATTTTTAAAATTATATTTTATTAAAATTCAATGGTTAAGATTGTTTCTATGGTTCACATAAAATTGGACGGTTAAGATCTTTTCTATAGTTCACCCAGTACCATACCGACGACCAAAACTTTTAATTTTTTAGTTATAATAATATACTAGTTATAACCCGTGCAAAGCACGGGCGAGATTAATAAATTATATATTAATTATTTTATATGATTTAAATATGTAATTTAAATTTTTTTATTATATCGGCTATGATAATATAATATATAATAAAAAATATTTATAGAAAAAATAATAATATTATTTTAATATTCATAAGATTTAATTAATAAGTTGTAATTTCAAGTAGAAGTGAAGTGAGATATGTTATTAGATTGTTGTACAAGATTTATAGATGATAGAGTTATATGTAAAATATATATGTTTTAAAATTAAATTATAATTATATCATAATTGCATAAAAAAATCGTATAAAAAAAAACTTACGGATGATAAAAAGAGTTGTATAAAAAGAGAACTTACCGGACGGACGACCAACTGACCAAATTTTTTATTTTTCTTTAAATTTAATTAGAAAATTATTATTAATAAAAAGAGTTACAAAATTATTAGAAATATTTTAATTAAAATTTAAATAAAAGATTATATTTTAATGTAGGTAAAATATAATATAATTTTAATATTCAAAAAATTTAATTATAAAATTGTAATTTTAAATAAATTAAAGTGTTTGAACGATGAGGAAAATTGAAACATGTTAGTAGATTGTGAGTACAACTAAATATTTTAATTAAAAGAGAAGTTTTTTTTAATAATATAATATAAAAGTATAGATAATATAGATATAAAATAGTGATAAAATTTAATTAATGTTAATAAAATAATATTATTATTTTAATATTCATAAAATTTAATATTCATAGAATATAATTTAAATATAATATAATATTATTCTATCCGTGATGAGTTGTATAAAAGGAGGACTATCGGGGTTAGAGTTGTATATAGAGTGTGTTGATGTCGGTCTTCTAATTTGAACATACGGGGTTAGAGTTCTAGTTTGAGCAAAGTTCTTCTAATTTGAGTAGATCTTGTGTTTTGATACATAATTTGTGTTATGCGATTAAAATAGAGAAATATGTGGAAACTAAAAAAATGCATATTGTTTATTAATAAACTTTAATGATATATTAAATAAAAATTATAGGATAAGTAGGATTCGTAAAAAAAAATATAGAATATAATTTAAACATAATATAATATTATCCCATTTTATTATCCTATCTTGTATAAAAGGAAGACTAATGGTGTTAGAGTTGTATGTATGATTATATTCTTTTTAAAATTATATTTTATTAAAATTCAATGGTTAAGATTATTTCTATGGTTCACTTAAAATTGAACGGCTAAGATCTTTTCTGTGGTTCACCCAATATCATACCGACGTTCAAAAATTTTGTTGGGTCCCGGAAGTATCGTAGAAGGGGGGTTGAATGCGATACTGACAACAATTTAAAATTCTTTTCAGAATTTGCGGAATTAAATTATTGCTTTAGCTGAGGGTTCGGGTCTTTGTAGTGTTTGGGAAACTGATTTACTAACTTTCTATTTACATGATTAAACATTTAAGATATAGAAAATTAGCAAGTAAGTAAACAAGATTCAAGTTAAATACGTATATTAAACTTGAAAGGGTATTACAATATTCGGTAGAATAAACATTTAATTCCTAGAACAAATTTGACATGAATTGTTCTACTTAAGGAATTAAAACCAAACTAGCACAGAAAGTCTGTGAATATGACGTTGCAGACAAATTGCTGAATTTGACTGTTTTTCTACTCTGAAAAATGAAGCCCCCGACCTCATATTTATAGAGGTGGAAAGCTAGCATGACTCATCCCAAAATGACCTTTTTCCTAATTGATTTAACACTTGTATGACTCATAAAAAGGCTGGGCATGACTTATTTCTGTCGGTATGACTCATTCAGAATCCGGTATGACTCATTAAACATTCGGTATGACTTGTTATAAGTCATACTGGATTTTTCTTTTAATTAAATAAATCAGCATGACTTATTTAAATAATCAGAAAATCGGTATGACTTATCTTAAAAAACTCGGTATGACTCTTCTAAGAATTCTTCGGTATGACTCTTGTTAATTTCTCTCGGTATGACACTTTGAATCAACAGCCTTTTCCACTTGCTTGGACACATGGCAAGCCTTGATTGGTTGCTTTAACAAAACATCATTTGCCATTTCAAATTCAAAAGCAAGGGGCCTATTTCGTCTTATATGGATAGGCTCCGTAGAAATACTTTTCGACTCGCACAACTTATAATATTTGATTAATAAATAATAAATTTAATTCAGAAATTATAAAAATAAATATCTAATATTATTTAGATATTTATAAATATAATTTACAAAATAAATAAAATATTTATTAATTAAATAAATCCTTACGCTCTAAGCTGCGGTCTCTTGATCGTCTGGAACCGAACTCCTTTTGACTTGGAAATGATAAATCAATTCCAACCGGGGTTCCACTTTTACGAATATATGATGTTAGGAATATATTAATTTGATGATGTACAAAATACTAGAACAGGATTTAGCACAGTCTATCTGCAAGAATCAATCAACAGATATCTATCTGCAAGAAGCAATCGACTGATAAATATCGATCGATAAGTCATCAACTGATAATAAGCCATCAACTGATATTTATCAATCGAGAACTCAAGTCATCAACTGATATTTATCAATCGAGAACTCAAGTCATCAACTGATATTTATCAATCGAGAACTCGACAACATATATTTCCTGATCGAGAACTCATCAACGGATATATAGTCATCAACGGATATTTATTGATCGAGAAGTCATCAACGGATATTTACCAATCGAGAAGTCTCACAAGTACTCGATTGATTAGCTCACAGCCTGACTTCTCGAAGCTTAAAGGAGATGAGTATTCGGTTGATTCAAACAACTAGTTTAAAGGAAAGTCTTCGAAGATCAAAACAAATTTATTGCAGATATGCTATGGGAAGGAAAGGGAAAATTAAGGAAGCTGTCGGTCAGAGTTTACTCTATCAGAGAATACTCGATCAGAGTTTACTCTAACAGAGAATGCTCTATCAGAGAATACTCGATCAGAGTTTACTCTAACAGAGAATGCTCTATCAGAGATTATCAACCGACAGAGTTTATCAGAAAAGGAAACAGACAAATCAGAGTCTGATTTGGATAGTAAGAAGGAATTCAAGTGCAAGTCTAATTATCTTATTAAATCTATTCTTATCATAATCTGTTTTGTAATTGTATTTGTAGCTGTGTCTATATAAACACAGAGATAGGTTATAATTCAATGTCGAATTATGTCGAATTCATAAAAGCAATATCTTGTAACCTAGCAGCTCTTAAGAACTTTATATCTTGAGAGAGTTTTGTATTAAAGTTCATTATTAATACAAAACAGTATTCCATTCAACATACTTGTGTTCATAATCGATTTACAGGCACTATTACATTCAACCCCCCTTCTGTAATAGATTGATTATTCTGGGAAACATATGAATTTGCATTTCTTCCGTGTCATTTCTTTTTCCGTCTTTTCTTCAAGTCAGTACTGTCAGGCATGCTTGGCTGTTTCTACAGTTGCAATTAGAAGTACCTCTATTACTGAAATAATCTGTCTCTTTAAACTAGACAATACTTCTTTTCACCACTGCATGTACCCAGTCAAATATTCAATCTTGGATTCTGACTCTTGTACACTGTATTCCAAACAAACCTGTATCCCTTTGAGCTTCCAACTTCTGTCTTCTGTCATTCTAAAATAATTCTAAATTAATTAATCCTTTAATTAATTTAAGAAATAAATTAATTTTGAGTGAATTAATTTACTAATTAAATTAACTAATTAATTTAATTAATTAACAGATAATTAAATTAAAGGCTTGACTATTGTTGATGTAGATAAGACTCTTCTGTTCTTCAACAATAACCTTTTTAACCGCTTGAACTTTTTGATGACGAATCTTCACTGACATTGTTGACACCCTGTGCACTGGTCTGGTTCACGGATGACTAACTACAATGTTGATTCTCATTTCTGCTGTAGTGGTCTTTGTGTCTTCTCTTGTCCTGTCATGGCTTCTTTTGTTCTTCCTCTATATTCAATATTTATTATTTACTTCGCTTTCTTATCTGAGTTGAGTTGTCATCTATTTATTAGAAATAGCACTAGTAATATGACTTTCAATCTCCCCCTATTTGTTGTTAAACATTTAACACACAAATTCCTAGAGGATAACTCAATTAACAACTAAGAAAATAAATACAACATTTAAGAACTGTAAATAATAAATTGTTTTCTGGATCATATAATACATTTCTAGATTTCAATTATGAAAGATAAATAAGATAGATGTTCCTCTAGACTGAACATATTTAATAATGTTCTATCTTGACTTACCTATCATTACCAGCTTCAGAAGTATCAACTTCACCTTCTTCTAGAGTTTAACTTTTGTGACCAGGTGTCATTGGTACGTCTTCAGTGGCTGGTTTCTCTGGTTTAGATTCTACATTACCATATTTCTTGAGTGAACTTAGAAATGAAAGATGTTTGTTCCTCTAGCACTGAACATATTATACAAGTAGTATTATCTTCATTTCTCAGACTCATCACTACTCCCCATTAGGATGGCAGGGATGAAGTCTTGTTCTCTTCTTACCATTTATCCTCTATTTCTCCAACTTCTGTCTTCACTTCTCTCCCAAGGTGAATTCATTCTCCCCTTACTTGAATTATCCAACCAATTTAATAGAGGTAACAACAAACATGGCATACATACAACATTAAACCATCGTAAATATAAAAAATGCAAACTATGACATGTTATGCATTTTAGAAAATCCGGTTAATTCCTATATACAAGAATTTTCTAAAATCAAATGGATCCGATCCAAGCATGTTGTTATATACCCCCTTTTCAACAATGGAGTAATCCTCTTCTAGTAACAGTCTTTGTTAAACAATTCTCCCATTTGGATCTTGTTCAACACTTTTCCCTTTTTGGATCTACATCTCCCTTTTTGGATCTTGTTCAACAGTTCGAACTGTTCCACACTTCTCCCCCTTAGTTGAGTAATCCTCTTCAGAATCCTTAATATCAGAAGAAATTTCATCCCCCTTAGTTGAGTAACATTATAAATCTGTAACAGATAATTGGGAATGGGATTTGGTAATTGTGTTAGTGTGTGATTTTACTTTGTGTTTCTCACAAGTGTTTCGCAAATATACTCTTTAAGTGTTTCACTCATAGAATATATATTTTCACTCTTTCTCACTTATGTTTCACTCTGTTCTCACAACACTATTTCTCTCTCAGTACGAATGACACAGTCTTCTGTACCTGCAACAAAGATCAGCATAGCCCCTTCAAGAAAGGTCACTGGTGGTGCAATGGGGTTTCGTAAATCCCCGTCCTCAATTGAATCCATTAAAATATTTGACTTTGTAAACTGAATTGCTTCAGGAATAGATTCAATGAGTTGCTGATCATCTAAGATGATCTGTTCCGTTAGGAATCCAGATATGTTCCATCTGGGGAGAGAGACAAGGATCTTTAATGTAGCAAATGATCCAAGTTTCCTCCTGACGCCTGTGAAGGCATGTTGATTCAGTTAGAATCATCAATCATTCTTCCTTCCTTGATATGGAAGTTTAGAATAATTGCTTCCGTCAATTCATCCTTAGTGTGTGACAGTCCTTACAGTGCATTTGAATATACATTTATGGTTTGCAGTGTTTGAGAGTGTCCAGATGAAGTTGACTCTTTACAAATGGCCTTGGCTGACAGGCCGAATTCAATAGACTCATCATGTTAAGATGACGAACCTAGTAACAGTTTTGCCATTTGCAAATCTATACCCTTTTGGGAGGATATAAATTAGTTAGCAGTTGCCTTGGTTTCAATTTCATATTCTAACTAGAGGCAAAGCTGCTGGAACACTCATAGATACTTCTCTTTTCTAGTGCACCAGAGGCACTTACTCTCTCACCCTCTTTAGTTGATAAACTTTTCTTTTCAGGGGTTTAGTAGATGAAGTTGTATCTGTTTGAGTGTTTGGTTCTATGATCTGTGTTAGAGATTGTAGGTTTTCATATCATTTCATATCAAACTATGACATGTTATGCATTTTAGAAAATTCAGTTAATTCCTATATACAAGAATTTTCTAAAATCAAATGGATCCAATCCAAGCATGTTGTTATATACCCCCTTTTCAACAATGGAGTAATCCCCTTCTAGTAACAGTCTTTGTTAAACAATTCTCCCATTTGGATCTTGTTCAACACTTTTCCCTTTTTGGATCTACTTCTCCCTTTTTGGATCTTGTTCAACAGTTCGAACTGTTCGACACTTCTCCCCCTTAGTTGAGTAATCCTCTTCAGAATCTTTAATATCAGAAGAAATTTCATCCCCCTTAGTTGAGTAACATTATAAATCTGTAACAGATAATTGGGAATGAGATTTGGTAATTGTGTTAGTGTGTGATTTTACTTTGTGTTTCTCACAAGTGTTTCGCTCATATACTCTTTAAGTGTTTCACTCATAGAATATATATTTTCACTCTTTCTCACTTATGTTTCACTCTGTTCTCACAACACTATTTCTCTCTCAGTACGAATGACACAGTCTTCTGTACCTGCAACAAAGATCAGCATAGCCCCTTCAAGAAAGGTCACTGGTGGTGCAATGGGGTTTCGTAAATCCCCGTCCTCAATTGAATCCATTAAAATATTTGACTTTGTAAACTGAATTGCTTCAGGAATAGATTCAATGAGTTGCTAATCATCTAAGATGATCTATTCCGTTAGGAATCCAGATATGTTCCATCTGGGAAGAGAGACAAGGATCTATAATGTAGCAAATGATCCAAGTTTCCTCCTGACGCCTGTGAAGGCATGTTGATTCAGTTAGAATCATCAATCATTCTTCCTTCCTTGATATGGAAGTTTAGAATAATTGCTTCCGTCAATTCATCCTTAGTGTGTGACAGTCCTTACAGTGCATTTGAATATACATTTATGGTTTGCAGTGTTTGAGAGTGTCCAGATGAAGTTGACTCTTTACAAATGGCCTTGGCTGACAGGCCGAATTCAATAGACTCATCATGTTAAGATGACGAACCTAGTAACAGTTTTGCCATTTGCAAATCTATACCCTTTTGGGAGGATATAAATTAGTTAGCAGTTGCCTTGGTTTCAATTTCATATTCTAACTAGAGGCAAAGTTGCTGGAATACTCATAGATACTTCTCTTTTCTAGTGCACCAGAGGCACTTACTCTCTCACCCTCTTTAGTTGATAAACTTTTCTTTTCAGGGGTTTAGTAGATGAAGTTGTATCTGTTTGAGTGTTTGGTTCTATGATCTGTGTTAGAGATTGTAGGTTTTCATATCATTTCATATCAAACTATGACATGTTATGCATTTTAGAAAATCCAGTTAATTCCTATATACAAGAATTTTCTAAAATCAAATGGATCCAATCCAAGCATGTTGTTATATACCCCTTTTTCAACAATGGAGTAATCCTCTTCTAGTAACAGTCTTTGTTAAACAATTCTCCCATTTGGATCTTGTTCAACACTTTTCCCTTTTTGGATCTACTTCTCCCTTTTTGGATCTTGTTCAACAGTTCGAACTGTTCAACACTTCTCCCCCTTAGTTGAGTAATCCTCTTCAGAATCTTTAATATCAGAAGAAATTTCATCCCCCTTAGTTGAGTAACATTATAAATCTGTAACAGATAATTGGGAATGGGATTTGGTAATTGTGTTAGTGTGTGATTTTACTTTGTGTTTCTCACAAGTGTTTCGCTCATATACTCTTTAAGTGTTTCACTCATAGAATATATATTTTCACTCTTTCTCACTTATGTTTCACTCTGTTCTCACAACACTATTTCTCTCTCAGTACGAATGACACAGTCTTCTGTACCTGTAAGAAAGATCATCATAGCCCCTTCAAGAAAGGTCACTGGTGGTGCAATGGGGTTTCGTAAATCCCCGTCCTCAATTGAATCCATTAAAATATTTGACTTTGAAAACTAAATTGCTTCAGGAATAGATTCAATGAGTTGCTGATCATCTAAGATGATCTGTTCCGTTAGGAATCCAGATATGTTCCATCTGGGGAGAGAGACAAGGATCTATAATGTAGCAAATGATCCAAGTTTCCTCCTGATGCCTGTGAAGGCATGTTGATTCAGTTAGAATCATCAATCATTCTTCCTTCCTTGATATGGAAGTTTAGAATAATTGCTTCCGTCAATTCATCCTTAGTGTGTGACAGTCCTTACAGTGCATTTGAATATACATTTATGGTTTGCAGTGTTTGAGAGTGTCCAGATGAAGTTGACTCTTTACAAATGGCCTTGGCTGACAAGCCGAATTCAATAGACTCATCATGTTAAGATGACGAACCTAGTAACAGTTTTGCCATTTGCAAATCTATACCCTTTTGGGAGGATATAAATTAGTTAGCAGTTGCCTTGGTTTCAATTTCATATTCTAACTAGAGGCAAAGCTGCTGGAACACTCATAGATACTTCTCTTTTCTAGTGCACCAGAGGCACTTACTCTCTCACCCTCTTTAGTTGATAAACTTTTCTTTTCAGGGGTTTAGTAGATGAAGTTGTATCTGTTTGAGTGTTTGGTTCTATGATCTGTGTTAGAGATTGTAGGTTTCATATCATTTCATATCAAACTATGACATGTTATGCATTTTAGAAAATCGAGTTAATTCCTATATTCAAGAATTTTCTAAAATCAAATGGATCCAATCCAAGCATGTTGTTATATACCCCCTTTTCAACAATGGAGTAATCCTCTTCTAGTAACAGTCTTTGTTAAACAATTCTCCCATTTGGATCTTGTTCAACACTTTTCCCTTTTTGAATCTACTTCTCCCTTTTTGGATCTTGTTCAACAGTTCGAACTGTTCAACACTTCTCCCCCTTAGTTGAGTAATCCTCTTCAGAATCTTTAATATCAGAAGAAATTTCATCCCCCTTAGTTGAGTAACATTATAAATCTGTAACAGATAATTGGGAATGGGATTTGGTAATTGTGTTAGTGTGTGATTTTACTTTGTGTTTCTCACAAGTGTTTCGCTCATATACTCTTTAAGTGTTTCACTCATAGAATATATATTTTTACTCTTTCTCACTTATGTTTCACTCTGTTCTCACAACACTATTTCTCTCTCAGTACGAATGACACAGTCTTCTGTACCTGCAAGAAAGATCATCATAGCCCCTTCAAGAAAGGTCACTGGTGGTGCAATGGGGTTTCGTAAATCCCTGTCCTCAATTGAATCCATTAAAATATTTGACTTTGAAAACTGAATTGCTTCAGGAATAGATTCAATGAGTTGCTGATCATCTAAGATGATCTATTCCGTTAGGAATCCAGATATGTTCCATCTGGGGAGAGAGACAAGGATCTATAATGTAGCAAATGATCCAAGTTTCCTCCTGACGCCTGTGAAGGCATGTTGATTCAGTTAGAATCATCAATCATTCTTCCTTCCTTGATATGGAAGTTTAGAATAATTACTTCCATCAACTCATCCTTAGTGTGTGACAGTCCTTACAGTGCATTTGAATATACATTTATGGTTTGCAGTGTTTGAGAGTGTCCAGATGAAGTTGACTCTTTACAAATGGCCTTGGCTGACAGGCCGAATTCAATAGACTCATCATGTTAAGATGACGAACCTAGTAACAGTTTTACCATTTGCAAATCTATACCCTTTTGGGAGGATATAAATTAGTTAGCAGTTGCCTTGGTTTCAATTTCATATTCTAACTAGAGGCAAAGCTGCTGGAACACTCATAGATACTTCTCTTTTCTAGTGCACCAGAGGCACTTACTCTCTCACCCTCTTTAGTTGATAAACTTTTCTTTTCAGGGGTTTAGTAGATGAAGTTGTATCTGTTTGAGTGTTTGAGTGTTTGTATATATATATTTTCATATCAATTGATTAGAGAATATATCAAGATCGAGATTACCTGCTTTTACCTCGAGTCGATTGCTCTTGTTCGGCAGGACACATATATGCTTTTATTATTAGTGACTTTCAGATAAACAATATATATATTATCACTAACAATAAAAATCATAACTAATTGCAATGAAATAATAATAAACTATCAAAATATGATAATTAATAATAATTTCAAAAAGCAAGTAATTATGCTCATAATATCTCATCGTATTAAAACTATGAAACTAATAAACGATGAATTGCTTCAATTCATAATTTTAATAAGATAAAATACTCTTGCTAAATATTAAATAATCATAGGAATGAAAATTAGCATTTAACTTCATACATTATATCTAATAATTGTTACTCAAGCATATGACAATTATACTCATAACAATTATCAGTGATATATGTAAGCTCGAGAAAGTAGATGTAAAGAAGTTCACAAGTCCTTTAAATATTGACATTTAATACTTATGATTCTTAGAACAATTTCTCGTAGACAAAAATAAAATTTCAAAATAAAATGAAATAAAAATAACTATAAAGTAAAAATATGCCAATAAAAATAAATAAATAAATATGCCAATTAAAAAAAATTATACAAAACTAAAAATGTTGCATGTACCTCTCACTGTGCATGCCTTGCAATGTGTTCCTAGAATTTATCTATTTAGGCTTACCATCAGCGTGAGTGCCGGTGGTGTGCTTGACTCATTACAAAGTGCTCTGGCTGACGAGCGAATTTCAATGGACTCATCCTGTAGAGAGAATGATTCCAGAGACAGTTTTATTGCCTTTTCAGCTCTGCATCCTTTTGAGAAGATGCAGATGAGCTTACAGTTACCTCAGTTATATACTCCTTTTCTTCTCTGGAGGTAGAGCTGTGGGTGCACTTCCGACATCAGCCTTATTTGCTGCATCAAGTGCAGTATCTCCCTTATCAACCTCTAACTTAAATGAGTTCCTTATATCTCCAGGGGTTAATATATGGAAGTGGATGAATTGTTGTTTGGTACTATGGCCTGGGTAAGAGATTGATGGGTTTTCAACCTCTTGGCCAGTTTCTAAAGCCACTAGGGGCTAACTGGAAAGAACTAATCGATATAAAAAGATAATCACCTTAACATTCCAAAACATATTTTTCATCCCAAGGAGAAGGAAAAATATAATAAGGAATGGTAATAGATTGCATTAAAGCACTTTCAATAAAAGAGTTTTGTCAGAACTAAAGATTTATCATTTAAAAGCATGATACAAAATTTTCTTTAAGATACAAATTCCATAATAAAACGCGGGAAAGTTGTATCATAGAAGAAAGTTTTTATCCTTTATGAATTTCCTATAAGGCAAACTTCCCATTATAAAACGCGAGAATTTATACCAAATAAGAAATTCAACTCTCTTACTAAATTATATCTCGTTAAAATGACTCTTTTCCTTTATACCTTAATACTGTATGATTTGAAAACAGTTTTGCAAGCCATCCTTATCAGATAGAGGACTATGATTTTCAGACGTATAATGCAATTATGATCTTCATCATTTTTGTCCACCTGATATTATCCCTAACTTAAAATAAAAAATTTCATGACAATAGGGGTGGATGTATTCTTAGCAATAAAGTACAAAACCTTCAAAGCAACAACCACTGTTTAGGTACTTTGAATCAATGTGCAACAAACATTGAAACAAGTGTTTGAAAATAAATCATTTTACAAATGGTTGATACCTAGAAGTAAAAATAATTTTGGAAATATTTCTAATTATATAAAATATTGAGAATTTTATATACGCATAACTTAGAAAATACTTCCGTTCTCCAATATTAGTGTTTTTGAAATAAGCATTGATTATTTAGATCAGAAATTCTAAATAATGTCACTAATATTAAAAGTGTCACAATTATTTGTAATAAAATATTTAAAAATATCAGAGAAAAATATCAAAACAATTAAGCAAGATATCATTAACTGATACTCATAAAATATTTATCATACAAACAATTATGTTGCATATTATTTTAATTCATTTAAATTATGAGACTTATATGACATTGAATTGTCTAACATCATAATTTAAATCAATTAAGATAATATACAAACTAATGCTAGAATACCTATTGTTAGGTCCAAATGTGTTGTAGAGGGGGGGTGAATACAACTTTACAAATTTAAGAAGTAATAAATGCAATGTAATAAATGAACATACTGATTCAAGGAATATATGTTTTATATATATCTTGAAAAGGTTGCTACAACATTCATTACAAAGTACATCAGAAGTAAAGAGGGTAGTAAATGATACTAAACTCGGTGAATATACTCTCTCTCTTTTACAAGTGTTTTTCTCGAAAATATTGCTCTCACTCTAAATAAAACACAAGTACTTCTATTTATACTACTTGTAATCTATGTCCTGTAGACTTCAAAGACTAAGATGTACGTGGCCCAATGTTGTCCACATAAATCTTATCTTATCTTGAAAGCTTGGAAATCTGCCAATTAGATGATGCCATGTGTCATGTTGAAACTGCCCTTCATGTAGAATATCTACTTGAGAATTTCTACTTGGCCATCTCGAATATCTAAGTAGAATTTCTACATATGAATGTTCTACTTGGCTATCTCGAACATCTAAGTAGAATTTCTACATAGGAATGTTCTACTTGGCTATCTCGAACATCTAAGTAGAATTTCTACATAGGAATGTTCTACTTGGCTATCTCGAACATCTAAGTAGAATTTCTACATAGGAATGTTCTACTTGGCTATCTAGAACATTTTGCACTTAGAGAAATTCTGGGCTTCAACTTGAAACTTCAATGCAACATCTTGAACTTGTGATTTCTTTATGTCTTCCATATTCTTCAACAAGCTCTTGAACCTGGATCTCTATTACTAACATAAACATGCTATCAATGTCCTGACACTTGATGCAATGATCTGATTCATAAGTGACTAGTCTTGATAGTGTTTCTGCTTCTTGAATAGATTACCATATTCGATTAGTAATGTGGCTTTCCAAATATTGCTTTCCTTCTTGTTCACTTGAAATCAATTAGTCTTATTGATACTGATTGCTATGATCTTGAATCTTTAGGTTACAAATCACTGAGGCATGAACAACTCTGACTTGAACTTCTTTCAATGATTTCTTCTTTATTTGATCATAGTTAACATGTTGAATTGTATCAATTACACTGTCTTCATTTAGCATTGATTTCTTTGTGGCTTCAAGTTCTTGATTGTCTTCTGGTTAAGTATCTTTTCTTTTAGTTGAGTTACATAAGTTATAGTGTTACAAGTTTAGACACTCTGCCTTTCAATCTCCCCCTATTTGATAGTCTAACAATGACATTCAAATTAACAAAGGGATAACTCAACTAAACAATGAGACGAGAAAAAGATAAATAACATTACTATCTTGTTTGAATTACAACTGAAATAAACTTGAAAACAATTCAAAGAGCTAGAATAAATAAGACTTAAGCTAGACAGAAAATTCGAACTTCGAATTAAAGATCATTTGAGTGATTCCTATCACCTGGATTATTTCAAACCTTTCAGTCAAACTTATATCACCTTATTGGATCCACTCTGATTCACGGTTACAGTATGGTACGTTAGCCTATCTCGCATACCGTGATCAGGTGAATTTTCCTCAAGTGAGTTAAAGCAACCAAAAAGATATGAAGTTTTTCCAACTTCAAGTTCACACCACTCTGACCGTTAATTCTAATTCCGTCTCTTCTTCCTAACTTCTTCAGCTTGGCGCTTCTCTTCCTTCAACCTTTTGCGCCTTTCCTTCTGTTGTTGTTCTTTCTTGTAAACTGGATCATGAAGCTGCTTCCACCTTGCATTCAACAGACTTACCGCTTCCATTTCTAAAGGATTCCTGGGCTCTGGATAAGGATGCCTGAAAAGCCTTCTGAGTTTGTCCACCTCCTGAGTAGTTCTGATCTTTGGAATGTCCTCAAAATTTTTCATTATGAGCTGTGACTTCCAATGAGACTTATCAGCCTTAAACTGACAGTAGATCATTTTAGGGTAGCCCTTAACACGGTTAGTATTGTGGACACTAGCCGCATCTCGCTCCATTCTCTTCTTTTCCACTACTACTTCAGATAAGTACTTCAGGAGTCTCTGCTTCTCATCTACATTCTCATTCTCCACTTCGCCCCATTTGAATACTTCTATAACTCTCTCCAGAAAAGCAGCATCTTGAGTCTGCAGCAGCCATTTCCTACTCATATGCAACAATGTTTGATTTTGGTCTGCGTCTATGAATGCTAAAGCATCAGCTGTGTCATCATCATATGAGTGTATCCAGTATACACTATCTCTCCCTGGAACACCAACTGCCTCCCTTATTTCTCCTTGTTCCAGAGATCCAGAAGGAAGAGTCAGAGCTTCATCTACATTCTTAACAGCTTGTAGAATATTCCACTTTCTTTCAATTAGCTCCGGCTCAATCTTTACATTGTCTAGAGGGTTTGGAGCAATAATGTCACACTTCCAGATTTCATTGCTCATCTTGAATATGACCCTCTCAATGAACTCCACTGACTTCTCCTTGATGTCAGAAGTGAATCCCTTACTCATCATTTGCCTACAGACAGCTTTTAGGGATTCTACCGGTAGAGCCATTAGATCATTTTCTTCTAAACTAACCCTCTTCATCTTTCCATCAACTACCATCCGGACAACATCAGGATTTGCTGAGAATTCTGGTCCCTTGTCCTCTGCTAGCTGCATTAACTGATCTCTATACAGAATGCTAAGCTCCTCAGCTTGAGAATATTGAATTTTTGTTGCTAGCAAGAACAACTCTGACGCAGATCTTCTAGAGATGAATTGATCATCCACATACAAGAAAGATGTCGGGACTCCTTCGACTAAAGACAAGATGACCTGTCATTCCTTAACCATTGCATTATATCCAACTCTGACTTTTGAGATCAACCTTTTCAAAGCATTTATGTAGTCAACAATCAGTGGATTCTGCAAGTTCAAGTTGTAGAACAAGTCTTCCGCCTCTTTGTTATGAGTTCCTTTTGTACAAACTCCCGATAGAATCTTCCTTGCATCATCCCATTTCTGTCCTATCCTTTTCTTGTCCAGATCTACTTGAGGATCAGCTAACCTTGCAAGCTCATGATCATACTGTTTCTCCTTAAGCTCCGCTTTCTTTTCAAGAAAAATAGCCTCATCCTGCATCATCTTCATTTTATAGAATTGAGCTTGTTCCAAGGCCAGCTGTTGGGCTTCTAGAGTTTCCTTATCAACAGGTATTTCTTCAGGCTGTCCGGAAGACATTCCAGCACCTCCACCTTGTTCCTTCAAAGATCTTCTAATAGCATGTGCTAACGGAACATCCTCCATATCAGAATCTGAATCAAGTACTGCATGTGCCTTTTCCTGATGACGACTCAAGTCAATGAATGGCTCTTCTTGTTCAGCCACCACTGCCTTACCCTTCCTCTTTCTTTGAGCCTCCTCATCAATTACTGGCTCATTTTCTTTGACAAGATCAGTCTGTTCTTCAATTTCTTCAATAATTAGCGACTGCTGTCTCGTCTCTTTTCCACTCTCCCCCTTAGGTGAGTTATCCTGACCATCACCCTTCTCTCCAGATCGACCAGTAGCATAGGAACCACCAAAACCAAAACCCGAGGGTCTAGCTCCACTGGCACCGCCAGCACCACCAGCACCACCAGCATCATCAGTATCAGGGGGAGCCTGAGTAGTTTGATCGTCAAAGCACTCTGGGGGAACAAAGCTCCTAACTGCATACAACATTCTGCTTATCTCCGTTGCCATTGTATGCATTATGCCTTCCACTGCTCCCATCCTATCATAAAGAGTGCTGCCCAAGACACCACCAGCATGGCCCAAGTCATTTACCTTGTTTGCCAAATCATCGAATGCTGTTGCTTGACTTGCCATTCGTGCTGCGTAGTCATCTAGAGCGCGCTTGTTGTCACTAACATGGATCCCTAACTGCCCCATTGATTGTCCAAACTGCTTTATTTCATTTTCCATTGTTGTCATACGAGTGTGAAGATTTGCAAGATTAAGGGACGGTGTTTGGCTTGGGTGTCCTCGCTCTAAAAATCGTTCTGGTACTGTTTGTCGCTCGGTTTCGGGCCTTGAAAATGAAGGTCCCTCACTCCCTAAACGCTCACACACACTCCATGTCTCACGCTCGTGTATGTCTTCAATAATATTCCTGAAAGTGAAAGCAGTACCTGCAGAAACTGGATAAGTAAAGTGAGTAGCAGTTATGGGATCTGTTTCTGTCATATCCTGAGGTGGAATCTCAGGTTGAGAGGCTGCAGAGTGTTCTAGTACAACATCAGAACCGATCCTCTCTGCAGCATCAGTATGTACCGGTGAAGGTACTTCTGAAGCAATGAAAGCTTCAGGCCTTTCTGAAGCAACAGGCTCTTCAGAAGGCTCCAGATCCTCACCAAGATTCTTAGGTGTAGAATGTGCAAAGGTAGAACCACTCTCGTGAGGTGGAGTGGGTGTGAATGACATTCTAGGTTTGGACTGGGCTGAAGAAGTTGCAGCATGTGAAAATTTGGCTTTCTTCCGAATAACTGGCTGCACTTCGGGGTCACTCTCCAAGCTCTCACCTAAATCTACAGATGCCAGCCTTTTAACTCCCGTCAGCAAGGGTGAAATAGAAGAATCAAGAGTTTCAGACTCAGAGTCAGAAATATAGCTCGCACCCTGGGATAGATCCTGCGGGCTAGCAGAATCTTGGGCAATGGAATCAGATTTAGATGAAGAAGTAGCAGTAGTGTGAACAGAGAGTTGCTCTTGTTCATAGAAATTACCTCCTTCATTACCTTGGTCAGCAAAGGGATCAGGATCAGCATGAGGAGTAGTTTGTCTTTCCCTTTGACCGTGAGAGTGGCCATCATCATCTTCATCACTTTGAGGCTCTTCAGGAATCCCTTGAAATGCATCAGCATGTGCAGATGGATTCTGAGCATGTGAAGAGACGTGCGAAGTTCCCGCCATAGTAGTAATACCTGCATCATACTGAAGCCACACTTGAATATTAGCAGGAATAATCAGTGCTTTAGTGTGATGTTTATCCTGGTTCGCAATTGTTGTGAGTGACTTGGTGCCCATGCCAAGTGATGCAGATGTTTTACTCGATGCAAATGCCTGTCTTACAGCTAAAGCATTAGTTGGTACTAAATAATTAATGAGCATTTGTAAGAAACGAGGATACCAGCATACAACATTAGTAGTTGCAAGGTTTCTGTTTTCAGATGATCCCATTGTAGCCACTATTTCGGAAAGAACGATTCTTCCATAATTAATGTCCAGTTCACGGGCTAGGGAAACTGCAAAGATCTGTATGGGAATTGGAATCTGATGATAATCTTTTTCGCGCGGCCGAAAACATCTCGTGATGGCCTCGAAAAAGTAATTCCATTCCACCTGGAAGTATTGTTTCTGGATGGCGCCAGCTAAGATCCGTCCAGAAGGAGGATAGCATCCAATCTCCTCAAAGAATTTGAGACGATCTGCCGTTGAAGGTTCAGGGTCATAAACATCTTTAACTGGAAATCCCAGAACCCTGTTGAACACTTCCTCCGTTACTTCATATTCCTGACCCGCCAAGGTAAACCTGAAACCATAGGGGGTATTTTTGCTCCCAAAAGTAACCGCACTAGTCCATAATTGCTGTAAAGCATCATGGACTAGTGTTGGTTTAGCAGTAAAAGCAACACTAGCCTTGGAGTACAAATTAAGAAATCGTATCCAAAACTTGAAGCGCGGGAGATGATCACCAATTTCCGTACTAATGTTATAAAAATTATTTTTCGCAAGAATAAATTGGTGAGCCATTTGTAAAATAATTTTCCTTGAGTTAATGTGATATTTTGAAAAGAAACAAGTAACGTAAATACGTAAGGAAAAAAATGTAATCTAATTAATTCCTTTTAGAGAATCGAGAAGATGAACAGCCGATTTGAACTAAACTACGGAATTAATTATAATCAAAATCAAAACAACCAAAATCCAGTCCAGTAAATAATGCGACCCCAAATCAGTGATATAAAAACTAAACTGTGTTTGTAAATAACCGTGATAGTTATGTGTATATGTGTGTATATGACAAACTGAACAGATGAACAGACGGGTCCAAATACACAATAATCAGGGCAAACAGAGAATAGTAAATATAAAACGGGCAGCAGTTCGAGATATGTAAGAGTTTTAACACAACTCGAATGAACAGGGCAATGACTGTTTGAAATCGCAGGGAGGGAGGGTGGGGGCTGTAAAAATTTAGGGTTAAAACAATTAGGTAAAAGTGAAAAGAAAGACGGGTTAATGTTGTATATATAGGCATATATGTGCAAAGACGAGAATATCCCTGTGAAAAAGGAAAAAAAACATTAAGTACATACAGGGGAACATCAAGTCGAAATTCGAGATGAGTTTCGAGATAGGAGCTATCTCGAACATCAAGTCGAATATTCGAGATAAAGTTCGAGATGACACTAACTCGAACAAATTATCACTTGATCAATTAATACAGCTGAATAAACCCACCAGGGAATCCTATCTCGAATATTAAGACAAAATTCCAAAGAAAATGAGTAAAATTCCAAGTACAAACCTGGGAATACTATCTCGAACATTAAGTCGAATATTCGAGATAATGTTCGAGATGGGACTCAAGTCGAACATCAAGTCGAATATTCGAGATAATGTTCGAGATGGGACTCAAGTCGAACATCAAGTCGAATATTCGAGATAATGTTCGAGATGGGACTCAAGTCGAACATCAAGTCGAATATTCGAGATAATGTTCGAGATGGGACTCAAGTCGAACATCAAGTCGAATATTCGAGATAATGTTCGAGATGGGACTCAAGTCGAACATCAAGTCGAATATTCGAGATAATGTTCGAGATAGAGATTAACTCGAATAATTTCCCAGACTTGGAAAAAAAATTTCCGAATATTCTTCCCAGACTCAGAATTTTCAAAATTTTTAATTTTGAAGATAGTCATAATAATTTGGCAATTTTTGCAATAAAAACAACAATTAAAATTTTGCCAAATTAAGATAAACATCAATTCAAGAATTTTTATCAAAGCAAATAATAAAAACATTCCTTGACAATTCTAAGGCCTCTTAAATTAAACAACATTACATGAAAAACACAGGTAAATTCATCTAAAAATCATAAAAAGATTTAGAATAATATGAATTTAACTCTCCCTATGATCATGCAATCATACCAGCATAAATTCAAAGATTTAACTAATAATTACACATAAAACACAATGAATTCATGTAAAATAACACAACATGCATCCTAAAATACTCATTACTTAATCATTTTAAAGTCTAAGTCCATAATAATTAATTAGCATGCAGAAGTGATATTTTGAGCAATTGTAGAGATTATTTACATATGTTTTCAACTTTGTATCAATAAAATAGGCAAATGACAAGACTAAAAACATATGTTCATGATTAAAAACTGAAATTTTGCAGATAGCAGAAATCACTAACTTGTGTTAAGCATTCCCAATTCACCAACCAACCTATTGAATGTTACTTCATCAAGAGGTTTAGTGAATATATCTGCAATTTGTTGCATTGTGGGCACAAAATGTAGCTCCACAGTCCCCTCCTCGACATGTTCTCTAATGAAATGGTACCTGATATCTATATGCTTGGTTCTTGAATGGTCTACAGGATTGTTGGTCATGGCAATGGCACTTGTGTTGTCACACATGATTGGAATCTTTTTGTGCTTCATGCCATAATCTTTCAATTGGTTCCTCATCCACAGTATTTGAGCTACACAGCTTCCAGCAGCAATATACTCAGCTTCAGCAGTAGAAGTAGATACTGTGTGTTGCTTTTTGCTTTGCCAGGACACCAATCTTCTGCCAAGAAATTGACATGCACCAGATGTGCTTTTTCTATCAATCCTGCAACCTGCATAGTCTGAATCCGAATAGCCAATTAGATTAAAACCTGTATCTCTTGGGTACCAAATCCCTAGATTTGATGTTCCCTTGAGATACCTAAAGATTCGTTTGACGGCTTTGAGATGTGATTCTCTAGGATCCACTTGGAACCTTGCACACAAACAAGTTGCGAACATAATATCGGGTCTACTTGCAGTTAAATAGAGGAGTGAGCCAATCATACCTCGATAGCTTGTGATGTCAACTGGTTTACCTGATTTGTCTTCATCAAGCTTCGTGGCTGTTGCCATGGGAGTCTTAGCTGTTGATGCATCTTCTAGATTATACTTCTTGAGTAAATCTTTGATGTATTTGGACTGACAGATAAAGATTCCATCTTTTCTTTGACTGATCTGTACTCCAAGGAAGAAGGACAGCTCTCCCATCATGCTCATCTCATACTTATCCTGCATTAACTTGGCAAATTTCTCGCACAAGCGCTCATTAGATGACCCAAAAATAATATCGTCCACATAGACTTGAACAAGTATTAAATCACTTTTTACATTTTTATAGAACAATGTTTTATCAATTACTCCCCTAGTAAAACCACTTGCAATTAAGAACAAGGATAGGGTTTCATACCATCGTCTTGGGGATTGTTTGAGGCCATAGACAGCTTTGAAGAGAAGATACACAAAATCTACAAGTTCTGGATCAACAAAGCCAGGTGGCTGTTCCAGATATACTTCTTCTTCTAGCTCTCCATTCAGGAAGGCACTTTTCACATCCATCTGAAAAACCTTGAAGTTCTTGTGTGCTGCAAAGGCCAAGAACATCCTGACTGCCTCAAGTCTTGCAACTGGAGCATAGGTCTCATCATAATCAATACCTTCTTTTTGAGAATAACCCTTCGCTACCAAATGAGCCTTGTTTCGCGTTACAAGTCCGTCTTCATCCAGTTTATTTCTGAATACCCACTTAGTTCCAATTACTGATCTGTTCTTCGGTCGGGGTACCAGCTTCCAAACTTTCTGCCTTTCAAACTGATTGAGCTCTTCTTGCATTGCAATTACCCAATCAGCATCACCAAGAGCTTCTTCTATTTCTTTAGGTTCAAGCTTGGATAAGAACCCAGAATATAAGCAAATATTAGCCATGTCAGCTCTTGCAGTTCTTCTAGTAGTCACACCAGCATCTGGATCACCAATTATTAATTCAAACGGATGGTCTCTACTCCATACTTGTTCTCTTGGAAATTGTCTTGATGATTCAGCTTGACTTTCTGAGTTGTTGTGTTGACTACTTGTGGTATTTCCACTAACTCCCCCTGAGTTAGTGCCAGCTCCTACAGAACTAGTGTCATCTCGTCTTGAGCCTTGAACGCTTGTCCTTGAGCTGCTATTTACTCCCCCTGAGTTGTTGCAGGATCGTGCGGAAGAAGTTTCTTCTGATCTTGTAGGATTCGATTGTTCATTAAGCTCAGATGTTTCTTCACGAACACTTGGAACATTTGAAATGATAACCAACTCAGGTTCATCTTCAAGTTCATCTAATTCCAGATTCTGAAATTTAAGGGACTCTGGTTCACTAGAATCTTTAGATATTGATGGGAGTTTGGTATCGTCGAATCTGACGTTGTAGCTTTCAGTCACTTTTCGATCATTCACTAAGAATACTCGATAAGCTGCCACCACATCTGTAGAATAACCAGCAAAGATTCCTTCTCGAGCTTTTGCTGCAAATTTTCCTAGATTTTCATTATCTATAAGCACATAGCATTTAGCTCCAAAGACATGAAAGTATTTGATTGTAGGTCTTCTGTTATTCATTAGTTCACATGGTGTCTTTTCTTTATCTTTTATGATCAGGGTTCTATTCTGAGTGTAACACGCTGTACTCACTGCTTCGGCCCAAAAGTAAAGAGGAAGTTTTGAATCATACAACAATGTTCTTGCTGCTTCAACCAAAGTTCTGTTCTTCCTTTCAACTACTCCATTTTGCTGTGGAGTTCTCGGGGCTGAGTACTGACGACGTATTCCCTTAGATACACAGAAGTGATTCAGCACTGCATTCTTAAATTCAGTACCGTTGTCTGTTCTAATCGTCTTTACAGTAAGTGTTGAAACATTCTCAATTTGAGTGATGTGATTAATGATTAGGAAAGGTACTTCGTCTTTCGTCATTGCGAACAATACCCATGTATACTTGGAGAAGTCATCCACGATTACCAAAGCATATCTTTTCCTAGATAAGGATAGGACATTCACTGGGCCAAACAAATCCATATGAAGAAGTTGTAAAGGCTCAGTGATACTAGAAATTTCTTTACTTTTATGTGATGCTCGCTTTGACTTTCCCATTTCACAAGCTTCACAGAGTCCTTTAGGAGCAAACTCCATCTGTGGTAGATCTCTCACTAATTCTCGCCTCGCGAGAGCATTCATTGTTTTGAAGTTTAAGTGAGATAACTTTTTGTGCCATAACCAGCTTTCATCATCTGAAGCTTTGCTGTAGAAACAGGTGACTTCATTCTGATTTGCCAAATCCATGTCTGCAACAAAAAGATCTGCCTTACGAACTCCTCTTAAAGCCAATGAACCTTCCTTAATGTGAGTGATTGACACGCCTTTCTTATTGAAGACAATTTCATATCCTTTGTCACAGAACTGACTGATACTCAACAGATTGTGCTTCAATCCCTCAACATAAGAGATATCTTCAATGATGACATTGCCAGTCTTCAGTTTGCCATATCCCTTCGTCACACCTTTGCTGTCATCTCCAAAGGTAACATAAGGGCCAGCTTTCATAACCAACTCTGTAAGCAGGGACTTGTTTCCTGTCATATGCCTTGATGCTCCACTATCTAGCACCCATAAGACTTTATTTCTTTTCTGCTTAATGCCCTGCAATGACAGATTGGTTAGGCGTTCTTCGGAACTCAACTTTGATTGGGCCCGGCTTTTCTATAAGATCGATAGTTATCAGGTATAATAACAGGAGATGCACTCTTTTTAACATTACTAGAGCTTTCGACTTTGTCTTTCCCTTTTTCAGACTTGATAGATTTGTCAGTCTTAGGAGAAGGCTTGTCACTCCTAACTTTAGGAGGACTGGCAGTCTTAGCTCTCATATGCTTCTTCTTGACATTAGAACTAGTAGCAGTATTTAGACATGTTTGACTAGTTGCATTCATCAAATTTACAAAAGTTTGCATGACGTTAAAAGTGCATGGCATACAATTAGGTTGACCACATTGTGCATGATTCTGATGCATGTTATTCATTGTATGTGGTACAGGCATGGCATGTGAAACAGGAATATTCACGTTAGATTTACATGCATAAGAAAGATGTTCAGTAGATTTACAGTGATAACATGCTTTCTTTACTCGTTCTGCCTTAACCTCCTTTATGCCCTTTTCTTTCTTAACCTGTTGTTTAACAGCCTTGGCTCCTAATCCTGGTCTAGATTCTTCTCTAGGGGATTTGATTTTAACTGATTTAGTAGGAGTTACAAGTTGTTCTTTCTTCCGATCTTCCATCTCGATTTCATATCTAACTAGTAAATCAGTCTCTTCTTCTTCTCGAGGAGTAAAGTGTTTGAATATTGGTTTAATAGCAGATTTGAGAATTGTAGGTACTTCTTTTTTAATCTCACTGGGACTGGTGTCTACAGGCCTTTTCCCTTCTTTCTTTGATAAGTTAGAATAGTCAAGTCCTACACCAACACCAGTTATTTTCTTAAATGTGCTACTATCAACATTCACTTTACTAGCTGCTAGTTTATAAGCTTCGCATTTTGTTTCTAACTCAGCTAGTTTATTCCTAAGACATGCTTCTATTTCATCTTTAAGGTTGAGCTTGTGTTCCAAAGTTTTAATAGAGTCTCTTAGGGAAGTATCTATAGTGCAAACGGCCTCTAATTCTTCCACTTTTGCCTCAAGCATTCTGCATTTGGCAACAATTGTTTTCTGTTCTTTTTGAGAAGTATTTAGGCTTTTGCACAGCATATAGATCTCTTCGCTAAGAGCCCCGTTCTGCACCTTATAATCATCTAGAGACATTTCTTCCTTAAGGGTTAGAACTGGTACCTCTGGTTCATCTGACGTTTCAGCCATGAGGGCAAAGTTTGCTGTATGAGTAACTTCTTCCTCATCTGAATCATCCCACGCTCTTCCTTCTGTGACAACTAAAGCTCTTTTTCCATGTCTTTCCTTCACCAGGGCCTCATACTTGCTTTTGAGGGCTTCATAAGTTTCTTTTGGATATGTCTGTTTAGGCTTCTTGCAATCTGTAGCAAAGTGTCCAGCTTCACCACAGTTATAACATTTGAACTTCATTTTGAAATCCAAAGGAGATTTGTAGCTGGTACTCTTGCCTTTGCCTTTGTAACCTTGAGAACTACCACCACCCCTAGTAACCCGATAGTAAGATGAAGATTTACTCTGCGGTCGGTTACTCTTTCTGAATCTTATATTGCTGAACTTCCTTGCCATGTATGCCACGACACTGTCATCCATATTGTCCAGCTCTTCTTGGGTGAAGTAGTCGTCATCACTATTTGATGTGCACTCATCATCATTTTCAACTTGAGGTGATGCAGGTGATGACCTAGGCTTTTCTGCAACCATTGCCTTTTTAGACTCTACCTCATCAGCAACTAACCCTGATGCAGCTTCTTTTCCTCTTGAATCATTATCCCATGCTTGATCTTGAAGTGTTTCCAGCTCATAGGTCTTTAGAATTCCATAGTATTCTTCCAGAGTTGTTGTGTGCAAATCTCTGGTTTCTCTAACAGCATAGACTCTATGTTCAATACTTTTTGGCTGGTTCCTCAGATATCTCGTATTGACTTCAACCACGGGGAGAGTTACACCTCTCAGATTCAAATCCAAAACCAACTGACTGAATCTTAGATAGACATCGGTTATACTTTCTCCTTTTCTTATTCTGAAAGTGTCATACTCCATCTTGAGTATAAGTGTTTTGTTGCTTCTGACCTCAGAGGTACCTTCCATGACGACCTCTAGCTTGTCCCAAATCTTCTTTGCTGTAGTTAGTCCTTTAACTACATTAAACATCTCATGATCTAGGGATTCCATCAGTGTTTGTCGAACGGATGTGTCGAAAGATATCTGCTCCTTATCAGCATCTGAAAAGTCTACTGCCTTCTTCGGCTCAGACCGTTGTGGTACAACCACATCTCCTTCCATATGCTCAGGAACAACAACCATTGGTACAAATTTACCTTTATCGAGAACTTCCAGATATTCAGGATTGACGGACTCAAGGTAAAGTTTCATTCTCAACACCCATTCTTCATAATGATCTCGGTCGAACATTGGAATCTTGAAATTGTTTTTAGGTGCCATCTAATTGTGGATTTAAAGTAAAGATAATAAACTTTTCTTATTACTTGAGTAGTAATTAAAAGAAAATTAAATTATCTCAAAATAAATCAAACTTCAAATTTTGATCACCAAAAAAAATTTCTAAGTACCAGGACAAGGCTAAGTAGAATATCTATGTAGAACTTCTGCCTAAGTCGAAATTCTCCAAGTCGAAATTTTCTAAGTCGAACTTTTGTCCAAGTAGAATATCTTAAGTCGAATATTCAAGTAGAATATTCAAGTAGAATATTCAAGTAGAATATTCAAGTAGAATATTCAAGTAGAATATTCTATGTAGAACTTTTGCCTTGGATAAAATTTGTTGCAGGTCACTTATCACACTTTTTGACTTTTGTGGTTTTTTTTTTTTTTCTCACCCAACTCACCTAACACACGTGCAAGGTACTGAATATCTTCTGTAATACTTTTTGTTGTGAGATATATGTCAAATCAAAAGCCAATAACACCTTTTTGTCTTTTTGAAAAGGAAATCAAAAAGTTGCTGGGTTTGTCTTCTTTAACAAGAATAATGATGAACACTCAAGAACACCAAATATCAAAGTACCCAGATTAATTCACAAAAATTATCTAAGATCCATCCAAGCTAATTAATCACACCTGGAGTATTTAAATAATTTTTCGGATGAGTTTTCACTAGAAACAAATTAAGGCCCACTTTTCGAGACAAATTGAAAAGTAGTTCTGGAAGATGAAAACTCACAATTCTTCTACCAAACACAAGGATCTATGTTTTGTATATTAAACATGAAGCTCTGATACCAATTGTTAGGTCCAAATGTGTTGTAGAGGGGGGGTGAATACAACTTTATAAATTTAAGAAGCAATAAATGCAATGTAATAAATGAACATACTGATTCAAGGAATATATGTTTTATATATATCTTGAAAAGGTTGCTACAACATTCATTACAAAGTACATCAGAAGTAAAGAGGGTAGTAAATGATACTAAGCTCGGTGAATATACTCTCTCTCTTTTACAAGTGTTTTTCTCGAAAATATTGCTCTCACTCTAAATAAAACACAAGTACTTCTATTTATACTACTTGTAATCTATGTTCTGTAGACTTCAAAGCCTAAGATGTACGTGGCCCAATGTTGTCCACATAAATCTTATCTTATCTTGAAAGCTTGGAAATCTGCCAATTAGATGATGCCATGTGTCATGTTGAAACTGCCCTTCATGTAGAATATCTACTTGAGAATTTCTACTTGGCCATCTCGAATATCTAAGTAGAATTTCTACATAGGAATGTTCTACTTGGCTATCTCGAACATCTAAGTAGAATTTCTACATAGGAATGTTCTACTTGGCTATCTCGAACATCTAAGTAGAATTTCTACATAGGAATGTTCTACTTGGCTATCTCGAACATCTAAGTGGAATTTCTACATAGGAATGTTCTACTTGGCTATCTAGAACATTTTGCACTTAGAGAAATTCTGGGCTTCAACTTGAAACTTCAATGCAACATCTTGAACTTGTGATTTCTTTATGTCTTCTATATTCTTCAACAAGCTCTTGAACCTGGATCTCTATTACTGACATAAACATGCTATCAATGTCCTGACACTTGATGCAATGGTCTGATTCATAAGTGACTAGTCTTGATAGTGTTTCTGCTTCTTGAATAGATTACCATATTCGATTAGTAATGTGGCTTTCCAAATATTGCTTTCCTTCTTGTTCACTTGAAATCAATTAGTCTTATTGATACTGATTGCTATGATCTTGAATCTTTAGGTTACAAATCACTGAGGCATGAACAACTCTGACTTGAACTTCTTTCAATGATTTCTTCTTTATTTGATCATAGTTAACATGTTGAATTGTATCAATTACACTGTCTTCATTTAGCATTGATTTCTTTATGGCTTCAAGTTCTTGATTGTCTTCTGGTTAAGTATCTTTTCTTTTAGTTGAGTTACATAAGTTATAGTGTTACAAGTTTAGACACTCTGCCTTTCAATACCTAATTACCACATATGCATATTACATTGTAAACATGATAATTAAAGTAGTAGCAATAAGCACGAGGTTCTGGATTTCAGATAAATTCACAAGTCCTTTAAATATGGAAAATTTAATACTTGTGAACTCATTTAAGAATTCCTTACAGATGAGATTTCCAATAAATATGCACATAAATAATATCCCAACTTCACTAACCAACTTAGACAAAATGAATTTATCAAGCTGTTTAGCAAATATCTGCAAGTTATTCTACTAAGGACTACTCTCGATATAAATGATACCTGGTTTCCATGCGTTTGTTCCGTGAGTGGTGAAGAGATTATTCAGCAGAGTTGATGGAGTTTGACAGCTTCTGGTAATTACCTCCATGTCTTTCTTATAACCTGCATTATCTATATCTATATAGCCAATTAGGTTAAACCTAGTATCTTTAGGGTATCTCATTCTAAGAATTGATGATCCCTTAAGATATTTAACAATTCATATCTTAGCTACAAGATAAGATTCTCTAGTATCCACGTGAAAACTTGCACATAGGCATATTGAGAATAAAATATATGGTCTTTATGCATAGTAGACCCACATATAATATAATCATGGTATACTTGCACTAATATTACATTATGTGTGTGTGCCTTGTATTCTAGAGAGATATTTGTATAACGACTCTAATATAAAATCATATTCAAGTAATTATCAGTTAGAGTGTCATACTATGTCCTCGACGATTGCTTGATCTCTTACCTCCGTCATAGAGAGCTTTGTGTAGAGAATGATATACAAATGCTAGTGGATATGAAACTTGAAAGTCCAGGAGTTGTTGTATATCAACTTGTTCAGCCCTAATAAGATCAAGTCTCGTCTCTGGTGCTTTAGTTAGATCTTGAAAGTCCCGAAGATTCTGTTTCCATCATCGTCGATACCTTCTGTAGCAACCAGTTTGGCTTTGTCCCTCATAACAATGCCAAAAATCATCCAGTCTCTGAAAACCCTTACAGTACCAATTACAACTTTGTCTTGTGGTCTGGGTTCCAGATTCAGTAGATTCTGCCTTCGAACTGATTGAGATCATCTTGCATTGCAATCACTCAATCTGGATCAATCAGTGCTTCTTCAATCTCCTTTAGGATTCCAACTGTTTAACAATTGTTCTTTCCCGAAGAGTAACCATTTACTTTGCATAGCACTTCTAGTCTTTACTCTAGTATCCGGATCACTAAGAACTAGACTCCAGGAATGACTTTGACTCTAAACCCTTTGTCTCGGCAGATATGTTCTTAATGTATTCCTTTGATCTTCATTGTATTGAGTATGACTAGTAGATCCTTCTTTTATTTGCTCCCCCTGAGTTGCTGCTAGGATGTGTTGAAGATCCTTCACCTTGTTGAGTGGATTCTGTTAAAGTCCACGAGTTGTGTAGATTCACTACCATTTCCACTACTAGGATCTGAATCATCATCATTAACATTGATTCCTTCTGCAAACTCAGTTTCATCATCAATATCTGAATATGACTCTGACAAGATGTCAAGCTTCAAAGATTCAGAATAGTCTTTTATTTTAATGCTTGGGAGTTTCTTGAATAGTGTAACACAGCCCTGATCTTGCCTTACTACTTTTAGCCTCATATGTTTCTTCAGTTGTGACCTCTAACGATTCTTAAATCCGTTTTGTATAAGTACAAAAACTAGAATGATCATTAAAGTCAGAAAAAAAATCTTCAGAGTTCCCCACTAATAAATCTATCATATCTTTACATTTGAGCAGTTTGTGGAACTATAACATGAACAGCCGTAACATCCACAATAACATTCAAATGCTCCGGAATAAACCTACTAATACGAAATGACCACTTTCCTCGAAACCGGGTCATATGCTCTGCGAATTAATTCTGAGCCAAAACGAAGAATTTTTCAACTACAAACCCTTTTGGAAAAATGGACCAACTTTTAATATCTTTAGATTATAAATTAAACTAATAAATTTACTTAAATTAAATTTATAAAATAAATTCATTTAAATTAAGTTTATAAAATAAACCTTTTTCAAGTTTAAATAGTAAACTCATTTAAATTAAATTCACAAAATAAATTTATTTTAAATAATATTTATAAAATAAATTTATCTAAATTTAAATTTATAAAATAAAATTATCAAAATGAATTTAAATTATAAAAGGAAACCTATTTAAATTTAAAGAATAAATTTATTTAAATTAAAGTTTATAAAGTAAACTTATTTAAATTAAGTTTATAAAAGAAACTTTTTCAAGTTTCAATAATAAACTCATTTAAATTAAATTCACAAATTAAATTTATTTTAAATAAAATTTATAAAATAAATTTATCTAAATTTAAATTTATAAAATAAAATTATTAAATAAATTTAAATTATAAAACTAAGCCTATTTAAATTTAAAGAATAAATTTATTTAAATTAAAATTTATAAAATAAACTTATTTAAATTAAGTTTATAAAAGAAACTTTTTCAAGTTTAAATAATAAAATCATTTAAATTAAATTCTAAAAATAAATTTATCTAAATTTAAATTTATAAAATAAAATTATCTAAACAAATTTAAATTATAAAAGGAAATCTATTTAAATTTAAAGAATAAATTTATTTAAATTAAAATTTATAAAGTAAACTTATTTAAATTAAGTTTATAAAAGAAACTTTTTCAAGTTTAAATAATAAACTCATTTAAATTAAATTCACAAAATAAATTTATTTTAAATAACATTTATAAAATAAATTTATCTAAATTTAAATTTATAAACTAAATTTATTTAACAAGACCACTAGACATTCAAAGTTCAAAACAGCTTCGGTACCCTGACCTTCACTGGACTGCGGTCTCTACACCACTCATGGAACAAGCACAAGGACATCAGGTACTATTTCTTTAGAGAGTGTCCTTAGTAGAATAACTTGCAGATCTTTGCTAAATAACTTGATGAATTTATTTTATCTAAGTTGGTTGGTAAACAAGGGATATTATTTATGTGCATATTTGTTGAAAATCTCATCTGCAATGAATTCTCAGATGAGTTCACAAGTATTAAATTTACCTATTTAAAGGACTTGTGAATTTATTTTAAATCCAGTACCTCATACTTCTTGCTATTAGTTTAATTATCTTGCTTACAATGTTATATGCATATGTGGTAGTTAGATTTTTAGCATAAGTAAGAAGCATAATTATTTCATGTTAAATATTTAATGAGTATTAGTCAATGATGTCTTGCTTTATTGCTCTGATATTTTGCTCTGATATTTCTTAATATTCTATTGCAAATAATTGTGATACTTTTAGTATTAGTGAGATTATTTAGAATTTCTGTTCTAAGTAAACAATGCATATTTCAAAACATCACTAATATTAAAAACTGAAGTATTTTCTAAGTTATGTGTATAAAATTCTCAATATTTTATATATTTGGAATTATTTCTAAATTTGATTGTGTTAGCGAGGAGTTGTAATTAGGATCACAAGTATTAAATGTTAATATTTAAAGGACTTGTGAATTTCTTTTCAACTATTGTCTCGAGCTTATGTATATCAATAATAATTATTATGAGTATAATTATAATATGCTAGAGTGACGATTATTAGATATAGCGTAGGGAGTTAGATGCTAATATTCAATCCTATGAATATTTTAGTATTTAGCGAAATTATTTTATCTTATTAAAATTATGGATTGAAGTAGTTCAATGATTATTAGTTTCATAATTTTGATTTGTTAAAATATTAGAAGCATAATTTCTTGCATCTTGAAATTATTGATAATTATCAGATAATGATATTTTATTAATGTTTCTTTGCAATTAATTGTGATATTTTTAATATTAGTGATAATACAAGTTGTTTATCTGAAATCACTAATAATAAAAATATGTTTAAATGCTTATTGTTCTACTGAATAATTGTCACATGTTATTTGATTTATATATGCATGTCTGTGGTAACTGTTTAATATTACATGAGTATTTATATTAGTTTTCTTTCTTTGACTGAATTTTAAACTTGAATGTATTAAAAACAAACTCTTGTCTATTTCTTTTTCAAAACGTTTTATTCAAATATACATTCATTTTTCTATCAGTTTTAGAGAAGAAAACATCAAAATTCTTTTTTAAAACTTATCTTTTCAAAAACTTTTGATTTACAGCCCTACTTTATTTTCCCAAACCTAGGGTGTGAATTAAATTTTTCTTGAGGATAATTTTTCTCCAATCTCAGAATCTTTTATCATCTCCCAAAAGCTAGTTTTAAAAGTTTTATCTTTTGAAACGTTGTGACTGCTATTTTATTTAAAGAACTTATTTTAAATTCGAGGTACCAATCACTTGTAAATTTATTTATTTTTAAATACTTGTTTTAATGTATGTTTTACACTAATTCATAGTACCAAAACAGTGGTTGTTGCTTTGAAGGCCTAGTACTGTATTGTTAAGTATTCATTCAACCTAATTGTCATGTTTTTATTTTAAGTCGGGGATACTATCAGGTGGATGAAAATGATAATTGCATTATGAGTCGGAAAATCATAGTCCTCTATCTGATAAGGATGTTTTGCAAAACTATTTTCAAAACTTACAGTACTTAGGTAATAAAGGAAAAGAGTTATTTTATTGAAATAGAATTTGGTAAGAGAGTTGAATTTCTTCTTTGGTAAAAAATTCCCGCGTTTTATTATGGGAAGTTTGCCTTATAAGAAATTCACAAGGGATAGAATTTTTCTCTGATACACTTTCCCACATTTTATTATGGAATACGTATTTTAAAGAAAATTTATATTGATATCATGCTCTTAAATGATAAATCTTTAGGACCGACAAAACTCTTTTACTAAAAGTGCTTTAATGCAATCCATTACCATTCCTTATTATATTTTTCATTCTCATTGGGATGAAAAATATATTTTGGAATGTTAAGGTGATTATCTTTTAATCTTGATTGATTCTTTCCGATTAGCCCCCAGAGGCTATAGAAGCTAGCTAGGAGGTTGAAAACCCATCAATCTCTTACCCAGGCCATAATACCAAACACTCATTCATCCACTTCCATATATTAACCCCTGGAGATATAAGGAACTTATGTTAGTTAGAGGTTGATAAGGGAGAAACTACACTTGATGCAACAAATAAGGATGAAGTCGGAAGTGCACCCGTAGCTCTACCTCCAGAGAAGTAAAGTAGTATATAACTAAGGTATCTGTAAGCTCATCTGCATCTTCTCAAAAGGATTCAGAGCTGAAAAGGCAATAAAACTGTCTCTGGAATCATTCTCTCAACAGGGTGAGTCCATTGAAATTCGCTCGTCAGCTAGAGCACCTTGTATTGTGTCAAGCACACCACTGACACTCACGCTGATGGTAAGCCCAAATAGATAAATTCTAGGAACACATTGCAAGGCGTGCACAGTGAGAGGTATAGGCATTTAGAGGAGATACGAACTCTAGCCATACATTACATTGTCCAATCAAACAGAATTTAATCTTCTGCATCTCGAAAGGGAGATCTCTTGTTCAGATTTATCTGGGCTTGATAGGTAACTGCTTGACAAGAATTCTTTGGATGAGTCAAGTAGGGTATTTAATACAAATTCCCGTCACAGGGTTACGAGGGAAACGTAGGCTCTAAATTGCCATTCATTACATTGTCTACTACGTTGGCCCTCCTGGAAGGAACATTTCCAAATCCTGAAAAGGAATGTCCACCTCCCATTTACGGAGAAGGTGTGTGGCAACTCCTTGATAGAACAAGGAAGGATTCCCTAACAGATTTTAAAATTTTGGGATAACCCATATCAAAGAGGTGAGGCTCCACTAGATAGTGATTTAACAATAGCTATTGAGTCTGGTGCTGAAACAGTGCTTATACATGATAGATCAAGAACACCTCTACGAGGCAATTCTCCACTTGATAGTGATTCAGTTCATTCTGATGAATAAGGTGTCGGGAATATAAATGCATTGATGGATTTCACTTGCAGGTACAGAAGGCTATATTTGAAATGCAGAGTGAAAGTGAGAGAGAGAAACATTTAAGTGAAAGTGAGGGAGAGATACACTTGAGTGAGAGATAGGAAGAGAAAGAGTGAAACACTTCTAAGTGCTCGACACTTGAGTGTAAACACTAACAGAACGTAGTAGGAGTGAGGAAACCATAGACCAAACACTTACCCTTGCTACTTGCTACTTCTGAAAGAAAAGCTACTATGTTTTCCCAATCAATGAAAGACGAGAACCTTCTTTGGAAGACAAACCATTCAAAAGATGGGTCATTGGAGGATTCCACAACTAAGGGGGGAAATTTATAGGAAGAAAAAGGAGAAAAAGGAGAAGTTAATAAAGTCTTATCTTCGTATCCTTGGGAGAAGTTAATATCCTTAGGGGGAGATTTTAGATAAGAAAAAGAAGAAAATCTTATCTTCTGATCCTGAAGGGAAACAACGGAATATGGGAGAATCAAGAAACTGTATCATATACTTGAAAGTAGTTGTCAGTAGAGGATTCTTCATCCAAGTGGGATGTACAGAAAAGAATTGACACTTCCATTGATTATCTAAAGGGAGAAAAAGAAAAAGAAGGAGAATCACATTCTTAGGGGGAGAACATTAGACCAAACACTTACCCTTGCTACTTGCTACTTTTGAAAGAAAAGCTACTATGTTTTCCCAATCAATGAAAGACGAGAACCTTTTTTGGAAGACAAACCATTCAAAAGATGGTCCATTGGAAGATTCCTCAACTAAGGGGGAGAATTTATAGGAAGAAAAAGGAGAAGTTAATAGTCTTATCTTCGTATCTTTGGGAGAAGTTAATATCCTTAGGGGGGAGATTTTAGACAAGAAAAAGAAGAAAATCTTATCTTCTGATCCTTAAGGGAAACAACGGAATATGGGAGAATCAAGAAACTGTATCCTATACTTGAAAGGAGTTGTCAGTAGAGAATTCCTCATCCAAGTGGGATGTACAGAAAAGAATTGACACTTCCATTGATTATCTAAAGGGAGAAGAAAAAAAAGAAGGAGAATCACATTCTTAGGGGGAGAACATTATTTGAGCTATGTTCTATGTTCTATTGAAGACGTTCCCAGGAATCTAATTCTTATGAAGCTTTGTTCATGATAAGTTCTTTAAGTTCAAACTATGAAGGATTTTGAGGCAGAGAAAGGTCAAACAGATAGAAATGAAGATGATACTACATGAATATCAGTTCAGTGCTAGAGGAATAGACATCTATCATTTCAGTCACACAAGAATTCTGGAAATGCAGTATCTGATCCAGAAAAACCAGTAGCATTATTTACAAGTCTCGGACGATTGCTTTTTCTAGGTGTTAGTTGAGTTATCCTCTCTATGGGATTTGTTTGATAAGTTTAACAATCAAATAGGGGGAGATTATTGGTGAGATTACGAAGCTGTATGAATAGTAATCGTGATAACTCTACACTAGAACAGGACAAATAAATAATACTATGCCTACACAGAAATCAGGAAAATATGAAGACAAGACAGATACAATGAATCAAGACATTAGAAGAAGTTTTAAAGTCTATTACAGGTCACTGAAAGAAGTTCATTAATATGTTCATGCTTCAGTGAAGAATAATGGTTGAAGACTTTCAGGGTTTCAGAAGTGTTGAAGATTCAGTATAGAAGTGCCACAAGAAGATTTCAGTGTAAAGGCATTGATTGAAGATAGACAGTGTTCGAAGCATAGGAATCTAGAAGGGTGAATACAAAGGTTAAAGAAGACAGCTGCAGTCTTGAAGTTATACTCACTGAAAGAAGTTCATTTAAATGTTCAAGCGTCAGTAAAGAACAGAGAATGAAGTATTCAAGATTGTGGTAATAATGGAGACGTTGTCGAAGTACCATAAAAGATTCTAGTGAAAGTACTATGTCTATCAACAGTCAGTGTTCGAAGCAATGCAACAGTCCAAGGTTAATCAGCTGAAACTGAACAGAAGTCAAGGGAATTCAATTCAGTGTTAGTCGTTTGTGAACCAGACCAGTGCACTAAGCGTCAGCACAACATGGAGAGAATTACTTTGATTTATCAGAAGAGAATCAGTTGATCAAGGCAGAAGTGTGAAAACCAAGTGGTAAATACTTCAATCATTTAAAGTAATTATCTTAAGGCAAGTTATATCACTTTTGGTGTTCCAGTACTCTTGAAGCAATGGAGAGGCGCAACAAAAACAACCAAGGCTCAAGGATGTGTTTTATGGCGCCTACACAGGGGATGTAGAGTGTAGGCGCAACAAAACATCTGCCTTGGTGTTTAGTGAGATTGGTGGCGCCTACACAAGGTTCATAGAGTGCAAGGCGCAACAAAGTATACCAAGGCTCATCAAATCTCTAAGAGGAAGAGTTTATGGCGCCTGCACTAGGAACTCAGTGTACAAGCGCAACAAAACAATATCTAGGCACAAGAAAGATTATGTTGAAGATTCTAAGGCATTTGTGGCGCCTATACAAGGGTTATGGTGTATAGGCGCAACAAAACTCATCCTAGACGCAACAAAACTCTCAAGGGAATTTGGTGGCGCCTCTACAGGGTGATCAATGTACAGGCGCAACAAAAGTTATAGGTGCAAGGAAAAGGCATTTGGTGGCACCTCTACAGGGTAAATGGTGTAGAGGCGCAACAAAAGTATTTCGTGGCGCCTACACACCGTAAACACTCTACAGGCGCAACAGAGAACTTGTAGCATTGAAAAGCAAATCAATTTTAATTGATTTGAAAAGTCTACACTATAATAAACAAAATGACTGGTTCATTTTGATTCGTGGATTTGTGGAGACACACAACAAACCTGAGAGATACAGAGAGATATTTTGAAGCCGGAAAAGAAGAAGTCATAAAGCCATAATCATACCTTCTTCAGTGGAGTTTTATAATCTAGTCGGTTCATTATGTTGCAAATACACAGGGATAATATAAAACACTCTCCGTTAGCTTGATTCCGTTAGTACAAACACTAGTCAAATATTGTATAGGGATTAAGCTATATCTCTTTGTCAAAGCAAAGAACTAATATGTTGTTTGGAAGCCAGTTATATTTTTAACTGGATGTAGCAACCTCAGGGTTTATATACGAAAGATATATTCCTCGAAACCTGTCTCGATAAATTACTTGCTAATTTTCTAGAACATTATTGTTTATTCATAAATACAGAAAATTAGTAAGCCAGCCTCCTAAACACTATTCACCTCATGAACTCGAACCAATAACCGAACTCTAAATTATTTATCTGCAAAAGATTCGAAAGAATTTTTTAATTTAGTGAGTATCGTATTCAACCCCCCCCCTTCTACGATACTTCCGGGACCCAACATGAAGCATTGTCGTGATCAGGTCAGTCAAACCTGTGAAGATAATGACAATTGTACAATGAAGCTTGAAGGAAGAATAAGACAAGGACAGAAGATAGAAAGCATATGATACAGACTATCAAAGAGAAAGACTTAGCTAGAAATAGAATTGATTAAAATGTAAAGTTTCATTTGTATGTTTCCAGTTATAGTATAACTGACTGTGAAAGCATGTGCACCAAGACATGTTGTCTATTTAGTAGAATACACAGCTTCACCGTTCAGTGTGTTGAATAGTTTTTCATACCTTGTTTTCTTTCAAGAACAAGAAGCTGAGAATTCCACAAAGATTCTCAGATTGTAGCAAATCATTCTAATAAAATATTAGATTGATATTTAACTATGAAGTGTTTATGTAAATTTTGCATCTCTAAGATAAACACTGATAAGGTTAATAAAGCTACAACACCAGTCACCAGTTCATACAGAAAAGAAAATCAAAGGCTAACTGAAAAGATATCAATCTATACATTCACCCCCTCCCCTCTATATAGTTTTGGCCTAACTCATTCCTAACAAGTTTTATCAGAGCAGGCTGTTGACATACAAACTGTTCAAAGATCAGAATGAGTTCCCAAAAACTTAACAACTTCAAGATTCCTCCATTTGACAGAGAACACTATATTCTATGGAAGAAGAATATGCTCACATTCATCAAGACTGCAAACTACATGTATCCTGAGATCCTAAAATATGGACCCTTCATGTCTGTGACACTAGTTCCTGAAACAACTAGTGGCTCGGAGGTGATACAAATCTAATGGGTACCAAAAGATCCATCTCAGTACACTGACACTGAAAGAGAGAAAGTGGCTCTTGACAACAGTCTCATCCTGATCCTGATTGACTCTCTAGATATAGTCATGTACATCAATGTTGTCAACTACACCACTTCCAAACACATCTAGGAAACCATAGAGCTACTATGTGAAGGCACAGCGGAAGTAAGAGAAAATCGAAAAAAAATATTGGTCTCACAATATGAAGCCTTCATGTCAAAATCAAATGAAAGCATAACTGAGGTCTTTGAGAGGTTTAACAAACTAATCAATGAACTGCAGCTACATGGAAAAGCCTATGAAACAAAAGAGAAAAACTTGAAGTTCTTGTTAACTCTTTCAGAGCATTTGGAATAAAAAATTACTGTTATCAGAGAAGGAAGAGATTTAGCAAAACTTTCACTGGAAACTCTATATGGGATACTGAAGACATATGAACTAGAATACTTTCAAAAGAAGTCTATTCTAGGAAACAGACGTAAGATGACAAATGTCTCTAGTGCCCTAATTGTCAAACAACCAGGAAAGATGGAAAGGGTTGGTACAAGCCAAAGAATGAAGAGTGAGGAAAGTGTTGAAAAAGACAATGAAGAAGAAGAACATGTCAAAGAAGAATCTGATGAAGATGAGTTCTACACTATTGAGGAGCTTGAGGGCATGAATAACAAATCTATGGCCTTCATGGCTAGAAAGTTTGGAAACTTGAGGTTTAAGAAAAACAAAAGCTTCAAGCCAAAACTAAACTTTGGCTCTACAAGCAAAGGCAAAGCTCTCAAGAGCAATTTCAAAGGAGGTTACAAAACTGGATCTGTTGAAAGATCAAAAATAAAATGCTATAATTGTGATAAATTGGGACACTTTGCCACTGAGTGTAGAAAGCCAAAAGTAGCCAGAAAAGACAAAGAATATTTGGAATTGGAAGCCAAGTATGAAGCCTTGTTAAAGTAGCAAACTGGTAAAACATACATTGCTGAAGGAAAATACTGGGATGACACTGATGAGGATGAAGAAGAAGAATATGGGAATTTGGCACTCATGGCCCAATCAGATGAAGGAGCATCAACCTCAACAAATCAGGTACCAATTCTAACTTCTATTGAAATGTCAAAATCTCAATATAAGAAAACTGTGGAAGAATTAATTGTTGAGATGTTTAACATACATACCAGTATGAATGCTATTTATGAGGAAATTGATAGATTGTTGAAAGCCAATGATGAACTATCTGTTAAAAATGAACATTTAGAATTATCTTTGGTTAACATGCAATCCATGGAACAAGAGAATGAGTACTTGAAAAATAAGATTACTTGCTTAGAACAGATTGAAAAGTTCTTGAGAGATCAAATCTTTGAGAATGAACTGAAAATAAATTCTTATCAAAACTCATATGTTGTTCTACAAGGGCTTCATGAAAAATACCAAGAAAATTCTAAGGTTGGAGTTGGGTTTGACTATGATACTCTTAAAAAGAAAAAGTCTATATCAACAAAAGGCAAGAAAACTGAATTTCCTGACAATCCTCATATTTTGAAAAATGTTAAAGCTGCAATTTTTAAGAAGGCAACTGTTGAGTTTGATGAAGCAAGTATGATCATCAAGCAACAGTTAAATGATGAGAATGAGTCGGAGGCTAAGAATGATGTGCCTTGTGTTGAAATAGAAGAACAAATAGTCAAGGCCAATCCCACCTCTGTTAAGGTTGAAAGAAAGGAAAATGTCCAGAAGAAGAATGACATCAAGGAAAATGTCCAGAAGAATGACATCAAGGAAAATGTCAAGAAGAATGACATCAAGGAAAATGTCAAGAAGAATGACATCAAGGAAGATGTCCAGAAAAATGACTCCATGCATGCTAAGAAGAAAAAGTCAAATAGAAATAGAAAAATAGGCATTAACAAACACAACAATTATGCACCTGTCCACAATGCTCCTAGAAAGATTTGCAAAAATTGTGGATCAACAAATCATCTTACTCATGTGTGCAAGAAACCTGTTGTTGATAATGCTGAATTTTCTTGTGGTTATGTTAAACCTTTGATGCATGATAATCATAAATTTTGTGAAAAATTTGACTGTATGCCATGCAACCTGAATGTTATGAATACATGAAAACAACAAAACTACTACACCCAAATCCACTAGTCCAACTAAAGGAAGAAAAATAGCAGTTATGTGACTAGGATTGTTGAGAAGAAGAATAGCAGTTAGGTGACTAAACAAAAAGGATCCAACTTAGTTTGGGTACCAAAGAAAACTTGATATTGTTCTGACTGCATGGCACAGGTAAGAAGAAGAAGGTTATGTGGATCTTGGACAGTGGATGCTCAAGGCACATGACTGGTGACAAAGCCCTGCTGTCACAATTCAAGGAAGAGGCTGGCCCAATGGTCACCTTTGGAGACAACATCATTGGTTTCAATATGGGATATGGCAAATTGATTTATGGAAAGCATTGAAGATGTAGCTTTGGTCGGTGGTTTGAAGCATAATCTACTCAGAGCCTCTGAAAATGAAAGTTGGCTTTGGCACAAGAGGCTGTCTCACTTGAACTTCAAGAATCTCAATTCTCTAGTCAAAAGAGAATTAGTAAAGGACTTACCCTCACTTGAATTCTGCATAGAAGGATTGTGTGAGGCATGCCAAAAGGGAAAGATGAAGAGGTCCAGTCACAGAAGTAAAGAATTCACTTCAATCATAAAGACTCTATAATTAATTTATATTGATTTGTTTGGACCAGTAAATGTTATGTCAATGTCTAAGAAGAGATATGCACTTGTCATGGTTGATGATTTTTCCAAATACACATGGGTGGATTTCTTGCACTCAAAAGGTAAAGCTCATGGGCTTATCATTGAAAATCTGAGGAGACTGGATAAAGGCCCAACACCTGTTGTGGCTATAAGGAGTTATAATGGAACAGAATTCAGAAATACTACATTGAGTGAATTCTGTAAAGAAAATGGAATTACTCACCAATTCTCAGCTCCAAGAACTCCACAACAAAATGGAGTTGTTGAGAGAAAAACAGGACTTTAATTGAAGTTACAAGAACCATGTTAGCAAAAGCAGGATTACCAACTAGTTTTTGGGCTGAAGCTGTCAGGACTGCATGTTACACCCAAAACAGGACACTCATCACAAAACTAGTTGGAAAGACTCCTTATCATATCATGACAAACAGAAGACCATCTGTCAAGTATATGCATGTGTTTGAAGCAAAGTGTTTTGTCCTCAAAGATGATGCTGATCATCTAGGAAAATTTGAAGCCAAAGCATATGAAGGAATTTTTGTAGGGTACTCCTTGGACAAGATTGTCTATAGAGTATATGTGATTGATCAACATAAAGTGATAGAAAGTAAAAATGTGACTTTTGATGACTTCAAGTTTCCTGCCATGAGTCTTGAAGAAGAAAACTATGACACCTTGAGATTTGAAAATGAAGTGGAAATGAAGGCATCTGAAAATGAAAAGGATGAAAATGCACATGAAAGCTCACATGTGGATATTTCACATGGTGAAGAGAGAGAGAGAGAATTATTGAGGATTTCAGTTATATTCAACTTGAGAATGCTCCTCACAACTCTAGCATGCATTCAGGGGGAGCCTCTCAAGAATCAACAATAAATGAAAACAACTTGAATAAGGAGGAAACAAGTTCAAATCCAAGAGGTGCAGCTCATGAAACAAAATGGAATAGAGCTCAAACTGCAGATCAAATCATTGGAAATCCTGACGAATGTATGAGAAGAAGAAGGGCAATCATAAATGAATGCTTGTATGCTTATTTTCTTTCTCAAAATGAACCCAAAAAGATTGAAGAAGCATTGTTGGATCCAGACTGGATTGTTGCCATGCAGGAAGAATTAAACCAATTTGATAGGAACAATGTTTGGGAATTAGTGTCACCTCCAAAAGACAGATCAATTATTGGCACTAAATGGGTCTATAGAAATAAAATGGAGAAACATGGAACTATCATAAGGAACAAAGCAAGATTGGTGGTAAAAGGATATTCACAAGAAGAAGGCATTGACTATGATGAAACTTTTGCTCCAGTTACAAGCTAGAGGCAATAAGAATTTTTCTAGCATTTGCAGCACATTCAAATTTCAAAGTTTACCAAATGGATGTTAAAAGTGCATTTCTGAATGGTGAATTAAAAGAGGAGGTTTATGTACAACAACCACCTGACTTTGAAGATTCCAAATTTCCTAATTTTGTCTACAGACTTCTCAAGGCATTGTATGGACTCAAACAAGTCCCAAGAGCATGGTATGACATACTGTCAAGGTTTCTACTAGAAAATCAATTTACTATAGGAACAATTGACAAAACTCTCTTTTACAAGAAGCATGGTGAGGACATCATCCTAGTTCAAATCTATGTGGATGATATCATTTTTGGCTCTACAAATGAAAAGCTGTGTCAAAGATTCTTAAAGCTCATGCAAAGTGAATATGAAATGAGCATGATGGGAGAGCTCAATTACTTTCCAGGCCTTCAAATAAGTCAAAGATCAGATGGCATCTTCATAAGCCAAACCAAGTATATTAATGATTTGCTCAAAAGGTTTGACATGCAAGATTGCTCACCTGCAAAAACTCCAATGTCTACAGCTATCAAACTTGATGACGATAAGAAGGGAAAGAGTGTAGACATGAAGACCTATAGAGAAATGATTGGATCTCTACTATATTAACAGCTAGTAGGCCAGACATTATGTTCTCTACATGTTTGTGTGCAAGGTTTCAAGCCAATCCAAAGGAATCTCATCTCATTGCTGTCAAAAGAATACTGAGATATCTGAAAGGAACTACTCAGATGAGATTATGGTATCCAAAAGAAACAAGATTCAATCTAGTTGGATATTCTGATGCTGATTTTGCTGGGTGCAGAGTTGATAGAAAGAGAACCTCTAGAAGTTGTCAATTCCTTGGACAGAGATTAGTGTCTTGGTATAGCAAGAAGCAACAATCAGTTTCAACTTCCATAGCTGAGGCTGAATATATAGCTGCTGGAAGTTGTTGTGCTCAAGTGCTTTGGATAAGAAATCAGTTAAGGGATTATGGACTAGTTTTGGAAAGAATTCCTATCATGTGTGACAACACTAGTGCTATATCCATTGTTGCAAATCCAGTGAATCATTCAAAGACAAAGCACATTGATGTAAGGTACCATTTCATAAAGGAACATGCAGAAAATGGTGTGATTGAATTATTCTATGTTCCTACACAAAAACAGTTGGCTGATATATTTACTAAACCACTAGATAAAGCCACCTTTAACAGGTTGGTTAGTGAGATTGGAATGCTAAATTCTTCTGGCTAGTGGCTACATAAATATATCTCACCAACTGTTGCAACAATTACTTCACATACATGAATTCTAAATGATTTATCTAAGTGAAGTAAACTGGTGTATATTTATAAATATATCAGTCATATTGTTATACATTGTTTTGAAAAATTAAAATTGTAACTTGGAACTATTTTCATGTTCTAAGAAAACCTGAAATGAACTATTACACTTGTGCATTTTTAAATAACAAGTGTGATATTCAACTTTGCAGGAATATTTAACAAATGCATTTTTATTTCCAGATTAAATTAGTTTAATTTAAATTTAGTCTGAAAAATGTGTGCTTGATAAATTTTTCCTACTTTATTTTCCAAGAGGAAATAGAGTAAACTTTCAAAACTGGAGTTTGTGGTTAAGTTGTTATTCTTTTCTGACTTCTTGACTAAGTACAATTCTTGAGTTCTCGGTTAGTCCCAAATAGAGTTCTCGAATCATTCTTTAGTGAGTTCTCGATCAATTTGGTATTTGAGTTTTCGATCACTAGAGTTCTCGGTCAATCTCACATTGAGTTCTCGAATGGTTTAGTTCTCAAATGGTTTATGTTGTTTTATTGAGTTCTCGATTGTTACACTTCTCGAATATACATACAAACAAGAGTTCTCGATCAAATTCTGACAGTTCTCTACTAAAGAAACTTTATTCATTTTCTGAGTTCTCGATCATTCAAAATCGATTACAATTCTAGTCGAGTTGTCTAAGTCATATAAATAGCAAAGTGGATCTAACATTTCATTTCTACACTTAATCTCAAACTCAAAGAATCTCTTGCTCTCAATAGTTACATTCGAACTCTCCTACTTATTTTCTTTAAAACCTTCACTTCTTCACTTCTCTTTTTCTACACACTAATCTTAAGGCGTCTTCTAGTTCCATCCATGCAGTTGAGGTGTATGTCATCCCTGAAACCAAATTTCTCGCTATTTCCAGAGATGTGGATGCCAAGCCTCAGTATAAGTGCTTCACCAAATTTCTCATTGAATCATACCTGAAGGAGGCTCTGTTGAAAAACCCACCACTGTACTTGGACATACTGGAGTAGTTCTGGAACACTGCAAATTGAGAGGAGGTTGCTTTGGAGAATGGGAGCTCCAAGATTCTAGTCACCTACAAGATTCAACAAGAGAACATCACATTTGATGAATATGATGTGAATGCAAGTTTGTCTCTTCCAATAGAAAATCATGACAGGGTACCAACAGAAGATGAGCTGGAGGATTTCATGGAATTTATTAAATATTCTGATGAAATCAAGCTGGGGAAGCTCAACAAGAAGTTCATTCGAAAGGAGTGGTCGTTCATCTTTGACACATTGCTGAGGGTCTTCACCTGCAGGAAGACATGGTTTGATCAAATAAGCTCAGTTGCCTTAAAGTTGGCCTACTCATTGGCACACAATCAGAAGCTCAATGTAGGCAGACTCATTCTTGGGGAGCTCATAACCAGGATTCCCAAGAGAGGTATTGAGATTTTCTTCCCTCGTTTTATTCAATCAATTCTTAACTATAAAAATGCCAATTTCATTGAATTACCTGGGATGAACAAAAATAGAATTGGCTACTCCAAGTCCATGTCAAAAATCATTTTTTCTACATTGGACAAGAGAAGCACAGTTAATGTACCTCTTCAAATCACACCTCATATGAGGAATGTATTTGAAAGATATCCACTAGTGCAGCCTACATATGGTTACTTACTTCCAGTAGAGAGTTACAAGGCTGCAGAAGTACCAAATGCACCTAACCCAGGAACTCTTAACCCAACTGAGCCCTTTCTTTCAAATCCCCTAGAAGTTAGTGAGCCAACCTCCACATCCTCCCAACAGGGTGTAGTTGAAAAGAAGAAAAGGAGAAAACCTGCTCCAAAGAAAAAGCTAGAGGTAGTTATAGAAAGTGTAGAAACATCTCACTCAGATGAATCACCTGTGGAACCTCTCAAGAGGAGAAAGAAAAATAAAGAGGCCACACTAGACCACTCTACATCCTCCCAACAGGGTGTAGAGGTAACAAAGGGACTACACCTTCTACTAGGTGCACTTTCTCAACAAAGTGCATCTATTGAAATTGGGAGTCAGCCCACTCCACTCTGTAAAGAGTCTGCACCAGCACTGGAACTCACTCTTGTTGCTGAAAGAAGCATAGTTGAAAAGGAGACACAAGAGCACATAGAAATATCCATTGAAACTTCCCCATCTTCTCAGGGGGAGTTGCCAACACTAATCTCTTCTCAAAACACTTTTTTCTCTCCTCAAATTTCTTCTCAACCAATTGTGTCTGGCCAAACACAAAAGGTTGTTGATCACCAGAAATCTAATCCTCCTAGTGAGCCAATTTCAAGTGACTTGGTGCATGTCACCTTGCTCACCAGCCAGGACATACATCTAGATGGTCAGGGAATACATGTTGGGGTATATCCTGATGACACCATCAAAACCACAGAGGTTCCAGAAGTTTTTACTTCAGACTTTGTGGGGGCTAGAGTTACATCACCCATTGGTCTCATTAATGAGCCTTTGGAGACCATGTCTTCACAAACATTGGGCAATCTGGGGGACCTTCACTCCATGCAAATGGCATCCCTTAGACAATCCCCAGTCATTCAAAGGTTGTCTCCTAGGGAGAAATCACATGTTCATCCAGCATCTTTGGAATCATCTGAGAAATTAGATGAGGAAATTGATACTGATGGGACCACTGTAACAAGTGGCCTTAGCTCTCACTTTATATCTCAATGGCTAAAGCCTGTGCAACATGGCAGTTCTTCAGGACCATCTACTGATGGGTTACTTTCTGAGGAAAAATTGAGAGAGCTGTATGGTGATCAAATGGATGTTTTTTACCACATTGCTTAGCAACTCCTCACTGAACACCTGCCTAATCAAGATTATGTTGCTATTCTGTTGGAATATGCAAAAGATCAGGAGGAGATCAAAGACAAAAATGAGCAAAATTCTGAAGAAGGAGAAGCAAATGTGGATGCCTGGTTGGACAAGAGGCAAACTGTGAATATGTAGGAGATGCTGCAGTGGATGAGGGAGAAATATCTGACTTCTTCTTGGGTCATGTTGATGGGGAAGAAAGACCCTTCTACCATGACAACTTAACTTCAAACACTCATGACATTAAAAGAGTGATCAGTTTTTTTAACAAGAAGTGCATGATAGATAAATTGAAAATGGTTGAAGTGGATGAGTACTTGGCTAGGAAGTACCAAAAGAAAATTGACAAAGTCAAGTACTTGGAAGAGATGGTGAAAAAGAAAATGAAAGAAGATGAGGAGATAGAGATATTGTCTGAAGAACTGAGAAGATAGGGAAAGTGCAGAGTATTCAAAGATCCTGATAGAATTGAGTTCAAACTGAGGAATAGAGTAACAACCAAAATTAGACTCAAGTTTGTCCTTGATTATCCCCTGCAAACTCTCAAAATTGTTGCTGACATGCTGAAGGATGCAATTCTAATTGAAGAAGTTAAGGTCAAACAACAAATTCTCCAGGCCATTGAAGAGATCAACTCCAGGGAAGAAAAAGAAAAGAAAGTAAAATATGATCAATTTAAACAACAACAACAACAACAATAATAAAGGTAGGCTTGATATCTTATATTAATTTGTGAAATTGTCTTTTCCCAAATTTGGGGAGATTGTTGGACCAAATCAAGCCAACTATTATTGTATTTACTTGTCATATTATAACATTCTAGTACTTCTTGTATTAAATAGTGACTTAGTTTATTTCAACTATGTATTTGCAGTTAGAAGCTTGTTTCTAATACATCTCCAAATGTAAATGAGTAATATCTAGAATAATTGTACTGGTAGAAGATTCTATGAATCATGCATCAGGAGAATAAATATTACATCAAATAAGAAGTTGCAGAAGAAATTATTTCTAAGGCAAATTGATCAATAGAGAAGTCACATTGATAGAGAAGTCACAAGTGCAAACTGGTAGAGAAGTCTCAAATGACTCAATCGAAAAGTCTACTCAATCGAGAAGTCAGAGATATGAAGTCATTCGAAAAGTGCAAAGAAATGGTCAATCGAGAAGTCCAGTTAAACAAATCGAGAAGTTAGCTAAGGAAGCAATCGAGAAGTCTGTGAAGTTTATCAGTCGAGAAGTGTATGAAATCAAGTCAATCGAGAAGTCTAGCCTGATCGAGAAGTCATCAAAAGAAATATGCAATCGAGAAGTCTAGACATTCGAGAAGTCTCAAGTCAAAGACCAATCGAGAAGTCTCACAAGTACTCGGTTGAGCAGTTCACAGCATGACTTCTCGAAGTAAAATGAAGCTGAGTATTCAAATGTTTCAAACAGCTATTTTCAAGGAGATTTGCAGAAGAATAAGACAAGTAATCTGAAGCATTGTCGTGATCAGGTCAGTCAAACCTGTGAAGATAATGAAAAGTCTACAATGAAGCTTGAAGAAAGAATAAGACAAGGACAGAAGATAGAAAGTAGATGATACAGACTATCAAAGAGAAAGACTTAGCTAGAAATAGAATTGAGTAAAATGTAAAGTTTCATTTATTTGTTTCTAGTTATAGTATAACTGAATGTGAAAACCTGTGCACCAAGACATGTTGTCTATTTAGTAGAATGCACAGCTTCACAGTTCAGTGTGTTGAATAGTTTTTCATACCTTGTTTTCTTTCAAGAACAAGAAGCTGAGAATTCCACAAATATTCTCAGATTGTAGCAAATCATTCTAATAAAAGATTAGATTGATATTTAACTGTGAAGTGTTTATTTAAATTCTGCATCTCTAAGATAAACACTGATAAGGTTAATAAAGCTACAACACCAGTCATCAGTTCATACAGGAAAGAAAATCAAAGGCTAACCGAAAAGATATCAATCTATACATTCTCCTCCCCCCCATATAGTTTTGGCTTAACTCATTCCTAACAATTATATTTTATATTCTTATTTTATTTTTATAACTTACAAATTAATTTTGTAACTCCCTCGATAATGATAAAATACTGATGTATTCCTTATTTTTATTCATTATTGTAGAGGTTACATTTTTAATGAAAAATGTAAGTTACACATACCTTTTACTCCTATATAAGGAGAGCCTTGCACTTTGGTTTGAGATAGAAAAAATGGTTACAAGTTTTCATCTTTTTCTAGCAAACTCCTCTTAAAGCTCTAGGTTCTGTTTCTGTGAGATAGCAGCGGTGTTTGTTCAGTTCGTAAAAGGCGGATTTATAAGTGCTTCAAATCACCTTTATTCGGTGTATCCTGGGAGACGGAGGTCATCACACCTTCAAGCACCATATAGAATGGAAGAGGTTTATCTGTTTTAAGGATAGCGTAATTTTCACGTGCCTCAAACTATATTTTGGTATTTTACTCTTCATTACTTGATTTCAGATACGTTTTTTTATCAATACTTCGTATAAGCTTAAAACAGATAACATAATTCATATGTATTGGTTTAATCAATAAACGAATTTATATGAATATTTTACGGGAGTGTAGTGATTTTTTTGGTTTTAATTACTCTGCTTGTATTAGATTGATTGTATCAGCGTTTTAATTTTCTATTTTTTCATTAACCGATTTTCATCAGTTGTGTACTATCGATGTAATTGCTTAATGTTATTATGTGTAACCAAGTTATTATGTATTCCTTATTTTTATTCATTATTGTAGAGATTACATTTTTAATGAAAAATGTAAGTTACACATACCTTTTACTCCTATATAAGGAGAGCCTTGCACTTTGGTTTGAGATAGAAAAAATGGTTACAAGTTTTCATCTTTTTCTAGCAAACTCCTCTTAGAGCTCTAGGTTCTGTTTCTGTGAGATAGCAGCGGTATTTGTTCAGTTCGTAAAAGGCGGATTTGTAAGTGCTTCAAATCACCTTTATTCGGTGTATCCTGGGAGACGGAGGTCATCACACCTTCAAGCACCATATAGAATGGAAGAGGTTTATCTGTTTTAAGGATAGCGTAATTTTCACGTGCCTCAAACTATATTTTGGTATTTTACTCTTCATTACTTGATTTCAGATACGTTTTTTTATCAATACTTCGTATAAGCTTAAAACAGATAACATAATTCATATGTATTGGTTTAATCAATAAACGAATTTATATGAATATTTTACGGGAGTGTAGTGATTTTTTTGGTTTTAATTACTCTGCTTGTATTAGATTGATTGTATCAGCGTTTTAATTTTCTATTTTTTCATTAACCGATTTTCATCAGTTGTGTACTATCGATGTAATTGCTTAATGTTATTATGTGTAACCAAGTTTGTTTTATTTTAGTCGGATTGTTTTTTTGTAGTAGTTTTGTGGAGGTGTACTAGTTTTATTTTTTTTAGTTTAATTAAAAAAAAAAAATGCTACCAATTTTATGATTCATGTGCTTGTCTTGTATGGATTTTTTTACGAGATTGAAATCATGTTTAGCTATTTGTCTTTTAGTATCTGTCCTGCACTACTCCTGCTATCATGCCTATGATATTTAATTTAGTTTTAAAAAAAATTAATTTGTCATGCGGGTAATTTTTTTTTATGTCATGATATGTTTGATATTTTCTGGATACTTGATAACTCAACATGATTAATTTTTATTAATTTTAATTGACAATTTTGATTGTTGCCTAGTCAATCTAAGTGTACATGTCTGGTTGTATTATTGGTTGTGTTATTGAAAATTATTTTTAATTTATTTTTTAAATAAATTGTGCTACCTATATACATGCAAAAGTTTCAACCAAATTTATAATTTTTAAAATAATAATAAAATAAATAGTTATGCAAATTAGTCAAATATGTATTTTCTATGGCCCGAATAAGTGCATAAGTACAAAATTATCAAATTTGATAAATTATCTTCATATGAATTAATTCAAAATTAATAACCAATGTAATAATTTAATTAAAAATTAATAAATAAGATTTTGAAAAATAATTATATAAATTATTAATTGGAAAAAATACTATCATAATATATATATGTATAATTTGTAATAATTTTAAAATGAGAATACAAATTACAATAGCATTACAGATTAAAAATATTAAATATAATGAATTAACTTTTTTAAGAGCCGACGCCCCTCTTAAATCTCTTAAAAGCTGACGCCCCTATTAAATCATATGAAGTTTGGTAATAATGTTAGAATTTATCTCAATAAAATATTAATTTATCTCAATACAATATATGATAATATCAAATATTCATGAATTATGATGTGTGTGTGTGTAATCTAATACCTAATTTAGACATATAATATAATTTTAAATATAAATTCATATAACTTTGAAATTTCATTTCTAAATTTGTTTTAACTTAATTTTTAAAATAAAAAAAAATAATGACTGAAAATCCTAGAATTTTTTTTGAAAAAACATACGTTGGCATCTTACCAAAGAGTCAATTTACCTCCTTAATATTTGTTATGATGAAAACAAAGATTCAAGTCAAAAATTAAATTTTTAAAAATTAAATGTTTTAAATTAAAGAAAAAGGAAGCGGTAAATTTAGTGAAATCAGGGTAAATTGATGACATAAAAATAGGAGGTGGATTCATGAGATTAATAGAAAATGAGTTTAAATTAGATATGGTAATTAGGATACTATGAATATAAGTCGATAAGTTGATAAAGAGTTTTATAATTATTCAATTTTATTTAAAATATTTATAATTGACAATAAAAAATATAACAAATTTCGATATAAGCTAAATATTATTATTTTCTTTACATATTCAAGTTGTATTCATATAATAATTAGAAAGTAAAGGATTTTCTACATGATATTTCTAAATATTTTAATTGAAGCTGAATAAAATAATTAATTTGAGATAACATTCACATATTTTATTTAAATATTAATTATAATATAAAATTTATATTCAAAAAGTAAAATTATTAAATTTATCATAATCACTGTTTAAATTATTAAATGTTACTCATATAATAATTCTTATTTAATAAAAATTAATCTAAGAAAATGTATAACATAAGTACAATAACATAAAAATTACAATAAATTAATCATAACATTGAATGATTGGTTACACTTTCAAAGTATTTTTTTTAGCCTTTGTTGCAAGTCTACTCTGTTGCCAAACTTGTGTAAACAAATATTGCAAAAAAGAAAGGAGGAGATGTGGATCGATGCTGTTGTCTTTTTGCGAGAAACAAAAAATATATTATTTTGAAAGGTTTTTGAGCTGCCGGGTCACCGACCCATTACCCCTGCTATTATATATACTAGTGCAAATCACGGATGTTAGTAATAAATTATATATTAATTTAAATATTTTTTTTAATATAATAATTTCTTTTTTATTAATTTCTTTTTACATTTTTCTATACAATGATGTTCATATATTAATATTCATAAAATTTAATGATAATTTATAATTTTAAATAAATAAAAGAGTTTGAATAGTGATGAAATTGAGTTGAATGTGAGTAAACTATATTAAATAAAAATTATAGGATAAGTATGATTTTAAAAATAGAAAATATAATATAATATAATATAATTAGATTTTATTAAAATTGAATGGTTGAGATCGTTTTTATGGTTCACCTAAAAATGGACGGTTATGATCTTTTCTATGGTTCACCTCAGTATTTCAAAAAAAAGTTCAAAGTAAATTGATTTTTTATTTATATTTTTATTGATACTTAATATAAAATTTTATAATATAAATTTTTTTTATTAATATTATATGTTCTCTTATTTTACATAAATTTATTCTATTTAATATAAATATGTTATAATTTGGAGCCGTGTTATAATAAAGATATAATTGAGCCTAAAAAATATAATTTTAATTAATATAAATATGTATATAGTTAGGGTCCGTATTATAATAAGTAAAATTATATCTAATATATGTATATTTTTTTAGGCTCCTGACATAGTATTGACCGATCGACCAACCTAATTTTTTAATCTTTCGACTATAATAATATAGTATAGATATTATATAAAAATTGTAGGATAAGTAGGATTTTTAATATAGAAAATATAGAATATAATATTATCCGTGAGGAGTTGTATAAAGGAAGGACTATCGGGAATAGAGTTTTATGTATGATATATATCGTTTTTAAAATTAGATTTTATTAAAGGTTTACTTAAAATTGGAGGATCTTTTTTATGATTTATCTAAGTGTTTCAAAAAAAAATATCTAGTTTGATTATAATAATATAGTATTGATATAGATTAGTACTCGTAGTATACACATGCATCTGGACTAGCTTATGTCTTTGGTTTTTTTCAATGTAATTGAATCTAGTTACATTATGGTGTTAACGGCGCCTCCGTAAAATTTGCATACTTGGGTAATTTCTATACTTTAAGAGGCTTGTTTATTCCATTTTTATATAATTTGATTCCTACTGCCGTACTTTTATTCTGAAGGTTGACGAAAAAAAAGGACATATTTGTCGTTTTTTTAATTGGGTTAATTTACATGGATAATTGGTTACCCCTCTTTTTTGATTAAAAGTAGGAGCCGGGTGGTTCTTGAATAATTTATGACATTATTTTATATTATATCCTATATATCTATACTATCTATACTATATTATTATAACTGAAAGATTAAAATTTGAAAGTCATATTACTAGTCCTATTTGTATTAAATAGATGACAACTCAACTCAGATAAGAAAGCGAAGTAAATAATAAATATTGAATATAGAGGAAGAACAAAAGAAACCATGACAGGAAAAGAGAAGACACAAAGACCACTACAGCAGAAATGAGAATCAACATTGTAGTTAGTCATCCGTGAATCAGACCAGTGCACAGAGTGTCAACAATGTCAGTGAAGATTCGTCATCAAAAAGTTCAAGTGGTTAAAAAGGTTATTGTTGAAGAACGGAAGAGTCTTATCTACATCAACAATAGTCAAGCCTTTAATTTAATTATCTGTTAATTAATTAAATTAATTAGTTAATTTAATTAGTAAATTAATTCACTCAGAATTAATTTATTTCTTAAATTAATTAAATGATTAATTAATTTAGAATTATTTTAGAATGATAGAAGACAGAAGTTGGAAGCTCAAAGGGATACAGGTTTGTTTGGAATACAGTGTACAAGAGTCAGAATCCAAGATTGAATATTTGACTGGGTACATGCAGTGGTGAAAAGAAGTATTGTCTAGTTTAAAGAGAAGATTATTTCAGTAACAGAGGTACTTCTAATTGCAACTGTAGAAACAGCCAAACATGCCTGACAGTACTGACTTGAAGAAAAGACGGAAAAAGAAATGACACGGAAGAAATGCAAATTCATATATTCGTAAAAGTGGAACCCCGGTTGGAATTGATTTATCATTTCCAAGTCAAAAGGAGTTCGGTTCCAGACGATCAAGAGACCGCAGCTTAGAGCGTAAGGATTTATTTAATTAATAAATATTTTATTTATTTTGTAAATTATATTTATAAATATCTAAATAATATTAGATATTTATTTTTATAATTTCTGAATTAAATTTATTATTTATTAATCAAATATTATAAGTTGTGCGGGTCGAAAAGCATTTCTACGGAGCCTATCCATATAAGACGAAATAGGCCCCTTGCTTTTGAATTTGAAATGGCAGATGATGTTTTGTTAAAGCAACCAATCAAGGCTTGCCATGTGTCCAAGCAAGTGGAAAAGGCTGTTGATTCAAAGTGTCATAACGAGAGAAATTAACAAGAGTCATACCGAAGAATTCTTAGAAGAGTCATACCGAGTTCTTTAAGATAAGTCATACCGATTTTCTGATTATTTAAATAAGTCATGCTGATTTATTTAATTAAAAGAAAAATCCAGTATGACTTATAACAAGTCATACCGAATGTTTAATGAGTCATACCGGATTCTGAATGAGTCATACCGACAGAAATAAGTCATGCCCAGCCTTTTTATGAGTCATACAAGTGTTAAATCAATTAGGAAAAAGGTCATTTTGGGATGAGTCATGCTAGCTTTCCACCTCTATAAATATGAGGCCGGGGGCTTCATTTTTCAGAGTAGAAAAACAGTCAAATTCAGCAATTTGTCTGCAACGTCATATTCACAGACTTTCTGTGCTAGTTTGGTTTTAATTCCTTAAGTAGAACAATTCATGTCAAATTTGTTCTAGGAATTAAATGTTTATTCTACCGAATATTGTAATACCCTTTCAAGTTTAATATACGTATTTAACTTGAATCTTGTTTACTTACTTGCTAATTTTCTATATCTTAAATGTTTAATCATGTAAATAGAAAGTTAGTAAATCAGTTTCTCAAACACTTCAAAGACCCGAACCCTCAGCTAAAGCAATAATTTAATTCCGCAAATTCTGTAAAGAATCCTTGACGATTTGCTTCAATCCCTAACTCCATTCATAGAGAGCTTGTGAAGAGAATGATATACAAATTCCAATGATCTGCAACTTCAAAGTCCAGGAAATGTTGTACATCAACTTCAACTTCTAACTCACCATTCAGGAGTGCACTTTGTTCACATTCATCTGATAGATATCCATGCTTGAATGCTCAACTTGTGCTAGGAATATCCTATTATTAGGTCCTTATCTTTAAGCCAAAAAAGGATCAAATCTTGTCACTGGTGCTGGCTGTTTGATCTTGAAAGTTTCAAAAATTCTGTTTCCATCATCATCGATACCTTCTACTTTGTATTTACCTGTAGCAACCAGTTTGGCTTTGTTCCTCATAACAATGCCAATTATTATCCAGTTTCTATGAACCCTTACTGTACCAATTTTAGTCTTCTCTTGTGCTCTGGGTTCCAGCTTCAATAGTTTCTGCCTTCGAACTGATTGAGATCACCTTGCATTGCAATCACCCAATCTGGATCAATCTATGCATCTTCAATATTCTTTGGGATCCCAAATGTTATGTCCCGAAAAAATATATGTTTATTTTGATTAGCACTTCTAGCCTTTACTCAAAATCCGAATCACTAAGAACTAGACTCCAGGAATGACTTTGACTTCAAACCTTTTGTCTTGGCAGATATGTTCTTGATGTATTCCTTTGATCTTCATTGTGTTGAGTACGACTAGTAGATCCTTCTTTTATTTGCTCCCCCTAAGTTGCTGCTAGGAAGTGTTGAAGATCCTTCACCTCTTTCAGTAGATTCTGTTAAAGTCCACGAGTTGTGTAGTTTCACTACCATTTCCACTAATGGGATCTGAATCAACATCATTATCATTGTTTCCTTCTGCAATCTCAGTTTCATCATCAGTATCTGAATTTGACTCTGACAAGATGTCATTCTTCAAAGATTCAGAATAGTCTTTCATTTGAATGCTTGGGAGCTTGGTGTAGTAGGTCGAAACATTCAGACTTTTAATCACCTTCTGGTTTTACATCATCAATGAGTAGCCGAGGAAAATTGTTCCTTGAGTCTTAACTTCTTGTCAAGATACTCATATAAGTCTTCAGTAAATCTCAATTTCCTCCAAACACGCGAAAGAGATTCAGTGTTTACTTCTGGTTGGCCATTAACTCATATGATGTCTTTTCATGATCTTGTTGATTAAAGCAGCATGCTGTGTTAATTGTTTCAGCATCAAAGTACCTTTTTCAGTGCAGAATTCATTTAGAACTTCATTCGCAAAATTCAGTGCAGAATTCATTTAGAACATCAAAGTCTAATCCATTTTTGTCGTTGTCTAACATTTTAACTATCTCTAATTACATAAGTCAGTTTTAGATTAAGTTTCGAATCTACAAAAGTTACTGACTACTTAAATAATTCTACCATCTTATCCCTAACATGCAATACATGATATGATATGACATTTAAGTGCAAATATGTGAGTAGGAGCAAATCATATGAAAATAAGCACATAAACAATTAACAAGTCATTTGTCATTAAGAACAAATAAAATATCTGATCTATGACCTGTTTGTCTACTAGCAATTTTCACAACATTAACAGAGGTATTAAATCACAGAAGATTTAACTCAAGTTCCAACAAATATTCAGGGATACACCTAACCGTCTAGAACACCCTATCTACTTTTGGATATTCATTTTACTGCATATAAAATCAAGTATGAAATGTACTAATTAAACTCATGAATCCTAGCATGCAATCTTATTCTTAGCAATCAATTAAGCATTTAAGTCCTAAAATGCTAACATACTGACATGAATATAATACATTTCAAAACCTAATAATCATACAGTTCTGAATTAGATAAACGTATACTAGTTAGAATGTGTACCTGTGAAGTGCTTAGTAATTCATCTCCAGTGTTGGTCATTGATGCTAGATATTCATTTGGTTCATCACTGTCACTGATAGAATCAACCTTGCATTTAACTTCATCAACAAATGCTTTCCCTTGCTGCATCCTCACTAATGCTTGATATTCCTGCTACAACCCAACATAGTGTCTGTCATCTTTTGCTTGTACAGGCTTCTACAAACTGTGTAGCAAACCCTGATCTTGTCTTTCAAATATAAACCATCCATGTCTTGCAACCGCCTTTTGAACTGTTCTTGAAAATCTCCTTTACGGAATCTATAGGTAAGGACCTTAGATTTACAATTGGGATTTCGTCTGAATCTGATGTTACCGAACTTTCTGTTGCCCTGCAGGCTTGACTTGCAGTCCAGTTCTCAGGTTATTCCAACGTGTAAGATATAACACATTGACCACTACCTTGAGCTACAACATCTTCAATTCAGCTTCTTGGATCAATTCGTTTCTGTTCAGAGGTTCTCAACCTTGACGTCAATCAAATTTGGTTCCTGGGTCACAAATACAGTGAATATGCTAATAACCTACTTTACCAACTATTATCTTCTTCAACTCTTGTTCTAGTTCATAGGTCTTCAGCACACTAAAAGTTCCTCTAAAGATAATGTGGTTATATCCTTAGATTCCCAATGCTTGTAATCCTACGTTCCAGATCATCTGCAGTGTTAGCACGAACTTCCTGTAATCTGCCTGTAAATTAATCTTTAAAGCTTGTATTGAGATTCCAGGTTATCTAGTTTGTTCTCCTTCACTACTTTAACACCTAAGATTTTTCATCCAAAACTTCAACTCAAATTAACAAAAAACTGTACCCAAATTAATCTCTTCTTTTCCAGCATCCGAATAAACAGTAGGATCCTTTGGAGTAAACCTCTGAGGAAATTAGTACCACTTCTTCTTCAGCATATTCCAGAATAAACTTCATTGGATAATCTTCAGTCAATTTTTCTTGTCTTCAATACTCGGAAAAATCTTCATCTACTACTTCTTGAGCATACCAATCAGCTTCTGGGTTCTACTACTTTTGTGGCTTTTATTATAATAAATATAAATTTTAAACTTCATTAGATTTATAAAATAAAATAAATAAAATTTATAACATAAAATAATGAAAGTTTATAAAACAAATTTTATAGAAATTTATAGAATAAATTTACTATTAAGTTTATAAAATAAGCTAACTAAGATTTATAACATAACCTGATAAAAGTTTATAAAACAAATTTTATAAAAGTTTATAGGATAAATTTAACATATAAAATTTATAAAATAAACTAATTAAAATTTATAACATAAACTAATAAAAGTTTATAAAACAAATTTTATAAAAGTTTATAAAATAAATTTAACATATAAAATTTATTAAATAAACTAATTAAAATTTATAACATAAACTAATAAAAGTTTATAAAACAAATTTTATAAAAGTTAATAAAATAAATTTAACATATAAAATTTATAAAATAAACTAATTAAAATTTATAACATAAACTAATAAAAGTTTATAAAACAAATTTTATAAAAGTTTATAAAATAAATTTAACATATAAAATTAATAAAATAAACTAATTAAAATTTATAACATAAACTAATAAAAGTTTATAAAACAAATTTTGTAAAAGTTTATAAAATAAATTTAACATATAAAATTTATTAAATAAACTAATTAAAATTTATAACATAAACTTAAAAAAGTTTATAAAACAAATTTTATAAAAGTTTATAAAATAAATTTAACATATAAAATTTCTAAAATAAACTAATTAAAATTTATAACATAAACTAATAAAAGTTTATAAAATAATTTTTATAAAATTTATAAAATAAATTTATTAAAAGTTTATAATTAAATTTATTTAAAAATGCCTCCTCATTCTTCATGACAGCTTCGGCACGGTGAGATTCACTGAACTACTGATCTTGATTTGTATATCAATCAGTCAGCTCTGGTACCAATTTTTAGGTCCCGGAAGTATCGTAGAAGGGGGGTTGAATACGATACTTATTAAATTAAAAAATTCTTTCGAATCTTTTACGGATAAATAATTTAGAGTTCGGTTAGTGGTTCGAGTTCACGAGGTGAATAGTGTTTAGGAGGCTGGCTTACTAATTCTATGTATTTATGAATAAATAATAATGTTCTAGAAAATTAGTAAGTAATTTATCGAGACAGGTTTCAGGAAATATATCTTTAGTATATAAACCCTGAAATTGTTACACCTAGTTAAAAATATAACTGGCTTCCAATGAACAGATTAGTTCTTTGCTTCGACAAAGAGATATAGCTTAATCCCAATACAATATTTGACTAGTGTTTGTACTAACGGAATCAAGTTAACATAGAGTGTTTTATATTAGCCCTATGTATTTGCAACATAATGAACCGACTAGATTATAAAACTCCATTGAAGAAAGTATGATTATGGCTTTGTGACTTCTTCTTCTCCGGCTTCAAAATATTTCTCTGTATCTCTCTGGTTGGTTGTGTGTCTCCACAAATCCACGAATCAAAATGAACCAGTCATTTTGTTTATTATAGTGTAGACTTTTCAAATCAATTAAAATTAATTTGCTTCTCAATGCTACAAGTCATTTGTTGCGCCTGTAGAGTGTTTACAGTGTGTAGGCGCCACGAAATACTTTTATTGCGCCTCTACACAATTTACCCTGTAGAGGCGCCACCAAATGCCTTTTCCTTTGTTGGTGAGATTATGAAGCTGTAAGAATAGTAATCGTGATAACTCAACACTAGAACAAGACATGTAAATAATACTACGCCTACACAGAAATCAGGAAGAAATGAAGACAAGGCAAATACAGTGAATCAAGACATTAGAAGAAGTTTTGAAGTCTACTAAAGGTCACTGAGAGAAGTTCATTAATATGTTCATGTCTAAGTGAAGAATAATGATTGAAGACTTTCAGGGTTTCAGAAGTGTTGAAGATTCAGTATAGAAGTGCCACTAGAAGATTTCAGTGTAAAGGCATTAATTGAAGATAGACAGTGTTCGAAGCATAGAAATCTAGAAGGGTAAAGACAAAGGTTAAAGAAGATAGCTGCAGTCTTGAAGTTATACTCACTGAAAGAAATTCATTTAAATGTTCAAGCGTCAATGAAGAACAGAGAATGAAGTATTCAAGATTGTGGTAATAATGGAGACGTTGTCGAAGTACCAGAAAAGATTCTAGTGAAAGTACTATGTTTATCAACAGTCAGTGTTTGAAGCAATGCAACAGTCCAAGGTTAATTAGCTGAAAAAGTATAGAAGTCAAGAGAATTTAATTCAGTGTTAGTCGTTTGTGAACCAGACCAGTGCACTAAGCGTCAGGACAATAAGAAGAGAATTACTTTGATTTATCAGAAGAAAATCAGTTGATCAAGCCAGAAGAGTGAAAACCAAGTGGTAAATACTTCAAGCATTTCAAGAAATTGTTTAAGGCAAGTATTACTACATTTGGTGGCTCTTGTACACTTTGCCTTAGGAGCAACAAAAGAGTTTAAGGCAAAACCAAGAGTTTCGTGGCTCCTCTACAAGGGACAAAGAGTGTAGGCGCAACAAAACTTTCCCTTAGGCGTAACAAAAGTTTCGTGGCTCCTATACACGGCACTCACTCTACAGGCGCAAGAAAGGACTTAGCATTGTGAAGAATAAATTAATTTTAATTGATTTAAAAAGTCTAAACCATATATAAACAAAATGACGTGCTCATTTTGAAGTAGGTTCTGGTTCGTCTCTTCCAATAAAGTGTCGGAGAATAACACAGTAAATAATATACAGAGGGGTCTAACCAATCAAAGATCTTTCCATTACTCCTTACCGGAGTCTTTTGTTAACGGCCGGATAAACCTTGTAATATTTTAAGGGCCATTACAAAATACTCCCGGTAGTTAAATCCTTTGACAAAATTATAGATACAAATATTGTATAGGATTTGACTTGTATATTGCTGTAGAAGCAAAGAACTAATCTGTTCTTTGGAAGTTATTTATACTTTTAACTGGGTGTAGCAACGTCAGGGTTTATATACGAAAGATATATTCCCCGAAACTTGTGTCTTTATATTACTTGCTAATTTTCTAGAACATTATTGTTTATTCATAAATATAGAAAATTAGTAAGCCAGCCTCCTAAACACTCAAGAACTCGAACCACTAACCGAACTCTAAATTATTTATCCGCAAAAGATTCGAAAGAATTTTTTAATTTAGTGAGTATCGTATTCAACCCCCCCCCCCCCTTCTACGATACTTCGGGACCTAACAATTGGTATCAGAGCTGATTGATTGATATATAAATCAAGATCCGTAGTTCAGTGAAGCTCACCATGCCGAAGCTGTCTGGAAGCATGAGGAGGCATTGTTAAATAAATTTAATTATAAACTTTTAATAAGTTTATTTTATAAACTTTATAAAATTTATTTTATAAATTTTTATTAGTTTATGTTATAAATTTTAATTAGTTTATCTTATAAATTTTATAAATTAAATTTATTTTATAAACTTTTATAAAATTTATTTTATAAACTTTTATTAGTTTATGTTATAAATTTTAATTAGTTTATCTTATAAATTTTACATGTTAAATTTATTTTATAAACTTTTATAAAATTTATTTTATAAACTTTCATTAGTTTATGTTATAAATTTTAATTAGTTTATTTTATAAATTTTATATGTTAAATTTATTTTATAAACTTTTATAAAATTTGTTTTATAAACTTTTATTAGTTTATGTTATAAATTTTAATTAGTTTATTTTATAAATTTTATATGTTAAATTTATTTTATAAACTTTTATAAAATTTGTTTTATAAACTTTTATTAGTTTATGTTATAAATTTTAATTAGTTTATTTTATAAATTTTATATGTTAAACTTATTTTATAAACTTTTATAAAATCTGTTTCATAAACTTCTATTAGTTTATGTTATAAATCTTAATTAGTTTATTTTATAAACTTAATATTAAATGTATTCTATAAATTTTTATAAAATTTGTTTTATAAACTTTCATTAGTTTATGTTAGAAATTTTAATTAGTTTATTTTATAAATTTAATAAAGTTTAAGATTTAAATTTATTATAACAAAAGTCACAGATGAAGATTTTTCCGAGCATTGAAGACAACTAAAATTGACCGAAGATTATCCAATGAAGTTAATTCAGGACCAGGTTGAAGAAGAAGTGGTACTAATTTCCTCAGAGGGCTACTCCAAAGGATCTCACTGTTTATTCGGATGCTGGAAAAGAAGAAATTAATTGTGTACAGTTTTTGGTTAATTTGAGTTGAAGTTTTTGGATGAAAAATCTCAGGGGTGAAAGTAGTGAAGGAGAACAAACTCGACTACCTGGCATCTCAGTACAAGCCTTAAATATTATTCTACAGGGAGATTACAAGAAGTTCATGCTAACCCTGCAGATCATCTGGAACACAGGATTACAACCAACAGGGATCTAAGGATACAACCACATTGTTTATAAAAGAACTGTATGTGCTGAAGGCCTATGAACTAGAACAAGAGCTGAAGAAGATAATATTTAGTAAAACAGGTTGTTAGCATATCCACTATATTTGTGACCCAGGAACCAAATTTGATTGAAGTCAACGTTGAGAACCTCTGAACAGAAACGAATGGATCCTAGAAGCTGAATTGAAGATGTTGTAGCTCGAGGTAGTGGTCAAGGTGTTGTATATGAATTTGACCATTTGGAATAACTTGAGAACTGGACTACAAGTCAAGTCTGCAGGGCAACAGGAAGTTCAGTGACATCAGATTCAAACGGAATCCCAATTCTAAATCTAAGATCATTACTTATAGATTCCGTAAAGGAGATTTTCAAGAACAGTTCAAGAGGCGGTTACAAGACAGGGATTGTTTAAAATAAAAGACAAGATCAGGGGTTTGCTACACAGTTTAAAGAAGCCTGTACAAGCAAATAATGACAGACATTGTGTTGGGTTATAGCAGGAATCTCAAGCATTAGTGAGGATGCAGCAAGGGAAAGCATATGTTGATGAAGTTAAATGCAAAGCTGATTCTATCAGCGACAGTGATGAACCAAATGAATATCTGGCATCAATGACCAACACTGGAGATGAATCACTAAGCACTTCACAAGTACACATTCTAACTAGTATACGTTTATCTAATTCAGAACTGTATGATTATTAGGTATTGAAATGTATTATATTCATGTCAGCATGTTAACATCTCAGGACTTAAATGTTTAATTGATTGCTAAGAATAAGATTGCATGTTAGGATTCATGAGTTTTGATAAGTACATTTCATACTTGATTTTATATGTAGTAAAATGAATATCTAGAATTAGATAGGGTGTTCTAGACGGTTATGTGTATCCCTAAACATTTGCTGGAACTTGAGTTAAATCTTCTGTGATTTAATACCTCTGCTAATGTTGTGAAAATTGCTAAATAGACAAACAGGTCATAGATCAGATATTTTATATTTGCTCTTATTAATGACTTGATAAGTATATGTGGAATTTGATATTGCTTATAATGTTTTATTCAAATATTCTGCATATTCTTAAATTGTTTATGTGCTTATTTTCAAATGATTTGCTCGCACTAACATAGTTGCACTTACATGTCATATCATATCATGTATTGCTTGTTAGGGATAGAATAATAAAAGATGGTAGAATTATCTAAGTAGTCAGTAACATTTGTTGATTCGAGGATTAATCTAAAACTGACTTAAGTAATTAGAGATAGTTAAAAATGTTAGACAACAACAGAAATGGATTAGACAGAATTAGTAATTAATTTGTTAGTTCTTCTATTCATGTGCTTTTAGAAAATTATTGAATATCTGTAAATCTGCTTTACATCTGTTACACTTGTGTATAATGATTAAAGTAGATAGTACTGAATTTTCTAATATGCATATTGAAGCTGTTGTTACCACTGTTGATAGTCATATCTCTAACTCATCTGGACTCAATTGAAGTTGAGTACCAAGAAGCTTAATCATTTGTGATTGCAGAGTATATAACAAAAGTCAAAAGTTATGTAATTTCGTGACATTTATTGCACGAGGCATATGATTAAGATTAAAGTTATGATATCACAGTTGGTTGAGAAAGCCTGCCCAACGGTAACCTTTGGAGATGACAGCAAAGGATGAACAAGGGATTTGGCTATAATGATTTTTGGAATTGTCATCACTGGAAGCATATTTCTTGTTGAATGACTTAAGTACTATTTACAGGGCACTAGAGAATTCTTTATCAAGGGTTTTCTGGAAAAGCATTGAAAATGAAAAGTGTTTGATCTCAAATAAGAAGGTTGGAAGCTCACTCAAATGAGAGTGAGGAAATTTGTTCGTAGCTGACATGGAATTTGTATGCAAAGGTGAAGTGAACTTTTCGGTAAAGCTTCATCAGTAAAGAGTTAGCTATGGCATATGAAGCTCTCACACTTGGTGAACAAGACAATGGATTCTCCGATAAAGATGAAATTGGTGAGAGGACTGTTTCTAATGGAATTCTATCCAGAAAGACATTTTGAAGTATGTCACATAGGGAAGTCAATGAAAACATCACACTGAAGCAAATTATAGCATGAAAGAAATATGCTTAAGTGGTGGTTGATGACAACCCTAATTACAAATTGGTGATGTTCGTGCATTCAACAGACAAAATGTCACAGATGGTGATTATCACATCAGGTAGATCAAGTTGGAAGCAAAGTAAGCTGTGAGAACTTTGAAGTCAGATAGTGGAACTGAATTTCGTGAATGAAGTTCTAAATGAAGTCTGCACTTATAAAGGTACTTTGAAGCTGAAGTAATTAACACAGCATGTTGCTTTAATCAACAAGATCATGAAAAGACATCAAAATGATGAAAAACCAGAAAGTGATTAAAAGTCTGAGTGTATCGTTCAAATACACCAAGCTCCCAAGCATTCAAATGAAAGACTGTTCTGAATCTTTGAAGTTTGACATTCTGTCAGAGTTAAATTCAAATACTGATGATGAAACTGAGGTTGCAAAAGGAAACAATGATAATGATGATGATTCAGATCCTAATAGTGGAAATGATAGTGAAACTACACAATTCATGAACTTTAAAAGAATCCACTGAAAAAGGTGAAGGATCTTCAACAGATCCTAGCAGCAACTTAGGGGGAGCAAATAAAAGAAGGATCTACTAGTCGTACTTAACACAATGAAGATCAAAGGAATACATCAAGAACATATCTGCCAAGACAAAAGGTTTGGAGTCAAAGTCAATCCTAGAGTCTAGTTCTTAGTAAACCGGATTATTGAGTAAAGGCTAGAAGTGCTAATCAAAATGAACATATATTTTTCGGGACTTAACATGTGGAATCCCAAAGAATACTGAAGATGCACTGATTGATCTAGATTGGGTGATTGTAATGCAAGATGATCTCAATCAGTTCGAAGGCAGAAGCTACTGAAGCTGGAACCCAGACCACAAGACGAAGCTTAATTTGGTATTGTAAGGGTTTTCAGAAACTGGATGACTATTGGCATTGTTATGAGGGACAAAGCTAAACTGGTTGCTACAAATTACTTTAAAGTAGAAGGTATCGACGATGATGGTAACAGAATCTTCTGGACTTTCAAGATCTAATAGCAAGCACCAGAGACAAGATTTGATCCTATTAGGGATGAACAAGTTAATGACCTAACAATAGGATATTCCTAGCACATGTTGAGCATTCATGCATGAATATCTATCAGATGAATGTGAACAAGTACATTCCTGAATGGTGAGTTAGAAGTTGAAGCTGATGTACAACATTTTATGGACTTTGAAGTTGCAGATCATTGGAATTTGTATATCATTCTCTTCACAAGCTCTCTATGAATGGAGTTAGGGATTGAAGCAAATCGTCAAGGACATGGTATGACACTCTAACTACTAATTATTTATAATGATTTTATATTAGAGTAGTTATACACATATATCTCTCTAGAATACATGGCACACAAACAATATAATATATGTGCAAGTATACCATGATCATATTATATGTGGGTCTACTAATGAAAATTTGACAAGAGATATTTGCTAAGTTAATGCAGAGTAGGTACAAGATGAGCATGTTGAAAGAGTTGCAATTCTTTTTGGATTACAATTAATTCAAAAGAATGATGGCAATTAAAGTAAGTCAAGGATCTTTTGAAGATGCGCAAATTGGAAGATTCTAGACCTGCCAAGACTTCTTGCCAACAGACCACTAAGCTTGATCAGGGCAAATTAGGTATATGAACTGAAGTGACAAGCTATAGAGGTATGATCAGCTCATTACTTATTCAAATGCATAAAGACCATATATTTTATTCTCGATATGCCTATGTGCAAGTTTCCAAGTGGATACTAGAGAATCTTATCTTATAGCTAAGTTATGAATTGTTAGATATCTTAGGGGATCACCAATTCTTAGAATCAGGTACCCTAAAGATAATAGGTTTAACCTAATTGGCTATATAGATATAGATGATGCATGTTGTAAGAAAGACAGGGAAGTCATTCCTAGAAGCTGTCAATTTATTCCAACAACTCTGTTGATCTCTCCACACCACTTAAGGAACAAGTTCATAGACACCATGTATCATTTCTTTCGAGATTGTCCTTAGTATAATAACTTGCAGATATTTGTTAAACAACTTGATGAATTCATTTTATCTTGATCAAATGAGTTCACAAGTATTAAATTTTTAATATTTAAAGGACTTGTGAATTTATTTTAAATCCAGTACCTCATACTTTTTGCTATTAGTTTAATTATCTTGCTTACAATGTTATATGCATAAGTGATAGTTAAATTATTTAGCATAAGTTAGAAGTATAATTATTTGTGTGTTCAATATTTGATGAGTATTAGTCAATGATATCTTGCTTAATTGCTCTGATATTTTGCTCTGATATTTTTAAATATTTTATTACAAATAATTGTGATACTTTTGATATTAGTTACAGTATTTAGAATTTATGTTCTAAGTAAACAATGCATATTTTAAAAATCACTAATATTGAAAGCTGAAGTATTTTTTAAGTTATGTGTATAAAATTCTCAATATTTTATATACTTGAAAATATTTCTAAATTTGATTGTGTTTGCGAGGAGTTGTAATTAGGATCACAAGTATTAAATGTTAATATTTAAAGGACTTGTGAATTTCTTTTCAACTATTTTCTCGAGCTTACGTATATCAATAATAACTGTTATGAGTATAATTGTAATATGCTTGAGTGACAATTATTAGATATAGCGTAGGAAGTTAGATGTTAATATTCAATCTAATGAATATTTTAGTATTTAGCGAATTTATTTTATCTTATTAAAATTATGGATTGAAGCAATTTAATGTTTATTAGTTTCATAATTTTGATTTGACAAAATATTAGAAGCATAATTTCTTGCATTTTGAAATTATTGATAAATATCAAGTAATGATATTTTGTTAATGTTTCTTTGCAATTAATTGTCATATTTTTAATATTAATGATAATACAAGTTGTTTATCTGAAATCACTAATAATAAAAATATGTTTAAATGCTTATTGTTCTACTGAATAATTGCCACATGTTATTTGATTTATATATGCATGTCTGTGGTAACTGTTTAGTATTACATGCATATTTATATTAGTTTTCTTTCTTCGACTGAATTTTAAACTTGAATGTATTAAAAAGAAACTCTTGTCTATTTCTTTTTCAAAATGTATTATTCAAATATACATTCATTTTTCTATCAGTTTTAGAGAAGAAAACATCAAGATTCTTTTTCAAAACTTCTCTTTTGAAAATCGTTTGATTTACAACCCTATTTTATTTTCCCAAACCTAGGGTGTGAATTAAATTTTTCTTGAGGATAATTTGTCTCCAATCTCAAAATCTATTCTCCTCTCTCAAAAGCTGTTTTTAAAAGTTTTATCTTTAAAAACTTTTTCTCTCTTAATTTTTCCTTTTAAAGTGGCAGATACTTTGTGACTGCTATTTTATTTGGAGAAATTATTTTTACTTCGAGGTACCAATCACTTGTAAATTTATTTGTTTTTAAATACATGTTTCAATGTATGTTTCACATTGATTCAGAGTACCTAAACAATGGTTGTTGCTTTCAAGGCCTAGTACTGTTTTGTTAAGCATACATTCAACCCCAATTGTCATATTTTTATCTTAAATCGGGGATACTATCAGGTGGACGAAAATGATGTAAATCATAATTGCATTATGAGTCGGAAATCATAGTCCTCTATCTGATAAAGATGTTTTACAAAACTGTTTTCAAAACGTACAGTGCTAGGTTATAAAGAAAAAGAGTCATTTTATTGAGATAAAATTTGGTAAGAGTGTTGAATTTCTTCTTTGGTATAAATTCCCGCGTTTTATTATGAGAAGTTTGCCTTATAAAAAATTCATAAGGGATAGAATTTTTCTCTGATACAATTTCCTGCATTTTATTTTGGGATAAGTATATTAAAGAAAATTTCTATTGGTATCATGTTCTTAAATGATAAATCTTTAGAACCGGCAAAACTCTTTTACTAAAAGTGCTTTAATGCAATCTATTATCATTCCTTATTATATTTTTCCTTCTCATTGGGATGAAAAATATATTTTGAAATGTTAAGGTGATTATTTTTTAATCTTGATTGATTCTTTCCGATTAGCCCACAGTGGCTTCAGAAGCTGGCCAAGAGGTTGAAAATCCATCAATCTCTTACCCAGGCCATAATACCAAACACTCATTCATCCACTTGCATATATTAACCCTTGGAGATATAAGGAACTTATGTATATTAGAGGGTGATAAGGGAGAAACTGCACTTGATGCAGCAAATAAGGATGAAATCGGAAGTACACCCACAGCTCTAACTCCAGAGAAGTAAAGTAGTATATAACTGAGGTAACTGTAAGCTCATCTGCATCTTCTCAAAATGATGCAGAGCTGAAAAGGTAATTAAACTGTCTCTAGAATCATTCTCTCAACAGGGTGAGTCCATTGAAATTCGTTCGTCAGCCAGAGCATCTTGTAATGAGTCAAGCACACCATCGACACTCATGCTGATAGTAAGCCTACATAGATAAATTCTAAGAACACATTGCAAGGCGTGCACAGTGAGAGGTATATGCATTCAGAGGAGATACAGACTCTAATTAGCCATACATTACATTGTCCAAGGCGTCTACCTCAAACAGAAGTTAATCTTCTGCATCCCGAAAAGGAGATCTCTTATTCAGATTTATCTGGGCTTGAGAGGCAACTGCTTGACAAGAATTCTTCGGATGAGTCAGGTAGGGTATTTATACAAAATTCCCGTCACAGGGTTACGAGGGAAATGTAGACTCTAAATTGTCATTCATTACATTTTCTACCACGTTGACCCTCCTGAAAAGAACATTTCCAGATCCTGAAAAGGAATGTCCACCTCCCGTTTACGGAGAAGGTGTGAGGGAACTCCTTGATAGAACAAGGCAGGATTCCCTAACAAATATTAATATCTTGGGATAACCCATCTCAAAGATGTGAGGCTCCACTAGACAGTGATTTAGCAAAAGCTAATGAGTCTAGAGCTGAGACAGTGCTTATGCATGATAGATCAAGAACACCTCAACGAGGCAATTCTCCACTTGATAGTGATTCAGTTCATTCTGATGAATCAGGTGTTGGGAATATAAATGCATTGACAAATTTCACTTGCAAGTACAGAAGGCTATATTTGAAATGAAGAGTGAAAGTGAGAGAGAGAAACACTTAAGTGAAAGTGAGGGAGAGATACACTTGAGTGAGAGATAGGGAGAGAAGGAGTGAAACACTTCTAAGTGCTCGACACTTGAGTGTAAACATAAACAGAACGTAGTAGACGTGAGGAAACCATAGACCAAACACTTCACCTTGCTACTTGCTACTTCTGAAAGAAAAGCAACTATGTTTTCCCAATCAATGACAGACGAGAACCTTCTTTGGAAGACAAACCATTCAAAAGATGGGCTATTGGAGGATTCCTCAACTAAGGGGGAGAATTTATAGGAAGAAAAAGGAAGTTAATAAAGTCTTATCTTCGTACTTGGGAGAAGTTAATATCCTTAATTAGGGGGAGATTTTAGACAAGAAAAAGAAGAAAATCTTATCTTCTGATCCTTATGGGAAACAACAGAATATGTGAGAATCAAGAAACTGTATCATATACTTAAAAGGAGTTGTCAATAGAGGATTCCTCATCCAAATGGGATGTACAGAAAATAATTGACACTTCCATTGATTATCTAAAGGGAGAAGAAGAAAAAGAAGAAGAATCACATTCTTAGGGGGATAACATTATTTGAGCTATGTTCTATGTTCTATTGAAGACGTTCCCAGGAATTTTAATTCTTATGAAGCTCTGTTCATGATAAGTTCTTTGAGTTCAAACTACGAAGGATTTTGAAGCAAAGGAAGCTCAAACACAGAAGAAATGAAGATAATACTACATGAATATCAGTTCAGTGCTAGAGGAACAAACATCTTTCATTTCAGTTACACAAGAAATCTGGAAATGCAGAATCTGATCCAGAAAAACCAGTAGCATTATTTATAAGTCCCGGACGATTACTTTTTATAGTTGTTAGTTGAGTTATCCTCTCTATGAGATTTGGTTGTTAAGTTTAACAATCAAATAGGGGGAGATTGTTGGTAAGATTACGAAGTTGTATGAATAGTAATTGTGATAACTCAACACTAGAACAAGACAGGTAAATAATACTATGCCTACACAGAAATCAGGAAGAAATGAAGACAAGGCAAATACAGTGAATCAAGACATTAGAAGAAGTTTTGAAGTCTACTAAAGGTCACTGAGAGAAGTTCATTAATATATTCATGCCTCAGTGAAGAATAATGATTAAAGACTTTCAGGGTTTCAGAAGTGTTGAAGATTCAGTATAGAAGTGCCACTAGAATATTTTAGTGTAAATGCATTGATTGAAGATAGACAGTGTTCGAAGCATAGGAATCTAGAAGGGTGAAGACAAAGGTTAAAGAAGACAGCTGCAGTCTTGAAGTTATACTCACTGAAAGAAGTTCATTTAAATGTTCAAGCGTCAGTGAAGAACAGAGAATGAAGTATTCAAGATTGTGGTAATAATGGAGACGTTGTCGAAGTACCAGAAAAGATTCTAGTGAAAGTAATATGTTTATCAACAGTCAGTGTTTGAAGCAATGCAACAGTCCAAGGTTAATTAGCTGAAAAAGAATAGAAGTCAAGAGAATTTAATTCAGTGTTAGTCGTTTGTGAACCAGACCAGTGCACTAAGCGTCAGCACAACAAGAAGAGAATTACTTTGATTTATCAGAAAAAAATCAGTTGATAAAGCCAGAAGAGTGAAAACCAAGTGGTAAATACTTCAAGCATTTCAAGAAATTGTTTAAGGCAAGTATTACTACATTTGATGGCTCTTGTACACTTTGCCTTAGGAGCAACAAAACAGTTTAAGGCAAAACCAAGAGTTTCGTGGCTCCTCTATAAGGGACACAAAGTGTAGGCGCAACAAAATTTTCCCTTAGGCGCAATAAAAGTTTTGTGGCTCCTATACACTACACTCACTCTACAGGCGCAATAAATGACTTAGTATTGTGAAGAACAAATTAATTTTAATTGATTTAAAAAGTCTACACCATATATAAACAAAATGACGTGCTTATTTTGAAATGGGTTCTGGTTCGTCTCTTCCAATAAAGTGCGAGAGAAGAATACAACAAATAATATACAGGGGGGTCTAACCAATCAAAGATCTTTCCATTACTCCTTACCGGAGTCTTTTGTTAATGGCCGGATAAACCTTGTAATATTTAAAGGGCCATTACAAAATACTCCCGGTAGTTAAATCCTTAGACAAAATTATAGATACAAATATTGTATAGGATTTGACTTATATATTGTTGTAGAAGCAAAGAACTAATATGTTCTTTGGAAGTCAGTTATACTTTTAACTGGGTGTAGCAACCTCAGAGTTTATATACGAAAGATATATTCCCCGAAACTTGTCTCGTTAAATTACTTGCTAATTTTCTAGAACATTATTGTTTATTCATAAATACAGAAAATTAGTAAGCCAACCTCCTAAACACTCAAAAACTCGAACCACTAACCGAACTCTAAATTATTTATCCGTAAAAGATTCGAAAGAATTTTTTAATTTAGTGAGTATCGTATTCAACCCCCCCTTCTACGATACTTCGGGACCTAACATACTTGCGCCTATAACTTTTGTTGCTCCTATACACTGATCACCCTGTAGAGGCGCCACCAAATTCCCTTGAGAGTTTTTTTGCGCCTAGGATGAGTTTTGTTGCGCCTATACACCATAACCCCTATATAGGCGCCACAAATGCCTTAGAATCTTCAACATAATCTTTCTTGCGCCTAGACTGTTTTGTTGCGCCTGCACACTGAGTTCCTAGTGCAGGCGCCACAAACTCCTCCCCTTAGAGATTTGATGAGCCTTGGTATGCTTTGTTGCGCCTTGCACTCTATGAGCCTTGTGTAGGCGCCACCAATCTCACTAAACACCAAGGCAGATGTTTTGTTACGCCTACACTCTACATCCCCTGTGTAGGCACCACAAAACACATCCTTGAGCCTTGGTTGTTTTTATTGCGCCTCTCCATTGTTTCAAGAGTACTGGAACACCAAAAGTGATATAACTTTCCTTAAGATAATTACTTTAAATGATTGAAGTATTTACCACTTGGTTTTCACTCTTCTGGCTTGATCAACTGATTTTCTTCTGATAAATCAAAGTAATTCTCTCCTTGTTATGCTGACGCTTAGTGCACTGGTCTGGTTCACAAACGACTAACACTGAATTGAATTCACTTGACTTCTGTTCAGTTTTAGTTGATTAACCTTGGACTGTTGCATTGCTTCGAACACTGACTGTTGATAGACATATTACTTTCATTAGAATCTTTTCTGGTACTTCGACATCGTCTCCATTATTACCACAATCTTGAATACTTCATTCTCTGTTCTTCACTGACGCTTGAACATTTAAATGAACTTCTTTCAGTGAGTATAACTTCAAGACTGCAGCTGTCTTCTTTAACCTTTGTTTTCACCCTTCTAGATTCCTATGCTTCGAACACTGTCAATCTTCAATCAATGCCTTTACACTGAAATCTTCTTGTGGCACTTCTATACTGAATTTTCAACACTTCTGAAACCCTGAAAGTCTTCAACCATTATTCTTCACTGAAGCATGAACATATTAATGAACTTATTTCAGTGACCTGTAGTAGACTTCAAAATTTCTTCTAATGTCTTGATTCACTGTATCTGCCTTATCTTCATTTCTTCCTGATTTCTGTGTAGGCGTAATATTATTTACTTGTCCTGTTCTAGTGTTGAGTTATCACGATTACTATTCATACTGCTTCGTAATCTCACCAACACTTCAGATTACTTGTCTTATTCTTCTGCAAATCTCCTTGAAAATAGTTGTTTGAAACATTCGAATACTCAGCTTCATTTTACTTCGAGAAGTCATGTTGTGGACTATTCAACCGAGTACTTGTGAGACTTCTCGATTGGTCTTTGACTTGAGACTTCTCGAATGTCTAGACTTCTCGATTGCATATTTCTTTTGATGACTTCTCGATCAGGCTAGACTTCTCGATTGACTTGATTTCATACACTTCTCGACTGACTCACTTCACAGACTTCTCGATTGCTTCCTTAGCTAACCTCTCGATTTGTTTAACTAGACTTTTCGATTGACCATTTCTTTGCACTTCTCGAATGACTTCATATCCCTGACTTTTCGATTGAGTAGACTTCTTGATTGAGTAGACTTCTCGATTGAGTCATTTGAGACTTCTCTACCAGTTTGCACTTGTGACTTCTCTATCAATGTGACTTCTCTATTGATCAATTTGCCTTAGAAATAATTTCTTCTGCAACTCCTTATTTGATGTAATCTTTATTCTCCTGATGCATGATTCATAGAATCTTCTACCAATACAATTATTCTAGATATTACTCATTTACATTTGTAGATACATTAGAAACAAGTTTTTAACTGCAAATACATAGTTAAAATAAATTAAGTCACTATTTAATACAAGAAGTACTAGAATGTTATAATATGACAAGTAAATACAATAATGGTTGACTTGATTTGGTCCAACAATAATTTTATTCAAAAAGTCTAACAGATACCAATCCTTATACCTTAAAAAGCATTGCTTTTCTCTTCCTGTCGAAGATTTCACCTTATTTTTCCACCATTCTCGGTTAGCATCAAGTCTCCTTTGCTCTCCCGATCGCTTTTCCTAGTCAACAACAAGTGCTTTTTCCCCATTACTTGCCTCACTAACCTCCAACTTTCTATCTTTATGCTTGCTCTCCATTCCCCTGACAATTTCTTTGAGCACAGATCAAAGAAATTACTTGTAAAAAATTAAAGGCGGCCACATGGACACGATATAATAAAATTTCTATAAATTAATAATGTTGAGAGTGATAAATTTTATTAAAATTATTAATTAATCGAGGTGAAATATATAAGATTACTATTATATTGGGATCGAAAATGAGTTATTAATTATCAAGGTGAAAAGTGAAAGATTTTTATCTTATTGTTGGTTACTACAATTACATTTTGTTTACTGGGAATCAGGTACTTGAGGATGACCTTAGACTAACATAAGGTTATAACAATTTCCTATATAAATACATAATGGTAGATTTGTAAATTTAGAATAAATTTTTTATATTTACAAAAATGTCATTAAATTTACATGGAAGAAGTTTATAAGCTTTTGGGAGTTACCTGAGGTCATCTTCGGGCCCATTTTTCTCTTGTTTATTTACTACTCACCATTTTATTTTAGTAGGCATTTTGACTTTTTACATCTATTTTAAAGTGCCCAATAATTATAGTTCAATAATTTATTTATTTTAAAATAAAAATTTAATATTCAAATTTTTTTTATAAAACTATTTTTTTATACACCTTAAAATATGTGCAATAAATCACCGTTAAAATATAATAGATCAGAGGAGTACTTCGTACTTGTGTATCTTTTTGCAGTCGATGGCCGTTGGTCGTTACCGGATACAAGTGTTCAACTAAATTTGTAGATACCAATACGGAAACAGTAATGATCATTTATACAAAAATATTAGAAGTTTGATATATAAAATGAAAATAATTTAATTATATATATATATATATTCTATTATTACTAAAATATATTTTTTTTAAAATTTTAAAAGTAAATATAACAACATAGTTAAGTTACTTTTGTGAACCAACTACAAACATTAACAAATTTTAAATAAGAATATATATATATATATATATATATATATATATATATATATATATATATATATATATATATATTGTTATATAAAATTTAATAATATGAATATATTATAAATATAAATTAATATACATATAATATTATAATTAATTTTAAATAAATATTAAAATAATAAATATAACTTGTTTATAATAAAACCTTAGATAATATAATATTCTATACTTATCAATTCATATGTACAAATTAATTATATTATAATATTTAATTTACCTCCCATATAATTTAAAAATATAATATTTAATTACATACATAATTATATATATATATATATATATATTAACTTATATCTCGTGCGATGAGATCAAATTGTTTTAATATCTTTTTATATAATTTGAATATATTTTTATTTTTTATAATAATAATTTAATTTTTATTTAATGTTATATCTATTTATTTTATATAATTGTTTTATATATTTTATTTATATTTTAATAGGATAATATTTATGTATTTTATTTGGGAAATTAATGTGAGATGTATTTTAGTTAGGAGATTAGTGTTTAAAAAATAGGTCCAATACTATCCGGGCCAAATACTGACCGACTATCGACTATCAAATATCAAAATTTTAATTTTTTAATTATAATAATATAGTATAAATATATTAATTTGAATTTGAAATACACATTAATATTAATATCTTGCTAGTTACGCACGGGATGATGGAATGAAATTAGTTCACCAAGAATCAACATGCAATGCAAACCATTTACGCAAACCAACAAGTCCCATGAAATTAAGATTACTAATTTACTACGTCCAAGAATTAAACAGTGGTTGAGCCCCCAATATAGAACAACCGTCCATGTGTACAAAAACATACTTGAACAAGCAGCCAACATTTCACTTGATTTTGTTATGTTGTTGTGGTTGTATCATCTTGGACCTCATATTATTCTTCTGGTCAGACTTTAATTTCACATGCATCAACCCTTTTTAAAAAAATCTCACCTCTGTATCTTCCAACTCTTTCCATCCAAATTCATCAATTTTTGACTAAACTCTGTAATCTCCAATTTTCTTGGCTTCTAAGTTGGGTGTCTTTTGTTTTCTTGAAATTTTGTGAGGTTTTCTTGATTTGGGGTGTTCTGTTTTTTCGAAAAATGGTGGGGGCTTTATCTGTTGTAGGTTCAGCAATGGTGGAAACACATACTGGTCCTTGTTTGTGTTTGGATTCTTTGGTATCAAATCATATGAATTCGTTGAGTCAAAGGCATAGTTTGCCTAGACCTGGATCATTAGAGTTGAGCTCGTCTTTCGTTGATTCGAAGAGGTTTTCGACCAAAGGTTTATCGAGGATGAGGAATTCAAAGAAGCAGAAAAAGACTAGTAGGAGTCTTGAGATTGTCAATGAAGTGGCTGGACAGTATGAAGACAGTTTTGAAGATGTCAAATCTGTAAGAACAATTTTTTCAGTTTTTTTTGTGTTAAATACTTTCATTTGTTTTTCGGTACAAATTCGTATTGTCTTTGAAATTTCTTTGGTGTCCTAAAAGTATGGTGTTGCTGTTCAAAAGCATTACCTTTCTTAGATAGAAAGTAACTTAACATACATATAGATCTATGATTGTATAAATGATCTAGTGCAAGAACTATTTTGTGTTCATGCAGATATAGTTCATGGAATTCATTTTTTTTCGTATAAATTTTTGTTTGTCTTCTTAATTTGGAAGTGTCACAAAAGTATGTATGCTGTTACATTCCTAAACCACAAACCTTTCTCAGATTGTAACTAGCTTAATATATCTATAGATCTAATAGCTCTGAGCCTATCTGTAATCACAGGGAAAAACTATTTTGTGTTCGCAAGCACATGTGTGATTATATCCCCTGTAGCTTTGGTTTATTTATCTTTATTGTTCTGGGGAACAAGAAACTGGTTAAAAGTGTAAAGATATTAATTTTCAAGCTGCTTGTAGACATTTTAGACTTGCAGATCTTTATGAAGCACCATAATATGAACATCTACCATTTACAAACTGATCCAGAAGAACTCATGATGCGGATTTGTTTCTACCTTGATTGCATGCAAAATTTCTCAATCATGTATCTGAGACTTCAACAGCCAAAATCTCGTTAACTTATGGTTTCAAGAAACATCAGCAAAAGATGTCATATGGGTCTATTTCTGAATTATTTTGTCCAAACAATTTTGCAACAATTTTCATCCTTGTTTATAGTTGTTTTCAAACTTCTATAGTTCTTTTATTGGTATGAAAGATTTGATGTTCACGACTTGACGGAGTAGATTAATAATCCTTTTCCTGTAATAAAAAGAGACAAATGCATCCCTAAAATATTATATGATCTGCACTCTGAGCATTTTTCGCAAGTTGGTGGACATATGGAACAATGCATTCTTTCCATGACAGAAGTGGATGGATCACCTGAAGCTAATTAAAAGAACTTAATTTTGTTTATACATGCTGCATTTCTCATGAGTATTTATGCTTAATATGATAACTAATAAAGAAAGGGGAGGAACTTGACTTCCAAAGTTCACTCTCTACATAAGCATTCTAGATGTGATGAGGAATATTCAAATTTGTTTTCAGCAAAGAGATATGCACACTTCTGTAGTCTTTTGTTACATTCAGAATATAACTTTTACATGTAGGCTCTGAAAAAAAAGCGGAGTATATATATGATTGATTCATAAGTTGAATCTTTCTTCCAACCATCTTAAATAATGATTGATATGTAGGTCATCAAATGCACTTGGTACTAAATCAGAAATCATATATCCTAGACTCTGATTGATATCTTTTAAAATTCAGGATCTATCCTTTTTTTGTTGTACTTAACCAAGATTAATTGTATTGCAGCAAATAATTAATTATTTTACATACAAAGCTGTGAGGACTGTTATGAACCAGCTTTACGAGATGAACCCTACCCAGTATCGGTGGTTCTATGAGTAAGTGGTGTCTCCATCTTATCAGATTTGCCTTATTGTTTTGTTACATCTTTAGAAACCTTATTAGGGCTTAGGTTGTTATTGCATATCCTAGGAATTCATCATCCCTTGCAAATCTGTACATTGATTAGATGACTGAACTCTGAAGAGTTTTTTGATAGAATCACTTCAACAGGCTTATGGGAAATTACATTGTGGTTCTTAATACTTTCACTTTTTGACCTCTTTGTGGGGTCGTCTTTTGGAGACACTAAGGCTAGACATCCGAGAAACCTGCAATGCAACCCACTATGCTGCATCTTATACTTGCATAATGTTTCTCTCATAACAAGCAGAAGCATTCACAAATTTCAGGTGCTCCGAGTATGTATTTTAAGACATACTAGGACCCCTTGCATGGTTCCATTATAGAGCTAACACTCATTAAAGAGGTCTCAAAGAGACTCTCAGACTTTCTAATCTAATATACAACCAAGCAACTAACTACAGGCTTAACTAAACATAAATAATATACTTGAGCGATCTGCATATCACAATAACGGCTAGAATTTTATGAATATTATATGTGTTGTGTTCACAAAAGTTTCTCACTTGGCTGAATCTTGTCATTGTGTTCCTAAGTCATTTCATTTTTCTCATAGCCAGTTTCGTTGTCTCGAACAAGCCGGGTGATGGAAAAAGGTTTCTTCGTCTCCTTGTAAAGGTAAACGTCCATCAAATCTGCCAAATAGTCTTAATACCAAGCTTTATCTTTAACTAATGTCCCTCAGTGGACAAAATGTTGTTATACTAAAGTTCTTATACTTAACAGGAGAAACAGGATCTCGCAGAAAGAGTGATGGTAACACGCCTTCATCTCTATGGAAAATGGATTAAGGTACTAAATCTGCGATCTAGTAAACTTGTTTCAATTTGATATACAAATCAATGATATAATTTTTAAATTTTCAGTTCTTTATATTTTGCTTTTGTGTGTTTAGAAATGTGATCACACGGCAATGTACAATGAGATCTCAGACCAGAATTTAGAGTTAATGCGTGAAAGGCTCATGGAGACAGTGATATGGCCATCAGATGATACAAACACAGAAAAAATTGGATAATGGCCTACAAGGATGGAAATACCTTTTGGTCTTATGTTTGTTTTCACTGTTCTTGCAGTCTAGGTAGGCATCACGCATGGTATCCATCTCCTCAATCCAAATTTAACAAGTTACAGTATACATAAAATTGCAGTTATATTATTTTCCACCAAGTAATAAGGATTGTCATGTATTATTTTTAGACAATGTATATATAGATCATTTTATACAGTTTTAGTACCGGAAGAAGAATCTACCGTTGGATATTCTATAGCCAACATTCTGTTCATTTGCTTCAATGGGGAATGCACAAAAAAGCAGCAGTCATTTACCTTATTCCTAGCATTGTAACCTACTGGATACATCTTCTCCTGCTAACAAGTTGTTGAGTTGAGTTTCGATTATGTAGAAGTATGTGTGTGAGTATTTAAATTTATGCTATGAAAAAGAAACAAAAAGAAAGGGTATTCTGTCTCACTCCCATCCCTTCTGCTTGCTATGCATTTCTCAGCTTACAGAAGTAAACTATCGAATAAGACTATTACTGGTTTTTACTCCATTACAATAAAAAGTGTAGAATAAATTCTTAAAAGTTAAATCACTGCAGAATTTACAAACAATACATTACTAGATTCGAAGAGAAAACTCAAAATTTTAAGATTATGACCACAGAAAATTAGAGGAACAAAAGAGTAAAGATGATGGCTACAGAAGATTTATGTAAAAAATTGGACTCGGACCCAGAATCAAGTACAAAGTGATCTGAAAATTATCACTACAATACAGAAATTTATGCCATGCCATTGTCAAAAGTCATGGACCTATGATAGATAAATAAGATTCAGACAATGGCTCCATATGATTTTTAGTATCGATGAACAACACGAGAAAATGCACCAGAGCAGCTGGAAGAATTGCAGTCATCCAAAGCCCAGTCAGCAGCTGTTCATAGTTGGCTGTCATTATTTTGCAACAATAAGACTATAACTGACAACGTATCAGGGTCTGCTTGTGACATTAGCTGGTGCATAACTGCTGCTTCCTTGTGAAACTTGTTACGGGAAGCCATGTTGTAGAGGACGTACATTTCCTGTATGAAATTTTCCAGATTATTCATGATTAATTATACTTATGCAGCAATAATGAAAAGTTCAGCCAGGTGCATAAATATGAATATGTGCACTAATACCATATTCACACAACAAAAAACTCGACTTTTGTCGACCTCTTGCACTTGAGACATACTTGCATCCAGGCGAGCATTTTTTAGGTATTGATGGTACCTAACTCTGGGGTCATTGTCACTTCATAGTATCAGTTCTATGAAGTGTAGACTTAGCCTAAATTACATTTCATCAATGCTATAGCTAGTATTACATTTTTTTTGCTAAAATTGAATAAATTTATAAAAGAAGGGGAGTTCTACAGGTACTCAGGGTATGCCCTGGAAAAAATGGCCACATGCCATAGTCTAAGCCAGCTCAAGTTATCACAAGTCACAACCAAAGAAACATGCTAAAATAGCTAAACATCAGAAAATTACTAAAAGTAAAATAGGAGAAGAGTCCTTAATCAGGGCTTTTTGAAAAGATCGTTGGCTATGCATCTTACTTCTCACTGCCTGCTTCACTTGGAATATCAACTGATCCTTTGAAAGATGAGGTTTTTGGTGTTTTCGCTCATTCCTTTCTTTCCAAATATAGTAGGTCACAGCTGCTAGGAACAGACATTAAATACTGCCTTTAATATCTGCCTTTGATATCCTCACTACCAACAGATATGTGGGCTTTTCGAAGTATTTCTTCTCTCATTTCAGTAATCGGAGCATAGTTTTTTAGGGGAATCTCTCACTACTATCACTTAAAACTAACAAGTTTTTTAGCAGAGAAAAAAGAGATCCATTGTAAGTAAGCCATGCCGCCCATGCATTTTGAAGCAAAGAATCATTGCCAAGTAACTGTTTGACAAACTGGACCTCAAATATAAATTGTGACATATTTGGCCTCAAATATAAAGATGCTGGCGACCCTACATTACTTGGTTGACGGATCCAATCTGGAAATTTTGTTGTGTAAATGCTAATAGGATGTCCATATTCAGAATACCTCTGTTGCAAAATATAATAAAGTAAAAGTTAAGCAACAAATATATATAATACATAGGAATCTAAATATCTCCCCAGTTTCAACATAATTAGTTGAATATTTTATTTCTTAGCTACATTGCAAGAGAATGATTAGTGCATAGTGATTATGCAATTTTGAAAATCTCATCTGCAACAGATCCATGACAACTAGTTAAACTACTTAATCAAAATTAAAATGGCTACAGTGCAGATCGTTTGATTTTGTTAGTAGCATTACTTACTTTGTCATTAACTAATTATAATTGTGTCAAAATATTATATTTAGCTCTAAGTGTTGGTTGGTGATTATTATCACATAATCTTTTTTTTAATGTATTGATTAGGTAGTTGGTTATTATTTAGTTCAATTAATGTAATTATAAGATTTGCAACTCTATAATCACCAAATTGGTAGAAATAAAAATGTGATTGTAATATATTAGCATTTACTTATTAATTATAATAAAAAATTAAAACACAAATTGGAAAATTTTGATACTTTGATTAGTTAAATAAAATTTAGAAATCCTCACAATGGAAAGAAGGGTTGGGGGCACTAAAATATGATGATGAAGAGTTTTAGATTAAATCAAACCTGAAAGAAACGTTTTGCAGAATTGTATGCCAGAAGAGATGAGTTGCAACCACCCAAACAAAGTGTTCTGATAGAAGTCAGTTCCTCCGAGCCTTGGATTTCTGTTAAACCATCACAATATGTAAGCTCCAATGTCTCCAACTGTTTTAAATTAGATAGGTTTGGTAATCTTTTCATATTAGTACAACAAAATGCTGATATCCGTTTCAGATTAGGAGGAAGTTCTACAATGGACGACAGATGACAATAACTAAGATCAAGATCTTCTAGGTTCGTGAGCTGACTAATACCAGATGGTAGGGCATTGATACGAGTCCAACATAAATCCAAACATTTCAATGGTAACTCAATCTGGCTTGATTTTATAGCAGGAAGTTTTTTTAACTGAGTAGCACAACTTGCCTGTAGCTCCCTTAACCTTGCAAGCTTCCACAGGTCATCAGGTAATATTTCCAGTTTGGTACATCTAGAAATATCTAGAATTTCCCGCGAGCTCAGGTTACAAATGGCATCCAGATGGATTTTCAAGTCACAACTTAATCTCAGCTCAACAAGCTTATTAAGACGTCCAATCGAATCTGGTAATTTTGAAACAGGTAGTCTCCATGCTTTAAACTCTATTTAGAGATTCAATGTTCCCCAGATTTATCGGCAATGCTTCCAGGCTACTACAATCATTAAAATTAAGAACTTCTAATGCTCTTAAGTTGCAAATGGTGTCCGGAACATTTCCAAGGTTCTTATTATAAATTAATTTCAGCACAACAAGATTACTAAGACGTCCAATTGAATCCGGTAATTTTGAAATAGTTAGTCTATCTGCTTTTAGCTCTTTTAGGGATTTAATGTTCCCCAATTCCAAAGACAATGCCTCTAGACTACTGCAACCACCAATATTTAGACTTTTCAGTTTTCTCAAGTTGCAAATGTTGTCGTGAAGACATCTTAGCTTCAAACAACCATGGACATTCAAGTAAACAAGACTTATTAAACTTCCAATTGATAAGTGGACCTCCTCCAAACTTTCACAGCCTTCAAGATTCAAAGTTTTAAGACATGGTAATTTTGTGAAGTCCGAGATGTAGTTAAATATAGAGAGTCCGACATATCGAAACTGATATAAATTGATCCGAATAAAACCGAAATCGAAACTGAAAAATTAAAACTGAACCGTTTGATTGGTTCCGGTTATAAGTTCAAACCAAATTGAGGAAAACCTAACCTAACTGAACCGAACCGATTATTAAAATAAATAAATTTATTATATATAATTTATATAAATTTTTAAAATTAATATATATATATATATAAATAATTAACATATATATAATTTAAATTGTGAGCATAATACTCCCTCCATTCCTTTATGTTAGACGTTCTTTGACTAATTTTGAATTCTTTTTTAATAGTCGCTTTTGTATTTTCAAGATAAACACCTTCTTCATTCACCTAATTATCCTCAATGTATTTATTATATCTTGTTTTTCACACTTTTTTTTATTTACTGTTACTTACCCCAACGAGAAGTACTCTATTCAGTTTCTCTGTATATGTTCTTTCATTTTTATATATACACTCTTTAAACAACTTAAACTTCATTTTATTATTTTAAAAACTTTGAACATAAAACATATAAAAAAATATTATTATATTAAAAACAACTGTAACAATATAAAAATGATTTTTTTTAATTATAAATAAAAGCCTTATCATGACATATATTAAATAATTTATTTTATTGAGTTATTAATTTATTTATTTACCAAATATAATTTTTTATATAATAGTAAAATTTATAAAATGAAAAATCTAGCCAAATAATTATTTTAAAATAAAAAAGGAGTTAATATATCTTCTTTTATGAACTCCTTAACATTAAACTTATAGAAAAATCAATTAGTAAAATCATCAACAGAACACTAAAAGTAAAATTTAACAAAGACATATAAAATTCAAATAGTCTGAAATCAAATTTAAAATTTTGAACTCCACGTCGAATTACAATTGAAAACTAATTTTAATCTAAAACACGTAAAACATCTTCAACCAATTTTTTATCATATTTTATCTGAGGGAGTTGATTTTCTCTTTCCAAAGCTGCTTTGCTCATGTGTGGAATTTTATATCTATTGGAGCCTCCCCACTTTCATGATTTGCACCATGCATTGTTGCAGAGTTACAAATATTCGATTAGACTTGATTGGTGAAAAAATTTCAAAAAAATTTTCAACTACTTTGACAAGATCATCAACTGTTTTTGGAGCTTCTCTCTGCTTCAAAGATTGGATGGCATTGAAAAAACCAATATCCAAAATATTTAAATTTGGAGAATTAGGAGGTTGGCACTTGAGATGAATATCAAAATCTTGATGTGACACAGATTGACGAAATGCTTCATCATTCGGATCAACGTGTGTTCTAGCATTATCTTGTTGGATAAAAATTAGTTTTCCAAAATCTTCACGGGGCCATTTTGCTAGTATTGCAGGTATCACCTTTTGAGTTAAGAACAATCTACTAGTATCCTTTCCGATAGAAGTCATAGCTTTAGTTTCAAGTGTTCCAGCAACACGATTCACACTGCTTCTTTTGGCTGGCTCCTTAGTAACAAAATGAAATATTCCAATTTTTCTGGAAAATAATACATTACCTTCTCTGTCAAATCTTGGTCGTGCTATAGCAGCTAGAAACATAACTTTTTCAACAAAATTTTTGCTTTTACATGTGCGGTGTGGCTCGTCTTCACCAGCTATGAGATAGTAAGTTTCAGATTTTTTGATCATGTAGAACCACTTCTCATCAATATATATAGTATTGTATAAATCTGAAAATATTGGATCATGATGAATACTATTCTCTTCAAGCATAGATATGCAAAATTGAAGCCTTGCTTTTTTATTGTCCTCTCTCAAATATGGTTTGATTGCATTTGAGTGTCTTCTTACATTTCCTGTTTTCACATTTCGATGCAAAGTTGTTTTTCCAATCTTCAATGCACAAGCAGTAGGCTCAAGTGTAGTTCTTTGAGTAAGAGGAATACTCATAAATCTTTCAACATCAATTTGTACTCTTTTTCTGCCACAATTTTTTGTCCTTCTGTGAGATACATCAACCACCCCTCCAATACTATTTTTTGATTGTTTCCAAATACGTTGAACAGTACGTATTGAAACAGAAAATAATGAAGCAACACTCCTTGACGTGCCTTTCTTAAGTTTTCCATCAACACTTTTTTTTAACAAGGCTAAATATATTTCAAGTCTCCGATCATTTGATAATATTTTAATTTTTTTTGCTTGCCTTTCTTCTACAAAAGGTTCTTCCCCACCTATAAAATTTAATTCAAAAAAAGGTCAAATTAATTTAATATGGTAAAATAATCACTAATTTATTCATTTGTATGATTTTAACAATTAAACTAATAAAGTATAAAAATAAATACAATAACAAGACTAAACTAAACAAAATAAAATTAATGTAAAATTTTATCACTTAAAGCACAAAAATAAATATAAAAAGAAGACTAATTAAACAAAATTAGTGTAAGATTTGTATCACTTAAACAAATAAAGCATACAAATGAATTAAAACAAAATTAAACTAAACAAACCACAAAGTAAAAAATGAATATAAAAACAAGACTAATTAAATTAAACCAAACTAAACAAAAATTAGTGTAAGATTTTATCAATTAAACTAATAAAGCATAAAAATGAATACAAAAATAAACCTGTTTCTTTCGGAGAAATATTTAAATCAAAATCTTTGTTTGTTGCTATATAAGTACTTGTGTCTTCTTGAGGAGAGAAATTTAGATCAATATATTCAACATTTAAATTGAAGTTGTGTATTCTTGCCATGGCTTTGAACTGCAAGGTGTATTTTTTAAAATTTTGTGGTTGTGAGTTCATTGTATATATAGAATAAAATAGGAGGGAAAATAAAAAAATTAGTGGCAAAATTTAAAACCCAAATGAAAATGTGGAGAAAATTTTTTCAGGGTAAAAATTTGTTCAAATAGATGTAAAATTTAAATGAACCAATAGTTTAACTGGATTTAGTGTTGTGGGATTGGTGCAAAAATGAGGCTAATAGTAATCGGAGTAGTATATACACAAAGTTTAATTATTGAAATGTGTGTAATCTGTTTCCCATGCATGGGTATAATGATAATTTAAGTCATTAAATAGATATATTGGTCTGTGTGTATTAACCTTAAACGTCTAACATAAAGGAAGGGATGGAGTATAACTTAGAGTTTCTTCCGCTGAAACTCATACAAATTCGGCTTAAAGGATCGGATCGGTCCACTCTTTCTGTTGTTTTCTGTCTAGTTAGTGTCTTGTTTATCTGTCTATATTATTATATTTGAATAACATATATTTTGAATTTTATAGCATTGATATATGTTAAAAATTGTGATTTGTGTAAAATTTGAACTTAAAAATAATTTTTAATTAATTACACTTTATTTATTTAGGTTGTTTTTTTTTTCTCACTTTTAATTTATCCGGTTTTGTAACCAAAACCGAACCGGTATTTTGAAAAACAAAACCGATGATTCGGTTACGGTTGTGATTTTCAATTTTTAAAACCGAAAGTATATGGTTCCGGTTTCGATTTTACCTAAAAATCGAGTCGAACCAACCCTTACTCTCCCCTGATATCCAGAGTCTTCAAATTTCCAAAAATATGTGTAACGTGTAAAAATGAGGCAATGTGAAGAAAAACCAATCAGATATATTTTTAGGGGTTGTTTGGTCAATAATATTTAAAACTCATATCTGAAACCCATGCGATATTTTTAAATAAAATATATTCATTCTAATATTTAATCAAATACATGATATGAGATGTGATACTTGAACTCATACAACCCTGATGGATTTCCCATTCCAACCTACTACCCATCCTCGAACTAAAACCACTTCATTTTCATATTTGCAAGAAACATACTCACGATACGATGCACAAGTATGTTTATATCTAATTAAAATATTATTAAAAATATCATACAAAAATATATAAATTGAAACATACTCTTTTATTGACAAAAGATAAAATTTAAAAATAAGATAAATGATATATTTTAAAATTAATATTTAAATAACAAATAAAATATGAACTTCGGCAATACATGAATTACCTAAAATATTTATACTGGAAAAAAAATTAGATTTTAAAATTAAAATCTTATTGACCATTAAAAATTAAAATTAGGTCATATCTACAACCTCATTATTAATTCACTAATAATTTCTTTTTATCAAATTAAAACAATTTTTTATTATAATTCTTAAAAATAGGATTACATCATATTAATAAAAATAATTTGTATAATATATATCAACAAAAAATATCTTCCATCTGATAAAACTAAAAAAATCACAAAATTAATATTTTTTCGTACCAAATTATTTGTTAATTTAACATTTTACACCTATTTTAAAGTGTTGAAAAATAAATTTAAATAAATTATTATTATTTTAAATTAAAATTTAAATATTTATGTAGAAGAATATTATTTTAATAGTAATTTATAAAATTATATTTTAATAAAGTTTAAAACAAAATCAAAAGAATAAATAATTTGATACTAAGAGAGTAATTAATATAAATATTTATTATCATATTTACCCCCAATTTGACATCAGAAAGCACGGTAAGAAAATAAGGTTAGTGTTCTTTTTACCCCCAATTTTCTCCCATCATCAACCTGTCACATTCAGATGATCACCGATTTTAATGGAGCTCGCCGGAAAAATATTTTATATCCGGCTAACAAATACATATGCTTATACATGCTTTGGTTTAAACGAGAACCCAAAATCATGAGACCATCATAACCAAATGGTTCTGCACTCTGCAGAACCATTTGGTTCTCGTAATTCTCATGATTACGTGGTTCTCCACTTAATGTGTTGAAATATTGTGCAAACTTGCTGAAGTTTCTAGAATATTGAGAAGATAATCTAGAATATGTATCTATCTAGAATATGATAGTACTATGTATCTATCCAGCCTTATTATCTAGAATATTCTACACCTTATCATCTAGAATATTCTACTCCTACTATATAATGTACCCTGCATGTTGTAGCAAATAAGATTTGTGAATTCAGTTCAATATTTCAGAAATATTTATCTGTTTTATCAGTGTCAAACAGCAGTGTGTGTGAGTGTTTAGTGCATATTTCTGCCGAGTTTCTTAAGGTTGATCTTGGGCCTGCAGTTAGTGTTTCTAGTTGCAGTTTAGAGAGTGTCCATAATTCTCTCAACTTGGTATCAGAGCTGCTGTATCAGCTGTCGTGTTCTGTGGAGGCTGCTCACGACAAGGAGGCAGAAAAAAAAAACTTGTTCAAGGCAGAAAAGCTATTGCTGCTGGTTTCTAATTTTTCCACGAGATGGATATCAATGGTGGAGCATTGAATCAGTTTGGTATGGAGAAACTTACAAACAACAATTATCAGTATTGGAGGATGTGCATGAAGGCCTATCTCCAAGGACAGGATCTTTGGGATATCGTTGATGGAGGTGATACAGATTTGCCTCCAGAAAGTCCTGAAAATTCTGAAGCAAGAAGAAAATGGAAGATTAAGTGCGGGAAAGCTTTGTTTGCATTACGAGGCTCTATTCACAAAGATCTTATTGATCATATACGAGATAAAGAGTCACCAAAGGACGTTTGGGACACACTGGAGAAGCTATTTACTAAGAAGAACACTGCCAGACTTCAGTTTTTGGAGAACGAACTAGCAAATACAAATCAAGGGAGCATGACAATTGCTCAATACTTTCAGAAAGTAAAGAGCTATGTGCAGAAATTTCAGAACTTGATCCAGACGAGCCAATTAAGGAAGCACGAATGCGAAGATATCTTATTCGTGGCGTAAAGAAGGAGTACACCCCGTTCTTGACATCCATTCAAGGATGGGCAAATCAGCCTAGCATCGTCGAGTTAGAGAATCTTCTTACTAATCAAGAAGCCCTAGCAATGCAGATGGCAAAAGCTTCGATTTCAGAAAATGACGAGGCGTTGTTCGCTAGGAAACAAAGGCATAACAATTATAATTACAAGAGTTGGAAGGCACATAATCCAAAAGGTGCAGCTGATTGGAAAGGACAGAGTTCCAGCAGTGCAGAGCAATGGAGACTAAAAGATTCAAATAAATGCAGAAGCTGGCCAGGAAAGAATTTTAAGCAGAAGGAGACTAATTTTGAAAATTCGCAATACGAGGCCAGGAAAATAATTATATGTAACAGGTGTGGTAAACTTGGACATATAAAAAGGTTTTGCAGGTCTAAAATTGTCGAAGGAAATGCAAGCATCTCTGCAAATGAAGACGAAAAGCATGCTTGGGAAACATGTCTTTCTACGGAAATAGCAAGTTTAGAAAATATTTCAGAAGAATATGCACTGACTTCTTGTGATGGAGACACTTTGGAAGGAGGTATGACAACCATCAATTACTCGCAAGATTGGATCATCGACTCCGGCTGCTCTCATCACGTAACAGGCGACATTTCTTTACTTTCATCTCAAAGAGAACACAAGGGAAACAAAGCAATTGTGACGGCGGACAGCTCTGTTCATCCTGTAAGGAATGAAGGGCATGTTAAAATGAAGACCATGGACACAAGCGCCGGCCAGGTCACACTAAATGATGTATATCATGTTCCTGGTATGACTAAAAATCTGATCTCAGTATCTCAGCTTTCAAATTCTGGTAGATATATTCTATTTGGCCCAAATGATGTCAAGATTTTGGAAAATGTTCGAAGCATTGAGGCTGATACAGTGTTGAAAGGGAAAAGAGTTAATTCTCTCTATGTTTTGTCGGCAAGTGATGCATTTGTAGAGAAGACAAGTCGACAAGATAAAGCTTCCTTGTGACATGCTCGTTTGGCTCATGTGAGTTATATGAAGTTAAAGAATATTTCAGCAAATAATATTGTTAACGGGCTGCCTAATTTGGGAAGTTTTCATCATGAAGTTGTTTGTGAAGGTTGTCAATATGGTAAAGCACATCGTCTTCCATTTGACAAATCTTCAATCAGAACTACAAAACCTTTGCAGCTGATCCATTCTGATTTATTAACAAGCAATGCAGCAAGTTATAGTGGCCTTCGTTATATGCTTGTTATTGTTGACGATTATACAAGATTTTCATGGGTGTTCTTCATGAAAGAAAAATCTGATACATTCCTGATCTTCAAGCAATTTAAGAGGAAGATTGAGGGGGAGCTTTGAAGACGAATCAGGTGTTTGCGAACTGATAATGGAGGAGAATTTACATCCAACGAGTTTGCTGATTTTTGTGAAAGACATGGAATAAGAAGACAATTTACATGTCCAAGAACATCACAGCAAAACGGAGTTGCTGAACGGAAATTAAGGCATTTACAAGAGGTTAGTAGAAGTTGGATGCATGTGAAAAGTCTTCCTCAAGAGCTATGGGCAGAGGCTATGCGTTGTGCTTGCCATGTGATAAATCGACTTCCTTCAAAAGTCATCAACATGAAAACACCATACGAGCTTATATATAAGGAGAAACCTTCTGTCGCATATTTCAGAATTTTTGGCTCTATATGCTATGTCCATGTTTCTGATGAGCTGCGTGCTAAAATGGATGCAAAGGCAAAGAAATGTGTCTTTGTAGGCTACGATCCTGAAAGAAAAGGTTGGCGATGTATGGATCCTGATACCTTTAAAGTCGTGACATCTAGAGATGTTGTCTTTGATGAAACATCATCTTATTATGTGCATCCTATATTATCACATATTCCACATCCATCAAACATTGAAAATGAAAATGTGCAAGACAAAACAAATCCTCCAAGTCCAACCATTCCTCATGATGGTTCTGCAAGTGAAAGTGAAGCAACTCATGAAGAAAATGATGGAAGTCAAAGAAGTGATCAGCTGCCTCGAAGGTCACAAAGAACACGCAAGAGGAATGAAAGGTATAAGGACTATACTATAGGAGATGATTATGATAAAATAACGGAATGTTTCTTTGCTGGCCCATTTGATGATTCTGAACCATCATCATATGAAGATGCTAAAGGCAGTCCAAATTGGGAAGTTGCTATGAAAGAAGAAATATCAGCACTTCATAAAAATGAGACATGGGATTTAGTTCCGAAACCTAAAGGAGTAAAACCGATTTCTTGCAAATGGGTTTACAAAGTGAAACGTAAATCTGATGGAAGTGTTGATCGGTATAAAGCGAGGCTTGTGGCTCGTGGGTTCTCCCAAAAATATGGGTTGGACTATGAGGAAACTTTCAGTCCAGTAGCAAAGATGACGTCTGTTCGAGCTACATTATTTGTGGCAGCCTCAAAAGGATGGAAACTTTGGCAATTAGATGTAAAGAACGCATTTCTTTACGGAGATATTGATAGAGAAATTTATATGGAGCAGCCTTGGGGATTCAAATCAAAGAAATTTCCAGATTTCGTTTGTCGACTCAAGAAAGCTATTTATGGGCTTAAACAAGCTCTGCGGGCCTGGTTCGGGAAAATTGCTCAATACCTAACATTTTGTGGTTATACGTCCTCAAGTGCTGATGCAAGTCTATTCATAAAGAAAGATTCAAAGGTGCACGTTCTTGTGCTATTATATGTCGATGACATGATAATAACCGGTAATGATGAGCAAGAGATAAACAAGTTGAAAGATGAACTTGCTATTCGTTTTGAGATGAAAAATCTTGGGGAACTAAAACATTTTTTGGGTTTGGAGGTATCAAGGTGCAAGGAAGGTATTCTTGTTTCTCAAGGTCAATATGCTAGAAAGATTCTTGAGAAATTTAAGATGATTAACTGCAGACCAGCAACTACTCCGATGGAGCAGAATTTGAAGTTAAGAGCTAATGTTGGAAAGGAGCTCAAGAATGTAAAAACATATCGCACTTTGGTTGGAAGCTTAATATATTTGACAATTACAAGACCAGATATTTCATTTCCGATTGGAGTTGTTAGTCAATTTATGCAAAAGCCAAGGAAGCCTCATTTGGATGCTGCAAATAGGATACTTCGCTATCTTAAACATACAATGAATTATGGGCTGCTGTATAAGCAAGGCACTGAGATTTTACTTAGTGGATTCACCGATGCAGATTGGGCAGGTGATCCTTCCTCTAGACGATCTACTTCTGACTATATTTTCGACCTTGGTTCAGCTGCAATATCCTGGTGTAGCAAGGAACAAGCTACTGTGGCGTTATCAAGTACAGAAGCAGAATATAATGCTGCTACACTTGCTGCACAGGAGTGCGTATGGTTAACAAGATTGATTAAGGACATCAGTCATTCTTCTATGGAACCGGTTAAGCTTTATTGTGATAATATGAGTTCGATTCAACTAGCTTCAAATCAGGTATTCCACGCAAGGACTAAGCATATTGAAGCTCACTATCATTTCATACGAGAGAAAGTGTTGGAAGAGGAAATTGATCTCGTCAAAATTGATACAAGTGAACAGGTAGCTGATATATTTACGAAGGCCGTGCCTAAGGCAAAATTTGAGTTTCTTAGAACACAACTTGGCCTGGTCTCCGAAGTTCGCACAAAGGGGGAGTGTTGAAATATTGTGCAAACTTCCTGAAGTTTCTAGAATTATTGAGAAGATAATCTAGAATATGTATCTATCTAGAATATGATAGTACTATGTATCTATCCAGCCTTATTATCTAGAATATTCTACACCTTATCATCTAGAATATTCTACTCCTACTATATAATGTACCCTGCATGTTGTAGCAAATAAGATTTGTGAATTCAGTTCAATATTTCAGAAATATTTATCTGTTTTATCAGTGTCAAACAACAGTGTGTGTGAGTGTTTAGTGCATATTTCTGCCTAGTTTCTTAAGGTTGATCTTGGGCCTGCAGTTAGTGTTTCTAGTTGCAGTTTAGAAAGTGTCCATAATTCTCTCAACTTAATGGACTCCACATATGTATATACACACAGCCCTTTTTTGCTAACTTATTTCTTTGTTGATCTCAGCTATCAATCTTCTCCTTGGATTCCGGTAAAAGAATATTTCGTTTGTTGCCGGAATTAAAGGAACATCTCCGGACATAATTTTAATCGTAGTATTGGTACGTTGTAGTTTTTTTTGTTAGGTGAATAATAATTATGTATGCATATATACATATATGTTAACATTTTGAACTTAAGGATTATTTAAAAGATTTACTATAGTTGTAATAGTAGAAGTTAAATGATTCCTGAACTCGATTTTCGCTCAGCCGAGAATTTATTAGAATAGATACTGCTGTATAAGCTGCTTATAAGCTTACTAAAAAAATGATCAAATTCAAGATTAATTTATAAATTTACCATATTTAGATTCAAGCTGTAGTGGTTGAGTTTTGGATAGTAAACTGTAGAGTATGCAGGTATATATGGAATATTGTGCCAGCTCTGTTCTAAGAAACCTTTGAGTTGTCTAGTGCTTAATTTCTATAATCAGAAACTTAGGGATGTCCTTGAAACAGTTAACAGGCTTGAACCGATAGGAAGAGTAAAATCAAAATGGTAGCAAACCCCTTTAATGCTTTAGCAATTGAACACGAACATTTAGAACTATGTTAGCGGAATCAAAAATTAAAAGTTTAATGAATTTAGTAATAAGTAGCATCACTTTTTAAATTAAGCAGGACTAAAGTTTATATTTGGCTAAAATTAATTTTTTATTTAATATAATAAATATGTTTACATAATTGCAAGCTCAACTGGGCCAATTTCCTCAGTCTCCTTGGTAGCTACTTCCTGTGTATATGTCAATGTCTATGTGAAGAATCTAAACAACAGTATACGAAAAGTAAGCATTTCCTTGTTGTGATGGGAGACTTGTAATAAAAAGTGTCTTTGAAAGAAAATGATCAATTCAACAAAAAGTTTAGGTTAGAATACCCAAAAGTAGTTTATTCAAAACTATATTATTCTAGAATTTGATATAAGAATAGAAGAGTAAATTCCCTAAAAATATTATTAGTGTTTATTCCTTCATTGATTCCGATTTTAGATAAGCATCGTTAATTTGTCTCTGAGAGCATATAAATAAACTTTTTAAAAGAGGAAAGAGATGAAATAGAGAAAAAAGATGATCTAATACTCTTTGATGTCTGTAGAGATAATTGTTCTACTCATGTCATTCTTGTGTTTTGTAGTGTAAGCAGTAAGTTAAAATTAGTGGACAGTTGGAAGCCACTCATGCAGATAACTTTAAGAGGAATTTAATGCTTGTCGAACTCCTGTATGATTTCTTTTCGGGCACGTGTAACTCCTCACGTTGGAAGCATGTCATCTGGGGGTTTTCTATATAATTTAGGACCTCTCAACCTACTAGTGTCCGATTTGTGTATCGTCTCCACTGGGAAACGTAGAGGTCAGGACAGAATAAATTACACCATTTCTATCTGGTGTCTGGAATTAATTTATTTTTCTTTAACTTTATTGGTGTCCCCAGAATTCAAATTTTAAACCTTAAGCAATTGTTGTATTGTTCATGTGATGGAATTTGCAGGTGGACTCTAAATAAGATATATGGCGAAGTTGCTCTTTTTCTGAAAGTTATACAGGCAAGGAAGCCTTTCTAATCATGGCTGAGAAAGCTGAAACATACCCATGTCAAATTTTCTTCTGCCCATTTCTTAAGGATCTCAGGTACTGCCATCTTCTATTTAGTATGTTTGCTTAAAACATTACACAAGACTAGACAAGTACAACCACTAGTTTTGTTTCCTCCGGTGTGCATCAAGAGATAAGTACGGTTTGTTCTCTCCATAAGTCCTCAAGTTAAGATTCAGTTTTCATATTTGTATGTATGCTGAAAGGCAAAAGCTTGATCATGCTGATATTTATCCTCTACTATACTGCTTAGGATGTTTCAAACAGCTATCCAATAGAAATCTGTATCCATTATTAAGTACAATGTTTGTCTACTTATGGTAATCACTGCTTGTATAAATGTGTTTGAGATGTATTAATTCTGTTTCTTGAGCCATATTAATATATAGCAGATAATGTGTTCACTTGGCTTTAACTATTCTTTAGACATTCTTCCCGATTGTAATTGGCATATTTCTCACTTGCAGTATCAAATTAGGAAAAAATTCAAACATTTAAGCATATACAATATAGAGAGTAGACACCCTCAAAGTGTCTTCTGGTGTTTCTACTATTGTCACTCAAATAAGTGTATAATCATTATCTGCCAAAATTTCATCAGACTGGTATTTAAACTGGACGAGCTTGGTCTAGAAATAGCTAAAATTGACTTTCCTGCGGCAATGGCTTTGACAGCTGATCCTATTGCATCCCTTATCGATACAGCATTCATTGGCCAGATAGGTATCTACTGTTTCTTATTTTACTTTTTAGTAAAAAGCTTTTATTTAGACTTGTGCTACCTTGTTTAAACATATAATAATCTTTGCTAGAGCAATAGATTCTTATCTTTTTGGAATTTTCTATGAAATTTGAACCATTACCAACATCCAACATTGCTTAAAAAGTTAAAATCAAAGTTCCATACCTTAGTACACTGTTACTGACTGCACATAGCCCTCTTTTTGGTATTTTATAGTGTCATATATGTGCATTGAAATATACAAGAGAGTTTATAATTGGTACATTGGTATTCACTACTGTTGATCTATTCTGCACTAGCTAGTAACAAGCAATTTCACTACCTGTTCTCCCGGAATCGCGCAATTCAAGACTTGTTAAAAATAAAATATGGAGCACACATCAAATCATATATTTCTCAATTTCTGATATTCTCCTACCGTCCTACAGAACCAAGATCCATAATATAGGAAGATTAGCTATTAACAACTGCTGTTGAAGTATCCTTGAAAATTTTGTAAATTTTTGCCTTTCTTACAGATTGAACCACAATTAATCGGACAGAAACTTGCAATTGGTTTCTTCTATTATCATTATCATTTGATAAATAAGACAATGAATTCTGATATTACCAAGACATTTTGTTCTACTTTTTTCCTAATTAGTTTTTTGTTTGGTTCCTAAACTACTATGTATTATCCAATGTCTTCTCCAAGTAGATATTTCCGAATACGTTATTTGAAATAATAATCTCCATCAATGATAACAGGTGCGGTGGAGCTTGCTGCTGTAGGCATATCTATTGCTTTATTCAATCAAGTATCAAGAATTGCAATATTCCCCCTTGTCAGTGTGACAACATCCTTTGTTGCAGAGGAAGATACCATGTCCCAATTGAGTCAAGAAGCACAAGAGAGTGAAACCTTGCAAATGGGTACCCTTGTAAGTACTGAAGGAGATAAGTTGATCCCAACTGAAGGTATGTTAGGTTATCATTATTTGTTAGTTTATTTTAGGTATCTAGAAATTGTTTCTACAACATCCTAAAGTTAACTTGGCAAAAAAAAGGAAAAAACCTGTTAACTAGTCATATACGGTGTTTGTATCAGAGTCTGATGATAGTACCAAAATGTTAGAGTCACATGGCAACAGCTGTAATATAGTGAAGACCGAATATGAAAAAAGGAGCATTCCATCAGCCTCATCAGCTTTACTAATTGGTGGCATTCTTGGAATCATCCAAGCTGTATTACTGACATCTTTAGCAGTACCCGCCTTAAATATAATGGGGGTCAAATCAGTAAGGAAATTTTGTAACAATGACATTCTTGCATTCATTTAATTTGTTTGCTACAGTAGAAAGAACACTTTGTGATTTCTGAGCACTGGTTCATTCATCTTATAGGATTCACCTATGCTAAACCCTGCACAACGGTACTTGAGATTGAGGTCTCTTGGTGCTCCAGCTGTTCTTCTCTCACTGGCTATGCAAGGTGTCTTTCGCGGATTTAAGGACACACAGACCCCTCTCCATGCCACTTGTAAGTACAATACAAAATTATGACAAATACTATTATACCTCCAAACAACTCTCGCCCTAAAAGAAGATGTGCAGAAAACTGAAGCTGACTAGAAATATTTTTACTCACAAAAATAAAGAATTCCGAAATAAAATGGGTTATATATGCATAATGTTGCTTCATGGCCAAATGCAAATAAGCTTAGTGCCTGCTTAAGCTATTTTTTGGAGCAGAGTCTTCATCCATATTGATCTGACTAGCATTTATGGATATGATACAGTGGCAGGCAACATAACAAATATAGTTTTGGACCCAATATTTATATTCGTCTTCCGTCTTGGTGTCAGTGGTGCAGCTATTGCTCATGTTTTATCTCAGTGAGTTGCATCAAACTGTATTCAAGTATGATTTTATATTCTTGGGTTGTGCTTTGGAATCTCTGTGCATCACGTTCTTTATGTAAATTGTAAGACCTTATTTGTTAACCTGATACTATCTTTTCCCCCCTGTTATTTTTCTTGTTGGACGGTAGGTATCTGATCTCAGTTGTACTCTTTTGGAGATTAATGCAACAAGTGGAATTGATACCCCCTAGTCACAAACATATGCAATTTGCTCGATTTCTTAAAAATGGTGAGGACTCCATACTACTTCGGTAATGTTTATACATCTTAAGGCTTAAGGAGTTGAAATTTTGTTTAAAAATGATATTAAACTCTCTGTGTACATAAATAACTTAATTATTTTTAATATAGTTCAATCTAGCAAAAAGGTAAACAAGGAGTAAAGCAGCATACTGGTGATTTAATTCAATTGCATGTAACTGGTTCTTCAAAGAAATAAAATCCTTTCTGAATTTTTTTTCATTTATTCATTCTTCTGCGTGATGAAGATATAGATATTGTAAACATTGTTGAAAATACTGTAACCGCACATTCTTTGGTTGAAGTCAGCAATCTTTACAAGTTCTTTTCAGATAAGCTTAGGGTTTATCAAGCAATGGGTTTTTTTCGAGCTACTTCATGTATTCTTAGGTTCTAAAAAAGCATTTCATGAGATCAACCAACTTTTTACGTGAACTCTTATTATCGGTCCTCAATTTTCATTCCACAGGTTTTCTGCTTTTGATGAGAGTCATAGCTGTTACATTCTGTGTGACGCTGGCTGCATCTATGGCTGCACATCAGGGACCAATACCAATGGCTGCCTTTCAGGTCTGTTTGTAGGTCTGGTTGGCGACATCTCTTCTGGCTGATGGCTTAGCTGTTGCTGGGCAGGTTAGGAACTTGGAATTATCTAGGTTTAAGTATTAACATAGTGGCTATTAGATATACAAAACTCTGACAAGGACTCCAATGGTCTAGTATGTTTATATTATCAAGAAGTAAAAAAAAATACATATATTGGAGAATACATCCAATTATCAAGATAAATATTGCAATTGGAAGCCCTTGTAGCACAGATGTTGTGGCAATTAATTGGAGAAGGGTAGTTCACATTTCTTCCGTTCTTCGAGAGTTCGATTCATCCTTTACTTTTTAAGTTTAAAAGGAAAATTGATAAAAAGGTCTAGTCTTGAAGAATTTCACATAACAGTTTAATGATCACCTCTTTTTATTTTGGGTACATACAGGGAATAGATTATGATACATGGTAGCAGAATGTTGCTTTTTCTCTGTTTTCACCTCATCAGGATATACATCCATTTACCTTAAATATTCTGATACAACAGTCTCGAGTATAAGACCTATTGTAGAATTTCTACCATCATATTACAGAGTTCATAGAATAAACCCTGTAACTTAAATTTCTCATTGCAAATACAAGCAGAAAGGAGTTCATATCCGCTCTCTAACCATGATGCAAAGTTGGAAGACATGCAAATTATTGAATGCAAGGGAATGAGATTAGAGAGTGAACAAGTAGAGAAATTCTTAACCAAAAGTATGATTATTTTATGTTAAAAGTAAACACATTTCTGGTTAGTATAGTATCTCTCTTTATGCTCTGGACAACATTCAGTTTCTTAAAATGTACTCACTAGCTGGTACATGTGAAATTGATCTAAAAAGATCAAGTTATATGTTGTCTTTGGACAAGCAAGTTGTTACTTCTCCAAGTTATATGTTGTTAGAGATTACAAATGAGTTCATTTATTAACTCATAATAATAGGTGACTGAGACTAAAGTCTTTCTTTAATAATATGTCCATATCACTACACTGGGTCCAACACTTGTTTATTCTCCGTGTAGCAGAGAGTTACATTATCTTGATGCTGTTAATTTCTTCGCTTTCATATATCATTTCATGGTAAATTTGACATGTAGCTGATTAGATTATGAATTTTCATATATGAAATGTAAATGTTTTAGTATCGAGTTGAAATTGATTACAATTTTAAGCGTAATTAGAGTTTTACTCTTTCTAGGCGATTCTGGCAAGTGCCTTTGCTAGAAAGAATTTTGACAGCACTACAGCTACCGCATCCAGAGTGTTGCAGGTACTTCAATTATATAATAAGAGAGAACCTAATTTTCTCACTGAGTTCATGAACCGATCTAATTTTCTATATAAAATACTGCTGCAGTTGGGGCTGGTCCTTGGGCTGGTTCTAGCCATCATCCTTGGAGTTGGACTACCATTCGCTGGAAGGATTTTCACAAAAGATAGCGACGTTCTCCACCTCATTAGTGTTGCCACTCCGGTACCTATTTGCTACAAGCAAACAGAAACGTTCTCTGAGTTTCTTTTTCCAGTGACTTAAACATGAAGTTAATATTCCCCTTCTGATCATTTTGTTGCAGCAACTCAACCAATCAATGCACTGGCCTTTGTTTTTGATGGCGTCAATTTTGGAGCCTCTGATTTTTCTTATGCAGCACACTCCATGGTAACTATAAAGTCTTTAATACTTGTCTGGAGAAATGGAAATGCTTGTAAATTGTTAATTACTAAACATTTTGGTCCAAAGCAAATATTAGGAAGTCTTTTGACAGAAAAAACTAGTAGTAAAAATGTCATATTGTGATGTGTTAGATATTGATCTAGATAAGTCTACAAGTTGCATAATACGTTAAGTGAACTTCCCTTATTGTCTTTAACTGCAACTTTCTTCTACTTATTTGTTATTCTTGAACTACCATGAATACCTCAAACCGATATGCCCTATTGGTGATAAGATAACTAGAATGGCCTCAAATGTGCTAGATAGTTTACTCACCTCTGTAAGATTAATGTGTTAAATCTGTATTTCATTTCTTTATATATCTTCTACATAAAAGCGTAGACCCCCTCTGTTTCTGATCAGATGACCCATTGTCTTTCTATATATATATATGTATATATATATTACCCAGGCAAAGGGTCATCTAGTTTTGGATGGAGCGCATATTGTTATTCACCCAGTTTTATGGGTAAAAATTGTATAACGTGTTTATCCTGTGTAGGGCCTGGTGGCTATGTTGAGCATCATATCACTGTTCATTCTATCTTCAAGCCTTGGTTATGTTGGACTCTGGATTGCTCTAACCATTTATATGAGCCTGAGAGCATTTGTTGGTTTTTGGAGGTTAGTTTATCTGTCACAATATTCTTAAAAACGTGCACGTAGGCAGAGAAGATGCCTACATCAACAAATCAACTTGTATCTACCATATGGTTATGATCATTCCTATCAAATTAAACTCATTCATATCCAACAATGACCAAAAAAAGATAGATTGGCTTAAAAATATTTAAGTAAAAAACTTAGAGGAACCTTGTTAAGTTCTGGCTTCTATATATGCAGAATCGGGACAGGAACAGGGCCATGGAGCTATCTCAGGAACTAAATGCATTGTCACTGTTGGGGTTTTGCTTCACTGACTTCCGCGAGAGATTCTGTATTTATTAGTCTTTTTGGAAGGTCATCCTGTACAGCTTGGGTATCTTTTAAAAAAATTTAATATAATGAACAGCATGAAAGACGGGGTGTGAACCTAATGTTTCTTACCAAGTCTTGCGAATAAATATATTTCTCTCAGGTGTCTCAGTTTCGCAAACAGGTCTATGAAGGCATAACCTTTGGAACTGATTTTGTATCAATTGTACTCGGTTGAAGCACATATTGCAGTTGCATAATTTGTTAGAAAATGTTGTTTAAGTTAATTTGAAATCAAACCATCAGTTTGAGCCAAAAATGAAGTCTGGCAATGAACTACGAGAAGAATAACTGCCACTGAAAATTCAAGCAATCAAACTGCATGCAGTTTCTCGAAATTACATTTACACCTGATAAAAAAAAGTTGTGATATGATAATAGACCTCATACACATTAGCATATCATGTGTTAAGTCGCTCTCTCCTATAAATTTAAGGTATGAGAATAATTTCAATGAATCACATTTATATCTATATAAAAGTTGAGCAACAGCCCAATGACATGACATTTTCTTAATTTTTATGCTAGTTTTCCTATATTTGTTATAGATTTAATTGCAATTTGATACTCCGAAATATATTTTTCTTTATAAAAAAATGGCTCAATTAAAAAATATGTCAATTTGTTATCCAAATTATTTTTTTTAACAGTTGATTGCATTCCGTTCAATTTTCTTAACGAATATCAATGAATTGGGGGTATATATGTCTAATTCACTTTTCAATTTTTATTATTACACTTTGATGACATTATCTATTACTTTTTCGCACAAAATAACTCTTTTATAAATATTAATAGTTTATTAACCAAATTACTAGCTAACGATAAGTTAACTAAAGTATACTCCCCCGTCCCCTTTTAGATATCCGTTTTGATTTTTTCGAAGTCAAATTTACTAATGTTTGACTGAAAATTTAAAACTATTTTTTTTATAATTTCAAAAAATTAAAAAATATATTTTAAAGCAGATTATATATACTTTTCAATAATATAAAATAATAATTTTTTCAAATATATATTATTTTTAAATTATAATCAAATCTATACTATATTATTATAACTGAAAGATTAAAAGTTTTGGTGGTCAGTATGGTACTGGGTGAATCATAGAAAAGATCTTAGCCGTCCAATTTTAAGTGAACCATAGAAACAATCTTAACCATTGAATTTTAATAAAATCTAATTTTAAAAAGAATATAATCATACATACAACTCTAACATCAGTAATTCTCCTTTTATACAACTCATCACAGATAGGATAATATTATATTATATTTAAATTATATTCTATATTTTTTATTTTACGAATCATACTTATCCTATAATTTTTATTTAATATATCATTAAAATTTATGATAACATTGAAAGTTTGGTAGTCGGTCGATATTTGGGCCGGATAGTTGATTAATTATTGGGTCTAATTTTAAAATATTAATCTTCTAACTAAAATACAATCTCATATTAATCTTCTAATTAAAATATCTCACATTAATCTCCTAACTAAAATACATTTTTATACAAAATAAATAAAAATTATCCTATTAAAATATAAATACAAATAAATTATATAAAAATATATGCATATAATATTAAATAAAATTTAAATTATTATTATACAAATACAAATAAATCCAAATCATTAAAATAAAAATATTAAAAAAACTAAAAGAAATCATCTGTGATGCACGGGATACAAACTAGAATGAGTTAATTTGAGTGCATTAAAAGCAAAGTGAACTTCTAAAAAGGGACGGAGGAGTATATCCTCTTTATTTCCATAATCAACAAAGCGATTTACACTATTACTTTTCTAGCCTTTCTTCTGTTTACTTCTCTGAACTTAATTTTGGGATATAAGGCTTTTGCCTTCAGGCTCTTTCTCCATCATAAAAATTATGTTGCTCGAATTATTCTTAAGAACCTTGAAAACCCTTTATTTTTAGGCGACTCAGCAGCCCAGGCTATAAATTAGGGTTCCAGAAGTTATAAATTACTTACAAATTTATTAATATGATTAACGGTAAAGCAAGAAGTTTGTATGGTGATGTACAATACAGAACTCTTGTAATGGTGCAGATGTGCAACTACAAAAAAGAGGTTGAATGCAGGAGTACGAGCAGTGCGTGTATTTGCCATTCTCACAATCTTGATTACGATTAGGGTGGCAACGAAAGAGAGTGTAGTCTTTTTGAATAAACCCCAGAGAACTTTTGATAAGTTTAGAGAAAGGGAAAATCAAAAGACTGAGTGATATACTTCTATCAAACCTCTTTTAAATGATAAAGGGGAGTATTTTTCGGAGTATTTAAAAATCTAAATAAACTAAATCCACCCCCGAATAAAACAAACTCATATTGATAGAATTTAAATATATATATATATATATATATAGGGGAGCGTTCAAAAGAAAACCCAAATTACAGAGAAAACTGAGGTACTCTTTTCAGCCGTTGATTTGTAACTAATCTAATGGTTGATATTTAAGAAATCTTCATTCAATTATCTACCTGACATAAATGATAAATGCATATGAGTATTTAATTTTATCATCATTAATTAAAATACACTTAATATATATAAATTACTTAAATCAAGTAAGTATAAGATCTCATGTATATATAATATCACCTCTCTCATTTCTCATATCTATTAAGATCTTGATATTATTTTAAAATAAATAGTGAAATATTAAGTAGAACACTTAATAGAATCTTTTTAAAAAATATTAGTTTGGTGACATATTTAGTAGAACACTTAATAAAATAGTTAGTAGAACCCTTAAAATACTTAGTAGAATCCTGTCAAAAACAAAAGTTAGTAGAACACTTAGTGAAATCTTTATTAAAAAAATATATTATATCTTAACTTGAAATATTTACTAAAATATTTAGTAGAATCTTAATATTATTTTAAAATAAATAGTGAAACATTTAGTAGAACACTTAATATAATCTTGTTTTAAAACATTGGAGAGTTGACATATTTAATATAATATTTAAGAAAATAATTAGTAGAACACTTAGTGAAATCTTAATTTATGAAATATATTAAATTTTAACTTGAAATATTTAATCAAATATTTAGAAGAATCTTAATATTTTCTTAAAATAAATAGGGATATATTTAGTAGAATACTTAATAGAATCGTTTTTTGCAAAAAAAAAGAATCTTTTTTAAAAATATTGTTGATATGACATATTTAGTAGAACACTTAATAAAAAAGTTAGTAGAACACCCGGTGGAATCTTGATTTATGAAATATATTAAATTTTAATTTGAAATCTTTAATAAAATACTTAGTAGAATCTTAATATTATTTTAAAATAAATAGTGAAATATCTAGTAGAACACTTAATAGAATCTTTTTTTTAAATCATTGGTGAGTTGACATATTTAGTAGAATATTTAAGAAAATAATTAGTAGAACACTTAGTAAAATCTTAATTTATGAAATATATTAAATTTTAACATGAAATATTTAATAAAAATATTTAGTAGAATCTTAATATATTTTTTTTAAATAAATAGGGATATATTTAGTAGAATATTTAATAGAATTTTTTCTTTCGAAAAAAAAAAGAATCTTTTTCAAAAATATTGTTGATATATGACATATGTAATAGAACACTTAATAAAATAGTTAGTAGAAAACCTAGTGGAATCTTGATTTATGAAATATATTAAATCTTAATTTGAAATATTTAATAAAATATTTTTAAGATTAAAAAATCTCATATTTTTTAATCTTATTTACATTGTTAAATAATAAATAATATGTCAGTTAGTATTCTACGAGGTGATATAAAAAATATTTAATATTATATGGGTTCTACAAAATCTCATATATTTTAAATATTACCATAATTATCATCTAAATTAAATTTCAGTATATTATTTACTAATTTTGGTATGCTAGTTGTACATATTATACTTTCCATTTATAATTAGCATTTAATAGTAATATTAATTATTTAAATCAATGGCTGAGATATTAGTACTCTAAGTTTTCTATCAAATATGATTTTCTCTAGATCCCTACTATATATATATATATATATATATATATATATATAGGGAGTTGCTCAAGAGAGAACCTCCGTTTTGGAGAAAACTAATGTACTATTTTGGTCCTTTGATTCTTTTTCGATCCAATGGATAATATTCTTTCATTAAATTAACTTAATTTTAATTACAAGGGTATGATTGTCAAACAGATTAAATGTGTTTTATATATTATTCCTTAATTGGTGCATTGATATACATTTAAATACTTTCCTTACATATTATTGTATATGTTATCTTAACTTTTTTATTTAATTAATTACTTACCAGTTTTAACATAATTACAATATTTTATATCACATGCAAATATCTTCCTTATATATCTGACTTATTGATGCACATGTAATCGTAATTCAATTCAATTTGATTTTAATTTTTTTAACACGATTTTAATATTATTAAAATTAATATTATTATTAAATAATGAAATCTAGTACTCTTCATTTCTATCTGAAAATACAAGTAATTAGTAGTACGTTTCATAATTTTTTAATAAAATATTTTAAATTCATAAATATTAATTTTATAAACAAAATTCATTAAACATAGGTGTTTTAGCAAAATTAATTTATTCAGGTATGTTGATATATTTTTACTTATGTACTTAAAAGTAATTATTTTATAAATATTATAACAAAACACTTATCAAATCATAATAAAACATTAGTAAAACAAAAAATATAATACTAGATTACTAGCTAATCATATTTGAGAATAAACCGACAACAAAAAAATATTTTTGATTAATTTAGTTTAAGATGCCGTTACTGCTGTGCAAGCATTATAAATTAAAAAATTAATTCTATTATCTTTTTACTCCTAATATTGTTATTTTTTGAAGAGGTCAAATAATATTATTTTTAATTTCAAGATTTTATCTGAGTATTTTAAGATTCTATTACGTATTTAAACAAATATTTTTAGTATTTCATTGTTTATTTTTTAAAAATTTATTCTAATAGATATAATAAAAAATTTAATATTATATTATGTATTCTAATAAAATGTCAAGGTTCTATTATATATTCTAATAAAATTTCAAGATACCACAATGGAATACATAGTGGTGTACATAATAGAATACGTAATAGAATACATAGAATTCTCAATAAAATACTCAATGGAATCAAATCTGGAGTACATAGTAGAGTACATAATGGAGTACATAATGAAATACGTAAATCCTATAATTCTCAATAAAATACTCAATTGAATCAAATTTGGAGTACATAGTAGAGTACATAATGAAATACATAGTAGATTCCACAATGGAGTACATAATATAGTACATAATGAAATACGTAATAGAATCCTAAAATTCTCAATAAAATACTCAATGGAATCAAATTTGGAGTACATAGTAGAGTACATAATGGAATACGTAATAGAATCCTAGAATTCTCAATAAAATACTCAATATTAGTTTTTAAATTTTAATAGACTTTAATAAGATTATATTGTATTTTTATAAAATTCTAATATGTGTTGAATACTTTGTACAACACTTAATAGAATCTTATAGTAATTATTTAGTACAAAGTACCCGATTAAATTTTGAAATTAAGATTCTATTAATTATTATATATTTAAATGTAGTGTTACATTTAATATAATATAATTATTTCAATTTATTTTAAAATTTTAATATGAAAAAATGTCATAACAGCTCTATATAATTTAAGCTTATACATGAGTAGTAATCAAGTTACGGTGAATTGGAAAAAAAAACAGGAAGTAAACCATGATCGATTTAATTAAGTCAATGTATTAATAACAATCATATTCAAGTCTAACAATTATTACTATATTTAATTTCCTAATCGGTAAAGTTTTTAGAGTATAAAGAACCTGCGTTTTAAAATTATTACAAAATTGCCATCAATCATTTAGAATCTTAAATTCAATCTTTATTCAATAAATCAACGGTGGATGTGAGGGTTTCTTAGTTTCTTGAGAAAAAAAGTTTTCTCTAGATCCCTACCCTATATATATATATATAATACTTATCAGATAATGTATATGCTTATCATAGAAACAAATTATCACATAAGATAAATTCACATATATATAGCAAACAATTTAAAATTCAAATTAGCACATAAAATCACGTAACATTTATTTGATATGCAGATATGCAAATACCTATACAACGTCAAAGAAGATTTCACACATAACAAAGAGAATTATTTACCGTAAACATGTTATAACGGTAATATTAAACAGCTTGCTGAAAGATTAGATAAAACTTGGTAGTAAGTGCATACATAACTTGCTGTTATACAGTTCACATTCCCAATTCACTTCGAATGATTAAGAACCTTTCTTCAGCTAGAGGCTTTGTGAATATATCAACCAATTTAGTAGGAATTATGCCTTACATCTATATGCTTTGTTCTTGAATGTAGTACCGAATTTTCTGAGATATTTATTGTGTTTGTGTTGTCACAATAAATAGGAATTTTCTTACATTTGACTCAAAAATCCTTGAGTGTTTAGATCATCTACCAAATTTGAGAGCAATAGTTATCAGCAGCTAAATACTCCTTTTCTGTTGTACATAATGCCACATAATTTTGCTTTTTACTTTGTCAACATACCAAGTTTTGGCCAAGAAAAGCACACACTCCACTAGTACTTTTTCTATCAGTTTGTGAACCTGCATAGTATGAATCAATATACCCCACAAGATCAAATGTATTTGTGATAGGAAAGAACAAACAAAGATTAATAGTACCACTTAAATACTTAAAAATTCTTTTAATAACATTCAAGTGAGATTCCATGGGGTTAGCCTGAAATCTAGCACAAACACATACACAATACATGATATCAGGTCTATAGGCTGTTAAATATAGCAAAGAACCAATCATACCTCTATATATTAGGGATATCCACACTTTTACCTGATTCATCTGAAAATAGCATGTTGTTTTGATTCATTGGTGTAGATTTTGGCTTGACATTTTCAAAACCAAATCTTTTCAGCAGCTCTTTCACATATTTAGATTGATGCATATATATTCCATCTTTAGTTTGTTTGACTTGAAGACCCAAAAAATAATTGAGTTCACCCATCATGCTTATGTCAAACTCACTGCGCATACACTTAGAAAACCACTTACAAAGTTCATCATTAGTAGATCCAAAAATTATATCATCAACATATATTTAAACCACTAAGATTTCACCATTAAGAGATTTTGTAAATAGAGTATGATCGATTTTACCACGTATAAAACTATTCTTAATGAGCCGTTTATACCATGATCTTGAGGCTTGCTTTAATCCATAAAGAGCCTTTTTCAGTTTGTACACATAGTTTGGAAACTGTTCATGTTCAAAACCAGGTGGCTGTTTGACTTAAACTTCCTCTTCCAGCAAACCGTTTAGGAAAGCACTTTTAATATCCATCTGAAACAGCTTGATCTTTTTGTAGCAAGCATAAGTTAGTAGCCTTCTGATTGATTCCAAATGAGCAAAATGAGTATAAGTCCGATCAAAGTCGATTCCCTCTTGCTAGTTGTACCCTTGAGCTATCTTGCTTTATTGTGAGTTACTACTCCTTCCTCATTAAGCTTATTTTTGAAGACCCATTTAGTTCCAATGATAGAAGCATTCTTTGGAGGTTTGACGAACTCTCAAACATCATTTATCTCAAATTGATTAAGTTCTTTTTGCATGGACACAACCCAATTTTCATCTTCTAGAGCATCATGAACATTCTTTGGTTCTTCTTAAGATAGAAAGGCAGCATACGCACATAAATTTGCTTTTCCTTTTCTAGACTTGATTCCATCAATTATATCTCTGATGACAAGTTCTAGCGGATGATTCTTGAGTTGACTTTGGCAAGTTATGTTGAGCTATTTCCTCATGGTCAACTCGAACAGGTGTTGAAGTCCCTTCAATAGGAGTTTGTATCCCTCCTAGTGACAATCTTGACAACTGATTAATAACATCATCAACTGAGACTTCAGTAATGGCAGACTGTGATGAAGTTCCAGCTTGCTGACTTCCAGTTTGTTCAGCAGTTGGTTCTGTTGCAGCTTGCTCTTTTGACATTCCAGCTTGCTGTTTTCCATTCGATCATCATCTTGATCATTGTTAGGTTCTTTAAAGACAACATCAATAGACTCTTCAACTATACGTTTCTTTAAATTATAAATATGATATGTACGACTATTTAAAAAATACCCAACAAAAATAGCTTCATAAGATTTGGCATCGAATTTACCATCCCTCATAATTTTCTTTAGTAAAAACACTTAGAGCCAAAAACTTTGAAGTAACCAATGTGTGGCTTTTTGTTCCTTAGCAGTTCATATGGAAACTTTTCCAAAATAAGCCTTATGATCACTCTATTCAGAACATAGCAGGCTGTATTAACAACTTCTGCCCAGAAACTGATTAGCAGCTTGCTTTCTTGCAGCAAAGTCCTAGCAGTTTCTTCTAATGACCTGTTCTTGCGTTCCATAACTCCATTCTGCTGTGGTGTCCTTGGGGCTAAGAATTCATGTGAGATTCCTCTTTCCTAACAATATGTAATGGAGTCATTTTGGAATTCTCCACCTCTATCACTTCGAATACTTACAAGTCTTGTTTTAAGCTTGTTCTCAAGCAACTTGATTAGTTTTTCAAACTCACCAAAAGAACAATCTTTAGATTTAAGAAATAAAACCCAAGTAAATCTAGAATAATCATCAACAATGACAAATCCATACTGTTTACCTCCCAAGCTTTTGTATGCCTCAGGACCAAATAGGTCTAGATGCAAGAGTTCTAAAGGTTTCGAAGTAGATACTACATTTTTAGCCTTGTGAGTACTTCTGATTTGCTTGCCTAGCTGACATGCTGAGCATACTTCAGTTTTAGCATACTTTAACTTTGGCAATCCTCTCACAAGTTGTTTGCTAGATAGCTTGTTTAGCAAATCTATGTGTGCATGACCCAATCTCCTATGTCATATGGAAGGATCATTGTCTATGGCTGCTAAACAGCAGGTTATTTTCAGCAAATCAAAAACTAATATATATATATATATATATATATATATATATATCCCTTCTAGCAACTAGAGGAATTTTTTTAGTACCAATAGTAATAATACATTTATCTTTATCAAATTCAAATTTATATCCATCATCATGCAATTGACTTACACTAAGTGAATTATATTTCAAACCTTTTACATACCAGACATTATTGATAGAATTAGTATCATTACCAACTTTGCCTTTACCAAAGATATGAAGAGACTTACTATCTTTAATAGTTACTCCTCCTCCCTTCTTAAGTTTGAGACTAATAAACTGTGATTTGTCTCCACACATGTGCCTAGTACACAATAATCCATTATTTTGACTTGATCTTTATGGAAAGACACATCTACAAAACAGACAAATTCCAAACTCAACATTTTCGTACCCAAATAGGCTTGGATCCAGGTTGGTTAGTAGCAAGTAAATAACAAGAATTCAAATAAGATTTCTTTATCCACTGTTAGATAAATTTAAAACCCAAATTTCCTATTTTTCTGCATTATGCTAGTCACATTATGGCGAGCTGTTTTGCTATTTTGGTAAGTTGTTTTCTTCACAACTGCATTCTGGTAAGCTCTTTTGAAATTCTGAAACTTACAGTTTTGAGTTAGATGACGTTTTCCTCCACATCTGCTGCCTTTGTTCCAGGGCATAACATATTAATATGGTTTTCCTTTCCTTCATTCATATTTTAGAGCTTTACCCTTGTTGTTGAAGTTGAGACCAACTCCTTCTCTTTGTAGGGGAACATTGATGTTTTTCATCATAAATTTGAGTCCATCTTCTCCTTAGATGAAAGTACCCATTCCTTTTCTGAGCTAGACCACTTCTGATTCCACAGACTTGAACTTTTCAGCTAGCTGAGATGTTGAGGCAGTAGGCTGTGAGATACTGGCATCAGGCTGAGATTGAGTAACAGCAGGCTGAGATTTTTCCACTTCAATAGATCTCCTGATTTTAAATGTCTCTAAGCAGGTATCTCTGGCCTCAACCTCTGCCTTTAACTATAAAACTTCCTCCCTACGAGCATTTCCTCTTTTGAGCAATATCTTGTTGAAAGCTTCAATGTGCTTCACTTTGGCTTTCAGCTCTTTGATTTCTTCTTCATTTTTAGCCTTCTCTGGGTTTTTTATCTTCAATAAGTGTTTCTACTTTAGCCATTAATTCGTGAACCATCTATTTTAAGTATGCATTCTTTTTTGACAGCTTGTTGTTTTCTACCTTGACTGAGTTATATTCCTCAATTAGAATATGTTTTGATTCATGCATGGTTAGCTGTTCCAAAACAATATTATCAGAAGATATACAAAATTTAAATGAATTTACCTCGCTTTTATCATCATCTGAATCACTTTCCACAATTCCATCCTCAGTGTAGCCTAGCACAATATCATCATCTTCCAATCCAACTAGTGCAAGATTGACCATCTCCTCACCAATATCATCACTAGATTTAGAGTCATCATCATCATCGCTCCAGGTCAATATAGCTTTAGATTTATTCTTTCTATCCTTGTAAGTAGTAGGCTGTTTTGTTTTGAGCTTGTAGCAATCTTTCTTATAGTGACCAGGCTTGCCACATTCAAAACAAGTATGTTCCCCTTTTGATTCTTTGGAGAACATTTTTCCCTTGGAGAATCCTTTCTTCTCTATCTTGTATATGTTCCTCTTTTCGATCATCCTCTTGATTTTTCTTGATATTAGAGAAAACTCTTCATCAGAATCTTCATCAAATTCCAGCTTGCTGTTTCCAGCATGAAGTGCTAGATTCTTCATTTTGGGAGTAAGATCAGAAAAACCCTGAGCTTTACTTGCATTGATCTTTGCTTCAAACTGCTCTAATTCAATAAATATGTCAAGAACATCCATGGTGTCAATATTTGGTGAAGATTCCAAAGTAGTGACCTTCAGTTCATTAATCCATGGAATTGCACTAATGATCTTCATATTAATTTCTTTCCAAGGAATAGATTTGCTGAGCTGAGTTAGGCTATTAATGTGGATTTGAAATCGAGTTTGAGCCTCTCTAATTGTTTCACCATCTTTGAGCTTGAAATTGCCATACTCATTCATTAGCTTGCTCAATTTGACTTTCTTTAGAGATTTAGAGCCTTCATGACATAATTCTAAGGTATCCCAGATTTCTTTAGTAGATTTGCATGAAGAAACATTGTCACTTTTTGAGATGCTTGGACCAGTAACGATAGTGTTCTTAGCTCTGTTGTTGTAGCTCAGCTTTATCACCTCATCATGAGTGAGTTCATCAATGACCTTCTCTTTATCAGTAGTTTTCATGACGTGAATAAACCATTTTTAATAACTCTCCATTCCATAGGATCTTTTTCCAAGTGAGATCTCATTCGGCCTTTCTACCAACTGTAGTTGTCAGACACAAATAACAATGGTGGCCTGAAAGAAAAGCTTGCTATTGGATACAGGTCATCCATCAGATCAATACTTTCCTGTTACAGAAGATATTAGTATTCCCAAAGCTCCGATATCAAATGTAAATGCACCTAGAGGGGGGTGAATAGGTGTTACAGGGCTGATTATGTTCAATTTTAGTGTTTACCAACTATAATAGATGTCTGTTATTGAAGTAGTCTGTTATACCTTGAAAAATGGTTTATTCGTTTTAAATCTGTGAGAGAATGATATCAAGCTATTATGAATGCAATGCCGTAAAAATATAAGATACAATAAACTAAAAGATGCACAAGATGTTTAGCTATGTTCGACCCCTATATCTAATGGTCAACGTCCTAGTCCGTTACCAACTTGGTAAGAGAATATATTATTAATCAAATATAACCAATTAAAGAAAAATAATATATCTCCATTTTTCCCTATCACTAAAAATGGACTGCTATAATACCTAACAACTTGAGTGCACCAGCTTCTTGTTCACACTATTCTCTAACGGCAAGCTATTTATAGAACTTGTTGAATTCCCTTGAATACCACTCCTTGAATTCCTTGTTCTTAAACCTTTTGCACCTTAGAACACCTGTAACAAAAGCTATCTAAACTCCCATGACCTATTTTCAGGGTCTTGAAAAGTAGGTTCAGGATCTTTAACATGGGAGTAGAATTTTTAGGGCCCTGAGGAGCAGGTTCAAGGCCTTGAACTGGCCATGGACAATTCTTAAGAGCCTGAGTTTTTGCTTGAAGACCTTGAACATAATAGAAATAAATTATTTGGCTTTAAACATTAAATTAAATATTTTAGATGTTCATCTATATATGTATGGGTTAGTATTATATATATATATATAGTAAGGTATAGAGAGAAACTCCATATTTGAGTAATAGATGAACTAATTATTATTTTATAAGAATTTGATTAATAAATAGCTATAGAAGACTACAAAACATAAAAAAAATCATAGAACACTAAAAATAATTGAAAAATAAACAAAAAAAATTACATAATATACAAAAAAATATAGACCACAAATTTACTACAAGAAAAACCGAAACAGAAAACGGTTTTTCCCCGTTGTCTGATATACACCTCTGACAATGGTACACTAACTGTTGTCCAAAAGATAGTAAGACAACGCCCCATGTTTTAGAAACCATTGTATAATACCTAGAAACAACAATGCTATTTTTAAAAACATATGTGTGAAATGAAGTCATTCAAGTATTTTAAAAATAACATATGTTGTTGTTCAAAGGTTAAGACACTGGTTCCTTAAATAAAAAGAGTTGTTTTATCAACATTTGCATAACAGTTTTATCAATGAATATCATTGTTGCATAATTGAGTCTACAACTATTTTTTGTTGTGTTTCTTTCAATCAGATAATGGTTTCATTTCTTTTTATATATTGTATGTATTTTTTTAGATAAAGGTTTAGTTTATAAAAAGCCATTGTTTTAGATGTTTCCATACCATATTTTTATAAAGATTTACTATTCTTTGATGTGGTTAATAACATATGTATTTATAGATGGCGCATTAGCTAAATATAGAATAGACAATGGTTTCATTTATTCAAAAAAAAAAGAGCTATAACAAGCAATGAACAAGCCAAAAATTTACTAAAACTAGTCAAAAAACCAAAAACTACCAAAATCAGTATCATTCATCCATATATTCACCACCAGTAACATTTACTCATTCACCACCAATATAAATAAATTACCAACCATACACAACCACCATTATATCTAATCCAAATTTACAACCAAAATAATTATCATCAAACCAACTAAGAATATTTATAAAAACCAACCAACTAGACACCCAAAATTCGACCATTCAAACCAATCACGTTTTACCTTTACGTTCTCTGCCTCTTCAAGCTTTTTTTATTTTTCCAAATCAACATTTGGATTCTTCTAAGGCTTCAGCTGTTCTCCCTACATCAGCTGACAAATCAAGATATAAAAGAAGGTGAAGAACATGTCACTGTAAAACAGACAATAAACATGATGCTTCCAACAGAAAATTTTCTTTACTCTTCTTAAAAGATTTAAATTGAAAGAATTCTCGCGTTGCTTCCAGAGAACTTTATCCAATGTTTCGAGTAATGGCCCCCAAGATCATATCCGATAGATCTTCCAGTTGCAGAAACTTTGTAGCATCAAGAAGAATGCAAAGAATGCATATATCCTCTCTGAGAAATTCATACTCAAACAACTACCATTCTTGTCCAAAAAACAAACAGATGCAATTATCACATTTATTTAATTCAAACTATAAAGACCGTTATTCCATCACATACACGATACACAATTAGCATATAAGAAAGAGTAAAAAAATTAGATTACATTCCTCTGTGTATATAAGAACTCAAGTACTCACAATTAGATATTAAAACTAAATGAAGTCAGTTAGATAGTAAAATTAAAAGTGAATTTGCAGATCCCAATTAAGTTAGAAGTCATAAAATAAAATATAGAGCTACTCACACATGGTTTTATAAATTTATTTTGTACGTTTCTCAAAATAGCCTTCTTTTTTATAGTCTGAAGAGAAGAATTCATAGGGAAAGACTACATCGCCTTCGTCTTCTTCTTTGTTGACGGAGAAGAGAAATTCTCAAGGAAAGATTGCATCGGCTTCTCTACAGACTTGTTCTCTTTTAATGCCCTCAAAAGGTTTCTCGCGGTTGGATTTCGAACACGCCATAAATAATCTGCACACTACAAATGATTCAACTCTATTACACCAACATATAAATGTGATACTATCTTTATATTATCAATATACCCCATCATCACAAACAAACAAGAATCAAAGCATATCATTATATTAATAAAAAAAAACTATATTATACCAAACACCATATTTAGAGCATATGCAACACACCATATTTAGAGCATATGTTTAGGAATACATAACCTAACTTTTGACTATCCCCATATATACAAAGATGCACTAAATCAACTGATTTCAACTCTAATACACTAAAAATAGTAGAATTAGAGCACATCATCACATATATCAAATATATCATCACATATAATCAAAAAATTTAGTTGTTCACCATATATATATAAAAACTCGGTTCTTGACCATATAATCACATACACGACACAGAGATACAACACATAGATATTCTATTGCATCAATATGTGTAAAAGATATACCATATAGAAAGAAGTACAGAGAAATACTCTTACCCAGAGAAAGAGAGAAGTACAAAAAAATATTCTCACATTGAGAAACCCAAATCGAATATCCAACACAGAACAAAGAGAAGGAGATGGAGAAACAGAGAGAGATAGATAGAGAGAGAGTACTCAGTACTTGTTAGCAAAGATGGTACAGGAAGATGATAGCAAATAGAGAGAGATACAGTTGATTGAGAGAAATGAAAGGGGGGTTTTAGAGTTAGGGTTTGAATTTTGGGAAATCGACTGATAAAGAAAAGGGGGAAATGAAAAGGGAAGGGGCTAAATGAAAGTTTAAGGGGGGATTTTATTTTTAATCGGGAAAACGTATTACTTGTTAAAAAATTAAAAAAAAAAGAAACATTTTAGTATTCATTTGAATATATAATAAGTATATAAGATATTTTGTTTTTATATTTTTATATTTGGTAATTCATTTTTAAATTTTAGTATTGGTTTTATAGTTTGAGTAATGGTTAAATTACATTGCTTCTATTATATATAAGATATTTAATATAAGTATATAAATTTAGGATATAATCTTAATATAATACTGGCTTATACACATTAAATCTTTTTAATATTTTTTATATAATTTGAAAATATTTTATAATAAAAATTTAATTTAATTTAATGTTATATGTATATATTTTATTTATATTTTAATTAGATAATACTTTTATGTTTTGTTTAGAGATGTGTTTTATTTAGGAGATTAATGTTTATATATAATGAGTTGCAATTTTAAAATAAAATTAATAGTTTGAGTAATAGTTATATTGAGATATATATATATATATATATATATATATATATATATATATATATATATATATATATATATATATATATATATATTTGGTGCAATTACATTACTTATATTATATATAAGATATTTAATATAAGTATATAAATTTAGGATATAATCTTAATATAATATTAGAAAAAGGGTTAGCCAAACCAACAACAAAAGAAAATCTCAAGCTTGGTTAGAAAAACAAACTTATAATTCTTGTTTGAACAAAAACAACTATCTACTTATTACAACCAAACTATATATATTTGTACATATACAAAATATAAATACACCATTTTATGATTTTTTTGTATAATAATAATAATATACATTATATATTCATTTTATTATATATAATAAACATGAACTATTTATACACACTAATATAATAATAATAATAAATTATTTAAATATGTGATGTTTATTTTATTTTTTTATTATATTATTTAATCATAATTTTATTCTTTTTACTTTTATGAATTTGATTTTTTTAAGGTATTAACTTAGAAAAATATATTTATATTATATTTTATATATATATATATATATATATATATATATATATATATATATATATATATATATATATCGCTAGTAATTAGTACATACTTTTATGGTTCGAATAAGAGTTATTTTTGAGATTTTTTGTTTAAAAGTTAGGGATGTAAACATTAGATATTTTTATAAAACAATAATTAGTTCCATATTAAAAATATTTTTTTTGATGATCCAACCGTACAGTAGGAATGTTAAGATCTTTTAGTTTTAATTATGTATAAAAAAAACTAAAATTTTTAAAATTTATTTTGTGTGTTTTTTAATTTAACTAATAAAATGTGTTTAAAACATTTTTTCATCTTATTATGAAAAGATAATTTTTGTTATATTCTGTGAAACAATAACAATTATCTTAGAAATTGTGTTGTATGAGTTAAACAAGACAACGGGTAAAACCGTTGTAAAATAAATATTATATGAAATAACATGGCACAACAAGAAAAAATTGTTGTATGAAGTTCATAAATATAATGGTTTTGTATGTAAAAACGGTTATATGTTTTCTTATGTTTTTAAAGGTTTAAAACGATTAATTGTTTGTATGAATTTTGGTTTTTTAATCTAAAACTTAGAAAAATATATTTGTATTATGTATATGTACAAATATATATATATATATATATATATAGGGTCCTGCTCAAATAGAAAATAACTTAGAATAGAAAATAGAAAATAAGATCTACACCACATATTCAATCTAATCTAATGGCAAGGGGGTGCATCCACACACAAATCAAATACACCCTCATACACTCAATCCCACATAATCCCTCCGTTTTTAATTTGATTTTTCCCGTTAATTAGTAAAGTTTTTTTTCAAATCTAACTTCACCACATTTTTCTCCATCTCCCAACGATCAGTTTGCATACCATATGTGATATATTCCGGTGACTTTTATTTTTTCGACGATTTCCATTATTTTTTGTGAACCCAGGATATATAATTTAGTGATTTCTGTAATACAAATTAGTGATTTCTATAATACAAATTAGTGGTTTCTGTAATATAGTTTAGTGATTGAAGTTTAAATCTGATAAGTGACGAATTTATTTTAATTATAAATTATATTTGCCGAAATATAGCACATATGGTATGAAAACTGATCGTTGGGAGATGAAAAAAAATGTGGTGAAGTTAGATTTGAAAAAAACTTTGCCAATTGACTGGAAAAATCAAATTAAAAACGGAAGAGAATAGATGGGATTGTGTGTGTGAGGGTGTATATAATTTGTGTGTGGGTGCAGCAGGCATAATGATAAGGTTTTCTAGTTCTCATTTAAGCTATTTTCTATTTGAACAGGACCCTATATATATATATATATATATATATATATATAGCTAGTAATTAGTAGATGCTTTTATGGTTCGAATAAGAGTGATTAATATGCTTTCCTCTGATTACTTGTCAAACTAGATTCAATGTTACCCTAAATAAATAAAATTGATTTTAAGGCAACCCGAAACTCAACCAAAATTGGAGTATTACATAATTTAAGTATTTATGCTATGCTAGTTTAAAATATATATCATATGACATGCCTAAATCTAGTCCATATAATATATTATTGGCATGAATCTAGTTAGGCCCAAATGTGAAGTACCAAAAAAATTTCTCAATATTTTAGTTAAACTTTGAATATTAATTTGTAACATTAAGCTCACATAATTTCTAGCATATTCTAGAATCTTCTCAATCTTAGTATATATATTAGTCATCTTCCAATTTTCCTTTACTCACTAATTACACACAATCATCTTTTCTTCGCCCTATTTTTCTTCTTCCCCTTTGTCAAACTCCACTCTCTTTTTTATCATTTTATCTCTATCTCTATCCCATTTTTTAACAAAATCTTTAAGTCTATCCTTTAAACTCATATCTTCACCTCAATTTTAAAAAACCGAAGACTATTGTATATCTTCAAATACTGAATTTACCTACTCTTGCACACACCCGGCCACTTGATTTCCCCGTTCCACTTTCATTAACGTTGCCATCACGGGAATAGATAATTTGAAATTAAAGTGTCATGATTGCGATTAAGACCCAATTTTATTTTGTTTTCCCTAATCTAATTAGACTAGTATAAACAAAATATTATAGGTTTTTGCCCTTTCAATAAAAATCTATGTTTCTCCATTTTATTAATTTGAGGGAGATACCAAAGGAGGCAAATCAATCAATGGAGAATCGAAGTCCTTGTAATTGTATCTATGGTCATGAAATGAGGTATGTCTCCGCTTTAAGATATATTACTCCCTCCGTCCCAACCAATTCTTTACACTTTCCTTTTTGGGACGTCCCATCCAATTCTTTACATTACTAAAAATAGTAACTTTTAACAATAAATATATTATTACATCCACTACTTCACCCCACTTTTTCAACACTTTACACTATTACACCCACTACTTTATTTATTTTAACAATAAAATCACTATTACACCCACTATCATTGGTCTCCGTGCCCGGACCAAATGTAAACATTTGGCCGGGACGGAGGGAGTATCATATAACCTTCATAATCTCATGTAAGATCCATTTCTAAAGTTTGGGTGAGGTTTAAATATTGAATTAATTTGAGTTTTAGTTAAATTTTATTAAAATCAAATCAAATATCACCATATTCATTAGAATTAATGCAAAATTTTAGTTTGTACAAAAATCAAGGTAGCCATCCGACCCGGAAAAATTATTTAGTTAATTCACTGGACTCTGTCTATATTTATATATATTTATTTATTTATTTACAGGTTTTTGGAATACATACAGAAAACAATCAAGAAAATGCTCCACGAAGATCGAATGCGAACGGTGCCACTCTCTGTATGACATCAATCCCAAGCCCGAGACTCAGAATGCCTGACCATTTTAGGTTTCTCCTACCCAGCATTTTCGAATTTGATTCCACAGTCCTATGCTCGGGAGCCTTAATAGTCAAAATTTCTGGATTTCGAAAATAATTGAAGTCAAAGAAACACTATCCACGGTGATCATCTTCAATGCTGTCCCAGAAACAGGGTCCCCATTTCCTCTGCCCATGAAACATTGGAAAAGTTCTGAGAACCATACTTATATATACTTATTATATATAAGTATGTTTTAGGTAGGGGGTTAGAGAAGACAAGCCTTACTTTTTGCTTTAACCAAATATACCTAGTATTTTCTTATCAGAATTGTAGGCATCGGTGGAACCAACATTTTAAAATAACCGGGGCTTAATATATAACGTTTGATGTAAGATTAAAACTTTTGGCAAAAGTAAGCCATACATGCGAGGTTTAAAAAGAAAATTGAACTATCACTTATTTTGGGTTACGTTATTCTCAGTCAAATTATATATAGTCACAAAAAGAAATAGGTCCAAAATTGACCAAAAATATTACAACTGATCACAAATTTTTACTATTCTCTTTTGAAAAATCCAAGATTGTTGTATATATTGATATACTAAGGCCTCGTTCGTTTATGCAAACATTAAGTTCCAAGGAAATAGGTTTCAGTTGTCAAATTCCTAGGTTTATTAAAAGTTTGTATTTGGTTTATCACTATAACTTCAAGTTACATAGTTGTTTTTATTTAAATAATTTTTATATTTCCAAAAAATTTCAATTTTAATAATAATACAAATATGAACTTTATTAATATAAAGATATACATGAAATTAATTATAAACTTTTATATACGTATTGAATGAAAACTTAAAAATTAAAATATTCAAAGTTGTAATTTAAAATATTTAAATTTATTATAAATTATTATAAAAATAAATTAAACTTAATTACAAACTTTTGTAAATATAATTTAAATTTTAATTATAAACTATTACAAATTTTTTTTATAAACATTGAAAATTAAAACTATAACTAGTTACAATTTCAAACGCATTTAATTTTATTTTTTATGACGATAATAATTATATTGATACAAAAATATTAAAATCTAATTAAAATTATTTTAAAAATTGTATATAAAAGATTAAAAACATATATATTTGTCACCATTGTTTAAAAAATATATGTGTATTATAATTTAATTTAAACATAAATAAATATACTAATACATATTACTACAAAAATAAATAAAAATTTAATCATATAATATAATATAATATAAACAATATAATGGATCGAGTACATTTATATTATGTAACTACCGGTAAGTTTACGATGTTTTACCGTAATAGTAAATACCTAGAAAATATAGGATTCCTTCTTTTATTTTAAAAATTACACAACCAAACAATATATCACATACAAGTTCCATAGACGTCTGAGTTATATAGCTGGGTTATATGCAAGGAAACAAGGCCTAAATTTGCCTACCTTCACACACACCTCTCACACCACTTGACTTCCCCATTCCACCTTCATTAAGGTTGCCATAACAAGAATAGATAATTTGAAATTAAAATTTCATCATAATGATTGCGACTTAGGCCATATTATTTTAAGTTTTTTTCCTAATCTATTTGCATGATTTCTTCATTTATACTTGCAAAAATATTTAGGATAATCATATATGTAAGTTGTCTATATCTTATGTTATATACATGGAGCATACATACTTTTTCTACACAAAGAACTCCTCAATAAAATGGGGTTGTTGAAAGGAAAAATAGGACACTGATTGAAGCAGCTAGGACAATGTTGGAAGATGCAAAATTACCAATATATTTCTACGATGAGGCCATAAATGCAGCATGCTATATACAAAACATCTCCATAGTGAATCAAGGACAAGGAAAAACTCAATATCAATTGATTAAGAAAGACAAAAAACCTAAGGTGGGGTTTCTTCATATCTTTGGCTGCAAATGCTATGTCGTGAAAAATTAAGGTGAAAACCTAGGAAAATTTGAGGCTAAAGCTGACGATGTTATATTTGTTGGGTATGCACTATCGAGCATAGCCTACAGAGTCTATAATCTCATACTACACATTGTTATGGAATTTGTACATGTAGTATTTGATGATAAAAAGATTCGAGGCTTGTTTGATGAAGGAAATCATGACACACTACAATTTCAGAATGAATCAAATGAGATGCATGCAAAAAGTGATGAAGAAACATGTCTAGTAAAATCACAAGTACTCAAAAACCCAATATGAGTTGATGTTACTGCATTAATGGATAATTTATTAGTTGATAGACATCCATCGACTGAAAATGCATCAACTGATAATTCATCAATGGATAACCAACACTCTACATCTAGGGTATCCAACTCAAGGGGAGCGTTTCAAAATCAATCTTTACATTTAAATCAATATGAATACAACAATAATGATAATGAAGCTTCATCATCAAGGAGGAATTTACCACCACAAAGAAAATGGACAAAAAGTCATCCATTTGAGTTAATCATTGGAAATGCAGAAGATGATGTAAAAATAAGGAGTGCTACTCAAAATGAGTGTCTGTATGGTAGCTTCATATCTCAAGAAGAACCTAAAGAGTTGAAGATTCTCTCAATGACCTTATTGGGTATTGGCTATGCAAGAGGAACTCAATCAATTTGAAAGAAATAAAGTATGGAAGATAGTGCCCAAACCAAAAGACAAATTAGTAATTGGTATAAAATGGGTATTCAAGAATAAGATGGATAAAACTGGTACTGTGACTAGAGACAAAGCAGGGCTTGAGGCAAACTGTTACTCACAAGAAGAAGAAATTGATTTTGATGAGACTTTTGCATCAGTTATAAGATTGGAAGCAATCATAATTTTTCTAGCCTATATTGTACATGCAAATTTCAAAGTCTACTAGATGGATGTGAAGAGTGCATTTTTGAATGGAGAATTAGAAGAAGAAGTCTATGTGGAACAACCTCCTGATTTTGAAGTTCCAAATTTCCCTGACTTTGCCTACTATTTACTCAAAGCACTTTATGGTTTGAAACAAGCATCAAGGGCCTGGTATGACACTTTATCTCAGTGTCTCATTGTTAGTCATTTCACAAGAGGTACTGTTGATTAAACTTTATTTCATAGAAATGTCAATGGCTCAATTATTCTTGTTCAAATTTATGTGGATGACATTATATTTGGCTCAAAAGATGAGGGACTTTGTAAAAAGTTTGTTAAACTAATGCAAAGTAAGTATGAAATGAGCATGATGGGAGAACTTACCTACTTTCTTAGTTTGCAAGTCAAACAAGTTAATAATGGTATTTTTATAAATCAAACTAAGTACATTCATGACTTGTTGAAGAAATTTGACTTTAGTGAATGTTCTTATGCAAAAACTCCAATGGCAACTGCCACTAAACTTGAGTTAAACACTAAGGAATCTAAGGTGGACATTTCAAGTTATAGAGGCATGGGAGGCTCACTTTTATACCTAGCTGCTAGCAGGCCAGATATAATGTTCTCTACATGCTTGTGTGCTAGATTTCACGCTGATCCTAGAGAATCTCATTTAGTGGCTATTAAGAGAATTTTTAGATATCTCAAGGGTACACCAAATTTAGGTATTTGGTATCCTAGAGATTCTGGTTTTGATCTAATAGGCTACCCGGATGCAGATTATGCAGATTTTAAAATAGACATGAAAAGTACAACAGACACCTGTCAATTTCTAGAAACCAAACTTATGTCATGGTTTAGCAAGAAGTAACACTCAGTATCAACTTCAACTGCAGAAGCTGAGTACATTGCTGTTGGAAGTTGATGTGCAAAAATATTATGGATGAGGAATCAGTTATTTAACTATGGGTTCAACATGAACAAGATTCCTATTTTTTGTGATAATACAAGTGTCATTGCAATAACAGAAAATATGATGCAACATTAATATTCCAGAACCAAACACATTGATATAAGGTATCTTTTCATTAGGGAATATGTAATGAATGGTACAGTTGAATTATATTTTGTCCCTAGTGAACAATAACTTGCTTACATTTTTACCAAACTACTTGATGAATCTACTTTTAATAGATTAGTCTGTTAATTAGGTATGCTTAATTTCACTTAAATTTTAAAAATTTCCAACAAGTTTTATTTATTTCATTGTATGCAGCCATTGTTTACATATATCTGTTGAATCCAAGTGATCAATTGATTAGTGTATTAACTATCAATGGATATTTATCAGCCATCGATGGATATATTTGATCAACTGATAAGATATACACCTATCGATGGATATTTATCCGTCGACATATAATTACCCTGGTAATTGTTTATCGATTTAGAAAATAGTTATTGTGTATCAATGGATGTAATTATCCATCGATGGTAATATAATTTTATTCATTTTCAAACATCCATTGACTACTGTCTAAATTAGCCGTTGATGCTCTATTTTATCCATCGATAAATACATACACTACTGTATGTATAAAGTCAATTGTTATTTAGAGGATATATATTTATTGTTTTTTCAAACAGTCATTTCTTTTCACTAAAATAGTAAAATTAATTATTGTGACTTATTTTAATTCAGTTTATTCATGAAAAATATAAATAGCAGGTTCATTTCTTATTTTACTTTACCTGTTATTTTTTCTTAACAATCTATTTTCTTTTTCTCTCTAAGAACCCTAAGGAAATTTTCACTCTTCTTCTTCAAGTCTCTTTCTCTAATCTATTCAAGAACAGTAATGGCACCACAAAAGAAGATTCAATCATCGACAAGCTTCATTTATGAGCAGAACAATTTTGTGGCATGAATGACTATGGAAGATGCCCCCTACTAATTTTCATCCTCTAATGAAGTTCTTGAGTGACTACAAACTCTCCAAACCACTCAATGAAGCACCAATAATCGTATGCGGACTGGTGGAGGGGTTTTGGAAGTCTGTAGAGGTCTCCAAAGATGGGAAGGTAATTTCATACCCCTGTAGAGGTAAGGACTATACTCTCACTAGTACTATTGTCTCTACATGCTTAGAAATTCCTGTAAATAATTGTTATGCCATGCCTAGGGATGATAACATTAGAAACATGTTAGCGTCTGTTAATTATGCTGATAATGAATGTAACCTAGGTGAGGTAGTTAGGAAGAATATGATAAAGGAGTGGAATTCTTTCTTTGATGCCATCATTAAAATATTTTCTGGAAAGATAAGCAATTTTGATGTTATTACTACAAATATGCAGCAAATTACTTATAGTATCATATTTAATAAGTACTTTGATCTTGGCACATTGCTCCTAAATGAGTTAATTGCCAAATTAGGTAATAAAGAGTCTAGGAAGAATAACATATACTTTGCTAGATTTATTATGTTGTTCATTAACCATGATATTGGAGAATATGAAATTATAGAGGCCATGGAAACAATGGATGCATGGACTCAAAACAAAAGGCTCTTCAAGGACCTGGTGAGAATCAACTTACACCCTAAGTTGTGTCTCACCTATCACCCTTTTGTACAGGTATTTCTAAAATCTCATAATCTTTCTTTTCTTGAGGTAAAGATACCTCTTTCTTTGCCTTCTGCAACAATGGAGGGAGTTGGAAATGCCCTCATCCCTCCAACCCAAGTTGTAAAACCCTTCAAATCCAAATCAAAGAAAACCACCTCAACAAACTATTGTTGTAAAATCCAAGAAAAGAAAAACCACTGAGGGGAGTGTGAAGGTGGTGGTTGAGGGTGAGGGAACTGGACAACAACAAGAAAACCAAAAGAATAAGGTTGGAGATGGTGATAATGTTCAGTCAACCTCTAGTCCAATCTCTCAAAAGATTGAGACTATGATCAAGGAATTGAACACATCCTTAGCTTCATCTTCTCAATAAGGTGTAGTTATTGAAATGAGGTCTCAACCAGGACCATTTGTTGGGGATAAGGGACACAAAGTTTTTCAAGCCTTCAAAAGGAGAAATTAGGGGAATGTAGATGCACAAGGGACACACACAATTGCAAAGGCCTTCATCTTCTTCTTTTGATGTGTCTCGGATAAATGCTGAGATACAGCCCCATTCTTTATGTATTCTTTCTCCTCAATCCTTTTAAATCTCTCTCTTCAGAAATATTAATGATTGACAACATCAATGTTCAAAATTCACTTTCTTTGTAACTCATGGTGGAGCCAATACTCTCGCCTAACTCACCACAAAAGGGCAACACCTTGGTTGAACAGGATAAAATTCATAATTCTTCTAAGTCCATGGATATTTCTCAATCAATGGATATTATCCAACATCTATTGACTTCTACTCATTCATCAATGGATATCCTTACATCCATCGATGAGCTTATTTCAATAGATATTCATCAATCGATAGAGATTTCTTATCCATCGATTGCTACTTCAACTCATATTCCAAATGATGATTCTACTGTTGAAGTTGCCCAAACTTTATTAGGATTCAGTGGAATGAGTGAGGTGAGTGAGAGACAGGATTTCCATATCCTGGTACAAGGAGAGTGTGTGATTGAGAGATCATCAATTTCTTCTGAGGTGGTAAAAGGAGGATGTGAAGATTGAGAGTTCCACCTTAGTAGGTTATGCAATATGTGAGCAAAGTGAGGGAGATGTGAGATTCCAAGATGATATCCTGATGAAAGAGAAGAGAGTGATAGAGAAAAGAAAAAAGAGAAATCTTTGTCACCAACCTATGAAGCTTCATCTTCTAAAACATAGGAATTTGTACCAGAACACACCCAGAGTTGGGGTTGGAGTTAGGGGAAGATGGAGAGATTGGAGTCTCTACAGGAGTTGTAGAAGCCCTCATGATAGAGGAGGATGAGATAGATGTCAATCTAAATGCTAACCCTTTTCAACATGAAGATCCTCATTATCAATATTTGGCAGCATCCACATATCAAGAGGCTGAATAAATTTTGGGGTTAGTACAAACTGAGGAGGAGTTCAAGAGTAGGAAGGGAACTCTATCAAGAATGTCTGATGATGTCTCTCACATGAATCCTGAGGACTTTGAGTATGAAGGTGATGATGACACATTAGAGCCTTTAATGAGAGATGATGAAGTCACTCTAGCTGACATTGAGAAGGAAATTATGGCTCAGTACAGAAGGTCCATGGCTGAAGTGAATGTAGAGGACCTTGTTCAAAGGTTAATATTGAACTTTTATAGAGATAATCTAAAAATTCAAAAGCTTCAAGTCAAAGGCACCAAGAATGAATTGAGACAGGTTAAGCATGCCATTGAGAGTGCAAGGACTCATTTTGATTTAATAATGGATTCCAGACTCAGTTTCACTCTCATGGGCAGAATCAAGCAAAGACTTGACACAGAGTTTATAGTCAAGGATAAGGTTGTAGAATTGGAAAAAAGAGTTACTGTTATAAAACTCAACATGAATCAAATTCTAACCAACCAGGTTACACAGGTCAGGCTTCTAAGTAGATTATTAGAAACATCTTCATCATCTCAACATTTGTCACACGTTACTGATAATAAAAAGGGGGGAAGGAAAATGATGTTGAATTAAGGAGGGAGGTGGAGAATCAAATTCAAGCTTCTGAGAATGTTATATCCAAGCAGGACCCATTGTCTAAGAAAAGAGAAATGGCTAAGCAAATTGTTCAGAAATTTGAAACACTTGAAAGGAAGAACAAGGCCATCAATGCAGAAAACCCAATTGAGATCATAACAACTACTTCATTGCCAACAAGGTCAATTTCTGAAACTGTGGTTGTTGAATCTTATGAGGCTGGAGAAATAAGGATGGATAAAGGGAAATGTATAATGATTGAAGATGAAAATTAAAAAAAAAGACTATCTCAAGTGGTAGTGAGAAATTATTGCACAATGCAATAGTTGTTGGAGTTAAGGACGGGATAAAGCATGAGTAGGGAGGAGAGAAACTAGACATGATTCTTCAAAAGCAATTTGATGAAGAGAATGAAAAGATTCTTGAAGTTAGAAGGAAGCAGGATGAGAAAAAATTAAGGACAAAACAAAGAGAAAACAGATCCTCAAAGCCTGTAGAAGTAAAGAAGAAATTGAATGTTGATGAAGGTGGAGTGGCTGAGGAGAAACATCCAAAGGAGACCAATATTCAAAAAGTTGATAGTGATCAACCAAGAGAATTAGAATTGTTCCAGTCAAAGGCAAGCAGTTACATCCCAATTAGATAACAAGGATTCATTGCTACAAGAGGCCAAAGGAAGAGGGGTGTGAATCTTCTCCATCTTTAATATGAAGATGGTTCACATCTCACTTTTACCTTTTCACAAGTGATGGAACAAGACTATGCTACTCTGAGGAAAATTTATACTCTTCTCGATAGAAATTACTATTTGACTCAAGGACTAGTCAAGGATATCTTACAGAGGATGACCACCATGAGAGAGGCTCCAATTCAGGAAGAAAAGGAGGAAATAATAAAAATCTTGAATCCTGAAGGAAGGAAAGTTCCTCGTGAGCCTTTCTACATGATGCTCTACCCTGACAGGGATAGTAAGGAAAGATGCATTAATATTTGCAAGGAAATCAGGAAACTGCCAAACCTGGAGCTAAACTACTTGGGAAGTCAATTAAACTATATTATTGAAGATGAGAAGATATTGAAGGGATCACTGTTCAGACAAATGGAGGAGAATGAGAAAAGGGATATGGCTGAGTCTAGAAGAAGGAAGAGAAGGAACTAGACAAATCAAGAGCATCAGAATTCTTCTAAAAAATCATATGCTATTGGTAATTAAATGTCTCGTATCTTTTAATTTGTCAAATAATGATTCTTACTATATTGATAAATATTTAGGGTTTTGTTATCATCAACCTAGATTTATGATTATTATTCATATTCATAAATAGGGGAAGATTGTTAGGAATCATGTTGTATGATGATAAAAAAATTACCTATAATTGTAATTTTGACCTTAATTTTGTAACTGATCAATGGATATATGATCTATAAATATCCATTGAATAGGGAACCATTTATCAGTCGAAGTTATTAATTGACTGTAAAAATGGATTGTAACTGTGATTTAGAATTTCGTGTATTGTAAATTGATTGTAATATGTCGATGGACGTGATCATCTAATCAACTGATGTTTATTGGCTTCGATTGATAGCTCATCAACGGATGTGAAGAATGGCTGACAAAGTGTAAATATTCTAAGTTAGAATTCTCTCAAATGAAGTGATCAACGGATAAATGTGTCAATGGATATGGATGAATATTTGATGGATAAAAGGTCAACAAAAGTCAAATCAATGGATCTCCATCAACGGATAAAAGCATCAAGGCAATCAACGGGTAAAAGGCAATCAATGGATAAGGGAATCGATGGATGCTCAAATATCCATTGATACATCAATTGATCAATGAATAACTTATTCATCCATAGATAAGCAAAGAAGGATCGATTGATAAGCTTCACAATAATTATCAATTGATCAAGGTTTCCTAAAATAGTGAAAGACAAATCGAATGGAATTTTTGCAGGAGTCTGAATCAATGGAAGACAGTCTTGTCAGAACTGTAAAGACTTTCAAAGGAACATAGTCTTCAAGGAGAAAATCAAGACAAAGGCTTTTCCAGAACAAGGAAAAGTCTAATGAAGACTGTGAAAATAGCTACATTCTATTTTAATGTGAACATTGTAAAATGTATTTTATACATTTATCAGTCGATAGAAAATAGGAGTAGAAAATGAGCTGTTATATATAGTTTAGCAGTTCATTGTAGCAAATAAGGAAGTCGAACAAGAATAGCACAATAAAGATATATAAGATATTTTTAGTGCTTTTCTTAGTTCCATTCATATGTTGTAAGCTGCTTGGTTCTAAGACCAAGGTTTATTGAAAGCAAAAACATTCACTAGTGAAAAAACAAATCCACTAGTAAAGACATTATTATTGAACAAACTTAAATCCGTAAGAATTTGAAATAATTCTTAAGTTTGTATTCAACCCCCATTCTACAAATTTCTTGTACTTAAGGGAAATAAGATGAACACGTGGTCGGAAAAGACCTGGTCAGAAATAGAAATGTGGTCATGTTTTTTTCCATATAACTGACTGCGGTCGGTCGGTTATGAGAAATGCCCAGTGGCGGATTATTGCTCCCACAATCCACATGTGAAATGACAATGAAAATTTGTTTAGTTAGAACTGGTGATTTCATGCAAATTGAAAATTTTAAGTTTACCAATGAGTAATTTCATGCAAATTTAGAATTTCAAATTTGACAAAGGGTGATTTGATGTAACTCAAAATTTTAAATGTAACACAAATCACCAGTATTAACTATGAAAATCACCAATTCTCATTTGAGCAAAAGCCTATATATAACCTTATATAGAGTATTAACCGGAGAACATATGTGTTATCCATCTTATACGTCTTATTATATATTGCATAATACATAGGTCTCTAATTTGTACTTTATTTAAGAGTACTATATATATATATATATATATATATATATATATATATATATAGAGAGAGAGAGAGAGAGAGTTTTATTTTATGGAGAACCTTAAATAAAGTACTAATTTATTAGATATGAGTTACGTGAAACTTATATAGAGGGGGTGAATGTATATGTTGATCTATTTTCTACTTTTCCTAAGTGAATGCTTAGCTTAAACCTTTTATGTAACATTGTAATTTAACTTGAAGGTGTGTAATTTTATCAAACAATGCGAAAGTGAAAGCTATAGAACATACGCACAAGTTAACTTTCAATCTAATTTTTTAGAAAGAAATTTGCTACAAATATTAAATTCAAGATAAATTTCAGCTTCTTATTCTTGAGAGAAAAGAAATAAGTAATGAATATGATTCTATTCAACACTAGTCTTGTGAAGCTATGTTTAATAGGCAACATGTCTTACTAGCACATGCTTTTACAGACTAGTCACTATAACTAAAAACAGACAAAATATCTTTACATTGTACACAATCCATTTCTAGCTAAGTTCTTTGATTGACAATCTATAGTTTCTACTTTCTTCTTCTGTCTTTGTTTTGTTCTTTCATTCAAGCTTCCTTGTAAACTTATCATTATCATTCACAGGTTTGACTGGTCCTGATCATGACAGTGCATCTTTTTACTTGTCTGTTGTTTCTGCACACTTTCTTGAAATCATCATGTTTGAAACAATCAAATACTCCTGTTTGTTAACTCCTCGAGAAGTCATTTTTATAGATTTCTCGATTAATCACTTCTAAGACTTCTTGGTCAGTTTAATTCTCTTGACACTTCCCGATCAGCCTTCATGTTGAGACTTCTTGATTAGATTACTTCCATTGACTTATCGATCAGACTCATGTATTTGACTTCTCAATCACTTCAATAACTGACTTCTCGATATGATATTTCTAGACTTCTCGATTAGTTGATTAGCTCACTTCTGGACATTGAGACTTTTCTACATACTTCACTTCTCGATTGAATGTAGCTTTGACTTCTCGAATGATTCATATGTGCTTTGTTATTCATATTGTTGAGATTCTAGCCCCTCCCCTGGATGTAGGATATAGGAAAGACACAACATTACTCTTGGTTGAAGCAAAAAAGTCGTTTTATTTCCCACTGGGATAGACATTCTAGACATGCCCCTTGGTTGCGCATGTTTACCAATTTTTTTCCACTACGAAAAGTAGAGAATTTGTAACACTAAAACCTGTTCCCGATATATGTACATTATTATGATTTTACATTTCATATTATAAGAATTAGCAACATAAGTTCGTGTACTTGGCTCTTCGAGGACTCTGATTTCCAGATAGATGAATTTAATATGTTAGGAAATTTGGGGGTAAGAGCCAACTGTAAGTGGAAACTTAGAGAGTTCCGGTAATAAATTAATGAAGTACATCAAAGGCAAGAACAATGCGTGGTAGGTCCAAGAAACACAGTAGATGATAACAAGGAGAAAAGCAGGGTGCAGTAAGATTAAGTAACAATGAAGTGCTTATGAAATGCAAGTTTCAACCACTCATGAGTTGATAGATTTAAGCTGTATGTGTCTGTGATATAGTAGATACCTTCCTCTTGGCAAGCAAACACTCCACTCTTGAAAATGTCTCACACCCAATTTTCCATTCTTTTGGTACTAGTCGCAGCCTTATGGTGGTTTATCCATCTCGGGCGGATAATGTTCTCCATGAAACCACTCCCACCACCTGATCCTCTAGGTTTATCACTTATTGGTCACATCCTTATCCTAGGTTTACCACTTATTGGTCACATCCTTATGTTAGGAAAACAATGTTGGGTTAAACCAAATATGGTAGTCCGGGTTTTTGGTGATCAAAGACAAACATGGGTAGTATAATAATTGCATTTGGATAATTATTATGGATAATAATAATTATAATTAGGCAATTATTATAGATGGTATGTCTTGGTCATAAAGGTAAGTAATTAGATATCAAGTATGATTAGACGTGCATGACAAGTATGGTAAGATTTGGTGCCTAAGTTTGTGATGACTATATATACATAGTCATAATAGGTTTGATGGGTATGCTTAAACATGAAGGTTTAGGTATCGTTTAATATGTGGTTGTTCCACGTACATAGGTTTGGAAACACCGTGAGGTATGAGGGATGCTTGAGTATTGTTTGGCTTAAGTATCGTGTGAGTGAAACACCGCTTGGTGAGATAGATTGTATTATTGATTAATGTTTGGATTAATAATTCAAGTTGGAACACGGGTTTTCCGTGTCATATAATTTTGTTGTGTGTGCTTTACATTGTTTGGCTATCTCGGGTTTTTCTCCCTAACAAGTGATATCAAGAGCTCAGGTTCATGATGAATGAGGTTGGAGAAAAATTCAGGATTAAATTAATACGGCAGAGTACGATGAAGGATTTGTTGATCAGAAGCCTACGAAAATGAGAAGATACGAAGTTACGTGTGGTATGGATTATGCGGTTGACCCTTGCACCGAAAATCAATCATGATGTTCTTGAGGAGTTGTTTCTCAAGAAAGATTTGTTCGGACTCGAGCTGGAAGAAGATGGAAGAGTTCACCAAAATTGTTTCAATGGCTTGATGAACCAATAAAGAAATTTTGGTGAGACTAGTGTTCTTCTTCAGGAGACCGAAAGATTGATGAAGCAAGGATCGGGTGATTCATCGGATGGAAGGGTGCTCGTGGTTGATGCACATGATTTCGGATTGGGATGCACTATTATAAGATGCACCGTTATGATGAAGAACGATGAATTGGAGGACAGTCAAAGATTGAAGAACAAGCTGCAGAGGTTTTTGTTCGAGGGGAGACATTGGTGAATGGATGTCGATGCATTGATGGACCGTTAATTCGGTTATGAAACCGTATTGGGTTTAAGGGGAGGATTGTTGGGTTAAATCCAATATGGTTGTATGGGTTTTGGTGATCAAAGACAAACATGGATAGTATTATAATTGTATTTGGATAATTATTATGGATAATAATAATTATAATTAGGCAATTATTATAGATGGTATGTCTTGGTCATAAAGGTAAGTAATTAGATACCAAGTATGATTAGACGTGCATGACAAGTATGGTAAGATTTGGTGCCTAAGTTTGTGATGGCTATATATACATAGTCATAATAGGTTTGATGGCCGGTATGCTTAAACATGGAGGTTTATGTATCGTTTGATACGTGATTGTTCGTGGTGGTTCCACGTACATAGGTTTGGAAACATCGTGAGGTGTGAGGGATGCTTGAGTATTGTTTGGCTTAAGTATCATGTGAGTGAAACACCATTTGGTGAAATTGATTGTATTATTGATTATTATTTGGATTAATAATACAAGTTGGGACACGGGTTTTCCGTGTCATATAATTTTGTTGTGTGTGCTTTGCATTGTTTGATTATCTCAGGTTTTGCTCCCTAACAAACAACCCCATCGCACTCTCTACAAGCTGTTCAAAAAATATGGTCCCATGATGTCCCTCCGCCTAGGCTCCATTCCCACCATTGTCGTCTCATCTTCGGCTGCTTTTGAGCTCTTCCTTAAGACTCACGACACTGTTTTTCCTAGCCGTCCCAAATCTCAGGCAGCTGATTACTTGTGGTATGGTACCAAAGGCATGATATTTACGAAGTATGGTACCTACCGGCAGAATGTGAGAGTTTTGTACATTAGAACTTCTCAGCACTACGAAGATCACCTCCATGGCAGGGATGAGAAGGGAGGATCTGGTGTTGCTAGTTAATTCTCTTAAAAAAGCTGCAGGAGACCATGAGGTGGTAGATGTTAGTCAGAAAATGGCTCTTCTGATGGAAGATATGACTTGTAGAATGTTGTTTGGAAAAAAGCAGAGATGAAAGATTTGACTTAAATGCCATAATAAACGAGTTGACAATTATTGTGGGAGCCTTCAACATTGATGATTATATCCCATTTTTAGGGGCATTAGATCTGCAGGTACTATCTACAAAGATACTTATGCCTAATCTTTTTTAGTAGCAATTTTTATCTTACATAAAAAACTTAGGGAAATTTTAAAAAACATGTACCTAATTTTTAAGTTGGGTTCACAGTAACTTATAACTGTATAAATTAAAAACGGATATTTAACTAAGATATTTGTTTTAGGGATTAACTCGACAGCTCAAAGAAACTAGCAAGGCAGTAGACAAAGTCCTGGAAACAATCATTGACGAACATGAACAAGATGGTAGTAATGGCTATAACAAACTTGATAGGGACTTCGTTGATGTGTTATTATCACTAAAAAATAGTCCTTAAAGTACTCACGAGCAATTAGCAGAGCATATGATAGATCAACTATCAAAGCAATCGTGTTAGACACGATTTTCGGAACAATAGATACTTCACAAATTGTAATTGCATGGACCATGTCAGAACTTATATGACATCCAAGGGTGATGAAATAACTTCAAGAAGAAGTTCAGAATGTCGTAGGAAATTGTGAATTTGTTGAAGAATCGCATGTCACAACTAGACTACCTAGATATGGTATCAAGGAAAGCATGAGACTACATCCCGTGGCAGCGCTCTTAGTTCCTCGTGAATCAATGTAGGACATTGTAATAGATGGATATCACATAAAGAAGAAGTCACGCGTGATTGTCAATAATTGGGGAATAGGACGAGATCCTAGGAACTGGTCTTGAGAATGCTGACGATTTTCTTCCTGAGAGATTTATAGGTAGTGATGTAGATTTTACGGGAAACAGTTTTCAACTATTATCATTTGGTTCAGGGTGAAGAGGTTGGACGGGTATACACTTGGGCCGAATAATGGTGAAATTGGTGATAACTCAGTTGGTGCACACTTTCGATTGGGAATTACCTTTGGGCATGTCACCCGATGAGTTAGATATGGACGAACTATTTGGCGCAACAGTACCAAGAGCAACACATCTCCTTGCGGTGCCCAATCTTCGCCTACTATAAAATTCATGGAGAGTGGAGAGTGGAGACATGAGTGTGCATGTCATTCCCAAAGTAAAATTACTACATTTTGCTGAGAACCTACAGTGTTATGTGAGTTGTTTTGCTAACTTGCATCTAATTCTTCACCTGACTTGTTATTGGGATATCGTGACATGATGAGTAAGAAAAAATGCCTCGTACAGAATTTTAGAATCCGAACTTAAAAATCCAGCTGTTAATGTTTTGTTAGTCTTGTAAAAGTAGTAGTTACATGCAGAGATATTACCGGTCTGTTTTTCTAGTTCAGGTTTTAGATCGGAAAATGCTGGACTCGTTAAAAATTCCCATTATTTGTCTTGACAAATAATGGGAATTTCATATAACGTGGGAGGTCGAAAATGCTCGGAACTGACTACTAGAAAAATTGCTACTATTTTGTGGGGATATGATTTTTTAGAAATAAAAAGGTATGGGAGAGTAAATGTGAAACCCCTGCAATTGCTATGGAATGGAGTGGGAAGACTATTCTTGATTGACAAAATGCTAAGAGTAGACAGGTCTCAAATGAATGTACACTGTGGTACCTCTTTCTACGGGGTAAGACAATGAGATTTGAGGGCATGGTGCCAGTTTTTGAGGCGGAGGCAATTGGTGTGGGAGAAGCTGCTCTCTTAAAGTTCAGAATGTAGTAATTGAAAGTGACTCGCTTCTCACAGTGCAAGGTGTGAATCAGATTTGCAGCAACCAAATGGAAGTGCAGAATGTCCTGGAGAGTTAGACGCGCAAAGCTTCTAAGATAGAAATGATGTATATCTGTCTACCATAATCGAAAGTAAGCAAATAAGGCGGCACATTTGATGTCTAGATTACCTTGTTTGCTAAATAGGTGCAATATTGCTTTGTCTACTCCAAATCATATGTTGGAGACCTTGATGTTTGATATTTCTTTGAATTAATGAAAAGTACTTTATTAAATAAATAGATAAATATGTTTAAAATATTATATTGTTAAGTATATGTCTACAAATATATATTAAATATATATGTTTGCATCATATTGTTAAGTAGTACTTTTTTGCGATTTTATTATCTTTTAATTTTTTTTTACAAAAATAAGGTTTGTAATTAAAAGTAATCAAATGTAACTTTTTTATATACAATTTGTAACCAAATGCAATTGAATGTAACTTTTTTTCGAAAAAAACTGAAGTTATTTGTAGTTGCATTGATTCCAAAATTTTATTTTGGTAAAAAAATTAAAGATCGTATTTTTGTAAAATAAAAAAAATAAAAAGTTTGATATTTTTCAAAAAAAACTCATTATAAAATTATGTATAATTATATAAATAAATATACAAATATCTATAATAAAAATAATATATTTATAAATTATGTTATTCCTTATGTCTCCCTTTTAAAATTAAAAATGTATATTGTGTATAAGATATATAAAATTGCACATTTATTTTATTTTCTGTCATGTATTCAAAGGGTAAATACAATACTAACACTGAATCTCGATAATGTATTTTCGTATCATATACTCAAAATATAAATATAAACACTAAATTATAAACACTAAATTTTTGTATCACTTCATATCGTATTATTATGTGATAAATTGTCGGATCTAGATCGGAAGATTGATGCGTGTACAAAGAGAAAATAGAATTTCCCTGAATAATAACGGTATGTTACAAAAAAAAAATAGGAAGCGCACAATATGAAGAAGCAATGAAGCATTACCTTATTAACACACTTAAATATAAATATTAAGATTAATATACTTTTAGATTTAGTTAACGTAATTTATATGACTTATAGCTAATAATTAATTAGTTATTATATAATTATTTTATTCTTACAAGTCTTAATCTTATATTAATTCAATTTTTTTAAGATGGGTGTTGCAATACATATTTTTTATTATCTGATTAATTGAATAATGATATAATTAAATTCTCGAATTTTATTCGATCTATGTATATATAAAATATGAGTTGGTTATATTTTCACACTATTTAATTTTTTTCATTTTCATTTTTATTTATAATTTTTTGTGAAACCAAAATTATGAGTAGAAATTTTATTTTGTTAGGGATTGTGAAGTTAACAATGTAATCAACTTTAGTATTAGTCTTAATTAGAAAATAAGTTAAGTAAAATGTATTGTCATATGTATATTGACAGTATGTTTAGAAGTCACTTGAACATTATGTTTTAAAAGATTACAATATGTGACAGTATGTTTGTTAGTTACTGTCTTGTATAAAAGAATAAAATTGAGTCATGTAGTAGAAGTTCACAAAGTGTCCATGTACAACATGGTTCAAAACTCAGACAGTAACATTCAAGTACTCAAGCCTATGATAGCATAATTCGAGTGACAGTACAAAGGAACATGTGAGAGCAACTATTCCCTCGACAGTAAACTTGCTGAAGAATGAAGAATTAAAGAAAGCAAGTTTCACTGACAACAACATTAGCGGGGATAGTTGACAGTAGATTTGGAAATGCTATGTTCTAACGGATTATCAAACCTTGACAACAGAGTATGCGCAGCCATAGATACTGTCACTATAGTGGATCTAGAAGTTGACAGTATACTTTTAGTGAAGCTGACATTTTGTTCCTAGTATCAGAGTAGATAGGGAAAACACAAGGAATAATTTTGACATCTCAATCTATCATGTCAAGTCTACTACTGCAACTTGGGATAAGACAAGTAAAAAGGTAAAGTGTATTCAAAGAGTCAAAGATTTTTGTACATATCAGAACAACTTTATCTACAAAGGGAATGAAACCACAGATGAATAGGAAAGTAATGTTTCCATTTTATGCTTTATTCTAGGACAAAGGAAAAGTGTACCTGTAAGTGAGATATGTATTTCAGTATAAATACACATATCTCACAAATAATTTTCCACAAGAAACTAAGCTAGAAACATAATGTCTTTTCTCTCAAGCTTAGAAATAGTAGAAAATCCAAGTGTTCTTGTAACTAGAAGCTGGAATTATCTTCTAATTGAGTTGTAGCAATAAAATTAATAATATATTAATTTTGAAGTTTAAACTATGTGTCTTTAATTTTCTTTCACTATTTGCATTTTACTTGTTAGATCATATTCTTATTTGTTGTTAGTAAGAACTGTGATTATTTAACAAGTTGCATTCAACCCCTTCCCCCATCTACAACACTCATTATATTTAACAACTGGTATCAGAGCGGAAGTTTTAATATATATAACCTGAAAAGATCCAAAATGAGTGCACAGAAAGTAAGCAATATAAAAATACCCACCTTTGACAAAGAAAATTATAATATATGGAAAAGAAAGATGTTGTTGTTTATAAAAACAACCAACCCATTTTATCCTGGTATTCTAGAAAATAGTCATTTTGTTCCTCAATCATATGTACTTGAAACCATAGTAGAAGGTGAAACAATACCTGCCTACTGGGTTCCTAAAAAGGTTTCAGAATACAATGATACTGAAAAGGAAAAAGCAGCCTTGGATGATTGTCTGCAGCTCATAATCATTGAAGCACTTGACAATGTTATGTACAACAATATTGTCAGATGCAAAAGTGTCAAACAAATATGGGAAATCATTGAGGTACTTTGTGAAGGAACAGAAGAAGTAAAAGAAAATCAAAGAGAAACGCTTGTGTCTCAGTATGAGGCGTTTATGACCAAACCAAGTGAAGGGTTGACTGAGATGTTTGAAAGGTTCAACAGGCTGATAAATGACTTGCAACTGTATGGAAAGTTTTATGACAAAAGAAAGTAAACATGAAGTTCAAGTTAACTCTTCCTGACCATCTTGAGCATAAGGTTACTGCTATAAGAGAGGGAAGAGACATGGCTAAAATTTTCCTTGAAACTCTATATGGCATACTGAAAACCTATGAGCTAGAGCTATTGCAAAAGAGAGCCATTCAATCTAGGCAAAGAGGCAAGATGGAAAATACCTCAAGTGCCCTAGTTGCTCAAGATCCAAAGATGATGCAACTATAAGAGTCTCAACATCAACAATAATAAATCAAGATTGAAGAAGTTGTTGATGAGGATGAGAATGTCACTCTTGAACTCAAGGATGGTGATGAGGATGAGTTCTACACCCTGGAAGAGCTTGACAACATGGAAAATAAAACCATGGCTTACATGGCAAGGAAATTCTCAAACTTGAGTTTCAATCAAGCCTAAAGGACTGTTCTTCAGGTTCAACAAAGGAAACACCTCAAAACCTGGAGGAGGTGAAAAAATGTGCTTACAAAATATGAGTGGTGGACAAATCTAAGATAAGATGTTACAACTGCAATGAGATGGGGCATTTTACAACTGAGTGCAAAAAGCCAAAGCACGTGAGAAGGAATGACAATGACTATGAGAAACTCAAGGCAAAGTATCGTGCCTTACTCAAAAAGCAACAAGGAAAGGAATTTGTGGTTGAAGGTAAATGCTGGGAAGAATCTAATGATGAAGAAGAAGAGGAATATGGGAATCTAGCTCTCATGAAAAACTCTAGAGAAGAATCATCTCCTTCATCAAGTCAGGTACCTTTTCTTATTACTATTGATATGACTCCATCTCAAATAAAGGAAATACTAGAAAGTTTAAGTTCTGAGATCTTTAATATTCACACTAGCATACTAGCTGCAAATGAAGAAAATACTAAGTTGACTAGTGCCAATGAATTATTAAGGAGTAAAAATGAAGAACTAGAGTTTAAACAAAATGCTTTGGAATCTTTAAGTCAAGAAAATTAGATCCTCGAGAACAAGATTGTGTGTGCTACCCAGGTTGAAGAACTTCTCAGAAAACAAATATCTGATAATGAACTTAAAATCAAGGCTTACAAGAATTCTTCCTCTCTGTTAAAATCTTATCATGCTAAAAATATTGAAAATCAAAAGATTGGTATAGGATTCAACTATAAGAAGAAAAATGGAAAGAAGCATGTGATAGAGGAAATTACTAAAAATGATAAATCTACTATCAGACCCTCTATACTTAGAAAAGTCAAGAATTCCATATTCAAAAAGGTTGAGTTTAAATTTGATGAAATATCCTAAGGCAAGAATTAGATGATGAAGATGATGATGCTGTTAATCATAATGAAACAAAAGTTATTGTCCTAAATCCCAAGACAGTAAGTTTTGCCATTGACAATACTCATGGTCTAGAAGATGCTGGCAGTACTAGCAAGACAGTAAGTTCAGAAGCTGCTGTCAAGATGGTAAGATCAAACATACTGTCAAAATAGTTTCATCTCAACTTACTATCAACACTAATAAGACGGTAACTTCTAAACCTGTTGTCATCAAGACTAAGAAGAATAGATGACAAGGCTGTCGCGTGCCTATCAAATAATAAATATCTAACAAATCCTCCTTACTAATGTAGTAGGGTAAGTCAGAGTCGATCCCACAGAGACAAACGTATAAATCACTAGTTATTCTTGACTCGATTTAGCTAAGCAAGTAACACAATCAAATATTGAGAGATTATTAAATGAATATTATACTAAAGCAAATAAGGTGTATTAACAATTAACTAAAACCATCTAGAATTAAGTATCACCGCTAGCATGAATTAATGCAATTATGATTTCCTACCCCAATTAATTATAATATAATACTCACAAGGAAAGATGCGCCCTATAAAATACCAATAACCTCTCTCGAGTATTAATGGCTTCTCTAAAATACAATCAAGCCTATTTTCATGGTATCATGCAATTTAGAGACATTAAACACAGCACCCTAACTTCCTAACAATCCATTCTACCTATTTTCATGGAGAATTTCATGTCCTTATTGAATTAATCACAACCATCTAAATCCAACTTTCGTTGATAAATAGATATAAGGTTCAAACAATACACACAATCACGTCTGACATGTTATTGCTAATTAAGCACAATCCAACAAGTAAGAGTATATAATACAACTATATTAGGGTTGAGAAAAATCATGCATCAATCATAACTAGGGTTCAACTTAACCCTAGAATAAAAATCTACTCACTCATAATTAAACTAATAACACAAACAATATTAAAAGAACACATAATTAATATTAATAAGAATAGAGATAAAACCATCAATCTTCTACAAGAAGAAAAGTGAAAACCCTTGCTCTCTTCTCTCTCTCTCAACGTAAGTAATAATAATCATGTATGTAATTCCTAATATGTCTCTAATAAAAATATTTTAATGCCTAGAGAAAATTACAAGTACTTTTCCTAAACTCATTAGACTTCTACAAGAAAAATTCGTAGTTGACTTTCTGCTGTGATTCTGGGCTGATCCTTTTAGTTTTTGGATATCTGGGCCACTTTAGAATTAAAGATAATTAAATTATCTTCGTGTGGGCTGTTGAATCACCCAATTCTGATAGGTAGAACTCAAGATATGACCCAAACAGTGTAGCATGCGCGTGAAGCCTAATTAATTCGAATTTTCTTCCAATTAATCTCCAAATTGGACTTTTTAATCTTCAATCCTTCCAAGTTTAGGAATTCCTTGCAATCTACAATAAAATATTAAAATCTAATTAATAAAAATCCAATTACATACAAAATATAATAAATATGGAGAATAAAATCATATAAAGTATATATAAATATATACTTATCAAACATCCCCACACTTAACCTTTTGCACGTCCTCGGGCAAATAAAAGAAAGAAAATAATCCTAACTAACTAACACCACTTTCATAGATGACACGATTGCATTGAGCATATGCAACAAGCCGTTAAACCCCTAGGCAGCCCTAGTAGGACGAGTTTTGTCTCGTGAGGGTTTATAGTGAATCTACCCACAAAGTCCATCTAGCTCATGTAATAATATAGATGATATGCAAAAGATCCCAAACTAATAGTATATGCCAAGTCAGCAAAAACCTTCAGCATATGTAACAAGTTTAGACACATCAAGCTCACACAACAATATAACTACATAATAAACACAAGTACAGAGCGTGCGTGTGTGCTTATCTTAAAAAAAATGCTCTCTAATGTACCAAGGATATAGACATACAAGTTTCAACATGACAAGTCATGCGAATTAATAGCTCCCAAGTTGAGTAATAGAATAGATCTTAAACACTTCGTCACTTAGAACTAGCCATCATTCAAGTTTAACAATGAAAGGTACATGTTTTTTTTTTCTACTTCTACCCATATCACTTGGTTCTCTATATGCTCGGTCTATGACTGAGGTCCTCCATGTAACGAGTTTTAGGTCAGTGAGTCCCAGAACATAAAGATCTTAGGCCACTAGGATTGGCGCCCCCTCGGACTTACTCACTCGAAGTTCCACAAATCGTAAGACTTCACTAACCAAAGTGATTAGCTTATTTAACCGTGCAATGGTTGAGATCCCAAAAGATTTATGCACTAATACCCATGTAGCGAGCGTTGGGTCAGCAATCCCAAACCATAAAAGGTTTTAGGTTACTAGGCACAAAGTCCCCTAAGACTTAATTACTCGAGTATTAATGAGCTCAACCTAGTCAATTATGCTATATAAAATAATTAAGCGAGACATTGCTACGCTTTTATTCTTTTCTTTTTCTTTTTTCTTTTTTTCTTTTTTTCTTTTTTTTCTTTTTTTAAAAAAAAACACATATAACTCCAATGTCTCCCTTAAACTTGTGCTATGTACTAAGATCAAAAAGGGAATAGTTAAAATTCTAATAATCAACAAGAGGCTACCCCTCAAGAAACAAGCATATCTAAGTCTCAATTCCAAGAGCATAATAATTTTGTGTCAAAAATAAGCTCTGCACAAGTGAAACTATGCATATAATATTATTAAATGATAGCAAGATATAATCAAAAACAAGTTACACATAATATCATCATAAGTTACTGACTTGAACAACTACTCAATGAGATCATGCAATGCAATAATTTTTCTAGATTATTCATGAATTCTAGGCATGCATTTCACATAAGCATCTAATTATTTTATAAAGCTAGAATTATATTTGGATTTTTAAACTTTTTTAATTTTTTTATGATTTTTTTTATAATAAAATATATACATAAATTACAATATTGAGAACACATCACCACACTTAAATAGTTCATTGTCCTCAATGAATTAATAAAAGAAAAGAAAACTATAAAAAGATCCTAAAAAGAGATATAAAAAGAAAGAAAACAAATAAAATAATCTAAAAAGATTCTAAAAAAAATACAAAAAGAAGAAAGCAAAAAAAAAAAACAAATTATACAAAGAAAAGTTAGAAATACTCCCCTAATGCATTTGCATGAAGTGTCGCATGAAAATAAGTGAAGTGTGTCGGCTCCAAGTCGATGCACCACGGAGAGCTCAATCGTCCCCATGGGGAGGTATTTCGTCCCCATGGTGCCAAATATCTCTGCCCGGACAGCATAAAAATAACTTTCTGGACCTCCAAATCCGATCTCCACCGTTCAGAATTTAGATATTGGAGTAATAAAGATACTGTCCAAAATTCAGGACGATCCGACCTTTGGAACTCCGGGAAACACAAAAACAAGATAACTAACTCAACCAGAAAAATTGCTGCGAATTTTTTTTTAATTTTGCACCATTTCCATCAACTTGTTAAAACTCATTATTCCCTGAAACACTTCACACAAAATTCATCAATGCACCTTGTGGGTATACGAAAATAAAAATAAAATCTAACTAATAAAATAGTCTTGGGTTGCCTCCCAAGCAGCGCTTTTTTTTTTAAGGTCTTTAGCTCGACCTCCTTGTAAATCACTCTGATGAAGGGGTGGAAAGCAGAATTTCCACTTTCTCGTCGATTGGATTACCAACTCTATAATGCTTGACTCTTTGCCCATTCACCTTAAATGTTCCACCATGCGTATCTAACAATTCAACAGAGCCATATGGAAAGACTTTTCTAACCTTGAAAGGACCTGACCATCGCGAGCGTAATTTTCCAGGAAAAAGTTTAAGTCTCGAATTAAAAAGAAGAACTAAATCTCCTTCTTTGAATTCTCTGCGGAGCAATCCTTTATCATGCCATCGTTTTGTTTTCTCCTTGTATAACTTAGAACTTTCATAAGCTTCAAAACGAAGCTCATCTAGCTCATTGAGTTGGAGAAGTCTCTTCTCACCAGCTGCCTTCAAATCAAAATTTAAACTTTTAATAGCCCAAAATGCACGGTGTTCCAACTCAACTGGAAGATGACATGCTTTCCCATAAACTAATCGGTATGGAGTTGTCCCAATAGGTGTTTTGAACGCAGTTCTGTACGCCCATAGTGCATCATCAAGCTTCATAGACCAATCCTTCCTTGATTTTGTAACTGTCTTTTCCAAGATAGTCTTAATTTCGCGGTTAGAGACCTCGACTTGGCCACTAGTTTGAGGATGACAAGAAAGACCAACCTTATGGTAAACTCCATATTTTTTCAACATGGCTTCAAAGCGGTTTTCTAGAAAATGCTTTCCTCCATCACTGATTAGAATTCTTGGCACCCCAAATCTTGGAAAAATTGTCTTCTTAAAGAACTTACTAACAACACGAGCATCATTAGTGGGGGATGCAATTGCTTCAACCCATTTTGAGACATAGTCAACAGCCACCAAGATATATTTGTTCCCAAAAGATGAAGGGAAGGGTCCCATAAAATCTATGCCCCACACATCGAATGGTTCCACTTCGAGTATGCTATTGAGAGGCATCTCGTTTCTTCTTGAGATATTACCAGTTCTTTGACAGCGATCACAACAGTGCACATACTGATGTACATCTTTAAACATAGTCGGCCAATAAAAACCGCACTGAAGAATCTTTGCAGTCGTCTTCATAGTACTTGCATGACCACCACAAGGTAAATCATGACAATGTGAGATTATGGAGGCATATTCATTTTCTGGAACACATCTTCTAATAATTCCATCTGCACAAGATTTATAGAGAAAAGGTTCATCCCAAAGGTGCCTTCTCACCTCATAGAAAAATTTCTTTTTCTGTTGCGAAGAATAACCATGGGGAATAGTACCACTAGCTAAGTAGTTAGCTATATCAGCAAACCAAGGAACGTCCATACTGGCAAGAGAAAATAGATGATCATCAGGAAATGAGTCATCAATTGGAAGACTTTTACTGCCATCATCATCAGGAATAAGGCGTGAAAGATGATCAGCAACTACGTTCTCGACCCCTTTCTTGTCTTTAATCTCTATATCAAATTCTTGAAGAAGTAGAATCCAACGAATCAAACGAGGTTTAGCATCCTTCTTGCTCATCAGATATTTTAATGCTGCATGATCAGTGTGAACAATAACCTTCGAACCAACTAGATAAGATCGAAATTTCTCCATAGCATACACCACAGCTAACAATTCCTTCTCAGTTGTGGCATAATTAATTTGTGCTCCATCCAAGGTCTTGCTTGTATAGTAGATAACATGAAGCTTTCCATCTTTCCTTTGACCTAAGACTGCACCAATAGCTTGATCACTAGCATCACACATGATCTCGAATGGTAGATTCCAATCCGGTGATTGTATGATTGGCGCAGAGATAAGAGCTTTCTTTAACCTGTTAAAAGCTTCAAGACAAGCATCATTAAAAACAAAATGGACATCTTTGCCTAAAAGCTCAGTTAGAGGTCGAGCGATTTTTGAAAAATCTTTTATAAAACGGCGGTAAAATCCCGCATGACCAAGAAAACTTCTTACATCCTTTACCGAAGTTGGGGAAGGTAAGCGTTCGACAACCTCTACCTTAGCTCTATCGACTTCGATGCCTCGATTTGAAACAACATGTCCTAACACTACTCCCTCTTGGACCATAAAATGACATTTTTCCCAGTTTAAAACTAGATTAACTTCTTTACATCTATAAAGCACCTTTTCTAAGTTATGTAAACATACATCAAAAGAGGTTCCATAGACGGAGAAATCATCCATAAAAATTTCCATTATATTTTCAATAAAATCTGAGAAAATTGCCACCATACAACGTTGAAAGGTTGGAGGAGCACAACATAATCCAAACGGCATTCTACGATATGCAAACGTACCATATGGACATGTAAAAGTTGTCTTTTCCTGATCATCTGGATGAATGGGTATTTGAAGAAATCCCGAGTATCCATCCAAATAACAGAAAAAGTCATGTTTTGCCAACCTTTCAAGCATTTGATCAATAAAAGGGAGAGGAAAATGGTCCTTTCGAGTGGCTTTATTTAATTTACGATAATCAATGCACATTCGCCACCCTGTTACAGTTCTAGTGGATATTAACTCACCCTTATCATTCTTGACAACAGTCATTCCTACTTTCTTTGGAACTACTTGTACAGGGCTAACCCACTTACTATCAGAGATAGGGTAGATTATACCTGCATCAAGAAGTTTTAAAACTTCCTTTTTCACTACCGCCATCATATTAGGATTAAGTCTTCTTTGAGGTTCAATAGAGGAGGCTTTCTCATCTTCAAGAATGATTTTATGCATGCAAAAGGATGGATTAATACCTTTAATATCATCAATGGTGTACCCGATGACATTTTTATATTTTTTCAAAACAGTTAACAATTGCTCAATTTGAATGTCATCAAGTGCAGCATTGACAATAACAGGATAAGTACTATCAGGACCCATAAACACATACTTCAAAGATGCAAGAAGGGGTTTTAGTTCTACCTGAGGAGGCGTAGAACTCTCCTTAACTTCCTCATGATGTAGTGCAATGGAGTGATTGTGCATGAGAATTGGTGTTGCGTCTAGAAGTTTCTTGTAATCCACACACTCTTTATTTTCTTCATCCATGTTATCCACCAGAGCAGCTTGAAGTGGATCACCACATAATATAGTGTTGGCTTTGATGTTGATTGTTTCTTCTAGTGCATCCACCCTGTTTATGGTTTCATCCATAGAGGGATGACCCATTGAGTTTTGGAGGTAAAATTCCATCTTCTCATCACCCACTTGAAAAGAGATTCTTCCATTTTTCATGTCAATTAGAGCTCCAGCTATAGCTAAGAAAGGCCTCCCAAGAATGATAGGAATATTTGCATCTTCTTCCATTTCCATGACAACAAAATCACATGGAATATAAAATTTTCCTACCTTGAGGGGAACATCTTCAAGAACACCAAGGGGATATTTTACAGTTTTATCTGCCAGTTGTAAAGAAATACGTGTGGGTTTCAGTTCACCCATCTGAAGCTTATTGCTGATAGATAATGGAATTAGACTTACACTTATTCCAAGATCACATAAGGCTCTTTTGATCTCAATATCCCCAAGTTTAACAGGAATAGAGTAACTTCCTGGATCAGCTAGCTTTTTGGCAAGATTGTTTTGCAAGATGGCACTGCACTCTGCCGTTAATGAAATTGTAGAACTTTCTTCAATTTTTCTCTTCCTTGACAATATATCCTTGAGAAATTTGGCATAAGATGGCATCTCAGTTATGGCATCCATGAATGGAATATTGATATGGAGCTTCTGCAATATTTCAAGAAATTTGCCATACTTCTTCTCGAGCTTAGCTTGTGCCAACCTTTGTGGAAAAGGAACAGGTGGTTTATATGGTACAATAGGAACAACAGTTGGTTCCTTCTTCTCTTCTTCCTCTGCCACTTTCTCTATCACTTTTTCAGTTACAATTGTCTCCCCAACCTCTTTAGAATGAACACCACTTTGCTGCACCCTTGATTCTGGATCTTGCAATTCTTTACCACTCCTCAAAGTTACAACATTGATATGACCTCTAGGTGGTTGTTCAGTTTGACCAGGAAGTTGGCCTGATGGCTTGTTAAGTTGATTCAACTGTTGAGCAATTTGAGTGATAGCATTTTCCATCAACTTGTTATGAGCTTGCATCTGCTGATTCTGAACCTTCAACTCTTGAGTCATAGCTTTCATCTCATGAATACTTGAATCAAAGTACTCATTCTTTTTAGCCTGTGTAGAAACAAAACCTTCCAAAAGACTCTCCAAGTTAGATTTTTGTGCTTGAACTGGAGGATTTAAAGGTGGTCTCGGTTGAAAACCAGATGATTGAGAAAAATTGCCTTGTTGAGGTTGAACTTGAGCTTGACCATTTTTGTAGGAGAAATTAGGATGATCCTTCCAACCTGGATTGTATGTGTTAGAGTAAGGGTTGTATTGTTGCCTCTGATTTTGATTGTAGAGAGCATTCGCCTGTTCATTTGTCATACTCGAAGGATTGTATTGACACTCATTTTGTGTATGGCCCTGTACTCCACAGTTTTGACATGAAGCAACTACAGATGTAGACCCAGACTTTAATTGTTTGAATTCATTAGCCAATGCCTGCACAGAACTTGTCAACACAGTTAGAGCATCAACATCATACTTACCACCCTTCTTAGGCTGAGATCTATCACTGTAGGGATAATTATCATTAGACGCCATCTCGTCTAACAAAGCTTTCGCATCTTCAGTACTCTTAGCCATAATTGATCCACCAGATGCAGCATCAATAAAGATTCGAAACTCTTGCGTTAGCCCATTATAGAATGTCTGAATCAACAACCAGTCAGGAATACCATGGTGAGGGCATTGCCTTTGTAGTCGTTTAAATCTTTTCCAAGCATCATGCAATGACTCATTCTCTTCTTGATGAAAGTTAGATATTTCATTCCTGAGCTTTGCGGTCTTCTTCTGGCTAAAGAATTTGAGTAGAAACGCCTTTGCCAAATTGTCCCATGTAGTGAATTTATTTGGACCTTCATCTTTCAACCAATCTCGAGTTGAATCTCGTAGAGAAAAGGGAAATAAGCGCAGCTTTATTGCATCATCACTAACATTAGTGATCTTGATTGTATCACACTTTTCCAGAAAACTTTCGAGATGATCAACAGGATTTTCAGATGACAATCCCGCGAAAGAATCATTGGAGATGAATTGAATGAATTGAGGCTTGAGTTCGAAATGAGTAGCAGTGACTGTTGGTCTGACGATAGAGGAGAGGACACCTGTAGTGTCTGGCATGCCATACTCCCTGAGAGATTTAGCTGGTACCTCGCCCATAATTTTCTTATCTTTCTTTTTCCTTCGTTCACCTCCTTGCTTTCTTGCTGTAGCTTCAATTTCAGGATCAAAAGGAATTAAATTTCTAGTGCCTGAACTGCGAGTGTGCATGCAACAAAAAAAAACTAGAAAACAAAGATAAAATAACAAGGAGAATAGCCGAAACAACACAACTAAAGAACTTGGCAAAAATAAATCAACAATAAACTAATCTAATACAAATTCGTCCCCGGCAGCGGCGCCAAAAATTTGACAAGGCTGTCGCGTGCCTATCAAATAATAAATATCTAACAAATCCTCCTTACTAATGTAGTAGGGTAAGTCAGAGTCGATCCCACAGAGACAAACGTATCAATCACTAGTTATTCTTGACTCGATTTAGCTAAGCAAGTAACACAATCAAATATTGAGAGATTATTAAATGAATATTATACTAAAGCAAATAAGGTGTATTAACAATTAACTAAAAACATCTAGAATTAAGTATCACCGCTAGCATGAATTAATGCAATTATGATTTCCTACCCCAATTAATTATAATATAATACTCACAAGGAAAGATGCGCCCTATAAAATACCAATAACCTCTCTCGAGTATTAATGGCTTCTCTAAAATACAATCAAGCCTATTTTCATGGTATCATGCAATTTAGAGACATTAAACACAGCACCCTAACTTCCTAACAATCCATTCTACCTATTTTCATGGAGAATTTCATGTCCTTATTGAATTAATCACAACCATCTAAATCCAACTTTCATTGATAAATAGATATAAGGTTCAAACAATACACACAATCACGTCTGACATGTTATTGCTAATTAAGCACAATCCAACAAGTAAGAGTATATAATACAACTATATTAGGGTTGAGAAAAATCATGCATCAATCATAACTAGGGTTCAACTTAACCCTAGAATAAAAATCTACTCACTCATAATTAAACTAATAACACAAACAATATTAAAAGAACACATAATTAATATTAATAAGAATAGAGATAAAACCCTCAATCTTCTACAAGAAGAAAAGTGAAAACCCTTGCTCTCTTCTCTCTCTCTCAACGGAAGTAATAATAATCATGTATGTAATTCCTAATATGTCTCTAATAAAAATATTTTAATGCCTAGAGAAAATTACAAGTACTTTTCCTAAACTCATTAGACTTCTACAAGAAAAATTCGTAGTTGACTTTCTGCTGTGATTCTGGGCTGATCCTGTTAGTTTTTGGATATCTGGGCCTTTAGAATTAAAGATAATTAAATTATCTTCGCGTGGGCTGTTGAATCACCCAATTCTGATAGGTAGAACTCAAGATATGGCCCAAACAGTATAGCATGCGCGTGAAGCCCAATTAATTCGAATTTTCTTCCAATTAATCTCCAAATTGGACTCTTTAATCTTCAATCCTTCCAAGTTTAGGAATTCCTTGCAATCTACAATAAAATATTAAAATCTAATTAATAAAAATCCAATTACATATAAAATATAATAAATATGGAGAATAAAATCATATAAAATATATATAAATATATACTTATCAACAGAAATGGAAAATTAGGAATAAACAAAAAGAACAATTATGGTTACATTTCTATGCTCCCATGTTGGTCCCTGATATTGTAGAGGGGGGGGGGGGGGAATACAATATCTGAAATTTAATCGCGGAATAATTGATTTAAAAATTTATTTTAATTACTCGCGAAATATTAATTAGAATGAAATACTGTTCAAGTGAAAGATATAATTTTAACTTGATTAGTATTACAAAATTAATATTAAAAAAACTGTAATATAATTGATAAGAGTTCTAGAACAAATTTGACATGAATTGTTCGTGTCTTACAATTATATTCCAAACTCAGCACAGAAATCTGTGAATATTACAATGCAGATAAATTACTGAATTTGATCTGATTTCTAACACTAACAAATGAAGCAAGCTCCTCATATTTATAGAGGTTGAAAAAGGTTGGTATGACCTTTTTCAATATGACTTAATTTATAGAAATAAAGTCTGTATGACCTTTTATAACACTTGTATGACTTATAAAACACTGGGCAAGACTTATTTCTTTCGGTATGACTTATTATATTAATTAAAAAATCGGTATGACTTTTTTAATTAAATAAAAAATCACTCCAACATGACCTTTGATCAAAGAAAATTCGGTATGACTTATTATATATATATATATAAAAAGTCTCGGTATGACTTTATGTCGGCAGTAGCTCGGTATGACTTATTTATATATATATATATATATATATATATATATATATATATATATATATATATATATAAGTCATTCTAACTAGTTTCTTTTATGATAAATTAATTCTACTTTAAATCAATTAAATAATTAACTTACTTGGTTTGTAGAAATAAAATATCATAGAGAACTTGATTCAACTACAGTCTTCTGATTTTTCTTTGACTTCTGATCTTGAAACCTCTTGATTAAATGAAGAATAAATATTTATATTTAGTTGACACACAAATGTACTGTCTGGTTCATTTGTGTCATACTAATAAATATTCTCCTTTTAATAACCTTCAATTAGAGGCCTTCTGTCATTTCTTCTGCTTCACTGTCTTCATTTTTCTTATGGAATCTACTTGTTGTAACCACTTGAAATCTTCTGTACCTTCTGTCTTCTATGGAAGTACTACCACATTATTATTTTCACTGACGCTTGAACATAAAAATGAACTTCTTCCAGTGTTGAGTAGCAATCCTATAAAAATACTTCTGATACTTGGATCCTTTGTGATTAGTTGACTGTCTTCGTCTTGATTCCTGATTGGTGCTTATTATTTACTTCTATTTATGAGCTAGAGTTGAGTTGTCATCTAATTATTACAAATAGGCCTAGTCATATGCCTTTCAATCTCCCCCTATTTGTTGTTAAACATGTAACACACAAATTCCTAGAGGATAACTCAACTAACAACTAAGAAAGTAGTATGACATTTAATGACTGTAAATAATAAACAAAAATTCTGGTTTTATATTTAACAATTTTCCAGATTCATACATAAAAGATAAGTACAAGATAGTTGTTCCTCTAGCACTGAACAAAAATAACATTGATTCTATCTTGACCTATCCAGGACTTCAGTCTTCTGCAGTATCAACTTCACCTTCTTCTAAATTTGAACTTCTGTGCACAGGTGTCCTTGGTACCTCTTCAACTTCAGACGGAGTTGCGGTGGACTCTCCATACAGTTTTCTCTGTTTAGCCTTTGCTAGCTGAAACATGACTTCCTCTTCAATAGGATCTACAGCTTCTTTTTGTACATCATAAGGCTGTGTAGAATCTATCTTTTGCATTTGCCTGATGTATGATTTAATGTTTCTGGATAAACAGTAGTTCCTTATTTTCTGTGCAGCATCTAGCTTGGCTTGTGATCTGAATCCTTTTGATCTCAACATCCTTTCAACTTGGATCATATACCTCACCGTGTAGCCCTTAAATGATTCCTCATCTAGCTTTATGATTTGATACAACTTGTTTGAGAAAAATCTCACTTCATGAGGATCATTTAATATCTGAGGACTAGCAGCCGTTGCTATATCTCTGAGTCTGTCCCTGAGTAGTTCATTTTCTTCTGAGCTTCTCTTTACTTTGTTTAACAGAACCCATATTGCTGATAGTGATCTCTTTCGGAAGAATTCCAAAGATACTCTGAATGTTCCATTCCGGTGAGTGTAGACTAGTATTTGCCAGTCTTCAAGAATGTGATCCACTAGAACAGTGATATAATCAACTTCTTCTTTCAATGCCTTCATGAAGTTATCCAGATTATCATTTGAATCTTCAAGACTTTTGATAACTGAAAGCATTTGTCTATCTTTAAACGGTCCTTGCTGAGACTTGTCTAGTATTTTCCTTGCTGCATCCCATCTATCCCCTATCTTCATCTCAATATCTTGTTTTTTCTTCTACACTGCTAAGGCCCAAAGCTTCTGTTTTTCTAAGCTTGCCTCTCTTTCAGCTTGGGTTCTTTCCTTGACTATAGCTTTTAAATTTATAGTTTTGGCATGGCTTGCCTTGATGTCTTCCTTTAGCTTCCTCATTGCCTCTTCATAGGCAGGATCATGCTCTTTTTCTTTTGGAAATAGAAATTCATCATCAAAGATAGCTTCATCTTCAGCTCTGCAGTAGTCAGGATTGAAACCTTGATTTTCCATACTTACTTCATCAATGAGTTTTTCTTGTTGATAATACTGTTCTTCTGGTTCTTGATCATACGATTGAAATTCTTCTTCAGAAAACAGCTTTGCTTTACCTTTATCTTGAGTAGTAGCCCCTTCATCTCCAGCTACTTTCTCCTTTGCTTTCTCCCCCTTAGTTGAGGGATCCTCTTGAGTTTTAGAGGCTTCAAAAGATGTCAACATTTTCTGCATAGTCAGATAGACTTGCTTCATTCCTTCATTTAGATGCGTCATGCCATCATCCAGTTTGCTGAAGCGTTGAGTAGAAATCTTTTCATTTTCAATGATTGTGAGGGTTAAGTTTTTCTCAACGTCATCAATTCTTTCATGCAGTTTGCTCACTTCTTTCATATCCTCAGCAATTAGATTCTGAACGTTCTGGATGTCTTGAGTTTTTAGTAGAATGGAGGATTTGACATCTTCAACATCTTTTCTCACTACTGACAGCTGCTGTGTTACAGAGGCAGATGTAGAATTTTCTTCTGCTTGTGCTTTAACTTTTAATAATTCAGCTTGAACAATTTGCATTTCATTCTGAAGAGCTTCCATTTTGGATAACAGTTCACTTTGTGTGTGTGTGCACTCATCTCACTTGCACTCTTGTTTATCTCACTATCACTCTGTGCATGTGTTTCACTCTGTGTTTGCCTCACATCACTCGTGTTTAGCTCCTTTCCAGATCCTGAAGCTGTACCTGCATATATAACAATATCTTTTGAAGAGTCGAAATGCTCTTCTGATGCCTGTGAAGGCGCGTCCTCAACAAGATTAACTTGCCTTGGCTCCGCTATTGACGTAGCTACTCCGTGAATGGAGTCCCATCTCCCTCTATGGAGTGGTTGCCTCTCAAATCCACCAGTGGATTCGAGACCTTCTCTAATGAGAACTGGATGTAAGAAATCCAGGGGAGTCACCACCTTAGACAATGTAATGACAGGCTCTTGAGAGTCTGTGGTGCTCCTTAGTACCTCAGAGGGTAACTGATGCTGCACTGCATCGAAAATGTCATGGTCCACAACATAGGTGGCATCCGACGAGTTTTCATTAAAAACATTTTCTTCAACAAATGTGCCCTCATGTGTTGGTTTTTCTTCAAGTGAAGGTTCTGCTAGAGTGATTGCTAGCATTGTGTTTTCCTCACTATCTGATGTTGTGGCCGAGCAGCGAATTAGATCACCTTGTTGAGCAAGTGTATCTAGAGAATCTTGGATGGCCATGTTAAAATCCATATCCCATTGACTGGAATAGGTAGAGGCTGCAGTTGTCTCAGGGTCAACTCTAGAAAATTTTGAAGGAGGAGACAGAGCTGCGGGTTCACTCACATCAGCACCAAGACCTCTAACTATTCTGACAGGTTTCTTCCTTTTTCTGACTTTTAATGAAGAGGAGGATGAAGGAGAAACTGTTTGAGGCTCTAATTCAGCTGGGGACGGAACCTGTGTGTTTTCAAGTTCGTAACTGATATCCTGAAGTGTAAGACCATAATTATATTCCGCCACAGATAAATCTAACAGAGCAGTGGATATATCTATAGGTATTGAACTAGAAGATTGTGATTGAGATATTACCTGTTGATCTTGTGCCACTTGATCGACATGCTGAGCAGCTTCAAGTAGAAGGTGCACGGGATGATCCATTTGCATTGGCACTTGCTCTGGCTCTTGTTCCTGCACTGGATGAGCAATAAGATCTAATATCCCAGCCAAATAATCTGTCCTTACCACTTGCACATTTTGAAACTTGGGGTTGTTGTGGAGCCTTGCAAATAAGTTGTTCTGAGAAGTAGGAGATTCTTCTACAGGACCATTCTGAAATAAGGCTTTGTCTTCATCCATCAACAAGTCATTCATGAACAGCATCAGGAACCTCGGATAGTAGAATTGTACATTCTGTTCCCTGCTTTCTGGTTTCCCCATTTTCCTGATTATTTCTTTTAGAATCAACTTCCCAAAATTTATCCTCCGGTTGTGGGCCACAGAAAACCCTATGATTTGGAGTTGTGAAGATATATTGTTGAAGTTGTTCTTTGTAGTGGGTGCAAACACTTTGGCTAATGTGTCAAAGAGGTAGTCTCACTCGCTTACCAATTTGGACTTTGTCAACCTTACCAAATTGATCTCACCCTGATATTGAATGGTATAGAAAAATTCTAGTATTTCTGGTACAGTAGGTGGATCCATGAAGTTGTCAGTTGGAAAGCCCAAAATTCTATTCACGTCCTCTTCAGTCACCATGTATTCACGATCTCCTATGCTGAATGAGAATTGAACTCTGCCTGCAGTACTCATATTCCTAGCAGTGGAATACAGAGCCCTAAGTGCTAACACTTGCAACGGGGCGTCCAGAGTAATTGCAGTTCTTACAAGTGAATGTTCATTCATAAAAACGATCCACGGTCGAAACCTCTCGACTGAACAGTTCACCGGATTAAAATATCCTATAAAATTAGTTTTTACTAATTCGCAAAAACCTGCCATTTTTTTTTTTGATTTTAGCTATTACAAATAATAAAATTACAAAGTGCGATTACAAATTAAAATTAACAATTACAAGCCAATAATTCGAAAATTACACTTTAAAAATCAAACCCTTATTTCTAATAATTCCCAAATTAACTTTAATCCAGAAATCACTACACACTTAGTCCTTTAGTCGCAAACAAAATCAAGTACTCCGATTTTTATCAAAACATGAACAGTCACTTGGATTGTAAAGAAAAAACGGGCAGAGTTTCCTTTGTTTTCTGCGATTATCACAAACTAAGCAAGCAAAGATGCTTGTAAACAAGGATTAGCAACTACAAATGGTTGAACTACGTAGGAATCGATCGATTTTGCTGAAAAACAAACTGTTTGCGATTTGAATATATATAACAGTGTGTGTATATGTATGGCAGCTATGACTTATTAAAAGGAAAACCTAATTATGCTCGGTATGACTTATGTGAAAAGTCTGCTAAGACTTGTTTTATAAAACGACTCGGTATGACTTATTCAAAAGTCATACCGAGTTTTTATTCAATGGATAAAACTGATTTAAAAAAAAAGGTCTCGGTATGACTTAAGGAAAAATTCTAAATGAATTCTCGGTATGACTTATTTCTTAAGAATAAAAAGTCATGCCGAATTTCATTTAAATTAAATGTCATACCGAAATTTTATCAAAATAAGTCATTCTGGGAAAATAAATAATATATACTTAGTAAATAGTTAACTAACAATAATTTACATACTAATAACTTATTATAGACATATAATAAATATTTACATTATTAATTTATTTTAATTAATTTAAGAATTAAATTAACTCATGTTTGAATTAATTTAATAAGCAAATTAATTTGAATAATTAATAACATAATTATTTGTATATAAGTACACTAAAAATTAGAAAACTATATACATTAATTTACATAAATGCTTATAAATGCTTAATTTAAATAAAAGTACTTATGCTTTAATTGAAATAATTATCTTCTAAGAATATTGATTTAATCTTAAGATAATTTTCCAAAAATTCATAAGCCCTAGGATTTTATTAATTCAAGTCTCATAAACTCTTTAAATCTTAACATTTAATATTTATGAGCTTAAATTAATTCCTAGCAACCAAAAATTTAGCCATTGTTTAACATCCCTAATTCAATAACCAGCTTTGAGAAAGTGGATTCATCAAGTGGTTTTGTGAAAATGTCGGCTAATTGATCTTCTGTGGGTACAAAATGTAACACCACAGTTCCGTTCATGACATGCTCTCTTATAAAGTGATACCTTATGTCAATGTGCTTGGTTCGCGAATGTTGTACAGGATTGTTGGAAATAGCTATAGCACTTGTGTTGTCGCAGAAAATTGGAATTTTGTTCAACGCAAGTCCATAGTCATTTAGCTGATTCCTAATCCACAAGATCTGTGCACAACAGCTACCTGCCGCAATGTATTCTGCTTCGGCTGTCGAGGTAGATACTGAATGTTGTTTCTTGCTGTACCAGGAGATCAACCGTCATCATAGAAACTGACAGCTTCCAGAAGTACTTTTCCTGTCCATCCTGCACACTGCATAGTCTGAATCTGTATAGCCAATTAGGTCAAAACCTGTATCCTTAGGGTACCAAATTCCAAGATTTGGTGTACCCTTTAGATATCTAAAAATTCGTTTAACAGCTATTAGATGAGATTCCCTTGGGTCAGATTGAAATCTCGCACATAAGCATGTTGCAAACATTATATCGGGTCTACTAGCAGTTAGATATAATAATGAGCCTATCATACCTCTGTAGCTTGTGATGTCAACTTTCTTACCAGTTTCATCTTTGTCAAGCTTCGTGGCTGTTGGCATTGGGGTTTTTGCCGGTGAAGAATCTTCTAGACTGTATTTTCTGAGAAGATCTCTTACGTACTTTGATTGGCAAATAAAAATCCCATCTTCCTTTTGCTTTACTTGCAATCCAAGGAAGAATGACAGCTCACCCATCATGCTCATCTCATATCTACTCTGCATTAACTTAGTAAATCTCTTGCACAAGTTTTCGTTAGTAGAACCAAATATAATATCGTCAACATAAACTTGGACAAATATCATATCTATATTATGTAATTTATAAAAGAGAGTTTTATCTATGACACCTCTAGTGAAACCATTTTCAAGTAAAAACACAGAGAGAGTGTCATACCATGTCCTCGGTGCTTGCTTGAGTCCATAGAGAGCTTTGAAAAGAAAGTACACAAAATCAGTAAACTCTGGATTTTCAAAGCCAGGGGCTGTTCCATATATACTTCATCTTTTAGCTTTCCGTTCAGAAATGCACTCTTCACATCCATTTGATAGACTTTAAAATTGGAATGTGCTGCGAATGCCAGAAATATCCTGATGGCTTCAAGTCTTGCAACTGGTGCGTAGGTCTCGTCATAATCAATTCCCTCTTCCTGGGAGTAACCCTTTGCCACCAGCCTGGCTTTGTTTCTTGTAACAATGACATGACCGTCTAACTTGTTCATGTATACCCATTTCGTGCCAATAACAGATCTATCTTTAGGCCTGGGTACCAGTGTCTAGACTTCTTGTCTTTCGAACTGATTGAGTTCTTCTTGCATGGCAAGAACCCAATCTGGATCAATTAGTGCCTCTTCAATCTTCTTTGGTTCTTCTTGAGATAGAAAAACTGAAAATAAACATTCATTTGAAGTTGCACTTCTGGTTCTAACTCCAACATCTGGATCACCTATGATCAATTCAAAAGGATGATCTTTGCTCCATATCCTTTCCCTGGGTAGGTTTGATCTTGATGATTCGCCTCGAAATTCATTGTGAGGTTGTGTTCTGCCAGTTGATCCTTCATCTCCCCCTGAGTTGCTGCCAGGATGACTTGTTGATCCACCACTGGTATTAGTAGTATTTCCAGTGTTACCATTGTTTCCACCACTATTACCTGGATTATCATTATTATTGTCATCATCATTTCCTGTTGCAACCTCAGGTTCTTCTTCGTCATCAGAATGTGAGTCTGGATAATTATCAAATTTTAATGACTCAGAAGAATCTTCAGTTTGGATACTTGGGAGTTTTGTGTCATCAAAAGTTACATTGACACTTTCCTTCACTTGGTGCTGATCAATTATGTATACCCTATATGCTCTTGTTGAGTAACAGACAAAAATAGCTTCATGTGCCTTGGCCTCAAACTTGCCACGATGTTCATCTCCATCTTTTAGCACAAAGCATTTGGCTCCAAATACATGAAAGTACTTGAGAGTAGGTTTCTTGCCAGCCATTAATTCATAGGGAGTTTTCATATGATCTTTGTTGATCAGAGTTCGATTCAGAGTATAACAAGCTGTATTAACTGCTTCAGCCCAGAAGTAGATAGGTAACCTTGATTCACTTAGCATAGTCCTTGCAGCTTCAATCAGGGTTCGATTTTTCCTTTCTGCAACTCCATTTTGTTGCGGAATTCTTGGTGCTGAGTATTGCCTTGTTATTCCCTTGTCTGAGCAGAAGTTATTCAGAATTTCATTTTTGAATTCTGTTCCATTATCTGATCTGATTGCCCGGACAGGTAACTTTGAATCTAACTCAACCAGCTTTATATGATCAATCACCAAATGTGGAGTTTCATCCTTAGAGTTCAAGAATAAAACCCATGTATATTTTGTGAAGTCATCCACAATCACTAAGGCGAATTTCTTCTTTGACATAGACAGAATATTTACTGGACCAAATAAATCCATATGAAGGAGTTGAAGTGGTTTAGTGATGTTTGTAGTGTCTGTGCCTCTGTGAGTTGCTTTCTTTGACTTTCCTTTCTGACATGCCTCACACAAGCCTTCTTGTGTAAATTCCATCGGAGGCAGTCCTCTCACCAAATCCCTCTTGACTAGAGAGTTCATTGTTTTGAAATTCAGGTGTGAGAGCTTCTTGTGCCATAACCAACTTTCCTCCGTTGAAGCTTTTGAATAAAAACAGTTTGCTTCAGCTTCAGTTCCCGAGTTGAAATCAGCTACGTACAAGTTTCCTTTCCTTACTCCACGCAAGGCTAGACTGTCTTCTTTAGAATGAGCTATTAAGCATTTCTCCTTGATAAAGTTTACCTTGTATCCTTTATCACAAAATTGACTGACACTGAGTAGATTGTGCTTAAGTCCTTCCACCAAAGAGACATTTTCAATGATAACATTTTCTGTATTTAACTTGCCATATCCCGTTGTCATTCCTTTGCTGTTATCTCCAAAGGTGACGACTGGGCCAGCTCTCTCAACCACGTCTGATAGCAGGGATCTATCTCCGGTCATATGCCTTGACGATCCGCTGTCTAGGATCCATATAACTCGGTTTACTTGTTTAACTCCCTGCACATACCAAACGGATTAATTCGTCTTCGGAGCCCAAAATTGATTGGGCCCGGCATACTTAAAGAATTGACCTTTGTCTGCTTTAACAACAGATCCTTTTCGAATAACATCATTTTCTTCCTTGACTGTTCCTACCTTCCTAAAAACAGTCTTAACAATTTTCTGTTTAGACTTAGGAATATATGATTCCTTCTTTTCAGGTGAAGGAGTCGCAGTCTTGGATTTAGCAAATTTACTATTGATATGCTGTCTAGGTGTCATGTTATCTTTCTTAGCTATCATGCGTTTAAAGTAAGCAGTCATAGCATTAAAAGCACATAACATACAATTCATTATTCCACATGGTTTATGGAAAGCATCAATAGTAGGCATGTTATTCAATACAGTAGGGTTCTTAACAGATTCTACTTCAATTTCAGCAGATTTGAAGTTTTCAGTTGAATGAAATTTATTGTTACTGTTCCTACTGTTTACAAATGTGTTAGGTCTATTTATTTTTTTCTTTAAGTCTTTTGCACCTACACCAGGTCTGGGGGAATCAGAAGTTCCCACATCTTTCACTGGTGTCTTTGGTGCACACTTCTCTTTCTGGACATTAACTCCTTTTATGTCCTTAACCTGTTCCCCTCTCTTCTTCTCTTCCTCAAGATCTTCCAACTGCATTTCATATGCAATCAGTACAGAGCTCTCAAGGATAGGTTCAGCTATCGGTGTTATGAAGAGAGGTTTTGGTGTGTCTTTAACAACATGTGGGATACCCCTTTCTACAGCACTTTTTCTAAAGGGGGTTATGTTGCTTGGCTTTCCTACAGATTTATTGTACTCGAAGCCTATCCCAACTTTACGACTTATTTCTTGTTGGTCAACTAGGTTCTTTACAATATATGAGGAATTCTTATATGCAAGACATTTCTTCTTTTCTTCTTCTATCTGGTTTCTGAGATTGGCTTCTGTTACAACATGACAACTGACTTTACTGACTTGAACAGCTAAGTCTTCAGTCAACTTAACAGTCAACTTGTCATGATTTCTTTTTAACTGTTTAAAAACTTCAGTCTCATCAACTAACTCTTTGACTTTGAGTATGAGTTTCTTAACCTTATCTCTTTCACCATCTAGTTCTTTACCTAGCAAAGCAAACATCTTAGGACAAGAAGGATTTACCTCTATTCCTCTGTCACGGGTGGGAGACAGTGATTCCTCTGATGAAGTCATAAGAGCAAGATTTCCTAGCTCTTTCTCATCATCGTTATCTGAATCATCCCAGCTTTTGCCTGCTGCTAGATAGGACTTTCCTTGATGCTTTTTCACGAGCGCATCATACTTCTCCTTGAGCTCTTCGTAAGACTCTCTCTTCTTCCCTTGCTTAGGCTTCTTGCACTCGGTTGCAAAGTGGCCTAGCTCATTACAGTTGAAGCAACGAAACTTGCTTCTATCAACTAAGCCGGTCTTGTAGCCGCTTTTCGATACTGCTGTCGAAGAACCTCCTTTTTGGAATCTTCCAAAATTAGGCTTACTTCTGAATGAGGAGTTTCTTCGGAATCTCATGTTGCCAAACTTCCTGGCAACCATAGCTAGAGATTCATCTTCCAGCTGATCTAGTTCTTCCAGCGAGTAGAAATCACCGTCTTCTTGTTTGTCAGAAGTATGTCCAAGTTCTGGAACCACATACTCTGTAGAACTGTTGGAAGGTGCAACAACCTTCACTTCTTCTTTCCCTGGTGCTTCTACCATTAATGCCTTGGAGGAACTCAGTACTTTACCTCTTCCGTACATCTCTCTGGTTTGGATTTGTTCCAGCTCATAAGTTTTTAAAACTCCGTAGAGTCTTTCTAGGGTTACCTCTTTCATATCCCTAGATTCCCGAATAGCTGCAATCCTGTGTTCCAGATGCTCTGGTAAGGTCAGCAAAAACTTCTTGTTCACCTCTTGGTTCTGATAAAATTTTCCATTCATGTTGAGCTCGTTTATCAGTTTGTTTAGTCTCTGAAACACCTCAGAGATACCCTCACCAGGGTTGGATCTAAACTGCTCATATTGGGTGGTCAGGATCTCCAGTCTATTCTCTTTAACTTCTTCAGTTCCCTCATTGATAATTTCAATTGTTTCCCAGATCTGTTTTGCATTCTTGCAGTTGACTACTTGGTTGTACATGATGTAGTCTAGGAATTCAATTAATATGAGCTTCAAGTTATTATCAAGGGACACAGCTTCTGTTTCCTCATCTGTATAGTCTGCCGGGCTTTTCGGAAACTGTCTGTGGGGAATTACGACCCCATCAACCGTGTGTTCGAGAATAACTGATATAGGGGGTTCAACACCTTTGGCCATGACTAATGCATACTTGGGATTTGCAATCCCGATAAACAGTAGCATTTTGTGTTTCCACAAGTTGTAGTGTTCTCTGTCAAATTGTGGAATTTTTATGCTCGTCACTTTTTGGGTACTCATCTTTAATAAGATTAAAAATTAAGGGTTTCAAAAAATATTTTCATTTTTGACTTAAAACAATTTTTGATCAAAAATAATTTTTAGAAAAAAAATTATTTCGAATACAAAATTATTTCGAATTTAAAATAATTTTTGAGATCTGAATGAGTTCGCGGATTTTGATTTGGATCTGATATTAACTATATCAACCAGCTCTGATGCCAATTGTTGGTCCCTGATATTGTAGAAGGGGGGGGGAATACAATATCTGAAATTTAATCGCGGAATAATTGATTTAAAAATTTATTTTAATTACTCGCGAAATATTAATTAGAATGAAATACTGTTCAAGTGAAAGATATAATTTTAACTTGATTAGTATTACAAAATTAATATTAAGAAAACTGTAATATAATTGATAAAAGTTCTAGAACAAATTTGACATGAATTGTTCGTGTCTTACAATTATATTCCAAACTCAGCACAGAAATCTGTGAATATTACAATGCAGATAAATTACTGAATTTGATCTGATTTCTAACACTAACAAATGAAGCAAGCTCCTCATATTTATAGAGGTTGAAAAAGGTTGGTATGACCTTTTTCAATATGACTTAATTTATATAAATAAAGTCTGTATGACCTTTTATAACACTTGTATGACTTATAAAACACTGGGCAAGACTTATTTCTTTCGGTATGACTTATTATATTAATTAAAAAATCGGTATAACTTTTTTAATTAAATAAAAAATCACTCCAGCATGACCTTTGATCAAAGAAAATTCGGTATGACTTATTATATATATATATATAAAAAGTCTCGGTATGACTTTATGTCGGCAGTAGCTCGGTATGACTTATTTATATATATATATATATATATATATATATATATATATATATATATATATATATATATATATATATATATATATATATATATATATATATATATATATATATATATATATATATATATATATATAAGTCATTCTAACTAGTTTCTTTTATGATAAATTAATTCTACTTTAAATCAATTAAATAATTAACTTACTTGGTTTGTAGAAATAAAATATCATAGAGAACTTGATTCAACTACAGTCTTCTGATTTTTCTTTGACTTCTGATCTTGAAACCTCTTGATTAAATGAAGAATAAATATTTATATTCAGTTGACACACAAATGTACTGTCTGGTTCATTTGTGTCATACTAATAAATATTCTCCTTTTAATAACCTTCAATTAGAGGCCTTCTGTCATTTCTTCTGCTTCACTGTCTTCATTTTTCTTCTGGAATCTACTTGTTGTAACCACTTGAAATCTTCTGTACCTTCTGTCTTCTATGGAAGTACTACCACATTATTATTTTCACTGACGCTTGAACATAAAAATGAACTTCTTTCAGTGTTGAGTAGCAATCCTATAAAAATACTTCTGATACTTGGATCCTTTGTGATTAGTTGACTGTCTTCGTCTTGATTCCTGATTGGTGCTTATTATTTACTTCTATTTATGAGCTAGAGTTGAGTTGTCATCTAATTATTACAAATAGGCCTAGTCATATGCCTTTCATCCCATAAAATTGTGTAATAATTGTGGTTCTTCTAGTCATTTAACTCATGCATGTACTAAGAGCAAGTCTTAAGTCAAGCATGCTACCTCTGTGAATGGAAATCTGCATAGTACTCCTTTAATGAGTAGACAAGTCTCTCATTGTGGTGATATTGATTGCATGCCTTATAAATTGAATATGTTAAGTGTTTGCTTTAACATGCCTATTACTACTAACAATATTTACATGCATAAATCTGTCAAAATTGAAAAGGCAAAGACTTTAAACCCTCTTAAAACTAGGATGAGCAAGCCACCCAGAAACATAATTCTAAAACCAATTGTCAAAGCTAAATGGGTGACCACGGATTTATCATGTGATATGAAATGTGATCATGTGATATGAAAAGGAAAATAAGATGGTTCAAAATGATTTGAAATGTGATATGGCTATGTCAAATGGACCAAATGAGAATTGGGTATCAAAAGTAACTTGAAAATTTTACTTTGGAGGGCAACAGGAGAAATAAAAGGATCATGTGGATCATTGACAATGGATGCTCAGGACACATGGCTGGTGATAAAACCCTGCTATCACAATTCAAAGAAATAGTTGTCCCTTATGTAACCTTCGATAACAATAGCATTGATTTCACACTGGTATATGGCAGTTTGGAAGTTGGAAATTTAAAGATTGAGAAGATTGCTCTAGATAATGGATTAAAGCACAATTTATTGAGTGTGACTCAGTTCTGTGAAAGAGGATTAAAACTGGAATTTGATCAAGATAAATGTTCCATTTTTAACAAGAAGACGGAAGAAGAAGCTCTTCAAGGTATGAGAAAATGATGTATATTCATAGCTGAAATTGTCTCGGTTAGAAAGGACAAAGTCTATTACTTTCATAGCAAAGCCTCAATAAATGAAAGTTGGATGTGGCACAAGAAGCTGTCTCATCTAAACTTCAAAGCAATTGTTAGTTCTCATAACAATATCAATATGTATTTGTAGAAGGGAGGTTGAATACAAATACTTAAACTTTTTGAGTTCTTAATATTTATTCTTTTTATATACTGTGTATTTTGAGAAGTATTTATAAGAACAACAGAAACTAAAATATAAATTGAACAAGATATTAAAAATTACTGATGGATTAGTTTTTCCATCAGTGTATATAATTGCTCAAATAATCTAGGTTTGTAAAAACCTAGCTACTTTTTATAAAGTTAGAAAATAAACCAACTTTTCTTACAAAGTGTTCTAAAGCTTGAACAGTTGATTCTGAATGATATTCTAACTTGGTTATTTTCTAACAATGCTACCACTCTTGTGTATATATTATAAGAGTATTTTCAATCTCAAGAATAGAGTACAAACAAAAATATCTATTCTAGGAATGTTACTAATCTATCTTTCCATTATGTCTTTTTCCATTTTGGAAAATGTCTTGAGTCTTGGAAAGACAGCTTCAATGTAGACTGTCTTTCATAGTTGTGCTTTTGTCTGAAGATTCTTAACATTTTGTCTATTTGTGCAGTCTCTATCAATTGATAATTTGTTGTTAAGCATACCAATTGATTCTTCCTTGCATCTATCAACTGATGTTCTTATTCGACTGATCTTGATATCCATCGATTGATAATAGTTGTTGACTTATCGATTGATAGATTTTATCAATCGATGGGTCTTCATATCAGTTGATGGTCTTCAATCTTTGACTTGACTTGTTATCAATTGATCCTTCATCTATTAATGCTTCCATATCAATTAATCACCCTTCACTTGTTTAATTTTCCTATCTTTTAATAATTATAATTTGACAACCTAAGTTATATATATGTTGATGACCTATATTAATCAACTCCAGTTGATGACCTATATTAATCGACTCCAGTATCAATTGATGATAACACTATCAATTGATTTAAGCCATATCAATTGAAATAGACTAAGTACAACTATGATATCATCCATTTGATTCAGATAAATATTTCAACTGATAAATGGTTTCTTGATCAATTGATATTTATAAACATCATATCAATTCATTAGTTACAATTGATAAATTTTTATGAGTCTAAAGTTAAAGTTATCATCAAGTCTACATAGATTTCTAACAGCAATGAACCACTTGATGAAGAGAGAGTTGGTGAAAGACCTTCCCCAACTTGAATTCTGTCAAGAAGGATTCTATGAGGATTGTCAAAAAAGAAAACTAAGGAGAGATACTCACAAGAGCACTCCTTGTGGTTCAATCAATTAAGCTTTTCGACTTATTCATCTGGACTTATTTTGGTCATGCGAATGTGTAGTCATTGGCAAATAAAAGATATGCCTTAGTAATGGTTGATGATTTTTCAAGATATCCTTGGGTTAGGTTCTTGGCAACCATGGATGAAGCTGCACAAGAAGTCATTGATCCTGTAAGGGTTCTTGACAAAAATTTAAAGTACAAAGCGCAGACTTTAAGGAGTGATAATAGTACTAAATTTAAAAATAGTATCATGAATGATTTCTGCAAGGACAATGGCATTACTCAACAGTTCTCTACACCAAGGACTCCTCAACAAAATGGTGTTGTGGAAAGAAAGAACAGAACACTTATTGAAGCTGCAAGAACCATATTGACTGAAGTAAAACTTACTACCTACTTTTGAGGTGAAGCCATCAACACAGCATGTTACACTCAAAACAGGACTGTGGTCAACAAAGCTTTTGGCAAGACTCCCTATAAGTTACTTACAAGAAGGAAACCTATTGTCAAGTATTTTCATGTCTTTGGAAGCAAATTCTACATCATGAAAGACTCAACAATGATCAAAGTGAAATTTGATATTAAAGCATTTGAAAGAATTTTAATGGGTTATGGAATTGAAAGGACTGCATACAGAGTCTACATCATTGATCACAAGACTGTGGAAAAAGGTGTAAATGTCACTTTTGATGAATCCAAATTTCCTGGTATTGAAGGATGTCAAGAGATAGAGTCATTGGCCTTTGAGAATCAAGGTTATCTAGAAGAGATTGAAGTAGGGTCACCAAAAATGGAACAAACAATTTTTGGACCAACCATAGTACCCTCTAAACTACAAGAAAATGAAGGAACTACTGAGTCCACAAACTTTTCTGGGAATATCCCCATGACTAGTGGACTTCAGGAAATTTATGTTGTCAACAGTTCAAGAGCAAAAGATGTTGTCAACCAACAAGGTGAAGCAAACTCTAGTGATTCACTCAGAGAAACAAAGTGAAACAGGGTCACACAAATGACTTGATAATTGGTGATCCAGGAACAGGAGTCAATACAAGAAGGAATGTTGCTAATGAATGCATGTACTCATGTTTCCTCTCCCAAATTGAGCCTAAAAACATGGATGATGATTTGTTTGATCCAGGTTGGATTATTGTCATGCAAGATGAACTCAATCAGTTTAAGAGAAGTTGTGTATGGGAGCTAGTGCCTAGACCAAAGAATAAATCTGTAATTGGCACCAAGTGGGTCTACAGAAATAAAATGAATAACAGTGGCATTGTCACTAGAAACAAAACAAGGCTGGTAGCTAAATGTTACTGTCAATAGGAAGGAATTGATTATGATGAAAACTTTGCACATGTTGCCAGACTGGAATCCATTAGAATTTTCTTGGCTTTTGCTGCATTCAACAACTTCAAAGTCTTCCAAATGGATGTGACAATTTGCACCCAGGTTTTGAAGATCTAAATATGCAAAACTTTGTGTACAGACTTCTCAAAGCACTATATGGTCTAAAGCAAGCACCAAGGGCTTGGTATGACACTCTTTTTAAGTTTCTTCTTGAGAACAATTTCATAAAAGGGATTATCGATAAATCTCTTTTCTACAAAAAGCATGGAAAAGATATCATTCTAATCCAAGTATATGTTGATGACATCATTTTTGGCTCAACAAATGAAGAACTGTGCAAGAAATTCTCTGAGTTGATGCAAAACAAATATGAGATGAGTATGATGGGTGAATAAGTATTCTTTCTTGGACTGCAAGTCTATCAACAAAAAGATGGAATATTTATTTGCCAAACCAAATATGTCAAAGAACTATTAAAGAGATTTGACATAGAAGACTCATCTCCTGCAAAACTCCAAACTCTACAGCAACTCAACTTGACAAGGATCCTAAGGGAAAGAAGGTGGACAACAAGATGTATAGAGGAATAATTGGTTCTCTTCTTTATCTAACAGCTAGCAAACCTAACATCATGTTTACAAAAGGTCTGTGTGCTAGGTTTCATTCTGATCCAAAGGAGTCTCGTCTGATGGAAGTAAAGAGGATCTTTAGATATCTAAAGGGAACTCAAAATTTGGGTTTTTGGTATTCTAAAGAATCTAGTTTTGATTTGGTTGGCTATAAGGATTCAGACTATGCATAGGGTGCAGAATTGATAGGAAGAGCACAACAGAGAGCTGTCAGTTTTTGGGAGAAAGATTGGTTTCATGGTTTAGCAAGAAGTAGCATTATGTGTCAAATTCAACTACAAAAGTCGAGTATATTACGGCCGGTAGCTGTTGTGCACAGTTACTTTGGATGAGAAATCAATTGTTGGATTATGGCCTAGCACTTAAAAAAATTCCAATCTTTTGTGACAACACAAGTGCAATAGACATATCTGAGAATCTATTTCAACACTCCAAGACTAAGCACATTGACATCAGACATCATTTATTAAAATAGCATGTGGAGTGAGGCACAATCAAGCTAGTGTATGTGCCTACAGAGAAGCAACTTGCAGACATTTTCACAAAGCCTTTAGATAAAAAGACATTCAACAGACTAGTGAGTTAATTGGGTATGTTAAATCTATCATGTTAATGTAATATTGTAGCAAGTTGAATTAGTGATCAAAATAAATTATTAGTTAACTGAAATTCAATGTGAATTAATGGCCTATTAAGGTGTTTTGATTTCTATCAGAGTGAATATATATGATGAAATTTTATTGAGAGGTTAATTAATTTATTTTTAGTAACTTATTTCTTATGGTGTTAATAAAAGTGATGTCAAGTGTCTTGACAGTATATTTTATCTATACTATCATATATTGATAAGTTACTGCCGATCGCTTGAGGAGTATCGACAGTATAGTATGCGGGACTAGAACTTACTATCAAAATCATACTGTCAGTATTCACTGACAGTACATTTCATTGAATCCCCACATAACATACTGGCAACAGTTATATTAGGGTTTATCTCTTTCTCTAACTGCTAATGGTACTGTCAAGGGTTTTTGTGATTTTAAGTGCAGGAGTTACTGTCAAAAATGGAATGCATCATGCGTACAACTGTCATTTCAGTCGATTGCAATTCTACATTTACAAGTCCTTTTTCATTTCATATATATATAAACAATAAAATTACTCTCACTCTTCACTTCTTCCTAAACTCTCAAACTCCCAAACGTTCTACACTCTCTGATTTCTCTCTACTACTTCTTCTACTTTCTCTCTCTCAAATTTCTTAACCTTCTCTCAAACCCTAACCATGTCTGAACCTCAAATCATTTGTACTCTTGCTCAAACTAACTTCACCACAATGGCCACGGTGGGTGAAGCTGGAGAAGCCTTCAAACCCTTTGTTAGCTTCATGAACAACTTCTACCTCTCATATTCCTCAACACAAAGCCATCAACTAGAAGTCCCAAGGCCATCATAGTTGTGGACCCCTCCAACTTGTGAGGGGGAGTAGGATGAAGGCTCTATCATTTTTCAAATCAACAACAATAGTGACACCATCAACTCTTCTCAAATTAATGTTACACTTCACACTGAATCTGAGCCCAATGCACCATTTCAGGCACTTGTCAGTGATGAACAACTTGAGAAGTTCTTCATTTTTGTTGGTTACACCGGCCACAAACTAAGCCTAGACTCTAAGGAATGGTATCCAACTGGTGGGATAGACAAGAAGTTTCTAAACAAAGAATGGAGCATGATTTTTGATGTTGTAAATAGGGTCATGTCCTGTAAAACAAATGGTTGGAATGAGATACCCGCCTACATATGGAGAATTGTGCATTCCATGGTACACAACGACAAGGTTGACATTGGTAAATTGATGATGCAATAATTCAAGCTGGTACTTGGAAAGAAGGATACAAGAGAGCCGGTAATCTTTTATCCTAGGTTCTTTATGCTTATTATTAACTCTGTAATAGGCATAATTAATCTAGAAAATGTTCAATGTATGGAATCACCAACCCTCAAGAAGAATACCCACTCTATTTTAACTAGCAAATCCCTAAATTCATAGTTGAGGTTGTTTATTACTGATCATATGCAATCTATAATAAACTTGCTCAAATTGAGAATTGTGGGAGATTTTAATGTGTTTCTTTAAGTGATGATAATGGAGTTGACCTCTCCATTCCTAACCCACACTCTCAACCTTTCAAACCGGCTAGAGCATCTAGATTGTCTAAGAGTGTTAGCCAAGAGTCCGGTTCCTCTCAAAAGGATCAGGTTTCTACAAAGAAGAGATACTCAACCTCTAGACTAAAAGTTGTTACTGATGTTGATGAGGGAGAAATTGCATTAGATGCAGTAAATAAGGTTGGAACTGTCAATGAACCCATAGAGGATCTTGGCAAGCCTAAAAAAAAAAGACAAGGACATCAACCTCTGTCTCCAAGTCTGTTTTCTCTTAAAAGGGCACAGAACTTAACAGGGATAATAGCACATCTCTAGGTGTCTCTTCTCAAAAGGAGGAATCTATTGAACTTGGTCAGTCTCCCATGACATCCTATAAAGAGTCTACACAACATGTTATACACACTCAATATGATTCCACACTTGAAGAAACTCATAATATTGTAATAGAGCACAGGGAGGAATCCTCATTTCAATATGATGCTTTATATTTTGATCTGGGGAGCAGCCTTCATTAGAATCTCTCTTTCGTAGTCCACAAGAACCTTTTACTCAAAGTGTAGAAGATATGGAAAAGGTTGTTGGCACAGCCTCAGATGTTGTTAAGGACACGGGAGATGTTGTTGTCACATCTGACAATAACATTCCTTTGCAAGAATCTGTCGTAGTCTCTGTTGTTGTTAATGACAAAGTTCTTGTCACTCCTCTTGACAGTAACTTCATTGCTTAGGATGTTGTCAACACTACAAATCAAGACAGTACTTCTCAAAATACTACAGATACTCAAGTGGATGATTCTCAAGGAAGTGATTCTTTTCCTATCTCCACTCTACTCAAGGTAAAATCTAAAACACGTGTGCATGGTGTACTTGCTCAGTCTCATGCACCTAGGTTGAGTGAGGGTGTGAAAAGAAAAGGAGAGATAAAAGAAAAGAGAAGTGAGCATTAAAATGAGGAGATGGGAAAATACCAGGAAAAATGAGAGGGCCTTGAGCATGGTCAAAAGAAAAAGAAAACTGAGGGAGCCAAATCAATTAAGGCACTAGGCCTTGAGAGTGAATATGTGAGGGGTGATGAGATTATCCAGAAAAAATAAGAGGGTGTGAGAACCCCCAAAACCTCCAAATCCCCATCCACTAAATAAGTTGATGAAAGGTTGAAATCCCTTTCTCATAAAGTTTCTAAACTCTCCAAGAATCTGCACACTGTTGGCAAGAATCAAGTCAAACTATTGAATATGATGGCCACTTTAGAGCAGAAAATGATTGATGGCTTCAAAGCAGTTTTTGACAAACTTCAAAAATTCCATGAAAAATATTCAATCCCTGCAGCTGCTACCTTAACTAAGGGGGAGAAAAGAGGTGAAGTGTTTGTTGTGAGTGATAAGGGTGATGAGAATGTTAAAGTTGAAACAAACAGGAGTAACAAGAAAGAGAAACAAGCTTCATCTCAAGGGGAGGACCAATTATCACTTCTATCCAAAGTTGCTACTGAGATGGCTGAGAAGCTTGGAGGTGAGAAGGAGAAGAAAGCAGTAAGGTTAAGGAGAAAGGCATAGTTATCAGGGAGAATGTGGGGAAGGCCCTTGTGTTTGTAGCTGGAAAAGGAAAAGACAAAGAGGTACCTGAAAATCCAGATGCCTACTATGTTGAAGAAAGGGAATAGTTAACTGAGGAGGAAGCTACTATGCTCATGATTGATGAAAATGAAAACAACAGAATTTTAAAAGATGCCAGTTTCAACCAAAGGATTAATGACCTTAGAAAATCATCCAACAGAGATCCCAGGAAATTATCTGAGCTTATGAGGCAATCAACCACTAGTGCAACAGTGTTGGTATCCAAAAGCAATAAATGGGTAATCAATGTGATGATTGAAGGTGGATTAAGCTGGTATATCAGTTTGGGATTCTTGAGTAGGCAATAAGAAGTGTCAATAATTGAAGCTATAAGACTCAAAATTAAGATTGAAAAGTCCTGGTTAAATGAGAATCTCAAGAAAGTTTTGCTTAATATGATCAAGGGGAAGCTTCCTGAAATTACTCATAATCCTCTATGCATCAAGTATTGTTACTCTACAGACGGGAATTACAGATCTATGAACCTGGAAAGAGTGAGCCAATGCAAGCCTAGGGTTGTGAGAGATGCTTATAATTACTTCTCAAAGTTGCCTCAAACTGAAGACATAATGGAAGTGGTAATAATTTTGAAGGAGGATATGGAGAGGTTTGAAAGAAAGAGAACTGAGAGGTTGGGTAGAAGAAATGATGGTAATGACAAAGGTGATGAAAATGATGATGGAAATCCTGATAGAGGTGCAGGTAGCTCCAAGTCAAATAACAATGGTGGTAAAGGGACCTCTGGAGCTGGAAATAAGGATGGTGAATATGATGAGATTGATGAGAAATTTACAAATGGAGTTGAAGGGAAAGTGATGAAGCAAGTTGTTCTTGGCTTTGAAGCTAACAAGAAAGATGTTGTCATGAATGATGATATCAGGAGTGATAAGGTGGAGTGTACTGTCAAGAGTCAAGAACCCACTGTCACACCTAATTTGATAGCAACTCTCAAAGATGCTGTTATGAGTGATAAGGAGGAAGATACTGTCAAGAAAAAGAAGTACAGAGTAAAAGCCAAAGCCTTTCTTGGTGCACAGGGATGCTTTGAATTAAAGGAAGCAGGATTTAGTAAGAAGAGAATGGCTAGCAGGACAAGTAAGAAGAACATGCCTAGCATTTCAAGATGGAAGCTTGTGTCTAAGAAAATTAAGGAGGACTGCCAGGATGTAAGGAACGCTATTATCAACAACTTAGTTGAGACAAAGGAAGAATTAATCTCTAGAGTTGTTGCTGAATAGTCTGAATACAACACCTTGAAGAATGTGAATGTCTTTTATTCCACTGGATTGATTGAGGAACTGAACTATGAATTGAAGGATGCAAATTACTTCATGATCAAAAAAATGTTGTAAATCATTAAAGGTTCAGATGTAAAGACTTAATTATTTAGAGGAATGTTGATTAGAAAAATCTTAGAGCTCAAGGACACATTCAAATCTCATCCTTAGATGAAACTGGTGCTGAAGAACCTGAACCAGTAATTTATCCAGATGGCATAATGTTTGAAAATGATGATGGGGTTAAAGAATTCTGGAGTATGGATTCTTTGTAGGACAAGAATACTAAACTTCTGTTGAAACATGTGGAGCAATTAACTGAATATCCCTATCCTGAGGAGCAAGAATTTATTCCTATAATCCAAAGAATTATCTCTTCAAAGAAAAAGCAAGAGTATGAAAGGAAAGTGGATTATGACAGAGCTCAGAAATGTCTCCTAAGGAATCCTGAAAGAATCATATTTTACAACACAAGTGGAGCTGCTGACACTATCATTTTTGATTAACTAAGAATTCTGGCAGAAAAGAAGCCTGAAATCATAGAGTTAATCAAAAGATAATTACAAAATGTGACTAATCCTGAAGTAAGTGATCTTAAGAACAAAGCTCTAGATATCTGTGATTTCAAGGTGAGAAAGAAGATGGAGGAAATGGAGAATGTGAGAAAGCATGATTCCAAAGTTGATGAAGTAAAGAGGGAACTTGAAAGAGTAAAAAGGCAGATTAAAGAAGTTGATATAAATTTTGAAGCTGTAAAGCTAAATGATAAGTACCCAAGACTTCCCTCCTATATCTCACTTGTCTTTACAAATCCTTTGAGAATCATTGTAGACAGTATTGAAGTAAATATTGAAGACTTCATGATTCTCAACACTGCAACTCTAAGAAGAATTTTCAGACTGACAACAAGATCATTTTGGAAAAATGAAAGGAACTTGAGTAGATCATTGTATCAATGTCAAAGGAAGATGATGATATAGACAAACTCAGAGTAGATCAGGTATACACATCATCTAAAGCCAGATTCCTTACTGATGAATTTAGAGTCAAATATCTTTGCATATCCAGAGGACCAGTTGAAGATTACTACACCTTCCAAGATTTGAAGAACTTACCAGTCAATCTAGTGAAACTGGTACTTGACTGTATAGTTGATCATGCCAAAACCAATGAAGAGAAGAAAGCTCTAAGATCCCTGGAATTGCTCTATGAAAGGAAAAATCCACAGAAGAAATCAGACCAAGGGAGCTCAAGCAAAAATTGATGATCTACTTAGACTAGAGGAGAATTTAGCTAGAGAAATTGTAGATTGTACTTGTATTTTTTTAATATTTTATTATACAAACACTTCAATTTATTAGTTAAGTTAGCACCTGCAATCTATTTTGAATTAGTCTTTATTTTACATAAAAACAAATTTGGGGAGTTTGTTAGGGATTGTGGGGTTAATAATGTAATCAATTTTAGTACTTAGTCTTAATCAGGAAATATGTTAAATAAAATGTATTGTCATATGTATATTGACAGTATGCTTAGAAGTCATTTGAACAGTATATTTTAAAAGATTGCAATAGGTGACTGTATATTTGTTAGTTACTGTCTTGTATAAAAGAATAAAATTGAGTCATGTAGTAGAAGTTCACAAACTATTCATGCACAGCATGGTTCAAAACTCAGACAATAACATTCAATTACTCAAATCTATAACAGCATAATTCGAGCGACAGTACAAAGGAACGGGTGACAGCAACTATTCCTTTGACAGTAAACTTAACGGAGAATGAAGAATTGAAGATATCAAGTTTCACTGACAGCAACATTAGCGGGGATAGTTGACAGTACCTTTAGAGACAGTATGTTCAAATGGATTATCAAAACTTGACAGCAAAGTATGCGGAGCCATAGATACGGTCATCAAAATGGAGCTAGAAGTTGACAGTATACTTTTAGTGAAACTGACAGTCTGTTCCTGGTAGCAGAATAGATAGGGAAAACACAAGGAATAATTTTGACATCTCAATCTACTATGTCAAGTCTACTACTACAATTTGGGAGAAGACAGGCAAAAAGATAAAGTGTGTTCAACGACTGTAAAAGATTTTTATACATCTCAGAAAAACTCTACAAAGGGAATGAAGCCAAGGTTGAATAGGAAAAGTAATGTTTCCATTTTAAGCTTTATTCTATGACAAAGGAAAAGTGCACATGTAAGTGAGATATGTGTTTCAGTATAAATACAAATATCTCACAAGCATTTTTCCACAAGCAACTAAGCTAGAAATATATTGTCTTTTCTCCCAAGCTTAGAAACAATAGAAAATCCAATTGTTATTGTAACTAGAAGCTGGAATTATCTTCCAGTTGAGTTGTAGCAACAAATTTTGAATTTCAAACTCCGTGTCTTTAATCTGCTTTCATTGTTTGCATTTTACTTGTTAGATCATATTCTTATTTGTTGTTAGTAAGAACTGTGATTATTTAACAAGTTGCATTCAACCATCCCTTCTGCAACACTCATTTTGTTTAACATATTTTAAATTTTATATGTTTAATGTATATTAGAATTATGCAACAAAATAATTTGGTCTCAAATTTAGATTTAAAGGATTGAATTTATAAATATTATTTAAATATTACATTAATATTATAATTATATTACATTTATTTTAAATTTTCAATTATTTTAAGTTACAACCATAAAAATGTCTTTCTAAAATTATTGTGATGAACAAAATTGTGTATGGGACATATTTAAAAATATAACTAAAAATAGGACATTTATAAATAACTTTTAAATTATTAAGATGAATAAATTGTGGTGTGGAATGGAATGATGGTGGAAATCGCAAGATTTCACCTTTCACAACAGAAGTTTGTTCATACATTGGGAATATATATACCTCCGATCTCAATTAGTACAAATGAGATATCTGAACACTAGAATATATCTAGATATAATTGTGTGGAGATCAATTGTGATACTACTATTTCTAGGAAGAAATCAAAATTTTGTGTAGGCTGGATTGTTCGGAAAATCATTGAATTCATTTTTAGTTTCAAGAATATTTGTATTCACTATGTTAAGCGATCCAGAAACAAAGCGGCTAATTGTTTAGCCCATTTATTTGTTTTTCAACCTGGTTGCACAGTCGGTTGAGTATTTGTCTCGGTTGAGTTCCGTTCAAGTTAATGAATTTTACATTAAATTTGTCAAAAAAAATGACATATTTGTAAACAACTTTTAAAATTGGGATATATCATAAAAATAGCCTAAAATATTTTGTCTGATTTGAATTGTAAGTGTTTATAAAAAAAAGTATTTTATACTTTTATTTAAACTTATATTATAAATAATTTATACTTAGAAATAGTTATTTGAAACTATTTCTAAGTATAAATATCTAGATCCAGATTCAAATCTAAAAAATTCGGTTCGGAAAAATTCAAACAGATCGGAACGGATCGAATATCCATCGGATAAAACTGTCATCCCTACACTCCACCGAACAAAACTCATTTATAATTAAAAAAAATTATATACTTTTTAAATTTATAAACTACTTAGAGATCAAAGCCATGTATGTTCTCCCGAATTCCTTACAAATGATAAAAGCATTATAAGCCTCAACTCCTGTTTTACGAATCAACCTCCAGAATTTTAGGATTTTCAGTTCTACTAGAGAAGGTTCTCAAACCGGGTTCCTAACCGTACAGAAAGATGCCCTTACCCCCACGTGATCGAAGCTGACAATACAGGTTATGGTAGTTACTAAATTGTTTGAATAATAGCAATTAATAAAATATTCATCATAATTGTTCCTTTCAGGGTCTGTTGTGACTTAAATATTTGTATTATCACACTATTGCCGAGTTGCTAAAAGATCGTAGCGACGCTTGGAACTCAGTAGCCAGTAGTTTAATTGTACTTAATTTCGAATCATGATGCTTTATTTATCTTATACGTATGCTCCCTCCGTCCCACCCAATTGTTATTCTTTCATGGAGAAGGTACAGCACGCATTTTAAAATGCATATAAATAGTTTCATAATTTATTTTTAAATTTTTTTTCTAAATAAAATTTAACATTAAATTTTTATTCAAAAAAAAAATTAAAAATAAATTATGAAGCTATACTTTATATGCACCTTAAAATACGTGACGAACCTTCTCTAGGAAAGGATAACAATTGAGTGGAACGGACGCATTATCATTTATAACTAGTAAATCCAAATATAGTAAAACCTCGATTAATTAATTGATCGATAAATTAATAACTCACAATAAATTTATATTTACAATACAGAATTTTCATCTCAACATAATAATGGTACTTTTATCGAGATTATTAATTAGTTAATATTCCAACATTATTAATTTATAAAGGTTTTAGTGTAGTAGTGATATATAAAGGTGTTTGCAAACCCAACCCCCTACACTATGTGAAATGGTAGATGTGAATTACATTGACATTTCCAAGTCCCATGATCTGCTAATGTTTGTCGATGATAATATTCCAAAAGTGAACTGGTTTGATTTATTGCTACATCTGATACATTGCGACAACCCACATAAAATGAATAGAAGCATTTATACACGAACCAAAAATCTAAACGCCGAATTGACGAGGATCATATTTAGAACCTGAAAAAACAACAGAAACACTTACCATCCTCATCTTGTTGGAGATTTCTAGCTTTTATAACTAGTGTGGTCCACATCAGATCTCTATCACCATACCAAAGTTTGGAATAAAACATCATATAGGTGTAAAACTTGTCCTATATTCAAACATATGAAAAACAAATGCAAACGGAAAAGATACAAGACAAGGGAAAATGTTACTGTGGAGATGAAACAGATGGATGATGATAGAAATGAAGAGTCCAGAGAAGCTACTATAATTAGAACTAGCCAAAAGCGAAATAACTCATTCTATAATATAAACACGAATAACACTTTTTCTTGTCTCTCCCTCCCCAATTACTGTTCTCCAATCTCACTATCAATGCAACTATTCAAACATAGCATCAGATCATGTATATGAATAAGAGAATTCAAAACAAAAGGAAGGTAGTTCCCAATTACACATGAAGAAAGTCTTAAACAACCAAATTAGTTCCAAATAGCAAGCAAAATCCAAAGAGTTCTAGTTTCATCATTCATGATTGTCGTAACATATTCAAATCATCCAAAATCTACAAAGCATAATAGTCATATTAAATAACAAAATGAAAAAAGAAGAGCTCAAACAGGTAAAACCAGAAGTCGAACACATTTACGAGCTACCATTGCGAAAATATTGATAAAGATACATCAACCCCGAGAGGCAGTTCAAAATGTGTGCTTTCGTCTTTCCCATTGAACTCCTTTTATCCAGCATAGTTAATATAGCTTGTCATAAGAACGAGATTGTATCTGAAGGGGGAAATTAACAGTTTGTTTCATGAAAACAAAGTAGCACAAGAAAGGGAACATATATTGTTTACTACCTGAACTGGCAGATCAATCCGTTGTGCCACAATCAACAACATTGTTGACATGTATCATTTTCGGTGTACATATCTCCTGAGACATCTGCCAAATTCAAATTCTCTTCAACACGAACGTTTTCAGATATAATTTAATTTGACATCGATATTGATGCCTATACATATCCTTCATTAGGTTTGCCCCCATCATGATAACATTTCGATAGAAGGTTAATTTGGCATAAAGAATGCCCACATATATCTCTTTCAGTATAAGCCTTTCATTATAACTAGGTTTGCCCCCATTAGGTTTGCCCCCATCATATAACATTTCGATAGAAAGTTAATTTGGCATAAAGAATGCCCACATATATCTCTTTCAGTATAAGCCTTTCATTATAACTAGTCAATGCCAGGAAACGGGGAAAGAAGATCATCCAACTCCAGAAAATCATCTTCTAAAATGGCTGTCAGATGATCAGCAGTCAAAGGATCAACCATCATGCCTCGAGCACTCGTGTGTCCAAATGATCCCAGCTAAACAATACACAAATGACGAAATTAGTAGACCAAGTTGACGAAATACATGTACTCTCCAAATATGCCATGCACAGCTGAGTAATAAAACATTAGACTAATGACTCAAAACCTTCCAAAAATTAATCAATTCACATGCATAGTTTAAAAAAGATAGTGGTGCAAATAACGAACTTAAGAAACTTAATATAACAGAGGAACATATGAATGAAAATATCAAATATGCTATACACATGTTCAAAAAACAAAAACGCATGTACAAGATCAAAGGTTTTGCTAATGAATAGACATCACAATTTCTTTTAATCAAACAGGGTAGTTTTCTAGTAAGGTGATCAACTTCAAGCACTATATAATTAGAACTTTACTAGAATTCTTTACACAATGAACTCCACATCACACAATTCTTTACTAGAATGCATCTCTAAATTTGTAAAAGACTAGAAAGGAAAATGCTTTCCTCAAAGAGTGCATGAAAAAACAGGAAAGACTAGTATAAACTGTATTATCTATAATTTCACTTTTACAACAAAATAAAAAAGTACAGAGGTTCATTATTTAATTTGAACACGAGATGATAACATGTTTGTAATCGTACCTGCAAATCAAGTGGCCAACCAATGTCTGCATTATCTGATCCCCTACCCAGTTCAATTGGAAACCTCGAAACTTGATTGCTGCGATCAGGAGAATTCCCTCCCAGCATAGGGACCAAATCAACAGTGCCATCATGCTGGATGCCAACATGGCGCACTTTTGCAACACTCACTTGCGCGCAAGAACTTAAGGGGCGGTCCGATGTATTAGTATTAGTTTTACGACTTTTGACAAAAATTCGGCACAGTACAAAAGAAACCTACACAAAATTAAAAAAGACTTTAAATACAAAAATAACCTACAAATTATCAAATTCATATCTAAATAGTAAGGATAAAAATAAAGTTTAATGCGCAACTGTTGAATGTCTGAATGATAGTTAAAGTAAAGGGTGTAAATACCTTTTGTAGTATCTTTTAATTAATAGACAAAAAAACATCTCAAAGTAAACATAATTATAAGAACTTACTAGGTTGTCTGGTATATACAAAGATTAAGCAAATCATAAGAGTTGTGACATCCATACTAGAAAACTAAATAACATTAACTAGTAACATGACATGTTCAATTCATCCTAAACATGTCTCTGATTGATACACTCATGGTCCCCCCCCTGAAAGGACAATCCCACATCCTATCTACTAAGAAAACATACAGCTCCAGGTCTTTATCGAGTGGAAAAGAGTGATGACAGACAGAATAACCATGAGCTAAGATACAAAAACAACCTAAAAAAGAGAAAATTTTGTAGCCGAGCTCCTCTGAATAAAAGAAAGATGGAGTGGGTGGGAAATTACCTAAGCTAGAGAAGGTGTTTCAACAGGGATTTAGGGACTGTATGTTATATATATGATAAATGCAATTTTATCGCTGCATACAAGTTCTCTGAATCATGTATACACTTATTTCTTCTAGTTCATCAGGCATTGGAGTTACCAAACCATATTAAACATTGTGAACCTTGTGACCTTTCTATCTTAATTGGATTGTTGCTTCAATTTACTAATTACTATATATACTTGTGGGATCTCCACAGTCCACATACAAATACCAGTACATTTTATTGTGTTTCTAAATCTGGACAAAATTGAAACAAATGATAATCCATAAGCAAAGTCCTTCATCTAAGTTGTGCAAAATGAAAAACTTTTTCCATATATGTACTCTTCCAAATTAAAGCTAGACCAATCTAGGCAAGTACAAGGTCCTTTAAGAATTTATATATCAAAAGTTTCCACACTATCTTGCTGAACAGCAATTAAGAATCAAAAAAACCCAAACAGACAAAAAAGATCCACAAACCATACAGCATCTCCAAAGCATTAACCTACTATATCAACTACCCTTCTTATCATTTTACACAACTCAACTAAGTTCCACTTTAAACAAAATACACAACAAAATCAAGAATTACATCATCACAATAAGAGTACAAACCCACATTCTAAAACATAATTAACATACATACCAATATACATTACAAGTACGAATTACGAGAATTACAAAAAGTACCGAATTGGGGTAGTAGGTCAAAGCGCGCATACTCATAAGAATCAAAACAACTATCACTACCCTTCTTATCATTTTACATAACTCAACTAATTTCCAATTCTTTAAACAAAACACACAACAAAATCAAGAATCACATCAACACAATAAGAATACACATCCACATTCTAAAACATAATCAAAATACATATCAAAAAACAAAAACATTACAAGTTTGAATTACGAAAAGTACCAAATTGGGGTCAACGAGCGCATACTCATACATAAACCAATCCGTCTTAACCCCGCCTTTCACAGCACCATCAAAATCCCCTAAATAAAAAACAAACCCCCTCCGCGTTCCGATAACAACCTTCCCCTTCCCAGCCACCACTTCCCTAACCCTCCCACTCATCTTCCAAAACCCCCCTCCACCCCCTCTCCTCCTCTCCTCTTCCCTAGCCCTACCCACATAGCAATAATAATGCCTCTTCCTCCCTCCTTTCCCGAACCGAAAACATATCGAATCAGGCAAACTAAACGGCTCGTAATCGTACAAATTCATCTCCTTGATCACCTCCTCAGATAAAGAATTATTGTGACTGCTTTCGTGTTTTCGAGTCAGGTAAACGGAGAGGAGCTGCTCGTCGGAGGGGTAGAAACGGCAGCCGGGCGGGAGCAGAGAGAGGGGACTAGGGTTTGGATTGTTAAGATGATCTCCCATTAAAATGGGAGATTTAATATTTTATACGTGTGTATGTATAGTTAATAGTTGTGTGTGTATAATAAGGGTTTGGTTTTGAGAGAGAATGAGATGCTGTGGAAGGGGTTTTATAGTATCGAGTGAGGGGAGTAAATAACGCGTAACTTTCAAGCTTTTCAATTGCCACCTCTCTTCCAATTTATTTTTTAATTATTAGTATTATTATTATTATTACTTGCTTAAATCCCGTGTTTTTTAATATTTAAAATATATTTATTATAATTGATATATTTTATTTTATATATTATAATTCTTTTAATATATTTATATTTGATAATATTATATATATAAATATTATTTTATTATTAACTATATTTATTAATTATTTGTATGGTTGTTCTTATATATATTGCATATTTATAAAAATATTAATATAATAAAATATTTTTAGTTATACATTTTTTTATTTTTTTATGTGTTATATAAATATAATATTTATATAATAATTATTTAGTTATAATTTATTTTAGAATATGTACATATTTATAAAAATATTATAATATCATTATTTTATTATTTTTATTTTTATTTATATTGAATATATGAAATTAGATTTTATAGCTACATTGGTTATTTTAATATAAAATTTTGATTTGATGTATTTCAGTTTCATGTAACTGTACCAACATAACATCATGACGAACACACGATCACATTAGCCTCTTTATTCCAATTATATATAGGTATATAATTATATAATATAATTAACATAGACAATTTTTAAATAAAAAAAATTTGACAGCCTCGAAAGTTATCTGATATTAAAATAATTTAAAACCTCACATCTCATTTTAATCTGATGGCTTCTTTTAAATCAAACGACTCTCAGAAAGTTATTTGATATTAAAATAAATGATAGTGTAAATATTTTTAAAATATTTTTTATTTATATTTTAATATTTTCAATTTTATATTTATAATAATTTTAATTTTAAGAGAATTTACTGAGAACATAATCATGAGAAGTTCTCTAATAAATAAATTAGGAAACATGATCGGTATAAACGAAATGGAGATATGACATGCATATTTCTCTCCGGAAAAAAAAAGATATGACATACATATCTGACGTGTTAAACTGACATTCTTTAAAAATATGTGCAATATACTACTTTCGTACCTAATTATTCGTTCCTTTCTTTTTTTGACTAATTATTCTTTCCTTTTACTTTTTACACGATATACTTTTTTTGTCCCTAATTAGTTGTCTTTTTAATTTTTTGCGCGTATGTTAACGAGCATAAAAAATATAATTCGCTAAATTATTTTTTAAATTTTCTTCTTCTAAATAAAAATTTAATGTCGAACTATGTTTTTTATGCGAATTAACATATGTGCAAAAGGAAAACTAATTAGGAATGTAGAGAGTATTTATTAGAATAGATACTCACTTTATAAGATTATAAGGTTAATTATTCAAAAAATAAAAAGAGTAGTGCTAGGTATCCAAAAATTGTCCCAAAATTTTTCTCAATGTGGCATGACATGACAAGTTTTGATTTGTGGGCGCATATGTATGCACCGAGAATATCATATTATTATTAGAAAAGTTATCATTTATATACATGACAAACTCAGTATTTGAGAAATTTTTGGGAAACATTTTGGGGTACCTTGTAACATCCCACATCGAATAGATAAAGTGTATTTGGGCCCTTTATAAGGACAAGTCAATAACTAATGTATACCTAAAATTGCTAGTTTTTTATGGACTGACCCGTGGTGGGTTGTTGGGCCTGGTATGCATTCAGTTATGGGTTTGGGTTGTTATAAACGGTATCAAAGTCTTGCCCGACCGGAAGTGCTAAGGCACTGCCCGGGTTCCGTAAGTTTATCCATGGGCTTGACGAGGACGTCGACCCAATAAGGTGGGGTGTTTGTAACATCTCACATCGAATAGATAAAGTGTATTTGGGACCTTTATAAGGACAAGTCAATAACTAATGTATACTTAAAATTGCTAGCTTTTTATGGGCTGATTTGTGGTGGATTGTTGGGTCTGGTATGCATTCAGTTATGGACTTGGGTTGTTATATACCTAGTATTTCTCAAAATAAAAATGGGAATATATGCGCTATTACATATTTAGATTTACATTCTAATTAATTTTTTGAAATACTTCTTTCATTTTATAACTTTTACCAATTTGACATATATTAATATTTATATTAAAATGAAAATTTTAAAAATATTAAATGGAAATATGTTTTTTATATACCTTAAAATGCGTAAAAAAAATTAAGGAGCTTTTTGAAAAATACCTAATGATAAAAATTTTTGCAAAAATAGTGACTTTTTTTTAAAATATTTTGCAAAAATACAATCTTTTAAAAATTGCAAAAATACATTTTTTTGAATTTTTTTGCAAAAATACGGTTTCCAACTTTACAACTATATTTGTAACCGGAATCAATCGAAATCAATAACAAATGCAACTTTAAAAAATAGTAAAAATAATTATTTTTTGATTGCATTTATGATTGTATTTTAGAAAATAAATTACATCTGGTTACATACCATATTTTTTCCAAAAAAATCAGGAGATAATAAAATCGCAAAAAAAGTTTTAAAAAAAGTAGTATTTTTGATAAATATCAAAAATTAACTATAATAAAAATTACGAGACGGGAGAGAGTAGTGTGTTGAATTTATGCTACAATTTCTTAAAATAAGTTATGTTACAAAATATTGTAAAAAAATATATTGCATAATTTCTTAAAAATTATAAGGATTGTTTGATTCGTAGTGAATTAGAAATTGGGTTGAATTATTTATTTAATAACTTATATAAATATTGCCTGGTAATCAAACCCACAGGTTCAGAGTCAATCTAATATATACAAAAAATTGATAAATTTAACTAGTCTTCAAAGAATTTTGCTAGTAAATGTGTATAAATATCAAGGGATTTTAGGGATTAATAACAGCATATATTAAAAACGAAAACATAATACAGCATAAGTTATATTTAGATGAAGGGTCAAAGCCACTGATACGTACAGTAATTAACAAAAAACAAAAAGAATGCTACAAGATTTGAGATGTAACCAAAGCATAAACACTTCCTTTCTGCCAAAGATATATAAAATTTCAGCATCTGCACAATGCGGTTCTGGCATATTAACTAGCAAGTTCCGGTTGTTTTGGCCATTCCACTGGTCCATATTACGCTTCATTGAAAAGCCTCCATTACACTATAATCAAGCGTAGCTTCCATGATTATAATTACACAACATTCTGATGTGCTAAAGAAACTCCAGAAAAAGGTGAAAATCCAACTTCTCTACATTCATATGAAGAGTACATACATCTAGTAAAGATTCAGTATCAGTCCCAAGGTCCCAAACACATGGAACACTAGTCATTAAGATCAAAATTATCATCATCCTTCACGTACTTCTCTTGCACTGCTGCAACTGTGAAGAGCTACGTTAAGCAATACAAAAGTAAACCAATTATGCAGGCAGAGTCATGATAACGTATCAAGTGCAAAAGTAAAAGAAGCTAAAATAGGCAACATAACTATAAATATATACATAGCCAATTAATGGTCTGGCCATATTACGAGGAACTTTAAAGCCTGCCAGTTCTGCCTTTATTCATACTACCCATCTCAGGAGAAATACTTTTCATCAAGATGTTAGTATGTATCATTAATAACAATTGCACTATTCTCTATTCTCTTGAGATAATAAGATTCACTTATTATACCCAACATATTGCAAACACGTAGCTGAATGTTATTCTAATCAAGTATATAATCAGCACAAAGAACACAATAAACAGGAATTCATTTAAAAAATAACAAATAAAAGGATATCTGTAGTAATCAAAATCAACAGGACCAACTGCAATTTTGCTGAACTCTGCGGCACTTGCATCTATGCCTGCAAATATATATCCATTGCACTTGTCAATCAGCTTTACCAGATTCCCAACACTCTCTTTATCCTGAAATACAGATGCTAACAAGAAAGCTTTCAATAAACATACTTGAGTAAGAAGTATAACTTCCTTCCGGAAAAAAAAGTTGAGAACTAAGCAAAAATACACGATACAAACCTGAATGTCCAAAGTAGAAAAATTGACAAGACTAAAGTCTTCAATCACATCACACAGCTCCTTTGTCAGCTTCCTGCAATAAAAATAAAAGAACATTAACAAACTTAAGGTCGTCTTAATGGAGCTTTTATGTCAAATGCTTATCCTAAAACACATAAAGATTAACCGCCTATATAGGCTACAATATTTTATCAATCTAATGTGATTGTCTGATAGGTTTCAATTAATTAAATCTGTTATGTCCAATAATGGAAAGAGAATTTTCCTCTGAACATTTCAACTACCAAGTGCTGATGACTGATTACATTAAATTTAAAACAAAATCTAACATTTTATACCAATAAAAAATGCAAACTTATCAATCAGAAGTTTTTAATAAAAACAAAATTAAAGAACAATGCTACCAAATACTGAACCGGAGACTAAAGCTGTGCAAGACAAATTCTAAATCAAATGAGCTAAGAGTTAAAATAATATACACAGGTATCAGTAGTGCTATGCAGACGTTTGGGGAAGGGATGGAGGGGCCTAATTTTTTTCTCATAGAAATCATGTATACACTTAAAAAATTCCTTTTCTAGACCTACCAAGTTTTTTGTAAGTGTATTGTTGGGATAAGAGGGGGGGTCCCAACCCCACCATAACATAAGCATACTCCCTGCACCAAACCAATTAAATGCAGAAAACCTAGAAAGTGAGGAAACAGTATAATATACAAGTATGAAACATTGTTAAAGATATTGGCACAATCGCAACAACAAATTAGTAAAATAACTTAAAATGGTTTACAATGGCCTTGGTTTTCTTTTCTGAGAGAATATAGAACTAGCTCAAGAAGATCATAAGAATAAAATAAATTTTGGATGAGCAGTTCTTGTTTAATCTTATTATCAAACAGCCTATTCTTTATATTAGATAAACAAAGATTACCACAAGAATAATATATTGATGCTTAGCTACAAAATCTCCTAATCAAATCACAGATATCATCTCAAATCTCAATCATGTAATTAACTCATAATACAAGTTTCTCTGCCCATAAATATCAATTAATATACGTACCACTGTACTTGCTAATAGTTCTTTAGGATTCATGTTTTAGTATACGCGAGATAACATAGAGCTAAAATTTAAGGCGAGAGACAGCTTCAAAATTTTAATATTACATTAACTTGTAGAAAATGTAATTACGAAAGACATTTTGGTCAGTCATACACCTACCTGTACTTAGCAGATCGAGGATCTTGAGCGAGTAGTTTTTGTAAATAAGACAAATCTTCTACATCCGTATAAAAATCAAGGTTAAAACCTGTGTAACAATGAAAAAAAAAATTATATCTTAGGTAACAGAAAATAAGCTTCACTGAATTTCTCAAATGATGTTAAGATAAATGCCACAATCTAACCTAGCTTTCCATAGCTTTCAATAAGATCAATTTTTGACAAAACATTGATGTGTGGGAGTTCCAAGTGTAGCATGGTTGATAGAGAGAGAAGCAATGCACTGACATACTTTCCAGGATCAGTGCAAAGATGGGCATCAATCAAATGAACTGCAGTCAGCTGCAAAGAGATAAAGAAACTCCTATAAGGCTAAAAATTTTGCATCAAGAGTCAAGACAACCATAAGCCACCCCAGTATTACATGTCTCGTTGTCCATGTTACATACTCCCTCCATCCCTAATTACTTGTCCATTTTTTACTTTGAACATGTATTTTGAAGTGCATTGACCGCATAGTTCCATAAATTATTTTTTGTAAATAAAAATAATAAAATATTATTTTTGTTTACAAAAAAAAAAATTACAATTAATTTTATAGAACTATGCGGTCAATGCACTTTAAAATACATTTTTAAAGTCAAAAATGGACAAGTAATTAGGGACGGAGGGAGTATATATAAATGTGGTGTACATGAGAGCATACCCGAAGATTCAACTTCTTTATGAGCTTCATGACAACACTCTTGGCATTGTCGTGAAGAAAAAATAGCTCTACTTGGCCAGGAAAATCAAAAAGAAGATAGTGATCTGCAAAATGATAGTATTCTTACTCTTAGGTGATATTTTTATGTAATACATCCTACAAATGACATAAGCTAACAGAAGAGTTCAGTACTCAAATTCCGATATACAAAATGTAAAAGCATAAACAACAATGCCAATAGTTGATAAAATGGTTATAGTAAATATAAGAGCTTCGACATCTGTATAACACCTGCACGCTATCTATAAAAAAATGAAAATATACAGCACAATTAGTTCCTTCTCTTGAAAAATTTCACCCAGTGACAAGCACATAATAAAGTATTTGGTGGTGTTCTTCCATAGATGATTTGTTTATTCTACACATTTGGGAAAACAAGTATGCTGCGCTGGTTTGATGCATGGAAAATGACTGTCTGTGACAACATATCAACAGGAAGGACTGCATGTCACAATATATTATTAATGCAACAGGAACAGTGAAGTGCAATTCATCACTTCAGGAAAAATGGTAAACTCTAAAATAAGACCACATCAGAGGGTGCTAAGAGTTGGAAATATGACATATGCACTCCTAGGAGTGCATACTAGTACAGGGTCTATACCTTTATTTTATGCTTCTGATTTTGATTTGGTAGGGTTTATGTGAGTTGGATTGCTGAGTCTGCATAAATTTGTAGGTATAATCTTGATAAAGCTTGGTATCAACGATATGTGACTTAATACGTAAAATACCAAGTAGAAAGGCATCACAGCCATTACAGAATTGTCACGTTTGTGAAAATCAATGCTTCAAATCAGCAGTGACTGTCACACTTGTAAACAATTGCATGAACTGAAGATTTAGTTTTCTAATCCCATTTAAATTTAGCTGTTTCAAGTATCCTTGTATAAATTCGGTATAAAAGGTTTGTAATTATACAGAAAATACTTTCCAATAGTTTTAGATCTGGTTTCCTCTTTCAGACAACTTGAGTGGGAACCACATGAAAAAGGAAGAACAGTCCATTAAATCAGTGACAGAACTAAGCAAGGGTTTTTATCTAATATAACTTTTATTTTTCTTGGAATTATGGAAAGCCACAACTCTTATCAAAGTTTGGCTATATCATCATTGTATAAATATGGAGTTAATTATCAGATTGGGCACTAAATAATTTAATAAGTCTAAATTCCACGACTCATAAATTTGAGGTCTCATTTAAAACACTTTTAAATCAAATTGTTCATTTTGGACATGTCTATTTGATCATCAACTGGTTAGACACATTGTGATCTCATTGTTGAAACTAATCCATGGATGAACTGATTGATATAAGACAAAATTGCAATTTATGTACCTGTAGTTTTTTGTTTTTGCACTTTAGTGGCCGAAATAAAAAATTAACCATTTGCATGGCTACATTTACTTTTTTATACACTTTAGGGGCTCCGAGACAGTTCCGTTAAAAAAGTGCTAGCGGCGTTACGTTGAAGACTAACATAATAACAGAGTTACAATACTTATGTTTCTATAGGTGCCCTTGGATCAGACTCTGAAAGGCAAGGTATTAATGTCTCAATAACAACATCGTATTTGGATGATAATAATCAAGGTGAGAACTACTATGCCATGTCAGATGACTCGGATATACAGAATTACATGATATAGGATAGGAACACATAAACTTAGGTACCAGTACTTTTAGCCCTTTAAGTCCAGGCAACTACAGTCCACAAAACATAGCGGAGATATCAAACCAAATCACTTTTGGTCGATAGTAAAAAGCAGATCGATGACCAAAAATACCTAGCTACTTATATGCTAACAACTTAGCAAGTAAAGATATCAATCGATTAGTTGACCGATTAACCATTTTCTTTGTGTAGAAACTTCTTTTCTACCTGGAAATATCCACTGGATAGCATTACTAGTCATCTATGTCTTAGTTGTGCAAAATTAGGACTAGAAAACATACTTTCATGGTACTCAAAATCTTCGACCACCATTCAATTCAGTCCATGCGGTTCTCTCCACAGCCCATCAGCGCAAGAACACATATTAGCCATTAAATTTGAATTTCAAATCACTGGGGTGTTTAAAATTAGGGTTTAAACCTTAAAGTTAGGGATACATGCTATATATAAAAAATATATACGACATACAGTCGTTATAATCCTGAATTGATCACTTTACCCTTCAGAAACTTAACGGTTCGTTGCTTTTCTAATGTTCTTGTTTTGAAGCCCTTAAAGTGCTTAAAAAATAAATTAAGCTATGCAAATGGCTACTTTTTTGTTTCGGCCATAAAGTTCAAAAACAAAAAACTATAGGTACATAAACTGCAATTTTGTCTTGATATAATTGGCATAGCGTTTTAATGAGCAACATTATAAATTTGTAGTATCTCTAAGAAATTGTAAAATTATTAAGTTTTGTGAAAGAAATTGATGAAAAATGATATAAACCCTAAGTAATATATGTATGTTACATATATGTGTGTGATGATGCGGAAAAAGAACCGTTAGACTAACATGACAAACAGCTAATTTGAAATTTCTGTTACAAAGTTAACAGAGTGATAGTAAAATGTACATTTTGCTTTAAAAGTGCTTTAAATGAGACATCAAATTTATGAGTGGTGGAATTGAGACTTGTTAAATTATTTAGTGGCCAATATGATAATTAACCCTATAAATATGTATAGCAAGAACTTCCTTGATTGTAAATCTAATTTTTTTCCATGGTTGGATATGTGTTGCATTATCTGCTAATTTCTGCAATATAGTTTATCAACCTAGTTTCATGATATATCTCAGATTTCGAAAGTTTTTTTAAAGTAGGGTATCCATTACATATATAATGAACAATAATAAACGGAAGCAATTATTTGTCACAAATAATATTGTAAGCTATGATAAAATTTAACCAACCTTTTAGAAGCGGCTCCAACTTAGACTGCAGCCAATCGATGTTTTTCGCCAAGTAATCCATGCAATATACTAGGCCTGTATCACATAAATAATTGATTAGGTATGCTAGATCAAGAATGATTAACATAAACGCCTTTAGAACAAAAATCAGTCCACACACTCTATGTGTTTATCTAAAAGGCTGCAACAAATGTCTTTACAATGCAGCCATGCATATATACAACCAAAAGTAATAGTCTCTACATATAAGACCTATATAAAACTACAAATTGTTGGATAATTGGGTGAATCACAAGGGTTACTTCTAGAAATCTCATCATGGACAACTGAACTCAACTAAACCAAAATTGCAGTAAGATATCTCCTTATAAGGTCAGCTGGATAAGAGCATGTTACTAATATAAATAAATCCTACATAGCTGATAAAATGGTATGTGTATGCATTGCTTCAGTGCAGAATCCTTCAGCAATGAGTACAATTGGAGGGGGTGTGGTTCCTCGTATGGTATTCAATTTTTAGAAAGAAGCTCATCTGTGCAATTTTACCAAATTCCAATCCACTTATACAAAAAGACTACCTCACCTCCATTTGGGCCTAGAGAGTGCTCATTCATCACATCACTTAGTTTTATTAGATCCTCAATGTTCACCGCACAATCATATCTGTAACCTTTAAGGAAAAACCTAAAAAACACTGTGATCATAGTGATATTTCACATGTAAGCCAGCAATTGTTTTAGATATTAAACTTGAAGATTAAAAAGGATACGGTAAAGAATCATTTGCAGGATCCAAATTGATAATAGCGACCTTCCTGCATGAAAATAATAATATTTTATTTTAATATCTACTCACTATCTTTTTCAAGAAACAAATTTCCAGCAACGTTTAAACTGTCAAACTGATATTCACTATCACTTCTATGTTTACCCTGAATCTGAATGAATGTAACTTTTATTACGTACTGAACACAACCACAACTCCAGAGGGCGCACAAGGTAAACAAGCATAAGTTGAAATATATCTAATCAATCGTGCCTACCGATCAAAAGGTTCAAGTTAATTTATAACTTACAGATAAAAGTAAGTTTTTCAACAAGTTAATATCTATTTCAACTATCCAAAAAATTATCCAGACAAAAAATATATTAAAATTTACTTGTGTCAAGGGTAAATTTGTTTTTTGTCAAATTACAAGATTTATGTAAGTCAAAAAATCAAATACCTCTTTCCTACTTTTTTGAATTAAACTTGCAAGCCAATTTTAAATCATAAGTTGTTATTTGAAAGTCATACCAAAGAAGTCCATTTGACAAAGATTCATTGGTATCATCATTAACTTTGTGCAATAGATTACAGATTCGGAAATGTGCAAAATGTGAATCAATCTGTGGTCTTTTTTGACTTGCATTAGTCGTAAATATGTCTACTTCTTTTACAGTAGATCTGAACTCGTACAATCACCTTTAACACACACTTAGACTCTTATTAGTGACCCGTTACCACTTAATATAACTCGTTTAACTTTATATAAGATTCCTTAGTCATAGTTTAAACATTAAGATTGCTGAAAATCTCGATAAAATACTCAAGTTCCTCTAACATACGAAGGCAGTATTTTTATCAATATCTCTTCCAGGCAATATAACAAACACCTGGTGGACCAACCAAACAAAACAGAATCTACAAACCCCTAAACGAGTACCTTAAAAACTTATAAAACCCAATTTGCAAACAACATGTATAGCTTGATTAATCACCCTCATTATCAAAAATGATGGAGATTTAAAACTTACAAAAAAACTGAAAAACAAAGATATAAATAGGGGGGGATGAAAAGTACCGTCCAATAAGGGGAAGAAACTGAGACATGCCATTGCAATAAGTAGACTTGCCTGAACCAGGTGGTCCGATTACTACTTGACCAAACACCATCTCTCTCCCTCGTCTCTCGCTTCTTATTTTTGAAAAACCCTCGTGTTATTGGGTTTACAGGGTAAGCAACATTTAGGATTATGATTCTTATAATTTTTCACTTTTTAAATTAAAATATTAATTTATAAAAAATATTAATTAAAATAAATGTCTTTCATTATTATTATTATTAATCTTAGTTATAACTAAAAAAATAGTTTTATATTAAAATTTTGTTTAAACTTACTTGGATGTATGTTCAAATTTTATTTAAACTAACTTTAATTTAAAATTTTGAAATTAAATAAATTTAGGGTTTTTGACTAAGATAACAATCTAGTATTTTTAAGAAGATAACTAAATTTAATAATAATTATTTGACACGTTTGAGTTTTGTATACCAATAAAAAAATTCTTAAATGTGAAATAATGTAAATACTGTTTTTATAATTCAAAATCAATTATGAAACCCTAAATATTTTGATGATTTAAATATTTTGATGATCACATATAAATATAACTTGTTATTTACTTTGTGCTTTATAATAACCTGTTATATTAACTTGTAGTAAATTGTATTGTTGGAAATTCAATTAAATGTATAATAGTAAACTATTATGACAAAATAGTTTGCAAGATAACTTCTAGGCGAATATATTAGAATAATTATAGAATCCAATTAAGATTCTGAATATATACATATTTGTATATAATACATTTTAATACATTATTAAACTCAATTTTTTTATCAAAACGTTTTCATAAAATATAGGAAGTAGTTGAATTGATTTCAACCTCTTTTAAACATTTAACTACGTTTCTATCCCTCCTATAAAATACAGGAGATCAATTTCAAACGTTGTATTTTATTTTATCTCACGACTCACAGTCGCATATAATCTGGCATTTTTAGCGACGCTAAACAAGTTTGTCGTTAAACTTAGTAAATTTTGTTAAGAATAAAATCTTAAATTTATGTTATATGATTCCTTAAGCTTGGTTAGTGGTTGTTAAGTGTTGTTTAGGCTATGGGTAGTTGTTTGTATGCATACAAAGTCATGTAACTCATGTATTAGCTATAAGATGATTGTGTCACTTTGTATGCCATGTTTAGGTTATGATCATAGAATAAAGCTTTATTATTTTGTTGATTATGATTATGAAATGAGGAGATTATTTGATTAAGGTTTGGTGGATTATAATGGTATGGAATGGATATGAAATGAGTTGGTTGTTATGAAGTAGTATGGTTGTTTTAGAAATGAGATGAGTTGGTGGATGATATTTGATGAATTTTTTGTCACAATTGGATGAAGCATACGGTCCAAGCAATGATTTGCTTTTGTGATACCAATCACCAACCAACATTTGCAGTGACCAAATCAAGGGTTGGCCTTAAAGATAAAAAATATATGGTCTGCGCAACGATCTCAAGCATGCTCCTTCAGCTGCGTACAATAGTGGAAATATTTTTCTCCATTTCCTAGTGTTTAATTGCGGTATCCTGGATTAAACTTCACATCATAACATAGCTCCAATCTTGATCATGTGCCTCGAACAATAAATGTCATGAAATCACATAACTTTTGTCTTTTGTTACATACTCTGCAATCACAAATGATTAAGATTCTTGGTACTCAATTTCAATTGAGTCCAGATGGGTTAGAGATATTGCTTTAAACAGTGGTAACAACAGCTTCAATTTATGCATATTAGAAAAATTAGGACTATCTACTTTAGCCATATGTCAAGCAGATTTACAGATATTCAAAAAATTTCTAAAAGCACATAGAATAGAAGAACTAACAAATTGATGACTAATCATTCCTAATCCATTTCTATTGTTGTCTAACATTTTAGCTATCTCTAATTACCTAAGTCAGTTTTAGATTAAGCTTCGAATCTACAAATGTTATTGACTACTTAGATAATTCTACCATCTTTTAATCTTATACTCCTTAACAAGCAATACATGATATGATATGACATTTAAGTGCAACTATGTGAGTGAGAGGAAATCATATGAAAATAAGTACATAAACAATTCAAGAATATGCAGAATATTTGAATAAAACATTATGAGCAAGAGAATAAATAAAGAGGGTAGCAAACAGAGAGAGGTCAGGTCATAAATTATTCCATCGAGTTGCTCTTCTTCTTTTGCGGTGGAACGAGAGAGAGACACTACACGACCATAAAAGTACTCTTATCTCTCCCCTTACTCTTCTTTTTTCACATATATTTGTATATCTGTTGAAATGGGCACTAATTTGATCTAATCTGTTTACTTCAAATTTTTTTAAAAAAAAGATGAATTATTTATAAAAAAATTTATAAATTTCAAAAATAGAAATTAAGAAGAGAATAAAAATTTATACCTACAACGAAGAATTTATAGATTTAATCATATAAATTTTGATTAAAATCTTATTAAACAAAGAGTTTGAGGTTTGCCCAACATACCCTTAAGCGCGTGACTCATTACACACACATGGGGCATTTATATATGACCTAAACCTCCCTCTTGCTTGTTTATATATTCAAGTGTTAGTATAAAATGTATTGGAGTTTCTTGGGTTGCCTTTGAGTAGTTTAAAAATTAGAAAACGTTGAGCGTACAAACATCGTAATGGCCATTTTATTTCGGACCTAAGCTGACCAGGGGACCCGAAAGGGATACCCTACATTCCTAGACCAGTTCTGGGCATGGTTGGGTAGAGGATGGTCTCTAGATCGTTTATGCGCAAAATTCATATCAATCGGAGTTATGAGCGAAAAATTATGAATTAATTAGTAATGATAGCACATAATCTTAAAAAATCTGTTTTCACCTAACTTGGAGGCTATGATCACACTAGCTAGGCTACTCCCTAAAGTCTGAAACTTTTATCTAAAATACTAGGGACATCTTGGGAAGAGGTTTCGGATTAAAAGGATTAAAATCCGATTTATGAAAATTGTTAGAGTCAAGTAGATGCAAGTAGGAACCCTTGTAGAACTTGCTTGTTTGGACCTTAATTAAACTACGACATAAGTAAGGTTTCAATGCTAGATTAAAAAGTAAACCCTTAACGAAAGTTGTTAAGAATTGTTATGAGATCATAGCTAGCTAAAGAACCGGGCTAAAAACTCGTTAGCAAGATAAGCTAATGTGCATTCACGAGTAGGTATAAGTAGAGTTAAAACTCTAAAAAGTTCGTATAACTGACTGTAAATTATGTTTTTGTTTCATAGCAACTCGTAGCAAACAAGGACCACCCACCTACCACACCAACTCCTCAGGCAAGTTTCTTAAATTCTTGACTGTATAACAAGTTATTGGTTATAAAGCTCTGTTGTGTTTGAATTCCTGTTTCAGTTAAGACTATTGCACCTTTTTATACATAGTTCGCTCGCGACTCTGAACTTCTCGAAAAGTTAGAGGACGCATACAATTAGTTGAGTATAACTGAATCAAGTGACGAGTTAATCCTTTGTACTCGACTGTTGACCGGGAGTAGTCTACAACTTTTCGACTCTAAGTCATTATTATTTAGGGATCTTTCCCTATAATATATATATTTCGATGATTAATTGATAATATATAGGGATTAATTAGTATTGATTAATATCCCTTGAATATTTTGAATAATATTTAGTGTTGATTAAATATTATTTAAGGAGTATATATAGTATTTAAATATTGATTAAATACTTGCAATTTTTTGTGAATTATTTAAATATTATTTAATATCTATTAAATATTATTTAAATATCTTGGGTTCTTTGAATTATTTAAATATTATTTAATCTTGATTAAATATTATTTAAATATTTTAGCTCTTTTAAAATTAATTAAATATTTTAATAATAGATTCTTATATATTCTTTAACAATATTTAAGGATTATTGAGGCTTATTAATTAGTAATTAAATATTATCTTATCTTTAAAAATATTATAGAGCTACCGAAAATTCTTTGAATATTATTTTCAATTAAATAAATAATTTCTGAGCTATGACACAAATATTCTGTAATTACTTATGAGTCAATAACTCCGCATTAGGGAACGAACATTCAATTTTGACGTTCTTCCCATATATGTATATATAGCTAAACTTTTATGGACTATTGTTCCACTCGATTGAATACTCTCCATTAAAGTTATTTTATTTCCTTATAGCGACTCCCCGGTCATGTTCTTAAGTCTTCTTGATTCAATTATCTTTATCTTTTTCATTAGTTGACGGAGAGTCAACCCACAAACTCCGAGATTACTTCCACCTCATTTCGGAAGCAAATCTATTATTTGATGTTGAAATCTTACAAAGATTGTTATTATTCTGGAATGTTGGATTAAATTTCCCTTCCAGACTTGTTGATTTTAATATATTCTAAGGGGACTAGAGATATAAGTGTACGAGGCTTGTGTGCGGCACAATCCATCATAGCATAAGAGGCCGAATGATGCACGGTCCAGCAATTAAAGGCCCATGTGTTGCCTGGGGTGATGATCAGTTGAGGATCATCCTTCTACTAGTAGAGAAAGTTACATATTATATTGTACGATACGACTGATCATCGTGTACAATAGGCATGGTGAATGCTCCAGTATAGTCTCATTTCTTCCAATTGGAATTTGACGTTGCACTGTAACGAAAGCCTAGGTGCTTAGTTACCGATAGTGTTAACGAGAACTATAGAAACTTATGATTCTTTTCACAGTATCTAGATCTGACTTCCCCAAAATCGCTTGTTATATTTATTACTCTGATGCACCTATTACTATTGTTTCACTGTCATGTTATATTGTTGATTATTTACTTGCTGAGCATTGTAGCTCATTCTTGCTTGTTTTACCCTTCCAAACACAACAGCTGAAGAGAATGTCATGCCTCGTGCACCATACCCTCCGAAAGAGCGTGCGAAAGGCAAGGACCCCATATGATAGGCCTCACAGTCTCATTCCCGAGGTAGGGAAAATGAGCAGACTAGGCATTCGGTTTTTGATAGTCATGTTTACCTATAAGTACTGTTTATGTAAATATATGTAACCTTATGTAAATTAATCAACTTTTGGCTGCTGTTATAGTTTCTTGCAGAAGCTGAAATCAGTAGTACGAACTCAAGAATGATATAACTGAGAATGTAATGACAAGGATTTAAATATGTAAATTAATGTAAATTTCTTTTCCTGAGACTATGACTTTCGTGTGTTAAAGTATTTGTGGTCATCAGCATGTCATTTATTTTAAGATTATTAAAATGTGATTATATTAGCAATGGATAACAAGTTCATGGATATTGAAAATTGGACCGTGATAATCTGGATCTCTAACCCCGGGTCTGGGGGTGTCACATATAAGTAAAGAATGTATAAAATGATTCACTTGAGTATAAAGTGATTTAATAGGAAAAAAATTAAAGATAACTTACCGAGTTAATAGAAAGAAGATGAAAAAATGAAGATAATTTCTCGTAGGAGGACCATCATGTATGCCCCGCCGACATGGCCTCCATTATTTCTTCTACCATTATTTTCACAATCATCATTATCAGCATCATAAGGGGGAGTGTTTTCTCGAGGTGATGATATGTCCCGTGGTCCACTAAGTGCTCTACAATATTATCGGTCACTTGATCTAGATTTTCTTCATGTTAGTGATTGGTCTCCCAAAGGTGATCGGGTTTGAAGAAGTGATCGACCTCGTGAGGGAGTTCCTTCACTAAAGTTCTGATTAGAACGACATCATTCATCAACAAACTCTCTTTCATGATCATCAATTTGTTTTATCCTTTTTTAGATCAATATATCTTATTCTTTTTTTAGTTTTCTTCATTATTGATTCTCCTATAGGACTTGAAATAAAAAACGAACACTTGGTATATATTATATTGATTGTTATTTGATCATACGACTGATTTTTGGAATTAAAGAAAAGCCTAAAATCACTGGTACAGTTAAAAAGGTCTGTACAGAGCTGACCAGGTCCAGGACTAAATATAAACATAATCACAGCTTCTACTGAAGCATGAGCCCCTAGATGAACCTGGCCGCTTAATGTTTATTCAATTTTATCTCCTAATTATTTTCCCGTGATCTCTCGGTTTGATTACGATATATGAGTTTGTGCTGTATTATTTTCCATATGTGCTTGCAGTAATAACAGTTCGTAAGTAAATTATCTGAACTTCCTTTAAAGCATGAGCCCCTAGCTAAACCTGGTTGCTTAATCTTTATTTTATTCTTTAAAATTTTGTAAGAGATTATGTAAATTTATAAACTATAAATCTTGAAGGTAAGTAGGTAACTATTAATTGGTCAAATCATCCTAGCATGAGTGTAAGAGGTCCTACGGAGGAGCATTTACCAATTCACAATATACATGAACTCATTGTTTTTTAGTTAAATTTGGCCTCTTAAGTGTTGCAACTTGCAAGTGTTCAATCTGTTATGTAATCTACAGGCTCTAGTTTCATTTGCATCAGATTGAATGAATGTAATAAAGTAACGGAATTGTGCACCTTGCAGGTTAACGATCCACCTATTAGAAATTCACAAGAAGCTTTCATTATGGAGATGCGTGCATCCAGGATGGTATGAGGATGCAATCTCAGATCTTTATATACGTAGAAATGATTTGTAATCCATCCTAATGGAAACTTTATTTAGGATTAACAAAGGAAATAAGTTTTTATATTTATGCATTCTATTCAGTAGTTCTCTTACATGATATTCTGAATGATAATTATGTCTTTTTATTTTATAATGGGGTAGGGCTACTTATTTGGTGTACGATTAGTTGTTTAAATTCAGCAGGATTTGGGGGGGGGGGGGGGGGGGGTACCATCAGTTGCCATTCTACTTTAGGTGTCATGCTAGCCTTTTTCTCCATGGATGTAGCAATTTGACTTGTTGAAGAGCTCTTACAGATAATGACGAACACTGGTGTCACACTAAGTAATCTTCTTTGTGCTATTATAACAATATGACTTGGTGGAAGTAGCTTATGTGTCACCATGTATGCTATATACATGCTTCTTAACTTCCCGACATAGTTTCCATAACTTTTACTGATAAGATCTATGATATGTGAAAAACAGGTTCAGGCAGCTGATTCATTGCTTAAATTGGTGTTAGAGTTGAAACAGACAGCGATCTTTTCAGGGTTTGCAACCTTTAATGATCATGTAGAGCAAAGAACAGAGGAACTAAACTCAGTGTTAGGGTTGTTTAATTGAATGATTAATTTCTATTTTGTTTGGATTGAAGTACTTTTAGCTAGCTATGTTTATTTATGTGGATGTGTTTCTTTGGTTGTTGGTAATGATATATATATGAATTGAGTTTGGTAGTTTAAATTTCTTTTTGTGGCAGCAGTTCTTTTTCTGTAGTTTGGTTGTGGTTGAATAAGTTTGATAGTTGGTTGAATTGATTTTGGCTAATATATATTAATATACACAGGACACTGTCATCTGAACCTAAAGAAATAACATTATAAATTTTTTTAAAGCGATGTGTAATAGTATATTTAATAATATTTTATAAAATAAATTTGATGTCTAAAATTACAAAGACATCAGTTGGTCTTTAAAAAATATGATGTCTTAAATAAGCTATTACATCATTTAAACTGAAGAAACTGATGTTAAATTTGTAATAGACATCAGATATAAAGATAAAACATGATGTCTTAAAGAAACTAGTAAGTCGTCTCTATAAAAGCAACTGATGTTAAATATAGTTATAGACATTGATTTTTATAAGAAAATTGATGTCCAAAATTGGTTTTAACATCGTCTTTACTTAAGAGATGATTTCTTATATCTGTTTTAACATCACTTGAAAACTGATGTGTAAAGTATATACTTTTAACATCACATGCGAAGACATCAATAAGAAATTTCTCAAATATCAGTTGACAACGAATGTTGTATGCAGTTTTTCTAGTAGTGCCAGCCTCCTAGTTCCTTGCGTATGACCCCTTACGTTCTACATACCGAATGTCTAGTTGAGATCTTTCTCCAAACTTCTGCTCCTGTGAAGTGTGTTTTCTTTTTTCTTTTTTAGTATTAGATCTATCTTTGATCGTCATAAAGATATCTCTTGCGAGAGGTCGTTGTTCACCTTGTTGACCATGATCCTGCAAAGAAGTTCTATCCCGATGGATTTCTCGATCATCATTATCAACGACATGTAATACTTATATTTTTAATTTTAATTTTAATATTCGTAAAGACATTTTATAAATCTTAATTTTATATTTGTAAAGACATTTTAAAAAATTTAATTTTAATAGAAACACTTTCATATTTGTGTAAAAATTTTAATGACAAAGATTTGCCAAATTTTTTAAAAAACACTCATGCCCTTTAATGTCAAATAAAATATATCAATATCCTTCTTTAAAGATAACAAGTTTATAAAACGTTCATCACATATATTTATTTTAAATATTTTATAATTTTTTTATTTATATGTAATATATATATTTATATTTTTTAATAACTGTTTTAGTTTTATTTAATATAAAAAACATTGTTCTATTCCTATTTATATTAGTTAATTTATAAAGTAATAATATAATAATATGTGTATGAAAAAAGATAAAATAAAATAATACTCCTATATGTTTGATGAGATGCAAATCTTTTTGTATCTTTAGTAATAATATAATAAATATTTAATTTTAATAAGTTGTTGATTGTATTCGAAACTTAAATATTTAATAGTAGTTTGGATATTAAAAAATATATAATAATATATAATATTAAAATATAGCAATTTTAATTAATTTATTTTAAATAATCTAACTACCACACTTTATTATAATTAATCTCTGTAAACTATAAAAATATATCTGCAACTATATATATATTTTTTGATAATTATCTGCAACTATAATATTGTATAGATTATTATGCAATGCGAACAGAAAATACCGTAAATTCAAACTTAAACACCAAACAAAATTGGACGATAAAATCAGTGCAACATATATTTACATGTACAGTCCTCATGATAAATCATGACTTCAGTTTGTTTGACTCTGCTTACCTCAAAATCTATCCTTTTTTGGGGAAACCAAATCAAACTAGTGGAGTAATATAACTTATCAATTACTCCTTTTGTCCCCAAATTTGTGTTCAGTTTAATTTTTTTATAAATAAATTGATCAAATTTTGAATAAAATATATTTGAAAAAAATTATATTTTTATAAAATATATTTAATCTATTTGATAAATTATTTTTCAGAATTTTAAAATTATAAAAATAATATATAAATTACACCGAAAGTTGATCCATTTGAACACAAAAATCGAATAACACAAAAATATAAGATTGGAGGGAGTTCTTTTATTCAAATATTTCTTTCCAATATCATTTAAGTTGTAAAAAAATTATTTTAAAAGTTACATAATATAATTTAATTTTTGTCAAATATATTACATCATGTTTTATAATTTATAAAAATTTGTCTCTTTTAACAAAACAAAATAAATTATGATACATTTTTAATAATTTCCCTTCTAGTTATACCATCTATTTCTTATATTTAACAAAATAACATAATTTTTTTATTAATTTTAATAATTCCCACTATTTTATATACATTTCCTCTACTTTCTTAAATTTCATACTGCATTTAAATTTAATAATTTTTCGACGAAATATTATTATAACAAAAAAATAAATTTATTTTTGTTAGAATATAATATATGATTCTGGTACTGACACCGGAGAATTGGTAACTTAACATGGTATCAGAGCTCTAGTAGGCAAAGGTCTCAGGTTTGACTATCTGTCACCCTCAATATTCTCATAATTTATTATGAACATGAAAGACTTGTTATTGTCCCAAATATGGACGCCCATGATCCACTCTCGACCCATAAATGGGCATTCGACTGAGGGGAAATGTTAAAATAATATAAGATCCTGGTAAGTAAGTCTCCTAACACCTTAAGGTTGTAGGAAAACTGATAACTTAATATAAATTCTTAACATGGTATTAGAGCTCAGTCGGCAGGAGTCTCATGTTCGACTCTCTGTCACCCATAATATTCTCATAATTAATTATGGACACGAAAAACTTGTTATTGCCCTAAAGATGGGCGTCCGTGATCCATTCTCGACCCATAAATGAGCTTTCGAGTGAGAGGAAATGTTAGAATATACTCCCTCCGTCCCACCCAATTGTTTTCCTTTCGGAGAGAAGGTCTGATATGCATTTTAAGGTGCATATAAATGGGGTGTTTGACTTAGCTTATAAGTAATAAGTTACTTATTTTAAAAAAATATTTTCATTTTTTTTTGAAAATTAATATTTATTTTAGAAATTTAAGACCAAATCTTATTTCCAAATTTGAAAATAAGTTACTTATTTTCAGAAAAAATACATATATACCAATTTTTTCAGCTTATAAGCTGCTTATAACCTTAGACAAACGGGGCCAAAGTTTAGTTCCATAACTTATTTTTAATTTTTTTTCTTAAATAAAAATTTAATGTTTAAATTTTTATTTAAGAAAAAAAAATTAAAAATAAGTTATGGAATTATACTTTATATACACCTTAAAATGCGTGTCGGACCTTCTCTCTAAAAGGATAACAATTGGGTGGGACGGAGGTAGTAATATATAATTATGGACACGAAAAACTTGTTATTGCCCCAAAAATTGCCTAAAAAATGGGCACGTGTGATTCACCGTGAACCATAAATAGACTTTCGAGTGAGGGAAAATGTTAGAATATAGTATATAATTATGGACACGAAAAACTTGTTATTGCCCCAAGGATTGCCTTAAAAATGGGCACCCGTGATCCACTGTGGATCGTAAATAGACTTTTGAGTGAGGGAGATGTTAGAAAATGGAAAGTTTAAGACATATTTTATATATGTTCTTGATGCATAAGGTTTTCTGGGTGAACTGAGGTACATATCGCTGTTGAGTGCTGCATATCTGTGGACGAAGTATTTTGTGTTGTTTTATGCTTGAAGTGATATTGCTGCAACCCAACACAACGTAGTGGGACAATAATCTCTTCAAGAACAGTCAAGACTTCTTCAAAGGTTTGGCGACTCAGCTGTTCAATTGATTCTATTAGTGTATGCGAAAAAACTTCTGTTAGAGCTAAGATTTCTATCTTTTCTCTTGCCTTTCCGGTTACTGATTTATTTATCTTGTTTTTACTTTCGTGCTTTGTTTTATTAATTGGTTTAATTTGCTTGTTAATTGTTCATATATCCGTCTATTGTTGCTGTGTAGTTTTGAATTATAACCAACATGAGAATATTAGAATATAATATATGATGGTAAATTGATAACCTACAATTTTAGTCAAAATTTGAGAAATTAATTTGACAAACAAATTGTGACAAGGGAGTCTGAATAATCTAAATTTGCGGTACTTGTTCGGTCATAAAAACACAGACACAAAACAAACGGCTCTCAAATCTATGCATATATACATGTAATAATTGGCTTGTAAATTTTAGAATCTATACACACAAAGAGAGATAGAGAGAAGATGGGATCACTACAGAGCGAAGATGAAGTTGATGAGCTATCAAACGAAGCGATCTTATATGTTAATGGGGTTCGTAGAGTTCTTCCTGATGGATTAGCTCACTTAACTTTACTTGAATATCTTAGAGGTAATCAAACTACTCTATGTATATATCTTTCGTGGGTTTGAAGTCTTCAAGGTACTAAGATCAAGAAATGTTTGATTTAGTGATGTTATGTGTATGTATCATGTGTGTGTTTATTTTGGTTTTGGTTTATGTGAATTTTAATGAAATTTTGAATCAATGAAATGGTCTTTAGTTGATTGTGCTGGTTTTGTTAGTTACTAGGTAGCATGAGAAAATACGATTGCGGTAGAGGCAGACGATTTTTAGTTGAGTATCTTAGAGGATGGAGTGTTGTGAATTGAAGTTTCGAACATTTTTATCAAGAATTTGAGTTTTCAACTAGAGGAGTTTATGAAAGAATTTGGAGAACTTGTTGTTTAGGTATTATTGACAGGTATTTGATTGATAAAGTTACTGCTGTAAGTTTTTTTTTTGGGGACTCACAATGCTAAACTGGATTGCTTCTTTATAGGAAAGAGGTGGGGTATGAGAGAGATGGTATATTAGGCATGTAATTGCTTTAGAAACCACTGAAGAAAAAGTTGCCATAGAGATTTTAAAAACATCTTACTTTTTGACATGATGAGTCAGTATATACCAACTTTTTACAAACAGAATTCACTTGCATCATTTAGGATTCTCACTGTAATTTTATCTTAATTTCTTAAAGTGTGCGTGTTTGTTAATGTAAACTGGAAAAGCCTATGTCTGAAGTGTAAGAAGAGAAGCTCTTTACTTTTTCAAAATTTCTCCGTCAGTTTTAAAAGTGCAGCCACTATTATTGGGAGTCTGTTTCATTTAAAATATGTTGTTTCTTAGTGTTCAACATATCTCATAAGGACCAGTCACGTATTCCATGTGATGCAGGACAACTCGAAAAAGACAAGGATATTATTGAATAAAACAATAAAAAGAAGAACTTGGGTGGATTAATTGCAGAAAACCCACTACCCCAAGAAACGACCCAAAGAACACACTCAACTCAATATTCAGTAATATCTCAATTATCCAGTCTTCTAATAATATGCGAGGTTACATGACTTATATAGGCAATAAAAATCCTAAAACATAAACTGATGGACTAAGACCCTTAAACATTTGGGCTTATTATAAATAAACTACTCATTTAATAATCTACTGCCTCCACATATAAAATACCTATAAATAAACTATTTATCTCATCACCATGTTCTAGTGGAAAGAGAAAACTCAATTATCTTCTTTTTATGATGTAGATGTAGGTCTGACGGGAACAAAGCTAGGTTGTGGTGAAGGTGGATGTGGGGCGTGCACTGTGATGGTTTCCTATTTCAATGGAAATTTGAAGAGATGTTGGTACGTGTATATTTCTTAATACTCTACATGCATCTGCAAACATGTTATAGTAGAAACCTAATTCGGAACATCTGCTTCCAGTCTATTAATTATACTATGTCATTGGGATATGTTTATTCATGTAAAATCTTGGAAAGACTATACAGTTCTTGATATCTAGAAGTAAAAATGTCCTAGTTACTAGTCTGCAATAAGATCTTCTGCACAAGCCACAAGCTCCCAGTATGTCTACTGTCAAAGCCACTTTATATTTTATTTACTTAAGATTAAATGCAGCACTAATTTAGTCTGCCTTGAGTATTTCAAATATATCTTTGACTGTATAGACTCACCCCAAATGATAAAAACCTTCTTCACGTTTGTCCATACTGAATTGCTAAATGACTTTCCTGTTGTAGAATGAATGAAATAGACTATCATGTAAGCGTTCTTTTGGCATTTTGAAGAAACGCAACCCATATAAATGGCAAGAATATTGCATCCAAACATTGTTTTTAACCTTAAGCTTATCTTTTAGAGAGAGATATATATGTTTTCAATAATTGCTGAGAAGTGGAATTTCTACCCTCTGCACACTTTTTAGAAAAGGCATATTTTTAGGCAGTGAAGTAAATACTCTTTCATGATATTAATCTCATTTACGAACTTCTGAGGAACTAATTTGATTATTTGTTTCATCTCTGTTATCTACAATAAAATATGTACTGTGTTATAGTTAGATTGCTTCCAAATTTTCCGTGACAAACTAACTTGTGCATGAGTGATATAATTCAATAATGACTTGGATCTGGTTGTTTAGTTGTCGTTGTTCTATGAGGTAAGAAATCTGTCTTTTACCATACTTTTCCGTGGAGGAAAAAGGCATATACAGTTTTATCGTTCGGTGTATGTGAATAAATGTTAATGTTCTAATTAACGAGTTTGGAGGAAAGTGTGCGAGACTATGAGCCTCACATTCTTGAAATTATGGTTCTCCTAGGGCACAGTGATTTAAATCTTACATGGTTGCATTTTAGATTAATCTTGTTCTGCTTCCACCCCAAATTGAAATTATCCAGGTTATGTGACATGAAGATCCATCGTGTAAAGGCTTTAGTGTACACTCTCTTTGGTTTCTCTTACCCAGGTTTTTGTAAACTTCATACCATTATAAAAACAGCTCCATGGTACCTGAGATGTGACTGACAAAACAAATTGCTTGTCACCTGGAGGCAGAAGAAGCAGTAACTAACATGTACTCATCTTGGCATAGCGCAATGGAAATCCCTCTCCTCTTGGTAATAAGAGGTTAAGGTTTTCAGCCTCGATGGAGGCATGTGTGCGTGAGTACATCCAGTTTTTAAATTGACCATAAGAAGAAAAGAAAAAAGATAACCAATGTGTAGTCTCTGTACAAGTGGTTGCTATATTAGGGGTTAATTATCAAATACATGACTGATTGGAACAAAATGTATCAAATAGGTGACTGATTGCAAATTTGACTCATTTTGGTCACTCATTGCACAATTTGACTCATTTCACAATTTGACTCATTTTGGTCACTGATTGCACAATTTGACTCATTTCAGTTTTCCGGCCACCTGAAAATTTTCCGACGAAAAAAAATATGCACAAAAAAATCCAAAAAAAATTTATATATAGTAAAACACCCCGACTTTAAATCTCCTAAACTCAGAATTATCGAAAGGAAATTCAAAACTTAAAATCGAAATTAAATAAATTTGGGTCAAGATTTATTTAATTTTGATTTTAAGTTTTGAATTTCCTTTCGATAATTCTGAGTTTAGGAGATTTAAAGTCGGGGTGTTTTACTACATATAATTTTTTTTTGATTTTTTTTGTGCATATTTTTTTTCGTCGAAAAATTTTCAGGTGGCCGGAAAACTGAAATGGGTCAAATTGTGCAATCAGTGACCAAAATGAGTCAAATTGTGCAATGAGTGACCAAAATGAGTCAAATTTGCAATCAGTCACCTATTTGATACATTTTGTTCCAATCAGTCATGTATTTGATAATTAACCCTATTAATACGTTAATGTTCTTAAACATACTGTCTTTTGTTAGTGACAGGGACAAGGAATTTAGGTATGCTTATGTGATCTTGCATGAGCCAGTCAAGTTCTGGATATCTTTGGTTACCACTGTTATGTTTACATGTTGGTTACATACATTTTGCTGGTGTATGTGTCATTGTACATTTCTTATATTTTTAGTTTCCCCGGGCTACTTTTTTTTACCTACATCTGTTCTGTTTCTTTTATGTCTTACCCAATTCTTTGAAGTAAACATAATATGTCGATCTTACCACTTGCCATTGTGTGGTGGCTTTCTGAGATGTGCATCTTACTCTAGCCGACCACTTATGGATGCTAATTTTGTAACAAGCATGGCTTTCTTACTGTAAATTTCCTTTCTAGGCACCATGCGGTCAATGCTTGCTTGACTCCTCTATATTCTGTAGAAGGCATGCATATAATTACGGTGGAAGGAGTTGGTAGTGTAATACATGGCTTGCATCCAGTTCAGGTATAGAAGTATATTTTTTATATAATAATTTTTCTCGACTACATTGCCATGTTCATATAATTTTTACAGGGTCTGCATTAGCATTAGTATAATTTAAATTATTTTTTAGTTTTTAGAGACTCAGTTTATTGGTAAGTCAGTATAGTAGTCAGGCCTAAATAAGGATGGCAATGGGTCGGGTTTTATAGTATCCACCACCACCATCCACTCCATACCTAAAAAAATTATTTGTCCCGCATCTATTATACTAGCGGGCATTAATATATTGTATACATATACAACCTGTGCGGATGCGGGTAAGAGTGTATTATCTTCTAACCATTAATATTTAATTTTTAATATTTATTATTATTCTATTTATATAAAATTATATTTTATCTATATAAAAATATATTTTCCTAAGATAATACCTATATGTTTATTGTTCATAATTACTATGTCAAATTCTTACTTTTTTCTGTATATTTAATTTTAATTGAATGGTTTTAATGTATAACATACTATATATTTTGTATAATATATATATACGAATAGGTGCGGGCGGGGGCATTATATCCCTGTCCGCATAATGTCAGTAAACTGTAGTCTGGAAAGCTCTTTGATTAGTCAACTTAGAGTGTAAATTTTAATTGTCTGAAGGACTCAGTTGGAACTCAAGTCTAGTGAGCCATTGACATATTACTTTACCCATTTACAGAAATGATGTGAACTTGCTTGGTATATCTGTTTTTGCTTGTTTACTACATCATCAAGATTAAAACTGGGAAAATTATTCAGCATGACTGTGTTGACTGGCTAATCTCTTTCAGGACATTTATATTTACCAAACAAATAATTTGGAAATTCCTCTCAAAATGAGTTGATAGCATCTTCTTTGGTTACGCTGGAAATGTTTCAACACTAATTTTGTGGAAATATGTACTAAATTTAGCTTTTGGGTGAAAGAACACTTGTAGAGAGATGAAAGTTCAACAAAAGAAAGGAGCTTTTGACCTTTTAGAACCGTTAATACGCAGTATCTACTATTTCCAAAATGATAAGTATGCCTTATTGGCATTATTTGAGGCTGTATTGGCAGTAGTTAACAACCTGTACTTCTGGGGTGTGAACTGAACGGATAGTAAAATATTTAAAAAACTTTTGTTTTACTCTGTAAATATTATGGTAGCAATTATGAAGTTGCTTATACATAATTTTTTCTCCAGAGTACTAAAATGCGTTGACGTGAAATTCTGTAGGAATCATTAGCACGTTCTCACGGCTCACAATGTGGATTTTGTACTCCTGGTTTTATTATGTCACTGTATGCGTTATTAAGATCAAGCCGAACACCGCCGACTGAAGAACAGATTGAAGAAAGTCTAGCAGGAAATTTGTGTCGATGCACAGGTTACAGACCAATTGTGGATGCATTTCGAGTATTTTCCAAAACAGATGATTTGTTATACACTGAAAGATCTTTAGTCCCTAATGAGGGTGAATTCATATGTCCTGGAACTGGCAAGCCATGTTCTTGTGGACCAAAAGATGCAAGAACCGAAGATACCACTAAACAATGTAGTGGTTGTGAGAGTTCTTTTAAACCTGTTTCTTACAGTGAGATTAATGGAAGTGCATACTCCAATAAAGAGCTCATATTCCCTCCTGAGTTGTTGTTGCGGAAATTGAGTTACCTAAGCATGAGCGGATTTGGAGGGCTGAAGTGGTATCGACCTTCAAGACTGTCACATGTTTTAGACTTGCGAGCAAGATACCCAGATGCAAAATTTGTTGTAGGTAATACTGAGGTTGGAATTGAGACGAGGCTAAAGAGAATCTGTTACCCTGTTCTGATATCTGTTACGCATGTACCAGAACTCAATGCGGTGACTGTGACTGATAATGGATTGGAGATAGGATCTTCATTAAGAATATCTGAATTTCTTGGAATTCTTCAGAAGGTTATAACTCAGCGTGCTTCTCATGAAACTTCTTCTTGTAGGGCATTCATTGAACAGATTAAATGGTTTGCGGGGAAACAGATCAGAAATGTTGCGTCAGTTGGCGGAAATATCTGTACTGCAAGTCCAATATCAGACTTAAACCCTCTTTGGATGGCTGCAGGAGCAACATTCCGAATAATTGACTGCAAAGGAAACATTAGAACAACATTGGCGGAAAAATTCTTCCTGAGTTATCGCAAGGTGGATTTGGCCACTGATGAGATTTTACTCTCAGTGTTCTTGCCTTGGACTCGACCATTTGAACATGTGAAAGAATTTAAGCAATCTCATCGGAGAGATGATGATATTGCAATTGTAAATTCCGGGATGCGTGTTTTCCTCGAGGAAAAGGATCATCAGTGGATAGTTTCAGATGCATCAATCGTCTATGGTGGTGTTGCTGCTCTCTCTCTTTCTGCATCAAGAACTAAAGATTTTCTTATTGGAAAGAGTTGGAACAGAGATTGTCTGCTGGGTGCTCTTAAAGTTTTGGAACAAGATATTGTAATTAAGCAAGATGCACCCGGAGGGATGGTGGAGTTCCGGAAATCATTGACCTTGAGCTTCTTTTTTAAATTTTTTATGTGGATTTCATATCAAATGGATGGACAGAAATCATTTGTGGAACGCATGCCATCATCTTACCAGTCTGCTGTGCAATCTTTTCATCGGCCATCCGTTGTAGGAAGTCAGAACTTTGAGATTAAAAAACAAGGGAATTCTGTGGGATCTCCTGAGATTCATCAATCAGCCAGACTTCAAGTAAGATCATTGTATTTACATAGTTCTGGATCGTTTGTCAGTATAATAGTTTTGCTAATTTGTTAATATTTCTTGGATTCTTTTGTTGTAGGCTGTAGCCAATAAATGCAATGTTCCGTGCTGCATTTTGTTGCTCATTTGGATTCATCTTCTATCTTTTTATTTACTTAATATTCTTTGTCCTATATTTATTAGGATACAAACTCTTTTGGTTGCTTTTGTTTGTGAGGTATATAATTATATCTGAGTTCTTTAGGACATAGAGATAAGAATCTCAAATACATCTGCCTAAGATGTTCTGATCTTGAGATATGTAGGTTCTAAGATGTTTTATAATACCCTCTAATTTTTCTAAATTAGGATACCTTTTCTTACTCAAACTATTAGAAATACTGTTTATTTAATGATAAAATATTTGGCTGGACAAATCACTATTTTAAATCTAATGGGAAGTTTCATTCTTGGTTATTCTATAAATGCTGCATTTAGAGAATCTTTAAGAACTTGAATTTGAAAACAACAAATTTTGGATCGTATATTAGGTTTCATAACATTTACTGCTGTTTACGAAGCATGTGCCAAAACTCTGTTGATCATTTTACAACATACCCTTGTGACTGATGAGTGATGACCGTATATTGATATTTCCAGGTGACTGGAGAGGCTGAGTACACAGATGATGCACCAATGCCGCCCAACAGTTTACATGCTGCTATGGTAACGAGTGAGAAACCTCATGCTCGTATCCTTTCGATAGATGATTCAGAAGCCAAGAGTTCTCCAGGAGTGGCAGGTGTATTTTTTGCTAAAGATATACCTGGAGATAGGATGGTTGGGCCAATTGTTGCGGATGAGGAGCTTTTTGCTACAGATATTGTCACTTGTGTTGGTCAGGTATGAATTTCATAGTCTCTGATAAATAAATCTTCTTGGATAAGAAATTTTTGTTGTGGACATGGTAAATGAGGAACAATCTCTACTCACATGTTGTAATACCAAATTTCTCCAAAATAATAAATGAATCTTGGAATTACTACTTTCATAGAGTTGTCCGTTGTAAATATTTCTTTCTTCCTATTATTTGTTTCCCCCATCCACATTCACTTCCGCACATGACATTTATATGTATTGTCCAGGCAATAGGAGTTGTTGTAGCTGATACACACGAAAATGCAAGAAATGCTGCAGGAAAAGTTAAAGTTAAATATGAAGAATTGCCGGCTATTTTATCAATAACTGATGCTATCAAATACAAAAGTTTTCATCCAAATACGGATAGAACATTGACAAAAGGGGACGTAGAACTCTGTTTTCAATCTGGTCAATGTGACAGGATAATTGAAGGGCAGGTCCAGGTTGGCGGTCAAGAGCACTTTTACTTGGAGCCCAATAGCAGCTTGGTTTGGACAATTGATGGTGGAAATGAGGTCCACATGATCTCATCGACTCAAGTATGTTTAGTCTGCTTCAAATTTTCAAATTTATATATTTAAATAGTTAAGTTATTTTCTGATCAAAATTCAAAATTTTATGTAACAAAAGTTCACATTATAACAAAGTATGAATATGCACTGACACTAGAATTGCTTTTGATTTAACATAGGAGGTATAAAATGTTCTCTATCGATTGAAAACTGGGATGTGTAGCCCCCAAAAGTCTGGAACATTAAGCAAATTAGCACTAACATATCTTTTTTTTCCTTTGACTTGAGAGGAAATTTGTTCTACAAATTTTTTTAACCCCCATATATTTTTGATGCATAGTTATCGTAAGATTTTTTTAGACACTATTGATGGTATTTTTGATCGATTATGGATATAGATGCTAAAATTTAGCGTTTATATATTTCTCCGCATGTAAGATATTCAATTTTTTTGTCCTCCCTACCCTTTAATCCTCGCCCTGTACCTCATTGCAAATATTAAAATAAAAAGTGTGGTTAAAAAGTAAGATGCAATGGATCAACCAGACAGATTGATCGTTTGGGAAGTTAAAGTAGCTGGTGATCCATTCTTACATTTGAGACTTCTCGAGGCCACTAACTAGTGTGTGTTTAATCTTTTTCCTGAACACACCTTAATGAAAGTTTAGATCTAGCTAAGAAGATCTGCATCATTGAAGGGAAACCACTGTTAAGAATCACGAAAGAAGAGGGTTGAGGAGGGACACAGCCTATATACATCTAATGAGAAGCTAGATGTACCAGATCAGCCAGTGTATCCATCCTTTCTGCCACCCTTTTAACAGATACAGCCGTCTAGTAGATGTAGGATTCATATATGTATCGATACATGACTAATCTATGGTAGATACCTGAAAATATGTGATTATTTCATAATTCAAATAATTATAATATGAAAATATTGTCGCACTGATCAGTTTATGCAATATACTTTTTATTATTTCTCACATCAGTGAATGTATACAATCTACTGGATCATTTATAAAATTTTGGAGATCTCATATCTTCTCATGAATATCACACGTGCTTTCTTCTCAGCAGTTCTTTTCTGATGTATATATGGGTAATTCATCAGTTTTTATAAAGTCTCATAAATAAAGTTGCCTTTTCATTTCTGATACGTATAAGACATTTCTGTATCTACTTTGTTTGGATAGTTCTCTCCAATCAAAGCACCCTATACTATTTCTTGAGGCCAATTCTTTGTATTGAAATATGTTGTTTCTATAGACTTTTCCAATGGTTGAGGTCTATCACCGTAATTGCAGTTTTACTCTCCAATTATTTAAGTTTTGATTTTGATGTTATAAGTTTGTACTTCCTAATGTGTTTATTGGTCTTATCTGACTATGATGATCCTACTCTTTATGTGCAGGCCCCTCAAAAGCACCAAAAGTATGTTTCTCATGTTCTTGGGCTTCCTATGTCAAAAGTGGTATGCAAGACCAAAAGAATTGGTGGTGGATTTGGGGGAAAGGAGACAAGGTCAGCTTTCCTTGCTGCTGTGGCAGCTGTTCCATCTTATCTGCTTAATCGCCCTGTGAAACTTACTTTAGACAGGGATATAGATATGATGACTACTGGGCAGCGACATAGCTTTCTGGGAAATTACAAGGTACTGTTTTACTATAATTTCAAATGAATAAATTCAAAAATAGTTTTGTATCTATTGGAATCTAGATTACAAAAATATTCTATTATTGGTCTGTGTAAATTCTCCGAAGATTTTGAAAGAGAAAAAAAGAATTTATCCCATCTGCACCATCCTAAATTCTTATCCTTTTTATTAAGCTTATGTCCACACTATTTTCTTCTGGACAATGACATGTCCTCTTGAATTTCCATAATTACCTGTTTACTTGAGAAAGTGCAAGGCTTTATGAATTGTATACTGTGTTAAATCTCTTGTAAGGTTCATGTTGATAGCAACAAAGTAGCATTGTTATTGAAACATATTCTGCAAATAAGTTCTCTTTTTGTTTTTAACAATTTTGGAATGTTTAATATAACCACCCAATAAATTTATATGATAAGGTTGGGTTTACAAATGATGGGAAGGTGCTTGCGCTGGATCTTGAAATTTTCAACAATGCCGGAAATTCACTTGACCTTTCTCTTGCTATTCTTGAGCGTGCTATGTTTCATTCGGATAACGTTTATGAGATACCAAATGTCAGGGTCAATGGAAGAGTTTGTTTCACAAATTTTCCTAGTAACACTGCCTTCCGAGGTTTTGGTGGTCCTCAAGGTATGCTAATTACTGAAAACTGGATACAAAGAATTGCAATGGAAGTTCGGAGAAGTCCAGAAGTTATTAGGGTAAGTCAGGTTTTTTTTAATGATTAGGTAATTATAATTATTTGTATGTCTATTCCAGGCATGTATGTTTTTGTAATCTTTTCTAAATGTCAACTTTTCAGGAAATCAATTTCATAAGTGAAGGATCAGTATTGCATTTTGGGCAGAAAATCGAACATTGTACTCTAGAGAGAATATGGAATGAATTGAAAACATCATCTGCCTATTCAAGTTCCAGGGAGGATGTTGAACAGTTCAACCTGCAGAACAGGTGGAAGAAACGTGGAATTGCTATGGTTCCGACAAAGTTTGGGATCTCATTCACTACTAAGTTCATGAATCAGGTAATTTTATGTTTCAGATCTCAATATAGAAATTTAGAGTTTTACTTCCATTTAGAAATGTTTCAGTATCCTGTCAAAAAAAATAGAAGAAATGTTTCAGTATTTGTTCTGGGTGGTTTGACACCCCTAATAATTGGTTCATTTTATCCTCTCTTTTTCTGTAGGCAGGTGCTCTTGTTCAAGTTTACACAGATGGAACTGTATTAGTTACCCATGGGGGTGTTGAGATGGGTCAAGGTTTGCACACAAAAGTTGCTCAAATTGCTGCCTCTTGCTTCAATATACCTATCAGTTCTGTATTCATATCAGAAACAAGTACCGACAAGGTATGTTTTTATTTTGGTAGGATTATTGTTTTCTCCTTTTGTTTTCTATACAGTTATAGTATATAAAGAATTGTAAGCCAACATATTGGAAGTTATGATGAATCCTTATCTGTGAAGTATATAAAGCACAAACAGAATCTTGTGTTAGTGATGATAGTAATGTTATATAAGGTGTGGTTCGATTCGAAACGGGGTACGGAAATGGATACGCGGAACATCACTTTTAGTGAATTCGGTACGATGGAACATATGGGTATGATGGAACGCATGGGTACGATGGGTCTTTTTTTATAAAAAAATGCTTATAATATATATTCAATTAAAAACTCAATTAATAATATAAATATTTATCATCAAAATTATTGTAACTAATATAGTATTATAAGGTCACTAATATTTTGTGATTCATAAGGTTATTGGGCCTGAAAATGATGATACAGTTAATTGAGTCCGAGCCTTGGGATGTTTAAAACATTAAAAAGATGATTTATACAAAGACATTAGTACTGGATATTACGGGTCGTTACTGCCAACGTTTAGGGTTGCTTCCCACAACGTTTCGGGTTGCGTTTGTTCCCGATTAGGGAACGAACGATCTGGGTCACAGTACGTGGCTACGTCCCACGTTCCGTGTAACTATGGATGGTACTTTGCGATGCCACACGAGAGTCAATGACATAGTATGAGCACTAGGAATTGTATCAAGTACCTCTCTATTGCAAAACGATACTATCATTAGTTTGTGTGAAAAAGGATAATGGGCACGAAAAAATGGCTAGTATAGTGATTATTTTAGCAAGATAAATATTGCAAATTAGTAATGCAGTCTACTATTGCCCGCATACAATAAACTCAACTTGTACAAAATTGTTAGTATTGTGGATCTATGAAGAGAAGATGACAGAATAGTAATAACTTTGTACAAGGATCTTAAAATGTTATGATGCATCAAAGATTAAGCAGAATCTGTCATGTAATATGTTATCATTATCGCTATGCATTATACAACAGAATTGGTATACTAAGTGAAATTATTGTAATCTAAAAATATGATAAGATAGTAACCTGAATCACTTGAGCTAACATGATTATCAAACTAATACCGGACATCACAAAATAGGTACTCTGGAATGCTGACCTGCTTAAATAAAACCCTTGTATAATCTGTTCTGCCGCTTAAGCTTTTGAGTCACATTCATCGCTTCACGGGCCTCATAATTTCCTAATCTTTTCTGTTATTCTTTGTTTCTTCTTGTTCTCATTCTCCGCTATGGTAGAACCTGTCTATGCATCTATATTCATGGTTTCTTGTTGATCATGCCAGTTTCCTAGAGGAATGACTTTGAGCGGCAGTTTTATATCTTCTTTAAACAGAGTATATATTTGTGACCCTTGAAGTTTTTTCCTAAATTAAGATGTCGAATTGTGTCATAAATGCATACAAATAAACATATCTGTAATATTGAGATTCTAAATTAAGTTAGCATATCATATGTCGAGTTGTAGTTTTCACCTTACAAAATTGTCTTCTGCTCCCACTGAGAAGTGTGAATTCTGTGTGTGTGTGTGTGTGTCTTGTTTCAGTTAACTGAGATACCTAGCAATATATACTTTGTAATGCATATGACTACATGTTTTTCTATGTAGCCACATTAGCTTGCTGTCTCGAATTGCTAATATTACATTTATGTAGAAACTGTATTGACATTACTTCCTCAAAAGGTTGTGATTATATCTTTTTCCAACTCAGGTTCCTAATGCATCACCTACAGCAGCTTCAGCCAGTTCTGATATGTATGGGGCTGCAGTATTGGATGCATGCGAGCAACTAAAAGCAAGGATGCAACCCATTGCTTCAAAACATAATATCTGTTCTTTCGCTGAGGTATATATTTCTAGCATTTCTTGGGATGAGCTACAGTTAAATTGTTATTGATTGATAGGCTCTGAAAATTATTAATTTGTTTAATATTCAGTTGGTGCATGTGACTGTGAGTATCTTGTCAAGAAATGAGATCGTTGAGAATAATTTTTCTTATGCACCTAAACATGAATTCTCTCTTCTCCCCTCAAATAATATATTATTTATATAAATGGAAGCTAGTATTTATTTGTATATGCAGTTTTGTATTGTGATCTAAAGTGAGAAAATTATGGGAATGTGAGTATGTGACAAGGGGGATGATGTAAATTTTCAAAAAATCCACTATTTCTGTCCGTGTTTATATTGATTATAAATGTGTCTCTCTGTATCAGTTGGCAAATTTTTGTTACATGGAGAGGATAGATTTGTCAGCCCATGGATTTTACATTACACCTGATATTGGATTCGATTGGAAAATCGGCAATGGGAAGCCATTTAGCTACTTCACATATGGAGCTGCTTTTGCTGAGGTCGAAATTGACACATTGACCGGAGATTTCCACACCAGGACAGCAGATGTTTGCTTGGATCTTGGATTCTCTATTAATCCAGCTCTTGATGTCGGACAGGTACTCTTCTGTCCTCTTGTGATTTCATCAATTCTGTTTTTACTCATAGTTATGCTATTTAATTTTCTTATTCAGACATGATATAGAATCTTTTTGGACAGTAGATTCTAAAGCTTCCCCTTTCTTAAAGTATTTGCACCTTTTTCTATTGCTACCGTATATTACCTATGTGTTGGTCAGAGAAGAGAAGGTAAAATAACGGGAATGTTTTAGCCTCTAGGTGCTCCAGTGAAGCCGTGAAGGACTGAATTGAAATAGTATCCAGCTTTGCTACCAAATTCTTTGTTTTTTTAAATGTGAAAAAAGCTATATAAAAAGCAGAACTAAACTGGCACAAGGGCGGGAGGAATAATCTCACTGTTAAAATTAGATGTACTACTTATCTGGTCATATGTAAAACTATGAATATTTCATCTTACTTTATCAATATCACTGTGAATTTTAATCTAAATAACAATTTGTTGATCATGTTAAGTTGTGCCAAAGAGAGTAATATTATCTCATGAATTTTATATGCAAACAGATTGAAGGAGCATTTATACAGGGTCTGGGATGGGTAGCTTTGGAAGAGTTAAAATGGGGGGATGCAGCTCATAAATGGATCTCACCTGGTCGCTTATTCACATGTGGGCCTGGTAGCTATAAAATTCCATCTATTAACGATCTACCATTCAAATTCAAGGTTTCACTCTTGAAGGTAAAGATCCTACTTTCTCTAATATTACTCCATACTTTCTACAGTACTACCTTTAAAACTCAAGTTCGAAATTGCCTACATTGTAAGTAGATTTCTATTCCATTTGAATTGGTACAGTATTGGCAATCAATTACACTACTTGGCTTTGTGAAAGTAAACTGCAGTCATCTATTTTGAAACAGCGGCAACTTTTTGTCGCTATCTGATGCATAGTATGTGATATAATAATGAGTTATATATATATATATATATATATATATATATATACTAGCTTCATATGTTAGTTTATATGTATACAGATCGTGAATGTCTTCACATAGTCAGATTCTGCTGCAATTGTTTTGTTGACACCAAATAATTCTTATGTGCTATGGACTTATTACACTGTAATCTGTATTGCAAAACTTTTATTTAGCTATATTGGGTATAAACCTGATTCAAATCTCTTAAAAAAGTAATATGAAAACCCTGGTAGTATGTCATTCGAGAATGTGTTCACATCGTACCTGTGAAGTCAGTTGTGGGAGCAAACTTAGTTTTGCCCAGTACTGCAGGTCAAAAGCTTGGCTCATGTCGGCATGCATAATATCGGAACTAGTCAGAGTGTCTAGTAAGAGTATTTCTGTGCTCAGGCTTAGAATATGAGAAATCTCATTAACACCTTCAGTGTCCTCGTGTCTTCTCTTTCTGCCCCTTCTTCTCCATACTATGTTTTGTAGGCTATTGCTCCCGAACCCTACTCTTATACTAATAAATGTACATTTTTAAGACATTTTTTATATAATAGTTTCGTGTAAGTACTAAACGGAATAGGTATTAGTTTGGTAATGGTTGGTGTGCATATTGTTAATTCTGCAATTAGTTTGTTTGATAAACTGCACATGAATTTCCCTGTTTTTTGTTGGTAATATTTAATTGCAGAAGTTGAGATACGCTCATACGCACACACCCAGGCCTTTTCTTACCAAAATAAGAGAGATTGTTTCAATAGATAACAATGCCTGGGATATCTCTTGCTTATTATTTCCATGTAAAATGACAGGATGCTCCTAATGTCAAGGCTATCCACTCGTCGAAAGCTGTAGGTGAACCTCCGTTCTTTCTTGCTTCAGCTGTATTTTTCGCCATCAAAGAAGCGATTATAGCTGCAAGAGCTGACGCCGGATGCACTGGGTGGTTCCCTCTTGATAATCCTGCGACCCCGGAAAGAATACGCATGACTTGTGTAGATGAGTTTACGAATCCATTTGCTGGCAGTGATTTTCGTCCTAAGCTAAGTGTATGACTGTATCCAATACTGCCCACGTGTACATTTACTTGCCTTAAAAGTTTAAAAAAGCAGCATATCTTATTGGCCAATCTATTACATAATGAAAATTTGAGATATGTTTTTGGCGTCTAAAATAAGTACCTGTGCAGATAATCTAGTTGTGGAACATTGGGGAAGTGTAGGAATTTGTTTTCGGATAAATAGGAAAAGTGTTACATTAGTAATTCAAGTGTAAAACTTTGAAAAACATTGCTATGTTTTTTCGATATATAAAAATATGGAAAACTCAATTCAAGTGTATGTTTCAAAGATGAAGGTTACAATGGTGCTTGTTAGAGGGTTCAGAGATTGAGGTTTATCTGGTTGAGTAAGAAATAAACATGTACAATATATCTCATTTAGCTATGGAGATGTGTTTCTTACTTTCTTATATAGCTATGATGATAAATAGGTTGATTGAATCAAAATTAAATTACTGAAGATCATATAGCATTGCAATGGATCTGAATATCTGATATTGCTGTGGAGTCAGACCACTGTTAATTACATGAGATTTTTTAAAATGTTTTGGTCAAATCGTACTCACTAATATGTAATCCGAAGGTGAGCAAATTTCTTCCAATTTTTTAGAAGGATTCTTGGAATGTTTTATCTGTCCCAAGTTCATTAGGCTCTCAAGTTGAAATTTGGCAGTAATAGGTAAACAACATATCGACTAGTAATATGCATGCAAACAACATATCGACTAGTAATATGCATGCAATTGTCCACATTGAACACTTTTTAATAACACATTTCTTTTTGCACGAATTAAACAGAGAAAACATAATTATGAAAAGAACAATTGAATAACATGAAATAATAATGACAAGAACCAAACTAGATCCAAATTTTTTACTTTGTTTCCATCCAGAGCTATGTTATGAACTGAACGATAAATGAGTATAAGTAGGTAATTGAGGTTATTTATAGTGCACGGGTGGCGGCAGTGTATGTGAAAGGGGAGTTGTTGGCTTGTAATAGTAATTAGGTGGTGGAGGTGAAGGAGGGGGTGGGGACCTGTAATAATAGGGTGGGGGTGGTGAACGATATAGAGGTGGCGAAGACAGCGACGAGGGAGGTGGTGGTGCGGTGTAGAAATAGGGTGCTAGTGGCAAAGGGTGTTGAGGTGGTGATGGAGGAGGTGGTGAAAATGTTGGAGAGGGTGGAGATGAAGGTGTAGGTGATGACGGTGATCTTAGTGGAGGAGGTGGAGATGAAACTGGTGGTGGCGGGAATGATGACGGGGGAGGTGGTGATGATAATGGAGGTAAGGGAGATGAATATGTTGGTGGTGGCGATGAAAATGTTGGAGGGGGCGGTGGTGATGATGGAGGGGGCTGGTGAGATGAAGGGGGTGGTGAAAATGTTACAGAAGGTGATGGTGGTGATAATGGAGGCGGGGGAGATGAATATGTTGGAGGAGGTGGTGGGGAAAATGTTGGAGGTGGCAGTGGTGTAGGGGGCGGTGGGGAAGATAACGGAGGTGGGGGAGTTGAAAATGTTGGAGGAGGTGATGTTGTAGGGGGTGACAGTGATGATAACGGTGGTGGAGGAGATGATAATGGTGGAAGTGGGGTTGATGATAGAGGAGGCGGTGGTGAAAATGTCAGAGGTGGTGGTGATGTTGGTGTAAGGGGTGGTGGTGATGATAGCGGAGGTGGGGGCGATGTATATGTTGCAGGTGGTGGTGATGAAAATGTTGGAGGGGGCGGTGATGATGGTTTAGGGGGTGGTGGTGATGATAGTGGAGGTGGGGGAGATGATAGTGGTGGTGATGATGGAGGAGGCGGTGATGGCAATGGGAAAAGTGGTGGCGGCGGCGGTGATGGTGTAAAGGGTGATGGGGAAGATAATGGAGGGGGCGGTGATGATGATGTAGGGGGTGGTGGTGAAAATGTTGGAGGGGGCGGTGATGATGGTGTAAGGGGTAGTGGTGATGTAGGGGACGATGGGGAAGATAACGGAGGTGGGGGTGATGAATATGTTGGAGGAGGTGGTGGGGAAGATGTTAGAGGTGGTGGTGATGATGATGTAGGAGGTGGTGGTGGCGGTGGGGAAGATAACGGAGGTGGGGGTAATGGATATGTTGGAGGAGGAGGTGGTGGGGAAAATGTTGGAGGTGGCGGTGATGATGATGTAGGTGGTGGGGATGGCGGTGGGGAAGATAACGGAGGTGGGGGAGTTGAATATGTTGGAGGAGGCGGTTTTATAGAGGGTGGCGGTGATGACATTGGAGGTGGAGAAGATGATAATGGTGGGGGTGGGGATGCTAGAGGATGCGGTGGTGAAAATGTTGGAGGTGGTGGTGATGTTGGTGTAGGGGGCGGTGGTGATGATAGCGGAGGTGGGGGAGATGAATATATTGCAGGTGGCGATGATGAAAATGTTGGAGGGGGCGGTGATGAGGGTTTAGGGGGTGGTGGTGATGATAGTGGAGGCGGGGGAGGTGATATTGGTGGAGAGAATGGAGGAGGTGGTGATGACAATGAGTAAGGTGGTGGTGGTGGCGGTGGCGGTGAAAATATTGGAGGGGGTGGTGGTGAAAATGTTGGAGGGGGCGAGGATGTTAGTGTAGGGGGTGGTGGTGATGATAATGGAGGTGGGGGAGATGAATAAGTTGCAGGTGGTGGTGGTGAAAATGTTGGAGGGGGCGGTGATGATGGTTTAGGGGGAGGTGGTGATAATAATGGAGGCGGGGGAGATGATAGTGTAGGTGGTGGAGTTGATGGTCTAGGAGGCGGTTGGCATGATAATAGAGGTGGGGGATGTGAATATATTTGAGGGGGCGGTGAAGGTGGTGGCGGTGATTTTAGTGGAGGTGGTGGAGACGATAGTGGTGGTGGTGAAAATACTTGAAGAGGTGGTGACAAATATATTTGAGGGGATGGTGTAAGTGGAGGTGGTGGAGGAAACAATGGAGATGCTGGTGGTGGTGGAGAACTATAGATGAAAGGAGGGGGTGGATATGTTGCTGGGGGTGGGGGTGAGCTGTATGCATACGGAGGCGCTAAAGAGGGTGGAGGTGGAGATTTATATACATATAATGGTGGTGGGGGTTTGTGCATATATGGAGATGGAGGTGGTGGAGGTGACTTGTAGATATATCGTGGTGGGGGTATCCTGTAATAAGGAGGTCTCCAGTACTGGGGTGGAGGCGGTGATGGTTTTCGAAAAAAAATTCCGTAATCATCTGCTCTTACACCAGTGGATGTGATACTCAACAAGATGGCCAAACTCAGTAAGATTGCAATAAAGTTTGCCATTTTAGGCAACGCAAAGTGGCTTTCAGTTAGTTAGTGTGGGATGGTTTTGCTATCTAGGCAATGGTTACCCTTTTATACAAATCACTTCAGTATGCATTGCAGTTTGTTGAATACTTAAAAAACAAGAATAATTTTATATATGCAAGTTGTATGATGGCTACCCACGATGTAATATTGTTGCCAATGCAACAGAAGAAAGTCAATGTGATGACTAATAGGTTGAAGATTTGAGCAGGAGCATCAAATCTTTAAAGACAAAATGATTGTACAGTTTGCAAGTACTGAGACCAAGTGCTGATATAAAAGTCAAAATGTAAGACATATGAGCCACTAAATTCTTTGAGCTAGAGAATTAGAAGCTTGTCAGATATTACAGACTTGTTTGTTCATTCCCTTCGGAAACAGTTTTTCAGAGCTCAGGGAAAAAATCCCAGACATTTTGAATGTGGTTCTTACGAGCTCCTTGTCGATTTCGTTTCACTGAAGATAAACAGACTTGTTTGTTCTTGCTCTGTACGAAAATAATGGGACTTTTGTGATTTAAGGTACATTTCAGAGCTGTAATGTTAACTATTAATGAATATTTAGTGTTTGATTGTAAAATTACATATATACATAAGTTGACTCTGCAAATTTATATGAGGAACCGAGGAAACAAATTTAGAAGGTTGACATATTAATATTGTTGAGGAATAGCACGATCTCCCGACATGTAAACACATTTCTGGAGGAGATATATGAGAATTTATTTTGACCATTTTTTAAGTGATATAATAAAGAGAAGATATGTTCACAAGAACATATCTGTGTTGCATATATTGACCTACATTATAACAAGCTAAGACTTGTTTTTTAATTATTGAGCAAATTTAGTTAGGGTGCGTGATTAGATTGGTTTCCATTAGATTAGATTAGTTCATCACATGTTAAAATGGATTAAGATTAAGTAATCCTATTATGACAGCTAATCTTAGTTTAGGTATTAAGAGGTATCTGGCAAGAAGATCAGTGTTTGGTAACAGCTGCTAGCCTGTTGTGGAAGAAGGAAGGCGTAGACAATGAAATGAGATATACGACGATCTGAAAGGGACCAAGATTGCCACTTTATCGAGAAGAAGAGAACATCACATTAATTATTTTCGCCTATAGATCCTATTGTTATCTGTGGCTGGAATGGTTGGAACGGTGATGCTTCTTGCGGTACATGATATTTAATGTTCGCAACTATAAATAATTTATACTGTTACTGAATCAAAATAATTCTGTTGGTATTTTACAAAGACTTTAAACAATTTTAGATCTTTGGGTTTTCGGCTAGAACGAAATGACTTGAACGAAAACTGTAGTTTCTAAACTGAGATTATGTTTTAGTGGATTGGAAAAACAGAACATCTGATGGAGTAGATATACAGTACGAATCTATGTTATGATAATTTTGCGAGTTTGTCAAGATATCTAATCTAAATCTAATTATTAATATGTAGTACTAGTTTTTATTTTATCCTACTTTCAGTTGAGTTGATATCATGTGGATTCATGTTACGTTAGTGCTGATCGGTCTGTGTTAGATTGAAACTGTGAAATTCTGATTATAAAAGCTAAAGTATGCGACGCTGTGAGTTTTTGCCTGATTTGTTTGCATCTCATCGGATCTGTACTGTTCGTGTTTCTCTCAAATTCTGATTTGTTTATCTTTCAGCCACGGACATTGAACCTCTGAAACTGAACAAGGACTATGGTTACTACTTGGTACATTACATTTCTGATGTCGAACTTCAAATATGAAAGACTCTAAGCCAGAGTTCCTCATCACTGGTTGCGATTTCTTAACAAGTCCCTACTTTACTAACAGAAAGAGAGACAGGTGCGTTTCATACTTCATCGACATGCCCTATTCTAGAACTTTAATTTTTTTACAGGCTTTGATTTTTAGGACAGGGATCACATTTCCGAAAAACACATTCACCGGCCTTCCATTGCCCAAGTGGTTATAACACAACATGCAATTAAAAACTTTTGACCCTCGAAATTGGTCTGTCATCTGTTAAGTAGAAAAATACATATTTCGGTTAATATAACCACCATCTAATTAGGACGACTATGAGTCAGTTTATTCTTAATGATAATTTTATAAACGGTTTTTCTAGTGTGTGCTTATGGGCACACACCAAGAATAACTTTTTAATTAGTTGGCAAATTTTTATCGGCTCCATTCTCATTAATGGCCTCGTGTATGCACAAAAATTCTAATCAATTAAAATTAACCAACTCATCAAAAAATATTTATTATAGTGCGTCCATGAGCACACACTAGAAAGACCTAAAAGGACTCAAAATATTTTTCAAAGAAATCTTAATGATCATTTTATACCAAAAAATTTCACTCGGAAGTTGAAAAATAAATATTGTCGAAGTTAGTCCCTTCATTATCATCTGTATTCTGTCCACACAACAAAACTCCCTAAAACTTTCTCAAAATAAGATTAATTATAGTTCAAGTCATTGCCTAAATTGCGTAAACTTTCCAAAAGTTGAGATACTGTCCGATACAAAACCAACTAAAACAAACTTACAGAATCCAAGTCATGGCCCAATTTACCCGATCATCTTGAAAATTGGAATACTGATTTAAACATTTTCTTAACATACAACAACTCTTATTACATAAATTTAATGCAAATACTTATAAAGCTTTACATAATCGTGGAAAGTGGTTTACATGCGACTTGGAAAGCATGTTAGGCATTAAATTTCAAGGTACTTCGTAAATATCTTCTTCACAAGATCGACTTGTAGTAGGTGGTTCATGCATTCTTATGATTGTAGCCCAAGGAAGCCGGGGGCCACTAGAAGTCTTTTATTAAGTAATTAAGGCTCAGTTTCGTATTGCTATTTAAAACTGTTTTATTGTAAAAAAAAAGGTGCCCACAAAAAAATTAAATGATTATTTGGTAATTTTTTTATTCATATTTTGAGATATAATATAAAAAAATAATGTTTTTTTTGGATGGTTTGGTAGTGAAGCCTATAGTTATTTACCATAAAAATTAAAAATAAGTTCTTTTAAAAAAACATGGGGAGACCTACTTCCTTTAAAACAACTTTTAAGACAAAAACATTTTTGCATAGTTAAAATTTACTAAATACGTTTTAACCTCCTCTTCGGAAATAATTTATTATTGTTGTTGTAACAGCAATCCCTCGTATTGTCAATTTAGTTAATGAAGTAAAAACATTTTAAGAAATTTAAATCTAATGTCGAATTACGGGCATCTAAATTTCTTCACTGATATATAGTATTTTATTTTTTTATATGGCAATGTACGCATCTCAAGTTTTTAATGTAAAATGTTTCATTTAATATATTTTAATAATTGTGTTTTCGAATAAAAAATATAAAATTCATTTTATTAAGAATTTGAAATGTGTGCAATACTTTGTAAAAATTAAAAAGGATCAGAGGGAGACGGAGTAATCCGTTGTTTTTCCTTTCCGTATTTAAATAATTTTATTTTAATTATTGACATATATGTTTAAATGCAAAAAAAAAATGATTACATTTAGGCTCTGTTTGGGATTACTATTAAAAACTACTGTACTGTTGAGAAAAATTGCTGGTAGAAAAAGTGTTAGGAAAATTAAATGACTGTTTGAATTTTTATTTATTTATGCATATTTTGATATATAATATATAAAAACAATATTTTTGGGGAGGTTTGATGATAAAACTTGTAGTCACTTCCTGCAAAAATTGAAAAACACGAGGGACATATTTTCTCTAACAGCAACTTTTAGGCCAAAAACGCTATTCCAGAAAGTAGTTTTTAAATTTTACCAAACACATTTTCGACAGTTTTTCAGGAAAAAGTTATTGTCTGCAATAGTAATACCAAACGGGATGTTAATACAAGATTTAAACTTTTATATTAAAAAAAGCTTAAAAACTAATTTTGTTTAATACAAAATTTTAAACTTAATAATGAGTATAATTAATTTTTTTTAATTCAATATATGCGTAAAAATTTAAAATGGAACGAAAAATATATTCGTATATAGATTATAATGACAATAAAAAATAAGTGCTTACAAATTATTTAACACATACTTGGATGATATTGCTATAGTGTTTGAATCAGTAACATTGCATTACTTATGGATGTAATATTTTATACGTGCTTGTTTAACACGTTCAAAATGGTTCTTTTTAAGAATAATAACATTCTTTTTTGTTTATATTATCAATATCACTTGGTCATCATAGATAGAGACATGTATTAGTTGTCAACTTAATTAATCAAGTCAAAATAAAAAATGCTTTACCCAAGTTTGATCTACGGGCTTTCAGAAAAATCTTGGTTAAAAGAGAGCTTCTTAAAAGTTGAAAATGATGTTTAAATTCCTTGGCTACTTAACCATGTTGGAATGTTCTTGGATAATTGTTATGTTCAAATTTTAACATGTGTTATTTTTAATGGGACAATTTTTATTAAACTGAATTTATAGTTATTTGGGTGGAGTCCTACTTATTATTATCGATTGCTTACAGAAAAAGATTTTTAATACAAAGATTATTGTTAATTGTTCTTAGAAGCCCTCCGAGATTCATTGATGAACGCCCTTTGGAGTTACTTGTTGAAGATTTTTACTCTTTACTTCACTAGTTATCCTCGACGGGGAATTATAGGATACAACTTGTCTCAACTTGGAAGATACTTTCTCTATACTTAGGCGTATTGTCTTCATCTGAGAGTTTAGGATGTGTCCAATATTCGAGGTGGATCTAATGCTAGCCTCCGGTCAATGATCATCAGAAATTAGCTATAGTGAACCGACTTGATCTCATGGAATCCGAGTCATAATAGAATTCATGAAATCCATGGACCTTATATTAGGTTCTGAACTATCCAAATAAGGCTCAATGTAGAGAGCTCTTCGAAATGGGATTCGATTTCGACTTAAGAAGGAAATCTTTTCCTAACAAGCTTCTACTTTAGTTAGAACTACGTGTGTTTGATCCTCTATAAATAGGGATACATAGGCACATTGTGAGGGATTGAATGTTAAGATCCCCCAACTAAAAAATCCTAGCAATTTCAATCCCCAATATTCATCAACCACCACACTCCGACGACTTTTCAGGTAAAAAACACAATCCTAAATATTGATTATGGCGATGTACCTCAAATTTTGTTGTTACCAAATTGATCAATCAACAAATTGACGCTAGAAGGAGGAAAAATTCCTCATCTTTGGAGGAAAGAAGTTACATGAAATTTAGGGTTTTAAAGGTTGTCATGATGGACATTAAAGGCTGCCACGGTAGACATCAAAGGGGAAGATATTGAACAAGATTTGTAGGCCATTACTATGGGTTGTTTGCATTTAACAGGTTATCTCATCATGGTTTGAATGATATGGTCTCAAGTATAGCTTAATGGCTGATGGGTCACCGATTTTGAAATCACTAGAATAGCTTGCTATCATTCCCCGTTTTTCAATAACGGCTTGTTGTGAGCTAAAGACTTGTTTACTCATATATTTTATCAATAAGCTATCATAAGTACTAAATAAGCCTGTAAAATTATTAGGAATCAAGGTAGTTTGATGAAAAATTATACTTTGAATTTTAGTTTTAATTATATATATGTAATTAGTCAATGGATATATGTTTAATAAATATCTGTTGACTTGGAAATTTCTATTAACCAATTAACAACTTATTGATAATGTCAATTTCATTTGTATAGGTTGATTATCATGCTATAATAAAGATATTTTTTCTATAACAAATAATCGGGACTCTTATCCATTGAAATAGTACATGTCAATGGATAATTTAAGAAAAGTTTTGATAGATAAATCATTGATTCAATTGATATCATAAGATTCATCAACTGATGTGAAGACTAAAATATCAAAGTTTAAATATTTGAAGGCATAAATTCTAATAACAGAAGTATTGGTCAATAAATAAAAATGAGTAAATGGAAAAAAGAATAAAAGTATCGATGGATAAAGGCACTCAAAGCAATCGATAGATGAAGTAGTTGTCGATAGATACAAGATCAATCATTGATGTAGAGAGGAACCGACTGATAAGTTTAACAACTAATAATTATCAGTTGATAGCTACTTATCAATGAAAAATAAGATAAAATGTCAAGAAACTCTGCAAACTTCAATGTTGTTTGTAAGCCAGTCAAACTTACTTGATTCAAAATACTGTTGAAGAATGAAACATGTTGTAAGTTGTTGATAGTTTTATTTTATTCTTGAAAAATGTACTATTTTGTTAACTCTTATAACATATATGATATGTCCCAAATAATGGGTAGTAATGACGTAATTAAGATAAAGGGGGGGGGGATTGAATAACTTTATTACCCTTTTAAATATATTATTGGAGTTTAAAAATAATTCTTTACCTTCTAAAAATTGTTACCCTTTTTAAACCAATTTTTAAGTATGGGAAGTAAAGAATAAGGTAAAGAGAATACCAAGCGAGGATTTTTATCCTGGTTGGGACCACTTATATATTATTAATTAAATATATAAGCCCCCTTAGTCCAGTCACCGAGCACCTCTACAATATCGAGATTTTGATACTTAAACACAATCCTTAGCGTAAGCAGAGAAACCTTTACAACATACAAATATTTATCTCGAAATGTAACTCTCCACTACTTTCTCAAAATAAATGTACTACAAAATAAGTGTACAAAAACCTACAAGAATTTTTTCGGACAATAACTCCCCGCTATTTCCTCAAAGTCGTTGTAGCCCTTGATGTAATATTTTTACTTCTAACAAATTACGGTCTTGGATCTTAGATCGAGTCTTGGGTCTTTCTTTTTTCTCATGGTGCAAAGACAACTAACTCCCCAATAGAATACCTAAGGCTTGGGGTCATAAAATTAGGATCACCTCACATCACTTCACCTCACGTTAAATGTAGAATACAATATCTACAAAGATACCTTGGGAACAAAAAAAGAGTTTTGGACTAGAATGTTACGGTTCTAGGCCGATGGAACAACAAATAGTGTTCTAACAAGTCTAACAAGTAAGAATATCAAATAACCGATTTACACAAGTTATATCTAAAGTAATTAAGTTATAAATATGAATATAACTCTTGTTGTATAAACTCAAAAATATTAATATATAAGGTGAATATAAATTTAAAGGCCTATAATATATATTAATATTAATTACTTAAGTACAATTTCTTGAGTCAATGATATGTTTATTTGTATAGAAGTTGTTACGTTAAGTATTGATAGTACTGAAATGATTCAATATATTCCATATGAGTATATTAAAAAACCGAGTCACTTTTAACACTTTCTTGCTAAATAATGTGATTATTAATAATCGCACGCTCCTTTTGCTAGAAAGCTAAGCGCAAACTTGAATTACTTGCACTTTAGTGAGTTTGAAGGTTACTAATAGGTTAGTTATGTTTTGATCTAGAACTTGTTCACGAGGAACACATTGTGCCCGGAAAAATTACTAAATAAGTTTTAATTGACTAAGAAGTCAATGTTTAAATCCTTGTTTGAATTAATCCAATCTAGAATATAAGCTTATCATCTTTTTACACAAACCACTAAAAAGTGTGTGTCAGAAAAAGATCAAGAACGAATAAAGTAAAGATGAGAATATTAAACTAAACACTGGAAAGTGTAAGTCTATATTAAAACTTCCTTTTTAGACACTTTTATTACCGGATGTTAAAGTTAGAAGAACTTGGCCCGTTAAGGCTCGAATAATAAGTCTGAAGAGATTCTCTTTAATTAATATGCTAAATCTTCAAAACGTTACCACAAGTTCGCCAGAAAATTTGCCAGAATTTCGATCTGAAAAATCACGGTGACCGGATTTTTCTCGTATAAAAAATGGCCGAATATTCAAGAGAACAAGAGGAATAGATGAAGCCTTTTTAGTTTTCAAAAAGTTGCCAGAAAAATTCACCGGAATTTCGATTGAAAAAATCACGATGGCCGGAATTTTCTAATACGAAAGAGGACGAATATTTTAGGCTACTAGGGGGCTACATGAAACCATTTTAGAAAGTGAGAATCAAAGTAGAAGTACTTGGTTTTGAACATTTGGTGTAGATCTACAAATTTCTTAATCAAATTGGGTTTGTTAAAAATTAAACGGGTTTAATGATTGTAGTATAAGCCAAAGATGATTACCTCTTTGTTACACAAAAAAATAACCAAAAGTTTCGCCGAAAAAATTCGATGAAGTTTTGACCAGAAAAATCAAAAACGATTTTTTCTTCCCTTTTTAAGGGGTGACGAATTTTAATGGAGATGAACTAAGATGTTTAAGTTTGGTGTTGAAGAGAAATCAAAGATGGAAAGTTAGTTTAGAAATTATTACCCTTTATTGAAGAACTTGAAAGTTGTAGAACAAAATAGGTTATAAGAGAGAGAAGTATTCTAGAGAGGAGAAAATAATACTTCTTCAAAATAATGATACTAGCTTTGCAAAATGAGAAGTGTTTTGGTTTTCTCCGTGTATGAAAAAGTGGGAGTGGGGGTGAGGGTTGTATTTATAAAGAAAGTTGGGGGATGAATGATGGAGATTGACTTCGAATGAATGGTTGAGATTGATGCTTCCAAATTTTGAAGGGGGGGGGGGGGTATATTTGAATTCCTTGGGAGAAAATCTGAATTTTATTGTGGGGAATGAGCATTTAGGGTTGGACCAAGTCCACTAGTGATTATTGTTTCGTATCAATCAAATAAACACGTAACAAATAATATTAAGCACCTAACAACAAAATTCATTAATAAATACAAAAATTATGAAAATAATATTTGAAAATTTCTGAGAATATTATCAACAATATTTTGTCCTGAAAATTATTTTTCAGAATTGTTTACTGAAAAACGAATAAAATACGAACTGACTCCAAATAAAAGTTCTCAAAAAAATATGAGAAATATTCTAAAATTATTTTACATTATTCTAATGACCAATTTAAAGTTTCAAGTCATTTTAACATGTGTAATTATTTATTTAGATCAAAATACGATAAAGTTGTGTCCCGGATTAAAATAAAATACATATAGCCGTTGAGCGAAATAAATCGTCCCTTAAACTAATTTTTTGACTTGAATTGATTTTTTTACTAGTATTCTCATTTATAAAAATAAAGTTGAAAGTTTGAGGGAAGTTATTAATATATTTAAAATATTTTTCTCTGAATAAAAGATAAAATGGAATAGCAGAAGATAAAATTATATTTTAAATATTAGGTATATTTGAATTCCTTGGGAGGAAATCTGAATTTTATTGCCGGGAATGAGCATTTGGGGTTGGACCAAGTCAACTATTGATTATTGTTTCGTATTAATCAAATAAACACGCAACAAATAATATTAAACACGTAGCAACAAAATTCATTAATAAATACAAAAATTATGAAAATAATATTTGAAAATTTCTGAGAATATTACAAACAATATTTTGTCCTGAAAATTATTTTTCAGAATTGTTTACTGAAAAACGAATAAAATACGAACTGGCTCGCAAATAAAAGTTCTTAGAAAAATATGAGAAATATTCTAAAATTATTTTACATTATTCTAATGACCAATTTAAAGTTTCAAGTCATTCTAACATGTGTAAGTATTTATTTAGATCAAAATACGATAAAGTTGTGTTCCGGATCGAAATAAAATACATATAGCCGTTGAGCGAAATAAATCATCCCTTAAACTAAATTTTTGACTTGAATTAATTTTTGACTGGTATTCTCATTTATAAAAATAAAGCTGAAAACTTGAGGGAAGTTATTAGTATATTTAAAATATCTTTCTCTCAATAAAAGATAAAATGGAATAACAGAAGAAAAAATTATATTTTAAATATTAGGTAAGAGTAAAAATTATACAAATATTTTTTTTTATTGAGATTGATGATTTTTTATTCATGTAATCCCTTTAGAAACACCCTATGCCAGTAAACAATATTATCCCAGAAATCTGTATAGCAATAACCTTCTAAAAAATATCAAAATATGTTTTTTTTTTCAAACTTTCTACTTTAGAAAAATAAAAGGTTTAGGAAAAATAACCACCTGCAGAAATTAACTTTGAACTCATGAAAGAATCAGTCGAATAATTCTATTGGAGGTTTACTAAGTGATTTAATTATTTCTTAAATTCTATTTAAATTTAACAATATTACATAAATATTAAAAAAATAAAAAGATTAGAAAATATGTAAAACAACAACATCCTTTCGATATAAACACTAGTAGTAGTGTCAAATGGTATCACTTGAAAAAATTCTTGTTCTTTAGTACTTAGAAAGAAAATATTTTAAAAATAAGAAGAAAGTGTAAAATTTAGCAACTATGCCGAGAATATTGATTCTTGAAGAGATTTATATAAAAATATTTGGTGGATCTACATTAGATTACTAATATTTTTAAATACTATCTCTTGTTTTCTTTTATATTTTGTGTTCATATATTTCTTTATTTTATTTTTATTTAAAGGGTAAACAACAAAAATCATGCTATTAAAAACATATAACTACATTTTTTTCATATCTGGAAAATTTAAATAATTTATTATATGTTATCATCAAAAATTAAAAAATCTCAATTTAATTGTTTGAAGTATTAAAATTTATATAATGTAAAGTAATATGAGTAAAATTTTTAAGAAATAAAAATAAGAAAACATAAAGAAATGTAATTGAAAAAATACAAATAAATAAAATTAATGATTTGTAATAATTAAGAAAGCAAGATACGTAGAATTTCTTTTTTTATAAAAATATAATATATATATATATATATATATATGTGTGTGTGTGTGTGTGTGTGGCAAATTTATTGAGATAATAGACGTTTTTTTAATTACAATAATAAACGGTATTGCGTAATATTAACTTATACAAATAATTTTTGAGTGATTTTATTGATTTTAGCCTTTTAAATATGGGAGAACGTCGGCAAGATATATACATGCTTTCTTTTCCGGAAAAATAGAGGGGGTGTTTGGCTTAGCTTATAAGTAATAAGTTACTTTTTTTTTAAAAGTATTTTCATATTTTTTTTTGAAAATTAATATTTATTTTAGAAATTTAAGACCAAATCTTATTTTCAAATTTGAAAATAAGTTACTTATTTTCAGGAAAAGTACATATATACCAACTTTTTCAGCTCTGCTTATAAGTCCAGACAAACGGGACCAGAATAGCATGCGAACGCAAGACTATGGGCGACAACTGCTTATTTCTGAAAACAAGTCCTTATTTCCCGAAAAAACAGGTATAATAACTTGTTTTTTATTTTAAAAATAATATTTGATTTTAAAATTTTAAAATAAATATTTATTTTAAAAAAAAATATGAATATATGTTAAAATAAAATATTCAATAAATAAATTATTTTAAGTTTAAGGAACTTATATTTCGGTCCTCGGCATCCAGGATATTTCTGGGACCTGTCGTTTGACTACGGTAGTATTTATTGAAGTTTGAATCATTAAAAATTTAATAATCGGATTGCTAGTTGATACTTGTATTGAATTTTAAAATTAATTTTTAAATATTAATTTTTAATGAAAACACTTATTTAAATAAAATAACAATCTTATTCATTTTAAAAACAAATATAAATAAAATATATAAAAAATTATATAAAAATATTTTTTATACAGGATATTAAATAAAAAATTTATTGTAAAATTAAAAATAATTTTAAATTATATAATTAAAATATAAAAATAAAAATAATAAAATATTATGAGAAATCCATACTATAAACCAGTAATAATATATTCCCTCGATCTCAAATTTTTAGTCTCACTTATTTTTTATAATTTATAAAATTAATTTTTAACTAATATATATATATATATATAATATCAAAGAAAGTTGTAAAAATTATATTATATGAAAAGATATTCAATCTATTTTAAGATTTACAATAAGTATAAATTATAATTCGAAAGTTCAGTTAATTTTATTACAAAAAAAATTTAGAGTGGAGAAAGTATTACTCCGTATAATGATAATTGATTATTAAGGATGGTGTTTTTAGAGTCGGTTGCAGTGTATACGAAAAAAAGAATTGCAGGATGGAAGCTTCTGATAAATAGATAGTTATCATTATAACATTGACAGCAACTAAGTACAGGAAAACATAATCCGTCGGAATTAGCCAGCTGATACCAGGAAAAAATAGTTATTATATTATATTATAATATATCTGAATTATAATATACTAATATATATACATATATATATATATATATATACATATATATATATATATATATATATATATATATATATATATATATATATATATACATATATATATATATATATTTGATAAGTCCGTACCATCCTAAAATATCTCGAAATAAAATAGGACTTTCAATTTATCTTCACGTTTTCTGCGCTCGCGTTCCTGTATCAGCTTGTTAATTCTGACGGACTATGTTTTCCTGTACTTAGTTGCTGTCAATGTTATAAATAACTATGTACTTAGGTTGCTGTCAATGTTATAATGATAACTATCTATTTATCAGAAGCTTCCATCCTGCAATTCTTTTTTTCATATACACTGTAACACTGCAACCGACTCTAAAAAAACCATCCATAATAATCATTTATATTATATTTCATATATTATATTATAGCTCAGATAAATATTATTTAAATGTATTTTCTTTTCAAAATTATTTCTAAAATTGTAGGTGTTTTTTTTAAATCTAAACTCCATTGTTCTAAAAGTCGGTGTGTGACAACCCGGATCAAATCCCGAGTCTTTTTCGAAAATCAGGTCAAATCCCGACTTCCGAATATGAAATAAGCGCAAACTAAACTAGCCCCAATGCAACAAATTGCGTAATCCACATGCCCACCACAGGCCCCCAAAAGATCATGATTTGTTAGTGCATTTAGTAGTAGTACTCTTACTTATATACTGAACAAATTATCTCAATCTACTCGATGTGGGACTGGGGTGTTACAAACTCCCTCACTTAAATTCCTGACGTCCTCGTCAGGATAGCCCATAGGCCCAGATCGTACCTCTCTAGCCATTGCGGGATAATACCGGCTAGTTTTGTGTCCCCACCTCCGGACCTCTATCCATTGTGGGATAATACCACCAGCCTTCGTGTCCCCACCTCCGGCAACTTGACGAATCAAGCTTTCGAGAGTTGGCTCTGATACCATATGTGACAACCCGGGTCAAATCCCGAGTCTTTTTCAAAAATCGGGTCAAGTCCCGACTTCCGAATATGAAATAAGCGCAAAGTGAACTGGCCCAAATACAACAACTTGGGTAATCCACATGCCCACCACAGGCTCCCAAAAGATCATGATTTATTGGTGCACTTAATAGTAGTACTTTTTACTTATATATTGAACAAATTATCCCAATCTACTCGATGTGGAACTGGGGTGTTACAAACTCCCCCATTTAAATTTCTGACGTCCTCGTCAAGCCGAACAGATAGCCCATAGGCCCAGATCGTACCTCTCTAGCCACTGTGGGATAATACCGGCTAGTTTCGTGTCCCACCTCTAGACCTCTGTCCATTGTGGGATAATACCACCAGCCTTCGTGTCCCCACCTCCGGCAACTTGACGAATCAAGCTTTCGAGAGTTGGCTCTGAATACCATATGTGACAACTCGGGTCAAATCCCGAGTATTTTTCGAAAATCGGGTCAAGTCCCGATTTCCGAATCCGAAATAAGCGCAAATTAAACTGGCCCAAATACAACAACTTGGGTAATCCACAAGCCCACCATAGGCCCCCAAAATATCATGATTTGTTGGTGCACTTAGTAGTAGTACTCTTACTTATATACTGAATAAATTATCTCAATCTACTCGATGTGGGACTGGGGTGTTACAAACTCCTTCACTTAAATTCCTGACGTCCTCGTCAGGATAACCTATAGGTCCAGATCGTACCTCTCTAGCCATTGCGGGATAATACCGGCTAGTTTCGTGTCCCCACCTCCGGACCTCTGTCAATTGTGGGATAATACCACCAGCCTTCGTGTCCCCACCTCTGGCAACTTTACGAATCAAGCTTTCGAGAGTTGGCTCTGATACCAACTGTAACAGCCCGCCCTTTTTGGGCCATTAATCAAACCAAATATAATTGTTTTAGATTTTGTAAGATCAATGGCCCGAAAAGGGCAGGCTGTTACAGTGAAAGTTGTAAGATCAATGGCCCAAAAAGGGCGGGCTGTTACAGTGAAAGTTTACTTACCTCAACCTTGCAAACCAAGAATTAACAACATCCTAAAACATATATTGAATCTTTAACACCCAATCGAAAATATCACATCTCAAACTTCTTCATAACTTCAATTCTGTCCAGATCTGTATTTCACCTTTTTGACCCTCTAAACGATGTTTTCTGGAAAAATTTAAAACAGAAAATCGTAGAGAACGAAAAGATCTTTCCAAAATGTCCAGAATCAACAAATTACGACTTACGATGAATTTACTACGAATTTTACAAGATTGCTGAGTTGTGTATGAGAAATCCTACGAATTTTAATAACAAAGACGAACAAAAAGAATCAGATTTGTGTCGAGAGAGATTTAGAACTGTTTAGTCTTGGTGGCTTGAAAAGAATACAAAAGAACGAGGAGATCTCAATCTATATATAGAGTTTTAAACCCTATAACAAAACCTACTATGATTCAAATTCGACCTATATTCGAAAGCCCGTTATTCTAATCCAATTCTAATTCCTAATTTCTATCCAATTTTAATCCTTTTTCTATTATTATTAATCTATTTTATTATTCTAAAAAAATATGAGATATTACATACTGCCCTCCTTAAAAGGAATTTGGTCCCCAAATTCTTAAAAAATCATATACTCCAAATGATCTTACACGTCTATCTGAAAAGTCACTAATCACCCAAACTATCCACAGGTCAATCCTAAAGGCAGTCTACATGTTTCGAACCTAGAGCTCGGATACCAACTGTAACAACCCGCCCTTTTCGGGCCATTAATCAAACCAAATATAATTGTTTTAGATTTTGTAAGATCAATGGCCCGAAAAGGGCGGGCTGTTACACGGTGATTAATCACAATTAATCATTGATTAATCCATGTTCGGTAATTCACCGAACTGATTAAATTTCCGATTATTCAATTAATCATTTCGATTAATGCCCGATTTATCCTATTAATCCATGTTTCATGTCTTAACCGACCAAGACCAACTTCCGTTTTTTACACCAGTGCTAAACTCTATCCTAAACTAACCTATCTACTGTATTTTAAATTTATATTGAGAGCTAAGTTTTTAAACATTTTATTCTTCTTATTTATATATATATATTACATTATCTTTACAACGTTAATGTTTGAATTATACAAAAAAAATTTGTACGTTGAATGGGATTCGAATCGTATCAAATTTGTTGGGCTAATTCTAACATTAAGATGTTCTTATACATATATACTCGTGTGTATTATCTTTCATCTTCACCAAATGAAGAACATACTGATTTGCTACATTTTACACATAACACATATTCACTTCACTAGCTGTGCATTTTCAAAGCTCACTTATACATGAGAAAAAGTAAATATTTGTTAATTTTTTTGAACATATTATAAATAGCGTAGGGATCTCTATTTGCCCCCCGGAAATCGGAAGTAGGCAGTTACGTTGACTAAAATTTGTACGTATCACACAATCCAAAGATAGTGTCAAGAATTTGAAATATTGGTTTTAATGCTTAAGTAATGATGTACACACTACACTACAATATTTTACCTAACCAAACCTGCTTTACAAAGCTCTAGAGGGGTCCGGCATGCAGATTTTCAACATCGTGGAGCTATTAACCTAAATTGGTGTATTTTTTTTTAAACCTTAGAAATGAGTGTATGTGTTGAGTGTAGTCGAACTTAGCCCGAACAACAGATAATAAACCCATATTACTTAGGATATCTAGCTAATTAGAATTCAATCGGAAAAAACATTAAAATTGGTGAGAAGCCAAAAATTGTTAGTAGAAAATAAAACTTTTTTTAATACGAATATTAATTTGATGGAACTATGTTGATATGAATTTTCAGTTTACAACAGGTGTGAATGTTCATACATTTCCTGTATACAGACATGATAATGTTAGACTACAACATCACCAGCAAATTTCAATGAATGGAAAAGACAAAAGCATAAAATTAAACCGTTCCATGTTATACTTTTTTCGTTTTTACGTACTTAATTAGTACAAAAACCATTTTATATATAGGTCGTTTTTTTACGTCGGACTAATATAAACATGACGCATAAATACATATTTTATACGTCGGAACATGCTGCATGTTCCATTACCATAGAGTTGGGCCAACTAAAAACATCCTGATATCGCACAATCCTCATATTTTAAACGAATATTTTTAATATTCGTTTTATATTATTATTCCAAAAAAAATTAAAAATAGCATTTCCAGCTATGCGGTCAACACACCTCAAAGTGTGTGCCAAAAAGTCAAGAAACAAATATCAGGTAGGATATTATATCTAAATTATATTCTATATTTTCTATTTTAAGAATCTTGCTTAACCTATAATTTTTATTTAATATAGTTGTACTCACATTCAACTCAATTTCATCAACATTCAAAACCCTTTTATTTATTTAAAATAATTATTATTCATAATTAAATTTTATGAATATTAATATATAAATAATATTGTATAGAAAAATGTAGAAAAAAAATTAATAATAACCCATGCATATCGTCATTTACCATTATCCATTTGTTATTTGTACTAGTTTATAATCCGTGCAAAATACGGGTGATATTAATAAATTATATATTATTATTTTATATAATTTAAATATTTAATTTAATGTGATAATTTATTTTAAATATTTAAATTATCACAATAAATTAAATATTTAAATTATAAAAAATAATAATATATAATTTATTAATATCACTCGTGCTTTGTAGGAGTTATGAAAGTCATATGATTAGGCCAATTTGTAATAAGTAAATGACAACTCAACTCAAGTAAGAAAATTAAGTAAGTAATAAATACTGATGAAAGAATCAAGATGAAGACAGTCAACTAGATACAAAGAATCCTAATATCAGAAGTGTTCTAATGAAGCTGCTACTCTATACCGGAAGAAGTTCATTAATATGTTCAAGCGTCGGTGAAAAATAAAGTAGTAGTATTTCAGAAGAGTTCAGAAGATACAGAAGATTCCAAGTGCCTACTACAAAGAGATTCCAAGAAAAGAAATATTGAAGACAAAGCTAGAAACAAGACAAGACACAAAGACCACTACAGTAGAAATGAGAATCGACATTGTAGTTAGTCATCCGTGAACCAGACTAGTGCACAGGGTGTTAACAATGTCAGTGAAGATTCATCATCAAAAAGTTCAAGTGGTTAGAAAGGTTATTGTTGAAGAACAGAAGAGTTTTATCTACATCAACAATAGTCAAGCCTTTAATTTAATCCTCTATTAATTAATTAAATTAATTAGTTAATTTAATTAGTAAATTAATTCACTCAGAATTAATTTATTTCTTAAATTAATTAAAGGATTAATTAATTTAGAATTATTTTAGAATGACAGAAGAAAGAAGCTGGAAGCTCAAAGGGATACAGAAACAGATAAACATGCCTGACAATACTAACTTGAAGAAAAGATGGAAAAAGAATTGACACGGAAGAAATGCAAATTCATATATTCGTAAAAGTGGAACCCCGGTTGGAATAGATTTATCATTTCCAAGTCTAAAGGAGTTCGGTTCTAGACGTTCAGAAGACCGCAGTTTAGAGCGTAAAGATTTATTTAATTAATAAATATTTTATTTATTTAGTAAATTATATTTATAAATATCTAAATAAAATTAGATATTTATTTTTTTAATTTCTGAATTAAATTTATTATTTATTAATCAAAGAATATAAGCTGTGCGGGTCTAAAAGCATTTCTACGGAGCTCATCACTACAGGACCCCTTTGAATTACAAATTGAAATGGCAGATGATGTTTTGTTAAGGCAACCAATCAAGGCTTGCCATATCACAACCCAAGCCCATAACTGAATGCATACCAGGCCCAACAACCCACCACAGGTCAGCCAATAAAAAGCTAGCAATTTTAGGTATACATTAGTTATTGACTTGTCCTTATAAAGGGCCCAAATACACTTTATATATTCGATGTGGGATGTTACAAACACCCCACCTTATTGGGTCGACGTCCTCGTCAAGCCCATGAACAAACTTACGGAACCCGGGCAGTGCCTTAGCACTTCCGGCCGGGCAAAGCTCTGATACCATCTATAACAACCCAAGCCCATAACTGAATGCATACCAGGCCCAACAACTACCGAGAGTAAAATCAAATGTCATACCGAGTGATTTAAAAGTTATACCGAATTTTCTTTGTTCAAAAGGTCATGCTGAATTGATTTTTTATTTAATTAAAAAGTCATAACGATTTTTTAATTAATAAAATAAGTCATACCGAATTTTCTTTGTTCAAAAGGTCATGCTGAATTGATTTTTTATTTAATTAAAAAGTCATACCGATTTTTTTAATTAATAAAATAAGTCATACCGAATTTTAGAAAGTCATACCGAGTGAAAAAAGTCATGCCCAGCTTTTTAATAAGTCATACAAGGCTTAATTTCATTAAATAAAGTCATAGTGAAAAAGGTCATGCTAGCTTCTTTTTTCCTCTATAAATATGATGATTGTGCTTCACTATTTCAGTGTTAGAAAATCAGTTTAAATTCAGAAATTTGTCTGCATTGTAATATTCACAGATTTCTGTCCAAGTTTGAATATAATTGATTAAACTCGAACACTTCATGTCGAATTCGTTCTAGATTAATTTATCAGTTATAAACTCTAATCCTCAGATAAATTTTGTAATACTTTTCAAGTTAAAATTATATCTTCTACTTGAACAGTATTTCATTAAAATTTATATTTCGTGGTTATTTAAAATAATATTTTTAAATCCTAAATATCGTGATAATTTATAGATATTGTATTCAACCCCCTTCTACAATATCAGGGACCAACAATTGGCATCAGAGCTGGTTGATATTTATAATATCAGATCCAAACCAAATATTCTGCGACTCATACAGATCTCAAAAATTATTTTTAAATCGAAATAATTTTTTTTCTAAAAATTATTTTTGATTAAAAGTTATTTTCAGTCAAAAATTAAAATATTTTTTGAAACACTTAATTTTTAATCTTATTAAAGATGAGTACCCAGAATGTGACGAGCATAAAAATTCCATAATTTGACAGAGAACACTACAACTTGTGGAAACACAAAATGCTACTATTTATTGGGATTGCCAATCCCAAGTATGCATTAGTATTGGCCAAAGGTGCTAAGTTGTGATTTCCCCAAACCTGGTATAGGTGCTAAGAACTTAAAGGATAATTTGAACAAACCTAACAATAAGTTTGTTAAAAGTAAGAATAGTAACAACCAATGTCATTCTACTGAGAACTTTAAGACTGTTGAAAAAGTTAAAGTAGAAACTGTTAAGACACCTACTGCTTTGAATAACATGCATGCTATTGATGTATGCCATAAACCTTGTGGTGTTTTAAATTGTATGTTATGTGCTTTTAATGCTATGACTTCTTACTTTAAACGCATGATAACTAAGAAAGATAACATGACACCTAGAAAATGCATCAATAATAAATTTGCTAAATCCAAGACTGCGACTCCTTCACCTGAGAAGAAAGAATCATATACTCCAAAGTCTAAACAGAAAGTTGTTAAGGCTATTTATAGGAAGGTAGGAATAGTCAAGGAAGATAATGATGTTATTCGAAAAGAATCTGTTGTCAAAGCTGACAAATGTCAATTCTTTAAGTATGCCGGACCCAATCAATTTTGGGTTCCGAAGACGAATTAATCCGCTTGGTATGTGCAGGGAGTTAAACAGGTAAACCGGATTATATGGATCCTGGACAACGGATCTTCAAGGCATATGACCGGAGATAGAGCCCTGCTATCAGACGTGGTTGAGAGAGCTGACCCAATCGTCACCTTTGGTATGTTATCATTGAAAACGTCTCTTTAGTGGAAGGACTTAAGCACAATCTACTCAGCTTCAGTCAATTTTGTGATAAAGGGTACAAAGTAAACTTTATCAAGGAGAAATACTTAATAGCTCATTCTAAAGATGACAAACTGGCCTTGCGTGGAGTAAGGAAAGGAAACTTGTACGTAGCCGATCTCAACTCAGGAATTGGAGATGAAGCAAACTGTTTCTACTCAAAGGCTTCATCAGAAGAAAGCTGGCTATGGCACAAGAAACTCTCACATCTAAACTTTAAAACAATGAACTCTTTAGTAAAGAGGGATTTGGTGAGAGGACTGCCTCCAATGGAATTTACAGAAGAAGGTTTGTGTGAGGCATGTCAGAAAGGGAAGTCAAAGAAAGCAACTCACAGAGGCACAGACACTACAAACATCACTGAACCACTTCAACTCCTACACATGGATTTATTTGGTCCAGTAAATATTTTGTCTATGTCAAGGAAGAAATACGCCTTAGTGATTGTGGATGACTTCACAAAGTACACGTGGGTTTTATTCTTGAACTCTAAGGATGAAACTCCACATTTGGTGATTGATCATATAAAGCTGGTTGAGTTAGATTCAAAGTTACCTGTCCGGGAAATCAGATCAGATAACGGAACAGAATTCAGAAATGAAGTTCTGAATAACTTCTGCTCAGACAAGGGGATAACAAGACAATATTCAGCACCAAGAACTCCTCAACAGAATAGAGTTGTAGAAAGGAAAAATAGAACCCTGATTGAAGCTGCAAGAACTATGCTAAGTGAATCAAGGTTACCTATCTACTTCTGGGCTGAAGCAGTTAATACAGCTTGTTATACTCAGAATCGAACTCTGATCAACAAAGATCATATGAAGACACCCTATGAATTAATGGTTGGCAAGAAACCTACTCTCAAGTACTTTCATGTATTTGGAGCCAAATGCTATGTGCGAAAGGATGGAGATGTACATCATGGCAAGTTCGAGGCCAAGGCACATGAAACTATTTTTGTCGAATATTCAAGAAGAGCATATAGGGTGTACATAATTGATCAGCACAAAGTAAAAGAAAGTGTCAATGTTAATTTTGATGACACTAAACTCCCAAGCATCCAAAATGATGATCCTTCTGAGTCATTAAAATTTGATAATCATCCAGACTCAGATTCGGATAGTGAAGCAGAACCTGAAATTGCCGCAGGAAATGATAATGGAAACAATGATGATAATGATCCAGGTAATAGTGGTGGAAACAATGGTAACACTGGAGAAACTCCTAGTACCAGTGGTGGATCAACAAGTCATCCTGACAGCAACTCAGGGGGAGATGAAGGATCTACTGGCAGAACACAACATCACAATGAAGTTTGAGGTGAATCATCAAGATCAAACCTACCAAGGGAAAGGATATGGAGCAGAGATCACCCTTTTGAATTGATCATAGGTGATCCAGATGTTGGAGTCATAACCAGAAGTGTAACTTCAAATGAATGTCAATTTTCGGTTTTTCTATCTCAAGAAGAACTAAAGAAAATTGAAGATGCACTAACTGATCCAGATTGGGTTCTTGCCATGCAAGAAGAACTCAATCAGTTCGAAAGGCAAGAAGTGTGGACACTGGTACCCAGGCCTAAAGATAGATCTGTTATTGGCATGAAATGGGTATACAGGAACAAGTTAGACGGTGATGGCATTGTTACAAAGAACAAAGCCAGACTGGTAGCAAAGGGTTACTCTCAGGAAGAGGGAATTGATTATGACGAGACCTATGCACCAGTTGCAAGACTTGAAGCCATCAGGATATTTATGGCATTCGCAGCACATTCCAAGTTTAAAGTCTATTAAATGGATTTGAAGAGTGCATTTCTGAATGGAGAGCTAGAAGAGGAAGTATATGTGGAGCAGCCCCTGGCTTTGAAAATCCAGAGTTTGCTGATTTTGTATATTTCTTATTCAGAGCTCTCTATGGACTCAAGCAAACAGGACATGGTATGACACACTCTCTCAATTCTTACTTGAAAACGGTTTTATTAGAGGTGTCATAGACAAAACTCTCTTTTATAAACTTCATGATAAAGATATGATATTTGTTCAAGTTTATGTTGACGATATTATATTTGGTTCTACTAATGAAATTTTATGCAAGAGATTTGCTAAGTTAATGCAGAGCAGGTATGAAATGAGCATGATGGGTGACCTGTCATTTTTTCTTGGATTGCAAATAAAGCAAAAGGAAGATGGGATTTTTATTTGCCAATCAAATTATGTAAGAGATCTTCTAAGGAAATACAATCTAGAAGATTTTTCACCGGCAAAAACCCTAATGTCAACAACAACAAAGCTTGACAAAGATGAAACTGGTAAGAAAGTTGACATCACAAGCTACAGATGTATGATAGGCTCATTATTATATCTAACTGCTAGTAGACCCGATATAATGTTTGCAACATGCTTGTGTGCAAGGTTTCAATCTGACCCTAGGGAATCTCATCTTATAGCCGTAAAACGAATTTTTAGATATCTGAAGGGTACACCAAATCTTGGAATTTGGTACCCTAAAGATACAGGTTTTGACCTAATCAGCTATACAGATTCAGATTATGCAGGTTGTAGGATGGACATGAAAAGTACTTCTGGAAGCTGTCAGTTTCTAGGACGTCATCTGATCTCCTGGTATAGCAAGAAACAACACTCAGTATCTACCTCGACAGCCGAAGCAGAATACATTGCGGCAGGTAGTTGTTGTGCACAGATCTTATGGATAAGGAATCAGCTGAATGATTATGGACTTGCACTAACTAAAATTCCAATACTTTGCGACAACACAAGTACCATAGCAATTTCTAACAATCCTGTACAATATTCAAGAACCAAGCACATAGACATAAGGTATCATTTTATCCGAGAGCATGTCATGAATGGAACTGTGGTGTTACACTTTTTACTCACAGAAGATCAAATTGCTGACATCTTTACGAAACCACTTGATGAATCCACTTTCTCTAAGTTGGTTAGTGAGTTAGGGATGTTAAACATGAACTAATAATTGCATGATGTTTTATCTTGCATATTTAATTTTAAGCAACACTGTAAATATACTGTATATATTCCTTAAAAAAAATTATTATAAAACAAACAAACAAACAAAATGAAAAAGAAAACTCAAAAAGATTTTCCTTATTTTTGTACAGTGTTATTTATTTGGCATCTCTACTGTAAATATATTTCATATTATTATTGTTTTCCAATAATTGGCATATATTATTTATATATATAAGTATGTATAGTTTTAGTTGTTTTTCAACATTGGCATCTTTATTTTTATTAAATGTATTTTTATTTTTATATATAAATATGTGCTGATTGTTTCACGTTTCTTTTGAGAAGTAGGAAAGATCTATGAGCTTGATCATCCAATTGTTTCTAATAGTTAGATCTCAATCATTGGCATCAATCTCTATCCAAGATCATAGAACCAAACACACAAACACAATCACATCCGTCTCTCTAACCATTAAACAGAATACCTAATTGTTAAGAATGAGGGAGTCAATGCCTTGATTGCATTTGATAAGGTTGGTATTGTGAGTGAACCAACAACTCTGTCTCCAGAAAGGTGATTCAAATATATATAAACTGAGATAACTGTTAGCACATCTGTGTTCTCTCAAAAGGATACAGACTTGGAAAAGGAAAAACTGTTACTAGGTTCATTCTCTCAACAAAGTGAGTCTATTGAATTCGGCCTGTCAGCCAAGGCCACTTGTAAAGAGTCAATTTCATCTAACATTTTTCAAGAAACCACAAATTTTGTATCTTATGTTTTAGGAACCAACACCAAGGGACCAACAATGTAAGGACTTACTTGGGACCAAAAGGGACCAAGAGGGGGCAATTGAAATGTCACAGTAAGGATGAATTGACGAAAGCAATTATTCTAAACTTCCATATCAAGGAAGGAAGAATGATTGATGATTCTGATTGAATCAACATGCCTTCACAGGCGTCAGGAGGAAACTTGGATCATTTGCTACATAATAGATCCTTGTCTCCCTCCCCAGATGGAAAATGTCTGGATTCCTAATGGAATAGATCATCTTAGATGATCAGCAACTCATTGAATCTATTCCTGAAGCAATTCAGTTTTCAAATTAAACTATTTTAATAGATTCAATTGAGGACGGAGATTTACGAAACCCCATTGCACCACCAGTGACCTTTCTTGAAGGGGCTATGGTGATCTTTCATGCAGGTACAAAAGACTGAGTCATCCGTACTGAGAGAGATATAGTGATGTGAGAAAAGAGTGAAACACAAGTAAGGAAGAGTGAAAATATATATTTTATGAGTGAAACACTTAGAGAGTATATGAGCGAAACACTTGTGAGGAACACAAAGTAAAATCACACACTAGCACACTTACCGAATCCCTTTCCCAATTTCCTGTTACAGAGTACTATTGTTACTTAACCAAGGTGGAGATTTCTCCAGAAAAGGACTGTTAAAATTATTAAGAGGATTACTCAACTAAGGGGGAGAATTACTAAGAGGATTACTCAACTAAGGGGGAGAATTACTAAGAGGATTACTCCAAAGTGTTAAAGTGTTCAACTAAGGGGGAGTAGATCAAAAGGGGAGAAATAAACAAAGACTTTTTCCAGAAGAGGATTACTGAATTGTTGAACAAGAAAAGTTGGATAATTTACGAAAAGGAAAAATGAATCTACCTTGGGTGATAAGTAAAAAAAAACAGAAGTTGGAAATTCAAAGGAAAAGTGGTAAGAAGAGAACAGACATCATCTCTGCCATCCTAAGGGGGAATAGTGATGAGTCTGAGAAATGAAGATAATACTACATGTATAATAAGTTCAGTGCTAGAGGAACAAACATCTTTCATTTCAGTTAACTCAGGAAATCTGGAAATGTATTATATAATCCAGAGAACAATTTATTATTTACGGTTCTTAAATGTCATATTATTTTCTTAGTTGTTAGTTGAGTTATCTTCTAGGAATTTGTGTATTAAATGTTTAACAACAAATAGGGGGAGATTGAAAGTCATATGATTAGGCCTATTTGTAATAAGTAGATGACAACTCAACTCAAGTAAGAAAATTAAGTAAGTAATAAATACTGATGAAGGAATCAAGATGAAGACAGTCAACTAGACACAAAGAATCCTAATATCAGAAGAGTTCTAATGAAGCTGCTACTCTACATCGGAAGAAGTTCATTAATATGTACAAGCGTCGGCGAAAAATAAAGGAGTAGTATTTCAGAAGAGTTCAGAAGATACAGAAGATTCCAAGTGCCTACTACAAAGAGATTCCAAGAAAAGAAATATTGAAGACAAAGCTAGAAACAAGACAAGACACAAAGACCACTATAGTAGAAATAAGAATCGACATTGTAGTTAGTCATCCGTGAACCAGACTAGTGCACAGGGTGTTAACAATGTCAGTGAAGATTCATCATCAAAAAGTTCAAGTGGTTAGAAAGGTTATTGTTGAAGAACAGAAGAGTTTTATCTACATCAACAATAGTCAAGCCTTTAATTTAATCCTCTATTAATTAATTAAATTAATTAGTTAATTTAATTAGTAAATTAATTCACTCAGAATTAATTTATTTCTTAAATTAATTAAAGGATTAATTAATTTAGAATTATTTTAGAATGACAGAAGAAAGAAGCTGGAAGCTCAAAGGGATACAGAAACAGACAAACATGCCTGACAGTACTGACTTGATGAAAAGACGGAAAAAGAATTGACACGGAAGAAATGCAAATTCATATATTCGTAAAAGTGGAACCCCGGTTGGAATTGATTTATCATTTCCAAGTCTAAAGGAGTTCCGTTCCAGATGTTCAGAAGACCGCAGTTTAGAGCGTAAAGATTTATTTAATTAATAAATATTTTATTTATTTAGTAAATTATATTTATAAATATCTAAATAATATTAGATATTTATTTTTATAATTTCTGAATTAAATTTATTATTTATTAATCAAAGAATATAAGCTGTGCGGGTCTAAAAGCATTTCTACGGAGCTCATCACTACAGGACCCCTTTGAATTGCAAATTGAAATGGCAGATGATGTTTTGTTAAAGCAACCAATCAAGGCTTGCCAAGTGTCCATTCAAGTGAAAAGAAAATGAATTGACAGTTGATTCCAAGAGTCGTACCGAGAGTAAAATCAAATGTTATACCGAGTGATTTAAAAGTCATACCGAATTTTCTTTGTTCAAAAGGTCATGTTGAATTGATTTTTTATTTAATTAGAAAGTCATACCGATTTTTTAATTAATAAAATAAGTCATACCAAATTTTCTTGGTTCAAAAGGTCTTGCTGAATTGATTTTTTATTTAATTAAAAAGTCATACCGATTTTTTAATTAATAAAATAAGTCATACCGAATTTTAGAAAGTCATACCGAGTGAAAAAGTCATGCCCAGCTTTTTAATAAGTCATACAAGGCTTAATTTCATGAAATAAAGTCATAGTAAAAACGGTCATGCTAGCTTCTTTTTTCCTCTATAAATATGAGGATTGTGCTTCACTATTTCAGTGTTAGAAAATCAGTTCAAATTCAAAAATTTGTCTGCATTGTAATATTCACAGATTTCTGTGCAAGTTTGAATATAATTGATTAAACTCGAACACTTCATATTGAATTCGTTCTAGATTAATTTATCAGTTATAAACTCTAATCCTCAGATAAATTTTGTAATACTTTTCAAGTTAAAATTATATCTTCTACTTGAACAGTATTTCGTTAAAATTTATATTTCGTGGTTATTTAAAATAATATTTTTAAATCCTAAATATCGCGACAATTTATAGATATTGTATTCAACCCCCCTTCTACAATATTAGGGACCAACAAGTTATAAACTAGTACAAATAACAAATGGATAACGGTAAATGACAATATGCACGGGTTATTATTAATTTCTTTCTACATTTTTCTATACAATGTTGTTTATATATTAATATTCATAAAATTTAATTATGAATCATAATTTTAAATAAATAAAAGAGTCACGTGTCCAAGAACCCCAACTACCTGCACTTCTAAATAAAGATCCACCTGACATCTGGGTCTGATCCTGTGACCATGAAGCCGAACTACCTGATGTACTACCCTGTCATACCTCCAAATGCACGTCCAGCTGACATCCGAGACTGCCCTTGTGCACCTCCATGAGTTTAAGAATCCCAACGGTGATCGGCACAATCATCTGTTGTGCCTCCCCAACCTCCTTCACCAGACAACTGATAATACGTAGGCCGCTCTGTCTAGGAACCCCATCCCCCTCTGAGTGTGGGGGGGCGGACGATGACTTTATCATGAAACCTGAAGAATTATGGACATCTGAGGAGCCTAGGTCCACGGGGGCTCTCAACACATGATCATAGTATGTCCCGGGATCGGGATGAGCCGGGACATTTCTAGGTCGACCTACGTACTCTTCTTCCAGTGCTCTTGTGTCGCTGGTAACTACGTACACCAGTAGCTAGGGGTGGAACTGGGTCAGGAAATGTGTGCTGGTAAGAACTACATGCAACAAGTAGAGGTCATCCGGTCACCTAGAATACGTCGTGCCTCATCGACATTGGGATCATCAAGTTGGATGAGAAGATAGTCTTGGGAGATTCCTGCGAACTATATGAAAACATTTCAAAATTTTTAAAAACTTGAATAAATTAATAAAGACATTAGAAATAATTAAATTTGCAGCAAATATAAAACTTACTTAGTAATGCGAATATCCATGTGTGCCCTGAAAGCCATGCCCTATAGACCAATGCCTAGAATAAAGTATAAATCGATTGGTAACAGTGGAATACCAATGATCATATGATGCTATATACTCTGCATCTCCATCCTTATAAAGAGGGTTGTTCTTTGGTGTCAATGCCTCACTAAGCCTCGAATGCCAATGCTGGATGAAAGTGTTATGGACATAGATCCAATCCAAATTATCATTAATGGCCACGTGCATCCTCTCATGGTTTTCCTCTGATGAGGCATGTTGTATGTCCTGCCTAAGGCCAAACTGCCTGGTCACACAATCACTATAGCACCACTTGACAACTTCTTTCAATATGAGGGGACAATTTATTGTCCACAATCTCCGAGTAAGAACATCAGGCCTATGATCATCATCCACACCCCTCTGTATGGCCTCCAACATATGTACTCATCAGTACACATGCCATATAACTCATAACGAACCAAACACGACTAAGAGTATGTAATATATACCATACTCAACTGAACCTTCCACCTGCAAAATAAATTTTTATCAATAATAGTGAACAACAAAAGCACAAGTCAAAATTCAGAAGTATTTTTATACTAAACGTATGCTGAACGTTCATAGCAAACAGATGTTGAACGTATACATCATCTCTACGTAGTAGAGCTAATGAAGGCATACGCTCCCAGATCCAGACCTAATTCATACATGCAAGTCATATTCACATATCTTAGAGGATAATCAGGCATGTATGTTATGGAATAAAAACTAGGGTGCATTAATTTATTAGGGTATCAGAGTTTATCGAGCTTTAATGGTTCCGCTTGCTTGTCGGAACCATCTCTGTTCTAGCAAGATGCCTACATTTCTCAAGCGTGTTGAGAATCAAGTCAGGACGTAGTTCTAAAAATGAGGGGTTAGGGCCTTTACATAGACATTGGGAGTCTTAGAATCATATTAGGGTTAGGAACCATAATGGACGATGCCCTCAAAACTTGATGGTGATGCCCTCGAGGTTTAGTAGTGCCCATGGGGTATGGTGATGATAGGCTTTGTAATGCCCATTGGCCTTAGTAATGATGCCCTCGGGGCTTAATAATGCTCATAAAATTTGGTGATGATACCCTTGAGATTTAGTATTGCACATGGGGCGTGGTGATGATGCCCTCGGGGTTTAGTAACGCCCACCGGGCTAGGTGATGATACCCTTGGGACTTAGTAGTGTCGGATGAGCTTGATGGTTATGCCATAGTGGCTTAGTGTTGCCCACAGAGGTTGGTGATGATGGCCTCGAGGCTTAATAGTTATGATGCCCTTGGGGCTTAGTAGTGCCTATAGATCATGGTGATTATGCCCTCGTCGTTTAAGGCCTCGGGTGTTTGGAGTGCCCATGTGGCATAGTGATGGTGCCCTCGGGGTTTAGTAGTGCCCTCAAGGCATGACGATGATGCCCTCGGGGCTAAGTAATACCCATGGGCTATGGTGATGGTGCCCTCGGGGTTTAGTAGTTCACTTAAGGCATGGTGATGATGTCCTCGGGGCTAAGTAATTCCCATAGGGCATGGTGATGGTGTCCTCGAGGTTTAGTAAAGCCCATGGGGTATGGTGATGGTGCCCTTGGGGCTTAGTATTGCCCTCAAGGTGTGTTGATGATGCCCTCAGGGATAAGTAATGTCCATGGGGCATGTTGATGGTACCCTAGGGGCTTAGTAGTGCCCTCAAGGCATGACGATGATGCCCTCGGGGCTAAGTAATGCCCATGAGGTATGTTGATGGTGCCCTTAGGGAATAGTAGTGCTTATAAGGAATGAAGATGATTCTCTCAGGGCAAAGTAATGCCCAAGAGGCATGGTGACGGTGCCCTTGGGGCTTAGTAGTGCCCTCAAGAAATGCTGATGATTCCCTCATAGCTAAGTAATTCCCATGGGGCATGGTGATGGTGCCCTGGGCGCTTAGTAGTGCCCTTAAGGCATGTAGATGATTCCCTCGGGGATAAGTAATGCCCATGGGGTATGGTGATGGTACCCTCAGGACTTAGTAGTGCCTTCAAGGCATGATGCTGATTCCCTCAAGGGTTAAGTAAAGCCTATAGGGCATGGTGATGGTGCCCTCAGGGCTTAATAGTGTCATCAGGGCTTAGTGATGATGCTCTCGGGGCTAAAATAATGCCCATGGGTCATGGTCATGGTGCCCTCGGGACTTAGTAGTGCCCTCAAGGCATGGTGAAGATTCCCTCGGGGTAAAGTAATGCCCATGGGGAATGGTGATGGTGCCCTCGGGATTTAGTAGTCCCCTTAAGGCATGTAGATGATTCCCTCGGGGCTAAGTAATGCCCATGGGGTATGGTGATTGTGCCCTCAGGGTTTAGTAGTGCCTTCAAGGCATGGTGCTGATTCTCTCGGGGTTAAGTAAAGCCTATGGGCATGGGATGGTGCCCTCGGGGCTTAATAGTGCCATCAGGGCTTAGTAATGATGCCCTCGGGGCTAAGTAATGCCCATGGGGCATGGTGATGGTGCTCTCGGGACTTATTAGTACCCTCAAGGCATGGTGATAATTCTCTCGGGGCTAAGTAATGCCAATGGGGCATGGTAATGGTGCCCTCGGGGCTTAGTAATGCCCATAGAGCATGGTGATGGTGCCCTTGGGGCTTAGTAATGCCCTCAAGGTATGGTGATGATACCCTCAGGGCTAAGTAATATTTATAGGGCATGATGATGTTGTCCTCAGGGCTTAGAAGTGCCCTCAAGGCATGTGATGATGTCATCGGGGCTTAGTAATGCCCATGGGGCATGGTGATGGTGCCATTGGGGCTTAGTAGTGCCCTCAAAGCATGGTGATGATGCCCTCGGGGTTAATTTATGCCCATGGGACATGGTGTTGGTGCCTTCGAGGCTTAGTAGTGCCCGCAAGACATGCTGATCATGGCCTCAGTGTTAATTTATGCCCATGGGGAATGATTATGGTGCCCTCGGGGCTTAGTTGTTCCTTCAGAGCTTTGTGACATAAGAAGTTGTATCTATAAATTTGTCCACCTTACTATTCAAACATAGGAAAACATATATAGTAGTTTGAGGGACTTGTTACTCAAATCCCATTAATGTGGGATAAGTTCAAGTCCCTTCTCTCTCATAAATTAATTGTGAGTCTTTTTATATAGGAAAAAGAACATAGCTTGTTTCACATCTCCTCGATGCGGGAAAAGTAAACGCCTTTTATATAGGAGTTGTCAAACTCATTTTTTTTCTAGGAATATAATTCTTGGAGAGGAAGTTACCTCCTTAGATGAGCTTCTAGATCCTTCCTTATGGAAACCAACTTCTTATAGGAATATTTGACTTGTAGACTACTCTTTTCTGAAGTAGACAAAAATTAGGTTTTATTAATAGGCTTAATTAATCTACCCATTAATTAATTATAGATTTATGTAATAATAAGATTTCTGAGCTAGATGATGAATATTTATTATTTTAATTGATACACAAATGTATTGTCTGATTCATTTGTGCCATACTATAATAAATATTCTACACCTTATAATTTTTAAGTTGTGGTCTTTTGTCTTTTTTTAGCTTTATTGTGTTTCCTCTTAGTATTTTTCTTCTTTTGGAATCTTCGTGTAGTAGCCACGAACAATCTTCTGTATCTTCTGAATTCTTCTGAAATACTACTTCTTTATTTTCTACTGACGCTTGAACATATTAATCAATTTCTTCCAGTGTTGAGTAGCAATCTCATCAATATACTTCTGATAACCTAATTCTTCGTGTCTAGTTGACTTTCTTCGTCTTGATTTCTGTTATCATAATTATTATTTACTGCTTTTCTTATCTGAGTTGAGTTGTCATCTAATTATTACAAATAGGCCTAGTCATATGCCTTTTAAACTCGGTTAAGTGTATAAGCAGCCGTGTTTAAGGCATAAACCCAGAAACTAATTGAAAGATCAACATGACTCATCATCGATCACACCATGTCCAACAAGGTATGATTTCTCCTCCCAGATATTCCTTTCCAATGTGATGTTCCGGGAAGAGTGAGTTGTGATACGATACCACAATCTCTTAAGAAAATCTTAAAATTATTGCTTAAGTATTCGCCTCCACAATCAGATCTTAGAATTTTTATACTTCCGCCAATTTTCTTTTCTACTTTAGCTTTATATTCTTTGAACTTTTCAAAAGAATCGGATTTGTTCTTCATAAGATACACATATCCATATCTACTAAAATCATCAGTAAACGTTATAAAGTAGTAAAAGCAACCTATTGTCATCGTATGCATAGGATCACATACATCACTATGTATAAGTTCTAATCGTTCGATGGCATTTCACCTTGTCCGGTAAAAGGAGCTTTAGTCATTTTTCCAATAAGACAAGGTTCGCATGCTTTATATGCTTCAAAGTCAAACTCAACCAAGTATTCATCCTTATGTAACTCGAAAATGCGCTTCTCATTTATATGCCCTAAACGACAGTGCCAAAGGTATGTTTGATTTGAGTCATTATTCTTAAGACATTTCATATTCACATTATAGATAGGAGTGTCTAAATCAAGAACATAGAAACCGTTAAATAAACGTGCAACCCCATAGGTATAATTATTCAAAAAAAAGGATAAAATATTGTTCTAAATTGAAAATGCAAAGCCTTTCTTGTCTAAACAAGAAACTGAAATAATGTTTCTGTAGATTGCAAGCACGTAAAAACAATTCTCAAGTTCTAAAATAAGCCTAGTGGGCAACGATAAACAATAATTCCCTACAGCCAAGGCAACAACCTTTGCTCCATTGCCAACCCGTAGGACGACCTCTCCCTTAGCCAAAGTCCCACTCCTTTGCACCTCGTGCACATTTATACAAATGTGAGAACCACATCCAGTATCTAATACCCATGATGTAGAAGTAGGCAAATTGACCTCTATAACAAAAATACCTGAAGTAGAAGCTTGACCAGCCTTTTTCTTCTTCTTTCTCAGATCCTCCAAATAAGTATGACAGTTTCTCAGATCCTCCAAATAAGTATAAAATTTTTTTTGATGACAACAAGATCCCGAGTATTCAATGAGAAGATGATACTGAAACTCTGAAGTTCGATAACTTGAGCTCAGATGAAGGTAAAGATAAACCTGAAGTTACTGAAGAACCACAACCACCTAATGAAAATAATGATAATGGTGATTCTGACCCAAGTCGTAGAAATAGTGGAAGATTTACAGAAACCACTAATATTGGCAGATATTCTTATTCTCATCCCAGCAACAACTCAGGGAGAGCAAGTGCAAGATCAACTAGTAGAACTCAGCACAATGAAAATCAAGCTGAATCATCTAGAACTAATCTGCCTAGACATAGGGTGTGGAAGAAAGACCACCCTTATGAACTTATTCTAGGTGATCCAGATGCAAGAATTCAAACTAGAAGTGCTACGTTGAATGAATGTCATTTTTATGGATTTCTATCAGAAATGGAACCAAAGAAAGTGGAAGAAGTACAAGAAGATCCTTATTGGGTTACTGCAATGCAAGAAGAGCTCAATCAATTTGAAAGGCAGAAAGTATTGAAGCTGATACCTAGGCCTAATAATAAGCCAGTCATAGACACCAAATGGGTATTCAGAAATAAAATGGATGATGATGGCATTGTCACGAGGAAGAAAGCTAGACTGGCTGCTAAGGGTTATTATGAAGAAAAAGGTATAGATTATGATGAACCATATGCACTAGTGGCAAGAGTTAAAGCTATTAGGATGTTTCTGGTATTCGCAACACATTCCAATTTCAAGGTATATCAAGTGGATTTGAAGAGTGCATTTCTGAATGTAGAGCTTGAAGAAGTATATGTGGAACTACACCCAGGGTTTGAAGATCCAGAATTTGCTGATTTTGTGTACTTTCTCTTCAAGGTACTCTACGGCCTCAAACAAGCACCTCGGACATGGTATGATACTCTATCAGAATTCTTACCTGAAAATGGTTTTATTTGAGGCGTCATACATAAGACTTTGTTTCATAAAATGCATAAAGATGATATGATATTAGTTCAAGTATATGTAGATGACATTAGATTTGGTTATAATAACAAACAATTGTGTAATAGATTTTCTAAGTTAATGCAGAGTAAGCATGAAGTGAGTATGATGGGAGAGCTGAACTACTTTCTTGGACTCCATGTAAGTCAAAGAAAAGATGAAATCTTCATTTGCTAGACCAATTACATCAGAGATCTTTTAAAAAAGAATGGTCTTGAAGATGCATCTCCAGCCAAAACTCCTATGACAACTGCCACTAAACTTGACAAGGATGAACCTGGTAAGAGAGTTGACAACACATGTTATTGAGATATGACCCTAAGGAATCCCATCTTATAGTTGTTAAAAGAATATTTAGGTATCTTAAGGGAAATCTCAGGGATTATATAATACAAACGTATATTCCTGGAATTATTCTTGTCGTTATTTTCTTTAAAATCCATATCCAACCAACCAAGATCGAACTCACTAAACAAACTGAAAAACTGCCCATATCATATTCAACCCCCCTCCCCCTTCTATGATAGTTTGGAACCTAAAAACATCTTCTATGAATATGGAAGATAATGATAAGTAGTTGTTAGGTTTGAAAGAGTTTAAATCGAACACAACTAATACCTTAAAAATAGGAATACATTTATATAATATATATTGAGCTTGTTATATATTAAAAACATATTATATAGATATATACTCACATAATAAAAGTCCTAATCAAAATAAATATCTATTCCTTGAAATAATCTGGACAGGTAATTGAGTTTCTGTTAGACTCCGTTGGCAAAATAGCTTGATATTATGTTATATGCTATAAATCTTGCAAAAGATGTTAGCACAATAGAATATAGCAGACTATTATTTATTAAGCATACAAAACATATTAAACTGTAGCAACCTATCATCTTGGCCTTTATGTGTCAGTAAAATCCAGGGTTTACATATTTAAACTTATCAACTCCATTCAATTTATTTAAAATAAAATTTAAATTGAATAAAACTGGGCTCAACTTCATGTTCCTTTACATTCTGTTACGATACATTCTCATATATAAGTTAACTCTCGTATTAGTCGACATGCCAAGTGGAAATGCCCTCTTTATTTTTTCTCTTATAAGTTATTTATAAGTTGAAAAATACATACATTTTTTAACTTATAAATAATTTATAAGAAACCCCAAACAGGACCACATATAATTAGACCTCAAAAATGGTATTTTCAATTTAGGTGAATAGTGGAGTAATACTATATTAGCATGAAAATATATGAAATAATGTAAAGTGTAAAGGGAAAAAAGTATCTAATGCACAAAATAGAGAAATCCTCTACTAGTGTAGTTTAAAATTTAATAAATCAATTAATTATTAAATCAATCAAACCGTAAGCATGTTAATTTCATATCAAAATAAGTTAATGTACAAATTTTTATGTAATATATTAATTTGGAACTATAAATTTATGACAATAAGATTATAATAGATCCATGTCATTAAATATATATACACAAGTAGTACTATTATAAAAGTGATATTACACTACTTCAAATTTAATAAAAATTTGTATATATTCTTATTTTGGTATAAATATTTCAACCCTACGGTTGGATTATTGAAAAAAAAATGAAATGCATAACTTATGGTGCACTAGAACTTCTCTGTATACTTTAGAAACTCCATCTACGTATGTAAATATTGATTTGATTTGTGATTTATTATATATTTGATAAATACAAATTTAATAAATAATAGAGTAATTTTCACTTTAATCCATGAACTTTTTCAATTTATCACTCTCGTATCACAACTTTAAAACTAGACCGTTTACATTATAGAGTTTAAACCGTTATTAAGTTTGCATCTATATACGTTGTTTTAGTAAATTTTGTGTAAAATGTGAACTTTTAAAAAGGATATTTTAAATGGAAAACAAATATAACAACTTTGATTTAATATATATTTTCTATATTATATTATTATAACCGAATTTTTTAAATTTCAATTTTTTTTATTAACTCAATATTTTTTTACCATTATATTATATCTAAATTATAGCGTAAATTTTATATAAAATTCATTTTTTAAATTCAGATAAATTTTCAAAAATTATAAAACTTTCTTATATTTTAGATGAAGAACATATAAGACTCTATATATTTTATGATAAACTTACGTAAGGTTGAAAAATGAATTTTATATAAAATTTAGGCGATAATTTGGAAAATATACAGTATTGATAAAATACCGAGTTAGTAAAAAAATTGAAAATTAAAATTTGATTATAATAATATAATATAGAAAATATATATTAAATCAAAGCTGTTATATTTGTTTTTGATTTAAAATATCCCTTTCTAAGTTAAAATTGCTCACAAAATTTATCAAAATAACATTGAATAACTGTTGTAAAGTGTCGAGATTTAAAATTATGATACGAGAGTGATAAATTGAAAAACTCTATGGATATAAAATGAAAATTATTCTAAGTAATATATTGATTTATAAGTTATGATATTTTTACCGTTTATTGGATTTGACAGAATTAAGGTTCGATGAATACGATATAAAACAACATATAAAATGAAACATTGTTTAACCATATCTTTAATATCTTACGGCTTTACGACTTGATGCCATCAAATATCTACTGTCAAACCTAGTCAAATCTTCTCCGTCCAACAAAAAAGACAACACATAATTGAATAAAAGAAGTGAAGCATTAAATCGTGTTTGACATATCAATCAAATCTTACAACGCAATAAAAACCTGCAAAACGTTAGAATTGTCTGTGCTTTTACCGATCGATCTGATTTCGTATTTGTGCTGCTAAGGAGATGTTATATTCACACCATTCTTCTTTCCGGCTTAAATTAATACACTATATTATCATTTTTTGTTTTTTGTGAACATACTTCAAATCCATATTAAACAACTTTAATAAACCCTTAATAAGAAAGTTTAACGAGACAAACTGTATTACAGTTCAAATTAAGATGGTTGGCTAGTTTTTAAGTAGCTAGGATTGAAAAAAAAATTAGAATATATGCATGTCGACAAGTTTTAAACATTCCGAACTTGGAAAATGCAAGATATTTTCAACATTACGAACTTCGAAGATACTAGAAACTGCAGTGTACAAACCTATAATTGACTATATAAAGGGGAAATCGGTCATAGGAAAACAATATAGAAGTAGTGACACAATTTAACCTACCAAAAAATGGCTAAATTTTGGCCAACTTTATTACACTATGCCCTAGTAGGTTTTCTCTTATGTAGTTGTGCTGTTGAAGGCCGGCCAGCTTATAGTTATGTTTCTCCACCACCTCCGGCCTCACCTCCGCCTTATCTCTATGTATCTCCCCCACCACCTTCAACTCCTTCTCCTCCTCCACCTGCACATTCGCCTCCACCACCTCCAAACTCACCTCCTCCTCCTTCACCTCCACCCCCATCGCCACCACCTTCACCTCCCCCTCCATCACCTCCGCCACCATCACCACCTCCTTCCCCTCCCCCTCCATCACCTCCGCCACCATCACCACCTCCTTCCCCTCCCCCTCCATCACCTCCTCCTCCTTCACCGCCTCCTCCTTCACCGCCTCCTCCTTCACCGCCTCCTCCGTCCCCTCCACCAACTAAAGAATTGCCTCCAGCCCCATTGATTGCATCAACACCACCACCACCTAAATCTAAAAGTCCATATTTGTATGTATCACCACCTCCACCTTCACCTTTTCCGGCCCCATATGTCTATAAATCTCCACCATCTCCAAAAACTAAATCTCCTCCATCGCCAACACCTTCTAAATCACCCTCACCTCCAATCAATGCATGCCTAACACCTCCACCACCACCTCCATCACCCCCAATCAATGCATGCCTAACACCTCCTCCATCATCTTCTCCAACTGAATCTCCTCCATCCCCTTACACCTACAAATCCCCTCCATCAGTTCCTCCAACCAAAGCTCCTCCATCGCCTTACATCAAATCTCCACCACCTCCGTCGGAAGAAAAACCATCTCCCTCACCATCTCCATCGCCTTACGTCTACAAATCTCCACCACTTTCTTCGCCATCACCACCTTCAGACTCAGGTCCACCTCATTACATCAACACATGCCCACCACCCCCACCAACATCAACACCTCCCATAGAATCCCCACCATCACCTTTCACATTCAAGCCTCCACCAAATCATAAATCTCCATTCCCGCCGAATTCCCACAAGTCCCCACCTCTACCTACTCTACCACCATTTCCATCCCCTTCTAAAACTCCACCACCTTCTTCTCCATCGCCCATTGTCGAAGCCCCAACTCCCTCTCATTCACACAAAAAATCACCACCCCCACCATCTCCCTCTCCATCACACAAGAAATCACCACCCCCACCATCTCCTTCTCCATCGCCTATCGTCTCCACAAAATCGCCACCACCCTCCCCCAAGAAGGCTTACACCTACACATCCCCGCCACCTCCAATAGCAATGCCACCTTTAGTTCACATAGCAAAACCACCACCACCTCCATCACCACCCCCACCATCACCACCACCACCATCTCCGCCTCCACCATCTCCATCACCGCCACCACCATCTCCAAAAGCATATTCATATGTATCTCCTCCACCTCCAGCTTAAGTCCAAACCTAATAATACATATTTGGCGGGAACCCTATGGTAGACAATAGATTCGACAAGTTGAAGAATAAAAACCCTATGGAAATCATGCATAAACAGTTTGTTAGTGACATGATACGACATACATATGAGTAATTCAGTATTTATTCCTTTTATACGTGGGTATACAAATTTATGACTTAGGTTTTTATATCCAGTATTTGATGTTGATTAATAAAATTCTCAACGTATTAGTTGCGTTCTGTGTTTCTCTTTTCGGCCACTTAGACCTAACAATTATTTTCTTAAATATTTTCAAAATTTTGAAAAATTCATTCTACAAATATTCTACAATACCAAAATTGATAAATAACCGAAAATTATTCAAAAATGACAAAACATATAAACTAATGACGATCAGATTTTTTACGTGGAGCTTGTGATGTAGTAGAATTTTTATGGACTGAACTTGTAGGGCCCTAGGAATTTGATTATTTTATTTGTTGAATATATTCCAGAACATTAAAAATTTATAAGATATTTTTCTTGATATAGCATGTACAGGAAAAAATGACTAAATTTAGTTGTTCAAATTTGAACATCGATACTACACCCCGCTTTTTACCCCCAATCGGTTGCATTGTAAATCTGACCTTAGAAATCGAACAAAAAGTCAATGGTTAACTACTATAAAAAGATCTGGATTGAGGTTGAATAGTCTTTTGATATAAATAAATATATTATGATAAAATGTTAGCGGTGAAAATTATATTTATAATCAAACTTCTGGAGAAGAAATATAGAAGAATCATCAAACTCAAATGTTTTGAAATTTTACACTCCGTATTGATGTTAGTGATGCATGAGCTTTTATTGTAAAATATAAGAGCTGATAGTTGTATACACACACCCCCACAATAAACACTTTGTATTTGGAAGTTCGGAGAATACGTAATATTATTCTCATAATAACACAGTTACACAATGTATGTATATTTAAATAAAGAAAACTAGCTATAATCATGCAACCTTCTCCTATAAAAACTCTAATACTCCTATCACCCCACGACTTTCCTAAAATAACTGAACTAAATACATGACTCGGTCCAAACTGCTAACATGGCCTTTATTCAAATAATAATAAATAAATTAATAAGTTTAGATTAATTCCAACAATCTCCCCCTTAATCTAAACTTGTCTAAACAAATCCTACCAGCCCGTATAGCTTTCAACTTAGCCCGTATGGCTTTTTTGTTTGCCCGTCTGACAAGTTACTTCTTCTCCGGTCTAGCACTTCTTCATCAACCCGTATGGATTTAAATTTAGCCCGTCTGGCCTTATTTCTTTGCCCGTATAACACTTCTTATTTACCCATCTCGCATGTTGCTTCTTTGCCCGTAGGCACTTCTTATTTGCCCATCTGGCATGTTTATTTGCCCATTTGACAAGTCCATTTGCCCATCTGGCAACTTCTTCATCAGCCTGTATGGCTTTTAACTGAGCCAGTCTGGCCTTTTTTTTTTTTGCCCATCTGGCATGCCTTTTTTTCCGTTGGGAATTTGCTGCTCGTATAGCAGCACAATAATGCTTTCAGTTACACCAAACTGGCGCAATGTGTAATTTAATCACCGTCATTTTCTTTGGCTTCCCGCCTACGTTATTTAGTTTTCTCTATTTCTTCTTCATCAATCTCTTTGTAACCTCCAGCACGATCACCATTGGCTCCAGAAGGCCGAGCACTTCCACAACGATACACACAGTTCTCATACTCCACAACTTGTATTCGGACACGTCCGAATACAAGTCAAAACTACCCAGTCTCAGTGTCTGAAAGCCAATTAGCGGGCGTAACTTCATCCAGAAACCTCCAGCACCCATTCGACAAAATTGAAATTTTAGGAAGATTAAATCTTATTAAATGCAACAATGTCACAGCTCTGGATGTACTCATTTGCTGGCTCAGCAGTAAGATAATCCTCAACAAGATCGTCAACAGACACCAGGTCGTCCACAATGGTCATCATAATCTGCAGCTTCTTAATACCATATCCAACAGGTACAAGCTTGGATGCACCCCAAAGCAAGCTTCCATCTTAATACTTTTAACAGCTTCCTCAAGCTTCTTTATGTCGGTTTCATCATCCCATGGTTTCACATCCAACAAGACTGATGATGACTTACCGGACTCTTTCTTCTTCCCAAATGCCTTGACAGTTGTTGCACGTTCTTTAGAGGCCTTCTTTTCCTCTTCGATCTCCTCACCAAACAGATCGGCATCGTCATCATCGTCATCCTCAGCCTCAGAAGCCTTAGTATCAGCAATAGAAAGATTTGCCATGGCATCCTCGACCAAGGGGCAGACCCATGTACAGTAACAACCTACACCATCACCACTATACATCAGCAAGCAGCAATCTCTGACCAAACCAGTTGTTGCTGCCGCCCCGTTCAACAACAAGCAGCCCCTCAAAAACGAACCACCACCTTCTTGGAAACCATCTGTTATGCCTCCAAAGATCGGTAGCTCTGATACCAAATGTAAAATATAAGAGCTGATAGTTGTATACAAACACCCCCACAATAAACACTTTGTATTTGGAAGTTCGGAGAATACGTAATATTATTCTCATAATAACACAGTTACACAATGTATGTATATTTAAATAAAGAAAACTAGCTATAATCATGCAACCTTCTCCTATAAAAACTCTAATACTCCTATCACCCCACGACTTTCCTAAAATAACTGAACTAAATACATGACTCGGTCCAAGTTGCTAACATGGCCTTTATTCAAATAATAATAAATAAATTAATAAGTTTAGATTAATTCCAACAATCTCCCCCTTAATCTAAACTTGTCTAAACAAATCCTACCAGCCCGTATAGCTTTCAACTTAGCCCGTATGGCTTTTTTGTTTGCCCGTCTGACAAGTTACTTCTTCTCCGGTCTAGCACTTCTTCATCAACCCGTATGGATTTAAATTCAGCCCGTCTGGCCTTATTTCTTTGCCCGTATAACACTTCTTATTTGCCCATCTGGCATGTTGCTTCTTTGCCCGTATGGCACTTCTTATTTGCCCATCTGGCACTTGCCCATCTGGCATGTTTATTTGCCCATCTGACAAGTTCATTTGCCCATTTGGCAACTTCTTTATCAGCCCGTATGGCTTTTAACTAAGCCGGTCTGGCCTTTTTTTTTTGCCCTCCTGGCATGCCTTTTTTTCCGTTTGGAATTTGCTGCTCGTATAGCAGCACAATAATACTTTCAGTTACACCAAACTGGCGCAATGTGTAATTTAATCACCGTCATTTTCTTTGGCTTCCCCCCTACGTTGTTTAGTTTTCTCTATTTCTATTTCATCAAGCTCTTTGTAACCTCCAGCACGATCACCATTGGCTCCAGAAGGCCGACCACTTCCACAACGATACACACAGTTCTCATACTCCACAACTTGTATTCGGACACGTCCGAATACAAGTCAAAACTACCCAGTCTCAGTGTCTGAAAGCCAATTAGCGGGCGTAGCTTCATCCAGAAACCTCCAGCACCCATTCGACAAAATTGACATTTTAGGAAGATTAAATCTTATTAAATGCAACAATGTCACAGCTCTGGATGTACTCATTTGCTGGCTCAACAGTAAGATAATCCTCAACAAGATCGTCAACAGACACCAGGTCGTCCACAATGGTCATCATAATCTGCAGCTTCTTAATACCATATCCAACAGGTACAAGCTTGGATGCACCCCAAAGCAAGCTTCCATCTTAATACTTTTAACAGCTTCCTCAAGCTTCTTCATGTCGGTTTCATCATCCCATGGTTTCACATCCATCAAGACTGATGATGACTTACCGGACTCTTTCTTCTTCCCAGATGCCTTGACAGTTGTTGCACGTTCTTCAGAGGCCTTCTTTTCCTCTTCGGTCTCCTCACCAAATAGATCGGCATCGTCATCATCGTCATCCTCAGCCTCAGAAGCCATAGTATCAGCAATAGAAAGATTTGCCATGGCATCCTCGACCAAGGGGCAGACCCATGTACAGTAACAACCTACACCATCACCACTATACATCAGCAAGCAGCAATCTCTGACCAAACCAGTTGTTGCTGCCGCCCCGTTCAACAACAAGCAGCCCCTCAAAAACGAACCACCACCTTCTTGGAAACCATCTGTTATGCCTCCAAAGATCGGTAGCTCTGATACCAAATGTAAAATATAAGAGCTGATAGTTGTATACACACACCCCCACAATAAACACTTTGTATTTGGAAGTTCGGAGAATACGTAATATTATTCTCATAATAACACAGTTACACAATGCATGTATATTTAAATAAAGAAAACTAGCTATAATCATGCAACCTTCTCCTATAAAAACTCTAATACTCCTATCACCCCACGACTTTCCTAAAATAACTGAACTAAATACATGACTCGGTCCAAGTTGCTAACATGGCCTTTATTCAAATAATAATAAATAAATTAATAAGTTTAGATTAATTCCAACATTTATGTATCTCGGTAATATAAGACATTTAGTAGCAAACTGCTATATTTTAAGAATATGACGCAATAATCTGAGTGGCTGTTTAACACTTAGCTTGCATATCTATGTAATGTTCTTCCGGAAAACATAATTTATTCGATAGTATGAAGCCATTATTAACAAAACATAAATCTTTAATATGAAAGAATTGTTGCACGTGGAATTAGTACTTTTACAAAAGCGGTCAGTATAAAGCTAAATCCGGTTATTTTTAGACACTTGCCACCGGCAGTTGTTTATACCAAAAGTTCGCAAGTTAGAATATGAATTGACAAGTGATATTTGAATTGACGACTGAATAGGACATCAATAAGTACGTTGACGAGTAGAAACTCGTATTGATGACAAGAGGCAAGTACACGACTAGCTAAGTATTGAACAAATAGATACTTGACTAAGTCATCATATACAACTACTATAATATACTTACAATAGATACACCCGACGAGTGAAGAGTGAAGTTTTTCTAGTCGTATTTGTAATCAACGACTAAGTAATCTGTTGTTATCAACATACTAGTGGATATTTTTGGCTGTGACTCTACCCACTCACGGTTTTAAACCTTATTTAAGGGGTTTTTCTAGTCACTAAAACTTCTTGTGTCTTTATCTTTGATCCTTGTCCTAGTCATAGTATTTCTATAATTTGCTTGTCTACTATTATACATATTTACTAATAATTGCTCTTTACATAAAGATTTTAATTTTTAACCCCACAAAAAATGACTATAACAGTTTGGCACTGTCTGTGAGAAATTAGTTAAGTTTTTTACAATTTCTATGAGCTATGGCGGACGATTCTCAGCAAGGTGATGGGGTGGAACGGTTTACAGCACCTCCGGGTGATGATGACATTAAAATGATTGTGAAGAAGCTATTATCGGATGTGGAAGCCCTATGAAATCAGACACTCAAGGCATAGTTGAGCACTATGAAATTCAATAGTAAGACATCATCACGGCGCACGTACTATTGCTAGTGTTTTGAGACGTTTGGACATGGATGACATCCCTGAAGATCAACCAAGGGATTTGGATAATGTGCAGGTGGTAGTAGAACATGAACAAGAATGTTTCTGCCAGAATGATGTCAAATAATGAGTCCCAACGACAGAAAGAAACAAGGGCGTAATAATGACAATAAAAAATCGAGCAGGAGGTTTAGGCACAAGAGTTCAAAATCTGATGGTTCCCTAACGGATGCAATAAAACAAAAATTAAAGGAGATAAGGGAGATGATCCAGCGCATCCCAGGCATGCCAAAACCTTGGGAGAAAGCTACACCTTCAAGGTACGCATATTCCATTTCACTAGTACAAAATTGCTTAGTTTTCAGCATCGGTTATTTTCTATGGCGACGCACAAAAACTATATACATCGGTTCTTTTTTAAACCAACGTATGTAATGTATTTGGTGCGTGGGTCATATATAAACCGCCGTATAAATAATAAAAATTAATAATATTATGTTTTAATTAAACAACCATAAACACCTAGAGACTGTTGGTGTATACACGTACTATACACACAGGCTCTTCCCCAAACTGATTAGAATTACACGAACCCTCCGCATTAAAGTCTGATAGAGACAATATATTGCTATACACATATATTCAATCATATACTATTTTGGGTTTCTCTAAAAGAGGGGTTGCAGCTATCTCCTTCACTTTTAACAGCCCCGGGTAAATCTCCATTCTATATATACTATTTTGTGTTATGTATAGGTGGTGGAATTGAGGTGTTAAAACCTTAATTTATTCTATTATTGTGTGTTTATACTATATTGTTTTAGCACTTAGCACCTTTTCTTGTGTTATTATTAGCATTTATATTTTAATATTTATGGTATGCAGTGTTAAAACAACGATTTAATATCTCTGTTTTCTGAAGTTTCATGATTTGAACTTTTAAGTACTTATTTTTGTATTATGGTGTTTACTCAATGAATTGTTCAATTTTAACCATATAATGTGTGACAAATCATGTTGTTCTTGCTTTATATAGTGCCAACCATTTACCTCGTTCGGGCATGATTCAAGACTCTCTCCCCAACCACCCTCTTCATTCTGTGTAGAAAGGTAAAACTGAACACCTTTACGTACTGCCTCACTGTTATTATATGTGTTCACTACTGAGATTAGTCCTGATAGGGTGAAATCTGTGCCATACAAAAAGCAAATTCCCCAGTAACCATACATGTTGAAGTTTGTGTTAAGTATGTTGAGCTTTCTGCTATGATCTTCATATGTATACATATAACTAGCTTATTCTGAGAACATTACTCACCACGAACCGTTTGGCATATTTGTTACCCTCGTACTTGCTGCCTGCAGGTATTGTTTGACGGTATATGTGATCGGGTTTATATACTCTGCTTTACAAGGCTTTGGTCTTGCTCACCAGTTATTCTCATCTGGTGGTAAACTTTTTTCTGCATCTCATCTCCGCTATATTGTTGATTCTGCCTCTGATCAGGTGCCTTTTTTCTTCTCCTTTTTGTCATCGTTCTGCCTTATTCTACTTGGATCATAATTTTTGTTCGCAATTTGAGTCTTGTGTAAAAGATCAATGTATACCCGTTAGCTAGCTAGCAGGCCAAATGGTTGCTACAAACCCTTCCTAATGTCATGCATACTATTTGGTTACTTTTGATGAAATCATTGACGTGACATTGATCAATTTATAAAAATAGAGTTGCTAGCTAGCATTTCTCAGATCAAGTACTAACATCAAGTACAACTAGCTTTTATGACATTTAATTCTGACCACTTTGATTCTTACCTCTTGACACACTGAAAAGTGTTTCCAGTCATGTTAGGACAAACACACATTTATTTGGGATGAAAAACAAGCCAATTGTTTATCGATCAGCTGGACATTTCTGCTATCAACTTTATATGTAGCAGATCCTTAATTGTACCAAATCTAGCATATCATGACTATGAAAACCCTTAATCTTTCAGAAAATTACTCAATTAAGACATTTTAATGTAGAACCATTTTTCATTGGCAAAATAATATATATTCAACTCATAATATTGCAGGTGACTGGTTTGTGTGTATTTGTGGCTGTGTTCATGTATCTCTCATATTTTAAGGTCTATGACACTATGACAGCTAGCGTTGTAATAATGTACAATTCTGATTTCTTAATCTGATGTTTGATTCAAAATGAAATATCTATACGTATGACATGCTTAAGAAGAATAATGATACTCTGAAATATTCACTTTTTTTAGTAAATGGCTCAGAAAGAATAAATTTATCATTTACGATACTAATTTAGTATTATTATAATTGCTTATCCATCATGCCTTTTATTTGCATGAATATAATTGTATGTTGATAAAATTTTAAATTTTCTAAACAAGTAACTTGTCCATAGGCTCATATAAATGAGGATAGAGGGCGTATAATGAATGTGCATAGTATTAAAATTTGCTAAACCTAAGACGCCTAATTGAGGCAGAGTGGAAGGTTGTATATAGAATGAGCATTGACCGGGGGTAAGTTAGATCTGCCTCAACCATATTTAACTTTTTGGTGTGTTGACAATTAGGATAAGGGGACTTCACCCACTTCGATAAATGCTTAGGTGGTGAACAAATAAGCCACCTTGATATGAGCTGGTAACACACATATTTCATATTTTTACCAACAACTCTACTAATTTATCCCACCTTGATATAATAATATAATACACAAACACTGAGACTTGCTACGTATAGTTAATTAGTAACTAACTAAATAAATAAGTACCTGTTTCTTGTTAATATATTATTCAGTTTTATTGTCCTTAACCAAATATTCAGATATAGTATAATTAAAATTCTTTTGAAGTGCTAATGAGAAAAATTTCAAAGCTTAGCAAGAGAAGATTGTCTTGAAGAATTTTGTTTGGATAGTCCTGCTCACCATTCATAATAGTTTTTCATCAGTGCTGTTATGGTTCTGCATAAATTACCTCTATATTTTTCTTCTGAAAAAAGGATTCGGAAGACATTGAACTCATTTTGACGCTGCAGGAAAGGGCTAAATTATAGAAATAGGAAGAAAACAACTGATGAAGCTGATCAAGTGGATAGAGAACTAAACTTCAATTAGCTTTGTCAAGTAACCAGCCATATTGAGTACGCATCTCTCCTAAATTCTTGAGATGTTAAAAAGATGCCTTAATCAGATCCTATCCGAGTTCGAATGCGATTAGCCTTTATGTTTCTTTAACAATCGCAATTTGCCATTTCCATCAGGTGCTGTGCCTGATGTTTAAATTTTATAAATACGTTAGTTACCACAAAAACAAAGTAAATGAAAAGTTAATCTTTATGTACCTAAGCAGAGAAGATATCTCATGATACTATTTCTCTATAAAATCTAGATATTTAGCAAAAAATTAGTATGCAGCGAATATATGGAATAATATCCTGTTGTAGCAATGAATGTATTTATTGATACCTGTATTGTACTTTTTGTGTTGAACATTGTATTATGGAATAGGAATCTTGACTAAACTTGTCACTTTTCCATTTACTTGGTTTTGTTTTCTATTCTACTTTATTGGTTGTTTGCGAATTAAGGAAGATATTATTATTAGTCTTTTAATAGTTTACTTGCAAGTTCATATATTTGGCATGACCTGGTTATTTTTTTTAGCACCATTGATGTCTTGAGAAAACCTTGCCCAGTATCTTTTCATACTGATCTTGTTAATAATTCGAATATTCTTTCATTATAAGGTTGTATTTACCTGGCTTCCTATAAATAGTTTCATATCATTTCTGTTTATGGCCACATCCTCGCACTTCTACTCCTTATTTATGCACTGAGATTTTAGTTACGTAACAAGTATTTTTATTCTTTATGGTATGCTCTCTGGTTTTTCTTTTACAAAATGGCTTTACTTGTTTCTGTTCAAGCAAAGCTTGACAAAATAGAGGTTCTTGTTCAGGTTTCAAGGAAAGGATTAAGGAAACCATTTGTCTTATCCGAGGTAATAAAACTTAGACTAAAAACTATTTTCATTAGAACAGAGTAACATGAATATATAACATCTCAGAATTAAGATAGCATTAGAGAATCTCAACACATAGATTAGATTAACTTTTATGTAATGATTGTGTGCTGATCACATTATTGACATTAGGATTACAGGGGAAAAGAAATCAATAATACTATACTATTAGTGAGTTTGTCAGTTGAAGATCCTACTTCCATCTTCTGTTTCGAAGTCAAAATGTGGACATTGTTTGCTAGGGAGCATATATATTCTCTGGTTTATATCCTACCATATTCAGATTTTCATTTAAAACTGTTAGTGAAGTGTATACAAGGGACGAAAATTGAACAATCCAATCTGTCCATTACATTCATTTTTTAATACATAAATTGGCAGCTAGGTGTCCTGTAATTACATTCAACTATACTGCTGAATTGAAATAGTGTTCTACTGAGAATTAATTTTTTTGTTATGGATTTTAATTTTTCAGGTTCATATTATTTGCCACGTGTCAAGGATGGATCGATAGGCTTTGTAATTGGGGATGTCTGTTAATGGATTTTCTCAAGGACGGTGATTAATTGATGATGTTTGTTAATGGATTTTCTCAAATGGATTGATTAATTAATCTTTTATTTTAAGACTTTATGCATGTAAAAAAGTAATATTTAATGATTACACATTTTTATTGTACTTGCGGATTTATGAATTTTCAATGCAATATATAATTTAATTTCTATCCAAGTGGGTGCTACATCTTTTAATTTTTTGATTTAGCTAGAAAAGTTATAGAGATGGTACCAAAAAAAATAAAATTAAAACATATTATAATATGTTGGTCATTATAATAGTTGATGCTAAAAATATACACTTATATGCGTCAGTTGTTTGAATACCCGATGCTAAAAATACATACTATTGTCGGTTGCGACATAGGCGACGCAAATAAGCATGCTAATAGGCGGTGGAATTTAGTTCATCCGACACTAAATTCCGCCGCCAAAGTAGTGTCAACTACATCAGTTAAGGTATCTTTTGCGTCGACTTTTAAGTCAACGCAAGTTAGAAATGTATGTCGCGTGTTTAACCGACACAATATTCCAGTACTTTTTGCGTCCCCTGCATGTACATCGTCTAAACACCGACGCCAAAAGTGTATGTTGACCGACGCAAAAGGCCTATTTTATACTAGTGTTTACGAATGGTAATCGAACTAACATGGTTTACGGATGTGTCATCTTGGAACACATCAAAAGACTTAAGTTCTTAACACATAAACAAAAGAGCCTCTAAACAGAAACTAACATGCTTAATAAAACAACAAACTAAGCAGGAGTAAATCATGGTGGCAACGTTCGATTGTGGTAAAAAAACCATATGCCTGAAAGCTCATTTTTCCACTCGGTAGACCAAGTACTACCACTCTGCCTTGAGGCTCATGATCCTCCACTAGTTTCGAAATGTGTGACTCTTGATCATCAACTATAATTTGTTCAAACTTTGTGTTTCCCTGAGTTTGAGCAGTCTTCATGTCAATGGCTTTGTCCATACTAAGAATTGTTCTATTTGCATTTTCTTGATGATCAATACCCTTGCCATCCATTTGCAGAGAACCTGTATCATAAGCAACACTCTTGGCTTCACTAGCAGCATCGATCATGCTCTCAATCTTTGCATGCTTCTGACCATGGGTTGCCCCCTGTAGTATGTCTTGAGCTACACCAATCCAGGCTTTTGAGCAAATGTGTTACCCTTCATGCCAGCACCCTGGTCACCAGAAAACTCGCTCCATTCGTCATCTTTTTGGTCTCTTCAAACCTTGACTGCACCATCTCCAACCACACCAACAATATCCCTTCTAGGGAGAACTATTTCAGCATATGCGTTAACCATCACATATGTGATGCCCAACAACATGTTATGTCTTCCAACTGCATTCTGATATTGAGAATTTTACACTGCATCCCAGAGCTTGCATTGTCCTGCACCTGGGGTCTCCATCATTTAGACCACCTGAGTTTATTACATTAACAACCCGTAACTCTATGTGGATTGCCTGCAAAGAGACATTAGATTCTGACTTATGCATTAAGTTCTTCCTTGTACTAGTAAAAGAGACCGTAGAATCATCCTGCAAATTTCCTTGCAATTGCACACTCTTTCACCCCATGTACTCCATATGGGCACCCACTATATCTTTAGCATCCAAACTAACAAGAGAAGTAGATGTTGAGCATAAAGTGCTCATTTCTCCGCAAGAGGTAGCATAAGAACACTCTTATTAACATCTTCAATACTAGACTTATCAAGAAAAACCAGATTGTCAATTCGGCATGGAACCACAATAGACCAACAGGAAAAGGAGTCATAAAGTTGATTCCAAATTTTAACCAGTTCACGAGAAGGAAAAAACATGTTTTGGTTCCAGAATATTTTAAATAGAGACTCAGCACAAGAGTCCGTCACAATAGAAAAACAGAAATCATTAACAATATTAAACTTAAGCACTAGAAAGCCTAGATTAATCATGAAAACATAAGCCAAGACAATGCATTTACAGTTCAACATACTCATTTTTGCTACATCGAATATCAAGCAAATCTCATCCGTAATAATGCCAAATGATAAGAAAAAATCATAGGCATCATATTACATCACACAAATCTTGGATCTAAGATCTTGAACATACACTGTATTATCAAAAAGAGGATTGTTCCAGAAAGAGAAATCATCAGAAAAAGAAAAGGATTCTAGGTTAGAAGAAGAGGAAAAAGAAGAGGTTTGAGAAGGAAAAGAGTGAGGGAGGGTGAGAGAAGAGGAAGGAAAGAAAAAAATAGTGTTACACAGAGAGGGAAAAATAGTGTTATATTTAATATTGATTGGTTGATTGTGTAAACTTTTTGTCACCATAGTGATTAATAGCGCTACCATCAAAATCAAAACTACAATAAGAAAATAACCATTAATTAGAACAAAAACAACATAAAGTTGACCCAAATATTTATATTAAAATTCTGATTATAATCACAAGTACCTTTAACAAATCATTTTCCAGTCACAACATCCGTAGTATTCATTAAAGATGGGAAGCTCCACCGTATAGAGGCGGACGACTGAATGTTTATTTTAGGGTTGAAAAAAAGGTATATTTATATTATATTCACAAACCTTATTTTTTGGGGACAAAACAATGAGACCCATTATTTGTTTAATTTATATGGGTATATAAGACCACCCGGCCCAATGTATTTTATGGCCTTTTGGTTTAAAATACCAATTGTATGCTCATTTATCAAACTGATATACATGATACTTTTTAAACATTTAAAAAAATATTAATATAATTGATATATTATAATTTTTATTTGGGTGAAGGCCTTAAATAAACTTCATTTATTAAAAAGAAATCGAAATACCCAGTACCGCGGAGCATGGCCCTAAATGCCGTTTGACTACTCATTCAAAGAATGCGTGCATTGTATATGCCTAACCACAATGCATGCTGATGATGGATGTATATTTAAATTATTAATGTGTACGCATTTTCAGTAAACGTATTCTCTGGGCTTTTCAACAATACACGCAAGATGAATATGCGTACTACCATGCACGTATTCACAAAATGCGCATTCACAACACTTACATATACCTTAATTAGTTGGCACAATATGAGGTGTTTGTTGGATTAGGTGGATTTAGAATACGCATTATAACAATGCGTTCATAGTGAGTATTTTAGAGCCATAACTAATGCCAAACTATAATTTGGGCCAAACATCTTTAAAAATGAGTATTTTAGTCAGTTTCTCTTTTTATTTTTAATTTTATTTAATTATAAGTGTGAAATTATTATTCTATTACTAATCACATTTATTAATTACTTATATAACTCTTTTAATATAAACTACAAATTTATAAAAATACTAAAATACTAATATATAAAATATTTTTTTATTTTATATAAAATAATACATGTATAATATTTTTTTCTATTACAATTCTTTTTAGGGTGAAAGACCTAAATATCCATATTTGAAAAAGAATGGACTGAAATACCTACGCGTTGGACCTAAATACCTGACGAAAGCGCATGTTAGACATACGTGTTTTTACCTCGCATCTTGCACATGCGTGTAGTCTATATTTTTCAATTCATTTTATTATAAACACATGTATTCACTCTGACTACACGGATGATAGGAATGCGTCTACTACATAGCTTGCAAGTTACAACCCTCCACTTGAAATTTACAATTCAAATGCTTGGGGGACCTAAAATTTCACAAACATATTATAGATGTACTTCTTTAATTATATGGAGTCCATTATGTATGAATATTTTAATATGTACCATGTTGAGGCGTTGAATTACATGTATACGCATTCCAATGATGCGTAATCAGTCGGTAGATAGGGCCATTTTTTCGCTCGTCAGTATTTTGGGCCTTGTATGTTAGTAATCATGCGTAATCAACTGATTCGAAATATTTTCGTTGTTGATTTAATAAAAACAATACAAATTTAACACCATCTATCTATCTAGGTTGCAAAGATTAGAAACTCATGAGGTATGTTATTCGTATTTAGCATATTAAAGCTGGTTTTTCAAGATGATTTGTAACAAGTTTTATGCAAATATCATTTGGTTTCATGTCTTAAGATTTGAATGATGCAAATGTAATACAACATGAATATGTAAAGCTAAAATTTCTGCCCATTAGAAACTATTTAATAATGTTAATATTAAATTTTTGTGTGTACAGTTGTATATGGCTACCGAATATAATACAACCAACTATGAATCATGTAACATCTTACAACCACTTAAATATTTACCATCAAAATACTACATTTCTTACACTATCACATTAAATGTTTATACAATACAAATAACATTAAAACCATTGAATATTTATCAATAAGCGCAAAATCAACCCTAACTTAGCTTCCACCTTCCTTAGTGGCTACAAGTTTCGCCGGCTTCAAATATTTTTGGGACTGATGATGGATACTCCTCTCCTTTCTAATATATTCAAAGGCGTCTGGTTATTAGAGCAATCAACACAAGTCAATTACTAAATCAATCAAAAGAAATACTCTTTTATAAAATGACTACATTAATAAATGAATTTACGTATAAATATAACAAAAAAATTAATGTATAAAATAAAAGCAAGGTGAATACCCATGTTGGAGACAATGAGTTATGCATCCAATGAATGAATGAATCTGTAGAAGCTAGCTTGTCACTAATTTTAATACCGAACTCGTGTGTTATGCAAAACCGTCTGAGTTAAAGGCACCGTAGATGAGTGCATATTGCATTGATCTTATTTTAAAAAATAAATATGTAGAAACTAAAGTAGAAACTAAAGACGTGAACAGAGATACATGACTAGAAGTCACATGCATATATTTGATATGAACATTCAAAGTCAATTCAAACACACAAGTCTAGCCAATATATAAGACATACCATAAAATGAATAAATTTTTAAAAATCAACCCAGTGGAAGAAAACCAACACAAAAATCTAATATAAAAAGAGAATAAATGAATGGAATTTTTTTTTTAAAAAAAACTGCTATACGCACTAATCTGAAGAATGGACTCCCTATCACTTGGATGCGGACAAGTACCTTTTAGTGTTCCATTGATTTGCCTCTCATTTAACCTTTTCAAGTACCTTTGCCCACCACCTCTACAATTTAGCAAAATTGAACAATAATTACTTAAGTACACCTCAAGTTTCAAAATACCGAATATGTAGCGCAAAAAGTACCAACCTCGAAAGGCAGATAAACTGTCTTCATGGTTTCCAATTTGCAAGCAAGATAATTGAGTATAAAAGGAGAAATAGAATTAACGGGTTGAATCATGGTAGTAGGTGTCTGGCTAAAACCAAACAATTTAATATTGATTAGTTGATTGAGTAAATTTCTTGTCACCATAGTGATTAATAACACTGCCATCAAAATCAAAACTGCAATAAGAAAATAACCACTAATTAGAAAAAAAAACATAAAATTGATCCAAATATTTATATTGAAATTCTGATTATAATCACATGTACCTTTAACAAATCATTTTCCGGTCACAAAATGTGTAAAATTCATTAAAGATAGGAAGCTGCAGGGTATAGAGGCCAACCCTGAATGTTTATTTTAGGGTTGAGAAAAAGGTGTATTTATATTATAATGACAAACCCTATTTTTTTGGGGACAAAACAATGAGGCCCAATGTTCGTTTAATTTATATGGATATATAAGACCACCAGGCCTAATGTATTCTGTGGCCATTTGGATTAAAACACCAATTGTATGCTCATTTATCAAACTGATATACATGATACTTTTTATATATTTAAAAAATATATTAATATAATTGATATATTATAAATTTTATTTTTAGTTAATATTTTTAATTTTATTGAATTATAAGTGTTTTGTCCCCTATTTTTTTGGGGACAAAACAATGAGGCCCAATGTTCGTTTAATTTATATGGATATATAAGACCACCAGGCCTAATGTATTCTGTGGCCATTTGGATTAAAACACCAATTGTATGCTCATTTATCAAACTGATATACATGATACTTTTTATATATTTAAAAAATATATTAATATAATTGATATATTATAAATTTTATTTTTAGTTAATATTTTTAATTTTATTGAATTATAAGTATGAAATTATTATAATATTATTAATCATATTTATTAATTACTTATATAACTCTTTTTATATAAACTATAAATTTATAAAAATACTAATATATAAAACATTTTTTATTTTATATAAAATAATACATTTATAATTTTCATTTAGATTACAATTCTTATATATATATATATATATATATATATATATATATATATATATATATATATATATATATATATATATCTTTTAAGATACATTAGTTTACATTACTATCCCTTTTTCCTATTTCTCATTCTCTCGTAAAAACCCACTTATCTTTTTATTTATACTTATTTTTATTTTATAACTTATATATGTTTTTAGTCTTCAAACAATATTTTTAATTTTGTTTAATACCATGTGTAAATATGTTTAAGAGTTTCTATTGTTCTAACTATTTTCATATATTTTAATTTTAAAATTCGTAAATATGTTTAAAAATAATAAAATATTATCATTAAACATCTTTTTCTTTATTATTTTTTAATTTTCAGATTGTATTGAATCAATAGAATTAGTCGAATTTATTTTAACTTAAAAGATATGTTTTATATATGTTTGAAAGTTTTTCCCAATTTTTAGTTGTGTATATAAATATTTGAACCTTTTTTAGATCATTTGACGAGGTTAGAGAATGATTTCATATTTAGGCATCTGTATTCTTTCAAACTCTTATTATTACCCAAAGTTCTGGCTAATGCATGCACTCATAGTATGACCATTACTTATTTCACATTTTCAACTAGCTAGGCAAAATGATGAACTCTTGTGCGATGACCAACATTTTTCAAAGACTAATCTAGGAAGGCTTATGAGTTTCTCTCTACAAGGTATCTTAGACTGTTCTAGGGTAAGGTATAAACTAGTTATTTTAAGATATGGCTCTATAGATTGGATAGCTATAGTCACTATAGGTTATTCACTTTGCATGACTCGTTTACTAAGTGTTACAGTCAAAATCTACCTCCAATTAATTCAGGAGCTTCTCACTCCTAACAGCCTCTCACTCTCGAAAAGTCTCCCCTAATTTGATAGGCCTAGGCCCATGAAGACATGTAGCCTAGGCCCATGCCCGAAGAGTCTTGCCTACATGAAGAGTTTCGCCTAATCAACAAGGTTCGACCCAGGAAGATAGCTAAATATTGATGAAGAAGATAGACCGACCATGTCCACGTTTGAAGTATCTAACTTGCTTTGGAGTAATTAAAGGAAACTGTTCAGAAGGCCCAATATCATTCAACCCAAGTCCATCAGCCTCACCTACTTGCATCAGCCTCACCTACTTGAGGTATAGAATGTCATAATCATTACTTGAAGTCCATTTGAAGACATAAGCCCAATCCATATTACTTGAAGATATCAAAGACTTGTTGCTCCTAAAGGCTGGGCTCCACCTAGGCTAATTGGGTTCTCACCCAGATACGGGGGTCTAGTAGCCTCTACTCTTAGTGACACTTCCAGGAGGCTAGCCCACAAATCTCATATGGTTAACGATGGGACTGGACTAGGCTGACAGCGATAAACTAGGGTCACTAACTTAGCCGTCAGGTTCTATAAACAAAGCTGAGCCTCAAAGGCTTACACTAGAAAGCACTTAAGGCGGTGGTCCAATCGTCCTAAGAGGGGAAACCTAATCCTATTAGGTTCCTTGCTACCCAATAACTACATTTGGCTTGATCCCTATAAAAAGGGTACGTAGGCACATTGTTTGGTTACGATCTGTCTTTGACTCTTAAGAACTGTAATTCTTGTGTGCTAAACTCTTCAACCAAGCAGTCTCAGCCACCCCACAAAATACATCTCCATTCACCTAGGTTGTTCAATGTCATCAACCACCACCATCATTCAGACAGCCCACCACCAATTGGCGCTAGAAGGAGGGGCATCTTGACATCTCTAGAGGAAATATGTCACCCATAAAATCATTGATGGTGATCGTGTAGCGAATGAGGAGTTCAACCGATCCTACGAACCCAATACTTAGGCACACCCGAGATTTAGGTACGTCTCGCAGCCATAGCCTCATCAAGGGAAGGCCCCCAGGTCCCCAAGATGTTTATTTTTCTGGTTGGATCATTAGGGTGAGGCCCTTTGTCTCATGAGAAAAGGAAGGCCCCCGGGTCCCTAGATGTTTATGTGATTGGCTGGATCATTAGGGTGAGGCCCTTTTTCTCGCGAGCAAAGAAAGGCCCCCGGGTCCGTAGATGATTTTTTTCTAAATGGATCACTAGGGTGAGGCTCTTTGTCTCATGACCAAAGGAATCCCCCCGGGTTCCCATAGATGTTTATGTTTCTGGCTAGGTCATTAGAAAGAGGTCACTTGTCTCATTAGCAAAGGAAGACCCCCATATCCCCTAGATGTTTATGTGTCTAGCTAGATCATTAGGGTAACACCCTTTGTCTCATGAGCAAAGGAAGGCCCCTGGGTCCTCTAGATGTTTATGTGCCTGACTGAATCATTAAAGCAAAACCTTTTCCTTCATGAGCAAAGGAAAGCCCCCGGGTCCCCCAAAATGTTACTCTAAGAAGGCGAGGTAGACAGAATACTTATTCTATATATCACTCTGAATATTTATCAAAGGAAAAAGGCAAAGCTATTTGAAGCCTATGGTTTGAATAATTAGGGTATGTTATCCTTTATAATTTAGAATTGTTCTACTATGATTTATGAGAATGCTTACTTTAAGAGGCGAAGTCATCTGTTGCATTATACCAAGATAGTAGATTGACGGCCTATAATTAAGGTAAAGTTACTTTTGTTGTTATTAATCTTGTGTTCCTACAATCAATTTTATCCGGATGTTGTAGCAGTCCAATCTTCACCTGTTTGAATTATTATAAGAGGGCTATTCAATACAGGTGGAGCTGTTTATTGAATTGTTTAAATTTGATGCAATTGTTGCAATGAAAAATCGTATAAATTATTCAAGTAGATGAATAATATGAGAAGTGAAGGAAAGAAGACATCATGCATTCATAGCAGATAGTTATCCAGAAGTTATGCAAAATACAACATGCGAGGCTATTAAATGAAGAGCCCGCACCGCAAATTTACTTCAAGACGAGGCATCATGAGCCTTCTCACCTCCTTCATCCCGCTCCGTTAGATTTTTAACTTGTTGAATTTCAAGCTCGACAATCTTCTTGGCTTCATTCCTCTGCCTCGTCGACTCAATATCTGCAGCATTGTCAACTTTGAACTTATCCGTGAATCTAACAGTTGATGGAGGAAAGTGTATTTCCCAGTCATAATCAACGTGAGCTCCAAGGAAGTTCTTCAGATAGTCAAGAAATCCAGCACTATAAGCCTCACCTAGTTCTTTCTTATTCCTCTCTTTAGTATTGGAGAGCTCTAATTGCAACTTGGCGAGTTCAATGGAGTGTTCATCGTCCTTCTTTAGCACATAGCTCTTGTGCTTATTTAGTTCACGTTGAATTTTGTCAGATTGCTTTATCTAGGTAGATAGATCAGTCTTGACCTTTTTCTGAATGATCGCCACCTCCTGAATAGATCACGCTTAATTCGACGTATGCTAGAGCCTCTTCTAATTCTTTGATTATAGCTTCTTTTTCTAAGAAGATGGTTAGGCCATAGAAATATGCCTCTCCCATGGCTAGGCAAAAGCCAATTAACGTCTGCCTCAATTTCTAATTTGCCACACCAATGCTTGACGTCGCCTGTAGTGAAATTCTCTTTTGCTATATCACCGAAAAGGGAAGCAACATGGTGAGATGTTTATCATTCTTCAACAGGCTTCGTCTTCTTGGCAAATTCAGTTTGTTTTTTAGTCTGACTACAAGTTCTTTTCTTCTAGCTCTTAGCTTTGGGGAGAGGAGGTGGTGTAGCTGTTGGATTTGACACTGTCGTGGCCATTGAGCAAGCTTGGTTGGTCTGAATACCATTTTTCTTCTTGGTAAAAGGGTTTCCACCAAAGGAAAGTTCAGCCATTTTCCTTAGAATCAAACAAGTGAGGTCAGTAAGCAAGAAAATATAAGAAGACAATGCTGAAGGAAGAATAAATAGTGTAAATGCATGCAACAATTTTTCCAAGAGGCGATGCTCTAAGAAGCACAACGGGCGAAGCCCCCTGACCTTTACCCTTTAGGTCGGCTATTTTCTTTCTAAGCTTCTTTTTGGATATCTCCTTTGAAAGTTTGATGAACGGGACTTTTCCGTAACCATTATTATAAAATCCATTCAAATGAAAGGTAGTTGGAGTTATAAGCTTTTCAAGGTCTTTTTTCTGGTCAGGAAAGGTTAAGAATATGTTCACCCCTCTGAAGAGCCTCGCCCTCTAATTCAGTCTCATGAGGTTTGTCTTTCAAAGTAAAACATGGGAAAATAAAAGTAGTCAGGACAGACGCAAGAAATGAGATCATAAGAAAATATATATAGAGAAAAATACTCACTTGCTTGGAGATTGCATTGTGTTCTCACCCTAAGGGTGTCATAAATGTAGAAATATTCCATCTTCCATTACTTTATAGAGCTGCAGTTCCTAGTCCAGAAGCCTCTTCTTCCATCAGATCCCAACGTGGTGATATAATAGAAGTGAAGATTGTCTTTAGATTTTTGAAGACCAACGAAGTAGCCCAACTCTTCTATCGAAGGGAGAAGGAATACTTGATTGATAGATATATATATCACTAGGCCATAAGTACTCATATGCTATGCTATCTGATGTTGCCCTATGTGCCAAATGGTATTGCCTTAGGCCTGAAATCGAAAAAGGTAACACTTTTTAAGTGTTGCATCTGCGGCCATTGCCTTTGACCTCTAATACAATGCTTTTGTTGTGTAATGTAACACCGCTGAAAGTATTGCATATTGGTCATAATGCAACACCACCATGACATAAATGCAACAAAATTTAGTGTTACTTTAAATGTGAAGCTGAAACAAATATGGGCCAGGTCAGCAGTGGGGCCCACCAGTGCCACGTTAGTAGTGGGGCCCAACAGTGCCACGTCAGCAGTGAGGCCCACATGCCACGTCAGCAATGGGGTTCGTTTTGCCACGTTAGCAGCGGGTCCCACCAATGTCACGTCAGTAGTGAGCCCATTTTTGCCGTGTCAGCAGTGGGGCCCACTAGTGCCACGTCAGCAGTGGGGCCCACTAGTGCCACGTCAGCAGTGGGGCCCACTAGTACCACGTCAGCAGTGGGGCCCACCTGATCTAATGCAACACTATCATGCTATAATGCAACACTAAGTTTAAAACCTTTAGCAACACTAAATTTGGAAAATGTAACACCAAAATTGATAATTGCAACAATACATTAATTTCTTGAGCAATACTAATTATTCATAATGCAACACTTTCAATAAAAAAATTTGAAATAGCCTTCTTGTACATACATCTATCCCATAAACAAACAAGGCAGATAATAAACACAAAATATTAACAAATCTAGCTTTTTCCTCAACAGATCTACCGATGACAACTTCTGGTATTCAAGGAAGTATGCGGCTGCACCTGAGGTCTCTGCGCAAGTTTCAGCAAAGTGGAGGTTGGATTAAGGCATTGAAGCTGAGAATGAAAGGATGCACTTGATGACCATGGTCGAACTTGTGAAACCAAAATGGTATGTGAGGTTTCTGGTTCTCACAGTGCAAGGAGTCTTCATCAACGCTTTCTTTGTTCTTTACATGATGTCCTCCAAAGTGGCACATAGAGTTGTTGGGTACCTGGAAGAAGAGGCAATACATTCATATACTGAGTATTTGAAGGATATTGCAAGTGGTGCAATTGAAAATGTTCATGCTCCTGCTATAACAATTAGAGTTATATATGCACTCCATAGAATAGGGCTAAATGAATATTTTCACTTCTCTTATGATCCTCTGGTTGTGTTACAAGTTGTATGCTAGGTGAACGAAATATTGTGAACGAAATGAATTCTTGTTTATCTACAATGTATCTATAATGTAAGAAAAATCTTATGCATTTAAAAAGGCTGACTTGAAATCGACCAATTATATATCTCTCTGGCAAATGTTCTTCATAAAAGTTCATGCATTACGTAAAGAAATGTAACAAGACTTTTGTAATATACATACCATAAAATTGCAAGAGGATTCCAATTCCTCCCTTCTGCCCCTGAAACACAATAAAAATATTCATTTAACCATTTTCCCATCTATTAACATGTTACAATATACGTAATATTACTTTCTAACCAGAATAAAATCTGCTTCTGCGTATATCTAATGATGCCCAAAAATTAAACTACATTAGCCGTAGGAAAAATATACTTTTTCATCCAAAATGATAAATACTATAAGTTCCACAAGATAATACCAAGTAAGAAAGAGGCTCGTCATAGGTCAGACAGAGTCGTGTACAATCATTATGGGAAGAGTGCAAATGTCTTGCCATATTAACAAAATCATTTTGAATGCGAGGATCCGGAGCTGAACCTACCTAGTAGCATGACCTGTAACAAAATTACATCAACATTGGTATACATATACATATATATTGCAAAATACCAAGTTATTTGTCCTTCACAACCGTTTTTGGCTACTTATATACTTATATATATACCTCCACTAACACCTTTCTTTTAAACACAAGAATTTCTTTTAAAAAATGCTCGTTTTAACATTAATATTTTTCGCATCAATCAAATTCACTAAATTAATATCTATTATGTTCGTAATTATACTTTTTTTTTTTTTACTTTTAAAAGATTCATGATAAGGGCAGAGGACAGGCGCGAGGCAGCAACAAATATAGAAGGGCTAGTAGTTTTTTGGGCCTTATAAACTAAAAAGAAAGAATAGAATAGAAGTAGACTGAAGATAAAAGTAGAAGTGCAGAACAATAAGATAGTAGATAATAGTTTTTTGGGCCTCAGAAGATATGTTCACAATAACTCCCTTATTTTCATTTGTGGTATAAATTGTAGATACCTTAGGATTGTCTCCAGGAGCAAAAAAGGTCTCAGACAGAGTTCCTGATGCCATGTTGAGAGGTTCCAAACCAGCTCCGTGTAATAATTACAAGTTGATCAATTAAAACCATATATTGACCAAAAATCATGCTTGAGAATATATTGCTCGAGACTTTTAAAAAGAAACATCAAGACAACTGTAGGAAAAATCGGAAACTCATTTCCAAGTACTAGCATTGACCAGTACATCGTTCATTTACAAGAATGTGGCTTACTGATAATGTGTATAACATGGAGGGGACTAAGTATACTTGGTATAACAATTGAGGTTGCAGTTGATGAAAATAACACACTAATGTCTGATGTCTCTCCATATAGCATATACACATATTACATATATGCTTCATCACAAATTATAACTTGTATATATAATACATAAAAATTATAATTATATAGCTCGATAATACTACTATTTTATAGGAATACTTGGACTTTTTAACATTAGTTATATATATTTGATCCATATATAACTTCAACAAAGAACATCTATATATATGTAAGTGTGCACATGTTCGACAATGTATGTCGTGAACCGTGAATGCCATATCGCCATAGAATGCCTTATGACCATGGCATTTTGAGTTCCTTACAAAGGCTGTGGCGCATTGGCATTGGCTCCATAACAACTATGCCGAGACCTAAGCTGTGGCTAGGACACATAACCCTGCAAGAAAAGTAACCTTCTGGAACAGAAACTCCCCTTTGTTCAAGATATGATTCAAGAATCGAAATTTGATATTTTGTGACTATTATCTGGAACATCAGTAGCACTGTCAATGCATTTAACTAGCTAAGTAAAGATGAATAAATGCACTCAAACCCCATCTAAATTTACTGATAAAAAACAAAACCCCAAATGAAAATATCAAAAATAAAGAAAAATCAAAACACAAATAAAAACAAAATCAACAAAAGAAGATCATAAATAGTACAACAACCACGTAAAATTGAGTGATTTAAATTAATATAACAAACAAATACCCCAACAGACACAAACACACACATACATAACCCAAATCAACTTAGATCGAAAAATTCCTAAAATCAAAGAACCCTAAATCAAACGAAAACAATACAAAAAAAGACATATATATTAGTTGTAGAAGAAATATAAAACAGGTACCAGGTACCTGGTACTCAAATCAAGTAAAAACAACATATAAATAACATATATAACCAAAACATGTACTTGCAAATAAATAACACATATAACCAAGTAATATAACATAGATAAGTAATATTACCTTAATTTTGAAGCCCCAATTCGAAAGCCCCAATTAACAAGAGATAACGAGATGATTTTGATATGTCGAAGCTCGATTTAACCCATTCTATAGATGAGCTTCGATTTTAAGTTTCGATTTAACCAAAACCCTAACTGAAACTTACGAATCTGGAGAGAAATTGAAGTGTAGGTCGTCGATTTGGAGAGTAAGTCTTCAATTGGGATAGAGAGTCGGGAGGGTATGTGAGGGTAGAGAGTCTCGAGTTAGGGACAGAGAGGGTAGAGCGTTTGGGGGGAAATATGCCGCCCAATATTTCACCAAATAACATATATAGTATATTAGTCAAAAAAAAGAGTACCATATACGTAGTATACAGTGTACGGACTATAATCATTTTTATTCTATTTAATTAAAAAATTTGAAAAAAAAATTAAGATTACTTTTTTGTGAAATTAAAATAATATAGTAGAATTAAATTTAATATTTGTAAAAAAATTGTAAATCACTTAAGAAAATATATGGTTGACTATTTTGACCATTAAAGAAACACCCTAAAAAAAGTCTAAGATTTTTTAAATATTTTTTAACTCAATAAAATCATTAGATATTAACATTTGTACGGTTGGATCGTCGAAAAAGAATTTTTAAAAAATAGATTCAATAATTAGGACAAAATTAATTTATGTGAATATTAATTTGACTGCTTTGACTATTGATAAAACATGCCGAATATATTTGAAATTTTTTTAAAAAAATTGCACATCACTAAAATCATTAGATATTAATATCTGTATGGTTATATCATCCAAAAAGAATTTTATAAAAATAGAATCATCATTCACGACAAAACAAGTTAGTGAGAATATTATTTTGACCATTTTGACTATTAAAAAAACACACCAAATAAATTTTATTTTTTTTTTAAATTCACACATCACTAAAATCGTTATATATTAATATCAGTACGGTTGGATCGTCGAAAAAGAAGTTTTAAAAAAAATAGAATCAACAATTAAGACAATACTAATTAATGTGATTATTACTTTGACCGCTTTGACTATTGAAAAAACACAAACCGAATAAATTTGAACTTTTTAAAAAAATTTCACACATTACTAAAATCATTAGATATTAACATGCGTACGGTTGGATTGTCGAAAAATAATTTTAAAAAAATAGATTCACCATTCGGCACATGACTAGTTAAATGGAACTTCTAGTCTGATATGTTTGACCTTAATAAAATCACATAGAATGAATCTAGAAATTTTATAAAAAATATTCACACCACTGAAATAGTCAGATATTAACATCTGTACGGTTGGATCGTCGAAAAAGAAATTTTAAAAAATAGATTCAGCATTCAGCACAATACTAGTTATAGAGAACGTCTAGTTTGACCGGTTTGACTAGTATAAAATAACATAGAATAAAACTAAAAAAAATTTAAAAAAAATTGGCACCACTAAAATAGTCAGATATTAACATCCGTACGGTTGGATCGTCAAAAAAGAAATTTAAATAAATAGATTCAGCATTCAGCACAACATTAGTTACAGAGAAAGTCTCATTTGACCGGTTTGACTAGTATAAAATCATATAGAATGAAACTGGATTTTTTTTAAAAAAAAATTGGCATTACTAAAATAGTCAGATATTAACATCCGTACGGTTGGATCGTCGGAAAAGAAATCTAAAAAAATAAATTCAGCATTCAGCACAACATTAGTTATAGAGAAAGTCTCGTTTCACCGGTTTGGCTAGTATAAAACTGAATTTTTTTAAAAAAAAATTGGCACTACTAAAATAGTCAGATATTAACATCCGTACAGTTGGATCGTCGGAAAAGAAATTTAAAAAAATAAATTTTGCATTCAGCACAACACTAGTTATAGAGAAAGTCTAGTTTGACCGGTTTGACTAGTATAAAATCACATAGAATAAAACTGAAAATTTTTAAAAAAAATTTAGCACCACTAAAATAGTCAGATATTAACATCAATTTGGTTGGATCGTCGAAAATAAATTTTAAAAAATTGATTCAGCAATCGGGTTATACTAATTATTATATAAAGACTAGAAAACACAAAGACAACACTAAACAATCAAATGCAACGCTACCATATTAAATGCAACGCTTGTGATGGGGACCACATGCCACGTCAGCATGGGACTTTACGCTACGTCAGCAGATGTGGGCCCCACAACTGCCACGTCAGCGTGGGCCCACCAGCCACATCAGTGCGGTCCCACTGCCACGTCAACAGTGGTGGGGCCCCCACTGCCACGTCAGCACTGGCCCATTGCCACTTCAGCGTGGGTTCCATTGCGACGTCAGCAGTGGTGGCCCACTAATGGTCCCCGCCAGCCACATCAGCATGGGCCCCACTGCCACGTCAGCCTTGGTGGCCCCCCACTGCCACGTCAGCACTAGTCCACTACCACGTCAGCACTAGCCCACTACCACGTCACTAATTATTTAAAAAACATTAGCTAATGCATCACCATTCGTTAGTGTTGCATTCACTGCAACACCGTGAGTAATATGCAACACGAAATTTTATCTAATGCAATACTATTTTAGCAGTGTTGTAAAAGAGTCAAAAATTCAGAGCTACCGCAACGTTTTCAGTGTAACGCTTTCTAAAAGCATTGCCTATGAGCACGTATAGCGTAGTGTATATGGTGATTGGAAGCCTATAGCTATTGGGAGATATTTAAATTGTGGTGACATTGTAATATTCGTAGATCACCATCAGGAAAGGATGAATAGGCAACCCAAAGCCTAGTACCTGATACAATTTTGCGCTTCTTCTGCTCGGTCTTCTTCGCCTTTGATATGTCATCTGAATATTTCAAAGCAATTTCATGATCGAAGACTTCTTGTTTATAGACATCACCTTCTGACGGGTATTCAAGCTAGTATTCATCTTCTGAGGTAGAAAGAGTGGTTTCTAAGTCATAATCCGCCTCGTCCTCTTTTGAGGCCTCGCCTTTTGGCTGGTGTTAAGTATATTCTTCACCTTCAATATCTATGCCTTGTTCTCTCGCGGCCTGTTGCGCTTCTTGACTACATAAACATAGTTCATTTCCTATGCCAAGGTCATTCTGAAAGGGCATCACCTTTTCATTTACTTTAAGGTCATTTAAAAAGCATTCCAAGTTAGTAAAAACTTCCTCTTCATCCTCATCTTGTTCTTGTGGGATTGGAGATTGACCGTTATGAGAAGATTTAGGGGATGGGCTGTTAGCCATTCTCGTTGTATGAATTAATTTATGTCACCTTCAACTGTCAAAGTGGTTCTTCTTGTTGAGATCCTTCGAACCTTTTGAGGCCTGGAGCTAGAACCAGATACGGCGTCGCTAGACATTTGAAAAGATGGTGTATGATTAATATATGCCTTTGAACTGTCCTAGGTAATGTCGCCCTAATGGCGTGTTCGCCCTAATTAGCAAAGTATGGAAAGTTTAGAAAATGATAGCCTGAGTTGAAGGAAGATCACCAGGTCATGGTGATATGATTCAGGAGTCCCTGCCATTTGAAAGTAGGCGACGACTCTTATATGTGCATCAAGCCTAGAAGCATCCTGAGCTACGTAGTTCTATGAATAGGCGAGGCTATTCAAATAATTTGTAAAGATACACACATAAGGATAAATGCAACCATGCTATATGCAATGTAAATGCAGGAATAAGAACTAAAGATTACTATACCTCACTCGATGAAGTTTTCCTGGAGAGCAAGATCAGGAAAGGGCCGAGATTTTTGATTTGAAGCTTGAGGAAAATTTTGCAGTACTTCTAAGGATACGAGGAAAATGAGAAAAGAGTAATGGGGTTTATATAGTGGTGAAGAGAAGGAAAAGGATAACGGTTGGAAGGGCGACAAAGGCGTCTTGATACTTGAAACGAGGTGTGACAAGACATATCTCATGATGACTTGCATTGGGAATTAGAGAAATGAGTGCAACTGGAATATACATACAAGCTTATATGTATGTTCTGCCACCGGAAAGGAGAATTTTAGAGTTGGAAGAAGTTAAAGACACTTAAAGTGCCTCGCTTATGGGATAGGTACAGATGCACTTAAAGTTCCTCGCCTACTTGAAGATGGAAAAAACAGGAACTTATTTGCAATACTTGACATGAAGACTTAAAAGATAAAGCTTATTTGGAGTGCTCGACCAGAAGAAGAAAGGGATTTAGATTTATAAAATTGCAAGGAACTGCGGGTAGTTGTTATAGCCAAAATCTTTCTCCCATTTATTCAAGAGCTTCTCACTCCCAACAGCCTCTCACTCTCGAAGAGCCTCGCCTAATTGGATAGGCCCAAGCCCATGAAGATAGTTAGCCTAGACGGTAGATAGGTAGCCTAGACCCATACCCGAACAACCTCGCCTTCATGAAGAGCTTCGCCTAATCAACAAGGTTCGACCCTAAAAGATAGCTAAATAGTGACGAAAAAGATAGATGGCCCGGGTCCACATTTGAAGTATCTCACCCGTTTTGGAGTAATTAAAGGAAACTATTCAGAAAGTCCAATATCATTCAGCCCAGGTCCATCAGCCTCGGTTACTTGCATCAGCCTCGCCTACTTGAGGTCCAGAACGCCAGAATCATTACTTGAAGCCTATTTAAAGACATAAATCCAATCCACATTAATTGAAGATATTAAAGGCTTGTTGTTGCTGAAGGCTGGGCTCCACCCAGACTAATTTGGTTCTCATCCAGTTAGGGTGGTCTAGTAACCTCGCCTCTTAGTGACACTTACAGGAGGCTAGCCGACAAAACTCATATGGTTAACGATGAGACTGGACTAGGCTGGCACCGACAAACTCGGGTCACGGACTTAGCCGTCACATTCCATAAACAAAGCTTGGCCTCAAAGGCCTACACCCGGAAGCACTAAAGGCGGTGGCCCAATCGTCCTAGGAGGGAACTTATCTTATTAGATTCCTTGCTCCCAAGAACTACGCTTGGCCTCCACGTAAATAAGAAGTTGCGTAGCAGCTAAAATTTAATTGTCTCAACTCCCGGGCAATTGCACCAAAAAACCGAGACAGGATAAAGCGTCCATAATAAAGACGCTTATTGTCTATTTTTGATTCAGGCACATTGTTTAGTTACAATCTGTCTTTGGCTCTCAAGATCACTAATTTTTGCGTGCTAAGCTCTTCAACCAACTAGTCTCAACCGCCCCACAAAACATCACATCTCCACCCACCTAAGTTGTTCAACGTTATCAACCACCACCTAATTCCAACAACCCTCCCCGAAATTTGTTGTCACAAATTTTTCCATTAACACTAAGATTTAATCTTTGGCATTTATTTGGATATAGTTAATCACATAAAAAAACCATTCAGCCGTTATATTGTTAGTCGTTAAACCATTAATGATCATTTTTGGCACAAAATTATAAAATAAAATTCCGATATCATTATGCGATGTGTGCATCTCATCTACACTTAACCCTCGAAATATGTAATTAAACTAATTCAGCCTATTTAGATATATTATATTTATGTTCACCTTAACTTCGATTGCACAATTATACAATATTGGTATACTTCCATTACTTTATAATGCATCTCTTTGCTATTAATTCGCATCAAATGATTCAAAATATTTTCGTTGTTGATTTAATAAAAATAATACAAATTTAACACCATCCATCTATTGCAAAGACAATAAACTCATGAGGTATGTTAATTGCATTTAGCATATTAAAATTTTGTTTTCAAGATGATTTGCAACAAGTTTTATGTAATTTAATTTGGTTACCTTATAATTTCATGTCTTAAGATTCGAATGATGCAAATGTAATACATGCATATGTAAAGCTAAAATTTCTGCACATTCGAAACTATTTAATAATGTTAATATTAAATTTTTGTGTGTACAGCTTTATATGGCTACGGAATATAGTACAACCAACTATGAATCATGTAATGTACGTCTTACAACCATGGGTCTCCATAAATATCCGGAAATCCGGATATCCTAATTTCCGGTCCCGTATTTGAATTTAAAAATCTTAAAATTTGGATATTCGATCCGGATTTTTTGTATAAATTCGGATTTGGATCCGGATCACAACTTTCATAAAAACCGGATATCGAGATCCGATCCGGTTTTAATTTTTTCTTAAAAATAGTTTTATAACTAATAATAAATTATTATAATAATTAAAAATAGTGAAATCTTACATACAAAATTAGTTTGAAAATAATTACTAATAAAAATAACTATTTTAAAAAATTATAAAATATCATGTTACATTATAAAGTGGAAAAAAGATTAAAAAAATAACAAATGGAGTTGTAATTTTAATATATATTATTTTTTTACTTTATTTATGAATTCGAGAGGTAGTATAATGTTAAAAATTATAAAATTTTATTTAGAAATACTATTAAAATCTAATATTTTGGTGTTTAAAAATAGTGTAATAAATTTATATTTTATAAATTTAAATAAAATTGATCAAAATATGATAATATAAATTAATTATTTGTAAATGAAACTAAATTCCAAATTATTAATTCGGATTCAGATAAATCCGGTTTCCGATCCAGTTTAATCGGATATTTGAATACCGGATATCCGATTAAACCGGATCCGGGATGGGATCATAATTTTAAGGATCCGAAAACCTAAATATCCGATCCAATTTTCATAAACTGGACCACATATTGGGTTTTACTCACCCTATTTAAAACCACCTAAATATTTACCATTAAAATACTGCATTTTTTTCACATTAAATGTTTATACCATAAAACTAACATTAAAACCATTGAATATTTATCAATAAGCACAAAATCAACCTTTACTTAGCTTCCACCTCCCTTAGTGGCTACAAGTTTTGCGAGCTTCCAATATTTTTAGGACTGATGATGCATACTCATCTCCTTTCTTATATATTCAAAGGCGTGTGGTTATTAAAATAATCAACACAAGTCAATTACTAAATCAATCAAAAGAAATACTCTTTTAGAAAATGACTACATTAATTAATGAATTTACGTATAAATATAGGGAAAAAAACTAATGTATAAAACAAAAGCAATGTGAATACCCATGTTGGAGACAATGAGTTATGTATCCAATGAATGAATGAATCTGTAGAAGCTAGCTTGTCACTAATTTTAATACCGAACTCGTGTCTTATAAAAAACCGTCTGAGTTAAAGGCACGGTAGATGAGTGCATTTGCGTTGATCTTATTTTAAAAAATAAATATGTAGAAACTAAAGATGTGAACAGATACATGACTATACCAAATGAGAATCAAGTCACATGCATATACTTTATATGAACATTTAAAGTTCATTCAAACACAAGTCTAGCCAATATATAAGATATACCATAAAATGAATAACCTTGTTAAAACGAACCAAGTGCAAGACAACCCTCACAAAAATATAATATAAAAAGAGAATAAATGAATGGAAAATTAATTAAAAAATATAAAAACTTCTATAGGCACTAATTTGAATAATGATGACTCTCTATCACGTGGATGCAGACAAGTACCTTTTAGTGATACATTGATTTGCCTCTCATTTAACAATTTCAAGTATCTTTACCCCCGACTTCTACAATTTAGTAAAATTAAACAATAAATACTTAAGTACACCTTGAATGTGGGGTTTCCTCGAGGTAACCTCTCAGTTCGGTTTCCTCGAGGTAACCTCTCAGTTCGGTTTCCGGGTATTCCACTGATCTTTTCTCACCTATCTATTAATGATTGTATCCCGCTGGTGGAACGGCTCACAAAAAGAATTTTGAAATGGACGGCAAAATTCCTGTCTTATGCTCCAAGGATGAAGCTCATAGCTATTGTTTTATTCTCTATTCAGTCTTTCCGGACTCAACATTTTGTCTTGCCGTATGTGGTTTTCAAAATCATTAAATCTCTTTTTTCTCAGTTCCTCTGGAGAGGCAATGTCACTGATAAGGGGGGTCATAAAATCGCTTGGAAAGTTCTTTGTCTTCCTAGATAAGAAGGAGGTTTAGGGTTTAAAGACTCACATAAATGGAAAAAGGCTCAACTTTTATTTCATATATGTCAAGTCCTGAACAACAATTCGACTTCTTTATGGGTTAAGTGGACTAAGATTACGCGCCTTAAGAACCAATCTTTCTGGACTGTCAAAATTCCCCAAGACTGCTCTTGGATTTGGAGAAAAATCCTCAACCTTCGATTTCTTGCTCTATCCCATATGTATTACCAAATTGGAAATGGCGAAGATGTGTATCTCTGGAATGATCCCTGGTTCGGTAGGAGGAGTGTTTGCCCTCAATCTAGGAATTTTTCTAAGGTTAGCTCCATCATTTCTAACTCAGCTTGGAACCTATCTGTTTCCCTTGAAAATCTTGACATGCATAAGATACAATGAATTCTTAGCTTTCAACACGATAGGCTCCCGGATTCAACCAAGGCTGATGTTGTAGAGTGGGATAACACTCCTCTGAATAGGCTCAAATCTAGGATTATCTGGAAAAGCATTAGACACTTTAATGTTCCCTGGGTTTGGGTTGTTGTAATTTGGCATAAATTACACATCCCACGCTATGCCTTTATCCAATGGATTTCTTGTCATAATAGGTTGCTTACTACGGTTAGGATGAGACGGTTTGGGTTGGCTACCACTATTCAGTACTACCTAAAGACGAACATACTAGAGTGACTCAATCATCAAAGTGTCATTAGCTGGATGAGAGGACGCGTTCACATGGTCCATAGTATCTTCCGTAGCAGGGCACGACTCCATCATTAACTCCTTAGCTTCTCAGATAATTTGAAATCATTCTTCAAATTACCAATTTCCTTTTCCTTCTCCTTAAGTGTTTTGTCAAAATCAGTTGAGGCCGCTCCCAGATCATTCACATCTTTATTCTTGTCCTTTTCAAGAACAACAAATCACACATCTCCTGCCACTCAAGGACGTGTACTCTAGCCATGGTATGGAAATAAAGCCAGTAACATCTTTTAACGTAGCCTCATCAACAACCTTCCCTATTCGTGATTTCTATCTATTGATATTCGCGTCCTAAATAGAGGACACCAATGATGTGTTTGAAAAAGTAGCCTTGAGCTTCTTTAAGACCACAGAGGGCGCTTCCTTAGCATAATGGTATCTTTTCTTCTACGCAGGATTTTCAGTTGTGGGGTGTTTCTTTGATTTTCCCTTGAGCGCGTCGCTGCCACCTTTAGGTGCATCATTTCTCCATTAATTTGTGTGGGTCCTTATCCTTGGATGGCAGTTCATAGTAACCAAAGGCCGTTGAAATCCTGGACATATCTATAGAAAAATCATTAAACATGTTAGAATCAAGTGTGAAGCTGATTTTGTCAAATAGTGATGAATAAAATAAGCATGTAAGACATATGAACTATAAAGTGGTGTGCATGAAAATAATTAGGGAGGACGTGTCCTAGTAAAACTATGTATACTCTTGTCATCGAGCACCTCATCAGAGTATTCAATGAGTGTGGTTTCGATAATGGAGTTTGTCGATATCCGGTAACCAATTTATTATGTGAGCAAAAGGTCACTGGATGCGTAAACTAGGTATTCAAACATAGAGAAGCTAGTATACATATTAATACTTACACCACAGAAGTTACGGCCTTACTTCCAAGTACATAAAATTGAGGCCATAATGATATTGCCACTCAAACAAGTAATGAATAGGCCTCAGACTTCCGGTAGAATGTTAAAGTGGGCATCGAGTTAGGAGAGTTTGATATTGAGTACAAGGTAAGTAATGGAATCTAAGGTCAAGCATGGCAAACATCATCTTGGAATTACCACTTGAGTTTGAAAATAATTAGAGGCCTCTAGTCCCTTTTGGGGCGGGGAAGACAATCGAGGAAGAAGAAGAAGTTCTAGAACTTTGGTGGACATTACATGTAGATTGAACTATTAATAATGAAGGTGCTGGTGCTGGGATAATATTTATTAGTCCTGACGGACACCGTCTCATTAGTACGATACACTTTACTTTTCGGTGGTGAGTATGAATTATTGTTGCTACAAGGAGATACTTTATAAGAGATGAAGGTTGTCACTTAATTTTTTAGAGTGATTAAAGGTTGGTAGTATATCAAGTGAATGAAGGATTCCAAACAAGGGGACAAAGAAGGAGATGTACTTAAAGTGTGCTCAACAACTAATAATTTTTTTTAAGGAAGTTAGTTTAGAACAAGTTTCCACGGAAAGAAATTGTAAGGCCAACACTTTAGGAAAGTTATATCAGAAAGGTCGCTTTACTCTAAGAGTAATTCTCCTGAAAGTTCAGGAGAAGCCAAGTGTTCCAGAAATTGAAGTTATGCTGGTAGAAACTAAAGGCAAAATCACGTGGATGACCCCAACTAATTATTCCAGAAATTGAAGTTACGCCGGTAGAAACTAAAGGCAAAATCACGTGGATGACCCCAATATAAGAATTATTGAAAACAGAAAAATTACCAGAGGACAAGGGTGAGGCCAGAAATTCTTGTATAAGGTAGCACGCTATGTGGAAAATGATGGGTCTTTGTATAGAAGAGGTTTTAATGAACCTCTACTAACGTGTATAGACATAGAGAAGTGTGTCTATATCCTAAGAGAAGTACACTCGGGGGTAATTCTTTAGCCACGAAAATTTTGAGGCAAGAGTATTTCTGGCCTACTCTGAAGAAGAATGCTTATGAGGTGAGAGCATGTGACAAATGTCAAATATTTACAAATTATAATACAAGCCCAACCGATCCTCTTACGTCTATGATGAGTCCTTGTCCTTTCACTATGTGAGGGATTGATTTGATTCAATAATTGCACAAGGACAATGGGAATGTTAAGTACACTACAGTAGCAGTGAATTACTTCACAAAATGGGCTTAGGCTGCCCCTTTTGCCACCATCACAACCAAGAAAATAATACACTTTATATTTATTATTTTTAGGTTTGGAATACCGTATAATCTAGTGTCTAACAATGGGAAGTAATTTGATAGCAAAGAATTACATGGGTTGTGTAAAAACTTAGGAATCAAGAATGATTTTACAACTGTCTATCTTAGTCAAAGTAATGGGCAGACGAAAGCTATGAACAAAATCGAGCATACTTTGAAGGAGAAGGTAAAAGAAAGCAAATGCAGTTAGTTGAAAGAACTCTTTTAGGTATTTTGGTCCTACAACAAAACTCTGAGAAGCACCACATGAGAATCACCATTTATGTTACCATATGGATGTGCATGAAGCCATGATACCCGTGGAGATCAGAGCTGGTTCTTTCAAGGGTGATAATTTTGATGAGGAAGCTAATGAGGTAAATCATACACTTTGCCTGGATTTGTTAGAAAAAATAAGGACCAATTCGCAAGTCAGGTTAGCGGCTTATCAATAACGGATGATGAGGTACTACAACACTAACGTCAAGACAAGGCCAATTCAGGTTGGAGATTTGGATTTTGAGAAAGGTAATGCCCACACCAAGATAGCAAGCCTTGGTGTATATAGACCAATTGAGAAGAGCTATACAAGGTCAGATCTGTTTTATGATAAAGAACGTGTTACTTGGCAAATCTAGAGGACAAGCCCATTCCAAGATCTTGAAATGCGGAATGCTTGAAGAAGTTTTATCAATATTATAAGTAGAATAGTATGTTAAGTAGAATAACATGATAATATTCTTATTTCTGCAACACAATTATAGTATAATAAGTAGAATAGTGGTCAAAATTTTAGGGGGTAGTAGGTATATTATGATATTTCTGGTTTTCAAAAGTTTTTGACGCAGTTGGAACTGGTATAGATATGCGCACTAGAGTTATTATGAATCAAAACATAAGTGCAATTTAATGTAGGACGTGCCCTTCCCTCGTGCAGGTTATCAAATTATAAAATTTATATGGGTTTTCAAGAAA